>OU342596.1:4805000-7672500 GCA_910589645.1 Tinea semifulvella
AAACCTATTTGTTGATTTATTTAAGAACGTAGATTAAAAAACTAGAAGACTAGATTCAATTTGCAGGAGTATAAATAACCTACAAATATATTGTTATACTCACCATTAGATGTATCCCATTCCTCGTCATCGTCATCTGATACTCTGGACTCGTACGGAGCCACCTTCAGCCAGTCATACATACGTCTTCGGCAACATCTGGAAAATATGTGGTGTTACAATACCCGCAAGAAAGATATAAAGCTTCGGGAGACCGGGGAGAAGCACGTCCAGGGTCAAGAACGTCAGAAAGTGGTTCGCGATGACCACAGAAACCTTGTTCTGGAAAGTGGCTGGCAAAATTGGACAACCCGACCTCCGATACCACGATAACAGTCTTAAGGCTTGCATATACCTAATAAATATTGTTTCTTTTTTTATACTAGCACGACATGTGACCTTGCGCAATTAGGTTATAGAGCTCTTCAGAGCATTCACTATAGTATAATTTCACTAATATGAACTTGAGGAATCGCCAAGTAAAGTATCATCACGACCGTGTGGTCAGAAATCACGCTTATCAGGAAGCGGATTCACATTTAGCCAACTTTACTGCCGGCCAATCATGACAAGTGGCAAGCTCGTCGATGTCTCTAGCGTACCAAGCTGGAGAAATATCACAAATAAATAAAATATTAATTAAATTTATTTATTTGAATTAATAAATATTATTGTGTCCCGACCAGGAATCGAGTCTAAATCCACGAACTTAACCGCTATACTACGGAGGTAGTTGGAATCGTCAAGAATGTGTAAATAGTAAAGAAAAAAATATAACATCAAGCCTTGACAAACGATACAAACCGATCATCACGACCGTTTCCCTTGCGAGGTGGTCAGGAACCAAGCTTATAAAAAAGCGGTTTCGCATTTAGCCAACTTTACTGCCGGCCAATCATGACAAGTGGCAAGCTAGTCGATGTCTCTAGCGTACCAAACTGGAGAAATATTACAAATAAATTAAATTTATTTATTTAAATTAATAAATATTATTGTGTCCCTACCAGGAATCGAACCGTACCTCCGAGCCTAAATCCACGGATTTAACCGCTAGACCACGGAGGTAGTTTTTTTAAACGACTGGTGTAAAAAAGTGAATTTACTAAAGAAAAATCAGTTAGTTGGTTTTCGCTCTAACCCGGCGATATGGTGTGGCGAGACAAGACAAAAATTATCCAGAACTTCTGGAACAGTGATGGCTCGGTTGTTAGAACGCTTTTCTTAAAATCGTACGAAGGTCGGTTCAACCCCCCCTGTATGTACCAATTAGAAATACACTTTTCTTACGTCGTAGCTTTACAACACCACCGTTTTCGTGCCTTTTAAGTTAAGTCGTCGCGTCGGTCCTGGTTCCACTGATACCAACTTGTGGCAACGTTAAAAAAATTACATTAAAAATTTAATATCCTCACCAACCCGTCTTGCCAGCGTGACGAGTGTAGGCTAAATTCTCCAAATATATGGCCCATCTCCAACAGTGGAGGTGAACAAAGAATGAATTTCTGAAATCTACAGCATACATATCTTCACGCCAAATCCCTTGCGGGGTAGGCAGAGACAATTGAGCGCCACTTGTCACGATCACGACATACCTCTTTCGCTTCTTCGACATTCATCAACCTCTTCATACATGCCCTCTTGTTTCGATGGCTTTTTAATTCATCTTCAGCTAATGTTTTATTTATTTGATCATGATAGGCAAGTCTTGGTCTGCCAGGGCCTCTTTTACCCACAACTTTCGCATTATATATCTGGTTCGTCAATCTCTCTTCGCTCATCCTTTCGACATGCCCGAACCATCGGAGCATGCCTTTCTTTATTTTTGTACCTATGCTTTCTTTTATACCTACCCTTTTGCGTATTTCGTTATTACGTATACGGTCCATCAAAGTTACGCCGCATATCCGACGTAAAGACCTCATTTCTACTGCATTAACTCTACTCTCATGCGTATTCTGACATATCCACGTCTCGCTTCCATACATAAGTATTGGTATTAGCATGGCATTGTGTATGGCGAGTCGAGCTTTATCACTGACATTTCGACTGGCGATCAGTGATCCCAGGGCCCCATTAACACTATTTCCCGCGTTCACTCTTCTTTCAACATCCCTATCATACTTCCCATCCGCAGTGAAAACACTGCCCAGATATATAATTTCATTTACCTGTTCTAGCGTTTCATCATCAATCTTTATCGTCAAGGTTGTCATCCTTCTTCTTTCAAACACTAGTACCTTGGTTTTTCTCGCATTTAAACGGAGTCCTTTTTCTGCACATCCCTCTTTCATTTCTGTGACTAGTGATTGCAATTGTTGTTCGGACGATGCCATAAGAACAGCATCATCTGCATAAAGCAGGCAGTTCACCACATGATCACCCATTTTTATCCCACAGTCACTCTCCCTCACTCTTTTTAGGCATTTGTCGAGATATAAAGTGAATAATCTGGCGGACAGCACGCAGCCTTGTTTGACGCCCATTTGGGATTCAAAGCAAGGCGACATACCTCCCTCCACCCGCACACAAGCTTTACAGCCCTTGTACAGGGACTGTATAGCCTGTAGCAGTTTGTCATCCACTTCATACTCCGGCAATATGTCCCAAAGCTTCTTTCTTACAACTCTATCAAAAGCCTTCTCCAAATCCACAAAAGCACAGAAAACTTTCTGGTTTAAGTCCAAAAACTTATCTGTGATATTGCGGAGCGAGAAGACTTGGTCAGTGCATCCTCTTCCAGGTCTAAAGCCTCCTTGTGCCTCCCATAAAAGACCTTCTGTCTTCTCTTGCAGGCGTTTCGTGAGAATCTTGCCATACATCTTGCTCGCCAAACTGATCAAACTAATCGCTCGGTAGTTCTACAATCTACAGCAGCTGAGCTTTACACCAATAAAATCCACATACTTGAGCACATAATCCTTTGCTTCTTGCAACAAGATGGCGTGTAGTTCCCTTCTCAGTTCCGGCATAACAATCTTAGTAATAGCAATAGTCACTGCTTCAGCTCGTAGTTCGTTCCACGCTTGTACGGTTGCAGCAAATTCATCCTGTCAAACAAGACATTTTATTCTGTATTTTGAAGAAAAAACAATATTTTATTTTATTTTATTATGGTAACAAACAGTCATAATACAATTTATATAACAAACAATATACATATAATTAGATATGGAGTACCAAAACTGTAAATAGAACTATACTTATTACATTTTTAAATTACAATTAAACCACAAAAGAAAGTAAAAATCACATTTAAGTCTATTCTATCGAATACTTAACTCTAATTATCTCACGGACTCTGCTCCTATACACTGACTTAGAGCAAACAAATATGTCCACGTCAACCAAGCAATCATTATATAGTTTTACTGCACGTCTTAAAAAGGTGTTTTTTGCATAATTTGTTCTGCTAAAGAAGGAAATGAACAAGTCTTTAGAACGTGAGGTAAGTCGAGGCACTCTAAACGTGACATTGTCTAAAAGAGTAGGAGAGTCTATGTGATTATTCACTATTTTGTACAGAAACATGGAATCGTTTTAAAAACAACGACTTTGCAAAGAATTAACTTTATGACGTTCAGACGCAGCCTTGTAACTTAAGAACTCGTTCCCAGTGCGGTTTTCTAATGCTTTAGCAATTAATGGTGAATCCTTGTGCCAGAGGAGCCTAGCGTCCCCTTTATATTGTACAGTAACAACTCTCACAGCCTTTCACTTCGTTCTTCACATAATAATCAACTAAAACCCCTCCCCACTCTTCCAGCAGATATTCAGATTCCTTTACAGTATCTGCAGCTCGCCAGTGGAACAGACTACCTTTAATTATCAGACAGGCACCATCTCTTAAAATATTTAAAGATAAATTATACAAATACTTACAGAATAAGTCGCCATAACTTACTTATTATATATATATAATAATAATAATAATATGTTTAATTACCAATATACCAACAAAATACAATCTACACTTATTCCAATCAAATATTTTTTTTAAAGCATAAAAAATATAAACAAATTGTTGTGTATACGAGTATATATGTATTTTATATTTAGGTATATATGTATTTGTTTATTTAGGATGTTTATCTATGTATATTGTATTGCATATAATAAGTACTACATATATGTAATTAACTTGTGTTTTATATAGTAATAAATAATTTCAACTATCGTATTTTCTTCGTAACCTTCTGCACCCGCTTATTACATATCTCAGTCATAAAGGTTAGTTGTTAGAAAATGCATTTACGGCATTAAGCTCGCCTATGTACCTGCACTTGTTTTGGTTTTGTACAATAATTTATTATTATTATTAACAATCCACATACATACATGTATTCACGCCAGCTTCCCTGCGGGCTAGGCAAGGACGACATAGCGCCTTTTGTCACGATCTATACATACCTCTTTCGCTATGTCGACGTTCATCAAACTTTTCATACATGCCCTTGTGTTTCGTAGGCTCTTTACTGCACCGTCAGCCAGTGCCTTAGTGTGTTTATGTGTGTATAAAATTTATATATTGTTCATTTATACACAAATGTAAGGACAGTGAGACATGTACTTAACAACTTATTCTTTAATTTATAATATATTATTCTTATATATTGTATCGTATCTTCAGTCTATTCTATCATATATTGTTTATACTGTTATTATGTATTTTAAGTGCTGTATTATCTTAGGTTAAAATATTACTTGTTGTTTTTATATATTGTTACTATTAGTGAGAACTTTTTAATGACACTTTGTTTCGGATTCTTTTTTAACTTTTTTTTTATTGTATTGTTGATAGTTCTCCATAGAATAAAAAAATATAAAAATAAAAAATTGCATACAATGTATTTGTTTAGTTATAATATATTTTATTTTTACTTGCACCAACCGTTTACTTTAAATGCTAACAATTTATCTGTCCATAAGCTTCTTTAGCACAACGCTATACAAATGCTTGTGTTAACACAAGAATTTGAAAATATGCCCCCAGATATAGGTGTTACAAATGCAACTTATAGTTGGTCCTTCGAGCCGGATTAATAGTGTAAAGTCAGAGAAAATAACTTATTTTAAAACTTTATAACTATGTAACCTAAAAAAGATCTAAATTGTTTGTTTCTAGCATTACTACAAGCACTTTAGCACAAATAAAATTAGAATCACCTTTATTGCTAAGTATAATTTTAATATCAGTAAAAGATACTAAATGTAAAATTTTGAAAAAAAAAAATGTAAAAGATATAATGCACCCTGTATACTTGTTACTGACCTTTTGATACAAAGCCTTCAGTTCTTCTAAATAACTAGAAGAAGTGTTGCCCTCTATTTGTTCACTGATAGTAAGTTCTAGCAGTCTATCTTCCACAGCCATAGTTATTCGTAGAAATTGATCGCCTGTCAAATCACGAACTGGCTTCTTCCTTAGGTATTTTATACTAGAAATGGTATTATTTTTTTGTTATTATTTAGTTCCCTTGCCTACATGAGTGTTGTAAATTTAAAAAAATATCATTGACATATATTGAATGATGCGAAATTTGACACAGAGATGGAGTTCTTCAACACTGTTTTTAAATAGATTTTATTGGGTTAAAAGTCTAAGATATATAAGGCTGCCATGTTAGCAAAATACATTTGTGACTAATTTGTCGTATAACGCCATCCCATGGTTGCTATTTTTTCGCCAAAACCAAATCAGACTCTTTGGACATTTGAACCTTAATATAACGACCTTTTTAATTTAATCATTTTTTTTTTTTTTTCAATAATTCTTTATTGTATAGATTGCTTATTCTAATTAGTTGTATGTACATGTCATG
Source organism: Tinea semifulvella (assembly GCA_910589645.1). Classification (NCBI taxonomy): domain Eukaryota; kingdom Metazoa; phylum Arthropoda; class Insecta; order Lepidoptera; family Tineidae; genus Tinea; species Tinea semifulvella. Next base: position 4,810,859 of record OU342596.1, read on the forward strand.
ATGATGCAATCTGCCCATATTATGGGCATACAATATGCTTATGTCAATAGATATTTATTTACAATATTTATTTATATATAGTTAACATTTAATATTGTTCTTGTCAATTTATTGGAATACAATGTTAATGTTAAAATTTGCATGCTAAAAATTATTTTATTGAGTAAAAACAGTTGTCAATAAGAATTTTCTTTAACTCAATAGTAAAATGTTTTATAGGTAACTCTCGTATCTCTCTAGGAATTTTATTATATACTCTAATGCATATTATGTGGCAGTTTAGGTACAAATTTGTTACAAGTATTATATTTTTTAAAGAGATTGGAATGTTTTTTGACAAATATTCCTATTTCAAGGATATACATTGAAGCCAATGTTAATAATTTTAGCTTTTTAAATAAGGGTCTACAAGAGTTAAGTTTTTATCTGTCAAGAAATATTTCATTTCGTTTGTATTTAAGTTAGCTTAAGTTATTTATTTATAATGATTATACCTGTAAGCAGGATGAGCTTCGTCTATTTCCTTGATGCCTCCGGGTGTGGGTCTGACAGTGATGGTTGCTCGTTCCCTTAAAGCATCTCTGGCGGTTGCCCTTAGTAAAGGCTCCCTAGCTAGTTGTGCACCACACATGTATACCGCTCGACGTACAGCTTCAGCTGCTGAGCCTACACTGGTGGTCTGTTGTAGGCAAAAGTAAGATATCAGAAAGTTTTAGTACAAGTATTTTACACACACACACACACGCACACATTTACCTTCGTTCCGATACGCGATAATAGTAACCTAAGCACGCTTAAAGGTGTTCCGAGACGCCTAAACTGTTTTGCCAAAGCTGTGTGACGTCACAAATGACATCATTTCTCGCGCTTAGACTGCTCACGATATCGAGGTAGATCGCTCTCAGCGCTGTCACTTGTTTGTCATAATGTCCCGCGCCATTTTCAAGTTAATTTATATTAGGATTTCTTTTAAATTATTTAATATTGTAATTCGTTTATAGTGTTTGTATATTACTTCTAAAACAAATCTATAATTAATATTTAAGTAGGAAGTGAAAAAAATGTCTGTAACACGGCAAGTTATTTTAAAAGACTAAAATAAGTTAATAATATTAAACTTTACACATATAAAGATGAATAAACCGAGAGATGTATATTTGTTAGTATTCATACTCAAAGATGTGGAATCCGCAATTTATCTTCCATACATTAAAAAAAAAAACTAACATTTTATGAATGAAAATGTGATTTAGACCGTTCCGAATTGATATCACGCTCTGAGCATCCAAATCGCGATATTTGATTCGGATCGACGCGACGACGACGCGACGGTCAGTGTCATATTCGTTCTAAGCGCTCTGAGCGCGATTCGGAATGAGGGGTTAAACTCTCAAACACATACAAGTAATTATAATATTATTTCTGTTTAATTTAAATAAGGTTTTTTTAAAATTTTATGCAATAAATATTACATTTTTAAATATTTTTACCCTATAAATTTTACTACTTTTTATCACTTGTCATAGTTTTTAATTTTATATGTGGACAATCCTGTTAATGGCCTAAAATTGTTAATTTGTAAGTACCTAATTTATTAAAGTTAAAACGCTGTTGGATTCTCAATATATAAATAAGCTTTTGAAAAAGAAGAAAAGTAAAGTATCATCACGACCGTATCCCTTTCGGGATGCTTTTAAAGAAGCGGGTTCGCATTTAGCCAACTTTACTTTAGGCCCATCATGACAAGTGGCAAGATCGTCGATGTCTTTAGCGTACCATACTCAATATCTATCACAAATAAATTAAAAAATAATATTGTGTGTCCTGACCAGGAATCGAACCCGGTACATCCACGTCTGAATCCACGGACTTAACCGCTAGACCACGGAGGCAGTGAATTCATAACATAATGATGCATGATATGTGTAACGTAAAGAAATAAAGTGCAAAAAGGGGTTACAGTGAAAAGTCAAATACAGGGTATGATTAATTTTATTTTTTTAATAAATTGGTTCTATTATCAACTTTACTTATTCTTCCAGTAGTTAGAGTTAGAAAAAACGGGTGCGTCGCGGGACTTACCGCAAAAGTAAGAACTAAACTTGCAGGTTATTGATTTCGTAGTTGGTAGGAATATGGAGATTAAATGAATGCGCGTCGTGGCTGCGTGCGTACGCAACTATTGCAGCCGCGTAAATCAAGAAAGAGAAAGAAGGAGCGGGAGAGAGCGAGAAAGGCATCGGCTATACGCGCGGTGCGCGCCTAACTGCCCCTCTTCCCCTTCCCCGCCGCGCTGTTTTGAGAGTAAGAAAGAAAAAGGAAGAAGGAGCGGGAGAGAGCGAGAGAGGCAGCGGCTATCCGCGCGCGCCTACTCGCCCTTCTTCGCCTTTCCCGCCGCGCTGTTTCCCCTTAAACGCTGTTCTGACGTACGGTCAACCAAAAATATTAATTGGCCGGCTAAATTTTAATGTTTAAAAAATCTAGATGTTAAATTTCAAATACTTACGAAAGGTGCAGCCGCTTCTAGTGGTGCAACTGGTTCTTGTTCCACTTCATGTCTTTGATAGTTGTCTCTCACGTTTTCGGCAAACTGTTCAGGAGTCAACCCAAACATTTTCACCAGTGGTTCTAGAGATAATCAATGTATTTACCAAGAGCGCATATCTCTTTCAGAGGGTTGAACACTTTAGCATCTCTCTCGCTCGCACAATCTAATATTATTAAAGATTATTCAAGTCTGTGGGTACTTAAGTGCTACAGAAGAAAATTACGACATTTAATGTATTTGTTTTAGTGAAATAGAGGAAAATCGTTATACAGTCATTTTCATCATTACAGCCCCTAGAACACAGCGTCCTAGACCTCCACTGCTGGAGATGGGCCTTCCAGAACATATATCTGGAGAATTTGGCCTACACTCGCCACGCGCTGTCCAGACGGCTTGGCGAGGATATGATGTAATTTTTTATGACAATGTACTAACGATTCCACAAGTTGGTATTAGTGGAACTGGGACCGACAGCTTAACGTGCTCTCCGAGGCACGGGACGGTGTTGTTGTAAGTCTATGACAAATGTACTTAAGAAAGGTGTATTTCTCATTGGTACATGCCGGGTGGGTTTGAACCGACCTTTGTAGGATTTAAGCAACGCGTTCTTACAACCGAGCCACCGCCGCTCAGAAACCACGCTTATAAATAAGCGGATTCACATTTAGCCAACTTCTATAAAGTACATTCAGACAAATATTGGATTGTGGGAGCGAGAGGGATGCTAAAACGTTAAATCCTCTCTCGTGGCTATAAAGAGGCCGTGACAACTAGATATAAATTCGTGGCTGTAAAAGAGCCGAGTCAGCTTACAATATGACCTGTGGAAGTTGAATGACATTTTTTCCTGTATGTTCCTTATATTTGTATGTTGTTATCGATGATTACATCAAACGCTCTTAATAAAATATCGTGGCTGTAAAGAGGCCGTGTCAACTAAATATAAATTCGTGGCTGTAAAAGAGCCGAGTCAGCTTGCAATATGACCTGTGGAAGTTGATAGTCATTTTTTCCAGTACGTTCCTTATATGTGTATGTGTGTGTTGTTAAGGATGATTAGGTTAATTTATTAATTATTATAATTGCAAGTTACTAACCTATGCCAGCTTTCCTACAAAGTTCATAAGGGCCAGATCTGACTGCATATTTAACTTCTGTAGGCTCATCTTCAACTGGCTCTGCGGCTTCCACTGCAGCAGCAGCTTCTTCTGCGTCTTCTCCATTCTTCTCGGCTTCTTCCCGAGCTATTTGTCTTTAGAAAAAATATCCTTATAGATTTCTTTATATTTCACGTTCTTTGTGGAACAGAAGATGGGAGAGAGATAGAAAATTTGGCCTACACTCGCCGCACTGGCCAGACGAGTTAGGGGGCGAGGGTCTGATTTTAATTTTTAATGACAATTTATTAACGATTCCACAAGTTCGTGTTAGTGGAACCGGGACCAGCTCAACGTGCTTTCCGAGGCACGGGAATGGTGGCGTTGTAAATCTATGACAAATGTACTTAAGAAAAGTGTATTTCCCATTGATACATGCCGGGAGGGTTTGAACGGACCTTTGTAGGATTTTAAGGAAAGCATTCTTACAAGCGAGCCACCACCTTAAAGTATATTTTCTATGAATTGATAAGTTTTTATATAACATTTTAAAATGTATTATTGCTTACAATGTATTTGTTCCATTAGTTATTATAAATTTTATTTATTGAGTTCTGGTTGAGATTTTGTGATGAAACTTACTTCTTTTCTTCAAGTAGTAGTTTCTTTTCTTTGATTTTCTTAAGTTTCTGCATCTCTGGCATCTGCGAGCCGTAGTACAGCTGGAAGTGGGAGCGGACGTCACGCAGTTCTTCCGATGTCTGAACTTGTTTTAACCTAAATAGTAAAGGTTTAAATGCATTTGATGTTACAAACTGTAACTTAAACACTTAAAAACTATTCTTAAAGTGTTTCTTACCTGTCAATATCTTCATCTTTAATTATTCTAACATTATCGGGAATGGGTGCATCAGGGTTGGCCATGATTTTATCGAGTTGATACTCGCGCATGTTCTCAAATAATTTCAATAGATTCTCTTTACGTTGTTTTAATTGGCACCACTAAAAAAAAAATAACAACATTTTACTGGAGCTAGTTAATTGTTTCTTTAGTTTGACATGAATCAAGTGACAATACACATATAGTCTGATTTAGACCGTAGAAACGTTAACCTATCATAAGTTTAGATGAATATATGCATACATGGTAAAATATTGCCACAACTTATATTTCAAATTATAAAGTAACTAATAGTTAAGAGCAGGGGCCTAATTCTGGAACTTTAGACTCGCGCCTTTCCTACGCCGGGCTGGCATGGCACCACCTGGTGGCATCATCCATAGCGGCTAGAATCCAAGCGAAGCAAAAAATCTCCTTGCGCGCGACAGTCGGAGCTCCATGGTTTATGCGCAACACAGTCCAATGATCAGAAGATGGAGACCATCGAACAGTTCGTGGCCTGGCTCTCAAAATCCATGTTCGGCATTGCACCTACAGCCACCAAAGTGCCGTCGCCCGCCCCGTGAGATCCTGGGGGCCGAGGTGTAACTAGCACAGGCTGACTAAACTGTATGAAGATGTCTCAACATAAACTGTCCCACAGGTGCCACAGATCCTTTAGTGATCGTCACCCGTCGTGATTAACGCTGAATGGGGATCACTCCGGACGGTCTGCCCCAGGGTGAAGATAACTACTACTACTGCGTTCGAAATATTCGAATGAAAAGCGACAGATCTTCATAAACACTGTCAGTTTCATTCGATTAAATCGAGCGGACATGCATGAGCGCCTTCGACGCGAGAATCGGGGCCCAGAATTTATAAGTCGGAGATATATAAAACATGATAGGACTTTATTAGCATTATGTACCATTTGTGTTTTCATTACTGGACCAAAATAATTTTGAGTCAGTATTTTAAACGAAAGAAGATTATGTCATCACAGCCCCTAGACACAGTGGGCCTTCAGTACATATTTCTGGAGAATTTGTCTACACTTGCCACGCCCGATGGAACGGTGAGGGTCAATGTCAATTTTTAATGACAATTTATTAACGATTCCACAGGTAGCAGAACCGGGACTAACGGCTTAACATGCTCTCTGTAGCATGGAAATGGTGGTGAATGCAAATTTCCATGGTCTCTTGAAACCAACACGGGCTGGTTTAAAATGTATGACAATTGTATGATTTTTTTATTTTAAGGAAAGCTTTCTTACAACTGGGCAATCACTGGATATTTATTTAACTGAGTAATTATTGACCATGTTTTTATTGTTGTATGGGTTCATACCCATATATTGAAAGCACACTTTATGAATCTCAGTCTAAGATATACGAGTATGTATGTATCATCATCACGACAGTTTCCCTTTCGGGTGGTCAGAAACCACGCTTATAAAGAAGCGGCTTCACATTTAGCCAACTTAACTATATCATGACAAGTGGCAAGCTCGTCGATGTCTCTAGCGTACCAAACTCGAAAATTATCACAAATAAATTAAATATATTTATTTAAATTAATAAATATGCGCGGTGGCTCGGTTGTAAATACTTTTTCCTTAAAAATCCTACAAAGGTTGGTTCAAATCCACCCGGCATGTACCAATGAGAAATACACTTTTCTTACGTACATTTGTGATAGATTTACAACACCACCATTCCCGTGCCTTGGAGAGCACGTTCAGCCGTCGCCGCGTCGGTCGCGGGTTCCACTAATACCAACTTGTGGAATTGTTAATGAATTGTCATTAATAATTGACATATCTGATGTCAACTCGCCAAAATGGTGGCCAGTGTAGGCCAATTTCTCCAGATATATGTTTTGGAAGGCCCATCTTTAACAGTGGGGTTCTAGGACACTGTGTTCTAGGGGCTGTAATGATGATGAATGATTTGTGTCCCGACCAGGACCCTGGTACCTCAAAGTCTAAATCCATGAGGCATGTATGGATCGATTAAAACTTGATACAAATTAAAATATATATTTTTTAAACAAAATTTGAAGTAACTTACCTTAGCATCATATTTATAAACTTTCCACAAATCATTAATACTCAGTTCTGGCTGAACATATTCTTTTCTGTAGAATGCTATGAACGGCACCTCTAATGTTTGGTTTCTCATAAAATCCAAGGCTTGTCTAATTTTTACTATTGTACTCGAACCTCTGTGTACAAAATACAATTCATAAACGCACATTACCAATATAATATAATACTTGCCCAATATTATCACTTTAAAAATATAAAACACTATTACATTTTGTTATTTTTTTATAGTGCTTCTACCTACCTTCTAGATCTTTCCCTAATTTCTTGTTGATCAGCTTTGGAGACGGGTGGCTTGAGGAAAGCCTGCTTGTATATCCACTCAGCTTCGTCTTCCAACTCATTGCTGCCTTCAGCCACAGGTGTGATGGGAACTTCGCGAATTTGCATACGTTCCGGAATATCTGTTTTTCTTATCTAAAAGTCAAGAAATATTGTGACAAACCTGCTTATTACAAAACTACACATTCAAAGCTACACAATTATTTTACTACTATTACTATTTAATTGTTGTATTTAAATTACAATAAATGCATAATTTACATTAATATTATTTTTAAATAAGTCTTACCACACTAGGTTTATCTGAGTATAGAGTCATTAAAAAATTGTATGATATTGGATAATGTAAAACTCTTAAAAACTCTTTAAATATTTTTTTGTATTCTATTGTAGTTATGTCATTAACCTAGATGCATCACAAAATAAAATTTATACACATTAATTTAGAATTGATTAAATTCGTCTTAAAACAGCTGCTGCGTTTGACTCACTTTTCCCATATCTCTTACAGGGCGACTTTATCGGCTTTATCTTTACAGCCCCCAGAAAACAATATCGTAGACCTCCCCTTCAAAAACATATTTCTGGAAAATTCGGCCTACACTCGCCATGCTGGTCTAACAATTTGGCGAGGGTCTGATGTTATTTTAATGAGAATTTAAAAAGGATTCCACAAGCCCATATTAGTGAAACTGGGGCCAACAGCTTAACATGCTCTTTTAGTACATAGCGCCTTGAGATCTCCTTATGAGGCCCCATAGTGATTCGGGCATGCGACCACCTTGCGGGCGGTGGCCCTTCATGCTGTGGTCGACGACTGTGTGTGATTATGGTAGGACGATTTTGTGATGCAATTAAAAAAAAAAAAACAATTTGTGGTTTGAAGCGCAATATTTTTGAATTTCAATGAAAGCATTCTTACAACTGAGCCACCAACAATAGACTAACGGAATATCATAGAATAATTTACCTCATTATCCAAATCAGTGAAATGGCTTCTTTTCAACTCGCTGGGTTCATAAATTTCAAATATAGACTTTTTACTAGGTCTCTTAGGCTTTCCTTTCTTTGTTCTTCGTCTTTCACCTGACAAAATTTAATTACATAAAATACAATATTATTTATTTACTTAAAGCACAAAAAAGGACTACAATTAACTATAATACATGGTATTTCTATCAAAATCCTGTAAAGTGACCTAAATCACCAAGTCAAGTCATTATATATATAAAAAGGTTATTTTTATATTTAAATTCCTTACCTTCTTCCTCATCATCTTCAATATATTCATCCAAATCCTCTTCATCTTCATCATCATAGTCCTCATCACCATACTTCTCAAAGTCATCATAGTCAAAATCTACACCAAATATGTCTTGACCTTCTTGAAGTGATCTAGAAAGATGACAAAAATAGAAGGCAAACACAAGGCCAGTTGGAGAAAGGTTGATTATCTTATAAAATGTTTAAATGCATGCCTATAAGGCATATCATTGGCTGTAATAACCAAAACAACAAGCTTACAAATTCGTACATCAAAAGGTGATCATACATTATTTTAATCATTCTTTGTGCAACTTGTCATTGGCAATCACCGCACAAGTCCATTGTGTGGAAAAGAGGCGAAAAAAACAGTGTCTCAAATTATGGGCGAAACAGGCCACTTTGGAAGACAATGAAATAATCCCAATTCACAATTTTGTGTTCAGTTAAAATTTCTGCGAGCACCTTACTTCACTTATGTAATTTCAGCTATCAATGGCAACTTGTTAATAGCGATACACTACCTATATGTACTGTATATATATTTTATCTCTCTAGCTGTAAATAGTCCATTAAGTTAGTTAATTAACATTAAGTAAATAAAAAACCTTCAAACCAAATACTATATATTATTATTATCCACAATATACTTGTATACAACAATGTTACAATTGTTAACTTACGTTATAGCTAAGATATAAGAGAAAATAAAAAATAATTAATAAAAGTGTAAATTCAATAAATTAGTTCACTTACGCATCAGTAAATATATGTTTTCGTTTCTTTTTTCGTTCTGCTATTGGTCTACCATCATCATCCACAATGAAGTCATCAGCATCTGACTCAAGATCCTCATTCTCTTCATCAAATTCGACTTCCCTTTGTGCTGTTTGACGATGTTCTTCCCGAGGATGCTCTTCTTCCTAAATTGTAAAGCAGTCAATTATTATATAAAGTATATTACTTCGAATAAAGTAACTATATAGAATATTTAGAAAGTCATCATCACAAACACCTAGAACACAGAGTCCTAGACCTCCACTACTGGAGATGACCTTACAGAAGTTGGCCATCCAGATGGCTGCTAACCTATTAAACAATTATATTAAAATAATTACATCATCAGATCCTGCCACAAATAGTTTCTCGGCAATGACCTCTCTCTCCAGATCGGGATCATCAGCTCCATCTGCATCACTGTCATCATCCTCCAATCTTCTAAGACGTTTGAACTTGTTCTGAAACAGAATAAGGCATAGTGCAAACTTTAATCAAAAAGTATAGCTAATATTATTTGGTAATACAACATAGGGTCCCCCGAAACCCATAATGTTTTGTTCACAAGACCGAGACACTATTCTCCTCCTCTCTCATGGACAAGACAAGATGGACCTGGCACCTATACTGTGAATCTTGTTTTTTTTAGAAGCTAATTGTCTAGAGCAGTTATACTGGAGCACTAGACAAAACCTCTATAGGGTTCCTTCCGCAAAAAAACTGGTCATAATAAAGAAAAACATATTTGATTATGTTACATGATTATTAACAAAAAAAAAGTATTATCACAACCATTTTCCTTTTTCACATTTAGCCAACTTTACTACTATGTCTCCAGCGTACCAAACTCAAGAAATATGACAAATAAATTAAATATTAATTAAATGTATTTATTTACATTAATAAATATTTTTGTTACCCAACCAGGAATTGAACCCAGTACCTACGAGTCTAAATCCACAGATTTAACTGCTAGACCATGGAGGTGGAGACAAAGAATACACATTAACCAGTTCCTAATTATTGCAATTGAGCACCAGCTCCAGCTTCAATTCACTGTGAGAGGGATCATAAGCTAAAGCTTTTAGCTAAAGGATCTATATCCATCCTTGAGTTATAAAGAACAAATCTACCAAATGTTATGTTTATTTATTATTATTATACTATTAGTAAATATACCACTTACTCTAGCAACTTTAACACCTAAATTTTCTTCAATTAAATCATAATCTTCATCTTCCAATCTATCATCCAGCTCGTCATCACTCTTTTTTCTTTTCTTTGGAGCATTACTACCATCCGAGTCTTCTCCATCACTACCCGATTCTTCTATAGGAGCGTCGTCTATTAAATCTTTAAGTTCTTCTCGGAGACGCTCTTCATCATCTTAAAAAGTTATAAAAACTATTAGTAAAGTTCACCTACAACCCATTTGTAGGTTTTGCAATTTTAAGGTCTGTTGTGGACATCAAGTTAGTAGTAAGAGGTTGGTCAGTAACAATTTTTATATAGCAGGCTGCATTTAGGCAATCTTACCAGCAGTATGCAGTATTAAAATTTAATATTATTTATATATGTATTTTAGTTATAAGGTATTTATCTATGGGCCATATGTTGCCTGATAATAAACAATTTATTATTATTACCTTTTATCTGTTATAACTTATATGTAAAAAAGGGATTCAGTTTATTTATTAGTTTATATTTATAACAAATTGCTAACTATTACATGTGTTTCCAAGTATGGATTTCACAATGAACGTTTAGACACATATATAATTTAGAAATTACTGATCTTGGAAAGTTTTTTGGTTATAATTCACAACGTCAACTTTCCAAAATACTAACCCTCTTCTTCTTCGTCCTCGTCGTCGCTTTGTACAGCTTTACGTTTGAGCTTCTTGCGCTCCACAGGACGGGTTTCTTCTTCAGAATCAACCTATAACATAATCAACCCAATATTAATAACACGCAATAAATTAAACTCAATGTTACAGCAATGCTATCGATATGAAAACTTGTATACAAAAATGCTTTTACTTACATCGCTCTCCTCTGCCTCGGACTCCAGAAAATCAGCCATTACAAAATATTAGAAATAAAAATTAAAGAAACTGCCTAACAACTAGTAAAAAAACTTACTTTATTACTATAATTAGCTCATTAGTAGAAAGGAAAAGAAATTTTCGATGAAAATGGGAAGTTGACAAATTCGACAGAAGACAGCCAACAGTGATGTGTATAAAGTAATCAATTAAACTATTTTTAGGCTTATATTTTGCACTCGAATATTTATAATTGAATTCACAAATCAATACTATTATCTTTCCTTCGCGCTATTTTGCGCCGACATGTCAAATTGTGCTATAATGCGATTAACTATGGAAAACGATAAATTGGACCTTAAATATGGGCCAAGTTGCATTTTATTTTTTGAGGTTTTCCCGCGCTGTGAACTGTGTGTTTGGGCTATAATACCGCGAGTGACTCCAAGAAAAGCATCAAATTCTGAGGCATTTGGAATTTGATGATGACCTCATTAACTCTTTAAAAAGAAAGATATATTACGTCATACTTGGCTGTATGGGCTAGACCCTTTGCCTTCCCTATCACCTCATTCATTATCCATCGGGAGAAGAGAACAAAAAAAAAAAAAACATATACACATAATATTTTCTAGTTACATTGCGGGTTTTCTTATAACTCGATAACAACTGAACAATAAAACAGGTCAATGAATAATGACTACATAAAATATTTTGACAGTGACAGCTGAGAATCTGTTGCTTTACTTTTTCTGTTATTTATTTATTTCGTTATTTACATTGTTTTCGTTTAACTTTTGTGTAAATAAATATTATTTATTACCATGAGCAAAGAGCCTCCAATTGTAAAGACTACGCTACACGTTGGACGCAAATTTGTGCCAATAGCAAACAAAAGCAAGGTTAGTCTCAAATTTTTTCTTACATTTGGGTCCTTTTTAATAAAATAATTGCTTTTCATAGGTCCACTTTCACTTCCAAACATGGAAACTGGAGAAAGAGCGTGTCCTGATCGATGACAGCAGAGAGATTGGGAAAAAGGAGCCTATGATTCTTATTATTGGTCATAAATTCAAATTGGAATGTTGGGAACAGATCGTAAAGATGATGGCTGTGGGTGAAGTCGCAAGTTTTAAGGTTAAAAAAGATGTAAGTACTCATCAACAACTCATAATATTCGTTATGACAATACGCCTGGTGGTTTCTGTGCTTTTATTGTACATTGTATGTTGTACATATTTACTGTTTACACACAATGTATTACGAAAATACAAAACCTACGGTTGATAAAGAATGCTGGGCAGAAGGGGTCTGGCCTTAATCCATCACACCGGCCTAATTTGGGTTAATAAATAAGTGCCTAATCCCCTACATTAACATTGATTAGCAATTACTCTTTATGAAACTTTAGTTAATGGATGTTTTTTAATCAGTTGGTTCTATTACCTAAATTATTATTAATCCATTAGCTAATATCACTATTATTTTTATGTAGGGCCTCCAATAGACCCCCCATAATTTATTCCTTTTCTTTGATTCAATCAAGAGACCATGCAGTGCTCTTGCTGGCATACTGGCCTTATGTTGATTATAGTGAGTAAAGCACAATAGCCAAACATGAACTAATGGGAGCTGGCCTGTGCCTACAAGTCATAAATTTGTCAAAACAACAATATGCTAAAACCGTTCATAGTATTTATGTTGAAAAATACTGGGGGAATGACTCTATCCTTGAAATAACAAATAAGTAATTTTAACACCTAATAACATTTTCACTTGAAATCTACATATTGTCTTCTTGTTATTATTATAAAAAATATTCTCAGATATTTTGCTGGTTCTCTGTTTGTTTTGCTGTTACGCCTATATTACTGGACAACTTATGAAGAGTTAGTTAGGTGGTTATTGACCACTAGAAACAAGCTTAACAAATTCCATATGTATTTTGACTGTTAAGAAAATATATGTTAGTTTATTTAATTGTATATTTTTTGTTATTTGCCTAAACCTTACAATAAAAATATATGGAATTTGTAAGGCTCAGCAATGATATATTTTTATTTTTTATTTCCAGACAGGTCACACAGCGCCATCTAGTTTCCGTGGTAAGCTATGAGGCTTGTGTTAGGGAAACTAGATGGTTGATAAACTACATATTATACTTTTTTTTTTTTTGTAAATATATACATATTATACATATAAACACCCAGACCGAGACAAATTATACAATTTACAACTTGCCCCCGGTGGGAATCGAACCCACGACCTCCTGAGTTCACAGCAACGTTTGTTAACACTAGACCATGGATGCGGTCAAATTATATATGTAAATTATTTTAAATATAGTGACTGCCTGCTTCATTAACTAACTCCACTACTGAACTGTGTTCTAGAAGTTAAATATTTATAAACAATTATATATTAAAGTTTTCCATTGCAGCTAACTTTACCCTACCCATTCATATCTAAGACGCTCCGAGACCTTGGCAAGGATGCTCCGGCTATCAAACACTCTTGTACAATGACCCTGCAAACTGAGGGCATTGGCTATTCAGACCTTGACCATCTCATAAGAAACCCGTGCGATTTGGAGTTTATTATAGGCAAGTATATATATATAAGTATTTTAAAATCATAAGACAATAAAACACCTAATTTATACACCATCCATCTTGCTGTACTGCCCTCTAAGGTTCCTGTGCTGTGTGTAAGGTGCTGTGTGTGTAGCATACACACTATCAGGTGCTAGATATAATTGACTATTAAATTTAAAATCTTTAATTTATACCAGTTGTTTCAATAATAGTAACCTAAGGACACTTAAAGCCGTTCCGTGATGTGCATATAATGTTTTGCCAAAGCAGACACTCATGACTGACATCAGTCCGTAACTATGTTGGCTTGACTGGCAATCCCAGCCTGATCCCGAAATGTGTGGATACACTTTACAGGCTTTATCGGCACAAATGGTAGATACTTCCCTGCCCAGGCGTATGTGGCAAATTACCACCATCAGTCTGCCTACCACCTATTGAAGCAGCAGAAGAGAGGATAAAGATGTTATTAAATGAATCTTAAAATTGTTTTTTGATTAAATTTGACAGACAATCACCTCTAAATGTTTAATCTGCATTATTCATTGTTGTATGTATGGCCACCATGATGAAAATTTGGTTGTTCAGCCAGCAAATTATTATTATTAAGTACATAGAGACTATTGCAATGTGCATTACATTGACGAGGTGTACAACAAGATGGGTGTTTAAACTATATTATAAGTTACTATATTTGTTTATTACTTTAGAGTTACTAAAAGTGGAACACATAAACGAGTATGAGAAGGACTTATGGCAACTGAATGTAGATGAGAGACTGCAGCTGGTCCCCACTTTGAGGGAAAAGGGAAACAAATTCTATATTGACAAGCAGTTTGAGGAAGCAGAAGAGGTTTATGGAAAAGCTATTGGCATTGTAGATCAACTTATGATCAGGTTAGAGATTACTATAGTTTATATATATATATAATACAGTAATATATTATTAATTATGACTGATAGATTACAGCTCACACAGAGCTTAAGCTTTACTGTATGTACTATAAAAAAGGCAATAAGTATAAGGTAAAGTCAGCAAAAAGTAAGCTGGACCATCTTAAACTTTGACCGCCTAACAAACGTTGCCTTGAACTCGGGAGGTCGTGGGTTCGATTCCCACCGGGGGCAAGTTGTACATTGTATAATTTGTCTCGGTCTGGGTGTTTATATGTATAATATGTATATATTTACAAAAAAAAAAAAAAAAGTAAATTATGTAGTTTATCAACCTTCTAGTTTCCGTAACACAAGCCTCGTAGCTTATCACGGAAATTAGATGGCGCTGTGTGACCTGTCTGGAAATATTTATTATTATTATTAAAGTAATCAGGAATAGATTCAAGAATTTGCCCTATATAAGTCAGCCATCACTGCATTTTTGGAATAAGCTTCCAAGACGTAATTAGCAGAATCATTCATTATTTGGTTGGGGTAGGGAGAGGAGCAAGATTAGTAATACAAAGTGGTTTACCTAAAGAGTTCCCATTATCCACCTCTTTTGTGAAAGGAGACAAATCTCTTAGCATTCATGCGAGTTCCGGATCTATGTGGAAGAGAGAATAGTGTTGCGACCGATTATAGGCTTATTTACAATTCAATTCATTTATTTTGCAAGTAGGCATAGGACAAAAAGATATGTATTCTGCACTTTTACACATCGATTTTAACAATATTGATATAAAACAATATCATTTGCCAGTACATATTGGTGAATCTGGAGGGATGTGAGGCTACAGTGAGGTTACCACTTCCCATTTCTTTCTTGCCTCAACCTGTACCCAATCAAATACCGAATTGTTTTTATTCAAAGGAAGTAAAGTACAATAATAATAAAAAAAACTAATTA
Source organism: Tinea semifulvella (assembly GCA_910589645.1). Lineage (NCBI taxonomy): Eukaryota > Metazoa > Arthropoda > Insecta > Lepidoptera > Tineidae > Tinea > Tinea semifulvella. Next base: position 4,826,301 of record OU342596.1, read on the forward strand.
TTAATTAAACTAGAAAATAATATTTTCAAACATAAATTACTATTAATAAAAATAAACCTACTTAATAAATAAATATACAACTAAAAACTAAAATAAAGAAAAAACAACATTATAATGCTCCAAATCGCTGCCAATGGGCAAAGTGCCAAGAATACTGGCAGCATTGCCACGTTGAATGGCAGTGCTGATCCTTTGGCCAAAATATTGCCCAGCTTTCTTGTCTCCCAAGGTGTTGTTGAGCTGTTTTGACAATGCTTTCAAAATTTCATGTGCACTTGGTCCCCACGGCCCGAGAGTTTTAACTCCAAAAACACATCTCCCAATAAGCTGAGTGTATTTCCGCCGTTTGAGGTTCTCTGCTTAAGGTCACTAGAGGTCAAGGACAAGTGGGAAGGCACCAGGCTTTCCACACAGGTGGCATCCCACACTAAAGGCAAACCTATCCCCCACAAATGATTGAATATCAATAACCAATACTGAATGATTCTGCTAATTCCGTCTTGGAAGCTCATTCCAAAAATGCAGTGATGGCAAACTAATATAGGGCAAATTCTTTTATCTATTCCTGATTACTTTAAGATGGCATTAATGCTGTCTTAAAAGCTTGTGCCAATGTACTGACGCCAGATCTTAGGCCCAATTATATCTGTAAATAGCGAAAATATTTAGCTGTAAATCCTCTTACACCAACTTTCACTGCGTAAAGCTGTGTCTTGAATCCATTTCATGTCATTTCTTCTATGAGATTGTAATATTTGTTAAGACTTGATGTTCAGGTCTTTAATATTATTAAGCTACTGCTTACATATCTTTTAAGATATGTATTTTTTTTATTGCAGAGAAAGGAAAGAAGATGAGGACTGGACGAAGCTCAATGAAATAAAACTGCCTATTCTATTGAACTATGCACAATGTAAACTAAATAAGGGTGATTATTATTCCGTCATAGAACATTGCAGCACAGTGCTAGAACATGACAAGGGTAAGTAGAGAGAAGACAAATTTCTTAGCATTCCATGGATTTACCGTGCGGGTGCCGGGTCCATCGTGTCTCGGTTTTAAGACCGACTATAGGCTGGTTTACTTTTTTTTGCTTACTTTATGATTCCATAAATGTATTGACGGCAGACCTGCTTAGGCCTAATTCTTTCAGTAAGTGGTGCAAATATTTTGCTGGAGTTCCTCACGCACCAACTTCCACTGCTTAAAGCTAAGTCCTAAATTCATTCATGGTCATTTGTTTGACTTCATGTTTTGGTCTTTTTTTAAAGGATATATAGTTTACGGATTCCATTATATAATGTTTGGGATTAAGTAATGGAATATGGTTGCTGCATTGTATTATTTTCTAAATAAATACAATTATTTTAGATAATATCAAGATGCTCACCATCTATCATTCTGATCCTATCCCTATCCAACCAAATACTGTATTCAGTACTGTACTATCTCAGTCAGATTACACATTAACAGGTTATTGGAATCTGCTAAGCTGCTAGTCTTCTATTAACCTTACTAGCAGAATTAGAATTATTCAAAATAATTTACATAATGATGTGATGTTTTGACTTTATCTTCGACTTGTATGACAGCAGACCTGCTTAGACCCAATTATTTTAGTAAGTTGAGCAAAGTTTTTGCTGGAATTCCTCTCGCACCAACTTGCACTGCTTAGAGCAGCTGAGCCTTGAATCTGTTCCTGATCATTTGTTTGACTAATTTACGGATTCCATTATATAATGTTTGTGCTGCAGTAATATGGCTGCTGCATTACATTATTTTCTAAATAAATACAATAATTTTAGATAATATCAAGGCGTTATACCGTAGAGCTAAAGCTCACGTCGGGGCTTGGAACCCTGACCAAGCCGAAGAAGACTTTAAGTACTTAAAGTCAATCGAACCGTCCATGGCGGCCACAGTTGACAAAGAACTGGCACAAATTAGAAAACTGCGCAAAATCAAGGAAGATATTGACAAGGATGCCATGAAAAATCTATTTATTAGTGACAATTAATTGCGTTCAAAATATTTATTTTATTATATTTCATTTTGTTAATTAAAATTGGGTTGTTAAGTTATTATTTTGTTATTTAATGTTTATCTATAATGTTTATAATTATTATTCGTTATTTATCCTCTAATAAATAAAAATAAATAAGATTTCCTCGCTCGCACATTTTCAAAGATTTTTTTGAGAAATGTCATTTAGCTTTCTAGGAAATACAATTACTGGCATTTATTTTTACTTTCATGGTACCTAAATTTACTAAAACTAATCTATGACTGCCATCGTGGCATTTTAAAACTTTATTTGTGGTATGATAGATACATGGACCAGCCTGCCACTTGTCATGATATGGGTCTATATTAAAGTTGTCTGATAGTGAATTCCCTTCAAAAGTGGGATACGGTCGTGATGATACTTCTAAATGGATGATTAATGTACTTGTATCTCTATTTATTTATTTTCAAAAAAATCACAGCTTATAACTAGGACATAAAAATTACAATGTTATAAATTATTAGATCTTAAGCCAGAAAGATTTTATATAATTTGTACAGTTCATTCCTACAAAACAGTAGGTTAAATACTAAAAAAAAAAAAAAAAAAACATTAGTAAAATAAAAATTATAATAAAATTAAAATATTTACAAGTAGCATAGGATTATTAGTGAAAATTAGTTAATCATTATATTATATAGAAATAATAGGAAACAAAGGGAAGATATGCATAGCATTACTCTAAGAATCCCTATTATGTGATTCGGATAGTGGACAACACTAGTGTCTAAAACCTACATAACCTTATCCCTTCTTTTATATTCCGCAACCACATGGACAGGTCCACTTTCCCTACGTGTTTATAAATGTGGAGACATGTGTCGCACGCTGAAGATGTGGAATGCTCTCCCAGCCAGTGTGTTTCCCCACTCCTACAACCTGATGAAGTCCTTTAAGCAAGTGGTAGAGGAGTTCTTCGCGCCATTTTGCGTAAACATGTCAAGTGCAAGTTTTTGTTTTGTAAATTAATTTACTGTGGATATTATTGGTCAAAAGTGGTGTTGTTTAGTTTAATAATGTGCTACAATGTAAATAATTATGGAAAACGATAAATTGGACTTTAAATATGGGGCGCAAGTTACAGTTTATTTTATGCGGTTTTCCCGCGCTGTCAACTCCCATATTTTACCCGACGTGTTTGAGCAACAATGCCGCGAGAAAGAAAGAGAAAGAGAAGAAAAGCATCAAATTCTGCAGCATCTGGAATTTGATGATGACCTCATTAACTCATTAAAAATAAAGATATATTACGTCAGACTTGGCTGTATGGGCTAGACCCTTTGCCTTCCCTATCATCTCATTCATTATCCATCGAAAGAGAACAAAAAAAAAAAAAGAGGCAAGTGGTAGAGACTGATGTCGCTTGCTCTTATTCTTGGACCTCGCGTACCGCTTACCCAGGTGGGAGCGATGTAAAATGTGTTCAGTATTAAAAAAATATATTACCTAGAAAAGTTGTAAGTGTGCGAGCTAGAGGCATGCAAAGCAAATTCAAAATTAAAGACCAAAGAAAAATATATTCTAAATCAGTTGCGGGCAACTGACTAAATGTCCACTACTATAGTACAAAAAATATCACAAGTCGCTGGCGACATAGTAATAATATACCTAATAGCAATAAAAATAATCCTAATAACAATATATTTTATACTTATTGTAATTTTAAGCACTATTTGCTACCTACTTATGAATTTTTATTCATAGATTTATGATTTGTTTTTTTTTTTTAATTGACAAATAAAAATGCAAAACAAATTGCGCAGTTTAAACATTTCTTCGAAAGAGTGTAGTAACCAAAGAGTACAGTAACTAATTGGGAAGAGTGGCTACTCACGTTCACCGGAACACTAGCGTAGCCAGGTGGATGGTAGGATACTTGCGCCATATACCTATCAACCAATGGGGTGTGTCACTAACTTTTTATCACAATACATGGCGCATGATAGATGGTACCTAATGTAACTGTCACTTGCATAGAAAATTTGTATTTTTATTATTTTCTGTATATTATGCCGAAGTGAGTCTCAACCCATCTATCATGCGCCATCGTGATAAAAAGTTAGTGATACACCCCATTGTTATCGTCAAAAAATGTTTTTTTTAAGTGTTGCCATTTTATAAAATTACCTATTTAAGAATTATAAGCAATGTCTACACTTTACACCAACTTACCTTGTATAACTGCCGTCTTGAATAAAAAATGTACCGACGGTAGATCCTGCAGCCAAATTCTTTTTTAGTAAATAGTGCAAATATTTGTTATTATTTTGTTATAGACTAGTTTTACGGTTATTACTGGCAAACTGCAATTGCACTGTACTGTACTAACATTATGTTACTTTATGTATCCTAAATTACTAATAAATTACGTTATAAAATATATTCTTAATCTTTTATTTTGTCCTGTTTCTACTTCAAAAAATATATAATAAGTAATATTGTTATTACTATGCAGTAAGGTTATTGGGAGGTGGCTCAGTTGTAAGAACGCTTAGGTACCTTAAAATCCAAAAATAAAAAAGTTCTCGGTTTCAGCTATAGATATAGGATACTAAATCTATGGTTTCAGCCTCAGCATGTACCAATGAGAAATACACCTTTTCCGTGCTTTGGAAAGCACCTTAAGTCATTTGGCCTGGTTCCACTAATATTACCTTATGGAATCATTAATACTTAAAAAGTAGGGCAACTTCAAAATTCATAAAAAAAAGCGAGCTTTGGTTTGCTTTCTACGCCGACAAGAAATATAAATTATATATAAATGTATGAAAATTTAAATTAATATGTGATATTTCCCGAGTTTGGTACGCTCGCGCTGAAGACATCGACGAGCTTGCCACTTGTCATGATTGGCGTAAAGTTGGCTAAATGTGAATCCGCTTCGTTATAAGCGTGGTTTCTGACCACCCTGAAAGGGATACGGTCGTGATGATACCTTGCTAAGGTTTTCTTCTTAAAAAATAATCGTGCTTATTCCCAATTGTACCAAAGGCCTTAACTTTTTGTTTAAAAGTGTAATACAAAAAAAAACTTTATTTAAAGATTTTGCGCGTGCAACATTGACTAAGTGAAAGTTTTTGACATGTCCTTAAATATTAAAAAAAAAAAATGAAGTTTTTGTTCTGTAAATTAATTTACTGTGAATATTGTTAGTCTAAGTGGTGTTGTTTTGTTTAATAATGTGCTACAATGTGAATAATGGAAAACGATAAATTTAACTTTATATATGGGCCAAAGTTGCAGTTTATTTTTTGTGGCTTTCCCGCGCTGTGAACTCCCATATTATATCCGACGTGTTTGGGCTATAATGCCGCAGGTGACTCAAATAAAATCATAAATTCTGCAAAATCTAATGATAACCTCATTAGTAACCCATAAGTAAGAAAGATATATTACGTCAGACTTGGCTGTATGGGCATTAATCATAAGTGAAAAAAAAAAAGATTTTGCTAGTAGCCGGTTTTTTATTGAGCCCGTCGGGAATAATCATAATGTTAAAAGTCATTAAATAAAACAAAACAGTTACGTTTAATATAATTTATTAATTTAATCATACATTAAGCTTTGGAATGAATAAATGTGGGGTTGTCCAGGCCCGGGTTGTTAATGTGACTTATCTTGAAATTCGCCCGTTTTCCCCAGTGCCGGCCCAAGCTTGATCAGGGTAGAGAAAGATTCTCTTTCAGCGCTATTTGGTCGACTTTACCTTCCGTAAATTGTATGTTAGGCACATACTTAATTAACTCTGGCAACACGGGTATTCAGTTGCAACATTATCAGCATTGCCAACCTAAACGAATGTGTCGTGTCTACGTCCATTTACGACAGTGACGACAACTTCATAATCTTGTTGATAATGGCATCAGAATGTCGGAATAGTATGAAATAAATTTGTCAAATTAGCGATATAATATTTTATTGTTTTCCGACCAGAAATCGAACCCGGTAGTCATTAGAACAGATAAGATATTATCTATAACTACATACGTCTACTAAAAATCTTGTAATCCTAACTATTCCTTATTTTATTTTTATTTATTTCCTAAACATTTTTGCACAATGTACAAAAGGCGAAGCTTATTGCCAGGCATTCTCTGATAGTCGACCTTGGGGACAAAAAAAAGATATTAAATATGAGACGGTGCAAAAATAAGAGTTAATAGAGACAGTTTTTGCTATAACTAATACTTAACCTAATATCAAATAAATATACTACTCAATATACATCATATATAAATCTACATTATATTCATATATAACTACATAATAATTTGAATACACTAAAAACACACATTAAAATAGATATATTTATTGGGACTTAATTAAATGCGTGAACCCAAGTCTCTTAAAGGCTTGTTCGGTGCTTGACGAATACTGACTACGAAAGACTTTGAGACAAAGTTACAGTGAGGGAAGGGATAGAAAGAACGGAGTAATCTAAAAAAATAAATAACAATAAGTATATAAAATGCAATAAGTGTGATCTCCTTTATCCTTGATGTTTTACTCAACGCTGAGTCACATTTGTAGTGGCAGACGAACTAGCTTCTCCCATCGCCCACTTTACATGAAAAATAAAAACACAATGTAGTATTAATTTATTACATACATACATACATATCTTCACGCCAAATCCCTTGCGGGGTAGGCAGAGACAATTGAGCGCCACTTGTCACGATCACGACATTCCTCTTTCGCTTCTTCGACATTCATCAACCTCTTCATACATGCCCTTTTGTTTCGATTAATTTATTGCACACAAATTATAGAAACAAGTTTCAATGCGAGAAAAACTAAGGTACCTACTAGTGTTTGAAAGAAGAAGGATGACAAACGTGACGATAAAGATTGATGATGAACAACAAGTAAATGAAATTTTATATCTGGGCAGTGTTTTCACTGAGGATGGGAAGTACGATAGGGATGTTGAAAGAAGAGTGAACGCAGGAAATAGTGTTAACGGTGCCCTGGGGTCACTGATTGGCAATCGAAATGTCAGTGATAAAGCTCGACTTGCCATACACAATGCCATGTTGCTACCAATACTTATGTATGGAAGCGAGACGTGGATCAGAATACGCATGAGAGTAGAGTTATGCAGTGGAAATGAGGTCGTTGCGACGGATATGCGGTGTTACTTTGACGCATCGCATACGTAATGACGAAATACGCAAAAGGGTTGGTATAAAAGAAAGCATAAGGACAAAAATATGGAAAGGCATGCTCCGATGGTTCGGGCATGTTGAAAGAATGACGAACCAGATATATAATCGAAAGTTGTGGGTAAAAGAGGCCCTGGCAGAACAAGACTCACCTATTACGATCAAATAAATAAAACTATAGTTGAAGGTGCCATTGAAACAAAAGGGCATGTATGAAGAGGTTGATGAATGTCGAAGAAGCGAAAGAGGTATGTCCAGATCGTGACAAGTGGCTCTCAATTGTCTCTGCCTACCCCGCAAAGGACCTGGTGTGAAGATATGTATGTATGTATGTATGTTAATTATAGAAACATACATAGAAGAGCAAAATATTAATTAATTTAAAAACATAATTGCACTATGACGTAAAGTCAATCGTTTAAGAATCAACTACATTATAGGTGAATAATGTGATATTTACTGCCTCCGTGGTCTAGCGGTTACGTCCGTGGATTTAGACTCGGAGGTACCGGGTTCGATTCCTGGTAGAGACACAAAAATATTTATTAATGTAAATAAATACATTTAATTATTATTTAATTTATTTGTGATATTTTTCGAGCTTGGTACGCTGGAGACATCGATAAGCTTGCCCATGATTGGACGGCAGTAAAGTTGGCTAAATGTGAATCCGTTTCTTTATTAGCGTGGTTTTTGACAACCTCGCAAGCGATACGGTCGTGATGATACTTTTACTTTTATTTTTTTGGTTCACTTCTCCCGGTGGATGATGAAGTGACAAGGAAGGCAGTGTCTAGCCCATACAGCCAAGTCTGACGTAATATATCTTTCTTTTTTATGATTTAATGAGGTCATCATCAAATTCCAGATGCTGCAGAATTTGATGCTTTCTTGGAGTCACTCGCGGCACCATACATCGAATCGTCGATGTCTCCAGGCGTACCAAACTCGAGAAATATCACAAATAAATTAAATCACATCATCAAAGCCTCTAGAACATAAAGTTCTAGACCTCCACTGTTGGAGATGGGCCTTCCAGAAATTTCTGGAATATTTGGCCTACACTCGCCACGCTGGCCAGACGGGTTGGTGAGGGTCTGTGTAGTTTTTTTTTGTAATGACTTTTTATTAAAGAGTTGGCATTAGTTGAACTGGCACCGACGTATAACAATTTTTACAAATATTATTATAATTTAACCGCTAGACCACAGAGGCAGTCACTAATGTGAATGTCGTAAACACATTATTAAAAGTTACTTTACCGGAACTCTTTCGAAGAGAATTGCAAATTGCACGTGCTTGGTGTGCGGTAACATGTCCACGGGATTAACCCTGACTGGTACATATGGCGGACCAGTGAGTACATCGTTGGGCGGACGAGTTAGATCCAAGATGTTCTTCATGGCAGTGAAGGTACTACAGCAAATGTACACCACACGATTGATCTTCCAAGAATTACGAATCAGGGCCAATGTTCGGAAAACTGTAACAATAAAAAAAATACAATATTAACTACTAAATATAAGTTTTCTTTTGATAATGTAATTTTTTGCAGTTATTAAGCATGTCTATGATGCAGCGGCTATGACCGTACAGATACAAGGCCAGCATACAAGACCGATCCAACTGCGTAGAGGTGTCAGACAGGGCGACGTAATATCGCCGAAAATGTTTACAAACGCGTTGGAAGATGTCTTTAAAATGCTGGACTGGAGTGACTGCGGCATAAAAGTCAATGGAGAACATATCTCGCACCTTCGATTCGCGGATGACATAGTCATAATGGCTAGCTCGCTGGAAGATCTTAGCAGAATGCTAAACGGCTTAAATGTGGCATCTCAGCGGGTTGGTCTCGGTATGAATTTGGACAAGACAAAAATCATGTTCAACAGACATGTTATACCGAGACCAATCTACGTGGGAAATGCCACTATCTAAGTGGTACAAAAATACGTTTACCTTGGACAGGCCATCCAATTAGGAACAGCCAACTTCAGTAAAGAAGCCGACAGACGCATTCAGCTAGGATGGGCAGCATTCGGGAAGTTACGACACATCTTCCTATCGAACATACCACAGAGTTTGAAGACAAAAGTTTTCAACCAGTGCGTTCTTCCAGTAATGTCGTATGGTGAAGAAACGTGGACACTGACGGTAGGTCTGGTCCACAAGTTCAAGGTCGCTCAGCGAGCTATGGAGAGAGCTATGCTCGGGATTTCACTAAAAGATAAAGTCAGAAACGTCAAAGAACCAAAGTTACCGATATAGCTTTTAAAATTAGCAAGCTGAAGTGGCAATGGGCTGGACACATATGCCGCAGAACCGATGAACGATGGAGTAGACGGGTTCTGGAGTGGAGACCACGTACTGGAAGACGCAGAGTGGGACGACCCCCCGCTAGATGGACGGATGACCTGAGGAAGGTCGCTGGTGGGAGATGGATAAGGTTGGCAGGAGATCGTGTGAAGTGGCGAGCCTTGGGGGAGGCCTACATCCAGCAGTGGATAGATACAGGCTGATGATGATGTGGGTTCCTAAGATCTATTTGTTATGTTGATGTTTGTGTGGGTCTCGAAGGTTATTGTCAAGTGTTCAGGTTCTCATGTTGTGGTCGTCCCTTCCTTAGAAGGTCATTGCAGTGGTGGCACGTGTGTCGGGTCCCGGTCCGCACCCCAAGGGCCTGGTTGAGCGGGGGGATGGCTGGCACATACGTTTTGTCCGTGATCGGGTGCTGCTGTGGGGGCCTGGGACCGAGGCCGAACACGTTCAATTTATTGTTCTTAAATTGGCAGAGGTTTTTCATTTACTTTTTATGATTCCAAGGGACAAAAGTTTAACTTTAAATATCTCACATTTTTCAAGTAAATTCATTGACGATTAGCCTAACTTTAAATCTCATGCCGTTTGGCTTTTTGCGTTTTGGCCCTATCTTGTAATATTCTATTCAACGCCTCTGACGGTCCATTATGGACGAGGGCTACACCTGCGCAGCTCCAGTCGACGCGTGGTCAATGCGACTTGATCGAAACGTCTAGGAAGAAGAAGACAAATTCCTAAGCATTCCATGGATTCACTTAAAACCCCGGTCCATCGTGTATACTTACATAATCCTGATCTGGGAGGGTACACAATAGCTACAACATTTCCGATGGGCCGCTCCAGTACTGTCGGCAAGATTTCTTCAGCTTTTCCAGTTAAAAACTCGCAGTTCTTTATATAATTTGTCTGAGCATTTTCTTTAGCGTCATTCACCGCTGCAGCATTTGAATCCATAGCATAAACTTTCTTACAAAGCTGTAAATAAAAAAAATGTATCATCACGACCGTTTCCCTTTCGGGGTGGTCAAAACCACGCTTATAAATAAGCTGATTCACATTTAGCCAACGTTACTATAGGCCAATCTGACAAGTGGCAAGCTCGTCGATGTCTCCAGCGTACCAAACTCGACAAATATCACAAATAAATTAAAGCGTGGTTTCTGACCACCCCTAAAGGGATACGGTCGTGATGATGATGATGATGAAGGAGAACTAATATTGTAAGCTTGTCATGGTGATATTTACATAAAAATAACACTGCCTGATACAAGACTTACATAAATATATTTTAATAAGTTAATTAATTTATTTATTCACATATTCCACAGCTGTCTCTTACAAATTAATATTAACATTCAAACTTAATACTTAACACCTAGCCAATAGTATTTAACATTTGACTGACATATTTTGTACAATGTCCTTTAAAGAAACTTAAAAAAGGAGCCATTTTGCGCGGACATGTCAAGTGCAACTTTTTGGTTTGTAAATTAATTTACTGTGAAAATTGTTGGTCAAAAGTGGTGTTGTTTTGTTTAATAATGTGAATAGTTATGGAAAACGATAAATTAGACTTTGAATATGGGGCACAAGTTGCAGTTTGCAGTTTATTCTTTGTGGTTTTATTTTAGTGGACTTGTTTTATTTTATCCAACTTGTTCAGGCTATAATGCCGCGAGTGACTCCAAGAAAAGCATCAAATTCTACCGCATCTGAAATTTCATGATGACCTCATTAACTCATATAAAAGAAAGATATTATATAAAGAAAGTCAGACTTGGCTGTATGGGCTAGACCCTTTTGCCTACCCTTTCACCTCATTTTAAAAAATATAAATAATATAGAATATTTACATCAGCAACACATAGCGCTATAGTCCCACTTCCGCAGCAAATATTTATTACGGTGGTATCTTTTTCAAGCTCGCTCATATCTATAACATTCTCAAATAATATAGTAGCTCCTGCTGTGTTTATCTGGAACAAAGGTTAATATTTTGTAGTACAGTATCAACATGTGCCTGAATAAATAGTTCTTAAATAATATATATAAGTTAGTTGTGTAGACCGCACGATTTGTCAATTCCGCCTTGCCTTCCACCTTTAAAAAAAATTGAGGTGAAATTAGACATGTAACAGATATTGAACGACTCTGCTGCAAGACCGTTTTCATAATATAGTGCCAATTAGCTGTCCCCTATAAGACCAGGGCAACCTTAGTATAGGGGACAGAAGTCGCCTATTAAATTAAGCATGTACAATGTAATTTTTTTTTTTTGCTCAATATGTATATTTTATTTTGTGTCAATAAACTATTATTATTATTAACTTATTCAAAAATAAATACATATACGACCAGTTGCAGAGTGAATGGATGATTTTGATTGGTAGTTAGCTTGTCACTTTGGCTATTTAAGCCAATGACGTGTCTCAAAGGCATAAGCTAAAGGCTAAGCACCCTTCCGGGGTGGTCAGAAACCACGCTTATAAAGAAGCGGATTCACATTTAGCCAACTTTACCATAGGCCATGACAAGTGGCAAGCTCGTCGCTCAGTAAAGTGTATCCACACGTTTTGGGTTTAGGCTCGAATTGAATAGTTAGGGACTGGTGTCAGTCATGAGTGTCTGATTTTAGTTGCTAACATTAATGGACCTCGCTCGCCACTTACCATCAGGCGCAAGGTCACATGTCGTGCTTTAAGAAGATAAAAATATATATATATTAACCTCAAAAAAAGTATCCGAAGATAATAAGAAATTCTTTCCGAGAATAGAGTCCGTGATGTACGATTGTCCCCAAACATGTACTGCTTTTTCTGGTCTTTCTCCTTGAGCTCTGGATAACAAAAAAACATATATTATACAGGAACTGCCTCCGTGGTCTAGCGGTTAATTCCGTGGATTTAAACTCGGTTCGATTCCTAGTCGGGACACAAAAATATTTATTAATTTAAATGAATAAAAACTGAATTTATTTGTGATATTTCTGGAGTTTGGTACGCTGGAGACCATCGATAAGCTTGCCACTTGTCATGATTGGCCTATAGTAAAGTTGGCTAAATGTAAATCAGCTTCTTTATAAGCGTAGTATCTGACCACCCCGAAAGGGAAAGATACTTTACTATTATTTCATTCGGATAAAGAATCGGTAAAGCTCTTAGACATATATTACACCCGTATTCTAAGACATTTCCTAAAAAGCTCCTCCGCTCATGCATCTGACCTTCAAAATAAAACTGTCGGATCGGCTGAATTTTGAACTTTAATCGCAACTATTACAGAAACTTATTTTTAGGTTGTCAGCTGGAAGGAAATATTGAGTGGGGGAGGTGTTGAGGCAACGTCTTAATATGTTTTGTTAGACGTTCCCTGAACGGCTCCTCCACTCAATTATTACTGTTGGATTCTCACAACAATTCTGTCAATTTTCCTTATCCACAAATCATTCCAATTTCCGAACGCGCAACACAAACAAGTTACACACCAAAAAAGTGGGTAGCACATCGCGCAAAAAAAAGTCGCCTGTCTGTTCGCCTCCCGTGTATCCATAAAAATATTGCTCTCAGCAAGAATTAATTAAGAAATCATTTTACAATATAAAGAAACAGTGTTTAAGTGTGAAAGAAGACTAAATTTGGTGAGTCTCATCATTTTCCTTCATTTTTTCCAGTTGTAAGAACAAAACCCATTTTTCCTTTGGTAATTTTTTATGTGACCTTCAACCTGTAATCTCTTTACTCACGTAAAAGGAGCCAGCTGTCAAATGAAGGGAGGCCTCGGCACATCACTATGCTCGAGGAAAAAACTGTCAGAGAAGGTTTTCCACGCCATTTTGTTTTTTTTTTTGTTTAATAATGTGCTACAATATGAATAATTATAGAAAACGATAAATTTGACTCTGTATATGGGGCAAAAGTTGCAGTTTATTTTTTGCTGTTTTCCCGCGCTGTGATGAGTGGACTGTATATTGTATGGGGGGGGGGTTTGATGACGAGCCAGCTCTGTGAAGTCCAAAGAAAGGGGCAGAAGCACTTACCTCTTCCAGCAGCAGCTGACAACGTCTCAGTGGAGTCCGACCCCAGGGTTCCAGAAGAAGACTAGCTGTTCTGATGCTAAAACTCTTTTCACATAAAACTAATAATCCAAGTTCCGACCGATAAATACACTCGCGTGGCTTTTCAGCAGATACTGCAGCCCCGAAAATTGAGCACACACGGTGTGACGTCACCGAAACACAAATTGTTGACGCCCACCGCCGACGGAGGCTGAGGTGCGACTATCCCCACCGATGGGTCACAGAACTGGCTTTAACAATGACATTACGGTACATTGATCACGGTAGCTTTTCCTCACTTATTTTCTATTGGGCAATTATGCGTGAGCTCGTTCAGCGGAGCCATCCGATCTCCTCCAGGAGGTCCAGGAGACCCGTCACGTTCCTGCAGACCTCCGGAAGAGTCCTCGCAGTCTGGAGGAACCTGAGTCTTAAGCGCAGCCACACTGTCGCAATCCAAGAGTACGTGCGCGGCCTTCTCTTCCTCCGCCATGCATGCTCTACACAGTGGGCTATCTGTAATGTTTAGAGTGTAAAGATGTTTGTTAAAAGCACAGTGTCTCGTCAAGACCCCCATTATGCGAAGCTTAGCTCTGTTAAGGCTCAGGAGGCGTCGTGGGCTGGTCAAGGTTGGAAATGGCCTCCCTGGACTGTCTGTGGTTGATGTCCACATCTGCTCGTGCAGTCTATCAGTTCGTTGACAAAGCCAGCTTCGTAAGAATTGGAACGGTAGGGGATTATCGCTTTTATTGATGACCCTCTTATAGCCAGTTCACCGTCCGCGTCATTACCCAGTGAACCACTGTATCGTGACTTTTTTGTGTCTACACACTGGCTCCAGGGCTAGGTGGCATTCTAGAATCAGTGCAGAGCTGATGTAATTGCTTTAGAGGCCCAGAAGGACGGCCATATTGTCTGAGGTAATATTGGAGTTTTTGGCATCTCTCCTTAGTACAGCTAGCTTTGAATATGCCGTTGTGTGAGTCAAGAGGGGTTGATAGGTGAATGTACAAGATCATTAGTCATCTCATTATTTGTTAATTTGTAATTTTACTTAGGTAATTTTTCATTTATTATAATTGTGATCACCTTCTCTGATTGCTGCAAAGCACTGCACGCCACTGCTAGATGTAGATAATACTACCTAGATGCAACGCTCATTAGCAGTCAGAAGATGTGATCTCCATACTTAGACGCTGCAAATGTTAATTCCAGGGAACGAGTTTTGGGTTAGAAGATCCGCGGGCTTCCTGAGACTCATCTCGTCTGTCGCCCAACTCCCCACCAGCCGAGCGTCACTTCTTCAGGCCCGGCTGCTACACGAGATAAGCATTAGCTAGATGACCTACACTCTTAAATGTGCGGAAGTGTCCTCAACTGAATATACAATAAATCTACGACCCCTTATTTGTTGTTTTAATTGTCGAACCCCGGTCCTTAACCGGTGAGTTCGCGACAATATGGATATCAAATGTGCTAGAGCGTGTAGTAATTCTAATAAAATAAATGGAAACGCAATCAAAATAGTAGTTTATGAAACTGTTGCATAATAAAGGGTATGTATACACGAGTGTGTAGTCGAGGTTTTTAATAGTATCACACGAGTGTTTTAATACCTAGTTATGTGCAGTTTCATACACTAATTTATCTAATCCATACATTGGGATTGAACCTACTAAATAAAAGATAAAAGTTAAAAGAGTAAGAAAAAACACGCGAAATGCTATACAACAAAACGCATTGAATGGCGCCAATTTTTATTTATATTTTTTTTAAATGACCATGGTACAGAATACATAAGTCCTAAACAATGAAATGGCGCCAAAACCTAGCTTGTGACCGCGCACGCGCTATGGCGGGCGCTGCCATAGACAAGTAAAAATTGGAATCAAAACTTTTTGTAATGGAACCTTTGCCTTAAAAAAATAAGTGTTATATAATATGTATGATTATATTTTTAAAATGAATTATAACATTATTTTGTTAGAGAAAAAGTGTTTTAATGTGATTCTATTTTTAAATTTCAGCAGTAGGTATGTTTATAAAGTATGTCAATATAAATTCGGTTTGAAGTTTGTAATTCGCATTTTACGATATGAGAATAGATAAAAAATATTATGTATGCTTTTTGAGGTATGAAGAGTTTACAACTAAGAATATTAAATTTAAGGACCTTTGACAGCTGGAAGAAATGGTTGAGTGGGGGAGCTGTTGAGTAAACGTCTTAGAATACTGGTGTTAGACTACGAGAATAACTATTCCACAACTTAGTATTAGTAGGTTAGTATTACCTTTACTTAACTTAGTATTACCTTTTATAAATGAGTTCAAAATATAAAGCTTTAATGTGATATCTCATTGCCTCGTCTGTAGTTAAAAACTTTCTTATTCCCATCTTGATGGAAGCAATAGCTTCTTCAGATAAATCCTAAAAAAAAATACAATTAAATTTTTATTTGTATTTATTTTATTTATTTATTTATTAGATGCAACCATACCAAAATATAAACAGATACAAACAACTAACCAAGATCTGGACTTCATCTCAAAAATTTCAGCATACAACTTGCCATTTTTACAACCATTCCAATGGTAATGTTAGAAGGTGGTTTCTTAATCATATTGCAGTAATTATACATATAAGGATGAGAAAAGGAGATGATTTTGAAACCGACCCCAATCACAATTTATCAGTGCAATGCATTGAATATACACTTAAGCATACATTTGTTTCGTTATGAGAATTAATTATATAAAACTAATTGTCAGTAGGTAATTAATGTCAAAAATCAAAACAATATAAAGGTCAAAATTAAATTAGTAGAAAAATAATAGTAATATTTCTAATAGGTATATGTGCAATGATTTCTTTCTTTTCCTTTTCCCTTCTATTTGTATTAGGTAATCAAATGAAATTAGGATCTATTCTTATAATGTATGTTTTATTTATTTGTATGTCTGAATTTTTTATTGTGTACACTGATGAAATGTTTTGGGATTTGTCTGAATAAAACAGGAAAGCTTTTGGAAACTATCTTTTAATTAAATATAATGATACGTACGGCCATCAACTCGACCATTATCAAAAACTTTTTTTGTCAGAGTGTTGCCAACAACAAAAACATACTTATCCTAAAAACGATACCATAATAAAATATTTGTTGTATAATTTTTAACATACACCTACTCCTGTCACTTAATACTTTCTTATTGTCTTTAAGGTTAACAGGCAGAGCATGTCTAACGACATTATGTTAGCCGTTTGTATTTCTGGGCAATATAATATCTATAATAATATCTTATTTAAATAGTTTCTAAGTTAGTTAGTTTTACTTGCTTGTAGCAGTAATGTTGTGCCAAACATATATAAATATGGATTATTGCCTGTTTACGGTCCAACCATAATAATTGTATTGATTTTATTAGTTTCGACAGTATCCAAGTTGTTTCAAGCGAACCAAAGGAAATAAACTATTTTGATTTGATTTGAATACACATATTGGTCTGTTACTGAAAGGCTGATTATGACATGTTTAAAATTTGTCTATTATTAAATATAGTGTATTTTTTATTATTACTTCATTCATCATTACAGCCCCTAGAACACAGCGTCCTAGACCTCCACTGCTGGAGATGGGCCTTCCAGAACATATATCTGGAGAACTTGGCCTACACTCGCCACGCTGGCCAGACGGCTTGGCCTTCGAATCCTTTTTATTTAACCAGTCTTTCCCTAACTTTGACACTGGCAAATTATTATTAATGCAATATACAAAAAAAAAGTTGTCTATGATACTTATTTATTTATATATTTATCGCCATAGGATCCTATCAGAACACTCGGTTAAGTCAAAATTTATTAATAACGTATAAACAAAAAACCTGGCTAGATAGGGTGATACAGCCCCAATTTCCATTATAGTGTGGACTCTTCCACTTCTAAACCTAATATTTATTATAATTATTTAGGTCTAGTTTGTGGCTGTAAAGGGGTCTCGTCGGATATTTTAATAAATAATAATTACAAAACAATATTAGAATCTAAAATGTCAATAAACTATAACTAAAAATGACAATATAATTAATATATAAGATGTCACAAATTCCAATATTAGAACGAAAACTAAAATCTATAAATTAAATCTTTAAATTTCATATTTTTATTTTTATTATTTATTATAATTACAAGCCAACTACAACTACCAAACACGTGGCATACAGTGCAATGGTCTATCAGTTTTAACTAACGCTCATTTTAATAGTTGTCTATTATTTTTATATTTACCATTTAATTAATTTATGCTATAAATTATATAATTTTATTTTAAATATAAATCTTAAAATGGTTTACAATGCGCAGCGGACATTATTTAGATTACGTTTTTCAAATAATTTAGAAGTTGCAACCCCATGTGTGACATTTAAAAAATTATGATAAACGTTATTTAGACGTGTACGTGTACGTGTAAATAACAGAATCCACTATTTGGAAAATCTAACATTTGCGCTAGCTACCACGTGCCTCGCATCAGTCGCATAGGCTGGGCAAAACCTAATTTTTGTAACTTAATGACAATAGTGTCAAGAATGCTGGCAGCTTTGCCGCATGATTTATTTATTTTTATACACTTTACATGGTATTACAGTATATACTCCAATACACCATGGAAGGAGGAGTCAGAAACACTTAATATTTAACTACAAACATTCATAAAAATTTAAGAAAAAGCCACAAACTATATTAGGAATCAATTAAATACATTACAATGTTGCCATCCTTAATTAAATCTATAATTTGTTGCCAAAGAAATGTAGTATACAAAGTTAAATTTAGAATTAATAAAAAATATATGTTATTTTATTGATTCTCACAGAAGTACCAACATGCTTCGATGATCTTGCATTGGCATTGATCTAGTGACCAGCCCTCTTGTCTCCTGAGGTGTTGATGAGACCCTTCACAATCCTCTTAAACTATTACTTACCATTTTAAAAATAGCTAGAACGAGCAATACTTCCCCAGTCATTTTGGAATGACGGACAGTGAGATACCTCCAATAGCCAGCTTGTTCTTCTTCGGAATATGGAGGTAAGTCAGAATTACGTATATACTTCTGGAAAAACTGAAAACAAAGGGTACATTCTAATGAGGTTTGTTACAAAGACATTAAATAATGGGTGTTTTTTTAGCTGCGTGCGAAGTTTGCATGGTTCCGTGTCACGGGGTCTCTCTCCTCCATGCAGACTGAGAAATAAAGCCACTGCAATTATGTTTTGCGTACTGTCCCCAGTATAAAATAAAATAGTTGAAGTGGCTACCAATTCGTTGTCTCAGAAATCTTAGGGTTCTCTGTCTCCTGTTCTCGGTTTTGAATGAGCCTGCGACACCGAAATACCTTAAGGACAATTTCGCCTATCTCTCTTCTTTCCCTGACAAATCTCTTCGCTCTTCTTACAACTCCCTTCTATCTGTTCCCTCACATCACACTGCATTTGTCTTTAACTCTTTCGTAGTAGTTGCTACTAATTTATGGAACTAGTTGTGTATATAACATATAGATGCCGCTACAGAATATATATTTATATATACATTGAAATTAAAAGTAAAGTAAGGTATCATGACGACCGTTTCCCTCTCGGGGTTGTCAGAAACCACGCTTATAAATAAGCGGATTCACATTTAGCCAACTTTACTATGCATTGTATGATGTTATATCTACTTGACCTATTGTCCTTACTTATCCTTCCCTTCAATATTTTGATTGCCCTAAAAATAAATAAAGCAAATTGAATGTACTTCTTTCGAAATGGAATAATACTTGCTTACTTTAATAATAAATTCTTAATTATGTTAATTCTATGGTGTCAAGGAAAAAAGGGATAAGTACAAACCTTGAACTTTTCACTAGAGGAAAATTAAGAAAACAATTCATTTTTATAATTAGAAAATTGTAATTAGTAAATGTTCAATTTCATTAGTCGTATACTTTAGGTACGAGTCGACTCATCTCACTATGCATAACTGAATTATTGGCGGTAAAAGCGCGATAATGAAATAACTCGATTGAACTCTTTTTACTTATTTATAAATTTTAATGTTACGACTAGCCCCTTTATGTACTTAGGGGTGTAAAATAAACTGTACAGTATATAGACTCATCTCCTTATTGCATTGACGCATATAAATGTTTTAAAACCAATAGGTATAATACAATTAAAAATCACATTAAAAATAAATTAATGCAAAAAGGCTATTATACTGTTAATGACTATATATGAACGATAAAAAAGCTTGGGTATAAAATTATAGCATTTTAATACGTCTCGTAGTTTGACAATGCCTCTGTACGGCAGCTAATAAGTATTATAATTCATTTATTACACAATTTGTATTTAGTTATAGTCTAGTTTAGTATGACAATGCCTTTATACAGCAGCTATAATTTTAAGTAACCTTCTTTTTTTTTAAATAATTGTTTGTTATAGTATGACAATGCCTCTTTACAGCAGCTATTATCTTAACTGACATTTACATTTAATTTTTATTTTTATAGTTGTGTCTGTCTTAGCTTATAGTATGACAATGGTTATATACAGCAGCTATTATCTTAACTGACATTAACATTTATATTCTTATAATTGTGTCTGTCTTAGCTTATAGTGTGACAATGCCTATCTACAGCAGCTATAATGTTAAGCGTTATTCTGTATTTATAATTTTGTTATTTTATTGTTTCTCTTTTCAAATGATGGTTATCATGTACTGCTCCAGATTCACCAATATGTACTATAAAATTATATCGTTTTATATCAATATTGTAAAAATTGACGTGTAAAAGTGCAGAATACATATCTTTTTGTCCTATGCCTACTTGCAAAATAAACGAATTGAATTGAATTGAGATTGGAAATAATAATAGTATAGATACAACATGAATAAAGATATAAATAAATACTTAAGAGATTAATTATTAAATTATATGTGAAACTTACTTATAATAATAATGCAAACAAATACTTATATAAAATAGTAATAAAAATAATAATATAATACAATAAGTACATAAATAAACAATTAAATAAACGTACACATATACAAAATTTACTATGTCAAAGCGTGAATTGATTTTGCAATTTAAGAAAATGACTGTAAACCAAGTTTTTAAAGATGGCGATAGAAGGAGCTTGTCTGATTACCAGCGGAAGCTTATTCCACTGGCGAGCAGCCGAAACAGTGAGAGAATCTGAATATCTGCTTAAAGAGTGTTGAGGGATGGAAAGTTGGTTGTTCTGAGAAGAGCGAAGAGGGCGTTTTTCCTTGACACCACAGAATTTGCATGTCAAAATTCTATTTATATTTGTTTAATAAATTTTGTTATATTGGACCTCTGGAAGACCCTGAATCCCGTAACGCAGGTGTTTTTTATAAAGCATCTTACTTGAGATTCAGAGCGCCACAAAGTTCTTTTACTTCTATTTTTTTTTAATTATTATTATTATATATTTATATCCATAAAAACAATAATGCAAAATGTCTTACCAAAACAGCATCCTTGATCTCTTCAGAAATGTGTAGTTGCGCGTTTATTGGAACTACAGTGTTAACGCGACCTTTGCATTTGAGTCCGATAGTGGGCAGATTAGTCTCCACATCTATTCCAATAGTAAACCCGCACCTGTTCCTGTAACCTTTAATTTAATATTTAAATAAATAATACAGAACAATGGCAAACGCCCATACATGAATTAACCTTAACTAAGACTTTAATATATGTTTTAATAAATGTAAGCATTATTCTTCACCTTTGTACAATTTTTTTCGTGCAATAAAGAATTTAATAATAATAATAATATAAAAAGGGCTCGGGAACAACTGCGTAAAATATTCCTTAATAAATTATTTTCTATTAAAATCTAAAGATTAAACCCCTGGCTCCGAGACACGATAATAGTAACCTAAGCACGCTTAAAGGTGTTCCGAGACGTGCTTAAACTGGTTTGCCAAAGCTATGTGACGTCACAAATGACATCATTTCTCGCGCTTAGACTGCTCACGATATCGAGGTAGATCGCTCTGAGCACTGTCAGTTGTTTGTCATAGCAGTAGTAGTCATCTTCGCCCTGGGGCGGAACGCTCTGGGGTTATCCCCATTAAGCGTGCGTTATTCATGGTGGGCGACGGCCCGCCGGTTCCTTGTTTTACCTCGGCGGCTTGAGCTAGTCTTGATTATTAGAACTTGTCATGATTCGCCTATAGTAAAGTTGGCTAAATGTGAATCCGATTATTTATATGCGTGGTTTCTGACCACCCCGAAAGGGAAACGGTCGTGATAATACTTTACTTTTTATACTTTGAGCTTCCAAGACGGCATTAACAGAATCATACAGTATTTGGTTGGGTAGGGAGAGGAGTAGAATGGTGGATGGTGAGCGTATTATTGCGCAATAAAATAAAAAAGGGAGGCCTCCTTTTTTAAACCGGCCTATAGTCGGTCGCAAGCCCGGGACACCATTCTTCTCATCTCTTACACACACACTATGGACCCGGCACCCGCACGGTGAATCCATGGAATGCTTTGAAATTTGTCTTTTTCTTTCCACTAATGTTTTGACAGCTTTTAACGTTAAAATAAAATAGAATGGAAATAAAATCATTAATAAAATTGGGCTGCTGAGATTGGCGTAGGCTATATGACCTGCCATTTATCTGTTACGTACGTGTAGACGGGTTTGTGACGTCATATATATATGCGACATCTACCCTATCGCCACATAAAGGTATTTTTCTCTATCTACTATATTTTTACGGGCAACACCGGATAAATAGCTAGAAAAAATAATAATAATTACCCTCAGTTACGGGAGATCGCATAATAGTTCTCACATCAAACGCTATCCCAGAATATAGCTTGCGTTTTATCTCGATCTCCTCTCTCTGATCTTCACACAATCTATAAATGTTACTATCAACGTTTCTTAGATTCTCCTTTAGTTCTTCTTGTTTTATTTTCATCTGTAATTTAAAGTTATTGGATTGTATATTGTTTTTTTATTATCCTTAGGAGCCTATAGGAACACTTGTATACGGCAAATATTCATTTTTATTATTTTATTTATAAACTCTTTATTTCACAAAATAACTTAAAAAGTAGTGTATAAGGGCGAACTTAATGCCTTCCGGCATTTTATAACAGCTAACCTTTGGGAGTGTAGCAGAGGATTGCGGGTGCATTAAGATACATACAATTACTTAAGAATACTTAAATACTTACATGATATATAATTAAAATAATATATATATAATAAACATAAATATATATTAGTGATGCGGTTTTGGCTGAGAGCTTGCACGAAAGGTGATTTTGGGTCGCCGACTCTCGGTCTAAGTTTTGTTTTTTTGTTGTTATTGTGCACTGCTGGTGACTGTGGTGTCGCTGTGTAGATTTGTTCATATAATTTAATTATTTTTGTTTAGGTTATACTGTTTCCATCTGTAAGTACTTGCGATATTCATTTTTGTTGTTTTCTGTAGCTTACTGTTTTTGTCATGCCTATATTTTTAAATTGTACTATTTAGTTTTTGTGTTTTAGTAAACGATGTTACCTACCTTTTAAATGCAATGCTGGTCTGTAAGTAACATGTTTACTAAACTATTAAGATACCTTCTAGATTGTATATTGTATAAGATTTTGTAAACATGTTGTTGACTTGCTTAATTAAATAAATAAATAAATTATGTATAAATATATAAACACACTAATAGATAGGTACTCGTATTGTATTACATAGGTACAATCATTTACAATAAAAATTAAGAAAATAAATAAATATTATAATGCATAGGTACTTGTAGTTATCATGACAAATTATTTTGTTTATTTAAAAAGTGAAAAACAAGTAGATTTTTAAACACATTTATTGAAGGCACCCGTCTAATGACTAGTGGAAGCTTGTTCCACTCTCGAGCAGCGAAAACAGTAAAAGAATCTGAATACCTGCTATTCTATTTGAAATTATTATTAAATCAATCTAAAAATTAAAATTGTTGGAATAGTTGGCTGTTGTTAGCAATGATGCTAATAATAGAATAGTGCCTGAAAATTATAATCTTAATTCTAATAGTGTATAGCAACTGTAATGGGGCATTGTCATTTATACCTACACCAAAATAAAGCTAAATTTAAAATGTCAAATAATTAAAATGTTAGGTATTATAATATTAAATGAGGAATATGCAGCATAAATATAATAAGACTACTACGAAAAGTATTTAATTATTGCAGCTGTATAGAGGCCTTGTCAGAAATCACGTTCAGAGCGCTTAGAATGAATACGATACTGACAGTCGTTCCGAATCAAATATCACGATTTGGATACTCAAAGCGTCGTTTTAAAAGACCAAAATAAGTTAATAATATTAAACTTTACACATATAAAGATGAATAAACCGAGAGATGTATGTTTGTTAGTATTCATACTCCAAGATGTGGAATCCGCAATTTATCTTCCATACATTTAAAAAAAAACTATCAATTTATGAATAAAAATGTGATATAGACCGTTCCGAATTGATATCATGCTCTGAGCATCCAAATCGTGATATTTGATTCGGAACAACTGTTAGTATCATATTCATTCTAAGCGCTCTGAGCTTGATTCGGAACGAGGGTAAGCGCGAGGAATGATGTCATTTGTGACGTCACATAGCTTTGGCAAAACAGTTTATGCACGTCTCGGAACATTTTTAAGTACAAATATTTTTAGCGGGTGTGGTCGTTGCTAAGTCCATCTTGGGAGCTGGTTCCAAAAAGTTGCCAATGGCAGACCTGCTTAGGCCTAATTTAATAATGTTTTACCTGTTCAGCGTAGGGTATCTTCCAGAGAGGCATGATAGCATTCATCAACCGTTCTTCTTGAGTGCCTTCTTCACTAGGAAGGTCCACAAATCTGTCTAATTCACGTTTTTGTTTCCTGGCCAGAAGTGGGTTTATACAAGGCTCAATAGTCTCAGCACAAAGCAGATTTCCCTTCCAATAATTACCATTCAGAATGCTAAGCGCATTATCCCGATTTGCTTCATTTTTAAAAATAGCCAATGCCCATGTACTTTTGCTGTTGGGTCGTTTTATTTTATACGCTTTTAGCTTCAACTTTTCATTCATGAACCTTTTTAGATCCTGTAAAAAAAGAGACAAACAAACTTAGCTTAGATATAGATTTGATGTGTGAGTGCGCTAAATCCAGTGTGTGGCAAAGAGAGGAGAAGAATACGTCTCAAGATTAGGGCTGATAGCTGCTAAAAAGATAAGATGTATAAATTCTAAGATATATGAATGCCGCACCCGCTGATGTTCCGTGGGAGGGAAGTGAGCTGGACGAACACTGTCACCTACTTGGGGTGCGTGATCGACCGCGGCCTCCGCATGGGCCCCATGGCACGCCACACAATAAACCGTGTGAAAGCAGCCCGGGCCCAGTAGAGTCCCTTGCTGCATTCGTCGTTACCACCCCATGTGAAAGTCAATATCTACAAGACGTTCGTCCGCTCACGCCTGACCTACGCCGCAACAGCGTGGCAACACCTGGTGGCGCCATCCATAGCGGCCGCAATCCAGGCCCAACAGAATATCTCCTTGCGCGCGGCCGTCGGCGCTCCGTGGTTCATGCGCAACACCGTACTCCACGATGACCTGAAGATGGCCGAGCGGTTCGTGGCCAGGCTCTCAAAGTCCATGTTCGATCGAGCCAACCGCAGCCGCTTCGACCATCTTCGGGGCATCGCACCTCTCCACGCACGGCCACCAGATGGACGCTGCCTGCCGCGGGAGATCCTGGGTCCCGAGGCGTAACCCGCAGTCGTCGTCATAATTACTCTTCTCTCACACGCAGCGTGATATACCCTACAAATAGTGTATTCCTCCCAGGTGCCACATACCCTACAGTGGCCCCTTCCTCGCCTCAATCCGGGGTAACACAAGAAACCAGCGGGTCGACGCCTGCCGAGATTAATGCCCGCTAAATAGGGTTAACCCAGAGAATGTCTAACGACATTATGTTAGCCTTTTGTACTTATGTGCAATAAAGTTTTTAAATAAAAATAAATGAAATAAATAAACCGTGAAGCGTTCCGCCAATGGCGAAGAAGAACTACTAGACAGTTTTTTCCATAAATATCGTATACTTTGATTTAGCACAAATAAGGTCATGTGTGGAATAATGTTCACACCTCTGGGATGATTCCGCTAAATACCTTACAGTCGCTTTTAATGTCCTGCAGAGGCGGGTGATTCGGATAGTGGACGACACTACAATTCTAAAATCGAATCTCGGATTTGGAGACTCTTACATCTGTTGCACGCTAAAGATGCGAGAAAATGCTGATTCGCCGACTACTGACACAAGTGATAAAGACGGCGCACCGCTCCAGTTGATGTGATCGCCCGAAGCGTCGGCGGCGCCGCTACGACCTACGGCCCCGGTGATTACGCTAACCCGCCAGCACGGCCTGCAGCGTCCCAGAGTCAGCCCGGGGACGCTTGAAACAGTTATGCGCAGATTGCGAGGCAGGGTGTCTCGAAGAAGTGACCTCAAAAACCAGCTGACACTAAAAACTTAAAACTTCGCGTCACAACCGGAAATAAAACTGATTCGGAAGGGTTTGTGACTGTGGAGAAGAAAAAATTAAAAACGTAATAATCGGGAAATTGCGCCGAACAGTGCGATCTAAAAGCTGCGATACCGACATCCTATGAGTATGTATCGCGGCTACGCAAGGAAATGTCATCCCAAGATGTCCTCGGCCACAGGGGACCGAGGGGAGATCGACTCTGTCGCTGCTGTCGAAGAGTTACCTTCCCATTGGGATGATACCGGATTCAAGGCTTTTAGGATTCGTGTGCGGTCAGAGCACCTCAATTATTATAGAAAAAGGAATTCTGGTCGCTCAATGTTGTGTACCACAAATACATGGTGGATGGTGCCGGATTCACTGAAGTACGTCTTCTCGTACTCCTCGGAATGTGGTCACAGTACCTGATTGGTACTTCTATGACCACAAGAAGATGAAGATACAAAAGCTTTAGATTAATTAATATTTTTATTCTTAAGTTAATGTTTTTTATGTGCAATTTAGTTGTAAGATATTTATCTATAGGTCATCTGTTGCCTGATAATAAACGATTTATTATTATTATATCCATCTCAGGGTTACTCATAGAGTGCTGCATTGTGGCTGTGCTTACACTGAAGTTGAAGGTTGAAGGACTCTTCCAGAGGACTGCAGGAACGTGACGGGTCTCCTTGCTTTCCGGGAGGAGATTGGATGGCTTCTCTGAAGGAGTAAAGATCATGCACAATTGTCCAATAGAAACTAAATACGGAAAAGCTACCATAGGCACAGTCCTTGGTGTTATCCGTGAATCAGTAAGTCTTTCTATTGCAAGAGCCAGAATGGGACTGACTACAAATCTTTGACCACATTTGTAAAGGGCAAAGTACGAAAACTAAATGCAAGCCCACCTCAATCCTTGGCGCCGTATCAGACTGGAAAATTCTCATGGATACATTTGAACATCATTATAGGATCCCAGATGAACTAGCTGTATCAGCCTATACGCCAGACATATTAGTTTTTTCACGGTACTTCAAAAAAGGTATCCTTATTGAACTTACCGTTCTGTGGGAATCAAATGTTTCAAAAGACAACAATATGTAGTCAAATAAATATTATGATCTCACAGGAGAAATGATCAGGAACGGGTTCAAGACTCAGCTTTACGCAGTGGAAGTTGGTGCAAGAGAAGTTCAAGCAAAATCTTTCCACCACTTACTGAAAGAATTTAACCTAAACAGGTCTGCCATTAATACATTTATGGAAAGAGCTTCCAAGACGGCATTAATGGAATCATACAGTATTGGTGGATGGTGAATGTATTATTGTGCAATAAAATAAAAAAGGGAGGCCTCCATTTTTAAACCAGCCTATTGCCGGTCGCAAGCCCGAGACACCATTTTCTCATCTCTTACCCACACATGATGGACCCCGCACCCACATGGTGAATCCATGGAATGCTCAGAAATTTGTCTTCTCTTTACACAATCACCATCTCAGAGTTCCAAGGAACAATTGTACCACATGTTATGTCATATTGCATGAAGACAAGACAAACAACATACAAGGTTTTTTTAATATTTATAATATTAGTATGCATATGTGTTCCCACTTTCCAATAACCTGGAGTCTTTTAAACAAAGTGTGAAAAAACATATTG
This sequence comes from Tinea semifulvella, assembly GCA_910589645.1. Classification (NCBI taxonomy): domain Eukaryota; kingdom Metazoa; phylum Arthropoda; class Insecta; order Lepidoptera; family Tineidae; genus Tinea; species Tinea semifulvella. The sequence continues at coordinate 4,854,172 of OU342596.1, forward strand.
TTAAGCTTAAGAATTTTGCTTGATTCTCTAAAACCTAAACATTTATTGCAAGTGTTTACTTAAATAAAATCTTGTTTGCACAGGGTGCTGTGTTTGACTTGTCACTTTAAGCGCTTTTTATCGCTTCGAGACTCGTTTGACTTGGCGTTGCTCTATGGTTTTCATATAAAACTTGGTAAACTGCAAAATTTGGTAAAATAAACAAGCTTTGCTTTCAAGTCAAACATAGCATATGTCTACTGTTGCCAATGAGAATGTATGCTGTGTAACCATAACAAAGAATCAACTAACTCCTAAAAACATGTATTAGGTAATTTTTTTCCTTCCAAAAGTTTGACCATATTTCTGAATTTCAAGCAAAACTTAAATGGCTGCCAATCTACTCTTAAATCTGTGCTAAATAAACCTAATAAACCTAAACTATATAAAGAGTTTGTGTCTCTAACTCAGCTCCTTTCACAATAAAACTCTTTGCATCTCACATAATTCCCTCCTATTCCTGCCCATCATTTGTATCGAGAAAAGAAAATATTATTATTCTATGGGTGAGTCTTGGTCTGCCTCTGCCTATTTTTATTGCCACTCCCCAGTCATCCAGTGGGGTCATTCATATTTAAAACAACACTCTGTAATTAATATGGAATGCTTCTGGTAGTTTTACTTCTACTTACATTATTCTTACGGAATTTAGGTAGGCCTCGTATTTCTATAACAAATTTTATCAATTTTTTCGGTTCTACAGTATTATTCACTTGGTCCACATCTAAATGGAATTCACCATCCATGCCTGCCGCCTGCCTGTAGAAAGGTCCCTTATTCTATATAATATGTAAGTCCCTTGGAAGTGTGTTTATGTTTTTTTGAGGATCCCTTTTTTTTACGACGAAAAACAATTCATATCCCGGGCTCTGTTGATCCTTGGTATTATGTTCCAGCAGGGATTCAGAGCCAACGGGTAAAATTATTACTGTATTATTTGTGAATTAAATCTAGTTAAATATTTGATTCTTAAAAATGGTTTTGAAATTATTGATTAATCAAAAATCAATAATCTGACCACAGACCAAATAATCTGACGCCTCTGCCGTGCGTTTTATTTACATACATGACATAGATATACATTGCGTGTTATCCTTGAACTCAAAACAAAATTTGATACAAAATAACACGAAATGTATATTTTAAATTAGTCCCGGGATTAAAACCCCGATAATATTTGCCTCTAGATCCGAGACACGATCATATCATATTCATTCTAAGCGCTCTGAGCTTATTCGCATCATTTTAAATTATTTTTGTTTATTATAATTTTTATAATAGTAAAATGTATTTCAAATTAACTTTACCTACCTTAAAAGACGAATTAAGAAAGCGCACACCGTCTTTAAAAAGAAAAAAAGGTTTTATTAATAGAACGGCAATTATGAGATCTCCATATCTTTGGTTTCGGTTAGAAATCTCGATTTGTACACTTAAAAGCTGCTCACTTCGGCATAATATCCAGAAAATAATAAATTTCGTCATAAAAATACAAGTTTTCTATGCAACTGAGGGTTATATTAGGTACCATCTATCATGCGCCATCTATCGTGATAAAAAGTTAGTGATACACCCCTTTGATAACCGGTTTATGTTTTTTAGAGTTCCGAAATTAAATTTATAAATCTGTCAGTATAAATCATTTATGGCAACTCTTTCCAGCACCTTTTAAAGTTCATAAGGCTGTCTCTCTGTTGGCTGTACAAAATAAATATCCTTTTCGAACTACAATAGCTGTTCCTTTACTCTTCTTTAGCTTTCATTCCGACTATCTTATCTAATTTATTGCGTGTTATTTTGTACCATTCTTGTGTTTAGATTAAAAATATCACGCAATGTACATTTATATAAAAACTCGTCTGTCTGATGCCAACGAATCTATGCGCCAGCCGCCTGCCAACTTCTGTGACCATTAGCTACACAGATTATATAGACATAGGCCGCGTTCGTTTTAAGAAATGTTAGCATGAAAATACCACTTTTTTTAGCACAAGTCGTTCGTTTAATGAAAATTCTAACATTTGATGCTAATTTCCGTATGTCAGTACCGTGTTGAAAGGAGGGTTATTGATGTTACTTTTTGACAGATGTCAAATTGATCGTTTACCATTTTTATATACTTTATAGTTTTCTATTATATTTGTTAAAAAGGTATATTAAACGATTTTATGTAATAAATTCAAAGACCATAATAATATCACGTGTATTGGATGCCATGGTATGATAAAACATGAACGAAAACACTTGTCAAAAAGTAGCATCACCGCTCGTTTTATTTAAGAAGTGTTAGCATTGTTAAAAAAAGTGGTATTTCTTAACAAAAACGACATTTCGCGCTGGTTTATGAAGTTGCTACGAAATGTTGGAAATGCTATAACACGAACGCGGCCATAATTAGCTATGTCCACAGACTATGAAGGCTATGTCTGTGCTGTGACCTTTTTTTTAGGTTATCATCAGTTGATCATCAGTCTTAAAAATTTTATAAAATATAAATAACATTTCTCAATTAACGAACTTTAAATCAATTAACAATAAAATATACTATGAGTGAAGTAAGCGTGGAAATAAAGGCTAAGGAGGATACTCTTAACGATACCGAGGTGAATGAAGAATATGCATACTTGGATAAAGGTGGATTTTCTTCAGAAAACTTTAAAGTAGAAATACGCGGTCTTCCTAAGTATTATGGGATTGCTGTAAGTACATTCAATTAATTATTTAACAAAAGCATACTCCTATGTGTCGTAGCTTTGGGGGTGTCCTGGATTATGTTCTTAATTACTCTAATTTCAACAGGAACTCAAAAGGCTTATGAATACAAAATTGAACTTAAATACCAGTAAAATAAAACGACCTAGGCATTCTAGTCCCTGGTTGTATTGCTGTTTTCAAAATGGTGCTGATCGGGAAAAGGCTATTAAGGTTATGAATGGGTATTCATGGAAAGGGCATGTTCTTACTGCGGAGAATGCGAAGCCAGCTCCGGACCCTCTGGTGATGAAGAGAAAACAGGATGGTGAAGATGATATGGATGGTAAAAAGAGTAAAGTTACAGATGATAGAACTCAAGATGAAAGGCTAATGGATGTTACTACACCACTGTGGAAAGTTCCTTATAGTGAACAGGTATGTTTTTTTGGTCTATTATATCAGATGATCAGCGCATTGTTGAGTCCAAAAAAGGTCACGGTTTTACCATGACAGGTACAGATAAGAAATATACTTTTTATATGTATTCGTCAAAATGTGTCTTAACAAATTGATTTCGGACCCTAGCTAACCTGTCTGGCAAATGTGGCAGTTTCAATTCTTTAGAAATAGGAAGTCCAATCTAAATAACATTATGATTATTAATTAATAGGCCAGCAGCGCATTGTGATATGCCAATATGAAGCACTGGTGTAAAGTTCATAAAATTGACAGTTATCACCATAGTCTAATTCTATTGTCACTAGCCACATGTCCAGTTTGTTTTTAAAAGTGTTTACAGTTAACTTGTTGACTTCAATAGGTATGTCTTCTGGTATTTTGTTCCACATATTTACAACTCAGTTATTTATGAAGTTTTTTATATTGCTGGATTTTCACATTATTTTCATTCTGTGATCACAATGGAGAAATATCATTGTGTTAAACTAAAGATGTAGGCTAGGTGGGGGCAGTTATAACTTTCTGTTCGAATTTAAAATGTCTCAATTATATCTCCCTTCATTCTGCGATCCTTGACACTTCAGATATATGACTTCTTCCTTAAGCAGTGTGGAAGTTTAGTTGCTCGCCTCTGTACTCTTGTAAGAATTTCTATATCTTTCGTAAAGTATTGAGTCCATACTTAAAAACCATATTCCAATAATGGTCTTATGTATGTTTTATAAAAGTGTTGAGGTTGACCGGATGGATCTCTTGATTGCATAAAGAACTTAATTGAAATCCTACTAAATAAACTATAAATAGTCATTCTATGATTTAAAATTTCAGTTAATTTCAAAGGAAAGAAAAATTAGAAAGTTGTTAATGTCTATAGACAATGAAATTTGGAGAGCAAGTCATGACAGAAGACCAGAAATTGAAATCAAACGAAAACTAAATAACGGATTGACATTTGAATTAGTACCGATCGAGCAATCTCCCATAACTGAAGGTTTGTTATTATTATTATAGTCAAGCGATGTGCCTTTATACCAACGATTGGCTGTGAGATAAGACAAAATGTGCCAAAAGTGGTAGTTTTGTCACAGTTCAAATGTCAGAAACAAGACTATCATGACATGTGGCAAGCTAATCAATGTCTAATGTACCAAACTCAACATTTATTCTTGTGTTCCTGACTAAGAATCAAACTCTGTACCTCTGCGTCTCATTTGTTATATGAGCAGACATAAAATTTTAATTTGCTTCTTGCATCCTTATAGATATGTGTGCAAGAAACCCTGCACTGAATAAGGTTGCCTGGATATAATATGTCATTGAGAGCCTTATGGCAATGCGGCCAGCACTTCTAACACAAGAAAGCCCAGTGTGTCCAAGATGTTCCACTGGTTCCCCACACTGACACTTGTGTGGTTATACAGTTTGGACTCCGAGACAAAGGCAATGGTCAATATTGATTACATTAGTTAAAGCATAGCTTTTTTTTTTCTAAAACTTTGTTATTTTTTTTGTCTATTAAGAAACCAGAATTAATTGTAGATTTTCACTATAGGTTATAGGAACAAATGTGAGTTTACTGTGGGCCGTGATGAGGAGACAAAGCTAACTACTGTTGGGTTCAGATTAGGAAGTTACATCAATGGTACAGTGGCTGTAGCCCCCATACAATCACAAATACATGTGTCAGATGAGACCAAGAAAGCTGTTTTGGTGAGATTTTATGATTTAACATACATACATATCTTCATGCCAGATCCCTTGCGGGGTAGGCAGAGACAATTGAGCGCCACTTGACACGACATACCTTTCGCTTCGTCAACATTCATCAACCTCTTCATACATGCCCTTTTGTTACGAAGGCTTTTTGTATACCTTCAGCCAGTGTTTTATTTATTTGATCTGATATGTGACTTGGTCTGCCAGGGCCTCTTTTACCCACAACTTTTGCATTATATATCTGGTTCTTCAATTCAAAGAATGCTCATCCTTTCAACATGACCGAACCATTGTAGTATGTCTTTCCTTATTTTTGTCCCTATGCTTTTATATACCTACCCATTTTCCGTATTTCGACAAATTATTTTAAAACTAATGACCCACTCCTTTTTTAAGCTTTGCATGGGTAGCACTAAATATCTATCCCTATGTTCGACTTGTCACTTTAAGTCCTTTTTTTTTTTCACTTTATTTTTCTTTGAAATGGGGTGTATCAGGCAAAGCTTTTTGTAGATGTCGCTAGCGGCACTGGTACCTTGTTTACAGCTATAACAGATCATTTTTTAAATGTTTTTATATTTTTATAACAAAAAAATAATAATTTTAACATAACGTTACCTACCTTGAAAGACGAATTAGAAAAGCGAACACCGTCTTTAAAAGAAAAAAGGTTTAATTAATAGAACAGCAATTTTGAGATCACCATATTTTTGATTTCGCTTGGAAATCTTGATTTGTACACTTAAACGCTGCTCACTTCGGCAATATAATCAGGAACTAATAAATTTCGTAATAAAAATACAAGTTTTATATGCAACTGACAGTTCTATTGGGTACCGTCTATCATGCGCCATCTATCGTGATAATAAGTTAGTGATACACCGTTTGTCTATGGTTTTCATACAAAATTCGGTAAAAAGCAAGCTTTGTTTTATATGCTTCAAGTCGAACATAGCATATATTACACAAATTCTTACCAATTTTTTTTTAAATATATTTTTTAGTTATTCGAGAAGCATGTGCGTAGTTCTGACCTTACACCATTCTCTCCTGTTGATTTTACTGGCTATTGGAGATATCTGACGGTCCGTCATTCCAAGATGACTGGCGATATTATGCTCATTGTTGCTATGCATATTAAGGTATGTATTTTTTTAAATCTATCACTGTACAGGTCGTTTTTTAACTCCGTAAAACATTGCAGTCTAGTTTATCTTGTTTATATGGGTAATTTTTTAAATATAACAAGTGCACAAAAAGGAAATGGGTCTCTGTGTGCGGCACCTGCTACTATATGCATTTCTTTTGAATACTTGTCTTAATTAGTAGGGTAAGAAATAAAAAACTATTCGACTTAGATTATGTTCCAATTCCACGTAAATTATTTAAGTTTTTTTTTTAATACTGAGCACATATGACATCCCTAATGGTAAGCGTTGCGCGAGGTACATAAAGGGAGCAAAATATAGCGACGACATCAGTCCTTACCATTATGCCTGTCAAATAAGATGCTATTTCACACGGACTCCGGGTTCAGCTGAGGGTATTACACTTTTTTATCATGCAACAGATGTAAGACTCGCCAAATTAATGTGTAGGGATAGTGGCTAAGGTATCGGGGTGCCATGTTTTAGCCTGTGCATATAGTTTCATTGCGGAACAGAGAAAAAAGTTGTGGAGCTCATCCAAACACTCACCATAGTATAGCTTGTAGAACATTCTCAGGGAGGCTACATCTTGTATTATATTTATTTATTTATTATTTACTTATTCCACAGCTGTATTTTACAAATAAATATTTACATTTTAATGATTACCAAACACCTAGCCAATTACGGAATAACATTATTTTCACTAAACATATAGCATGAATGGATTATTAACAATTTAAACTATTAAAAATAAACATAAGAATAAAAATAAAGAGACAATATTTAAAAAATCCATCTACGCATCATTATGTAAGTGTATGTATATGTGAATGTGTAGGTGTGTGAAGGTGTATATTGTAAGTGTGAGTGAGTGAAAATGTGTAGATTTCATTGCATTGTGCATATCTAATGTATTATTTACATAGAACTACACCTCCATCCTGCTCAGAATCCTTCCTCTGAATTGGTGTTTAGACAGACAGAAGGGGTCGATATCTGTAAACAATTTATTGTATCTTCTTGTTATTCTGCTCACAACAGAATTAGATGCGTAATTAGTTCGGGTGCTAGCGGGGACAAAAAGATCCCGATGTCTACTATTGAAGCTTGGCACTCTGATACGTAAGATATCGGCCACCAGCTTTGAGTTATCAAGAGCCCCGCTACACACGTCATGCAAGAGGGACATTTCCATCAGAATACGCCTGTCTTTTAGCTTTACCAGTCCATGTATATTAGATATTTATGTCACCACCACCAGCCCACCGTAACTGCCTCTGCTAGGGACTCGGAGGTACCGGGTTCGATTCCTGGTCAGGACACAAAAATATTTATTAATGTATATAAATATGTACATTTAGATATTTTATATAAATTTATTTGTGATATTTCTCGAGTTTGGTACGCTGGAGACATCGACGAGCTTACCACTTGTCATGATTGGCCGGCAGTAAAGTTGGCTAAATGTGAATCCGCTTATAAGCGTGGTTGCTAACCACCCCGAAAGGGAAACGGTTGTGATGATACTTTACTTTTTTTACCACCAGCCCAGTATGGTGTAATATTCATTAACAGGTCTGTCAAAAGTACAAGATATTGTTCGCATAACAATTAATTTGTGACAAATGTGTGTATATCGCTATCGCATACTTGCTGTTTTGTCGCTCAAGCTAAATTAGACATTTTTGACATTCTAACCTTGATATAAACTGCCTCCGTGGTCTAGCGGTTTAGTCCGTGGATTTACACTCGGAGGTACCGGGTTCGATTCCTGGTCGGGACACAAAAATATTTAATAATGTATATAAATACATTTAATTCATATTTAATTTAAAAGGCCTATAGTAAAGTTGGCTAAATATTAATGTATATAAATATGTACATTTAGATATTTTATATAAATTTATTTGTGATATTTCTCGAGTTTGGTACGCTGGAGACATCGACGAGCTTACCACTTGTCATGATTGGCCGGCAGTAAAGTTGGCTAAATGTGAATCCGCTTATAAGCGTGGTTTCTGACCACCCCGAAAGGGAAACGGTCGTGATGATACTTTACTTTTTTTACCACCAGCCCAGTATGGTGTAATATTCATTGACAGATCTGTCAAAAGTACAAAATATAAGGTTACCATGTTCGCATAACAATTAATTTATGACAAATGTGTGTATATCGCTATCGCATACTCGCTATTTTGTGGTTTAAGCTAAATTAGACCCTTTTGACATTTTAACCTTGATATAACGGCCTTTTTAGACTTATATCACAGCCCATGCTAGGGGCTTGCTGTACAACAAAATAATGTCTCAAAAATCTATAATCATTCATGTTCTGTAACTAGCCATTTGTTTTAGGACCTATCAGAACTAGCTGTTGCTGACATCAAGAAAGGATTAATAAATCATTTTAGCTCGGAAGAGGCCAACAAATGTAACATTAAATCTTTATACTTTGAAGTTATTGTCAAAATGTATGTATAAAAATATCCAAATATCTATGGCCGCGTTTGTTTTATAGTATTTCCAACATTTCGTAGCAACTTCATAAACCAGCGTGAAATTGTGTTTTTGTTAAGAAATTCCACTTTTTTTAACAATGCTAACATTTCTTTAGAAATACGAGCGGTGAGGCTACTTTTTGGCAAGTATGACAAGTAAAAAATAATAATATCAATTGATAATATATGGTCTTTGAATTTATTACATAAAATCGTTTAAAATACATTTTTAACAAATATAAACTATAAAGTATACAACAATGTAAACAAACCATTTCTTATGTTAAATGACATCTGTCAAAAAGTAACATCAATAACACTCCTTTCAACACGGTACTGACATCGAAATTAGCATCAAATGTTAGAATTTTCATTAAACCAACGACTTGTACTAAAAAAAAGTGGTATTTTCATGCTAAATTTTCTTAAAACGAACGCGGCTACCTATCCGTAGTATTAATATTAATTTTATATTAGGTAAATGTATTTTTTTGAATAAATTTGTTGATTATGTAAAATATAAAATAAAATTACCTACGGATACGCATATGGTCCCTTCCGCGTGAAATGGTTACCACCAGAACGCTGGCTGCATTTTCCCGCCGAATTGCAATACCAATATAGTATATAATACTATACACACTTGTATTTTTAATTACACATACCCCTCGTTCCGCAGCACGCTTAAGACGTGCATAAACTGTTTTGCCAAAGCTTTGTGACGTCACAAATGACGTCATTCCTCGCGCTTAGACTGCTCACGATATCGAGGTAGATCGCTCTGAGCGCTTTCAGTTGTTTATCATTATGTCGCGCGTTATTTTCAAGTTTATTTAATATTAGGTTTTCTTTCAAATTATTTAATATTGTAATTCGTTTATACTGATTCTATCTTACTTCTAAAACAAATCTATAATTAATATTTAAGAAGAAAGTAAATTAAAAATGTCTGTAACACGGCAAGTTATTTTATAAAGTTATAAATAGTAAACGTTACATATAAAGATGAAAAAACCGAGATAGATTTATTTGTTAGTATTCATACTCAAAGATTTGGTAATCGCAATTTTTCATCTATAAATTAAAAAAAAAACTATTGTGTTATGAATAAAAATGTGATTTAGACCGTTCCGAATTGAAATCACTCTCTGAGCATCCAAATCGTGATATTGGATTCGGAACGACTGTCAGTATCATATTCATTCTAAGCGCTCTGAACATGATTCGGAACGAAGTTGAGAATTGAATAATATTTTGTAATTATGACGCAATCTCTGGGAGGCTTTAGACCTGGAAGAGGATGCACTGACCAAGTCTTTTCGCTCCGCAGTGTCACAGAGAAGTTTTTGGCCTTAAACCAAAAGGTTTTCTGTGCTTTTGTGGATTTGGAGAAGGCTTTTGATAGAGTTGTAAGAAAGAAGCTTTGGGACATATTGCCGGAGTATGGAGTGAATGACAAACTGCTACAAGCTATACAGTCCCTGTACAAGGGCTGCAAAGCTTGTGTGCGGGTGGAGGGGGGTATGTCGCCTTGCTTTGAATCCCAAATGGGCGTCAAACAGGGTTGTGTGCTTTCTCCTAGATTATTCACTCTATATCTCGACAAATGCCTAAAAAGAGTGAGAGAGAGTGACTGTGGGATAAAGATGAGTGATCTAGTGGTGAACTGCCTGCTTTATGCAGATGATGCTGTTCTTATGGCATCGTCCGAACAACAACTGCAATCACTAGTCACAAAAATGAAGGAGGGATGTGCAGAAAAAGGACTCCGTTTGAATGCGAGAAAAACTAAGGTACTAGTGTTTGAAAGAAGAAGGATGACAACCCTGACGATAAAGATTGATGATGAAACTCTAGAACAAGTAAATGAAATTATATATCTGGGCAGTGTTTTCACTGCGGATGGGAAGTACGATAGGGACGTTGAAAGAAGAGTGAACGCGGGAAATAGTGTTAACGGTGCCCTGGGGTCACTGATCGGCAGTCGAAATTTCAGTGACAAAGCTCGGCTCGCCATACACAATGCCATGTTGGTACCAACACTGATGTATGGAAGCGAGTCGTGGATACGTCAGAATACGCATGACAGTAGGGTTAATGCCGTAGAAATGAGGTCGCTGCGCCGGATATGCGGCGTCACATTGGCGGACCGCATACGTAATGTCGAAATACGGAAAAGGGTTGGTATAAAAGAAAGCATAGGGACAAAAATAAGAAAAGGCATGCTACGATGGTTCGGGCATGTTGAAAGAATGAGCAAAGAAAGATTGACGAACCAGATATATAATGCGAAAGTTGTGGGTGAAAGAGGCCCTGGCAGACCGAGACTCACATATCACGATCAAATAAATAAAACACTGACTGAAGGTGCATTAAAAAGCCTTCGTAACAAAAGGGCATGTATGAAGAGGTTGATAAACGTCGATGAAGCGAAAGAGGTATGTCGTGATCGTGTCAAGTGGCGCTCAATTGTCTCTGCCTACCCCGCAAGGGATCTGGCGTGAAGATGTGTATGTATGTATGTCTCTGACGTAAATAACGAATTCCACTGTCTACAGACAGTAAATTTTGTAATTTGTGTTTTATAGGTGGATTTGCTATTAGCCAAAATCTACACTGACTTATATACTTATGTGAAAATATATATTTTTGCTTTACTTAATATTTTTGCTTTTATCAGGAGATCAGGTCAAGATCCAGTAAAAGCGGAGCATTTATGGGGAACTACACATATCACAGATTCTATTCTCGGCAAAGTATTCAGGATATCCCCGGAAGCCTTTTTCCAGGTATACTGTTTTTAATTATGCTATAAAAAAAACTAACTATAAATTCTATATCATATTATATTTTCGTAATGATAAAATATTGTTAACTTAAATTAATATAACACTTGTGTTGTCACGTGGTCTAGCGGTTAAGTCCGTGGATTAAGACTCGGAGGTACCGGGTTCGATTCCTGGTCGGGACACAAAAATATTTATTAATGCAAATAAAAATACATTTAATTTATTTGTGTTATTTCTCGAGTTTGGTACGCTGGAGACATCGACGAGCTTGCCACTTGTCATGATTGGCCTAAAGTAAAGTTGGCTAAATGTGAATCCGCTTCATCATAAGCGTGGTTTCTGTATGCCTAGTGTGACAGTGAAGTTTCGTAAACGCATCTATAGTAGTAGAGTTTTTTTACTGAATTTTCGATGTTCATTGCCTGTTATTATAGCCAAACTTGCAATAACACGCAATGTAAAATAAAAAAACGTAACTACAGCAGTTACGTTTTCCGAAACTTGCATTTTACACTAAGCACACTGACCACCCCGAAAGGGAAACGGTCGTGATGACACTTTACTTCTTTTTACTAGTGTTGTCAAGTTGTCGGCTTATGTGATTGTTCTTAAATTAGCAGAAATTTTGCGTTTTGTCGGCATTCAGATTGCACACGTGCAATCTATCTTAATTCTGACATTCCTGGTGAAGTACCGGGTATTGTACTCATTGGTGAATTTGAAATAGATCACTCTTTAAGAAAATGGTATATTCACATAAATTAAACAGCTCCCAACAACGTATGTAAGATATATTGTAAGTAGTATATATATGTATAGCGTGTAGTATATGTATTAAGGCGTACATATTTGTAGAAGACAAATTTCTAAGCATTCCATGAATTCACCTTGCGGGTGCCGTGTCCATCGTGTGTGGGTAAGAGATGAGAAGAATGGTGTCTCAGGCTTGCGACCGACAATTTTATTGCGTGATAATACGCTCACCATCCACCATTCTACTTCTCTCCCTACCCAACCAAATACTGTATGATTCCGTTAATGCCGTCTTGGAAGCTCGTTCCATAAATGTATCTCCTGCAGACCTGCTTAGGCCCAATTCTTTCAGTAAGTGATGCAAAGATTTTTCTGAAACTCCTCTCGCACCAACTTCCACTGCGTAAAGCTGAATCTTGAACCCGTTCCTGATCATTTCTTATCTTAGAATAAGTTTATTTATTATTTTTAATATAGTTTCATATTCCTACCTCATAATCAAAATTCCTAGCGTTATTAAGCCCGCTCCTTGTATTTGCAAGTTTTTAAATACAGTGTATATTATATGTAGTGTATAATATATATATATATATAGTATGTAGTATTGTGTACATATTAGTATGTGTCTGTCTATATAGATATAATACTTGGATTTAATTTGAATTACCTTTTAATCTATTTAATGGTTGCACCTACCTCACAACACAAATCGTTTCATTGTCCCAAAGGTTGGTTGCTAGAGAATGCCTAGCGGCATTAAGCCCGCCTCTTGTACATAGTGCAATAAAGTTTTTAAATAAATAAATAAAAACAAATAAACTCTATAAAACGACTCAGTGCATTTTATGGCGTTATAGAGGGTAGTCGTTAAATGGAGAGAAGAAAAATCAGAATTCGAAGACAAGCTAAACCAACCAAAGCCAATTGATTTCGACGCTTTAGGGAGTTTGTCGTTAAATCGAATGACGTTACATGGAGTTTATTACACTGTGTATAAAATAATCAATTTTTAGGTGAACACGGCGAGTGCTGACATTTTATACCGGAAAGCTATAGAAATGTGTGCACCCACGAAAGACACTACTGTAGTAGATATATGTTGCGGCACTGGGACTATTGGCTTATGTTTTGCTGAGGTATATAAAATAACTAAGTTTTTTATTTACTTAAAAAATATTATAGTTCAATTTTTAGTTTTATTTATTTTAGGCCCGTTGGGTCCAAGTGTTAAAACACTCCGTGGTCTAGTGGTAACAAACGTTGCCGTGAACTCGGGAGGTCGTGGGTTCGATTCCCACCTGGGGCAAGTTGTACATTGTATAATATATATTTACAAAAAAAAAAGTATAATATGTAGTTTATCAACCATCTAGTTTCCGTAACACAAGCCTCGTAGCTTACCACGGAAACTAGATGGCGCTGTGTGACCTGTCTGGAAATATTTATTATTATTATTTTTAAAAAACATCACCCCTCGTGTATTTGTCTGCTCTGGGGACAAGAGGGCTCGTTCTTTCCTCGCCCAGAGAATCAGCTTAGCGATTCAGCGAGGAAATGCGGCCAGCTTTCTTGCCACTATGCCGCGCGGATGCGATTTATATTTGAAGGAGGTTTTTTTTTATTTTAAGTATTTGACATTTTGCTTCGAATAAATATTTCTATTCCGTCTATATAAGCAAGTAAAACTAACTAAGTCAGAAACTACTTAAATAAGATCGTGGCTGTTTTCATTCTTAATACCTAATAATTATAATTTACAGAAATTACATACAATAGATTCATCATACGTTGTAAAAATCTGCCGATCAGCATGTTGTATTTTTGTTGCTGAGTGAATACAAGGCTTTAATAATTCCATTTTTACAGCATTGTCACAAAGTTTTGGGCTTGGATGTAGTTCCTGAAGCGGTGAATGACGCTAAAGCAAATGCTGTGCTAAATAAAGTGAATAACTGCGAGTTTTTCACTGGTAAAGCTGAGGATATATTGCAGTCAGTATTGGCTCGGGCCACCGGGGATGATGTCATAGCTATTGTGGATCCTCCCAGAGCCGGATTACGTGAGTAAATACTTTTTTAAATAATATAATACATATTATTATTAATTAATGTTATTTGAATGCGAGGAACGATAAAGATTGATGATGACACTCTACAAGTAAATTAAATTATATATCTGGACAGTGTTTTCACTGCGGATGGGAAGTATGATAGGGATGTTGAAAGAAGAGTGAACGCGGGAAATAGTTTTAACGGTGCCCTGGGATCACTGATCGTCAGTCGAAATGTCAGTGACAAAGCTTGACTTGCCATACACAATTCCCTCGTTCAGACACGATAATAGTAACCTAAGCAGGCTTAAAGGTGTTCCGAGACGCGTATAAACTGTTTTGCCAAAGCTATGTGACGTCACAAATGACATTACTCCTCCCGCTTAGACTGCTCACGATATCGAGGTAGATCGCTCTGAGCGCTGTCAGTTTTTTTTTTCAAGTTTATTTAATATTAGGTTTTCTTTTAAATTATTTAATATTGTAATTCGTTTATACTGTTTGTATATTACTTCTAAAACAAATCTATAATTAATATTTAAGTAGGAAGTGAAAAAAAAATGTCTGTAACACGGCAAGTTATTCTAAAAGACCAAAATAAGTTAATAATATTAAACTTTACACATATAAAGATGAATAAACCGAGAGATGTATATTTGTTAGTATTCATACTCAAAGATGTGGAATCCGCAATTTATCTTTCAACATTAAAAAAAAAACTATAATGTTATGAATGAAAATGTAATTTAGACCGTTCCGAATTGATATCAAATCGTGATATTTGATTCGGAACGACTGTTAGTAACATATTCTAAGCGCTCTGAGCTTGATTCTGAACGAGAGAATGCCATGTTTAGATGACGTCATTTAGATACATGACGTCACTTAATAGTAAATATTGTAAACTGCCGCACAGGTAAATCTGCTTAATTAATTTGTTACGAAAAATTATGGTAAATGATTAAACATGAACCTATATTTTAAATATTATTATAACCTAATATCTAACCTATGCATATTCCTTATTACCACAGACATGCGAGCTATAACTCAACTCCGCAACTCGAAGAAGATCAATCGTTTGGTGTACATTTCGTGTAGTCCGTACACAACTGTGAAGAACTTCGTGGATCTAGCTCGGCAGTCGTCCAAGACGCTCATTGGTGCACCATTCATACCAATCAGAGTCGTCCCCGTGGACATGTTCCCGTATACGAAGCACGTGGAATTGGTTATACTGTTCGAAAGGATCAAAGAAGTAAGATTTTAAATTACTTTTTTCTTATTTTCTGTGGATTTAGATTGTTTAATGTAGATAAAAAGCAAAGTATCATCACGACCGTTTCCCTTTCGGGGTGGTCAGAAACCACGCTTATAAATCATGACAAGTGGCAAGCTCGTCGATGTCTCCAGCGTACCAAACTCGAGAGATATCACAAATAAAATAAATATATTTATTTACAGTAATAAATATTTTTGTGTCCCGACCAGGCGTCGAACCCGGTACCTCCGAGTCTTAAATCCACGGACTTAACTAGATCACGGAGGCAGGCATAGTTATGCGCGATTTAAAAAAACTTTAATTATCTTGGAACTTAATTTAATTACTGTTATTTTTAGGAAAAAAAGGAAGAAAGCATACCGGTAGAGGGAGCTTCAAATGTTACTACAGAACCAGAAAATAATACAACTGACATTAAAATTCAATAAAAATATATCGTTCTAATTGTCGTTTTTTTTCAACTTTATATCTACGGACCTTAGGCATATCGATTTAAGGGGGTTTCTCGCTCGCACAAATATTTTCAAATAAGTCTGAGAAATGTAATGAGATATATTAGGAAAGGGTTCAAGACTAAGGCTGCGTTTTGATTTATAGCATTTCCAACATTTCGTAGCATAAACCAGCGTGAAATGACATTTTTGTTAAGAATTACCACTTTTTTTAACAATGCTAACATTTCTTAAAAAAAACGAGCGGTGAGGCTACTTTTTGGCAAGTATGACAAGTAACAAATCAATTGACAATGTATTATGGTCTTTGAATTTATTACATAAAATCGTTTAAAATACATTTTAAACAAATATAATATAAAGTATACAACAATGTAAACAAACCATTTATATGTTAAATGACATCTGTCAAAAAGTAACATCAATAACCCTCCTTTCAACACGGTACTGACATACGAAATTAGCATCAAATGTTAGAATTTTCATTAAACGAACGACTTGTGCTAAAAAAAGTGGTATTTTCATGCTAACTTTTCTTAAAACGAACGCGGCCTAACACTCGTATTCTAAGACGTTTTATCAACGTCTGCTTCACTTAAACTCCCTTCCAGCTGTCAATCCAAAATGATGTCTCTGTAATTGTGACGATTAAAATTAAAAATAGCGGTGAATGTACCAACTTGCGGCTGACCTTCAAAATATAACTGGTACAATTGGATCCATTTTTAACTTTAATAGTAACAATTGTAGAGACTTGCAACTTTTAGTCAGCCCGCACTTGTGGGAGACTTACCTAATGCTTCACGGAGTATGGGAACCAGCGAGGAAAGCTTTTTTGATGTTCGCATTGTTAATGCTGACGCAACCTCGTACGGAACCCGTACCTGGGGAAGCATCTCCCAAACCCATTCACACGAGAAACACCATAAATACGACAGGGCAGCAGAAGATCTCAGAGCTTCATTTACGCCGTTGGTTATCTCGTGTGATGGCTCATTAGGTGCTGAGTACGCGGCTTTTGTCAGAAAGACCTCTTCACGGCTTTCTGAAAAATGGCAAAGCCATTGTCACAAGTTGCAGGCTGGCTAAAAATAAAAATACAAATTTCTGTAATAAGGGCTATAAGCTTAAGGATCAGAGGAACAAGAAATCGAGTGAGATGGATAGGATGTGAGGATGGAGCAGGTATGTTTGAAGCAACGAATGAATGATTAAATGTGAATGAATGTTAGATGATTTTATATAGGTAGGTATTTAGTTTTCTGTATTTTTTAGTTATTATTATTTTGTTGAAATAAATTTATTCCTTTTAAAAAAAAAATTGTAGACTTTATTTCCGTTTGACAGCTGGAAGGAAATGTTGAGTGGAGAAGCCTAAGCCGTTAATACATTTATGGAAAGAGCTTCCAAGACGGCATTAACGGGATCATACAGTATTTGGTTGGGTAGGGAGAGAAGTAGAATGGTGGATAGTGAGCGTCTTGTTGCGCAGAAGGCCTCCATTGTAAACCAGCCTATTGTCGGTCGCAAGTCCGACACACCATTCTTCTCATCTCTTACCCACACACGATAGACCCGGCACTCGCACGGTGAATCCATGAAATGGTTAGAAATTTGCCATTTCTCATATCGCCGTGACAAAACAGAAACCAACAAAGTTAGACATTATTGCACAAAAATATTATGCATGCTAAAACCGTTCGTTGAATTGCTTTTAAAACGCACTATCTTCGAAACTAATCGTCACAGTGCTTAGTCGATTTTATCACTGGAAAAAGCAGAAGTCTTTTAAACGACTGGTGTGAAAATCACTTTCACTAAAAAAAAATGTTAGTTGGTTTTCGCTCTAAAATTATCTGTAAAATTAGGTAGGCAAACCCTAATAAAATAAAACACATCAGCGAATTCACGATTTTATAGACAGTGCCTCCGTGGTCTAGGTGTTAAGTCCGTGGATTTACACTCCCTCCGGGTTCGATTCCTGGTCGGGACACAAAAATATTTATTAATGTAAAGAAATACATTTAAGTAATATATAATTTATTTGTGATATTTCTCGAGTTTGGTACGCTGGAGACATCGACGAGCTTGCCACTTGTCATGATTGGCCTATAGTAAAGTTAAATGTGAATCCGCTTATTTATAAGCGTGGTTTCTGACCACCCCGAAAGGGAAACGGTCGTGATGATACTTTACTTTTATAGACAGTCTTGGGGAACTTAATTTTCACTATCCATCGCTAAATGAATTCGTGATAAACTTTGACCTAATATAGTAAAATATACATAGTTTGGTCAAAAGTGCGTAAATAAGGTACTAGTTTTCTACATTAGGTACAACTTGGTAAATTATTTTGGCTAAAGTTAAATACCTTGTACAGATATAGTTCATATTGTATTTCTATCGGAAAAACTCGGGTCTCAATCGGAATACGCCAGCACCCGAACTGTCAATATCACACATTTTTATATAAATTAATATGGGACTATTATTATGTAGGTATATTACACAGCCTTACCCTTCGTTCTACTTTTAATAACCAACTTAAAATCCCTTCCCACTCCTCTAGCAGATATTCAGATTCCTTCACTGTGTCGGCGGCCCGCCGGTGGAACACGTTACCGCTGGCTATCAGACAAGCACCATCTGCCAATGTTTTTAAAAGTCAAGTAACGACATTATTTTTAAATAAACAGGAACTAACCTCATCAAGATGATAATATAGATATTTTGGCATAATTATATTTTGTGTATGTAGTATATAATAGGTATTTAAAGTGTGTAGTATATGTAGTCGTTTTATATGTAGTATATGTATGTACCAAATTAAATAAGTATTGTGTATTATATTTATTTGCACCCTGCCCATGATTTCTCACTTTCCCAAAGGTCAGTTGTTAGAAAATGCCTAACCGGCATTAAACTTGCCTATGTACACTAATTTTAAGTTTTGTGCAATAAAGTATTTAAATAAATAAATATTATTAGACCGCCTCCGTGGTCTAGTGGTAACAAACGTTGCCGTGAACTCGGGAGGTCGTGGGTTCGATTCCCACCGGGGGCAAGTTGTATATTGTATAATTTGTCTCGGTCTGGGTGTTTATATGTATAATATGTATATATTTCCAAAATAAAAAAAAGAGTAATTTATTATGTAGTTTATCAACCATCTACTTTCCGTAACACCAGCCTCGTAGCTTACCACGGAAATTAGATGACACTGTGTGACCTGTGAGAAATACACTTTTCTAATGTATATTTGTCATAAATTTACAACACCAGCGTTGCCGTGCCTCCGAGGGGGTTAAGGGGTCTGGTTGTCGCCTTATAAAATTTTGATTAATATCATATTTTTAGTATGATGAAGACGAATTGATTGACGTAATAATCATCAAAATAGTCCCACGCGTTTGGTCTCCAGTGTATCACAATCACAAAGGAACAAACACATACATACTCGTAGGTACTTAGGGGAGGGAACGTAGGTATATAACCCTTCTTGCGTCTCGCAGTCAGGTAAAAAATGGAAACCCATTACCAAAAAAAAATAATTAGGAAATGTCTGAGCAAGACTAGGCAAGATTGAGCAACACAAGAAGGAATGTCAAATTGTCCAGAAATATCTATAATATAGAAAACCCATGATTCGGTCTTTGCATAAGAGTCAATGTTGATACCGCTTAAGTGATGCGCGGCATCTTAGGAATTTAATATCGGGAATTCACCGCATAGCTTACGACCCCGCTGGCTTTGTAGGATCCTATCTATTTCTAATGCCGCGTCCACACTTAATGGGGTGTATCACTAACTTTTTATAACGACAAATGGCGGATGATAGATGGTACCTAATAGAACTGTCAGTTGCATAGAAAACTTGTATTTTTAATACAAAATTTATTATTTTGAAGATATATTACCGAAGTGAACAGCTTTTAAGTGTACAAATCGAGATTTCCAAGCGAAATCAAAGATTGGTGATTTCAAAATTGCTGTTCTATTAATTAAAACTTTTTTCTTTTTAAACACGGTGTTCGCTTTCCTAATTCGTCTTTTAATGTAGGTAACGTAAAGTTTAAATTCATATTTTTGTTATAAAAACACAAAAAACATTTAAAAAATGATGCGACATTGGTGTAAAACAAGGTACCATTGCCGCTAGCGACATCTACAAAAAGCTTTGCCTGATACACCCCATTATATACGTTTGAAATATGAAATACGTTTTCTCACTTACATTTAAGTTACACTTAACTTTATACATACAACCGTTCCCGTGTTTCGGAGAGCAAGTTTGGTTCCGGCATCACTAATAGGTGAAACCAACTTTTGGAATGGATAAATAATTACATCACATCCCGTCTGGCCAGTGTGAAGAGTGTAGACTAAATTCTTCAGAAATATGTTCTGTAGCTCTAACATGTACAAAGTCAGTTATTGAATCAAGTATATTTTTTTTACTTTCATCATTATTTAATTCCGTTACGTCGCGCCACGCTCTCTAAGGTCCCATACTGTATGTTATCGTTTCGATAATGTGCGTGCGTGCGTGCTAGAGCTACTGTAAAGGTCTAGCTTCAAAGGCTGTGGAAATAGAAACTAATAATAATAATACAATAATAATTCAAACCTGTAGCGATTATTTAAGGCTGAGTTAAAAATGGCGTCGAATGTAACGGTTTTATTTAATATTCTGTGACAGTGCACTGTCGGCTATGGTAGTGTTCGACGTGCGTTTTAAAATGATTTTGTTGTTTTATTGACTAAATGCCGGTCTATCTCTATTTTGATCTTTTGGATAAAAAATATATTTTTTAAAAATAATAATAAATAATAAATATTTCCAGGCAGGTCACACAGCGCCATCTAGTTTCCGTGGTAAGCTACGAGGCTTGTGTTACGGAAACTAGATGGTTGATAAACTACATATTATACTTTTTTTTTAATATATACATATTATACATATAAACACACAGACCGAGACAAATTATACAATGTACAACTTGCCCCCGGTGGGAATCGAACCCACGACCTCCTGAGTTCACGGCAACGTTTGTTACCACTAGACCACGGAGGCGGTAAGGTAGGTTTAATAGGTAAGTAATCCATTTATTCGTACGTCGTTCGCGAACAAAAATGTGAAGGAGAGATTCCAAGCGTGCCAATAGGTATATTAATTCCCACCGCGGTATGCCTTAAATTGAGGAGGGTGAAATACAATTTTATTATTGGACGGGAGGAACTTTGCCTCCGGCGGCGTTTCAATTCAGAAACCGCCTGCTGCGGTTCAAACAAGACCTCAGCTATCGCGCGCAAATTTAAAAATAGAATGCAATAGTGTTGTACATTTTATTCAATTAAAATGCACATTCAAATATTTTTTACGTTTTTATTTTTCTTGTTTCACTCAAACCTATCATTTTCTATGAAAAGATCTGCAGGTAAGTCTTTAAATTATTTTTATTTACTTATAAAGCTTTCGTATCATTTAATCACATAAATATTTTCTAGATGTGGCTTCAAGTGAGTCAGTTTTGGACCCAAATGGAGATTTATTCTTGAAATGGACAGTTAATTATTCGCTTCGACGAATTCAATTCGAACTAGTGATAGATGAAACTACACCTTTGTTCAAATGGATCGCATTGGGATTTTCGGACTATGGTGAATTTTCTAATGCAGATGCTTGCTTGTTATGGACGGACTATAAAGGAAAGGAACATTTTGAGGTAAATACACTATACTGGAAAACTTGCATGAAGGGTAGACTTTGATTACAGCGGGTCCAGGTAATTAATGCTGGTTCTTAGTGATTAGCACACGTGGACCGCAATTAATTAGTAATATGCGAAGTAATGAATAGAAGCGAGTTTAAATTCTTTGCCAGTAGGTTTGCTTGCCATTTCTTCCTCTTTACTCGCAGTGTGCCTGCTACTAAAGACATGGTTGTTCGGACCACGGTACCATCGTTTCGCCTGCAAATGGAATGAAGTGGTGATTTATGATGGTCTCCGCGTATTTGTTGCGTTTGGGGCGCGCGGCTGTTTCTGCATAGGTCCCAGGTTTCTTATGTCACATGTGACGGACAGAGTGTGCCAAAACATGTGGCATCCCATAAAAGTGCACGATTTGTACGGAATCAACGACATCCATTCGGACGCCTACCATCGGACCTAACTATACCCGATGGTTTAAGGATATATTAGCATATATAAGCGCCATTGACAGAATGTTATTGATTGCATAGTGTCTTGAGATCGTGTCGGCACTTTTTTTCGGCAGCATAAGGCATGGTAGCCTAGTTCGTCTGCATTGACATCGCAAAAACAAATACAGACTTTCAGCCCAGTCGTAAGGCTACAGCAGTGGGGAGTGTGTTGGCGTCTAGCAGCGAGCCTATATAGGGAAAAGGTGTAGCATGCAGCCAGGCACCAGCCTCACTCATAGTTAAGGAGTTTTATGAACAATTTTATTATAATTGGACGGTCCCAATCCTTTTAAACTAAAATGCTTTTACTTTTGACATCAAAGGAATGATTTTTTTACATTTAATTTTTATTATATTGAGCTACATATAGACGACCGACATCAGTCCGTACCACTATGCCAGCCTATAAAGATGCTTTTTCACACTTCGTTTGAAGGACTCCAGGTTATAGGAATGGGGAAACACACTGGCTGTTCCACATCTTCAGCGTGCGACAGATGTAAGAGTCTCCAAATTTGTACGCGTAGGGATAGTAGCTACGGTATGTGGATGCATATTTTGGCCTGTGCGAGTGGTTCGGTTGCGGAATAGAGAAGAAGGGATAAGGTTGTGGAGCTCTTCAGAACATTCACCGAGTATAGCTTGTAGAACACGCTCAGGGAGGCCACATCTCGGCGAAGCTGCAGCGATTCGAGAGTTTTAGAGATTAGTATCGTCCGTGTGTATTTTTATTACGACTTTTAACAGGTTTAAATTTACTTGTCATATAAATCTGTGGTGTCAAGGAAAAAGGAAATAAGTACATAACTTGAACTTTTCACTAGAGGCAAATTAAGAAAACATCTCATTTATATAATTAGAAAATTGTAATTTACGTAAGGTTCAATTTCATTAGTCGATACTTTAGGTGCGAGTCGACTCATCTCACTATGCATAACTGAATTATTGGCGGTAAAAGCGCGATACTGAAATAACTCGATTGAACTCTTTTTACTTATTTATACATTTTAATGTTACGACTAGCTCCTTTATGTACGTAGGGATGTAAAATAAACTGTACAATTTATACTTATCTCCTTATTGCATTGACGCATATGAATGTTTTAAACCAATAGGTGCAAAAATCTAATTTTTATTTTTTTGACTCATCTCCTTTTTCCTTGACACCACAGAAATTATGTATGACTTAACACACAAATTGACTTCCATAGACTTTTAGTTAATCTCCTTTGCCTTCGCGGCGAACGAGTGACTTCACTCTGTAGCCTCAGACTTAGCTGTTAAGCACGCAGGGCCAACAGTGAAAGAGAAACGGCGAGTCGGGCATGCGAACTCCCGCGGTGGTCCTTCAAGCTGGGGTAGTATCATTGATTATTAATCGATCGCCGTCTAAAAAAAAAAAAACTTTGTCTTCTTCCTATAATGTTTTTATTTGTTTTTAAGGATATTCATACCGACAAGGAAAGTAAAGTCCTTCGCGACGTACACCAAGATTGCGAAGCGTTCAAATTAAACTTAGACAGACGTAGCATAAGTTTTGAACGCTACTTTGACACTTGTGATACCGACGATTACGTTATTGAGGTAATTATACGGTTTATTACACCCTTAGACGTTCCCTCCACCGTTCGTCCACTC
Organism: Tinea semifulvella; assembly: GCA_910589645.1. Lineage (NCBI taxonomy): Eukaryota > Metazoa > Arthropoda > Insecta > Lepidoptera > Tineidae > Tinea > Tinea semifulvella. The sequence continues at coordinate 4,877,898 of OU342596.1, forward strand.
AATTGTTCCTTGCAACTGTCAAACGGGTTCCCTTAAATGATCCAGAAACAGATCAGTTTCAAGTTCAATTCAGAACAGTTTTCTGGCAACTTTTTTTTTTATGTAAGTACTAGCGGTATAAGCATTAACTGCCTCCGTGGTCTAGCGGTTAAGTCCGTGGATTTAGACTCGAAGGTACCGGGTTCAATTTCTGGTCGGGACACAAAAATATATATTAATGTAAATAAATACATTTAATTAATATTTAATTTATTTGTGATATTTCTCGAGTTTGGTACGCTGGAGACATCGACGAGCTTGCCACTTGTCATGATTGGCCTATAGTAAAGTTGGCTAAATGTGAATCCGCTTATTTATAAGCGTGGTTTCTGATTACCCCGAAAGGGAAACGGTCGTGATGATACTTTACTAAGTACTAGCCCAATATGTGACCTTGCGCCCACCTGATGGTAAAAGGCACGCGGGCTTCATGAATGTTAGCAACTGGAAACAGACACTCATGACTAACATCGGTCCCTAACACTTTGCCTTGACTGGGTATGACGGCAATTCAAGCCTGATCCCGTAACGTGTGAATACACTTCAATGGGTATATCGGCACGAATGGTTACCATCATCAGTCCGCCTACCACCTATTGAAAGTAAAAGTAGAACCTCGAGTCAGTTTATTAAAACAATGTAACAAATATTTTGTATAAATTTATTAATTTAGAGGTGGAGATACTGTGTTCGATTCCTGTTCAGGAACAATAATTTATTTAGTAATATTTTTCGAGTTTGGTATACGTTAGTAGAGACATCGTCGATGTTGTGTCGCTTCCAAAGCTTAGTTTCTGACCACCCCGTAAGTGAGGTCGTGATAATACTTTACAAAATAAATAAATAAATATTTCCACACAGGTCACACAGCGCCATCTAGTTTCCGTGGTAAGCTACGAGGCTTGTGTTACGGAAACTAGATGGTTGATAAACTACATATTATACTTTTTTTTTGTAAATATATACATATTATACATATAAACACTATAAATAAATAAACACCCAGACCGAGACAAATTATACAATGTACAACTTGCCCCCGGTGGGAATCGAACCCACGACCTCCCGAGTTCACGGCAACGTTTGTTACCACTAGACCACGGAGGCGGTCAAGCATCAGAGCTTTATCTATATATTTTACTTTTTTTTAACAAGTCAGTTTTAAAATTCTAGGACGGCACAACCCATATAATTTGGGCCCGAGGTGACGACACCCTGTTCGATTCCCGAGGCCTGTGTTTATCCTGCACTTCACCAAAAGACCATAGCTTCATTCGAGTCAGGTTAATGACTCCTCCGCCGTTGCCAAAACCGAAAGCAAAAGAATTAAAAATCACAACGAACGATTTGAAAGTTCCGGCGCTTGATACAACTTATTGGTGCAAAGTTGTCAAATTGCCAGATTATTTGACGCAAACTATACATCATATTGTGCAGGTCAGTATAATTTATTTATATAGTACACACAGCATTACATATATTGACACACACATTACATAATTTTATCTACTCTCATATCGTAAAATGCGAATTACAAACTTCAATATATTGACATACTTTATAAACATACTGCTGAAATTTAAAAATAGAATCACATAACACTTTTTCTCTTTTTTTTTTTTTTTTATTGGCTTTAAAGGACATTGTACAGAATACATCAGTCCTAAACACGTAATTTATTTGCATAATATATGTTCATAACAGAGTTCATAACCGAGTTGGGGATCATCAAATTCCAGATGCTGCAGAATTTGATGCTTTTTTGGAGTCACTCGCGGCATTATAGCCCAAACACGTCGGGTAAAATATGGGAGTCCACAGCGCGGGAAAACCGCAACAAAATAAACTGCAACTTGTGCCCCATATTTAAAGTCCAATTTATGGTTTTCCATAATTATTCACATTGTAGCACATTATTAAACAAAATAACACCACTTTTGACCAATAATATCCACAGTAAATTAATTTACAAAACAAGTTGCACTTGACATCTCCGCGCAAAATGGCGCGAAAGACTTCACACTTTTTCTCTAACAAAATAATGTTATATTTCATTTAAAAAAATAGAATCATACATATTATATAACACTTATTTTTTTTAAGGCAAAGGTTCCATCCATTACAAAACAGTTTTGATTCCAATTTTTACTTGTCTATAGCAGCGCCCGCCTTAGCGCGTGCGCGGTCATAAGCTCGGTTTTGGCGCCATTTAGTTGTTTAGGACTTATGTATTCTGTACCATGGTCATTTAAAAAAAATAAAAATAAAAATTGGCGCCATTCAATACTAGCTTAAAATTCTTACTCTTTTAACTTTTATCTTTTATTTAGTAGGTTCAATCCCAATGTATGAGAGTAGATCAATTAGTGTATGAAACTGCACATAACTAGGTATTGTATTACCCCTTATTATGCAACAGTTTCATAAACTACTATTATTATTTTTTTAGGACTCATTTGCTCCGTTGTAGTGTAACGGACAAAAAAAAATGTCCTTTTAATTTAAACATATATTTGTTTATATATGCTTAGGTAGCATTTAATTTATATTTAATATATATTATTTTACTTCGAATAAATTTTATTGTCACTCTAGATATCAAGATGTACATAACATAATATAATTATAACTTATCTAATATATGTACCAGTTACTTAGGTGTCACAGCATTCACCAATAAAAAAAGATGAAATTATAAATAAAAAACTTGATACTACGAGTATTAATAATTACTTTTATTAACTAAACTAAAAATAACAAAACTTACTTAAGTAATAATTTATGTAATTAAATAAAAAATTGGCAATTTACCACCATCAGTCTGCCTACCTACTAGTGTTGTTTTCGTTGAAAGTATGTGCCATTTGCAATGATTTTTTTTTTTGGTTCTCTTCTCCCGATGGATGATGAATGAGATGATAGGGAAGGCAAAGGGTCTAGCCCATACAGCCAAGTCTGACGTAATATATCTTTGTTTTTCATGAATTAATGAGGTCATCATCAAATTCCAGATGCTGCAGAATTTGATGCTTTTCTTGGAATCACTCGAGGAACCATCCACTGCTCAAACACGTCGGGTAAAATATGGGAGTTGACAGCGCGGGAAAACCGCAAAAAATAAACTGCAACTTGTGCCCCATATTTAAAGTCCAATTTATCGTTTTCCATAATTATTCACATTGTAGCACATTATTAAACAAAACAACACCACTTTTGACCAATAATATCCACAGTAAATTAATTTACAAAACAAAAACTTGCACTTGACATGTTCACGCAAAATGGCGCGAAGAACTCCTCCCATTTGCAATGATGTCAAATGTCAAATTTTACTTTCAAGGAGAACTAATATTGTAAGCTTGCCATAGTAATATTTATATATAAATAATATCGCTTGAAACAAGAATTACCTTATGTAGATTACTGTAGTAATAAAAAAAAGTTCCTAAAAAAAAATACATTTCAGTTCGAATCTTCTATCACCCCTGGCAATGAAGGTCTGGTACATCATATGGAAGTGTTTTACTGCGACAGCGAAGCTAGCACGGACATCCCATTGTACGAAGGTTCATGCTTCACTGACGATCGTCCGCATATCACCAAAACTTGCTCAAAGGTTATTTATTTATTTAACGCCAACAGTTCTGGCAACAACAACTAGATGGTGCACCTATTATAGGCAACCACCACATCTATTAGACCCAGTGTTTGACATGTCGCTTGAAGCGCTTTTTTTGCTTTAAAAATCGTTCGACTTGGCGTTGCTCTTTGATTTTCATACAGTTTAAGCAAAATTCGGTAAAGAAAAGCAAGCATTGCTTTCAGGTCAAACATAGCAACAGTATTTATTAATTGGGCGTTGTAAACGATAAAAATAAAATTAATAACAATAGTGGCATGGCCCGCGACGATGGCAAGCGGCCCAATGAGGACCTCCATGGAGGATAGGTTTCCTTCCCACTTGTCCTTGACCTCTAAGGACCCAGGCGCTGCTGCATTACAAGCAGAGAAAACCTCAACCAGCGGAAATACACTCAGCTTATTGGGTGATGTGTTTTTGCGCCGTTTGGAGTTGAAACTATCGGGCCGTGGGGACCAAGTACACATGAAATTTTCAAAAAACAGCTCGTCAACACCTCGGGGGATAAGTGGGCTGGGCAATATATGGGCCAAGGATCAGCATTGTTCAACGTGGCAATGCTGCCAGTATCCTTGGCACTTTGCCCATTGGCAGCGATTTGGAACAATTTTTTTATTCAATATAATTTTATTTTGTTTTTTCTTCTCTCTTTTCTTCTCGACCCCAAACGTCGCAACCTGGTAAATATTCGTATACTACCCACATCACATCATCCCACACATTACACTAACTTTATTTATTGACATTTATAGGTAAAAGCTGCGTGGGCTATGGGTGCTCTTCCATTCACATACCCTGAGGAAGCGGGGTTGCCCCTCGGTGGGACTGAATCTAACAAATACATCATGCTTGAAATTCACTACAATAATCCCCAACTCAAAAAAGGTTATTTTTTTTATATTTTATCATTATTTTAATAATTATCATATAAGTACAGACAATATACCTCTAGTATGTGTCTATAGGACCCGCCACGACAAGCTATTAATTAAGTAAATCTACCAAATTCTACTAAGTTACAACTTTTACGTAGTGACCAGTATTATTAACCAAAACCAATCAACATAAATGAATATACGGTTAATATAAAACTAACGATTAATTTTAATTAGTCGGATTATATTTTAGCGATATAAACCGCTGTCGTTCAATGTTTTGTGGTACAGGAAGTTGTCCGACTCATGGAATGTAAATATTTGGATTCGATTAGATTTTAATTTCTTTTAGTATTATAGTGATTGTTTTTTTACATATTTATTGTATTATTATATATACTGTGTGACTTTGTATGGTCTTACGTTAGACTAATATGTGATTCTATTGATGGAAACAAACAACCTTCCCTAAGAAACCATATGTCGAAAATGACAAAAAAAAATTGCTTCATAACTGATAATTTATTTTTTTTTTCTTTCAGACCAGACAATTCACACAGCGCCATCTAGTTTCCGTGGTAAGCAACGAGGCTTGTGTTACGGAAACTAGATGGTTGATAAACTACATATTATACTTTTTTTTTTTTTGTAAATATATACATATTATATTATACATATAAACACCCAGACCGAGACAAATTATACAATGTACAACTTGCCCCCGGTGGGAATCGAACCCACGACCTCCCGAGTTCACGGCAGCGTTTGTTACCACTAGACCACGGAGGCGAAATTACAATAGACCATTACAAAGTCACGCTGTATATTAAATATATGATCATTATGCTATAAGCGCTTATTGACTACGTAGACAATATGTCAAAAAGTATAGAAGTATGGATCACGACCGTAAACCCTATAGGCGTTTTTTTTAAACGACGTTCACACTTAGAAAACTTTACTATAAGACCCATCATGACAATAGAGAATATATTAAAGATAGAATATACAAAATGTATATTATTATTATTTATATGTGTAGTTTATATATATGTAGATATTTAAATGTATATGTTAATTTATATATGTCATTATATTATCTAATTAGGCCTGTAATTGCACCTACCTTTGATTGATTTTGTTATCCTGAAGGTTTGACTGACATAGAATGCCTAGCGGCATTAAGTCCGCCTTTCTACTTTATGCAATAAATATTTAAATAAATAAAATACTTATAAAATGATACCATACCTCGAAAGAAAACTGTATTACATACAAAAAATGCATTCATATTTTACTATCGATGATTACCCTTACGATACATCACTATCTCGCAATCTCAGTGACGTCACAACACATTAAACAAGAGTCGTTTGTTCGAGTATTGTTTAAAATGTATATTGTGACGACCATGCGAACCTCCCCCTCGTTAAATATTAAAACCTTTCGTAATTACTAGTTAATTAGAATAAAAAACATTAGGAGCACGAGTATCATCACGACCGTTTCCCTTTCGGGGTGGTCAGAAACCACGCTTATAAATAAGCGGATTCACATTTAGCCAACTTTACTGCCGGCCAATCATGACAAGTGGCAAGCTCGTCGATGTCTCCAGCGTACCAAACTCGAGAAATATCACAAATAAATTAAATAATAATTAAATGTATTTATTTACATTAATAAATATTTTTGTGTCCCGACCAGGAATCGAACCCGGTACCTCCGAGTCTAAGTCCACGGACTTAACCGCTAGACCACGGAGGTTAGAATTTTCATTAAACGAACGACTTGTGCTAAAAAAAGTAGTATTTTCATGCTAACATTTCTTAAAACGAACGCGGCATTTGTGTACTTTAGATAAATGTAGTCTATTAACTTTCCAGGACATAAAATTAGGGACATTACCACTTACATATATCTAATTTTTATTGTAAGTTGGCAGGGGAGGGACTGCCAGTGGCCCTAGTCTGTTTATTAAAACGCAAACGTTAATTGTCAAAATTACCGGTTTCCCTTAATTACTGTTAGTTTTATTGTTAGAGCCAAATCAATATATTAAATGTCAACTTTAATAAGGGTTACCGTAGTTAATGTTTGCCTTAAGAGGGTTTCACGCGACCCTTTCGCTCGTACAATCCAATATTTTCAAAGGCTTATCATGAGTGTACTTTAAGAAATGTAGTAGTTAGTAAGTTAATAAAACTGCCTCCGTGGTCTAGGGTTCGATTTCTGGTCGGGACACAATAATATTTATTAATTTAAATAAATACATTTAATTAATACGCTGGAGACATCGACGAGCTTGCCACTTGTCATGTTTGGCCTATAGTAAAGTTGGCTAAATGCGAATCCGCTTATTTATAAGCGTGGTTTCTGACCACCCCGAAAGGGAAACGGTCGTGATGATGCTATATACTAATTTTAGAGAGAGAAAAATAGCAAATATATTTAGAACGATTTAACTCTATTTTACTTAAAATCTCTATGAGAGAGAGAGGACGACAAATTTAACAACATTAGGAGGGGAAATAAATGATTACTAACTGTACTGTAACTGCATCTATGGTCTAGCGGTTAAGTCCGTCATTGGCCTTCGAGATGGGCCTTCCAGAACATATATTTGGAGAATTTGGCCTACACGTTTGTTCTTGATCCAGATCAGGATCTAATGTCAATTTTTAATGACAATTTATGACGTAATAAAAGTGTATTTCTCATTACTACATAGGGGTGGCGGGGTGGGGGGGGGGGGGTTTGAACCGACCTTCGTAGGATAGGATAGGATAGGAGCTATCACCGCTCTATACATAATAATTTATTAGGCTGGCAATTATTTCTGCCAACGTATTAGCCTCTCTATACAGAGGGAAAATGTTGCCAGTCTCCTTGGGACTATCTCGGATGGGACGAGGACATTTTTTATTTATAGTTTAGTTTATTTAAAATTTTATTAGTTAGGTAGCTTTTAATTTATATATAATGTATATTAATTTATTAGTGACATTTCTCGAGTCTGGTACGCTAAAGACTTGCCATGATGGTCCTATAGTAAATGTGAACTAGCTCTTTACAAAATTTTGGTTAAACTATTAACCGACAATTTTCCATATAAAATATCCATTCTGTGTGTATTCAATCAATTCTTTCTACAGACTGGGTGGATAGTTCCGGCATTATAATACACCTAACGTCCAATCTTCGTCGCTACCACGCCGCCATAATGGAGTTAGGCTTGGAATACACTGATAAGATGGCGATCCCCGGTGGACAGGCGGCTTTCTCTCTCACTGGACACTGTATCCCGCACTGCACTGGAGTCGTATGTCTATATCATAATTAAGGAAATTAATATAAGAGAAAAAAAAGATTGAAATGAAAGGTTTAGTTCAATTACTTAAAAATTGTTTGTTTACCAGCGGCCTTATTCTGTTACTTAGTCGCAAACGGTATATAATGGAATCCGTTAACTATATATATTTGTTGGTAAATGTGGATCCTTGATATGACAATCAACGACTTCTGGAAACTCTGGATCACCTTAATATTTAAGGAAGACGAGCGCGAGGGACGAGAAAGAAAACAAAAAATCTTAACTTAAACTGTTTTATCAAGTTTTGACAATGTGTACAATTAATCCTCAACAATATCACGTTATTAAAGTTGATATTTGCACGGCCGCTGTCAAGGTCGAGCGCTTATAGAGTTAAGAATTGAATAATATTTTGTAATTATGTCGCAATCTTTGACGTAAGTAACGAAATCCACTAATAACACCCTCATTCCGAATCGCGCTCAGAGCGCTAGAACAAATATGACACTGACCGTCGTTCCGAATCAAATATCGCGATTTGGATGCTCAGAGCGTGATATCAATTCGGAACGGTCTAAATCACATTTTTATTCATTAAATGTTTTTTTTTTTATGTATGGAAGATAAATTGCGGATCCACATCTTTGAGTATGAATAATAACAAACATACATCTCTCGATTGATTCATCTTTATATGTGTAAAGTCAGTCATTTCATTTATTTATCACCGTAGGGACCGTCTGGAACACTTGGTTAAGTCAATTTATAATACTCTGTAACTAATATTAGTTACCTACAGTAAACGAGATAACACAATCATGGTCAGACAGCTTAATATGAAACAACTCGACGAAGACCAGAAACAGCCCAAACTATCAATACAATTATGGAAGAGCCATATTGAATTATTTTTATTTAGGTAGTTTGTATTTATATATATATATATTTATATATAAATATTCCTACGAGTTATAAAATTAATTGATTTCAATACAATATTAAATAATTAAATAGAAAACCTAATATTAAATAAACAAAGAAATAAAATAACCTACACTACAAATAAAACTGAAAAAAATAATTTATAACCGATCGATGGGCGTAGTGTGCCGAGGATACTCGCTGCGTTCCCCCGTTGAATCCATTACAATATTAAATATTATTTAATAATTTTACTGAATACGGCGAGGCTGACCCTTTGAGCAAAATATTCTCTACTTAATTAAAGGGTCACCCGTCGCCAAGCGGAGTTTTTCCCCAAGCTCACGAGAGAACGCCAGAGCCTCCTCGGACCACGGACCCATCGTTCCGACTGCCAATGGAGTGAAGAGATGATTTAGATAGATAGATAAATTCTTTATTGCACAGAAAATAATACATTTTACAGTACATAGATGTCTAAAAACATTTTCTAACAGCTAACCTTTGGGAGATGTGAGCAGGGATTGTGGGTGCATGAGACCGCTAATATTTGAAATAAAGAGATTTAGTGAGTTAAAAAATTATAACTAAAAAAAAGAACGATATTAAATCTATAATATAAATACATACAATACATAGATAACACATACATATATTGGTTACATAGTATATTTATATATATACAATAATATACCGATATTTATTTAATTATTTACGATATTAAATATATATAATGCATATTATATGTTTAAAATATTTACAGGGACTTCCCCCAGAAGGTATTACAGTGTTCGGCAGTCAGTTGCACACCCACCTGACGGGGGTGGGGGTGTCTACCCGTCACTCACGTCAGGGTGTCGAGTTACCTCTACTTAACCAAGACAAGCACTACTCGCAACACTTTCAAGAAATCAGAATATTACATCGCCCTGTCAAAGTTTATCCTGTAAGTACCTCTCGCTACCTACATACTCGTACTTGTTTAGGTTCGGTTATGAGTGCGATATTTTTTAGGAAAACTTAACCGTAACTTAAGATTTGATTACTGAGTCATTAAAGTAAATAATACGTAGTTTTTTTTATTCTAGATTATAAATTTATAGTATAAAAATACATTCCATTTCCATTCCATTTTCCATTTTAACACATTCCACGCAGTAAGTGTAAAACAGCAATATTTTTAGGCATAAACATAGACTCTCATTGTGACTGGTTTAGTCACATAGAAAAAGTATGTACGAAAATCAATAGATTTGTATACCCACTACGTAGACTTAGTATTACTGCGTCACGACAAACCGCACTGACTGCGTATCACGGCTACGTAGCCTCAGTTCTGCGATACGGATTATTACTATGGGGTAACTCGTCCAAAATTAACAGAATACTGATTGCCCAAAAGAAGTGTGTAAGAGCTATATGCGGTGCAGCCCCCACTGACTCTTGCAGGCCGCCATTTAAAAGCCCAAATCTTATGACTATAACAGGCATGTATATATACGAAGTAGTCACAATTATTAGGACGCACAGTGACCTATTTACTTACCAAAAAGATGTCTTTAAAAGTAGTCGACATCCAAACACTATTGCCTATACTAAGACACCAAAAAGCAGAGTTTTCGATAATAACTCTTACGTATGTGCATTCGTATTTATAACAAGTTACCAGAGGTTCTCAAACAATTACCCAATAATCAGTTTAAATCTAGAATCAAGAACCTATTAACAGAGTGTTGCTTTTATTCGTTAAGCGAGTTTTATTCATACAAATTTGGAAATTCTAATAAATAATTGTAATATAAAATTGTAATAAATTGTATTAATCAACTGACCAAAATCTCGCATACGAGTATTATCTTATGCGAAATTTATTAAATTAATGACATTTTATTTATTACATAAATTATTTTCATTGTATAAATTAGTAATTAATTAAGTTAGTATAAATTTGTGTGCCAGAAATGGCGGAGTATGTGAGCTATTCAAAAACTATGTACCTATGTACCATATTCCATACAAATAATTATTATTTCATTTCAATATTATTATTTCAGTATACATTTTTTAAATTGTTAATTTTATTAATATATTTCGCCCATTTTCGCTCAGTTTAATCGTAACTGCTGCACGGCTGTCAAACTTAGTAGGTACTATTAGAGGTACTTTACGCAACGTTTTCTTAGAAAACACACACGCTGTTGACTTCCATTTTATTTTTTATCTTTCTGACAGACAGCGGAGTCATCGCGGATGTTCAATAGGACTGGGTTGGGAATAATCTCTCGTTTCCCCCGGCAGGATCGCGACGGGTCAATCAACCCACTGGTGATTCAATGCGCTTTGGTGCTGGGCCCCTGTCGCTCATGAATTTATTTTCCTAGATTCGTCTACTTTAGTTATTTTCCAAAAGCGCCTCCCTAGGTAGTGGCCTCTTCTACGGGGGCCGTGCAAATCTTTCTAAATATTATACATCATAATTTTCTAGGGTGACTATCTACAAACCACATGCATATACAAGACCATAGATAAGATCAACGCCACGATAGGCGGACACGCCATCACAGACGAAATGTGTGTAAACTACTTACACTACTATCCGGCCACACAGTTAGAAGTTTGCAAGAGTTCAATTACAACGAGCTTTTTGAACAATTACTTTGAATTTGAACGAAGGTATGTAACGGTATTTATTTATTTATTAAGGAAAACTATTGACATTTAATTCACAAGTATAGATACAAAAATAGAAACAGAAAGTCATTTACAAGTTTTCACTAGTAGTGTTAGAATAATACATATTATGAACGATGAAAGCATCTACAAACTATCACTTCATGCAATAAACTAATAACTGTACAATAATAAAAACTATTATCGTTTAAAGAATATATATTATATCGATCAAAGATTTTGTATAACAAGATGGAGCAAGAAGCCAAACGGTTTGAGAATAAAATGAGATAGACATGTTCGGTACCAGTTCCAGAGTAGTGAAGAGGAGTGAATTTTCTTCGCTGCTCTAAACTTGAACTTGCCGGGTCCCAAGCATTCATCATTGCATATTTCAGTTGGCTAGATAATATTGTCCTACTTCAATCTCATTGTTGATAAATAATAAAATCACTTATTTCTAATTCAAGTTTATACAAAAATCACTGTTGATGGTTGGCAGTTTGTTGTATCCGTAATTAGTATTATAAGTACGTATTTATAAATTACTATCATAGCATCTGTTAATTTAAGTATCTTTTATATCATGTTTGCGTTATAAGTCTATCCTTGATTTTATTTTTATATCCAGTTTTTTTTTTCTTTCCATAGTATTTGTGTTTAACTTCTATTATGTATAAATCATCAAACGTCACATCTTCCTATCGAACATACCACACTGTTTGAAGACAAAAGTTTTCAACCAGTGCGTTCTTCCAGTAATGTCGTATGGTGCAGAAACGTGGACATTGACGGTAGGTCTGGTCCACAAGTTCAAGGTCGCTCAGCGAGCTATGGAGAGAGCTATGCTCGGGATTTCACTAAAAGATAAAGTCAGAAACGTTGACATCCGTCAAAGAACCAAAGTTACCGATATAGCTTTTAAAATTAGCAAGCTGAAGTGGCAATGGGCTGGACACACATGCCGCAGAACCTATGAACGATGGAGTAGACGGGTTCTGGAGTGGAGACCACGTACTGGAAGACGCAGAGTGGGACGACCCCCCGCCAGATGGACAGATGACCTGAGTAAGGTCGCTGGTGGGGGATGGAGGAGGGTGGCCGGAGATCGTGTGAAGTAGCGAGCCTCCAGCTTTGGCAAAACAGTTTATACACGTCTCGGAACACCTTTAAGCGTGCTTAGGTTACTATATCGCGTATCGGAACGAAGGGTAAGACAATATGTAGTCGGGCACAGGGATAGAGTAAAAAGTCTATTACTCTTACTGTTATTTTCTTACCTAGGCTGTCTCTTATGTATGTTATATCCATATTGGCAAAACAGTTTATACACGTCTCGGAACAACTTTAAGCGTGCTTAGGTTACTATATCGCGTATCGGAACGAAGGGTAAGACAATATGTAGTCGGGCACAGGGATAGAGTAAAAAGTCTATTACTCTTACTGTTATTTTCTTACCTAGGCTGTCTCTTATGTATGTTATATCCATATTGGCAAAACAGTTTATACACGTCTCGGAACACCTTTAGGCGTGCTTAGGTTACTATATCGCGTATCGGAACGAAGGGTAAGACAATATGTAGTCGGGCACAGGGATAGAGTAAAAAGTCTATTACTCTTACTGTTATTTTCTTACCTAGGCTGTCTCTTATGTATGTTATATCCATATTGGCAAAACAGTTTATACACGTCTCGGAACACCTTTAAGCGTGCTTAGGTTACTATATCGCGTATCGGAACGAAGGGTAAGACAATATGTAGTCGGGCACAGGGATAGAGTAAAAAGTCTATTACTCTTACTGTTATTTTCTTACCTAGGCTGTCTCTTATGTATGTTATATCCATATTGGCAAAACAGTTTATACACGTCTCGGAACACCTTTAAGCGTGCTTAGGTTACTATATCGCGTATCGGAACGAAGGGTAAGACAATATGTAGTCGGTCACAGGGATAGAGTAAAAAGTCTATTACTCTTACTGTTATTTTCTTACCTAGGCTGTCTCTTATGTATGTTATATCCATATTGGCAAAACAGTTTATACACGTCTCGGAACACCTTTAAGCGTGCTTAGGTTATTATTATCGTGTCTCGGAATGAGGGGAAAGTAGGCTCTTGAAAACATTCCCCGTGTTCAACTAGGTGCTTAAAGCGCGCATTTTTTTTTACTATATTTTGTTTTTATATAAATGTTCAAGTAGAATTTTCATTCACTTTAAAGCATTTAATAAAAGGCTCTCTTTGCTCAGTGCCTGAATATTTTGCGTACTTTTTTATCATATTTTTAGATGGGACAATATGAGTTTAAAAATGGGCGCATCTCCTCGTGAAAATTACCTTGCGATCGGTCCCTGGACCCCACTGAGAGCCGAAGCCCTGTACCGCCTTTATACAGAGTCACCTATATCTATGCAATGTAACAAATCTGATGGGAATCGATTCCAGGTAAGGAAGAAATAGTAAACTGCAAGAAACGCAGGCGTTGCTAAACCTATAAAGCGACATTAGTCGAATGGCAACACTGTACGGTTTTGTATATTCATCATACATTGAGTTTTATCTTAAACTAAATATAAGTTAGGTACTAAATAACACGCAATGTACGATAAAACACGTGAGATCTGCACGTACTATCCAACAAAGTCAATAGCTGGACAATCCAAACCAAAGAGTAGGAACTTATTTTGACTTGGCGCCTTTCGAGTAGCATTTTCATTCACTTTAAAGCTAAATTGCCTCCGTATTCTAGCGGTTAAGTCCGTGGATTTAGACGCAGAGATACCGGGTTCGATTCCCGATCGGGACACAAAAAAATTACGGAACTACAAATTGACAGCTCCTAAAGAAAAACTTACGAGACGTAGTACATGTCTATATAATCTGTGCTTACGAGTCCTTCTCGCCATTTTGCGCAGAGATGTCAAGTGCATTTTTTTGTTTTGTAAATTAATTTACTGTGGATATTATTGGTCAAAAGTGGTGTTGTTTTGTTTAATAATGTGCTACAATGCGAATAATTATGGAAAACGATAAATTGGACTTTGAATATGGGGCACAAGTTGCAGTTTATTTTTTGCGGTTTTCCCGCGATGTGAACTCCCATATTTTACCCGACGTGTTTGAGCTATAATGCCGCGAGTGACTCCAAAAAAAACATCAAATTCTGCAGCATTTGGAATTTGATGTACACCTCATTAACTGATAAAAAGAAAGATATATTAAGTCAGACTTGGCTGTATAGGCTAGACCCTTTGCCTTCCCTATCACCTCATTCATTATCCATCGGGAGAAAAGAACACAACAGAAAAACTGTAGGTTATGGCTAATGAATGAGAATGAGATCTTGCATTAACACCAATTTTGATTTTCAGGGAGATTGGGAAGATATTCTAATTCCGAAGATTCAAGTACCTTTGCCGCATTCAAAGTCTATTTGTAATTACATATAGTTTTACCAATATTTCATATTAAATATTTTAAGTACCTACTCGTACATTATTACGTACTTGTTGAAGCAATAATAATCATTCGTTGTATTTAATATTATTTATTATTAAGAGTTAATCACAGAAAA
The DNA here is from genome assembly GCA_910589645.1 of Tinea semifulvella. Lineage (NCBI taxonomy): Eukaryota > Metazoa > Arthropoda > Insecta > Lepidoptera > Tineidae > Tinea > Tinea semifulvella. Next base: position 4,892,926 of record OU342596.1, read on the forward strand.
AAGCATGGCATTAGAAAAAAAAACTAAAGTAGTATTTGGTAATAGAAATTGCATTGCTATATATATTTGTAGTGTAGGTGTTTATAAACTATTCTAATGTTATAATATGTGCAATAAAAAATAAATAATTTCTCTATATTATACCTAATTTGTTTTATTTTTAATACCTACCTGATTTATTAAAATAAATGGTTTTACAATACCTAAGTGGCTCGTACATAATATTTAGGGCTAGTAATTGAATCCTTCCTTAGTGGCTATTTTTCACTTAAATAAATACAGAAATTTATATGGGAACGTGGCTATTTAACTTATCGACTTATAGTGCTCATTGATTGCCACTAAGAAAGGTTTTAGTTACCTCTCCTAAGTGAACAAAATTGTGATATTTTACTGGCCCTTTTTATTAATCTTATATATACCTACCTGAGACATCGACAACTATAATAAACCCAATAAATAAAGTTGTCTTAACGCAAATCTGTCGCTCTAAAAGCTTGTTTGACCTGTAAGGGATAACGGTCGTCATGCTACGAATGGCTTGATTTTTTTTTTTTTTGGTTCTCTCTCCCGATGGATGATGAATGAGATGATAGGGAAGGCAAAGGGTCTAGCCCATACAGCCAAGTCTAACGTAATATATCTTCGTTTTTCATGAATTTATGAGGTCATCATCAAATTCCAGATGCTGCAGAATTTGATGCTTCTCTTGGAGTCACTCGTGGAACCATCCACTGCTCAAACACGTCGGGTAAAATATGGGAGTTGACAGCGCGGGAAAACCGCAAAAAATAAACTGCAACTTGTGCCCCATATTTAAAGTCCAATTTATCGTTTTCCATAATTATTCACATTGTAGCACATTATTAAACAAAACAACACCACTTTTGACCAATAATATCCACAGTAAATTAATTTACAAAACAAAAACTTGCACTTGACATGTCCACGCAAAATGGCGCGAAGAACTCCCATGTATGGCTTGAAAGAAAAGCTTGCTTTTTTACCGAACTTTGTATGAAAACCATAGACAAATGCCAAGTCGAACGACTTTTAAAGCACATAAAGTGAAATAAGCGCTTAAAGCGACAAGTAAAACACACAGGTAATAACCATTTTCTACAAACAAACGAAATGAGAAACTTAAGTAGTGCAACCCTTTGGCCATGGGCAGGGGTTAGCTTGCTGCAGCTCGTCATGCAAGGCAAAATACAAGGCTCCAGAAGACCGGGGAGAAGACGCACTTCCTGGCTCAAGAACCTCAGGGAGTGGTTCGGGATGAGCACCAGATCCTTGTTCCGGACAGCGGCCAACAAAATCAAAATCGCCCCTCCGATAGGAGATGGCACCGTAAGAAGAAAAAGAAGGGGTTAACAGCATGTGTCTACCCCTGAATTCTTTTTTTCGCCCAGTAGTAAAAAATGTAAGAAAGAAATCATCTACCTATTATGAAAAATGATTTTTATGTCTTTCGAGCTAAGCTGACTTCGTCGTTAGAGACTAGATGTTGTAAAAATATGTTCGACTTGAAAGCAAATACAGCATAGCTTTCTTTTTTACCGATTTTTTCTGAAAATCATAGACAAACGCCAAGTCGAACGACTTTCAAAGCGAAATAAGGTGAAAAAAAGCGTTTAAAACGAAAAATCAAACACAAGGTTAGATGTGATGAAGTATCCATTTTATCTAATTAACCAAATAATTTTAAATAATAATTTATCCAAATTATTGTATTTAGGCATTTAAATAACTAGTTATATAATTTACGAATACATTAATAATTGAATTATCAAGCTAAGTTGTGTCGCTTATTGCACCTCCCTATTGTTTAAAAAAAAAGAACCCAAGTGACATTTTGATTTCGTTGATTTGTTCCGGGATTTTATCGAATCTTTCTTTATTATTGATTATCGTACATATTTAACATGTCCAGTGAAAATGGATTTAACAGCGATGGTTCTCCCAACAAAAGTAGCCCGCATCTTCAGCTGCCAAGCCCGATAATAACGAGAAGAAATCGTACTGCGTCAACGTAAGTTTTGCTTGTTTATAACGCGCTTGTTGCTATTATTTACAATATTAATATGTTATTTTTATTATAGTTCGGAGAGAGCGCTCGGGAATCCTATTGAGAAGGGAAAAATCAAGAGTTTCTGTCGTGAAAGAGGCCATGGCTTTGTCGCCCCCGTAAGAGGTGGAGAAGATCTTTTTGTTCATATTTCTGAGTAAGTATTATCTTACAAATAAACTTAGCATCATTTGTTACTTATAATTACTACAAAAAACACGTATTAGTACATCACGAAGGTCGGGTTGGCTTTAGAATCGAGACGCACGAATTAATTATAAATGATTGTTGTATTTGATAGATAATGAAGCCCTGATGCATGCACTAGTAGATTTATTTGAGGGAGACGCCCCGTTAAAAAAATATAACACTTTTAAGTTTTTAGGTTAAGTTGTAAAAAGTGGTAAACATAATAAGAATTGATGTAAATCAACATGATATTATAACATACATGGAGGTATATACTAACACTAACACACTAACATTTATTTGGCACCATACTAACTGTCTTTTATACACTAAACATAAAATTTATAATTTGTTCTATGAAATGAAATGAAATGAAATGAAATATTTATTCGTGTAAAGAATTTGGGTAGACAAATTTGCAGTTGTGATTGCTATTGATTAGTACTACCAAACCTACCTGCAAAGGTGTATACACATCACATTATTAAATATAATACAATACTACAGTAGTTACAATTAGAATATAGACACAAGAATAAATAAAAATGACCAGAAACGTAAAACAATAATAACATTTATCAGTCGGTCAATAAGATTAATAATAATAATGTCAAAGCATGCAATATAATTTAGTCAATAATCACAATTTAGTCAAGAAAATCACGCACACTGTAAAAAGACCTTTTCAACAACCATGCTTTTGTTAATCTTTTGAATTTATTGAATGGCTCATCCTTAAAATAGTCAGGCAATTTATTGAATATTTTAATACACATCATGTAGGAGTTATTTAATGTTGTTGTTAACCTCGCAGGTGGCTTATATAGTTTGTAAATGTACTGCGTTCGTGGTCTTTGTGAAAACGTAGATTGAAGCTGAAAATAGTAATTATACTTGTATACAAAAATGCAGACCTCGTAAATATACAGACATGGTACTGGCATAATACTATAATTTTTGAAGTATGGCCGACAAGAGTCCAACCGTTTGAGATTGAACATAGCTCTAATGCAACGTTTTTGCATTATAAGAAGATCACTCAACTGTGAAGAGTTTCCCCATATGACTATGCCGTACCTTAGGGCTGAATCTACATATCCGTTGTAGGCCATAAGTGCTGCCTCCAGAGACACCACTTGCCTGGTTTTTCTTAATGCATATACAAATTGGTTCACCCGAGTGCATACAGTGTCGACATGTTCTTTCCATGTACAGTGGCAATCAATATTAATACCCAAGAATTTAGTCTGAAAGACTTCTTCTATTTGTTTCCCTTTAAAATTTATATTTAATGATTGAGAGGTACCCTGGATAGTATGAAACTGCATATACTTAGTTTTAATAATGTTAACTTTGAGGTTGTTTCTAGTCAACCAATCTATAGTTTGCTCCAGTGTTTTGTTAATCTCTTTATTATATGAAGTCAAATCATGTCCCTTTATAATAATAGTAGTATCATCTGCAAACATTATACACTCGTGCGATATACTATCAGGCAAGTCATTTATGTAGGCCAAGAACAGAAGACAAGATAAAGCGCTGCCCTGGGGCACGCCGTAATTGTTATTAACATACGGCGATCTGTATGATACCAGTGCCCTATTTTCAGAACAGTATCCTACAGTCTCAACACACTGAGTTCTATTACCCAAGTATGCCTTGATCCATTTTAGGGCTGGGCCCCTTACTCCATATCTTGAGAGTTTGGCTAACAACCGTTTGTGACACACAAAATCAAACGCCTTGCTCATATCCATAAAAAGCACTGTAGCAGGCACTTTCATATCTATACATTCAATTACTTGTTTTATTAACTCAAAAGTAGCCAGTGAGGTACTTTTACCTTTTCTAAAACCATACTGTTTCTCATTAATAATGTTTTTAGAATCCAGAAATTTTATTAATCTTGCGTGCATAATATTTTCAAATATTTTGGAAAAAATGGGGATAAGTGTAATCGGCCTATAGTTATCTATATTAAAAGTATTATTAATTAATATTTTTGCATTGGATTTAGGTCCTTCAATTTTTTTTTTATTATTTATGGTCATGGTTTTAAGTCCTTATGTCTTCAATAAAAAAATATTTTTTTTTTCTAAGTATACAAGTTCTCAAGCCGGATTCGTCACTGCTAGGGTTAGTTTAGACTCAATTAAGTTATAGCAAGATATCCTTGACACTGCTAGGTTAGGTTAGATTCAAATAAATTAGGTCATATCCAAAAATCCTTTAAGTCAATTACGACACTGCTAGGTTAGGTTAGACTCGATTAAGTCATATCCAGAAATCCTTTAAGTCGGATACGACACTGCTAGGTTAGGTTAGGTTAGACTCGATTAAGTCATATCCAACACACATCACAGCCAACTCGATTAACCGCGTGCACGAGCCGAGTGAGCGAAGCAAACGTGCCGCGGTAGCGGTCGGCGAAGTGCCAGAACCGAATTGGTTTCGTTTCAGTAGTTTTATTCTCGGAAACAATTGCAGGGGCATTTATAATTATAACTACACAGAAAGCCTTTAGTATAGTTATAATAAATATATGGCCGTATAAGAAATCCTTTAAGTCAGATACGACACTGTTAGGTTAGGTTAGACTCGATTAAGTCATATCCAGAAATCCTTTAAGTCAGATACGACACTGCTAGGTTAGACTCGATTAAGTCGTATCCAACACACATCACAGCCAACTGTCATTATCAAGTAAACCGAATTGGCTCAGTTAGGTTAGTCCTTCAGTACCCAAAACCGAATTGGTTCGATTAGGTTGGGTTAGGTTACCTCGATTAACCGCGTGCACGAGCCGAGTGAGCGAAGCGAACGTGCCGCGGTAGCGGTCGGCGAAGTGCCAGAACCGAATTGGTTTCGTTTTAGAAGTTTTATTCTCGGAAACAATTGCAGGGGCATTCATAATTATAACTACACAGAAATAGTGACTTAGCGTTGCTCTATGGTTTTTATACATTTTAAGCAAACTTTAGTAAAAAAAGCGAAAATTGGTTTTAATTCGAAAGTAGCACTAAAAACACAGATTCCATGGCCTAAGAAACATAATACTAAGGCAGTAATCTGTGCCATTGTTAAAAAAAAAAAACAATGGTTAATTATTTTCTTATTTTATTGATTTTAATTGTTTTTTGTTGCTCGTGATATTGAAATGTTTTTAGTTTTTACGTTTTTATTTACTTTACTAAGAGTATAACATTGATAAATAATGTTGACAGTCTACTAGTTACTAAAAAGTTAAAAATGCGTCTTGTTATGTTTACCTCTTTTTACAACTTAACCTAAAAACTTAAAAGTGTTATATTTTTTTAACGGGGCATCTCCCTCAAATAAATCTACTAGTTCATGCATCAGGGCTTCATTATCTATCAAATACAACAATCATTTATAATTAATTCGTGCGTCTCGATTCTAAAGCGTCCCCCGAAGGTCAAATAAATATGGCCATGAAATTACTGCTAAAGTATTAAATCAACATAAGGAAGGACTTTACTTTACGTTCCAATTCGAAGGGGGTTGAGGGGGACAGACGCCATGTAGCAAGGGAGGATTAGGGGAATTTATATAAATATTATATAAGGTATATAATTTAAAAAAAATAAGTTATGTTCTCAATAATAATCAATATTAATAAATAATGAGGGCTAAATTGATGAGGAATGAGGTCTAACTAACTAACCTAACTGAGTAAATTTGGTTTTGAATACTAAAAGGTTTCTGTATAGTTCTAAAAAAATAACCTCGAATATTAGATAATAATTTTCTAACCTAACCAGCTTTTGGATACTGACTGTCTTTAAAATAGTTCTAAAAAAACTAATTTAGAATATCAGGCATGAATCTTCATGCATAAATTAAAAAAAAAACACTGATGGTCATTAATTTTTAATAATTATTTTCTCGAAAACCGTAAGTTTCCTGTAAATAAAATTTTACCAGACATGGGAAAGAAATTATTGTATTCTGGCTAGGAATTAAACCCAGTACCTCTCTCTCTAAATCTACAGTCTTAACAAAGCACTGGTGTAAAGTTTATAGTCTGTTTCATTTGTTGCCAACTACTAGTCCAGTTATATATTTAAAAAAAATAGTCTAATCACTGCAGTATGTCTTCTAGTAGTTTGTTATATATGTATATTCACAACTATGGTATCATAAATTGACATCACACATTTGTGTTACTGGAAAATCTTATCAGTATTATTCTGTAGTCACAACTGGGATTTTATTTCAGTATTGAAGGGGAATATGTCCCTCTGCCAGGAGACGAAGTGGAGTATCGCTTGTGTCCGATTCCCCCCAAGTTTGAGAAGAACCAGGCAGTTCACGTCAGCATAGTGCACCTCACTGCAGAAAAACACATCAGGTGGGATGAACCTATCACCGAGTAGTCTCCTCAGTAATTCTAATGAACCCACAATTTGACAGATATTAGACAATTTTTCTTTTTAATACTATATTGCACTATCGGCAAGACAAGGGCACAATTGCACGATTCGTAAATTTTAAAGAAGAGCAATTTTTGTTTTTATAAATTCAATTTCATATTGTTCTGTTTATATGGCTTTGAAATAAAATTCAATAAGTTAAGGCATAGTTTTACATCAGTATCATGATGTAAAACTGAACTATGGAGAATTTGGCCTACTTTCGCCACTCTGACCTGACTGAGAGTCTGATGTCAATTTTAATGACATAAACAATTCCACAAGTCACTCTCTGGGGCACGGAAACAGTGGTGTTGTAAATCTATGGCAAATGTATGTGAGAAAAGTGTATTTTTAATTAGTACATGCCGGGGAGCAAGTGATAGTAAGAGCGGTGGTGGTTAAGTTGTAAGAACGGTATTGGTTGCACTAATACCAACTTGTGAAATTGTTAGTAAATCGTCATAAAAAATTGACAACCCGTCTGGACGTCAGCATGGCGAGTGCAGACCAAATTCTCCAGAATTTCTGGGCCCATTTCCAACAGTAGAGGTCTACGACTCTGTGTTCTACGGGCTGTGTTGACATGCCGGGGTTCGAACCACAACCTTTTTGGATTTTATGGAAATTTATTTATTTATTTTTTTATTTATTTCAATTGAGCCACCAGTACTCTTTTTTTTTTTTGTTTAGATCTATAATCTTTAGTTATATTGCTCTTATGTCTGATGTCTGCCAAATTACAGGTCATTAATTGAACAGTAATGTAATTAGTTCCTCGTACAAATTAATTTGAAAAATGTTTTTGAAACAGTCATGCCATAATGATTTACTTTTAGGCCTAATTTGTGTTGTATAATCTGATAGGGTTTTTTTTATAATGACTCAGCACAAATTTATCATACAAGTACCAATGTGACTCACTCTGGTATATACTATAGTTCATTCAGATAATTCACAAGGCTAATGTACTCATTTTATAAGCTAGTATTCATTGTATGTACAAGACAATGTAAAACAACGTGTTGGAAGTGCGAGGGGAATTGCAAAAAAACTTTTGCATCACTTACTGAAAGATTTTTTTGGAACAAGCTTCCAAGACAGAGTTAGCATCTTTAATGACTTGCCTTGCTGGCAGCTATGATGATGGTGAAAATTGCAGGCCCAGCAGCCCTATTCTGTTACTTAAGTGCAAACGTTATATAATGGAATCCGTTAACTATATATATCACACTATTAAAGTCGATATTTGCATGGATGCTGTCAATATCAAGCGCCTGTAAGAGTTGAGAATTAAATAATATTTTCTAATTATGACGCAAGCTCTGACCTAAATAACGAAATCCACTAATATCGTTTGTATCTACGTAATAGAATAGGGTTGCAAAGCATCACAGTGTGGTCAGCATTGCAGACCACGGCTTGTATAGTGCTTTACGTAAACAAGTAATTTAAGAAAAACCAGCATAGTATATTAAAACACTTGACTATTTTTGAAACAATTGGAATATTGCTTCATACAAATCTATAAGTATAGTGCTACAAAAGTTTATTATGATGGACATTCATTGTTTATAAGGAAATTAATTAAATGTTACTATGCTACACTGACAGTATGCATGTGCATATAGACAACTATGCGATCGACCTAAGGTCTGACAGTCTGTCAAGCACTAACCGGCCTGAATGTTTCATCATCATCATCACAGCCCCTAGGATAGTCCTGCTCTGCTGAAGATCGGCCTTCCAAAGCTGATTTCTGTAGAATTTGGCGTACTCTTACCACACACCTCGTGTTCTGTTTATATAAATTACCAGCAGCGCTAGATAAAATTCTAACATTTACTGTTACATGAACCGTTCCATTACAAAAATAAATAACATTTTTAGCAATGCTACGGGAGGTAGTTTGCTTTTCCACAGATAGACAAATGTTAAATCGTAACTGTGCAATTTGTCCAAAAAAATAACCAAAACCGTTCCATTAATCGAAGCTTAAAAGTTACACAAGGATCTAAATCATCAAGTAGCTACAGTTACACAGCTTAAATGAAACGGTTGATGGAGCTGATTAATAATGTAAGCGTGTAATTCTAGCGCTAATATGTGTAAACTGGAACGCGAGGTAAGTTGGCGAAGATCTGACGTGTGTCAATTTCTTAAAAATATGTCTCGGACAACTTATTATTTTATTTCCCTCCATTTTTGACAAAACAAGTTTTAAATTATGACCTATTGTTGTTAGCAACGCTGATACGTAATTGTAGTAACAATACAATTTGAGCAAGCCTAGCACGCGCTTAAAAGAAATATTTCCTATCTCTAATCTAATGCATTTGATTTTAATTAAATACTTGTAGAATAATTCTTTACTTAAAGTATGTAATTTGCACGTAGCTTACAGCTTCAACTCTCCATATTGTCCAAAATGTTAGCTGTATAATTGGAGAAATTTGTCTTTACCGCAAGCTAGGCTTGCAATATAACGAAATAAAGTGAGAAGCCAACAAGTGGTGCTAAATTTTTGAAGGTTTTACCATCAACATGTAGGTATTTTGATATCATATTTAGATAACTCGATATAAGAAATGAATGTGGCTTCTTGCACTGTTCAAATACTAATTTTAATTTTGACCTCTATTGTGCCTCGTGTGGCCCGGTCTTGCGCAAGAGTCTCCTGTTAACTCTCTAACTGTTTAAAAATATCGAACACATAAGTTCTGTGTACTTTGATAAATGTAGTCTATCAACTTTCTATAGGGAATAATATTACTGACATTTTGGACATATTTGATAGAAAGTTGATAAAATACATTATAGAGGAATTGAAATATCTTCAAAACTGCATACTGTTCCACGAGAGCCGAGCCACCTCGGACCACGGACCCATCGTTTCGAATGCAATACAGTGATACCCCGGACTTACGCGGTAGGTGGGTCCGAGCGATTGCCGTGTGAGTCGAATTCGCGTAAGTCGGGGTTCAACTTTGCATATAAATACTATGGAGCACCATATCAGACAAGAAGCAGAATTAATGAATCAGTCCATGAAGCAGTTTTGTCTTTCTTCTTGGTGTTGTGAAGGTACTTATTCAATTCCAAATCAAATCAAATTCTTTTTTTTTTTATTGTGGATCATAGATTTTTAGTATAGGCATTGTACATGCTGTTATAATGGTCGCTATGTCCCGTCCATTGGACATACAATCATTATTTAAACATTACAAAAGGTTTTTACAATGTTGTTGATGGGTGATGGTAAGGGGCATGCTAATTGTTCCTCTCATGTTTCGGAAAGATAGTCTGCTACGCTGTAGTAGCATCTTTCAGACAGAAAGCTTTGAAGCTTTGACTTTCGTTTGCAGGTCAGCTTGTTTTGGCAGACAGGCTCGATAGAAATTGAGCATGCCAAGAAATCTGCGTCTGCAAACGGAATTGAATAAGTACCTTCACAACACCAAGAAGAAAGACAAAAAGCAGAATGAATGAATCAGTCCATGAAGCAGTTTTGTCTGATATGGTGCTCCATAATACATATAAAGTATGTTTAATCGGGACTAGAATTTGAAGAAAACAATAATTGAAAAATGTTTAATTAAGTGTAAGATAATAAAACAATTTACATTGTTATGAATAAAGTAACCTAAACCGAAGTTATTTTGATGTCGAAGGCTTCATATATATTAACAATGTTGCCTGACGAGTTAAGTTTTTCTTCTTGTCACGCAAAATTTCCTCGTAGCATACCAGAATTTTTTTATTCTCCGTTTTGTAGTAGAAACGCGTTCTTCATTAGAAACTGTTTTTTCTAAAATTTGTAACCTCTTTTCAATTGAAGAGTCCTTCTGTTAAGTTTGGAATTGTCATTTGATTTACCGATTCAACTGGGTCGAGAGCCGATACGCGCGGCAATCAAAATGAAAAACCGCGTATCTCCGAATTCGTGTAAAACGGGGTAGCGAAAGTCGGGGTATTACTGTACTCATTTGTATATTCAAAATAGATATTTCTGTCAGAGTACGACTGTAAATAGCATATTTCAACTTAATAGGGCTTTTGCATCCCTCGCACAATCCAATATTTTATAAAGGGTTTTCAACTCTGTTCTTTTGAGAAATGTATTCTATTAACTTTAAATCAAATATGTCCACAATGTCTTATTTATTCCCTAGAAAGTTGATACATTTCTCAAAGTACACAGACTAGAAAAATCTTTAAAAATAATGGATTGTGCGAGCAAGTTAAAACCCTCTTACCAAAACTCTTCATTTATTAAATTGAAGATTACTGTCATTATGCCGAGTTTAATATTTCATACCTTTGTGGCATTTGTAAATAACAAAACTTATGGCGCCATTTCATTGCTGCACGGATTGTTAATTCGTGTGCATAGTAAGTAATTGAAGTCATTTAATAATATTGCACCTACTTACCATTTATACTGTCTAAATGTCATAAAGGTTTGGCTGTTAGAGAATGTCTAACGGCATTAAGTCCGCCTTTGTACATAGTGCAATTAAGTTTTTAAATTAAAAAAAAAAATTGGACAAAAAGTGGGTATTGACGCTTTAAGCGCTTTTTTTCACTTTGAAAATCGTTCGACTTTATGGTATTCATACATTCTAGGAAAAAATCGGTAAAAAAAAGCTCTATGCTTTGCTTCCAAGTCGAACATAGCAATGGCTTATTGAGAAATTAATCTATTATTTAAGTTCATTTTAATTATTTCTTTTAGGTTCAACAACAATAGCTGACCTGTTGAATAAACTGAATAAATTAATTGAATGTATAAGTATAAAAATTGAATGAATTATGAAACCACAGACAAGAAGTAAGTTCTCCCTACCAACTACAAGGTGGCGCCACTTTATATATAAATCAAAATTTTACTCCCTGTACACATTTACATTTAATTAATATTTAATTTATTTGTGATATTTCTCTAGTATGGTACGCTGGAGCGTTGACAAGCTTGCCACTTGTCATGATTGGCCTATAGTATGGCTAAATGTGAATCCACTTATTTATAAGCGTGGTTTCTGACCACCCCGAAAGGGAAACGGTAGTGATGATACTTTACTTTTTTTTACTCCCTGTGTTTGACGTGTCTCTTTAGGCGCTTTTTTCGTTTTGAAAGTCCTTCGACTGGCGATGCTCTATGGTTTTCATACAATTTTAAAAAAAAAACAGTAAAAAAAAAAATGTTGCCAAGTCGAACATAGCGACTAATGCTTGTTCTAAGCGAAGCTAATTTAACGCGGCCTGTCCAGAGCAGCAATGGAATAACGCCTTACATAGTTTTCCTATTTAGTATATCTCTCCTACCCCTAACATTCCTAGATGTAGCATTTACATGTGTACATGTTACAATTTTCTCATTTAGTTTGTGTTCCAATATTCTAAATATTAGAAAAAGAATCATCTTGTCAGAATTAGAATGGGGTGTATCAGGCAAAGCTTTTTGTAGATGTCGCTAGCGGCAATGGTACCTTGTTTTACACCTATATCCCACCATTTTTTAAATATTTTTGTAGTTTTTTTATTTTTATAACATAAAAATGTATTTTAAATTAACGTTACCTGCCTTAAAAGACAAATTAAAAAAGCGCACACCATCTTTAAAAAGAAAAAAAGGCTTTATTAATAGAACGGCAATTTTGAGATCACCATATCTTTGATTTCGCTTAGAAATCTCGATTTGTACACTTAAAAGCTGCTTACTTCGGCATAATATCCAGAAAATAATAAATTTCGTTTTCTATGCAACTGACAGTTATATTAGGTACCATCTATTATGCGCCATCTATCGTGATAAAAAGTTAGTGATACACCCCATTACAGAAGTATGTCTCTATCTTAAGGCGTACTTCCATTACCATAACATGTGCTTAGGATCACAATCAGTCTGTCGCCTGAGAACTTTCTTCTATTATATTTTATTAGAAAGGCATGCACAAGCGTTTAATTTAGAACTCTGACCAGATGACACTGAATAAATATTGGAACGCATCTTAGTTGTAATTAATTTTTATCTGAATTATATAATTTGAAACTATCACTAGTATGTAGGGACATGTTATTTGATATTATTTTACGTAGTTTTAGAATTACATTGTAAACTCTATATAACGACATTTTATAGCGTTATAGAGGGTAGTCGTTAAATGGAGATGGAATTATTGTTACACTCCCACTTCCTTCTCCACCCTTCCCTAGTCCCCTCACCTTTATCTACACACGCACTTACATACTATACTTAACTTGCTATTTGTGTAACCTCTTTTTAATTTTTTTTTGTATGATCATTATTGGAAGACACTGTCTCCTGTTATACAGTACAGCTCATGCAGGAGGCAGGGTTCACCATAACGAACCAACATTCTTTTGTGTTAATAAATTTGTATTGTATTGACAAGCTAAACCAACCAAAGCCAATTGATTTCTACGCTTTAGGGAGTTTGTCGTTAAATCGAGTGACGTTACATGGAGTTTACACTGTATGTATAGTTTGATCAACTATGATTGTTTTTAGGATATTTACAGATAGTTTTTTGCATTTGAAGGGTACCGAAATCCATAATATTAAATGGTTATTGCGACCAAAGTTAAAAATCACTAAAGTTTAAGTATGGAATATGGTAATTAGCTTACCATTTCATTTATATAAATCACCAGAGCTGCGTTCGTAAACTAACACCGAGTAGCGACACTGGTCGTTCGAAAATGTTTCGGGTCCCAACATTGGTGTTAACTCAGGGTTCCTGTCAATGTCAAAGTGACAAGTACCATAAGTTGATCAACATAGGTAGGTAGCTAATAATCTGAAACACGCAAAAATGTAATATAAACTACACTAATATTGACATTCTTCTGAGATACTAATAATATACGGTAAGTTTAACACTTTGCTCGTAAATCGTTTGTGAATGTCGGTGTCGATTCACTACACTGATGACGATTACTAACCCCTCATTCCGAATCGCGTCCGAGCGCTTAGAACGATTATGACACTGACTGTCGTCGTTCCGAATCAAATATCGCGATTTGGATGCTCAGAGCGTGATATCAATTCGGAACGGTCTAAATCACATTTTCATTCATAAAATGATAGTTTTTTTTTTAAATGCATGGAAGATAAATTGCGGATTCCACATCTTTGAGTATGAATACTAACAAATATACATCTCTCGGTTTATTCATCTTTATATGTATAAAGTTTAATATTATTAACTTATTTTGGTAATTTAAAATAACTTGCCGTGTTACAGACATTTTTATTTCACTTCCTACTTAAATATTAATTATAGATTTGTTTTAGAAGTAATATACAAACAGTATAAACGAATTACAATATCAAATAATTTAAAAGAAAACTTAATTTAAATAAACTTGAAAATGGCGCGCGACATAATGACAAAAAACTGACAGCGCTCAGAGCGATCTACCTCGATATCGTGAGCAGTCTAAGCGCGAGAAATGATGTCTTTTGTGACGTCACACAGCTTGGCAAAACAATTTAAGCACGTATCGGAACACCTTTAAGCGTGCCTAGGTTACTATTATCGCGTATCGTAAAATACGCAGCTCAGCAGCACCAGCATAAAATTCTAACATTATAAACATTAGAAAAAAAAAAACATTAGAGATTAAGTTCTTAGTAATTTTTTTTTTCTTTTTTTAATAATTATTGTTAGGTCTAGCGGTTAAGTCCGTGGATTTAGACTCCGGAGGTAGCGGGTTCGATTCCTGGTCGAGACACAATTATATATTTTAATTCAAATAAATAAATTTAATTTATTTGTGATATCTCGATTTGGCTCGATAAAGACATCGACGAGCTTGCCACTTGTCATGATTGGCCTATAGTAAAGTTGGCTAAATGTGAATTTAGAAAGTTTTTGACCACTCCGTAAGGGAAACGGTCGTGATGATACTTTACTTTTTTAATTTATGTTAGTGGAATTGGTGATTTTTTATTTATTATTATTATTATTATTTTCATTTTTTTTTTAGCAAGCTGGGACATAACTAAACCTACACGTTTATACACAAGAAATGAGATTATATAGTAAAATATGCTAAAGCTGTTAACACAAAATATTATTAGTTTTAATAAACACTTTGTAGACATGGAAGCACTCCTTACAACACTTAATCAAGACTTTGACGTCGTGACTCTCACGGAATGTGGTCTTGACAAACTTCCCCACATCCCCACTTTAGTCGGGTACACGTCTTACCACACAACAAGACACTGTAATAAATCAGACGGAGTAGTCATGTACATCAAGACAACACTGAACGCGACCGTTTCTGAACCATGCCTAGAAGACTGTAGTGGGCTCATGGCCAAAGTTGGTAACAAATGGACTATACTCGGCGTCTACCGTTCTCCGAGTGTTTACAACGTAGATAAATTTCTCGACTCGCTGGATGACGTTTTACAAAAGAACCTCAGCTCTACAACAATCTTAACAGGAGACATTAACATAAATATCATTGAAAACACTACAGACAAACGAGCTTCTGCCTACCTAGACATGATAGCATCTCATGGGCTAATCCCACACATTACAATTCCAACTCGCGAAGAAAACTGCCTGGACCACTTCATGGTTAAAACCCGATTTAAGACTACGACAATAGTGAGCAATACAAAAATTACAGACCATCACACCATTATGCTACAAATTCAATATGATAAGAGACGAACTCCTACTATGATGACATCTACAAAAACTAAAATTGACTATGACAAACTTAAAATGCTTTCACCAACCATTGACTGGTACAAAATATGTGAAGAAACTGACGTTAACTTAGCTACCACAAAACTTATAAACGCATTAACAAATTTGAAAGACCAATGCGCCACTATAACGACTATAAGGAACTCTAAAGCAATAAGAAAGGGATGGATTACTCCAGGATTACTACGAACTATCAGAACCAGAGACAAACTAAGAGTCAAAACTAAAAAGTATCCCAACGACCTAAATATAAAACATGACTACCTAACCTACAGAAACAATTGTAACCAAATACTAAGAACAGCTAAAATCGAATTTGAAAGACAGGAACTACAGCAAAACTTAGGCAACCCCAAAAAAATTTGGACGACCATAAAAAAACAATGCAATATTAGTAAAAGGATTCAAATACCTACTGAACTACTTTACACGAACGACACTATGACAGACTCATTAGACAAAACCAACGACTACTTTGCTGCTGTGGGCCGGAATCTGGCAGACTCAATTCTAAGTAATTCCAAGAATACACAAGGCTCTTTGGTTAACAAAGTTAAAGATACTAACAGACACATAAAATCTATATTTCTTTTACCAGCTACTCCTGACGAACTATTAAAATACATAGACCAACTAAAAAAGGACAGTGCTACTGGAATCGATGGCGTAGGTGCCCGAATACTTCAAACTGTTAGAACAGATATTTCACCAGTACTAGCCCACATATGCAACCTAGGATATATAAACGGTAAATTTCCCGATATCTTTAAAAAGGCAGTTGTGTGCCCTATATATACTGGGGACTGGGGCTGGGGACAGAGACTGTGCAGCAAACTACAGACCAATTTCTCTATTAAGTATTATCTCTAAACTGATCGAAAAAGCTATGAATAACAGACTAACAAAATTCCTGGAAGATAATTTCCTCATTTCCCAGAATCAATTTGGCTTTCGAACCAAACGTTCAACTAGCGATGCAGTTTTGGAACTGACTTTGGGTATAACCAAGAATTTAGACGCAGGGAATCGATGTTTGGTCACGTTTTTGGATTTGGCCAAAGCCTTCGACACCGTCTCTGTCCCTATCCTTCTAAGGAAATTATCCCACATAGGAATCAGGGGAGTGGCCCTTTCATGGTTTGAAAGCTACCTATCTAACCGATCACAGCAAACCAGAATAGGTGAACACTGCAGCAGCGAAAGATCTATTACATACGGAGTGCCACAAGGCAGCATTCTTGGACCAAAGCTGTTTCTGATTTACATAGACGGACTATGCAGATTGTCTCCTTGTGGTGCGAAAATCATATCCTTTGCAGATGACACTACAGTACTTTTTTCAGGTAACTCTTGGCCTGAGATCAGAAATAAGGCAGAAAAGGGTATGAGGGAAGTGCGCATTTGGCTAGAAAATAACCTACTGACACTTAACGAGACAAAGACTAAAACTATATGTTTTTCAAACACTGACAGAACTAGACCACCAACCACATTACAAATAAAACTTCACCGACCCCTTTGCCAACTTGGCGACACCTGTTCATGTCCCATCCTTGAACAGGTGCTAACTTACAAATATTTAGGTGTAATAATAGATAAAAACCTATCCTGGGATCACCACATCAATACCCTCTCGGGCAGGCTACGTAGGCTGATACCTATTTTTAGGCACCTTAGAAACGTAGCCGACTCAGACCTCATAAAACAGGTTTACAACGCTCTCGGCCACTCGTTGATAAGATATTGTAATCTAGCTTGGGGTTCAGCCAAAAAGACCTTCCTCGTAAAAGCCGAACGCGCCCAGAGAATGCTTTTAAAGGTCATGGGCCGGCTCCCCCGCCGATTTTCAACGACGAAGCTCTATGGCCATTGGGACCTGTACTCGATTCGGAGGCAGTACATTGAGTCTATGTTGATCCATCAGCACTCATTTTTAGGAAGCGTACAATACCCTAAACCTTCCCTACGCCCCTCAAGGCTCTGTTCCCATCCCTTTCCCATCCCGAAAACCAAAACTCACTCCAGTGGGCGACATGCCAGAGTTATGGGTCCTCTACTCTATAATAGAAGCAATACCGTAATACCTATTACTAGGTTAACTCGCAATGGAGTCAAGCGAGCTGTGAGGCCGTGGTTGGTGAGGATGACGTACGCGGCAAGCGAATTTCTTCTTTCTAATCAATATACGCCACAGTAGTTATTTATTTATATTAATATACTAATTAGACCATATGATTTATTTATTTTATTCTATATATATTCTATAGGTATTATTTATTATTATTTATTGATATATATATATATATATATATATGTGTGTATGTATGTATATATATATATATATATATGTATGTATAGTCGACCCCAACTAAGAGCACCTACAACGCCACAACCCGGCCTCCGTGACACTGGCTCGCCTACAGCGGAGGTCGGGACGTCACCGTCTACAGCCTCTTCATTATTTTTAAATAATACATTGTATAATGTGAAATTGTCAACCTCGGCTGCTTGTATAAACATAAATAAATATTTTTTTCATTTTTCATTTTCATTATATCACCAAAATACAGGCTATCATAATGTTGGACCATTACCTATGGCACCCTCAGAATCCACCCTTTTATATAATCGGTACCTAGCAAGCAATGACATTCCTTTTAAGGTAAACGCAAATACAAAGGTCATAATAGTAAACCCACTTATCATCCCTGTTAGCCCCGTCCAAAATTCTTTGCTATTTGCAGTGTCGTATGCAATGTCGGCAAAACTCCTGGCATTTACAAATTTAAGGCTGTCTGATGAACCTATATAGAAACTCATACTAAATGTATTTCGCAGTAACTTGGGTTACCTATAAATGTGATCTGGTATGGATTAAGGCTGCATGATAGTGTTTCTCTATCCAAACTGCAATTACTTTCAATTTCCAGCATTCCCTTTAATTTATGGGTTGTCTGGATAATTGCATATGGCTTGATTTCGCAACCTTTACATCCATATGATTTAATAACAGCTAGTTTACAAAAGGCTGGCTCTACATGCAGCTCTCTAAGCTCCATTGAGCCTATAATCAGGATTGCTGATATCATAGTGTTAGTAGATCTAACCATATAGTCTGGATTTGTAGATGCATCAAACCTATCATATCTTATCACTTTATCTGTCCTTTTGATAAGCCTGCTTAATGCTTGCTCCTCAAATTTACATTCTGCACTACATGTCACAGTTGAACAGCTTATATCATTGGTGTGGAAAACAGAGCTCTCACTGTTCAAAGCTATTTGATATTCTCCTATCTTGTTTTTTATAGGCTGGTGATGCATCCAGATCATAGTAAACTGAGCTGTACTTACCAACATACCCATATGTGCTAGGCTCTTCATATTGAACACTGGTTATAAATACTGGCATTTTTTTAATAAAGTCAATATCAAGCCCCATCAGATTAAAAGTAGGGTTATTGGTGTTAAATGAAATTGTCCTAGATATATTTTTGAAGCTAACTATTACACTAGTTTCCCACAAAGTTCTGATATGACGGTATATTTTCATACATTTAGAATAATCTGGAATAATTTCCCATCGATACCACACGCAACCAACGTGATGAAAGCAATAACTATCACATGCAATACTTGCACTGTCGCAGCCATATCCTACTGGGTTGTTAGTCTGTTGTCTAAGTGATGGATGGACAGCATTCATGCTGCAGCCATTGTTATACCAGCAAGATCCTCCTGGTGAGCCTTTGCATTCCCAGTGTGATGTTGTCTTAGACTTGTACTCACAAGTATCATATACAGCTGTATACCTCCTTATAATATTTGAATCAACAACCTGCAATGATAGCCTATCACCATCTACAGTGTTGAAGCATATGACTGATAGAGACATAATAGGTATTAAATAAGCGTTAATCTTTTGACATCCTTGATTGTTCTCACATATTTTGCCTTTTGATGAAAGGAACAAAGTGGTCACAAGCATATGCTGGCTGTACTACTGCAGTTAGAGTTGTGGCTGCTGTGAATATTTCTGCCATATTTAATTTGACAGTTGATTTAGGTTCAGGGCGCCTACGTCGTGAATGAGTGATGACGGCATCTCTCAATTCATCAGAAAATTTACTTGCCTGATCACCTGACTGTACTATGCTTTCATAAATTGGCTCATCGCCAGTTACCTTAACTCTCATATCTAACCTCCTGTTCATAATCTCATCTTCTATAGTCTTATCTCCAGTTTTGATAGATCTAAATAAAATTGCATTTTTGGTGCCAGTTATTTCATTAAGTTGCATCACTGTTCTAAATCTTTTCCTATCATTTATGGTTAGGAACCATACAATTAACTTTTCAGGAATTGACATCATTCTACTTTTACAGGTTAGTATAAAAAGCAAATGCACATAAACAGTGCCAGCAATACACCAAGTGTTATAGTAGCCCACCTACTTCTACATTTTTCAAATTGCTCATTAATGCTCACTGGCACTTCACAATTTTGGCAGTCAATATCCATTATTAAGAACCCCATAGCTGCATCACACTTCCAATGGGGTGTATCAGGCTAAGCTTTTTGTAGATGTCGCTAGCGGCACTGGTACCTTGTTTACACTTATCATCATAATTTTTTAAGTTTATTTGTAGTTTTACATTTTTATAACAGAAAAATGTATTTTAACTTAACGTTACCTACCTTAAAAGACGAATTAAGTAAGCGATCACCGTCTTTAAAATAAAAAAAGGTTGAATAGAACGGCAATTTTGAGATCACCATATCTTTGCTTTCGCTTGGAAATCTCGATTTGTACACTTAAAAGCTGCTCACTTCTGCATAATATCCATAAAATAATAAATTTCGTAATAAAAATACAAGTTTTCTATACAACTCACAGTTATATTAGGTACCATCTATCATGCGCCATCTATCGTGATAAAAAGTTAGTGACACACCCCATTAATAAGTCCAACTTGAAACCCAGGTAGTGTGAAATCTGTGAAATTCAGGTGAAAGGCCCTATGCCCTCTAATAGTATCAATTTCACAATTATTGTAACCTTGTATTTTTATTTCTCCATGGCTGCCGTCTACAGTGGCTGCTAATTGCATTCCGTTGGCCGATACCATTGCTGGTATTATTATCGCTATGATAATATCCCACATTTTAAGTATAATTTATTTTTTATTAGTTGATTCTTTGTGTAACAAAAATATGAAGTCCCTGCGTGCTGCTGCTGCTCACTTTATAAACCATTCGATATTTTAAACTTCGTCATTGAAATTTTCTGTATTCAGCGGGGTGCAGCGGAGTGCACATCCTCCGAAAACGAATCAATTACGTCTAACAGAAATGACAAAAAATATGCGAATTGCACAAGATTTTGTCATTTCTAACAGTAGTAATCGATTAAGACGATTTTGACATAAAAACGCAACATTTTACGTCCACAAAATGGCCGTTGCAATTTATTATTTAAATAAATAGATTAGAAATTACAACAACGAAAGTGCATAGTAATAAAATTCTACGCCTAAATTTTAATTTGAATAGCGTGTCCAAATAATTATTAAATGATTTGTTGTCTAACAATTAGTTATTAATAAATTTTAATTATTGTGTACCTAATTAAAGCAGTATTCGTTTTATATAATATATGTGTACCTAAGTAATCTCTAGTTTTATTTACCTTATCGGCCTTTCTACCAACTTATCGTTAATAAATTATCATAAAAATTGACATCACATCCTTGCCAAGCAAGATATACATATGTTCTGGAAGGCCCATCTCCAGCAGTGGAGGTCTAGGACACTGTCTTCTAGGGGCTGTAATAATATTTCAGAATAAATTCCATCTAGTGTTAGTAAAAATACAAAATCATACTTAATACAATTTTTTTCTTTTTCTGGGGACCAGGTCACCTGCTGACATGCAGGCATAAAGCAAAGCTTGTTTTTTTACCAAATATTATATGGAAACCATAGAGAATCACCAAGTCGAACTTTCAAAGCAATAAAAGGGCTTAAAGTGTCAAGTCAAACACAGGAAGAGTAGCTACTCTTTCCCCAACTAGTTACTACACTCTTTGCTCACCTTCCAGCACACATTTACATTCGCATCGCCCTATCCCTTTCAGCACGGACTGTCCCAAGCGTACAGACGTTTAGACGCTCCGAAACGCCCTCGATACGAGGAGTTCGTGCACTCATCTAGCTACGTACTAATTATCCTATTAAATTGTTAGGACTAAAGAAAAAAACTGGTTTTTATTTACATTGTATTACCAAACGTAGCCATGCGAAGGGGGTTTTGTAGAATTCCCTAGGATCTTAATGTTATCAATAAACCCCTCAATATCCAAATCTTTTTTTATCGTGCTGATAGGGCATAAATAATAAAACAATAAACTTCTAGTTTAGAAAAGGAATGATAGAATTACCGGCCGCCAAAGTTGAAATCTATAAAGCGCGTTACAGATGTAGTGCATAATGGTTTTCCATCGTATTTTATCGTTAAAGTTCGTATTTATCGTGCTCTCTCAATTAGCTTCAGTAGCATTTGACACTAAATAATAATAAATAAAAAATGTCACTCATTTAATACAATAATTCGACACTTCAGGTGCCGTCGTATCCGATTGAGGCCCGAGTTTTCCCGATGGAAATACATTATGCACTATACGAGTATCTGTTCTGATTTTGAATAAGGGACTCGAAAAGTAAACCAACCATGTGAAAGGATAAAAATCGACACAAATAAAAAAAAACATTGTAGTTAATAAATTTAATTAAAAAAACACTCAATAAATCCAAAAAAAAACAATACAAATCCTATTGAATTGACTTACGCGATGTTGTATCCAATATGTGAAGAACACTTCATATAAAATCCTAAATCTAAAAAAATATATTATACATAACTAAATTTCTAAGGTACAATCATATCCACATTAGTTTCTTATATTTTAAAGCTATAACATTTATATATTTTTATTACTTACGACTTACATTTATCATCTAATTTGATTAAGATATTTAACAAAGTATATTTGGAAATAAAGATTTTACATACAAAATATATTTTAGACAATGTCACGCTTAGAGTGCCTCGACTTACCTCACGTTCTATATACTTGTTCATTTCCTACTTTAGCAGAATTGCTACATTATGCAAAATCACCTTTTTAAAACAAGCAGTAAATGTATGTTTTTTTGTTTTGTTCTCTTCTCCCGATGGATGATGAATGAGATATAGTGAAGGCAAAGGGTCTAGTCCCAGGTCTGACGTAATATCTTTCTTTTTTATGAGTTAATGTGGTCATCATCAAATTCCAGATGCTGCAGAATTTGATGCTTTTCTTGGAGTCACTCGCGGCGTCATAGCTCAAACACGTCGGGTAAAATATGGGAGTTGACAGCGCGGGAAAACCGCAAAAAATAAACTGCAACTTGTGCCCCATATTTAAAGTCCAATTTATCGTTTTCCATAATTATTTACATTGTAGCACATTATTATTTTTTTTATTTTATTTAAGGTTTTGTTTAGTTTATTTTTAATTTTATTACTTTAATTATATTCAATCATTTATTGTAAGTAATTAAACAAAACAACACCGCTTTTGACCAATAATATCCACAACAAATTAATTTACAAAACAAAAACTTGCACTTGACATGTCTACGCAAAACAGCGCGAAGAACTCCTGTTTTTTTTTTGTTAAGGCATATGTTACAATTCTGTGGTGTCAAGAAAAAAGGAGATGACTTTATAAACTATACAGTTTATTTTACATCCCTACGTACATAAAGGGGCTAGTCGTAACATTTAAATATATAAATATTTAAAAAGAGTTCAATGGAGTTATTTCAGTATCGCGCTTTTACCGCCAATAATTCAGTTATGCATAGTGAGATGAGTCGACTCGCACCTAAAGTATGCGACCAATGAAATTGACATTACGTAAATTACAATTTTCTAATTATAAAAATGAGTTGTTTTTTTAATTTGCCGCTAGTGAAAAGTTCAAGTTTTGTACTTATCCCCTTTTTCCTTGACACCACAGAATTTTCCAGTGTCAAAAATAGAGAAAGACGGGAAATAAATAGGATACGAAAAATTTGGAACAGGATCAAAATAGTAAATACAGAAATAGATAATTAATAAAAAAATATATCATTATATGACTGCCTCTGTGGTCTAGCGGTTAAGTCCGTGGATTTAGACTCTGAGGTACCGGGTTTGATTCCTGGTCGGGACACAATAATATTTATTAATTATAATAAATCAATGTGATTATTATTTAAATATTAATTAACTTTTAATAATTAAAATTAAAAATATTATTGTGTCCCGACCAGGAATCGAACCCGGTGCCTCCGAGTCAGAAATTAATATGTCTCTAAAATGACTGTAATTTTAATTCGTAGAAAGTTGATTGATTACATTTTTCAAAAGTATGTGCTTTGTCAAGAAAATTCTTAAAATATGTTGGAGTGTGAGAGCGAGAGGGATGCAAAGCTTAACAAGTCAATTAAAAAAAAACTTTGTTTTAAAATATAATATTCCTAAACAAAAAAATTAACCTAATTTAAATCCTTTAGTTAAAAAATTGTAAACATGGTGGGTTGTGTCTTCAATCTTAAAATGCAAATAAATACTAAAAATTAAAAACACTGACACTTACATATTAAACCTTTACACACCTACACTGTCAATACACATTCACATATACACTTAACATAATGATCAATAAAAAAAAACTACTTAAAAAAATAAAGAGAATATTAAAAAAAAAAAAAAAAAAAATCTTTTCGTGCTATATGTTTAGTAAAAATAATGTTATTCTGTAATTGGCTAGGTGTTAAGTAAATATTAATTTGTAAAAGACAGCTGTGGAATATAAAAATATATATATATAAAATAGTATTACTAAAGAATTAATTATTGCCATGAGCGTATTTATTCTTTGCCGTTTGTCAGGTTTCCATTCTGGAACAAAATATTACCTTTTTATTCATTTATAAACATATGGGAAGTCCAACAACACATAAATACACATTACTTAACTTTGTATGGCCTTATTTACTTTGCTTTTCCTAAGAAATCATATTTATTATTTTATATTATATCATTGATTATGTTTTTGGCTTCTCCAGACAAATTGCCTCCGTGGTCTAGCTGTTGTGGATTTAGACTCGGAGGTACCGGCTTCGATTCCTGATCGGAACACCACAATTTATTTACTTTATTTGTGATATTTCTCGAGTTTTGGTACACTAAAGACATTGACGCACTTGCCACTTGTCATGAAGGGCCTATAGTAAAGTTGGCTAAATTTTAACTAGCTACTTATAAAAGCGTGGTTACTGACCACCCCTAATGGATACGGTCGTGATGATACTTTACTTTCTACTTATTCCATAAAAATTGGCTATTTTTAAATTACAAGTTTGTAAGGAAATTTTTTTTTTATGTTTTTATAGTTTTCTGAATAAATAAAATAAATAAAGTAAGAGCATAATTTAATATTGTAATTATTTTATTTTTATTGATTTGTTTAGTGTTAGTGTTGCTAGGTTAAAAAAACAAATTAAAATTAAATCATCTAAATTAATCATAATTGGAATGCTTGGAGAACATTTTTTTATTACTACTTATAATTATTTTTTTATTTTCCATTAATTTACTATATATATGTATATTATTTAGTTGTATTTGTTATATAGGTATTGTTTTTAAGCCTATCCCTATGATTATTATTTTTTGCAAAATCTACATATGTTTGATATTTAAGTGGAAACTTTGCTGGATTGTGTAACTTTTAGAATTGTTGTAATTATGTTTTAAGATCTGTATGTTTCCTGAATAAATAAAAATAAAATAATACTATTATATTATTACAGCCCTTAGAACATAGCGTCCTAGACCTCCACTGCTGGAGATGGGCCTTCCAGAACATATATCTGGAGAATTTGGCCTACACTTATAGCTATCAACCGCTTATCACTGATTACCGGTATCTAGGACTGTACTGATGATTGATGAGTTACCTCCTCCTGCTGGGCGAGCTGGTAGTGTCTCTTCCGTAGTGCCGCGAGCCGCAGTCTCTCTGCCTCCAGCGCGCTCTCCAGCTCCAGAGACCGGACCTTGCTCTCCATCTCCAGGCGACGGGTTGCCGTCAGCGTCAGCGACGACGTATCCAAGGCATCTAGAACATATTGAAGTCGATTTCAATACAAACCTTTTTTTTATTTTATCATTAAAACAATACAGAAATTGATGGATATGGCAATAAATCATTAGTGACGATCGTACCTGCCTGATCTTGAAGACAGTAATCCCAACGTATTTTAAGTATCTCGGATTACAACTTATTCGCGGACACACTATGTTGTGGTACGTGTCCCTGTGATGGTGACCTTTCTCGCGAAAAGCCGCTCCAGTGCGCCCCCTTATTAACCTCAGTGCGGGACCTTCCAAGTGTACATCTATCTTGCTTGCTCTGCTCTTAGTGTTTGCCCTGAGTACAGGGTTTCAGCTCCCGTGTTTCAGTCACTTGCCCCAGTGTATCAGCTCATACGTCCGCGGTGGCGGCGGGAGTGTCCCTACCTTGTTCCCGATGCAGCGCGGAGGCGGCCCGGACGGCGGCGACCACGGCCCCGGTGGCGGCGGGAGTGTCCCTACCTTGTTCCCGGTGCAGCGCGGAGGCGGCCCGGACGGCGGCGACCACGGCCCCGGTGGCGGCGGGAGTGTCCCTACCTTGTTCCCGATGCAGCGCGGAGGCGGCCCGGACGGCGGCGACCACGGCCCCGGTGGCGGCGGGAGTGTCCCTACCTTGTTCCCGATGCAGCGCGGAGGCGGCCCGGACGGCGGCGACCACGGCCCCGGTGGCGGCGGGAGTGTCCCTACCTTGTTCCCGGTGCAGCGCGGAGGCGGCCCGGACGGCGGCGACCACGGCCCCGGTGGCGGCGGGAGTGTCCCTACCTTGTTCCCGGTGCAGCGCGGAGGCGGCCCGCACGGCGGCGACCACGGCCCCGGTGGCGGCGGGAGTGTCCCTACCTTGTTCCCGGTGCAGCGCGGAGGCGGCCCGGACGGCGGCGACCACGGCCCCGGTGGCGGCGGGAGTGTCCCTACCTTGTTCCCGATGCAGCGCGGAGGCGGCCCGGACGGCGGCGACCACGGCCCCGGTGGCGGCGGGAGTGTCCCTACCTTGTTCCCGATGCAGCGCGGAGGCGGCCCGGACGGCGGCGACCACGGCCCCGGTGGCGGCGGGAGTGTCCCTACCTTGTTCCCGATGCAGCGCGGAGGCGGCCCGGACGGCGGCGACCACGGCCCCGGTGGCGGCGGGAGTGTCCCTACCTTGTTCCCGATGCAGCGCGGAGGCGGCCCGGACGGCGGCGACCACGGCCCCGGTGGCGGCGGGAGTGTCCCTACCTTGTTCCCGATGCAGCGCGGAGGCGGCCCGGACGGCGGCGACCACGGCCCCGGTGGCGGCGGGAGTGTCCCTACCTTGTTCCCGGTGCAGCGCGGAGGCGGCCCGGACGGCGGCGACCACGGCCCCGGTGGCGGCGGGAGTGTCCCTACCTTGTTCCCGGTGCAGCGCGGAGGCGGCCCGCACGGCGGCGACCACGGCCCCGGTGGCGGCGGGAGTGTCCCTACCTTGTTCCCGGTGCAGCGCGGAGGCGGCCCGGACGGCGGCGACCACGGCCCCGGTGGCGGCGGGAGTGTCCCTACCTTGTTCCCGATGCAGCGCGGAGGCGGCCCGGACGGCGGCGACCACGGCCCCGGTGGCGGCGGGAGTGTCCCTACCTTGTTCCCGATGCAGCGCGGAGGCGGCCCGGACGGCGGCGACCACGGCCCCGGTGGCGGCGGGAGTGTCCCTACCTTGTTCCCGATGCAGCGCGGAGGCGGCCCGGACGGCGGCGACCACGGCCCCGGTGGCGGCGGGAGTGTCCCTACCTTGTTCCCGATGCAGCGCGGAGGCGGCCCGGACGGCGGCGACCACGGCCCCGGTGGCGGCGGGAGTGTCCCTACCTTGTTCCCGGTGCAGCGCGGAGGCGGCCCGGACGGCGGCGACCACGGCCCCGGTGGCGGCGGGAGTGTCCCTACCTTGTTCCCGGTGCAGCGCGGAGGCGGCCCGGACGGCGGCGACCACGGCCCCGGTGGCGGCGGGAGTGTCCCTACCTTGTTCCCGATGCAGCGCGGAGGCGGCCCGGACGGCGGCGACCACGGCCCCGGTGGCGGCGGGAGTGTCCCTACCTTGTTCCCGGTGCAGCGCGGAGGCGGCCCGGACGGCGGCGACCACGGCCCCGGTGGCGGCGGGAGTGTCCCTACCTTGTTCCCGGTGCAGCGCGGAGGCGGCCCGGACGGCGGCGACCACGGCCCCGGTGGCGGCGGGAGTGTCCCTACCTTGTTCCCGGTGCAGCGCGGAGGCGGCCCGGACGGCGGCGACCACGGCCCCGGTGGCGGCGGGAGTGTCCCTACCTTGTTCCCGGTGCAGCGCGGAGGCGGCCCGGACGGCGGCGACCACGGCCCCGGTGGCGGCGGGAGTGTCCCTACCTTGTTCCCGGTGCAGCGCGGAGGCGGCCCGGACGGCGGCGACCACGGCCCCGGTGGCGGCGGGAGTGTCCCTACCTTGTTCCCGATGCAGCGCGGAGGCGGCCCGGACGGCGGCGACCACGGCCCCGGTGGCGGCGGGAGTGTCCCTACCTTGTTCCCGGTGCAGCGCGGAGGCGGCCCGGACGGCGGCGACCACGGCCCCGGTGGCGGCGGGAGTGTCCCTACCTTGTTCCCGATGCAGCGCGGAGGCGGCCCGGACGGCGGCGACCACGGCCCCGGTGGCGGCGGGAGTGTCCCTACCTTGTTCCCGGTGCAGCGCGGGGGCGGCCCGGACGGCGGCGACCACGGCCCCGGTGGCGGCGGGAGTGTCCCTACCTTGTTCCCGGTGCAGCGCGGAGGCGGCCCGGACGGCGGCGACCACGGCCCCGGTGGCGGCGGGAGTGTCCCTACCTTGTTCCCGGTGCAGCGCGGAGGCGGCCCGGACGGCGGCGACCACGGCCCCGGTGGCGGCGGGAGTGTCCCTACCTTGTTCCCGGTGCAGCGCGGAGGCGGCCCGGACGGCGGCGACCACGGCCCCGGTGGCGGCGGGAGTGTCCCTACCTTGTTCCCGGTGCAGCGCGGAGGCGGCCCGGACGGCGGCGACCACGGCCCCGGTGGCGGCGGGAGTGTCCCTACCTTGTTCCCGATGCAGCGCGGAGGCGGCCCGGACGGCGGCGACCACGGCCCCGGTGGCGGCGGGAGTGTCCCTACCTTGTTCCCGGTGCAGCGCGGAGGCGGCCCGGACGGCGGCGACCACGGCCCCGGTGGCGGCGGGAGTGTCCCTACCTTGTTCCCGATGCAGCGCGGAGGCGGCCCGGACGGCGGCGACCACGGCCCCGGTGGCGGCGGCCACGTGTCGGGAGGCGGCGGTGAGCGCGGCGAGTGCGGGCAGGGCGGGCGGCGCGCGCGCTCGGGAGGCGGCCACCAGTTGCGCGGTACTGCCCGCCACCTCGTGTGCCGCCGCAGACACCCCCTCCACGCGGCCGGCAGAACCCACCGCCTCGTCTGCTGATGTACTGTAAGCGAAAGCTTCTAGTTTTCATACTGAGCATAAAATTTTCATGCAAAACTTTGGTAAGCTTGACGCGAGGTGCGAGAATAAGAGTTACTAACTCTGACGAATAAAACGGTTAAAAGAAAAGAAAACGACTTCGTAACCTGCAGTTTACAGAGATTTAGAAGACTGTATATATGCCTGGATATGTATGTATGTATGTAACTAAATTATTATTAAGGTAATAAACTATTAAAAAGCAATTAAAATCAAACTTACACAAGCAATTTAGCTGCAAAGACCACTGCTTTGGAGGCTGATATGAGTCCCTCGGACCACTGCGGGTTTCTCATGTACATCTTGTGCCTGGTTCCCGGATCTCCCAGTTCGCTCTGCAGTTTCCTAGAGTCCTGTACCAATATCTTCACAGCCCCCATGAGAGTGGTGCAGGCGTCTAGGATTTTGCTATTTACCTCAAGTTTTACCCCAGAGTCGGCCGCACGACTTTTGTTTAACATTTCCTATAAAAAGTACGATAAAATCAAGAAATCTATATTTTAAGATAAATTGTTGGATTACTAACATTAGATGGCATAACTTAACATAACATTATCAGTTAGATAACTTAAGAGGTTATAACGCTTTGCATCCCTCTCGCACAATACAACATTTTTAAAGATTATTCACGTCCGAGTGTACTGGCTAAAGGATTAAACCCTTTTAATAGAAAAAATTAGAAATATAAAACATTGTAAAAAAAGAAGTAAAATGTAAAAAAAAGTATCATCACGACCGTTTTCCTTTCGGGGTGGTCAGAAACCACGATTATTAATAAATAAAAAAATAATTTAGCCAACTTTACTATAGGCCAATCATGACAAGTGGCAAGATCGTCGATGTCTCCAGCGTACCAACCTCTAGAAATATCACAAATAAATTAAATAATAACAAATTTATATACAGTAATAGATATTTTTGTGTCCCGACCATAAATCGAACCACGTACCCCCGAGTCTAAATCCACGCTAGACACGGAGGCAGTAAAAAAAAATGTCAGTGACATTATATTCGTGTATTTGCTTTTAAACTGATCATCATTAACAGAATCGTACCTCAATTTTACTAGCAGCTTCTTCGATAGCACTATCCATATCGGCCAGCTCGTCGTCCACGCTTCGATTTCCGGAGCTGACCACATCGGCGGCAGTAGCACTTTTAAGAACACTGGACACCTGACTCTGTACCTCGGCAGAACATTCTGAGTCCAATGTACCAGAGTTTAATCCTTCCAGTAGCTGTTTGGTTTTAGAGAGCATAGTGCGGCATTCTTGGGTTAATTCTAAAAGAAAAATATATTTAATAACTTTTGTAGATTGTTGAAAACGCTAACTACCTGCTTTCAAAAGAATAATTTAATTAATAGTGTGTGAGAGAGAGAGAAAGTGATTGTGGGATAAAGATGACTGATCTAGTGGTGAACTGCTTGCTTTATGCAAATGATGCTGTTCTTATGACATCGTCCGAACAACAACTGCAATCACTAGTCACAAAAATGAAAAATGTATATACAGAAAAAAAGAGATAAAGATTGATGATAAAACTCTAGAACAAGTAAATGAAATTATATATCTGGGCAGTGTTTTCACTACAAATGTATGATAGAGATGTTGAAAGAAGAGTGAAGGCGGGAAATAATGTTAACGCTCGACTCGCCATACATAATGCCATGCTGGCACCTTTTGGTATAAAAGCGAGATGTGGATATGTCAGAATACGCATGAGAGTAGAGTTAACGCAGTAGAAATGACGTCGGATATGCGGAGTCACCTTGACGGACCGCAAACATAATGACTAAAATCGCAAAGGGTACGTATAAAATAAATTAGGAAAGACATGCTCCGATGATTCGGGCATGTTGAAAGAATGAGTGAACGATTGACGAACCAGACCGAAGCCTCACATATTACAATAAAATAAATAAAACAATAGCTGAAGGTGCATTAAAAATAAAGATATTATTATCTACATTTAAATAATTACTAAGTTTTTTCGTTGTTTGGAAACGTCATTATTTTTTAATATTTTAAATACTGGCAACACTACAGTTTGCTTTTTGAACGAATGTGACATGTTCATGCGGCGAATGTTCGGAATTTTATATTGAGCTTCTAATAATATAATAAATATTCCTGGGGCCCATAATATTAAAAAAGATCTAATAGATTTGTAGGGAATGAAATGAAACCCTACACATAATGGTGATATTGATTTATTTATTGATGTTAAGCCTATGGTACTGATAATAAGAGCACAAGGCTTGCTCGAGGCCTAACACGGTTTGATGATGAGGCATGGGGCACCCTAGATGGCCCAACGTGACCTCATTTTGATAGTTAATGCTAGTGAGAACACCCGGCGCTCTTGATGCCGGACGTGAACTGATGAGAGCGGCCCGCCTGTGTTGTCGCCAAGTCGTAAGTTTGTCGACACAGCGATGTCGTACAAGATTTGTTTTTTTAAGACGCTTGAAATTTTATCAGGTATATCGCCATTGTTCTTTAATAGATTTAGGAGTTATATACTATATATTTCTCTTGTCCCTTATATGACCGTGCCTTGTTCATCTCCTCTCTTATTTCACACCGAGTTCCATTTCCTATGAATATTTCATCGCTACTTGTATATAACGAAGTAAATTCATATATAATATAATTGGTTCATTCATTGTAGATAAGAATATCAAAATATACATATACCTATCCTATGTATGTAATGCATATAATCCATTATTTATTACTTTATATATAATGATGTATTTTTCTATTAATTCTCCATTTTTGTATTTACTATTATGATCCTGTTCCAAATTTTTCGTATCCTATTTATTTAACCCGTGTTTTCCTAACTTTAACACGAACAAATTGTAACAAATGCCATATATATATATATACTATATAAATACTTACTATCAGACAGTTCTATGTTGGTAGAAGTGTTGGAAACTTCAATAACATAAGCAGAGAGTTGCGCAGTGTTGTGTGCCGCGATCAAAGCACTTTTACCTATGGACTCCTCATTGCCAGACACCTGCCAAAAATAACAATAAACATCTGATAGCCGTTTTTGAACGTATTTGCATTGTACATTGCGTGTTGTTTACTGTCACTTTTAACCCGAGTTTTGTCGATCATAGTCGAGCTCACGTCAAAGTAATGTTTACAGATATCAAAAGTCACCCATGGGGTTGCAACTTTAAAATCATTGGGAAGACGTACAGCAAATATTGTCCGCGTTTACATTCATTAAAATTTGATTATATATTAAACATAGCTTTAAAACACACATTATATATATGACAAAATTTATGGTATATGTATACTGGGTGACTTTGTAAGACCTTACTTTAGACTAATATAAAGAAACCATATGTCGGAAATTACTTTTTTTTAGCTTCTCCACACAAATCGGCTATTTTAAAATTAACAGTTTGTATGGAGACGCCATTTTTTTTTTGTTGTTATAATTTTTTTTTTTTTTTTAATAAAAATAATAAAAAATGTTTATTTCTCTCATAAAATACATATGTAGGTACATTAAAAATATCAACAGTTACAATATGGTACAAACATACCTATTAGATATTGTACCCATATATATATGTATAGTTTAAAGTTGTTTGTTTCTATCTATAGAATAACTTATTAGTCTAACGTTTGACCAGACAAAATCAGGCAGTATGTATAAAAAAAAAGTCAATTTTTAAAATGAACGCAAGCGATACGTTATTTTTGCTGTAGTGGAAACCGAGAATAAAAATTTTAATCCAAGTTTTTGTATGACATTGCTAACATCTAGTTTTCTCGCGCAGCAAACCAGCATTGCTGTGCAGCGGGGGAACGCTGCAAGTGTTCTTGGCACACTGCCACAGGAACAAATCATGGGTGAGTATTTTTATTTATAATTAGTTTTCTAATTTAGTTTTAATTTTTATTTTATATTGTTTGTATATTACTTCGAATAAACATTGAAAACATTATATATGTAAGGAATAATAAATTTTTTGTATTGTAAATTAATTTACTGTGGATATTGTTAGTCAAAAGTGTTGTTAGTTTGTTTAATAATGTGCAACAATGTGAATCATTATGAAAAACGATAAATTTGACTCTATATATGGGGCAGAAATATTTTTTGCGGTTTTCCCGCGTTGTGAACTCCCATATACCCGAAGTGTTTATGCGATATTGACGCGAATTACTTCATAAAAAACATCATATTTTGAAACACTTAGAATTTGATGATCCCCAACTCGGTTATGAATAAATTATGTGTTTAGGACTGATGTAGTCCTATCTATACACAGGTAGCTTAAGTAACAAGATGGGGCTGCAGATTGTTTACCTGTGTATGTTTAAAAATGTCCTCAATTGCTTTCGCAGCGAGGCTAGCTGCTTCTCTGTTGTTTTCCTGCGGGTTTGCCCGTTCGACACATTCTAAGGCGGATGACGTGACAGCAATGGCAGCCGAACTTGCGCAGGTCAATGTCGTGCTGCGTTCTAGGTTATATTTTAAATAAATAATAATAATTAGTATTTCAATGTGGAATTTATCGTGCTTATGTTACAAACAGCTCTAGCTTTAGATAGCCATAAAAGGTGACAGCTCTATTTCAGAATGAATATGTTTTCCAAGACGTTTTCCCAACGGCTCCTCCACTCAATTATTCCTTCCAGCTGTCAAACGCACATTCTAAGGATATAGATGATAGTTAGCTAGATTTTTGACCGTGTCAGTTTAAAATTAAAAACAGAAGTTTGAATATATTTTGTGTACATGTTTTGGAAGGCAAAAGGCCGAGCAATTTTGTTAAAAAAAAAATACTTTCGGAATTGCTTATTGTGCCTATCACGCAGCTTTTTGTGAGTATGCCATAGTGAATACATAAAATTAAAAAAAAACCACACCATTTTTTTTTTTATCCTTTACAATATGAATATAGTAACTTAAAGCCTTAAATTTTTTCACCGATAGCATTGATTTAGTATAAAGTAAAAAATAGTATTCAAATAAAATGCTCAGGATCACATTCAGCGTTTCGCCCGAGAATTTTTGTCTTATTATCATATTTTAATTTGATTCCTTAAAAAATCTTAAAAACGTTGGATTGTGCGAGCGAAAGGGATGCAAAGCGTTAAACCCTCTACATCGACAGATTTATTTATCTATTTAAATCTTTATTGTACAAAGGCCTTAATGCCGCTAGGCATTCTATGACAGTCAAAACTTCAGGACAACAAAAGCAATCAAACAATAAAAGGTAGGTGAAATTACGGGCTTAATTAGATAATATAATGGCATATATAAATTAAAATTCTATTTTAAATTTTCATTGCTTTTTTTTATATATTATTATTATTGATTTACTACCTTGACATACCAATTTTTTATTATTATTATTATTTTCCTTTTGACATATTTCACTGAAATGAAATAATTTAATTGAAATGACAATGTCATGGCTAAATCACAATAAGCATGCTGTGTACACTGCTTTTGGATTGCAATCTAGAACTTAATAAATTGCTGGAAAATGTGAACAGATTGTGATTGTGATCTGTTTGTGTACCTATAGTAAATAAATAAAAAAATACATACTTACCGGTGGCGCGGGATTAGTGGACTGTATCTAGGTGCGGGGTTTGCGATAATCTTCAAATTAGATACAAAGACAATACTATGATAATCGATGCAATAAACAAACTAGAAAGTAAACTGGTAAAGGAACTCACCTGATGTCCTCGGCACCAGCACTTATAAATTGTTCTTACACAAATTTTGCGGGTTTGGCGAATGCGGGCGAAAACAATGATCGCGGCGATTTCTTCAGCGTCTTCTATGACGACTGTTGGATAACGACTATATTTCGATTCGACGACGACGACGACTTCTAGCATGCTGCGCGGCTAGTTATATACGCGCTGCCTCTCATCAGTGCGCAAGCGCCGGCCTTTTGGACTAGTGAGCGGAATGGGTAATATAGAAAGGAAGCGGCGAGAAAGAGACAGGACAAGGGTATAGGGGTAACAAATTAGGACGTCTGTTTATGCACTGACGAATCACAATAACCCCTAACCATCCAAAATTGGTCGAATTACCGCGATCGGCGCAAACACTTACATACATACAGATGTCTCCAAAAATTTTGTGTAGGTGTGTATATGTGGCTACGGTATAGCGAAGAATTATCAAGAAAATAATACTCACGTTTATCGAGTTCCCGTTGGCTGTCCAGCAGTTGTGTTCGCAATTCTTGTAAATTCTTCTCGAGGCTTGTGTTTTGTTGCAGTAAGTCCTGTAACCCAGACTCGGCACTCAATCTCTCTGCCTCGCTATGTTCTAAACGACCTTTTAGCATCTATTTAAACCCAAAAGCGAAAGTAATACTTATCGGTAGCAGAGATCAAGCAGAAGTCGCAGAAACCGCAGGGAAGACAATGCAAAGAAAAAAGACATGCAATTAGAAAACATGCTACTAAAAAGCCTGCAAGGTAATGCACTAAAAAGAACTAATGTTTGATAATAAAGAAGTATAGTATAATTACTCGATAAAAAAAAAAAAAATGTTTGGTTTTTTTTTTAAATCACGATTAGCAAAAAAGGCAAATAGATATCCATTAATTATAGTTTTGCAAAAAAGACAAAAAACTTTTTATAGATCAAAACATATGTAGTTAATGCAAAAAAATATGAGATGTATCCTTTTGCACAAAACTAATTAGGTCTAAGTGGCATAAAAAATTGGTACACAATTTCACAAAACGACTGTTTTTTTTTTCACAATATGTTTAAAGAACTCTAATAGTATCTATGCAATATAAAAATACTGCCTCCGTGGTATAGCGGTTAAGTCCGTGGATTTAGACTCGGAGGTACCGGGTTCGATTCCTGGTCGGTACACAAAGATGTTTATTAATGTAAATAAATACATTTAATTAATATATACTCGTAATTTGTGATATTTCTCGAGTTTGGTACGCTGGAGACATCGACGAGCTTGCCACATGTCATGATTGGCCTATAGTAAAATTGGCTAAATGTGAATCCGCTTCTTTATAAGCGTGGTTTCTGACCACCCCGAAAGAAAAACGGTCATTATAAAAAAATCATAGTCCACTCATACAGAAATTTCCAAAAAGATTTTTGTATCGATATATTCGCACAGGGTTTGAGTTCTTTTTGTACAGATTATATAATATATTACTGAATAAATAATATTTGCTTCAAAATACACCAAAAACGGATAAAACAGAATTTAAAAATAATGGCACATTCATTTTTGCAAGTCATGATTCATTTAGATTACACAACAAGTATATTAACCCAGACACGTTCACCTGAATGTACTGGACGACTTTGTATGGGCTTACGTTAGACTTATATGATATTCTATTGATAGAAACCAACAACTTTTTCTAAGAAACCATATGTCGGAAATGACAAAAAAATGAAGAAGCCATTTTTTTTTATTACAGCCCCTAGAACACAGCGTCCTAGACCTCCACTGCTGGAGATGGGCCTTCCAGAACATATTTTATTTATTTATTTATTTATTCATTTCCACAGCACATTACAGAACATAAAGGTTAGTATATAATTGAGTTTATACATTGGCCAAATTAGGAAACATACTTTATTACTGATACTTAGGTGTCAAAGAAAAGGAGAAAAAACAAGAAATACAACCAAAAGATATAGAAATTCAATTAAACAAAAAACAATAACACAAATAAAATTACAGATATCCAATATTGAATTAAATTAAATTATAAAAGAAAAAAAATATATCTAGAGAATTTGGCCTACACTCACCACGCTGGCCAGACGGCTTGGCGAGGATATGATGTCATTTTTTTATGACAATTTATTAACGATTCCACAAGTTGGTATTAGTGGAACCGGGACCGACGGCTTAACGTGCTCTCCGAGGCACGGCAACGGTGGTGTTGTAAATCTATGACAAATGTACGTAAGAAAAGTGCATTTCTCATTGGTACAAGCCGGGTGGGTTTGAAGCGACCTTTGTAGGATTCAAGGAACGCGTTCTTACAACCGAGCCACCACCGCGCCAAAACTTCTTCATACAAACTGTTAATTTAAAAATAGCTATTTTGTAGGGAGAATCCAAAAATAGTATTTGCCGACATATGTTTAGGTTTTATAGGAAAAGTTGTTTGTTTCTATCAATAGAATAACATATTAGTCTTATGTAAAGCCATACAAAGTGACCCAGTATACAAATATTATATTATTAGACAATACCACAATTAGAAACACAAATTTAAATACCACGTGTAATTGTCAAAAGAGCAAATACTTTTTTAGACTTTAGGAGTCATTTAA
Organism: Tinea semifulvella; assembly: GCA_910589645.1. Lineage (NCBI taxonomy): Eukaryota > Metazoa > Arthropoda > Insecta > Lepidoptera > Tineidae > Tinea > Tinea semifulvella. The sequence goes on from OU342596.1 coordinate 4,930,358, forward strand.
AAAAAAAATATATATTTCCAGACAGGTCACACAGCGCCATCTAGTTTCCGTGGTAAGCTACGAGGCTTGTGTTACGGAAACTAGATGGTTGATAAACTACATATGATACTTTTTTTTTTGTAAATATATACATATAAACACCCAGACCGAGACAAATTATACAATGTACAACTTGCCCCCGGTGCCCATTGGTTTGAATAGTTAAATAAAAATAAAAAAAAAAACATTATTCTAAAAACAAGTATTATTACATTTGTTACTGACAAACCACTAATAAATTATGAACTAAGTTTAGTTTGAAATAAACGTTTTATTATTATTATAACGATTATTAATTAATGTCGCTCACGGCCGAGAGACGAAATAGAGAGAGAAACAATGTCATAAGACAACGTTCGCGCGATCGTCGACCTTTCGCTTCCTACTTTAGGATCAGTATGAGAGGCGATTTTTTTAGGATAACTTCTCTGCACCGTAACTTAAGACTTTATTAATCAAAAATTAAAATAAAAAAATACGTAGCACGTTATTTTTATTCTAGATTATTATATAAATATATTTGCTCTTTAATAAATTACACGCAGTATACATTTACCCTTCCTTCACCAAACACTTATTTAGTTGACATTGAGATTTTTGTTAAATAACATTAATAATGCTTTTAAGTTTCTCAATTCTAAATGTTTGACATAAAAAACTGCTTGTGGTGTAACGGTTAAGTCTGTGGATTTAGAGTCTGAGGGTCCCGGTTCGATTCCTGGTAGGGACACAATAATTTACTTGTGATATTTCTCGAGTTTGGTACGCTAGAGACATCGACGAGCTTGCCACTTGTCATGATAGGCCTATGGTAAAGTTGGCTAAATATGGATTCTTTGATCGATCTTATGTAGTGTCTAGCGCACCAAACTTGAGAAACCACCTAAATCCACGGACTTAACCGCTAGACCACGAAAAAACAAAAAAACGTACATTTAAAACAGTTTGGAGACGTTTTTGCGTTTGTAATAGTGTAATTACAAATAGTCACTTCAACTGGAATAAATCAGTTTGAGCTATCTACCACGTGCCTCGCACTCCCCGCATCAGTCCTTATGTTTTTTTTTTGTTTTTTTTTAAGCTAGTAGGACATGTGATCTTCCCTACCTGATGGTAAGTGGCGCGCAAGGTCTATGAATGCTAGTATACTTACAGATGCTAAAATATGTCTGGAGCTAAAGAAATTCAGATATAATTGATTTAATTCTGTACAGTAATAACTTATCTTCTTAAAAAATAACGAAATATCTGTAAAAATGTCTAGGGACCGTACGTACACTACTACAAACGCAAAACCGTCTTCAAACTAATTCGTCTGTACGTGATGAAACACTGAACTCCAGACGTCACGTAAAGCCAGCGAACCTTATTCTGTTCTTCTGCCTCAGCGACAGAACTCTCCAATTCTTCAATTTTAGCCTTATTTTCATTCTCTTTCTCCTTAAATTCAACTTTAAGTTGCTCAATTTTCGTCTCAGCTTCAGAAAGAAGTGCATCTTTTACAATAATTTCCTTTTTAAAATCAGCTTGTTTTTCAGCAATTCGTCCTGCAGTTTTAGTGGATTCTGAATCCTTCTCAGACTTAAGTTGTTCAATTTGAGCATTAAGATGTGTTACTTCTTCAGTTAATTTAGCTAACGCTTCTTCTTTTTCAAGTTTGTAACCATCGTATTCTTCTTTGGTATTTTGCAAATCAGCTGTTACGGATTGTAGTTTATTATCTATATCCTAATAAATTAAATAATGTTTGTTAGAGAAAACCATTCTACGAGAAATAAAAATGTTTAAGTATAAAAAGAAGCAGAAAAAATAATTCGAAAGCTCGAGACACTGTTCTTTTCCTCTCTTCGGATGTTAAATCCATGGATTTCTAAAAAAGTATTTACTTAGTTTAAGTAACTTAATGATATTAGATAAAAAAAAAATCACACCTCTTTCAGTTTGGCTACTTCTTCAGCAACTCCACCTTTTTCAGAAAGCAGCATCTTATTTTCTATTTCAAGAGCAGTAATTCGTTCAGTCAGTTTGCGCAATTCCTTATTTTTTAAATTAATATTATCGTCATTTCTCGACGCTATATTGTCATATTCTTCTCTCATGGTCATCATTTCATTCTTAGCTATTTCTAGTTCAGCATTTCTTTCTTCAAGTTCGTCGTGATTTCTTTGTACTTCATCTCGAAGTTTCTCCACATCAACAAATAAGTTTATCATGCTATCATCTTTCTCAGACATTATATTTTTTAAATTGCCCATCAGTTCGCTTTTACTTTCTGAAATCAACTTGAACTTCTCCTCAAGTAGTACTATAGAGTTTTGTTGATCTTTTATTTTGTCGGCTAAGTCTCTTCTCTCTTTCTCGTGTTCAGATTTAAGTTGAGCTATTTCTTCAGTACGTGATACTATTTCTTCTTTAGACAAGCTTAGTTTGTCATCAAACTCTTTTTCCATTGTTTTTAGCTCTGTTTTTAAATCATTATTGATTTTCTCCTGTTCCTATTAGGATTAAATTGTTAGATACAATTGTTAGTGAATAGAAATAAAATAGACAGGCATAGTAATTAGAAAATAGAATAGAGAGATAGTTACAAGCGATAGGTGTTTAGTTAGATTAAACATGCTTAAAACATGCAGTTATTATTTACAAATATACAGTAGGGCCTCACAAATCCGGACTAGCTTATTCGCTTTAATCAGGACGATAATTAGGTAAGAAAATTATAAGCAAAAGAGTATTACAGACTATGTAAAGGAATAGAAAAAAACATTTTTTATTTGCTTTTATGTTTTGTTTTTCTTAATTTGTACCTTTCGAAAATTAATTATGTCTGTTTTAATTAAAATATTGCATATGAAAATTCCCAGTCTCGATTAGCGAGGCCCTACTAAATTAATAAAAAAACTTAACATATTATAATTTGGTAGTTCACTAACCTGTTTCTCTTGATTGTATTGTTGTTTTAATTCCCCTATTTCTAGTAAAGCTGCTTCTTTTTCTTCCACAGCCTTCTTAAACTCTTCTCCACTCTTTTCCTGAAGTCCTACTAACTGTTCTTTAACTCTACACAACTCACTTTCACTGTCTTGTTTCTCTTGATTAACTCTTTCTACAGTTTCAGCTAACTCTTTCAATTCAGTGGCCATTGTATCTAATTTGTCTTGTGATTCAGTTGCTGCAGTTTTGTGTTCAATTTCTAAAGCCTCTATGGAAGCTTTTAGTGATTCAATTTGTGTATCCTTTTGTCTCGATAGTTCTAGCTCTGATCTTAATTTGTCTATTTCCGATTTGTACGCCTCTAATTCTTCACTACTCGACGCATTCTGTTGTAGTAATTCTACGTCCCTAAAAAAATTAAGAGAACGATTATAATATTTTCTACAATCAGCATCATCTTCACAGCGCCTAGAACACAGAGTCCCAGATACACTCCTAAGAACATATTTCTGGAGAATTTGGTTAACATTCAGCATGTTGGCCAGGCGAGGTTTTTTGCGTAATTGTAATCGTATGTCAAGATATTCAATATCAATCGAGGTATTTAAGTAGTCTATGAATACATACTATTTATGTAGCTATTAAATTGCACCCCACATATTATACGGTCTCACTGTCCCAAAGGTTAGCTGGTAGAAAAATTCGAAATGTCGAAATGGAAATTAAGTACGCCTTACATACTTTTAAGTTAAGTGAAATAAAGTATTTAATAATAATAAAGATAATTGACATTAGATATACTTATGATAGATTGGGAATTGAGTTACAAAAATCATCAGGTTAAAAAACTATAATATTTTTTATTTAGTAAAAATAAATAATTTATGTATAACGTTGTACAAAAGATATTTTTTTGTTACTATTTTTTATGATAAAACTTCTAGGTATTTATATATAGGTATATATATATACCTACAAGTTTTATCACAAAAATTAGTAACAAAAAAGCTTTCTATATATATATTTCACTTACTTTACTTTATCATTTAACTGCTGCTGTAATGACATTTTCGTACTTTCGTGTTCTTTTGTTGTTGCTCTTAAATTGGCGGCCATTTTGTCTACCTCAGCTTTCTAGAAAACCAATATATATTTAGTATGATACATAATCTTCAGTAAAGATAGTGAGAATTATTCAGTAAAGAAACTAAACAATTCAATTAATAAAAAGCAATATACATATAAAGTAATTGTTAAAGCCAGGTCTGTGACCCATCGGTGGGGAGAGTCGCACCTCAGCCTCGGTCGGCGGGGGACGTCAACAATTTGTGTTTCGGTGACGTCACACCGTGTGTGCAGCAGTGTCTGCTGAATAGCCACGCGAGTGTATTTATCGGTCGGAACTGTTACTTGGATTATTAATTTTATGTAAAAAGAGTTTTAGCATCAGAAGAGCTGGTCTTCTTCTGGAACCCTGGGGTCGACTCCACTGAGACGTTGTCAGCTGCTGCTGGAAGAGGTAAGTGCTGCCCCTTTCTTTGGACTTCACGGGGCTAGCTCGTCATCAAACCCCTCTCCAAACCATATACAGTCCACTCATCTACCACGGGTGAGGGAGTTGGAAATCTCCCCCCCAGTAATATTTGTGCAGTAATACACTTACTTGAAATTTAAAAAAAAAATGTTTTAGGTAAATCTAAGGAGCGGTAATCTTCTTCCGTGTACGTAAAACCACGTAAATTTGTTTTTTTTTTTTTTAAATTAAAGTTAGCTTTATGTATTATTCCTACCTGTCTAATTAAATTAATATGTTCCTCCCGCAGTTGTGTGTAGGCGCCTTTTAACTTTTGAAACTTATCATCTTGAATTTTAGCTTTTTCTTCAACCATTGTTAACTTTTCTAAAATATAAATCATATATTTATAAACAACATCATCAAAATTTAATACCTGAAAAAAATATTAATATTAATTGGCTTACGTGTAATTTGTGGGGTTTGAGCTAATAATGTTTCGGATTTCACACGTTCCTCGTTCAGTTCACACTAAAAATATTAATAATTAGGAATTATTATTGTGAATTTAGGAAATGCGACATGCAGGTGGGCATGCTTTGTGTTTTTATATAAAGATTTCTAGATGTTTTTCTATGATTTTTTTTCTATAAAAATATTCAACCACGAATTGTTCATGTGGCAGTGTGCCAAGAACACTTGCAGCACTCCGCCGCTGCACAGCAATACTGATTTGCTCACAAATAAACATCAAAAATAATGCAATCTAATAATCAGTCAGAGGTTCTGACTGAGAGGCTTTTTCATCGTCATGCCTTGATACTCCCTTTAAAGTCTAAGCAAGTATGAAAGAAATTAAGACTGATTGTAAACAAGTGTGTCATAACTTGATATCACTTATTCTGGTTATTGAGCTACTAGGTCTAATTATAGAGGTAAATATAGAAAAACACTCTCAGTTAACTTCCCTTTAAATTCCCAGTAACAAATGTATTTCAATGCAAGTGTCAGGACCTCATTGTCAAAAAAAAAAAAAAAAATCAATACCAGATTTTTCTCACATATCCAGGTCCCATTTAACCAGGTTTCACTGTACTTAATTACATTATTTTAATTTTTGATTAATGTGTATTTCTACTAACATAGTTCTAAGTTAAATTGCTACTAACATATACGGATCGAATCAGAAATAAATGAATTATTATTATTATTAAAAATATAAATACTTCAATAAATTGTATTGAGATTATAATTTAGTTATTTATTTTGGAACTCTACTAGCATAACAATAAAATACAATATAACTAAATTATGAATGAGTTCACAATTTAATCTAACTGGGAAATAAAACAATGTAAAAAAAACATACAAAAGGGCATGTATGAAGAGGGTGATGAGTTTCGAAGAAGCGAAAGAGGTATGTCGAGATCGTGACAAGTGGCGCTCAATGGGGTGTATCAGGCAAACCTTTTTGTAGATGTCGCTAGCGGCAATGGTACCTTATTTTGCACCTATATCGCATCATTTTTTAAATGTTTTTGTAGTTTTAATTTTAATTTATAACAGAATAATGTATTTTAAATTAATGTTACCTACCTTAAAAAACGAATTAAGAAAAGAAAAAAGGTTTTATTAATAGAACGGCAATTTTGAGATCACCATATCTTTGATTTGTACACTTAAAAGCTGCTCACTTCGGCATAATATCCAGAAAATAATATTTTTTTGTAATAAAAATACAAGTTTTCTTGCAACTGACAGTTATATTAGGTACCATCTATCATGCGCCATCTACCGTGATAGAAAGTTAGTGATACACCCCATTGTTTCTGCCTACCCGCAAGGGATTTGGCGTAAAGATATGTAACAACTAATTAAACTATTAATTCATCATCAGATAAGAAGTAGTATACCATTTGAAGGTATGTAGTAAAATATACAAAAATATTACCGCAGCAGCTTGGAGCTGTGTTTCCAGTCGCGTGCAGTGTTCCCTCATGGAGGCCAGCACTGTGTTCTGTTCCTGGACCATGTGACTACCTTCTGTCCTGATATATACAAAAATATTTTTAGATTTATTTATTAAGCTTTAATAAAACCATCTGCTGAAACTAAGCTTAAGCTGAAGCTTGTACTAAACTGCAACCGTATTTTTGACCGCCTCCGTGGTCTAGTGGTAACAAACGTTGCCGTGAACTCGGGAGGTCGTGGGTTCGATTCCCACTGGGGGCAAGTTGTACATTGTATAATTTGTCTCGGTCTGGGTGTTTATATGTATAATATGTATATATTTACAAAAAAAACAAAGTGACCTGTCTGGAAATATTTATTATTATTATTGTTATTATTCTCTTACTTTAGCTCAAACGCTATACGAGTATAATGGAATCCCATAAATAACGGAAACTAACGTTGTTTTAGTTTATCTTATATATTTTTCTATTACTTATGTTTCATTTATGTTTCTTGTAAAAATTTGTAAAGTGTTGTTTGAGTACCTACTTATTGTTACTAATACTTGTTGTTACACTTAATTAATTTTATTATATTGTATAATTCTTGAAGTTGTAAAACGGGATCGAATGCAATTGTTATTTCATATCTCATTGTTATTGTACTGATTTTTTTAGGTTGGTTGGTTCTTATTTTTATTATTTTTCATTATAGCTAACAGTGAAAATTTGTAAGGCTTTGAGATTAGATATTTTTTTGTATACATAATATTGCAAAGGCTGTAAATTTTCCCACGAATAAATAAATAAATAACACCCGTATTTTAAGACATTTCTTCAAAAGCTCCAAATTAACACGATTAAAATAAAAAATGGCGTCTAATGTGCCAGCTTACTGCTGATCTTCAAATTAAAACTGTCGGATCGGATCTGTAAAACAATGTTTAATGAGGATGGAAATGAACTGTATTCTTAATTTATGCAAGTACTCGTATAGTTTTATTGTGTCAAAAATAGGAAAACTGCCTTCTGGAACCCAGAATTTCATTTCCAGAAGGCATTGCTCACTAACTAAAATTATTTGATTATGATCCAGATTATAAGCTGACACGGCCTTTTTACAGCCACGATTTGTTATTTATGGACATATATATTGTTATTACTAGATTGTAAGCTGACACGGCCATTTTACAGCCACGAATCTATATTTATGGACATAAATATTATTATTACTAGATTGTAAGCAGACACGGCCATTTTACAGCGACGAATTTATATTTAAGGACATAAATGTTATTAGATTATAAGCTGACACGGCCTTTTTACAGCCACGAATTAAATTTTAAGTATCTAGTTATAAATAAGTACAAAATCCTCGCTTATGGCAACAATGTATTATTTATTATAAATTATATTGCTGTTAGATTCGGTCCAGCCAAGCTTATATTGTATTAAAATATATGTATTGACAATATCCAAGTGTTGTGTACTAATCTAAGGAAATAAATGATTTGATTTGAATAAACGTTATTTTATTTTTAAATTATAAAAAAAACCTTCTCCATACAAAATAACAATTTGAAAATAGACAATTTGTATGGAGAAGCGAAAAGTTTGTTTCTATCGATAGAAACACATATTATTCTAACGTAAGGCCATACAAAGTCACCCAGTAGATATACCTAATAAATTCTTCGCTGACCCACACTGATATAGACACACATACATATACACTCATACCTACATACCAACACAGAACAATTTTGGCGGGTATTTGTTTGGGCTGTTGTTTAATAATAAAATAAATTGTATTTGCTGTCAACCGGACAAAACAAAATGGTATGCTACGACCTGGGGCACGGTTGCCATCAGTGCAGGTCATTAAAGATTTAAGTTAATTGGGTCAATAAACGATTATTATTATATTTTTTTATAATTAATGTGTGTTATGATACTATGTTTAATGTAACTAGTACATTTAACTTATTTTAATTAATATAAATGTGTTATAAAGTAAAGTATCATCACGACCGTTTCCATTTCGGGGTGGTCAGAAACCACGCTTATAAATAAGCGGATTCACATTTAGCCAACTTTACTATAGGCCAATCATGACAAGTGACAAGCTCGTCGATATCTTCAGCGTACCAAACTTTAAAAATATCACAAATAAATAAAATATTAATTAAATGTATTTATTTACATTATTTAATATTTTTGTGTCTCTTTTTGAGCTCGGCTATGATCGGAAAAACTCGGTCTTAAGTGACAGTAAATTATATAACCACTGTTTTAACAATCTAATAGACTTAAAAAAAAGTTTTAAATTGTTGAAGTGTGCGAGCGAGAGCGATGCTTAAAAACATTCTTAAGTATAAATAGACTGACCTCATTCGCTTGAGTTCGTTTTGTAGATGTTCAATAAGTCTGTCTCTTTCTAGAAGTAGTTCGGGCTGAGGGGAGGGAGTGGTGCGGTTGTCTACTGGGTCCATTTGTTCCGGGCTTGATGGCTAGAAAGAGAATTTGTTCAGTACATATGTATTTACATGTCATGGTCTAGCGGTTAAGTCCGTGGATTTAGACTCGGAGGTAATGGGTTCGATTCCTGGTCGGGACACAAAAATATTTATTAATGTAAATAAATACATTTAATTTATTTATGATATTTTTCGAGTTTGGTACGCTGGAGACATCGACGAGCTTGGCACTTGTCATGAATAGCCTATAGTAAAGTTGGCTACATGTGAATCCACTTATTTATAAGTGTGGTTTCTGACCACCCCGAAAGGGAAACGGTCGTGATGATACTTTACTTTTTACATATTTAAATTCTCCAAAATTAATTTTTGTTTGAGGCTCATCTAAAGAAATTTAGGTGCCGTAATGATAAATGCTAAATACCTGTGTCATAAAATCGCTAGTAGAAGTGTCAATAAGGCTTCCCACATGATCTGGTTCATCTGTGGGCTCCGGAATAGACACTACTGGCGCTACGTACGTTCCGAAGTCACTCTGAAAATACACGATGTTAGATTAAATTAATAATAATAATAAATTAGCCTATAGTCGGTCGCAAGCCCGAGACACCATTCTTCTCACATCTCTTTCCCAAACATAATGGACCCGCTGCAATGTGGAATGGTAAAAAAATTGTCTTCATATATTTATTTTGTCATATATTTATACTGCCTCTGTGGTCTAGCGGTTAAGTCTGTGGATTTAGACTCGGGGGTACCGGGTTCGATTCCTGGTCGGGACACAAAAATATTTATTAATGTAAATAAATACATTTAAATAATATTTAATTTATTTGTGATATTTCTCGAGTTTGGTACGCTGGAGACATCGACGAGCTTGCCACTTGTCATGATTGGCCGGCAGTAAAGTTGGCTAAATGTGAATCCGTTTATTTATAAGCGTGGTTTCTGACCACCCCGAGAGGGAAACGGTCGTGATGATACTACTACATAATAATAAATTCTTTATTGTACAAAACCAAAACAAGTGCAGGTACATAGGCGAGCCTAATGCCGTAAATGTGACTGAGATATGTAATAAGCGGGTGCAGAATCTTACGAAGAAAATAGATAGTTGAAATTATTTCTTACTATATAAAATACAAATTAATTACATACAAATAATACTTATACAAAAATAAATGTCATACGCGAACAAATAAATATATACCTAAGTATAACATACATATATATATATAATAAGTGAGTTATGGCGAATTATTCTGTTTGTGAAGTAAGTATTTGTTTAACTTATCTTTAAATATTTTAAGAGATGGATATTATCTTTTTTTTTTCCAGACAGGTCACACAGCGCTATTTAATTTCCGTGGTAAGCTACGTAAACTACGTGTTACGGAAACTAGATGGTTAATAAACTACATATTATATTTTATTTTTATATTTTTTTATTGTTTTTTGGCTAATCGTTATCTAATATAATAATAATAATAAAATAAAATAAATGTTTTTTGGCTAATCGTTATCTAATATATTATTTTGTGGATAATTTAGGCGGTTTCAGGTGTCATTCACAAAATACAGTAGAGGTAATACGGTCTATCCTCATGTTTTTAAAAATGTTTAAATAAAGCTAAATAATTGGACCGCAATCTTAAGGGGGTTGTCTAGCTCGCTCACTCCAACATTTCAATCAATGTTTTTTCATCTTTTTTTTTATAAATATTTTTTTACGAATTAAATTAAGGACATTTTAAAGATATATTAATCATAGATTTGTTTCAGCGAAATAGATTTTGCTAAATTAACAGTTTGTATAGAGAATTAAAAAATAATGACACTTTCGCATATAAGGTAAAGTTATAAATAAATATTTTCAGACAGGCCACACATCGCCATCTAGTTTCCGTGGTAAGCTACGAGGCTTGTGTTACGGAAACTAGATGGTTGATAAACTACATATTATACTTTTTTTTTTGTAAATATATACATATTATACATATAAACACCCAGACCAAGACAAATTATACAATGAACAACTTGCCTTCGGTGGGAATCGAACCCACGACCTCCTGAGTTCACGACAACGTTTGTTACCACTAGACCACGGAGGCGGTCATAGATAGTCAATAGAATCACTTATTAGACTAAAGTAAGAGCATACAAAGTCACACGGTATAACTATCAAATATATAGCTTACTTATGCTCATTTGCCTTTACAGCGTCAATTTGATTATGTACTATTTTTACCTGTAGTAAGAAGTTAGGTGGGTTACTGGGCAAGACTGGCAATGTGAGAAGGTTTCTGTAGTACTGGAGCTTGCTGGCTTCTTTGTAGAACTCGCAAAGTTTACGAAATTGTTGACGAAACCTGAAAAAGGTTGAATAGTTTATTGTCATAATAATACAAGGGTCAAGCTGAACCGCTAAATGTTTATGGAGAATTTTGGGCACTTGACTCATACCGATGCTAATCATTTATTTCCTTCACAAAAATTGCCTCATAACTAGTTACATCAATGTATCTTAAGTGTTAACAGGATATAATCTACAATATATTACAGGCAATTAACAAATTATTGGAACCCTAACCTCTGTATAGAAAGTATAATATACTTCTGGACCATAGCTGGGCATTAACTCGTTAATCCGTTAATCGTTAATTAACGAAGTTAACATTTTGATTAACGGGTTAACTTTTAAATTAACTTTAAAAAATGTTAACGGACACGTTAACTTCCGTTAATATGCAGAAGTCCGTTAATCGTTAATCCAATGCCACTATTTACCGCACGGCACCGCGGTGTGGCGCGAAAAACAGGTTCAGACAAGTATAAAACGACAAGTACCGGGCGCGGCGGCGGCGCGTGAGACAAAAACAAAGCTAGATATATTTTGCCGGCGCGTGCGAGTAAGAAAACTGCGAAGTACTAGCGCCAGCGCTTAGAGTGACGAGTGTTGTGTTTGTTGTTACTATAAATTACTGTCAGAGATAATTTGCGTGTTAATAAAGAAGAGTGCAGTGTAATTAGTTAGATAGAAAAGTGTATTGTGCAGTGTTGTAATTAAAACTGTATTATGGAAGACATGGAATCGGATTTCAGCTGATACTTTTAGCTTGTAAGCGTTGCTTGCCGAAAGACACCAAAATAAAAGTTCATGTATCAAGCCTGAACAATTTAAAACAACATGTAAGAAGGGTACATGAGTTACAATACGTTTGAAGAGATTGTTAAGGCATGCTCTAACCGAGGCAAGACAAAAAAGAGAACTCATTCTGACAATATTATATATTAACCTGTTAACTTTCAGAACCTAAACCAACAGGTTTTATAAGTTCACTAACGCAACGGTATAAAGTGCAAATTTACACATATTAACGGATTAACGATTAACATTAACTTCCGTTAATTCTTCCGAAATGTAACGCTTTAACGTTTAACGAAGCTAACTTTTATTGTAGCGGATTAACGATTAACGAAGTTAACTATTTGATTAACGGTGCCCAGCTATGTTCTGGACCACAGAGGTTAGTTTCCATACAAATTTGGACAACATTTTTTATGTAAATTTAAAATCAAATATAAACATGAAAAATGGTTTAGTAATTAATAAAACATAAAATAATAATAATAGATTTTAGACACAATATGCAGGATTATAGGGAAGAGAAGACAAAGAAGACAAATTTCTAAGCATTTCATGGATTCACCGTGCGGGTTCCGGGTCCATCGTGTGTGGGTAAGAGATGAGAAGAATGGTGTCTCGGGCTTGCGACCGACAATAGGCTGGTTTAAGAAAAGGAGGCCTCCTTTTTTTTTTATTGCGCGATAATACGCTCACCATCCACCATTCTACTTCTCTCCTTCCCCAACCAAATACTGTATGATTCCGTTAATGCCGTCTTGGAAGCTCGTTCCATAAATGTATCTCCTGCAGACCTGCTTAGGCCCAATTCTTTCAGTAAGTGATGCAAAGATTTTGCTGGAACTCCTCTCGCACCAACTTCCACTGCGTAAAGCTGAGTCTTGAACCCGTTCCTGATATTTTTTTCTGTGAGATCATAATATTTAATTTAATTTTTAATTTAATTTATTTAATTTATTCGACTTCATGTTGTGGTCTTTTGGAATATTTGATTCCCACGGAACGGTAAGTTCAATAAGGATAACTTTTTTCAAGTTCCGAGAAAACACTAAGATGTCTGGCCTATAGGCTAGTTTTCGTGCTTTGCCCTTCCTTTACAAATGTTTAACAAAATATATAAGTAGGTGAAAAAGTGTGTAGGTGTAGAAAGTTATATAATAGTTATTAACAATGTTTCGGTTTGTTCGTATGTCAATGTCAAAAGCCATTCTGCATGCAAATTTTCCCCGCGTTCGTTTTATAGCATTTCCAACATCTCGTAGCAACTTCATAAACCAGCGTGAAATGTCGTTTTTGTTAAGAAATACCACTTTTTAACAATGCTAACATTTCTTAAATAAAACGAGCGGTGAGGCTACTTTTTGACAAGTATTTTCGTTCATGTTTTATCATACCATGGCATCCAACACACATGATATTATTATGGTCTTTGAATTTATTACATAAAATCGTTTTTAACAAATATAATAGAAAACTATAAAGTATATAAAAATGGTAAACAAACCATTTTAAATGTTAATGACATCTGTCAAAAAGTAACATCATTAACCCTCCTTTCAACTCGGTACTGACCTACGAAATTAGCATTAAATGTTAAAATTTTCATTAAACGAACGACTTGTGCTAAAAAAGTGGTACGAGTATTTTCATGCTAACATTTCTTAAAACGAACGCGGCCTTAGTATGCGGATAAATATTCACGTACTTGCTACTTTTATTATATAAGAAGGAGGATAGGAAGGAAAATTGATGCTGAGCAAATTTTGTGGAACAGGGAATAACTGAGCAAACATAGACACTGCGTCTTTTGTCTTTTTTTTTTCAAAATTTGGGTCAAATTGCAAAGTTGAGTGTTTGCGAAGAATAATGCGGAGCAAAGAGGTGTCTTACAAAGAGTACTTTGCTGGTAGAATAGACTAAATTTGCTAAGCTAAGCTTGTCCGAATCTGCTGATAGACCACTCTTTTGTCAGTCTCTATCATACACCGTACAACACTGATGTTATCTGCAGTCATCGCCGTAGAAGACTGCCTTCACGCAGATTATCGGTGAGATTAGTGCGAACACGTTTAAACTCATTAAACCAATTGCAAACTTAAAAAAAATTTTTTTACGTACCTATCTCTATGTCCAGCAAGTATATCTGCAGGTATGGCTGCATGGAGTCTGAACAATAGCCGCACATTACAGTCGTAGATTTGTGAAGAATCCTGCGCGCACGGAATTAAAGCAGCCAGCCTACATTGGCCTGAGGCTGTCATGGAATTAGCTCGAGCATTACCGAGGCTTTCAAAAACTGAAAAAAAAAAAGTTGTATATGTGGTTGGTTTGTTGTCGTCAACTTAACTTCTGAGAATGACATATCGTGGACAGAGTTTCGAACTACATTGGCAATAAAGCGACGCCTACCCTCAGTAACTTTACGACAAAGGCATCGTGTTGCTAATGAAAAAATAAGGAGTTCTTCGCGCCATTTTGCGTGAACATGTCAAGTGCAAGTTTTTGTTTTGTAAATTAATTTACTGTGGATATTATTGGTCAAAAGTGGTGTCGTTTGGTTTAATAATGTGCTACAATGTGAATAATTATGGAAAACGATAAATTGGACTTTAAATATGGGGCACAAGTTGCAGTTTATTTTTTCGGTTTTCCCGCGCTGTCAACTCCCATATTTTACCCGACGCGTTTGAGCTATGGTGCCGCGAGTGACTCCCAAGAAAAGCATCAAATTCTCCAGCATCAGGAATTTGATGATGACCTCATTAACTCATAAAAAAGGAAGATATATTAAGTTACGACTTGGCTGTATGGGCTAGACCCTTTGCCTTCCCTATCACTTCATTCATCATCCATTGGGAGAAGAGAATAAATAAATGAAAAAATAAATAAACTACCAATGAAATGTTTGTATTAAAATTAATCCTACAATAATATATAATAATAATTACTAATCTAAATATAACACCACGATGCCTGCCGAAGACAATTGTCTATTAATGTCTATGACATGCGTCTGTGCAGGGTTTTAAAAAGTAACTTAAAGGCGACGAGCAGATTTGCCATTAGAATAGGAACATCGTTAGATATACTAAATACTTCCGAATCTTTATAGAAGGTCCAGCTGGGGTGGGTTACTATAATCTGGTAATAATGTTGTAAGCTGTACTGCTTTCTTCGTCAGCTGCACTGGAGGCGTTCCGGGTTACTGAACCTTCCCATCACAGGAACAAAGATTTCACTGTTGGAGATGGGCCTTCAAAAAAATTCTGGAGAATTTGGCCTACACGCTGGCCAGACTGGTGAGGGTCTGATGTCTATTTATAATGACACTTAAATAACAATTCCACAAGTTGGTATCATTGGTTGGGGCATACAGCTGTCCAAGGCATGGGAACGGTGCGGTTGTAAATCTATGACAAATGTACGTAAGAAAAGTGTATTTCTCATTGGTACATGTGCGGGGTGTTTGAACCGACCCTCATAGAATTTTAAGGACAGCAATCTTACAACTGAGCTACCACCAGCTCTATATATCTTCATATTATTATCAGGTAATCCCTTACCAATTCCTCGCCAAGCCGTCTGGCCAGTGTGGCGAGTGTAGGCCAAATATTCCAGTTCTGGAAGGCCCATTTCCAGCAGTGGAGGTCTAGGACGCTGTGTTCTAGGGGCTGTAATGAATGAATGAAATCCCTTACCAGCTTTTTGTAGAGTTAGGATGTCATCCATGTAGTCAAATAGTTCCACACACAATTGAAAACTGAAAGAAAAAATCTAAATTAAATTATCATACTGATCCTATGGCTAAAAATATCAGTAAGTCTTGTTTCAAGCTTACAATACTAGTTCTCCTTAAATGTAAAAATTGGGGTTTGACATCATTGCAAATGGCACATACTTTCAACGAGAACAACAAATAGGTGGTAGGCGGACTGATGGTGGTAAGTTGTCCAGTCTGCCGAGGCGGGGAAGTATCCACCGTTTGTGCCGATAAACCATGATATATTTATTCACTAGTTTCAGGATCAGCAATTTGTATATAATATAACACGCTAACAAAACTACGAGGAATATAATAAATGACTGAAAATAGTGTCCGGGTCTAATTTGTTAAAAAAGCTGCTTCATATATTTTGAAGAGAAGATAAATTTCTAAGCATTCCATGGATTCACCGTGCGGGTGCCGGGGTCCATCGTGTGTGGGTAAGAGATGAGAAGAGTGGTGTCTCGGGCTTGCGACCGACAATAGGCTGGTTTAAGAAAAGGAGGCCTCCTTTTTTTCTATTGCGCGATAATACGCTCACCATCCACCATTCTACTTCTCTCCCTACCCAACCAAATACTGTATGATTCCGTTAAAACCCGATATTCTAACCGTAAAAAAAAGTAAAGTATCATCTCGACCGTTTCCCTTTCGGGGTGGTCAGAAACCTATAAAGAAGCGGATTCACATTTAGCCATCTTTACTATAGACCAAACTCGATATATATCACAAATAAATAAATAATAATTAAATTTTATTATTTAAATTAATAAATATTATTGTGACCCGACCAGGAATCGAACCCGGTACCTCCGAGTCTAAATCCACGAACTTAACTGCTAGAGCACGGAGTTAGTGAGTCAGGATGGAATCAGACCTGAAGATTTTGACAATAGGGTTCGATTTCAACAATTTCCTTATGTTTGACATTACTTTCAGAAATTTCACCCTTATAAGCACACCATAAACTAGTGTAATAATACAGAATGTTTTTAATTGATTAAAAAAAAAAAAATCATGATCATATTTCGTTAGACAATCCATTGCTTTTGTTAGCATATTTTCTTATATAAAAAGTGGATTTCATTCGGATAACAGATCGGTAAAGGTAAGTTCTAGTAAAACTCACTCACTGACACGTTTGTTAAACCTAATGCAATGCGCAATGTATTGTCACTGCAGCGGATCCTGGCTGGGACTGTAAACTGAACTGCTGATTAACCAATTTCATCCTTGGAATTGTGTTGCTTGATTGTGGTTGTATCATGTTCTATTGGGTTGTAGTTTTTGCTTAGATTTACTTAGTTGTTGCTGTAATTGTATCGTGTTTTTATTTTGGCTACTCAAAGACCCAATTAATGGATACTGTAATAGCATGTGGTGGTTGGCTGTAATTGGTGCAGCATGTTTTCTGTCTTAGTTATAAGTAAAAATCAATGTATGTTCAGTGACAACTGTTGGCGACCCTAATAAATAAATAAATAAATATAAATAAATTCATAATTTGAGAAATTGGTGGTTAGCCTACTTACTAGTTATTGACATCGTTTTCAGCAATGGCGTCTAGTTCGTCTGAAGTTAGCTGCAGATTGCCTGGAAACCGTCGGTTACGTGCGTGAAACTTCAACTTGCCTATTAACAATTTGCAGTACAGATGGACCAACTTTCCATAACCCTCGCGAAGATGTACCTAAAAATAGAGAAGATAAATTAAAAAAACTGCCTCCGTGGTCTAGCGGTTAAATCTATGGATTTAGAAGCGGTTTTAATTTCTGGTCGAGACACAATATTTTTTTTTTGAGGGTAGGTGTGAAAATTAAAACATTGTTTATTATTTCTCTTCAAATATTTAATTATTAAAAACAATAAACACAGTTAAAATATAGCATAAAGTATAAAATCTAATCAGTTTGTTTACATGCTGTAAGTAAACTATGTAAAAAAAAAGGCCTTTAGTAAAGTTGGCTAAATGTGAATTCACTTCTTGATAAGCGTGGTTACTGACCATCCCGAACTGATACTTAAATTTTTACTATAAATTAAATTATGAAACATGGTAAGAAATTGATATATTGCAATTTCTGGGCATATTTTTCATTTATTTTATATAATCTTTATTGCACTTAAAAACTCGGTTGGGACATTCCAAATACATTGATCATGGCAGTGTGCCTTCGTCTCGGAGCCCGGACTGTCCACCCACAAAAATGTCGATGAGGGAACCAGTGGAACATCTCGTCCTCGAACATCAACCTTTCGGGGTGGTCAGAAACCACGCTTATAAATAAGCGTATTCACATTTAGCCAACATTACTATAGGCCAATCATGACAAGTGGCAAGCTCGTCGATGTCTCCAGCGTACCAAACTCGAGAAATATCACAAATAAATTAAATGTAAATTAAATGTATTTATATACATTTTATTTTGTAAATCTGATAAGTATAGCTGAGTTTTCCTTGCAGATTCCTTTCTCAGTCAGATTAAACATTAACAGGTCACTGGAATCTGCTAAGCTGCCGGTCTTCTGCTAACAGCTTACTTATTGGACCACTTTGCTGCTTAGTCTTCTACTAGCAGGAGTAGAATCATTCAAAATCATTAAATTAATGACGTTTCATAAATGCCTGTAATAGGTTTACGTGAATAAAGATATTTTGACTTTGAATAAATATTTTTGTGTCCCGACCAGGATTCGAACCCAGTACCTCCGAGGCATGGAGGCAGTTTACTTTACTTTGATTGTATTTGGTTAATTATAATTTTCAATACGTTAAAGTTTGAGCTCAGTAGAAGTTGGTGGAAGTCTTGAGTACTTAACATATCGATATCAGAGTACACTTAAGTAAATACAGGGATCACTATTAGTCCACCTATAAAAAGTATACAGTAAGATATGACTCACCCACAATTTCCCTAGATTTTCTATCATGGGTATATGACGCTGCGAGTCCTCGAGAGATGCCGCATGTCCCTCCCGGAGCAGTTTGTGTGTCACGTGACAAAACTTCCACGCCACGATACGGTTATCTTGCAACGGCTGACGGATGGCCAGCATCTGAAATACAATAATAATTGAATCATTACATGCCCAGCTTCACTGCTGTAGATTAGCCAACTATTAATCTTGGCCTAATGTAGTTACACTTTGACAATTACTTATAAGTTGGTATTAGTGAAGCTTAACGCCCGTAGCACAGGAATGGTGGTGTTGTAAATTCATGATAAATGTGCGTAAGAAAAGACCCTTTAGCTCAGACAACGAGGCTCTTATTTCTTAGATCCGTGAGATAATTAGAGTTAAGTATTCGATAGAATAGACTTAAATGTGATTTTTACTTTCTTTTGTGGTTTAATTGTATTTTGAAAATGTAATAAGAATAGTTCTCTTTTACAGTTTTGGTACTCCAGGTCTAATTATATGTATATTGTTTGTTATATAAATTGTATTATGACTGTTTGTTACCATAATAAAATAAAATAATAAAAAATAATGAACTTTTTCGTTACGCGGGATTATTATTTTTGTCATATTTTTTTTAAAGCGCTTTTTTTTTTTTATCTCAGTCGGAGCTGTTGGGAGAACATTATTTAAAACGTATTATTATTTCTATTTTTTTTTACATAAAATTTCCTCTCCATTGCATTTATATGCCACATATGGATTAGTTTTTTTTCATTCCCCTTATATTTGTCAAAAAAATCGACTCTTAATTGTAGACTAAGAAATTTTATTTAAAAAAAACTTATAACAGCTCCAGAAGGTTCTAGAATAATGTTTCATATCATCCTATGCCATTCTTAAGTCACTAAGAGCCATAATTGTATCATAAATACGTAACAACAGCTATTTTATATGCAATCGTTTGTAAACATGGTTTCACAACATACATTAAAACTATTAGCAAAGACATTAATACGTTCAGCGTGTTTTCATCACATAGTCATCGCTGAGCCTCACGGTCAATTATTAAGTAATTATGAACGATCGATATAATTATCTGCTTCTTATCATTGTGTAATTGCAACACATAACTAGATTTTTAGTTGGTATTTCCGTAACACCACATCTTTCAGTTAGGTTTGCACTGTAATATAATTTTATTTGGGCTAAGTACCATTAGCGGTGGTTTGGTTGTAAGAACACTTTCCTTAAAATCTAAAAAGGTTGGTTCAAACCCCGGCATGTACCAATGAGAAATGCAATTTCCTTAGGTACATTTGTCATTTACTGCTTCCGTGGTCTAGCGGTTAAGTCCGTGGATTAAGACCTGGACCCGGTACGGGTTCGATTCCTGGTCGGGACTCAATAATATTTATTAATTTAAATAAATAAATAAAATTAATATCTAATTTATTTGTGATTTTGTGATTTCCCGAGTTTGGTAGACATTGACGAGCTTGCCACTTGTCAAGATTGGCTTATAGTAAAGTTGTCTAAATGTGAATCCACTTATTTATAAGCGTGGTTTCTGACCACCCCGGAAGGGAAACGGTCGTGATTAAGATACTTTTTATTTCTCATTTACAACACCACCGTACCCGTGACTCGGAAAGCATGATAAGCCGTGGGTCCAGGTTCGTTGATGAACTGTCATTAAAAAATGACATGAGGCCCGTCTAGCCAGCGCCAGCGTGGCGAGTGTAGGCCAAATTTCTTGGAAATTTCTGGAAGGCCCATCTCCAACAGTAGAGGTCTAGGACTTCTTAGGGGCTGTGATGATGAAGAAAGTACCAATAGAACTTGCGGTAAGGTCTAAAACTATTTACATTTAGCCAACTTCACTATAAGCCCCTCATGACAAGTGGCAAGCTCGTCGATGTCTCGAACCGATGCCGATGTCGCGTACCAGACTCGAGAAATATCACACATACATTTTTTTTTATTATTTTCAAACAGGAATCGTACTCGAATTTTATTTAAATCCTATGATGCTTTATTACACTTAAAGGTTATAAGAATGGGATAATGAGAAGCCATCTAGGAGAAGTGGGCAATCTGTGTCCAGGTGTTACATTCCAAAAGAGGTTGCATTAGTCTTTGTTGACTACGGTGACATGGGGTAACCATTAGAGCCGAGTGGCGGGACCACGATCACGACACCGTGGCAGCAGGTGACGAGCGTATCATTGTCTAGTGTGGCAAGTTTTTAATGGGGAAACGGACAGCCTAGAAGACTATTCCACATTTGCAGTGTGCGACAGATGTAATATTAGTAAAATTGATTTATTTGACAGTTCTTACCCAATAAGTAGCCGCGCTCTGGTCCTGGAAGGTTCCAATGATGATGCTGCGAACATGTTTTCCTTTGAGAGGCGTCTCATTGCCATTGATAGCCTTTTGCACGGCCAGTGACTGAAAACAGGTGAAAAGGTTATTTTAGATATTGAGAAAGATCTTGCTACTGAGTATAAGGTATTGTCTTAATTAAGACTTGGCCAGTTAGTCAGCCTTGCTTTGACCATAACTATGTAAAGTAAAAAAATATTTATATGCAAAATAAATAACTAAAATAAAGTACATTCTAATAGTTAACCTTTAGGATAACGACAAAAGAAATTCTCGGATGCAGAGTTAAAAAGAAAAATGTAAAATAACATTAATAACTAATGTGACTCCATGTTCTAGAAATGGGGGAACGCAAAGACTGATACAGCATTCCACATCTTAAGAGTGCGACAAATGTAAGAGTTATTGGCCTGTGCGTGATTCCTGAAGGATGTATTATAATTTATTACTGCTCCTAACCTTGGTATGTTTTGCATACGGATCATAGAGTCTGACTCAGATACCCGTATAAACAAATCTCCATTCGTTCTTTCTCTTCCTCTCTAACTAAATTATATTTCCTTAAGCAAAAAAGAGAGCGCGATAGGTTTTTCTCGCGCGAATTGAATGACTCATACACAAATTCCACAATTAATAAACATTAGAACACGTGCAATGTTTATGTATTTCAACAAGAAACATCAAAACAATTTTCCTTAGATGATCAAAACTGGAAACAACGAACAAAATCAATTCACAATATAGGTATATAGTCGTACATACATAAATCGATGAAAAATTTAATAAAATAAACATCACCATTAAAGATGGGAAAGCACTGGGTCTCCATAGCACAGATCCCATGTTTTGGAGCCCAGGGCACATTATTAGTTAAAGCACCAGCCTGCCCCCTACATTACTTCATTTTTTTTTTTTATACGGAGCACGACATGTGACTCCGCGCCCACCTGATGGTAAGCGGTACGCGAGGTCCAAGAATGGGAGCAACTGACGCCAGCCTCAGACGACCGACATCAGTCCCCACCACTATGCCGGCCTATAAAGATGCTTTTTTTTTTTTAGAAGTAGTTTTGTATTTTGTTTGTTATTTTATGTAACTAGTACTATTTTTAGGCTATTTTATATTAGGCTTTTTTTATCAATAAAATATTTGAACATTTGAATACATATGCACGCCAGTTGACTTGCGGGGTAGGTAGAGACAATTGAGTGCCATTAGTATATGCCATACTTTCATACTTTTACGCTGGGTTGTACCAAAACAAAGTATCTGTTATTGTAACGATTGAAGTTAATTATTAATTAATTGATTAAAGTGTAAGGATTTTGTAATCCTGTCTATGATCAGTTGTAAGCCCGTGAAATCATTCTTCTTATCTCCCACACACAATAAACCCGGCACCCGCACTGTGAATCCATGGAATGTTTAGAAATTTGTCTTCTCTTTGTCAGAAACAGCGGACTTGGTGGACTGATAAGTACCTACTATTATTTAGTCATTAGTCAGCCGACATGTGACCATGCAACTTGGCTGAAACGTCGGGAGAAATATGTATCTAAGGTAAATCGCGGAAAGTCCGGTTAAAATTACAAAAAATAAGTACTATTATTATTTATTACCTATACACGTCGTATATTACAACTTTCCAAACCTAGTAAAATATTAGTAAAAATTAAAAAAAAAAAACTATTAAAAAAAAACCATCTCTTTATGGTTCCGTTTCAATATCCTGTAGCCCTATTCTGTTACTTAAGCGCCAATGTTATATAGTGGAATGCCTTAAATAACGGAACTGTCAGTGTAAAACACTATTAAAATTGGTATTTTCGTATAAAGGTTTTCACTACAGATGACAGCAAAATAAAGTTAGGATGCGTTCATTTAAAAAAAAAACTATTATATAAAAATATAGTATTTGCCATATTTTTTATTTATTACCTAATGTGTGTTATAAACCTATGTTTAATATAAATATATAATCTTAGTTTAGACTCTGAGGTACCGGGTTCGATTCCTGGTCGGGACACAAAGATATTTATTAATGTATATAAATACATTTAATTAATATTTAATTATTAATTTGGTACGCTGGAGACATCGACGAGCTTGCCACTTGTCATGATTGGCCTATAGTAAAGTTGGCTAAATGTGAATCCGCTTATTTATAAGCGTGGTTTCTGACCACCCCGAAAGGGAACCGGTTGTGATAATACTTTTGTTTAATTAATATAAATGTTGTTAACTTTAATATTAATATAAATTCGAGGCGGATAATTTAATTCACGTTTTCCCAATGATTTTAAAGTTGCAACCCCATGGGTGAACACGCTATTTTGACGTATATAAGGTCGGCTATGATCAGAGAAACTCGGGCTAAAAGTGGTAGTAAATAACAGAATTCACTATTTTGACAATATAACGTTTGCGACTAAGTAAGAGAATAGGGCTCCTGTTTTTATTTATTTATTTATTTATTTAAATCTTTATTGCACAAAGACAAAGGCGGGCTTATAATGCCGCTAGACATTCTATCCTAGCCAACCATTGGGACAACTTGAGCATTATATTGAAAGGTAGGTGCAAAATTGTATTAAATTCTACGGTTTAACTATATACTAATATATATAGTAATACTAATACATATATATATAATACATATACTACATATACCCATACATATTATTACATACACTACATATTATATATCAATGACAACAATATACTAAATTCTAATAAATAAGTTATATTAACTACATACACATACATAGATAATACTTACTTTTTTGTGATAGAAAGTGTGAATAGACCATTTTTCTTATTTGATTGCTTTGAAGAGATGCACGGATCAGTCGTGTATCTTTTCACACTTATCCAAAAATAACTTATGCTCCCCAACCATGTTACCTTATATAGTTGTTACCAAAATACACGGACATTGTGTTTATTTTATGATGCACTCTGCTGAGTTTTTTTTTTTCTTTTTAGGCATGAATCTTACATTTGGATAACCTTAAAACACTTTTATTAAGTGCATAGATTTACAATCCTGTGTCTTGGAGAACACTTTAAGCTGTGACATCCCCGGTTGAACAAATAGTCTGTCTGTCTCTCCATTGCTGGATGTAGGCCTCAGCTTAGTCGACTAATTTTGAAAGCAATGTCTGTAGCATTGTAGTTGACGAATATCATCGTTTACTTTTATTAACAATATTATATATCATCACAGCCCCTAGAACACAGAGTCCTAGACCCCCACTGTTGGAGATTGGACTTCCAGAATACATTTCTGGAGAATTTGTCCTACACTCACTACGCTGGCTGGACGAGCGACAGGTTGGCTGATGTCAATTTTAATGATAATTTATTAACGATTCCACGAATTGGTATTAGTGGATCGACAGCTTCATGGTCTCCAGAAACGGTGGTATTGTAAATCTAGGACAAAAGTACGTAAGAAAAGTATTTCTCATTGGCACATGTCGGGGTTGGAACTTAATTTTAATAAGACGGTAAGTCGCAAAACCAACAATGATTCAACCTCAGCCTGAAGGGCCACCGCGGAAGGCCGCATACCCGACTCACCGTGAGGCCTCACAAGAAAACCCCAAGACGCCTACGGACTAAACCCTAATAAACCGTCTCTCTTTCACTGTTGGCCATGTGTGCTTTTACAGCTAAGTATGAGTCGTGGCTACGGAGTGAAGGCACTCGTTTGCCGCGAGGGGTTCGAACTACGTAGATTCTTGGATTTTGAGAAAAGCGTTCTTATACCGCTCCTATTTCTTCTTTGCAAATAAAGATTCATTTTGTTATTTAGTATTATAAAAAAAAATGAATGATTACCTGCTGATGAAACTTCTTATCCACCGGATTCATATTGTTAGTGATGGAGGTGCTACAGTACATGCATTAGTGACCATCCGTGCTAGGGTGTAGCTGAAATAGGCATGCAATATTGTTAAAAGGATGAAAGTTAGTGACAGGTCTAGCACGCCTGACAAGGATAAATAACATTTATTATTTACGGCAAGGTATTGTCTCTTCAACAAAGTGACAAGCTAACTACAACCACAAGGTCAGTGTAAAACGCTATTAGAGTTGTTTATTCGTATAATATTTCGCTAAAACTGACAATAACGCTGTAAATAACAATTTTTTCTGTTTTATGAAAAAAAAAATATAAAGAGGTAGCTATACGATCAATGCTCTAAAGTTATATGTATAAAGAATGTTACACAATGGCTACAGTCTCTTGACTATAATATAACGGAAGAATTACTGTCAATAGTAAAATAGTAATGTTTTTTTTTTTTATTTAAAAAAATTTCAAGATTGTGGCGATCCCAAATGCCATAACTACCTAAAATTCCATTATAATTCAACGAGAAATGCGGCGAGCGTTTAGGTACCCTCCCTGGTGGTAAGCCCTTCGTTTATTTTGTAGAATAGTTTTAATTTCATAGGTATTTTTAGTTTAGTTTTATTTATAGGTAATTAGTTTTTTAATGTATTTTATTTTAATATTTTTGTATCTAAATAATATAATCTAAAAAATAAATAAATAGGAATGCGATAATAACAAAGTATGTAAAGTTTACACACCCTGTGAAAAGTGTGTGGAACACTTACATCATACACAAAAAGAGGATCTCAACCACACATTTTTTTTTTGTGTAAGAACATTTTATTTCTTACATGTTTATAATTTGTTTCTTTTAATTTGAAATGAAAGTATATTATATAAAATGATGTCTGGGCATTGACTGCTGACGGACAGACCTATATTTATAGGCTTAGTTCGGCTGCAAATTCTCGTTTTCCTGTACCATAATGCATGATGATATACATATGTTATTGTTTTCATATCCAGTAAACTATACTGAATAAAGTTATTAATATGAATCCATTATTTGGAGACTCTAACGTTTTCGGTTAAAGTAATAGACTGCCGCCACAGTGTACCATAATTTTTAGTACCTAAATAATTTTATTTTAGTTTAAAGTTTTCTTTTGCTTCGTTTTATAGAAAATACTACATTATACATACTATATTATACAAAGGGATAAGTACTGCAGCTTGAAATGTAAATATTAATAAATTATCAAATAATAATAAAAAAAAACAATAAAGAAAAGAATTGTAAATATAGTTAGTTCAATTTGTTAATTATTAAATCACGAAAATATAATGGTGAGTTACAAATTATTAATAGGGGAAAAACATGCATAATATGTGACCATAAGTTGGGTAGCCTGGTAGAGGATAATCCGACGTTGTAATTTAATACCTGAAACAAAAGAAAATGAAAATTACTCGCTAGTTTATCAACTATTCATTAATTTGAATATTTCATATCGGGAATGGCGAATCGATATCTCACTTTAGATTAGCGGTCAGTGCAAATAGCCTTATCCGGTATATACCTCGTCTAGTTTAAAAAGCTGACCGTCGCATTAAATGCATTGTAACAAGATCAATACTGTTATGAAAGGAGATTAATTTAACAGAAACAGTTTAGCATCAATTATATTATCTGTTATGATTCCTAGTCGTAAATACACAAAATATGTTTAATTTATATGTGACATTTTTAGAGTCACCCAACTCGATAGGTTTCAAATAATCACAAGCTTGCTACTTGTCAATCAAGTTGGCTAACTTTGAACTAACTCCAAAATAATTAGCCGATTGCTGATATGTAATATATCAATCAGACCACAACCATATATTTTCATCAGTCGACATATTTTTGATATGTTAAAAGTAATCAAAACTTTTTGCCTTTTTTGTTATCAGTGAACAATTTTAATAATTGTAAGTAATGTTATACTCGTATAATGTTTTTTTTTATCTCAGTCATTACCTGTAAATTTTCCGAATTTAATAAGTCTTAAACTTTTTAAACTTTCGTGAACATTCATAATAGTTTTTTTATAATTTTAACGGGTCTTTACGCTATTTACCTTAGAGAAATATTTCTCCCGACGTTTCAGCCAAGTTGCATTGGCCGTGGTCACGGGTCGACTGGATCTATGCGGTGTAGTTTCGTACATACTGGGCGGTAGATGTAAGCCTACCCACTTATCACTTTAAAAGTTTTTAGAAATCACGGGCTTTTTAATAAAATAATTATAATAACGTACTATTCTAGGGTAATAGTGACGTAGTCGGGACAAATATGTCTCTAAGGTAAATCGCGTAAAGACCCGTTAAAATTATAAAAAAAACTATTAATAAGTCTTCATTTTAAACTAGACATTGTAAAAGATCTTTTGTTCATAACGGTGTACAACGTAGTGTTACGTTACGTTCGAGATATTAACATTTAGAACGGAACCGTTTGTATAGTAATTTTAAACACGGCGCAACAGTAAAATGCACTTTAATACGGATTTTATTTTTGTTTGGATGCTTTAATGGATGGTTTAACTGTAAATCTAATCTTAATCTTAACAGCAGCTATAATTTTAAGTTACCTTTTTTTTTTTTAATAATTGTTTGTTCTAGCTTATAGTATGACAATGCCTCTTTACAGCAGCTATTATCTTAACTGACATTTATATTTTTATTTTTATAATTGTGTCTGTCTTAGCTTATAGTATGACAATGCCTATATACAGCAGCTATTATCTTAACTGACATTGCCATTTATATTCTTATAATTGTGTCTGTCTTAGCTTATAGTGTGACAATGCCTATCTACAGCAGCTACAATGATAAGCGTTATTCTGTATTTATAATTTTGTTATTTTATTGTTTCTCTTTTCAAATGATTTATCATGTACTGCTCCAGATTCACCAATATGTACTATAAAATTATATCGTTTTATATCAATATTGTAAAAATTGACGTGTAAAAGTGCAGAATACATATCTTTTTGTCCTATGCCTACTTGCAAAAATAAACGAATTGAATTGAATTGAATTGAGCGTTAATGGTAGGTGTAAAACTGTTTTTTTCTACTGGTCGGGGTAGATAGTTAGGCTATTTATCCACTAGTGATACAAAGATATTCAAGGTCAAAAGCAAAAAAAATATACTTTGTTTTCTAGTTTTTCGTTAAACAGTAAGCTTTATCATAACTAGAATGCAAAAGTTTTAGATTATTAAATTATCTACAAAAAATGTTCTTACTTAATTTTTTTTTTCTTCAAGATTCCTAAAATATTTTTAAACTAAAAGTTGAAGAAACTATAAGTGATTGTTTTTATATTCTGTGACACTTTTTTTAATATAATAATTAATAAGATAATCCATACTCAAAAAATGACACAAATAAATGTATATCGCTTCCGTGGTCTAGTGGTAACAAACGTTGCCGTGAAGTCGTGGGTTCGATTCCCCTTGGGGGCAAGTTGTACATTGTATAATTTGTCTCGGTCTGGGTGTTTATATGTATATATTTACAAAAAAATAAAGTATAATATGTAGTTTATCAACCATCTAGTTTCCGTAACACAAGCCTCGTAGCTTACCACGGAAACTAAATGGCGCTGTGTGACCTGTCTGGAAATATTATTATTATTATATTTTTAACTGACTTCATACATAATTAGACAGTTGCTACCACTATGCCAGCTTATATAATAACATTGATTGCATTTACTCATATAATCCAACTTATTTTATTTAGTAAAAAGTGACCTCCAAACTTAGTCCTAGCTTAAAGGTCGTTTCACACAAAATACTATTAAGTATGAGAACAATATCACACAATTCTCAAGATTTCCGAGAGATTGCCAGCGGCTTATGCATTACAAAGGCTTCTAAGGTAAGGTTGAATATACATAAACCTAATTGGCACGCGTTTCAAAATTACAAATATCATCATAAGACAGACAGTGACTGGAAGAATATTTTCGAATAATTGCATGTCGCACTTAACTATTTAATAATAAAAAACAATAAAAATGGGACAAATAAAATGAATAAAATCAATAAGTCGTATTTCATGAATTTCTTTAACTTCTGAGATCATTCACATTATTGCGCACATTTTTTCCAGTGGCAAGCTCGTCGATGTCTCCAGCGTACCAAACTCGAGAAATATCACAAACAAATTAAATATTAATTAAATGTATTTATTTACAATAATAAATATTTTTGTGTCCCGACCAGGAGTCAAACCCACGACTAAATCCTCGGACTTAACCGCTAGACCACGGAGGCAGTGGTTGACATTATGCTACCTATTTTGCTAGGGGCGTTAGGTGTCGTTAAAACTAATAAAACAAACGTTAAGTATATAAAAAAAAATTGCTCGATACCCGCTTCTGTCTTAAATTTAACCTCATTGGTCATAGAGTCTGGCTAATGAAAGTAGACAATCGAATTATTTGGAAACTTTCAAATGGCAACACTATTGTGATAGAGTATTTTTTTAATATGGCTGTTGTCAAACATTTGTTTTTAATTGTTTTGTTATTAATTCTTCATTTGCGTTGTAAAATATGAATAAAACTATTAAAAGTGGAATCCGAAAGATATTATTTTTCATGATGTCCAAATACCAAAAAAAAAAAAACAGAAAATGTAGCTGAATTCAACCAAAAACAAGATTGTTTACGTATGGTATTCAATTTCTTAGGTTAGTATGATTTATTATTTTGATACATGCAACAAATAATCTTCTCAGTGAAAGCATTTAACTTTCGTTTCTATTTTTTGCCGTATAGTTAATAAGTGTAATAATCCGAACATAGGTGTCAATTGTTTGATAGGAAATTTTGAGGGGTACCATACTCGTATAGTCCAGTAACTTTGTCGCCTGAAAGTATGAGGTAGTACTGATTTTTGCAGACTTGTTTATGATGTGGGCCTAATGAATAATCCAAGTTAGTGACCTCGAGCCGAACGCAACTTTGTCAAAAATAGGAAAAAACCGCTCGTAATTTTTTAAATTTTGCCGATTATAACCCTAAAGGACTACTTTAAAAAAAAACGTTTTTAGGACATTATTAAAGTAGACTAAATTAGCTACAATATGATACTAGAACTGTCTCTGTAAACCAAATAGTTTCCGAGATTAGGCCTTTCAAAGTTTTTTTTTTCGAAGTTCGCAATTTACTGGTTACTGGACTAATACTAATATTTTATGAATTTTCCGCGCTTTTCGTTATCTACTCTCATTACCCAGACTCTAATTAAAAGGGCAAACTATTACTACGAAATCGATTACATAATATGTTAAAGTTGTAGTCAAATAATTAATAAATAATAATAATAAATATTTCCAGACAGGTCACACAGCGCCATCTAGTTTCCGTGGTAAGCTACGAGGCTTGTGTTACGGAAACTAGATGGTTGATAAACTACATATTATACTTTTTTTTTTGTAAATATATACATATTATACATATAAACACCCAGACCGAGACAAATTATACAATGTACAACTTGCCCCCGGTGGGAATCGCACCCCGAGTTCACAGGAAGTCCTTATTAAGTTATTATAGTCTAAACACAGCTTACACGCACAATAGCTTTGAAGGAATTCAATTCATAATGTCCCGTATTGTGAGAGTTATATCGTTGCGCGGGCGTTCATGTGGGCGAACACATGAATATTAGGCAGACTTCTTTGGGTATTTGTACTCTTTCTTTGCTAACGGTGATTTCATTAATATAGATTTTTGGTGCAAAGATACAAGCTACTTTAAGGTGTCATCATCATCATAGCTCATAGAGCACAGAGTTCTAAAGATTCACTTCTGTAACAAGGGCCATAGAAAACATAATATTCCTGTAGAATAATATTCTCGGCACAAGAGTTCGTTCGCAAGGGTCTTTTTTTTGCCAATTTCTTAACGTCTTCCACAAGTTGATTAAAACATTATAACACATTGCTAAATAAACTAGTTTATGTGTAGATATTTTTTTTTTTTTAATGTTTTACGTCGACTTATAGGCAATGCCGATTATAAGATAAATGTTTCTATTAGCAACAAAAATGCCTGGTAGATGTTCAAATGTATTTTACTATATTTTGAACATATTTTGTTGTTGTAGGTTTATATTTATATCAATTCATATTGTAAAGTATCATCACGACCGTTTCCCTTTCGGGGTGGTTAAAAACCACGCTTTTTAATTAAGCGGATTCACATTTAGCCAACTTTACTATAGGCCAATCATGACAAATGGCAAGCTCGTCGATGTATCCAGCTTACCAAACTCGAGAAATATCACAAATAAATTAAATATTAATTAAATGTATTTATTTACATTAATAAATATGTTTGTGTCCCGACTAAGAATCGAACCCGGTACCTCCGAGTCCAAATTCACGGACTTTTAACCGCTAGACCACGGAGGCAGTCGTCGCCTAATATAAGATACTCGTAAATGATTTCATTTGTGACAAAAATGCCTGGTAGATGTTCAAATGTATTTTATTACATTTTGGACATATTTTGTTGTTGTAGGTTTATATTTAGGTCAAACATATTGTATTTGAAAAAAAAAAATAGAATAAGCCAGAATAGCCGAAAAGGCCAGATTGTAATAAATGATTTGACTTTGATAGTAATAGAACAGCCATCGACAACTTTCATTCATTCTATGGATTCACCGTGCGGGTGCCGGGTCCATCGTATGTGGGTAAGAGGTGAGAAGAATGGTGTCTCGGGCTTGCGACCGACAATAGGCTAGTTTAAAAAGGAGGCCTCTTTTTTTATTGTTGCACAATACGATCCATCCACGATTCCACTCCTCTCCCTACCCAACCAAATATTCCAACCAAGGATTCCGTTAATGCCGTCTTGAAAGCTATTTCCATAAATGTATTGACGGCAGATCTGCTTAGGCCCAATACTTTCAGTAAGTGGTAAAATCTATGACAAATGTACGTAAGTAAAGTTTACTTCTCATTGGTATATCGTCTGTGAACTGGCAATCCCTAACTGTTAATTGATAATTTTCAAGACATGAAAAAAACTAATTATTTTTATAGAAATAATTTTTACTTGATTCGCCTTGTTTATTTTCTTAAAAGTTAAGATAGGAAAATTTGCCAGTTCAAACTTCGATCTCAAGATTAAAGCGTTTTAAATCCACCACTGTTGTATTTGCACCTAAGTACAAACATGATAGTAGGTATGCAGTGGCGATGCGTACGCGCACATTGGGGGAGGAGCTAGCGGAAGAGGATGTCGCTCAAATGCTGATTGCTCCCGGCTAACGATCAAACATTTACCCATTTTACCATCCAACGGTAGTAAACTATGACAAAATGCGGTGACACTAATTGTGATTAATTGTCAAATGCGGATGTTGTGGTAATGCATTCGGCTTTTACGGTAAATAAATTCTTAACACATTACGTGTATTTTATTAAACTAAATTCGACGTCCCATTGTTTATACCTACTGCATTTCTCATAACAACATTATTTATTCCGATTAGAGTATTCTCCACAGATCATCACATCAAGGTGATAATTTACGACGACTTAATTTTTGTATAAAAAATTGAAATCATTTTGAACAATTTATTAGCTTTAAAACATTAAACGAAATAAGCACTTTCCATTAGTTTAAAGGTACCTTCGACTATTCCATCCTTATAAGTGACACTATCAGCTGGTGCAATAATACAGATGAGTTTTTTTTTAAATATAACGGTTCGATCGCCTTTGATTTTTTTTCACTATTCCTTGTACTTTAAGACTTGGCCTTGAAGTCTCACTTTAAAAATTAACCCTTTTTTATATAGCACGACACCTTATGGTAAGTGGCGCACGAGGTCCATTAATGTTAGCAACTGGAGTCAGACAATCATGACTGACATCAGTCCCTAACACTATGCCGGTTTGATTGGGCATAACGGCAATTCGAGCCTGTCCCGAAACGTGTGGCTACTCTTTACTGGGTTTATCGGCATGAACGGTGGATTTCTCCCCGCCCCAGCAGACTGGGCAATTTACCACCATCAGTCCGCCTACCACCAATTCGTTGTTCTCGTTGAAAGTGTGTGCCATTTGCAATGATGTCAAATGTCAATTTTTACTTTCAAGGAGAACTAATAATTATATTTAAAAAATAACACCGCTTGGAACAAGGTTTACTGAATATATTTATTAATATACGAGTATACAATACATATAACTGCCTGCGTGGTCTAACGGTTAACCGGTTAAGTAAGTGTATTTGAACGCGAAAGTAACGGGTTCGATACCTGGTTCTCGAGTTTGGTACGCTGAGACATCGAAGAACTTGCCACTTGGCATGATGGGCCTATAGTAAAGTTGGGTAAATGTGAATCCGCTTCTTCAAAGCGTGGTTTATCACCAGAGTAGGTCTATATGATTCCAGATGAAATCTGGTTAAAAATAACACTAAGTTTATAATCGCAACGCGTGACGATTGTTGCTGCATATAATTATTAAATAACCGTTCAAGTTCACACACATTATGAACAATATATACAATATACTTGTACTGTAATAACTCAGGTTATTTACCTTTTACATAATGTTCAATGACCTAAAATACACAAAAGGCACGACTGCAACATTAATACTTCAAGCCCACAAACATTTGATGTTACACTATTGCTTTACTCCGGTTCTTATGCTGCCTATTCCATATGGTTCAAAGGGTATTTATAATTCAAATTCAAAATTCTTTATTGTATAAATTGCTTATTCTAATTACAGTTGTATGTACATGTCATGATGATGCAATCTGCCCATATTATGGGCATACAATATGTTTATGTCAATAGATATTTATTTACAATATTTATTTGTATATAGTTTATATTTAATATTGTTCTTGTCAATTTATTGGAATACAATGTTAATGTCAAAATTTGCATGCTAAAAATTCCTTTATTGAGTAAAAACAGTTGTCAATAAGAATTTTCTTTAACTCAATAGTAAAACGTTTTATAGGTAACTCTCGTATCTCTCTAGGAATTTTATTATATACTCTAATGCACATTATGGTCTAATGCACAACACTCGGACATTGTAATTTTTTACAATATTTTCGTAAAATAAAAAAGTTAAGTATCATCACGACCGTATCCCTTTCAGGGTGGTCGAAACCACGCTTTTTTTTAAAGAAGCTGATTAATATTAGCCATCTTGTCTAGTTGTCGCCGTAATGAAATTTGATAAAAGCCATAACTTCAGTGACACTCGCGTGATGAAGACGAATCGATTGACGTGAAAATCATCAAAATCGGTTAACGCGTTTTCATTGTACCACAAAGGAACATACATACATTTCTACATAGGCTAATAAACACATACTTTAGTTGCGTCGCGTAAAAATGGAGAACCCTTAACAGTCAACGGGCAGACACAAAAGATGCAAGTTAGCAGGTCAGTGCGATACGCAACTGCATCTCAAGTATTCTCAAGGCCAGTTTATGAACAGTTGGTCACTACACCGGATAGACATGGGCTTATTTACTGTTATACAGATAATAACGTGTATAAATAGAATGAACAATATTAAACAACTTCATTCATACTTTCCAATACAAGTTTTCAATGAAAGGGTTCACATATAAATTCAAAAAATATGTCCATCAATATAAATTCGTGGCTGTAAAAGCCGTGTCAGCTTAAATTTAACAAGTAAAGAACACATTTAAATCAGATTTCATTCCAAAATTATTTTAAAAAAAAATGCAATATTTATAAAATAGACTTATAAGTTTTGGCCAACTTTTTATTTTCATTTTGCAATATAGTATGTATGGCTTCTCCATACAAACTGTTAATTTTAAATAGCCAATTTGTATGAAGAAGAATTTTTTTTTGACAGTTCCCAAATGTTTTCTTAGTTGTTTGTTACTATCAATAGAATCACCTATTATGAGAGCATATAAAGTCATTCCGTATAATGTATATCGCCGGGTTAGAGCGAAAACCAACTATTTTTTTTAGTAAATACACTTTTTCACACCAGTCGTTTAAAAAACTTCTGCTTTTTCAGTGTTAAAAATGACTAAGCACTGTGACGCTTAGTTTCGAAGATAGTGGCTCTTAAAATCAATTAAACAAACGGTTTTAGCCGAAAACGCAAATTAAAAAGTAATTAAATGTGCATAATATTTTTCAATTTTTTGTGCAATAATGTCTAACTTTGTTGGTTTTTGTTCTTTCACGGCGATGCAGCTCGTAAAACAGCTAGGATTTCTAAATTACTCCACGGGTTTTAGTTTAACGATATAATTGACAATGCAAGTGTCGATGACGGCAATCACGGGCGGTGATGCAAGAAAGGGTTTGCACAATCACTGCCATAAAGAATTACTTCGATTGATTACAAAACAATAATTTACCATTACTTACATATAGGTTTGTATCAATAACAAAAATATAGGGCTTTTTAATAAGAGGCACGTTCCAGTTATAAGACCATGCTAACATCATAACCCAGAGCCAGCAACTGTTTAATTTAAGATATTTTTTTAGCACCGTTGCCTTTGATAAATGGAACTCCTTTGTATTTTTTTTTACATTGACAAGTATTTAAAACTATATTTTTATAAAGTTTTAAGTTTATTAAAAAGCCTTCATAACAAAAGGGCATACATAAAGAGGTTGATAAAGGTCGACGAAGCGAAAGAGGTATGTCGTGATCGTATCAAGTGGCGCTCGATTTAAATCATATTAGAAAATAATATTTACAAAATATAAAATAATAATTACAAACTACTTAAATTAAATTAAATAAATAAAAAAATGTCCTCGAGAGACGTCCCAACAAAGATAGTCCGAAGAAAACTGGCAACATTCCCCCTTTGTATAGCGAGGCTAATACGTTGGCAGAAATAATTGCCAGCCTTCCTGTCTCCAGATTTCTCAGGCAGCCGTATGGACAACTTGTCCAAACGTTTGTCCATTTGTCAAAAAGTAAACACTTCCCGTAGCACTATGTTGATGTTAACATTTCATTCAGTTTTATTTGGTAATGGAACAGTTAAATTTTATGCTAGCGCCGCTATTAATTTTTGTAAATGGAACGCAGCAAAATGTGTTTTTTTTAATTTGTTATCGTACAATCTCGCTAAACGCTAAATGTATGCTAGATATTTTCCAAAATTTGTATTGTTGTGTTTGTACACTATTTTGGTTTTATATATAGAACTTGGTTATTCTCGTATTTGATTAGTTATTTTTAGATTCAAATAGTTTTAACATTGAAAGGAGAGGGAGCAACGAACGATCTTGCTATTAAACGAGCAAAGTCGGCAGACATCTTAGAGCCAGACGTCTTTACGAGTGTTTGGTTGGGTCATTGATTCGTAAAAGAGCATAATATATAAACATAGGTACAATAAAAAATAAAAATGTAAATAAAATTATAATTTGTAATTAGGTGACAATCGTTTTTTTGTTGTATATATTGGATTATTAAATTTTGTACTTTGAGGCTCGAATATTATTACTATTATTATTATTGTGTAGATTTACTTTTTTTTATACTAGCACAATTTGTGACCTTGATATCACCTGATGGTATGTGGGGAGCCAGATCCATGAATGTTAGCAACTGGAATCAGACACTTATGACTGACATCAGTCCCTAACACTATGCCGGCTTGACTGGACTTGGCGACAATTCTAGCCTGATCCCGAAATGTGTGGATACACTTTACTAGGTTTATCGGCACGAACGGTGGATACCTCCCCGCTCCAGCAGACTGGACAATTTACCACCATCACTTTGCCTACCACCTATTTGTTGTTCTCGTTGAAAGTATGTGCCATTTGCAATGATGTCAAATGCCAATTTTTACTTTTAAGGAGAACTAACATTGTAAGCTTGCCATGGTGATATTTATATAAAAATAACACCGCTTGAAACAAGACTGACTGACTTTAGTTCAAGTTAATAATAATTTTATCCATTTTATTTTATTTTTAGTTATTTCCTTCTCTTTATATTTAATGTTGTGTAGGTAATGTTGTAACAACCTAATAACTACGTAAATTACACATTTGTATTTAGCATAAGCTTTATATGTATTTCTTAGCCAAAATGTGCAATAAATATAAAACTGAGTACATTGACCTGTTGTAAAGCGATAGTAAAGATAATGCCCTCACCTAAGAATAACACTCAACTATAACCACAGGATCAGAACCGTAACAAAGAGGTGTTGCCGGTAAACTATACTAAAACAATATCTCTTTGGCGTTAACAGTACGATAAGCACGATACCTTATCGACCATGCGTCATGTGCCAACTGCGATTGATTCCTAAACAATGATCTTGAAATTAGGTAGATGTAACACTAAAGAACGAAAACGGTTCCCACAAATAAGTGCACGAGAGCGCAGTGTGTCAGGCTCAAATCATATTAACATATTATCATCACATTCTCTTGAAACACAGCAGCAGAGGAGCTAGAGATGGGCTTTCTCAAAAACGACATAATTAATCCAAAATCTGTGGATTTAGAGATTTCTCGTTGGGACACAATTAATTATTAGTGATATTTCTTAAGTTTGGTACGCTAGAGACATCGATAAGATTGTCATGAAGGGCCTATAGTAAAATTGGCTAAATGTAAATCCGCTTCTATAAAATCGTGGTTTCTGACCATCCTACAAGGGATACGGTCGTAATTATACTTAAATTTTTCACAGATTTTACTTGCTGTAAACTGTTCCGTAATGCATATTTAAGGAAGCGTTTTCAGATAGATTTTGAAATTACCGATTTATTAATGCTTACGTTAAAATTATATTTAAACCAGAAAAGTCGTGAAAGTTTTTCCAAAAACACTACACTCATAAGTATGATTTAAAATTTTACTGCGTTGTATTTTAAGTAGTTTAAAAAAACCATGATCTTAATCTTTTTTGTATTTTTTTTACGCATAGTAGGTATCTTGGCGCGGCATCAAAATAGAAAATTCTCATAGATACATTTTAACATAATTATAGGATCCCAGATAACTTGAAAAAATTTCACGAACGATTTGAAGATTCTACGCTTTACGCAATGGAAGTTGGTGTGAGAGGAATTTCAGCAAAATCCTTTATTAGACCTTAGCAAGTCTGCCGTCAATACATTTATGGATAGAACTTCCAAGACGGCATAAGCGGAATCATACAGTATTTGGTTGGGTAGGGGAAAGGAGCAGAATGATGGATGGTGGGCGTCTTGTTGCGCAATAAAAAAAGAGGCCTTCTATTTGAACCAGCCCAGTTCTTTCTTCTTCTCTTCCTTCCACGCACCGGACGTCCATTGACCGGGCACATGTTTAGAAATTTGTCTTCTCTTCTATAATATGCCAACTTCTGTTGCATAAGTTTAACGTGTAAGTTAACGGTTTAAGTTTAATTTGGTTCTGCGTTATCTATAGTTGGAAGATCTATGTTCCTCTATTATCTTACTGCAATAATGATAGCTTATCAAATAGTTTTTCTTGTAAAAATAAGTTATAGACTACGCGACAGCACCAGTTTCTTAATAAAAACTTGATTTTGTATTTTTATTACAGGTTATCGTTAAAACAAATTGAATTTAATACAATTTTGCACCTTTCAATGAATGCTCAATGTTGTCCCAATGGTTGGCTGGAATATCTAGCGGCATTATAAGCCCGCCTTTGTATTTGTGCAATAAAGATTTAAATAAATCAATAAACACAAGTTTGGTACAAAATAAAACGCAATGTACAATGAAAATTTCAAATCCTGCATCACCTGCTCTGTTATCTTCTTAAATGAGCCAACAACGCTCAGTTCCCTGACTGTACCTACATTTGAGTATGTGTGATGTTTTAAGCTTCAACAGACTCAGAAAGTGTTGAACAGTTGATGATAATTATTAATGTAAAACATTTTTCTATAGCATGTGTTGGAGACTGATGGCAGTCTCTTCCAGAGGTTGTCAATATTTGATTCCAGTTGCTAATATACCTGGAACTCGCGAGGTTACATGTCGTACTTAAAAAATCGCATTAATCTGTGAACTGGCAAATCGTCCTAGTATGTTAATTGTTTACTTTTCAAGAGAAAGAAACCTAGAACTATTTTATATAGTAACATTTTAGTAAAAACAATGAAACACTTCCGTTTATTGTTTGATGTTTTATTGAGTATACTTAATATAATTTTTGTTTCATTACGGACAATGGGGTGTATCACTAACTTTTTATCACGATAGATGGCGCCTGATAGATGGTACCTTATATAACTGTCAGTTGCATAGAAAACTTGCATTTTTATTACGATATTTATTATTTTCTGGATATTATGTCGAAGTGAGCAGCTTTTAAGTGTACAAATCGAGATTTTCAAGCGAAATCAAAGATTTGGCGATCTCAAAATTGCTGTTCTATTAATTCAACCTTTTTTTCTTTTTAAAGACGATGTTCGCTTTCTTAATTAGTATTTTAAGGTAGGTAACGTTAATTTAAAATTCATTTTTCTGTTATAAAAATAAAAAAACTACAAAAACATTTTTAAAATGATGCGTCAAAGGTGTAAACAAGGTACCAGTGCCGCTAGCGACATCTACAATAAGCTTTGCCTGATACACCCCATTTACGTCTATATTTTTTTTTTTCCTAAAAGTTGAATTTCCCAGCTTAAAGTCCCGTCTTAAATGCCCGTCGTGATAACGGAATGAAATTGATGAGAAAATCCAGCAATACAAATGTGAAATATCACTTTATGAATAACAGAGTTGTAAATATGTGGAACAAAATACCAGAAGACATATTGAAGTCCCCAACTGTAAACACTTTTAAAAACAGACTGGACAAGTGGCTAGTGACAATTGACATAGACTATGGTGATAACTGACTATTTTATGAACTTTACACCAGTGCTTGATATAGGCATATCAGCAATGCGCTGCTCGCCTATTAATCAATAATAATAATAATAAAGACTATCTTTGCCGGTATACATATTTATATACGAGATACCAAAGTAGACAAATTAATAATATATTAATTGTCATAATTGAAATAATTTTGCCTTAATTATTTTAATAATAATTATATTATTAAACATTAAACATACAAGGAGCGGTTTTAAGCTTAAACAATAGATAAAATTGATTTGTAACTAAGTAGCGTATGGTACTGTTATAATATGCACCCTACGCTAATCCATTGTACAGTAAGTAGCTGGCGACGCATTGTTGCTACGTTTCGCGTAAACAAGGCGTCAGCTAAAGTACAGTGGATGATGCAATAATTTCTATAATTATGAGTTTCCATGCGTTTTCAAGTTAGTTCAGAATCAGGCTTCGTCACGGGCACATCTAAGAAAAATAAACAATCTACAAAGGAAGAACACGTTGTTTTAAAAAAGTCTCCACGTTCCTGGCCCGTAACAAATTGGTGTCAGAAGTGGGATTGTTGAGGGATACCGTTCCAGAATCGCTTCTCTAGTTGAGCTGACATCCTCCCTCTCGTCCTGTCTACGCGTGTCAAGATCGTCGAGTACTTTCCTCCGGGTTCACCGTGTCTCCGTGTTTCTCTCCGTGTCTCTGTCTCTGCGGGTTCACCGTGATTCTACGAATCTCTGTCTCCGTGCCTCCGTATCTATAATCCTCTGAAGTCCTGTTCTAACTCACTTACAATCCTGAGTGCCTCCGGGTTCACCGAGTCTCAAGTTGTATTTTAAACTCTGAAGAAAGCTCTAATCTGAAGAGAGCGAAGCGAAGAAAGCTCTAATCCGAAGAGAGCGAAGCGAAGAAAGCTCTAATCCGAAGAGAGCGTTTGCCGCCTCCTTGCCGCCTTCGTCGTCGTGTCTTCAAGACCTCTGTTCCTGCTTCTTCCTGCTAGCATCGTGTTGGTCCTCGTTCCTGCCGTCGTGCTCCACTGTATCCGGCCAGTCACCAGATGTTCAGCTTTATCGCAGTAACGCTGTAAGTAAGCTTTCAGATCGTTATTTGCCAGTTTCATTATATTTCAAGTTCATAATGTCTCAAGTTGACAAAAAAGATGTTGGTTTCGCAAATCCCGAAGTTCCTATCCAAATCCTATGCCAGTTTATAAATCCCTATAAAGGTGATAAACAAAACTTGTTAGCCTTTATTTCAAATTGCCAAAGCGCATTAGACCTGGCCAACGAAAATCAAAAATTCATCCTTTTCAAGTATATAATATCGAAGTTAGAAGGTAAAGCACAAATCGCTGCCTCTAATAAAATATTTGATAATTTTTCCGAATTAAAATCATTCTTAAAGTCGAATTTTGGAGAAGTTAAACACTATAGCCATCTTCTCCTAGATTTACAAAATTGTAAACAAAATCATTTAGAAACCGTGTCTCAATTTTCCCAACGTGTAGAAACTTGTCTAACGCAACTCCAATCCGAAATCCATAATTCAGACACTTTAAAGAAAGATATATCCGGTCGTATTGCGATGACAGAAGATCTCGCTTTACATGCTTTCACATTAGGCTTAAAAGTCGAACTCAGCAATTTTGTGAGATGTCGAAATCCGAAAACATTTAATTCTGCCGTAAATATCGCTATAGAAGAGGAGAAAATCCAAAATTTTTATAAATCCTCGATTCCTAAACCTCAATTCCAAAAAACTAACTTTAATAAAAATAAATCGTATCAAAATCATGAAAAACCAAAATTTAGAAGTTTCCAAAATCCTAATTTTAATAGTATGTTTTGTAGATACTGCAAAGAAAACGGTCATACTATATCCACTTGTAGAAAACGTCAATATAACAATAAATTCCTAAATCGTCCATTATTGCCAAATAATGAAAATGTTAACGCTATTGAACAATCAAACGATAATTCAAATAATTTAAACTAATTAATAGGATTCCGAACATGTGCCGACGAGAATCCAAAACTGCAGGCGCATCAATTCTAAACAATGACCCCATTGTTTGTTTAAATAAAAATAATTCTTACATAAAAACCGCTGAATCAGATCCAACGATATCTAATGAGGACATAGCAAAGTCCAACGTATATAATTATTTTCAATTCGAGTCTCCAAATATTTCTACAATTTTCGATGTTCAACTTAACAATATAAAATCTATTTCTCTTCCCTATATAGAAATAAATACTTCTCATACAAAAAATCCAATAAAACTATTAATTGATACAGGTAGTGCTATGTGTATAATAAAAAACTCAAGTTTGTCCAAAATCCCCGATGTTGATGAAAACTTTATAAAATTCAAAGGTATAAATGATATAAACTCTTTCGCCGAAACGAAAGGTAAATTTTTACTAACTCTTAAAATAAATAATGACATGTCCATACCATTCTTTTTCCATTTAGTTGATAACATAAATTTAAATTATGACGGAATAATTGGTTCCGATTTCTTTTTAGCAAATAATGTGTCTATTCAGTATTCTCAATGTAAACTAATTTTAAATGAAAATTTAAGTACTTATATAAAGTTTAAAACTCATGATCCTATTTACTTGATTCCGCCAAGAAGCGAAATGATGATAGAATGTAAAGTCTCTAATCCTGAAATAAACCAAGGTTTAATATTAAATTCACAATTAAAAGAATATCCCAAATTATATTTTTCAAAATGTCTTGTCAATGTAAAACCTAATAATCACATTAATCTGTCAGTACTCAATGTCTCAGATGATGTAATAACTGTTAAAAATCCAATTTTTACTTTAGAACCTGTAACTGAAATTTTAGAAAATAACTCAAATACTACCGAAAATAATTGTCAAAATATAAATTCTATTAATCCTATAAATAATAATTTTTATCGAAAAAGAACTGTATTACAAACTTTAAGATGTGATCATTTAAATAAAGAAGAAACCTCTGCTTTAAAAACTCTTTGTTCAGAATACTCAGATATATTTTACTTAGATGGAGATATGTTAACCTCCACTGAAACTCTAAAACATGAAATACGTACTACTTCAGAAACTCCCGTAAATGTAAAAAATTATAGATTTCCCGAATGTCATAAAGAAGAAGTTAATAAACAAGTAAAATCAATGTTAGACCAAAAAATAATTCGACCTTCTATTTCCCCATGGTCAGCTCCAATTTGGGTTGTCCCTAAAAAACAAGATGCCTCCGGAAAACCGAAATGGCGTATAGTTATTGATTATCGTAAATTAAACGAAATAACTATAGGTGATGCTTATCCTATTCCTAATATCACAGATATTCTAGACCAGTTAGGTCACAGTAAATATTTTTCAACCCTAGATCTTGCCTCTTCCTTTCATCAAATTCCTATGAACGCTAAAGATTCTGAAAAAACTGCATTTTCTGTCCCGTCTGGACATTACGAATTTACAAGGATGCCATTTGGACTCCGAAATTCCCCTTCTACATTTCAAAGATTAATAAATGTTGTATTATCAGGTCTCCAAGGAATTCATTGCTTTACGTATATGGATGACATAATAACTTTTAGTCATGATCTTCAATCTCATATAGAAAAATTAAATTTAGTTTTCAATAAATTAAGAGAACATAATCTTAAACTCCAACCCGATAAATGCGAATTTCTTCGTCGTGAAGTTCAATATTTAGGTCATATAATTACAGATCAAGGTGTAAAACCCGATCCGAAAAAGATCGAATGTGTTAATAAATTTCCAGTTCCTAAAAACCCTAAAGATATAAAATCCTTTCTTGGATTAGTCGGATATTATCGAAGATTCATAAATAACTTTTCTCATATTACAAAACCCTTAACCAGTCTTTTAAAGAAAAATATTAAATTCAATTGGTCAGAAGATCAACAAAGTTCATTCGAAATATTGAAAAATAAAATCACTACTGCTCCAATCTTGCAATTCCCTGATTTTTCTAAACCTTTTATTTTAACTACTGATGCTTCAAACTATGCAATTTCCGCGATACTTTCTCAAGGAGAAATTGGTAAAGACTTACCAATATCATATACTTCTAGAACCTTAAATAAAGCCGAAGGAAACTATTCTACTACTGAAAAAGAATGTCTTGCTATAATATTTGGTACAAAAACCTTTAGACCATACTTGTACGGTCATAAATTCACTGTAGTCACA
This sequence comes from Tinea semifulvella, assembly GCA_910589645.1. Lineage (NCBI taxonomy): Eukaryota > Metazoa > Arthropoda > Insecta > Lepidoptera > Tineidae > Tinea > Tinea semifulvella. The sequence continues at coordinate 4,974,461 of OU342596.1, forward strand.
GATCATAAACCACTACAATGGTTATTTAATTGTAAAGATCCAAGCTCCAGATTGATAAGATGGCGCTTAAAGTTAGAAGATTACGAATATAATATCCAATACAAAAAAGGAAAGTTAAATTGCAATGCCGATTCCCTATCTCGTAATATACAAACCATAAATGAAGATAATAACTCTGATTCCTACGAAAAATACTTACAACATAGTCGTCAAACTCCCGTCTCATATGACACAGAAATTAAAGAACATAATGAGTCATTATTACAAACGAAATGTAAACTAATTGTATTTCCTTCATCCATAGACTTAGATGAATCTGTTCCATATTTAAATGAAATAATAAACCTATCAAATAATGTTCCCGATGTAAGTCAAATTGAACGAGAATTATTCACTAACTTTTCTACTTCCAATAATAAACATTTGTTTACTCATTTATTTCTTCGTGTTCATCACTATGATGAAATTCCCTACAAAAACATTTTCAATTTATTAAAAGATTATAAAGATATGATTGAATTATTATATAGCGAAGAAAAAGAATTTGCTATATCAGATTTCCGAGATCCCTTTAATAAAATTTCTTATACAAGAATATATAATATGTTAGCCTATATATTCCATAATTCCGGTATCAAAATTAATATATATAAAAATAATGTTTCTTATCCTACTCCAGATGAAGTAAAGAAAATACTAAAAGATAATCATGATTCCCTAACTGCTGGACACCCCGGCATAAATCGCATGCTTGATAGAATAAAAAGTATGTATTGGTGGAAATCAATGCGTCAAGATATCGAAAATTACGTAAAAAGTTGTAAATCTTGTCAAGTAAATAAACCACTTCGAAAAACTAATCGTTCTCCTATGATCATAACTTCCACGGCTACTAAGCCAACAGAAAAAATATTCCTAGATATTGTCGGTCCATTACCAGAAACGGTCACCGAAAAATACAAATTCATTCTAACCATACAAGATGATTTAACTAAATATTCTCAAGCTTATCCTATGAGTTCATGTTCTACAGAAGAAACTGCTCAAAATCTAGTTCATTTTATTTCTCATATAGGTATTCCTAAAATGATCGTAACTGATCAAGGAACTAACCTTTGTTCCGATATGTTTAAACAACTAGAAAGATTGTTTAACATAAAGCATATATATGCATCCCCTTATCATCCCCAAACTTGCGGTGCACTTGAAAGAAGTCACGCAACCTTGAAAGAATATCTCAGATCCTATATCGATGAAAATCCAAATACTTGGGATTTTTATATAAATACTGCAATGTTTGCATATAATACAAATGTTCATTCTACCACGGGTTATTCCCCATTCGAGCTATTGTTTGGTCACAAACCTTACATACCAAGTAGCATTGATACTTTAGAAAATAATACCTATACTGATTATGTACGTGCTTTAAACCATAGATTATACTATAGTCGTATCAAAGCACTAGAAAATATTAATAATTCTAAAGAAAAATCAAAAGAATATTATGACGTCCGTTCTAAACCTGTCAAATATAAAATCGGTGATATGGTGTATTTAAAATGTCACCATAGGCAAAATAAAGCGCTATCCCCAATATGGAAAGGCCCTTATAAAATCGTTAAAGTAAACGGAAGTCATTCAGTTACTATTTCAGTGAATCGAAAGTTTATTCGTTATCACTATGACGAAATAAAACCTGCTATTCCTAAATAAAATTAAAATAATTCTTATTCTAGTTCAAAGCTCACGAACAGGGTAACCAGCCCCAAACTCTCAGCTTTGCTAATTAATAATATATATAAATATTAAAGCTCACGGACAGGGTAACCAGCCCCAAAATCTCAGCTTTAAGTTAAAAGTAATTGCTCACGGACAGGGTAACCAGCCCCAAAATCTCAGCTTTACTTATCCTAAATCAGAAGCTCACGGACAGGGTAACCAGCCCCAAAATCTCAGCTTTACTGATTATTAAAATTATATATCCTAGTTAGAAATACTAACTAATCTGAATCAAAAGTAATTGCTCACGGACAGGGTAACCAGCCCCAAAATCTCAGCTTTACTTATTCCAAATCAGAAGCTCACGGACAGGGTAACCAGCCCCAAAATCTCAGCTTTACTGATTATAAAATTCTATATTCTAGTTAAATAAACTAACTAATGTCTATTTCCTTAGTTATTAAGAAACATAACTAACCTCTGTATCCATTGTTATAATAAATAACAAAAATCAGTCATACCGAATTTAAAAAAAAGGTCGTGATTATAATAAAATCGCTGTATCATAGTTATTAAGTATATCTTATTTCTATGTCATTGTATTTCCTAAACGTTAATTCAAGTTAAACAAAGCGTAACGTTAACCTTAACAAGTTCAAATAACTTATGTTCTAATCAATTATAATATTAATATGATTCTATTTCCTTAGTTATTACGAAATATAACTAACTTCTATATCCATTGTTATAATAAATAACAAAACCGCTGTATTCAGTCACTCCGAAAATAAAACGGTCGTGATGATAATAAAATCGCTGTATCATAAGTTTATCGTATTTCTATGTCCGGTATTTCCCAACGTTAACGTAGTTTAACAACAGTATATTCTAATGAAAGATTATATTGAAATCTACTGTTTCTAAATTTAATAATACATTATGAAAATATTCTAAATAAAAATATTTAACAAATCCATTTAATGATGATAAAATAAATCCAATAATAAAAATGTAATTTCCTAATTTCTATATCCTTTCATAATGTTCATAATTTAATTGATATCTCTAAATAAGTTATTTATTACCATAATAATAAGATAATCATAGTTATACAAATTCAGTTAGTGTTGCCCCAATCGTATAACTTATTCCATATCCTTCCTTTTCCAACTCCATATGATGTTTCGAAACCAAACACTTTTGCTCTTATTGCCCCTAATAATCCTTATCTGGCAATAACCTCAGATCGCTTATTCTATGCATTACTAGAGAGTTTAAATCAGTGCAAAGTAATAAACAATCAGTGTTTTGTGTGTGAACTAATTAATGTGTTTTCCACAGTAGCAGATCCTACATGTGAGACTGTTCCAAAATATTAAAATTAATAATTGTACTATGTCCATGATTCCGTTTTCAAAGTTGCATAATATAAATAATCTAAATTCCTTGCTTCATGCCAGTATCCATCTGGATTAATTAGATAAAAAGTTAAATGATTTAAAATTAAGCCACTTTGAAAAGTATCAAGTTCACTATATGTCTATATCATATTTCGTATTGTTAATAATCTTTATTGTTTTAATTTATAAATTTAGAAAATCGTTTAAAAGAACAAACCCAGCTAATTGCTGTATTCATATATATAATCGATGTAATAATAACACTTCACGTAACAATACTAAGACTGTCACTAGAGTCTCTGAAGAATCAGAAACTTCAGAAGAAGAAGTCCATGCTAAATCAAGTCAACTTACTCGAAGAAACATTACTATATAAAATAAATGTCTCGTCCTTATATACTATGTCTAAAAATAATTCTATTTCCTAATGTTTCTTATTCAATTTATTTTAATTACTATATCCTGGTTTAAAAAAATAATAAACCATATTCGACTTATTTGAACTATATATATCTAGGTTTAAAATAATAAACTATTCATAATGTTTAGCAAACTCTCTGTATCCAATGTTCTATTTCCGTTTTGCTATTCATTATATTCAATTCCGATATTTAGCAAAATCTCTGTTTCCATGTTAATATTCCTGTTTTGCTAAGTATCCTAGTTCAAATTGTGTAAGTCCTAAAAATGTTGTATCCGTGTCGTGACAAGCATCATCCTTAATTCCTTGAAACGCTATTATATATCCTGTTCTAGTTCCAGTATTTATCATTGCTTTCTGTAATGATAAATCTTAATGAGGGGGTTGTTATAATATGCACCCTACGCTAATCCATTGTACAGTAAGTAGCTGGCGACGCATTGTTGCTACGTTTCGCGTAAACAAGGCGTCAGCTAAAGTACAGTGGATGATGCAATAATTTCTATAATTATGAGTTTCCATGCGTTTTCAAGTTAGTTCAGAATCAGGCTTCGTCACGGGCACATCTAAGAAAAATAAACAATCTACAAAGGAAGAACACGTTGTTTTAAAAAAGTCTCCACGTTCCTGGCCCGTAACAGTACGATAGTCGTGTGTACTCAGTTGTGGTATGACGTAACCTGGCATACATTACATGGCAAACCATCATGCAACTTCCTTCGTAACACCGCGCCTACAATACCGCGACGAGCGATAAGCGGAGCGTTGACAGTAAAAAATTACGGATCAAGAAGCCGCAATATTTCAGAATAAAGAAAAATATAAAATATTATTTCAAGTTAGCCTTTGCCTCATGCCCTAATAATACTGTATCGCTGGAGCCTCCTCTTTAACTATTAACTTTTATTTTGGGGTACAGTTTGCTTATCTTTTACATTAGAAACAATTAATATTCTATAAACTAAGAGTAGAAAAAAAAATCATAATAAGATATAAAAACAAAATAAGGTAAATTTAGTTAAGATTGATAAAGATTTTCTATCATCATTTTTTTTTTCATCATTACAGCCCCTAGAACACAGCGTCCTAGACCTCCACTGCTGGAGATGGGCCTTCCAGAACATATATCTGGAGAATGTGGCCTACACTCGCCACGCTGGCCAGATGGCTTGGCGAGGATTTGATGTAATTTTTATGACAATTAATTAACGATTCTACAAGTTGGTATTAGTGGAACCGGGACCGACGGCTTAACGTAATGTAAATCTATGACAAATGTACTTAAGAAAAGTGTATTTCTAATTGGTACATGCCAGGGGGGTTTGAACCGACCTTTGTAGGATTTAAGGAACGCATTCTTTCAACCGATCCACCACCGCGCAAGATTTTCTATACTTAACATAAGTTATCCAAAGTTTTTGTCCAGAACTTTCTCAGCTAAGTTTTATCCAGACAAGTTAACAATTTGGGCAAAAATTTTATTGACCTAAAATTACTTTTATCATCATCATCAGCCTATGTATGTCTCTCCACTGTTGAATGCTTGAGGGATCAAGGCTTGCCACTTCACACGAGATTGCTGCCACCCTTATACAACCCCTACCATCGTACTTCTTCAGGTCATTCGTCCATCTGGCGGTGGTCTTTCTAATATGTAGTCTCCACTCCAGAACTTGTCTACTCTGATAGTCCCAAATGATTTTACATAATCGTAAATGGTAGACAAAGATCAAGCGTGCTTTTTGCTCCATCATTCACTTCATTTGCCACTTCACTTTTAATGCATTTTTAAAAGTTATAATTTGCCATTTAAATAAATTCTCTTTGTAATGTAGCCAAACCCTAACTTTGCAATTACTTATTTTTACCTTTGCTAATTCCATAATTTTTCGAGTTGCCTTAGTGACCTACTTTTAATAAGTACAATCCCAGAATTTTACCCTAACAAGCAAAACTAACAGCTAGTGGAGAAATAAAATGTTATATATATTGTTAGTATTTCCTTGTGGTTTCAGACTTAGTCATACACACACAAACTTTGATATTGCCATAAGGTCTAAGTATCTTTGTATTAGTATACTCATAAGTTTAATTGAATTTATTTATTTTGCAAGAAGTATTCTGAGCTTTTACACATTTTTTTTACAATATTGATACAATACAATATCATTTTATAGTACATATTGGTTTATCTGTAGCAGTACATGATAACCATAATTTGGGAAGAGCCAATAAAATAACAAAAATATATTAAAATTAAGAAATAAAATAACATAATGCTTAAGGTTATAGCTGCTGTAAATAGGCATCATCACACTATAAGCTAAGAAAGACACAATTATGCTAACAAAATAAAATGGCTAATTTTAATTTTTAAAAATATTTAACCTTATAAGTTTAAAAGAGGCCTCTTGTACACCTCAGAATTAAGACTCCTTTCTCTAACAAACCTAATATTGTTAAATTCTGCTTCTTACATTTTGCAAGCATGTTTTGAAAATGTGCTGATTATCTCTCTAATTGCCAATTATTATTATTGGATAAAATACATAGGTTAAAAGAAGCAGAATTAAACAATATTTGTTTGGTTTGAGAAAGGAACCAAGATTGGTTTGGAAGTATTATTGTACTATAAAAAGGGGCCTCCAAACATTGGTCACAAGCCCCACAGACACTGGAATTGACACCCGCATGATTAATAGTAGTAAAGTATCATCACGACCGTTTCCCTTTCGGGGTGGTCAGAAACCACACTTATAAATAAGCGGATTCACATTTAGGCCGCGTTCGTTTTAAGAAATGTTAGCATGAAAATACAACTTTTTTTAGCACAAGTCGTTCGTTTAATGAAAATTCTAACATTTGATGCTAATTTCCGTATGTCAGTACCGTGTTGAAAGGAGGGTTATTGATGTTACTTTTTGACAGATGTCAAATTGATCGTTTACCATTTTTATATACTTTATAGTTTTCTATTATATTTGTTAAAAAGGTATATTAAACGATTTTATGTAATAAATTCAAAGACCATAATAATATCACGTGTATTGGATGCCATGGTATGATAAAACATGAACGAAAACACTTGTCAAAAAGTAGCATCACCGCTCGTTTTATTTAAGAAATGTTAGCATTGTTAAAAAAAGTGGTATTTCTTAACAAAAACGACATTTCGCGCTGGTTTATGAAGTTGCTACGAAATGTTGGAAATGCTATAACACGAACGCGGCCTTAGCCAACTTTACTATAAGCCAAACATGACAAGTGGCAAGCTCCTCGATTTCTCCAGCATACCAAACTCGAGAAATATCACAAATAAATTAAATATTATGTAAATAAATACATTTACATTAATAAAAATTTTTGTGTCCCGACCAGGAATCAAACCACGTACCTCCGAGTCTAAATCAATGTGATTAATCAATAGATAGATAAGACATTTAGAGGTGCTAGAAAGGATTGCACTTCACATTAAACCGTTGACCGCCTCTGTGGTCTAGTGGTAACAAAACGTTGCCATGAACTCGGGAGGTTGTGGGTTCGATTCCCACCAGGGGCAAGTTGTACATTGTATAATTTGTCTCGGTCTGGGTGTTTATATGTATAATATGTATATATTTACGAAAAAAAAAAAAAAAAAATATGTAGTTTATCAACCATCTAGTTTCCGTAACACAAGCCTCGTAGCTTACCACGGAAACTAGATGGCTCTGTGTGACCTGTCTGGAGATATTTATTATTATTAATCTGATAATCTGACAGGATAGGGAAAATACTAGAATTTTTTGATTATACCCAAATAATATTGATGATTACATCCAATAACAGTAATTATTCTTTGATATTTTGTAAATATTATTTTTTGAATAAATATATATATTTTTTTATTATTAAAACAGTACATCACTATTACTCCATCTCTGTGACAACACATAAAACAAGGGTGTGGTTTGTGTGTTGTTAAAAATTTATTTTATGAGGGAATATTCTAATATCCTTCCATAATTATATTTTTTTTAGAATACAAAAACAAACAAGAGTTACATTACAACCAAGTGTAAAGATTTTAAATGCTATTATAAAAAATTACAATTTAAAGTAACTGAAGAATGTGTGAGACATTCGATGACTTATTGTGCGATTGCTGATCTATTCTTCAGCTCAAAGGAAGTTTTTAAGTCAAGCGTATACTCCATACTTCAACAACTCTCTCTTTTTGAGAATTGCAGTTAAACTTATATTTTTATATTGTTGTTCTGCCATTTAGACCAGGCGACTGTGACCATATGTAACTTGAAGCTTTTAGTTTTATTTAATTTTATCTTTGAATTGTTTGTTAATTCTGTTAATTATTTAGGTTTAAATTTTGCTAACTCACCCCAATTAATGTACAAATTTATATGTTCTTGGTGAGTACTTTTTATGGAATCTGGCTCACATATTGTTAATATCTATTGTTAAATGCTTACTTTAGCCATGACCTCCGTTTGTATTCCAAATGTTAAATAAATAAATAAATAAAAGTTATCCGGAGTGGCATGGAAGAAACCAAGGTTTATTGATTTCACATATGCCTTTAACACAGTAGGTCCTGATTTGCTTTAATTTTAACTTACACTTTCAATGACCTAAACATAATGTGCCTTATGTTTATTTAACTTGTATAATAGTTGCCTGGGTCACCATCCAAATAGGGAAACAGAGCTCCATAAGGTAACCTTGAAACTTTTACTTCATCCATAGATTTCAATAAATATATTACCTGAAACTTCTCGAAGTGTTCTCTCTCAGCGTCTATACTGTTCTTCTTGAGTTGAAGAACTCGAGGAAGCGACAAAGACGCCATGGGTTTTTCTCATGGAGATCACCAATAAAAAATAAGTCAAGTTCACCGGCACAGAACGCAGTATATCTTACACAAATCCAGATCAATGTATTACGTAGTTGATCAAAATTTTAAACCAATACATTATTTTTTTTAAAGAAAAACAAATTAATAATAATCTCTGCGAACGACGTACCTACAACCTTGAGCGAATAAAAAAACTGACAAAATAATGACAAAACGAAACGAAACTACTAAAAACTTGACTGACAGCCCCAGAAGACTGACAGCGGACTGGGCATGGCAGTTCTGTAACGAACTAGTTCCAAAAAGCGCTCCCACAAAGGCTCAACCAAAATTGTCTGGAATGGGGTGTATCAGGCAAAGCTTTTTGTAGATGTCGCTAGCGGCACTGGTACCTTGTTTACACCTATGACTGATCATATTTTAAATTTATTTGTAGTTTTACATTTTTATAACAGAAAAATGTATTTTAACTTAACGTTACCTACCTTAAAAGACGAATTAAGTAAGCGAACACCGTCTTTAAAATAAAAAAAGGTTGAATTAATAGAACAGCAATTTTGAGATCACCATATCTTTGCTTTCGCTTGGAAATCTCGATTTGTACACTTAAAAGCTGCGCACTTTTGCATAATATCGAAAAAATAATAAATTTCGTAATAAAAATACAAGTTTTCTATGCAACTGACAGTTATATTAGGTACCATCTATCATGCGCTATCTATCGTGATAAAAAGTTAGTTACACCCAGTTACACCCCATTATTACGAATAAAGTTTAAAATGTCGATGAAAGTAACAGACTAATTTTGAAGGTCAGCTGCTATATTCGCATTCATTTTAATTGTTACATATTGTTAATATGGACTTGAAATGCCCAACGTGCGGAAAAATATACAGAAGACAAGCCTGGTTCAAGAAACACTTAAAAACACATGAAGGGATCGAAGCACAGATGGTAAGACCTTCGACTAGTACTGCGGATAGAGTTTCCCCTCACATATCCCATGGTACACCTCCATGTGAATTCAACCAGGAGTCCATGACCATCAGGACACGTCTAAGCATCCCGACCATAAAAGAAACCACCTGGAAGGTTCACGACGGAAATCTGGCTGTCATGCTGGATTGTCCTGGTACAAAACAGGATCTTGATAGCCAAGTTCGTGCCTTTCAAAATACTGTCTATGACTACTTCAGTGAGCACTATCCACCAACGACCACTCATGCTCACACCAATAAGGAAAACACTTTTAAGCTGAAATTGAGGCGAAAGAAGAGGGAGCTAAGAAAGAGACTTAGATGCGCCAAAAACATTGGAGATAAACAGCAGTGCCATCAAGTGGCTAGAGCACTTAGATCAATTCTCAAATTGATCCAAGGAATATCGCTCCAAATTAAAGATAACTCCAATCAATACAATAGAGCCAGACACGAAGTCCTCTTTGACAACAACCCCGTCGTCTATGCCAGAAAGATATTCAGCGAAAAAAGTGGTGTACTATCGCTGACCAGAGATCAAATATATAAATATTACAAAGAGACATACACAGAAATACAAAAAGAGGAACAATATCTGGACCCACCCTCGCCTCGACCCGTCAGACCTTTAGAGGACTTCCGATGCCTACCACCAAGCATGGAAGAAATGGAGGAACAAATCAAAAGAAAAAGTTCCAAATCGGCACCAGGCCCAGATGGCATTCCGTACATTGTATATAAAAAATGTCCTCACACCCGTAAGCATTTATATAATATATATCGAAAAATCTGGTCTACTAATCAAGTTCCAAAGGCATTTGGCGAGGCAGTCTTGGTTCTCATACCAAAGAAAACTGAGGTAAATGATCCCAAAGATGCAAGACCGATCGCTTTGACGAATACAATGTCCAAAATCTTCTTCTCCATAGTACAAGCAAGAATGTCCCGATTTATGATCAAGAACGAGTACTTCTCACGCCAGCACCAGAAAGGTTTTTTGCCGGGAGTTTCTGGCTGCTTAGAACACAACACCTTACTCGCTGAGTGTTTGAAGGATGCCAGGAAACAGGAGCGGCAACTAAGCGTCTGTTGGATCGACTTGGAAAACGCATTTGGGTCGGTGCAACATGAATTGCTGCAAACTGCGCTAAAATGGTATAACTTTCCAACACTAATCAGAGATATAATTGCCAATTATTACAAGAACTTGAGATTTGTCGTAACAAACAAGGACGGCTACACAGACACACTAAAATACAATGTGGGCCTGTTCCAAGGCTGCTGCCTATCACCTGTAGCTTTTAATATAATTATCAATATCCTAATCGACAAACTTAAATCTCGTGAGAAGAAGTGGGGATATAGATTCAAACAAAACAACATCTATACGGAATCCGTCTTAGCTTTTGCAGACGACTTGGCGGTGATAACAAGAAATCCCAAGCAATGCCAGGGCTTGCTGAAAATAGTGGATGATTTCTGCTCATGGACAAAGGGAATGAGAACGAAACCATCAAAATGCTTTAGCCTATGTCTGGCTAGGCGAAACACTACATTTACGTCTTATGATCCTGGACTGAGTATAGCAGGGCAGAGAATAGCTCCGGTAAATGAAACCATGCCCTTTAAATTTCTTGGCAGAAGGATAAATTTTCAGGGAAAAACACCATCCCTAGAAGTAGTTGTAAAACAATTCACTGACGACATGAATAGGGTTACTCAACAGCCTATAAGCAATGTCAAAAAAGCTTGGATATATGACAACTACTTAGCATCTCGCCTCACTTGGCCTTTCCTAGTATATGATTTCAACAAAAGCCTACTATCAAGTCTGGACGCGGACGTCATAAGAACATTGAAGTCTTGGCTTGGATTAGCCCAGGGTGCTGACTCCTCAACATTCTTTAGAGGACGGAGAAACTTCGGAATGGATCTGAAAAGACCATCTAAATTATACAAACATCTACGTATAAGCAAATATCAAATTCTAACCAGCTCCCAGGATAATACAATTTCATCCCTTCCAAGAGACCCTCTGGTCTCAGATATGGAACCGAGACTACTATTCTTCAAGAAATTCATGACAGGTGCCCAGACTGACAAAAGAGGCATTGGCTGGAAGAAAAAAGAAAGTGACAAAGAGGTTATAAAATCCTTCCTCAGGAAAGATGAAGAGCATGAATACAGAGTGCACGCGATGACTCTAGAAGTTCAAAATGACTGGCTAACTTTGGGCGATTTTTGCATCCCTCCAGCCCTAAAGTGGCGCACACTAATGTACGATTGGTCTCCGGCGTTGCTAAAGTTCTACCTAAACGCTTTTCAAATGTCCCTCCCGGACCAGAGTAATCTGGTAAGGTGGGGAAAAGCTACGGAAAAGAACTGTACATTGTGTGGTGCTGCCATAGGAACTGCTAGACACACATTTGTAGGGTGCGTTACTCTCCTAGAAAAGGGCTATTACTCACGCCGACATGACAAAGTCCTAGGTGTTATCCGTGAAGCAGTAAGTCTTTCTATTGCAAGAGCCAGAAAGGGACTGACTACAAATAAAACTTTGACCACATTTGTAAAGGAAGGGCAAAGCACGAAAACTAAATGCAAGCCCACCTCGATCCTTGGCGCCGCATCAGACTGGAAAATTCTCATGGATACATTTGAACACCATTATAGGATCCCAGATGAACTAGCTGTATCAGCCTATAGGCCAGACATCTTAGTGTTTTCTCGGAACTTGAAAAAAGTTATCCTTATTGAACTTACCGTTCCGTGGGAATCAAATATTCCAAAAGACCACAACATGAAGTCGAATAAATATTATGATCTCACAGAAGAAATGATCAGGAACGGGTTCAAGACTCAGCTTTACGCAGTGGAAGTTGGTGCAAGAGGAGTTCCAGCAAAATCTTTGCATCACTTACTGAAAGAATTGGGCCTAAGCAGGTCTGCCGTCAATACATTTATGGAACGAGCTTCCAAGACGGCATTAACGGAATCATACAGTATTTGGTTGGGTAGGGAGAGAAGTAGAATGGTGGATGGTGAGCGTATTATCGCGCAATAGAAAAAAAAGGAGGCCTCCTTTTCTTAAACCAGCCAATTGTCGGTCGCAAGCCCGAGACACCATTCTTCTCATCTCTTACCCACACACGATGGACCCGGCACCCGCACGGTGAATCCATGGAATGCTTAGAAATTTGTCTTCTCTCTTCTACAGAGACTTCGTTTTGGTGAAAACCAAGCCTAAAGCTTAAAGCGAATGCTACATTACCCTTTCTGTAACTTAAGTGCAAACATTACATAATCGAATCCCTTAAAAAACGTTTTTTTCCTAAAATAAATTAGTTTTCTCATATAAAGGTGTCCACTATAGACTATGATGCTTAGTAGAAAAATATTTTTGTTTACTTCCCTTTTCTTAATTTGTTTTATTATATTCCCTTATTAAATAATTCATGTTATAAAAGTATTTTTAATGTAAGTATGATTATTGTATATTATTTTAATAAATATACCTTAATGTTGTTAATGTTATTATAACCGTGCCGCAGACAATATTACTTTATGTTTACCCAATAATATTAAAGGTTAAATTAATAACTTTGAAAAGCAGAAAACGTTTATTTTTACGTGAATTAGGTATCGGCAAAACTCAAACTAAAGACAGTAAGTATCAAAACCCACTGAAAATCTACCGTTTGAGCTTAAGTAATGGAATACGGCTGCTGGGTTTTACTAAAAACAAATCACTGTTATTGTAACGAATAAAGTTAAAAAATGGCGTTGATTGTACCAGCAGACAGCTGACCTACAAAATAAAACAAATACATACGACATCATTATGTTTACCTATAAACTGTACATATTTGTGCAACTCAGCCTTAGACTTAAAGCGAGCTACGCGAATACTGCCTGAATGATACTGATGTTATCATTTTAAAGGAACTACTTCACTAGCAGGACGTTTAAAACATTCAAAAATATTTTATTTCCTATTTATATATAATTATAAATTAAAATTTTTCTTCCTGTTCAGTATTATAGTGATTCATGTCGTTAATTTTAACTTTATAATTACATAACAAGATTGAGTATAGAATAGTTGATTGAAAGTATAATATTTTTTGTAGTCTATGTTGTCACAAGGTCCAATTTATAATAATTTGTATGTTGATTTCTGAACGTTGATAGCGGCGGCAAGGATTTCTTTCACATTTTTTGGATTTTTACCGCGACATTTTGCGCGTGTATTTTTATTTTCCTTTCTATTTCCCAAGGTTTGCTGATTTAATTATTAAACTAAGACTTATAATTAGTTAAATACCTGGACATGGAGTTTCTCGAATATAATGATATCTCCGCTGAGATAAAAGGAACTATGGTAGGTTTGTTTTTTAACTTTAGGTACCTAACTTGTTATATTCTAAAATATTTACGCTAATAATGTAATATTTAGGTTCCAGGGAGGCTTAAGATGACCGATCAGAATATAGTGTTTAAAAATAGTAAAACCGGCAAGGTTGAACAAATATCAGCAAATGACATAGAACTTGTGAACTTCCAAAAGTTTGTTGGTTCTTGGGGCCTGAGGATATTCATGAAGAATGGTACCTTACATAGATATGGAGGATTCAAAGAAGGGGTAGGTAGCTTTATAAGATTGTGTTATTACTCATGGAAACCTATAACCTCACTATTCTATTAGACTACAGTCAGCTTCCAAGAAGGCATTAGGAGAATCATACAGTATTTGGTAGGGTAGGGAAATCAGCAGATTAGTGTAAGTATGTCATTGTGCATATTAAGAAAAAGGGCCACACACTTTGGACCAGGCACATAAATCCATGTAATGTATTGAATTTGTCTTCTTTTTCTTCTCGTTCTTCTTTATGAAATAAAATTATGGTTTAACTCTTACAAAACCTATAAATATTTACAAAATATTGCAGGAACAAGAAAAGGTGTCTAAATTCTTCAAATCCAACTACCACAAAGACATGTTAGAAAAGGAACTATCCCTTAAGGGTTGGAATTGGGGAACAGCCAAGTTTAATGGAGCCCTACTTAATTTTAATGTTGGCAGCAACACTGCTTTTGAAATCCCTCTGCATTATGTGTCTCAATGCAACACTGGAAAGAATGAAGTTACGCTTGAGTTTCATCAGGTATGTTTTTTTTTATACCTCTATGTGGGCGAAGACAGTTGTTCGTTAATTGCCCAATCTGCTTGGGCGGGGAAGTATCCACCATTTGTGCCTATAAACCCAGTAAAGTGTATCCACACGTTTCAGGATTAGGCTTGAATTACCCTCATGCCAAATCAAACCGGCATAGTGTTAAAGACTGATGTCAGTTATGAATATCTAAATTGCGCACCACTTACCATCAGGTGGGGGCAAGGTCACATGCTGTGCTAGTATTAAAAAAAAACAACAGGTACTATTTCAATCAATATAAGAATATGCTTTTCAGAATGATGACACCCCAGTATCTTTAATGGAGATGCGTTTCCACATCCCGACCAGTGAGTTGGCAGGAGATCTGGATGCTGTGGAAGCCTTCCACCAGCAAGTCATGAACAAGGCCAGCGTTATCTCTGTCTCCGGTGATGCTATTGCTATCTTCAGAGAGCTACAGTGTCTTACTCCACGGTATGTATTTACTTGCTTGGCATACACGGCTTGTTAATTTCTAATCAGCTTTTAGAAAAAAACACACTTTTTAAAGAAGCTCTTTTACATTTATTTAACTTTACTATAGGCCTATCATGACAACTGGCAAGCCCATTGATATAACTAGCATACTAAAGTTGAGAAATATCACAAATAAATTATTGAATCCCGAACTGGAATTTAAATCCTATACCTCCGTGTCTAAATCCACACTCAACTGCTAGATCATGGAGGCAGTCTGAATACTTATACTCGCAAAATATCACAAATAAATTAAATAAATGATTGTGTCCTGACTTAATAAATGAATAATAAAATAATGTCAATAGGTTTTGAAACTGTAGAATGGCATTGTCATACTCAAATTAACTTATAGTCAATTGGTATTAGTAAATACTTATACCGTCCATACATTTTTATGTGAAGAAGAAGACAAATTTCTAAGCATTCCATGGATTCACCGTGCGGGTGCCGGGTCCATCGTGTGTGGGTAAGAGATGAGAAGAATGGTGTCTCGAGCTTGCAACCAACAATAGGCTGGTTTAAGAAAAGGAGGCCTCCCTTTTTTATTTTATTGCGCAATAATACGCTCACCATCCACCATTCTACTTTTCTCCCTACCCAATCAAATACTGTATGATTCCGTTAATGCCGTCTTAGAAGCTCGTTCCATAAATGTATTGACGGCAGACCTGCTTAGGCCCAATTCTTTCAGTAAGTGATGCAAACATTTTGCTGGAACTCCTCTCGCACCAACTTTCACTGCGTAAAGCTGAGTCTTAAACCCGTTCCTGATCATTTCTTCTGTGAGATGCTCATTGCCTGTAATATGTAGATCTTGTTAGTCTATTGCATAACTAATGGTTAAATTCTTTTATTCCAGTGGTCGCTACGACATCAAAGTGTTCCAGACCTTCTTTCAACTTCACGGCAAAACTTTTGATTACAAGATCCCCATGTCAACAGTTTTGAGGTTATTTTTGTTGCCGCACAAGGATACCAGGCAGATGTTTTTTGTGGTGTCACTAGACCCTCCAATCAAACAGGGTCAAACTCGGTACCATTATTTGGTACTTCTGTTTGGAGTTGAAGAGGAAACTAGCATAGAATTGCCTTTTACTGAGTAAGTAGTTATCGTTATACGGGTGGGGGAAGATTATGTGAAATGGCGAGCCTTGGGGGAGACCTATATCCAGCAGTGTACAGACACAGACTGATAATTAGGATAAATTGATTACTCGACTATGGTTGAAACTAGAATTTAAAGTGTTAATCATTTCAGGGATGAACTAAAGGATAAATATGAAGGAAAGATATCTAAGGAGTTGTCGGGACCCACCTATGAGGTTCTCGCTAAAATCATGAAGGTTATCATCAACAGAAGAGTTACGGGACCTGGAGATTTCTTAGGGTAAGTTTTTAAGATCTAAATAAGTCTAAAACAACAGTAATTTTATTTCCTAGAAACTACATTTCTCAAAGGTACACAGAAAATTTAAAATATTGCCTTGTTTTCACACAGAAGCCTCAACCGTCACTACTGGAGATGGGCCAGATCATATTTTTGGAGAATTTGGCCTACACTTACCACTCTGGCGTGACGGGATATAATGATTAATGATAACAATTTCAGTTTTGTATCAAAAAAATATTATACATTTTGATAATTATTTTTAATCATAGGCCGCGTTCGTTTTATAGCATTTCCAACATTTCGTAGCAACTTCATAAACCAGCGCGAAATGTCGTTTTTGTTAAGAAATACCACTGTTTTTAACAATGCTAACATTTCTTAAATAAAACGAGCGGTCAGTCTACTTTTTGACAAGTGTTTTCGTTCATGTTTTATCATACCATGGCATCCAACACACATGATATTATTATGGTCTTAGAATTTATTACATAAAATCGTTTAAAATACCTTTAAACAAATATAATAGAAAACTATAAAGTATACAAAAATGGTAAACAAACCATTTTATACGTTAATAACATCTGTCAAAAAGTAACATCAATAACCCTCCTTTCAATACGGTACTGACATACGAAATTAGCATCAAATGTTAGAATTTTCATTAAACAAAAGACTTGTGCTAAAAAAAAATGGCATTTTCATGCTAACATTTCTTAAAACGAACGCGGCCATAATATACCGCGTGTAAATGACAAAGAAGCAATTATTTTTCTTAAATGGCTTCAGATGTCATTGGTAGAACCCCTTTTTAAAATAAAAAAAGTAACTTTTTTTAAAAGATAAAAATCATTATCCGAAAAACAAAACACAACTGTGTATAATGATTTTCAGCTTCAAATATTTAAGTGTGGGTCATATGACTTCTTTCTCAAGCAGTGTGGAAGTTTAGTTGCTCACCTCTGAATACTGCATGGAATTTATTAAAGGGCAAATATTTTTAAATTATAATCTAGAATAAAAATACAGAACTACGTAATTTTATGTATATAACGTATATAAGTATGTATTGTATGTAGTATATGGTAGCCAATATAGTGTGTAGTATATGTATTATTGTGTACATATTTGTATGTATGTGTATTTATTTTAATATCTAGTGTATGTAAGATTAAATGAATTTATTTGGCAACGTTTCTTACAATTGTTTGCACCTAGCCTCGTGACTGTAATGTTCTGTATTGTCCCAAAGGTTGGCTGCTAGAGAATGCCTAGCGGCATTAAGCCTGCCCTTTGTACATAGTGCAATAAAGTTTTAAATAAATAAATAATTTTAAGATAATTATCTTTCTGCAACCGGCCGTATAACCGTCCAGCCTTAGGTATTTATCATTTATAGATATCGTGATTTTCTTACGCGCCCTAATGGGGCATAAGGAGGAATAATAATAAATTATGTATTCAGAGGTGAGCAACTAAACTTCCACACTGCTTGAGGAAGTAGTCATATGACCCGAACTTAAATATTTGAAGCTTATAAGTCTTAAGGATCGCAGAATGAGAGAAGATATAATTGAGACATTTAAAATTCTAACAGGAAGGTATACCTGCCTCCATCTAGCCAAAATGTGGCTAGTGACAATAGAAATAGACTATGGTGATGATAACTGACTATTTTATGTACTTTACACCAATGCTTAATATAAGCATATAATCAATGCGCTGGTCTTTTAATCAATAATAATAATAAATATTTGGTAACAACTAAACGGTAAAATCTAACATATTATTGTGACAGTTAAATTTCTTTTATTAATTGTGTATCTGTGGGCTTTATTAATATAGATTAATGTTGTTTGATTTCAGACATCACAAAACGCCTGCGATAGCGTGTTCTTACAAGGCTGCGGCCGGGTACTTATATCCATTAGAAAAAGGATTTATTTACGTTCACAAACCACCTGTACATATTAGATTTGAAGAAATAGCTTCAGTCAATTTCGCTAGAGGAGGTGCTTCTTCTACCAAGTAAGTTGTTTTCAATTTGGTTGCAGTACAAAAACAGTTTAAGAAGAAGAAGACAAATTTCTAAGCATTCCATGGATTTACCCGCACCAGGTTCACCACAGGTGAGATGAGAAGACTGGTGTCTCGGGCTTGCGACCGACAATAGGCTGGTTTAAGAAAGGTTTTTTATTGTATTGCGCGATAATAAGGTGCGAATACAGAACCGTATATACCATATTGGGCTCCGAGGTCCTTGGCAAAAAATATGTGTAATTTTTTTCCATTTATCTCTACAATAAAGATAAAAAAATAAAAATTAAAAAAAGTATTATCCTGACCAAGTCCATTGGGGAGTGAGAAACCACGCTTTACTATACTATAGGCCCATCATGACAAATGGCAAATTAATGACTATCGTACCAGACTCGAGAAAAGTCAAAAAAAATATTTTAATATATATTTTTTGTGTTCTCTACCAGGATTCGAACCCTGCACCTCCGCGTCTCAATCTACAGACTAACCGCTAGATCACAGAGATAAAATGTAAAGAGATGGAGAGAAAAAATTTTTTGCTCATCAAAAAAGAACAGTTCACTTACAAATAAACTGTGAACCCATTCATACATAATAAGACTGTATTGTATAAAATTTTATAATATATATTTTTTCTGGTTGAAGTTCCAAATGAATATACAAACAGAAACTGAAAACGTACCTATTATAGAATATCATTATTTTTCTATGTTGGCAAATTTCCTATTTGTGTTGTTTTGGTGACATATACGCTTCAAGCGAGCGGCGATATGCCAAAGATGGCGGCGAGTGCGCACTCTCTTTATTTTTACCGCGTGTTTGATGGAACATCAATTGAATGACTATAGTAATAAAATCTAAGTTGGCTTGCACTTCGCAAGGCGAATGTGTTGAAAGCTGCACAAGGCGTTCTTATTTGTAAACAATCTTGGTGCCTATATTTTTAAAGAGTAAGGTGGTAAGACAATGCATCCTTAGGACTATGCGTTTGGGTCACCCTTGCAGTCCCGGTTTAAGGTCATAGCTCATTAGAGCCAGCCAGCACTGCCTCGTTGTTGGATGCCGCGTGGTCCACAAGTGAATACCGCGCGGTCCATGAATTTCCGATTAGTCTCTTAGCTATTTGCAGTACTACTAAGTTGGAACTTTTTCGATATTTTTAAAGTGAGAACTTTATTGCGCGCGCTTGGTTGGGGACCTATTTCGTTGAACGTACGTCCGTTCGTCAGAACAGCGCACAAGGGGAAACAGCGCGGAGGGGAAGGGAAAGAGGGGCGGTTATGCGCGCGCGTATATCTGCTGCCTTTCTCGCTCTCTCCTGCTCCTTCTCTTTCTTTCCTCTCGAAACAGCGCGAAGGGGAAGAGGGGCGGATAAGCGCGCGCCGCGCGTATAGCCGATGCCTCTCTCGCTCTCTCCCGCTTTTTCTTTACGTGTCTGCAACTATGCGTGCGCACGTAGCCACGCGCATTCATTTAATCTCCATATTCCTACCAACTACGAAATCAATAACCTGCAAGTTTAGTTCACAGTTTTGTGTTCTGTCCCGCGGCGCACCCGTTTTTTTTTCTCCATATTGAAAAACTCTTCGCCAACCTGTTTGGCCAGCGTGGCGAATGTAGGCCAAATTCTCCAGATATATGTTCTGGAAGGACCTCCAACAGTGAAGGTCTAGGACGCTGTGTTCTAGGGACTGTAATGATGATTGAAAACAACAAACCATACGTTCGGAAGAAATTTTATTTTGATTTTGTTTGATTTCCTTTGACACTGCTTTAACCTGTTCCTTGCCTTATAGCACTCCAGGCAGGACAAGAGTTGTACTTGTGTTTGTAACCTTAGACTTAGCCGAATTCCGGTGGGAATGTATGCGGCAGACGTAAAGAATAAAGGCTGGGAATGAAAGATGGGCAGGGAGCGACGCATCGTCCCCGCGTGAATCACTAGCGAGCAGCGCGCCGTCCACATATATTTTTGATTATGAAGAATTATAATAGATCTGTGGTTTTATTGCGTCTTTTTTTGAGTTGCTTACGTTTAGGACTTTTTTTTTTAAAGTCGGAGATCGCAAAATCGCCTAACGATACGACCCCAGCCTGAAGGGCCACCGCGGGAGGTCGCATGCCCGAATCACCGTGAGGCCTCATAAGGAGACCCCAAGGCGCCTACGGACTTTTTAGTCCCTATAAACCGTCTCTCTTTCACTGCGTGCCAGTCTTGGCTACGTGGGTTTAGGACTATCCCTAATCTACATTAAGCAAGATAATGAACCTGCTAAAATCAGTAGACAAAGGCATACAACTCACAGATCTCAAAGCATACTATTGCCAGCTTGGCCAAGCTAATGCATTTTACACTAAACTTTTAATTTCTGTTTTTTGGGTAGATTCACTGATATTTGCAATGCAAAGCTGTCGTTGTCACTACTATTTTTGGTGTAGTGGATTTTTTAGTGGCGCGCGATGTCCATGACACATCTTTAAAAAACTACTTAATACTTTCTTTTTAAACAAGCAGAACAATATATTTTAACTCCACAAATTTCTACTTCCTAATAATATATTATCTTCATATATGTATATATCTTCTATAATACTTATATATTGATGAGTATTTATGTAGTCTATGTATACATACTATTTATGTAGTTTATTGGTTAGAATTGCACCCCACATATTTATACTGTCTCACTCTCCCAAAGGTTAGCTGGTAGAAAAAGCCGAAATGGCTTTAAGTTCTCCTTTGTACATACTTTTAAGTAAAGTGCAATAAAATATTTAATAATAATAATAATAATCATTGTTAGCAACTGGAATCAGACACTCATGACTGACATTAGTCTCTAACACTATGCCGACTTGACTGGGAATGACGGTAATATGAGCCTGATTCCGAAACTTGTAAATACACTTTACTCTGTTAATCGGCTCGAACGGTGGATACTTCCCCGCCCCGGTAGACTGAGAAAATTACCACTATCAGTCCGCCTACAACCTATTAATTGTTCTCGTTGAAAGTATGTGCCATTTGCAATGATGTCAAATTACAATTTTTACTTTCAAGGAGAACTAATATTGTAAGCTTGCCATGGTGATTTATTTATTTATTTAGATATTTATATAAAATTAACACCGCTTGAAACAAGACTTACTGAAAGATATCAACTTGAGGAATCTGGATGAGATACCAAGCCGTAACACTCGTTATCAACTTGCCGTCCTAGCACTTGTATAGTTTGCGAGAGAGTCGATTCGGTGACGAATACTGCTCGCCTCACACTTATTGCAATGCGAATGGATCTGTGTCAGTACGCCAATGTATTACAGAAAATCGCTCTATTGTCACTTCCTAGAGCGAATTGAATAATTTATGAATAAGCAAAGTTTTTACAAAAAATATGTATACAGTGTAAACTCTATATAACGACACTGAAGGGACTGTGCATTTTATTTATTTATTTATTTTTAGGAAAATTTACAGCCAAAATTAGTAGTAAACACAGCAGACAAAACGTATAAAAATAATACAATTTAAATACAAAGCCACCACCACTGGTGGGGGTTGGATGAGGGTCGCAAGAGTCCGCGTGCAGTGGCGAGCCGTAGGGGAGGCCTATATCCAGCAGTGGAGAGACACAGGCTGATGATGATGATGATTATTGTTAGTCAAAAGTGGTGTTATTTTGATTAATAATGTGCTACGTTGTTAATAATTATGGAAAACGAAAAATTTTACATTTAATCTAATCTGACACGAGTATATGGGGCAGAAGTAACACTTGGTTTTTGCGCTTTTCCCGCGCTGTGAACTCCCGTATACACTTCGTGTTTGGGCGATATTGACGTTAATTACTCCATGAAAAGCATCAAATTCTGCAACACTTGCAATTTGATGATCCCCAACTCCGTTATGAACTCTGTTATGAACATATATTATGTAAATAAATGACGTGTTTAGGGCTGATGTATTCTGTACAATGTCCTTTAAAGACACAAAAAAAAAACAGTTTAGGTAGTTTCGTAAACACTCACCCTTCGTTCCGAGACGCGATAATAGTAACCTAAGCACGCTTAAAGGTGTTCCGAGACGCGCTTAAAAGCTATGTGACGTCACAAATGACATCATTTCTCGCGCTTAGACTGCTCACGATCCCCTCATCCCGAATCGCGCTCAGAGCGCTTATAACGAATATGACACTGACCGTCGCGTCGTTCCGAATCAAATATCGCGATTTGAATGCTCAGAGCGTGATATCAATTCGGAACGGTCTAAATCACATTTTCATTCATAAAATGTTAGTTTTTTTTTATGTATGGAAGATAAATTGCGGATTCCACATCTTTGAGTATGAATACTAACAAATATACATCTCTCGGTTTATTCATCTTTATATGTGTAAAGTTTAATATTATTAACTTATTTTGGTCTTTTAGAATAACTTGCCGTGTTAAAGACATTTTTTTTTTCACTTCCTACTTAAATATTAATTATAGATTTGTTTTAGAAGTAATATACAAACAGTATAAACGAATTACAATATTAAATAATTCAAAAGAAAATCTAATATTAAATTAACTTGAAAATGGCGCGGGACTTTATGACAAACAAGTGACAGCGCTCAGAGCGATCTACCTCAATATCCTCTTCGTTCCGAGACGCGATAATAGTAACGCTTAAAGCTCTATACCTAGATGCAGCATATGGCACTGATAAGCAAGTTGTGTAGTGTCTGAGCTATATTTACAAAAAAATAGTATATCGGTACGTCTCTCAAACAGCGGCAGAGAACGCGCGAAGTTTCCTTTGGGTCGGTTTAGTTACAATATTATTAAAATTAAATATGTTTTTCTGAATATTTCAGGTCATTTGATTTCGAGATAGAGTTGAAAGCTGGTAGCGTACATACATTTAGCAGCATAGAGAAAGGCGAGTACGACAAACTGTTCAACTATATTACTGCTAAGAAACTACATGTTAAAAACACTGGCAAGAATGTAAGTTTAATAAACTTATTACTTTATGCTATTATAATTTCATCATCATCATTATCAGCCTATGTCTCTCCACTGCTGGATGTAGGCCTCCACCAAATGTCGTCATTTCACACTATCTTCCGCGACTCTCATCCAGCCTCCACCAGCGACCTTTTTCAGGTCATCCGTCCATCTGGCTTTCCCGCTCATCGTTTTCCTGTACGCGGTCATCGGTTCTGTGATAATTTTGAAGGCTATGTCGGTAACTTTTGTTTTCTGACGTATGTCTACGTTTCGGATTCTATCCATCAGAGAAATACCGAGCATAGGTCTCTCCATAGGTCGCTGAGCGATCTTAAACTTGTGGACCAAAGCCGCTGTCAGTGTCCACGTTTCTGTTCCGTACGACAATACTGGAAGAACGCATTGGTTGAAGACTTTGATGCTTCTTCCATCATGAAGATTGCGTCATAATTACAAAATATTATTCAATTCTCAACTCTATAAGCGCTCGACCTTGACGGCGTCCGTGCAAACATCAACCTTAATAGCGTGATATATATATATATATATAATAATAAATATAATAAATATTTCCAGACAGGTCACACAGCGCCATCTAGTGTCCGTGGTAAGCTACGAGGCTTGTGTTGCGGAAACTAGATGGTTGATAAACTACATATTATACTTCTTTTTTTTTTTGTAAATATATACATATAAACACCCAGACCGAGACAAATTATACAATGTACAACTTGCGGTGGGAATCGAACCCACGACCTCCCAAGTTCACGGCAACGTTTGTTACCACTAGACCACGGAGGCGGTCTAGTATATAGTTAACTGATTTCATTCCCCTCGTTCCGACATTATGACAAACAACTGACAAAACTCAGAGCGATCCAACTCGATATCGTGAGCAGTCTAAGTGTGAGGAATGATGTTATTTTTGACGTCATAAAGCTTTGGCAAAACAGTTTATGCACGTCTCGGAACGGTTTTAAGCATGTTTAGGTTACTATTATATTGTCTCGGAACGAGGGGATTATATGACAGAATAGGGCTACTGAGGAAGGTCGCTGGTGGGGGATGGATGAGGGTGGCAGAAGATCGTGCGAAGTGGCGAGCCTTGGGGGAGGCCTACATCCAGCAGTGGAGAGACACAGGCTGATGATGATGATAAATATTTTATATTCATAAGTAGATTATAATATATAAGTTTATTATCTAAGTATTGGACTAAAAAGCATAAATAATTAAAACTACTTAAAAGTAAAAATTTAAATAGATATAAATCAAATCATTTATTTCCTTTGGTTGTCACAACAACACTTGAATATATATTGTCAATACATTTTTTCTCCATAGTTTATTATCATGTAGATTAGAAAATAACCAGCAGCCACTATGGGTGGACCCATCATATCAGCTATACCATCATCTTCGACTAAAACACTGTTGCCATAAACAAGTTTTTCCTTAAAACTAGGTAGTTAAAATTAATTCGTGGCTGTAAAAAGGCCGTGTTAGGTTAATAAATTAGGCCTAATAAAAAAAAAATATTTTAAGTAATAAGTAAAAAATGTCTTCTAGACACGACCCTTCAGTGATAGTCTCAAGAAGACTGGCAACATTTCCCCTCTGTATAGCTAACCTAATACGTTTGCAGAAATAATTGCCGGCTTTCCTATCTCCAGACTTTTCAGTAAGCCGTTTGGACAACTCCTTGGCCAGAGTAGCTAGGTTTGGCTGAGTGTCTTAAGTATATGTATATTTAATATTTCGAAGTAACATTTATTTATATCTAATTGTTATGTGTTATACTTTCATTGCACCTACAGTTGTTCTAATTAGTCCCAAAGGTTTAGCTGTCAGAAAATGTCTACTGTCATTAAGTCCGCCTTTTAAAATTAGGGTTAAAAATTTACTGGTCCTGAAATGTTTTTACGTGACCAAGGACTACCTAAACTGCGTCAAGCTCATATAAGAGCAAAATAGGCTTTTTGTTGTTTGACCGCCTCCGTGGTCTAGTGGTAACAAACGTTGCCGTGAACTCGGGAGGTCGTTGGTTCGATTCCCACCGGGGGCAAGTTGTACATTGTATAATTTGTCTCGGTCTGGGTGTTTATATGTATAATATGTATATATTTACAAAAAAAAAAGTATAATATGTAGTTTATCAACCATCTAGTTTCCGTAACACAAGCCTCGTAGCTTACCACGGAAACTAGATGGCGCTGTGTGACCTGTCTGGAAATATATAATTAATTACTATGTCCGAGGGTGAATGATGTTAATAATTATTAAATTCTTAAAATTGTATCTATTTTTTAGGATAAAGCGTTATACGATGACGATTTCGGCGATTCTGATACTGAGAAAGAGCCAGATGCGTATCTTGCGAGAGTCAAAGCTGAGGCACAAGAAAGAGACAGCGATAGTGATTCTGAAAGTACTGACGAAGACTTCAACCCCGACAAGGCTAATGAAAGCGACGTCGCAGAAGAGTAAGTTAATATTATTAATAATAATAATAATAAATTGTTTATTATCAGGCAACAGATGGCCCATAGATAAATACCTTACAACTAAAATACATATAAAAATATAATTAACTTAAGAGAGGGAAGACAAATTTCTAAGCATTCCATGGATTCACCGTGCGGGTGCCGGGTCCATCGTGTGTGGGTAAGAGATGAGAAGAATGGTGTCTCGGGCTTGCGACCGACAATAGGCTGGTTTAAGAAAAGGAGGCCTCCTTTTTTTTTCTATTGCGCGATAATACGCTCACCATCCACCATTCTACTTCTCTCCCTACCCAACCAAATACTGTATGATTCCGTTAATGCCGTCTTGGAAGCTCGTTCCATAAATGTATTGACGGCAGACCTGCTTAGGCCCTTTAATTAATGTAAAGCTTCCGTAACTTATCTTCTTGTGGTCATAGAAGTACCCATCAGGTACTGTGACCACCTTCTGAGGAGTACGAGAAGCTTCAGTGGACGGTGCCGGCGTCCCTGCTGGGGGTGGTGCCGAGGGAACTTTATTACTGCCTGTAATTTATTAAAAAGCAAATATTTTTATATTATAATCTAGAATAAAAATGTCTGCCCCGTGGTCTAGAGGTTAAGTCCGTGGATTTAGACTCGGAGGTACCGGGTTCGATTCCTGGTTGGGACACAAAAATATTATTGTAAATAAATACATTTAATTTATTTGTGATATTTCTCGAGTTTGGTACGCTGGAGACATCGACGAGCTTGCCACTTGTCATGATTGGCCTATAGTAAAGTTGGCTAAATGTGAATCCGCTTATTTATAAGCGTGGTTTCTGACCACCCCGAAAGGGAAACGGTCGTGATGTTGATGATGATACTAAAATTAAAAAGGAAGCTTTCTTTGACAAACCAGCCTATTGTCGGTCGCAAGCTAGACACTTTTTTTTTAATGCTATAATAATGGTGCTAGAGCACGACATGTGACCTTGCGCCCACCTGAAGTTAAGTGGCGCGTGAGGTCCATGAATTATTATTAGCAACTGGAAATAGACACTCATGACTGACATCAGTTCTTAAGACTATGCCGGCTTGACTGGGCATGATGGCAATTTGAGCCTGATCCCGAAACGTGTGGATACACTTTTCCTAGGTTTATCGGCACGAACGGTGGATACTTCCCCGCCCCGGCAGACTGGGCAAATTACTTTTTTTGAACACACGATAGACCCGGCACCCACACGGTGAATCCATAGCATGTTTCGAAACTGTCTTCTTATTATATGTAATTTGTTTTAGGTACGATACAAACCCCTCGTCATCAGAAGACTCGGACGCGTCTAATGCCTCTAAGGGAAGTGGCGGAAAAGAGAAGGAAAAGAAAAAGAAAGAGAAGAAACACAAATCTGCTGTCACTATTGTGAGTTTCAAAATACCTATTCATTCAGCTCGTAAATAAATCCCAACTTTTTTTTATATTTATTTAAATAAATAAATTTAATTATTATTTTATTTAATTGTGATATTTCTCGAGTTTGGTACGCTGGAGACATCGACAAGCTTGCCACTTGTCATGAATGGCCTATAGTAAAGTTGTTTCTCGCCAACCCGTCTGGCCAGCGTGGCGAGTATAGGCCAAATTCTCCAGATATATGTTCTGGAAGGCCCATCTCCAGCAGTGGAGGTCTAGGACGCTGTCTTCTAGGGGCTGTAACGAAAGTTGGCTAAATGTGAATCCGCTTCTTTATAAGCGTGGTTTCTGTCTACCCCGGATAGGAAACGGTCGTGATGATACTTTTACCTATTCGAAAAACCAGGTTTTATTCATAAGAGGGTTTAATATTTTCATGCCTCCATGGATTAATAAGTCCATGGATTTAGACTCAAAGGTAACTGGTTCGATTTCTGGTCGGGATACAATAAATTATTTTAATTTACAATAAATTATTTACAATAAACTGACCGCCTCCGTGGTCAAGTGGTAACAAACGTTGCCGTGAACTCGAGAGGTCGTGGGTTCGATTCCCACCGGGGGCAAGTTGTACATTGTATAATTTGTCTCGGTCTGGGTCTTTATATGGATAATATGTATATATTTACAAAAAAAAAAGTATAATATGTAGTTTATCAACCATCTAGTTTCCGTAACACAAGCCTCGTAGCTTACCACGGAAACTAGATGGCGCTGTGTGACCTGTCTGGAAATATTTATTATTAGTGATATTTCTCGAGTATGGTACGCTGGAGACATCGACGAGCTTGCCATTTCATGATGGGCCTATAGTAAAGTTGGCTAAATATGAATCCGCGTCATTAAAAAAAAAATTCTTAATAAATGTTGGATTGTTCGAGCCAGAGTGCCTACATATAAATTTGAAGACTCCTACATCTGTCGCACGCTAAAGATGTCGAATGTTCTCCCAGCCAGTGTGTTTCCCCATTCCTATAAACTGGAATCCTTCAAGCGAAGTGTGAAATTGCATCTTGATAGGCCGGCATAGTGGTAGGGAATGATGTCGGCCGTCAGTGGCTGGTGGCAGTTACTCCCAATCTTGGACCTCGCGTATTGCTTACCATTAGGTGGGCGCGAAATCACATGTTCTTATATCTATTATTTGTTTATATTTCGGGTTAAACGAGGTTCAAATCCTGGTCGAGACACAATATTTTTTTTTGTAATATATCTCGCTTTTACGTTAGATAGACAAACTGCCTCCGTGGTCTACCGGTTAAGTCCGTGGATTTAGATTCGGGAGGTACCGGGTTCGATTCCTGGTCGGGGCACAAAAATATTGATTAATGTATATAAATACATTTAATTAATATTTAATTTGTGATATTTCTTGAGTTTGGTACGCTGGAGACATCGACGAGCTTGCCACTTGTCATGATTGGCCTATAGTAAAGTTGGCTAACATCTGAATCCGCTTATTTATAAGCGTGGTTTCTGACCACCCCGAAAGGGAAACGGTCGTGATGATACTTTACTTTTTTACTTCTAGATAAGACATCAACTAGCTTGCCTATTGACTAAATGTAAGTCCGTTACTTAAAAAAAGCGTGGTTTCTGACCACCCCGGAAGGCATACAGTCGTGACGATACTTTGTTTATATTTCCAGTCTGAAGGTCCTCGGAAGCGCAAGGAGAAGACGAAGAAGGTGAAGGATGTAAATGCTCCAAAGAGACCTTCCACTGCCTTCATGTTGTGGCTCAATGAGAACAGAAAGGGCATCATTGACGATAACCCTGGGATCAAGGTCACAGACGTCGCCAAGAAGGGAGGAGAAATGTGGAGAGAGATGAAGGACAAATCGGTAATATATATAAAAAATTCATAACTAATAACATTTTTTTTTTGTGTTATGTTAGCAACCGCCTGTTGACCGCCTCCGTGGTCTAGTGGTAACAAACGTTGCCGTGAACTCGGGAGGTCGTGGGTTCGATTCCCACCGGGGGCAAGTTGTACATTGTATAATTTGTCTCGGTCTGGGTGTTTATATGTATAATATGGATATATTTACAAAAAATAAAAAAGTATAATATTTAGTTTATCAACCATCTAGTTTCCGTAACACAAGCCTCGTAGCTTACCACGGAAACTAGATGGCGCTGTGTGACCTGTCTGGAAATATTAATATTTATTATAACTGGAATCCTTGACTGGGCATGACGGGAATTCGACACTGATCCCGAAACGTGTGGATACACTTTACTGAGTTTATCGGCACGAACCTTTGATACTTCTCCACCCCGGCAAAGAATAAATAAACATACATTAATAACCTCTCATACATGCCCTTTTGTTTCGATGGCTTTTTAATGCACTTTCAGCTATTGTTTTATTTATCTGATCGTGATAGGTGAGTCTTGGTCTGCCAGGACCCCTTTTACCCACAAATATATTTTTTATTTTTTTATAATAGGGTCGCCAACAGTGCCAACAGCTCCCATGCATTTCTATCTAAGGCTAAATTAAAAGTCTGATGCTGCACCTATTATAGGCGACCACCACATGCTATAACACAACAGTTAAACAATAATCAAGTCACCCATGAACTAAACATAACATAATCTAAGAACTAAAATTACTTAAAATCTAAATTTACCTAAATCTATAAAACAATAAAATGTCTAAAAAAATCTAATTGAATAAATAAAATAACTTTGCAATCTCTTCTACATCTTTTTGTAACAAAGCGCAATCCTCAGTGTTTAATCACCCTGATTTTTTTAAAATCAAAATCAATATGAACAATGAACTTTCGCATTATATATCTGGTTCGTCAATCTCTCTTTGCTCATCCTTTCAACATGCCCGAACCATCGAAGCATGCCTTTCCTTATTTTTGTCCCTATTTTTTCATACTTACCTTTTTGTGTATTTATTAATTTGAATTAACTTTATTTTGAAAAGATTTAAATACATACATTTATTTAATATTTAAATTATTTGTAATATTTCTCGAGTTTGGTACGCTGGAGACATCGACGAGCTTGCCTCTTGTCATGATTGGCCTATAGTAAAGTTGGCTAAATGTGAATCTGCTTATTTATAAGCGTGGTTTGTGACCACCCCGAAAGGGAAACGGTCGTGATGATAGTTCAAATTAATATATTTTTAATAGTAAATATATAACTGTTTTTTCAATCTATTTATTAATTTTAGGAATGGGAAGAGAAAGCAAGCAAAGCTAAAGAAGAATACAATGTGGCAATGGAGAAGTATAAGAACAGCGGACAGGCAGCAGAATTCAAGGCCAATAAGAAACAGGCTGAAAAAGAACGCAAGGCTGTCGAAAAGAAAAAATCCTCTCCCGCCAAAAAGTCCAAACCTTCGCTGAACACTTCGGGCAGCGGAACTAACTTCAAGAGTAAAGAATATATCGAAGACGACTCCAGTTCTTCTGGCTCAGAAAAAGAAGACAAAAAGAAGAAACCTAAAGAGGTATGCATCCTCATTATCAACCGTTAAAACACAAATTCTATATCTCCGCTAAACATATTTCTTAATAGTCCAGTTAAGAACAGGTAGTGGTGTAGCTATTTTTTGAACTTTTAGTGTATTTATATAAATAAAAGAATGTTTTAAACGACTGGTGTAAAAAACTGCTTCCGTGGTCTAGCGGTTAAGACCGTGGATTTAGACTCGGAGGTACCGGGTTCGATTCCTGGTCGGGACACAAAAATATTAATGTATATAAATGCATTTAATTAATATTTAATTTATTTGTTATATTTCTCGAGTTTGGCATATAGTAAAGTTGGCTAAATGTGAATCCGCTTATTTATAAGCGTGGTTTCTAATCACCCTGAAAGGGAAACGGTCGTGATGATACTTTACTTTGGTGTAAAAAAAAGTATATTAATTTTAAAAAAATGGAACTTATCTAAAATTCAACTTTAATGCCTTATAACTTAATGTGATTGGATCCTTTTTGCGTAACAACGTCCATTGTAAGTTTGTATATAATATAGTATTGTTTTTTTTTTTGCAGACTAAAACCAGTAAAAAGGAAGCACCTAAAAGCAGTGGTTCGTCATCGGAAGCCGAGGCTTCTGCCTCCGGGAGCGGCAGTGGCAGTGATTAGAACTATACTTTGATTATTATAACCCTTTCAGCACGACAATATATATTTTAGATAATGAAAGGTTTATTGATTACTTTGAGATCCTTGAGGTCTACAATATCTTATATAAAGGGTAAAAATAATCCTTGGAAATAAAAATCACTTTTATATGTTTTTTTCTTAACTAGTCCTAACAATTTAATAGAGATAATTACGAAGTATATAAAGTATCGAGGCCGGTAAAACTGAATTTGGCGAGAGGTCTAGATTTTTTTGTAATAACGCACGCTTGGTATCATCCGTGCTGAAAGGGATAAGAATCGTTCTGATTTTATGATTATTTTATATTAAAATAATTAATAATTTATCTAAAAGCAAACCACTGTAGCACTGTTAAAAATATAATTTTATGTGGGAACTATTGTGCATTCCTCTCGCTGGCACGCTCTAACAAATGAAAAGTAAAGTATCATCACGACCGTTTCCCTTTCGGGGTGGTCAGAAACCACGCTTATAAATAAGCGGATTCCCATTTAGCCAACTTTACTATAGGCCAATCATGACAAGTGGCAAGCTCGTCGATGTCTCCAGCGTACCAAACTCGAGAAATTTCATTGCGCGCGACAGTCAGAGCTCCATGGTTCGTGCGCAACACCGTCCTCCACGACGACCTGAAGATGGAGACCATCGAGCAGTTTGTGGCCAGGCTCTCGAAATCCATGTTCGATCGAGCCGACCACAGCCGCTTCGACCATCTTCGGGGAATCGCACCGCTGCACGCACGGCCACCGGAGGGCCGTCCCCTGCCCCGTGAGATCCTGGGGGCAGAAGCGTAACCAGCAGTTACAATATTAGTGCCCATAGGTGCCACAGATCCTACAGTGGTCCCTACCCCGGCGGCTCAAGCCGCCGAGGTAAAACAAGGAACCGACGGGCCGTCGCCCACCGTGAATAACGCACGCTTAATGGGGATAACCCCGGAGCGTTCCGCCCCAGGGCGAAGATGACTACTACTAAACTCGAGAAATATCACAAATAAATTAAATATTGATTAAATGTATTTTTTTACATTAATAAATATTTTTGTGTCCCGACCAGGAATCGAACCCGGTACCTCCGAGTCTAAATCCACGGACTTAATCGCCAGACCACGGAGGCAGTCTAACAAATAAAGCTTGCTTTTTTTTACCGAATTTTGTATGAAAACCATAGACAAGTCAAACACAAGGTTAATGTTAACATCTACGCTATGTTTGACTAGTTGCTTCAAGCGCTTATTTTAAACTTTATTTCGATTTGAAATCTATGACTTTCATACTCTTTAGGCAAAATTCAGTTAAAAAAAGCGAGCGTTGTTGAGCGCTTGTCACGTTAAGTGAAGAGAAGTGAAGCCCAACGTGGGGCCCAGATGTCACGATTTCAATGTCACGCTGTCATCAAGTTTGTAGGACTGGTTTAAAGAAAGTGTTAAATAACCGGCCCGAAAATATTGCACAATATAATTTTATCTCCATATTCCAATTGAATGTAAAGAATTTAGTATTAAACCAGCATTCCCTCGCCAACTCGTCTGGCCAGCGTGGCGAGTGTAGGCCAAATTTTCTAGAAAAATCTGGAAAGCCCATCTCCAACAGTGGAGTCTAGGTGCTTTGATGATGATGAATTTAGTATTACATTATCAACCTTTTTTTTTAGTTCTTCTATCTTAGATGTAAAAAAAAGTAAAGCATTATCACTGTCGTCGGGGTGGTCAGAAACCACGCTTATAAAAAAGCTGATTCATATTCAGCCAACTTTACTATAGGCCAATCATGACAAGTGGCAAGCTCGTCGATGTCTCTAGCGTTCCAAACTCGTGAATATCACAAATAAATACTATTTAATTAATTAATGGAATAAAGGAACCGAACCCGGTACCTCCGAGTCTAAATCAGCTTAACCGCTAGACCACGGCGGTAGTAATAGATGTGTAAACATTTAAATGTTCGATGTCTAGCGATTAAGGCTGAGTTGCACTAAAATAAAATCTAATTATTATTAAAAATTGACGCCATTTTATTTTTTTCAACCCAGCGTAAGTCCGCGGATTTAGACGAATTTATTTGTTTTAATATATTTGCCTGCTTGCCACTCGTCATGATGGGCTTTTAGCAAAGTTGCCTGAATGTGATTCCGCATCTTAAAAGGTATACTTAAGTGAGTAAATGTTGCTAGCACAAAAAACTAAAAACAATCGTTGTTTTGTCATAGGGTCGTATTTTAATAAACTATTATTATTAATAAAATATATTTTTATTTCTACTTCCCCTACTTTTAATAACATTTAATTACCACCGTAGGGACCGTCTGGAACACATTCCTCTCGTTCCGAGACACGATAATAGTAACCTAAGCACGCTTTCCGAGACGTGCTTAAACTGTTTTGCCATAGCTATGTGACGTCACAGATGACATCATTTCTCGCGCTTAGACTGCTCACGATATCGAGGTAGATCGCTCTGAGCGCTGTCAGTTTTCAAGTTAATTTAATATTAGGTTTTCTTTAAAATTATTTAATATTGTTTATTTATTTATTTTGTAAGTAGGCTTAGGACAATAAATATAATATATTCTGCGCTTTTACATGTCAAAAAAAAAATTAATATAACGAAAAGCTTATTTTCTGGGAAATAGATTGTATTTTGAGCAGCACATTACAACCCAAATATACATGATTATAATCTTAAAATTATAGCTGCTGTAAATAGGCATTGTAATTCATTTATACTGTTTGTATATTACATTTAAAACAAATCTATAATTAATATTTTAGTAGTAAGTGAAAAAAAAATGTCTGTAACACGGCAAGTTATTTTTTTATTAGTTGTTTTAATATAGTATCATCATCACGACCGTTTCCCTTTCGGTGTGGTCAGAAAACACGCTTATAAATAAGCGGATTCGCGTTTAGCCAACTTTACTATATGCCAATCATGACAAGTGGCAAGCTCGTCGATGTCGCGTACCAAACTCGAGAAATATCCTAAATAAATTAAATATGAATTAAATGTTATATTAATAAATATTATTGTGTCCCGACCAGGAATCGAACCGTACCAAGTCTAAATTTAACCGCTAGACCACAGAGGTATAAAAAATTATTCCGTCTCAGAAACATCGTTAAAGTTATAGTGTTATTTACATTAATAAATATTTTTGTGTCCCGACCAGGAATGGAACTAGGTACCTCCGAGTCTAAATCCACGAAGTTTACCGCTAGACTACTGAGGCAGTCGTTCCAATAATTATGATAATTAATAGGCAAACAGTTGTTATACACGTTCATAAGCTAAGCCAAGCACAAGCCTAAAAAAATGGCGGGAAGCCAGAATCAAGCCGCGCGCTTCGGTATGCAAGCGTTTGGCCCGTTTCGCCCAATGCTCATTCAACTTTTTGTATAGGGATAGTTTTTGTTATCGAAGGGTGCGTTGTTTGGTAATGTCGCTTGGGTTTGTATAAAATTATGCGTTTACCGTTTAACAGTTGTTTCAAACTATCTATAGTTATTTTAAATAACTATTTTTTTGTAATTGCGTTAGAAAATCTACGTATTGTAGGTAACCACGATATTTTTTTAATAGAGCGTATTCACATTTAGTCAACTTTACTATAGGCCTGAGCATGACAAGAGGCAAGCTCGTCGATGTCTCTAGCGTACCAAACTCGGGAAATACTAGTATCTTAAATAAATTAAATATATAAGAGTGTAAATTTATGGTTAACCGCTAGACCGCCGGATATTATTTAAACTTAGACAAAATCCATGATTCGAATTAAATTAAATTTAATACTAGCTCTAGAGTGCTAGTATTAAATTTAATTTAATTCGAATCATGGATTTTGTCTAAGTTTAAATAATATCCGGCGGTCTAGCGGTTAACCATAAATTTACACTCTTATATATTTAATTTATTTAAGATACTAGTATTTCCCGAGTTTGGTACGCTAGAGACATCGACGAGCTTGCCTCTTGTCATGCTCAGGCCTATAGTAAAGTTGACTAAATGTGAATACGCTCTATTAAAAAAATATCGTGGTTTCTGACAACTCCGGAAGAGATACAGTCGTGATGATACTTTATTTTATTACCGTAAACCGACCGATGTGCCGAGTACCGTTATTTTTGTCAAATAAACATATTGTTCTTTAGGGCTTCCACTGTTAAATAAAGGCTGTCTTAGAATGTTTTTTACATACATAC
Organism: Tinea semifulvella; assembly: GCA_910589645.1. Lineage (NCBI taxonomy): Eukaryota > Metazoa > Arthropoda > Insecta > Lepidoptera > Tineidae > Tinea > Tinea semifulvella. Next base: position 5,010,230 of record OU342596.1, read on the forward strand.
ATACATATCTTCACGACAAATCCCTTGCGGGGTAGGCAGAGACAATTGAGCGCCACTTGTCACGGTCACGACATACCTCTTTCGCTTCTTCGACATTCATCAACCTCTTCATACATGCCCTTTTGTTTCGATGGCTTTTCAACGCACCTTCAGCTATTGTTTTATTAATTTGGTCGTAATATGTGAGTCTAGAATGTTTTTTGTTTTTGATATTTAAATAAAAGACATCAGTATTAATTCCAATTAGTTTTATTTGATACTAAGGCCGCGTTCGTTTTATAGCATTTCCAACATTTCGTAGCAACTTCATAAATCAGCGTGAAATGTCGTTTTTGTTAAGAAATACTACTTTTTTTTAACAATGCTAACATTTCTTTAAAAAAACGAGCGGTGAGGCTACTTTTTGACAAGTAACAAATAATAATAAATCAATTGACAATGTATTATGGTCTTTGAATTTATTACATAAAATCGTTTAAAATACATTTTAAAAAAAATATAATATAAAGTAAACAAACCATTTATATGTTAAATGAAATCTGTCAAAAAGTAACATCAATAACCCTCCTTTCAACATGGTACTGACATACGAAATTAGCATCAAATGTTAGAATTTTCATTAAACGAACGACTTGTGCTAAAAAACGTATATTTTCATGCTAACATTTTTTAAAACGAACGCGGCCTAAATACAAGATCTGTTTGTAAATTTTAATGGTAAAAAACAAAACTTCTTTATATTTTTTTTTACTTTCAAACCTTCGTTTAACCTAAAACTAAAATTCTTAATCACATGCTGGAGGATCGACCTAGGAATAGCTTTAACTACGTCTGTGATTTTTTGTAGCGTCTAAATTGTGTGGTAAATGGTTGTAGACTCTATTCTTTAATTAGCCCCACAGGAAAAAAACCAGCAGGAGTTAGGTCTAGGCTCCTTGGTGAGCTGGTTAATATCCCCTCGGCGGCGACTTATTACTCGGACAATAATTTGTAAAGAAAGAGCTAACAAGTCATTTATACTTGTGAAGTGGATCTATCTTGCTAGAAAAATGTATTGTAATTTGAACCTATATTGCAAACGGTTGGTTTACACAATAAAAATGTAATAATTATTATTTTATTTTAGCAAATAAACCGTATTAGAATTAATTCTAATGTCTTTTATTTAATTATCAAAAACGAAAAATATTCTGAGACACCCTTTACCTGGGCTACATCATCAACAGGACGTTATCAATGGGTGAGATGGCCGTTAATCAGAGAAGGCGACCCAAGCCCAAAACATGTTACGTCCTGTAATGAACTCCAGTTTGCTGCTCGGGTTAAAGGTGCGGGACTACAAGATGTTCATCCGTTCCTGACTTACTTAAGCTGCGCCAGCTTGGCATCACCTTTTGGCCAAAACCAACAGGGACAAGCTCCAGAGTCAGCAGAACATATCGCTCAAGGTGGTATGCGCAGCGCTGTGGTTCGTGCGATTTTTTTTGATCGCAAGAGGGCTGGAGATTTCTACTATCGAGGCATTTTTGTCGGCCTAGCTAAACGTATGTTTTACATAGCTGACAACGGATCCTACAAGCTTTCAGATATCGCCCCCGGAGTACACACTACCCAGGGAGGCACTTTTGAAGAAGAACTAAAGTAGACGAAGTAGGGGACTAGATTCTCCGCTGTCTGTCTTTAGGTATATAAAATTTAAAATATGTTAAAATGTCCTTAATTTTATGTCATAGAAAGTTAAAATAGACTACATTTCTCAAATTTACATTCAGACTTTAAAAATCTAGGACTGTGCGAGCGAGAGGGAAGCACACCAAAACCCTCTATTTTGGTCATAATGATACCTAGTAGGTAGGTATTTAAGTAGGTAATTATTATAAATATTTTGAGCTGTTTCACTTATCAATTTGTCCCTTAGTTAATCGTGAAATCCAACCAAATGATAACGATAAGTAGTTATTTTGCAATATTAGATTACGTTTCAGTATTTTTTTATACAGTTCCATCTACGAGTATAGTATTTATTTATTTAAAACTTTATTCTTACTTCATTCTCTGACAGCCAACTTTTGGGACAATAATAAGTATAACTTAGATCGAGGAGTAGGTGCGAAGACGTATTTAAGACTGATCATTATTAAATAATAACTATATTTATTAATAATATAAATATTCGAATGAAAAGCGACAGATCTCCATATAAAACTGTCAGTCTCATTCGAGCAAATCGATCGCACATGAATGTCGAAGGCGCGAGAACCGGGGCCCAATACTTTCAGTAACTGCAGATGCAAAGTATTGCTGAAGTTCCTCTCCCACCAAATTCCACTATGTAAAGCTGAGTCTTAAATCCGTTCCTGACTATACCTACATACATTTATAGATTTACAATACAGCCGTTTCCGTGTTCTGATTCCTAAAAAAATTTGTTTAAAATTTATTTAAAAAAAATATTTTCTCAGTCAGACCCTCGGCAACAGCAAAGTTTTAACTTAGCTGTACCCTGTCCATAGCCTGCAGCATGGCGAAAGAAGGCACCTGGAAGGGCTTTTTTCAGCAGCGAAGGTCTAGAAATCCGCCTTATAGGGTCTGTAATGATGATGATAAATATGTTTTCAAAATCATTCATCCTATCAGTAGAAAGCTTTTTTCAATAGCGTTAAGTCTGTTTCTTAGGATGAATCTAAATCTGTCAAGTAAAATAGTAATTTAATAAAAAAATATAGTTTTGGAACGCATCTTAATAATAATAAATTTAAAAAATAATCACACGTTCCAAGTTCAAAATAATCCCTTGGGAACGGGAAGGAAAGTACTTTGGAGGGTGCTTTCTGTTGAATAATATTCCCACAAACACCGTTACATTTAACTATTGGTGCAATACAAAAAAATATCTAATTGTCTTATTCAATAGACAATTTTATTGCCCTGCTAAAACTTACACGCTTACTATAAAACGTAAAACTATATTAGTCTTGTTAAACTAAGCTTTATTCAATTGTATAAAGACATAATTTAGAACAGAAAAAAGTTGTGTAGCCTTTATAAGTAGATCCCTTGAAAGAAGAATTAGGGTCGCATATATTTTTTGCACGACCGTCGTTGCATTCACTATGGAATGGACCTTTTCTTAAAAGTTCAAGAATTATTATACCTACATAAAAATGCATTTAGGTAGATGAGTAGGTAAGCTATACCTAAGATTTAAAAAAAAACGACTTGGGACTGTAGACTTGTGAATAAGCTTAATTTCTCGTACCTATGGTAATCTTTCCTTATCCAAATTGCTCGTACTTATGACAGATAAAATGAAATGATGCTTATTATTCCTAAAATAATTTCAACTTATTATCTATCACGTAGTTCACAGCGTAAATCGAAATGCGTAAAATCCATGTTAGATAGGTACGTACCCTGTGTTTGACTTGACGCTTTTTTTCACTTAATTTCGCTTTAAAAATCGCTCGATTCGGGGCGTTGCTCTATGTTTTCATACATTTAAAGCAAAATTGGGTAAAAACAATGCGTTGAACGCTTTCAAGTCAAACATAGCAATAGATAGGTACTCTATGGTTGAAAACGTTTACCTAGACATTTTTAGCTTTGCTCAAACCTCCCTCCCTATGCTTATGTTGAAAGTTACGTGTATATACCTACAACACTTAACCATATTATGACTGTATTTACAATATTATTTAACAGTTTATTAGAGTAAAAAATATTTTATAAAAAGTAATAATATTGTGGTCATTGCTTAGGTAGGTACCTACTTAAATGAAATCAAAAACATTTTAAACGCATAATACAGCAATAACATACAATACAGCATATAAATCATTCGTGAACTTTACGTAGTACATGCTCAAGTTAAATTATTTATTTTAGTCATCGATGTACCTAATGATGATTTTAGATCATTAAATGCGTAGGTACCTAGGTAAGTACCTACGTTTATGCTAACTCGTTACCTAATTAACTAACCTATTGAGGTATAAGTACCTATGTAAAATTTAATATAGGGAAGTTTGACCAACAAAGCATAACATGTGTATTCATTTCAGCTTATATACGTGGTATATCGTGAAGTTCAGGAATATGTATGGTGGTTGAACGATCGTTTAATGTCACGAACTTCTCTGGTCACGAAGAATAAATTTCAGAGTTGTCTAACTAAACAATAGATTTAGGGCCGGTTGCAAAACGGATATTTATCTTTTGATATCTTTAACGTATACCTTTAGGCACGTCATTGGCAGAAATAACTAAATTGACGATCAATCACATGGCATACTAATACTGACATTCATGTTTAATCGAAATAAAAGTTTTAATAAAATAAATTAAATACTAATTTTATATAAAACTAAAAACTACTTATGTAAAAAAATAATACCATAGATTATTTTAATCATTTTTTCTGTAATCAGACGTTAGTATCGTAATCCTAGGTCTGTGGTCTAAAACTGACTGAATAATAATGCATAGAGCGACAGTTACCTACATATAAGAAACAGTCAATATTGTGACAAAATTCATTTTAACTACGTGCGTGCGTAAGCTAAACATTTCGTTTTTATTTTCTACTATCTGTCCCGGCAAACTTCGTACCGCCTAACAATGCATGTCGTGTTACTTATTAGTTGAACTAAATTTATGATTCTATATAAGTAATACAATGAATATAAAATATTATGTTTAGTAATTTATTAAGATAGTAACACAAAAAAAAAAGTACAAAAATCAACCATGAAAATCGGTCCAGCCGTTCTCGAGTTATAAGTGTTCTAACAAACCCAACTTTGTTTTATATATTAAGATTTAGATATTGTGATTTGTGACAACCATGTAAAACAGTCATAAATATAATCAAATAAAAATCCCGATAGCTGATTGATGATTTAACCTCGAGACTGTTGTTCAGTAACCGAGCTGTGTTTTGGCTCAGTAAAACTTACCTCACCCTGCGCGTACATAATGTCTTTTTGTTTTTTGACACAGTATAGTGATCTAAGAAATTATTTATGAGCAAAACGTTTCTGAAAAGAGCTATACCTATAGATACTTAGGTCGTAAAAGCACTGGAAATATTAAATTCAGGCGTTTGCATGGTAAAAATAGCCGTTCTTTTTCTCGGAATTTAGAACCCGTCTTCTGGGTGAAGTGTACATTGCGTTATTACCTAAAAACAATGTAAAAAAAAAATACCTACAAAAAAAAAAGGTTGATAAAATAGCTAGAATCCAATTCAAGCACCGATGTCAAACATAGATGTACCTATCTATCGGTATTTATTACCGGCCGGCCTAATTGAGATTCTGCAGAAAAAGAGAATTATCTATGAGGACCGTATTAGGTACCAATATTTAACCCTAACTTAATTTCTCTCGTAAAAAACTGCTGTCATAGTATTTTCTGTTCATAAAAACCACGAACATAAACATCTAAATTTCAGCAATGGGTTGATACCTAGTACCTACTCGTACTAAACCGAACCAAGATCATAAAAGTAATTTTACTTTTTATTTAATTAGGGACCTACTTAAAACCACGCATAATATAGGTACTGTATGGTAATCTTAAATTAAGATATAGGTCGGTACCGAGTAAGGTATTGGAATTCTTTAGTTCATCTACGTTTTAAAACAGATTTAAATAAAAAAATATGCTGGGTTAGACCAAGGTAGATAGAAAACCTCCGATTGACTCGGGGCCTCGTTAGTCGTTATCCTGATTAGTTAGATATATAGGTCAAAACCAAGAATTGATGATCAAATTATCAATTTACCTAACTCAAATCACGTAATTCTAGAAGGTTGTATTGCATTTATTCCAGTTAATCATGGGTTTTTACTTGGACTTCTTTGGGTTTATTAATCTGAAGCCTAAGCGCCTAGAAATGTTTGGTATTCTTCCTATCTCTACCATAAAACATAGCTAAGCAAAAATTGTTCCTATTGCTTATAAACATCATCAAAGCAATATGTCAACAGGGTATCTTGGACCAATATTTTATTCAAAGGCCTTATACCTTACAAAATAAAAGCTATTCTCTATATTCTCAAAAAATCCTATAGGAGCCTCAAGCGTAAACAAACGTTATCGTGAAGGCGTTGTTTTAGTGGCGTCTCTTTCGCACGGGTTGTTTGCCGCGCTTTTTACCATTTCGAAAATAAACGTTGGCGGGCTTTTAAATACGGCGCGAGTTAATTTTGGTATCGGAGAGGGCAAGGGGAACCGCATCGTACTATGGAGACTTGATGTACTTATTAAGCATTATTATGAAAAGTATATCTAAATAATATCTCTTTATACCCCATTCTTTCGGTTTAGTGCTTTACAGTAGTAATTAATCGTTTATATTGCTCATAATATCCAAAAGAAAATTTCCTACGAAATGTATGTAATAAAATTATCAATCTGGAATTATACTTTAAAACATTTGAATTAAAGTGTAAAATCGTTTGGCATATTGGCTCAATATGTCACGGATATACGTAGTACGACAATACTTGGAGGTTGGTACTAATATAGCGATGGACCAATGGTGGCTAAGATAGAGGGCGCTGATGTCGCGACGCGAGTCTCCCAAGCTTGCTTTGGACGGGGAACATTTTGTTCGAGCCCCATACATTTTCTTCTTGTTCTCTACGGTCTACAGTTTGGTTGTGCGCCAGTTCAAAAATAATTCAAAATTTTCGCCATACGGTAAGTCTAATTGATTTTTATTAAATCTTGTGCAATTTGTTAACATTATATGAGTTTAAATTGAAGTAATTAGCAAGTATATTGTATATTCCACGTTGGAATTCTTAGTCAAACATGGCCATACTCGTTCCCCATACTTTCTTAGTACGCGTGGGTATAGAAATGGACGCCGTTTCATTAATTTATTTCTCAGATCTTTTGCATTGAACGACTTTAACAGTTCTTCTACAAGTGTTAGAGCAATATGTAAGCGATTATTTGGCAATCATGTCCTACATATTTATTGCGTATTTTTCGTGTTATACGTAAAAACAAAATGGCTCGCGCACCCAAGCCACGAACCGCGTACTCGTTGTATGGGAAGATAACCCATTTTTACATTTTATTGATTGAATTATGTCTAATTAAGCGTGTTTTAACTAAAAAAATACAATGGCTTCTAAAAAAGTACTTATTTTATAGCAAATGTGCTACGTAAGCGTTTCCCGCCAAAATGACGCCTATACCGCGCCATGGAAAATGTCTTTCACTTGTACCGAGATCGTTCGAGTTCTGCGTGCATTGTGCAGATGCCGTATAACCTATTGTTGATAACCTAAATATTTTTATCGTTTCCATTATTTTAATTTGAGTTTATATTTTAGCAAAAAGGAAAAGATGACGGACAAGCCCAAGCGTCCCATGTCTGCGTACATGTTGTGGCTCAACAGTGCCAGGGAGGAAATTAAGGCCGACAATCCCGGCATTAAAGTCACCGAAATAGCAAAGAAAGGCGGTGAAATCTGGAGGGGAATGAAGGACAAGAGCGTAAGTATTAATAAAAGAGTCTAGTACAAGCGCGCAAGAAAAAAAATAGGCTTGGTGTCTTCAATATAACAATGTGTTTATTTTAACAGGTCTGGGAGGAGAAGGCTGCCAAGGCAAAGGAACAGTACACAAAAGATCTAGAGTCTTATAATGCAAATGGAGGTGGTGGCGAGGAGAAGAAGGCACCAAAGAGGGGGAAGAAGGGAAAGAAAGCATCTGCTCCTGTAAGTATTTCTCTAGATTAAAGCATTCTTGGTTACCTAGATAGTGTCCCTTCAGCAAACTAAGACTTGTTTTTGTTTCCAGAAATCAAAGAAGAAGAAGGAAGAGTCTGAAGATGAGGCAGACGATGATGATGAGGAGGAAAGCGAATGATCTCCTTAACCCTAAGTTTACTGTTCATAATGAATAATTTTACTTCGACTTAATTTATTACAAAGTAAGGTGTGGACTTTCCAAACTCTGCATAACAATTATTTTATCTCAAATATGTATTATTATTTTTTTATATTAAAATGTAATTTTGACATCTTTTGAATTGATTTATTGACTATATATTGATATATGAGTTGTATTTTGTTTATGTTTACTACAAAGTATTTGGATTATAATAGTGTTAAGTGTGTTAGTTCAGGCTTTGGAAAGTCTACCGTTTGGCTAGGGCTTTGTATTTGTAAGCTCTTAAAGTAATGATAAGTGTTAGCAAGTATGGACAGGGAAATTGTACAGTTAGCCCTCCCTTGTTAAGTTGACTTCTGGATGCCGGGACTGGTTACCTTCAGTAAGGAGTCTGCTCGTGGATGCTATGTAAAATTTTTTTAGAGACTTTCATGGATGGATGTGAAGGCTTACTGTTAATTAAACCTACCTCTTCATATGTACATTTTCAATACTGATAAATAGTACCAAACTTTAAGCTAAGTTTAAAAGTGTGAGCATTTGCACCGAGCAATTTATAATTTAGGAAATTGATGTGTATGTTGTATTTTTAGTTAGTTAATGGGTAGGTTTTCGATGTGATTTGTCTCTCAAATTTTACATTTGTGTTATTTTATAAATGATGATTAGCATTCCTCGTGTCAATATGAAATGTTCAATAAACTGATTTCTTAAAATATATTGTATTTTTCATTTTAATTCCCCACATTTCTGGTACAGTTAGCTAAACTAGTTACATGTCATTATCGCATCGACATGGAACAAGGGTGGCAAATCATATTCGGTTTTAGGCACAGGGGTGTTTAGCGAAGCGTTTATAAATGGCTCAATGGAAAGACAAGGTTTGCATTCTGCTTTCCGAGAGCTTTGTATAGGTAATAGCAAACCTTCGGGACACCGCCTAAAACGTGCTATCTAGCATTAAATCTATTATAGGTACTAGGGTATCCATCTCAACACCACGCGCAAAATAGGTACCTAGCCGGCTTCGTGTTCCGTGGGGTTATAGGATGTGGCTTTCCGAGAGCTTTGTATAGGTAATATCAAACCTTCGGGACACCGCCTAAAACGTGCTATCTAGCATTAAATCTATTATAGGTACTAGGGTATCCATCTCAACACCACGCGCAAAATAGGTACCTAGCCGGCTTCGTGTTCCGTGGGGTTATAGGATGTGGCTTTCCGAGAGCTTTGTATAGGTAATATCAAACCTTCGGGACACCGCCTAAAACGTGCTATCTAGCATTAAATCTATCATAGGTACGTGTTTAGTAGGTATCTCAACATCACGCGCAAAATAGGCTTCGTGTTCCATGGGGTTAAAGGATGTGGATAACAGCAGTTTTCCGTGTTAACATAACCTATTGGGCTGCCTAGCATTTAATCTACTATTATAGGTACATGTTTTAGTAGATACTAGGGAATTCATCAACACCACACGCAAAGTACCTAACCGGCTTCGTGGTCCATAGGGTTATTGGTTGTGGATAAAAGCAGTTTTCCGCATTAACATAACCTATAGGACTGCTTACTTTATCCAGGTAGCCTAAAACTCTACCCAAACAGTTATTTTAGTAACCTACCGCAAAGAACTTTAACGCGCTTAGATTGATAGGAACAAAAGCTTGATAAAAAATAAGCTTGGCGTGGTAGCTAATCTATAAATATGATTAGTGCTTGCCTTAAAGAGGTTATTTAGAAAATGATATTAAAGAAAGATTTTACATTCAAATGTTATTGTTACATCTTTAGTTATCTTAGCTCTGTTTTTAATGTTAAGCAGGGTCAATACAAATCGGCATACAAAAGATAAAGCAAGGAAAATGTATGTGGAAAAATGTGACTTGCGTGGCATTTATAAAGACTATAACTTTACGTTATATCATTAATACTTACTTTACTTTGTCTCAAACGCTTTCAAAAAAGATAAATAAGCAGTAAAAGCATTCATTTTTTAAATTTGTATTTTGGTTATAATTAAATAGTTTTTGCCAGATGTGCATACGTTATTTTTTTGGCTTTGTAAACGCTTATTCAACGTCTGATTTGTATTTATTTTTATTCATGTTTTTATTTTCTAAAACTATTTATTTATGTACCTACCAATTATTATATCAAAAAAATAAAATAATGCAATCCTAGCAATAGTAATAAATAATATAATTTAGTTTAATAAGTGTGTATAATAAGTAAATAAAATTGCATTGCTCTTAACCTATTTCTTTAAATGACTGGAGACGCAGGAAATGGATTTCCTGGGGGCCATCAGGTGGTTTTGGTGACTGGTGGCTACGACCATACCATAAAGCTATGGCAGGCACACAGCGGGGTTTGTCTGCGAACAATGCAACATCCAGATTCGGTATGTTTTCATTATTTTTGTATGATTTGTGGGTTTTGGAAGGACTTTAAAAAAAATACTGGAGGAAAAGGTCGTGTTCCTTGAGCGGGTTATAATGATTGTTATGATAATGTTATGATAATGAATTTAGGTTATTAATATTTAAAAAAAGTAAGGTTATGTTTATATCTTCTCAGCCCCTAGAACGCAGGTCCTATACAGACCTCCACTGATAAGGATAACGGTTTCTGTATATGACCTAATTGAGTCTAATCAATATAGTACAATTTATTTATTGTAAATTTAAGTGTTTTATTACAATACTGATTTAAAATGTTTATTACTACTATTATAAAAACAATTAACTTCACTGGGTGATACACATTATAATTCCTTGAGAATTGAAAAAGAGATTACTAGAAGATTTGTGTGATGTAATTTATAGAGCCATTCATCGTAACATGATATAGTCTGATATTTTCCTCCAGCAAGTAAATGCACTGGACATCACACCGGATGGTCAGACGGTGGCTGCGTGTGGGTACCAACACATCAGGATGTATGACCTGGCCAGTGCTAACCCAGACCCCGTCCTCAACTATGATGGAGTAGTCAAAAACATCACACGAGTTGGTTTCCAGGTAGAATATTTCCATTATTTGCACAACCCTATTAGCACACAGAACACAGAGTTCGAGACTTCAACTGCTGAAATTAGGGCTTCCAGAACATATTTCTGGATAATTTGGCTTACATGCGCCACTCTGGACAGACGAGTTTGCCGAAGGTCTCATGACAATTTAAATGAAAATTTCATTTCAACTATCCACAAGCTGGTATTAGTGGAACCGGCACCATCAGCTTAACAAACCATGGATGCGGTGGTGTTGTAAATTTATGACAAATGTAAGTAGAAAGTGTATTTCTCATTTGTACATGCGGGTTAAGACCAAAACTTTTTTTGGATTATAAGGAAAGCATTCTTACAACGCGGGCATTGCTTGTCATGTGCAGTAATCCCCTCCAGATTTCTTTAGAGCTTGAGTTACTTGCCTGCCTATACAGTTGGCGACCTCAATATGTCTTCTAGTATATTATTAAGTACATTGTTGTATTACTGGATTTAATCATGGACCTAACCAAATTCCGGTGGGAATGTTCGGTGACAAATAAAGAATAAACTAACATCAGATTGGTTATAAACAATTAAATATATTATTATTTCAGGAAGATGGCAAATGGATGTATACTGGTGGTGAAGATTGCACAGCTAGAATATGGGATTTAAGGTATATCTTTTCAAGTTTTTTTCATATAATATTATTAGTATTTGGTTGAGTAGAAAAAGGACATAATGTGATAGTCAATGGGAGTGCACCATTACTTATTGGGGTATAAAAAGGTCCCTAGTCTATGGCGGTTACAAGCCTAAACCACTTCTTCATTCTGAACATTTAGGGTCTATGCACGGTAGCAATCAGTTCGATCAGATCGATTTGTTCTTTGTGTATGTGCTGCAAATCTAGTCAGATTTGCTGGCCAATTGTATTTGGTCAATTTGTTTTTGGATGCAGGCAACAGTCATGTGTCTACCATTGGTCAATGTTATGCATACTTTAATGGCCATGTTCAACTTGGTGCTTTTGTCTTTTATTACTCTATTTTATTATGATGAGCACCTATAGGCCAATCATGACAAGTGGCAAGCTTGTTGATGCCTCTAGCGTACCAAACTCGAGAAATATCATAAATAAATTATTTATTGTGACCCAACCAGGAATACGATTCTGTTTTATTTTAAAAATAATAATCTAAAAAATGGTATTTATTGTTGGTGGCAACCCCAATTTTATTTTACTTTATTTTGCTGTGAAAGGCGTTTGAGTAGTGTTTTCATTTATTTTAAGCAAATTTGGTACAGAAAAAGGGTGCTTTGCTGTCTACGCAAACAATTTTCTCAAAAGTTTTGTTTTTGCAAATAGTAGTTTTTAGATTGGAAACAATATTTTGACAATCTAACCTTCGCCCCTAAAGAAATAAACTACAGGACCTACACTCTTTATTAAAAATATAATCTTAATATCGTAATTTGTCTTGTAGGACTCACCAGGTCCAATGTCAGAGGATATTCCAAGTGCCGGCACCTGTGAATGCCGTGTGTCTCCACCCAGACCAGTCCCAGATCATGGTGGGAGACCAGAGCGGGATCATACACATGTGGGACCTCAACACTGACAGACATGAGCAACTGGTCAGTATAAAATACCCATGCATTGTTTCTTTTATTGTATTGGGGCAGCTGAAAAGTTGTGAGCCTAAGGTACTTCTATAGACTAAAAAGCTCTTTTAACTTGGTCAAAAAATATTCGCCCTCTTTGTCTTCGAAATGTTCATTTACGGCCGCCTTCATTTCATTGTTACTGGAAAGTTTTCGACCTCTGAGGTCCTATTTCAAATCCGAAAAGATTAAATAGTCGCTAGGAGCCAGGTCTGCGCTATAGGATGGGTCGTTGATTTCTTCTGTAGTCTAGTCCCATAGTTTAATGAGATTCACTAGCACTGTGTATAACTTGGCCTAGACTCAGCTAATGTTAAAACATTAAAACACCAATGCCATTGAATTATCATGCTATCACAACTCTATTGTGGCATTGTGTTTAATTGGTATCCTGTAATAACATAGTCCAATGGTAATGGAATGATATTGCCCTATTCCTAGTTTAAAACATTTAAGTTTAACATCAATTAAATAACAAGATATCATAATTTGGAATACTATTAACACAACAATGATTAATAGAATACCAAATAGGTTGAGTTTTAACTTAAATAATTTGCAGATCAAATTATCCTGACACAACTCAATCAAGCCACCATTAATTTATTTTATTTATTTATTTAGGAATTCTTACAGCTAATTTATACATATATAGGAGAAAATAGTAATACGATAAAGCATTATTTAGGCATAGTACTGCCCAGCACCAATATTCATGAAATCAAAATATCCATTCTGTAGAATTTCTGGAGAATTTGGCTTACTTTCGCCACGCGCACTGGTAGATTGGCGAGGGTCTGATGTATTTTTTTTACTACTACTATTTACAAGTTGGTATTAGTGAAACCAGGAATAGTTAGGTTATTACAAAACTTTTATTTTTATCTACTAGCACTTGCTTGTAAGTGGTGCCCGAGGTCCATGAATCTTAGCAACTGGAATCAGACTATCATAACTAATAGTTTTTATAATTGTAACGGGTCTTTACGCGATTTACCTTAAAGACATATTTCTCATGATAGCCGAGAGGGTCAAGGAACATATAGCAGCTGTAAAAAACTGCCAATTAAACAAGTCAGCAATAGCAGAACACCTATGGATAGTGGCACAAACCATTGGATTGAGCTGCATGACCCAAAGATACTTTCCACCGATCGTCACTATTACCTTAGAATAGTACGTGAAGCGATTGAAATAAAGAAACACAAACATTTTAATCGAGTGGGGGTTATAAGCTATCTTAATTGTGGAATCCAGTAATCAATAGGTTTCGACGCCGGGAAAAATCGCCCGGTGTCGCCAAGAATATTGTAAGTGTCGTGATTTCTAAAAACTTAAGTGATACGAGGGGCGTTCAAAATATTCTCGGTATGTGGATAAAAACAAACAAGTACGAAAAGTTTGATATTTTTATTTTTCAATATACTCCCCCCCTATGTTCATACACTTATAAGATCGATCAATTATTTTTTTTAATCCCTCATAAAAATATTTTTTATCTTTGGTGTAAAAATGCTCCTCCACGGCCGTCTTCAACGCTTCATCGTCAGAAAATTTATTTCCACGCAGATCCTTTTTAAGATTGGGAAACAAAAAGAAGTCGCTTGGGGCTAAGTCCGGACTATAGGGTGGATGAGTAACAGTTTCAAACCCACATTCAACAATAGCTGCCTTGGCAATATGAGCAGTATGGACAGGGGCGTTGTCATGCAGAAGCAGAACACCTTTGGTTAACTTTCCTCGCCTCTTTTCTTTGATCGCATCTCTTAATTGACGTATAACGTTAGCGTAGTACTGCCCTGTGATATTTACACCTTTTTCTTTATAATCGATAAGCAAAACTCCTTCACAATCCCAAAATATTGTGGCCATGACCTTGCCAGCTGACGGGATTACCTTGAACTTCTTGGGATGAGCTGAACCCTTAATGTGCCACTGCATGGACTCCTGTTTGCTCTCTGGGTCATAATGATGAACCCAGGTTTCATCTCCAGTAACTATTTTTTGCAGCACCTCATCGGGATTTTCACCACACAGGTCGATAAAATCTGAACAGCAAGCCACACGCATATCCTTTTGAAGAAGCGTCAGCATTCGCGGAACCCATCTTGCACTTACTTTTGACATATTAAGATGGTCATGTATAATGTCATGTACGGTACCAATAGAGAGATTGGTTACTTGAGCTATAGATTTTACCTTCACTCGGCCGTCTTCCAATATAAGTTTTTCCACTTTATCAATATTTTCTTGTGAGGTAGCCACTACAGGCCGGCCAGGTCTAGGGTCATCTTCAATACTCTCCCTTCCACGCTTAAATTCGCTTGACCATTTTTGAATAGTAGATAAAGAAGGAGCAGACTCACGGTAAACACAATCCATTTCCTCTTTTATGGTTTTTTGATTTTTACCCTGTTTTGTCAAGAATTTTATGACGGATCGGTGCTCTAATTTCGTTAAAATTGTTAATTCGCTCATGGTGTTCATGTTTGTTCGGCAATTGCAGAAAAACAAAAGAACATCTCGGTTCCAATTTTACTTTTTTTTAATGTCAATGGATGAATCTTAGCGGCCAGTAACAAATATATATATAAAAGAGGTTGTAACGTATCAATACCGAGAATATTTTGAACGCCCCTCGTAAGTGGGTAGGTTTAGATCTGCCGCCCAGTATGTACGAGACTACATCGCATAGCTTCAGTCGACCCGTGACCACGGCCAATGCAACTTGGCTGAAACGTCGGGAGAAATATGTCTCTAAGGTAAATCGCGTAAAGACCCGTTAAAATTATAAAAACTATTATGAATATGCGCGAAAATTTAAAAAGTTTAATTATCATAACTAACATCAGTCTCTTTAACTGCCGGCATGACTGGGGATGATACACTTCACACAGGTTTATTGCAACAAACAGTGGAGCTTACCCGCTCTGGCAGACGGGGCAAATTACCATCAGTCCGCCTACCACCTATTTATGGCCTAATATTTTATCCATAGATTCCAGAGGCAGAGGCATCTATTCAGGACATAGCAATAGACCCTGAGGGCAAATTAATGGCTGCCGTCAATAACAAGGGAAATTGTTATATCTGGACACTGAGCGAGTCTGCCCAACCTGTGCCCAGGAAACACATCCAGGCACACAAGAAGTACGCGCTACGGTGCAAGTTTAGCCCAGACTCTACGTAAGTTATTGTTAAGCATATTATTGTTATTGTTATCCTTGGCTCCTCATCAGACTAGAAAATTCTCATGAAATCATACAGTATTTCACTGCTGGTCTGCGGCGGCAGATGGTGATGTGGACGTGTATGTATAGGACTTAGGGGTATGCGTCTGATAGACTAGCTTCACACTCCTGGACGTACGCTCGGCTATTTTGGCTCTTTCTATAGATAGATTATAGACTCACATCTCCTAACTAGCATGAGCCACCGCCTTTCCCCCCCGGCAGTTGTAATGATGAAGCGGTGTAATGAAGTTAATTTTGTTTGTAGAATGCTAGTGACAACGAGTGGTGACTGCTCTGCTGCGGTGTGGAGGACCAGTGACTGGTCTCGGCTGAGGGAGCTGCGCGTGGACACGCAGCGCTGGGTGTGGGACGGGGCCTTCAGCGGGGACTCCAAGTATCTCTTTACGGGTATGGTGGAACCGCACAACACATTATTCTTATACAGTTGTTGCCACAAATTTATGGAACGTCTTTCTACACTTTCTAAATGGCCCCCAACAATGTTAATTAGCAGGCATTAAGTCCGCCTTTGTGCAATAGAGTTTTCAAATTATTAAATATCATTATTACATTGTCAAACGAGCATTCCTCTACTTTGCTGTCTTCTCTCAAATTTAGTACTTGGCGTAATCCCCGACAAAAGAACCGAACATTTATTATTGGTACCCATAAAATCAACAGCTCTTATAATAACCCTATTATTCGTATGTGTCGACTATTTAATGACCTTTCCAGCGATACTGAATCCAGACATTTTCAACCCAAATGTTAGTCTATTTAAGAGACAAGTGTTATTGATTGTAAACTAACGTTCAGTGACTTTTTACTATTCTTATATTGACTTATACTAATATATAACCTATGATGTAACTTTCAACATAAATTGACATTAATAATAACATATTTATTCTCGTGTATAGTATTAATATATTGATAATGATGAAATGGATGAAACCTAAAATTTTAAAACTGAAAAACACTGTGACTCTAATCATCCAAGTAGCTATGTGTAGCATGCCGTGTACACTGCCCTTGGGTTGCAATTCCGACCTTATGAATTATTGTAAATTTGTGCTTAATATGTATTAATTGTAACCTGTTAGTGTACCTTAAATAATAAATAAATAAAATATTTTTTTAGGCTTCAGTTGTCATTGGTAGAACCCCGTTTTGAAATAAAAAAGTTAACTTTTTTAAAAGAACAATAACATTGTTAATTGATCACACTCACAGCCGAAAGACGGAATAGAGTGAGAAACAATTACCTACGTAAGTCTACGTTCGTGCGATCATCGACCTCTCGCTACCTACTTGATTAGGCTCAGTATGAGTGGCGATATTTTTAGGAAAACTTCTCTGCGCCGTAACTTAAGATGTTATTACTAAGTAATTAAAATAAAAAATACGTAGATCTTTAATTTTATTCTACATTATAATTTAAAAATATTTGCTCTTTAACAAATTCCACGCAGTATATTATTATCATTCACACAAATACATAAGGATGTTCCAACAAGAGCGCCGGATTAAAATTTGCCGCCATTTTGTTAATACGAGTTGTACGGTGATATTTTTTGACAGTTGTCACGTACAGTATACAGTCGACGCGATTTAAGAAAATGGAGAACTAACCAATGTTTTATTAACGTATAAATACTTTGCAAAAACAGTTCGCCATCGTCCGCCTCCGTGGTCTAGTGATAACAAACGTTACCGTGAACGCGGAGGTCGTGGGTTCGATTCCCACAGGGGGCAAATTGTACATTGTATAATTTGTCTCGGTCTGGGTGTTTATATGTATATATTTACAACAAAAAAAAAAGTATAATATGTAGTTTATTAACCATCTAGTTTCCGTAACACAAGCCTCGTAGCTTACCACGGAAACTAGATGGCGCTGTGTGACCTGTCTGGAAATATTTATTATTATTTATTTACTCCACGTTTTCGGCCGCGATAATGCGCCTAATGAATCGACAGTGAGGCGTTCAATTATAAAATTTGAGACCAAATTTACGCAGATGGATCAGAAGATCATTGTTCGTCTTCGTTCTTGTCACTCGAAAATATAGCCACTGTAAGGGAATCTGTGGCCGAGAATCCAGGAACATCCATTCGGCATCGTGGTCAAGAATTAAACACTTCCAGAAGCACTATGCGACTAATTTTGGTAAAAGATATCCATTTGCACGCGTACACGGTTCAATGGGATGTATCACTAACTTTTTATCACGATAGATGGCGCATGATAGATGGTACCTAATATAACTGTCAGTTGCATAGAAATCTTGTATTTTTATTACGAAATTTATTATTTTCTGGATATTATGCCGAAGTGAGCAGCTTTGAAGTGTACAAATCGAGATTTCCAAGCGAAATCAAAGATATGGCGATCTCAAAAATGCCATTTTATTAATTTAACCTTTTTTATTTTTAAAGATGGTGTTCGCTTTCTTAATTCTTTTTTTAAGGTAGGTAACGTTAATAAAAATAAAAAACTACAAAAACATTTCAAAAAATATGCGGCATAGGTTTAAAACAAGGTACCATTGCCGCTAGCGACATCTACAAAAAGCTTTGCCTGATACACGCCATTGGTGCAAGAAATCACGCCAAATTTTTCTCTTTTTTTTGGTTCTCTTCTCCCGATGGATGATGTATGAGGTGATAGGGAAGGCAAAGGGTCTAGCCCATACAGCCAAGTCTGACGTAATATATCTTTCTTTTTTATCAGTTAATGAGGTCATCATCAAATTCCAGATGCTGCAGAATTTGATGCTTTTCTTGGAGTCACTCGCGGCACCATAGCTCAAACACGTCGGGTAAAATATGAGAGTTGACAGCGCGGGAAACCGCAAAAAATAAACTGCAACTTGTGCCCCATATTTAAAGTCCAATTTATCGTTTTCCATAATTATTCACATTGTAGCACATTATTAAACAAAACAACACCACTTTTGACCAATAATATCCACAGTAAATTAATTTACAAAACAAAAACTTGCACATGACATGTCCACGCAAAATGGCGCGAAGAACTCCCCCAAATTTTTCTTTAAAATTTAATCCGGCGCTCTTGTTGGAACAACCTGTATAAAGTGGATTTCATTCGATCGTTTTTCTACGGATTTTGTACTATCAACAAATATTTTTCTTTCAGGTTCGTCTGACAGTTACGCTCGTCTGTGGGACGTGGAGTCTGGGGCTCTTGAGAGAGAGTACTGCGGACACCAGAAACCTATCACCGCGCTCGCCTTCAGGGACCAGACTGTCTGGTGACACTAGACAAAACAAATTCACAATCCAAGCATTGAGTACGGGTGCCGTCTTGGAAGCTAAAGATTTTTTTTCATCCCACCTATTCGAAAATTACACTTTATGTAAATAAGTGCGGATGAGTTAGGTAGGCTGGTTGAATAAAACTATAATTTTACAGCCCCAAGAACAGACTAGACCTCCACTGATGCAGATGGATTCTGGATCTAATGTCTATTTATTAACGATTCCACAAGTTAGTATTAGTGTAACCAGGACGGAAGTCATAACATACTCTCCTAAGTGGTGTTGTAAATCTATGACAAATGTACATCATTACAGCCCCTAGAACACAGCGTCCTAGACCTCCACTGCTGGAGATGGGCCTTCCAGAACATATATCTGGAGAATTTGGCCTATACTCTGGCCAGTTGTGGAACCGGGACCGATGGCTTAATGTGCTCTCCGAGGCACAGTAACGGTGTAGAGAAGACAAATTTCTAAGCATTCCATGGATTCACCGTGCGGGTGCCGGGTCCATCGTGTGTGGGTAAGAGATGAGAACAATGGTGTCTCGGGCTTGCGACCGACAATTGGCTGGTTTAAGAAAAGGAGGCCTCCTTTTTTTTCTATTTCGCGATAATACATCTGTAAATCTATGACAAATGGACGTAAAAAGTGTATTTCTCATTGGTACATGCCGGGTGGGTTTTAACAGACCTTTGTAGGATTTAAGGAAAGCATTCTTACCCGAGCCACCACCGCATGTACATATGAAAAGAATTGGTAACGGGGCTCAAAGCGATCATACAACCGAGCCACTATCGCTGTCAGAAGACTATATGAGATATCAAAAATTTATAATATATATATATTTGCCAAAAAGGTTATGTAATGGGTTTTTTTGTTTGGTTCTCTTCTCCCGATGGATGATGCATGAGGTGATAGGGAAGGCAAAGGGTCTAGCCCATACAGCTAAGTCTGACGTAATATATATTTCTTTCTTATGAGTTAATGAGATTTACTTTTTCACAGACATGTCAAGTGCAAGTTTTTGTTTTGTAAATTACTTTTCTGTGGATATTGTAAATAATTATAAAAAATGATAAATTGGACTTGCGTTTATTTTTTTGCGGTTTTCCCGCGCTGTTAACTCCCATATACTTACCCGTCGTTCCGAGACACGATAATAGTAACCTAAGCACGCTTAAAGGTGTTCCAAGACGTGCTTAAACTGTTTTGCCAAAGCTATGTGACGTCACAAATGACATCATTTCTCGCGCTTAGACTGCTCACAATATCGAGGTAGATCGCTCTGTGTGCATAGTGTAAAATGCAAGTTTAGGAAAACGTAACTGCTGTAGTTACGTTTTTTATTTTACATTGCGTGTTATTGCAAGTTTGGCTATAATAACAGGAAATGAACATCGAAAATTCAGTAAAAAAAACTCAACTACTATAGTTGCGTTTATGAAACTACACTGTCACACTAGGCATACTGAGCGCTGTCAGTTTGTCATAACGTCCTGCGCCATTTTAAGTTAATTTAATATTAGGTTTTCTTTTAAATTATTTATTATTGTATTCGTTTATACTGTTTGTATATTACTTCTAAAACAAATCTATAATTAATATTTAAGTAGAAAGTGAAAAAAAATATGTCTGTAACACGGCAAGTTATTTTAAAAGACCAAAATAAGTTAATAATATTAATATTGCACATATAAAGATGAATAAACCGGGAGATGTATGTTTGTTAGTATTCATACTCAAAGATGTGGAATCGGCAATTTATAATCCATACATAAAAAAAAACTATCATGTTATGAAATAAAATGTGATTTAGACCGTTCCGAATCAATCAATCAAATCGTGATATTTGATTCGGAACGACTGTTAGTATCATATTCATTCAAGCTCAGGCTTGATTCGGAACGAGGGGGGATAAGTTAAAGTACAACGTGACAACCGATGTAGGATAACAATAGTTTGTATTTAAAATAACGATTGAACTTAGTTTTAAATTAAATAAATGGCTATCATAAATTTTCTATTGTGTTTTATTTTTCTTACAAGTTTAAAAATATATGTTTGTAATTCTGACAGATTAGGTCGGAGAAATTGAAAATTAAACTAAAATATATAGTAATGGGGTGTATCACTAACTTTTTATCACGATAGATGGCGCATGATAGATGGTACCTAATAGAACTGTCAGTTGCATAGAAACCTTGTATTTTTATTACGAAATTTATTATTTTCTGGATATTATGCTGAAGTGAGCAACTTTTAAGTGTAAAAATCAAGATTTCTAAGCGAAATCAAAAATATGGTGATCTCAAAATTGCCGTTCTATTAATAAAACGTTTTTTTTTTAAAGACGGTGTGCGCTTTCCTAATGCGTCTTTTAAGGTAGGTAACGTTAATTTAATATACATTTTTCTGTTATTAAAATATAAAACTACAAAAAATGATGCGATATAGGTGTAAAACAAGGTACCATTGCCGCTAGCGACATCTACAAATAGCTTTACCTGATACACCCCGTTGGAGACTTACTTAAAAAAAAAAAAAAATTAAGGACATGGTACATAAGTCCTAAACAATTGAAAAGACCTATATATTTTTAAATATGTATTATTAGGTATGCTAAAAGATTCCAGTCGGTTGCAAATTTGGGTTCAGTTAATTTATACATGGACTAGACTGGAATCCAAACAGCACACACAACGTACAAATTATAATAATTACTATACAAATTCAATTTCTAACAAAATATACATGCACAACATAGATACAGGTAACATAACAATGATTTGACAAAAGATAAATATAAATTCGCCTCCGTGGTCTAGCGGTTAAGTCCGTGAATTTAGACTCGTTGGTACCGGGTTCGATTCCTGGTCGGGACACAAAAATATTAATTAATGTATATAAATACATTTAATTAATATTTAATTTATTTGTGATATTTCTCGAGTTTGGTACGCTGGAGACATCGACGATCTTGCCACTTGTCATGATTGGCCTATAGTAAAGTTGGCTAAATGTGAATCCGCTTATTTATAAGCGTGGTTTCTGACCACCCCGAAAGGGAAACGGTCGTGATGATACTTTACTTTTACTATAAATATAAATATGAGTCAAATAAGGCATAGGAGGTAGAGAAGAAGGTAATGGACTTTTTATACGCTGCAAAACCACTGCCAAAAAAAAAAATGTTAAAAATATTTACAAAATATAAAATAAAATAAATATTAATACTAAGGATAGGTATATAAGTCCTGTCCGTGTGGAATGGTGGCAAGAACGCTGGCTGCATTTCACCGCTGAATTGCAATACTGATTCTTTGGGCGAAGAAAGAGCCAGCCCTCTTATCACCGGAGGAGACGACAAGACGCGGTGTTATGTCTTTTAAAATACTTTATTGCACTTGAACTCCATGGGCCCAGAGTTTCTACAGCAAACGGCACAAATATGTAATCTTTTAATATACTTACATACTCGTCAAAAACATCAATATCATGCCGCTAGCTAAACACTATTGTAGGTGCGACACATTCTCTAACGGATTATATACGAGGGGCGTTCAAAATATTCTCGGTATTGATACGTTACAACCTCTTTTATATATATATTTGTTACTGGCCGCTAAGATTCATCCATTGACATTAAAAAAAAGTAAAATTGGAACCGAGATGTTCTTTTGTTTTTCTGCAATTGCCGAACAAACATGAACACCATGAGCGAATTAACAATTTTAACGAAATTAGAGCACCGATCCGTCATAAAATTCTTGACAAAACAGGGTAAAAATCAAAAAACCATAAAAGAGGAAATGGATTGTGTTTACCGTGAGTCTGCTCCTTCTTTATCTACTATTCAAAAATGGTCAAGCGAATTTAAGCGTGGAAGGGAGAGTATTGAAGATGACCCTAGACCTGGCCGGCCTGTAGTGGCTACCTCACAAGAAAATATTGATAAAGTGGAAAAACTTATATTGGAAGACGGCCGAGTGAAGGTAAAATCTATAGCTCAAGTAACCAATCTCTCTATTGGTACCGTACATGACATTATACATGACCATCTTAATATGTCAAAAGTAAGTGCAAGATGGGTTCCGCGAATGCTGACGCTTCTTCAAAAGGATATGCGTGTGGCTTGCTGTTCAGATTTTATCGACCTGTGTGGTGAAAATCCCGATGAGGTGCTGCAAAAAATAGTTACTGGAGATGAAACCTGGGTTCATCATTATGACCCAGA
Organism: Tinea semifulvella; assembly: GCA_910589645.1. Taxonomy (NCBI): domain Eukaryota; kingdom Metazoa; phylum Arthropoda; class Insecta; order Lepidoptera; family Tineidae; genus Tinea; species Tinea semifulvella. Next base: position 5,033,551 of record OU342596.1, read on the forward strand.
GAGCAAACAGGAGTCCATGCAGTGGCACATTAAGGGTTCAGCTCATCCCAAGAAGTTCAAGGTAATCCCGTCAGCTGGCAAGGTCATGGCCACAATATTTTGGGATTGTGAAGGAGTTTTGCATATCGATTATAAAGAAAAAGGTGAAAATATCACAGGGCAGTACTACGCTAACGTTATACGTCAATTAAGAGATGCGATCAAAGAAAAGAGGCGAGGAAAGTTAACCAAAGGTGTTCTGCTTCTGCATGACAACGCCCCTGTCCATACTGCTCATATTAGCTATTGTTGAATGTGGGTTTGAAACTGTTACTCATCCACCCTATAGTCCGGATTTAGCCCCAAGCGACTTCTTTTTGTTTCCCAATCTTAAAAAGGATCTGCGTGGAAATAAATTTTCTGACGATGAAGCGTTGAAGACGGCCGTGGAGGAGCATTTTTACACCAAAGATAAAAAATATTTTTATGAGGGATTAAAAAAAATAATTGATCGATCTTATAAGTGTATGAACATAGGGGGGGAGTATATTGAAAAATAAAAATATCAAACTTTTCGTACTTGTTTGTTTTTATCCACATACCGAGAATATTTTGAACGCCCCTCGTAAGTATGACATTTTTTTACTGACATAAATATAATACATTAAATTTACAAAAAATATATGTATTATTATTACATTTTAAATAACTGACATGTTTTGTTACATTTTGATGGATTTTTTAAAAACTAGCGAGTTTTCTTCTTCCAACATTATTTATACCTATGTATTTTTTTATAAATAGGATCCAATCCACACTTTTTTTTTGAATTTTTATTATAAATGCCAATCAGACTCTTACGGGATCTTAATATTGAAAAAGAAGAGTCCTGGAGTCCTTTAAACGAAGTGTAAAAAAACATCTTTATAGGCCGGCATAGTGGTAGAGACTGATGTCGGTCGTCTGAGGCTGGTGTCAGTTGCTACCATTCTTGGATCTCGCGTACCGCTTACCATCAGGTGGGCGCGGTGTCACATGTCGTGTCAAGTTTAAAAAAAAAAAATTGTTATTGACATACCTAAACAATCTAATCTAACTTAATGGGTAACTACGCCCTGTTATTAAAAGTCGATTTGCTTTTTGTATAAATAATGGGTACTTGGACACTGTAGGTTGCAATTAAACACAAATAATATATTTTAAACGTTTATTTCACGACATAAACATGAATGTGTACCTTAGTTCGACTTGCACCAATTACTAACACTGAGAAAATGCTTTAAATACAATATAGTTTAAAAATAGTGCAAGTCGTTAATATAAAGGTGGGTTTAGACCAAACGAGATAATTCTCATTCTATCTGCTCTTAAACAAATTATTTTTGGTTAAACAGAGACATTCTTTCGTTCTACATTTGCTCGCGAAGATTCTCTCGCGGGAGCGATCTTGCATGTTCCGAAGTTCTCACTTCTCGTAGCGGTTTCTTCAAAGCGTTCTAGAATGTTCTATTTGAATGAGCATGGAGTCTCGTCTTGATGATCACACCGTGATCGTGAATTAAGCATGTGCAATAATTGTTCTCATTTTTGCTTGCTGGATTTCTTTTTTTTTGTTACAAATGACAACTGGTGGTAGGCAGACTGATTGTAGCGGGAAGTATTCACCGTTCGTGCCGATAAACCCAGTAAAGTGTATCCACACGTTTCGGAATCAGGCTAGAATTGCCGCCATGCTTAGTCAAGCAAGTGTTAGCGATTGATGTCAGTCATGAGTCTCTGATTCCAGTTGCTAACATTCATGGACCTCGCCAGCCACTTACCACCAGGTGGGCGCTAGGTCACATGTCGTGCTAGTAAAAAAATAAAATAAAAAAAAACTCAATTTTATCATTTACAGGTAAAAACTAGTTGTGATTTATACAAAAAAGGACTGACGCGTTTTCGTTTGAACTAAACCAACCTTAAGAGATCTTTATATCACTATAATAATATACAATGTTATATATTAATCAGGAATGTCTACGGGACAATTCGAAATAAGTACAGAAACATTTTTTTATTAATAATAAATTTTAACAAATCAGCAGCATGGAATCATAACTTAAGCGCAAACGTTAAGATTGTCCAAATAGTATAACTTAACTGTGTAAAACTGTTGTAACTGTTGCTTAAAGTAAGACAATACATTTTTTCAGCAACTTTTTTTTTTATTTTTTTATTTAAATACTAGCACGACATGTGACCCTGCGCCCACCTGATGGTAAATGGCGCGCAGGGTCCATGAATGTTAGCAACTGGAATCAGACCCTTATGTCCGACATCAGTCCCTAACACTATGCCGGCTTGACTAGATGCCTTTTCACACTTCGCTTGAAGGACTCCAGGTTAAAGGAAAGTGGAAACACAGAGGCTGGAATGCTGTATGAGTCACCAAATTTATAGGTACGTATAATTGGACGCAGTTACGCAAACAGGATCCAATCCACAATATTTCAGAAATTTAATTATGAATTTTAATCAGGTCCTTACGATGATATATTCCTATATCAATGAAGTGAAATATTCCTAAAAATATCGCCACTCATACCGACCCTAATCAAGTAAGTAAGGTCGACGATAGCACGAAATACTCCCAACCAGGTATTTAACACGATGGATATCATGATTATCAGACGTGGCCTTATTTAGCATACAGTAGTGTTTTGTTTTCGGATGTTTTATTCCTAAAAAAACAAAAACTTTTTTTTAATAACTCCTTTTTAAAAAAAAGTTTTTGTTAGGTTGAAGCCTGAAGCCTAAAAAATATTTTCTCTTTTGACAATTAAACGCGGTATGTTTATTTTTATAGTTTTATTAGCTAATGTGTGTTAAAAAGCTATGTTTACTGTAAATATATATTTGCGACATCCCTACGGTGTGTTTTTTTTTAATACACTTTTTTATTATTTTTCCTACTGTAGTTTTTAAATTTTATATTTATTTATATTATTATTTATTCGTGGGAAAATTTACAGCCTTTACAATATTATGTATACAAAAAATATCTAATCTCAAAGCCTTACAAATTTTCACTGTTAGCTAATATGAAAAAAATAAAATAAGAACCAACAAAATATATTGTGTTATTTTTTATTTATATATATATTTCATTTGTTTTCTTATACTGTTTTCAAAATTATTGTTAATGCATGTTAATCACGAATGCCATTATAAGCAAGAGTGTGGCTCCCTTATCACAGACCTTCTGGGACATGTACAGGGATCCCCGTATTTACTGATTGATGTATCTAGGTTTTTAAGTTAATAAATATTTTATTATATTATTATTATTATGTAATTGTAAAATACTTTGTGACTTGCAATAAAATATTCGATTTGAACACAAGAATACCAATTATGTAAAAACACTGACAGTTTCCGTTATTTAAGGGATTCCATTACATAACGTTTGCGCTTAAATAACAATAGACAAAATAAATAGGACTAGACATGTCATATAAATACAAAAACCAAATTAATGCCAATGCAGACGAACTAGGCCACTTATGCTGCCAAAAAACTGCAGGATCATGAGACATCATGCAATTAATGACATTCTGTCAAGGGCACTTACATCTGCTAATATCCCCTGCATCCTTGAACCATCGGGGATAGTTAGGTCTGACGGTAGGCGTCCGGATGGGATGTCGTTGATTCCTTACAAATTTAGCACTGCCTTAAACGCAACAAATACGTGGAGATCATCATTAATCACTACTTCATCCCATTTGCAGTCGAAACGATGGGTCCGTGGTCCGAGGAGGCTCTGGCGTTCTCTCGTGAGCATGGGGGAAAACTCCGCTTGGCGACGGGTGACCCTTTAAGAGAATATTTCGCTCAAAGGGTCAGCCTCGCCGTTCAACGGGAGAACGCAGCGAGTGTCCTCGGCACACTACGCCCATCGGACGGTTGTAATTTTAGTTTTCAATTTTATTTGTAGTGTAGTTTTTTTATATACTGTTTGTATATTATTTCGATCAAAAACTAGATTACATATTATTTATAAATAAAAAAAAAAAAAGGTACAAATCCAAAAATAAATGCAATTCTTCCTAATGTATTATAAATGTAAAACTAAATATTGTTAACTATAAATGCAAAGACAAGGATATTTTTAAAATTAAAATACAGGAATTGACATAGATATACCGTATATAAACTTTGCATGCTATTATTCTAAAAGCATTATAGCTTTACAAAAATAGGAAATGCTACCTGCTAGATATTTGAGATCAAAAAACTTTAGTCTGTTTAATATGCCATTCAAATAAATTAATTGAGTTTTTTAATTTTATTAAGTAGTTTGTAATTATTATTTTAAGTAAGAAATACCTTTAAAAACATATGTCGTATGTATTCCGAGATTCAGATGCTTATTACGATTGTCTAAAGAGAAAATTATTAGCATTTATTTATTTATTCGAAGAGAAAGGACAGAGACAGGCAACATAAGAACATAAAAGATAGCAACAGAGTAGAAGCAATTAAAATTATACCCGCCACCAGAATATTTCTCACTGTGAACAATAGTGCACTCTTTGTGCGATACAAAATTCAGAAAATATCACCTTGGCCAGGTATAAAGAAAACAACTGCATTGTGTTTGAATGTGAATTTGGAGGTGTAGTGCAGTACCCCTATTCGGTTGCTTAGTCCCAAACGTTATGTGGATTTCGTTATTTACGTCAGAGATTGCGACATAATTATAAAATATTATTTAATTCTCAACTCTATAAGCGCTCGACCTTGCCGGCGTCCGTGCAAATATGAACTTTAATAGCGTGATATATATATAGTTATATATTAGGTACCTATAGTTAACGGATTCCATTATATAATGTTTGCACTTACGTAACAGAATAGGGCTGCTGGTATGTTTGCTGAGACCAACTGTTCGATGAATTTTTTGGCATACTCCCCAAGCGCCACGCTTCTTTTGTGAACCGACTGAGACAATCAGATGACGACATAATTAAAGCTATTTTTGACATAAGGTCGTTTGACCTTGTAAAATATAAATTTATTTAGATTATAGTTTGGAGTAAAATTAGAATTGTATGTATAGTAGTATGTGTATGTAGTTACTATAACTTATTTATTAGAATTTAGTATATTGTTGTAATTGATATATAACTTAAGAAAAGTTTAATATATACATTTATTATACATTTGATATATAATATGTACCTAGTGTATGTAATATCTTATATATATGTATTAGTGTATAATAATATAATCAAACCAAATTTAATACAATTTTGCACCTACCTTTCAATATAATGTTCAAGTTGTCCCAATGAAATAGAATGTCTAGCGGCCTTTGTCTTTGTGCAATAAATAAATAGAATTATTGTTTTTATTCAGATTATAGTTTAGGGTAAAATTTGAATTATTGTTATAAATTAAATATGGGTTTCTAGATGCCTGAAATAAAATATATTTAATTTATTTTATTAATTTAATTGTATTAAAAATGTTTACTTAATTGCATAAAATCGATTATTACCGTAAATTTATTTAAAAACCTAAAAAGGACAATTACACTTTTCAGACGTACATTTCTCCGCGTGGAATGGTGGCAAGAACGCTGGCCGCATTTTCCTGTTGAATTGCAATACTGATTCTTTGGGCGAAGAAGACACCTTTTGTCACCCGAGGAGACGACCAGACCTGGTGTTATGTGTCTTTTAAAATATGTTTATATCTTGGACTTAATCTGCCCAGACTTTGTACAGCAAACGGCAAAATATTTTTTATTATCAGCTTTTTATAATCGTAATAAGCATCTATTATTATTATTATTATTATTATATATTTATCGCCATAGGATCCTATCGGAACACTCGGTTAAGTCAATTTTTCTTAATAACAACGCTAAACAAAATACCTGGCCAGATATGGTGATACAGTATGGCAAGGAACAGCCCCAATTTCCATTATTATTATTTTATTATTATTATCTCTATCTCTTCCACTTCTAAGCCTAATAATTATTATAATATATAATAATTTAGGTCTAGTTTGGTAGGTCTAAAGGTGCCCCGTCGGGTATTTTAATAAATATTACTTAAAATACTATATTCTAATTTAGATGTGTCAATAAACTATAACTATATATATATATATATATATATGTGTAAAAAATGTCAATATAATTAATATATTATATGTCACAAATTTCTAAAAAAGCTATAATTAAATCCGCTGTAAAGGCTTCGTCAAACACATAATTTAAACTTAAAAACTAAAATATTAACAATGTCATAGGTACTTATCTAAAATAAGATTATGTGAATTTAAATATGAATTTATGTCATAAATATGTCATCATCTTCCAACGCCTCATTTATAGTATAATAGGCTTTCTTAGTCAACATACATTTTATTTGTCTTTTAAATTGCCTATCATCCAAATCCCTTAACCAGTTTGGAGTTTTATTTAAAATAGGAACACAAATACATAAAAAGCTTTTTGATATTTTTTGTAATCTATGTTTCGGAGGTGGTATACAAGGTTTTTGACGAGAGTTTGATCTTTTTGGATGTGTAATTTGGTAGTCTTGTTTGTTTTCCCTGTAAAACATTAAACTAAGCATAATGTATATACTCGCCATTGTGGGTATTTTCAATTCTTTAAATGCCTCTCGGCAAGTATCCCTAGCTTTTAGACCTGCTAAAGAACGAACTGCACGTTTTTGCAGAATAAATATTCTTTTTGATTCTGCTGCAGTTCCCCATACCAATAGCCCGTATATCATTACGCTATGGAAATATGCATAATAAACTGCTATAATAAACTATAATAAACTGCATCTAAATACTTTGTGAAAATATTTCCGGATATTTTGTTGAATTATATATTAAAATTGAGATTCCACTAGGTATTTTCCAATGTATTAAAACAACTATACCTATATTAAACAGACTACATATATTACAATAAATCTTAAATATTATTTGAGTACTGTCCCCATAGCACAGGCTTTCTTGTCAAGCTGTTAGATATTAAATAAATAAATAAATATTTCCAGACAGGTCACACAGCGCCATCTAGTTTCCGTGGTAAGCTACGAGGCTTGTGTTACGGAAACTAGATGGTTGATAAACTACATATTATACTTTTTTTTTTGTAAATATATACATATTATACATATAAACACCCAGACCGAGACAAATTATACAATGTACAACTTGCCCCCGGTCGAACCCACGGCCTCCCAAGTTCAGGGCAACGTTTGTTACCACTAGACCACGGAGGCGGTCAGTCACGGATTGGCAGAATATTACTAAAAAAATACTAAGATTTATTAATAATTAAATTTGTGATGTGGCGCCTGTTATGGTAAGAATGTTATTTATTCAATTAAACAAGTCAACAAAATTTTATACAATATAATAATCTAGTAGGTATCTTAATAGTTTAGTAAACATGTTACTTACAGACCAAATAATTATTCCAGCTCATAAAAGTACTCAATATAGCCGAAATTGTTATGCAATGGCGACAAAGATATTTAATAAGCTTCCAGTTACTATAAGGGAGCTGCCACTAAAACTGTTCAAATTAAGAGTCAAACAAATGGTGGTTAATAAATGTTTTTATTCGACAAAAGAATACCTAGACACTAAGCTCGACAAAGTCATGTGACTAAATAAATATTTGTATGCTAGAAATAGCGAATCATGTGATATAATTACATATAATAATTTACATCCCTGTACCTACCATGTTTCTGACAAATAAATTATTTCATTTCATTTCAGCATTGCATTCAATAGTTAAATAACATCATTCACTAAAATACAAAAATAAGTACAATTTAAAAAAGTATTGGCATAACAATAAATAACATTATAATCCAAACATAAATAATTTAATTAAGTGAACAAATTAAAACAGCCACACCACAGTCACCAGCAATGCACAATAACAACAAACCAAAACTTAGACCGAGAGTCGGCGACCCAAAATCACCTTTCGCGCAAGCTCTCAGCCAAAGTTGCTGAAATCTTATCAAATGGTCGTGCTACAACAGCTTTTGGAATTATTTGGTTTATGTGCATTTAATGGATGTCACATAAAATATGTTTTAAAAATAATGAAAAATTTCCTCCAAATCGCCTTAAATTATTATTAATCTAAGGTAACACCACAACTATATGTCACTTTTTGACATTTCAACTGTAAACAGCAACTTTTGTGGAAGGTATCGGGTTTTATCTAACAGCCTGTGCAATGGAGTAGGTCACATATATATAGACACATATTTTAAAAGATCCTACATTTTCAGATAGATATATCACTACTTTTTTTTTAATAATTGGTTACATTGTCATGTATTAATTCCCTAACACCTAAATTTCTAATAAATTTGATTATTATACGAAATTAAATATAAACCTGTTTAAGAAAACCTTCTATAAAAAATTATATAATTCGCGCGTTTTATTCTGATTTTTTTATGCCATAAAAAAAATATAAAAAAAAAGCATTTTGCACCCTGGCATCATAGAATTCCTAAATTAAGTACAATTTAAATAAAGCGTCAAAGACATATAATACATTTAACCTAAATAGAGATTCGATAAGTGATTCTCATTTTTAAAAATATATATAATATAAATGCAATAGGTACAATATTGAATTTACATTTTTTTCTTAGCATTTTTTACCTGATTTATTGTGGGTAGATACAGTTTTTTTGTATGAGAGCCGGTAATACATCGCGGACTCCTACACTAAATAGGGTTTAACGCTTTTGCACCCCTCTCGCTTACACAATCCAACATTTTAAAAGTCTGAGTATACTTTTCAGAAATGTAGACAAGGGAATAAAATTACGGACATTTTGGAGATGTACCAATCATATACCGCGTGTAATGGGGTGTATCACTAACTTTTCACGATAGATGGCGCATGATAGATGGTATCTAATATAACTGTCAGTTGCATAGTAAACTTGTATTTTTATTACGAAATTAATTATTTTCTGGATATTATGCCGAAGTGAGCAGTATTTAAGTGTACAAATCGAGATTTCCAAGCGAAATGAAAGATATGTGATCTTAAAATTGTCGTTCTATTAATTCAATCTTTTTTCTTTTTAAAGACGGTGTTCGCTTTCTTAATTCGTCTTCTAAGGTAGGTAACGTTAAGTTAAAATACATTTCTCTGCTATAAAAATAATAAAAAATACAAAAAAAATATGCGTCATAGGTGTAAACAAGGTACCATTGCCGCTAGCGACATCTACTAAAAAACTTTGCCTGATAGACCCCATTATATTATGTGTGTGAAATATACATATGTAGGTACTGCTGTGAGTATTATATAAATAAATATATATCTTTATTTCTCGGCTTTCGATTAAAATAATTAAAAAAAAAATCATGTTCCGCGGTTGCTTCCGAGTCCTTTTTATGTAAATTTAGTTCAGGTTAATTAATGTATGGGCGCTGGCCATTGTTTTTTGCGAATCAGTAGTAATAGATAAAATTATATTTTGTAATATTTTAAAAAAAATATATATAATTCATATGTTATATTTGAAATAAATATTTAAATAAAATAACACTGCCTGAGGTCTGTTTTATGAATTGATTTAATTTAAAATAATTTTACATCTCATCTCAGCCCACTTTTACATTGAATAATATACTTTAACCACCTCGCCAACCTGCCTGGCCAGCAGCGTGGCGAGTGTAGGCCAACTTCTCCAGAAAATTCTGGAAGGCCTATCTCCAACAATGGAGGTCTAGAATGTTCTAGGGGCTGTGATGAAGATGAATCTACTTCTTATTTTTTCATTATTTTTGCGCTGTTTTTATCTACCGGTAACTATACCAAATTAACGGTTCCAAATCTAGAAGTTTCAACAATAATTTGTAAAAAAATATTCGTGAATATGTTAATTTTCATACATATTTAATAATACATAGGATTGTGTAATTCAAAACAGACATAGAATTCTATTCCTAGTCCTAATTGTTATTTTTAGACTAGAATTGTTTTTTTTTTAATTCCACTATGATTTTTATAAGAACGATTCTATGATAGCTTTAAAATGTTTTTTCCATGTAACCCTTACGATTACTTGACCGTGTGATTTTGAATGGTTAAGACCATACAAAGTCACATGGTCTAAGTAACACGGTCGGTTAGACTAATATGTGATTCTATTGATAGAAACAAACAACTTTTCCTAAGTAACCATATATATGAAATACCAAATAAATGAATGCAAAGGTTTTTTTTTTTTTTTTTTTTTTTTTTTTTTTAATACTATCGCGACATGTGACCTTGCGCCCACCTGATGGTAAGTAGGGAGCGAGATCCATGAATGTTAGGAACTGGAATCAATCACTCATCATGACTGACATCAGTTCCTAACACTGCCGGCTTGACTGGACATGACGGCAATTCGAGCCTGATCCCGAAATGTGTGGATACACTTTACTGGGTTTATCGGCAGACTGGACAAATTACCACCATCAGTCTACCTACCACCTATTAATTGTTGATTTTAAAATAGCCAAAGAGGCCAAAAAAAAATTTTCGACATATGGTTTCTTAGCGAAAGTTTGTTTCTATCAATAAAACAACATATTATATATAGTAGTATAGTCTACAGTAAGACCATACGAAATCACGTGGTATAGAAGTAAATTTCATTCGGATATCTGAATGGTAAAGCTCACTTTTCTATGGATCTTGTACTAATATCTCTTTAGACTATCGGTGAAGGTCGCTTTAAGACGTATCTTACACCTGTATTCTTAAACGTATCATCATAATTACAGCATCCTAGACCTCCACTGTTGGAGATGGGCCTTCCAGAACATATATCTGGAGAATTTGACCTACACTTGCTACGCTGGCCAGACGGCTTGCCGAGGATATAATGTCAATTTTGTTAACAATTCCACAAGTTGGTATTAGTGGAACCGAGACCGACGGCTTAACGCGCTCTCCGAGGCGCGGGAACGGTGGTGTTGTAAATCTATGACAAATGTACGTAAGAAAAGTTCATTTCTCATTGGTACCATTGTGAAAAGGCATCTAGTCAGGCCGGCATAGTGTTAGGGACTGATGTCGGACATAAGGGTCTGATTCCAGTTGCTAACATTCATGGACCCTGCGCGCCACTTACCATAAGGTGGACGCAGGGTCACATGTCGTGCTATATTTAAAAAAAAAAAAAAAATACATGCCGGGTGTGTACCTTTGTAGGATTTAAGCAACGCGTTCTTACAATCGAGCTACCACCGTTTAACAGCTGGAAGGAATGGTTGAGTAATGGATACGTCTTAGAATACAGGTGTAATGGCAATTTTATAGGTAAATAATCAAAGTGGAACTATATTTTGAATTTTTAGCATAAAAACATAAAACTTTTACAGGTTCAAGTAAAAAACTTAGATATCGTTAAGATTGAGATCTCTGAGTTCTCCCATTTCTGTGTAGGTCTCTTGGTCGCAGGTGTAGGAGATGACATAGTGAAGGGCGACCCGCGGGCGGGAGGGAGGCGCCCCTAGGAGGAGAACCTGCGAGAGAGCTGGTGGGGGGAGGAAAGGACTATATGGGGGGAGAGAGTCCCCGGATGGGGGAAGCAGGCGAGTCTTACAGCCCTGGAAAAAAAAACACATTTATAAAAAAAAAATACTATTTCCCCGCGTTCGTTTTATAGTCTTTCCAACATCTCGTAGCAACTTCATAAACCAGCGTGAAATGTCGTTTTTGTTAAGAAATACCACTTTTTTTAACAATGCTAACATTTAAATAAAACGAGCGGTGAGGCTACTTTTTGACAAGTAAGTATTTTCGTTCATGTTTTATCATACCATGGCATCCAACACACATGATATTATTATGGTCTTCGAATTTATTACATAAAATCGTTTAAAATACCTATTTAAATACCCATTTTATATGTTAATAACATCTGTCAAAAAGTAACATCAATAACTCTCCTTTCAACACGATACTGACCTACGAAATTAGCATCAAATGTTAGAAATTTCATTAAACGAACGACTTGTGCTAAAAAAAGTGGTATTTTCATGCTAACATTTCGTAAATTAATATTTTTTAAATATTGCATAATAAGGGGTATATATACACGAGTGTGTGTTTTTTAATAGTATCACATGAGTATTTTAATACCTAGTTATGTGCAGTTTCATACACTAATTTATCTACTCTCATACATTGGGATTGAACCTACTAAATAAAAGATAAAAGTTAACAAGAGTAAGAATTTTAAGCAAGAATAAAAAAAATCACACGAAATGCTATACAACAAAACGTATTGAATGGCGTCAATTTTTTATTTTATTTTTTTAAATGACCATGGTACAGAATACATAAGTCCTAAACAATGAAATGGCGCCAAAACCTAGCTTATGACCGCGCACGCGCTATGGCGGCGCTGCCATAGACAAGTAAAAATTGGAATCAAAACTTTTTTGTAATGGAACCTTTGCCTTAAAAAAATAAGTGTTATATAGTGATAATAAGTGTTATGTATGATTCTATTTTGAAAATGAAATATAACATTATTTCGTTAGAGGAGTCTCTCGCGCCATTTTGCGCGGCCATGTCAAGTGCAAGTTTTTGTTTTGTAAATTAGTTTACTGTGGTTATTATTGGTCAAGAGTGGTGTTGTTTTGTTTAATAATGTGCTACAATGTGAATAATTATGGAAAACGATAAATTGGACTTTAAATATGGGGCACAAGTTGCAGTTTATTTTTTGCGGTTTTCCCGCGCTGTCAACTCCCATATTTTACCCGACGTGTTTGAGCAGTGGATGGTTCCGCGAGTGACTCCAAGAAAAGCATCAACTTCTACAGCATCTGGAATTTGATGATGACCTCATTAATTCATGAAAAAGAAAGATATATTACGTCAGACTTGGCTGTATGGGCTAGACCCTTTGCCTTCCCTATCATCTCATTCATCATCCATCGGGAGAAAAGAACCAAAAAAAAAAATTATTTCGTTAGAGAAAAAGTGTTATAATGTGATTCTATTTTTAAATATCAGCAGTATGTTTATAAAGTATGTCAATATAAATTCGTTTTGAAGTTTGTAATTTGCATTTTACGATATGAGAGTAGATAAACGTTTTTTTATCGCACGATTTAAATTCTTCATGGCCTAAGCCTAAGCCATAACATCATATCGTAATATTCTGAGTTAGAAAGCATAGTTATTTTGCAAAAAAAAACTCGAAACAGTTGTAGGATATCGGAGATATACGATTAGAAGATTTGAAATTGACAACATATATATTTTTTCTAACTTGACATTTTTTGAAGCCAGTAATTGAGTATTATTAAACTATTAGTAAGTATTGAACTATTAAGTAGACAATTATTAGATAAAATAGGTACGTTGGCCTTTCTTTTAAATAATCTTGGTCCCCTGACATGGCAGCTTACTACGATATATATATATATATATATCTTATTTGTGTATTTATTTATATTTAGTTACTTATATTTGCATATTTTTATTATTATTCTGTGATTGTGTTTAATCTTATTTTTGTTCGAATTGTTTATTTAATTTATAACAAGTTATAAATCTGTATGTGATTTTATTCTTAATAAGGATTAGAGAAATTATTTTATACTTATTATTCCGTTATAAATATAGTAGGTACATTAAAAAAAAGCTTGGCATGAAATATGTTTTTATAGTATCCAAGAATTTTTACATTATAAGTGTTGACAAATATAATTTTAGTTGTAATTGACATGTACTATTATTTGCATACCATTATGGTAGGATACAGCTGAACTGTAAAATTGTATTATCTTATATCTACCTGTATTCTGTGCAATAAACGATTTTGAATTTGAAAAAAAAAGTACTCTTATTTCTCAGGCCGTTTAAAGAGCTGTTACCTTTAATCTTGGTGTATTATTCATCAAAGTGTCTTACCTTAGAAGCAGCAAACTGGATTTTGTAGTCTTCTATGGGAGAAGTATTCTTGCTTGTGGAAGAGATGACGATGACATAGACGTCATGTCGCGGCTTGTCCTTGCAGAAGTGCAACACCTGGAGGGTACAGCAAGGTAGAAATAAATTTTATAGGCACTTCCTCTATGTCATTATGTCATATTTATATAGTTTAGGTGTGCAAAATGTTTGAAATAATTTTACGATGGCTCTACTACGAAATTGATACGAAAACTACAGTCAAAATATCTTTATTCACGAATTACAGGCATTTATGAAACGTCATTAATTTAATTATTTTGAATGATTCTACTCCTGCTAGTAGAAGACTAAGCAGCAAAGTGGTCCAATAAGTAAGCTGTTAGCAGAAGACCAGCAGCTTAGCAGATTCCAGTGACCTGTTAATGTTAAATCTGACTGAGAAAGGAATCTGCAAGGAAAACTCAGCTATATCAGATTTACAAAATAAAACATATACAGAACTGCACCACAACGATCTAATAACCTTTTAAATTTAGTTATCAGTACCTATGAGATTACAATACCTGGTACCGCAGTAACCGACCAGGCAAGTCAGAATTAAGATAGACTACATGCCTATGTGCAACCCAAAAGTCGACAAAACGCAAAAACATCTGCTAATTTTAAAAAAATATATATTTTTATTATCCATATAACTGTAAAGTATCATTGTTCGGGCCGATTAGGTAAAATTCCTGCGTCCTTATCCCTAATCATTTTCCTCGCCATATTTGGCAGTCTTAGTAAGGATGCATGGACGCAAAATCTTCGCCTTGACCGGTTCGACGAAACAACTAGTGTCAAAACCACATAAAGTTCGTGTTGAAATTGCGCAGCCATACGAGCAAGATAAAGAATAAAGAAGTGAATTGTATCTGGATCAGGCCGGCTCCAGAACTATCGAAGACATCGGCAGTCCAGTGGATTGGACGACCTAATATTGGTGAGTCCCTTTATGCTGCATTTTCCCAGGTATTTTATATTTTACTAGATCGGCTTCGGACATAACCCTCTAGCAACTACAATCATCACGACCGTTTCCCTTTCGGTGTGGTTAGAAACCACGCTTATAAATAAGCGGATTCTCATTTAGCCAACTTTACTATAGGCCAATCATGACAAGTGGCAAGCTCGTCGATGTCTCCAGCGTACCAAACTCGAAAATATCACAAATAAATTAAATATTAATTAAATTTATTTATTTACATTAATAAATATTTTTGCGTCTCGACCAGGAATCAAACCCGGTACCTCCGAGTCTAAATCACAGAGGCAGTAGCACCAAAGGACTAGCATCTGTAAATGTACTTTAACTATAAAAATTACATACCACAGATATCCCACAATCCTCTTCGAACACCGTCTTCGGCGCCATTCTCCCTGGCTTCACCTTATCGAAGGTAATGTCTATATCTGTCAAAGACTTGACTTCGGATTTCTTATTATCCGGTTTCTCGATGGTCATTACATCGTCATTGCTGTTGTAGTTGATTTTGTTGTTGTTGATGGGTTGTGCGGTGTTTTTGGTGAAGAAATCCAGGTCCAAGATGTGGCTGTTCTTGTTGTCGGTCGCCTTGTCCAACGCGTTCATCGGGATCTTGGCCGAGGATTTACTATTGCAAAAACAATAAAAAAAATTAATTCTAACTAATTAATATATTTCCCGAACAACAAAATAGTCCTACAACTAAAGCTTATGTAACATAGTAGTTTTATTTTTAAATTATGCGATTAAACGCATTAATGCTAAGCGTTTTGATCGCAAACAAGGAGGAACAGAACGCAAATATCAAAATCAGTCGTTCCGAAATAAATTTTAAAGCAAGCTGCGGGTGCTTCGATATATAAAATTTTAACTTAATATTGTTAAGGAAACATTATTCTGCATTAGGATCATCAAGAAGGTACATTAAAAAGCCTTCGTAACAAAAGGGCATGTAGAAGAAGAAGAAGACAAATCGGGTCCATCGTGTGTGGGTAGGAGATGAGAAGAATGGTGTCTCGGGCTTGCGACCGACAATAGGCTGGTTTAAGAAAAGGAGGCCTCCCTTTTTTTATTTTATTGCGCGATAATACGCTCACCATCCACCATTCTACTTCTCTCCCTACCCAACCAAATACTGTATGATTCCGTTAATGCCGTCTTGGAAGCTCGTTCCATAAATGTATCTCCTGCAGACCTGCTTAGGCCCAATTCTTTCAGTAAGTGATGCAAAGATTTTGCTGGAACTCCTCTTGCACCAACTTCCACTGCGTAAAGCTGAGTCTTGAACCCGTTCCTGATCATTTCTTCTGTGAGATCATAATATTTATTCGACTTCATGTTGTGGTCTTTTGGAATATTTGATTCCCACGGAACGGTAAGTTCAAGAGGTTGATAAATGTGAGCGAAATCGTGACAAATGGCACTCAATTGTCTCTGCCTGGCCCGCAAGGGATCTGGCGTGAAAATATGTATGTATGTAAGTACATGTATAAAATAAAATAATGTTGTATTGCACCTTCTATTCTGAATTGATGAATTAATAACCTTCTCTGCCTCCGTGGTCTAGCGGTTAAAGCCGTGGATTTAGACTCGGAGGTATTGTGTTCGATTCCTCGTCGGGACTCAAAAATATTTATTAATGTAAATAAATACATTTAATTAATATTTAATTGATTTGTGATATTTCTCGAGTTTGGTATGCTGGAGATATCGACGATCTTCCCACTTGCATTGGCCTATAGTAAAGTTGCCTAAATGTGAATCCGCTAATTTTTAAGCGTGGTTTCTGACCACCCCGAAAGTATAAATATAAGTATCTGGTTATTAATTAGATATACAAATAAATAAAACTGTCTTACCCATTAAACCCGTCTACTCGTCTGGCGTTTTCTGGGAGAGACATCTTCAGCAGTTCCTCTCCAATGCAGTCCAGTTCATTCCAGCCCTCGCCCTTAATGCCCTTCTCTTGGACCGCCTTTTCATCTGTGAGAAACAGGAAACATCTTTAAAACAAGACATGTAGTCTATCAACTTTCTAGGAAATCAAATTACGTATCTTTTGGACATATTGTTAATTTCATATACCTAATTTTCTAAAAAAAAAAAAAAAAACCAACATACTGCGGACCAGAGAGTTAAACAACATGATCAAAGTCGCTGGACTTAAATCCTTTGCGATTCATATAGAAAGTGGGCGCCACCTAGCAGTTGGTGGGGGAACTTGATTCTTGTCTGTGGTTTGAACCTAATAAAGTTGTCATTCATTCAATCCTTCTACTACTATTTACGCATTAAATTTATTTATATATATATATATATATATCCTCGCCAAGCCGTCTGGCCAGCGTGGCGAGTGTAGGCTACATTCTCCAGATATATGTTCTGGAAGGCCCATCTCCAGCAGTGGAGGACTAGGACGCTGTGTTCTAGGGGCTGTAATCTATATATCTAATTTTCTAAAAATGTAATACATATATAAGTATTTTACTAAACAAAATCTATAATTAATAGAAAATGCCCGTAATTTTATTTCCTAGAAAGCTAATTGACTAGTTATTCTAAGTACACACAGACTTTTGAAAAATATGTTTTAGTGCGAGTGAGAGGCATGCATGAGTCTGGCCAGCGTGGTTAGTGTAGGCCAAATTCTCCAGGTCTGGAAGGCCCATCTCCAGCAGTGGAGGTCTAGGGGCTGTAATGAATGAGAGGCATGCAAAGCTTATAAGCCCTCCCTCTGAAAGGTGTAGCAGAAGCTAAGTACAAAAAGTGACCCACTCTTTTATCTTCCCGTCTTTGTGGGTACTATATACTCACCAGTCCGCAGCACAGCCACAGGTTTAAGTGGCTCTGCATCGGGAAGGTTTGCTGTGGCAGAGAAGATGGCGCTCAGCTCCTCCATAGTGTTCTTTGTTGGTGGTTTGTCAGCGCCAGCAAAATCAAGAAGTGTACCTATTTATGAAATTATTGTAAAATTAAACATTGTTTTATACGGTTGCATAAAACAATTGTTAAATTTCATACTCCAAAAAACAAACTAAAAATATTGTTTACATAAATCTCTAATATAAATATATATTATATATATCATTATTGTCGTTACAGCCCCTAGAACACAGCGTCCTAGACCTTCACTGCTGGAGATGGGCCTTTCAAAACGTATATCTGAAGACTTTAGCCTACACTCGCCACGCTGGCCAGACGGCTTGGCAATGATATTATATATATAAATTTAATGCGTAAATAGTAGTATAAGGATTGAATGAATTACAACTTTATTAGGTTTAAACCACAGACAAGAATTAAGTTCCCCCTATCCAAAGAATATTTTTACATTATAAAGATTGTTTAAAGTATTTGAATTTATGCTCAAGCATGTTTCGATATAAATTAATCAACGGTAAAATCGACGCACCCCACCTACTGTCTGTATGATCTATTCATTCTACGACAATCTAAATCCAATTAGGGCTTCCACTCATCGCTAAACCTCTATATGGGGTATATATATAAATGTGGGTAGGTGCGAAAGTAAACAAACAAAATATTTTGTGCTAATTTAATTAATTATTTAAAATACTAAAAAGTGAAGTTTTTTAGTGATTTATATTAAATTCAGTTCTGCATGTGTGCACACATGCAATAATATACTACAACTGCATCGATCCTGCTGGAATACTCAGTTATCTTTCATCACATAGCTAACCTGAAATCAAGTGACGAACCAATATAATGGCAGGAGCTATTGAGCAAACTCAGCAGCTTATGGAGCAGAGCTTGGCCAAAAGAATGGCGGATTTCGAGTTGCAGTTGAAATCCGTTCAAGAAAATCCCAGCAATACAAAAATTGACTCATTGGCTCGGGACTACCAAGAATTTAAATGTTTTGCAGTCGAGATGATGTCACTGCTGAGACAGCAGATATCCCAACTGCAAAACACTGTCGACAACCTGGAGACCCGTAATCGAGGCGATTGTTTGCTGCTTAAGGGTGTCCCAGAGGCACCGGGTGATAATAGCTCGGAGGCTGTTGTCAAAATCATCCAAGACAAGCTCGGTATTCCTGACATTGGTGCTCAGTCTTTCCGAGCCTGCTATCGACTTGGGAGAAGTGGAGAGGGGGTGACTAGGTCTATTCTTGTGCGTTTCTGGGACCCAAGGCTGCGACATAGAGTCTGGAGCAGCAAAACCAAATTTAAAAGTTCTCCGTATAGTTGCTCTGAATTCTTAATAAAAAGCAGGCAGCTGCTTTTTGTAGAGGCTAGAAAAATTGTTGGCATGCGCGACTGCTGGACCCAAGATGGACATATAATAGTAAAACTACCCGACGGAGGCAGGCAAAAGATCTTCAACTACCACGACCTCAGTGCCCTATCATCTAGCCTGAAGAAGTCTGACCCCACTTCTCAACCTGCTACATCCGATGAACATCGTGTGACTAAGGAGAGGCATAGAAGAGCAGCAGCCAGAAAATGATAATGTTATCTAGTAATTTGCAGTTTAGTGCTTTAGTATAGAACACACTTAAAATAAAAGTCAATGTTAAAGTTAAATTCTTTATTACAAATTGGCCTTCTTACACTCTTTACTATTATCATTTGCCGAGAATACATTTTAATTAATCAACACTATGAAGAAACCTTGTCCGAAGTAGGTATATTAACCACCATGTAGTATTTGCCAGTTGATGGGTGGGTTGCTAAGTTTGGTATGCATACAAAATGTTACATATAAACAATGGATTTTTTATGGTTGATTATACATATTTGTTTTTAACCTATAAGTTATGTAAAACATCTTTTCCTGTATGCTTACACGTTGCACTCCTATGCATTTATTGGTAATTAAAATTAAGTATTTTATGTTTGTCTCGGCTTGGTCACTGCGATATCTGTAAATCAAAACATAATTATTGACATGTAATGGTCCCTAATACTTTTATTATGTACACTATTATAACACATATATCCACACATTGTTCTAAAGTCTAGTTTGGTACATTATATTTATATGTTCGTTTACATTGAGCACAGTGGTACAAAAGTTATTGAATATTTATGTATGCATAAAAACCACTTATTCCTAGTCACTCACAGTGCTCAATCCAATGATAAAATAGTTCACTCCTTTTGTTTTTGTTGCTTTGCAATGATATATGTATGTTTTTGTTTAGATTGTCAATTTTATAAATGTTCCAAAAATAAAGTTATATCAAACAGAATTAGATAATGTAAATTTTTCGAAATGCAATGTGAATGAACAAGGTACATAATATGACAATCAATAATACAATCGATAAACTTGTGTGTGACGCTTGAGCCGCCTGAAGGCACTGATTGACAGATGTTTTTTTTTTCTGGTCTTGGTACAAAATGCATAAGTCCAAGTAAATGTTATAATCATTTAGATTAAGGCAAAGTTTTATCTGTTTTTGTTGTCTTTTTTTTTTTTTTTTTTACATTTTTTGTGTTTCATCTTCGTTTATTTAATTTCTAATTATTATTTACTTTATGTTGTTTTCTGTTCTCTTTATTTTGGTTTTTTAGGTACCTATTTTGTTATTTTATATGTTAAGAGAAGGCTCGTTGATTAGCCTACTTTTATGTACATTGCATCGCAAGTGGTATATGGTAATTAGCGGTTTTCATTGATCTACTTTTTTTTTTTTTTTCTTTTGTAGTTCATACTGGACAAAATAGATGACGTTAGTCACTTTAAGATGGAAAATGTGTCAATATTATCAGATGTCATTCCTGACTCTTGAAACTAAGTAGGAAACAATTATTTCTTTATCGTGGTACCTATATATAATTAGTCAAAGTTAAAGTACCGAATAAATTTAAATAGAACCACAAATCAAAATTTTTTGAAAATTTATTAACTTATTATTTGTATTCTTCTAATAACTGATAAACTTATCAGTTATTTCCATCTACTACGCCATTTAGGACGTCTTTTTCATGTATCTAACGGAAAATTGCTCATTGCTATTTTATTTTTATTTGTTTTTGGTGTGTTATTGATATTGTAAAATTTGAAAATGACATGTAACTAGTAAGTTTGTGAAGCGCTTAACCAGCAGGATATGCAGTAGAATACTATATTCTTTTAGATATTGTATATATATTATAATATTTTATTATAAGTAGTTTGTTATATTATTTTATTATACTTACATATTTATGGATTATTTAAGTGATAATGACTCTTTTCATTCTATCATAAGTAGTACTACATCTAGTGACTCATATCAGGATGCAGTCGATCTGGACTTGGATGTCTTATTAAGTAACGAATTCTTGCCCTGTAAAAATGCTTTTAAATTGTGCCACATTAATGCACAGAGTGTACCGGCCCACTACTCAGATCTCCTTGCTACTTTTTCTTCTCCTAATATTACCGATGCCATACTAATCTCTGAGTCTTGGCTCAAACCATCTTTGCCTTCTACTTCTTACTCTCTCCCAGGATTTCTTCTTATCCGCAATGATCGCACTGGCTCGAATGGAGGAGGTGTTGCTATTTACCTACGCGCCGACCTACCATACAAGAAAGTAAGTTGTTCACCTAATTTGTATTCTGCATCTGCAGAGTATTTATTTATCGAAGTAAATTTTGCAGGATCGCAGGTACTGGTCGGTGTCGTCTACTGTCCTCCTTCTATAAACTATTTTTCTCACCTCGAAGGCGTCCTTGAGGAGGTAGTACCACTTTATAATCATCACGTCATCATGGGCGATTTTAACACGTGCCTCCTAGATGACCGTGCCATTGGCAAACACAGGGCGTCTAAACTCCTAAACCTTACCTCTTCAGTTAACTTATCTCCATTGCCGTCTGGGCCCACTCACCATCTATTGACATCTGATACCCTCCTTGATTTGATATTTACTTCCCGCCCTGATATTGTTGCCAGACACGGTCAACTTCCTGCTCCCTTCTCTCACCACGATCTCGTTTTCGCTTCGTATAAAGTCAGGCCACCGAGATATCGACCGCCTACTATCATTATGCGCCATTATAGCCGCATAAACGTCGATAAACTGCGTGAAGACGCAGCTAGCGTCGATTGGAGCATCGTACTTACCACAACCAATATAGACATAGTGGTCAACATTTTCAATCGGGAGATACTAAAGTTATATGACGCTCACGCTCCACTCAGACCTACTAAACTCAGACGAGCACCTGCGCCATGGATATCTGAAGATGTACGGGTAGCGATGAGAAAGCGAGATCGTGCGTACAGAAGATATAGACGTTCCCGTAGTGATGATAGCTTGGCTGCATATAGGGTCGCGAGAAATCGTTGCAATCAGGTGTGTAGAATTGCAAAACGTCATCACTTTTATGACAACATAAACAATAAGTCACCCGCAAAAATTTGGCAGTTTTTTAATTCATTGGGGTTGGGTCGCTGTCGCAGTCAGGTCAATCTGGGTTCTGTGACACCTGATCAGCTCAACGTCCACTTCTCCTCGGTTCCAGTCCTTAGCAGTCATGTAAAATCTAAAACCCTTAATGAAATAGCTGAATTTCCTGTGCCTGACGGAATCGAACCCTTCGTCCTCGTAGATGTTTCGAAGGATGTGGTCTTGAAGACGATTAGCTCAATAACTTCTAAATCAATAGGATGTGATAATATCAGTCGTGTTATGGTCGTCACAATCATTGACCTTCTCCTACCTATCATCACGCACATTATTAACCTTTCCCTCACATCAGGTCAATTTCCCTCCCAATGGCGTAAAGCCTTTATCATTCCACTTCCGAAAATCTCATCCCCTACACTTCCGACCCACTTCCGTCCCATCTCTATTTTACCTTTTTTGTCCAAGGTCCTCGAGTCCGTGGTTCACAGGGAATTGTCCAGTTTCCTTAACTCTAATGATCTCCTAAATCCCTTCCAGTCGGGTTTTCGACCTGGTCATAGCACAACTTCAGCTTTACTTAAAGTAACTGAAGATATCCGTAGTGGCATGGACGAAACCAAGGTTACGGTTCTCGTACTCATTGATTTCACAAATGCCTTTAACACAGTAGATCCTGATTTGCTCATCGCCATTTTGTCTCGTCTAAAGATCGCATCGGAAACTCTCACTTGGTTCTCAAATTATCTACATGGTCGCCAGCAACAGGTCCGAGTTGATCGGGTGTCATCGGGGTGGTGCGATCTGGCTGCGGGAGTCCCCCAGGGAGGCATTCTTTCGCCACTGTTGTTTTCCCTGTTTATAAATGCTATTACGCGTTGTCTACATTGCCACTACCACCTGTATGCAGATGATTTGCAGCTCTATGTGCAGACAGATATCGCCACTATAAATAGTGCAATAGCTTGGCTAAACTCTGATCTATCTAACATACACTCATGGTCAACACGCTTCGGGGTCGTTGTCAATCCGAGCAAGTGCCAGTCAATCATAGTAGGGAGTTCTCGGATGCTAAGTAAGGTGGATTTGAACAGTATTGATCCTGTTCGGTTTGACAGCGTCCCGATTGCGTTTAATAGCGAAGTGAAAAATCTGGGTGTACACCTGGATTCTAACTTAAATTGGGTTTCCCAGGTTACCAATACTAGTCGTAAAATATTTGCTTCACTGCACTCTCTTAATAAGCTAAAGAATTTTCTGCCGTTGAAAGCTAAAATTACCCTTGCCCAAAGCCTACTCCTTCCTCTCCTTGACTATGGTGACGTATGTAGCGTCGATCTATCAGAGGTGTTGCTCAACAAGATGGACCGGTTACTAAATACCTGTATCCGGTTTATCTTTTGTTTACGCAAGTATGATCACATCTCTGAGTATCGCGCTAAGTTAAAGTGGCTACCAATTCGTTGTCGCAGGAACCTCAGAATCCTCTGTTTGCTCTTCTCTATTCTCAATGAGCCTGCAACACCGAAGTACCTCAAGGACAAGTTTACCTATCTCTCATCACTTCATAACAGGTCACTTCGCTCGGCCCACAATTCTGTTTTATCTATCCCATCTCATCACTCCAGCTTTCAGTCAAACTCCTTCGCAGTAGTGGCCGCCAATTTGTGGAACAATTTGCCAGTAGAAATTCGCCAAGCACCCAATAGATCACTCTTTAAGAAAATGGTATATTCACATTACTTAAATAGCTCTCAACAGCGTATGTAAGATATATAGTATGTAGTATATTAATGTGTAAATATGTATAATGTGTAGTATATGTATTATTGTGTACATATTGTATGTATATTAATATGTATTATGATATCATAGAATAAGTTTATTTTATTTTTCCTTTAAATTAAGTTTCATATTTGAGCCCTTTGCACCTACCTCTTAATCAAAATTCTCTGTATTGTCCCAAAGGTTGGCTGCTAGAGAATGCCTAGCGGCATTAAGCCCGCCCTTTGTACATAGTGCAATAAAGTTTTTAAATAAATAAATAAATAAATAATCAACTGGGCGCTTATCGCTGTTCACGGGGAGAAGGCACACCACCTTGATTCCGTGCCACGGGGTCGTATCCCCTCTCTCTCCTCCATGCAGACTAAGACAATGGTTTTTCAGATGCATGAGGGATGGGCGAGCGGTAATGACCCAGTGAGATTGGCGCTAGGCTGGGGCTTTGTCCTCGTGGGCAGCGATGAGGCCCCATCTGTTCAGTCGCGTGTAACCCACTGCAATTATGTTTTGCGTACTGTTCCCAGTATAATTAACTCTTTGGGTTGTGTCGTGACGTATCTAATCTACTAACCCTTTCCTTTCTGTTCTAGTATGTGATTCACCGTGTCCAGTTAAATATAAATAACTCATATAGTATACCTACATAACATCTATTTATTGTAATAAAACATACAAACGTGATGTTGGCACAAAAGCCTTAGTGGCGATTGCCATTACTAGTTTAAAAAAAATAAAGAGTTTCTACCTACTGCTTACATCCAATTATTTTCCGGCCCTTTATCTATTTGTTTATATGTACAAATGTTTTTATTACTTTATAATTTACATACCTAGTATTTGAGTAGAAATAGGTTTTTGTTATATAGTTACCATCCTCTTTATCATCAGTGTCGGTGTACTTCTGCCTTGCATTGGCCTTCTTATTGATCTCGGCTACAAACAGGTTGTACTCCGCAGTCACCTCATCCAGGATATCACATGCATTCAGTATGTCCTCTGAAATTTTTTGTTTATTTAACATTTCTCACTAATGGCAGTATCCAAAAACATTAAATAATAAGAGGAAAAAAGAACAGGTTTTAGTAATGATTTATTTTTACCCAAGTCACAGTTGGCTGCAGAGTCGAGGCTAGCTAAGTTCCGCAGCACATCATGCTGGCGCCGGCAGCTGGCATCTAATTCCTTCATGAGTTGCTTCTCTTCCTTGGAGGCATCGGCTGATCGTTGAAGCATGTCTCGGAGTAATCCAGCACTGTTCAGAGAGGAACTGATGTCTTGATCGCGACGGGTACGTGCCTGGGTCAGCTTCTCGTCCTAGTTAACACATAAATATTATTAGCTCACAATTAACAAAATATTGGAGTAGGAATTTCGTCATGAGCTTTCTATCTGGCTTACTTCACTAATCATGAACTTAATAAGATAGTCAGTAGCAAAACTTACCTCCTAAACCATAAACTAAAAGGTTGACTTTCTTCCAAAAATCATAGACTAGAAACAAAATGGTTGACTTTCTTTCCAAATCATACATCAGAAACAAAATGGTTGACTTTCTTTCCAAACCATAGACTAGAAACAAAATGGTTGACTTTCTTCCCAAATCATAGACTAGAAACAATAAGATTGACTTTTCTCCTAAACCATAGACTAGAAACAAAATGGTTGACTGTCTTCCCAAACCATTGACTAGAAACAAAATGGTTGACTTTCTTCCCAAACCATAGACTAGAAACAAAATGGCTGCCTTACCTCCCGAACCATGGATTTGATAAGTCTGTTAGCATGCTGGATGTCTTCAGGCTTGTTGCTGTGGAGGAGGTTTCCAATGAGCTTGGATTTTTCCTCGTCTTCAAAGATGGATGGTTTCCTATTTTTATCTTCATCCAGTAGCAGATCTTCTTCCTTCACCACCCCCTGGTTCTTCAGCATTTCAAATGCCGCATGGAATTTGCTGTCCCTCGGATATTCAACAGCCCATTTTCCTAGCAGCTGCAGTACCTTTAAAGTAGTTTTGAATTATATTTAGATATTAATTGCACATCACCACACTGCTTGACGAAGAAGTTATATGACCAGAGGCTTAAATATGGAAAGCTAAGAAGTCTGACCAATATAATGCATGACTATTGTGAAAAAGTGTTCTTTGTTTTATTATAATAATTATTTTATCAAAGTACCTATAATCACACTTATTTTCGTTTTAATTAATGACATTTAAATGTTGTTTTTGTTTATTGAGTAATTTCAATCATTTAATTTTTTATAAAATAAATACATTAATTTAGGGATATTGGAATGTTACCTCAAAACATTAGTCAGCGTGAATGATGTCATTTAAAAGTAAATTATTTAAACTGCCACACAAGTAAATCTGCTTAATTGAGTTGTTTTTTCCGAGTATTTTAGAACACATTAAAAGAAAAATAAATAATTGGCTCTGTGGTCTAGTCCGTGGATTTATACTTAAAAGTACTGGGTTCGATTCCAGGTCGGGACACAAGAATATTTATTAATGTAAATAAATACAAATAATTAATATTTAATTTATTTCTGATATTTATCGAGTTTGGTACGCTGAAGACATCACCGAGTTTGCCACTTGGCCTATAGTAAAGTCGGCTAAATTATTGGAATATGGTTTTCAAGTATGGAATTCATACTTCAAGAAAGATATAGAAATTCTTGAAAGAGTACAGAGGTGGGCAACTAAACTCCCACACTGCTTGAGGAAGAAGTCATATAAACAGAGGCTTAAATATTTGAAGCTTACAAGTCTTAGGGATCGCAGAATGAGGGGAGATGTAATTGAGACATTTAAAATTCTAACAGGAAGGTATAACTGCCCCCACCTAGCCAAAATGTTTAGGTTTAAAACAATGATATTTCCCCGTCGTGACCACGGAATGAAGCTAATGAGAAAATCCAGCAATACAAATATAGGATATCACTTCATGAATAACAGAGTTGTAAATATGTGGAACAAAATACCAGAAGACATATTAAAGTCCTCAACTGTAAACACTTTTAAAAACAAACTGGACAAGTGGCTAGTGGCAATCGAAATAGACTATGGTGATAACTGATAATTTAATGAACTCTACACCAGTGCTTGATATAGGCATATCAGCAATGCGCTGCTCGCCTATTAATTAATAATAATAATAATAATAAATGTTAGTTATAGACTGCCTCCGTGGTCTAGTGGTTAAGTCCGTGGATTTGGACCCGGAGGTGCCGGGTTCAATTCCTGGTCGGGGCACAAAAATATTTATTAATGTAAATAAATACATTTAATTAATATTTAAATTTAGTTGTGGTATTTATTGAGTTTGGTATGCTGGAGACATTGATGAGCATGCCATTTGTCATGATTGGCCCATAGTAAAGTTGGCTAAATGCAAATCTGCTTATTTACAAGCGTGTGCGACCACCCCAAAAGGGAAACGGTCGATGAGACATTACTTTTTCTAATAATATAGTTCTTATTCTACATAATCTTGTCATACCAGTAAATAGTGATTCAACAGGCGCTCTGACACCCACCTAAATCTCTAGGTAATAAACTATAGTAACTTATAGTGTTATAGGAACTACAAAGGAAACCTGCAAAACTACTTAAGCTTATTTTCAGCAGCGCCTTGCTCATTTCAGAATTAGTGTTAGGTATTTATGTTAGGAGTTGGAGACCTTAAGTCCGTTACTGCTATTCCTAATGCACGGACGCATTCCACTTACCTTTGGGCTGGCATGAGGTTACATTTTGTGCTACAGTGGTGAACAGATATAAATCATTGACCACTCTGTGTTGATTACTTAATTAATAGGTGTTGATTTTGTGCATGTGTGGTCTGAATGGTAGGTAGTATTAGTGTCAGTTTATTATGTTGTATTTTGGCGATGGTGCCAGATGTTAGCCAAATATATCAGCAAGTTCATTTCCCCATGGTTCACTATTGTTTCAAAATATACGGCAGTTTAAACTAATGGTTGGTGGTTGCTGCATTCAATGAATTTGATGATGCAGACTGTGATTTATTACAACATCTAATGTCCTACTCTCAACAAATAAGTAGCTGTCCAATAACCATTCACTTTTCATGCAACCCATCACTAATTACTTTACTGGCTTAACATTTTCTTGCACTGTCCCTCATGAAGCGCAGGATTTGTTGGTGTGATGCACAATGTAAGGTATAGCTAATCTTGTCATAGGTTTGATGTCATATTGCTGAGAAACTAAAGTAGTATGATGACCTGACATTATTGTTTGTACTATTTTTGTATTGCGTGCGTAAGTGCAAGCATAATTATACATTATATTTACTTATTATATAATAGTACCCTTCGATAATTTTATAAGCAGGAAACAGGGTATCTTGTACAAGTAATTCTTTATCCGCAAAGTGATGAATGATGATGTCAGTCAACAGGCTAAACGTCAATGTGACAGTTCTTTTTCTTTCTAAGCAATGACTGTTGAGGCATTAATTGTATTTTTTTTATTTTTACGCTCATGTTTAAGTGCCCGTTTTATTTTTACATTTCTCTTTTAGTTGTTTTCTTCATTATTAATGCCTTGACATTTCAAGTTGGTTTCAGCCATGGATCTGGCATGTTTGTGCATCCTAGGGCCATGGCTTAAGCCAAAGACCAAACCTTATTTTTGCTTTAAACAGTATTACTGTATTATGTAACCATATTGTAGACAACATAGCTGGCAGGACATGCAGTTCTATTTTTGATTTGTATATTTTTAGTTTTTTTTTTTTTTTTTTTATAGCGAAATAATTTAATTTATACCATATTATACTTGTATATTTATATAATATATACGTATATATATTTATTATACTTATTATTATAAATCTTTATTGTATTATATTTTAATAAAAACATAAACTATTATTGTTATATTTATGAACAATTCCAGTGATGATGATTCCTTCCATACCATAACTAGTAGCACATCGACCGACTCATTTTATGATATAGTCGGATTGGATGTTTTGTTGAAAAATGAGTTCTCACAATGCAATAAGAATTTTAACTTATGTCATGTCAACGCGCAAAGTATTCCGGCACATTATTCGGATCTTCTTGATAGTTTCTCCTCCCCAGGGGTAGTGGATGCGATACTTATTTCAGAGACTTGGCTTAAGCCTACTTTACCTTCCACTTCTTACTCTCTTCCTGGTTATATTTTAATACGGAATGATCGCACTGGCTCTAGAGGGGGTGGTGTTGCCATCTACCTACGTGCTGATCTTCCGTACAAGCTGATTACCTGCTCACCCCATCAGTATGCGGCATCGGCGGAACATCTATTCATCGAGGTTACCTTTGCGGGTTCTCAGTTGCTTGTCGGTGTAGTATACTGTCCCCCATCTTTAAACTACTTCTCTGACTTTGAAGGCGTTCTTGAGGAGGTAGTACCATTTTATAGCCATCACGTCATCATGGGAGATTTTAACACCTGCTTGTTGGATGATCGTGAACCTGGCAAATCTAGGGCGCTCAAATTTCGCAATATTATCTCGTCAGTTAATTTGACTGTTCTGCCGTCTGGGCCTACTCACCATCTTAGTACATCTGATACCCTCCTCGATCTTATCATAACTTCACGCCCAGATATTGTTGCCAGCCACGGTCAGCTACTCGCTCCCTTCTCTCACCATGATCTCGTCTTCGCCTCATATAAAGTAAAGCCACCGAGGTATCGTCCGCCTACTGTCCTTATGCGTCATTATTGTCGTATGAACATTGACGAACTACGAAACGACGCAGCACGCATCGACTGGAGTATCGTATTTGAAGCCACTAACGTACAACACATGGTTGACAATTTTAATGGAGAGGTGCTAAAACTGTATGATGCTCATGCTCCGCTCCGTCCTACCAAAGTAAAGCGAGCACCTGCGGCATGGATAACCGAAGATGTAAGAATGACAATGAGGAAGCGAGATCGTGCGTACCGAAAATACAGAAGAACCCGTTGTGATGGTGACTGGGCTGCATATAAGGTTGCCCGGAATCGCTGTAACCAGGTGTGTAGAATAGCCAAGCGTCACCACTTCTTTGACAACATTAATAATAAAACGCCAGCGAAAATCTGGCAGTTCTTTAATTCTTTAGGGTTGGGTCGCTGTCGTGATCAGGTCAATCTTGGTTCTGTTACGCCTGATCAGCTGAACGCTCATTTCACTTCTGCACCGGTCTTAGATAAAAACACAAAATTAAATACCATTGGTGAGATTATGAAGATGACTGTACCTAATATTGTTGAGCAGTTCGTCTTGACAGAGGTGTCTGGGGATGTGATCTTAAAGACGATAAATTCAATAACTTCGAAATCAACAGGATGTGATTCCGTTAGTCGTGTTATGATCGTTACAATTGTTGACATTCTCCTACCCATCATCACTCACATAATAAATTTTTCCCTTACCTCTGGCCAATTTCCTTCCCAATGGCGGAAAGCATTTATTATCCCGCTACCCAAAATTACATCACCAACACTTCCCACCCATTTTCGTCCTATTTCTATTTTACCCTTCCTGTCCAAGGTCCTTGAGTCGGTCGTTCACAAACAGTTATCTCATTTTCTTGACTCAAATAATCTTCTTAACTCCTTCCAATCTGGATTCCGCCCCGGTCATAGCACAACCTCAGCATTACTTAAAGTAACTGAGGATATCCGATGTGGCATGGAAGAAACCAAGGTGACAGTACTTGTTCTAATTGATTTCACAAATGCCTTTAACACAGTCGATCCTGATTTACTTATCACCATAATGTCTCGTCTTAAGATCTCGCCCAAGGCCCTCAACTGGTTTTCTGCGTACCTTCATGGTCGCCAACAAAGGGTTCAAGTTGATCAGGTGTTGTCGGATTGGTGCGACCTGACTACAGGTGTCCCACAAGGTGGCATTCTCTCTCCTCTACTGTTCTCCGTATTTATTAATGCCATCACCCTATCTCTCCATTCTAATTACCACCTGTATGCAGACGATTTGCAGCTTTATGTGCAGACAGATATAACCACACTGAATAGTGCAATAGCTTGGCTAAACTCAGATCTTTGCAACATACACTCTTGGTCAAAACGTTTTGGGGTCGCTGTCAACCCGAATAAGTGCCAGTCGATCATTGTTGGGAGCTCTCGATTGCTTAGCAAAGTTGACTTAAATAGTATTGACCCACTTCGGTTTGACGGCACGCCAATTCCGTTTAGTCACGAAGTGAAGAATCTAGGTGTATATCTAGATTCTGATCTAACCTGGACTACCCAGGTTAACAACACGAGTCGTAAAATATTTTCTTCACTGCACGCTCTCAATAAATTTAAACATTTTCTGCCGTTAAAAGCTAAAATTACCCTCGCTCAAAGCCTTCTACTTCCTCTTCTCGACTATGGTGATGTGTGTAGTGTCGATCTCTCAGAGGCGTTGCTCAACAAGATGGATCGGTTACTTAACTGTTGTATCCGATTCATCTTTTCCCTTCGCAAATATGATCACATCTCTGAGTATCGAACGAAGTTAAAGTGGCTACCAATTCGATGTCGCAGGAATCTCAGAATCCTCTGCTTACTTTTTTCTATTCTTAACGAGCCTGCGACACCGAAATACCTCAAGGACAAATTTGCCTATCTTTTCTCATTTCACGATAAGTCTCTTCGCTCCTCAAACAACTCTGTTCTGTCTATTCCATCGCACCACTCTGGGTTCATGAACGATTCTTTTGTTGCCGCTAACCTGTGGAACAAGCTGCCGGTAAATATACGACAAGCATCCAACCGAAGCATTTTCAAAAAAATGGTATATTCATATTATTTAAATGGCTCATAACAACTCATTTAGTTTATATATTATATTATTATATGTAATGTATGTATTATTGTTATGTAATGTATGTACCTAATGTATTAATAAAACGTTATGTGTATGTATTATTAGTATTTAGTTTATTATAGTATTTATTATTGTAGTTTAGATAATATTGCATATTTATTACGTAATCATATTTCTCTAATTGCACCTACCTTACGTCTTTAATGTTCTACAATGTCCCTAAGGTTGGCTGTCAGAGAATGTCTAGCGACATTAAGTCCGCCCCTTGTATATATTGTGCAATAAAGTTTTAATAAATTAATAAATAAATGTGAATCCACATACCATACTCGAGAAATATCACAATAAATTAAATATTAATTTAATGTATTTATTTACATTATTAAATGTTTGCTTCCCGACCAGGAATCAAACCTGGTACCTCTGAGTCTAAATCCACAGACTTAACCGCTAGACTACGGAGGCAGTTAACAGAGAATTAAACAATTTTAATTAATTTTAACAGAAAAATTACAAACACAATATTTAAAAGTGATTATATTAATATTATAGATTTTAAAGCGATTTAGACCCCATTATTGCATTATTGTGCAATAAGACATTCACCTCCTGTCTCTATCCAACCAAATACTGTATGGTTCCACTAATGCAGTCTTCTAAGCTTATTCCCAAAATTTACTAATGATTTACTTAGGCTAAATATTTTGATGGAATTCCTCTTGCACCAACTTCCACTACTAATATAAATTACCTTCTGGCGAACTTCAGGCGCAGTTCTGCTGGCAAAGTACTTGGGCGACACCAGCTTGATCATCTCATTGAGGAAGCGAAACTTGCCGATTTCGGCCTGAAATGCGTAATTTCCGAAACGCAAGCAGCGGTCTAACATCTCCAGAGCATACATAGCTTCCCGGGTATGAAGCGAATGTATACGGGCAGCCAAGACTTGCGCTGCCAGCTGTGGGCCGTCCGCGTTGTCTCGCATAGTAAAACAGAATCCCTCCACTGCCTCATCATCGAGCTTCGGCAGCGTTCTGTAGGTGGCTTTAACTGTCGACAAAAAAATACAAACAATAACATATTGCGTTAAAACATATGTTTTTTTTCAAGACCTATAAATTAAACTTACGCAGCAAAGCTTCCAGAGTTGACAATGTAGTGCTCATTTTTAGGCTTTTAGCTATACTTTTCTTCAAAAGAACCAATTAGTTTTCACCAACACCCGCCATAACAATAAATATTCGATAATTCGCCGAGAACTTGTTCGCGGAAAGACGAGGATGTCAAAACTATTGAGTTATAAGTACTACGTATAGAGAAGCAAGTTGAAATAAATAATGTGTTACAACTTGACGCCACCGGAGGTCTTCGTGGAGCGAGCGCTTCGTGGGCTTATTAAGACATTTGCTGCAACGCTTGATTGCTTAAAGAGTATAGTTTTTTCGCGAACAAACCGTGAAATTCCTGGCGCTTACCCGTTTCGTTTAACGTGGCGTAACAACATGTCGTCCCTTTCATCTAAAATGTCTGGAACAACAGATAAAAACATACAAATGTTTTGGTTAGATGAAAGAGCATGAATGAGTTTATGTCGATCAGCATCAAAGTATGGCGCATACATCTGGTTAATATGCGTCGCTTCCATATAAGGTCAATGGTAAAATTTAACTGTCAAATTAATAAATTTTAAGAGGCACAGGAACATAGTTTTTGAGGCATATTACAAATCAGTAAAATATATTTATTTCTTGGGTATTCAATAGTTTCCGCACATTATTTTTTATCTTAAGCCTTAAAGAAGGCTTAATTGGGACATGTTTAATTTATTATTCGGCCAAATCAATATATTATACATAAAATATTGAGTCTGCAACAACTGCAATAACAAAAACAAAAATCAATAAAAGTTATTTTTATAATACTTATATGTATAATTAAACTAAAGTCATAGTCAAATGTATATCTATGATATAAACTTATACATTTGTTTTATATATTCGGATATTTAACCAATAAATAATCATATTATTTTCTGACTTCTTCAAATTTTAGAGACGTAAATCCTACATTTAATAAAACTAATGTCTTAACAGCTGATTGACGTGATTTGTAGTAGCTAAAAATAATATTTTAGTATTAGATTCTTGCAGTAAAGATGACTATAAATCGAATTTCCCGTTTACTTTCTCTATCGAGAAGATGTATGAGCGAAGGCAGCGTTATAAGACGCATGGCTACCACGACGCCAAGTGGAGCAATATTGCCTGAACCCGCGAAGACTCCATTTGGTCTCCTTGGGATTATTGGTGCGGTAATTCCTGGACTACTCATCGGAGCGGCAATCAGTAAAAATATCGCTAATTTCTTGGAAGAAAATGAGTTGTTTGTGCCATCTGATGATGACGACGACGATGATTAAGCCTTGCTGTATGTTTATTTTATGTTTTTGAGATAAACCTGTCCATGTTTCTTTGCTTGCAACCTTTAAACTGATTCACAACATAATGCTTCCTATTACGATATAAGATAACCTATAATTCTTGTCAGATTGTTTGATAAAGCTGCAGTTGTTGGTTACAAACTACATGTTATATTTATTACAGCAGAGGATTGCATATGTGACATAAGCTGCCTTTCAACCAGAGATGAGCATAAAAACTATCTACCGGCACTCTATTACCACATCACTATGAAGTGATCATTATTATATATATAAAAATAATTTGTAGTATGTCTTGCAAGTCTCAATATAAGTATTTGTTTAACAAACTGTGTCCTGTCCTTAACCCTATCATTATGTGGAGCTTGGCTCTGTTAAGGCATAAGAGATGCTGTATAAGGTGCCTGTCAGGGTTGGGAAAGGCTTCCCTTGACGTATTTGTAGTCTGTGGCCATGACCACATCTGCTTGTGCAATCTGCCCGTTCTTTTGAGCCAGCTTTGCAAAAACTAAAATGGTAGGGGGATTATTGGTGCAGGGCCTGTTGGTGTTGTGGACGACCCCCTTCTGGCCAGTTGATTAACTGCATCATTGCCCAGTGAATTGCTTTGGCAGTTGCTTTCGAGGGCCAGTCAAGAAATCAAAACATTATATCAGATTTCTATAAAAATATGCAAACTAAGGAATATGTCTTAATCATAAAAATCTTTGTTATATTTAGAAGACAAATTTCTAAGCATTCCATTCACCATGCGGGTTCTGGGTCTATCGTGTGTGGGTAAGATATGAGAAAACGAAAAGAAACACAAGCAACCAACAATAGGATGATTTACAAAGGAGACCTCCCTTTTTATTTTATTGCGCAATAAGACGCTCATCATCCACCATTCTACTCCTTTCCCTACCCATCCAAATACTGTATGATTTTGTTAATATGGCTTGGAAGTTCTTCATAACTACTATAATCCTAACGCCCCGCATATCCAAGCAGGATATAAATTTTTGGTATTCAGAATTATTGAGGCCCTGCTATACTTGCAAACAAAAATTGTAGTAGCAATTGGATTGGGCATAGTGGAAACGTCACGGAGAAGGTTCAGCCTAGATAGTATTATAAATCATCCTTAAAGCTGATAGAATAAAAGAATCCATTTATTGCCTATATTTTTAATCTAAATAAAGTGTTGACTTAAATATTGTAATCAGATTTTTTGTTTCAGATAAACTGCAAACATGATGCGGGTATTAAATAAGAACTCATTAAGTTTTATATTAATTTATTGACAAGTTATATTGTTAAATATTTGTGCTCTCAATTTCTATACATTTAAAAGTTATTTAATTAAAACAATTCATTAGTCATTATATCGAATTTTGACAATTTAATTATTATAATATATTATTTTACATAATTACAATCTTCAAATTACATTTTCTTAATGTTTTTTCGAATACTACTACAAATCGTAAATGCTTCTATTGTGGACAAGGTGGATACTGGCAGGATACATTTTTATTAACACTTGAAAACATTAGTGGAACTAGTAAATAAAATAATGACATGTAGGACCTTTCAATTGTGTATCCAGCAGATATGAGTGAATTGAGTGGCATGCAAGTATATTTTCTTTGTGCCCTGGGGGGTGGGGCGGAGTGCACAATCGTCCGAAAACAAATCGTCTAAGATTGATTACGTCTTTTAGAAATATCAAAAGCTAGGCAGAATGCTGTCATCGAACAAACGATGGGTGATACAATAGTGAAAACGAATGTGCTCCGCCTCACCCTGCAACTCATTTCCTTCTAGTGGATAAGCAGCCTCCTAGCAATCTAATGAACATGTTTTCAATGCTATTTTTAAAAATATGTCCTTTTTAATAATTAATATAATTGTTCCATTATTAGAAAATATAATCTTGTTGAGGTTAATCCTTTATTAACGGAGTGACTAGACTAAAATTTGAAAGCAACAAACAGCTTTTCTTAATATGCCATATGTGTGAAGTGACAAAAAATATTGGCTAGCCATGTTTTAAATTGTTTTGTTTCTATGAATAGAATCACATATTTTTAAGCTCTAATGCTCTTAGCATACAAAGTGACACAGTGTGCACAGGTTGCATGATATAAGATGACCAAAACAACATATTGAAAATTATTTATGTGTGAAACTTTCATATGCTATTCAAATGATCCTGTTGTGATAACTAGATTTGTTTCCCTTCAGCTCGCAAGGTCTTATTGACAAAAAAGAGATAGCAAAAATGGTGGCTTGCTTTTGTTCTCATAAACATGCTTTCATTTGCTAGTAGTGAATTTCATTGTAATGTGTTATTTGTTACTGCAGCTTGAGTTGAAAGTCGCCAATCCGACTATCAAATAATATATAGGCATTAAAGAAAACCGTTTATATATATTTGTGTAAATAACTTTTTTTGTTTGTAAATACTAAATCCTAGTAGAAAGAAAATATCTGTGAATATTTGAACTTTCTCAGTGTTGCCATACCAAAAAAAAAAAAAAAACAGATTCATATAGATTATTTTTGTTTATTTACTTGTAATGCATTTACACAAAATAGATAGTTACTTTTTAATTATGCCATTAAGAGATAAAAACTATCAACCAATCAAAACTGGATGTTGACATAAGTGTTTCACATTTTAATTACACTTGCGTAATTACTTTGCACTAGTGTGTGTAGAGTGCATCTTTCTCCGCTTGACCTGTATATGTTAATGTATAATTAATTTTAATCTACAATTACTATGTAATATTGACATTATTATTCCTAAGGCTATATTTTTTTGTAGTATTTTTGTGGTTAGTTTATTTGACCTTTAGAGTATATTGCTCTATGCTACTATTTTACACAAGTCAACTTTACAAATGTGAAAATTCAGATTTCAGACGCCATTTGCAAATAATTTGAGGATCTTTTTGCGTCACTTTGTAGGAGATAATTAACTTTTCAAGACTTATTGTATAGCCAGTATTCACCTAATAAATGCTATTACACAATTGTTATTCAAAATGCAGTGCGCTGTACTAGTCATTAAACCACTCATGTGGTACCACCCTCTCTTGCGCTTAGCTATATGTAAGCTTGAAAATATAGAAATAAAATTAATTTAAAAATGGATGAATCAGTCTTTTTATTTCGTCAAATTAATACATATTAGGAAATACCTTTTTTAATTTACTCCGAGTCGCGTGCAGAAGGGATAATTAAAATAAACTATGATCAATATTTTTATGTACGCGACATGATTAGTAGTTATTGACTTTGTTTATTTTTATTTTTTATATAATTAGTACGACATGTGACCTTGCGCCCACCTGATGGTAAGTGGCGTGCGAGCTCCATGAATGTTAGCAACTGGAATCAGAGACTCATGACTGACATAAGTCCCTAACACTATGCCGGCTTGACTGGGCATTACGGCAATTCGCGCCTGATCCCGAAACGTGTGATACACTTTACTGGGTTTATCGGTAAGAACGGTGGATACTTCCCCGCCCCGGCAGACTGGAAAAATTACCACCATCAGTCCGCCTACCACCTATTTCAGCCAATGACTTGTCCGTTACGTTTAAAATGTCAATAGATAATCAGCCATTCTGGAAGCTGTTAAGGTGCTGATAGACTAGCTAGAGGCTGTAAATAATTATGAACATTAAATTTTGTTGAAGTGAACATGAACTAGATGACTATAATAAGAAATAAAAAAAATTTATGACTGTCGCAATTAACTCGCAGCTATATTAACTCGGGTATAGTTGACACAAGAAATGAGAGTACGATTTTTTATATATTATATAATATTAATAATTAAATAATCATGATGAATAATGAAAAAGTTTTTTAAGCCAAGCCAGGGTAATTCTCGCACCTTTGACATGTATGTCTGCTCAAATGAAACTAACAGTTTTCTATGGGATCTGCCGCTTTTCATTCGAATATTTCAAACCGACACGCAAGTCAAAAGCGCCAGAATTAGGCCCCAGGTCTAAACAACACCGGTCGAGACAGCGCTGGCTTGTCAGTAGTGTACTCCAATCTTGTTCTTGCAGACTTCGATTCACGCAATTTTTTTTTTTTTAGGTCGAGTTAATTTTTCAATTGGTAACTATTGCGTGACTTCGCTAGTCTTGGTCTTGTTTCGGGCAACACTATTTGTCAGTAGCACTTGCTTCGTGTAAACCAGGCTTTTCGAGCAATTTTTCGGGTCCAGACGAACCATTTATTTTGATGGCACACTTAGTCAAAAATAGTTTGAGCAATGTTAGTTATGATACCGTTTGGTTTATTCTGGAGGTTTCTTATGCTCTCCCCATCCGTGGAAGCACTTAGTGAATCTGCGAGATTCCTTGTTTTTGAGGGTGAGGAATAGTTTCCGCGGCCGATCCGGCTGCATCGTCTTCATGTGTTGAATGTATACCTGGTTAAAACAAAAAAAAATATCTAAAGTAAAAAAAAAGTAAAGTATGAAATCATGTATTTGTAGATTTCCGCAGCGTACCAAACTCGAGAAACATAACCAGAAATCGAACCCGGTACTCCGCGTCTATATCCACGGACTTAACCGCTAGACCACGAAGGTCTGTTGCTGGCTTGGCCACTATGTATTTATGTATGTATGTCCATTTATATACTTCAAATTATATATATTATCCATCCCTTTCCCACACCTGCGCCTGAGCGAGAGGATCCACCGCACGCCGCGCTATAACCGTTTTATTCCGTAATTCGCGTTTTAAGCAAATCTCTCAACCGCTACCGCGTTAGACTTGGTGTATTGTGAAGGCCTAGTGACCATCAGTGATCTCTGGAAGAAGCTGCTGCATCGCGCTGACCTGACAGACGACTATCGAAGGTACCTCTTTGCTCACTCCTTCACGCCCCCATAAAAAATACACCAGTTGCTTTGGGTATTTCTCAATTAGTTTTTAATAAGACTAAACAAAAATTTCAATTCCGTCGGGTAATTTACGAGTTTTAGTCAGACTAATTGATTTTATATACAGAGTGGATTGTTGAGACAAGACAGGGCTTCTTGATTATAATTAGTTTATTATCATAAGTTAAAAGTACAAAGGTTACATTACATGCAAAACTAATCCTAATTTCACTACATTACCTAATACCAACCAATAGAAGGGAAAAATAATAATAAAACAATATTCCAATTTACTTTTTGTACATTAACAAGGTTTCCATCGAATCCCGCACTGGGTGATCCGGTCATGCGGGATCCGGAAGCAGAGCACTAGCTGTCCGAGCGTACAAATTTAAATTAAAGGCATGTTTGAACTGTGTTGTACAAAATAAATTAGTATGTATTTATATTTCATTATTGTTGATCACAATAGTATTTCTGCACCCGCTTATAATGGCTCCCCATTCACAAAGGTTGGTTGGTAGAAAATGCATTTATAGCATTAGGCTTGCCTTTGTACCCACACTATTTTTGGTTCTGTACAATAATTTATTATTATTATTATAATAAATAAATAAATTACCTGAGCAGATTTGTAGGCGAGTTTAATTTCAACCTCGGAGCACTTCGCACCGAGCCACAGGAAAACTTGCTCGCCATTGTCTAATATCATAATGTCGTCGTCAGCTAGGTCATCCTGAAAAAGAAATACAAAAAAAAATTAAAATAACCTTTTCCAACTGCTTAATAGGTGGTAGGTAAACGTGGTGGTAATTTGGTGGTGTTTTGTCGACTTTCGGGTTGCACATACTCGTAGGCATGTAGTCTATCTTAATTCTGACTTGCCTGGTAGGTTACTGCTGTACCAGGTATTGTAATCTCATAGGTACTAATAACTAAATTTCAAAAGGTTATTAATTGATCTGTATATGTTTTATTTTGTAAATCTGATATAGCTGAGTTTTCCTTGCAGATTCCTTTCTCAGTCAGATTAAACATTAACAGGTCACTGGAATCTGCTGGTTTTCTGCTAACAGCTTATTTATTGGACCACTTTGCTGCTTAGTCTTCTACTAGCAGGAGTAGAAACATTCAAAAGAATTAAATTAATGACGTTTCATAAATGTCTGTAATAGGTTTACGTGAATAAAGATATTTTGACTTTGACTTTGCCCAGTCTGCCCGGGCGGGGAAGTATCCAACATTCGTGCCGATAAACCCATTAAAGTGTATCCACACGTTTCGGATCATGCAGCTTGATAACTGGCATAGTGTTAGAGACTGATGTCAGTCATGAGTGTCTGATTCCAATTGTTAACATTCATGGACCTCGCGCCATCAGTCTTACATGTCGTATTTATTAATTTAAATACATATCGACGTGCTTGCCATTTGTCATGATTGGCCTATAGTAAAGTTGGCTAAATGTGAATCCGCTTCTTTATAAGCGTGGTATCTGACTACCTGGAAATAGTCGGGATGATACTCCAACCCTGGCCAGCCTGGCCAGTGAAACCGCAAGTGAGCAATTCCAATTCGTAATATGGGCTCAGCTAATGTCAATGTAATTTAAAAAAAAAACTTGTTGCTAATTCAAAAAGCAACCTAAATAGGATTTTCTGTAGGTATACTCCTTATTATTTATTTTTATTTATTTATTACGTCATTATAGCCCCTAGAACACAGCGCCCCAGACCCCCACTGCTGGAGATGGGCCTTCCAGAACATATATCTGGAGAATTTGGCCTACACTCGCTACTCTGGCCACACGGGTTGGCGGGAATCTTGGAGTTGGTATTGTGGAACCGGGACCGACGGCTTAACGTGTTCTCCGAGGCACAGGGACGGCGGTGTTTAAATCTATGACAAATGTACGTAAGTAAAGTGTATTCCTCATTGGTACATGCCAGGAGGGTTTGAATCGAATTTATAGGATTTTAAGAAAATCGTTCTTACGAACTGGTTTACACCACCACCGCACTTGTTTACACCACCACCACACTTGTTTACACGACTCACACAAATAAATTTATTAATATTGTTTATTGTTTAAATCTGTATATTATTTTTTAAAAATCTTTGGAAAATAATTCTATACCGGCTTCTACGGTACACGACAATAATTTTTACAAAATACTTATAGCATTTTCATAGGACTCTTGTGTTCTCACCTGACAGAAATCCGTACATTTCTCTGATACGGTGAAGTATCCCTTTTCGTTGGAGCACCGGAAGAGTCTCGTATACTCCAGGAAGCTGGCGTCAGAATCGTATGGCTTGCGACCTCCCAGTCCCACCCAGAAGAAGTTCTCAGGCTCACTGCCTTCTGTCAATATCTGGACGATAACAATATTATGAGAATTATAACTGTCGACTAATTAAATCCGTTTATTTTTGCAAAACCAGTGTAATATAAAAAATTAGTAATGTTAAGTACCTGCAAGCTAACCCAAGGGTTGTTGAACTTGTCCTCAGCGATTTGTTCGATCAGTCTGGCACAGTCCGGGTCGCTGTTGGCTCCTATCCAGGCATACACAATGGCCGACGACGTGTCACTGCCTCCTTCTAACGGCACGTTAAGAATGTAACTGGAAACAATACATTTCATTTATTATTTATAGAGGGTGGGATTTATTAGGCTCAATTGACGTTTCCAACAATGAATAAGGCGGACGCCAGTCTGATTGCGCTTTGTGTATGCTTGATCGCGTGTCGTGTATGCTTGATCGCGTGTCGTGTATGCTTGATCGCGTGTCGTGTATGCTTGATCGCGCGTCGTGTATGCTTGATCGCGTGTCGTGTATGCTTGATCGCGCGTCGTGTATGCTTGATCGCGTGTCGTGTATGCTTGATCGCGTGTCGTGTATGCTTGATCGCGCGTCGTGTATGCTTGATCGCGTGTCGTGTATGCTTGATCGCGCGTCGTGTATGCTTGATCGCGCGTCGTGTATGCTTGATCGCGCGTCGTGTATGCTTGATCGCGCGTCGTGTATGCTTGATCGCGTATGCTTGATCGCGATTCGTGTATGCTTGATCGCGCGTCGTGTATGATTGATCGCGCGTCGTGTATGCTTGATCGCGTGTCGTGTATGCTTGATCTCGCGTCGTGTATGCTTGATCGCGTGTCGTGTATGCTTGATCGCGTGTCGTGTATGCTTGATCGCGTGTCGTGTATGCTTGATCGCTTGTCGTGTATGCTTGATCGCGTGTCGTGTATGCTTGATCGCGTGTCGTGTATGCTTGATCGAGCATGGTGATGGGGACACTCGCTCATACCTTGCTCACTTCCTAAAGATTAGCTGTTAGAAATTATTTTTGATATTTAACTCACTGTTAAATGTTTTATTTTCCGTGAAATAAAGAATTTATCTATCTAACCTGGGCTTTAGCCTAATCAAAAATTCTTACCAGAAAGCACTATTTAGTTGTGCGGCATCTGCTTTGACCTGAATAAGTCGAGTACAGAGTGTAGAGCCGTTACTGCGTAGTTCGAACAATTGTACTGGCTGACGACCTTCCTGTTAACAAAACGTTGGTTATTTTCGATCGTACCATCTAAAATTTATAGATCCTGGTAAATAATATTAATATACTAAAAACAAATATACTTATAATACTTAATATATACATAAATACAATATATACATACTTACAGTTGTTGGGATCTATTTAAGAAGTGTGTGAAAACCATTTTAATGAGTCCTTGAGAAGTCTCATAGACAGTTTTTTGTGACCTATGTTAAGTTGAAGTATAATACCACCTTGGCGTTTCTTCCTATCTTTAAAATGATGAATTGAAAATGTGCCATGAGCTAAATTAAGTAGTTTTTAGTTTAGATAAGGACAGGACTGCTTAAACTTCTCTAACCTATTTTAGAAGTAACTTACCACCTTGGCGTTTCTCTTTCCATCTTTAATAATGAATTTTCTTTGAAAATGTGCCATAAACTTGAGTCCTTCCTGCTGCTGATGTGTCCGGACCACTTCAAGCCGGCTACAGAGTTGTTTGAATTTTTTCTCCAGGCCAAAAGTGAAGGTGAGCCAGCCCATGTTGGAGGCTCTCCTGCCTTGCCAGAAGTAAACCACCCATGTAGGGTCAGAATCTGGGTCGCCGTCCAATTCATCTCCTTCGCTTTCAGGCTAAAACAATTGTTGGTAAGATACAACAAAAATTCAAGTCTTTTCAAGGTTAAAATAGTTAAATGAAAAAAAAAAAACTAATCCACAAGTACATATTTTTTTTTACATAGATTTAACATATTTATTAAAAAATATTATTACAGCAAATAATGAATAAAAATAAAACATCAGCCAGTTTTTCGAACGTATTTTTGGTACTTAATTATTACTTAAGTAAATTTAACAGGTTTATTGGTACTTAATTATTACTTAAGTAAAATTAACAGGTTTTTTTACTTAAGTAATAATTAAGTACCAAAAATACGTTCGAGAAACTGGCTGTTTATGATCTATCTGGGTAATCCTTAAGATATTAGGTTGTATTTTATAACTATTAATTACTGTAACAATATTTTTCTAGGATTTCTTTTTCTTTTATTGTTTTTACCCTGAAATACACAAATTCTTATCTTACCTCAACTGGCATTATGTATCTGCATAGGAAGACATAGCAATCTTGGCTGTGGAATATTCCAAGTTCGCTATCAGGCAGCCTCACAAAATGTCTGCCTTCCAAGACAAACGCCTCCATAGTCTCCAGATCCTCGTTCCACTCGTCAGCTAATGATTGAGCTTCTGTAGGCGACATGTTGACTTGTCGAGGCGTAAATAGTGCTGACAAGTCCGTTCTAAAATAATGGTAATAATAATAATTATATAATCCTTTCTAGCACACAAAATATAAAAAGATGTACATAGACAAAATCAATATATTTTATTGTAGATCATAGGTTTTTGTAC
This sequence comes from Tinea semifulvella, assembly GCA_910589645.1. Classification (NCBI taxonomy): domain Eukaryota; kingdom Metazoa; phylum Arthropoda; class Insecta; order Lepidoptera; family Tineidae; genus Tinea; species Tinea semifulvella. The sequence goes on from OU342596.1 coordinate 5,077,842, forward strand.
ATGTTATGACGCTATGTCCCGTCCATTTTTTAATAATAATAATAATTATTATTATATATTTTTTTTATACTAGCACGACTTGTGACCCTGCGCCCACCTGATGGTAAGTGGTGCGCAGGGTCCATGAATGTTAGCAACTGGAATCAGACCCTTATGTCCGACATCAGTCCCTAACACTATGCCGGCTTAACTAGAAGCCTTTTCACACTTCACTTGAAGGACTCCCAAGTTATAAGAAAGTGGAAACACAGAGGCTGGAAGAGCATTCCACATCTTTATTGTGCGACAGATGTATGAGTGACCAGATTTATAGGTACGCGATAGGGGATAGTGACTACGGTATGTGGGTGCATATTCTGACCTGTGCGTGTGGTTCGGTTGCGGAATGGAGAGGAAGGAATCAGGTTATAGAGCTCTTCAGAGCACTCACCATAGTATAGCCGGTAAAACACGCTCAGAGAAGCTATAGCTATATCTCTGCAGATAGTCTGCTACGCTGTAGTAGCTTCTTTCAGACAGAAAGCTTTGAAGCTTTGACTTAAAAACTCTCATGTTTTCAACTTCACGGATGGATTTGGGAAATTTATTGTATATTTGTGTCACCATACTTATAACATTCTTGCTAAAAAAAAACGCTTTAGATACTTTTGTACACAATAAGTAAATGTGTCGTGCGCGAGTACGGTACGAGAACATTCTTATATTATTTTTTACATATATTGCAATTTCATAAATATACAGTGATGGAAACGTTGGTATTATATCTTTTTAAGTATGGACAGCATGACAAGCATAATACTCGTACCATGAAGGTATTTTCTATTTGATCAATCCCGTATTTAGCAAGAAGCATAAATAGGATTTTAGTTTTAAAAGTAACAGGCAGTTTATATTAGTATTTATTTAATTAAGGTATTTATTATATCGTATGACATATTTATATATTGGTATGTTATTTATACTTACTATGGTATATTTATGATTGATATTAACTTTTTTTTTTTTTTTATATTTCCAGACAGTTCACACAGCGCCATCTAGTTTCCGTGGTAAGCTACGAGGCTTGTGTTACGGAAACTAGATGGTTGATAAACTACATATTATTCTTTTTTTTTGTAAATATATACAAATTATACATATAAACACCCAGACCGAGACAAATTATACAATGTACAACTTGCCCCCGGTGGGAATAAAACCCACGACCTCCCGAGTTCGCGGCAACGTTTGTTACGACTAGACCACGGAGGCGGTTAACTATTATTATTATTCTTATTTCGTACTCTGCACCCATTATAATAATTTCTCACTCTCCCAAAGGTTAGCTGGTAGAGAATACCATACGGTATTATGCTCGCCTATGTACATTATTTTATATTTATAAGAATTATATTAGTATTATTATTATTATTGCCAATCTTCTCAAATTGCTTTGTGTGGAAGCCGCTTTAGTAATATGCAGTTCGACGTGAATGAAAGTGGTGTCGGATTTTATTCGAGTGTTGTTAGAATTAAAACTTTTGTGATTTTAGAAAGCTGATAGATATTTCTCGAAGGATGCAGCAATTAGTGCACACCATGGACATGTAGGATCTATTCTTAGATACAATATTATTATTTGGGGAAACTCTATTGACCTTGACATAGCATTTAAATACATTAAAAAAAAATGTATTAGGACTATATGTAATTGTTTAAAACCTTTCCATACTTCCATTACCCTGCATATATATTCAGGAAGTATAAATATATAAATAAATATTTCCAGACAGGTCACACAGCGCCATCTAATTTCCGTGGTAAGCTACGAGGCTTGTGTTACGGAAACTAGATGGTTGATAAACTACATATTATACATATTTGACCGCCTCCGTGGTCTAGTGGTAACAAACGTTGCCGTGAACTCGGGAGGTCGTGGGGTCGATTCCCACCGGGGCAAGTTGTACATTGTATAATTTGTCTCGGTCTGGGTGTTTATATGTATATATTTACAAAAAAAAAAGTATAATATGTAGTTTATCAACCATCTAGTTTCCGTAACACAAGCCTCGTAGCTTACCATGGAAATTAAATGGCGCTGTGTGACCTGTCTGGAAATATCTATCTGGAAATTAAATTTTGATAAAATTTGTACACCATCTATGGTAGAATTTGTTGAGAAAATATTTTGTAACATAAATTCTAAAGCAAAAAAAATGTCTCGAAAATGTTGGAGTGTGCGAGCGAGAGGGCTGCAAAGATTAGCAGTCCTTTTAAAATTTGACATACTTGGTCTCCTGTTGTCTGGCCCAGCTGGCGAGGTCTGCTCCGGTCCGCGCCACTGACTCAGCCGTGCGAGTGAAGTCCACCGCTATCACCTCCTCCCAGCCAAGGAAGTATGTCTTAAAAACCTGTACAAATAAATCAGTTTGAAGACGCCTTTAAATTTTTCTTTTTGTGTACATTTTGTTTCTTTTATTATTTTGTAATTAAAAGTAATAATATATTTAAAAGGGTGTTTGGGCGTTGACTGCCGACGGACAGACCTATACATATAGGCTTAGTTCGGCTGCAAATGTCTGTTTTTCTGTGCATGCATAATGAAATATGTTATTGTTTTCATATCGTTTAACTTTCTTACCGAATAAAGATATTATTATTATTATTTATTTCTTTATGTTTGTAGTAGATTTGTGGGGAACGAGTGGTGCAATTGAAGTTCGATAGATAGATAGATATTTTTTTTATTGTACAGAAAATAACTGCCTCTGTGGTCTAGCGGTTAAATCCGTGGATTTAGACTCGGAGGTACCGGGTTCGATTCCTGGTCGGGACACAAAAATATTTATTAATGTAAATAAATACATTTAAATAATATTTAATTAATTTGTGATATTTCTCGAGTTTGGTACGCTGGAGACATCGACGAGCTTGCCACTTGTCATGATTGGCCTATAGTAAAGTTGGCTAAATGCGAATCCGCTTATTTATGATCCGTGATGATACTTTACTACTTTACACAGAAAATAATACATTTTACAGTACATAGGCGAGCTCAATGTCTAAAAACATTATCTAACAGCTAACCTTTGGGGGATGTGAGCAGGGATTGTGGGTGAATAAGACCGCTAATATTTGAGATAAAGAGATTTGTTGACTTTCAACTAAGAAAAGAACGATATAATAAATAATAATAATAAATATTTCCAGACAGGTCAAACAGCGCCATCTAGTTTCCGTGGTAAGCTACGAGGCTTGTGTTACGGGAACTAGATGGTTGATAAACAACAAATTATACTTTTTTTTCTACATACTTACTCAGACCGAGACAAATTATACAATGTACAACTTGCCCCCGGTGGGAATCGAACCCACGACCTCCCGAGTTCACGGCAACGTTTGTTACCACTAGACCACGGAGGTGGCGGATATTAAATTTAGTATATATAGATATAGATAATTTCCGTCTACTAAAGTTAACATAAAAATATCATAAATAAATATATCATACACATACATATATATGTGTGTAATATACAATAATACATGTAAAAATGTATCTAACTAAAAAATAAAAGCGTATTGTTTTATTTATTTATTTGATACACTATTACAAACGCCAAAACGTTTCAAGCTGATTTGTCATGGCCATCAAGAAAACATAATATCTTTATATTAAATTCCAAATCATTCAAACAGTTCCAAATCATTCAAACTGCCTCCGTGGTATAGCGGTTAAGTCCGTGGATTTAGACTTGGAGGTACCGGGTTCGATTCCTGGTCGGGACACAAAAATATTTATTAATGTAAATAACAATTTAATTTATTTGTGATATTTCTCGAGTTTGGAACGCTAGAGGCATCGATGAGCTTGCCACTTGTCATGATTGGCCTATAGTAAAGTTGGCTAGATGTGAATCCGCTTATTCATAAGCGTGGTTTCTGACCACCCCGACAGGGAAACGGTCGTGATGATACTATACTTTTTTACTATTCAAACAGTATTATGATTAGATAAATGAAGTTAGAATGTGAATCTGTTCATCAGACAGTTGTTTACCTGCGTTTCTGTGCCTTGTTGTAGTCTAGTGACGAGCGCATGAGGAGGTCGTGGAATCATGTTGAAGATCTCCTGCGACAGGCGAACGGCGGCCGCGCGAACTAAACGCGAAGATTTCTTACCAAACCTGTATAAATTTATAGTTTTTATAATTTTAACGGGTCTTTACGCGATTCTGGGCGGCAGATGTAAACCTACCACTTATCACTTTTAAAGTTTTTAGTAATCACGACACACGACACTTCAATCGAGAGGGGGGTTATAAGCTATCTTCATCGTGGAATCCAGTAATCAATAGGTTTCGAAGCCGGGAAAAATCGTCCGGTGTCGCTAAGGATATTGTAAGTGTCGTGTGTCGTGATTTTTAAAAACTTTAAAAAGTGATAGGTAAGTGGGTAGGTTTAGATCTGCCGCCCAGTATGTACGAGACTACATCGCATAGCTCCAGTCGACCCGTGACCACGGCCAATGCAACTTGGCTGAAACGTCGGGAGAAATATGTCTCTAAGGTAAATCGCGTAAAGACCCGTTAAAATTATAAAAACTATTATGAATATGCGCGAAAGTTTAAAAAGTTTAACTGTATAAATTTTCATTTTTGGTAATTATTACCATTATCTCCTTGTTCCGAATCAAGCTCAGAGCGCTTAGAATAATTATGGTGCTAACAGTCGTTCCGAATCAAATATCACGATTTGGATGCTCAGAGCGTGATATCAATTCGGAACGGTCTAAATCACATTTTCATTCATAACATGATAGTTTTTTTTTAAATGTATGGAAGATAAATTGCGATTGTAAATGAATACATTTAATTAACATTTCATTTATTTGTGATATTTCTTGAGTTTGGTACGCTGGAGACATCGACGAGCTTGCCACTTGTCATGATTGGCCTATAGTAAAGTTGGCTAAATGTGAATCCGCTTATTTATAAGCGTGGTTTCTGACCACCCCGAAAGGGAAACGGTCGTGATGATACTTCTAGATAAATTGCGGATTCCACATCTTTGAGTATGAATACTAACAAACATACATTTCTTGGTTTATTCATCTTTATATGTGTAAAGTTTAATATTATTAACTTATTTTGGTTTTTTAAAATAACTTGCCGTGTTACAGACATTTTTTTTTCACTTTCTACTTAAATATTAATTATAGATTTGTTTTAGAAGTAATATATAAACAGTATAAACGAATTACAAATTTAATTAATTTAAAAGAAAATCTAATATTTACAAGTTTATCTAAAACTTGAAAATGGCGCGCGAAATATTGACAAAAAACTGACAGTTTCATTTGTGACGTCGCACTACTTACCAAACAAAGACATCATTGTGTGCATCCAAAATGTAGACGTTTCTTGTCGCCAATACATCTCTGGTGAGGGGAAATTCTTCAGGTTGCGGCAACTCCAAGTAACCCATGCCTAACTCCACGCGGTACAAACGGGGAGCCGACCACATAAAGTCATCAGGAACATGCTCCTAAATTGAACAAAAAATAAATTTACTTAGATTTGTTAAAAAAAAAACAAATTTGAACCACCACCACGCCAATATTATGACCAAAATATTTTTTTAAATATGTAATAGTAATTTAAATTAAAAAAATAATAATATAAATTTAATCTAATATCAAATCAAATCAAAATAAAATATCTTTATTTTCCAGAATACTGTACAAAATAATAATGTGGTCTTATGCATAATTTCTGAAGCATTCTACCGCTAGCGGCATGAAAATATTAAACATGTATATTATAAATCTAATATTACATATAATTCTATATACATGCATACATATATATGTATGTGTGTATGTATGTATATACATATACACACACATACATACACATATATTCATTAATAACAACTATATAAAATTACTATTATATTCATATTTAAAAAAATATATATATTATTATTATGTCAATGTATTAAATTAATTTAAGTCAATATTATTTTAATAATATTAAATATATTAAATATACCTAATTATCTCATCGATCTAAAGCTATGCATATCTTTCCTTTGTTTCCTATTATTTCTATATAATATAATGATTAACTAATTTTCACTCACTAATATCATAATAATCCTATGCTACTTGAATATAGCTATTTGTAAATATTTTAATTTTATTATAATTTTAATTTTACTAATGTTTAATATTTTTAATTAGTATTTTTTTTTAGTATTTAACCCACTGTTTTGGAGGAATGAACTGTACAAATAAAATAAAATCTTTCTGGCTTAAGATCTAATAATTTATAATTTTTATGTCCTAGTTATGAGCTGTGATTTTTCTGAAAATAAAAAGTAAAGTAAAGTATCATCACGACCGTTTCCCTTTCGGGGTGGTCAGAAACCACGCTTATAAATAAGCGGATTCACATTTAGCCAACTTTACTATAGGTCAATTATGACAAGTGGCAAGCTCGTCGATGTCTCCAGCGTACCAAACTCGAGAAATATCACAAATAAATTAAATATTAATTTAATGTATTTATTTACATTATTAAATAATTTTGTGTCTCGACCAGGAATCGAACCCGGTACCTCCGAGTCTAAATCCACGGACTTAACCGCTAGCCCACGGAGGCAGTATATTTTCTGAAAATAAATAAATAAGTAATATCATTGTATACTTTACTTTAGCAACGAAGGGTACATCTTCAGTGTAGTTAAGAGCGTGCCAGAATGCTCTGGGCTCCTTCCCGGGAGGTTCTGCTATTAATTCTGCCTTATTCTTGCGTTCTTCTTTATTAATCTTATCCGCAAAAAGACGGGCTTTTGATTTCAGGGTGTTCTTCGCTTTCTTACCATACCTGTAAATATTTATATATATTTATACCGCCGTGTTAGGACAAAAACCAATTAAGTGAGCCATTTTTCCACAAAACCATTCAGTCCATTGGTCAAATATTACTACTAAAAATACTCGATTTGTACTTGCATGCCTATTTGTATCCACAAACTCTTGATGTCTATAAAGTTATTAGTTAGATGATTATTATTGTTTTTTTTTTACTTGTTTTAGTTTTGATAATGATTTTAATTTAATTTAATATTATTTTATTATTAGTTTAGTTTTAATTTACAAGTACGCGGAGATCATCATCAATCACCATTTCATTCCATTTGCAGTTGAAACGATGGGCCCGTGGTCCGAGGAGGCTCTTGTGCTCTCCCGCGAGCTTGGTAAGAAATTCCACTTGGTGGCGGGTGACCCTTTGAGTAGAGAATATCTTGTTCAAAGGGTCAGCCTCGCTGTTCAGCGGGAGAACGCAGCGAGTATCCTCGGCACACTACGCCCATCGAATAGTCGTAATTTTATTTATTAATTTTTAGTTTCTATAATTTAGTTCTTAATTTATTTTATTTTTTAATCTTTGTACTTTACTCCGAATAAATAATTTAATTTATAATTCGATTTAATTTAATTTGATGTTAGGTTCGGCTCAATTTTAATTTAAGTGCTGTCTATAAAATAAAAATCATTTTGGCTAATGTATAACAAAATTCCTATCGTCAAATATGTCTTAATTTAATGCTGTGATTTTATAAAACCAATAAATAAATAAATAAAAACCAGCTGTTCTCATGCAAGACCAAGACTTGATCTTTATTTATTTATTTATGACCGCCTCCGTGGTCTAGTGGTAACAAACGTTGCCGTGAACTCGGTAGGTCGTGGGTTCGATTCCTACAGGGGGCAAGTTGCACATTGTATAATTTGTCTCGGTCTGGGTGTTTATATGTATAATATGTATATATTTACAAAAAACAAAAAGTATAATATGTAGTTTATCAACCATCTAGTTTCCGTAACACAAGCCTCGTAGCTTACCACGGAAACTAGATGGCGCTGTGTGACCTGTCTGGAAATATAAATATATATATATTTATTCGAAGAGACAGGACAGAGACAGGCAACATAAGAAGATAGAAGATAGCAACAGAGTAGAAGCAATTAAAATTATAGCCGCCACCAGAATATTTCTCACTGTGAACAATAGTGCACTCTTTGTGCGATACAAAATTCGTAAAATATCACCTTGGCCAGGTATAAAAGAAAACAACTGCATTGTATGTGCACTTGATCTTGCTTTGGGCAACACTAGATGAAGTGCATCTATATATCTTTTTATTTTATTATTATTATACTAGCACGACATGTGACCCTGCGCCCACCTCATAGTAAGTGGCGCACAGGGTCCATGAATGTTAGCAACTGGAATCAGACCCTTATGTCCGACATCAGTCCCTAACACTATCCCGGCTTGACTAGATGCCTTTTCACACTTCGCTTGAAGGACTCCAGGTTATAGGAAAGTGGAAACACAGAGGCTGGAAGAGCATTCCACATCTTTATGCCTCCGTGGTCTAGTGGTAACAAACGTTGCCGTGAACTCGGGAGGTCGTGGGTTCGATTCCCACCGGGGGCAAGTTGTACATTATATAATTTGTCTCGGTCTGGTATGTATAATCAACCATCATGTTTCCGTAACACAAGCCTCGTAGCTTACCACGGAAACTAGATGGCGCTGGGTGACCTGTCTGGAAATATTTATTATTATTTATTGTGCGACAGATGTATGAGTCACCAAATTTATAGGTACGAATAGGTAGGTATGTCACTTACCATAGATAAATAATTAATCCAGTGTCTAAAATGAAGACATATCGAGAGTCCAGGGACGAAGCGTCCAGTGTCACGGGCTCCAGGTGAATGCTACTGCCTGCCCCATGTACACGGTAGAGGCGAGTCACGTAATGCTGGAGACATACAATAAGCACATTACATGGGTCGAAAATCTGACTAATAATAAAATAATTTAAATATGATTCTATTTAAAGGATCTGTGATGGAATTTTTGTTGTTTGTCATAAGATTTACTCTTTTTTTATACTAGCATGACAAGTGACCTGATGGTAGGTGGCGCGCAAGGTCATGAATGTTAGCAACTGGAATCAGACACTCATGACTGACATCAGTCCCTAACACTATGCCGGCTTGACTGGGCATGACGGCAATTAAGAGCCTAATCCCGAAACGTATGGATACAGTTTACTAGGTTTATCGGCACGAATTTTTTTTTATTTATTTATTATTAAGGAAAACTATTGACATTAAATTCACAAGTATAGATACAAAAATAGAAACAGAAAGTCATTTACAAGTTTTCACTAGTAGTGTTAGAATAATACATATTGTGAACGATGAAATCATCTACAAACTATCACTTCATGCAATAAACTAATAACTGTACATTAACAAAAAAAAAAAAAAAACTTTTATCGTTTAAAGAACATTAAATTAAACGCATTTCTCACTGCCATCACTTTGTCATGAAAGATATCAACATCAGTTTCATCAATGAATGCATTAAGAGTATTACAAGCTCTAATTAAAAATGTATTTTGTCTGTAGTTAGTGCTTGCCATTGGTATGCGAAAAGTGGGCTTGTACCGATTGGTCCGCACTGGTGTATTTATGTCCAGCCGGGACAGCAACGAAGGGCAGTCTACTACTCCCCCGATCAGTTTGACCAGGAATACCAAGTCAGCAACCTCACGACGCTTATATAATGGTAACAGATGTAAACGTTACGACGAATAGTGCATACTTCCGCACCCTACTAACTACTATTATTTGGTTGGGTAGGGACAGAAGCAGAATGGTGGATGGTGACACCATTCTTCTCCTCTCTCTCTCGCACGGTTAATCCATAAAATGCTAAGAAATTTTCTCACCACCGCTTTGTTGCCTCGGAGAGCACGTTAGCCTTCGGTCCCGGTTCTACTAACACCAACTTGTCAGGCCAGCGTGTAGTAATAAAAGTAAAAAGCAGAGTATCATCACGACCGTATCCCTTTGATGTCTTCGTCGATGTCTCTATCGTACCAACCTCGAATAATATCACAAATAAATTTGGATCGAACCCGGTACCTCAGAGTCTAAATCCACGGACTTAACCAGTAGACCACGGAGTAGCGAGTGTAAGCTAAATTTTCAAGAAATATGTTTTGGAAGGCCAATCTCCAGCAGTGGAGGTCCAGCACTGTGTACTAGGGGCTGTAAAGATGAAGTAAATTCTACACTATATTTTGGAAAAGTATAGATGCATTAGTTTCATAGATACTTACCGGATCATCGACTGTGAAGAATCCAGACGGAGTGTGTGATCCTTCTATATAGATCAGTGGCTCAGGAAACAGTGCTAAGAATTCCGGAGTTTCATCTGCTTGTTCGTGCCGTTGGGTTCGCTTAGCTCCAAGCAAGTTGCGTAGGTTTACGGCGTGCATGGCCGCACATGCTCCTTTGTCTAACTAAATACAACATAAGGTGAGTGTAATCAAAGAAAGAAAATACTTTCAAATATATATTTATATTACTGATGCCTTATGTTAAGTGAGTCACGGGTCGCAGAGATGTACAGTACTATTTAATAAATCGGAAGGAACACTAAATGTACAGTTTACATATATGTTTAACAAATGAGAATAGAATAAATAAATAATATTATATTAAATAAACTAATAATATAAGTCATAGTCAAGAAAAAACAATAGTATATTAATAAATAGAATAAGATTAGGTAAGTTGCTGTGAAGTCTTTCACATATGCTTTTTGAGTGCCGATCTGAAACCTGGTGTCCTGGTGGAGGAATGCATGTCCCGAAGCGGTGGAAAAAATATCGTATATTTAAAAAGACTGAAAAGCTTTGTCTGTGTGTGGTCAAAAGCTACTCCCCACTTAGTTTTATTGGAGAGAATTCATTTACAGGATAACGTACGACTGTCGGCTCTAAAGAACGCCATCATGCCGCTAGATGGCGCTACGGTCGACAGAAGGTCCATTGTGAACACCACTACGCTGATAGCCGGCATAGTGCCATCATTGTGTATCGGACCACCGCTCGCTAACGTCTGTGGGTCTTCCTAGCCAAGTGTGTCCGCACGCGCATATTCACCCGGAACCGCTTACCGGAAGTAACTTCATCATCAAAGACCGCATCTGCACCTGCGTATCATTATCACCGCGCACCTGAATCGTCACATGAACGGTAATTAGAGTTCCACATCATCACTAGCTCAAGTAAGGAGCAATCGAAGACCGCGAACCAGCATTCTATTTTCCCAAAACCTCTAAAGCGCCAGAGCAGTGTGTCTGTATGTACGTATATCTTGCCTTCACGCCTATATTACTGAAGCAAACTATCTATAAATTAAAAATTACTTCTAAAGATATTCTATCATAGATAATACAAAGTGTACAAAGAAAAAAAAAATACAATTACTCTTTTAGTGTAACTATTTCTTTACACTTTAAAAAAAAAATTATTTGTTTATTAAATAACACTTACTGTAGCTTTAGATCCAATCCAGAAATGTATATCCCAGATCAAAGCGCCTTGTTCATCCAACGATGTCTTCAAAATTATATAACAGTCGCCTTCAAAGAATTTTCCATGAGCAGGCTAAAAATAAAATGTTTATTTAGTATTAAAAAAAAAGTAAAGTATCATCACGACTGTTTTCCTATCGGGGTGGTCAGAAGCTACGCTTATGAATAAGCGAATTCACATGTGCTAGTATAAAAAAAATGAAGAGCTCTTTCTTTATTCAGACTAGTCCTGGATACAGAGCATTTTTATACATAGGAAAAATATATTAATGCCAATAAAGATTTTTATTATTAGTCCATTATGACAAATGGCAATCTCGTCGATCTCTCTATGGTCCAAATCTACTGTCATAAGCAGTCTGTCACAAACACATTTGGAAAAAGGTCATTTTAAAGAATTGTCTCTAAAACTTATTAAAAATATTTTTTAAACATACTCACTTCGTCTACAGGCGAAGGTATGAAGTTTTCAATTTCCCAGACTAAAAGACCTGGAGTCTGTCCAGTCTCTTCATCAAAGAACTCGGAGTAATCTAGGGGTGGCTTCTCGAGGCTTTCATCCCATCTCTTTGGTCTGATCACAGAATAATTATAATTTTAAAATCTCATACACACATTTATATTAGCTATTGATACTATTTTTTTTTACAATCAAAGTAAACTTACAGCTAAACAATACCTAAATATATAGAAAAAAGTTTAAGTAAGAAAGGGTTAATTACAAGTTTTACAGAAATAGATATTGAAACATGAATAAATAAATATTAATTCAAGTTTTTTATATTACTCGTAGACGCGGCCAAAAAGCACGCTGTCTCACCTAGCATTGTGTCTAAAAGAGATAGAATCAGTTATGAGCAGTCAGCAGCTAGTCTACACGCATACGTCTAGTCGCACGCACACAAACACCGTGCCGAAGTCTGCCGAACTGAAACGACGTTAGACGATGCACGGCTTTCAACGCCGCACCGCTGTGCCGGTCGGAGTGGGGGGGTGTTAGGTTTATTTTCGTTACGGAATTTCTTGATTTGGTCGCCGCGCTCAAAGCCCGCGATAAAAGCAATGCAATAGCTTAAAACGAAACAACCCGTATTCCAAAAGTTTCCGCAAAAGTTGATCCACTCAATTATTCCGTCCAGCTGTCAAACGCACAAATTATATAGGATATAGATGACAGTGTTCATAGGTATAATTTTGACCGTAGTGTCAGTCCAACATTAAAAACAGACATTTGTAAATTAATATTTTTTGTACAATTTTCTCGTTATCGCAATCTTTACCGATTTCTAAGATCAGTTGGGAAAACCCGTTCGACAGCTGGAAGTGAAGGAACCGTTAATGAAAAGTCTTTGAGTAGATTGTGTTATTGTTTATTACTTGCATAGATAATAAATATAAGATTTATTTTTGTAGATTCACTGAACTGAACTAAAAATTAAGATAAATAGTAAAAAAAAACTATTAAAAAATTTAAATTTCTTATGCTTTTTTACTTTTGGGTACACCCAAGACAATGGCTGGACTGTAACAATTCTTTGCCTATTTCTTTTTTTTTAAAAGACAAAAACTGGCTGTGTGGGCTAGGCCTTTTGTTGAAAAATATTCAAACTTCATTCAAATTCAAGGTGAGTTTGAACCGACCTTTGTAGGATTTAAGGAACGAGTTTTTACAACCGAGCCACCACTGCGCCATTAATACCATTCCATTCCACCCCTAACTACCCCCCCCCCTCCAGTACCCATGAGAAGTACACTTTTCTTACGTACATTTGTCATAGATTTACAACACCATCGTTCCCGTGCCTCTAGGAGAGCATGTTAAGCCGTCGGTCCCGGTTCCACTAACACTAATACCTTCCAACTTGTGAAATTGTTAATTGTATTAAAAATTCACATCAGTTCCTTGCCAACCCGTTTGGCCAACGTGGCGAGTGTAGGCCAAATTGTACAGATATATGTTCTGGAAGACCCATCTCCAATAGTGGAAATCTAGGACGCTGTGATCCAAGGGTTGTAATGAAAAAAATTAAATGTAATAAGACAATAAACAATGTGAAGCTACCTACTTAAGTGACATAGCTGCGACATCCTCCATTTGTGCTGCGTGCTGTGTATTTGCTTGTTCTTGCATTCCTCGGAGAATTAATGCTGAATCTTTTTGTTCTGGTTCCGCTCGACCTCTGCGTAGACGTAACTTACGAGCTATCGGGTCTGATTTGGTGTCTAGAACAATTTTTGTTTATTAATTTAGGACATTATTATTATTATTAAATAATTTATTGCACGAAAAAAAATTTACAAAGGCGAAGATTAATGCATACAAGGCATTTACTAGCATCTAAACTTTGGGAGAGTATGAGGTGAAGGGTAGTGCTGAAAAAAAAAAAAGATAACAAACAATATACTACATACTAAGAAATATATACACTACATACATTTCGACATTTGCAAAGATTTTTCAAGTCGGAGTGTACTTTTAGAAATATCACTTTCTAGGAAATAAAATTATCTACATTTCGGACATATTATCACTTTCATATACCTAAAATTAAACCGAGATAGATAGTAAAAACATTTCAATCTATGATTAATCTTTACATGTAATTTTATATTGTAGTTGTAAGTAAATATTGTATTTTTATATTTCTTTCATATTTGTTGTTTATTTGCTAACCTTACCTCTTATGTTTTCATTGTCCCCAAGGTTGATTGGAAGAGAGTGCCTATAGGCATTATGCCTGCCTTTGTCTTTGTACAATAAAGTATTAAATAAATAAATAAGCTAAATTCTCCAGATATATGTGCTGGAAGTCCCATCTCTAACAGTGGAGGTCTAGGACGCTGTGTTCTAGGGGCTGTAATAATAATGATGATGGCCGGTTTAGCAAGTTTAGTGTAGTTCTTGTAGAAGTATTTTTGAGTACTTTATAATGTCTCGTATTACCTGGGAACGACTTGAAGTTATTTTATTTTATATTTAGTTTTACTAACAGTAACACACATATATACTATATAATTACATTTAAATAAACATATTGTTAAGTATGTTACCAACGACGTCAATCACAGATTATATAACTCGGTAACGTCAGATAGTGAAGTTAAACAACAATTAGTAAAAACAGAAAAATATGAGTAAAGATGAATGTATTAATAACAGATTATGGTTTTAGTATGTCCAAAATAGACTTCCTAAATAAATAAATAAATATTTTCAGACAGGTCACACAGCGCCATCTAATTTCCATGGTAAGCTACGAGGCTTGTTTTACGGAAACTAGATGGTTGATAAACTCAGCTTTACGCAGTGGAAGTTGGTGCAAGAGGAGTTCCAGCAAAATCTTTGCATCACTTACAGAAAGAATTGGGCCTAAGTAGGTCTGCCGTCAATACATTTATGGAACGAGCTTCCAAGACGGCATTAACGGAATCATACAGTATTTGGTTGGGTAGGGAGAGAAGTAGAATGGTGGATGGTGAGCGTATTATCGCGCAATAGAAAAAAAAAAGGAGGCCTCCTTTTCCTAAACCAGCCAATTGTCGGTCGCAAGCCCGAGACACCATTCTTCTCATCTGTTACCCACACACGATGGACCCGGCACCCGCACGGTGAATCCATGGAATGCTTAGAAATTTGTCTTCTTCTTCATATTATACTTTTTTTTTGTAAATAAATACATATTATACATATAAACACCCAGACCGAGACAAATTATACAATGTACAACTTGCCCCCGGTGGGAATCGAACCCACGACCTCCCGAGTTCACGGCAACGTTTGTTACCACTAGACCACGGAGGCGGTCGCACCACAAATGCACCGGCGGTCGAAGCAATGATGTCTATAGAGTGAATTTATTTATTTATTTTCAAATCACAGCATATTTATTTATTTATTTATTAAGTAGGCACACAAAACAAATTTTAGCATTACAGTTTCTAAAAATAATGGATATAGTGTATAGACATTGCTAAAACTCAAAGCATGTGTACACAATATCAGCCATGTATTATAAACAATCACGTATAACGTGTTTTTTTTTTTTTTTTTTTTTTTAGTTATAAGTAAATAAGTGTTACAAATAAAAGAAAGAGAATTAAACTATTTCAAAAAATAACAAAGAAAAGAGACCAAAAGTAAAATCAATGAAGATCAGTTCAAAAAAATAAAAAAAATAAAGCAGGTGTTAGATTATATCCTTCAAACTCGACTTCAGTGTCGAAAGTCTCCTGTCAAAAATGTCGATGTTGTGTTTGCTTGTCAGTTCATTGTAATATCTACACATCCTCACAATAGGGTTAAAGTGGGACGTGTTATTTGCATACATGCCAAGAGTAAACGTTACTGGTTTGCGGGATCTATGAGCAGTATTTATATTTATCGAGGACAGTAAGGACGGAGAGTTCAAGGACGAATGAAGAATTCGGTGCAGACATATGATGTGATACCGTTTACGACGAGATTCCAAAGATAAAATACCAAATTTGACCAATCTTTGTTTGTAGTTTTTTAATTTTCGGTGGAGATTGCTCCTGTAACACAGAACTCTTAAACACCTCCTCTGCACTCTCTCGATTCTATCCACGTGAAGTGCATAAAACGGTGACCAGATAAGGCATCCATATTCCAGAATACTTCTCACGAGGCTTTGATATAAGATAATAAGGCTAGACGGTCTTTTAAAGTCCTTAGTAGTACGCAATACAAAACCCAATAATCTGTTGCATCGGTTGACTATATAATCGTAGTGTGGACGGAAGGATAGCTGATCATCAATTAGGATACCAAGATCCTTAGCAACATTTTTACGGTCGAGGATTTGATCATCAATAGTATATTTGTTCAACGTTGCAACCTTTTTTTTCGTGAATGATATAATAAAGCACTTTTGGATATTTAGACGCATTTGGTTAATCTTACACCAATGAGATACAGTGTTTAGATCACACTGTAAAGCTCTACAGTCGTCGACTGTATTTACAGTAGTAAACACCTTCAAGTCATCAGCGTAAAGCAAACATGGACAGGACAAGCGATCTATCAGGTCGTTAATAAAGGCAATGAAAAGAAGAGGCCCAAGGTGAGAACCCTGCGGCACCCCGGATGTAATAGGTACAGGTGAGGATGTATATCCCTTTACCACGACTAGTTGGCTTCGATTGCACAAATATGACTCAATCCAGCGCAGTAAACTGCCATGTATGCCATAAGAAGAGAGTTTACCACATAGAATTGAATGATTAACTGTGTCAAAAGCCTTACTAAAGTCTGTGTAAATAGAATCAACTTGTTTTACGGATGCGAAGGCCCGACACAGGTAATTCTTATATTCTATAACTAGGACATAAAAATTACAATATTATAAATTATTAGATCTTAAGCCAGAAAGATTTTATTTTATTTGTACAGTTCATTCCTCCAAAACAGTGGGTTAGGTAAATACAAAAAAAAATTAGTAAACATTAGTAAAAAAAAATATATAATAAAATTAAAATATTTACAAATAGCTATATACAAGTAGCATAGGATTATTATGATATTAGTGAGTGAAAATTAGATAATATATTATATAGAAATAATAGGAAACAAAGGTATGATATGCATAGCATTAGATCGATGAGATAATTAGGTATACTATTAGGTTACATACATACATACATATCTTCACGCCAGATCCCTTGCGGGGTAGGCAGAGACAATTGAGCGCCATTTGACACGATCACGACATACTTCTTTCGCTTCGTCGACATTCATTAACCTCTTCATACATGCCCTTTGGTTACGAAGACTTTTTAATGCACCTTCAGTCAGTGTTTTATTTATTTGATCGTGATATGTGAGTCTCGGTCTGCCAGGGCCTCTTTTACCTACAACTTTCGCATTATATATCTGGTTCGTCAATCTTTCATCGCTCATCCTTTCAACATGCCCGAACCATCGTAGCATGCCTTTCCTTATTTTTGTCCCTATGCTTTCCTTCATACCAACCCTTTTCCGTATTTCGACGTTACGTATGCGGTCCGCCAAAGTGACGCCACATATCCGCCGCAACGACCGCATTTCTACTGCATTAACCCTACTCTCATGCGTATTCTGACGTATCCACGTCTCGCTTCCATACATCAGTGTTGGTATCAACATGGCATTGTGTATGGCGAGCCGAGCTTTGTCACTCAGACCAAGGGCCCATCGTCTCTACGGCAAATGGCACAAAATAGTAACGGTTTGCCAACTCTATGTACTTATTACGTTTGCCATTTGCAGCCAATTCAGCCGCTGCACCTGCTCGTTTTCGTGTCGCGCCAACACGACTAGCACAAAGGGTGTCAGTACACGTCGCATGAATGAAAAATTGAAATTTGTTATTGTATGTGTCAATCAGTCGGTATATCGGCAATCGTTTACCCGCGTTAGTGCGGCTGATTCCTACTGAGTTAACAGCACAGTTACAGTTATGGCTGTAGATACATTGGTTTATACACCTATAGGGTTTTTGGGTAGTTTTGAATGCCTGTTTGGAATACTTACTGCTATTATTCAAAGTTTCAGTTGTCGCCGCTCCAGCAAGTTGCAATTGTGCTTGTAATGAAAAATCTATATTGTAGAATGCGACTCCGGCGCCTCTAGCTCTTTCTACTGGCTTCGGAGGCATCACCAAATCCGGGTTACCGTGCAGTTGGAGCGTATTAAGGTCACTTAGCAAATGTATGGCGTCCGGTAAAGTTATTAGCTTGTTGCAGCTTAAATTTAGTCGCTTTAGAGAGCCGCATCTAAAAAAAAAACTATTGAGTAAACCCTTCATGGCCACACTAAACATTTAAGCAGCTGACGGCTGACCTTTAAAATAAAAAAAATATATATCAAATGGTAATTTAATCGTTACAACATAATACGTTCAAACAGATTAGCCACACTAGATCCATCTATTGCTCAGTAGAAATTTTATTTTAAAACTATTATCTATAAAATTAGACGTTAGACGGTATAAAAAATAATGTAACATATTTTTTTAAATTAAAAGAGCCACCAATGCTCGCTCTTTTTTGTTCTCTTTGATAGTATCGATAGTTAACTCGTCGGAAACGACAAAAGTATCGATAGTTAACTCGTCGGAAATGACAAAGTATCGATAGTTAACTCGTCGAAAATAACAAAGTATCGATAGTTAACTCGTCGGAATCGAGAAAAGTATCGATAGTTAACTCGTCGGAAACGACAAAAGTATCGATAGTTAACTCGTCGGAAACGACAAAAGTATCGATAGTTAACTCGTCGGAAACGACAAAAGTATCGATAGTTAACTCGTCGGAAATGACAAAGTATCGATAGTTTCTATTAGTTTTGATAGCACCTGCCTTATCTTGTCGTAACTGCTTTAGTTTTCCCAAAGGTTTGACCAGTATAGAATGTCTAGCGGTATTAGGTCCGCCTTTGTACTTTGTGCAATAAAGTTTATAATAAATAAATAAATAAAAATAGTTAACTCATCGGAAATGACAAAATATCGATAGTTAACTCGTCGTGAAAGACAAAGTATCGATAGTTAACTCGTCAGAAATGACCAAGTATCGATAGTTAATTCGTCGTGAAAGACAAAGTATCGATAGTTACCTGATGTTCAAATGTATGCATGAGAATTTACTGATGCGGCGCTAAGGATCGAGGTTGGCTTGAATTGAGCTTTCGTATTTTGATCTTCCTTTACAAATGTGGTCGAAATATTTGTAGTCAGTTCCTTTTTGGCAATAGAAAGACTTACTGCTCACGGATAACACAAGGACTTTGTCACGTTGACGCAAATACTATCCTAAATTCAGGTTTTTTTAATAACAAAATATTCTAAGTAAAATCAGCACCTACTATTGTTTATTATTACTAAATAATAAGATTAATGACCTCGCATATCGTGTGAGATGAAAAAACGTGATTGGGTAATAAAAATTGCAGTAAATTACATATAAAATAGCACCTTTCTTCGCATAAATCTAATATAGTGCATGTAATTATGACATGTTTTTCACTGAACATCTATGAATCAATTTTAAATTATAAGTTAATTTCAATACACAGTAAATTGTCACGTCAGTACTGTTAGATGCAAAAGTGCTAAAGCATTACTAATTCATGTTAAGATAGAATCAAAATTCAAAATACATTTATTGTCATAAATTGTGGTTGTTTGTACATTGTTGGTTACAAAAGAGGTCTCACAATTTACCCCGGGACAGGGCGTACAATATTGTGCTATTTAAAAAATATTTTTTTTTTTTTTTTATTTAAAAAACTTTATTGCACTATGTACAAAGGCGGACTTAATGCCGCTAGGCATTCTCTGACAGCCAAACCTTTAGGACATTTAGACAGTATAGATGGTAGGTGCAATCATTAATTAAGTTATTCTTAACAGTATACTTCTGCATCTTAATACATACATAACAATATTACATACTAATACATATACAAATACATAAATACGTAATATATAAATATATACATAAATTACATCATAAATAAACATAATATAAAAATAAAACTACTTACATGATGAGGGAAGTGAAATATAATGTTGCTGCAAAGGATAGTGAGGAAATGAAAAAGAGACATAAATTTGGGACAATCTAGTTAGAAAGAAAGTGTTTGTTAACCATATTTTTGAAGATGACTCGATTTGGAGCTTGCCTAATACCTAAAGGTAGGTCATTCCAAAGATTTGCAGCTACAACAGCAAACGAATTAGAGACAAAAGAGGTGTGATGGGAAGGGATGGAAAGCATTACCTATTAACATTTTTTCTAAATATTAGGCTTGCAAATAAATTACATTTTAGCACACCAATTAACATAATCATAATAAATATTATAATACAGAGCCAAACTTTGCCTAATCCGCAAGAAATTGTGAATATGATGATTAAATAATTGATCATCTCTATTTATTACGACATGAGTGTTTACACCAGTCTATTGGAAAATACGTGCCGCCCTCACACCATTTTTATGTACTGCTTTAAAGCGCTTGCTTTTTGTTTATTAAATTTTGCTTCGAAGCGAATGAACTAGAACACCTTCCATTACAGCCCTTAGAACACTGCTGGATATGGGTCTTCAAGAACTGGAGAATTTGGCCTATACTCGCCACGCTGGCCAGACGGCTTGGCAAGGATATGATGTCATTTTTTTTATGACAATTTATTAACGATTCCACAAGTTGGTATTAGTGGAACCGGAACCGACGGCTTAACGTGCTCTCCGAGGCACGGGTGCGGTGGTGTTGTAAATCTATGTACATTTATAAGAAAAGTGTATAAAACTGGTCTAGCGGTTAAGTCCGTGGATTTTGACTCGGAGGTGCCGGGTTCGATTCCTGGTCGGGACACAATAATATTAATAAATAAAAAAATATTTAATTTATTTGTGATATTTTTCGAGTTTGGTACGCAAGACACATGATTGGCCTGTAGTAAAGTTGGCTAAATGTGAATCCGCTTATTGATAAGCGTGGTTTTTGACCACCCCGGAAGGGAACCGTTGTGATGATACTTTACTTAAACATGCGTTGGTTACAGATAATTATAAAGACTTCTGCAACTGACAGTATATGAAGTATAATAATTACATATTCTTGTATGGTAAATGGCGCGTGAAATAAACGCGTTATCGTTTATAATGCACATAAACTTATTCAATTTACATATCTCGATGTTTAATCACTTTCCATTGCCTTTATTAGTTTTATGAAACTAAGCATTGTTTTGATTTGCATTTACAAATATTTGATTGAGTATCAATATTCAAAATATTTTCTGTCCAATAAATATTTTTCGATGAAAGATACAGACTTATAGCTGTAAATAGTGCTAGCTAGAGCTGGTTGTATTTTAATTGTCTAACAAAATAAATACATAGTTAAAATATTGGAACTCGACTAAGAAAAATTAAAATGTTTAAGATTTATTAAAAATAAAATGTATACTAAACTAAACCAAACTAAACATATGTTATGTTTTAACACAATTAATTCAATATATCCTTGCCATACCGTCTGGCCAGCGTGGCGAGTGTAGGCCAAATTCTCCAGATATATGTTCTGGAAGGCCCATCTCCAGCAGTGGAGGTCTAGGACGCTGTGTTCTAGGGGCTGTAAGGTAAGGAATCCATAAGTAATTATAAAAAAACAAAAAATACGTGTGACACTCGGGGACTGCCGCGGTAAAGCTATTGCATAGCATTTTTTATCAGCTTATTCAATTATAATTATTTATTTATTTTATTTATGCAGTTTTTTTTTTCTTTAATTTTAATTTAAGTTTTTTATATTACTCGTGGACGCGGCCAAAAAGCACGCTGTCTCACCTAGCATTGTGTCTAAAAGAGATAGAATCAGTTATGAGCAGTCAGCAGCTAGTCTACACGCATACGTCTAGTCGCACGCACACAAACACCGTGCCGAAGTCTGCCGAACTGAAACGACGTTAGACGATGCACGACTTTCAACGCCGCACCGCTGTGCCGGTCGGAGTGGGGGGTGTTAGGTTTATTTTCGTTACGGAATTTCTTGATTCGGTCGCCGCGCTCAAAGCCCGCGATAAAAGCTATGCAATAGCTTAATAATCATAATTCTGGGTTGAAAGACTAGTTTTGTCCTAATTTATGGTTAAAGTTTTTCATTTTGTAGCAATAACAAAATTATACAGTATTTGGTTGGGTAGAAAGAGGAGTAGAGTGAATGGTGATGATAAAAATAGGAGGCCTACTTTGTAAACCAGCCTATAGGGAGTCGCAAGCTAGAGACACCATTCTTCTCCTATCCCTTTCCCACACACAATCGGACCCGCATGTTAAATCCAAGGACTGCTAAGAAATTAGTCTTCTCTTTCTATTAGGGTAAAATATACCTGCAAAGTCCTTCAGGAATCATTTCAATAGAGTTGCTAGCAGCTGAGAACACTTCCAAATTGCCAAGTTTACCGATCCCAGATGGTATTCCTTCGAAGTCCAAATTATTGTCATCCACATGCAGCCTTCTCAGATTCTGTAGTTTACATAATGTTGCCGGGAGCATTGTTAACTTGTTTCTTGATAGGTTTAAACTTTCCAACTTTTGCCATGCTTCCATTGCTAAAATTAAGATTTATATAAATTAAGTTATCTGCTAAAATTAAAAACAATAAGTCTTTTCTTGTATATCCTACAGATATTATTATTGAATATTCATATAGATTACTATAAACCAATACTTATAGTGATAAATGTTCAATGAAATGGAAAAAAACCTCGAAATTAAATCAATGCATGAAACAGACTGCAGGCTGAGTTATTTCATTTAAATCCAAGTAATAATACACAAATTAGATATATTTCATTTACAAGTATATCAATTAAACAAATGACTGTACCGAAAATTTGCTCTGCCAACAGCTATTTTACATGCTGGTAACTATTTATTTATTATTAAATGCTTTATTGCACTTTACTTAAAAGTATGTACAAAGGCGAACTTAAAGCCATTTCGGGTTTTTCTACCAACTAACCTTTGGGCGAGTGAGACAGTATAAATATGTGGAGTGCAATTCTTACCAATAAACTACATAAATAGTATGTATACATAGACTTACTTATACTTATTATAGTAGATATACATATATGAAGATAATATATTATTAGGAAGTAGAAATTTGTGGAGTTAAAATATATTGTTCTGCTTGTTTAAAAAGTAAGTATTAAGTAGTTTTTTAAAGAAGTGAATGGAAGGAGCTTGTCTGATGGTCAGTGGAAGTTTGTTTCACTGGCGAGCAGACAATACGGTAAATGAATCTGAATATCTGCTGGAAGTGTGGGGTGGGATTTTGAGTTAGTAGTTATGAGAAGAACAAAGAACTATGTTTTCATTATTATCACAGCCCCTAGATATCAGATTCCTAGACTTCCACTGTTGGAGATGGGCTTTCCAGAATGCATTTCTCTGGAGAATTTGGCCTACATTCACCACGCTGGCCGCTTGGCGAAGGAACTATAACTATACTTTAGTAATGCTGTAAAACAAGTGTACTTCGTAGGACCTATTTCAGGTCCGAGTTGTTCCATAAATGAGCTATACAATGAATTAAACAAGGTAAATGAACACTTAACATAAGTTTTATGCATCTCTCCAGTATTCCTTACCTGTAGATATTTCTGTAATTTCGTTATCACTTAAGTTTAATCTTTTCAAATTAAGCAAAGAGTACAGTGCATCGGGGACCTTTGTTAATGCATTCTTTGAGAGATCCACATCTGACAGGTTCGACAAAGTCTCCAATGACGTCGGCAGATTGGCTACTGTGCGTTGGGTATTTCTCATGTGTAGAGTTTCTAAACTTTGTAATGAGGGTAACTGTCTAAAAAGGAAAAATTATGATTAAATTTCTTGTTTGAATACTATATTACGACTAAGATAGAGAAGATATTATTATTTGATTATTATTTGATTATTTTCCATTATTTTTCAACTAACTATTCCATTGCACCATGAAATTGATACTTTGATTTTGTTGCTTAAATAATTTTAAACATAAACCCATTTTGCGGAAATGTTTAAGAGTGCCTAACAGGTTTGCATCCATCTCACTCACACGCAACTAAGATTCAAAAACAATTGAAATGTTGCAAAGAAAACTCTATTGAAAAATGTAGCTTTCTAAGAAATAATAGATTGTGTAAAATAGAGGAGTTATGTTTTTGCATTTTTTTTTTGTCTAAAATGAAGTATAGTATATGAAAGTGAAAATATAGTTAAAATTAAAAATGGTTTTACTACATTTCTTATGTACACTCAAAGTATACTTGAGAATCTTTGTTGGAGTGTGCGAGCGAGAGGGATACAAGCAGGGTTTTGTGATGATGGGGATTGAAGTACATATTGTCGGCAATAAGAAAACCTTGTAAATCAAATTCAAAATTGTATTCTGACATTTATCAGCAAGTAAACCTCTCAATTACAAGACACTTAATTATTCATATTTTTAATACATAACTGACAAACGGATGATGTTGCTTATTTTAGGTGGTGACTCTTTGTTCTTCCAATTCCAAATTCCAAAGTTAGATTTAAATAATTACAAATTAAGAATTGTTGCCAAAATTATTACTTGGAATATTGCAAAGTTGCTCACATCTAGGCCGAATATTGAATGGCCCGCAGAAGCAAGTTAGATAAATTTGATTCACATTTTGCTTCTTAATTTAGCTTTAATTTTAAATAAGTAATCAATGGCCTATCGAAATTTTTTGAATCATCCACATGTCTTTGTCTAGACTGCTAAAAACGTTGAACAATCTTGCTCTATAAAGCATCATCATAACTGATATCCCTCTAACAGTATGCCCAGAAACCATTTGTAAGGAGCAAGTCCACATTTAGCCAACTTTAGGCCCATCATGCCTAGCGTACCACTGGAGTTATATCACAAATAAAGCATTTTTTTTTGTGTTCTTAACCAGGAATCAAAGCCTACTGGCTAGTTGACTCTCAAATACAAATCTAGTAAACCATACCTCAATTGGAACAATCCTAGTGGATTATCATTAAGTATGAGTGTCTGTAAATTTGCCAATCTTCTGGTCTGAGGGGGAAGCGTTTCTAATAGATTGTTAGACAGGTCCAGAAAAAGAAGATCCGTCAATTGAACAAATAGGGTAGGTGGTATACTTTCGATTCTGAAAGAAAAAAAGTAACATGTAAGTTAGCTTTTAAATATATATTTTTTTTAGCGACATGTCTATGTGTACCTTAAGGGATATCTAGCTGTAATATTCAAGTATTTATTTAATAATTTTTCAATTAGCCTATTAATCAATAATAATAATATTGTCAGTTGCTAGCCCGAGACACCATTCTTCTCATCTTCTACCCACACATGATGGAGCCGGCACCCACGCAGTGAATTCATGAAATGCTTAGAAATTTGTTTCTCCTATATATTAATATTACAAATATGAAAAATACTTTATCTATATGTCTGTTTGTCCAACCTATGTCCAGTCTAAATGACTGGATTAATAAAAGCAAATCAAGTATTTTAAATAAAATTCAATTAAACTTACCTATTATTGCTAAGATTGAGAACAAGTAAAGACTTGGCCTTGTCCAGCCCATCTGGAACTGCTTTTAGCCGGTTATGGGACAAGTCTAGTGTTGTCAGCTCTTCCAAATGAAATAACTCTACCGGTATACCAGAACTCTTCACATTATTATGCCTAACATTCAACGAACGCAAACACTTCAATTCAGTAAGCTCACCAAATAATTTCTCCAAATTATTCCTTTTTAATGATAAATTCTCCTACAAAAAAATAAGTTTTTGTGGTTTAAATAATTATTTATCTAATCGCCACCAGTAAACAAAGCTATTGTCAATAAAATGCAGTAAAATAGTTAAGTAATTAGTCACCAATTTCATTAGTTTGCCCAACTCTTCGGGCACTTCAGAGAGACTCGTATTGTCCAATCTCAGCCATTGGAGCCCTGTCATGTACCGTATAGCATCAGGGAATTTATGTTCCTGAAAATAATTAGGCCACAATAACAAAAATAGGAGTTGCATAGGTTAGGTATATGATATCATCGATATTATATTAACTTCTCGTTGAAGTCATATTAAAACTTACACTAAAATCATTACTAGTGAAATCTACACCGCGCACGAACGGCAATAACCCAGTATTAGCCATGTTTACCACTACTTATTGGTCAATAACATTGAAAGTTTCACAGCACAGAAACAGAAAATTTCGACTTCTTCAATCACTCGCACAAATGTCAAATATTTTTTTAAACTACGTCTGTGGCCAATGTCGCGTTTATTCAGCCATGTCAGATTTTAAGCAAAATTAGGTAAAAAAGCTATCTTTGCTTTCAAGTCGAACACAACATAATAGGTATTATAAATGTGAAAGCTGTCTGTTGGTTTGTCTTTTACTGGAGCGATTTTGATGAAATGTTCCTTGGAACCAACGGACTATATTACGTTAAACGCTAAATATGATGTGTGACCCTGCAGCCACATGAAGATTGACCACATTTGACACGGGCAACGCCGGGTCAAAGAGGTAGTTTCATCCAAAACTACCTCTCGCCACTTGCAATATTCATTAAAAGTAGACTACTAATTTTCACATGCTGTGGCGTTGCTTACAAATATCTGTATTTTTTCCATTTCTATAAAGGGAAACACATCCAGCATTGAATTACCTAGTCATATACTGAATCAGGAAGGAGAATAAAACATGCACTTTAAACAATAATCTTTATTACTATTCCAATCATAATCAGGATGTTAACAAACCATATCTACAATATAACATTTACAAATCAATATTTGTCAAGATACATGTTCATTGTTAGGCAATGTACTAAATACCTATACATTAGGCAAAGTATTAGTATATACAACAGTTGACAACAGTCCTACAGTCACACAAAAGAATAATTAACATAATCCACGACTTTGTAATATCTGGCAATCATGTAGCTAATAAGCTAATGTTATCATCACAGCCCCTAGAACAAAGTTTGAGACCTCCACTGTCAGAGACGGGCTTCTAGAATATATTTTTTATAGAATATGGCCTACGCTCGCCACCCTGGCCAGACATTAAATACGCATTAATTAATCATCCTTTCGGAAACTGGAGGTATACTTCTGAAAATGCAGACCCAAAATAATAGTTAATTAAATGCAATTACTCCAAAAAGTTTTTATTAGTTTGAGACTAGAATTTATGAAGTATATTCACACAATGAAACATTTAACTAATCTATTCAATAATCACCTATTTCATTTAATATAAGTCTATTTTATTGATGAATAAATGTAATTATCTAAATCTAATTGAGGTGGTTATAGTATTTATCGGGGCATTGGCGGCATGTTCGGCATGGGCCCTGCTAGTCCTGCATTGGTACCCAATAATACCTGAAATAAAACAAAAAACAATTTAAATAAATGAAGACTAACTAAAAGAAAGGTCCCTGTCATTATATTTTATTACAATTATCAAAACTTCTAGAACACAGAATTATATCCCTCCACTTTCAGAATATACTTCTGTAGTACTAACTAACAATTCTACAAGTTGTTATTGTTAAGTTATGATGATGATGATGAAGTTTCTGGCTATTGGAAGCCTTGGGGCAGCCCCATTTGACTACAGTTTGTCTTGGCAAACAACATCATCATCATCACGACCATTTCCCATCTGAGGTGGTCAGGACACACTCACATTTGGCCAACTTGACTTTAGGCCTATCATAGCAAGAAGCTCATCAATGTCTCTGGTGTACCAAACTCGAGAATATCACAAATAAATTAAATATTAGCTAAATTTATTTATTTAAAATACCTTATAAATATTATTGTACCACTGAGTCGAAATTACCGCGGACTTAACCTCTAGACCATGGACGCAGTTAGGCAGGCCTAGGGATGG
Source organism: Tinea semifulvella (assembly GCA_910589645.1). Taxonomy (NCBI): domain Eukaryota; kingdom Metazoa; phylum Arthropoda; class Insecta; order Lepidoptera; family Tineidae; genus Tinea; species Tinea semifulvella. The sequence continues at coordinate 5,105,762 of OU342596.1, forward strand.
CCATGGAAGGGACTACAGAAGGGGTGTAGGTGTGATGTTGGGTAATTGATGTTGCGCGGGCTACGCATCTGACGGTGGAACTGGGACTGGATGGCTTAGCATAATTTGAATTAAAGGAATGCAAAAACTAAACCTCAACGACTTGCTTTCTAATAGCTAGAGGGAATTATAAGTCTGCCTTGGTTTTTCTTTGCCCCAAGGAAAATGTCAGCCATATTCATTGTGATATATACTGCATATAAAGAGGCTAATTCAAACAATAACCGTGTCACAACTTGATGACAGCATACTAAAACATTATGTTGTCTATCCAAATTGTTAAAACATGCAACAGTTGACTATTTAGTAAAGTATTAAAGAAGCGGATTCACATTTAGCCAACTACAGTATAGGCTCATCATGACAGGTGGCAAGGTCGTTAATGTCTCTAACGTAATAAATTTGAGAACACAAATAAATTATTGTGTTCCGACCAGGAATAGGACCCAGTAACTCCGCGTCTTAATCTACGGATTTATCCGCTAGCCCACGGCGTCAGTTGACTGATTTAAACATGTTTTTAACACCAGATATGGATATTTTAGAATTGTCATTCAGTTACAATTTCTCAATGATGTTTCATGACACAGCCTCACACCAAGGCGCAAACATATGGTTTGTCATGTCGGTTGTAGTAAGCCCAAATTTTATTTAAATCTGTCAATTAGATCTGTTGTTAAGGCAAATCAAACAGACAAATGTATTTTAGGTCAGATAATTACATGATAATATGCCAATGTCTGAAAAAAATATTTAACAAATATTAAAAGGCCTTCAGAAGTGTCATGTATTCAGTAATCTAGAAAAGCGGTGGTGGTTCTCTTATAAGAATGCTTTCTAATACAAAAAGGTTTGCGGTTTGAATGCTGATATGTAGAAGACATTTTATTTAGTATTCCATGGATTCACCATGCGGGTGTTGAGTACATTAAGCATGGGAATGAGAGAGGAGAATAATGGTGTTTTGAGCTTGCAACCGACTATAGGCTGGTGTACAAAGGAAACCTGCATTTTAAAATATGCAACTTAATGAAACAATAAAAAATACTTTTCTTACATACATTTGTCACATATTACCAACACCATTTCCATGCCTTGGAGAGCATGTTAAGCTGTCGGTTCCGGTTTCACTAATACAAACTTATGGAATAGATAATAAATTGACATCAGACACTTGCCAACCTAACCCATCTGGCCAGTGTGGCGAGTGTAGGCCAAATTCTACAGATATATATTCTGGAAGGCCAATCACCAACAGTGGTGTTTTAGGGGCTGTAATGATGAATTTAGGTATGAATGTGAGACAGTCAAATCTTCTTTCACATTAGTAATTTTATTATGCATTTGTTTGGAATCATAAAATAGGGTTACATAAGAATAAGGTTAAGTTCATACCTGTTTCTGCTGAGACTTCTGCATCTCTTCAACCTGGGCTCTCTCCACCTCAAATATAACCGGAGCAAACAATATCACGGAGGAGCTGGCTGCTATCCACAACACTGTGCGAGACAAGCCATAAAGTGACTTTATACCAGCCCTGTAACAATAATATTTTTCTTAACAATGATCTATTTTTGAATAATAATAATAATAATAAATTATTTATTGTACAAAACCAAAACAAGTGCATATACATATAGGCGAGCTTAATGCCGTAAATGCATCTTCTACGAACTAACCTTTTTTGGTGGTGGTTAATGGTTTTTTTAAGTGGGTGATTTCGCAATTTGCCAATCATGACAAGTGACAAGCTAGAGTACAACACCCAAGAAATGCCACAAAACAAAATTTGTGTTTTTTGCCTAATAATCAATATTTTATTTATTTAAAACTTTATTGCACTATGTACAAGAAACGGGCTTAATGGCGCTAGACATTCTCTGACACCCAACCTTAGGGACAGATAAAGCATTTAAAGTGAACGGTGGGTACAAGTAAAAATCAAATATATTATAACTAAACGATCACATTGTAAGCGATAAACAATATGTAAATTATATAAACACATACATACATACACACAATAATACATACAATACAATACATATACATACACTAAGTAGGTATCTTGTTAGGAGCCATTTAAGAAATGCAAATAAACCATCTTTTTAAATTGAGCTCGATTTGATGCTTGTCTTATATTTAAGGGCAGGTTGTTCCACAAATTTGCAGCAACAACTAACTGCAGAAGAGTTTTACACAAAGGAATAATGATGCGAGGGAATTGAAAGAAGAAAGTTATGTGAAGAGCAAAGAAATATGTAATATGTCAAGGGTTATACTAGCAGAAAAATCTTCCATTTTTTCTCAATAAACCTAGTAAATGAGGACAGATTCCAAAGTGATTCCCAGTGCTGTACTGTTATAAATAGAAATGTATTAGGAAAACCACTAACTTCAACTATAGTCACATCGATAATGAGGAATTGTAGCTTGAATAAATGTTATTTATTTTTATTTATTTAAAAACTTAATTGCACTATGTACAAAGGCGGACTTAATGCCGTTAGACATTCTCTGACAGCCAAACATTTAGGACATTTAGACAGTATCAATGGTAAGTAGGTGCAATATTATTAAATGACAATTTGTAAGATATATGTAGGTATATGTAGACATAACAACAAATACATACTAATAATACTTAATAATTACATTCTAATACATAAGTACATATATAAATTATTCATTATGGATTATATATATATATATATATATATATATATATATATAATAACAGTACACAAAATAAAACCAGTCATGTGAAGAAGTGGCTAAAGAAAAAGGTTACAAAGGAAGAAGACACCGCAGCTGCAAAGGAGTGGAATAAACGTGACAAATAAAAAATTGCAGCAAGCTGGGTAATACTTTTACTTGTTTTATACCTAGTTAGTAAGGTAGGATTAGGTATAAGTATATTTTAAACCTAGGAAATGTTAAGCAAAAGAAAACATACCAAGACTTGGTGGTAAGGGTGTGCGTAGAGGTCCTCACACATTCAGGAAACATTTCCGTCAGGCCCCAAAGTCTTTCAGACAGGGTTTCATCAGGCTCCTGCAAGTAAAACACAAAACCCACACTGGAGCATAAGACAGTAACAAAAGTGTAGCGTATAGGACGGGGTATTGGAAAAACTTACATCGTCATACTCTTTTGGCCCAGCACTAGTCGCCACGGTTGACACTGGTGGTGTCTGTAATTAAAGAACACTAATATTAGCTTCACTTATCACGCTAGCACATATGTTTGGTTATGTTAAATATTAGCTAACCGTGGGAGATACAGGGCTTTCTTCGGGCTTGCGTTCGGGGGTGTCATCCTTACTCGTCGTCAAAGATTCCATGCCGCTATCACTCAGTTCCAGGTCATCAGATAAATCCATATGTTTTGATTATGTTAAAATGTACCGCAAACTAATACCTCGTGCCACCATAAATTAATAATTTAACAAAGTGCATGTAGCAAAGGGACCTCTCAAAAAGATGACTGAAAAAACTGATTGATATTGACTGTCGACTGATGTCATTTTCACGTTCCAAAATCAAATTGACTGACAAATAGGGTAAATCGACAGCTATTGGCTACCTAAGAACTGGCAGCAATCTTTATTTAATAAAATATGATACATATATTGCACCTATTTGCTTCAAATTTACTTTATAGCTTTACCAGATAAATTACCTTTAATATATCTATCCTTTAAGATATATGTTTTACTACTATAATAAGTAATAACAATAAAAAATTAAAAAGGTCCACAAATCCACAGATATTCGCCACTTGATACAGTAATTACCAATAAAAATAAGCAGAGATAAGCACTTAAATGTATCAGCTTTATGACTGAATACTGGTTTGTTGTGGAATGTGCAGAGATTAAAGTCTTTTATTGCACTCTAAATAAATAGATAAAGAGAATTTATAGGAATTATTATTAAACTAATCCAAATCAATAACTAAAATAATTAACAGCATCAAACAATTTATTAAAAAGCAATCCTTTATTTACATATAACTAGCTCTTTCACACTGCTTCGACTGTGTAATATGGTGTTCGACAAAAATGATCTTCAAGTAGCTGTGGTCACATATTGTGTTCAGACGTATGTAGTATGAGTTCCGATAAACATAACTAGTGATTTTATTAAAATCGGTCAATGTAATTTAGGCATGTCGGTGAATCAAACAGGCAGACAAATATATGGTTTTGGAGTCATATATCATGGTCAGTTGATACCTATGTCTTTCTCAAGGTCGTAAGAAACTTTGCCAAATTTCATCAAAATCAGTTTAGTAATATAAGCGTGAAGGCGGAAAAGCTTCATTCACATTTATAATATTAGTATATATAAGTATCAGCGAAACAACACAAAATAAAACGTAACACATAAATAGTAAGTATTTATTTACCGGACTTTAGCTTATGACGAATCACTAAAATTTGATACATTCATAATTTTGGTAAACATTATTTCAGAGCCTTTAAACAAACATGGATTTCGTTATTTACGTTAGAGCTTTCGTCATAATTACAAAATGTTATTCAATTATTTATTACTCTATAAGCGCTGGACCTTGACAGCGTCTGTGCAAATATGAACTTTAATAGCGTGATATATATATATATATATATAGCTAATGGATTCCATTATATAACGTTTGCACTTAAGTAACAAATAGGACTGCTGGGTAGGTAACCGATTTAAATATTGTAATACCTTAATGGGGTGTATCCCTAAGTTTTTATTACGATAGATGGCGCATGATAGATGGTACCTAATATAACTTGCAGTTGCATAGAAAACTTCTATTTGTATTACGATTTTTATTATTTTCTGAATATTATGCCGAAGTGAGCAGCTTTTAAGTGTACAAATCGAGATTTCCCAGCGAAAGCAAAGATATGGTTATGTGTTTAACTTCTATTATGTATAAAATATTTTTGGCTCTCAATGTCTTCTTATTGTTGTAAATTTATTACACAGATGTTCAAACTTGTCATGTGCAGGCAAAGCCTTCAAATGGGGGCCCCTTAGTGGTTCATATTATTTATTAGTTTTCAATTTTGATATCTTGCAAGCCACAGTGGCAATTTTGTTTATCTGTGATATTGTTTGTGTATGTTGACTGTTTGTTGCCTAAATAAATAAAAATGATGCGATATAAGTGTAAAATAAGGTACCGTTGCGGCTAGCGACTTCTACAAAAAGTTTTGCCTGATAAACCCCAATGGGTATATAATGGCAATCTTATAATGACAAGATTTAGAGAAACTGGCAGTTTTTTAAGGCTGATTTTTTTTTTTTTTGGTTCTCTTCTCCCGATGGATGATGAATGAGATGATAGGGAAGGCAAAGGGTCTAGCCCATACAGCCAAGTCTGACGTAATATATCTTTCTTTTTCATGAATTAATGAGGTCATCATCAAATTCCAGATGCTGCAGAATTTGATGCTGGTCTTGGAGTCACTCGCGGAACCATCCACTGCTCAAACACGTCGGGTAAAATATGGGAGTTGACAGCGCGGGAAAACCGCAAAAAATTAACTGCAACTTGTGCCCCATATTTAAAGTCCAATTTATCGTTTTCCATAATTATTCACATTGTAGCACATTATTAAACAAAACAACACCACTTTTGACCAATAATATCCACAGTAAATTAATTTACAAAACAAAAACTTGCACTTGACATGTCCACGCAAAATGGCGCGAAGAACTCTTTTTTAAGGCTGACTTAAAGAGAAAGTAAAGATATTTCTGAACTGTACTAGTAATGTCAATCGACTGACTGTCATCAGTCATTCAGTTGACCTCATCTCGACGGTCAACAAATTAATTAATTATCTATTTCGCGTTTTCCTTTTGGATTGCGGGTTATTTATTCGTTTTTTTTATTCCACATTGTGTTTGTGTTATTTTATACCGTTTAAATATATCTATTGATAATAATTGATAAATGTCGCATTGATGTGAACTATTTGAGGGTACTTATATTTATAGCATTAACCATCATTTTATTAGTCTTTTAAAAGGTGTTGAAAAACAACATTTATAATATTAAAATATTTGTAAAGTTGACATCGAAGTCATTTCCTGTACAGCATTAAAGGTATGTATTTTCCTATATATTATTCTTTAACATTAACTTATGATACGAGATATTAACAAGACAACAACATGGACGTGGTCTATATTCAGTAATTAAGACAAATTGATGACAAACTGACTTGTCCAACTATATTGTTCTGGTTTGACCAAATTAATAAGCATTCCAATTCTAGGCTAATCCTAGAATGCTACTTGCCACCCTTTTGCTCATGTCTAAAATGTTCATAATTTTATCCTAGAAAGCTTAATTAAGTACATTTCTTAAAAGTACACATTTAATATATTAAGCAACCCTGCAGTGGCCATGATTGAAGTGGCCATTGTCAGCTCGATCAGACATAGACTTTGAGAGCCTGGCCACAAACTGCTTGATGGTCTCCATCTTCAGGTTGTTGTGAAAGACAGTGTTGCACACGTTTTTTTTATTCCACATTGTGTTTGTGTTATTTTATACCGTTTAAATATATCTATTGATAATAATTGATAAATGTCGCATTGATGTGAAATATTTGAGGGTACTTATATTTATAGCATTAACCATCATTTTATTAGTCTTTTAAAAGGTGTTGAAAAACAAAATTTATAATATTAAAATATTTGTAAAGTTGACATCGAAGTCATTTCCTGTACAGCATTAAAGGTATGTATTTTCCTATATATTATTCTTTAACATTAACTTATGATACGAGATATTAACAAGACAACAACATGGACGTGGTCTATATTCAGTAATTAAGACAAATTGATGACAAACTGACTTGTCCAACTATATTGTTCTGGTTTGACCAAATTAATAAGCATTCCAATTCTAGGCTAATCCTAGAATGTTACTTGCCACCCTTTTGCTCATGTCTAAAATGTTCATAATTTTATCCTAGAAAGCTTAATTAAGTACATTTCTTAAAAGTACACATTTAATATATTAAGCAACCCTGCAGTGGCCATGATTGAAGTGGCCATTGTCAGCTCGATCAGACATAGACTTTGAGAGCCTGGCCACAAACTGCTTGATGGTCTCCATCTTCAGGTTGTTGTGAAAGACAGTGTTGCACACGATCCAGGGAGCCCCGATGGTCACGTATATGAAGATTTTGTGCTGGGCCTGTATCCTAGCCTTCATGGTTGAAGCCAGCAGGTGTTGCCACACTGGGGCGGCATAGGTGAGGAGTGATCAGACGATGGTCTTGTATGTATTAACCTTTACCTGGGGAGGTAAGGATAAGTGTAGCAGCGGCCTCAAATGGGCCTCAGTGGCTTTCACGCAGTTAATAGTGTGGTGTGCCCTGGGCCCAATGCGGACGATTGATCACGCACCCTAAGTAGGTGATGGTGACCGAACAGCTCACTGGCAAAATACTTCTAGTTCACCCAGGTAGTAACCTATAAAACTGCAATCACAATTTTGGTTCCATTTACCTATTTTTCTAAAGTTGTTTATCCTACTACTACAACTAGTGACATTCTTTTTTTGTTACACTTTTATAGAGGTGCGCTATATTTTAAAAGTCAGATTTATAATAAAATTATTATTGTTATGCTACTAAAACCGAAGCTACTGAGTTGTGGGGTGGAGGTTTTGTGGGTAATCACGAAAACTATAAGACTGAGACTATATACTTAATGGTTAAAATAGGTGTCGTACAATGTATCAATATTTGCCTTTGATGTTTGCAAAACATAACATAAACCTAGCCAAAATGTTTAGGTTTAACACAATGATATTTCCCCGTTGTGACCACAGAATGAAACTAATGAGAAAATCCAGCAATTCATATGTAGTATATCACTTCATGAATAACAGAGTCGTAAATATGTGGAACAAAATAGCAGTTTACCAAAATATATTTAAGTCCTCAACTGTAAACACTATTAAAAACAAACTGGACAAGTGGCTAGTGACAATCAAAATAGACTATGGTGATAACTGACAATTTTATAAACTTTATACTAGTTCTTGAAATAGGCATATCTGCAATGCGCTGTTCGCCTATTAATTATTTAATAATAATAATAGAATTTCCATTTTTGAATTATTATTATTAAATAATAAAGTGCATTGCTAATATGCATATATCAAGTACTGTTAAATAAAGTCATAAAATTTACAGGTATTATATATAGTCTAATTTGTATTGTCCCAAACCGCTTTTCCAGTTTATTTTTGTGTGTGTTTAAATGTGTTTACAGTTGGAAAATTTAATAGGTATTCTGGAATTTTGTTCTACATTGTATTTACAACTCTGTAATAAGTATCACCACAAACAGGTGTAGTCAGACACCACACTTTCAAAGAAGTAGATACTTCAAGCTGCAAGCATGCCAATTTTGTTTTCTAATCTAAAAAGATTATTAAATTTTAGCTTAAGAAAACATGATGAGAAATTCTACTCAAATGTTACTTTATTTACAAATTTAACCAAATATTTAAAATAACAACACACTAAAACTATTTTTAACTTCAGCCACCAGGCCATGGCTGTAAATGTATTTTAGTCCAAAAGTTAACTCCGCAAGTGCCAAATAAAACATTTTACGCAGCAATAAATAAAATATCACCCTTTTATTTCCAATTTGTTTTTGTTGCTACAGGATGCCCAAACTACAATCAAATCTAATTTGAATCAAATGTGTAAGTGTCAAAAACGGATATAAGCAGTGGAAGTTGGTCCAAGATAAATTCTAGCAAAATAATTACACCACTTACTGAAATAATTAGGACTATGTTAGTCTGCCGGAACATTCTTCCAAGACAGCTTATTAGCGGAATCATACAGTATTTGGTTGGGTAGTGAAATGAGCAGAATGGTGAGCGTCTTATTGCGCAATAAAAAGATGAGGCCTCCTTTTTAAACCAGCCCGAGGCAGTGTCCTTTTCTACCAGCACAGTGAATCCATGGATAGCTAAGACATGTATTCTACTTCTTACAAAAACAAAACAAAATCATTTTAGTCAGGAACATGTGTGAGTTATTAAATAAAATAAAATTAATTTAACACAAGTATACATATGCTAGACGAATTATTCATCACAGCCCCTAGAACACAAAGTCCTAGAACTCCAGTGTTGGAGATGGACCTTCTAGCTGGCCAGACGGGTTGCTGAGGATCTGATGTCTTGTGAAACAGGGACCGACCTAAATTCAATAAATAGTGCTAATAAGTAATTCCTGTTCTAACAAACCGAGAAACTGTTACTAAGCAAAAGTTATAATCTATAACCAGGAAATTGAGGAATTTCAATGATTTATGGCTTCTAAATCTATTTCAGAATTGTATGCTAAAAGTAAACTTCATTTTACAGTTAATTTTAATTACAATAACATACACTTTCTCAGATGCCAGATATTTTGGATCTGAGAATATTGTGGCAAGTAAAAATAACTCGCGGCTCTCAACTAATTATAATCATTTTCAGTCTCATAGTAACAGCTCAATGTCCGTTTTATAATGTACTAGCTGACCCGGCAAAAATTCGTACTGCCTAAAAGTCATTGAATGTCGTGTTACTTATTAGCTGAACTAAATTTATGATTTTATGGAAGTAATACAATTAATATTTATTTAAATGGTTTGACTTGGCTTTATTTCTGTATTCGACGACAGTCAAACGCAGAGTGGGCTCGCACAGGAGTCTCAAGAGCAACGACTGAGTAACTATATATATAATAGAGCGCTAGGGAGCTTTAGGCTCCCCCTTGGTACCCTCGGTCGGTATGCCTCACAATTCAGCGCTGATGCGCGCCACCTATCGGACAACAGTAATACTATGTCAGAAACCTTCGCCGATGTTCACACAACATATTTCCAAAGTTTCACCCCGATCGGTCAATTAGTTTTGAAATGCACAGGGAACATACAAAGACATAATTTTTTATATATGTATAGACTAATTGATAACAATAGTTTTCACGTAAATAACTACGTTGCAGAAGTGTCACATTTTGTGCTCGTTATACATGCATACATACATATCTTCACGCCAGATCCCTTGCGGGGTAAGCATAGACAATTGAGCGCCATTTGACACGATCACGACATACCTCTTTCGCTTCGTGACATTCATTAACCTCTTCATACATGCCCTTTGGTTACGAAGACTTTTTAATGCACCTTCAGTCAGTGTTTTATTTATTTGATCGTGATATGTGAGTCTCGGTGGGCCAGGGCCTCTTTCACCCACAACTTTATAATAGTGTGATATACCATGGCATCCAATTTTTATCAAAATCGGTCAAGTGGTTTGGGATAAAGGGTGAGACATACAGAAAACTTATTATTTTCTTTATTTAAACAACAAACAGTCATCATACGAGTACCAAAATGATATTACAGGTGAACTAATTTGGCACTATCGGAACCTTTTTTGGATACTAAATTGAAAACTATTAAGCTATTAACCAATATGGACCCTTTTTTTTGCCGTCTAGTGATAAATTTGAACATCTATTTACCAAATTAATAACAATAAGATGAAAAAATTGAGAGTGAAAAATGATTTTATACAAAGTAATAGGAAAAAACTTAATGTAAAAAACTAAATACTAAAACAAAGATACAGGAATAACTTAATATGATATAAAAAATACAAAAACGAACAGTAAAGTATCATAACGACCGAGTTTGATATGCTAGAGACATCGACGAGCTTGCCACTTGTCAAGCTTGCCGCTTGCCTATAGTTAAGTTGGCTAAATGTGAATCCGCTTCTTTAATATGGTTTCTGCCCACTCCGAAAGGGATACGGTCGTGATGGTACTTTACTATATTGTAAAACTAATCTGCAAGCACAAAATATATTCCAACATTCATTAAAACATATAGAATTTCTTTCTGATTGAGATTTGACTCAAGGTTAGGTGCTATGCCAAGATATTTTTCATTCTTTACGTTTACCTATTTAGTAAACCTGTAACTTTAGTGTGCTAATGGTCTGTCAGTAAGTTACCTTGGATTCTTTCTTATCTAATTTCCTATTCAAGTTAGGACTTAGTTTTGTGTTTTTAATTTACTTATCTTTTATATGTATTTTCTAATTGTTTAAAACCATCATAAGTCTTCATCAATTACCCTTTTATTTGGTCACATACGCCTATTAGAGTCATGTGATCTATTGCATCATCACCAATTAATTATTTTCAATTGAAGTATTGTTAAGAAGACAATTGGTTACTTTTTTATTAATTATAGTGGTCTTTCTTTGTTCTAATGTATCATCAGCCTGTAAATCACACGATCTTTTTTACCATTATCCCGGCAACCTTCTTGAGGTCTTTCCTCCATCTCACTGGACAACAGCTCCCCACTTAGGGCCAGTTGCAGAAAGGTGATTAAAATAATATTAGTTATTAGGTAGTTAGCTTGTCACTTTGGTTATTTCGGCCAATGACGTGTATATCATTTAATGACTCATAAGCATACATTAAATATGTCAAAAGATAATAATCAGCGTTTCTGCAACTGGCCGTTGGTATTTATATATTTAAGTTCATTTGTCCAATAATAATTATATTTTATCAAATAATACACATGGGTTTTTTCTATTAGATCCCATTCCTGTTCCAATTTTTTTCTCTCTTGATTACTAACATTAGAAATGGTTAGCTACGTATAAATTAACTTATATCATTTTCAAGGACTTCGTAGGAGTGGGTGAACGAAATTAGATTGTAGGTAGGGTATATGGTTTCACTATAATAAGGTTTAAAACTAGTAGGTCTTTGTTGACTTCCGCATACACACTTCCATTATTACTCAACATCTAAGCCTTAAGCTCTTGAGATTCTCTTTTAAACTTAGTTCCAACAATAATTTATTCAATTATCACTGAAAATTATGCGGAAAATCCAGCAAGCGGCGCAAGTATATAAGTATATTAAAAGATTACATATTTGTGCCGTTTGCTGTAGAAACTCTGGGCCCAAAAAAGGTTTTTAAAAGACATAACACCGCGTCTTGTCGTCTCCTCCGGTGACAAGAGGGCTGGCTCTTTCTTCGCCCAGAGACTCAGTATTGCAATTCAGCGGGGAAATGCAGCCAGCGTTCTTGCCACCGTTTCACACGGACGGGACTTATATTCCTATATAATAATATTAATATTATTTTATATGTTGTAAATATTTTTTCGAATAAATGTATCTAATTACCACTACTATCAATCTTTACCATTTAAATAATATGGTTTAGAAGTAACAGAATAAGTTATTGATTACCTTTCTAGGAAAAAAAAATAGATTTGTTTTATTAATTGTGTTTGGACTATAGCAATTAGCCATTTTCTGCACACACTTGTATCTTGTGTCAATTAAACACTTATCATAATCTTGTTGCAATAATAGGTAATAAGGACATGCAGTTTTTCAATGATTTAATATTCAAATTGAGGACAAAATACTTATGATAATCATACAAGCTTGTTACGACATGAGTGTCGTAAGATGGTCAGGGCCATCCGATCAAACTGCACTTTACTAGCCAGTCAATACCCAATCTAGCGTGTAATTGTAAATTGTGCCCAATTAGAACTTGTCTTTCTATTAGGCTAGTTTTTGTATTCTCCAATTTACAAACGACCTTGTCATATTTTACAAACAGTTTTCTTCTAAATCATGCTAAGAGAAGTTGAAGTCTTTGAGAATCCACTGCCTTCTATTGACTTTATTACCTAGGTCGTTCAATTACCTTCAGATAGACTCTTGCGTTCCTGCAGACCTCCAGATGTTTTCACGCAGTCTGGAGAAACTTGGACTGTCTGTCATATTGTACGCGTGCACGCGGCCATCTCTTCAATTCCAATTCCACTAAATCGCTGAGAGACTTGTGCGGGGGACATCTACTTTGAGACCAAAGCCGTCCGACTACCTCCAGTGCGGCCAGATAACTCGTTACGTTCCTGCAGACCTCCACAAATTTCCTCGAAGTCTGGTGAAACTTCAGTCTATCTGTGGCCACACTGAAGTCCTCCACTCCTCCTCTGCCATCTGCCAAAAGCCACGTTACGCTCCCACAGACCCCGGAAAGTACCCTCGCACTCTGTTGTAACTTTAGTCGATATGTGGCCACACTGATGCTGCCGCAGGATGAGTGCGGCCTTTTGTATGCGTCGGTCTTTTTCTTTGCCAACTATCCAATCCATCTATGCAGCAAAATCTTGCATCAACTTTGTTTCTTGCACTTTTCATATCCAATTCGTAATGGATTCTGCATTACCTATCAATACAACTATCTGTTATTGGACTTTATTGTTTAAATTACTAAAAATAAGTTTGTTGTTGTGTAATTCTGCATTTGTAAAGCTGCTATAGCTAAGTGTTCCTTGCAGATTCTTTTTTCAGTCAGATTAAGCTGCCCGTCTTCTGCTAACAGCTTACTCTTTGGAACACTTTACTGCTTATCTTTCACTAGCATACTAGTATCTTTCAAAATAATTTAAATAATGACGTGATACAAATACCTGTAATAGGTTTACGTGAATAAATATATTTTGACTAAAACTGTATAAGACAATGTGCTTGTATGTTTACTTGACATGATATCAGTGCGTAATGCTTGTATTATGTTCCTTGGCGTAATGTCATGAAACAACAGCAGGGTGAAGCGGAGTGCACAATCGTCCGAAAACGTATCGTCTAAGATCGATACGTCTGTCAAACGTACAACGTCTGTCTGTGCATTCCGCCTAGCTTTTGACATTTCTGACAGACGTAATCAATCCTAAACGATACGTTTTAATACGATTGTGGACTCCGCCTCACCCCGCAGGAGATTTTTGAACCGTTTTTTAGTGTCACTTGATAGTGACCTTTGTTTTCATTGTCAATGTTTTGTATTGTCCTTGGTCAAGGTTAGACATTGAAGTGTAAATTGTGTTCCTTGTTCCGTATTATTAGATTTGAAGAACAATAATATCCTTAATAAGTACTTGACTGATCTAAGAAATGCATTTTAGATAAATAAAAAGAGTAAAGTTCCACGACATATGATTTTAATTTCAAAGTTTCATTTTTTATTCTCCAAAGTGTTTCATGCTTTATAAACTTGCGCATGGCATACATACGATAATATACCCATCTCTAGAGGGAGCATCGTTATTGATCGCGCAAACTTACAGCGGGCGGTTATCAAAACCTTTCAGTTGACCTATTAAACAGGTTACCCTGTACATTATTTGCGTATGTATATCGCTGATGACTTCAGAATCTTCAGAATTCAAAGAGAAAGGACAGAGGCAGGCAACATTGGAACAACATAAAAATAGAGTAGAAGCAATTCAAATTATACCCACCACCAGAATATTTCTTACTGTGAACAATAGTTTTGTGCGATACAAAATTAGTTAATGATAGTAGCCGTGTAAATATTTTCTGGGTAAAGCTGTTATGTGTTGCAATGAAAAACACACTTTTCTTACGTACACTTGTCATACATTTACAATACCACATATATCCGTGCTTAGTACATATATCGTCGGTTCCGGTTACACTAATACAATTTAAGAATTTCTTAATAAATTGATATTAAAAAAGATAACACGCCCTCGCCAACTCGTATTGCGAGTGTAGGCCAAATTATCCAGTAATTATGCTTATCTACAAAAGTGGAGCTCTACTACTCTGTGTTCTAGGGACTGTTATGATGATGATGAAAGCTGTTACACCATCCATATCACTTCATCTTACTTTGTTTAAGAGTAAATTTTGACCGCCTCCGTGGTCTAGTGGTAACAAACGTTGCCGTGAACTCGGGAGGTCGTGGGTTCGATTCCCACCGGGGGAAAGTTGTACATTGTATAATTTGTCTCGGTCTGGGTGTTTATATGTATAATAAGTATATATTTACAAAAAAAAAAAGTATAATATGTAGTTTATCAACCATCTAGTTTCCGTAACACAAGCCTCGTAGCTTACCACGGAAACTAGATGGCGCTGTGTGACCTGTCTGGAAATATATAAAATATATAAGATAGATAACATTAAATATTAAAGATCTCAGCTAAGGGTTAGTAATTAACAAAGCCAAACAGATTTTATTTATTTATTAGAGACTTCTTTAGATGCGAGACTAAAAACACTAGTATGTACTTAGGTTTTGTTTCCAACGCCAAAGCCATCGCCTATTATTTTCAACAGTAATTGCCTATAAAGCAAAAACACAATGATGTCTGGATGACGAATGACAAACAAGGTCAAATGTGGTTTTTACGGCGACAAGCAGACTCGATGGTCCGAGTATTACATAATATTAATCATGCTTATTAGGACTCGCTTACATGGCTCCAGAGTTAGGTTCTTTATTCAGATTTATCGTGATTTTTATCATGTCGCATGTATTTCTTAAAATTATAAAAGCAACACTACACTGGTTATAGGCTCTACTAAAAACCTGAGATTTGTTTTTGATAAACTTAGTGTATAGAATATATGTAATATTTATAATGCTATTTATGCTATGCTTATTATTGCTAAGGTCCAAAATCCGAATTAATAAAAAGTCGTTTACACTGGCCGACTTGTATGGTGTGATGTAAGCACACGTATTTGCATTTTTTCCATATCTGTAATAATTGTTAGATACTGGAATTCACAATGGTAGGTACGTTGTTATATAACTATAAATTGCAAATGGTAGTCAATAAAATCCATACCAATATTCCAAACAAAACTAATGGATTCAATTTATTTAAAAATGAGTCATTGTGCTTCGGACATTGTCCATATAATGCTTTATTGAATTGTTGGAAATATTCCACTCGTATTGAAATAGTTAACTTTTATTTGCACTGTGTCTGACAGCTTGGACATGTTGGGTAGAAATGAAATGTTTTAGAGTTGGAGTTTAATACAAATTAAATTCTCTTCTGTTTTTGTTTGTCCAACGTCGTCGTTGGACTTCATCACGTTTTTGTTTCTAGTTGACATTTTATTGCAGTGTTAATATTTCTTACAGATGTATCAAGGCGTAGTTCTGGGTGCTAAATTGCTTAATAAAGATAAACGGGCAACTAAAGATGATACCAACACCTCATGATTTAATATGTAACGCGTGTATTCGCTGAACAATATTGAATGTTACGTAATATATTATTTGTGTACATATCGACTTGTTAACAAGTATCTAACAACACGGTGTCAATAATCTTTGAGATGTTATGTTTTATATTGATTTGGAATTTATCTTATTTTTAAATCTATTTGATTTTAAATTGTGATTACTGTGAATTATAGCACAAGCAAAATTTATCATTATTGTCATCTTGATATTGCCGTAGTATGTATCTAGAGCAATATACCTATTTTAAACTGCCTTGTCGTTTAATCTATTTATCTGCCTCGTCATGATCAACGTCGGGTAGACAGCAAGTCTCGAACTTTCGTGAGGCAGACAGCCTTTAAAATCTGTTTAAAAGCCACGAGGCAATAATACCGATCAGCAGCATTTAAAAAATCACGTGTCATTTAATTATATAATTACTTTTACGTTCACTTTAATCTTTAATTTTATCTCATTATTTAGACAGCTTGTGTGCTATATCCGTAGCTCATTATTGTGAGAGACAGTGACGATAGCTATGGGAAACTCACTATCTTCGACAGCTAAATATGGTACAATTGGCCTTAACACCTCTTGAAGAATGAACATAAGGCACTAATTCCTGACAATAGCAAATTGAAAAAGAATAAGTATTTTTTTGATCATCGTGAGTTAGTTGATTTTCCTTGCCCAATATCTATCACTATTTTATTAATAATAAAGTCAAGTCCAATTAAATAATTCATGTGATTGTGTAACTAAAGACTGTTATTATTTGAACATCAACTCGAACTTTATTCTTTAATTTTATCTTTAGGTTAAACACTATTAGTTTGTTTGTTCTCATCTTATTTACTGACGGTTTGTATGCTATGTCTGTAGCCTTATTACTGTGAGAGACAGTGATGATAGCTGTGGGAACCTCATTATCGTCGATTGCTAAATGCGGCACAAACCACGCGTGCTTTGTTCGCGGTGATTTTCCATCATTATAACGTTAGGTACGAGTATGTCCGTAGCAGTTTTTTTCCAACTTGGCAACCATCATTTGCAAAAATATTCGCAGCATTTTTTGTGATATTAGTTTGCACAAAGTAGCTGTCACTGTATGCTTACTGTGCTTATGACTACGCGATTTTTTTGTATAATATTTTAGACTATTATATCTACAATATTTTGGCCCAAAGAAAAGTAATATTATAGTTATTTTAATTTTACTTTCTTATATACTTACCTAATACAAGTTTCTTTGCGGGATCGGCAGAGAAATATGAGAGCGAGAAAATTTGTCACGGTTACTTCTTTCGCTTTAACAATATTTATCAAACTTTTCATAATATCCTTTTGTTGCTTAGACTCTTTAGTCTTCAGTCAGTGTTTTAATCGTGTAGGTACGTCTTGGTCGGCCAGTGTTTCTTTTACCCACAACCTTCTTATTAAACAATATATTTTCATTTGGATCCTTTTTTGATCTGAGTACATACTTTTTAAGTTGTAGTAGCAAAATAAATCTTATCAAAGCTTATAGTCTGCTAATAATCTGCTACGTGTAATTGATATCGCTTTACCTAGAGCTAGGTACTCGAATATGTATTGAGTCACACCCTAATTATAGCTTATTTTGATACATTAATATTGATTTATTGTTGCTGTGTTATTAGGTTTATATGTTATTTTATTTAGACCTATGACGTCGAAGGAAAATTGCGTTGCTTAGTGACCTAAATATTTTTACCAATATCTATTGACACAGTTGGACTAGCTTATTGTATTTCTTCATTTACTTAAATAACATGTGGTTAAGTGAATGGGAAAATAGGAATAACTAATGTTCAGTGTATTTCAAATAATTATTTATTTATGTATTTAGGAATTAAAATTTTGATTTTGAAGTAAATAGGAGCAGCTAATTTATACATAGGAGAAAATATTATAGTCCCTACTTGTCAGAAAGGCAAGCGTTATGTGTTTTAAGAGTAGCTTCATTTAGTAGCTCATCATACTTTCTTGACTAAATCAAGCGAAGTGTTAAAATTATCTTGTCAAGCAGGAATAGTGGTAATGACAGATGTCACTCGCCATTGTCTAATGTCAATTGCTTCAATTCCTTGACCTCGTATGCTGCTTACCTTATAGGCGCGCTATTTCATTGCTACGATTCGTGTGTAGCGTGTGTATGGGTGGGTGTGGGTTGTGCTCAGTTGTAAGCTTTTCTTAAAATCCTAAACAGGTCGGTTCGAACATGTACCAATGAGAAATACACTTTTCTACGTACATTTGTCATAGACAACATCACCATTGCCGTGCCTCAGAGAGCATGTGAAGACATGTGTCAGTCCCGGATCCATTAATACCAACTTGTGAAATCGTCAATAAATTGTCATAGGCCAAATTCTCTAGAAATACATATGTTCTGAAAGACCCATCTCCAACAGTTGTAGGACTTTGTGTTCTAGGGCCTGTGATGTGTACGTAGGTTGCAGTGGACGTTAGCTTATTTATATTCTTATACGAAGTGAAGCTAAGTCAACGTGCGTAGCGAGTTCACGCTGCACTGGAATACATGGTGACAAGTAAATGTGATTTCACGTTCATATTATGATTGTAAGTATTTGTTGTATTCAAATTCACTAGTAAGCATGCTCAGCGGCGTTATGTCCGCTTGTGTACCAGGTGCATAAAGTTTTTAAATACAAAATAAGTAGGGATTCCAACTTTTTTTTTTTCAGTCTAAAGGAATAGACTATCAAAAACTTGAAAAATATACGAGAATTATTTTCCTAGGGACAAACAAACTTCATTGCATTTTTGTTATATTCCGTTTTATTTAGACTTAAAATTATACTTTTATGCCTTCTGACATGTTTATAAGTAAAAAAAAAAAACAATATCATAGTTAAACACGGTTAGCAGTTTGGCTTTAATTAAATTCGCCGACCATTTGTTACAGACATCAGTCCCATGTTAGGCTCATTTTCGAAAATACGCTTTCGACAAAACAATTGGAGCTTTGTGATTAGGTACTTTCATAAATACGGGACGTAGCCTTTCCTGGGCCATTTTATGTAAGAAATACAGGACGTTCTGTAAATAACGGGACGGTTGGCAACGCTAGTAGGAAGGTGTATAATCTAATAGTATCCAAAAACGCAATTTTCATATCATTGGATATCTTTTTTGTTGTTTTTGCAAATTATCGTTCGATTTGCAAGTTATCCGATAAGAAGGCTGCGTCACATATTTGTTTTTTACGTTTCATTGTGTTTTGCATACACAAATATTATGACGGTTATATTAATTCCTAAGAAAACCATACTTTAATATAGGCTATATAAAACGTTTCATAATACAAACACATATTAAAGTAGACCTTATGATCAAAAATATGGAGTGGATTGAAGAGTCTGCATGAGCGCAGCATTCTTGTTGTAGATAGGAATGCGTCTGGGCTGTTGTTGGTGAATGCCGCTGTACCGCAGGCCTCCATGTTGTCTCTGACACTGTTTCTTCTGCATGTTGACCCTAGGGAGTGAACATTCATTGCTATGCAGACGCCAGCATGCCTCATGCAGGTACCACAACTGCAAGGGCGCCGGCTTAAAGACAACCCCGGTATGAAGCCTATTTCTTGGCTTGCTCAAAACCCATTACTGATAATTTTTGATGTTTGTGTCAAGTACTACACTACTAGACTTCCATGTGTACTTGAGCCCCTAAGCACTTCACGGAGTCGGCGCCTGAGTTCACGAAGCGTTCAGGTAGAGGAGTTACGCCGCTCTAACGGTGGAACTGAACCGCATACGCATAATATCTGTGTGGTGTGAAAAGAGCTTAGTCCAGTTAGATGCCAGTAAGACCCAGGGTTTTTCTTCATACTCTTCAAAATGCCCTGTGCTGGAACTTTAACCCAGCTGCAACATACTTAGGGTTGAAATTCGCTCAGACCTCAACGACCATTGCGACCATCATCTGAAACGGCTTTTCCCGCTTTCACTATGAATTATTATGTATAAAGCACAGATAAGGTCATGCGTTGAATATTGTTCTCACTTTTGGGATGGTTTCGCTAAGTACCTTACACTTAATATCCTGCAGAGGCAGATATTCCGCAGAGGAAGACGATTCAGTTAGTGGACAACCACAGTGTCTAAAACTCTCGAATCGCTGCAGGTTTGCCGAGACGTGGCCTCTCTAAGGGTGTTCTACAACCTATACCACGGTGAATGTTCTGAAGACCTCCATTACCTAATCACTTCTTCTCCATTCCGCAACCAAACCACACGCACATATAGATACTATCCCTACGCGTACACATAAATTTAAAGATTTACGAGTATATCTGTCGCACGCTACAAATGCAAATACTCTTTCAGCCAGTTGTTACCCCATTCCTATAACCTGGAGTCCTTCAAGCAAAGAGTGAAAAACAACTTATTAAGCCGGCATAGTGCTAAAGACATATTGATGTCGGTCGCTGGTGGCTGGTGTCAGTTGCTCCATTTTTGTTCAGTATAGTTTTTTAAAATAAATTTTAATTATTTTACGCCTATTATTTTTAAAACCTAAGTAGGAAGGGACAATAAATAAAGAAGGAAAATACGCTTTCAAAAAGCACGTTATTTGCAAATTAAAATGTAAACAAAATTGCATACAACACAAAGGAGCTTTGATGTTAAAACACATAAAGCCCAATTTATTGGAACCTCAGTTATTTCCGTTTTAAAATGTCATAATTTTCATACGATATAGCGACAAGCTGGCGCTCATGATGGTTATAACGATTATCTGGAACATGTCCAACTATCGACATCTCGCCAAACTCTCAGATATAATATGCCAAAAGAAAGTCCAAGTTCGTTAGCTTTGCTTATCAAACATGCGAGTGTTGATCAACAAACCCACACATCATCAGTCGAACGTTTTAAACCTTAATAATCTCTTAGAGTTTCCTAATTAAAATCCATAATAAAAGAATAGTCTCTAATTCGATTGCTGTTGCTGCAAATCTTTGGAATGACCGACCTAATAGGTCGTAGGCGGACTGACCTTTGGGAAAGTGAGAAATCATGGGCATGGTGCAAATAAATATATTACAAGATTCTTAAATTTATACATATGCTACATGTGAGCCAACTAGATATACTACACACTATGATTATATAAGTTATTATATACTACATACACAAATATACATAAATTATGCCAAATATTTATAATTATTATCTTGATGCGGTACATAACGTACTTCTTGGTAATGTACCTACTCTGATCAATAATAATAAATTAGCCAATAGGCGTATATACTAGTGTTGCCCAAAGCAAGACCAAGATTGGCCAAGTCTTGCATCAGAACAGCTGGTCTCGGCTTTGGTCTTGTTCTTGCGCTCCTAATCTTGGTCTTGCGAGCTCTGACTGAAAATATATTTTTGTTTCTAATTGTAGTAAGGAAACCTTGTGAGACTTTAGTGTCTGTCCACAAAGTAGTATTTCGAGAACTACTGGTCTGATACTTGAGATTTGAAATGGTTATAGATCTTGTTGACGAAAATGTAGGTAGCAAAAAAAACATCAGTGCCACATCGGGACACTAACACCCGTATTTTAAGACGTTTTCTCGACGCCTCCCCCACTTAACATTTCCTTCCAGCTGTCAAACGAAAATTGATAATGTACCTACTGTTAATAGTAGTCTAAATGATAATAGTAAATTAGCCAATACGCGTATATACTAGTGTTGCCTAAAGCGAGACAAAGGTCTTGCATCAGAACAGCTGGTCTCGTTCTTGGTCTTGTTCTTGCACTCTTTATCTTGGTCTTGGTCTCGCGATAACACCCGTATTCTAAGACTTTTTTTTTTAAACGGAGGCACTTAACATTTCCTTCCAGCTGTCAAACAAAAATTTAGTTTCTGAAATAGTTACGACTAAAGTTTAAAAAAGAGCCGAGCCGACAGTTTTATACATTAGACGCCATTTTCAATTTTAATCGTACAATCGTCTTAAAATACGGTTGTAATTAGTTTTGGAGATATTTCAAGTCATCTAATGTAAGGGTTCGATATTTTTACCTCTAAACTTAATAAATAAAATTTGTACTATAATAAATAAAAAGTAATAAAATAATTTGTAAGATATATAACTAGGGTGTGTCATGGTATTGGTCTTGCCAACATATTGGTGGTCTTGTTCTTTATCTTGCAAAAAAGCAAGAACAGGACCAAGACTGCCAGACCAATACCAACTTTGGGTAACACTAGAATATACTCGTAAATTAAAAATAAATAACGTAGCATCTAGCATAAATCTACGAGAAGCATAAATTGGAACTCCTCCTAGCGCTTTTGACGTTATGTCTCCAGCGGGATGAGACACAATATTCAGAAAACGAATTGTCTAAGATCGATTACGTCTGTCAGAAATTTCAAAAGCTAGACGAAATGCTGTCATAGAAAAAAAATGATACGATGGTGAAAACGAATGTGCTCTGCCTCACCCCGCAGTAGCTGCTATACAAACTATGATGACCTTTTTTGGAATATTTATAAATTTGGTTTACTAAAACTTTATCTACATAATTTAGTAATATTGTATACTATGTTAACGTAACCGTGGCATTACCCTCGCCTATTTGTAAATGTTGTTTTTAATAACAGGTTGAGTAATGGTACCGACAAAGTATTGATTTGTCACGAAACCTCGCACAAGAGTGCGATGGAAGTAGGTACGTCTTAATTTGTTTTTAGTCGTTTCTTTTATTAATCTGATAGTTACATTTATATTGATGTAAATACTATATTTCACACAACACACTTGTCTGTTCCTGAAAATGTTATAACTATACCTAAACTACGGATTGTTTTTGTGCATTAAGATATATTTAATTATTAAATAGGCAACGATGTAATAACTAAATCCTAATCAATAGCGTGCCCCAATGTTTCGGTTCAAGATAGGTATACAAAAATTTCAACCACCGTGGGACATGAAAGACCGTCTCCACTAAGTCTCACTAAGTAGTCGGGCTGCAGGCTTTTCCTTCCGCATCGGTTGGGACCTTAGCTGAAAGACATTGACCATGGCGGTGTGCCTTCGTCTCGAAGCTTGGTCACCCACACAAGTGGAACATCTCGGACACCACGGGCTTGCCTGTGCTAGAAGTGCCAGCCGCATTCCTCGTCACGCGACTTTCAAAGACATCATCGGAAGGGCGCTTGTTACAGCTGAAGTACCTGCGATCTTAGAACTATCTGGCATTGCGCGGAGCAATAGCAAGAGACCCGACGACATAGCCGTCTTGTCTCCGGGTATTATGACCGTATCTTGGATACTTGGCAGGTCTTTTGTCTATTAGGCCAATCCCACAAAGTCCTCGTACAGCGCGGAGAATGCGACGGTTTTTGTTGAGAGCCTCAAGCTGCGCAAAAATCCCAAACTCGGTACAGGTTACGAGTTTGAGCCGTTTGGGGTCAAGACGATGATGAGACCATGGGACTCTCAGCCAAGCGTCTGTCCAAGGATTTGTCCAAACGGCTGACGGAGAAATCAGGTGACAGGAAGGATAGCAAATTTCTAAACAGCCTATTAGCCTTGCTATACAGATGGGAATATGTTGCCAGCCTTCTTGGGACTATCCCTGATGGGACGTCTCCAGAGATTTTTTATTTATTTATAGGTTTAAAGTTTTTTTTAAAATTACATTTAGTTAATATAATATTTTTATATTAGTTATCTCTTTCGAAAAAAATAATCTTATTTAATTTTAAATATAATACTCTAAAAACTGTCTCCGTGGTCTAGCGGTTAAGTCCGTGGACTTAGACTCGGAGGTACCGGGTTAAATTCCTGGTCGGGACACAAAAATATTTATTAATGTTAATGAATACATTTAATTGTTATTTAATTTATTTGTGATATTTCTTGAGTTTGGTACGCTGGAGACAACGACGAGCTCGCCACTTGTCATGATTATGATTATAGTAAAGTTGGCTAAAGGTGAATCCGCTTTTTTATAAGGGAAACGGTCGTGATGATACTTCTCTAATACTCTAAAACCACATAGATAATTCGAATACATTAAAGATAAACTGTATGACGTTGGCGGAAACCAAAAAATTATGAATAATATTGTAAAAACGTGATCAAATTTGATGGCTGCTTAGCATGCTATAGTTCCTTTCATGCCGCAAGCGTATATCATAATTATTTAAATGTTTAAAACCATGATCGTATGCTGAGTCATACACATTATTTTTTGCAAAATAATACCAGTGTTTTCACATTGGGTGTCAAATAAATGAAAATATCAAACGTTAATGTCAAAATATTATGTTTTTTGGCTGAAAATTACAATCCACATTTGCCGTGGTTATAAACCAAACGGATTTTGTATATAAATTATGACAATTACTTATATAAAGTAAGTCTAACTACGCGTTAACCTTCAGGCGAAGCTAAAATAGACTATGCAGTGTGTTGAATAATAAACATGCGTAGGGTTTTAACATTCCAACAGATAATATGAAAACTGATAGTCATGTATGTAGGTAAAACTCTATTGACAACAATAGAACCATAGATATATTTATTTATTTGTTTGTTCTTAGTGAATCTCGGCATTTAGCCGTTTAACCCAATCATGTTCACGGGCCTCTGCCAAGTGAGCATCATGCTTTTATAACTCCTAACTTTCTTACTACACGGCAAGTATTAAGAATTGTAGCTTTTTGTAATTGTCTGTATATGTACTGATCTATGTTGATAGTTTTAAAGCTGTAATGTTTTGGGTATTACTCCGGTCGTAGATACTAATATTGTTAGTATATTATTATTAAATTCTGTATTGCACGAAAAACAATGTTCAAAGAAGAAGAGTATAAGATAAAGAGTAGTGCTGATATAAAATAACAAACAATATACTACAGACTAAGAAATACATACATACAAGTAAATAATTGCTAAATATTAAAGTATGCGTTTCATTAAATTTAAACTTGGTGAAATTAATCCACATAGGATACAGAATACAAAGGAAATAAAAGAACACCTACTGTAATAATGCTATTTCCTAATATGCATTTACCTACCGGATTTAGACTATTTTCGATAAACACAAAAATGATATTTCAATATACAGTGAAAACTCCATGTAACGTCACTCGATTAAACGACAAACTACCTAAAGCGTCGAAAAACGCCATAAAATGCACATTCCCTTCAGTGTCGTTATATAGAGTTTACACTGTATTTTTGAAATTTAAATGCGTGTGTTTGCGCCACATGTTATTATTATATATATATATTATTGCGCCTTACGTTCTCTGTGGCATTCATATTTAATCAATAATTTTAAGCGTCATTACGCTAAGTACAAACCACTTATCGATCATATTTTTCTATACGAATAATGTATTGGTGTAGTTTGTTCAGTTCTGAAGGCTATATTTCGGCGTCGACTCGTCTCGAGGCCGAGGGCGAGGATGTGAGGGTGGCATTGCCATTGAAATTCGGGTGACGTCAGCAGTCTCCTCTTAACCTCCCCCCACTAAAAGGAGGGCTTGAATGGATCCAGTGTCCTTGTATCCTTCAGTGCCTTGAATAATGCCAGTTTTTCTTTATCAATGGTCTTTTGATACAATAACAAAATCAATTGTTTTTGACGAATTGATTAACATTGTAATTGTATTTGTTGTCTTCATTCTGTTACATTATACAAAAACGTTAATTTCAGTTTAAATTTTGAGGATATCTGACCTGCAGACTAGAGAAGGGTTTAAAGCTTTTGCATCCCTCTCGCTCGCACAATATAATATTTTGAAAGATTTTTCAAGTCTCTTTTTCAAGTACTTTTGAGAAATTTAGTCTATCAACTTACTAGGGAATTAAATTACGGACATTTTGGAAATATATTAATCATACTCGCATATTTGTTTTAGTAAAATGGTTATAAATGTTTTTGCTATTTTCTCTGTCTAAAATTAGGTATATGATAGTAAAAATATGTTGGCAACATTGCTTTTGAATTTTTTTTTTTTCAGAATTTATCATAACATGGTAATAATGCTCTTGAATATTAAAATTAATACCTACGTGATTGTTTCGGAATCCCCAAGTTATGATAACAGAGGATTTGATATGTCTTCCTTTTGATGCATATGCAATTTACTAATGTATGTAAGCTATAAACTTAATTTATATGCTATAAATAACTGTTTAACAGCTGCTGTAGATTTCAGTACGATTCTCAAAACATATTATATTTTTTTACAAATATTTTCGTTAACAATAAATCAGCTGCCATTACCGTTTAATTCTCACATTGTAAGATTAATGAACCGTAATTTATTTAATTCACTCGCTCTGTTTATTTCTAAAGTTTTTTGTACTTTGGCCAGGATATATTTTATTTTTATATATTTTTCATTTTATTCTTTCCAAGAGTTAATAATAGCAGAAATTACTAATAATAATATATTACCTAGTTAGAATATGACAACAACGTTGGATAAACAAAAGGATTTATTAAATGAGTAAAATTTAAAATTCTAATATTAGCGTCTAGAAATTGTTTGTATTATTTAACGGGTTTTTACGTGATTTGGCTCAAAGACAGTTTTTTCCCGACGTTTTGGTCAACTTGCATTTTCACTGGTCGACTGGTGGTGCGCAGTGTAACCTTCGTTAATAATGGGCGGTAAATGTAAACCTACCCACTTGTCACTTTAAAAGTTTTGCGAAATCGCAACAAACATCAATTAAAATATCCTTGGCTGTATCGAGTAATTACTGGATACCACGATGAAGAATAGTTTATAACCCCCTCCCAAATGTTTTTTTTTGTGTTACCTTATTTCGAAGTACCTTATTTCTAGTGTAATACTTTACAGCAGCCCTTTTGCAGCAGCATCTAATTTAGGCATTGTTTATCTCGTGTAGATTGAATTAGTAATAATGACGATTCTTTGCTACTAATGGTCATTCTTTTGCTATCCTGCCATGATTGGTAAACTGATGATTGTAAAACTGACAAAATCGAGTGAACTTAATGTATCTTGAGGTGAATAAATGAATTAAATAGTGACAATCGGTGGAGATTATCTTCGGAGAGTAAACGCCTGGCGTATATAAAGTGGACAGCAAT
Source organism: Tinea semifulvella (assembly GCA_910589645.1). NCBI lineage: Eukaryota > Metazoa > Arthropoda > Insecta > Lepidoptera > Tineidae > Tinea > Tinea semifulvella. The sequence continues at coordinate 5,133,073 of OU342596.1, forward strand.
TGCGAGAGTTCATACATTGTGAGTGTTGTATGTCGCGATTTCTAAAAACTTAAAGTGACTTGTGGGAAGATTTACATCTACCGCCCATTATAAACGATGGCTGCATCGCGCAGCTCACGGCCAATGCAACTTAACCGAAACGTCGCGTCGGGAGAACTACGAGTATGTATTTTGAGTAAGTCGCGTAAAGACCCGTTAAATTATAGAAAACTATTGGTTGTGTGTGTGTAAGTTTAATAGTCCGTCTTCTGGTATCAGTTTGGTGTTAAACTTACGAGATGACTGAATTTTCCATCAAGATTTCAGGAAGTTTCGCGAGTGTATTACGTAATGTTAACCTTGGACCTTAGATTTATCACGGTCGGGAACGCAATGCGGCATTTCTTGGGTAAGACCTTGAAACTCTATCTCGTCTATATACCATTTAGATGTTTACATTTCACTCTTTTAGAATTTTAACTACTTTAACTTGTGCTGGACATGGTAATATAGTTTAACTGTTGTATGATTCAAACATAATATTTAAATTTGATAGCAATTTCATTTATATTTTAATTAGCTTTTGATATAACGTCTACGCAATGTTATCTAATGTGTCATGTTCATTAATATCGCGTTTTATTAAAAAAAAAATAGCGTTTCAAATGTCAGTAAATTTGGTAGTTACCTAATTAAATTTACTAAATAAAACGCCTACAACCGGCATTTAATAGTGTGTAGTTTGTACGTGATTTGCTTACTTCCATATGATTGATATACCAATACATTCTACATGTCCACTTTAAATATTCAACATTAAAGGCACGTCATTAGCCGCTTCATTATTTTTTTATTTCATGAAAAATTCAAGCTTTAGGTAGTCGACATTCGTGAACGTGACAATCGTGGCTGAAAGCTAAGTAGCGTGTAGTGGGGTCAAAGCGTAGGAGTACGTGGGAGTTGTGGAGGCGTTTCCCGGGACCGTGAATATCCAAAATCCACCCTCACCCCCTTGGCTTTATACGAGGCTACGTGACCCAGAGAATTAACTTTGTAAACAATATATTAAATTCTTTAATGTTTTTTTTAATGTTAAGCCTAAAATAGATCCTTTGATGATACTAGTATCAGGAGGACATAAATAATCTTCGATGATATGACTCGTGATTTTTTCACGACACTAAATTTCGCTTTTTACATGTACCCACATTAATATTTATTATTATTATCGCTGCCAATGTGGAGACAACGTCGGGGCACTCGGCCACCACGGCCTTTCCTGCAGTAAGAGCACAGGTCGCATCCCAAGGCACGCCTGCCTCAATGACGTCATTCGTCGGGCCCTTGTGTCTGTGGGTTCGCCAGCCATATTAGAACCCAGTGGCATGGCCCGCGACGATGGCAAGCGGCCCGATGGAATGACGTTGGTTCCTTGGAGGATAGGTTTGCCTTTAGTGTGGGATGCCACCTGTGTGGACACCCTGGCGCCTTCCCACTTGTCCTTAACCTCTAAGGACCCAGGCGCTGCTGCATTACAAGCAGAGAACCTCAAGCGGCGAAAATACACTCAGCTTATTGGGAGATGTGTTTTTGCGCCGTTTGGAGTTGAAACTCTCGGGCCGTGGGGACCAAGTGCACATGAAATTTTCAAGGCGTTGTCAAAACAGCTCGTCAACACCTCGGGAGACAAAAGGGCTGGGCAATATTTGGGCCAAAGTATCAGCATTGCCATTCAACGTGGCAATGCTGCCAGTATCCTTGGCACTTTGCCCTTTGGCAGCGATTTGGAGCAAATTTTTTATTTATAAAAAGAAAATATTTAGTTTTTTCTTCATTTTAGTTTTTAGTTGTATTTTTATTTATTAATTAGGTTTATTTTTATTAATAGTCATTTATGTTTTAAAATGTAAGTTTTTAGTTTATTAATATTTTATTATTATTATTTTTAATTAATTATACCTTATATAAAATAAGTACCTACCTAAATATATTTCTGAATGTATTTACTCGTATGGACTTTAAATTATCTTATTCGTTACACTCTTGGCAGAGTGGCCGTGGTCGTCATTTAAATGTTAGTGGCACGCCTAATAAGCCGTGCCATTCCTCTCGGACTGAAGATTTTCTGATGCACTCATGCAGAGGGTCTATTGCAGCTTGGTCAGTCTACCTCATAGGTGATCCACCACGCATCATCTGGACATCGACATTATTTTATAACTGAACAGACTGGGCTTTAATTGGACAAACGATTAACTGCAGCACATGCATAACAAAACGTAAAACTTCTCAGCAACAAATGTGTTTGTGCATGTTTTTGGTATTGCAGATTCTTTTAAAATAAGACATGACTGAGTCCCCCTTAATGTTGATATCTCATTACAAGTACCATTGTAAGGAAGTTATTACCCAAATACATAGATTAAGTACATTCAGCTGCTTACAATAGGTCAATGTTAAACTACTGACCTTAAAATTTATGACTATTGAAAAGGTTCTATTCTTGGCCACACCTTAACCTTAAGAGGATTTTTTATTGTGTTTTAATTATAATTGTACTATAATTTATAAGTTTACTGTCATCATAACTTGTCTATTATTGGTTGTTTATCTAGATTCTTCTAGTTTTATGTATTTTATGCCTAGTAAAGTGTTTTGAACCAGGTTATCATTATCACCTGTTCTCTACCACAATTAGATTCGCATACTACTCTGGTGCTAATATAGTACTTACATAGTACTCGTATATGTTGTTGGACTATTTTTTTTTAATAGAAGCATTTGTGGCTGCATCCTGAAGTGATTAAAATAAGTGACTTTATTAGTAAAGGGGAGATCTTTAAACTTACTCACAACCTTTTTTCTAAATAAGCAGAATAGTGTCTTCTAGTTAAATATATTAATCACTTATGTTATGTATTTTATGCTTATCATTATTATTATTCTAAATCAACTGTTACTTTAACCATGTGTGTACTAATTTAACTTAATTATAATATATATAGATATGTAGGTATTTATGTAATATTAGTATGTAAGTCTATTATAATAAATTGCACCCTTCGTTGTTACCTCTCCACACTCCCAAAGGTTGATTGTTAGAAAATACTTAGTCATTAAGCCCGCCTATGTACAATATTTTTTAGTGCAATAAAGAATTTTTGAATTGAATTGGGAGTGTTTTGTAATGCATTACACGTAAAGGACCTTAACCCTGCATTTCGGTCACAAGCTTAAAACACTATCCTATTTTTCAAGCATTCAATGGATTCACGTGCGGGTGCCGGGTCCATCGTGTTCGTAAGAGAGCAGAAGAATGGTGTCTCAGGCTTGCGTCTGACTTTAAGACTATTTTACAAAAGAGGCTTCCTCTTTTTATTAAGCAACAAGACTCACCACCTACCATTCTGCTCCTCTCCCTTTCCGAACCAAATACTGTATCATTTAAAGCCAATTGATATTATGCGTATTTGAAATCAACGAATATCGGATAGTGTATACCTTCAATCTATTTCAATTCGCCTCCAGGTTATTTCAATACCAGTAATAGCACGTGGTGTTTTTCTAAAATATTGTTTATCCACCACTACGTAGTAAAATGGAGACGTCAATGTTCTTGCGTTTTAGTTTTGTAATAAAACATATAAGCATCACAAAATGTTATTATTTTTATTATTAAAATACTCTAATAATACTCTATTGCCCGTGGACACTGACAGTGGGTCTGGTCCACATGTTTAAGGTCGCTCAACGGGCTATGGAGAGTGCTATGCTCGGTATTTTTCTGATGGATCAAATCTGAAACGTGGAAATCCGTCCAAGAACCTAAGTTACCGATAAAGTCTTTAAAATTAGTAAGCTGAAGTGGCAATGGGGTGAACACGTCTATCTACACGTAGCAGAACCTATGAACGATGTAGTAGACGTTTTTTGGAGTGGAGACCACGTACGGGAAAACGCATATGGACGGATGACCTGAAGAAGGTCGCTGGTGGGGGCTGGATGAGGGTGGCAGGAGATTGTGTGAAGTGGCGAGCGTTAGGGGAAGCCTATAACCATTGCAGCAGTGGAGAGACACAGACTGATTGATGATGATGATTAGACGATACTTAAAAGATAAAAATAATTATAAATAAATATATTGACATATTACCAGGTGCTCATAATCTCTACTTTAAGGTTATGGCTCGTAGACACAATAAACATTATCACTTACATCGTAAATAAAAAATACTAATAGACGTCATTGCACTACAATAAATTTTTAAATGTTTTATAATAACGTACAATTTGTCATAATAATTGATTCCGGTACAAGCTGTGTCGTTTTGCAAGTGTAGACAAACTTTAATTAGCGCTTTGGGTAATGCTCTGGCTGGCGGCCAGTAGTGGTTGGATGTGATTGGGCTGATCTTTGTTAATTGTCCATACGAGATTTGTGGACTTTTCTTTCATATAAGTACTTGTATGTTAGGACAAAATATAAATCTTCTCTTCCAATTTTTGTATTATCTTTTTGCTTTACTACGAGTATATACTACTACTCTTTGATTGTAGTAATTGTCTCCATCGTCGTTAATTTATTGTAAGAATTTAGGATTTGTTAGATCCTTAACATTTATTTCCAAAATGTGATTTAATCGTTTAAATGTTTAATAATACCAGCATTCTTTTTTAATCTTCTACTTACACTTTGATTAAAATTATATTTTATTGTTCAAATTTATGTTACCTTTGTTTGATTATTATCATTTCTCCCAACATTGTGGTTTAGTCGTTTTAACTATTTACCCTCGTCATATGTCAACTCACGGATTCTCAGAACACCACTCCAATAAACTGCCTCCGTGGTCTAGCGTAAGTCCGTGGATTTAGACTCGGAGGTACCGTTTTCGATTCGTCGGGACACAAAAATATTTATTAATTTAAATAAATACATTTAATTAATATTTAATTTATTTGTGATATTTCTCGAGTTTGGAACGCTGCTGGAGACATCGACGAGCTTGCCACTTGTCATGATTGGCCTATAGTAAAGTTGGCTAAATGTGAATCCGCTTATTTATAAGCGTGGTTTCTGACCACCACGAAAGGTGATACTTTTTTACTTTTTACTCACTCCAATAAAACCAGAATGGAATGGATGCCGTAGTCAATAAATGTTGATGGATAAAACTTTTAGTTAATAATCCTGAAGGTAACAATTTAAATTCTAAAGCGTTGAGTGCAGACTGAGTGATGTCATATTGATATGAAAATTCCATGTGAAACAAGCTGGCACGCGATGTTATATTTGGCGTTTAAGCGATAAGGTAAGGTTAATTACTTGTCTATATTATTTGTTTGACTTTATACTCTGTAATAAAAACAAACTATGTGAGAGCTCAACATCTTTGTTAGGGTTCCGTAGGCTTTACTTTTACTTTGTTTTACTTTAACTAATTACTATAATATACTTAGCGCATACTTCGTTTTTATTTACGTCCACTAATATGTTTTCATAGTTGTTTAAGAATTTAAATAGTTTGGTTTTGTCGCATACAAGATATAGTATTTTGCTTGCGGAATACGAAAAGTAGTAATTTGTTAGCGTTTCTCACACATTCCAAGAACGCCATGCTGGCCTGATTTATTGTGGAAATTTTCTTAGAGGTAATACAAACTTTATCGTCAGCGGGTGTTACGTGGAGATAAGCTTGGGTGGTAATCTGATCAAATATTGACAGAGCTTACAAATTTATTACCTAGTTTCGCGAGGATAACATTATTATTAATTGTTTTTATATATATTTTTTATTAACCGACTTCAACGACCGACTACAAGCCGATCTGTATATATTTTTATGTATTTATGTGTAATTAACAAGCATAACTTATGCAAAAAAAAACTGTTGCTAAATAATTAATAAAATAACATAATCATCATCATCCCTACTGTAATCCCTTGCGGGGTGGTCAGAACCCAAACATTTTATTTTAGCAGCAGGTTCACATTTAGCCAATTTTAATATAAACCCATAACAAGTGGCAAGCTCGTTATTGTCTCTAACTTACCAGACTCGAGAAATGTCACAAATATTTTTTTGTTTTTTCTATTAATAGTCCAATCCGGTACCTTCGCGTCTTAATCTAGATTATGAACCGCCGAATCACAGAATCTAATATGACTTGATTTTTTTTAGATCATGTACATTATTAAAGAAATTAGCTTGATTATGGAATTTTGTCTCGTTCTTATTATGTTTAGTGCAATTTAATAAAATATCTTATCATAGTCGTATGTTGTTTAGTTTATAAAACAGATAAGTATTTAATATAAATGTTGATTTGGTATTGTTCCTGTCAATTTCGATCACAGCTTGTAATCGCTTTGCATGTATTGGAACTTTCTTTTGTACTTTTATTTTTGTTGTTTTTTGTTATTTTTGATTATCTTATATATTCATTGGAGACGTATATCTCATGATCGATGCTTCACTCTCATATAACCTTCTTCAGGTCATCTGCCCATTTGTCGGGGGGTCGTCACACTCTACGTCGGTCGTCCCGTATGTTGTACTCTAGAACCTGTATATATGTAAAGTGTTTTTTTAGCTGTATGAGAAGTTACGATGGTTGTTGTCTATGGTTTGACAGTTGGGAATGTTAAAATGGCTCGGTTGTAAGAACGCATCCCTTAAATCCTACAAAGGTCGGTTCAAACCCACCCGGCTTGTACCAATGAGAAATACACTAGTCTTACGTACATTTGTCATAGATTTACAACACCACCGTTCCCGTGCCTCGGAGAGCACGTTAAGCCGTCGGTCCCGGTTCCACTAATACCAACTTGTGGAATCGTTAATAAATTGTCATAAAGAATTGACATCATATCCTCGCCAAGCCGTATAGCCAGCGTGGCGGATGTAGGCTAAATTCTCCAGATATATGTTATGGAAGGCCCATCTCCAGCAGTGGAGGTCTAGGACGCTGTGTTCTAGGGGCTGTAATGAATAATAAAAATATCATTTCTACAATATTTCTGTCTTGAGTTATGTTATTTAAAGCTCTTAAAAAAACATCCTATATATATATATTGCAAATTATTGTTAACTACAATACTATAAATAAGTAATTGGGTTTATTTAGTAATTTTCATATCTTTGCTATTTTGCTGCCCATCACCTTTCATGATCCCCAAGGTTAGCTGAGAAAAAAAAAAAAAAGAATGCCTTATCTCGTTACAGCTCGCCTATGTTCTAGTTTTTAATGTGCAATAAATCGTTTAAATAAATATTACTTTAATATTATTTATCTCAACTGTATAAAGTTTTTATTATGTTCAACCTATCCAACAGTGCAGTGAACTCGCAATTAGTATCGATTAATCTATTTAAAATGAACCCCGTCTAGAACTTTAGAGCCACAATTCCCCGTCCTAATGAAATATTCATATTGCATGTTACAAATTTGTACTGGACGCGTTTGTTACTATTATAAAGTAAAGTAAAGTATCATCACGACCGTTTCCCTTTCGGGGTGGTCAGAAACCACGCTTATAAATAAGCGGATTCACATTTAGCCAACTTTACTATAGGCCAATCATGAGTCTCCAGCGTACCAAACTGGAGAAATATATCACAAATAAATCAAATATGAATTATTCATTCATTTTCATTACAGCTCTTAGAACACAGCCTCCTAGACCTTCACTGTTGGAGATAGGCCTTCCAGAATATATATCTGGGGAATTTGGCCTACATTCGCCACGCTGGTCAGACGGGTTGGCGAGGATCTGATGTCAATTTTGAATGACAATTTATTAACGATTCCACAAGTTGTTATAAGTGAAACCGGGACCGACGGCTTAACAATTAAATTAGAAATCTTTAGACGAAAATTTTATAATTGTTTGCCTAAGGTATGGACAGAGATGCCTTATAAATGTTTCTATACTTTGGAGGAATACTATGTGTATTTTAAGCAACACAAAGTTTTTTGTGAAGTAAAGTTACTAAAGACAGACACAGACAGCGGAGTCATCCAGGCCCGGATGTTCAATGGGCCTGGGTCGGGGATGGGATAAACTCCCGTTTTCCCCGGCAGGATCTCGGCGGCTAACTACCCACCGGTGATTTAACGCACCTTTGGTGCTGGGCGCTGTTCCTACTACAACACCGCCCTTGTGGCTCACGAATCTAGTCTCCTAGATTTGTCTACTTTAGTTCTTCTCCAAGAGCGCCTCCCTAGGTAGTGGCCTCCCCTCCGGGGGCCGTGCGAAAGTAGGAGCGATATCCTGAAGATGCTTGTAGGATCCGTTGTCAGCCCGGTAAAACATACGTTTAGCTAGGCCGACAACAAATGCCTCGATAGTAGGCATCTCCAGATCTCTCGCAATTACAGAATTTCGCACGAACCACGGCGCTCTGGATACCACCCTGAGCGATATGTTCTGCTGACTCTGGATCTTGTCCCTGTTGGTTTTGGCCAGAAGGACCCAAACTGGAGTTCATTACAGGACGTAACATGGCTCGGGCCGCCTTCGCCTGATTAACGGCATGGCAGGCCATCTCACCCATTGTTAACGTCCTGTTGATGATGCAGCCCAGGTATTTGACGGTGGGAGTCCACTCGATGTCCTGTCCCCGAAGCTGTAATGGTGGAGGCAGCCGGCATCTAGACGTCACCAATGCAGCAGTTTTGCCGACATTGATTGACATGCGCCACTTGTCCAACCACGCAGGAAGGAGATCCAGAAGGTCTTGCATTTTATCTGCAGCAACATATTGACTTGAAGAAGAGCTAAAGTAGGCACTGTCATCTGCAAACAGTGCAAGCATGACATCCTGCTCACCCTCTTCCAGGACTTCGGAGAGAGTAGGAATATCGTTGGTATACAGCGCGTAGAGTACGGGAGATAAGCAGCTACCCTGTGGAACCCCAGCTAAAATGGGTTTTTCCACAGAGATGTGATCCTCCACAGCGACGTGAAATCGTCGTTTTCCCAGGAACGACGCCAGGATCCTTACTGCCATTGCCGGGACTGACGTATCGAGAAGTTTGTACAAGAGGCCGTCGTGCCAGACTCTGTCAAACGCCTTCTCGATATCGAGAAAGACGCCGACAGAGCGACGGCCCTCGTTCTTCTCGACAGTTACTAAAGAAGCAACGCTGAGTTTTTAGTAACTTTGCTTCTATAACAGTTGTTGTAATTTTTTCCACGCTTATGGCGAAATATATGACTCATTGAATATTAATATTTTGTTTGAATTGTTTGTTACCATGATTCCTGCAAATAAATATTTCATTTAACGTGCTCTCCGAGGCACGGTGGTATTGTATATCTATGACAAATGTACGTAAGAAAAGTGTATTTCTCATTGGTACATGCCGTGAGGGGTTTGAACCGACCTTTATAGGATTTTAAGAAAAGTGTTCTTATAACCGAGCCACCCCCGCAATATGCGATGCTACGTTGGAACAAATAATTGTCCGTTAGCCGTTTGGACAACTCCTTGGCGAGACGTTTGGCTAAAGGTCCCCATGGGCCCATTGTCTTGAGGCTTGAGGTTCTCAATAGAAACCGCCGCACTTACCGCGCTTGAGGAGGTCGTCTGGAAAAAATATATTATTTACAGTAGTTGTTTATAAAATGTTTTGTTTTGTTACGAGCATCAATAAATTTAAATGTATTTTTTCCAAATTATAATATTAAATTAATAATTTAATCTGACTTTCTGACGACACTTAATACTTTTTTTAAAACCCTAAATAATTTGCAATCGCTCGACAAAACGTCATTTTATCGATTAATATATTACAGAAACAGGCAGCGTCCTTTTTTGGTGGGTTGGAGATGGCCCATTCCAGAACAAATATCTGGAGAATTTGGCTAACACTCGCGCCGCGCTGGCCAGACGAGTTGGCGAGGGTCTGATGTAAATTTTTTATGACAATTTATTTACGATTCCACAAGTGTGTATTTAATCTATGACAAATGTACGTCAGAAAAGTGTATTTCTCATTGGTATATTCCGGGTCTCGAACTGACCTTTTTAGGATCTTACTCGTATAACCGAGCCACCACTGCTCTTAAACGTCATTATTACAACTTAAATAATAAATAAAATAAAAATAAATAAATATTTCCAGACAGGTCACACAGCGCCATCTAGTTTCCGTGGTAAGCTACGAGGCTTGTGTTACGGAAACTAGATGGTTGATAAACTACATATTATACTTTTTTTTGTAAATATATACATATTATACATATAAACACCCAGACCGAGACATATTATACAATGTACAACTTGCCCCCGGTGGGAATCGAACCCACGACCTCCCGAGTTCACAGCAACGTTTGTTACCACTAGACCACGGAGTTATTTGTTTTTATTTAGCTTTGGCTGCATTTAAAACAAATACTTTTCCGGGAGATATATTATCAAAATTTATATCCATTGGACAATTATTTCGACTAACCTCACACAATAAATTTGTGAGAAGACACTGGCTATTTGCGTCATTGCCATTACACGACTGTTTTATCAATTTTATAGTTTTGTACTGCCGGTGTATTTCAGTATAATTTACAACCATTTAAAACAATTACCCACTTGCCTTGAAATTTATCTGGTTTAGTTGTCCTTTCCTATATATACACGCGTGATTTTGTATACTCTTTATCATAATCACAGCCCCTAGAACACAGAGTTTTAGACCTCCACTGTTGGCCTTTCGACATTTTTGGAGATTTTGGCCTACACTCGCCACGCTCTTACGCCAGACGGGTTAACTGTTAATTCTAAAATAGCCAATTTGTATGTAGAAGCCAAAAAAAATTGTCTCTACCGAAATATGGTTTCTTAGGAAAATTGTTTTGTTTCTTTCAATAGAATAACATATTAGTCTAAAGTCACCCCGTATATATTTTCTATATACTTAGATACCTACGAACTATTGCGTATTATTTACTTTGTGCCAATAAAATATTAGAGATTTACGTCTTTTATTGATTCTTAAGTCGGGAGACCACTTCCTCGAGAAGGGCTCCTGGAGGAGAGCTAAAGTTGTCTAACCTAAAGCCTTAGGTTCGTGAGACACACGGGCACTGTAACTCTAGTAACGGCGCCCTGAACCAAGTGTGTATTGAGTTGCCAACGGGTGATTGCGCTCTGAGATCCTGCCGGGGAAAGCCCATTCATCATCCGAGCCTGGACGACCTTGATTGATGTTGATTCTTAAGTGATTTATTAAACATATTGGAATCTTCTTTCTTATTATGCATTGTAAATTTATGTTCATATTTCATACTACACATATAAATGTCACCATAATTTAATTCGATTGTTAGTAATTATAAAACAGATTTCTTGATTTGAGCACGTTCTCAAATAAAATTTAATATTTGAAATATTAAATTGTAACTTAACATTTGTACAAACAATACTCGTAGCTGTAATAACTAGCTTAAACAGATGGGAATTTCATTTGCCACTTTATATTCAGTTAAATCGCTATCTAAACTGCAGGTCCATTTTGAAACTAATTTACCAGACAAAAACAAGAGACTGACTACAAACCTTAATTTCAACACGGCACCATTATTGATTTGTACGCTCCAATTAATATTAGCAATAATAGAAATTGTATTAGATCTAGTTTCGTTATCTGTTGTATGATTCATATACAAATCGACCCAAATAAAAATATGCAATTTATTCTGGATATGATTATTAAAAGGGTTTAACACTTTAGCATTCCTCTCGCTCGCACAACCTAATAAAATATAACCAATCAAAGATTTATTTATGTATTTAAGTAGTAGTATGTAACGATTATTATGTATTGTATGTAAATTGTATATTTATAATAATGCACCCCACAAATCCTCTACCACACTCTCAAAGGTTAGCTGTTATAAAATGCCGAAAGGCATTAAGTTCGCCCTTGTACATTACTTTTAAGTTTTTTGTGCAATAAAGAATTTATAAATAAATAAAGATCTTGTAATTTATAATTGTAGTATCATTAGCAACGGGATTGTTTCTACTATAATTTAAAAATCTGGTAATTTAGTTTGTGTTTAACAATAAATGATAGCGACTGTTTCCGTAATAACTTCAAGGATTTATTGTCCTGCCTTTGTTCCTTTGCCACGCGCTCTCACACGATTCTGCATTTATCTGGTTTATTATCAATATTAGTAACATATGGCTTTGTTTATTGTTTCAATGCGTACGTAGGTACATTCTTCTTTGCACCTACTTTATATCTTGGGATTATTGTTATTATAAACCATTTATTTACTTTAATTGGTTCTGCTTATTCGCGTTAGTCTATAATGGTGGTCATCATCATCAGCCTATGTCTCTCCACTGCTGGATGTAGGTCTCCCCAAGGCTCGCCATTTCACACTATCTTTTGCCACTAATATCTCATTTGCGACCGTGTTCAGGTCATAAACTCGCAATTTCGTGGGCTATGTCGGTAACGGATGTTAATATTTCGGACTCTACCTTAAACTTGTGGACCAGAGCCACTGCAGTGTCCACGTTTCAGCTTTGTGCGACAATATAACAATGGTATTAAGAGAAAATATGTAGTGTGCAATTAATAGTATAGTATTAATACAATAGGTATTGTAACGACCACGGATATAATCATAGAAACCTGATTGCGCACTATAACACGACAGACCTTTGCCATAACGACTTTGCGAGTTTGTTTTAAACTTATAAAAATAGAGGTCAATAAGGTTCAGGGAATGATTGTAGCAAGTGGCCTGACAGGTAAGGATCACTTGCAAGATGTAGTAGTGCAAGACAATCGCCCTCATCACTGGAGCATTGTCCGTGTGTTGTCGCATATACACGCACCACGCACACACCGTCATCAGCCGCGCAACATTGATTTACCTCGTAGTTCGCGTGACGACCGCCTCAGTCACTAGTGCGCAACGCCGAGAGACGCAAGTGTATTGTGCTGTGAAGCCCTCTTTATTTTTGTGTATTTTTTTTGTGCAACTCTTAGCTTCAACAAAGAGAACCAGTTTTAGTTCGCTCAAGTCTTATACGTCAGTAATTGCTTTGACTACACGAGCTTTAATGATAACTTTAATGTGTTACACTGTTGTACGATTTACATAGTGTCGGTTCCTGTGTGTTAAGTAATATTTTGTGCCAGTTGTAGTCTAGTGATTGTGCACTGGATACGAGATTTCGAGGACGTGCCCCAATTTAGGATTCACCACGAGCGGGCTCAAGGAAATTTATTGTCAAGTGAGAATTTTAAATTTAGGCATTTTCTATTTATAACTTTTAGGTAAGATTTGAAACAGCTTTGTTTTATCTGATTAAATTAGCGATATCACAGCAACAATAACAATTATATGTGTGTAAAATGGTAATATACTTAATGTTATCTGTCATTATATATAGTTTTGGACTAATATTCATAACGGTTAGCAACTCTTGAGCTAATTTATTTGTGAAATCGGTCGTTAGCACATAGCTTTTAACATTAGTCTGTTTAACATTAGTAGTTTTAATATTTCAATTTTATCAGTTTGGACACGTCACTGTTATTGCGAAACTAATGTTCACACTGTTAGAGGTAACCATTAGTGATTAAGTGTAAATTTACAATCTAAGGTCTCTATACAACTTTATTTACATCAAATATAAGTAAAGTATCATCACGCTCGTATCTCTTTCTGGATGGTAAGATACCACGCTTTTAAAAAAGCGGATTCACATTTAGCCTGTCACATTTAATTTTAGTATAGGCCAATCATGTCAAGTAGCAAGCTCGTCGATGTCTCTACAAAACTCGAGAAATATCACTAATAAATTATTGTGTCCCCACCAGGAATCCAACCCGTTACCTTCGAGTCTAAATCCACGGACTTAACCGCTACTAGACTACTAAGATTGTTCCATCAAATATACTTATATTATTCAGTAATATACCTAATTTGGAAGATGCTTACGTCCGCTTTCCGTTTATAGAACTTTTTGCACGTAGTACTGCTTTTTCCTGTTCCATTACAAAAAAAAAAACAGTTCAGCCAAAAAAATATCAGAATGAGATGTTAGTGCGGCTAAAATAATGGTTAATATATTTTTTAAATAAAATAAACTAATATTAATAATAAAATTCGTTTCTGCACACAAAACATGTAACAGAAAACGATGCACATCATTTGCACTACCTTTAACGTATACTCTACCAGATAACCTTTGGAAGAGTGATAGATTATTCTAATACATATAAATACAGCTAAGTTATGTTCTGTTTTAAACGAAATTATTAATAGCTCATTACGTCAAGCCAATGGGTATCCATACAAACAATTAAAACGAATTGAACCTAAAAAAGTCAAGAAATTAAGAGAAGGTAAAACCCAGTTTATTTATCGTGTCAAATGGTAGATCTGTTGAGGGGTCTTAGGCTCTATAACTCCAAAGAAAACGGCTAATACGAAATACGAAGTTTCAATAAATATATATTTTTCTGTACCTACTTAATATCTCACACAAAACTTTAATTGCCTAATATTTTGGTTGGTTGGAACGTGCCTTCTTGATAACAGTGTTCTTACGGTCAAGGAAAACATGTAGAACCACCAAGTTATATAGCAACTCAGATAAATTCTGGCAAGGTCAGACTTTGTAAATAATCGTCTGCTGGTTCATAACAGCGATAGCCTGTGTCACCTGTCAATGTATGATGTTATACGTAATACGGGTCAGGTTACCTATCTGTAGAACAGATATATAAGATTAGCAGACAATAGTTAAAGGCCAACGGATCAAGTAAAAAAAAAATTACAGCCTGAATCGATATTTTCTTACCTTTGAACTTTAAACTTGGTCAGCTGGTTGTTCAGCTACCTGTTATACAAATATTGGATAGGGACTCGTTGCAGAGAGATCTTCTTGTTCCTTGACCTAAACAAAATAAGTCAAATAGAAAGAATAACGGTAGTTGATACGATACTCTCGCCAACCAGTCTGGCCAAGGTAGAGAGTTAAGGGAAAGTTCTCCAGAAATATGTTGTGGAGGCCCATCTCCAGAAGTGGAAGTCTTGGACTCAGTTTTCAAGGGGTTGTGATGATGATGATGATACTAACAATATCATATTACGTCACGAATTAAATAAATATTATCACAATGCATAACATCAGTTGAGAATTTACGAGTTCCTACGTCATTCGCATTTGATTTTAACTCTTTACTATTTTGCTAAACGTCATTTAAGTAACTGCAATTGAAATTGAAGTATTATTCCATATTTCTGTTAGTGTACTATTATTGTTTCGATCATTTAATATGTTATTTTAAGTTGTTGTCACCTTTTTTATGTTGTAAGGGTCTTTTATACCTGCAATAAATGTTGATTTGGGCAGTGATTGTGTTTTAGTTTCAAGCTCCATTATTTCAAGAGATAAAATACAGATTTTATGTACTCGTACATATGTATTATTATAGCCATTTGATTGTACTTGTGTAACATTTGTTGGCTTATACAAGAGCAGGATTTTTTACGATGAGTTCGTTGCCTGTTCGTGTCATATTGTGTTATACAATATGGTTTTATTTGGCAACATCTTCTATTGCATATCAAAAATGGTTCTGTCTTCTGTACTTCTCGGTCATTGAGACATGCTTTTTTTTTTGTTGCTATAAAAAATACTTTGGTTTATCTTTTACGTCTGCGTACCTATACTTAAGATCTACTGATAGTTGCAAGCACACTATTTTTGGTACTCCTACATATTCATTTGATTCTAATCTTTAAATTCTATTCTTTTAATTTATTCATTATTTCACTAGTATGACATGTTATCCTACCTCTTGTCATAAAAGCGAGAGTGAATTGATGTTTTTAATAACTTTTGAGATCACCTGCAAAGCAGCGTCAATTTAGAAACACGTGTTTAGCTACACACATCAAAAAAGTCTAGGGATCAAGCATGTTTATGCGGATTTCTTGTGATTGAGATGTGGCTTTGTAATAAATTTATGATTTTATAAATTTATATGGATCCTTTTTGGTGCATTTCATAATTTAAAACAGGAACTGTCAATCAAATTCGAGTAAAAGATGAAAATCAGCTGTCAATATTTTCCCTATAAAAACATAAGACGCATTGAAGACATTATTAGTGCTACTGTTTCCCTACTACTGATTAAAACCAACGTTATTATGGAGCGGCGACGTCATTTAAGCAGGGAAGAAATGATCAGAGCCGTGGGAATGATAGAAGCTGGTTCCCGGCAACGTACTGTGGCTTTAGCTCTGAATACAAGTCAGAGTGTTATCAGTCGACTTTGGACACGTTACCGAACCACTGGTACCGTGGCTGAGCGCCATGGAGGACGGTATCGCTGCACCACACGGAGACAAGACCGATACATTCAAATCACAGCTCGAAGAACTCCAACAATAACCGCCATGATGTTAGCCGTGAGCCTTCATCGCTCTTCAGGGAACTTAATTAGCGACCAAACAGTCAGAAACCGCTTGCATGAAGTGAACCTTCATTCCCGAAGACCGCTACGGGTACCACCTATAGCAATGCACAATCGTAGGACTCGATATCAATGGGCTCTTAAACACAGAAATTGGACAGAAGAACAATGGCGTTTCGTGTGCTTTTCTGATGAGTCTCGTTTTGGTATGAGGCCGGATACAAGACGTATACGACACTGGAGAACCCCTGGACGCCAACAGCGATTAAAATCCTGCCAGGAAGTCCATCCTTATAGTGGTGGAACCATCATGGTATGGGCGGGTATTTCGATCGGCGGAAGAACTGAGTTGATTTGGATCAGAGGCAACCTCAACGCTCAAATTTATGCTGAGACGGTTGTATCAGACGTCATCGTTCCTCTACAAGTGCATATCGGTCCCTTATTTCAGTTAATGCATGATAATGCACGACCGCACACCGCAAGAGTTGTAAGACAGACTCTCGCCGCAGCTAACATCAATGTCCTGCCCTGGCCTGCTCAGTCGCCAGACTTGAACCCGATTGAGCATGCATGGGATATTCTTCAGAGAAGAGCTCTGCCGAATATGGAGGGTATCCAGTCGCAAGAAGACCTTTTTTTGTTGTTGCAACGAACATGGGCGGCCATTCCACAGCGTGATTTGGATGAACTCATTTTGAGTATGCCAAACCGATGTTCTTGTGTTGTTAGTGTTCGCGGTAGAAACACGGATTATTAATTGTTTAAGTTACCCAATAAAATTAAAAAAAAAACTGTTATTTCAGTCTTTTTTTCGAACTTTAATGTTAGTGGTTCAAATGTCAAAAATCCCTTTATTAGGAAAATGGCAATTTTTTTTACTAATGCAAAGGTGACTTGGTTTATCGTTACTGTAGACAAACGAAAACATTTTATTTGATCAATCCTTAAAGAAAATTTTAATGAATATCAATCAGGAGAAAAGTTATTGCAAAAATATATGTTGATCCCTAGACACTTTTGATGTGTGTATTTGTAGACTGATCCTGTAAAAGTTGTTTATTTGCTTAGCAGTTTTCTACTACGACCGTTGGTACCTTACACAGGCTAGCTTATGGCCTTTCTTTACCTTTTTTCACCTTGTAAAATAATAATGTACTCGTTATAGTCTTACTAAACTGAAATTAAAGTTTGATAACATCGATATCGTGTTTCCATTGTTTAAGTTGATAGTTATAATCCGTCATACTTATAGATGTCCGATCTGATAAAGTTAATTCATCTTGCAAGAACGCTAAGAAATACTGGTCAATGGATTACATAACATCTTGTTCATTGAAGTGTCATTGAAATGTCTTCTCGTTCTTTATTCATGCAATTTGTCTTTTCATAATCTAGAAAACTCTTTGTGATTTTAAATATATGATGGTATATATAAATCTATGATGTAATATAGGATTTGTACGAGTTACTAATATGAAATAGAGTTAATAATTTGAATATTCACAAATATTCACAGCTTAACTGCACTTATCGATCGTAAGTATTTGTTCCGGTTTTGTAAGGTCACCTTTCGGCTTCGAATGAGTACTTGATGAGGTCGTTGCATTACAGGTTGACATTTTGATACATATAAACACTGAGAGGCAAGGTCGCTGAGTCGTTGCAATTTGTAAGCAAGATTGCAGTACGTGCACAGTGAAAGTGTTGGTAGTGCCGCTCGTATCCGCGTGTCGTAAGTATTCTGGCCGAGGGTTTCTAGAAAGCTTGTTGGAATTTTCCATTCAATGTTATTATTTTGTGTTCCCAATAGATACATTTAAACCTAATTGTTCACTGTTTAAATATCACTGACATGGCACCTGAGACTTCCTATCTAATTCAATGAAACGTGGCATTACACGTGTGATACGTACTTTGAGTTTTAACGTTTCTTGTATTCTCTGTGAGATAGAATTGAATTCGGACGCGTTTAATAAAATGTTCATATCTATATTTAAACTAGTTTATCATTACACAAATATGTTTTGAAGTAACCTGTATCATCAGGTACAACTTGTTTAAAGCTAGTTTTGTTAACTAGATCATCATTTATTAAAATATTCATTTCTGTCTCCAAAGTAGAAGTTTAAATAGTTAAGACACGGATTTATATTAGCATAATAAATTTTGTGGAAAGTGTGTGTCATGTTTGAATGTATGATTAACTTCGGACCTTGCCAAATAATTGTGAAGTGATGAAACGTTGGCGCCTACTATACAACAACATTTTTGGTTAATCCGCCATTGTAATATTTTTGGAGTGTGTTCGAGAATATTATGCCCCTTTTATATGATTGCATAGGCGTTTTGCATAGGTGTGAATGGTATTTATAGTAAACCTCGGACGGACATCGCAGCGTGCCTCGTGTAGTTAGATACTATGTATAAATATGATTCATCCACCTCACTTTGCACACTATTTTGTGCTACCAAAAATAAATTACTACTTAAACACTTATCGCAGGGGAACCCCCTATAAGACTGGTTGTTTTGAGTTATTTGTTGTGTTATTATGTTGCGTTAAATTTTAAATACGTTGGACAAAGAACAAACAGACTGCAGTTTTATATATGCGTTCATGCTTACACTAGGAACTGAATATTGTATAAAATTTGACCCAGTGACCTAACCGTAACCCAATTCTCGTCTAGTTCCGCTAGTCACAAAATGTCCTTTCAAAATAGCGAAAATATTTACCAGCTAATCGCAAATAAGGAATGCATTGGTGGTTACGACCGCAGATTTAGACGCGGAGCTACTGGGTTTGATTCCTGGTCGGGTCACAATCATTTATTTCATTTAATATTTCTCGAGTCTGGTCGATCGACGAGCTTACCACCATGGGCATAGTAAAGTAGGCCAAATCTACGGTGATTAAAAAAAAATTGCGTGGTTTCTGAACACCCCGCAAGGAATTCGGTCGTAATAAGATATCTCAGACCTATTAATTCGTTCAATAGTTTTGACTGTTTCGAGAGTTGGAGAGATTTAATAAAGCACCTAAATGTGATTTTAAAAAATAAAAGGTGCCTTCATTTGCGAATAAAATTAGTTAGACTAACATGATTGTACAAATTCCATTTGACCATGTAATATTGTCTTATTAAAACGTACTCGTAGTTTAAGATAAGAAAGTAGTAATTAGAAAAGATTACCTCTTAACAGACGTTGGTTCTCTTGGGTAGCAAACGATATCAGAGCACGTTGATAATGACATGGTTCTATCAAGGTCAAAACTAATGAGAGTGACAACAGATAATCACTGAAACATAAACTACTTACAGTAAATTTAAAAGATCTTAGTAAATTAACGCAACAAAATTTTTGTTTTCGGCGACTCATAACAAAGTGCATGACGTATTCAATGAAATTCCTTTTCCCTCAAAATACCATTACGGTAGGAATGCTGAATGAATCTGAAATCTTGGCAGGTTTATTGGTTTATTTATATTTACTTTATTCACAGAGATTCGCTTAAAAAGAGAAAAACAAAACTGCAAATGTCTTTGTAAATAATGGAAATACAATAGATTGTCGAAAGATCTTAAAAATGTCATAAAGAGACAAACAGAAATTTTATGACGGAACATTAAAAACTGATTTGTATGTAAATATCCAGTAGGTAAATAGGAAGTACCCAAATCATTATCGAGATTCGAATGACACGGAAAGTGTAAATTAACGTAACGGTGATAATGTCCCGCATTTCCTGCAACAGTGACTGTTTCCTTATCAGGTTTTTCTAATTCAATTAATTCAGTTCATGCTAGATTCTGGGAAGAGTATTATTCAACATTTAATTGCTCTACTTTTGTTATGAAAAGGAACAGCTGCCTGCGTTGTCGGGTGATAACATTACAAGAAGTTGTATTTTGAAACGTCGTCGCCCTGTATTCCTATAACTGGTTATGTTCGGATCTTGGCTCTTGTTGACCTTATTATCGTTTTTAAATATCCTCAAAAGTATTTGCTAGATTATTTTGTATATTGCCCCATCTCAATAGCAGTGATGTCTCATATTTATTGAATCTAAAACATTTGATTTTTGTATTTTTAGTTTTAGAACAGTAGGAAGGTTGCCAGATGTCGTTGACTACCCAGAAACAAACTGTTTTCGCCTAAGATTTATTCTCGTCATTTTATGAATTGACGTGATTCGGTCGTGTAGCCCCCTGGTTCGTTGGCGAGGTATAGTGTATTATCGAGGCGCGGTTCTTGCGTCAGAGAATACGTTTGCGATATCGCGTCTAATTTGGTGACGCTCCGTAAACGCGGGAGTCGTGCGACGCAATACACGACGCTATTTCTTGTAGTGCTGCGTCATATGCAGAAAGAGAGAATCGCAAATTTCGCTCATACTTGATTTGTATTGGCAATGAACGTGAATATGAGATTTTTGCTAAACAAACAGAGAGCGGATAGAGTGGGCGCTGCCTCTTATACAATGTGTTGTTGATAACCTTTGTATTTATTTATTTATTTAATTTATTTTAGTTCGTGGTTATTTTGATGGCATTAGTTATAGAAACCAATATTAAATTCCCATAATATTCGAGTTATTCATGGAAATAAATATTCAAAATTTTCTCGTTTTTTCTAAATTTGAATTGCGTCATACGTTAGCAGTGTACGAGTATTTCGTGGATGTAAAAAATTACATACGAAATAATGAAGATGCAACCACTTTAATAGCAATGACTTCGTCATGTTGCGTCATTTAATTAAACTATAACTTATCAAATTATTATCTGAGGTCACATGTGTCGTGTGATCCGTTAATCTTTAATTTAAATGTTTATATTATTTTTCATTATCTTGTCTCACAACATAATTTATTCTGAATCATTCTATCTAATAATTCATTATTTCTAAATTTGAATAGTTAATTTAATAAGTTTTTTATTTTTTTTTTAAATGATTGGGATCACCCGTTAAAGATACCTTAGCTAACATTATAACAAAAAACCCAAAAGCTACCCGACGACAACTGGTTACAGATTAGTTTATTATTTTAATAATTACGTTTGGTTATCAAAAGCCGTTGGGTTTGTTTTTTGTGCACTGAAGGTGGTATACCGAAAAATAATTTTATCAACTCTGTTACTGCTTTATCATCATCCTAACCCATAGCATCCCACAGCTGATCGTGAGTCTCTCTTGAATGACAGAAATGGTCAAGCTTTGATCTTCCACGCTGGCTATCGCAACGACGACGCCATGAAATTATATTCATATTGTTCATCACATTAATGTTTTAGCGTGCTGTAATGAACTTGCCGACACGTTTTTTGTTTGGAATTAGCCTCTCTATATGTAGTACTTAGGTACATCTTAGTGAATACATGTTATAATGTATAAATACAACAGTAAACTGTACAGATAAATCCACTTAGAAATGAAATTTGGAAGTTTAACTTAACATTTTTAAAAGGGTTATTGTTTAGTGTTATTTTGTTAATAGCTAGGAAATACGGGGGCTATAATAACTTGCTTTGGTAATAACGAATAATCTTATTTAAAAAAATAATTTTTTTTACACGAAATATTAAAATTACATTATATCCTTGATTTCTGAATATATATATAGTATTTCCAGACAGGTCACACAGCGCCATCTAGTTTCCGTGGTAAGCTACAAGGCTTGTGTTACGGAAACTAGATGGTTGATAAACTACATATTATACTTTTTTTTTTGTAAATATATACATATTATACATATAAACACCCAGACCGAGACAAATTATACAATGTACAACTTGCCCCCGGTGGGAATCGAACCCACGACCTCCCTAGTTCACGGCAACGTTTGTTACCACTAGACCACGGAGGCGGTCATGTTACAATCATGTAGCTTAAAGAATGTCAAATGGGTTTATAAAAGACAAACCTAGATAATTAAGTTCTGTTTACAAACCACAGAAGTAGTACCTACTTTGTGAATAATAATAATTATGTACCAGAATGATAGTAACACATAAAGTGGCCTAATATTACTAGAACTAACATACGAACCAGATGTATGCGCCATGCTTTGCCTACTCTCATTACGTAAATTGCGACAAATCATGAATACATCTTGCGTGTTAAAACATGTTAAAATCAATCAACAGCGCTACTTGTTTTAATAGTTAGACGCTATTGGCCTAGTCATTGTGTGTAGTGGAGAAAAAAGGAGTAGAATGATGATGTTAATAACTTTTTGGAATTCCGGGATAAGTGTGTCGTAGAACCAACAAGCACACGGGAAGATGTGTAGGTCTATATCTGTATATAATCTTTAAATAAATATATTTTGTGTTTTGTTCTCAGGTGGATAGCGGCGGCGGTGGCACAGCTGAAGTGATGGTGTACTCGCTTGGCTGGGGCATGGGGGAGCCGGAGCGGTGCAGCGCTGACCGCAAGCGCTCGCAGCCGTTGGTTCAGCTACCCTCGTCGCTGTCCCTTGACGAGGGACATGAGGTAGACGTTCTACCGCTTAACAATCAAGTAAGTACATGTTATTCGTATGTCGCTTTCATCAAGGATTCTGAGATACATACAAGGTATTGTCAAAGTTTTGTGATTATACAGTTTTCTGTAATGGTGACTATGTTTCTTTATTAGACTTTTATCGCTTATTTTTACAACACCTTTAGCACAATAACTCTTTTTTCTTAGATTAGAAATTTACGCTTGATTATTGTCAAAACCTTAAAGAGCTGCTATGAAATGCGTGTTGTAATAGTTATCTTTTGTATTGTTTTTAGCATACTGTTAAGTACAAACGAACTATCCAAGTTTTTAAATAAAAAAATATATACAAAACGTAGTAGCTAACATAACAAAACAATGTAACCAAAATTGTTTATCAAGTAGAAACGTAATTTTCGCAGGTGTGAAGTTATTTTGAAGCGATAATTTTACACCTACTGGTACAGATAGTAGACGGATTGTGATTAACTAGGTCGACTCGGAAGTTGTTTTTTCTGCATGCGTTGATTCTACACGGACTTGGTTTCTATAATTTCAAATAACGCTATTAGTTATGCTTTGGCACGTGATTTGCAGATCTTTGAAAAGTACAAGTAAATAAATAATTATTTAATGTTATTTTCTCTTTATTAATTACTAGTTTTTTTTTAATAACTTTTATTGAAGCTATAGTCAACATGGGACTGACTGTCTTCCTATTGACACAAGTTTATTTGGTTAGGACTAATTTATTATTTTTAAAATGGTCTATCATTGTGGTCAAAGACAAACCTCTTCCAGCAGATATTCTTCTCTTACTATTTCTGCAGTTCGCATTGGAATAGGCTACATTTGTCAATCAGAATCAATCAGGCTCCGTCTTTAATACCGCCTGTAATTGTCAAAAAGCATTTTTTTTTAACTTAAGAAGTCATTGGTAGAACCCCTCTTCAAAATAAAAAAGGCATTATTTTAAAAGATAATAATCATTATCAAAAACAAAACACTACTGTATGGTGAAAAAGGTCGCGTCTGATAATCACGATATCCATCGTGATACATACCTAAAAGCTGGGGAGCTATAAGGCCATTTGTAGAAAGGACGATTATCTTTTGACATGTTTTACGTACTGCACGTCATTGCCTTATATACCTAAAGTGACAAACTAACTACCAATCACGTGGAACCAAAACGTTGATCATTGATGATTGATTATGCTTTCTGCAGCCGGCCGTAAGTGTTATTGTTAATTTATCTCGCTCACAGCCGAGAGACGAAATAGAGAGAGAAAGAATTACGGAAGTCAACGTTCGCGCGATCTTCGACCTTTCGCTACCTACTTGATTAGGGTCAGTATGAGTGGCGATATTTTTAGGAAAACTTCTCTGCACCGTAACTTAAGATATTATTACTGAATAATTAAAATAAAATAGACGTAGTTCTTTATTTTTATTCTAGATTATAACGTAAAAATATTACTCTTTAATCATTTCCACGCAGTACATTTAACGAGTATATTTAAAAAAATATTAATTACTTTTTAAAAAAACAAAATAACATCTAATTTCCAGATTTTGACATCTAGATAATTATTATATAAGTATTAATTTAAGTTTAAGTAATAATTACATTGTATGCATTATTATTATTAAATATACTTGAACAATATACTCGTATACGCTACGCTATATAATTATGTAATAAAATGAGGGATGGAACCTCAGAGGTTTTACTAATCTAATCTTATCAATTAATGCTAAAACCCTGACCGCTTGATCAAATTGGGTCAATGCGTAGGCCTATTTCAACACACTTTATCCTTAAAATATTTGTATGGAAGATGTGTATGATATTGTACCAAACTCGAGAAATATCACAAATAAATAAAAATTTATTTATTTAAATTCATAAATATTATTGTGTTCCGACCAGAAATCGAACCCGGTACCTCCGAGTCTAAATCCACGGACTTAACCTCTTGACCACGGAGGCAGTCTTGGAAAGCAAAGAGTTGGAACACTTTTTATCTATCCCACATATATAAAAATCTATTTTGCACGGTCCCTCTGAAACTAAAAAATTGTCCCATTCGATTTAAATATATAATATTTTCGTTTTGTTCACCTCAAAACGGAGGGGTGGTTCGTTATTCTGTCTTGCCTTTACTACTGGACCTATTTAGATTATAATCCGAAGTATATTAATTTTAATTACAAACGAGTTTTATTTAAGCAATCGAAACTCCGTACACAATGCGGTCAATATGTGTTATAGATCCCCTGATGGAGCCAAGGCCCGTTGTAAGTTAACTCTTGGCTGGAGTTGTAATGTTAATGGACTATATTCTGGTTTGATGCGTTTATTGCATTTACGCCGTAGATGATGTGTTGGAGAGGTGGCCCGACAATGAATAAACGGTACATTATCATCATCACGACCGACTTTCAGGGTGGTCAGAAACCACGCTTATAAAGAAGCGGATTCACATTTAGCTAACTTGCTTTTTAGCTAAGCTTGTCATGATTGGCAAAGTTTAATATCAACACCATGTGTAAAAGCACGTCATACAATCGGATTTACCTGACTTGATCGTAACTATTTGTTTATTAATTTCTTTAGTCGTCTAGAAAGTCAATATTCTGAGATAAAGAACGTGTATTTTGTGTGAAATTTATAAAACTAAATCAACAAGCATGTCTGCTTGGATGTCTTTCTTTTGGAGATCTTGTGACTTTTGCTTTTATTTGGTAATTAAATTCTTCGCGACAATATTCAGCTCCTTCTTTGTGTGTTCTACAAAGAACAGCGACAAAGCTTGTATGTTGACAAAGAAGTAAGACATATGCGTTTAAATTTGTTCGATTTGTGAATCGAGGTCGTCGCGCCGTGTGACGCTATGATGCGACATTTTGGTAGAGCCCCGTAGGGTCAACGTGCCGACGGAGCACCTCTCTGTGTGATCTGGTTCCAACGATTCAATGCTTACCGTTGATTACTATCAATTTATACGATATATATTTTTGGAACAGTTTACTATTTTGCAAAATGTAAAGCAACTGCATCTTCTACTTTTGCTTCAGCGAAATAACTTTTTATTAAAAACGAAATGCGTACTTGTGGTTCTATTCCAAGCGCATTAACATATTAGTAACTTTGTCTGATAGCTTATATGTGACAAAGAGTTCATGTACTTTTTGTTCTAATTGTAATTTTATGACAACTAAATGATGTCGTCGTTATCTTCCTATCAACCTGCTGCTAATGTTAGCGTGGTTTGGTATACTCTTACTTGTAGTCAGACCTCTTATGTCCTTCAAAGAGAATATCTTGGTCAGTCAGGCGTTATGGGTTGATATTAATTCTTCACCTCCTTGCGTTTAAATAACATTTATCAGATAAATATTTACAGGGATTTTTGGATTATGTTATCAGGTTAACTAATTTGGTTTGGAATATAGTAATTATTTAAAGGAGATTATTTATGTTGATAGTTAAAGACGTCCTTGCTTTGTTTCGGCGCATTGTCCTCTTATCAGATAATTCCAATTAGACCGTTCTGTGTTGTTGACATCCATAATGACCAGTGCGTTTAATGTTAAGTAGCTCAATAATTATTATTTGCGGTACTGAACATTCTCTATGCCACGGGATCTAGGTATGCGCTGGATCTTCGGAAATTTATTTATTTATTTCAAAACTTTAATGCACAAAGTAGAAAAGGCGGACTTAATGCCCGTAGACATTTTCTGACAGCCAAACCTTTGGGACTAATTCGAACAACTGTAAATGAAAATAACTTATTATAAAATATTTGAAGGGATTTAGCTTCGGTATTTCTTCTATGGATAGATACTGACATTGACTGCCTTTTTAAATTAGTAAGCTAAAGTGAATGGGCCGCATCTGTCTGTCGTATAACCGATGGCCGATGGAATAAACCTTGCACCCACCTGATGGTAAGTGGCGCGCAATGTTATTAACCGGAATCAGACACTCATGACTAACATCAGTCCCTAACACTATGCCGGCTATTCGAGCCTGATCCCGAAACGTCTGGATACACTACTGGGTTTATCGGCACGAACGGTGGATACTTCCCCGTCCCGGCAGACTGAGCTAATTACCACCATCAGTCCGCCTACAACCTATTGTAATTATTATTATTATTAACCTATTATATTTTGTGGAGACCACTGAGGGAAAGACATAGTGGGAAGACGTCTGTAAGGATGGACAGATGACCTAAATGTGAATGTGTGATGTCGCTTGTGGAAGCGAGGTTTATGAGGGTGGCAGGTGATCGTATGAAATGCTAATGCTTGGGGGAAATCTATTTCTAGAGGATGAAATACAACAGATAGTGGTGTTATTGGGGGTTTTTATCTCAGATTTGGGTAACAATGTCACAATTTTAAGCAGAATAATAACGTTCTCTCTGTCGTACAATACGAGGCCAGCGATAGACAAAGATAACGTTATACAAAACCAAAATAACGATCATTTGTCACTCTTGTTGTCAGCGCTGAGTCATATACGAGTATTAATTACATGCGCATAAGTTTCGTTTCTCTTCAATCCCGCCAATCCCGCGCGGGATCTTATTTAATTTACGACCTGGATTAATCCAGCGCATAGCATATATAAATTTATATATACAAATATTAAGCGTAGTTAATAACAATAGGCAGTTGCGAGTTTTTGAACAATGGTATAATACCTACAGTTGACATTGCCTGTTCTGATTGTTAATTATTTAAAATTTATTAAATATGTACAGATGTAGTGCATAATGGTTTTCTATCGTATTTTATCGGAAAAGTTCGTATTTATCGTGCTCTCTCTTTCTTCGGGTGGTTGTAACCGTTGTAAATACTCGTATTATATAATATCATTTTTCATTTTGGCATTTGAGTCTAAATAATAAAGATACATATTAATGTATATGAAGATGTCATTTATTAATACAATAATTGATTGACATTTTGGGTGCCGTCGTATTCCGATTGAGACCAAAGTTTTCCCGATAAAACGGTTACGGCCACACGAGGCGGTTCTGCAAAGAGACCGCGGAGTCGTGTGGCCACTGCACCGGCATCCACCAGTGTGCCGAGTGCACAAGGAGGTCGGAAGGACATCCGCCCGAGTGCAGAAATTGTGCCTCTGCCGGCATAGCCGATAGGGCACACACTGCATTCAACACCGACTGTCAAGTCAGGAAAAAGTGGAACTCTATAGCGAGGTCCAGGGTCTCCTACCACTGTTTACACAGGCCCCTTGGGGAACACGTTAGGACGGCATCGGCAAACTTTGGGGAACCGACTTAGCCTCAAGTTCCCGCAGGTCAATCTCCAGCGGAAGAAACTGGCCACGGCAGAGTTGATGCTGGAGGCGGCCCGAGGCGGCGTATCAGTAGCCCTGGTTCAGGAACCGTATACGCGGGCGAACTGGCACAGCCCGCGGGAACATTATGCACTTTATCTGTAATTCATTATCAGTTTCTCAAAGAATAAAAAAGATCTTCAACTTTTTGATTATAAGACACTAGTTTGGCTCGACTAACAAAGCGACAAGCCAATTAAACCTATAACAATTATCTTTTGTGAAAGAAACCGGAGATAAAGAGTTTACTATGCGATTTCATAATTTTAAGAACAATTCATAGATATTTTTCAAATTCCAATGTTGTTTTGGTTTAACAGTGTTTAATGATATACTTGTAAATGTTAAAGAGTGAGGATTAGCGTTGTGTGAAGGTAAAGAGTTACAAATAACTTGGAATTATTTGTATTCTCCGTGGTTGTTGCCTCGTGAGGGAAATGAACTGTTTGATGTCAAGGATATTCTTAAGAATTTAGAGAATTCTGAATTTTGTCGGTCGATCTCAGTGCTGCGACCTTACTGTACGAATTTACATTAGCAGGTTCCATTCCCTTCTTTTCTATTTATCTTTATTATTATTCCTAAAATACAGGTTAATTTGGTTAAGCATATCAGTGTTACTTTTTTTAGCTTAATCAATTTTGTATTCTTAAATTTAGAATCAACCTACCTATTTATTTTTTATTACTGTATTGCACTAAAATTGTAGATAGGCGGGCTTAATGACCAGGCATTTTCTAACAATCAACCAACTTTTTAATAATGATATTAAAGATACAGTCCCCTCACCAACTCGTTCTACTATTGTGGCGGGAGTAGGCTGAAATATGTTCTGAAAGACTTCATCTTCACAGCTCCTAGATTTTAGAACACAGAGTCCTAGACCTCCACATACAAGAAAAGTGTATTTTTTATTTTAAGGAAAGCGTTCTTACAACAGATCCACCACTGCTCTTCGAGTGTTATTATTTTAAGACTGTTCTGGCCTAGGTCGCTCTGTTGTAGGGGCTGTGATAATGAAACAAACAAACGGTCAACTACTAAGTATGTCTTGATGAAGTTTGCTGATGGTTACTAAGGATGGTGACCTACATTTATCAGTGAAAATACACTTATAATAGTTATGAACGGAATGACACTGCTTACTTAACACTGTCATTCCGTACCATGCGTTCTTAATTGTAAGATATAAAAAAAACATCACGACCGTTTCCCTTTCGGGGTGGTTCATATTTAGCCAAATTTACTACTCTTTATATATTCTATATATTTTTATTTTATCTTTATATTTTTACTTTATATCTTTATACATTTTATAACTTTACGTCGATGTCTCCTGCATATCAAACTCGAGAAATATCACAAATAAATTAAATATTACTTAAATGTATTTATTTACATTAATAAATATTTTTGTGTCCCTACCAGGAATCGAACCCGGTACCTCCGAGTCTAAATCCACGGACTTAACCGCTAGATCGCCTGGGATCCTAAATGACAGGTCTAACTTAGTTAGACTTAGTTTAGGAGTCAGTGTGTAAATCAATTTGTTAATTGTACTTTTATGAACAATAAAATATTTTGTATTTGTATTTTGTATTTAGACCACGGAGGCAGTTTTGTAAGATCAACAAAATTATTAATTTAAGAGTGCACGTCTAACACAACCATAACTGGCAATGATTGTCATATACTCATTCTATGACGATTAGCCCTGTCTTGTTACATGTTTAACTCAATTTAACTGTTTAAGGTTTCCAAAAAAATTGTATGCTAAGAAAAATATAAGTCGGTAATAACTTTTTGGTTTAAAGCAATGTAATTGACGTAAGCTGTCGCGAACTCCCCGGTTAAGGACCGGGGCTCGACAAATAAAACAACAAATAACGGGTCGTTGATTTATTGTATATTCAGTTGAGGACACTTCCGCACATTTAGGAGTGTAGGTAATCTAGCTAATGCTTATCTCGTGTAGCAGCCGGGCGTGAAGAAGTGACGCTCGGCTGGTGGGGAGTTGGGCGACGGACGAGATGAGTCTCCGGAAGCCCGCGGAGCTTCTAACCCAAATCTGGTTCCCCAATTAGGGGATTACGGTCGCTTGGTGATTTTAATGTGGGCTTGAACGAAGTTACAATTAATATTTTATTTATTATTTGTCGGAGCACCCGCAAAAAGAAAGTGCGCAGAAAAGGTTTCAAAATTAATGAGGAACGGCTGATTTTGACACATTGCGTACCGTCCCTGAGCGTTCTGTTTCTCCGAGTTCATCGCATAACGCATTAATGCGTTTCTATTAGAACAAATATAAACTGCCATGTTACAAAGCATATGCTATACAAAGTCCAAGCACGCATTATAGATTACATACTAAGATTGCACGTGTAATTTTAATATCAGAACAAATTGTCGAATTGGCATTTTGTCAAGTTATCTCTTACTTGTTTTGTGCAAAAAATGGTTGTCTTTGATTTAAGTACCAAAATGGGTGTAGTTTTGTATATTTCCTCAAGTTTTGGGTATCTCATTGTCGTCAACGCTTTATTACTATATTTATTACACTAGTTTAATGCTATAAAAATATTTATTTTTATGTCGGATAAAACTTCAGACACACGTTCTTAGTGGATTTATTGAATCGTAGACGTAAATAGATAATATATACTTCAGTAATGTACTATTTATTAGCTTTTAAGACGCACTTAACATTATTTATTTTATATCATCATCACGACCGTTTTTATTTAGAAGCGGATTCACATTTAGCCAACTTTACTATAGGCCAATCATAAAAAGTGGCAAGCTCGTCGATGTCTCTAGCGTACCAATCTCGAGAAATGTCACAAATAAATTAAATTTTAATAATTTGAATCAATATAATATGGTGTCCCGACCAGGAATCGAACCCGGTACCTCCGAGTCTAAATCTACGGACTTAACTGCTAGCCCACGGAGGCAGTCATATCATTCTCATATATCATTTATAATAATAACGAGAATAATCAAAATGGCTGAATAGTAAACGCATTAAAACAAAAAAAGGGCTTATATTGGCTGACCCTTTGAACAAAGACTCAAAAGGATTTTTTTATTTATGTAATTTACTAACAAAAGATGCATAATTGTCTTTATTTAAGATTCGCTTTTAAAACACATTCTTACTTCTAACATAGCCTTCTGCAGCTTCGTTGACATTTTATTTGGGTTACACGCGTATATTTGAAAAATTGACGAGTGTTGATGAAGTGATATGAGAAATGACGCTCTCTGCCCACTCCTTAAGGAAACTGGAAGAAAGATATGTATGTATTGTTAAAATAAAACTACATCACTGGTTTTAAATTCAGGAATTTAATAATTACAACATCGCCAACACCAAGGCAAGTCGGCAATTTGACAGACGAGTGACGTCCTTAGAAGAGTAGTGTTATAGTCTATTAGTAATTGAATGATTATTTTCGATGCATTCTTAATTAATATTCTAACAGTACGAGGGGCGTTCAAAATATTCTCGGTATTGATACGTTACAACCTCTTTTATATATATATTTGTTACTGGCCGCTAAGATTCATCCATTGACATTAAAAAAAAGTAAAATTGGAACCGAGATGTTCTTTTGTTTTTCTGCAATTGCCGAACAAACATGAACACCATGAGCGAATTAACAATTTTAACGAAATTAGAGCACCGATCCGTCATAAAATTCTTGACAAAACAGGGTAAAAATCAAAAAACCATAAAAGAGGAAATGGATTGTGTTTACCGTGAGTCTGCTCCTTCTTTATCTACTATTCAAAAATGGTCAAGCGAATTTAAGCGTGGAAGGGAGAGTATTGAAGATGACCCTAGACCTGGCCGGCCTGTAGTGGCTACCTCACAAGAAAATATTGATAAAGTGGAAAAACTTATATTGGAAGACGGCCGAGTGAAGGTAAAATCTATAGCTCAAGTAACCAATCTCTCTATTGGTACCGTACATGACATTATACATGACCATCTTAATATGTCAAAAGTAAGTGCAAGATGGGTTCCGCGAATGCTGACGCTTCTTCAAAAGGATATGCGTGTGGCTTGCTGTTCAGATTTTATCGACCTGTGTGGTGAAAATCCCGATGAGGTGCTGCAAAAAATAGTTACTGGAGATGAAACCTGGGTTCATCATTATGACCCAGAGAGCAAACAGGAGTCCATGCAGTGGCACATTAAGGGTTCAGCTCATCCCAAGAAGTTCAAGGTAATCCCGTCAGCTGGCAAGGTCATGGCCACAATATTTTGGGATTGTGAAGGAGTTTTGCTTATCGATTATAAAGAAAAAGGTGTAAATATCACAGGGCAGTACTACGCTAACGTTATACGTCAATTAAGAGATGCGATCAAAGAAAAGAGGCGAGGAAAGTTAACCAAAGGTGTTCTGCTTCTGCATGACAACGCCCCTGTCCATACTGCTCATATTGCCAAGGCAGCTATTGTTGAATGTGGGTTTGAAACTGTTACTCATCCACCCTATAGTCCGGACTTAGCCCCAAGCGACTTCTTTTTGTTTCCCAATCTTAAAAAGGATCTGCGTGGAAATAAATTTTCTGACGATGAAGCGTTGAAGACGGCCGTGGAGGAGCATTTTTACACCAAAGATAAAAAATATTTTTATGAGGGATTAAAAAAAATAATTGATCGATCTTATAAGTGTATGAACATAGGGGGGGAGTATATTGAAAAATAAAAATATCAAACTTTTCGTACTTGTTTGTTTTTATCCACATACCGAGAATATTTTGAACGCCCCTCGTATGTACACGCATTACACAAGACGACTCTCCAACAACGTGATTAGCAATTGAATTCATCTTTTTCTATATTTAATGTATTGTTTTGCCTCTGCAAAAGTGTGTTCATGTTACTTTTTTTTTGTTCTCTTCCCCCGATGGATGATGAATGAGGTGATAGGGAAGGCAAAGAGTCTAGCCCATACAGCCAAGTCTGACGTAATATATCTTTATTTTTATGAGTTAATGAGGTCATCATCAAATTCCAGATGCTGCAGAATTTGATGCTTTTCTTGGAGTCACTCGCGGCATTATAGCCCAAACACGTCGTGTAAAATATGGGAGTCCACAGCGCGGGAAAACCGCAAAAAATAAACTGCAACTTGTGCCCCATATTCAAAGTCCAATTTATCGTTTTCCATAACTATTCACCTTGTAGAACATTATTAAACAAAACAACACCACTTTTGACCAACAATATTCACAGTAAATTAATTTACAAAACAAACACTTGTACTCGACATGTCCGCGCAAAATGGCGCGAAGGACTCGTGTTCATGTTACTTGCGGCTTTGTATTTACTTACGAGTATAGTGCTCTGGAGGCAAAGTCAAGGTTGATAAAATATCACATATATTATAGGTACCTTAATATAGTTCTTAACTAATTTCTATATTATATACATTAATATTTAGGTATTTATCGAATTAGTGGCATTCACAACTTTATGCGTTTCATTACGGATTTCCAAAATGTGTTCTTTCTAGCTCATACTAATAATGTCGGTTTGCAGGTGGGCGGTCACACGAGACTCCTAGAGCTAGATGACAGCACTGTCATCAAACCTCTTAACATAAGAGAACTGCATTTCTACCAGAACATTCCTGAAGATATACAAAACTTTGTACCGAGATATAAAGGTAAGCATCTACAACAGAATTGAATTAGTTCTGTATATTATCTTTGTGTTTTAAAATTAATGCTCCTACAGTTACGCTTTTTCGTTTCGCTCAATGCATCATCTCGTTCATGCATTTATATTTTTTCAAAATCTTTTTTACCTTTACTGCAATTTGTGTTTTGTTTTTATGGAATAGTGAGCACTGAGGAATTCATTTGCATTTTTAAAATACAATACAAATACTTGTATCATATTTGCCATATTGTAAATGCGAAAGAAGTTTGTCTTTCTGTCTGTATGTTTCTCACGCTTAAACCTATAGTTCGACATAGAATATATATAATATATGTCGATATACAAGTCATTAGTGTTGCCCAAAGCAAGACCACGACCAAGACTAGCCAACCAAGTCCTGGTCTTGCAACAAAACAGCTGGTCTCGGTGTTGGTCTTGGTCTTGCACTCCTAAAGTTATATAGTATAAAAACCTTGTGAGACTTTAGTGTATGTCCGCAAACTATTATCGCAAGAACTACTAGTCTGATTTGCTTGAAATTTGGAATCGATCTTGTTGACCAAGATTATATTAAAATTCATACAGCTTGTAATAATAACTCTATATTCGCATTCATCGCTTTCCATGATGGTAATATTAGTCAGTAATAACAACTTTGACAAAGCAAAAAATCATCAGTGTCATATCGGAACAGTAGATAGTTTTGGAGATATTTATACAGACAGTTACCAGAGCCATCCATTCGATATTTTTCCCCATTAACCCTAAAAAGACGCAGACTACGGACACAGTTACAATTGCAAAGTAAAAAAAAAAAAAAGAATTTTATTTTGCAAAAGACTTACGCATATCGGTGGTCTTGCTCGAAGACCAAGTTTGCAAGACGAAGACCAAGATTGGGCAACACGTCAATCACATTTTCAACAACCTGTCGCTATTCGAGCCAACCCGCGTTACACACCTAGTTATTGATATTAATTAGTTATTATACTGAAATGGTTTTTACTATTACTAATTGGTTAATAGTATCACTTGTAATCGTTAAATTTTGTTACATATTTTAATCAACAATTATTGGTTTTACCATACCTACTTATTGCAGCAGGTAGGTACCTTCTGGAACTACTTAGTAATCAATTATAATCATTTTCTTATCTACGAGTAAATTACGTCATTCAAACATGTGTTATTTACAACCCGTGTTATTTAATCGATAAAACCTTAAATTTTTTATTTTGTTTCTATTAGTAGCAATTTCTATGTAATCTAGAATCGCTATAAACTAGCTGTTTAATCCGGCTTTGCCCGAGATTAAAGTGATTTGCAAAAAAAACTTCACGCGGCTGTGGGGTTACATGTTTTGGGCAGACGATAACGTCATATAGATTATATCCATCCCTGGATTCCAAAGAAATATATCTAATAAATATTATAGACAGACATTAATTAATTCAATTTAAATAGTGTTGCACGGTCTTACAGTCTTCCCTAGTCTTAGTATTGGGTTTTTAAAATTGTAACTGCGTTATGTCTTTTGAAAAATCTCCAAATCAGTATTGATGTGAAACGCAAAAAAAGACAAAGTTGTTTGTATTGATGAATAAAACATAATGTTAAGCGTTATACGAGTATCGTTTTTGTTACTACCTTTGTATACATGTTGGTCAATAAGATCTATAACTATTACAAATTTCAAGTAAATCAAACCAGAGCCCCGATTCTTGCGCCTTCGACATGAATGTCCGCTCGATTTGCTCGAATAAACTGTCAGTTTTCTATGGAGATCTGTCGCATTACATTCGAATATTTTGAACCGACACGCAATTCGAAATCGTCAGATTTAGGCCCCTAAAGCTCTTGAGATAGTAGTCATACCGCGTGTAATTGTCAAAAGAGCAAATATTTTTTTAAGGCTTCAGATGTCATTAGTAGAACCTCTATTTGAAATAAAACGGTCACTTTTTGTAAAGATAAAAATATTATCCGAAAAAACAAAACACTACTGCATGGTGAATAAGGTCGCGTCTGAAAATCGCGGTACCCGTGGTGATAAATACCTAAAGGCTGGGGAGTGTTATTATTAAATGATCTCGCCAACAGCCAAAAGACGAAATACAGAGAGAACGAATTACGTAAGTCAAAGTTCGCGCGATCGTCGACCTCTCGCTACCTACTTGATTAGGGTCAGTATGAGTGGCGATATTTTTAGGAAAACTTCTCTGCACCGTAACTTAAGATATTATTACTGAATAATTAAAATAAATTCAAGTTGTTCTTTATTTTTATTCTAGATTATAATATTAAAATATTTGCTTATTAATGAATTCCACGCAGTATATTACGGATTTACATTTTGAGTCAGAGCAAGAATCTTGTGAGACTCTTGCGCAAGAGTAAGATTAAGACTGCAAGAACAATACAAGACTTGTAATCGGTCTAGTAATATAAAAGTAAAGGATTCAAGAACAGACATATGTATATACGGACAAATTTTCTTTCACATTTATAGTACTACTATGGATATGTTTTATGGTAACAGACATCTGATTATTATTTATTTAATAAATAAAATTAGATATATTTTTCTTCTACAATTAAACAATCTTTTTGAAATATATAAAACTAGTTGCTAACAGTGAATCATTATTAGAAATGTTTTTCTCAGTACCCAATACTGTTTTGTCATTATTCATCTTTGCCATAAGATTTGTGATTTTTTATAATTTATGTAAGAGATGTAAAAATGTGTGAAAAAACAAACCCGTCAATCGCTTCATTGAACGTTAAAAATATCAATATGAAAAATAATATTAATTAACAGTTAGATTTTAAATAAATAAAATCATTTATTTGCAATCAATAAATGCCCACATTTGTTAGTATACAGTCCCTTAAATCCAGTGTTAGTATTGTCACATATATTAAATTTACGGAAAGTATGTGCCGTGCCACTTTTT
This sequence comes from Tinea semifulvella, assembly GCA_910589645.1. NCBI lineage: Eukaryota > Metazoa > Arthropoda > Insecta > Lepidoptera > Tineidae > Tinea > Tinea semifulvella. The sequence goes on from OU342596.1 coordinate 5,170,013, forward strand.
TCTAGATGCAGTTAAAAAAAAAACAATTTTTAATTAAAAAGTGCCTTCTGATTAAACGCTAGTAACTACACAATTATTTCAAATATACTTTCATCAATGTTTACCGGTTTATGAACGTACTGCGCAATTTAAAAATAAACATGTTTATCGTTTTCGTTTGAATAATAAAATTTATTGGCCAGAATATTTGTTTGCTTAGTAATTCAGTCACAACGGTGTGTTTTATCTAACTTAATACAAGTACTTTTATTTATTATCGCTTCCACGGTTGACTAATTCGTTGTATATTTCATATTATTATACTGCGTCCGTAGTCTAGCAGTTGAGTCCGTGGATTTAGACTCAGACCTCCGGTACCTACCGGCTTCGATTACTGGGCGGGACACAATATATATATATTTTGTGATATTCTCGAGTTTGGTATCCTAGATACATAGACAAGCTTGCCACTTGTCATATTACAAACTACAACATACACAATTATAAAATTACAAATAATTAATTGTATTTAGAGCGGTACATTACAACCAAAATGAACATTATTAATCTTAAAATAGCTGCTGTAATTAGTCATTGCGATATTACAAACAACGACATATACAATTATAAAATAAATAAATAAAAATATTTTATTATAGCTGCTGTAATAGGGCATTGTGATATTATTATTTATAAGATAAGACATTAACACCTAATATTTCGTCATGATCGTAGAACAGTGTCGGATTTAAAAAAATACCCATAATTTTGCATATATATTTATATATAGTTTTATATTGTTTGTGGTCTGTAATTTATAGTGCAAATATTAGAAAGGGTTCCAAAATGAAATCTAGAAGGTTTGCACTTATTATGAGACTTAAAAAGTGACAAAAAAACAGTCGAAATGACAGTTGAATGGCCGCCATGAAAATTTTAAATATAACAGATCCGTCACTGTTCTACGATCATGACGATTTGTTTGTAAGGCGGCAGACGGGTTTGCGAATGATTGTTGTTGGCACAAGTGAGTGTAATAAGACGGGGGGAGGAACAAAATATTAGTTTCGTTGTTGTCGCAAGGGCTGTGGCGCTGCAGCGGCCGGAGGCTCCCCGGATGACGGCCACTGCCTCGCGGTAAAATAACCTTATGGGTTTGTAAACTTTTACTTAAACCTACAAACTCACAACGACACCACACCATGGGGCTTTCATAAATCACAAGACGCTTTAAGTCACTAGTGTAAAAAAAATATGCCGAGATTCCTCACTGGTTTATCTCGCTACATAGATATCATACATCCGTGTAAAACCAATATACACATACAGATGTATCACAGTGAGATATCTTTTTACATATTTTCACCCTTAGGTATTAAAATTACCCTCGATTTCTGGTTAGGATGTTTTTAAGATTTTGCATTTATTAAACTAGTTGTGTAATTTTCTTAAATCAAATTATTTATTGACTTTTCAACAAATCATATTAACAAGTTTAATAATAATAATAAATTATTTATTTCAGAATTAATTCCATAATTATTAGTAACATTCCAACTTAGAACTATGTTAGTACACATTAATTAAAAAGTTAAAAAGGCAAAAATAATAATAATAATAACAATACCTAGTACTTAATTTAATTTAAATAATATTAATTCTTAAATATCTGTGGGGATATTTATACTACGCAAATGCTGTACATATTTAATTTACACATTCCCAGTTACAACTCCGTTCAAATGCGTTCGTATATACTTTACCCCAAAGGGTATATATATATATGTTTATTATTATTATTTATACTAGCACGAATTGTGACCTTGCGCCTACCTGGTAATTGGCGCGCGAGGTCCATGAATGTTAGCAACCGGAATCAGACACTCATGACTGACATCGGTCCCTAACACTATGCCGACTTGACTGGGGATGACGGCAATTCGCGAGCCTGTTCCCGAAATGTGTGGATACAATTTACTGGGTTTATCGGCACGAACGGTGGATACCTCTTCGCCCGAGCAAACTGGGCAAATTACCACCTATTTGTATCGTTGAAAATATGTGCCATTTGCAATGATGTTAAATGTTTTTTTTTACTTTGAAGGAGAACTAATATTGTAAGCTTGCAATGGTGATATTTATATAAAAATAACACCGTTTGAAACAAGACTTACTTAAATACTTAGGCTGGATTGTATATAACCAAAACCTAGTATGTAATGGGGTGTATCACCAACTTTTTATCACGATAGATGGCGCATGATAGACGGTACCCAATAGAACTGTCAGTTGCATATAAAACTTGTATTTTTATTACGAAATTTATTATTTTCTGGTTATATTGCCTCAGTGAGCAGCTTTTAAGTGTACAAATCAAGATTTCCAAGCGAAATCAAAGATATGGTGATCTCAAAATTGCCGTTCTATTAATTAAACCTTTTTTCTTTTTAAAGACGGTGTTCGCTTTCCTAATTCGTCTTTAAATGTAGGTAACGTTAAGTTAAAATTATTATTTTTGTTATAAAAATAAAAAAAACCACAAAAACATTTAAAAAATGATCCGTCATAGCTGTAAACAAGGTGCCAGTGCCACTAGCGACATCTACAAAAAGCTTTGCCTGATACACCCCATTGTAAATAAAAAAATGACGTCGTATGCACCAGCTAACGGCTGAGCTTCAAAATAAATCTGCTATTAAATATAATAAAAACATAAGTATATACAATTTACCAATAGTTCAGTAATAGTTTGGTTATTACTTAATACATAAAGTAGGACTAAACATTAAGTTAATTATTATTACGATCAGTAGAGGGTAGTTCTAAGATTACTTACTTTGGTTGAACCAATAAGTGCCTTATTCCAAAATTATTAAAAATATTATTTTGAAAGGGGTTAGTTCATTATGTGATTAAAAAGCTAAAATGTGATTTATAGATGCCCCTTATACACGAAGGGCTTTCACAAACAGAAGACAGTCACGTGTTCAAGGGTTCTGTGTTTAATGCAAGTGAAAGAAAGACACGCGAGCAACAACTCTCATTGAACGTGGAAGTTTACACGTGACCGCATTTTGTCTGCAAAATCCTTTAACTATACGTTACGTTTACACGACACATTATTCAGATTTTTAATTAGAAGCGGAATGTCAAATTTGAAATCTAAGCTCTGTTTAAAAAAAAACTTGATTTTTATTGTTGTGGTATTAACGAGCTGTAAAATTGGCGCGATCCACTCTTGGAATTTCTTGATCTTAATATTTAAAAAATATCGTGTTTATGTATTATGTACCATTTATAAATTTAAAAAAATATATTCATTTATTTCACGTCAAGTTTACCGGTCAATAAAGAAAAATAACAGTGCATTTTGCATAATTATCCGAGTATTAATACTCGCTGTCGCTTTTATACATAAAAATCTAGTACAAATATTGCCTTGTGAACGTAATTTTACACGCACAGATCGCTCGCTAATTCGTCAGCAGTGATTTCTATTACTATGAAAGTCTCTACAATGTTTTTGTTCTTGATATTAAAATCTTGAATCTTTATATGACCTCAAAAACCAATTAGAGAGCGGTCATAATTTACAACCTAATTTTGTACAAGTCTAAATTACACATTTTGTATACACTATTAAAATTTCGTCATTTATACTTGAAAATAAAAGTCACATTAATTTAAAAAAAAAACATATCCTCACATACACAGCTACACACGCATTAATACAAACCTTTAAATTACTTTACATAAATTAAGTAACTGTTTAATTATTTATTGCGTAAAGCCCTTATGAATTTGTTAATTTAATATTTTAGATTTACAGTTAACCAAAGTGTTTTGCAATAGAGGTGAGAACTTCGTAACTTTAGTGCTGTTTACGTAGTGATAGTGTTGTGAATTGTGTGCTGATGGCGAGGGTTATTGTTTCAGGCGTGATGCAGGCCTCTAGCACGGGCGGCAAACTGGACAAGCGGTACTCTCCTTGTTTCCGCGACGAGAACGGACGCAAGCAATCTCTGGGCAACAAGCGCAAGCGCGACGACGTATTCAAGTGCGTATCCGGAGGCGTGGACATGCAATATGCACGCGTCCCACTCTGACAGTTGTGATGTGTCATTTATCATATTTCAGAAGCTTTGCCACCCCGGGCCGGCACTAACCGATCGTCGCCATTAAATCATACGGTCAGATCAAATATTTCCCACTAACGTGCGATGCGATCTATTCGCGCTCGGCGGCCTCCGAATGCGATTGCGACGCGGAGTCGTGGTAATTTTTTTAAATGCAATGATCTTAATCAACAAAATAATAACAATCCTAAAAGAATCTGTGTTTCAATTCGCTCCTACATATAGATCACGTAACGTCCAGACCCTTTGCACCGTCTTTATTCGATTCTTTCTCACTTACAGATTCAAAGTTCATAAAAATGGGAATGCAAACGAGGTGCTTAAGAGTATAGCGCATATCGACAATTCTAACAAACAATGTAAGTATTTATACCTACCTATAATACCTATATTATGTATAAAAATACCTATATACTTTTTATACCTGCCTAGCTAGACTGTAATAACATCGAGTCTGGTACGCTAGTGTGGTGTTAGAGGCAAATGCTGAGTATCTCGTGGACTGAGCATCGGACTAACGTGTCGATTTTAAAACATCTAGAATTATCGAATAGACTATCCACCATACGTCTTCGTCAATGCTCCGGTATTTCGGACACATTGCCAGGATGGGAGGAGATAACCTAGGACAAAAGCTTTCAACCAGTGTGTTCTTCCAGTAATGTTGTATGGAGCAGAGACGTGGACACTGACGGTGGGTCTGGTCCACAAGTTCAAGGTCGCTTAGCAAGCTATGGAGAGAGCTATGCTCGGGATTTCTCTGAAGGATAAAGTCAGAAATGTTGACATCCGTCAAAGAACCAAAGTTACCGACATAGCTTTCGAAATTAGCAAGTTGAAGTGGCAATGGGCTGGACACATCTGTCGCAGAAGCGATGAACGATGGAGTAAACGGGTCCTGCAGTGGAGACCACGTATTGGAAGACGCAGAGTGGGACGACCCCCCGCCAGATGGACAGATGACCTGAGGAAGGTCACTGGTGGGGGATGGAGGAGGGTGGCAGAAGATCGTGTGAAGTGGCGAGCCTTGGGGGAGGCCTATATCCAGCAGTGGAGAGACACAGGCTGATGATGATGTGGAGATAACCTAGAAAAACATTTTTTTTTTATATTGAACACGACATGTGACAACGCGTCCACCTGATAGTAAGCGGTACGGGAGCTCCAAGAATCTATGCAACTGACGCCAGCCACTAACGACCGGCATCAGTCTCTAACACTATGCCGGTCTGACAAGATGCTTTTACACACTTTGCTTGAAGGACTCCAGGTTATAGGAGTGGGGAAACACACTGGCTGGGAGAGCATTCCACATCTGGGTATGGTACGTGGAATGCAACCACGCACCATATCCAGCAATGAGAAAACACTTGAGACATAGATGAGCATGACACTTGTCATGATTGGTCTATAGTAAAGTTGTCTAAATATGAATCCGCTTATTTATAAGCGTTGTTTCTGACCACGAAAACAAGGGAAATGGTCGTGATTAACTTTTTGTTTTTATCACCAATATATTAATGTCGTGATGATACTTTACTATACATATATTGTGCTAGCTAGAGCTGTATGTACTTATTCACATTTCCGTTGTTTCTATTCTAGATTACCTGATGATGGAAAACATAACTTCTTCGTACAGTCAGCCTTGTGTGCTGGATTTGAAAATGGGTACGAGACAGCATGGTGATGATGCTAGTGCCGAAAAGAGAAGCAAGCAAATCGCCAAATGTGCGGCCAGTACTTCAGCCACACTCGGCATCAGGCTGTGTGGAATGCAGGTCAGAATCAATATATAATTATTTAAAACTGTTATAGCGTTTCTATATTCTCCGATACGATATCAGGGCAAGTAAAATATATGAAATAATAAAATAACAATAAAATACAGGTGTCAAATAGGGGTTAGTAATTATCACTATGGAAATATAATAATAAAAAAATAAGATAAAATAATATACCTATATTATATTATATACTTATTTGTGTTTTGGAACTTGTGCCTAAAATTCAGATTAACTTTGTTTGGGCACCAGTGGCCAATTCCTAAAAAAAATGTACTAGCTTTTAAGTAAATAAACGATTATTATTATTATTCATTATTACTATCACTTCACTACATATTATAAAACAAAGTCCTTCTCCGAGTCTGTCTGCCTGTTCGCGATAAACTCAAAAGATGATCTGATTCGGACTCCAACGTAATTGGGAGGACACTTAGCACACCTCACGCTTGCTAAAATGGGCTTAAAAAGCTACAGACTACAGCGTTCCGCGCCAAAACACAGTGAAGTGTTGCCAGGTTTAAAAATTTGCCCTTCAAACTGGGAAACTACAGTTCAGAATGTGTTCACTCTGAATTCGTTAATCGTTTAACCCTTTTAACGACAAGCGATGTCACTAAATTTTTACAATTGTAAATTACCTCCAGGTTTACGGTGCTGACTCTTGTGTCCGTCGCGACAAGTACTGGGGTCGATCTCTCTCAGAATCAGGACTGCGTGAGGCTCTGAGAGTGTTCTTCTCAGGACGGGGAGGTCTGAGGACTCGGGTGGTGCGCTGTGTACTAAGGGACCTCGACAGTCTCCGGAGAGCCATCGCCAAGCAAACCAACTACAGGTTCTACTCTTGGTAAGTCTCGATACTCAACTCTGACCTCTCTATTGCTTCACATCATTTTTTTTTTTTTTTTAATTGTATTATGGTAACAAACAGTCATAATACAATTTATATAACAAACAATATACATATAATTAGACCTGGAGTACCAAAACTGTAAAAGAGAACTATACTTATTACATTTACAAAATACAATTAAACCATAAAAGAAAGTAAAAATCACCATTTAAGTCTATTCTATCGAATACTTAACTCTAATTATCTCACGGACTCTGCTCCTATACACTGACTTAGAGGAAGCAAATATGTCCACGTCAACCAAGCAATCATTATATAGTTTTACTGCACGTCTTAAAAAGGTGTTTTTTGCATAATTTGGTTTCATATAATAGGATAGTTAATAATTGAAAAAAATCTGCGAGGCTAAGGCGAGGTTAGTTGCCATCACGTATTTTTTTCTAAAATACGATTTTTTGCCTTATTTTTACCTTTGCGTATATTCTTCATCATCAGAGCCTCTAGAACACAAGAGTCCTAGACCTTCCAGAATACATTTCTGTAGAATTTGGCCTACACTGGCCACGCTGGCCAGATGGGTTGGCGAGGGTCAGATGTCATTTTAATAACAAATTATTAACGATTCCACAAGTTCGCATCAATTGTCTCTGCCTACCCCGCAAGAGATCTGGCGTGAAGATGTGTGTGTGTGGTATTTAGTGGAACAGGGATCGACGGCTTAACGTGCTCTTCGAGGCACGGGAAGAAGACAAATTTCTAAGCATTCCATGGATTCACCGTGCGGGTGCCGGGTCCATCGTGTGTGGGTAAGAGATGAGAAGAATGCTATCTCGGGCTTGCGACCGACAATAGGCTGGTTTAAGAAAAGGAGGCCTCCTTTTTTTTTGTTGCGCGATAATACGCTCACCATCCACCATTCTACTTCTCTTCCTACCCAACCAAAAACTGTATGATTCCGTTAATGCCGTCTTGGAAGCTCGTTCCATAAATGTATCTCCTGCAGACCTGCTTAGGCCCAATTCTTTCAGTAAGTGATGCAAAGATTTTGCTGGAACTCCTCTCGCACCAACTTCCACTGCGTAAAGCTGAATCTTAAACCCGTTCCTGATCATTTCTTCTGTGAGATCATAATATTTATTCGACTTCATGTTGTTTTTTTTTAAAACACTAAGATGTCTGGCCTATAGGCTGATACAGCTAGTTCATCTGAGATCCTATAATGGTGTTCAAATGTATCCATGAGAATTTTCCAGTCTGATGCGGCGCCAAGGATCGAGGTGGGCTTGCATTTAGTTTTCGTGCTTTGCCCTTCCTTTACAAACGTGGTCAAAGTTTTATTTGTAGTCAGTCCCTTTGTGGCTCTGGAATTATAAATCTAAGACGTACGTAAGAAAAATATTTCTCATTGGTGCATGCCGGGGTCCGAACCGCGCACCTTTTTGGATTGTAAGGAAAGCATTCTTACGACCGAGCTATATTCCTAGTGTTTGTATTTTATTTTTCAGTTCATTACTATTAGTATACGAGGGCGATTTGTCCTGTTCGCTGGAGGTACCGGGTTCGACGTCCGGTTACGACGGAGACGCCTCGTCCAGCTCGGACGTCGCGGAACACTTCGACATGTCTACTCTGACCCACGAGATCTCACCCAGGGGGAAGTTTCAACCGCATTCTGAGGAAACTATGGGAGGATATGAGGTAAAACCTTTGGCTATGTAATTTATATACAATTTATATTTATGCAATTTTTATGTTTCCGTTATAGTTCTATTAAAAAAGTAAAAATGTATAATTTTGTTTAAGAAGTCATATTTTGTAAATTTTTTAGTATTTGTTTTTTATATATTTTTGTTTCAACAGTAATAAGTTTTTAATTTCTTCTTTTTATATCGGTGAATGCTGTGACACCTAATTGGTACATATATTAGATAAGTTATAATTATACTATGTTACGTGTGTGATAATATATGTGCTGTGTGTACTATATAAATAAATAAATATACTATACAGATTTTAAAAATAACATTTGTTCCATATTGATTATAATTATTCGGTGGAATAAAACAGCACAGGTTTTAATACATTATTAATCTTTAAGCTATGATACAGACTTTATAAATCAACTAACCGTGCCAGTGACCTTGCCCGAATAGTACTGTCGCCATTTTAATTATTTTGGCCTGTCATTTTGCAAATAAAACACATACATACATTAATAAAGTATCTAAAGTATTTCGGGGTGGTCAGAAACCACGCTTTAAATAATTCACATTTAGCCAACTTTACTATAGACCAATCATGACAAGTGGCAAGCTCGTCGATGTCTCCAGCGTACCAAACTCGAGAAATATCACAAATAAATTAAATATTAATTAAATGTATGTATTTACATTAATAAATATGTTTGTGTCCCGACCAGGAATTGAACCCGGTAACTCCGAGTCTAAATCCACGGACTTAACCGCTAGACCACACGGCATTAACGGAATCATACAGTATTTGGTTGGATAGGGAGAGGAGTAGAATGGTGGATGGTGAGCGTTAGGTTAGTAGGTCTAGAACGCTGTATTCTAGACCTAGTTCTGTGATGAATGAATGAACCAAAATGTAACGATTAAAGTTAATGGCGTCTAATGTATCAATTTTATTTTGAAGGTCAGCCGTCAGCTGGTACAGTGACGCCATTTTTAACATTAATCGTTACAATAAGTAAGACTTCATTTTGGTACAACCCAGCCTAAATGATTGTAACGCATTATAGGAAGAAGACATCCAAACGGGCTCCCCTCGCCGCCAACCGAGTCCCGAATCCACCGACAGTTGGATGGCTTACTCTTCGGCGAGTAGCGACTCGTGGAGAGGAGAGGCCAGTGAGAACAGCGAGTCCAGTCTGGCCAGCGGGAAGAGACCGAGACCAGCTTACTGTCCAGAAGAAAGAGTACACATCCGTATGATAGACTTCGCCCATACAGCTCATGCTGGAGCACACGAGTCGTCTCCCTTAGCAACAGCAGCTCCACACAGAGGACCAGACGCAGGATTTCTCACAGGGATAGATAGTCTTAAAAGATTACTCACAGAAATATTACTACCACATGCATATAGCTAAATCAATTATATCAAATCCGAGGCAAAGCACAATTCAACTCGGTCGAGACATAACTTTTTTGACAGTAAAATACTGTAGAAGGCATTTCTATTCTACAGCTATGTCAAATACAAAGCACAATTCAGCTCGATCGACTCTGCTGACACTTTTTAATGATTCTACTGACTTTCCTAGTAAGCTATTCAAGTATAAATAGCATAGAAATACTGGGAACGTCAATTTCTACTAGTCTTCGAGACTACAAACTTTTTTTATTGGTCTTTCTTACTGATATTGTATGATGGACTTTGCCCATACAGCTCATGCAACAGCAGCCCAACACAGAGGACCAGACGTACGATTTCTCACAGCTCACAATCTCAAAAGACAGCCTTGACTGTAAATACAGCTAAGGAAATTGAGAGATAAAGAAACGGACATAGTTATGCAAACTAGAACCTTAAATATATATAGTTAGTAAAACGTCGTTATTAGTTATTGAAATAACAAAACGTAACTGTTATCCGCTTTCAAACAACGATGTGAAAACTATCTACTTCAAGTATGTTACGTGATCACTAGTTACTCGTATGTTGAAAGAAATGGGTCATATAATAAGAGTTCTAAACAAATATTAGACTTTTTTAATTGGTTATGTAAATATAACTTCCATACATTTCTGCATAAGCCTATTCATTTAATTTGTATGCAACGCAAAGCTTTGCAGTCTAGTACTGTAGTTACTATTGATTGATAACGGACCGTTGCAAAGCTACGAACATTTACATTGTGTCGTCGATTAGAGTGTTATAAAAAGTAGATAGTTTTTTTTTTCGCTAGAAAACGAGCGATCGTTGTGAAGCTCAGTAGATAGTTCAGTAGTATATATATAGTAGATCTTTGCGCCATTTACCCACCAATAGTAATGTAATTCGCGTGGATAATATCAACCAATAGCATCACTTCATTATTACATTCCGTCAAAATGAAATGATTCTATTGGTGGAAATTTCCCTAGCGTATGTGGCTTTGTATGCTTTTACTTTAGCTATATGTCGGCAAATTGGATATTTAAAAATTAACAGTTTGTGTGAAGCGTAAAACTGTCACTATCGACGTATAGTCTCGGTCCAATTCAATACTGGAACATCTCCGACACGTGTTTTAGTTATTTTTACTAGTACTCTTGGCAGAGTGGTCGTAGTCGTCATTTGAATGTCAGTGGCACGCATAACAAGCCGTCGGCATTCCTCTCGAACTGCAGCCCTCCAGGCGCACTTATGTAGGGAGTAATCCATTGCTGCTTTAACCTGGGACCGACCATTAGTAATGAAAAATGGTAATAAATTGGTAAATTTTTCTAAATCAATGTCAGAATATCAATTTTCGGTTCTTATTTGTAGCAAACGACATATTTTATTGTTATAGAAAAGTACTGTTAGAGATAAATCGCCCGTCGTCGCCAAAGATATTGTAAGTGTCGTGTGTCGTGTTTTCTAAAAACTTTTATAGTAATAAGTGGGTAGTTTTACACCTACCGCCCAGTATGTACGAGACTACACCGCGCAGTTCCAGTCGATCCGTGACCAAGCCAAGTTGCATGGCTGAAACGTCGGGAGAAATATGTCTCTGAGATAAATCGCGTAAAGACCCGTTATAATTATAAAAACTAAGACAATATAGTTATTTAGGAAATCTTTGTTTGTTTTAATAGAATCAAATATTAGTCTCAAGTGAGAGCATACAAAGTCACACCAATATAATGAATTGCGATGGCTGATTTTTTAAAAATTACTAGCTGACTCGGCGAACTTCGTACCGCCTGACAGTCAATTAATGTACCCTCGGTCGGTATGGCCCACAAATCTTTCGCCGATGTTCACACAACATATTCCCAAAGTTTCATCCCGATCGGTCAAGTAGTTTTGAAATGCATAGGGAACATACAAACACACACATTTTTTTTTATATATAGATGATTTAGTCGTACTTTGCATAACTATGTTCATTGAAGCTCTTGATCGAGAAACCTACACCTGTATACTTAGACATTTCCCAAACGGTTCATCCACTGAATTGTTTATTCCAGCTGTCAAACGGAGCAACGTCTCGAGGAATAGAACTGTCAAAGAAACCTTGAAGTTATTTTCGGCTAATATTAATATTATTTAAACTAGTATTTCTTATTAATAATTAGTTAAAAAAAATATTTCTTTTCAACAAAACCTTAAATTAAATAAAATTACAACTAAAAATAATTTAACCTAAAAAAAAATTTTCCTTTTGAGCGTAAAACTGCCAGCCCTATTGTCACCAGAGAAGTCTTTCTTTCCTTGGAACAATTCCCTAATAGAAAGCTTTTAGTTCTGATCCCCACGGGCTCATCGTTTCTACAGCAAACGTCGAAAATAAGTAACTATTGCAAATCGTTTCATATTTTTGACGCTTGCTGATCTGCTGATCTGCGCTTGTTGCTCTAACAGTGCCTTGTTGTGCCTTGAAGGTGGGAAGAGTCTAGGGAATCCCAACAGGTAAAATACCACACCAGGGATTGGCCCAATCTCCAGGGTACTAATGTCATTCCGTCTGGACGCGTGCCATCGTCTCGACTCAGACCGGTTGGTTCTATAATAGATGGGATCGAGACTACTGCAAGCGTGTAAAATAAAATAATAATATATAATTCAAATTACTTATTTTGGTTAAAAAACATAATTTAAATAAAACCAATTGTCAAACTCATTCATTTCGTTCCAAAATTGTAAATAATATTCGCGATACATGAATATTCATAATATAAAAGAGACAGACTTATGCATGTCAAAAGTCCTAGAGCGTGTAGTAATTCTTACATCATGAATATTTAGAATACGGTAACGCAATCTTCAATGTTGCCAGAAAAAAAAACTTATCTTTAATATTTAAAATGGTAACATTTATGTCTTCTGCTTTGGGGCAACTATGAATACCGAATTCGAGATTACCCGTTTGACAGCTGGAAGGAAAGTGAATGAGGAAAAGTCTTAGAATACAGTATGCCTAGTGTGACAGTGAAGTTTCGTAAACGCAACTATAGTAGTAGAGTTTTTTTTACTGAATTTTCGATGTTCATTGCCTGTTATTATAGCCAAACTTGCAATAACACGCAATGTAAAATAAAAAAACGTAACTACAGCAGTTACGTTTTCCGAAACTTGCATTTTACACTAAGCACACTGGTGTTAAAATTACTAACGGTTCGACTGATTACAAAATAGTGTACGGACTATGTGATTACGTAAAAACTGTATGTTGCAGGGTATTGTATGTTTTCGCCCACCATGATTAGTTTCTCACGAAAGATACTCTTTCTGCTATTTTTATGTAAATACATAGTGATTTCGCACTCAAAGAATGTTGGCGGTGTATATATTAGTTTGTTATATTTTGAATCGGGACCCAATTAGATGTATTCAAAGAGTTTATTGTAACCGTTAATTTTACATATCGATTTGTTTTGAAAGGAAATTGTTGTGAATGAATTTTTGTTTGGTAAAAAAAAAGAATTATTTTACGTTAATTAATATGCATTTATCTTAATGTAGACTTTATCGATATTGTGGACTCCCACTTCCGTGTTGTTCCTAGTAATTATTACTCAAATAATTTGATGTTACTGTTAAAGTCCAAACTATGGTGAATCCTAAAAAAAACAAAAAAAAAATGTTTATTGACAAATTTGGATTGGATGTCCTGACACTAGTCATAGATAATTCTAAATGACAGTAGTTAGTTCATTCCCAGGTGACACAAAAACAAGCTTATACAACTTATTTAAACATTGTAAAGCTTAAACAAGTTCAAACTTAATTAAAGAGTACTATTGATGAGTATTTTATGTAACCTCTCTGTGTGTTATGTGATGTATGAGTGTGTGTAAGAATAAATTAGAAATGGAATGAGAAAAAAGCTAGGACAGTATCATAATTAGTCTATGACATTACGTTGCCGGTTATGGTCATGTTCGACTTTTGCACTTTCTTATTGTTTTTGTTGTTTCAAGAACAACGTGTCGACCTCAGTGCTAAAATAAAAACATTATTAACTGATGGTGTCGCTTATAAGGGTCAAATTTTGAAAATAAATGTCAAACGTTAAACTTCTAACTGCCGGAATCGAAACCTATTGTCAAAATTTTCCGGTCTTTAAGATATATATTTTTTTAAATACTGTTTTAACAAAATCAGCTCCCTTTTCCTCATTTACAGCAGCTATAATTGTAAGATTATAATTATGTATATTTGGGTCGTAATGTGCTGCTCCAAATACAAGCTATTTCCCAGAAAATAAGCTTTTCGTTATATTAATTAATTTTTTGACATACATTATATTTATTGTCCTATGCCTACTTACAATATAATTAAATAAATAAAATAAATAACCATATTTCGTTAGGCAACTCATCGCCATTGTTTTTGTTAGCGTATTTTATTATTAAAAAAGTTAATTTCATTTAGATAACATATCGGTCTTCTACGTACTATGAGCTTTACTTTTCAACTGGTAGTGAAAGTTCTAAATAAACGATGATTACATAATATTTCGGACTTTAAGCTCTAAGTGTTGGTAAATTCTAGTTAAAACTGGAAAATCTTAGGACTCACCATATTTCGGGTTTTCACAGTCACATACATGAGTAAATCTTAAAATAAATGTTTGTTACGAAAAATATTTGTTGACAATATTGTAACTATTTCGTTCTTTGTATACTACAATATTAGTGACAAATAACTCGTTACGTATATTTATTTTAAGCTTTAGTCACATATTTTAACGAGGCTTGTTGCACCTTGCTCGCATACCTCAACATTTCTAAAGATTACGTACATTTTAGAATTCTATGTTTTTTTTTAGATTTAATTTAGTAATATACAAGGTCTGACCAAATTTGACCCGGACTGGTACAATTAACCCTTAATAAGGCACGAGTTAATAGGGTTTTAAATGCAGAAGTTGAAGTGGTTTTAGGGTAAATGACTGCCGTTGGAAACAAAGATAAAACAGACGCAAAATAAATCAACAATCATGTGATAAAGCTAAATTCTACTTTTTCTCAAACAAAAACTTGCTTTTTCTCCGTTTTGATCGAAAAACGACTGTTTATGTCACTCAAAATTCGACTACTAAAATTTTAACTCAAAAATTTACTTCAAGTGTTGCCATAAAACAAGCAGTGTTGCCAGGTGACAAATTTAAATACTACTATAAATCTACGGTTTACCGTTTCGTTCATTCATTGAATTGATTTTTAATAGAAAAATGCATTTTTTGCTTACAGATTGTGGTGGGAAATAATCTCCCTTTGCATTATTAAAGAAAGGTTAAATTGCGGAACAAACGGAATCCGTAAAAATAGCAAAAAAAAAGTATCATCACGATCGTAATCCTTTTCGTGGTGGTTAGAAACCACGCTTTTTATTTAAAAGAAGCGTACCTATTCACATTTGTATATATAGGCCCTGAACGAAAATGTTTTATTTTTGACAGTGCGGGTCAAATTTGATCAGATGTAGGCAAATGTCTAAAACTACAGTAATTTTGTTTCCTAGAAAGCTGATTGAGTACATTTTTCAATATTCGTGTTCTATCTTAATATTTAAATTTTAGAAAATGTTGGAGTGTAAGAGCGAGAGAGATGCAAATCGTAACAACCCCCTTAAAGGAAGGATATAACGCTTGTGTTTCCCTTGTTATCACAATCCAATATTTTTAAAGATTTTTAAAATGAGTACTTTTGGCGTGGTGGTCGCTCGGTTGCAAAAACCTTTCTTAAAATCTTACAAAGGTCGCTTCAAACCCCGGCATGTACCAATGAGAAATACACTTTTCTTACGTACACTTGTTTATTGATTCACAACATGATTCTCGTGCCTCTTGTGGAATCTTTAATAAATTGACATTAACACTGTTGGAGATTGGCCTATACACTCGCCACGGATTGACTAGGGTCTGACGATATATTTTTTTTGTAATGCCAATATTTTAACGATTCCACAAGTTGGTATTAGTTGAACCGGGTGCGAGGGCTTAACGTGCTCTCCGATGCACGGGAATGGTGGTGGTTTAAATCTATGACAAATGTACGTAAAAAGTGTATTTCTCATTGCTGCCTGTATAACTGCCTCCGTGGTCTAGCGGTTAAGTCCGTGAATTAAGACTCGGAGGTACCGGGTTCGATTCCTGGTCGGGACACAAAAATATTTATTAATGTAAATAAATACATTTAATTTATTTGTGATATTTCTCGAGTTTGGTACGCTGGAGACATCGACGAGCTTGCCTCTTGTCATGATTGGCCTATAGTAAAGTTGACTAAATATGAATCCGCTTATCTATAAGCGTGGTTTCTGACCACCCCGAAAGGTCGTGATAATACTTGACTTTTTTTTATTATTTCTCATGGGTACATGCCGGGGATTGAACCGACCTATGTAGGATTTTAAGGAAAGAGTTCTTACAATCGAGCTACCGGCCCTCTTTAACTAACTTTAAGACCGGATATGGCAAAAATAATATTGGCTTAATCCTTATAATTTAGACGACTCAAAAGTATATTTTTATTGTAATATCTTTCCAGTATAGGTTATATTAAATGGACACTTTACAAAACCAAAGTTGCTAGGTAATGAAACGTAATAGTGTAATAAAATAATAAAATAAACCGAATCATGACTTGCAAAAAGGCCACATCGCACACCTAGATCTAAAGGGAGTTAACTTAAAAAATAATCGAGTTACTTATCTCACTAGCTACCGACCAATAAGCGGACAAATTGGAGATAAATAGCATAGATCTATACAGAAAACTTCTGCAGCAATACATAATACACAGGGATGAAGTAAACACTTTCCATATTCAGAAAGTCGGAGCACAAAAATATTTATTAATGTAAATAAATACATTTAATTAATATTTAATTTATTTGTCATATTTCTCGAGTTTGGTACGCTGGAGACATCGACGAGCTTGCCACTTGTCATGATTGTACGGCAGTAAAGTCAACTAAAGTTGAATCCGCTTATAAGCGTGGTTTCTGACCACCCCGAAAGGAAAACGATACGGTGATGATACTTTACTTTTTTTAGTAACGATGATTTTTATTAAATAGAGAAAAAGTATTTTTTTTTAGTTAGTGCTGTTTAGATCTGCGACATATGTCGCACACATAAAAAAAACCACTTTTTCTCTATTTAAAAAATATTATCGTTACTAAAAAAAGTAAAGTATCATCATGACCGTTTCCTTTTCGGGGTGGTCAGTCACATTTAGCTAACTTTACTACAGGCCAATCATGACTAGTGGCAAGCTCGTCGATGTCTCCAGCGTACCAATCTCAAGAAATATCACAAATGAATTAAATATTAATTACATGTATTTATTTACATTAATAAATATTTTTTGTGTCCCGACCAGGAATCGAACCCGGTACCTCCGAGTCTTAGTCCACGAACTTAACCGCTAGACCACAGAGGCAGTTACTACATTCTACATCATCGGTACTAACTTTGAGTAATTTATAGACTATAGGTACAATAAATGTCTCAAGAAGACACCAAAAAACTAAAAATTAAGAAATAGTAATAATAAATACTGCTCTTTTGCCTCCGTGGTCTAGCGGTTAAGTCCGTGGATTTAGACTCGGAGGTACCGGGTTCAATTCCTGGTCGGGACACAATAATATTTATTAATGTAAATAAATATGTACATTTAATTAATATTTAATTTATTTGTGATATTTCTCGAGTTTGGTACGCTGGAGACATCGACGAGCTTGCCACTTGTCATGATTGGCCTATAGTAAAGTTGGCTAAATGTGAATCCGCTTATTTATAAGCGTGGTTTCTGACCACCCCGAAAGGGAAACGGTCGTGATGATACTTTACTTTTATGCTCTTTTTGCAAATCATGATTTAAATATTGATGTAACATACGTAGGTTATTATAATATTGAGTTTATCACTTTTGTAAAGTTTTTTTATTTTAATAATGGGCCACTGACTCTGGCGCATTTTGATTTGTGCAACAAATAATTGCTATTTGTTTGAAGGTGCGTTATTGGAATATGTATCTGATGTTACTATGAACAGTATTATTGATGATAGCAGCTGGCTATGTGATGCAATGTGGATACATTGCAGTGGCCGATTGCCATCTTATTTAGAACAATCTTTGTATTTATAATAATAGTTAAAATACATAGTAGAGGTTTTATTATTTATTTTGAATACAGGTTACCATATTTGTATTTACGATTATATTAGGTTTATAACCTATACATTGTGTGGTATTTCTCAAAATTATTGACAGAATATTTGGTGAATTTGTCATAGATTTATGATTGGTTTGCGACGCTTTACTAGATTGAGGCTAACCATCTTAAAACCGACGCCATTTTTCACTGACATGCCAATTGCAAGTTTTGTTTTGTAACTTTACAAATATTAGTCAAAAGTGGTGTTCTTTTGCTTAGTAATGTGCTACAATGTAAATAATTATGGATAACAATATATTGTAAACTGTTTAAATGGGCAAAAGTAGCAGTCATTTTTTGCAGTTTTCCGAGCTGTAAACTTTCATATATGTACTTGACGTGTTTGAGTTATAATGAGTGAGAAAAGCATTAAATTCTGCAACATCTGGAATATCTGATGATAACCTCTTTAACTCATAAAAAAGAAAATATTACGACAGACATGGCTGTATGGGCTAGATCCTTTTGCCTTCCCTATCATCTCATTCATCATCTACCGGGAGAAAGAAACAAAAAAAAATGCCCATATATTTGACGAGAGTATATAACCTTTTTAAAGTAATTGAAAAAAAGTTCGCCCTGAAACATAACATGAGCCATCTAGTAGCGCAGCGACAACCAATCATAAATCTATGGATGTTGTATTATATTTTTTGTATTTTTGTTAAGTTTGTTATGACAGCCGCCGTACAGCAAGCGACCAGTGACTCTCCGTTAGCCAACATTCCTTAGTGCAGCGTTCGATTATAATTTTTCATTTAATTTTCTTAATATTAGTGGGATAAATTTATGAAAAGTACCTGGTTTAATTAGGATGCTAGGTTGTATGCAAATTATCATTTAAATGTCTGTTATTTTGAATAACTGACATTATTTTGTTAAATAAATTTTAGGTATTATTACACGTTTGTTTTATTTCAACAATATTTTCCTACATCATTTATTAGCCCGTGTTAGTACAACAGCGATGTGACTTTAATCGAATGCTACTAAACTATGAAAGCTCGTTCCCACTTGTCGGGTGTCGGATCCGTATATTAATCGGATGTACAATGTACAATGGACGTCGATGAAGTTCTTGTTGTGATGTATTATTATTTAAGAAAACAAAGAAAGAGAGCCCAGAAAAGACAATATTTGGTGCACCCAATCCTGAGGGAAAGATTTAGTTTGGGAACATTTCAGAACCTAATAACAGAATTAAGAAGTGACGAAATTAAGTTTATCAATTATTATTAGATGTGTAGCGGGGAGAGGGTTATCGGCACCGAAATCTGACAAATGTGAATAGCGACATTCGTACTCATAGGCATAGACATAGGATCGTCGCGTCGTGTTAGTATTCTATATGATCCGACACGATTGCTTTCCGGACGTAGAGGGCTGGCAAAACACCCGACATTTCTTGTCGGCGCCGACACAAAATCGGTTTCCGACAAGTATGAATAGCTTCATATAAAATACTCTGCCACTGGAACCTCCGATCACAGACTATATAGCTAATCCTCCGATTAATATACGGATCCGACACCCGACAAGTGGGAACGAGCTCTAATTCCGCAAATGTTGTCGTTGAAGCTCGTAATACATATTAGGTAATAAATATATAATAATATGTATTGTTGAGGACTTTTGCAAATTTCCGGAAGAATACAAAACATTAAACAATTTAACCAAACATTCATTAAAAATATTCCCATGGCTAACCCACGTTCACCAGGTTGTTTTTTTAATTAAACATTGCGTGTTATTTTTAAACTAAACACCAGCAGCTTGGTTTAACATAACATGCAATCAAGAATGAAAGTACAGAACCCGGTGTTAATTAAGAACACGGGTGAGAAGCATTTGATTCAAAGCCTTAATAAATATTAAAAAAAAAAAACAAGTTATAGCTTTCCCGCTTTTTTTTAAATCGTTCGTTTTTATTGGAAAATTGAATCGGCTGCACAAAATCTAAATTGACGCCTCACTTGACTAAGAAAACAAAGTAATTAAATTCTGGATTCCCGCCTTTTATAGTCTAGTTTTTTTGTCTATTTAATAAATATAAAATTTAAAACATTGTCACGAACTTTGGGTAATTTACGAAAAATGACTCAAGATCTAAAAACTTTCTTAGATACCAGCTTCTTGTATTTGAAGCATTGCTATAAATGTAAGTACGGATGATTAAAAGAAATTTCATTATCTATCTTTTATTGTACCTGACATTTTTTTGTATAATATTTTATAGCGCAAGATGCACTACTCGGAGACTTAAGAATAGATGTAAAGACATTAAACGAATTATGCAAATGCAGTTATAGAGAAAATGTAAAATTGCAGGCAGAAATTGACAATGGACTGCAAATGACAATACGGTAAGTACCTAATTATGTAATAGATTAAAAAAATATAGTTAACAAAGAAAATATATGAAAAATAAATTAATATTTTAGTTTGACATCATCACGTGCCACTATAAAGGCAGGTAATACAGAATTAACAAAAAGGTTGGAAGACCTCAAGGATACTAAAGCCAGTAATGAATTGCGTATTCAAAATAACGATAAAAAATACGACAGCGAATGGCTTATTTACAAACAAAGATTCGAGACTATGACATTATATAAAAAACTGTACGAAGCTACAAACAAGGATGGCACTATAAGACACACACTGGTAGCTTTAAATGTTAACATGGACGATTTGAAAAAACAAATTAAAATTAAAAGAGATGAAATATCGCAGTTTGATAAATCCAGAACCATAGAATTGGCAAAATTTCTCTGCATAGATAGAGTGATGCTCATAGAGAAAAACCAGGAGAAACGCAATGCTATTAAGAATTTGAAATTGGAAATTGAGGGCAATAAATACGAGACTCAAAATCATTTTAAGAATCATAATATTATGAGGCAAAATAAACAGGAGGAAGAAAGTCCTTTACCGTTTCTTAGTTTGGCAAAGGAGGTCAGTGTACATACGAAGTTCATTTTAGATTAATTTGTATAGAGATATAATAATATATTGCTAAAGTTATCACACTAAAAAAATAGGCTTGTTCCTGAGGGGATCAATAAGATATCAAAAAGATACACGTTTGATATAATAATCCATTTATAAATATTTTTTTACATACATACATATATTCACCTTAAATCCCTTGCGGGGTAGGCAGAGTCCCCGCGCGCCCTCACCTCGCCTCCTGCCTGCAGTCGTTCGTTTATTGCCTAGATTATTATTGCTTAGATTAGTTTCAAAATTTAAATTAATCTTAAAATGAGTGTTCATCTAAGAAAGAGATAGACTTAAATTAATAGTACCTGTAGGCGAACGGGTTGTTCGCGTGGGGGGAGAGTGGTTCGCGCCCGCGCATCTTTTTTATGTACCTACTATAAATATTTATTATTTAATATTAAGCTTCGAGAGTAATTGTCTCCGCCAACAAACTGTGGTTACAGTTTGGCGGGCTATTTAATAAGTTATATGTATTGGAAAGTAAATACATGATTGTTTTTTTTTTTACTATCAGTCCGCTCACCACCTATTTGTTGTGTATTCTCGTTGAAAGTAAATGCCATTTGCAATGATGTCAAATGCCAAGTCAAGTACCACGGTACGTTGAAACTTTAGACGTTATACTCAAGTTTCAACGTACCGTGGTACTGTTTGGTAATTAATAAAGTTCATATTACTCGACTAAGCCTAATTAGAAGCTCGGGTGTGGAATCAGAGACAATAAATTATAACAAGTCAGGGTATGAAGCCAAACGGTATGAGAATCAAAGCTAGGCCAATCGGTACGGTTTTCAGTTGTGTTCGACATAAGTCTTCTTTCAAGCGGTGTATTTTTTATATAAATATCACAATGGCTAGCTTACAATATTAGTCTTCTTGAAATAAAAAAATGGCATTTGACATCATTGCAAATGGCACATACTTTCAACGAAAACAACAGGTGGTGAGCAAACTTGCCCAGTCTGCTGGGGCGGGAAAGTATCCACCGTTCGTGCCGATAAACCCAGTAAATTGTATCCACACATTTCGGGATCAGGATCGAATTGCCGTCATGCCCAGTCAAGCGGCATAGTTTTAGGGACTGATGTCAGTCGTGAGTCCGATTCCAGTTGCTAACATTCATGGACCTCGCGCGCCTCTGACCATCAGGTGGGCGCAAGGTCACATGCCGTGCCGTTAAAAAACAAAAAAAAAATACAACTTGACCGAAACGTCATCATGAATATTTTCCTCGCTCTGGTTACAACTTTAATTTTATTTATTTGTGTTCCAGATACAAAGTTGTAGTTTGAACAATTCTCCAAATGAAACGGTAAGACTGGAATAATATTATTATTTAAAACTTGATAGTTGTCTAGCCAATCTGTTTGGCCAACGCGGTAAGAGAAGACCAAATCCTGCAGTAATGTGATCAGTATCAAAACACTGTTACATTTGTAACTAGTATATTATTATTATTACAGCCCCTAGAACACAGCGTCCTAGACCTCCACTGCTGGAGATGGGCCTTCCAGAACATATATCTGGAGAATTTGGCCTACACTCGCCACGCTGCCAGACGGCTTGGCGAGGATGTGATGTCAATTTCTATGACAATTTATTAACGATTCCACAAGTTGGTATTTGTGGAACCGGGACCGACGGCTTAACGTGCTCTTTAGGGCACGGGAACGGTGGTGTTGTAAATCTATGACAAATGTACGTAAAAAAAGTGTATTTCTCATTCCCGGCATGGGTGGGTTTGAACTGACCTTTGTAGGATTTAACGAACGCGTTCTTACAACCGAGCCACCACCGCGCCTTGACTAGGCTGCCAACTTGTAGTTCTTCGTACTCACGGCGCTGGCCAAAATTACATACTTCATATTCTGACGTATGTTCTATCGGGCTGACAACGGACACTTCAAGCATCTCCAGATTATCGCACGACCCCCCAACAGGAGACCACTTCCTAGAGTGCTAGAGGAAAACTGTTATCCACGAAATAAATAGAACAACTGGAAATGCGAGCGAGCTTGTGTACCAGTGAAAAAGTAAAGTGTCATCGCGATGGTATCCCTTCCGGGTGGTCATGTATCACATTTCTTTAGAAAAAAAAGATTTTGATTTATATTTAGCCAACTTTACTATAAGTCCATCATGACAAGTGCGATATCATAATATACTTATGAGCGGTGATGGCTAGGTTGTAATAACGCTTTCCTTAAAATACAAAAAAAAATGATTTAAACCAAATGACCAATGAGAAATAAACTTTTCATACCATTATTGTCATTGATTTTATTGTTGTAGATCGGAAGATGTTGTGTAGGTAATAGGTAGGTTTTAATTTAAGTAAATTTCTAAAATATAAAGTCGCCCCCCCAAAACATGCCAACGCCTCCCATTTCTTTCTGGGTCCCTTACCGCCCCCTCTAGGTATCCAGCGCCCACAAGGGGGCGCTATCGCATACTTTAACTTTTACCCACAACTTTCGCATTATATATCTGGTTCTTCAATCTCTTCTTCGTTCATCCTTCCAACATGCCCGAACCATCAGAGCATGCCTTTCCTTATTTTTGTCCCTCTGCTTTCTTTTATACCTACCCTTTGCGTATTTCGTCATTATACGATGCGGTCCGTCAAAGTGACGCCGCATATCCGACGCAACGACATTGTACTCGTATATGGCGAGTCGAGCTTTGTCACTGACATTTCGAGTGACGATCAGTGACCTCAGGGCACCGTGAACACTATTTCCCGCGTTCACTCTTCTTTCAACATCCCTATCATACTTCTCATCCGCAGTGATAACACTGATAAGATATATATTTTAATTTAATATATTTTAAAGTTTCATCATCAATCTTTATCGTTACGATTGTCTTATCTTTATCGTTGATTGTACTTTAAGAAAAACTGTTGTAGAGATAGACAACACCACCGTTCCAGTGCCTCGGAGAGCACGTTAAGACATCGGTCGCTATACCACTAGTAGTTATACCCACTTGTGGAATCATTAATAAATTATCACTAAAATTGACATCAGACTTTCTCCAACGCATCTGGCCAGGCAGCTTGGCAAGTGTAGGCCAATTTCCAGAAGTGGAAGTCTAGGACCTCATGTTCTAGTAGAGGCTGTGATGATTAATATACTTAGATATGTTTTCCCACTCAGTTTCAGAATGCTTATATTCCTAGATTAGACTATTTGAAAAGAGAAATTCCGTCTTACAAATCTATAGAAACATTCGCTTCTGCATATAAAATATTCAATCGTTACAAACCGTACGAAAATGAGAAAAAAATTGAAGCTAATTCGAAGAAGATTATTATTCTTGAGGACGTTCAAATTAATACCGATGCAGTCGCCAATTTAGTTTCCAGTTTGAATCCAACTGCTAAAATTGTAGAAATGATTGAGAATGATAAAGAATCTACAATTAATAATGAAATTGAAGTAAGTAGTAGGCTTGTAATAATAATTCAATCTCAAGATCTGACAATCACTCAACTTTGATTTGTTACAAAATATCGAGTCAAGAAACAACTTTTCCTAAGACACCCTAATATATATTGAAATAACCAACTTATATGTAAAATAAAAAAAAAAAACATTTCCATCCATGTTGTTTCTATCAACAGAATCACATATTAATAATAATAATAATAATAATAATTCATTTATTTCGGACTTGATCCATATATGTTAGTAACAATTTAACTTAGAACTATGTTAGTAGAAATACACATTAATCAAAAATTAAAACAATGGAAATATAATAATTATTGTCTATTGAGTGTGACATTAAGTCACAGCCCCATAACATTGGGTAACGCAAACGCTGTACAGATTTACACGTTCCCAGTTACAACTCCAATCCAGCGCTTAACAAAAGCGCTGTCAAAACGCGACGATATCATCTTCAGAATGCCGTTGTCAGTACCTCTTACTCTATGCAGTATCGACGCTGCCTTTTTGCGGATGATGGCCGGAAATCCATCCACACGAGCCTCCGCAAAAATGCCCGAAGCACTGCTGCGTCGAGGCAGTCCCATCAGCATTCTGAAGATATTATTATATTGGACGCGCAGAGCGCTGTAGGCCCGACCAGAGTATCTCACCCACAGACTGCTGGTGTAGAAAGACGTGCAGTACGCTTTAAAAAGCGTGATTTTAACACCATCTGAACATTGTGCAAATCTGCGTGCGAGCATGTTCCCCCGTACCGCCAACGCTCTGCGTTCCCTCTCAATGTCCATATCGTCATTCAGATCTTCTGTAACCATATGGCCCAAATATTTAAAAGACTTTACGACCAGTAGCTCAGTACCATCTAATACAACTGGCGGTATATGTTGTGGCTGCAACTTACCTGCCTTAAATATTAACATCTCGCTCTTTTTGGAGTTGTAACTGAGACCGTGCTCCTTCGCGTAGTACACCATACAAAGTCACCCCGTAAAGTCATACAGTATAGACAAAATCGAAAAATCATCTTATGATGCGGAATCAAATCACATGCCCGACACACTATGAGGCCTCCCTAAGTCTAACTTTACTTTTGGCACTACGATAATTCATCACTCTTACCAAAATCGCCGACCTCCAATAAGGATGGCACTTTAGGAAGAACAATTCATCACTTAATGGATTCGTTCACTTAAGTGCCCGCGTTACCCATATTTTCTGTCCTTAAATAAAGAAAGCACTTAAGTCATGAATTATACATAAAATAGCTAATTACTATGTTGTAGGAAATAGAGGATAATGATGAGTCGATGATTCCACCAACACAATTTCGGGATAACAGTCAGTCTAGCCAAAAGATGGTAAACTATTAATTTTATGATTATTTAATTATATAATTTTACTGAGCTATGTTAAATCGCGTACCCGTCAGGGTCTTGGTTTTCAAGCAATAGAAGTGAATGTCGCATTCGTCATTTATCAAAAAACATTATCTCTACAGCCCGAGAAATACCGGTAAGTAAACCGTGGTGGGGAGAAAATGATAATTTCTTCAGAAATCTATCTCTATTAGTTGAGGTCTAGGACTCAGTATTGAAGGGGTAATTACGTATCTATGAATAAATAAGCAATATATTGCCTGTGAACTGGCAAGACAAAGAAAAACTAATTAATTTATAAAGATTTCTTTATATTCATATATATAATATATAATTAATTGCCAGTGCACAGACGATATGTGGGTTTCATTCGGACTCATAATTGCTTTTAAATTATTTAAGTCTTTGGGCATCTCGTGACCACGGTCGATGTAATTTTCATTTTTTACTAGTTTATTTATAGAAACAATCCAGCTCGAATGACCATTTAATGTAAGTGTTACAACTGTTAAATAAATTCTGGAGTTAAATGTCCCAAAAGTCACAATGGAATGCCTGTAGAAATGTATGCTAACATCACACTTATTTGTACTTAACACTAAATCTGAAGTTAGATGCTGCACCTATTATAGGCGACCACCACATTACCACAGTAGGCTTTATGGCCTACAAAAAATACAATATTATAAACATTACAATAATTATACTAAAACTAAATATTATGAAATGTTTTTATAAATCTTTGTAGGACGACTCAAACGAGGCTCAGAAGAAAAAAGTAAGGTTTCATGTACCAGACGACATAGATATGGTGAATGACTATGACCAAAATGTTGACGATAAAAAACCAGGTGATAATGCTTTTGGCTTGGTCCAAGAGGACAATTACACAAAAATGAAAGAATCCTATTTGAAAAAGTACAACTTAGATTCATCCCCACAATTCATGTATTCTAAGAAACCAGATTTGAGAAATGTAAGTGATTTATTATATTGAGGCTGGTAACTTGTTAAGTTTAAGAATGTTTAAATATATACCTACATAATAATAATACATGTATGTATTTGGGGTCGGTATTATTTTTATTAGGCTAGGTGAATCCATGGAATGTTTAGAAATTTGTTTTCTACAACCACTCCCCTGCCTAGGAAAGCACGTTAAGCCATCAGCGGCCCTATTCTGTTACTTAGTCGCAAACGTTATATAATGGAATCCGTTAACTATATATATCAGGCTCTTAAAGTTGATATTTGCACGGCCGCTGTTAAGGTCGAGTGCTTATAGAGGTGAGAATTGAATAATATTTGGTAATTGAATTTAATATTTGAGAACCTCAAATTGCGCAAATATGCCAACCTTGGTGCCGGTTACGAATTTGCGTCGTTTGGGGTCGAAACGATGGGCCCATGGGGACCGTCGGCGAGGCGGTTGGCCAAGGAGTTGTGAAAGCGGCTGACAGAAAGGTCTGAAGACAAGAAGGCTGGCAATTATTTCTGCCAACGTATTAGCCTCGCTATACAGAGGGGAAATGTTGCCAGTCTCCTTGGGACTATCTCGGATGGGACGTCTCTAGAGGACATTTTTTATTTATAGTTTAGTTTATTTTTAATTTTATTATTTAGGTAGCTTTTAAATTTATATTAATTAACTTCAAATAAATGTTGTGTGATATATTTGGTAATTATAACGCAATCTCTGACGTAAATAACGAAATCCTCAACCTTGCGACTAAGTAACAGAATAGAGCTGCAGACCCGGTTTCACTAATATCAACTTGTGGAATCGTTAAGAAATTGACATCAGAAACTTGCCATCGTGTCGAGTTAGGCCAAATCAAGAAAGTCTATGTTCTGTAGTCTGTGTTCTAAAAAGTACATGTCCGAAATTTTGTCTTTATTCACTTCCATATATTTAATATGGCAGACAAAACTACAATTTAAATTAATATTTTTAAAACAATAGAATGGGATTAACTTTGTAGTTTGTAATCAATATAAGTATTTACTTTGGAAAATAAATCTAGTGAGATAACTTGGCGTATTAATATACATATACAGGGTAATTTTTAAGATGAAATAGTAACGGCAGATACCATAACCGTTATAGTTACTGGAAATGTTCCTAGGAGACCAACCATAACTTTTTGAGATATTCACAACTGCATTCCCAGATTTTGGAAAAAAAATAGTGCTCGAAATAAAAATTCGATACAATTGATGACTGTAAGAGATAGGATCGTATGCAAGAAACATAATACAAGATCGTTGGCAACAAAATTATTTCGAGTTGATTATTCAATCGTTTTTACGTAGAAAAACCTGACATTTCTAGTACTCAAATCTCAGGCGGTTCAGTAGACTTTTGGTTCTTATAAGAAACAGGATCGATTAATATCAAAAAAGTATTTGTATAAAATTTTCATTTGTTATTGACGGTTGCTACTTTTGTTCCGAAATCTGTGAATGCATAAAGTTTTGGATGGTTTCCTTGAAAAAGTTTTCTTGTAACTATAACGGTTATAGTACCTACCCTCTTACTGTTCCATCTCAAAAATCCACCCTGTATAATTATAGAATTGAGATATTTTAAATTTTGTTCTTGTAAAGATCAACATAGAAAAACCAGTAACTTCAAAGTTCTTTATAAGAAACATTGAAGAGGAGAAGGAGAAAGAGAAAGAAGAAGTAACAGATACCAATGTGGCTGTAGCAGGACCAAAAGATGACAATATGGATTTTTCTGGAATACCACAATTAAATTTAATTTCAGCCAATACACCCAAAGTGAGTATAAAAATACAATCTTAAGAGGGTGGGTAGTCATGATTTCAATTCCTCTCGCTCGAAAACGCAAAAGGGTATGTATAAAAGAAAGCATAGAGACAACAATAAGAAAAAGCTACGATGGTTGGGGCATTTTGAAAGGATGAACGAAGAAAGATTGACGAACAAGTTATATAATGCGAAAGTTGTGTGTAAAACTGCCTCCGTGGTCTAGCGGTTAAGTCCGTGAGTTTAGACTCGGAGGTACCGGGTTCGATTCCTGGTCGAGACACAAAAATATTTATCAATGTAAATGTATTTATTTACATAATATTCAATTTATTTGTGATATTTCTCGAGTTTGGTACGCTGGAGATATCGATGAGCTTTGCCACTTGTCATGATTGGCTTATAGTAAAGTTGGCTAAATGTGAATCCTCTTATTTATAAGCGTGGTTTCTGACCACCCCGAAAGGGAAACGGTCGTGATGATACTTTACTTTTTTTTGTGTGTAAATAAAACACTTGCTGAAGGTGCATTAAAAATCCTTTGTAACAAAAAGAGATGTATGAAGAAGATGATGAATGTCGATGAAGCGAAAGAGGTATGTCGTGATCTTGTCAGGTGGTGCAACTCTCTGCCTACTCCGCATGGGATCTGGCGTAAAGATTTGTATGTATGTCGCTCACACACTTGTATATTTTTTAAGATTCAACAATTCTTAAGTGTCCTTTGAGAAATGTAGCAGCTATCTCAGAAATAAAATTATGGTAAATGAAGTAATAATCCTTTAGTATTATGTATCCTCGGGAGACAAAAGGGCTGGGCAATATTTGGGCCAAAGAATCAGTATTGCCATTCAACGTGGCAATGCTGCCAGTATCCTTGGCACTTTGCCCATTGGCAGCGATTTGGAGCAATTTTTTATTTATAATAATTTTTATTTTGTTTTTCTTCATTTTAGTTTTTAGTTATATTTTTATTTATTAATTAGGTTTATTTTTAATAATAGTAATTTATGTTTTAAGATGTAAGTTTTTAGTTTAATTAATATTTTTTTTTTTTTTTTAAATCATTGTACCTTATTTCCTTCGAATAAATTATAATGAAAGTTAATTAAAAAAAAAATAGTATTATGTTTCTTGTAATAATCATAGATTTGTTCATTTGCTTTTTGCTTCATTCTATATAAAACTATGTCCCTGCCTTATCTTGTCGTACCTGCTTTAGTTGTCCCAAAGGTAAGGCATTAGGTCTGCCTTTGTACTTTGTGCAATAAAGTTTATAATAAATATGTCTATTATAAAACCTACCTATAGATCAGAGATTCTTAAACTTATTTCGTCTACCGCCCACTTTGACCGAATATAACTAGGTAGGTTTTAATTTCAGTGAATTTTAAAATATAAAATCGCCCCCCCCCCCCTAACCATGCCAACGCCACCCATTTCTTTCTGGGTCCCTTACCGCCCCCCTCTAGTCCAGCGCCCACTAGGGGACGTTGAGAAAGACTGCTATATATGTTTTTAAGACTTACGGCCAGTTGCAGAAAGGCTGATTATCTTTTGACATGTTTAACGTATGCCTATAAGATACGTCATTGGCTGAAATAATCGAAGTAACAATCACATGGCGTACCTATATATAAATATTAATCATAGATTATTATAATCAGCTTTTCTGCAATGTGAGGTTAGTAAAGTATAATCACGACCGTATCCCACCACGTCATGTCAGAAATCACGCTCTTTTTAATAAAGTGAATTAACATTTACCCAACTTTACTATAGGTCCATCATAGTAGATACCTCCGTCCCTAAATCCATAGTCTTAACTGCTACACCACGAAAGCCAGTTGTTTTTAAAACTTCCTTAAATAAATGACATTATCCATTTATATATAAATTGTAAAAGTATCATCACGACCGTTTCCCTTTCGGGGTGGTCAGAAACCACGCTTATGAATAAGCGGATTCACATTTAGCCAACTTTACTATAGGCCAATCATGACAAGTGGCAAGCTCGTCGATGTCTCCAGCGTACAAAACTCGAGAAATATCACAAATAAATAAAATATGAATTAAATGTATTTTTATTTACATTATTAAATATTTTTGTGTCCCGACCAGGAATCGAACCCGGTACCTTCAAGTCTAAATCCACGGACATAACCGCTAGACTACGGAGGCAGTTAAATTGAAAAATAAAAATTGTAATTATTTTATAATAATTTATCTAAAAATGCATAATACAATTTAGCCGAAGTCCCCATACAAGATGAATGATATCCCTTATAAATTGTATCTTTAGCATGATGACGTAATAACGGAAGAGATGACAGACACAGTACCGGAGTGTGCCGATCCTCAAGGATTTGGGGAATCCATGAATTTGACTGTCAATACTACCTGCTACGAAGACTCTGACGTTCCCTGCATTGGTAAGCTTAGGGCTAAATCACACGCAATGAAGCCGTAATGAATAACCGCTCCATTCACTTAAATAACTCATTAGGTACCTAAAAAAAATGCACCTATTTACGAGTTATTTAGGTTTGCATCCCTCTCGCTTGCACACTCAAAT
Source organism: Tinea semifulvella (assembly GCA_910589645.1). NCBI lineage: Eukaryota > Metazoa > Arthropoda > Insecta > Lepidoptera > Tineidae > Tinea > Tinea semifulvella. The sequence goes on from OU342596.1 coordinate 5,201,325, forward strand.
ATTCTCCAAGTTTGTGTGTGTAACGTACACACACAAACAGAAGATTTCTAGGATATAAAATCAATGTCCTTTTAGACATATTTACACTTAAACTAATTTTAGACAGAGAAAAATAGTAATAACGATTACTTACTTCTATAACATTTTTACTAAAACAAATCAATTAGGTACGACCAGTAATAGGCTGGTTTAAAAACGCCATACACCATAATGCTTTTTTTGACATTTAGGGCTGGTAACTTATTAGTCACTTAAGTGATTTTCTTTACTTAAGTATAGGTAACCTGTAAACGAAGCCACAAGTAGTGAATTCATCATCATCATCACCCCTAGAAGAAAGAGTTCTAGACCTCCACTGTTGGAGATGGGCCATTCAGATCTTATTGGAGAATTTTGGCCTACACTCGCCACGCTGGCCAGACGGGTTGGCGAGGTTCTGATGTCATGTCAATGATAATTTATTAACGATTTCACAAGTTGGTATTAGTGGAATCGGGAACGAAGGCTTAACGTGCTATCCGAGGCACGAGAACGGTGGTGTTGTAAATCTATGACAAATGTACGTAAGAAAAGTGTATCTCATTGGTACATACTGGGGTTCGAACCCACCTTTTCAAGATTAATTAATTATGAAGTAGTCCTTGAGGCCTTGGTATACCGACCATCAGTCTATTTAATTATTATGCCTTTAATATAAATAAAAACTAATTGAAGAAATTATGAAGTAGTGAATTGCTGGCTATTAATACATTCATAATTTATTTTAAAATTAAGTTATAGTTACTGAGGTATAAACTAGGGAAAAAGATACTTCTAAAAACTAACTGTCGTTTTAATTTAAGATGCAAGCCTTTTACTATCTCCCAAAGGAGACATGCAACCAGAGAATCAACAAGAAAGCCCAATTGACGGTTTTCTTACAGGTACGAATATATCTACTGTAAAATAAGAAAAAGAAAAAAATTGTATTTTATTTTAAAGTTATTAAAAAAATCCTTTCATGATATCTTAAGATAATTTTCCTAGTTACAGCTTCATAAATGTTAATTGTACTCCAATATTGAAAATAATAATAAATATTCATTCAGGCGAGCCAAATATTCATTCATAGTCGTAAGTTTACCTTCCCAGGATGAATCTATCAGAAATAATATTTTCAACTATGGAATATAATCTTAATATTTTAAAGTTCAAAATTAGTTGATTAACCACTGGTTTCCGAAAGGATAAATGAAAGCATATCGCACCCTTAATAATATAAGGGCTCAAGTAATTTTTTTTACCAATTTTTTAATCTACCAGTTACCGCTGACAGAGAGAAAATGGACAATAATGACTCGGGAACTGTATTTGTGTCTCTCTTACACTCCCCGTGCGTCTCCTGCTCTTACCAGAATCTTTAAACGCAATTACCCAAAAAAAAACTTTTTCGTATTATGCCCTTGTATTACTAACAGTGCGAATATCTTTATCTTTTTTATTATACTCACATGCTAAACGGAGTAATGAAGTATAGCCTAACTTTACAATTTAAATCTGTAAAATAATTAATTTCAGGTTTGCGCAAGGGATTATCAATTTTTGGTAATGAATCATCAGATAAACCAGATTCAAGCGACGGTTCTGGAAACTTTACTTTTGACTTTGGAGGCTCAAAGAAGAACAGAGGAGGCTTATTCAACATGTTTAATTAATTCGTTTGCTTTAGTTTAATTCATATTTTTAATTCTCTCAACTTGATTACTCATTAAATAAAAAAATAAAACATCCGCGTTTCACTTATAATTTTTTGTATTTATAGAATGTACAGTCTTAACATATTAAATTAGAAGATCCATAATATTTAATGTTATTGATGTAACTGGCATGCTCTTACAGCTATCAATTGTAACAATATAAAAAGTGGAGCGAACACCTCACTAAATTCTATAGCAGAGTCGCCCTCAAGTTTCCTACATAACAAGAACTTAAATACAAATGTTAAACCTATGAACATAGCGCTCCAAGAGACCCGGTACAGTGAAGCCTTGTATGAGCTCTCTATTGTCATCCGAAGACAAACAATACAACAAAAATATGCATTCATTGCATCACTAACAAATAGTGGGGCAAATATTGTCCACCAAGCACTAGTCACTACTTCTTCAATCTTCAGTGCCAGCAAAACAGAGAATATAAATATTGTTATCAAGTTTATCCATATTTCAAACACTGTCAGTCCAATCCATTGTACAATTTCATGCAATGTAAAATACATTGTGGAAGGACTCTGTTTTTTTACTGGTTAGCACCAATAAGAGCTGTTCTAAATATACGAATGTGGACAGATGATGTTTGCCTCACTTGGCTGCCAAATTCTAGATCATCAGTCATAGGCTCCAGATCATCTGAAATAAATACCAACAGTTTACTAACTTGGAATAATTAGGTTATTATTAAATTCCAGCTGTTGCAGAATTTAATTATTTTCTTGGGAGTCACTGAGTAGGAAAACCACAAAAAATAAACTGCATATTAAGCCCCATATTTAGTGTCCTATTTCTTGTTCATAATTATACACATTGTAGCAAATTATTAAACAAAACCAATATGACTGATAATATCCACAGTAAAGAAATTTACATAACAAAAACTTCACTTCACAATGTATAATGGCACACAAGACTTCCTGGAATAATGCAATTATGGTAGAAATGTGCCTAACTATACCCTGTTCAATTATAGCTATATTCTTTTAGGATAACTATGTTTTTATTTACTTTAAAAGCATTGTGCAAGCTATGCACCATATAAGGTTTACGACCTCAATTGGATGCAGTAACTACATCAAATCCTGTTTAAGTAAAAAAAAAACATCTGTTTGTTTGGTTTAAAAAACCATGCAAAAAATATAGTCGGCAAAATCTTCTGCCATTAGTTAATTTGGAGCTTCCAAGCTAGCATTAGCAATCATACTGAACCGCCTCCGTGGTCTAGTGGTAACAAACGTTGCCGTGAACTTGGGAGGTTGTGGGTTCGATTCCCACCAGGGACAAGTTGTACATTGTATAATTTGTCTCGGTCTGGGTGTTTATATGTATATATTTACAAAAAAAAAATATGTATAATATCTAGCTTATCAACCATCTAGTTTCCGTAACACAAGCCTCGCTTACCACGGAAATTAGATGGCGCTGTGTGACCTGTCTGGAAATATTTATATTTGTTTATTTATATATAATTTGGTTGGGTAGAGAGGAGCAGAATTTAAAAGGCCTTTTCTATACCCAACCTATATTGGTCACAAGCCCAATACACCATTTCTCTGTTCCTCACACACATTGGACCTGCAGTCTTCTCCAAGTTGTGGTACTTACCGACTAGATCAGTTGTGCCGGTGTTAACTTCGGTCTGGCATACTCCCTCAAATACTTTTTGCACCTGTAGTGCCAGATTACAGGATCGTTGTATGGCAGCACCAAGACCGTGGAGGATTATCTCATTCTCTCCTTTAGATAACAAATCGCAGCACTTTTCTAGCTGAGCCTGAAATTAACACCATTTCTTAATAAATATAAAAGTATTAAAACATTTCGAAATTAAGGAACAATAACCTCAACAAAAGTTACCTTAAAATTTGTTTTTCTTGTAACAAAAATAACATTATCACCCTCGATAGGTCTTAATGGTAATCGTTTTTTAACTGCAAAGTTTTTATTTAATACACGCTTTCGGTTATTATCAGAATGTTCTTTTTTTTTGCCACTATTTTCTGCCATAGTTTACAAATTCGTCGATTAATTATTTGTTTTTATCGCAGGAGGACGTCATTTAAAAAAAGCGATATTATTAGGCAACGAAACCAAACCCAGCATACGTATTTTTGAACGCTAAAGCTAAAGTCATAATTTTTTTGTAGGCTTAGGCATAGGTGACTAGACCCAAAGGGTAAATACAGCAAGGGGGCACAAGGGCTCTGTGACCCACAGCCGTACCTAGTTGTCAGTTTGTCAGCGAGCGACCGTTATTATGTGACAAAAGTAGACATGTAGGGAAAACTAACATAATTAATTATTTACAAACTACTGAAATATTACAAAATGGGATGTGTCTGTTGCTCTGTGGGATCCTTCGTGTCAATTCTTTTGGATGCAATTGAAAGGTATCCCATTTATTTTATATATAGCTACTCCAACTATACATTCTATAACGCAATATCGTAATTTTCAGAGTATCGCTGTGCACAGTGTGTGCAGCTCTGACTTGTTGCCTGATGTTGACGATAATAACGGTCCTTATAATGGGTGTTGGAATCGGATACAATTACTGTTTCGTTACAAACCAGGTGGAATCTATGGGTAGGTTTCTTATCCATTAATAAAGAGATCAGACTATTGGATATTCCTAAGATTTGAACTTCCCGGAACTCTTTCTATATAGCTTAGGTAATTGTATTTTTTAGCTAATGCTGCAAAAGCAGCTGGTGCGGCTGGAGTGGGAGGGCGAAGGTCAGATACGGGTCGATCCGAAGTGATGAGGACAGTGGACAAGGCGATGCGACGAGGTCTCTCCCATCGAGTCAGCCGCCGAGACGCGGAAACAAATAGCACCTTCACACTGAACAACATCGCAAATACGTCATTAATAAAAAATCTTACTGTCGTTCTATACAATGTTGTTTTGCATTTTGAAAGTCAAATAATAAAGCTCTACATTGAGCAAATTATCGTGTTCTATTTGTATATAAACGAGTAACTATGGTCAGAAGCAAAGTAGGTAGGTACCTACATAGATCGTAAACCAGGGAAATGAACAATTAGGCGGCAAAAACTCAAATTTTTTTTGGCACAAAAATCATTAATTTACAGTATGGATCTATTGCTCGACCAGCGCGATGTGCTAAAAAAATATATGAAACTATTTAAAATAGATAAATAAAACACAAAAAGTTTTTTTAAAATTATGACTGTATTTTAAGCAATTAGAGACGCATTGACTATTAAGTTTTCAAGCGTAACGATGTCCATGATATTTGTAATAGGTGCGGTAGTACTAGTGATGTTTCTGGACCTTCTGAAGCGGCCAATCAGTTGTCGAGCTAAATCTCGTTCTTGAGGAGACAACTCCGGCTCACTTGGTGGTCTAAAATTATAATATTGTATCACCATCGTATATAGTTGCCCAAAGCAAGACCAAGATTGGCCAAGTCTTAATTTTGGTCTTGCATCAGAACAGCTAGTCTCGGTCTTGATCTTGCACTCCTAATCCTGGTCTGGTTCTTGCTCTGACTAAACATATATATGTCTGTCCGCAAACTAGTATCTCGAGAACTACTGGTCTGATTTACTTGAAATTTGGAATGGTTATAGATCTTATTGACCAAGATCTGTATACAAACTGTTGTTAAAAAAATCTGTACTATACTATAACGCTTAACCATAAAAAGATAGACGCGAAACAGTTGAACAAAAATCGTAAAGTTAAAAATACATGATCATTTTAAGCAAAATTAAATTAGGAAAAAATATCTGAGACACCAAGACTGCAAAGACTAGAGTTAGTTATGGCTACTGTCTAAACTCGAGGAATATCGGAAAATGCTGAAAGAGGCCGATATTAATAAGGAATAAAATAGCTATATTAAATTTCTAAAAAAATAATCAAATTGTTAGCTGGAAATCGGACCCGATTTTCTTTACAAAAGGCATTCCTACAGTTTCCTTAAGTTTTATTTTATGAAAATTAAATGACTAGAATATATTTCGGTAGGTAACCCGAAATAACACCGTTGCATTTGTTAGCGTATTTTATTGTTTAAAGTGGATTTCATTCGGATTCGGGAAGGTCAGTACCTACGTGTATTAATTAGTATAAATGGTAACTTGCCTTTCCGTGACGAGAATGACTACCGGCGTACCAGAACTTTCCAAATTCATTGTCTGACTGGTGGTAGTTTTGTATATTTCTGTAAACAGACTAATTGTAACAAAGGACATAGGTGTAGCAAGAGTTTTCGATAAAAACAAGAAAGGCAATGCTACTTATGGCATTGCATTCGTTCTGTCTATGGCAAAAAATCTTATGTCGCTAGCGATTTTTACAGGATTTTGTGTTAAAAACAATATTTATAAGCCCGTCAAGGCAATATTCAAAGAAGCCAATGCTAGCCGGGCTGTATTATATATGTTTGCAGTTTCACTATGGAATATTATAGGGTCCATTTCCGAACGTATATTTCTAAGTAGTAATCAAAAACGCTTTTTGTTTACTAAATTTAGATTTTTTGAATGAAAACACTACGCCTGTCAAAGCGAAATTATATATAAAAAAGCGTCCACGGGCAGAATACCTATAATTTGTTTAGAATCTTACCGATTAAAGGTCGCATCGGATGTTCAGAATCAGATCTGTTGACAGCTACTAGTCTCACCACAGATTGCTCATCGGGACCCATTCGCAAGTTTGGAGTCACCGTAGTCGAACGAGAAGACACTGGTAAAGAAGTTCTATTAGTATTTCATCTTAAGTACCACACTTATAAACGTATTTGTTTGTTCTTAACCAACGGGGCAAGGAGTCCCAAGTCTAAATTTTATATAAAACAAAAATTATACTGACTTGCAAACGATGCGAGTTCCTTTTGAGCATAATGGTAGCCCACCGAAATGCTATACACCATGAACAAAACTATTATAAACATCAGCAGCATCAATACAAAAGCACAGCACGTCCATGTAAGAACTCTGTAAATATCAGGAATTAAATGCAAGGGACGTTAAACACAAGTTTAAAAAATATGACTTTTGTGCTTGGCGCTGTAAGCGTTCTTTTTTATTACCCTCCCCGTATTTTTGTCGCTTTAAGCGCTTTTATCACTTTATTTCGCTTTGAAAGTCATTCGACTTGGCGTTTGTCTATGGTTTTCATACAAAATTCGGTAAAAAAAGCAAGCTTTGCTTTCAAGTCGAACATAGCACCTGTGTTCGTCTTGTCGCTTTAAGCGTATTTTTTTACTTTATTTCGCTTTAAAAATCGTTCGACTTACAGTTGCTCTATGGTTATTGCACTTGTAAAACTTTATTGTGTTGCCATTGCCACAAATAAGGCTATTTGGCTTAGTTATTTTGCCTTCACAAATATTCGAGTTCCCAAATAACTATAAGCGCGGAAAATTCTCCTTAATTTATATTAGGTTTAGGAAGTTACAAGCAATAACATAAAATTCGAATTCGTAACTTTATAAAATTTAATAATATTTTTTACTGACCTTTCCACACAGAATACTGTAGAACACAAGACTGACTGGATTAAACCCATTTTTACTTCGTTTTTAAAAGCATAAATATTTTACTGAATACATTTTATTTATTAAATTACTCGTAATAATTAGGGTTGTTTTATTAAATTTTCAGATATTTTAGGTTAGGAATCCAGAATGAAAGAAATGTCACTTTTTTTTTAATACTTGTGATTAATTATGAATAATTTTAATAAATTTGAATATTTATTTTTGTGGAATGTGTAAAGAAAATAAAACTAACTTTAAAAATATATATTTTATTTAAATAACAATAACAATTTTTCATAAACAGTCTCAAAATGTAAAAGCACAACCGTAATTTATTTTAATAGCTTTAACTTCAATCAATAACCCAAAGCCTACGGTACATTTTATAAGCATACATTCAATATTGCTGTCAAATATAAGAATATATTCAATTTACTATTAAAATAATATAACCATACAAAATTATCACTATATTAATATCAGAATAGAATCAAATTTATATAAAAATAATTATTTAAATATAACAAATGGAAGACAAAGTTAAGTATAAAATAGGGGTGTGCCTTTTTTGTTCCAATTTCGCTATAAAAGGGTTTTTGTAAAATGTACTACTAGGTAGGTAGGCTAGTAAATTTATACCTATATTTATTTCAATTTCTTATAACCTAAATTTAATTTACAAGCTCCTAAATTGTGATGTAATTAAATGGTAATGTACGCTTATAATAAACAAAACTGCAGTTATTTGAAAACCGTAGTCACTGCGTGTCTTATCTCTCTGAAAGTGTAACTTATATCCCTGGATGTTATTGCGTATCCCTGGATGTCAATGTGTGTTCTTGGAAATTATTGCGTGTACCTGGATGTACTTATTGCATGTCCTTGGATGTCAATGTGTGTTCTTGAAACTTATTGCGTGACCCTGGATGTCAATGTGCGTCCCTGAATGTTTATGTGTCCTTGGATGTTATTGCATATCCCTGGAACTTATTGGAACTTCGAACTTATTGCGTGACCCTGGATGTTTATGTGTCCTTGGATGTTGTCGCATGTCCCTGGATGTCAATGTGTGTCCCTGGATGTCAGTGTGTGTCTTCGGATGTTAATGTGTGTTCTTGGATGTTATTGCATTTCCCTGGATGTAAATGTTTGTCCTTGGATGTTATTGCGTGACTCAGGGTGTTAAGGTATGTCCTTGGATGTTATTTAAATTATGTTTTTGAATCTCCAAATGTTTTGCGTGATACACCCCATTGAGACAGGGTTTAGAGATTGTATCATATGAGGGTCAGTGAGCACAGTCCCAGAGCGCGAGGTCGGAGAAGGCGGTGTGCAGTTCGTGTTGTAGCTGGGCAGTGAGTGCGGGACTCGCGGTGGCGGAGAGCGCCCCGCCGAGCCAGGCACGCACCGGAGAAGTCACCGCACTCAGCGGACCCAGACCAGTTATGTGGAGGTCCATGTTGCTATAAAAACAATGAAAAAATATGTTTCTATATTTATTAAAAAAATGAAGGTAGGGAGAGAAGCAAAATGGTAGACGCTCACGTAGTGGTCGCAATCGCGAGACACCATTCTTCTTCTCTCTCTTTCCCACACTTGATGGGTGAACCCATGGAATGCTAAGAAATTAGTCTTCTTCTGAGGTTAACATAGGGCATCTAAACCTAGGTCCACTGTTTTAAGCCGACAAAGTTGACAGCAGCTCGCCAGTTGTTGGATACGCTATCATATCATCGCTTTTTTATCAGGATAGATTAACTTCGAATACATTTGTTTGATAAAAATAAATTATTGCTACAATTGCAACTGGAATCAGATACTCATGACTGGCATCAGTCCCTAACACTATGCCGACTTGACTGGGCATGACGGCAATTCGAATCTGATCCGAAATGTGTGCATACACTCTACTAGGTTTATCGGCATGAACGGTGGATACTTTCCCGCCCCGGCAGACTGGGCAATTTACCACCATTAGTCTGCCTACCACCTATTTGTTCTTGTTGAATATATTTGCCACCTCGACATCGTGTTGCCAGCGTGACGAGTGTTGCCCAAATTCTCCAGAAAATTCTAGAAGGCCCATCAGGAACAATCTATACAGTAGTATTAAAAAAAAGTAAAGTATTATCACAACTGTATACTTTCCATTAGAGATGAAACAGATAGTGGTTTGTCCGGATACCGGTTACCGAATATTCGGCAAGCTACGAGGCCGGAGCGCCGGATATCCGGCAACCGAATATTCGGCCCTTTATCGCGTTACATGACGCGACCAGTTTGATTTGAAATTATTATTACCAACAAATGCAGAAAATTTGGTATTCATTCACCATACTTTGCCACTTGTTAATTTTGAGTATTAAGCTAATTAATAAAATAAACATTTTTGTCGAGTGATTATTAAAAATTGTGTCCATAACGTAGTGTGGTATCATTTTCCTCGTATTAAATTATGAGAATGTTTTGAATATAACTATCCAGCATCCGACCGGATACTGAGTTACTATCCGGTATCCGGCTGGATAGTAAAAATAAGGCTGGATATCGGATAGTAACCGGATATCCGTTTCATGTCTACTTTTCATGGGTAGTCAGAAATCACGCTTTTTTTTAATAAAGCGGATTCACAATTAGCCAACTTTATTGTAGGATATGACAAGTGGCAAGCTCGTCGATGTCTCTAGCGCACCAAAATCGAGAAATATCACAAATAAATTATTGTGTCCCAGACCAGGAATCAAACCCGGTACCTCAGCGTCAAAATTCACGAGCTTAACTGCTGGACCAAGGAGGCAGGTTCTAAAAATGTTGAATCGTACCTGAGATATTGTACCCTCAAGTCGTCGAGTTGTGCATAGGGTTCCCAGTGCGCCCGGCCCACACTGATGGCCAGTATGATGGCACTGTCCCTCACCGCTGTGGCCACCCGACCACTGCATGCCACACCCATGGATTTTACCCGGTATTCGTCATAACCTAACTGAAAACACAAAATTTATGACTACAGTGGTTTAGTTGTTTTAACAGAACTTTTCAAGGTTTTTAAGCTTTTGTAAGAGCTATATGTGGTGCAGCCCTCACTGACTCTTGTAGGCCAATGTTTCAAAAATCTAAATCTCTTGACCGTAACAGGCATGTAAATTTTTGAGATCGTTACATTTATTAGGATACATAGTAACTTATTTACTTTCCATAAAGATGTATTTAAAAGTAGTCGACATCCAAACACTCTTGCCTATACAAAAACACCAAAAAGCAGAGCCTTTGATAAAAAATCCTATATTATGTGTATTTGAATTTACAATAAGTACCTGAGTTTCTCAAAAAATTACCTGACAATCAGTTTAAAGGCCAAATTAGGAAAATGTTGATAGAATGTTAAACGTGAATGAACTTAGACAAGACGAAAGTCATGTTCAATGATCATGTCAAGCCGAGGCCAATCTGCATAGGAAACGCTACTCTCGAAGTTGTGCAAAATTACGTCTACCTCGGGCAGACTATCCAATTAGGAGCAGCCAACTTCAGCAAAGAAGCCGACAGACGCATTCAGCTAGGATGGGCGGCATTCGGGAAACTCCGGCACATCCTCTCATCGTCTATACCACAATGTTTAAAGACTAAGGTCTTTAACCAGTGCGTCCTCCCGGTAATGTCGTACGGAGCAGAGACGTGGACACTAACAGTGGGTCTGGTCCATAAATTCAAGGTCGCTCAGCGAGCCATGGAGAGAGCTATGCTTGGTGTATCTCTGATGGATAGAATTCGAAACGTTGATATTCGTCAGACAACGAAAGTTACTGACATAGCTTTTCAAAATTAGCAAGCTGAAGTGGCAATGGGCCGGACACATTTGCCGCAGAACCGACGAACGATGGGGCAAACGGGTTCTAGAGTGGAGACCACGTACGGGAAGACGCAGAGTGGGACGACCCCCCGCCAGATGGACAGATGACCTAAATGTCGCTGGTGAGGGTTGGATGAGGGTAGCGAAAGATCGCGTTAAGTGGCGAGCCTTGGGGGAGGCCTACATCCAGCAGTGGAGAGATACAGGCTGATGATGATGATGATGATAGAATGTTGCTTCTATTCGCTAAGTGAATATTACAACCACAAATTTTAAGTATTTTTTATGTCTATTATAACAATTATCTGTACAATATGTTTTAATAATAATCTGTATGTAATAAGTGTGACTAAAATTATAAATATAATAATAAGATTTCAACATTGTAAATAATGTTTAACAAAATTTGTGTGCCAGAAACGGCTGAATGTGCAGAACCAACATACTATTTATTATTTAAGGTACACTAACAGGTTACAATTAATACATATCAAGCACAAATTTACAATAATTCATAAGGTCGGAATTGCAACCCAAGGGCACGGCATGCTACACATAGCTACTTCAATGATTAGAGTCAACAGTGTTTTTCAGTTTTAAAATTTTAGGTTTCATCCATTTCATCATTATCAATATATTAATACTATACACGAGAATAAATATGTCAATTGTCATTAATGTCAATTTATGTTGAAAGTTACATCATAGGTTATAATTAGTATAAGTCAATATAAGAATAGTAAAAAGTCACTTTACGTTAGTTTACAATCAATAACACTTAGTCTCTTAAATAGACTAACATTTGGGTTGAAAATGTCTAGATTCACAGTATCGCTGGAAATATCATTAAATAGTCGACACATAAGTACTATTAATATTTACTATTACCATGTTCTATGCAAATAAATAATTTCATTTCATTGCAGATGATCCCACCATTTTTTTAAATTTAAACTTTATTGCACAAAGTAGGTACTAAGGCGGACTTAAAGCCCGAAGACATTCTCTGACAGCCAAACCTTGGGGACAAATTTGATCAAATATAATGTAGGTGCAATCATAAAGATAATAATAATACAAGTAATAAATAACTATTAAATCAATGAAATTTGTCTTCCCTATGAAAAGTAAAATAATATTATATAGGATGCAATATTCTAACCTGTAAGTCCTTAATTTTGAGAGTGACATAGAATGTAGTTTTGTTAGGTTCTGTCCGGACGCTGACGTCACTGATTCTGTTCACCGTCGCCAAATTCTTCAGCCAACCCGAGCCCGTTTCAAATTTACCTATAAATGATGTTGATCCTATCTGAAATACCAATTTTACATACAGGGTGGAAAAGAGAACGAATCTTGACATTTTCTAGAATCTTGAAGGGATGCCAGATCTAAACAGATTTTTCAAATCTAGGTGATATTTTAAGAAATCCCAGCCACCGTGGTCTAGCAGTAAAGTCCGTGGATTTAGAGTCGGAGGTACTGGGTTCGATTCCTGGTCGGGCTATAATATTTATTAATTTAAATAAATTAATTTGCCTTTCCTATCATCTCATTCATAATGACAATGACAAAAAAAAACATTTTTTTGTTTGTTCGCGCCATTTTGCCCGGATGCAAGTTTTTGTTTTGTAAATTACTTAACTGTGGATATTGTTAGTCAAAAGTGGTGTTGTTTTTTTAATAATGTGCTACAATGTAAATAATTATGGAAAACAATAAATTAGACTTTAAATATGGGACACAAGTTTTCCGCGCTGTGGACTCCCATATGTTACCCGACGTGTTTGGGCTATAATGCCACGAGACTCCAAGAAAAGCATCGAATTCTGCAACATCTGGAATTTGATGACCTCATTAACTCATAAAAAAAAAGATATATTACGTCAGACTTGGCTGTATGGGCTAGACCCTTTGCCTTCCCTATCACCTCATTCATCATCCATCGAGAGAACAAAAAAAAAATGTTTGGACTAGATTTTTCGTTACTTACCTTATGCATAAAGGTGGCGTATAATGGTGGTATTTCTAGTACTTCTCTTCGGTTTTGTAATAACGTTCGTCGAACATTGATTAAAGTCATATCTATCACTTTGTTAGCATTCTGAGCTAGTAGACTAACTTTAGAACTAAAAGAAAGAAATTAATTAGCATTTAACTGCCTTCGTGGGCTAGCGGTTAAGTCCGTGAATTTAATAGAGGTACCGGGTTCAATAATTTAATTATGATATACGGGGGTCAAGTAAAAAATAATCCAATAGAGTCTTGGTTATAAGAAAGCTTTTCTTAAAAACCAAAATAAGTCGGTTCGAACCCCGGCATGTATCAGTGAGAAATTCACGTTTCTTACGTACATTTGTCATAGACTTATAGGTAGGGAGAGAAGTAGAATGGTGGATGGTGAGCGTATTATCGCGCAATAGAAAAAAAAGGAGGCCTCCTTTTCTTAAACCAGCCTATTGTCGGTCGCAAGCCCGAGATACCATTCTTCTCATCTCTTACCCACACACGATGGACCCGGCACCCGCACGGTGAATCCATAGAATGCTTAGAAATTTGTCTTCTCGTCATCACCGTACCCGTGCCTCGTTACACGTGCACGTTAAGCCGTCAGTCCCGGTTCCACTTATACCAACTTATGGAATCATTAATAAATTTTATGGAAAGCATAATCCTTATAAGAATCTGATGGCAGATGAATTTAAATATATATCTATATATCGATGGTTATTTCTTACCTATATGCCTCCATCAATAATGGGTTGCAGCACATGACATCGGAGACACTGGTAGCTTGTCTCAGCACCTGATTGAGGTGGCATTGTAATTTCTGACGCAACAAAGCATATAATGGTAAAGAAATTGCAGCCGTTAGAGGTAGGTCATCTGAAATTATAAAAGTACTCAATATAGCCGAAATTGTTATGCAATGGCAACAAAGATATTTAATAAGCTTCCAGTTACTATAAGGGAGCTGCCACTAAAACTGTTCAAATTAAGAGTCAAACGAATGCTGGTTAATAAATGTTTTTATTCGACAAAAGAATACCTAGACACTAAGCTCGACAAAGTCATTTGACTAAATAAATATTTGTATGCTAGAAATAGCAAAGCATGTGATATAATTACATTAATAATTTACATCCCTGTACCTACCATAAAAGTAAAGTATCATCACGACCGTTTCCCTTTCGGGGTGGTCAGAAACCACGCTTATAAATAAGCGGATTCACATTTAGCCAACTTTACTATAGACCAATCATGACAAGTGGCAAGCTTGTCGATGTCTCCAGCGTACCAAACTCGGCAAATATCACAAATTAATTAAATGTATTTATTTACATTAATAAATATTTTTGTGTCCCGACCAGGAATCAAACCCGGTACCTACGAGTCTAAATCCACGGACTTAACCGCTAGATCACGGAGGTAGTTACAAATAAATATTTGTCTGCTAGAAACAGCGAAGCATGTGATATAATTACATATAATACGAGGGGCGTTCAAAATATTCTCGGTATGTGGATAAAAACAAACAAGTACGAAAAGTTTGATATTTTTATTTTTCAATATACTCCCCCCCTATGTTCATACACTTATAAGATCGATCAATTATTTTTTTTAATCCCTCATAAAAATATTTTTTATCTTTGGTGTAAAAATGCTCCTCCACGGCCGTCTTCAACGCTTCATCGTCAGAAAATTTATTTCCACGCAGATCCTTTTTAAGATTGGGAAACAAAAAGAAGTCGCTTGGGGCTAAGTCCGGACTATAGGGTGGATGAGTAACAGTTTCAAACCCACATTCAACAATAGCTGCCTTGGCAATATGAGCAGTATGGACAGGGGCGTTGTCATGCAGAAGCAGAACACCTTTGGTTAACTTTCCTCGCCTCTTTTCTTTGATCGCATCTCTTAATTGACGTATAACGTTAGCGTAGTACTGCCCTGTGATATTTACACCTTTTTCTTTATAATCGATAAGCAAAACTCCTTCACAATCCCAAAATATTGTGGCCATGACCTTGCCAGCTGACGGGATTACCTTGAACTTCTTGGGATGAGCTGAACCCTTAATGTGCCACTGCATGGACTCCTGTTTGCTCTCTGGGTCATAATGATGAACCCAGGTTTCATCTCCAGTAACTATTTTTTGCAGCACCTCATCGGGATTTTCACCACACAGGTCGATAAAATCTGAACAGCAAGCCACACGCATATCCTTTTGAAGAAGCGTCAGCATTCGCGGAACCCATCTTGCACTTACTTTTGACATATTAAGATGGTCATGTATAATGTCATGTACGGTACCAATAGAGAGATTGGTTACTTGAGCTATAGATTTTACCTTCACTCGGCCGTCTTCCAATATAAGTTTTTCCACTTTATCAATATTTTCTTGTGAGGTAGCCACTACAGGCCGGCCAGGTCTAGGGTCATCTTCAATACTCTCCCTTCCACGCTTAAATTCGCTTGACCATTTTTGAATAGTAGATAAAGAAGGAGAAGACTCACGGTAAACACAATCCATTTCCTCTTTTATGGTTTTTTGATTTTTACCCTGTTTTGTCAAGAATTTTATGACGGATCGGTGCTCTAATTTCGTTAAAATTGTTAATTCGCTCATGGTGTTCATGTTTGTTCGGCAATTGCAGAAAAACAAAAGAACATCTCGGTTCCAGTTTTACTTTTTTTTAATGTCAATGGATGAATCTTAGCGGCCAGTAACAAATATATATATAAAAGAGGTTGTAACGTATCAATACCGAGAATATTTTGAACGCCCCTCGTAATTTACATCCCTGTACCTACCATGTTTCTGACAAATAATTTATTTCAATTCAATTAAAATATAAATGCTACCATAACAGATTTAATACTCTTAGTAGGGAATGTCCAACACCCGTATTATTAGATGTTTTCTTAACGGCTTCTACACTGAATTATTCCCTCCAGCTGTCAAACGGAGGGATGTCTCGGCACGTCACTACGGTAGAGGAATAGAACTGTTTGTTTCGTAAATTTTATATTCTCATTGCTTTTAAGTTATATTATAAACAAAGTTTGTTTTAAGTTGTGGTATAATATAAGTTTGTTTTGGGATCGTCGTCAATCCGAGCAAATGTCAGGCAATTGTAATAGGAAGCTCCCGACAATTATGCAAAATTGACCTTAACGATATCGACTTGGTTCGGTTTGACAACGTTCCTATTCCATATAGTAGTGAGGTAAAGAATTTGGGAATTCACTTAGATTCCAATCTAAGTTGGACAGTCCAGGTTACAAACACGAGCCGTAAATTTTTTTCTTCTCTGCACTTTCTTAATAAACTTAAACATTTTCTGCCTATTAAAGCTAAAATAACCCTTGTCCAAAGCCTTCTCCTTCCACTTCTCGATTATGGTGACGTGTGCAGCGTTGATCTCTCGGAGATATTGCTCAATAAGATGGACCGGCTACTTAACGCATGTATCCGGTTCATCTATTGTTTGCGTAAATATGATCATATTTCCGAGTATCGCGCTAAGTGGAAGTGGCTGCCAATTAGAATTCTTTGCTAGCTTTTTTCTGTTTTGAATGAGCCTGCGACACCGAAATACCTCAAGGACAATTTCGCCTATTTGTCTTCGTTTCACGATAAATCCCTCCGTTCCTCTCATAATTCTCTTCTGTCTATTCCCTCTCATAGTTCTAGTTTCGTTTCGAACTCATTTGTAGTTGTTGCCACGAACCTGTGGAACAATTTGCCTCTTAGCATAAGGCAAGTAACCACCAGATCTCTATTTAAAAAAATGGTCTATTCACACTTTCTATCACAAAAAAAGTAAGTATTATCTATGTATGTGTATGTAGTTACTATAACTTATTTTTAGAATTTAGTATATTGTTGTCATTGATATATAATATGTAGTGTATGTAATAATATGTATGGGTATATGTAGTATATGTATTTTTATATATATGTATTAGTATTACTATATATATTAGTATATAGTTAAACCATAGAATTTAATACAATTTTTTTGTGCAATAAAGATTTAAATAAATAAATAAGTTAGCTTTTATTCATGTTGATTTACTTTTGTACATAACTTTGTGTTAGTGTTTTATTATTTAAATTATGTTTTAAGTTTAGTTATCTACTTAAGTTAGTTAGGCTAGTTCATACTTGTATTATTTTTAATATTATTTCAAAAAATGTTTTCTGTATATGTTCTATGTCTTTTAATACCTACCTATATACTTTAATCTTAATTTAGCTTTAATTTTGTATATTGTTTAGGACTTATGTATTCTGTACCATGGTAAATAAATAAATAAAAAAATAGAACTGTCAAGAGTTCTTCGCGCCATTTTGCACGGACATGTGAAGTCCAAGTTTTTCGTTTTGTAAATTAGTTTACTGTGGATATTATTAGTCAAAAGTGGTGTTATTTTGTTTAATAATGTTCTACGTTGTGAATAATTATGGAAAACGATAAATTTGACTCTAATCTCACAAGTATATGTGGCAGAAGTAACACTTTGTTTTTTGCGGTTTTCCCGCGCTGTGAGTTGCCGCATACCCTTCGTGTTTGGGCGATATTGACGTGAATTACTCCATGAAAAGCATCAAATTATGCAACATTTGGAATTTGATGATCCACAACTCGGTTATGAACATATATTATGTAAATATTAAATTACGTGTTTAGGGCTGATGTAATCTGTACAATGTCCTTTAAAGACACTTAAATAAAATAAAATAAATAGAACTATCAATCTCAAGGTTGATGAAACCTCCTTGAAGAGTAATAATGTTATTTTTGGGTAATATTCATATTAGTTAGACGTGTATTTCTTATTAATTAATTAGTAGTGATGGGCCGAATGTGGATTATGCCGAATACGAACTTCGGCCGAACATTCGGTACTGGACTGCAATTTTAACTACAGACAAAGTTATATTTTTTTCAACGAATTATTTTGCTTACATTAATTGGACGTAGTTACGCAAAAATTACCCAATCCACATCAGATTAATTTTAAGTTATAGGCCATTAAAGTTGGAATTTAGATGATTTGTTCGACATTTAATACATTTAGAATATTTTATGTCAAAAACGGTATTTTTGTATGGATTACTTTTGATATAAGATATCGTCCAACACAATAAAATTATACATGTTTTGCTTTAAATTATTTTATAAAATGTTTTAAGTTACCAATTGTCAGTACTGTGTAGTTGTTTTTATTTATTGTATCGCAAACATTACATTGTATGTATTTATATGTATGTTTATTATATTTATATAGGTATAATACATATGTAGGTCTATATTATTATGTAAATTTATTAATCATATTTTTATTTACATTTAGTGCATCTACTCCTGTCACTTTAAACTCTTATTGTCCTTAAGGTTAACAGGCGGAGAATGCCTAACGACATTATGTTAGCCCTTTGAACTTATTAGCATTTAAAAAATAAAATAAAAATTGAAAAATTGTAGATTGGATACTTTTTGCGTAACTGCGTCCATTAAGAGAATTGTTATTACCTATATGTTTAGCTAATTGTTCTGTTGTAGTAAATTCGTATCCTCCATTTCTTTGTGGCGACGGCCATGATAGCTGAAACGAATATCATTCTTAAAGGGGGTACTTTTTTCACCTTCTCTCGCTTAATTCGAAAATTAGAACAAGCAATTGACAAATTTCGGTTCACATAAAGTGGCGCCGCCTAGTAGATGTTAGGGAGAACTAAATTTAATGTCTGTGGTTTGAACATAATAGAGTTGTCATTAATTTATTAATTCAATTAATTCGTTCAATTCATTCAACATGTCGGCCATTGTTGTCAACAGGCGAACTATACAACCTTAGTAAAAAAATAAATTTAAATGTATTGTGTAAGTTTTTAGAACCTGCAGTATTTTATGGAATTAATAACAAGTAACATACCTTGGTGCGGTGGTGGCTCATTCCTTAAATCCTACCAACCCACCCGGCATGTACCAATGAGAAATACACTCGTTCCCGTGCCTCGAAGAGCATGTTAAGCCGTCAGTCCCGGTTCCACTAATGCCAACTTGTGGAATCGTTAAAAAATTGACATCATATCCTCGCCAAGCCGTCTGGCCAGCGTGGCGAGTGTAGGCCAAATTCTCCAGTTCTGGAAGGCCCATCTCAAGCAGTGAAGGTGTAGGACACTGTGTTCTAGGAGCTGTAATAAATGAACATACCTTAACAAGTACTTCATCGTGTAAAAAATCTATACTAGGGTTTATGAAGGAGAAGGCGTCATCTTCCAACACCAAGCCCACATTCACTTCTGCTGACATATTTGATAAGGATATCCTGAAAAAGCATTATTTATTGGGTTAACAATTTAGTATGGATTTGGGCCGTGGAAACTTGGCAGGTCCCTGGTGTGGGATGCGACATGTGTAGACACATTAGCCATTAGGAAGTGCGGCAGTTTCTGCTGAGAACCTCAAGCTGCGCAAATATGCCAACCTCGGTACAGTCCATGGGGACACTCAGCCAAGCGTCTCGCCAAGGAGTTGACCAAACGGCTAACGGAAAAGTCTGGAGACAGGAAAGCTGGCAGCTGCCAACGTATTAGCCTCGCTATATTTATTTATTCGAAGAGAAAGAACAGAGACAGGCAGTATAAGAACAATTAAGAAACGATACAGTAGGAGCCATTAGAATTATACCCGCCACCAAAATATATACAGAGGGGAAATGTTGCCAGTCTTCTTGGGACTATCCCTGAAGGGTCGTCTCTAGAGGACATTTTTTACTTATACGAGTAGTTTATTTTTTAATAGGTTTAGTTTATATTTATTTTTTACTTTTAAGTAGTCATTTCATTTAAGTAAATAATCATCACAAATAAATGAAATATAATATTATAAATATTAGTGCAATATCCATATTGCAACTGACCTTCGTAGTAAACCACTTTTAACTACTGAGTTTCAGAAGTAAAACTTGCTAACAAAGTGGACCAAGGTTGTTTTTTACAATACAATTATGAATAATTATTGATGGTATAAATAGCCGTTATATCAACGACCTTCACCGATAAGTTATCCTAATGAAATCCACTTTTTTTTAAATGAAAAACGCTAATAAAAGCAATGGTGAAAAACGATCAATAACTTTTATTTTTTAGAAATGTTCAACCAGTTAAATTCGCCTTCGCTATTCGGCTGATTTTACTAAAATTTGGCACATATAATCATTGAAATCCAAGGTTTATTTATTATTATTATTAATTAATAGGCGAGCAGCGCATTGCTGATATGCCTATATCAAGCACTGGTGTAGAGTTTATTAAATTTTAAAATTCACTGCTAAGCAATTTTTTTTTTTTCATTTCCGACATATCGCCATGTTAGAATTAAAACCAACTAAGTGAGCCATTTTTGCACAAATTTATTATGCACATTTAATTACTTTTTCTGCTAAAACCGTTCATTGAATTGCTTTTAAGATCCACTATCTTCGAAACTAAGCGTCACAGTGCTTAGTCGATTTTATTACTGGAAAAAGCAGAAGTTTTTTAAACAACTGGTGTAAAAAAAATATTTACCAAAAAAAATTGTTAGTTGGTATTCACTCTAACCCGGCGATATGGTTTCTTAGTAAAAGTTGTAAGTTTCTATCAATAGAATCACATAGTAGTCTGATGTAAAACCATACAAAGTCACACAGTATAAAAGGCAATGCTGTGCCAAACAGCTAGTTTTATAATAAATAAAGAATACATCTAGATATTGAAAATATAAAATACCTAATGATAAATCCTTGAGCACAGACCTAAACAATAAATATATATATTAGAATAATGTATTAAAATTTAATATTGTTTCATCATCATCAGCCAGTGTCTCTGCACTGCTGGGTATAGGCCTCCCCCATGGATCGTTATTTCACATGGTTCTGCAACAGACATGTAAGACCTATTGCTACTACAGCTTGCTAATTTTGAAAGCTATACAAGACAGAAGAAATGGAATCATAGAAGGAGTAATGTTGGTTCTCTAACGGATGACGACGTTTCGGACCTTATCCTTGAACTTGTAGACCAGACCCACTGAACTGGAAGAATGTAATGGTTGAAAACTTGTGAGTGTGGTGAGGCGGATTGCACAATTGTATTTAAAAGTATTGTTTCAGATTGATTACATCCGTGAATTCCTAAGCTTTGACATTTATGACAGACATAATCGATCTTAGACAATACGTTTTCGGACGATTGTACATTCTGCCTCACGCCGCTGGTATTTTGATAGAAAGATGTTATAACTTCCGTGCTGCCCTTCCTGGCTGAATGAGTCAGTAGAAGGCAAAATCTATGGCCCAGTAGCTATTTTATTAGTTGTAATTTTAATTTAGGGCTCTGCAACCTTGGCGCTTATGAAGAAAACTAAAGTAGACGAATCTAGGAGACTAGACTCATGAGCCAGATTGGCGGTGTTGTACTAGGAACAGCGGCCAGCACCAAAGGTGTGTTAATTCACCGGCGGGTATTTACCCACCGAGATTGTGCCGGGGAAAACAGGAGATTATCCCATCCCCACCCAGGTCTATTCAACAATTGGGCCTGGATGACTCTGCTGTCAGTCTGAATTCCTTTACTTAGTCAGGAAGCTTATTATATATTGTTATACACATATTAGATATAACCACTAGACCACAGAGGCAGCAAATCTTTATATGCTATATTAAAATTTTATTATATTGAATTAACTACTTACATTAAATGGCCCTCGGACATGACAGGTATTAGATTAAATAGGTTTTCATTAAATGCACTATAGAGTCCCTTGACAATGACTTCTCCAAGCGAACACCTTAGCCGGAGACCCATTGACTTGAGGTCCAGGGATATCTTCTGCATGTGGAATGAGGGGGGATTCACCAGCTCCAGACGAGATAGATTACTGAAAGCAACAAAAAGTACCTACTATTTAACCCTTTCTGCAGCTCTATTCTGTTACTTAAGCGCAAAAGTTATATAATGGAATCCATTAACTATAAATGTCACGCTATTAAAGTGATCAAGGTTGAGCGCTTATAGAGTTAAGAGTTGAATATTATTTTGTAATTACAACGCAAGCTCTGACGTAAATAACGAAATCCACTAATAATGTTTGCACTTAAGAGAGAAGACAAATTTTAAAGCATTCCATGGATTCACCGTGCAGGTGCTGGGTCCATTGTGTGTGGGTTAGAGATGAGAAGAATGGTATCTCAGGCTTGCAACCAACAATAGGCTGGTTAAAAAAGAAGGCCTCCTCCTTTTTTATTTTATTGCATGATAATACGCTCACCATTCACAATTTTACACCTCAACCTTCAACCAAATACTGTATGATTCCGTTAATGCCGTTTTGGAAGCTCTTTCCATAAATGTATTGTGACCTGCTTTGGCCCAATTCTTTCAGTAAGTAGAATAGGGTGCAGGACTGTAAGATTTTCAAAACAGTGTTAGTATGTTTCTAAAACAGATATGTATTCCTATAACACAAGGCAATATGTAGGTTTAAATAATTCTTCCCATAGTTGATATATACACCCTCATACCGTATCATAGGCACTAGGGATACCTATAAATTTGGAGACTTACATCTATTGCACACTGAAGATGTGGAATTCTCTCCCAGCCAGTGTTTCCCCACTCCTACAACCTGGAGTCCTTCAAGTAGAAAAATCTTTATAGGTTTCTTCAATAATAATATGTTAAGTTTTTTTGTAAAAGTAATAAGTTATCTCACAGTACTTACACCTGTGTATTTTTTGAGAAATATGCCGTATCCTCCAACAAGTTAGGTTTAACTTGTTCACCATTCTTGGACTTCTGTAACGCCACATTTGTAAATCCCTGAAACAGTAAGATAAAAATGATTACACCTTATTATAGATACTTTAAGGGTTACTGCTTATAATAATACAAATGACTACTGTGTGAAGTTATCAGCGAAAATAGTTTTGCAATAGGCTTTGTAGATCTTGAGGTATTCTATATCTATTGGTTTTTCCAAGTTTTTAGGTGCCTTTATTTATAAATCCCAAGTAATGTAACTACCTATTTATTAAACATACATTTTTTTATCAATACAATAAAAACACAATTATACACGTCTGTGATCATTACGTATAAAGTAATAAATTATTAGTTATTTACTCTTTTGATAACATCCTGAAGATTAGGCTGAACTTTCGACAACAGATCCTCCAATCTCTCCTTAATAGTTATGTTTTCTTCCTCAGCCATTATGCACAGAACATTACTTGACGAATTTTGAATCCCAAAAGAAATAAATGCACTTAAAATTAACTAATTATATTTTATAATAACATATTGAAAATAAATTTGGCTGTTTCGTGGAGTATTGTTGTCACATATTACTATATAATCTGTGGTTGGTTTTCACCACAGACTGGTTTTCATCAACCACCACAGACTTAGGTACTTAAGGCTCAATACATGTGTTCCAAAATCATGTTAACTAACTTCTGTTTGACTTATCGCTTTAAGTGCTTTTATTTTACTTTATTTCGCTTTGAAAGTTGTTCGACTTGGCGTTGCTAACATCTCTTTTTCGGTTTTAATACATTTTAAGCAAAAAATTTGGTAAAATAAGCGAGCCTTGCTTTCACGTTGAACACAACACAAGTAACTAATTGGGAATGGGTGGCAACTCTGGCGAAAAAGTAGTCTTTTCCCATAGAACAAGCATCATATAGAATATCTGTCAGCGTGGCCACCTGAGATAGAGATAAGATGTTACTAGAAAATATTATTTTCCCAAATTAGGTAAATATTATTTTTCGAAAGTAAGGAAATTTTGTATATTTTACTCACGCAAACAGCTGGTTTGGAATGAAATGCACAAAATGTATTCTCCGTCCTTTTTATTACTGAATTTTGCTTTAAAGATAATTAAAACGCTACTTGAACGCCTGTCAAAGCTAAATCCAGTAAAAGCGCATAGGGCATCAAGTTGAACACGACAAAAGTAAACAGTTAAAGTGCTTTCCGAACGCACATTTTCTTGTACAGACCACAGACTAATAAATAAGAGTAGGCGTTCAGAATTAACACCAATTTTGTATTTCAAATGTCATCGCGTGTTATTATTAATCCACGAACTAGCTTAACTTCTGATAACACGCAATGTACAGGCTTATTTCAAAGTACATCATTTATTTTGTATGAGGCTAAAATTGTATTCACAATAATTCATTATTTGGGTAGGTAGGCATTTTAAAATAAATTATTGTAACAAAATTTTTAATTAATTAAATTTACAATATTTAGCAATAAGTTAAAGATATCATCGTATCAACGTTAAAGGACTTGATAGATACAAAAACTACATTATTCATTTTCGAAATAACTTAATTGTTCAGTAATATATAGTAAAAGAAGCATTAATCTTATCGATAAAAGTATAAACGATATTTTTTATATTGTACACAACACTAGCACAAAAATAGTATTTTGTATGATGTTATTTAAATACCTATTTCTATAACCGTTAAGCGCAGAAAAAAAGGGGATGGGAAGGGAATAGTGTTGGGTTCGTTCCTTAGAACAAGCATGTTGGTAGCGTCCTAGGCAACTACTAGGTAGTTGGAGTCGTGTAGGCACTACGAATGTCTCTGTCATAAATCACGATGTGGAGGAACAACGTGTGTTTGTGATTGACGCTTATTTCTTTTATTAAACCTACTAAAATCCGTTTGGTCAGAACTCTTGTGTTCTTTATTTTCCTATATGCTGGACCCAACGCGAAACAGAGATAACACGGATTAATGCTTTTAGAGATGTGATGTTTACGGAGAACGTTAGGCATACGCATAGCTGGGCATTAACTCGTTAATCCGTTAATCGTTAATTAACGAAGTTAACATTTTGATTAACGGGTTAACTTTTAAGTTAACCTTTTAAAATGTTAACGGACACGTTAACTTCCGTTAATATGCAGAAGTCCGTTAATCGTTAATCCAATGCCACTATTTAAGTATGAAACGACAAGTGCCGGGCGCGGCGGCGCGTAAGACAAAAACAAAACTAGATATATTTTGCCGGCGCGTGCGAGTAAGAAAACTGCGAAGTACTAGCGCCAGTGCTTAGAGTGACGAGTGTTGTGTTTGTTGTTATTATAAATTACTGTCAGTGATAATTTGCGTGTTAATAAAGAAGAGTGCAGTGTAATTAGTTAGATAGAAAAGTGTACTGTGCAGTGTAGTAATTAAAACTATATCATGGAAGACATGGAATCGGATTTCAGCGGTCCTGATGAGAATCCTTGGCCACATTTGACTGAGTATGTGGAATTTGTATCCAGATCGGGCCATCAAATACTTTTTGCTTGTAAGCGTTGCGAAAGACACAAAAATAAAAGTTCATGTATCAAGCCTGAATAATTTTAAACAACATATAAGAAGGGTACATGAGTCACAATACGTACAGTTTGAAGAGATTTTTAAGGCTGGCTCTAACCGAAGCAAGACAAAAAAGAGAACTCATTCTGACAATATTATATATTAACCTGTTAACTTCCAGAACCTAAACCAACAGGTTTTATAAGTTCACTAACGCAACGATATAAAAATGCAATTTTACACATATTAACGGATTAACGATTAACGTTAACTTCCGTTAATTCTTCCGAAATGTAACGCTTTAACGTTTAACGAAGCTAACTTTTTTTGTAGCGGATTAACGATTAACGAAGTTAACTATTTAATTAACGGTGCCCAGCTATGGGCATACGAGTTCGTTTACTACCAATAAGTCCATCTGAAGCATAGATATAGAAAAGCGACGACGCGACGATCCTATGTCTATGATCCGGAGGAACTAGGAATCAGACAGCGCCTTTTTCAATGGGACACCCCATCACTAACTTTTTATCACGATAGATGGAGCATGATACCTAATATAACTGTCAGCTGCATAGAAAACTTGTATTTTTATTACGAAATTTAATATTTTCTGGATAATATGCCAACGTGAGCAACTTTGAAGTGTATAAATCAAGATTTCCAGGCAAAATTAAAGATATAGTGATTTCAAAATTGCCGTTCTATTAATTCAACCTTTTTTCTTTTTAAAGACGGTGATCGCTTTCTTAATTCGTCTTTTAGGGCAGGTAACGTTAACTTAAAATTTATTTTTCTGTTATAAAAATAAAAAAACTACAAATACATTTAAAAAAATATGCGTCATAGGTGTAAACAAGGTACCATTTCCGCTAGCGACATCTACAAAAAGCTTTGCCTGATACACCCCATTGAACAATCACACATTCTCACTTTCTTCGGACACGGGTCTTGGCGTGAAGATAAATTTAATAGGTGGTAGGCGGACTAATGGTGGTAATGGGCCCAGTCTGCCGGGACGGGAAACCACCGTTCATGCCGATAAACCCAATATGTCTGTTTATGATATGATAATGTGTCTGTTTCCAGTTGCTAACTTTCATGGATCTCGCGCGCCACTTACCATTAGTTGGGCGCATGGTCACATGTCATGCTAGTATAAAAAAAACTGCACCTGGGAAAGTCGATGGCAATACAATGCGTGGACTCGATAAGGTCGATAAGGTGGACTGAACAGATCAAAGAAGCAATGGATCAACCAATGAAGAGAAGTGGCGACGGCTTGTTAAGCGTGCTACTGATACTCAAGTGACGACCACGACCACTCTGCCAAGAGTAGACTAAAAAGAAGAATACCTATACTGTGCAACATTTTGATACATTCAGCTAGGTATTTGATTATATTTATGTAGATTGAGGCAATCGATATAAGCAAGTTATTTTATAGTCATCGTAAAATTTCCTAAAGTAGGCAAGCGGTAAAATAGGCATGGAATTGTATTTTAGTACCTACCTAGCTATAGTGCGTGTAAATGTAGATTAAATTTATTAAAGTAATACGTACATACGCGCAATGCTTATTAAAGAAACTTTGCTATTTTCAACGTTTTTATGCATTGTTATACACAGCGAGAAACTACATATGTACTATGATTCTGGTAAGACCTATATTGCTCGACATTTCTCGACAACAAACATTAATAGTTTGGCGAGACATAACGATGTAAAAATATTATTAAATTTAATTAAAAATTAAGTATAATATAAAATTAATTAATTAATAAAAAAACTGCCTCCGTGGTCTAGCGGTTAAGTCCGTGGATTTAGACTCGGAGGTACCGGGTTCGATTCCTGGTCGAGACACAAAAATATTTATTAATGTAAATAAATAAATTTAATTAATATTTAATTTATTTGTGATATTTCTCGAGTTTGGTACGCTGGAGACATCGACGAGCTTGCCACTTGTCATGATTGGCATATAGTAAAGTTGGCTAAATGTGAATCCGCTTATTTATAAGCGTGGTTTCTGACCACCCTGAAAGGGAAACGGTCGTGATGATACTATACTTTTAATTAAAAAGGATAAAAGAGGAAAAAGATCATCAGGCATAAACCAAACGTTAAAAATTTCAATCAAATGTTAAAAATGTATTATTTGAATTATCTATCAAATTTTGTAGTCAACAATATAGCGCTTGCTTAAAAATTGATTATTATAATAATTTATCGATAATGCATAATGGAGTGAGGAAAGATGTCTTGTTTGGGATGCCACCTGTGTGATGTGTGGATACCTTTTCTGTTCATACAGCCGAATTTAGAAAGCACATCAAATATAAAATAGCATTAAACAAACTTATAACTTTGTGGCATTTGGGGTTGAAACAATCTCTTGATACCCACAAATTCATAAAAGAGGGTAAACGAATTTTTCAAGAGTGTGGCGATCCCAAATGCCATAACTACCTAAAACAGAATATTTCGATTATAATTCAACGAGGAAATGCGGCGAGCGTTTTAGGTACCCTCCCTGGTGGTAAGCCCTTAGTTTATTTTGTAGAAAAGTTTTAATGCATAATTACAAGCTAGAATATGTTCGTTCCCAATTTTATAAGCATTTAGTAAGCCTCTTCAATAATTTCAATTACATTACAGACATAGCAAAACAGTTTGAAAAAATATGGATATCATATAAACTACCTTATGAATTAGCTTTGACCAAGGTAAAGTATACAAGTTTTAAAAAAGTCGGTTCACTCACATTTAACCATTACTTTTTATAGCATGCGGCAAGCTGCTGAAAGTATTTAAGTACAGATAAATCAGATTAAAGACGGTTTTGCGTTTGTAGTAGAATTTTTATACAAATACAATAATTAATACAATTATTTTATACAATTGAGAAAACTTTAAGGTAAACAATACCCACATATTTTTCAGCACGGACAGTACCAAGCGTGCGTTATTAAAAAATTCGAGCGGTCGACAAATTCTGTTTTGCCGCTAACTACTTAGTGATTATCTTTATTAAATTGTTAGGCTAGTCCATAGTCCTTTTTTAAGAAAAAAACATACAATAGTGCTTTTTATTTCTAACATATTATCCAACGCACGAAGGTGCGCAACACACTAGAAAACAACAACGCACGAATATGCGGAGGGGGCTTTGTGGAATTCGCTGGTGGTTTTTTTTTTCACTATTTTTATTAGATACTTTACTAGAACTGAAGTATTTCAAAGTTATTAATACCTTTTAATATTTTTTGTCGTGCTGAAAGGGATATAGAAAAAAATATAAAGTAAAAAGGTCGAGTTTACATTAAGGGTCGATAACTGAATCCTTATCGTGAACTCGGTTCGTAAAGCATACTTTTTTACAGTCAATTCAAGAAACATTTGGTCGTACCTCTATTAGTGTAGAGAAAAAGGATTATGACAACCATTTATTGATGACCAAAGCCTATTACGTGAGAGATGATGGCGGTCTGGTGTAAGTTTATATTTCGTTACATTCTGATTTTTTACTGAAACTCGCTTTGACAGGCGTTCTGGTAGCTATGCCAAGCTCTTTGGTTTTTTTTTGGTTCTCTTCTCCCGATGGATAATGTATGAGGTGATAGGGAAGGCAAAGGGTCTAGCCCATACAGCCAAGTCTGACGTAATATATCTTTCTTTTTTATGAGTTAATGAGGTCATCATCAAATTCCAGATGCTGCAGAATTTGATGCTTTTCTTGGAGTTACTCGCGGCACCATAGCTCAAACACGTCGGGTAAAATATGGGAGTTCACAGCGCGGGAAAACCGCAAAAAATAAACTGCAACTTGTGCCCCACATTTAAAGTCCAATTTATCGTTTTCCATAATTACTCACATTGTAGCACATTATTAAACAAAACAACACCATTTTTGACCAATAATATCCACAGTAAATTAATTTACAAAACAAAAACTTGCACTTGACATGTCCACGTAAAATGGCGCGAAGAACCTTTTTCCTATGCCAAGCGCTTTGAGTTTTTGAAAACGTCGAATAACCAAAGACAAGGACGCGAGTTTGACAGCGAATGACGTCACCGATTTTACTGCGAATGCTTTTTTTCCGGGTAGTGCAATCGAAACCAAATCGTCCGTGGTCGAAAATGTTGTGAAAATTTGGAGCCTTCCTTTAATTTCCATTTTATATATTACCATCGACGTGCTTTGTTTTTTTTTCATTGTAAATATTTCTTATATAGTTTATTTTAATTGACTTTTATTACCATCGTAGTTATTTGTTTTGTTGTTTAATGGGGTGTATCAGGCAAAGCTTTTTGTAGATGTCGCTAGCGGCAATGGTACCTTGTATGTCGCATAATTTTTAACATGTTTTTGTAGTTTTTACCGGGTTCGATTCCTAAATAATTTATTTAATTTATATGTGATATTTCTCGAGTTTGGTACGCTAGAGACATCGACGAGTTTGCGCCAATTGTCATGACGGACCTTAAAGGGCTAAATATGAATCCGATTCTTTAAAAAGCGTGGTTTTTTAACCACCCCGAAAGGGTTACAGTCGTGATGATACTTATTAACATTTTGTATGAAAAATCAACCAATCATATATTTAATTTATTTCTTTGGTTCAGATATTTTATCTCACAAACACGGGTTTGTCATTGAGATTTTCGTTAGTGGTTATTAAATTATTGTTCTTTGTATTTTTATTCATATTAGATTAATTTTTGTTCGCAGATTCTTTAAAAACCTGCGCATGGCTTCCTTACCGAGATTGCAGTCAGTGTTCATAGATTTGAACCCAGCTTCCATGGTGATGGATTTCGAAGCGGTTCTAGAACGTACCATTCTTATGTCAGAGTATAACTTGCATGAAATTAACGTTAAACAGAAAAACAATTCTCCATTCACTAGAAATAGGGCTAGCAATGAGGGATTTGTGTCGTAAGTAAATTATATAAGTACAGACAATTTAGCTTGAAGATGATTTTGCGCTTGTAGTGGTTTAATGTCGGTCAGCAGATAAATAAATAAACAAATACTTTATAATGCTTCTATGTGTACTTTAGGTACTTATTATTTCTTTAACTTCAGACGTTTTGTAGTCATCCTTTTGATTAAAACAAAAGAAAAAGATACGACACGCGCTATGTTGATAACTACAATATGAGGAAAAAGACAACTACACTCAAAGTCACACACACACCTATGTATGTCGTTATCGAATAAGATAGAATTTGGGAGCGAACAAATGCATATAATGCATAGCTAGCTTAGTCTGATTTGCTACTGATTTAAGTGCGTCAGTAAGACGTAGTTTGCAAGCTCCGTACGTACCGCTTTCATCCAACAAATCATTTAGGTTAGTTATAATTCGTTCTGTGTTATTTTTATTTAATTAGCATCTTTATAAAAAAAATATATAAGCTTCTAGAGTCAGGGATAGTCCCAAGGAGACTGACAACATCTCAAGCAAAGTTAACGTTGCCAAAAATAATTGTTAGCTTTCCTGCCTCCAGACTTTTCCGTTAGCCGTTTGGACAACTCCTTGGCCAGACGCTTGGTTGAGCGTCCTCATGGGCCCATCGTCTCGACCCCAAACCGCTCAACGGAACCCAAGGATGGGTTTATGATATTCCCGTAGACCTCGATAGTACTACGTACAGACGACAGATAACAAATATTAACATAAACGACAAATAAAATAAATAAATAATTACCTACTTAGTAAGAAAATAATAACAAAATAAAATGGCATGCACTTTTAACGCTACTTATAAGCGACTGATACGAGTTCAAGGTACGAGGTAGCTAGCGCAAACTGGTTAAATCCGGTTTTAGTTACTGTCTGTATTACACAACTACAAACGGAAAAACGTCTTCAAGCTAATTAATCTGTACCTACCACATTATTTAAAAAAAACTTCAAACGGTGGCGGTCTAGCTAGTAAGCTTTCTTTCAATCCAAAAAAGGTCGATGTTCGAACCTCAAAATGTACCAAAGAGAAATCTAACTTAATACTTATCTAACGCACATTTTCTCATAGACATACAATATAACTGTTACACTAATACAAACTGATGGAATTGATATAAAAATTTTAAACTTAAAACAAAAGCATCATAGGAAAATTCTCTACAAATATGTTTAGTTCACAGGTGTGTCAATTAGATAAAAATTATGGCGGTTATAAATTTTCAGGATAATTGCAGAAAACTGCTTGTTATCAGGAAGGGGTTTGATCGTGGTTGATGATGCAGCTCTGGTGTTAAGACATCATGATATTGGAGTCAAGGGATGCGACTTCAGTGTAGAGGTAAAGACAACGAAAATGTTTGTGCGTGAGTGTGTACGGGAGTGTGTGTATGGCCGTGCATAGACGTTTGTACATAATTCAATTTGTAATTGTAAATAGTAAAAAGTAAGTAAAAGTATAAACTAAGTGGAAAAAAGGTAAAATTCAATATGTGTTATATTATACTTATTTGAGGAATGAAACTGGTGCCTGGGATTCAGATTATCTTTGTTTGGGCACCAGTGGCCAATTCCTAAAAAAATGTACTAGCTTTTTAAGTAAATAAACGATTTTTATTATTATTATTATACTGCCTCCGTGGTCTAGCGGTTAAGACCGTGGATTTAGACTCGGAGGTACCGGGTGCGATTCCTGGTCGGGACACAAAAATATTTATTAATAAATTAATTTGTGACATTTTCTCGAGTTTGGTACGCTAGAGACATCGACGTGCTTGCCATTTGTCATGATTGGCCTATAGTAAAGTTTGCTAAATGTGAATCCGCTTATTTATAAGCGTGGTTTCTGACCACCTCGAAAGGGAAACGGTCGTGATGATGATGATTATTATACCAAAATAGTGTCTCACAAGAGTTGTACTCCAGTGGAAGCTCTCCTTTAGTATTTTCTTTATAAATAATTTAAGTAATTATTATTATTAAGAAATACAAATTTAAATAACATTAATATTAGCTGAAAATTACATAAATACCTTGTACCTTGAGTTCGACAGGTTTACTTCTCGAGCGTAGTGACTTGCCGAGACGTCCCTCCGTTTGACAGATAGTAGGAATAATTGAGTGGAGGAGCCGTTGAGCAAACGGGTGTAAATTTGACCTTAAGATAGAGCTGCCATTGGTTGTTATTTTCAAATAAAATATTTGCTACATTATTTTTTAAGCTATCTACTTTGTGCTTATTCTCTTGTCAAATTATCCGAGGAATAACAGAATCAATTTGAAAGTGAACGTCAAACACGAACATAACCAGCAATGCTCTGTCATAGACTAATTAATTCTAATGTAGGCTATACACGCTACGGTTTACCGGAGAGGTTACGTGCGGGTGTACCGGTTTTCACTACACCGTACGGTGTCACAAAAATAATTGATTTTCAGCTGGTTCAAAAAACTGTACAGGTCTATTCCCACACACGCTCCGTACTACCTGTGCAGGCATACCACTCCGGTGGACCGTAGTGTATATGGCCGCATTAAAGACAATTGTTCTAGCTTTGATTCTCATATCGGTTGGCTTCCTGCCCTATTATTTTATGTCTTTGGTGTGTGTCAAACCGGCCGAGCGAAATTTTCGCGATTCTTTTCATTAAAAAATAATTTGCAAAATTCTGCTTTCTTTTTGGGGATTTGAACTCATGTTTTGTATTTTAATTGTACATTCCGTATTATTCTGAACCAAGACAATAATATTACAATCTGGTGTTGATTAGGAACATTTTAGGTTATTGATTTTACCCTTTAGTTAAGTTATTTATGTAAAAAAAAACATTATATTTTAAATTTTCCAGATAACAAATTATTCTTCCCCGCCAATAATTATGAAATATTTTACACGTAAACAAGGTATGCAATTTTTGACATGATTATTAATACGCCCGTGAACTAGCGGTCAAGTCCGTGAATTTGGACGCGAAGGTACCGGGTTCGATTCCTGGTCGGGATTTAATAATTTGTTATATTTCTAGAGTTTGGTACACTAGATTCATCGACGAGCTTGCCACTTGCCATGATATAGTCCGTACTAAAGTTGGCTAGGTTCTTTAATTTACTGTTTGGCCACCCCGAAAGGGATACGGTCGTGACGATACTTTTTCTATATAAACGTAGGTACGAAACATCTTAAATAAATTGTCTTTTGACATGTAACGTTTAACGTATGCCTATGAGGTATGTCATTGGCTGAAATAACTAAAGTGACAAGCTAACCAATGACGTGGCGTACCTATATCATAATTTTGATAATGGATTATCTTAATCATCCTTTCAGCAACCGGCTTTAAGACACATTAGATACTTGTTATTTGATATTTTTATTCGAAGTAATATACAAACAATATAAAAGAATTAAATTATGAAATACAAATTAAAACTAAATTAGAAAACTAATTATAAATAAAAATACTCACCCATGATTTGTTCCTGTGGCAGTGTGCCAAGAACACTTGCAGCGTTCCCCCGCTGCACAGCAATGCTGATTTGCTGCGCGAAAAAACTGCCAGCCCTCTTGTCACATACAGCATTAACCAGGCGCTTAGACAACTCTTTAAAGAACTATTTCATATTGTACGTCGCGAAAGAAGAATGACATGTAGCTAATAATCAGCTACGGTTTTGTAAAGGTGTCTGACAATACGAAGTCGGAATCGACCGTATTTTTCTCTTGTACCCAATGTGCAACAATGTCTCAGTATCGTATCAACCTTATTTAGCATTACTATATTTAAAACATTTGTAAATATTTACTGTCAGTAAATAGGTACTTCTCCTTCTAGCACTTTTAATGGCTATAAGTCTGTCGTTTTCTTATGATCAATGTTTATTTTGATCGCAATACAAGAAGCATTGTAATTGTAAAATTTCATGGTAATCGAGATTTCGCCGCGTTTCCATACAAATACGTGGTAAGTAAACGAATGCCACTAAGAAAGAATTCAGTTCATTCATGACTATTAATCCAGACTTTCGTTTTCCACTAGTAGGAGTAGAATCATTTAAAATAATGATGGTCACAAATGCCTGTACAGGTTTATGTGAATATTTTTTTTTACACATACAATAATTTATATGAAAAAAATCAATAAAATAATATTAATGCTACGCGTAAGTCCCGTGGAATGGTGGCAAGAACGCTGACTGCTGTTGAATTGCAATACTGATTCTTTGGACGAAGAAAGAGCCAGTCCTCTTCTCAGAGACAGAGACAACAAGACGCAGTGTTAGGTCTTGTAAAAACTTTTTGGCGCTTGGACGTCATGAGCCCAGAGTTTCTACGGCAAAAGGCACAAATATGTAATCTTTTAATATGGATACATACTTGCACCGCTTGCCGGATTCTGCATTTTCCGCAGCGGTTGCTTAATGTGCTGTACCCCTAAGGTGCGACGCGGCGAGGGTATTTAATATATTTTGACTTCAGGTATGAGAATTGAGCGATTCATGAATATTCCATTACGAGAAGAACTGACGACACATTTGAATGGTGCCTTCTTTACTATGTTTAATCTTGCTTCGCTTTCACCAAACCTTATTTCTTCAGTAAGGTAAGCACAACTTAAGTTAGGGACGGTAATCATAATTACTTCATTTATTTAAAAAACAAATTTCGGAGTCCTTCGCGCCATTTTGCGCGGACATGATATGACAACGACAAACGAGTCATTAAGAAAATGTCATCATACCCATGCGAACTTCTCAATATAAATAAGTAAATAAATATTTCCAGACAGGTCACACAGCGCCATCTAGTTTCCGTGGTAAGCTACGAGGCTTGTGTTACGGAAACTAGATGGTTGATAAACTACATATTATACTTTTTTTTTGTAAATATATACATATTATACATATAAACACCCAGACCGAGACAAATTATACAATGTACAACTTGCCCCCGGTCGGAATCGAACCCACGACCTACCGAGTTCACGGCAACGTTTGTTACCACTAGACCACGGAGGCGGTCATGTCGTGGCGTATTAGTGTGGAGCGTGAGAAGGTCATAATCTCCAGAAAGTGGAGGTTTAGGAATCTGTGTTCTACTAGGGCCTATGTTAATGATGATTTGAAGAACAGTTTTAGTTAAAAAAAAAACATTTTTACATAATTTGTAGCAAAGCACAGCAGAAAGTAATATACGACGTGCAAAGTGATTTGGATAGAACCATAAATACTATTAACGAATTGAGCAAAAAAGAAAAACTGGAATTCAAGACGACTTTAAATTTTTATGTAAGTACAATATAATTCGATAAACTAAACTACTAAAAGTTAAAAACTAAAATGACCACCGCCGATGGGCGTGGTGTGGCGAGGACACTCGCTGCGTTCCTCCGTTAAACTCCTTTGAACAAAATATTCTCAACTCAAACTGATAGCGGTGGTGGCTTGGTTGTAAGAACCTTTTCTTAAAATCCTACAAAAGTCGATTCAAACCCCCCCGATGTACCAATGAGAAATACACTTTTCTTACGTATATTTTGGAACAGCCTTCCAGTCAGTATTCGTCAAGCACCGAATAGAGACTGACCTTTGACCGCCTCCGTGGTCTAGTGGTAACAAACGTTGCCGTGAACTCGGGAGGTCGTGGGTTCGATTCCCACCGGGGGCAAGTTGTACATTGTATAATTTGTCTCGGTCTGGGTGTTTATATGTATAATATGTATATATTTACAAAAAAAAAAGTATAATATGTAGTTTATCAACCATCTAGTTTCCGTAACACAAGCCTCGTAGCTTAACACGGAAACTAGATGGCGCTGTGTGACCTGTCTGAAAATATTTATTTATTTATTATTATTATTACCTTTAAGAGGCTTGTGTTTACACATTTAATTAAGTCCCAATAAATATCATCAATTTTAATGTGTTTTTAGTTTATTCTAATTATTATGTGGTCTAGGGGTTAAGTCCGTGGATTAGACTCGGTTTTGATTTACCGGGTTTGATTCCTGGTCGGGACCCAAAAATGTTTATTAATGTAAATGTATTTATTTACATATTATTTAAATTATTTGTGACATTTCTCGAGTTTGGTACGCTAGAGACATCGACGAGCTTGCCACTTGTCATGATTGGCCTATAGTAAAGTTGGCTAAATGTGAATCCGCTTATTTATAAGCGTGGTTTCTGACCACCCCGAAAGGGAAACGGTCGTGATGATACTTTACTTACTTTTAATTATTATGTAGTTATATGTGTATGTATGTATTATGTATATATGTAGGTTTATATATGATGTATATTAAGTAGTATATGTATTTGATATTAGGTTAAGTATTAGTTATAGCAAAACAGAGACAGCTCTTTTAACACTTATTTTTGCACCGTCTCATATTTCTATTTGATATCTCGTTTGTCCCCAAGGTCGACTGTCAGAGAATGCCTAACGGCATTAAGCTTCGCCTTTTGCACATTGTGCAATAAAGTTTTTAAATAAAATAAAATTTGTCATAGATTGAAAACACCAGCGTTTTCGTGTTTGTAGAGCACGTCTACTAATAACAACTTGTGGAATCGTTAATGTCATTATAAAAATTATATCAGACCCTCGCCAACCCAGACGGCCAGCGTGGCGAGTGTAGGCCAAATTCTTCAGAAAATTTGGAAGGCCCATCTCCAACAGTGTAGGTCTAGAACTCTTTATTCTTCTTCTACACATACTTGTTGCGTTTAAGGCGTGAGGCCGACTCTGCAGCGGTTTTCTTAAGTATTTAAACGTAAGACCGTACTCATATTTAGTGTCTACCTTAATTCTGACTGCTGTACCAGGTATTGTATTCTCATAGGTACTGATAACTTAATTTAAAAGGTTATTAATTGATCGTTGTGGTGCAGTTTTGTATATGTTTTATTTTGTAAATCTGATATAGCTGAGTTTTCCTTGCAGATTCCTTTCTCAGTCAGATTTAACATTAACAGGTCACTGGAATTTGCTAAGCTGCTGGTCTTCTGCTAACAGCTTACTTAATCATTCAAAATAATTAAATTAATGACGTTTCATAAATGCCTGTAATAGGTTTACGTGAATAAAGATATTTTGACTTTGACTTAGTGTAGCCCTTGCGATGTGGTCAGAATCTACGCTTTTTAAAGAAGCGGATAATCATTTAGCCAACTTTACTATATTTTATTTATTTAAAAACTTTATTGCACTATGTACAAAGGCGGACTTAATGCCGCGAGGCATTCTCTGACAGCCAAACCTTTAGGACATTTAGACAGTATAGATGGTGACCCATCATGACATGTGGCAAGCTCGTCAATGTCTGTAGCATACAAAACTCGAGAAATATCACGAATAAATTTAATGAATTATTACCAGGTAACGAATCCGCTACCTCCGCGTCTAAATTCACAGACTAAACCACAGAGGCAGTTTTAAAAAAAAAAAATTTTATATCAAAGGTTGAATACATCTGCATTGTCTGTTAAAATCTGATGACGTCACTATCAGTTCTCGTGGAATAGAGATTATGTCTATTCAATAACAGCGATTTTGTTTGCAGGCTTTACAGAAATACAGTTTCATAATGAACTTAGAGGTGATTGTACGTTTTAGTGGTACATTGTTTTCGACTCACACTGGCGGTTCATATAGACACAAATCCAAAGTGTATGTTACAGAAAAGCTGGGATTTTCTGATGTTCTGGTCTGTATATTCATACTAATATTATAAATGTAAAATAAACTGTATGTAATTGTAAGGAACGGTGGTGGCTCGGTTGTGAGATCGTTTACCTTAACATCCTAAAGAGGTGGGTCCGAATCCCGGCATGTACCAATGAGAAATACGAACTTCCTATATACATAAGAGTATTTCTTACTTACATTTATTATAGATTTACAAAACCACCGTGCAATCGTTTTATTGAACAAAATCGTGCAGTCCTATGAGAATTTTGATGTGTTCGCATCAACGGATGTGGAATAACATTGTCCTAAAGTACTTGGAGCCATATTAATTCGCACATCTAGTCACTTGCGTTTGAATTTTGTTATGAAATATGTATTGTTTCGACGTATAATCTGTTATGTACATTTTCTTGGAAATAAATAAACCACCGTTTCCGTAACTCGAAGACCACGTTAAACTTTCGGTCCCGGTTCCACTAATACACATTTATGGAATCGTTATTAAATTGTCATTTAAAAAAATACATCAGACCCTTGCTAGCCTTGTCCATCCGTATTCCTGTCTTGGATGGTATTAATCGTTACCCATCCTGACACAGCACATATAGTATCGTGATATTAATGAGATGAGTTTTTTTAATACTAGCACGACATGTGATCTTTCGCCCAATTGATAGTAATGTTAGCAACTGGATTCAGATACTTATGACTAACAGCCAACACTAAGCCGGCCTGACTAGATGCTTACTCATGACATGACACGACGAGAAAGATGGAAAAGCATTATTATATATATTATTAAAGCCTCTTAACCGAGCCTTTTTTTTAGGTTTCTGGACTATTGAAGGTAAATTCAGAAACTAAAAACTTGATAATTGAGATAAATGATCTGACGACGGATGTTACGATAAACAATGGCAAAGCTAAAGTATATGTTAATTTTTGGAAGTAAGTATGTGTGTATGTTTAGGTAGGTATATATATTATGTTGTTTAAACCTTTCAGATCTGGCGTCTACAATTGAGGACACAAAGGTTGAAAAACTATTAAAAAAGTAATTACGTACTGTACTGTACTGTGAAAAAGTTAAAGTGCTACCAATTCCAAAAAAAATGTTATTAGCCCAATCAAGCCGACATTCCAAAGACTTAGCCGCGCCCGCTCGTACTAATTAACCTATAATAAAGGTTCCACACGCCCTGCCTGTTGTTACGTGCAGCGAATGCTACTTCTGTATTTATAATTATTCGTTATACATTCCTTATACGTGAGAAATAACTTCACCGTGACATGCGAATGAACACACTGGATGAATGTGCGTAATCTGGCCGAGGACTTGTTTACCAGACCACGCCGACGCTTTTGTTTTATTTATTATTAAATGAATTAACCTAAAATAAGATTCCACACGACCTGCCCGTTGTTACGTGCATCAAATGCTACTTCATTCATAGATGCGATTTGTTCGTTGTGTGAAGATACTAAATTTGCCAATCGTTACAAACCCATATTAACTTGTCACAAATGTCATAATATTGCAGTATAAGGATATCATTAGCGGTTAAGATAAAAATACATTTATTCGAAAAAAATATTTACAACATATAAAATAAAATTAATATTAAGGATAGTGATATAAGTCCCGTCCGCGTGGAATGGTGGCAAGAACGCTGGCTGCATTTCCCCGCTGAATTGCAATACTGATTCTCTGGGCGAAGAAAGAGCCAGCCCTCTTGTCACCGGAGGAGACTACAAGACGCGGTGTTATGTCTTTTAAAAACTTTTTTGCGCTTGGACTCCATGGGCCCAGAGTTTCTACAGCAAACGGCACAAATATGTAATCTTTTAATATACTTACATACTTGCGCCGCAAGCGGGACTCCGCATTTTCCGCCGCGGCTCCCGCTTTATGCGATGTCCCCCTGAGATGCGGTTATTAGCATATTAGCGGTTGTCAGTTATTGTTTTTTTTAGTTATATTTCAATAAAAAGTATATTGACCTAAAAGGTATTTGGAACGTGTTTGAATCGCTATTTACTTAGGTACTACCATGGATTCACCATGAGGGTGCCGGGTCTATCGTATGTAGGGAAGAGAGGAGAATAATGGTGTCTCGGGCTGCGACTGACATAACTTTCAAAGGGGGTAGAAACCCCTTATTTTTCATTGCAAATGACACACTTACCATCCTGTATTCTGCTTCGCTTTTTGTGTTGGTACAGCATTTAAAACATATTATATTTTCAGGACAAATGCCATTTCAATAACCCCACCATACAACATTACCACTCCGCATATTAACAATGTACTATTAGGATTCCTCTATAGCATACTACCCGATATTGTTGAAGGATTAGTAACTGACAGCATTAACGAAATAGAGAAAAATAACAATGACGTTGTAACTATAACGACATTTGATATTTGCAATACGAAATCTACAACGCCAGTAGACAGTGATAAGTCCGAATATGGTGGCTATAATGAATATAATAATAATATAGAAGACAAAGAAAATAATAAAGGTGTGGTGAACGCCAAAGTTCACATAAAGGATAATAAGCTGATCGAAGGTTTTGATTAAATAAATATTATTTTAAAAGTTTTTGTTTTATTTTATATTTAATTTTCCTGGAATAGACAAAGCTAGGAAAGCAAGAGGCTTTATAAATACAGAATTAGCTTAATTAGCGTCTAAAATGCATGCTAAAGGATGACGCCAAGTACTTTAAGTACTTGAGTTATTAAACTAATAATTATGTAATCTTTATTGCACGAAATCTTTAAATTAAAAATCATAAATTACAAGCTACCAAAATAATAAAATTAAAAATAAACTAAACTATAAATAAAAAAGGAGACTGGCAACAACTGATGGGATTGTATTTGACATTATAGAAGGAGTTGTAACTAAACGTATTGGGTGATTCAAATGGATAGAAATGACAATTACGTTGACATTTGATATTGCAATACGAAATCTGTGTCAATACTACGGTGGTTATAATTATTACGATAATAATATAGGAGACAAATAACATTATGCTACTAGCTATATTTAACAGTAGTTGAAAGGCTATTAGTTTAGCTAGCAGCGACACATTTGTCTAATATTACTAGTTTAGATATTATAGTGCCTACCTACATCTTTTGTAGGATTATTTTATTGTGAAACCCTAGTAATAAGTATTTTTGATTAATAAACTATTTGAATTTTGAAAGCCAATGTTATTAATTATGTAATAAGCTGAACATAAAAAAAAGGATTGATTAAATATATCTTATTTATAATTTTTGTTTCATTTTATAGTCACTTAAGCCTGATTTCCTTGAAACGGTATTCTGCCGTCCTCAAGCTACGAGTATAATGCTATTATCTACAAAAATCAGTTCATCATGCGGGATTAAATAATAAATTATGATATAAAAACAAAAAAAAAAAAAAAAATGTAAACGAGTTTTGGAATGGAGACCACGTACAGGAAAACGCAGAGTGGGAAGACCCCCCCCCCGCCAGATGGACGGATGACCTGAAAAAGGTCGCTGGTGAGGGCTGGATGAGGGTGGCAAAAGATCGTGTAAAATGGCGAACCTTGGGGGAGGCCTACATCCAGCAGTGGAGAGACATAGGCTGATGATGATGATGATGAAAAACGAAAAATAGTTTTAGTTTGTGTGGCTATAGTTTATTAATAATCTTTTATGTCAATTTAGATATATTAAAAATGTTCCAAGTACTCTCAAGTTATATGTACGCGCGGCTCTATACAGATATATTATAATTGCATTGTTTTATTGTGGTTTTTCAATTCAATTCCATTTAGCCGATAACTTTTATTACAAAATTATTTATCGTTTTTTTTTTCTCTAACACTCTCACAATGTTGCAGTAATATTTAAACTAAATTTGTACAATTGTTTGTTATTACAAATAAATAAAATAATAATACCTACCAATTATTGGGGATTATATAAATTATGACTTTTAGTAGAATAACGTTATTATGTTACGTTTTGGTAATATCTTGTAAGTGTTTAGTTAAGAATTGACCATTAAATAACAACAAAATTCGTCAAATTTATTTACAAAATATAAAATAAAATTAATATTAATACTACGGATAGGGATATAAGTCCCGTCCGCGTGGAATGGTGGCAAGAACGCTGGCTGCATTTCCCCGCTGAATTCTTTGGGCGATGAAAGAGCCAGCCCTCTTGTCAGCGGAGTTGACGCGGTGTTATGACTCCATGAGCTTCTACAGCAAACGGCACAAATATGTAATCTTTTAATATACTTACATAATATGCTTTTAATATATGCCGGCGTTTGAACTGAACTTTTTAGGATTAAAGGAAAGTGTTCTTACAACCGAGCCACCACCGCAGGTTTTTTTACCTAATATTATTTATATTTTTTATTACTTATTATTATATATTTTATATTACTTGTTAATTTTTTTTTACTTATTATTACTTACTTATTATTATTACTTATTTTATTTTTAAAAATATATACAATTTATTTATTCAATTTAAAATTAATTATGTTATTTTTTTTATTTTTATTTTTTATTTAGGAGAAAAAACAGACATACAGTAAATATTACTAACTAAATATTAACTAATTAAGATAAGCAACAGTATATCCAACGACATTATACACAATTTTTTGTGCAATCAACATTTATAAGCTATCAAAAACTAAAAAATATATATATAAAAAGCAAAAAGTAAGTAAAATTAAACATATGTATAAAGAAAAAAAAAGAAAAAATGTTCGACAATGCATTTAACAATTGCCCTTAGTGTGTCAGATCCAAAGTGTTAAGAAGATCAGATATAAAAAAAAAACCTAATTTAAATATAAATCGTATCCGCGCGGCATGGTGGCAAGAACGCTGGCCGCATTTCCTCACTATACTGATTCTCTGGGCGGGGAAAGAACCAGCTCTCTTGTTTAAATATTTTTTTATATTTTGTAAATATTGTTCTTCGAATAACAAACTTATCGCATTATACCGGGTATACACTATCATTTATAAAATGCATAAATATGATTACTTTGGTAATATGTGACGTGACAGTTTTAAAGGGATCCAAAATATAAACAATAATTTAAATTACCATTATTTATTTTTAGTGTCATTCTCTCAAGTATGCAGTTTACTAACAGGAGGAAACGATGATTTTAAATATCCAAGATTACCGGAATCGTTTAAATTAAGTGTAAATGAACTGGCCAAAGATTTTGTACATGACATCACAGCTTTGGAAAGTAAGATTAATATTTTGGCTGTTTATCTAATGGGTTACTCTTCCTTGGACAGACTATACCATACCATAGCCAACTTCAGCAAAGAAACAGTTAGACGCATTAACAGCGTCACGACTTCACGACGTATCGGTCATTGTCCGCCTCCGTGGTCTAGAGGTAACAAACGTTGCCGTGAAATCGGGAGGTCGTGGGTTTGATTCCCACCGGGGGCAAGTTGTACATTGTATAATTTGTCTTGGTCTGGGTGTTTATATGTATAATATGTATATATATATTTACAAAAAAAAAAGTATAATATGTAGTTTATCAACCATCTAGTTTCCGTAACACAAGCCTTGTAGCTTACCACGGAAACTAGATGGCGCTGTGTGACCTGTCTGAAAATATTTATTTATTTATTTATTTATTCGAAAGTTTTCAAGCAATCCGTTCTTCCAGTGTTGTGGCTTGGTATCATCCTCTTCTTTTGATTCCTTTCATCCATCATCAAACTCACCATTTAAATAAATGCGGGAGCGTACATTACAACGGTAAATTTATGTGGTGTATGCTTACGCCCTCTATTGTGAACGGAAGGAGTCGAGAAGAGTTCGATTTTCGTCGCCCTTGCAAGTGACACCGTTATCATATATTTTTAACATATCATCATATAAAATTTTTAAACTTTCGCGCATATTCATAATAGTTTTTATAATTTTAACGGGTCTTTACGATACTTTCCACCGATCGTCACTATTACCCTAGAATAGTACGTGAAGCGATCGAAATAAAGAAACACAAAAAATTCAATCGAGAGGGGGGTTATAAGCTATCTTCATCGTGGAATCCAGTAATCAATAGGTTTCGAAGCCGGGAAAAATCGCCCGGTGTCGCCAAGGATATTGTAAGTGTCGTGTGTCGTGATTTCTAAAAACTTTTAAAAGTGATAAGTGGGT
Organism: Tinea semifulvella; assembly: GCA_910589645.1. Classification (NCBI taxonomy): domain Eukaryota; kingdom Metazoa; phylum Arthropoda; class Insecta; order Lepidoptera; family Tineidae; genus Tinea; species Tinea semifulvella. The sequence goes on from OU342596.1 coordinate 5,245,704, forward strand.
AGGTTTACATCTACCGCCCAGTATGTACGAGACTACACCGCATAGCTTCAGTCGACCCGTGACCACGGCCAATGCAACTTGGCTGAAACGTCGGGAGAAATATGTCTCTAAGGTAAATCGCGTAAAGACCAGTTAAAATTATAAAAACTAATATCATCATATATTAATAACATTTAGTTTAATACTCCAATAAGAATTTTAAAGGACATTTTTTATTTTATTGTTTTATACTAGCACAAAATGTGACCTTGCGCCCCTGATGGTAAGTGGCGCGCGAGGTACAAGAATGTTAGCATCTGGAATCGGATACTCATGACTGACATCAGTCCCTAACACTATACCGGCTTGACTGGGCATAACGGCAATTCGAGCCTGATCCCGAACCGTGTGGATACACTTTACTTGCTTTATCGGCACGAACGGTGGATAATTCCCCGCCCCGGCAGACTGAGAAAATTAGCCGATAAGTAAGCATACCACCTATTTATACATACGAATGAGCCGTGGTTTAGTTTAAGAATTAATGTAGTGATAAATTATTGTGCCGTGAATGTGTGACCTGTCTTTCCTATACTTTGTCTTGGTGATGTTTTCCAACTGAGTTTAGCAGGTTTAAGTATCCCTTAGCTTGGCCCTGGAGAAGGATATAAGCGACACAAAACTACTACAATTAAAAAACTATTTCGTAATTTCTCTCATGAACACACAACATCCTATATTCAATGCTATGCTCGGTATTTATTTGTTGGATCAAGTCCGAAACGTCGACATCCGACATAGTACCAATATTGCATTCAAAATTTGTAAGTTGAAGTGGCAATGGGCCGGACACTTCTGTCGCTAAACAGATGTCAGTAGACGGGTTCTGGAAGTGAAGACCACGTAAGGGAAGATGCAGAGTTGGACGACCCCAGATGGACGGATGATTAGGAAAAGGTCGTTGATGCTGGATGAGGGTGGCAGAAGATTGGCAGAAGACACAGGCTGCTGATTATATATATATATATATCTAGCTTATAAGTGTTATTCATGTTTTTGTTTGTTTCTATCAATAGAATAACGTCTAGAGTAAGACCATAAAAAATTACGCGGTATAACGTTTGCGCTTGTAACTGCAAAATATTTCTAATAAAGATTTATTTTAGATAAATATGAGTCCGTTCGTAAATCAAACCTAACAAAGCAAGAGTCACATATAGATATAATTCAAGTAAGTGCATACATAATTATAATGTAGTAGTATCAATTTGAAATGAATATTATCCCTATCCGTAGATATAAGACCCGTCCGCTTGGAATGGTGGTAATAACGCTGGCTGGATTTCCCTACTGAATTGCAATACTGATTCTTTGGGCGATGAAAGAGCCAGCCCTCTTGTCAGCTGAGTTGACGCGGTGTTATGTCTTATAAAAACTTTATTGCGCTTGGATTCCATGGACTTCATGAGCTTTTACAGCAAACGGCACAAATATCTAATCTTTTAATATACTTACATACTTACGCCGCTTGGCGGACCCCGTATTTTCCGCTGCGGCTCCTGCTTTATGCGCTGTCCCCCTGAGATGCGACGCAGCGAGCATGTGGCGTCCCATACCAGAAAACGTCCTCGTTCCCAGAGTCCAGGTGCTATCATCTCGGGTAACACCAGCAGGCTCCAGAAGAGCTGGAACCTTTCAAAACATAAAAAATACAATTTATTTTTGTAGAGATAAGTTTTAGGTAGGTAACAATAGTAACGTAATTACGTTCTTATTGTTTTTTTCCTGTTTGTGTTCTCTTCTCCATGATGAATGAGGTGATAGCCCATACAGCCAAGTCTGACGCAATTATATCCTTATTTTAATGAGGTTATCATCAAATTCCAGATGTTGCAGGATTTAATGCTTTTTTGGTGTCATTCGCGTCATTATAGCCCAAACAAGCGGGAAAACCGAAAAAAATAAACTGGAACTTGTGCCCCATTTTTAAAATCCTAAAAGAAAAGAAAAAAAAGTAAAGTGTTATCACAATCGTTTCCCTTTCAGGGTGGTCAGAAACCACGTTTATAAATAAGCGGATTCACATAAGCCAACTTTACTATAGGCCAATCATGACAAGTGGCAAGCTCGTCGATGTCTTCAGCGTACCAAACTTGAGAAATATCACAAATAAATTAAATATTAATTAATTGTATTTTTTTACATTAACAAAATATTTTTGTCTCTAGACAAGGAATCGAAACCGGTACCTCCGAGTCTAAATCCACGGCTAGACCACGGAGGCAGTTTAAAGTCCTATTTATCGTTTTCCATAATTTTTACATTATTAAACAAAAAAACACCACTTTTGACTAACAATATCCATAGTAAATTAATTTACAAAACAAAAACTTGCACTTGTCATCCGTGCAAATTGTGTTTTTTCTATTTGCTTTATTACTTCTTTTATGTCTTCCAGACAATGTTGGATCGCAAGGGAATACCAGAGCGCCTATACACGAAGTATCTTGGAAAATTAATTGTCATACCAACTGGATTTAATATTATAGCTCCTGACAACATAGTCGTCCTGCCTTCAGAGATATTGTATGTATAGTTCGTACCCTATGATCAAGGAATCAACTAGATTAATTTCAATTAAAAGAAACTGACAAGCAGACCTCTAAGTACATGCTATCTCTTGCTTTTAAGCATATCGACAAATAACATGAATGCTATTAAATGTTTATTACAAAATCAATTTAATTAATTCAAACGTTAGTTATAAATTGAAGTGTTGTAACTAACACAATATAAAAAACGTACACGACAACATACATACATAACGAAACATACATGTGTATCATAAAAACTAAAATTAAAACAGTAACGGGTAAATCTTCAGCTATTAGGTGGCTACTAAGGAATTCCACCAAATTACTTTTCAGATTCTTCCACCGCATGAAGTTGAGAGACAATACAAGATTTGCAATAACCCATATGGATTACTACTTTTCGAGTTGGATTATTCATGCGGAACTTTTTCTCGACGATTTAGTTTTACGTGGCGAATTCGACAGTATGAAGATAGTAGGTCCTTCTCAATTGTTTCACATTCCGATTATTGAAGAAGCAGAGTAAGATTTTTGATGCTATTATATACTTTATTAACGTCATCATAATCATTTAGAATACAGAGTTCTAGTCTGATATCAATTGTATCTTGTAATTTGCCTAGGTACGAGTATGCCAGGCATTTCTTTGCGTGTTAGGAACGTAAATTTAGATTTAGACGCGTAAGTACTGATTTTAATGCCTCCGTGGTCTAACGGTTAAGTCCGTGGATTTAGACTCGGAGGTACCGGGTTCGATTCCTGGGCGGGACACAAAAATATTTATTAATGTAAATAAATACATTTAATGAATATTTAATTTATTTGTGATGTTTCTCGAGTTTGGTACGCTGGAGACATCCACGAGCTTGCCACTTGTCATGATTGGCCTATAGTAAAGTTGGCTAAATGTGAATTCGCTTATTTATAAGCGTGGCTTTTGACCACCGCGAAAAGGAAACGGTCGTGATGATACTTTACTTTACTTTTTAGGTACTGATCGGAAACACAAATTTATTAAATAAATTTTTATAACAGATAAAAAAAGATTTTTAAAATGTCTACCAACAAATTTTTCATAATTAAAAGTATACATGGCTGCATTCCCACGTTGCACAACTATAGATTATTCCGATTTTAATAAATTTTATACCGACTATCCCTAGAAACTTCTACCATTTTATTCCCCAGTTTATATTAATTAATATATGAGGGTAAATCTCTAAATAATGTCGTATGTGATATATGTCAAGGGAAAACTCTTTATTATGCTCTTTGACTGCCTATGGCCTATAGTCAAGTTGGCCAAATGTGAATCCGCTTATTTATAAGCGTGGTTTCTGACCACCCCATAAGGGAAACGGTCGTGATGATACTACTTTATGCTCTTTGACAGATATTTCGCTAAATGTCGAATGCGACGTTCATTTTTGTAGCTCGTAAATTGCCCTCACTGATAGATTTCCCTAATCCATTTATTCCATGGAAAAATGACAGTTTAATTCTAACAAATCGAGTCGACATGCATGTGGAAAGCGTGAGAATTACGATCCTGGTCCGAGAAATAGACAAGCTTGCCGATTGTCATCATGGGACTGTGGTAAAGTTAGTTAAATGACCACCAAATAGGGTTGCCAAGTAAAAATTTGAAAAGTTCTGTCATATATCCTGACATTTCGACAAAAGTCCGAACATTTTAGTCACCAAATGCAAACATTACCACACTTAGTTTCAGTGCTAAATGTCTGACCACCACGCAAGTAGGGTTATCATTAAGAAATTTGAAAGTCCTGACATCTATAAACACAAAATTGAAACATTACCAAACTTAGTTAGGGTGGTATGGTAGGCATGATAGCAGACGCTCGCGATGACTTGGTTTTATTTCTCGTATTCCACTTAATTAAAAAAAATCAAGGTTAATATGTAAAATTAAACATAGGAACAAAAATAAGGAAAATCATTATACGATGGTTCGTTCGGGCATGTTGAAAGGATGAGCGAAGAAAGATTGCCGAACCAGGTATATAATACCAAAGTTGTAGGTTTTCCCTGGCAGACCGAGACTTAAATATCACGATCAAATAAATAAAACTCTGGCTAAAGGTGCATTAAAAAGCCTTCGTAACAAAAGAGCATGAATGCCGACGAAGCGAAAGAGGCATGTCGTGATCGTGTTAAGACGCGTTCAATTGTTTCTGCCTACTCTGCAAGGAATTACGGCTGTGATCATCCTTTGCTTTATTTTACCAGGATTCGGCTTAAAAAGGTAACAATGAGGTCTGAGATTTATATTCGATCTATGTGGACCAACACCGTCGCTAGAGGTGGTCGGGTGGCCCTTATTTCTTCAGTACTCGACGCAGCAGAAGGCGTCACATTGACGGTAAGAGAACATAAAATTTGAGAGTTTTAAAACCATCTACAAGTACACACGATACAATCTGTTTTTTCATAATGCTGTTCCAACATGTTGGCCGTGCTTTACTCAGCGGTTTGATTGCCACAGACGGCACACGTGTATAATAATTGCTCTAATGTTATCTGTATATGAGAAAGCGGATCTTGTAATACCTACTGATAAACAAACAATATTGGGCAAATAAATGGCTACTGTTGAGAAAATATAATTGCGTGGTCTAGCGGTTAAGACCGTAAATTTAGAAGCGGAGGTGCTGGGTTTTTTTCGTGGTTGAGAACTAAAAATATTTAATTTATTTGTGACATTTCTCAAGTCTGGTGCGCTAGAAATATCGACGAGCTTGCCACTTGTCATGATAGGCTTACAGTAAAGTTGGCTAAATGAGGCTCCTTACAAAAGCGTAGTTTCTGACCACCTCGCAAGGGATACGGTCGTGATAATACTCTTTACTTTTATTTATATTCTTTTTTATTCTCTTTATTCTTCGTGTATCACCGTACATTCCCTTTAAACAAAATTGTACACAATATAAATTTAACGTTAAAATATCTGTCTTGCCTGGAGAGTGCAATGTGAAGACAAGGAACATAAACTGGTAGTTTCATAGGAACAACAACACAATAACAAAAAATAACCAAAAATATATAGGTACCTATATTAAATATAAATATCTACCTACCTTAGGTAAATGAATTAGGCTGTTGTTGCGGCTGTATGTGAGCCTTGTCAATAAAATTATATAATATTACATACCATATGCCTTCGTCGGATACTCCAATACTTCGGACATATTGATAGAAAAGGAGGGGATAACCTGGAGAAACTTTTTGTTACTGGCAAGGTGGAAGAAAAGAGACCGAGAGGCCGAAGTCCGGTAAGCAGGTCCGACCAAATCCGCTTCACCACCAACACTAGCGTCCATGATGCTGTGCATGCCGCCGAAGACAGGAACGGGTAGCACAAGACGCAAACCAATTCATCGGGAGGTCACGACCCTCATCAATGAGGAAACACGACGCAAGGAGGGATGGGGGGGGGACCATACCTACTTAACTAGTTAAAATGTCATTCATAAAATGTGAATATTATTTATAAAATATGTAAAATATATTTTTCAGTTTCTTAATTCGACTCGGACAAGAAAAGCTGGCACACGTATTGAACTTGCTGAAGAATCCAATATAGGTATTTTTAAACATTATCATACAATTAGTTGGTGGATTGTTACTCGATGCAATAAAACACTTGGTTGAACAATATAGGTACTTTAATCACGAACAAGGATTACAAACTACTTAGTTACTCAAGTCTTATAACATAAATCCACAATGTGCTTCTCGAGCGGGAACCCCCGGGCCAGCTGTCAAACTCGCTAATGATGTGACCAGCTTACACAACAGTTGGCTAGTCCTGGACTTCCGCTTTTGAATTTGCGCCTTCCAGAATTTTCTGTGGAATTTGGCGTACACTCGCCACGGCTGGTCAGACGGATTGGCGAGGGTCTGATGTCACTTTTTTTTATTAATGACAAGTTATTAACGATTCCACAAGTTGATATAAGTGGAACCGGGACCGACGGCGTAACGTGCTCTACAAGGCACGGAAACGGTGATTTTGTAAATAAATGACAAATGTACCTAAGAAAAGTGTACTTCTTATTAGTTTTTTTAAAGTTATCCGTTATGACAACCGAGCCACCACCTCTCTGTCTTATATTTTGATACGCCACATAACGTACGTTATATTGAAAAGTTAAAATCTAGCTTAGGTAGTCTGGCCTCTTCGCAGACCCATGCTGATATAGACACACACACACAACTACATATACACTCATACCTACATACCCAGACAGAATAATTTTGGTGGGTATTTGTGCTGTTGTTTAATAATAAAATAAATTGTATTTTCGACCGGACAAAACAAAATGGTATGCTACAACCTGCGGCACGGTTGCCACCAGTGTAGGGCATTTAAAGCATATAAAAATGTAACAGATTTAAGTTAATTGAGTCAATAAACGTTTTTTAGTTTATTATTATTATATACGCATACTTTAAACATGTCAAAAGATAATCAGGCTTTCTGTACCTAGCCGTTAATCTCCCTAATTGTAAAAAAAATAGGACAATTTTAACTGCCTCGGTGGTTCGATTCCTGGTCGGGACACAAAAATATGTATTAATGTAAATAAATACATTTAATTAATATATAATTTATTTGTGATATTTCTCGAGTTTGGTACGCTGGAGACATCGACGAGCTTGCCACTTGTCATGATTGGCCTATTTGGCTAAATGTGAATCCGCTTATTAAGCGTGGTTTCTGACTACCCCGAAAGGGAAACGGTCGTGACGATACTTTATAACTGCAACCGCTAAGTAAGGCTGGGATATTATTATTATGTGTGTATATGTGTGCCTATCTATAGGTTGTAGCCGACACGCCGAGTTGATCGCCTTTTTGTCGCTATACATGTGCTGGTAGGCTAAGTATTTTGCGCATAATCTTTTTACTATTTTTTTTTTGTTTAGTTATTTTAATTTGTATAATGCTGTTTTTTTTTTTTTTCCTAAATTCTAGCACGACATGTGACCCTGCGCCCACCTGATGGTAAGTGGCACGCAGGGTCCATGAATGTTAGCAACTGGAATCAGACCCTTATGTCTGACATCAGTCCCTAACACTATGCCGGCTTGACTAGATGCCTTTTCACACTTCGCTTGAAGGACTTCAGGTTATAGGAAAGTGGAAACACAGAGGCTGGAAGAGCATTCCACATTTTTATTGTGCGACATGTGTATGGTTTGGGGACAAATAAATATATTTCTTTCTTTCTTAATGGTATTTTAAAATTTACAGAAAATTTAAAGGATAAAATAAAAGTGTTCTTTAACGAATGGCTCCAGAATTACCTAAACGACGTTAATGTGCACTACAATTTGAACGAATTAGAGAAGGAATATAAAAATGTTGAAATGAAGTATGTACTTGTTGGAACCTAAGATGGTTTACATCCCTCCCGCTCGCTCAATTACATATTTTTAAAGATTTTTAAGTCTTTATGTACTTTTAAGAAAGTAGTCCATCAACTTGAGTGGTAGATCACAGTTGGTGGAGTTGAGAGGGCGCGAGGGATCCACTATGTATTTTAATAATATGTATACATATACACTTATATTTATTCCGTATAATGTAAGTATATATAAATTAATTGTTGATTAAATTTGTCCCCGAGGTTTGGCTGTCAGAGAATGTCTTCGGGCATTAAGTCCGCCTTTGTACTTTGTGCAATATTTTTTTAAAAATAAATCAATATTTATTTATTTTATTTATTTATTTATTTTCATGAAAATGTACATAACAGATTATACGTCTAAACAATACATATTTCATAACAAAATTAAAACACAAGTGACTAGATGTGTGAATTAATATGGGTCCAAGTACTTTAGGACAATGTTTTTACTTTCCACATCCGTTGATGCAAACACATCAAAATTCTCATCGGACTGCACGATTTTGTTCAATAAAACGATTGCACGGGGAACGGGGGCACTCTGGAGTAGGTATGGCGTCTAACTTCTAAGAAGTTTGAATATTATTGGAACTGGGACCAACGGCTCAACGTGCTCCTCAAGAGACGTCCTATCAGAGATAGTCCCAATAAGACTCGCAACATTTCCCCTCTGTTACGTTGGCAGAAATATTTGCCAGTCTCCAGATTTCTCCATCAGCCCTTTGGATATCTCTTTGGCTGTGTGCCGGTCCCATTGTCTCTACCCCAAACGGGGCAAACTCGTAACCTATACCGAGGTTGGCTATTTGCTCCGCTTGACGATCTCAGCAGAAACCGCCGCACTTCCCGCGCTGGACGAGGTTGCCTGGATGTCAGAGAGGCTAATGTGTCTACACATGTTGCATCCCACACGAAAGACCTGCTAGGTTTTTACGGCCCAACAGTCATACCGTCGTCGGGACTCTTGCCATGGCCCATGGGTTCTGAGATAGCGTTGTTGATGATGTCGTTGAGAGCTGCGAGACGAGAAATGCTGCCGGCACATTTAGCATAAGAAAGCCCGTGGTTTCCGAAATGTTCCACTGGTTCCCCACAACGACATTTATGTGGGTGAACAGTCCGGGCTACGAGACGAAGGCACACTGACATGGTTAATGTATTTCGGTCAAGGAGTGCCCCAGCTGAAAGAATAGCCTACGTATATTTCGTCAGTGGAACAGACTTCCTTTGGTAATCAGACAAGCTCCATCTCTCAAAATATTTAAAGACAAGTTATACAATTTTTTACACCATAAACAGAATAACTTACCATAACTTTCTACTATGTACTTAGATATGTATTTATTATTTATGTATATATTTATTTAATATAATAAATAATAATAATAAATCGTTTATTTCCAATAAAATCCTATGTACATGTTTTCTATTGGAGACCCACACTAGGAAGGCCGGTATTGTGGGGTCTCAATTGCACTAAATCTATAATTTATATAACTTCAAATTAAATTAAAAATTAAATTCTAAATACAATAATTAAAATATATATATATATATATAAAATATTGAAGATATTAATGAAAGGTTAATAAATACACTATATATAATATAAAGAATAAATATAGTAAATAAATAAATAATTAGTCATATAAATGAAATCTCAAGAATGTAAATTATGAAAGACGGTAGGTATGCACTTGATAAAAGATTATATAAGTATTATATGTAGGATATGTATATTATATATGTATTTATATTTCATTATTGTTGATCACAATAGTATTTCTGCACCCGCTTAACCATTCACAAAGGTTAGTTGGTAGTAAATGCATTTATAGCATTAAGCTCGCCTTTGTACCCACACTATTTTTGGTTCTGTACAATAATTTTTTTTTATTATTATTATATTTAATAACTTGCTAATTATGGTTTAAAATATTATGTAATTATCATCAGGAACTTCGATAAAGGGAGACTATTGCTATGCAACAAATTTGTGGACGATTATATATCAAAAAAGAAGGATATGGCTTTAGAAGGTTTGGCAGACATAACATTAGAAAACTTTAGTATAGAAACAAGTCAAGGAGCGGTGAGTACAATGCTGATCTTATTCCTACACTAACAAATATCGTGCAATATTTAAAAACCAGGTATACAAACACTTTTTAACAAATTGAATACCTAACCTAAACCTTTCTTTTCAATCTTTTTTGCTCTTATCAGCAGCATCATTACATTGTTAATTTTATCATGTAAGTAGTTTTATTTGTGTTATATTAGTATATCTAAAGTATGACTTATTTATGTATTAGTATGTAAATTGTATGTAGATATTAGTATGTATATATTTATATTATAAATATATTTCTGTTTTATTTAAATTTCACCTAATTTTTAATTGCACCTACCACCTATCCTGTCTAAATGTCCTAAAGGTTTGGCTGTCAGAGAATGCCTAGCGGCATTAAGTGCGCCTTTGTATAGTGCAATAAAGTTTTAAAAAATATATACATATGTATATACTTAGGTTTTTAATATGAATTTAGCGCCCGCATATTCCTTGTAAGAGGGTTTAATGTTTTCATCATCATCTCTCTCGCTCGCACAATCTAATATTTTTTTTCATATTTCAAGTCTGCGCGTTCTTTTGATAAATGTCAATTAACTTGAATTAATTTTAGACAGAGAAAAATAGCAAAAATATTTATAACGATATTTCTGTATTTTACTACAATAAATAAATGTCTGTGAGAAGACAAATTCCTAAGCATTCCATGGATTTACCGTGCGGGTGCAGGGTCTATTGTGTGTGGGTATGAGATGAGAAGAATAAATAAATAATAATCTTATTCTATTTATTAATTAATATACAATTGATTTTTTTCTTGACTATGACTTATATTATTTATCATAATATTATTTATTTATTATATTCTAATTTGTATATGTAAACTGTACATTTAGTGCTCCTTCCGATTAAGTAAATGGTACTGTATATCTCTGCGACCCGTGACTCACCCAACATAAGGCATCAGCTGAAAATCAGCGCTGCAGCCTCGGCTGTAGCATATGCTGAGCTGACCACCTATTTATCGCCACACCTGTTTGTATGTTTCGGTATATAGAATAGGCTTACATTTAAATTTATTCCTTGCATATTTTAATTTTTTTGTAACCATTCTAATTGTTGTGATAAATAAAGTATTTTCTTTCTTTCTTTCTTTCTTTCTTTCTTTTCAAGAATCGCGTGCACTCTGTATTCATGCTCTTCATCTTTCCTGAGGAAGGATTTTATAACCTCTTTGTCACTTTCTTTTTTCTTCCAGCCAATGCCTCTTTTGTCAGTAATATATGTCTAAAATGTCCGTAATTTTATTTCCTAGAAAGTTCCTACTTTTTCCTAGAAAGTAGGACATTTTTTTAAGGTACACCCAGACTTAAAAAATGTTTAAATATATTGAATTGTGCGAGCGAGAGGGGCGCAAAAGCGTTAAACCATCTTAAAACTTATCTTTTGACATGTTTAAACCATAGACATGGGATCGTCGCGTCTCTATATCTATGGTTTAAACGCATGACTATGAGGCACGTCATTGATGATATAACCAAAGTGACAAGCCAACCAATGATGTGATGTATATCAAAACATTGGTCATGGATTATTTTAATCATTCTTTCTGCAACTGGCCCTTAAAATAAGTGGCTCGATTGTAAAATCAATTTAAAAAAAAAAGTTTTGCAGTTCGACATAGAATTACACAACCGTCCCGTGCCTCGGAGCCTCGGAAAGCACGTAAAGCCATCGATCCCAGTTCCACTTATACTAACTTGTAGAATCATTAATAAATTATCATTAAAAATTGATATCAGACCCTCGCCAACCCGTCTGGCCAGCATGGCGACTACAGGCCAAATTCTCCATTTCTGGAAGGTCCATCACAGTTTATTAGGCGGTAGGCGGGCGTTCGTGCCGATAAACCCAGTAAAGTGTATCTACACGTTTCGGGTGTCATGAGTGTCTGATTCCAGTTGTTAACATTCATGGACCTTGCGCGCCACTTACCATCAGGTGGGCACAAGGTCACATGTCGTGCTAGTATAAAAAATAAAATAAACGTTGAGTTTTTCTTAGGGATTTTATTTTCATTCATTACAGCCCCTAGAACACAGCGTCCTAGATCACCACTGCTGGAGATGAGCCTTCCAGAACTGGAGAATTTGGCCTACGCTGGCCAGACGGCTTGGCGAGGATATGATGTCAATTTTTTATGACAATTTATTAATGATTCCACAAGTTGGCATTAGTGGAACCGGGACCGACGGCTTAACGTGCTCTCCGAGGCACGGGAACGGTGGTGTTGTAAATCTATGACAAATGTACATAAGAAAAGTGTATTTCTCATTGGTACATGCCGCGTGGGTTTGAACCGATCTTTGTAGGATTTAAGGAACGCGTTCTTACAACCGAGCCAGGTTTCTTAGGCAATGCGTACATATAACTTTAGATATTGTTACATCTGTTGCACGCGAAGATTTGGAATGTTCTCCAAGCCTATTTATTTATTTTAAAACTTTATTGTAAAAATACAAAAGGCGAACGTAATGCCGCTAGGCATTCTCTGCCCGTTAACATTTGGGACATTGAGATCATTTAATATTGAGTACGGTGTAAATAAATAGAATAATCAATCGTTATAATATTTAAAAACTGAAATATATATATATGGCAATATACATACATATAATAATATAGGTACATACACGTACATACTAATATTACATAACATAACATTACTTACTTATAACATAATACATAAATAATAATGATACCTTCAAAAACAACTGCCATGTGTTTTCTATTCCTATAACCTGGAGTCCTTCGCAGTATATAATGAATCTTGTTAGGCAGACATACTGGCGTCACTTCCTCCCATTCTTGAACCTCGAGTACAGGTGAGTGCGGTCACATGTAGTGTTACGACTAAGAATAACAAAAGAACACTTTTAAATTGCAGGAACTGAAGCTATTGAATGGAAAAATAACTGGGGTATTTAGCAGCCTGTACAGACGCGGGGTGGCTGTGGGTAAGGTAGACCATGGCATCCGGGTCATAGAAGCTGTCGTAGGCTTCAGCGACTTGAAGGTTAGTATGAGTAGACCGTTTCGTCGGCTAGGGTAGTCATTTAGTCAAGAAATAAAGTAATACTGAAATGAAATGACATGAAATATTTATTCGTGTAAAGAATTTGGGTAGACAAATTTGCAGTTGTGATTGCTATTGATTAGTACTACCAAACCCTACCTGCAAAGGTGTATACACATCACATTATTAAATACAATACAATATTACCGTAGTTACAATTACAATATCATATTTATAGTCACAAGAATAAATACAATTTACCAGAAACGTAAAACAATAATAATATTTATCAGTCGGTCAATAAGATTAATAATAATAATGTCAAAGCATGCAATATAATTTAGTCAATAATCACAATTAGTCAAGAAAATCACGCACACTGTAAAAATACCTTTTCAACAACCATGCTTTTGTTAATCTTTTAAATTTATTAAATGGCTCATCCTTAAAATAGTCAGGCAATTTATTGAATATTTTAATACACATCATGTAGGAGTTATTTAATGTTGTTGTTAACCTCGCAGGTGGCTTATATAGTTTGTAAATGTACTGCGTTCGTGGTCTTTGTGAAAACGTAGATTGAAGCTGAAAATAGTAATTATACTTGTATACAAAAATGCAGACCTCGTAAATATACAGAAATGGGACTGGCATAATACTATAATTTTTGAAGTATGGTCGACAAGAGTCCAACCGTTTGAGATTGAACATAGCTCTGATGCAACGTTTTTGTATTATAAGAAGATCACTCAACTGTGAAGAGTTTCCCCATATGACTATGCCGTACCTTAGGGCTGAATCTACATATCCGTACTCGCTTATGCTCAAAAATCGTTCGCATTTTGCTCGAGTATAGTTTACAAGTCGCATCCCACACAGACAGAGACCTGCCAAGTTCTGCCCATTGGTCATGCCGTCGGTTCTCTTGCCATCGCTCCGCAGTGATGTCGTTGAGAGTCGCGTGACGAGGAATGCGGCCGGCACTTCTAGCCCAAGAAAGCCCGTGGTGTTCGAGATGTTCCACTGGTTCCCGACACCGACACTTGTGTGGGTGGACAGTCCGGGCTCCGAGACGAAGGCACACTGCCATGGTCAATGTAATTCGGTCAAGAAGTGTCCCAACCGATACTGAAGGAAAAGTCATCAACCAGAGACCTGACTTCCTAGTTGACACTAAGAAATATCTTCCAGAACTAGTTTGCAGAGCGACTCATCCCATACCATTTTTTTTGTATGCATTTTGACAGTATTTCGATAAATTATGTCGAAACGCCATTTATAGCTCATATCTCTATAGCTCGTGAATTATTGGCCTATATTTATAAATACTAAATTCTTAACATAAAGCCTTCTGGCCACTCCACAAGTGATAATACTTTACTTTTGACAGGTAAAATATGACTATGAAGCTATTACGAACACTGGCTACCCGCAGTTACAAGGCCGTCTCATGCTCTCAGCAGATCAGCTGACGGCACATTTGAGATTTCTGATACTTAATAAAGATGATACAGTCACAAATACCTACCAATTAAGCGCATTTGAACCTACACAGTAAGTTTTTTAATAAACTAAAAAAATATTTATTCTACTGCTAGTGGAAGACTAAGCGTAAAGTTTTTTTTTAATACCAGCACGACTGTGGCAGTGACTACCTGATATTAAGTGTCGCGCAAGGTCCATGTATGGTAACAACTGGAATCAGACACTCATGACTGGGAATGACGGCAATTCAAGCCTGATCCCGAAATGTGTGGATACACTTTACTGGGTTTATCAGCACGAACGGTGGATACTTCCCCGCCCCAACAGACTGGGCGAATTACCACAATTACAATTTGCAATGATCTCAAATGCCAATTTTTACTTTTAAGGAGAACTATTTTTTTATTATTTATTTTTTCTAAACTTTCTGCACTAGGTACACAGGCGGACTTAATGCCGCTAGGCATTCTTACTAGTCAACCTTAGGGACTATTTAGAGCATTTGTTATGTGAGGCAGGTGCAAAATATAATAGGAGCATAAAAAAAACAAACTTAAATACTAAATCTAATATACTATATACAAAACTATATATTAATCAGTAGGTATACACTAAATAGACTACATACTATCATTATACTAATATTGTAAGCTGCCATGGTGATATTTATATAAAAATAACACTGCTTGAAACAAGACTTACTGAAAAAGTGGACCAAAGAGTAAGCTAGCAGAAGTTAGCAGAAGGCCAGCAGCTTAGCAGATTCCTTTGGTATAAAAATACTCTTGTTTCTCATATGCTTGTTCTTTTTATCTTGTTCCTAATACCTAACATAGTTATGAAATTGTTTTATGCTTTTCAAGTCCTATAATTACTAATAATCGAATCGTAATTGTCTATCACTTTGACTATTAAAATTAAATATATTTTATTTCAGGCATTTAGAAACCCATAATTAATTTACAATGATAATTCTAATCTTTAGTATATGTATATGACCTTATGTCAAAAATGGCCTTAATTATTGCGTTATCTGACTGTCTCAGTCGGTCCACAAAAGAGGCGTGCCGCTTGCGGAGTATGGCAAAGAAGTCGTCGACTCTGTTCTCAGCAAACGTACCAGACCCACTTCACTTGAGGACAACTTTAGTAGGCATCTTAATTCATTATTATATTGTACACGAAGCTTATTAAAGCCACGCCTCGTGCTTGTTTGTGCACATCGAAGACCCGCAGTAGAATCACTACCTGGTTATTAGCACAATTCCTCCCCATTCCGCAACCGAACCACACGCACAGGTCAGAATATGCACCCACATACCGTAGTCACTATCCCTTCGCGTACCTATAAATTTGGTGACTCATACATCTGTCGCACAATAAAGATGTGGAATGCTCTTCCAGCCTCTGTGTTTCCACTTTCCTATAACCTGGAGTCCTTCAAGCGAAGTGTGAAAAGGCATCTAGTCAAGCCGGCATAGTGTTAGGGACTGATGTCGGATATAAGGGTCTGATTCCAGTTGCTAACATTCATGGACCCTGCGCGCCACTTACCATCAGGTGGGCGCAGGGTCACATGTCGTGCTAGTATAAAAAAAAAAAAAAAAAAAAAAAACAAAATAGCTCCTGCCGCCTTTACAGTCAGTCTCCAGCTTTAAAGATAGTCCAGCGTTCCTTTTATCGATTGTATACAGACCAACTTCTCTATAATAATTGAATGATCCCCAAAGAAACGTTTAGGACTGTACGTGAGCACACTCGAATGCATGCATATATGATACCAAAAAAAATGGGTAGACTGGACAATAACAAAGAAGAGAAGACAGATTGGTTACTGCTGTATGCGACAAGAGGCTGGCAATTCAGAATTGCTGTGCGGCGGGGGAATACTGCGAGTGTTCACACTGTTATACATAACTTCACTTCTCCAGAGATGGCTGGTGTAGAATGCCTGGCAGTAAGCAACAAACAGAGTGATTATAACTTGTTTAGAGCAACGCGCAAACCTTTGAGCCAACACATTGCTTTTGGCTTCGAAAGTTCTCCTCTGTCTATCCAGGTCCTCATCATCCCTCAGATGATCCGCTATCATATGGCCGAGATATTTTAAATTAGAGTATATATGCAGCTGTGAGCCATATAGTAATAATTCCGGAATTTGTCATCACTGTAGGTTACATTTATAACCTACGCTTTTTAAAAAAATTGGAGTTGGTTTTCAAAGTTGCAGGTTTCGCGTTTAGAGGTGTCAAACAAGCAAATAATTGGATTTGCTGATTGAGGGATCCCGTTTTGCGTGACTGCAATCCCTAGTCCTACAAGCAGCACCTGATCACGAACATAATGCATGTGCCAGCTTTCCTCCCGCTCAACCAGGTCCTTAGGTAGGATGCGGACCGGGACCCGACACACGTAATTTTCTCGTGTTCTGACATATGATTACGTGATATGTTAACTTATGTTTTTAGATATGTTTTTCTTAATATTTTGCAGACCAGTGTCCCTAATATTAGAAGGGCCACTTATGAGGGTAGCTACGAATTTCTACCCCATTGTGGATTTACACGTGACTGCTATACTAACGACAGTGTTGAAAACTGCTCTAGCCTATGAACATGGTGGTAAGTTAATATACATATACACACATCAAAAAAGTCTAGGGATCAAGCATGTTTATGCGGATTTCTTGTGATTGAGATGTGGCTTTGTAATAAATTTATGATTTTATAAATTTATATGGATCCTTTTTGGTGCATTTCATAATTTAAAACAGGAACTGTCAATCAAATTCGAGTAAAAGATGAAAATCAGCTGTCAATATTTTCCCTATAAAAAGATAAGACGCATTGAAGACATTATTAGTGCTACTGTTTCCCTACTACTGATTAAAACCAACGTTATTATGGAGCGGCGACGTCATTTAAGCAGGGAAGAAATGATCAGAGCCGTGGGAATGATAGAAGCTGGTTCCCGGCAACGTACTGTGGCTTTAGCTCTGAATACAAGTCAGAGTGTTATCAGTCGACTTTGGACACGTTACCGAACCACTGGTACCGTGGCTGAGCGCCATGGAGGACGGTATCGCTGCACCACACGGAGACAAGACCGATACATTCAAATCACAGCTCGAAGAACTCCAACAATAACCGCCATGATGTTAGCCGTGAGCCTTCATCGCTCTTCAGGGAACTTAATTAGCGACCAAACAGTCAGAAACCGCTTGCATGAAGTGAACCTTCATTCCCGAAGACCGCTACGGGTACCACCTATAGCAATGCACAATCGTAGGACTCGATATCAATGGGCTCTTGAACACAGAAATTGGACAGAAGAACAATGGCGCTTCGTGTGCTTTTCTGATGAGTCTCGTTTTGGTATGAGGCCGGATACAAGACGTATACGACACTGGAGAACCCCTGGACGCCAACAGCGATTAAAATCCTGCCAGGAAGTCCATCCTTATAGTGGTGGAACCATCATGGTATGGGCGGGTATTTCGATCGGCGGAAGAACTGAGTTGATTTGGATCAGAGGCAACCTCAACGCTCAAATTTATGCTGAGACGGTTGTATCAGACGTCATCGTTCCTCTACAAGTGCATATCGGTCCCTTATTTCAGTTAATGCATGATAATGCACGACCGCACACCGCAAGAGTTGTAAGACAGACTCTCGCCGCAGCTAACATCAATGTCCTGCCCTGGCCTGCTCAGTCGCCAGACTTGAACCCGATTGAGCATGCATGGGATATTCTTCAGAGAAGAGCTCTGCCGAATATGGAGGGTATCCAGTCGCAAGAAGACCTTTTTTTGTTGTTGCAACGAACATGGGCGGCCATTCCACAGCGTGATTTGGATGAACTCATTTTGAGTATGCCAAACCGATGTTCTTGTGTTGTTAGTGTTCGCGGTAGAAACACGGATTATTAATTGTTTAAGTTACCCAATAAAATTAAAAAAAAAACTGTTATTTCAGTCTTTTTTCCGAACTTTAATGTTAGTGGTTCAAATGTCAAAAATCCCTTTATTAGGAAAATGGCAATTTTTTTTACTAATGCAAAGGTGACTTGGTTTATCGTTACTGTAGACAAACGAAAACATTTTATTTGATCAATCCTTAAAGAAAATTTTAATGAATATCAATCAGGAGAAAAGTTATTGCAAAAATATATGTTGATCCCTAGACACTTTTGATGTGTGTATATAGGTTTTTTTTTTTTTTTTTTAGATTTTTTTTTATGTACCTATATACAAAGTTGGTAAACAATATATAAAATATTCCTCGAATTTTACATTTTAAGCATACACATTTTTGATTGAATGCAAACCACATTAGTATATACCTATATTGTTTTCAATGTATCCAAACCTTAAATCGGTATTTTGGAGAATCAGTAAATATTGAAACAAACTTAAAGCTAAAAATAAAAACAAATTTCAATTTTATATGGGAACATTATCAAACTACCTTCAATTTAGTTTTTGAGCGTTGCACTGTAAACCTAACTAGAGTCGGGACCACTACTCAAGTCCGATAGCCGTGGCGTTAGTGTAGAATTTTAAAATTGAATGTTTTTTGTCCCCACATTCAACCAACATAATATTCTTCTATTATCCGTAATGTAAACTTTTTTTGGGTATATCCAATTGTGTATAAGGTAAAATGATTTTATGTATTTAGATATTTTAATAAAACAAAATGTTAACAATGAAAAATGTCAATATTTTGTTACAAAATAAGTTAACACGTGGTTGCGTGGGTTTAATTATTTTAATATCAACTTCATTTGTACAGGTGTCTTTAGATACTTCAGCTGAGTTATACTATGTACAAAATATATATGATAATTTTTTTTTTTAATTGTCTTTAAAGGACATTGTACAGAATACATCAGTCCTAAACACGTAATTTATTTGCATAATATATGTTCATAACAAAGTTCATAACCGAGTTGGGGATCAACAAATTCCAGATGCTGCAGAATTTGATGCTTTACTTGGAGTCACTCGCGGCATTATAGCCCAAACACGTCGTGTAAAATATGAGAGTTGACAGCGCGGGAAAACCGCAAAAAATAAACTGCAACTTATGCCCCATATTTGAAGTCCAATTTATCGTTTTCCATAATTATTCACATTGAAGCACATTATTAAACAAAACAACACCAATAATATCCACAGCAAATTAATTTTACAAAACAAAAACTTGCACTTGACATGTCCACGCAAAATGGCGCGAAAAAAACTGATATATATGATAAGTCTGATTCATTCATTTAGACAAAACTCAATATCCTTGTAACCCAAAATTTTTTTTTGCTACTGTAAATCTACAAGGCAGCTGTGCTGTCACTTTTAGTTCCAGTTTTAGCCGTAGGACTTTAGTGGACCCTAACAAACAAATTAAAAGAATAAATAAACTTAATCCTCAAACCTTTCCATCTAACCTAAAGTATTACTTTTATTTTGCAGAAACCGCGATCTCTACTGTAATCAGAAGATAACCATGACACTAACTGACGCCTTAAATAGTAAACTAATTATAATATGGCCAACAACATACTGGATTTATGACCAACTGATTTGCTGTTGTCGCCGCAAATCTGTAGAATGAACTACCGGTAGAAATCCGACAAGCATCCAACCGAAAAATGTTTAAAAAAATGGTGTCATCGCATTATTTTCACAGTATTTAATATATCATAGTTATTTATTTATTTATTTACAAAGATGCTCACTAGAAGTTGCAGTCGACGCCTGCTACTATTATAAATTATTCTGCTAGGTACTAATCTGGACCACAGCTTAAAATGTGAACATACGGCAAACAATAATGCGCTTATACTAGACTAACTTAAAACTATGATTAAAATAATAATAATAATGTCAAGCAAAAACATGCCTTAACATCTAAATAATTCATTTACAGTTTACACTATCAAATAATAAAATAGAACATTCCAAATAAGTTAAATTAAAATTAATTATTAGTATGTATTTAGTAATATTATTGTATTTATATGTATATAGATTTATTTATTATTATTATATATAAATATTTGCACCTACCTTACATTTGAAATGGTCCACATTGTCCCTAAGGTTAGCTGTCAGATAATGTCTAGCGGCATTAAGTCCGCCCCTTGTATAACGTGCAATAGTTTTAAATAAAAAATAAACTTATTATAAATCCGTACTGCTTTTTTATTTACCGTGTTATCCTATTCTCATTAGCATCACAGCCCAAAACAGCACAAAAGTTCTACTTCTGCTAGTGGAAGACTAAGCAGTAAATCAGTCCAAAGAGTAAGCTGCTAGCAGAAGACCAGCAGCTAAGCAGATTCCAGTGTTTAAACTGCAAGGAAAACTTATCTATATCAGATTTATTTGTTTATTTATTAATTCCATTTATTATTTATTAAATAATTTACAAAATAAAATATATATAGAATTACACCAAAATGATTAATTAATAACCTTCAAGACAGAATGGTGGTCAAAACTATTTTGTTTTTAAATTGTTATAAGTAACTGTTAGTTCTCTAAGTAACTCCAAAGAGGACTATTGCTACGAGTACCTACTATTGCTGGATTTTACTTGCTCATTATTCATATTTCGCACATCTCCGGTGGATAAACAGCGTTTTACGATGACCTCGACAATTTTCGTATAAAAGTTAAGTACCTCCTTATGTTAAAGAATAGACGCATTGTTACTAGGACTCGACCTTGTGACCTTTAGGTTATACGCCCGCGTTCCATGTTGGCCATTCTATTACGGCCTCTTTTAGGATTTTAATAAATATTACAGTCCTTACACAGAGTCCTAGACCTCCTGGATATGGATAGACTGTTGGATATGGGCCTTTCAAAACATTTGAGGTTGATGAGGGTCTGATGTCAGTGTCAATAAGTATCTTCACGGCTTAAAGAAGCGGATTCACTTTTTAGCCAACTTTACTATAGTATAGACCAATTATGGCAAGTGGCAAGCTCTTCAATATCTGTAGCGTACCACACTCGTGAAATTCGTATTATTAAATATTATTATGTCCCGACCAGGAATCGAACCCGGTACCTCCGAGTCTAAATCTACTGACTTAACAGCTAGACCACAGGCATGTTTGTATTTAATTTTCTGTTACTTTTCATTAATTATATTATTATTATCTTTATGATGGTTAAATTTGTCCCCAAGGCTGTCTGTCAGGCATTAAGTCCGCCTTTGTACTTTGTGCAATAAAGTTTTTACAATAAATAATATTAAATTATAAAATGATTAATATTTAAGGTCGCTCAGCGAGCTATGGAGAGAGCTATGCTCGGTATTTCTGTGATGGATAAAGTCAGAAACGAGGAAATCCATCAGAGAACCAAAGTTACCGATATAGCCTTCAAAATTAGTAAGCTGAAGTGGCAATGGGCTGGACATATATGTCGTACAACCGATGAACAAATGGAGTAGACGGGTTTTAGAGTACGGGAAGACGCAGAGTGGGTCGACCCCACGCTAGATGGACGAATGACCTAAGGAAGGTCGCTGGTGGGGGTTGGATGAGGGTGGCAGGAGATCGTGTGCAAGCCTTGGGGGAGGTCTATATCGAGCAGTGGAGAGACAGGCTAATGATGATGATGATGAAGTGTTTTTGACAACAAATCGAACCTGGTACCTCTGGTTTTAAATCTACGGTCTTAACCATTAGAATAGCAGTCAGAATTAAAACTATATTATGATATAATTAATTTTAATAATTTGTAAGCCGTGGTAAGTAAGGAATTTCAGTAATTTTGTCTTGATTTCGAAGCATTTCGTGCGATCTGCTGTAAAAAAACAAAATGGGTTGTGAATAAGAAGCCAGCATAGTGAAAACATTTCGCCTTATAACATTTATTTATTATTTAAATACCATTTCAGAGACCTAAAAAAACCTCTTACGATCTACACTAGCTGATATCGCTTATATGAATCAAAATTTTGAAGAGTAATGTTAACGCTATAAGTAGAGGAAATCTTTATTTTTTTTTAAAAAAAGATCAACATGTGACATCGCCCCAAGCGGTACGCGAGGTCAGGACGCCAGCCACAGACTACCGACATCAGTCCCTACTACTATGCCGGTCTATCAAGATGCCATTTCACACTTTACTTGAAGTACTCCAGGTTATAGGAATGGGGAAACACTGGCTGGGTGAGCATTCCACATCTTCAGCGTTCGACAGATGTAAGAGTCTTCAAATTTATATGTACGCGTAGGGATAGGGGTGCATATTTTGGCTTGTGTGTGGAGCTCTTCAGAACACTCACCGTAGCATAGCTTGTAGAACACGCTTAAGGAGACCATATTTCGGCGAATCGGCAGCGATTTGAGAGTTTTAGACACTGCTTCTTCACTGCAGATTGAGAGCATCTGTAAAGTACTTGGCGGGACCATCCCAAAGGTAAGAACAGTATTCCAGGCATGACTTTATTCGTGGTTTATAAAGCATAAGCCTGAGTGAGGGCGGAAAAAAACGTTTCACCTTGTTCAGTATCCCCAGTTTTCTAGACGCTGTTTTGGTAATGCTCTCAATGTAGTTTCGGTGGTTGAGATCTTATTATAGATATAAATCCCAAAAAAACAAATGTAATACTAATTACCTAATTATATTCATAAGAACTTATAATAAATTACCTAATAAAATCAAAATTATTAGAATAAAACTGTCGCTTTTCATTGGAATATATCGAATTGACACGTAAGTCGTAAGCGCCAGAATATTATGGCGGACATACACACTACGGTCCACCGGAGCTGTCTGCCTGTGCTGCAGCCCTATTCTGTTTGTTACTTAATCGCCAACGTTTTATAATGGAATCCGTTAACTATATATATATATATATATATCACGATATTAAAGTTGATATTTGCACGGCCGCTGTCAAGGTCGAGCGCTTATAGAGTTGAGAATTGAATATTTTGTTATTATGACGCAAGCTCTGATGTAATTAACGAAATCCACTAATATCGTTTGCGACTGTGTAACGGGATAGGGGCAGGGATGGAAAATATGTGGAAATAGACCTGTGAAGTTTTTTTAAACCGGCGCGGCGCAAGATCAAAAATCAATTATTTCGAGTGACACCATACGGTGTACTGGTACACCGGAACGTCCCCATACACGCTATCGACGTCTAGTTGACCTGCGCAGGCAAATCTGTCCGGTAGACCGTAGCGTGTATGCCCGCTTTTAGCGACCAGGCCCGACCCAGCAGCATCGAACCGAATCCTTTCAGAAACCGGCACAAAGTAAATAAAAATAATTGTTTAAAAACTTACCTATTAATAATTTCTCTAATTTCGTTATAATTTAGTAAAGTTATGTCAAAATTGGTTGTTGTGTAATATTTCTTGTCGTTTTTCTTGTGATGATTGAATTTCAATTCCTCATTTTCTTGTATAGTGGGTCTATAACTTTGCCAATTCAACGTTGCTGATTGGTCTTTAGTTTCTATAATAGCGTTTGGAACTATTGTGGTCTAA
Source organism: Tinea semifulvella (assembly GCA_910589645.1). NCBI lineage: Eukaryota > Metazoa > Arthropoda > Insecta > Lepidoptera > Tineidae > Tinea > Tinea semifulvella. The sequence goes on from OU342596.1 coordinate 5,269,863, forward strand.
AAAAAAAGTAATGTATACGTAATTACGCTAACAGATCTCGTTTCGCTAAATAAAATCTCTCTTCTCCTCTTTGTCACATGGAAGACATGACAGAAACGACTCTGAAGCTTGACTAACGTAATTTACCCTAAATACTTTAAGTGTAAATGTTATTCTATTATTCTTTATTTTTTTGTCACCGTACATTCTCACCGGAATTTGGTTAGGTCTATAAATAAGTACATAATTTTAGGTACGTGTGTTATGTTATATAATTTACTTACAACGTACTCGTATATCTATCGTGCCTGGAAAGTGTTATATTCCAGCAAAGAACAGAACTGGCAGTAGGAACCTTATGATGAAAATTAATATATTATATTATATTAATATATTAATTTTGGTATAAAATTGTGTATAATTACATTTGATATGTCTCTGCGAGAAAGTTTAAAACATCACAAAGTTTCTTTTATCACAAACATACGATAGTACAGCTCTCCCAAAGTGATAATGCGCATAGAAATCTTCGTCACTGTTCGGCAACGGTCGTATTTCCCGAGCGTCGGAAGACGATATGTATATAGAGTGGTTAAGTGCATTTTCTTCATGCATAATTTAGTAGAATTATGTGTTTTGTGCTAAAAGAGATAAATATTGATTTATCAGTAACGAAATTTGATTCGAAGTAAATAGCGAGGAAAACCGATAAAACACGATTGAGAATATGCTACAATCTTTGTTGGATTGATTTACTTCGAAAATTTTATAGTACTGTAGTGACCTCCTTTAAATATAAAATCTCTGCCTGTGTCAGACAGACAAGCAATTGTCAAATAAACTATTTTAATAAGATAATTAAAGTTGAAATTAAATTCACCTTTGAAAACAAAACCAAGAAGGTTGTGTAATAGCAGCTCTATATAATTCCACACAGAGAGAACACGTGCAGTCACCGCCAAAAAAACAAAAACAAAAAAACACTGCCCGAATTGTTTTCGATTGTGTACTCATGATATTGACTTCTATTTCTTTGGAACAAGGTGCAAAATGCAAGTGCATTGTTTAGTGCTCTTACGATTCAATGATTCGGGTGTTTCCGGGAATACGACAATTAGCGAAGATCTGCATGCGCATTATTAATTTGGGAGTACTGTACTGAAGAATTACTTAAAATAACAATATAATAGTTTAGGAATCCCTATTCCCTCAGTAAACCCTAACTTCAATAATAAATCAATAATATCAAATGAACACCAAAAAGATAAACAAAATATAATGGTTAAAACAAGATTAAGTACATAAAATTAGATTAAACGAATCACAGGTGAACAAAATAAATAAGCAAATATAAGTAACTAAATATAAATAAATACACAAATAAGATATAACAACCACATTCGAGTGTTGCAAAACTAGGATCAAGAAACTACACCTTCAATGATCAATCTGGTTTCTGTGCCTTGACAGAATTATCTAGTGCAGAAACCAGTGCACTTACTAACAGTTCTGTTAGCCTGTCCTAGCTCAATGTATTATAAATAAATAAATGATATAATTTCCTAGATAGTAATTTATGTATATAGGATGTTAAAAATTGGTCTCAATAATCTTTTTTTATTTTATTATTATCCACTTGAAAATATAATAATAATTATTAATGTTTTAGATTATAAGCTGACATGGCCTTTTTACAGCCACGAATTTAATATTAAGTAAAAACAAATTCCTCGTTTATGGCAACAACATTTAAGTTATAATTATTGTATTGATGTTGGGTTCGGTCTAGCCATGGTATGGTCAATGGTGGTATTTTTTATTTAATTTTTATATCTTTGCTTGTATGTATTGAGTGTTACGTACTAATCATACGGCAATAAATTATTTTTATTTAATAATTATGTAGAAAAATTTTACCTAAGCAACAAGACATACCTCTTCTAAGTCAACTTAATCATATATTATTTATTGTTACTGTGAATATTGACTGCACCTTTAGCCAATGTTGCGAGAGAGAAGAATTATGGTGTCTCAGGCTTCGTCCGACTATATGCTGGTTTAAAAAAATACCTCTTTTTATCCACTATTCTGCTCCTCTCACTATCTAACCAAATACTGTATAATTCCGTTAATGCCGTCTTGGCTTCATAAATATATAGGCTTTCTTATTTCAGTATGTGGTGCAAAAAAATTGCTGGAATTCCTCTCGCACCTAAAATCCGTTCCTAATCATTTCTTCTGTGCGATCATTATTTTTGTTCGACTTACATCAGCTTCAGAACGCGTAGATTCTACTTGAACAGTGACTTGCTCGCTGTATTTATATGAGCGGGAAATTGTGACACTTTCAAGTATTGGTACTATGTGTTGTCTCATTTCGTCGCTGACTGGCTTTATAATACCTCTCTTAAGATATACTGCTACGTTTGACTCTGAAAAAAAAGAGTTTTTTTTTATCGTCTTCATCATCATCAACATCACTACCTTCATGCTCTATAGTGGATTTATTTATTTACTCTAGGACCTAAAAAGCCTCATAGCTTACCAAGGAAACTAGATGGCGCTGTGTGACCTGTCTGGAAATATTTATTTATTTATAACTTAACCTAAAATAAAATAATTTTTTTTACTCCATTAAGCAGGATAAGGAAACCCCGTTTGCTATGTGTTCCTTTTTCATCTACTAACTATAGAATTAACTCCTATATCCCTAGAACATGTAGAGGTTTTAATGACTTGTTACAACGTTTGGATGTCGACCTGTTTGAGACATCTCCTTCCACCCTCAGACGTTTATTGACTACAGAGTACTATGATGAGCATATTGAGTAGATGTCCATTAAAATATTACATATTTATTGTTTTAAATTATTTATTTGATCCTTGTTTTAGTTTATTTTATATATTTTTCTATTACTTATGTTTCATTTATGTTTCTTGTAAAAAATTGTAAAGTGTTGTTTGAGTACCTACTTATTGTTACTAATACTTGTTGTTGCACTTAATTAATTTTATTATATTGTATAATTCTTAAGGTGTAAAACGGGATCAGTATACAAATGCAATTGTTATTTCATATCTCATTGTTATTGTACTGATTTTGTTGGTTCTTATTTTTATTATTTTTCATTATAGCTAACAGTGAAAATTTGTAAAGCTTTGAGATTAGATATTTTTTGTATACATAATATTGCAAAGGCTGTAAATTTTCCCACTAATAAATAAATGAATAAATAAATAAAACCTTAGCTTAATAAATGAACAAATTTACAAAATTTCGATGTCTGTTTTCATCAGGGTGAATTAATTATACGTGTTAATTGTTACAGTTGGTGCCCTAATGATAATCGCAATATTGTGTTGTCATCAGGCGCCTCAGCGTGCTTGGCTTAGTGCAGAATATATCTATCTCTTGATTGGAGCAAGATATAAGCTCGCTAAATCCGTTGCATGCTCTGCTGATACATGAATGTTGTCTATAGTTATTCGAAGCCGCGGGCACGCGCAGTAAGCGGGGTTTCCTTGTACTAAATAGTAAATTACATAATCCACTATTTTAACAATCTAACGTTTGCGCTAAGTAGACGATTAGTACGACTGCAGGGTGCAGCGACCAAAGATTATTTACTAACGTTTAAGTTCAATGAACTCTGCCATCGAATAATTATAACCATACGAGATGCCAATGACTACAGATGTCAGTATTCCAATACAAATAACACAGCTAATGCAGCAAGTTAGTAGACATGTTATGATCCTGCAATCAAAGACTTAAATTAAACAGTTATATATGCATTTTAGATAAAGTATTTTATATAGTCCCTTGCGGGGTAGGCAGAGACAATTGAGCGCCACTTGACACGATCACGACATACCTCTTTCGCTTCATCGACATTCATCAACCTCTTCATACATGCCCTTTTGTTACGAAGGCTTTTTAATTCTCCTTCAGCTAGTGTTTTATTTATTTGATCGTGATACGTGTGTCTTGGTCTGCGAGGGCCTCTTTTACCCACAACTTTCGCATTATATATCTGGTTCGTCAATCTTTCTTCGCTCATCCTTTCAACATGCCCGAACCATCGTAGCATTATTTTTCTTATTTTTGTGTCTATGCTTTCTTTTATACCTACCATTTTTCGTATTTCGACGTTACGTATGTGGTCCGCCAAAGTGACGCCGCATAACCGACGCAGCGACCTCATTTCTACTGCATTAACCCTACTGTCATGCATATTCTGACATATCCACGTCTCGCTTCCATACACATGGCATTGTGTATGGCGAGCCGACCTTTTCACTTACATTTCGACTGGCGATCAGTGACCCCAGGGCACCGTTAACACTATTTCCCGCGTTCACTCTTCTTTCAACATCCCTATCATACTTCCCATCCGCAGTGAAAACACTGCCCAGATATATAATTTCATTCACTTGTTCTAGAGTTTCATCATCAATATCGTAACGGTTGTCATCCTTCTTCTTTCAAACACTAGTACCTATTATAAACACAATAATAAAATTTAAAATTCTTAAAACTCTATGATGCCATTTGCAGTGTTCCAGACTATTTAAAGCTTGTTTCATCATAAAGACAGGTGATGTAAATACAGGCTTCAGCGGACAAATTACAAGCTAGAAAATTCGGTCAAAGAGATGCTGTTTACGACGCGAAGTCAAGCATTTTCTAATTTACAAGTATACAGAGTAAAGTATCATCACGACCGTTTTCATTTTTGGAATTCACGCTTATAAAAAAGCGGATTCACATTTAGCCAACTTCGACTTTCGGGTTGCACATAGGAATGTAGTCTATCTTAATGCTGACTTGCCTGGTGGGTTATTGCTGTACCAGGTATTGTAATCTCATAGGTACTGATAACTAAATTGAAAAGGTTATTAATTGATGCAGTTGCACACCACACCGCAAGGTGCAGTTCTGTATTATGTTTTATTTTGTAAATCTGATATAGCAGAGTTTTCCTTGCAGATTTCTTTCTCAGTCAGATTAAACATTAATAGGTCACTGGAATCTGCTAAGCTAACAGCTTACTTATTGGACCACTTTGCTGCATAGTCTCCTACTATCAGGAGTAGAATCATTTAAAAGAATTTAAAACCTTTTATTATTTATTACCTTTGTATTAAATCTAAAGTCCAAGTGAAACACGAACAAATGTAGCACATTCTACAATGAAATCGTTTTTAATGGGACGATTAATTAAATCTGAAAATAATAAAGTTTAATGTTAGCATCCTGGCGTTACTAATAAACCTCGTAAGAAGCGTGCTATAATAGAACAATTACAAATGATTTTCTGATAATTCACAAAGTCGTGAGAGAAAGACGTGAAATACACAGAAATTCGGCGTCGCTTTAATTTTTTTTTGTACAAAATGTATAAAAGTGATCTAGGTTTTTATTTGTGACAACATGCAAGCAAGCTCCACGAATTTTAGTAACTGGAATCAGACACTCATGACTGACATCAGTCCCTAACAGTACCGGCTTGACTGGCATGACGGCAATTCCGGCCGGATCCCGAAACATGTGACAGGAACAGTGGATACATCCCCGACCCGGCAGACTGGACAAAATACTACCATCAGAATTAAATTACACAGAAAGGATGTATGGCGGATTTATTGCTTATTGGAAACACTGCCAGTATCTAGAGCCTCAGTATTTCTGAGAGCCTTTAGAATAAAAATTAAACATAATTGTAATACTTTTATTGTCATAAATTGTGGTTGTTTTTACATTTATGGTTACAATTGTGCTTTTTACAGTGTGCGCGATTTTTTCGACTAAATTGTAATTATTGACTAAATTATATTGCATGCTTTGACATTATTATTATTAATCTTATTGACATGCTGACTTACTGTTATTATTGCTTTACGTTTTTGGTTATTTGTATTTATGCTTCTGTCTTCTGTATTCGTATTTATGTAATATTCTAATTTTAATTACGGTGTAATATTGTATTATATTTAATAACGTGATGTCTATAGTTTGCAGGTAGGGTTTGGTAGTACTAATCGATTGTAATCACAACTGCAAATTTGTCTACCTAAATTATTTACACGAATAAATTTATTTTGGTACTGTTCGAATATTATTTGCGAAGTCTTTGATAATAGTCATTCAATTGATTTGAGACTACAACGCTACTCGTTGGGGTTTGAGGACGTCACTACGACGGCTGTCACTTTGCCCGTTTTTGCGCTTTGATTTAGGTTGTAACGTATTTGATAAAGAGGGTTCTTCGCGCCATTTTGCGTGGACATGTCAAGTGCAAGTTTTTGTTTTGTAAATTAATTTACTGTGGATATTATTGGTCAAAAGTGGTGTTATTTTGTTTAACAATGTGCTACAATGTGAATAATTATGCTTTTCATACTTTAAATATAGGGCCGAAGTTGCAGTTTATTTTTTGCGGTTTCCCGCGCTGTCAACTCCCATATTTTACCCGACGTGTTTGAGCTATGGTGCCGCGAGTGACTCCAAGAAAAGCATCAAATTCTGCAGCATCTGGAATTTGATGATGACCTTATTAACTCATTAAAAAGAAAGATATATTACGTCAGACTTGGCCGTATGGGCTAGACCCTTTGCCTTCCCTATCATCTCATTCATTATCCATCGGAAGAAGAGAACCAAAAAAAAAAGAAAGTATTTTGTTAAATGTGTTAATATATTAAACCTGTTTTATTTGTACTTATTAACAATTTTACTAAATTTTGGCTTACAATAAATTAATAATATTTATAAAAAAATTATGTCAAGTTTTTAAATAATTATTATGTCTTAATATGACCAGGAATTAAACAAATTACCACTGCGTCTGTATCCACGGGAGCATATAATAACGAACAAAAACCAACCCGCCTTCATGAGATAAAACTGTACCAATAAATTGGCTACGGACCGTAGTCTAGCGTAGCTTAGATAACTAATATTTTACTTTTATTGCTCCTAAATTAATTAAATGTGTTATTATAGTGCAAAAGGAGCAATAATAACCGCTCGCATCTTTGTGGTTTTGGTAGAGATCATATTTCACGTTTAATAAAATAATAAAAAATAAAAAAACTAACAATGCCCCGCTCTATCTTATATTTTATGAAATGAAGTTATTTATTTGTCAGAAACATGGTAGGTACAGGGATGTAAATTATTATATTTAATTATATCACATGCTTTGCTATTTCTAGCATACAAATATTTATTTAGTCACATGACTTTGTCGAGCTTAGTGTCTAGGTATTCTTTTGGTGGCAGCTCCCTTATAGTAACTGGAAGCGTAATAAATATCTTTGTTGTCATTGCATAACAATTTCGGCTATATTGGGTACTTTTATGGGCTGGAATAATTATACTACTAGGATAACGCGTTTTAAAATTGCAATTATTCTCAAGAGTTTTAAAATATATCTTTTTGGCATCTATTTATTTATAAAAGTTTATAATCGTGTGTGGGAAAGAGAGATGAGAAGGTTTCGGGCTTGCGACAGACAATAGGCTGGTTTACAAATGATGCCTCCTTTTTTTACTGCGCAACAAGACCCTCACCATCCACCATTCTGCTCCTCTCCCTACTTAACCAAATACTGTATGATTCCACTAATGCCGTGGTGCAATTACTCTCGCACCAATTTCCACTGCGTAAAGCTGAGTCTTGAACCCGTCCTGATAATTTCCTATGAAGAATAACTTTTTCCAAAAGTAAAGTATCATTACGACCGATTCCCTTTCGGGGTGGTCAGAAACCACGCTTATGAATAAGCGGATTTACATTTAGCCAACTTTACTATAGGCCAATCATGACAAGCTCGTCGATGTCTCCAGCGTACCAAACTCAAGAAATATCACAAATAAATTAAATAATAAATAAATGTAATAATTTACATTAATAAATATTTTTGTGTCCCGACCAAGAATCGAACCAGGTGCCTCCGAGTCTAAATCCACGGACTTAACCGCTAGACCACGGAGGCACTTTTTCCAAATTCCGAGAAAACATTAAGATGTCTGGCCTACAGGCTGATACAGCTAGTTCATCTGGGATTCCATAATTAAATTTGTCCGTAATTTTATTTGCTAGATTGTTGATATAGTACATTTCTGAAAAAGTACAACTTATACTTGCTGCCTCCGTGGTCTAGGGGTTAAGTGGATGGGGATAGGGTGGAAGTGGAAAAAAAAAAATTATTAATGTAAATAAATACATTTAATTAATATTTAATTTATTTGTGATTGTTGCGGCGCAGATTTTATTATTTTAAGACTTTAGACCTCCTTTCTCAATGACATAGAACGACGTTTAAACAGAAGATTTTATTGACATTAATAGATTGTATTTTGTTTTTGACTCGGACTTCTCTACACATTCTGACTACGACGACTGACTGACGCACATCATTTTTCTCTAAATATATCAGACAGACGATATATTGTGTGGTCCTTCGATACAAATGAACAAGCGCTGTGGAAATAAATCCATGTTAACGCGCCGCCAAGCCCAACTCGCCGCTGCTATGACGGACAACGCCGTGATCCCGACTTCACACGTTTCCACGACTGCAGGAGCGAACGACGACGGCTGCCGGCAAGACGACGACATCATCATGAACGACGCAAGTAACTTTTCTGTACATATTTCTCCATCTGTAAATACTTATCGACATCCTTCACCGACGCCTTCCATCGCCTCTAATGTCTCGACTACATCGTCGGTCCGCCGACAAAGACATTTAGACTTACAATTGGAAGCCGCCAGACGATTGGCTGAGGTCGATATGGAAGACGCTCGACTTCAGGTTAAGAAAAAACTAATTATTAGAGAAATGCAACTCCAGACTGAGGATATAGACCGCGCACCGTCACGCGCACTGTCTTGTGCCTCCTCTGTAAATAATGTATATAATAATAAAAATACTTTCTATGACGCATGCCAAACGACGGGATTTCCTACTAATATTGCTGCTCCGCCGCACCTGTCGCCGCCGCACATGCCGCCGCCGCACATGCCGCCTACTCCTCCGCCGCTGACTACGAGACCAGCATTGACTATGGCGCGGCCGCCCATCGACGTGCAGCAAACAGATATCAGTAAGTTTTTGGCACGACAAACTTCTATTAAAGAACTACCTATTTTTTCTGGAGAACCTGAAGAATGGCCACTTTTCTTCAGCCAATATAAATCCACGACCAAGCTTTGTGCTTACACCGACGAGGAAAATATCGCACGCTTATCAAAATGTCTTAAGGGCCGAGCACGTGACGCTGTATCCGCCTTATTGATAGCTGCGACTAATATAGACAAAATTATAAACACATTAAAACTAAGATTTGGCCGACCGGAGTTTCTTATTGAGACAATGCTTATGAAGATCCGCTCCACGCGTGATATTCGTCATGACGACTTTAACCAGCTTATAGACTACGCTACATCGATACAAAATGTTGTAGCAACCATGATTTCGACTGAAGAACCTGGACATTTGACGAATCCTTCGCTAATAAAGGAAATTATTAACAAATTGCCGTCATCTTTAAAAATACAATGGGGTTTCTACTTACAGACTAGAAGCTATCATATGGTGACACTTTCAGACGTCTCAGACTGGCTCATGACTGTCGCTAGCGCCGCTGTACATGTTACACCGATGCTGACACCGAAACCAATGCCTCGAGACGCCAACAAACAAGTAAGACAAACTGTATGTACTACTACAAAACCCAAATCATCTTGTGTGGACTGCAAGGGTGACCATGATTTAAAGGATTGTCCAAATTTTTTGAAAATGAATGTTGACAAGAGATGGCAGTATGTAACAGACAGAAATTTATGCTTCTCTTGCCTATCGTCTAAACATCAAATACGATTTTGTAAATATAGTATAAAATGTACAGAACCGAATTGCGGTCGACGTCATCACCGCCTTCTACATTCTACCCCAATGAATAAAAGCAACAACAATGTCTCATCTGACAGTCATGAGACCATTCGCCTAGTCAACCATTGCGACGACGTCAAACAGACCGTCCTATTAAAAGTTGCACCAGTAGTAATATATGGACCTGACGGCGAGATCGACGCTCTAGCTCTCCTGGACGAGGGCTCGACTATTTCGCTGATCGACGAGTCTCTATGCCGACGCGCTGGGCTAACTGGACCGAGCTCTGTTTTAAAACTGCAAGGTGCTACGGACATGAAAACAATCGAAAGTGAATCTAAACTAATTTCATTCAGTGTAAAAGGACGTAATTCAAATAGTGTATATAGTCTTAAAAACGTGCGTTCTGTAAATAATTTGTGTTTACCTGTAAATAATGTTAATTTTTCTATGCTTGTAAAGAAATATGTTTTTTTACATGATTTTGTACAAGACTTTGACATGACATCTTATGACAGACAACGACCATTATTACTCATAGGCTCCGACAATATTGACTTGATTGTGACAAGGAGAGTTTATAGAGGTGACAAATATGGTCCCATTGTTTCTGATACTGCACTAGGAAAAATTATACATGGCAAACTGACTTCGACAATTTCTAATGACGCGACTATTCTTCATTTATGCGCATGTGATGAATTAGATGACGCTGTTAAACGATTTTTTACGACTGAATCTTTTGGTACTAAACTTAATGACGACACTCCTCGTTCTCGAGAGGACCTCAGGGCTCTTAGCATCATGAAGAAGACGACGAAACTACTCCCTGACGGACGATGGGAGACCGGTCTATTGTGGAAGTTTGACGACCCACAGCTTCCCGATAGCTATCCTCTTGCTAAGAGCAGACTCTTCGGTATTCTGAAAAAGGTCCGTAAGTATCCTGAGTTTGGTGCTCAGTATTCAAATAAAATTCAACAAAATTTAGACAAAGGCTATGCCTCAAAACTGACTCCGGCCGAGGCACGCCTGAAGACAAAGCTGACTTTTTACTTACCTCATTTTGGTATTTTCAACCCTAATAAGCCGAACAAACTAAGGCTGGTTCATGATCCTGCTGCTAAAGTCGACGGTAAGTCTTTGAATGATTTTTTACTCCCTGGGCCAGACTTTTTGACTTCCTTGCCGGGAATATTGCTCGGATTCAGGAGCCGTCGAGTAGCGATTATGGGTGACATACAAGAAATGTTCCATAGAATTCTTATTCGTGCTGAGGATCGACAGGCCCAAAGGTTTCTATGGAATTCAGACGAATATGTCATGAATGTGATGACGTTTGGAGCCGTTTGTTCTCCATCATGTGCACAGTATGTAAAAAATGTAAATAGTTTTAGATTTGAGGACTCTCACCCCCAGGCCGTGGATGCGATCGTCAACCGACATTATGTTGACGATTTCATTTATTCTGCTAACACTGACGACGTTGCTAAGCAGGTAATGGACGACGTCATTATGATCCACGCCGCTGGAGGCTTTAATTTGACGAATATAATTTCTAGCTCTAAGGACGTACTTAAACACTTACCTGTAGATAAAATTGCAGCCGGAGGTGTCAAATTTTTATCTGACGTAGACGACAATAAGGTAGAGCGTGTCCTTGGCGTAAATTGGGACCCAGAGACTGACTGTTTCACTTTTTTATTAAAGCTTATTAAGATTACTGACGAATTAAAATCTGGAGCTAAACGACCGACTAAACGTGAAACTCTTAAAGTTATAATGTCAGTATTCGACCCACTGGGTTTTCTTCTTTATGTGACGATTACTGCACGCATTCTATTTCAAGACATCTGGAAGTCTCAGACTGGTTGGGACGATGAAATAGAGACTAGCCATTTTGACAGATGGAAATTATGGCTGACTCAACTTTATAGGACATGTGACTTTAATATTCCTTGCTGGTTTATGTCTTCTAGGGTAATCACTGACGAACCAGCTGAGCTTCATTTATTTTGTGACGCCAGCTCTAAAGCTTTTGCGTGTGCTGCATATATACGTGTCAAGACTGTCGACAACACGTGGCTTGTCAACCTGGTTATGGCTCGAGCGCGAGTAGCGCCTGTCAAGACTTTAAGCATTCCCAGGTTGGAACTGCAAGCCGCCGTCATAAGTGCACGCATGACAGAAGTTGTTAGAAGGTATGTAGACTGGCCTATTTTATTTTACATTTTACTGGACTGACTCAAAGACTGTTTTGAGTTGGCTTCGTTCAGAGTCAGACAGATTCAACGCACCGCATCAGTGAGGTAACATAACTGATAGACGTTTCTCACTGGAGGTGGGTTCCGACGGATTTGAATCTGACAAAGCCACCAGAGACATTGCCGTAGGTAAGTGACCATTTTTAGACCAGACTTTCTTTGACTTTCTATTCTTTTTATTGACCTATTTTTAAATTACAACGCGACTTATCTTGGACTATGATAAGCCTGACCGTTTACGGAGGTGGGTCCGAGACTAACGGACCTTGACTTTGACTAGACAAGTGGTTTCGTACTGCCGAGCCACTTCAAACTGGTGACATTGTAGTGATAGCTGACAATCATAACAAAGACCTATTCGGGCAAAGACTGACTTGTCCGTGTAGCTGTTATGATGACCCCAGACCTGACGGGGCAAAGACGATGCTATACAAGACCAGTGACCAAACTATGTAGACTTGACGTCCGCTCCCCATGTTGAGCATTGAGTTGCAATGCTGGAGGTGGGGATGTTGCGGCGCAGATTTTATTATTTTAAGACTTTAGACCTCCTTTCTCAATGACATAGAACGACGTTTAAACAGAAGATTTTATTGACATTAATAGATTGTATTTTGTTTTTGACTCGGACTTCTCTACACATTCTGACTACGACGACTGACTGACGCACATCATTTTTCTCTAAATATATCAGACAGACGATATAGTGATATTTCTCGAGTTTGGTACGCTGAAGACATCGACGAGCTTGTTATGATTGGCCTATAGTAAAGTTGGCTAAATTTAAATCCGCTTATTTATAAGCGTGGTTTCTGACCACCCCGAAAGGGAAACGGTCGTGATGATACTTTACTTTACTTTTACACTTGAATTATACGAGTGAGAACCTACTTATTAAATCTAATGTAAAATCGGATAAAGGTGAATCCGCTCCTTAAAAAAGCGTGGATTCTAATTACCCAGAGAGATTACGGTCGTAATGGTGATACCACGCATCGTTACTGTTTGAAATCGGTTCGAGACCCGGCGTCTTTTATGAGTAATATGGGTCAATGTGCTATATTTGCACATTTGTGCTGTAAAACCGCTGCATTGTTGCCAACTTATAAAAGCACAACAAAAGGATGCGGTTCGTTGCTTTAGATGTAAGAACCAGTCATATTCTGGTCCTTTAAACGAACCGTTAAATTGTATGTAAATTATAGATTTAGTGTAATTGAGACCCCACAATACCGGCCTTCCTAGTGTGGGTCTCCAATTGAAAAACATAGGATTTTTATTGGAAATAAACGATTATTATTATTATTATTATGTGTATTCTTAAAGAATCTCGGTATTTAACCGGTTAACCTAATGACGTTCACGGGCCTCGGCCAAGTGAGCATCATGCGTCTTTAACTCCAAACTTTCTGACTATACGGCAAGTATTAAGGATTGTAGCTTTTTGCAATTGTCTGTATGTGTGCTGGTCTACGTTAATAGTTTTGAGGCTGTCATGTAATGTTTTTGGTATTACTCCGGTCGTAGATACTAATATGGGTACAGTTGTTACTTTTTCTAATTTGAGTTGGGATTTAAGCTCTATTGCAAGGTCTCTATATTTAGTATTTTTTTCTGTATGTGTAGTTATTAGGTTATGAGTGTTAGGTACGGCTATGTCTATTAAATATGCTGTTTTATTTTCTTTGTTTATCAAATTAATGTCAGGTCGGTTGTAGTGTACTGTTTTGTCAGTTATAATCGTTCTGTCCCAGTAGAGTCGAATATTGTCATTTTGCAGAACGGTGCTTGGCTTGTATTTGTAGTATGGAACAATTTGATTTACTAATTTATATTTGCTTGCTAATATTTGGTGTACTATTGCAGCTTCTTATTATTGTATTAGTAATTAGTAAGACCGTGTAATAATAATTACGGCATTAACAGAATCATACAGACATCATACAGGATCATTACATTCATCCCATCCATAAGACCCTCTGGTCTCGGAGATGGAACCGAGACTACTATTCTTTAAGAAATTAATGACAGATGCCCATAGTGCAATCAAGCCGGCATAGCGTTAGGAACTGATTTCGGACATGAGTGTCTGATTCCAGTTGCTAACATTCATGGACCATGCGCGCCACTTACCATCAGGTGGGCGCAAAGTCACATGTCGTGCTAGTATAAATATATATATATATATATATATACGCGGCAAACGAGTGCCTTCACTCCGTAGCCACGACTCAGACTTAGCTGTAAAGGCACACAGGGCCAACAGTGAGATAGAGACGGTTTATAGGATTTTAGTCCGTAGGCGCCCTGGGGCTTCACTAGGAAGCTTCACGGATGAGTCGGGCATGCGACCTCCACCCGCGTTGGCCCTTCAGGCAGGGAGCGTATCATTGATGATTTTTTGATTCACCGTCTATAAAATATATATATATATATATATATATATACGGTCACGATCACGAAAAAAAGGTCGAAGTCTCAGGCCTTATATTAGGTCATTGATATGGATACAAAAACTTTTGCTTTGCTCAATATTTTGTTGAGACGGTTTTATGGAAAAAGTTTTCCTTGATAAAAGCGGATTATTATTATTAATATTAGATCCTTACAGACATAATATGTTGACACCCTTTTTTAGTTTTTTCGACATTTATCAATCTTTTCATACATGCCCTTTTTGTAACGTAGAGTCTGCATCATCAGTCAGTATTTTATTTATTTGATTATCCAGATGAGTATTAGGGCCGGTAACTGAATCCTTCCACTGTTGGAGATGGGTCTTCCAGAACATATATCTGGAGAATTTGGCCTACACTCGCCACGCTGCCGTTGGCAAGGATCTAATGTCAATTTTTTAACGACAATTTATTGACGATTACACAAGTTGGTAATAGTGGAACCGGGACCGACGCGACGGCTTAACGTGCAACCCAACTTTGGGACCATGAAACCATATTATGAGGTAGGTGCAACTAATAAATAGATTAAGGTAATTATATTCAAAATAAATCTAAATATTATATCTATATAGACAAATACGTACTAATAAGTATACAATTACATGTTATAAATAAATAGATACACTACATATAATACCTACTTACATTGTAAGGAACTGTTCAAAAAGTGATCTGTTGGGCATCTGACGATTTTCTACCGGCAAAATATTCCACAGATTTGCGGCTACTATAGCAAAAGAGTATGAAAAACTCCGATCACCGCTCTTGGTCGCTGTTTTTGTTCGCCGTTTCCATTCGCCGCTCTGCTTTCGCTCTCGTTTTTCAGTCGACTCAGACAAGTCAGAACGAACTAAGGTGCAGGGAGATCTGTCAAAGTTGGAACTAGTAGTTTCTCTGTGAGAGCGTTCAATGACCTAGTTCGTTTACGTTAGTTCGCGAACTATCTTATGTAGTCACAAGGCTAGCCCTTAGTCTGCAAAAAATATTTATGACAAGGAGTCCTCCTAGGTTCATAAGCCACACTAGCGCTGTTACTGCGTTATGGTTCTTGCTCGTTCTCGCTAAGATCCTGCCGGGGGAAACAGGGGAATGTCTTTTACTACCAACCCAGGCCCATTCTCTATTTGTATGGTAGTGTATTTGTAAGTACTAGTACTTAGTAATTGAAATAGTACCTGAACTCGATATCAATATCTTGTTTGTCTCGATGTTTTTTTCAATCAATGAATAATAATGTTTTAAGAAGATATGAATAAAACAATATAATAAATTCAGTAACATGTAAATAAAATCAACAAATTGACGTTTATTTATTACAGCACAGACTACAAGAACATAGAGAAGAATCATAGTAGCAGGAAATCGAATGGAACAAAAAAAAAAACTTTTTTTACTTTTTAGAATTTTTGACTTTTCTTAGGTACATACACAATGACTGCATCTGTCTCAGTGATGGTCTGGCGGTTAAGACCGTAGTTTTAGAAGCGGAGGTTCGATTCTTGGTCGGGACACAATTTTTTTTTTTTTTTTAATTTATTTATTTTTCCTTATATCATAACATTTAAATATAACATTATTCTGCCAAACTATAAAATAGTTTATCGGCAGATAGCTCTCATTACAATGATATACTAGCACACTTTAGTTTATTAAATACTAAATAAAATAAAACACAACTATAATAGATTCGGTTTTTTTTTTACACAAATAATCTATCGATTTTGCTACTCAGTTATTCGAGTAGTTCTTTCTTAATTTTGTTTTTATATGTCAATTTGGAAAGTTTTTCTATTCTTATTTCTTGAGATAGACTATTTAGTATTTTGGGAAGTAGATACTCTCGCGTCCTCCTGCCGTAGTAGTTGCCACGGATGTTCCCTTCCACCAGTTCCCTATTTGTATGTCTCCTAGTAATTATATGTTGAGAAATAATTTGTATAAATTAAAATTAAAAAATAATGTTAATAAATTCATTTGTGATATTTCTCGAGTTTGGTACGCTAGAGACACCGACGAGCTTGCCACTTGTCATGATGGGCCTTTAGTAAAGTTAGATAAATGTGAATCTGTTTCTTTGAAAGCGTGGTTGCCACGCCAGACCATTTCTTTTTCGTGATCATTCGTGATGATACTATTTGATTTACTATTACCATACCTACCTATTGGCGACGTATTTTTCACTATTTTTATAAGTATTTGATCATTATGTTAGCGTCAGGGTAGAGCAGATTGGAACTATGATTCCATAGTTTACCCAACGTGTTTGGGCTATAATGCCGCCGAATGACTACGAGAAAAGCATCAAATTCTGAAGAAATATATATTACGTCAGACTTGGCTGTATGGACTAGACCCTTTGCCTTCCCTATCATCTCATTCATCAACCATCGGGAGAAGAAATCCAAAAAAAAAAAACAATAAGGGAGTCCTCGCGCCATTTTGCGTGGACATGTCAAGTGCAAGTTTTTGTTTTGTAAATTAATTCACTGTGGATATTATTGGTCAAAAGTGGTGTTGTTTTGTTTAATAATGTGCTACAATGTGAATAATTATGGAAAACGATAAATTGGACTTTAAATATGGGGCACAAGTTGCAGTTGATTTTTTGCGGTTTTCCCGCGCTGTCACCTCCCATATTTTACCCGACGTGTTTGACCTATGGTGCCGCGAGTGAATCCAAGAAAAGCATCAAATTCTGCAGCATCTGGAATTTGATGATCCCCAACTCTGTTATGAACATATATTATGCAAATAAATTACGTGTTTAGGACTGATGTATTCTGTACAATGTCCTTTAAAGACAATTAAAAAAAAAAAAACATACAGTCTAATCGATAGCCTCTTCCTTGTTTAAAGTGGGTTAAAAAATAGAAGGCATATGATAAAATCCATACAACAAAACACTTTTATATAATATGTTCTACTTTGACAGAGCCTTTTGAAAGTCTCGACTCTCTTATGTAGATCAGAGAAAAACAAATCTTCGATGCGACCATCTGGAAACATGGATTCTATGGAAATATTCGCGATACGGTTATACTCAGAGACAAAGTATATAAGACAAGACAAGAAGGCTAACGGTATAAGGATCAAAGCTAAGGCCAATCGGTATAGAATTAATTAGTGTATGATAGTCATTTTTTTATTTAATGTTTAAGGACAACTTACAGCTAGATACATATAATATATATACAGTACATATGTACAGTACAAAATATCAAAAATTAATTAAATGTATTTTTATCCATTAATAAATATTTCTGTGTCCCGACCAGGAATCGAACCCGGTACCTCCGAGTCTAAATCCACGGACTTAACCGCTAAACCACGGAGGCAGTTTATCTAATAGAATATTAATAGTTATCTCTTTATAAAAAAAAATAAACTTTATGCATTCTATAATTATGTATCCTATCTGTGGATAACGGTGTTAATTGTATAATTACCTGTACTATGTAATCTATATTTATATTGTATCCTCATTGTACAATTGTTTGTTATTCCAAATAAATAAAATAAAAGAAGTGCTTACCTTAACAAGTATAAGCTGCTTGTCTGATTCGTCTATATAATCACTTAAAGAATTATTAACAAATAAGTTTATAGTCAAATACACAATAAAATAAGACTTGTTTAAAACAATTTAAAGTTCAAATAACAAGCAAAAAAGTTTTTTTTTATATTCATGTTTCTACCCATATGGGTAGGGTATGGCTATTGACAAGTTGCCACCGATAGGTAAAATTACATAATTAGGTGGTGCTCTCTGCAATAACAACACGAAACCTAAAGTAAAATTAACCTAACCTTAAAACTAAGAACAATAAACTTCATAACATAGAACAAAAAAAACTTAAAAAAAATAGTTAAAAACAATTATACATAGATACCTAATAAAAACAATAAAATGGAAAATAATAAAAATGAAATAAACTAAACAAAAAATTTACAATATATGTACAATATATGTGTATCATTGCCGGCATATTGTCATATTTTGATGTTTCTTGGACAATATCAGGGACCTGCGTGCTACGGATGCGTAAAACAAGAGAACATCGTGGTCTATTATCGTAAGCCAATTTTAATTAAACTCAATTCAATCAGATGATGGCTAGAGACCCGATGGTATGACGTTGGACCCATTGGAACTGGGCGTGCTTTGGTGTGGGACGCCACGTGCGTCGACACCCACGCTGCGTCGCATCTCAGGGGGACAGCGCATAAAGCGGGAGTCGAGGCGGAAAATGCGGAGTCCAGCAAGCGGCGCAAGTATGTAAGTATATTAAAAAAATATATAATTCCGTAATATAATTATATTATTCCG
Source organism: Tinea semifulvella (assembly GCA_910589645.1). Lineage (NCBI taxonomy): Eukaryota > Metazoa > Arthropoda > Insecta > Lepidoptera > Tineidae > Tinea > Tinea semifulvella. Next base: position 5,288,795 of record OU342596.1, read on the forward strand.
TTTGCTGTCGAAAAAAAGTTTTAAAAAGACATAACCACGCATCTTGTCGTCTCCTCCGGTGACAAGATGGCTGGCTCTTTCTTGCACCCAAAGAATCAGTATTGCAATTCTTGCCACCATTCCACGCGGACGTGACTTATATCCCTATCCTTAGTATTAATATTAATTTAATTTTATATTTTGTAAATATTTTCATTGAAATTAAAATAAAATTTTATCATCATTTTTATGTTGAAAGAATGGGCAATTAAAGAGTGACAAACCAGCTATATAATGCGAAAGTTGTGGGTAAAAGAGGCCTGGCAGACCGAGACTTACATATCACGATCAAATGAATTAAACACTGGCTAAAGGTGCATTAAAAAGCCTTCGTAACAAAAGAGCATGAGGCGAATGTCAACGAAGCGAAACAGGTATGTCGAGATCATGTCAAGTGGCGCTCAATTATCTCTGCCTAACCGCAAAGGATCTGGCGTGAAGATATGTATCTAAAATTTTAGTTTTCTATTAAAATACGCGGAACATTCTAGTGTCGTGTTCGTCTTAAATGTAAAGAAACACACTCTTTTTTTTTACTTCATTTTGCTTAAAGTTACAGAAAACGCTAGTCGAACTAGCAAAATAAAATCGAGTAAAAAAATACTTTCTTCAAATACAAAATGTTTTTTTTTTTTAATCACAGCTTAGGAGTATTATATTAAACATATAAACAAAGTAACAATAGTGGAACACAAGCCATTTTATATTGTACGGGACGGCCGCCTATCAATCACGAACAATTAGTGATAAAAGTTACTAGTGATAAAGATAAGACAATAACAAAAGAGGTGGTCGTAGCCCGGACATAGCTATGTGATAGCTTAGGAATTTGCGTTGGTCGTAACCAGGAAATAATAATAATTGTGTATTAATCGTGTATTTTCTTAGTGTATTTTTACGTGTGTTTATTTGACGATTACTGTGTATTTTTTATTTGTGTGTGATAATAAAGAATAACCTTTTGACCCTAGCCTGGCCGAGAGACGGTGTGATGACGTCATCTCGGTCAAGCCTAGCTTATTATCGCCGTACCTAAAGGGTGCGCTATGTTTGCGACAATGTGTTGTAGTCCTTATCGCCGTACCCAAGGGAAGCGCTTTGTTCGCGGTAATATGTTTGGTCTTTACCGCCGCACCCAAGGGATGCGTTTTGTTCGCGATAACGTTTGGTCTATGTCGCCGTACCTGGAAGGTACGCTTTGTTCGCGATAACAATATTAATCTTATTTGTGATAATAAAACGAGATGTTTTATTGTAGGGTATCCAGGTTGGCCACGAGAGAGTCTCGAGTGTATTCTTGGCCAGCCTGGAATATTGTAAATTCAGGTCGCTAGGTAGCTCTGCGAGTGCCTAGGCTGCCTAGAATGGGTATTGGTATCCTGGATGGAACCTGGACTGGTCCCGAGAGGATCTCGGACTTGTTGTGGCCAGTCTAGGAAAGTCGATCGCGGCTGCTGCCTAGGTATCCTAGTGAGGACCTAGGTAGCCTGGAAGCCGTCCAGGTGCCTCAGTGTGTACCTGGGCTGATCTGGAGAGGGTCTAGGATGTATTCCAGGTCAGCCCAGCTTAAAATGATTGTGTAAGTCCCCCTGCTCAGATGCAGACATTGTGTTAGGGACTTTTGTGATAAATAAAGTATTTCGAGGGTTGTCTTATTGCTCACTTGATCTCAGCAGGAAATTTTGGTGCTCGCTCCATCGACTTTACATCTCGGTCGGAGCGGGCATTCTGTCCCCTATTGGTTATAATGTAAACATTCTAATAGGACTATTCCAATAGGGGGCGGGGCTTACCGTGTTGGCAAAGGAAGCCGACAAACACGTGTAAGCTCAAAATCGAGGTCAAGTGAGTATTATAAAAGACAGACGGGCTTGCGGTTCCGACATTCCGATTTCGCCGAGCCAACAAGAAGAACTGCAAGCCCGAGGACACCTGAGAAGACCTTCCTGAAGTATGGAGTTTTATTCCGCCTGAAGCCGTCCGGGATCTTAACAACGAACCCCCCTGTCTACCCCGCATAATGTCGTTACACCGGTCGTGAGGATACGTCACCTACTAACATCGAGGGAAGCCAATATACAGTCCACTAATAAACCTCGCGATCCGGCACATCGTTTGGTCCTTCGGAACCGGATCCGGTACATCGTTTGGACCTTCGGAACCGGATCAAGCCCGAGGACACCTGAGAAGACCTTCCTGAAGCATGGAGTTTTATTCCGCCTGAAGCCATCCGGGATCTTAACAACGAACCCCCCTGTCTACCCCGCATGATGTCGTTACACCGGTCGTGAGGATACGTCACCTACTAACATCGAGGGAAGCCAATATACAGTCCACTACTAAACCTCGCGATCCGGCACATCGTTTGGTCCTTCGAGCCGGATCCGGTACATCGTTTGGACCTTCGGAACCGGATCAAGACTAGAGGACGGCTTCAGGGGAATCGTCGGAACACTCCATCTTCAGGAAGGAAGATAGAAGACCAGGAAGAGGATGCCAGTTACGCGGTCGCTCACGGGGAAGACAGTGCCGGCCGAAGAACCCTCCGCCCGGTCAACTGCGGAGGCTGCCTTCGGATCCGGGCCCCGGACATCGGAATCAACGCCATCGACATCGGGTGAATCCCGAGTGACGGACCCCGCCTGGTCCCATGGGTCGACCGAGGCGTCCATAGAGGGTACGCTGAGGACGTCGACCATGGGGACCATCGTGGGGGTCCCTTCAAAGCGAGCTTCCCGCGCGTCTTCGCGCGCCTCCGTCGTGTCTGTGAAGACTACGCGCGCCCAAGACCGGGAAGCCAAATTAAGAAGAGAACTTCAGATAATGAAGAAAGAAGCGGAACTCGAAGATTTCTTAAGCAAGCAACGTAGGAGGATCGACAGCGGAAGCTCCAGCGACGAGGCATCTGTGAACGTGGAAGAATGGGTAGACCGGAGTCTACAGCATTCAGCGAGGACCACGCAGCCACGTCCCGAGGAGCCACTGCCGATCCACGAGTCCGTCGGTCTCTGTCCTGCCCGCTCCGCGCGGATCGCCGAAGCGGGCCCTGCTCCTGGACCGAGAGCCGCCACGTCCCTGGAGAGGGGCCCTCATCTGGAGAGGTTTTCCAGCGCGATGCCCAGGGAGCATCGCATCGCTTCTCAGCCAGGAGAAGCCTCCACGTCCCTGGAGAGGGACCCTCATCTGGAGAGGTTTTCCAGCGCGGTGCCCAGGGAGCACCGCATCGCTTCTCAGCTAGGAGAAGCCTCCACGTCCCTGGAGAGGGGCCCTCATCTGGAGAGGTTTTCCAGCGCGACGCCCAGGGAGCATCGCATCGCTTCTCAGCCAGGAGAAGCTTCCACGTCCCTGGAGAGGGACCCTCATCTGGAGAGGTTATCCAGTGCGGCGCCCAGGGAGCACCGCATCGCTTCTCAGCCAGGAGAAGCTTCCACGTCCCTGGAGAGGGGCCCTCATCTGGAGAGGTATTCCAGCGCATTCCCAGGTGAGCAATGCAACCGAACTCTGCCGACGGCCCCTCCCCAGGGAAGGGTCTCCTTCGGACAGCAGGGTTCCCAGGCCATCCAATGGCTCCCAGAAGACAACCAGCCGGAGCGGAAGGGGCAATTTGAGCAAGGTAGGCAGCGGCCATGGCACCAGATGCCGTTCTCCAGGATTCCAGAACTCCCGCAGTTCAGCGGCAACCCTCTGGAATGGATGGTGTTCGTGACATCATACCGGGACACCGCACCATACTTCTCGAACATGGAGAACGTGTCACGGCTTAGAAGCAGCCTCACAGGACGAGCACGGGAAGACTCAGAAGCGCTCCTGTACTCCAACTGCTCAGCGGACAAGATCATCGAGGGACTCGAGACCAGCTTTGCCCGACCGAAGTTAGTCGGCCGTGTGTACGAGACGAAGCTACTCGACCTCCCGAACATCTCTGACAAACCGCGGGACATCGTCCAGTTTTCAAGCCGCCTCAACAACATCATCGCGGCGGCGACGGCGCTCAAATGCTTAAGGTACCTACACCACCCGAGGCTGACAGATCAGGTACTTTCGAAACTATCCACAACGCAGTTTCACCGATAGACACAGTTCTACCTGATCTCCAGAGCTCCCGAGAATGTGAGCCTGGTTGCAGCATTTATGAAGCGAGAAGCCGCAGTATACGCCGAGACGATGCCCATCGATGAGGCGCTCGTAGGTCTACAAATGGGAGGTAAGAATATTGGCTGGCCCAACAATAGAAGAGTCGATGCAAGACACGAAGAGAAGAGATTTCAGAAACCTTCGCTCAAGAGGGCTCAAAGAGCGAACACCGCGGTCGCGATAGTGGAGGAGCCGCAGGATGCTACACCGCCCCCAAAGAAGAGGAACTGCTGCCTGTGCAGACAGGGGCACGAGCTGGCGTCGTGCCAACAGTTCAGGAAAATGGGGACTGAGGAGCGGTGGGCTACGGCAACAGCGAAACGGGTATGTTTTCGCTGCCTCAACCCCTACCATCGATACCATCGATGTGAACGGCAGTCGTGCGGAATCAACGACTGCCGCGAGAGTCATCATAAGCTGCTACACCGAGAAGAGGCCGCCCCGAGAACAGACACGGTGGCCTCAGTCTGGAACCTATGCCGATCCCAGGTATTTTTGAAGATAGTGCCACTCACTGTCTCGGGACCGGCGGGAGAGGTGCGGACTGCAGCATTGTTGGACGATGGCTCTACTGTGACACTCATCGATGAAGAGCTCGCCCGGGAGATTGGAGCTAGAGGGCCCGAGGAGCCCCTAGCCATTGAGGGCATAGCCTCACAGAGTAGGCTATCCAAGACATCCCGGCGAGTTAGAGTGCGACTCGATGGAAGGACGGGGTCGACCACGGCTACAGCGAGGACAATGAGCAACCTGGACCTGTCCCCGCAGGTGGTAGCGGGCAGGGACATCGAAGAGTGCGGACACCTTAGTGACATCAGGGATCAACTAGTGTACGAGAAGACCAAGCCGAGACTGCTGATCGGCCAAGATAATTGGCAACTTCTCCTAGCGTCACAGGTACGTCGTGGGAAGCGTTCCCAACCGGTCGCTTCTCTCACCGAGTTGGGTTGGGTACTGCACGGCGCCCACACGCGCACTCTGGGACAAAGGGTCCACTATAACCACCACGCGAGAGCTGATGGTGAGATGCACGAAGAGAGGGCCATGAAGACCCTTGAGGAAGGTGCCATCCGCAGAGAAGACGGACACCACAGACTGAGTCATGGACCGGAGTTTCTCAAACAAGAGAGATCGACGTGGCCTTCGGAGAACATAATGGAAATCGTTGACACCGGTGAGGAAAGAGTGAACACCGTATCGAAAAAAGAAACGTCGACATGCCTACCGGATAGTGCGCGATTTTCCAGTTGGTTGCGACTTCTCCGAGCCACCGCGAGAGTGTTACAATTCGTCGGACTGTGTAGACGCCAAAAAGTGATAACACACTATAAGCGAAACCGCCGTAATGATACGGATAAAAATTGGCCGTCTAAAACGAATAACTCTGCGCGTATAGCGAAAAAAGAAACTCCGCAAGATAAGTATAAATTAATTGACGTTGAATACTTAGATAGAGCTGAGTTCCTGCTGCTGAGGGATAGCCAGGAGAAGACCTTCACCATGGAGCTGAGGGACTTGGCAGCAGGACGGGACATTCTGAAGACCAGCAGGCTGCATCCACTGGCGGTGGTGATCGTCGACGGGCTCATCAGACTTCGGCCGAGGATAGGGGCTGTAACCGAGGTGCCCCCCGAAATGAAGAGTCCACCAGTTCTCGACGGTCGGGATCACGTCGCTCGTCTCATCATCGAGCGCGTCCATCGGGATCTACACCACGCCAGCACCGAAGCGGTCATCAATGAGTGCAGACAACGCTACTGGATTCTGCATCTCCGGCCGACTGCTCGGTCTATCATTAGCAGGTGTCTACTCTGCAGGATCAGGAGGACGAAGCCGCCGACGCCGCCCACGGGAGATCATCCCGAATGTCGCCTGGGCCACCACCGTCGACCCTTCACCTTCTGCGGAGTGGACTACTTTGGTCCAATCAGCGTGACTTTTGGGAGAGGGACCCAGAAGAAGTACGTCGCCCTCTTTACCTGCCTTACCACTAGGGCGGTCCATCTGGAGCTCGCGGGTTCGCTGAGCACGGACTCCGCCGTGATGGCCTTGCGGCGCATGGTTGCGCGCCGAGGCTGCCCGACCGAGATGTGGTCGGACAACGGGACAAATCTCCGGGGCGCCGAGAAGGAGCTGAGGGACGCTGCGGAGAAGGCCACACAGCGAGAGGCGAATTTCCGCGCCATAAGATGGCGCTTCATCCCCCCAGGTGCCCCATTCATGGGCGGCGCCTGGGAACGTTTGGTGAGGTCGGTGAAGACAGCCCTTGCCACTACACTACACGAGCGGCATCCATCGGAGGAGGTGCTGACTACTCTGCTGGCCGAGGCGGAGTACACCGTTAACAGCCGCCCCCTCACGCACGTATCTGTGAACTCAGAAGACGAGGAGTCGCTGACTCCGAACCACTTCCTACTGAGTGGACCGGCCCGCGTACCTCTGCCAGGGAGGTTTGACGACGGCGAGCTCATCGGCCGTGCCAGCTGGCGCACCGCCCAGCGACTTGCCGACCACTTCTGGAAGAGATGGGTCCGGGAGTACCTGCCCGAGCTGCAACACCGGCGGGAGCCCCACGGAAAAGGGGTTCCAATCCAGCTGCGAGACGTCGTCCTGATAGCGGACGGCAACCTTCCCCGCAACTCGTGGCCACGTGGGATCGTGGAGAGGTGTTTCCCGGGAGCTGACGGCATCGTGCGAGCCGTCGACGTGAAAACGGCGGGAGGACTCCTGCGGCGACCGACGAAGAAACTCGTCATCATTGCAAGCGCGGAGCCGGCCGACCCTTCCAGCAGTTAACACATCGGCCCTCCAGGACGGACGGCGATGTGCGGCGGGAGGATGTACGGGACGGCCGCCTATCAATCACGAACAATTAGTGATAAAAGTTACTAGTGATAAAGATAAGACAATAACAAAAGAGGTGGTCGTAGCCCGGACATAGCTATGTGATAGCTTAGGAATTTGCGTTGGTCGTAACCAGGAAATAATAATAATTGTGTATTAATCGTGTATTTTCTTAGTGTATTTTTACGTGTGTTTATTTGACGATTACTGTGTATTTTTTATTTGTGTGTGATAATAAAGAATAACCTTTTGACCCTAGCCTGGCCGAGAGACGGTGTGATGACGTCATCTCGGTCAAGCCTAGCTTATTATCGCCGTACCTAAAGGGTGCGCTATGTTTGCGACAATGTGTTGTAGTCCTTATCGCCGTACCCAAGGGAAGCGCTTTGTTCGCGGTAATATGTTTGGTCTTTACCGCCGCACCCAAGGGATGCGTTTTGTTCGCGATAACGTTTGGTCTATGTCGCCGTACCTGGAAGGTACGCTTTGTTCGCGATAACAATATTAATCTTATTTGTGATAATAAAACGAGATGTTTTATTGTAGGGTATCCAGGTTGGCCACGAGAGAGTCTCGAGTGTATTCTTGGCCAGCCTGGAATATTGTAAATTCAGGTCGCTAGGTAGCTCTGCGAGTGCCTAGGCTGCCTAGAATGGGTATTGGTATCCTGGATGGAACCTGGACTGGTCCCGAGAGGATCTCGGACTTGTTGTGGCCAGTCTAGGAAAGTCGATCGCGGCTGCTGCCTAGGTATCCTAGTGAGGACCTAGGTAGCCTGGAAGCCGTCCAGGTGCCTCAGTGTGTACCTGGGCTGATCTGGAGAGGGTCTAGGATGTATTCCAGGTCAGCCCAGCTTAAAATGATTGTGTAAGTCCCCCTGCTCAGATGCAGACATTGTGTTAGGGACTTTTGTGATAAATAAAGTATTTCGAGGGTTGTCTTATTGCTCACTTGATCTCAGCAGGAAATTTTGGTGCTCGCTCCATCGACTTTACATCTCGGTCGGAGCGGGCATTCTGTCCCCTATTGGTTATAATGTAAACATTCTAATAGGACTATTCCAATAGGGGGCGGGGCTTACCGTGTTGGCAAAGGAAGCCGACAAACACGTGTAAGCTCAAAATCGAGGTCAAGTGAGTATTATAAAAGACAGACGGGCTTGCGGTTCCGACATTCCGATTTCGCCGAGCCAACAAGAAGAACTGCAAGCCCGAGGACACCTGAGAAGACCTTCCTGAAGTATGGAGTTTTATTCCGCCTGAAGCCGTCCGGGATCTTAACAACGAACCCCCCTGTCTACCCCGCATAATGTCGTTACACCGGTCGTGAGGATACGTCACCTACTAACATCGAGGGAAGCCAATATACAGTCCACTAATAAACCTCGCGATCCGGCACATATATTATTTAGACAGAACAATTAAAACGGAAATAAGAGCAAAATATAGTAATTAGATTTAAATTAATAGTGCAATTGAACTGTGACTAGCAAAAGTTAAAAAAATATATTGTTCCACAATTACAATATTAAATCTTAAATTAATTATAGTCTTAAAACACTATTCATAAGGTTGATTTAAGTTCCAATTAGTGCTCAGTTGACTATTAGAAAAAATCTCTAATCGATCATAGGTATTATATTGGTATGGATATATATATATTATTGCGTAGGTATGTAGGCCAAATTCTCCAAATATAATGTTTTGGAAGGCCCATCTCCAACAGTGGAGGTTTAGGACGCTGTGTTGTAGGGGCTGTCATGAATGAATGAAAAAAATAATATAGTTGCACACAAATATAATCTTAAAATACATTGGCTCCATCTTAGTAGTTATGCATTTTTTTTAAATTGTTATATATTAAAGTTTAATGTTTGGCTAGTGGGCGTTATGTGACGCTGAGATTATAAGGATTTTTTAAATCTGTTATAAATATTTTGTACTTTTTTTTATTAATAAAAGTTGTTTTAAAAATATCAAATATTTTGTATGAAAATGTCACCAGTGCCCGCTCTATCTTATATGTGAGCTCTATAAGTATCGTTTCTTAAGAAATTTCTCATATCACTAAAGGCTATATTCAAAGGCTCTGAGATGAGCTTACATTGCCATAAATAGGTTTTTAATAAAATAATAATTGCAAAAATAAAATAAAAACCTGTAAACTAAACTTAATAAAATGAATATGAAAATGTTGTCAGCCTTCCTGGGACTATCTCTGATAGGACGTCTCTTGATAATTTTTTAGTATAGTGTTTTTTTTAAATTTGTTTATAGTTATATTTTTAAACTTTTTAAACTTTCGCGCATATTCATAATAGTTTTTTTTTAAATAATTTTAACGGGTCTTTACGCGATTTACCTTAGAGACATATTTCTCCCGACGTTTCAGCCAAGTTGCATTGGCCGTGGTCACGGGTCGACTGAAGCTATGCGGTGTAGTCTCGTACATACTGGGCGGCAGATGTAAACCTACCCACTTATCACTTTTAAAAGTTTTTAGAAATCACGACACACGACACTTACAATATCCTTGGCGACACCGGGCGATTTTTCCCGGCGTCGAAACCTATTGATTACTGGATTCCACGATGAAGATAGCTTATAACCCCCCTCTCGATTGAAATTTTTGTGTTTCTTTATTTCGATCGCTTCACGTACTATTCTAGGGTAATAGTGCCGATCGGTGGAAAGTATCTTTGGGTCATGCAGCTCAATCCAATGGTTTGTGCCACTATCCATTAGGTGTTCTGCTATTGCTGACTTGTTTAATTGGCAGTTTTTTACAGCTGCTATATGTTCCTTGACCCTCTCAGCTATTGTGCGCTTAGTTTGGCCAATATATGAACTCCCACAGCTGCAGTCCACTTTATACACGCCAGGCGTTTGGAAAGGAATGACATCCTTTGGGGTGCGTACGTGTTTTGCTACTTTGGAGAATGGGGTGTACACAGCATTGATAGATAACTTTTTGAAAGCTGTACCAATTTTATAAACGTCGGGAGAAATATGTCTCTAAGGTAAATCGCGTAAAGACCCGTTAAAATTATTTAAAAAAAAACTAGTTATATTTTTATTTTAAGAATTTTGTAATTGGCTCTTCCATAATTGTATTTTATTGTATATTATTAACCAGTGCGTCCTCCCGGTAATGTCGTACGGAGTAGAGACGTGGACACTAACAGTGGGTCTGGTCCATAAATTCAAGGTCGCTCAGCGAGCCATGGAGAGAGCTATGCTTGGTGTATCTCTGATGGATAGAATTCGAAACGTTGATATTCGTCAGACAACGAAAGTTACTGACATAGCTTTTAAAATTAGCAAGCTGAAGTGGCAATGGGCCGGACACATCTGCCGCAGAACCGACGATCGATGGGGCAAACGGGTTCTAGAGTGGAGACCACGTACGGGAAGACGCAGAGTGGGACGACCCCCCGCCAGATGGACAGATGACCTAAAGAAGGTCGCTGGTGGGGGTTGGATGAGGGTAGCGAAAGATCGCGTTAAGTGGCGAGCCTTAGGGGAGGCCTACATCCAGCAGTGGAGAGATACAGGTTGATGATGATGATGATAATTGTATTGATAGTTTGGGCTGTTTCTGGTCTTTGTCGTGTTGTTTTGTATTAAGCTATCTGACCAGCTGTCTGTTATCTCGTTTACTGTAGGTAACTAATATTAGTTACAGAGTATTATAAATTGACGTAACCAAGTGTTCCAGACGGTCCCTACGGTGATAAATAAATGAAATGAAAATGCAATAATATTATTTTATATTTTATAATATGGAATAGACGAGTTCTTTAGTGGAGACCACGTACAGGAAAACGCACAGTAGGATGACCCCCACCAGATAGACGGATGACCTGAAAAATGTCACTGGTGGGGCTGGATTAGGGTGGCAAAAGATCGTGTGAAATAGCGAGCCTTAGGGGAGACCTACATCCAGCAGTGGAGAGATACAGGCTGATGATGATTTGATAATATATTTTTTGGAATATAATCAATATCCTCTTATTTAGGAAACGTAATAAAATATTTGACAATAGGTTCCTAGTTGCGTGGCTATATACTTAAATCAAATATTTAAGCAGACAATTCCTCAAAATTTCACAGTAAATTAACTTCGCTTGATATTAAACATCATAGTCAAAATTTACCTGTCGTTAAATCGACGTGCTTTTCCTTGAAACCGTACAAGCTTAGTCGCCGCACGTGTTTACGGTAGGGCAGACGTCCCGCCCGCCCAGAAACCGCCCAACACATCCGCGCAGAAACATGAATATAAAAAAACTTTTTTGCTTGTTATTTGAATTTTAAAGTGTTTTAAACAAGTCTTATTTTATTGTGTATTTGACTATAAACTTATTTGTTAATAAATTTTTAAGTGATTATATAGACGAATCAGACAAGCAGCTTATACTTGTTAAGGTAAGCACTTCTTTTTTTAAATTTATTTGGAATAACAAACAATTGTACAATGAGGATACAATATAAATATAGATTACATAGTACAGGTAATTATACAATTAACCCGTTATCCACAGATAGGAAACATAATTATAGAATGCATAAAGTTATATTTTTTTTATATAAAGAGATAACTATTAATATTCTATTAGATAAACTGCCTCCGTGGTCTAGCGGTTAAGTCCGTGGATTTAGTTAGTACCGGGTTCGATTCCTGGTCGGGACACAGAAATATTTATTAATGGATAAAAATCCATTTAATTATTTTTTGATATTTTCTCGAGTTTGGTACGCTGAAGACATCGACGAGCTTGCCACTTGTCATGATTGGCCTATAATAAAGTTGGCTAAATGTGAATCTGCTTATTTATACGCGTGGTTTCTGACCATCCCGATAGGGAAACGGTCGTGATGATGTGATTCTATTACATAAACAATTTTTATTTAAAACAAACTAAAAATTATGAAAAATAATTAAAAATAAAATATATTTATTCCTAATTAGACGTTTATAACTAACTTTGCTACAACTTTGGAATGTACTGCTCTCCTAAGGTGTCGTATGCAAACCAGAAAAACCCGGTGAGAGAGATGGGCTGGTAGTCTATCGGATGAGTATGTCCTAGATTGTGGTGTCCGGCAGGACGGGTTGAGTTCTCCGTTGCTCTTCAACTTTACTTCGTGATCATTTCTTTTTAAGTACAGCGTTCTTAAAACGGAGTCGTGTTAAATACTAATTTTTTCGTATGCTTTATTATATTTATCACGTTACATAACTACGGTGATATTTTTTCTGGCACTTAAACATGAAGCTTGAAATGTTGAAAGCGGAATATGAAAAGATTTTCGCATCCATTCTTATAGATGAAAGATTACTCAGCGATGCGTAAAGATCTAGTATTTACAGGTACACAAAAGCAAGTTGATTGTTCGAATTTGTAGATACTCGTACTTGGAAAATCACAAGGAACTTTTTTCTTTTATTTGTGCAAAGACTTTAAATATTTAAAAAGGTGGGAGAAGAAGCCAAACTGTATTGTATATATACCGCCTCCGTGGTCTAGTGGTAACAAACGTTGCCGTGAACTCTGGAGGTCGTAGGTGTGATTCCTACCGGGGGCAAGTTGTACATTGTATAATTTGTCTCGGTCTGGGTGTTTATATGTATAATATGTATATATTTACAAAAAAAAAAAGTACAATATGTAGTTTATCAACCATCTAGTTTTCGTAACACAAGCCTTGTAGCGCTGTGTGACCTATCTGGAAATATTTATTTATTATTTATATGGGAATCAAAGATAGGACGATGGTCTCAGAGTTATGGTCGTGTTCGAAGTGCACTTAACAATTGACTGGGTTGTACCAAAACGAAATCTCTGTAATTATAACGATGGAAGTAAGGTACAATGATTTAAAAAAAAACTAAGTAATAAAAAAAACTACTTAATAATTAAAAGTACAACTAAAAACTAAATCAAAAATAAAATAAAGGAAAAACAAAATTAAATAAAAATATTATAAATAATTGAATTTGCCACGTTGAATTTGGCCCAAATATTGCCCCGCCCTCTAGTCTCCCGAAGTGTTGACCTATGCACTTAGTCCCCACGGCCCGAGAGTTTTAACTGGGACCTTAGAGGTCAAGGACAGATGGAAAGTCGACAGGGTATATCCACACAGGTGGCATCCCACACTAAAGGCAATCCTATCCTCCATGGAGCCAGCGTCATTCCATAGGTCTGTCCGTCGGCAGTCAACGCCCAGACACCCTTTTAAATATATTATTACTTTTAATTACAAAATAATAAAAGAAACAAAATGTACACAAAAAGAAAAATAAATTAAAAATTGTGTGGTTGAGATCCTCTTTTTGTTTATGATGTAAGTGTGTGAGTGTGTGTAAGAGGGTGTGTAATCTTTACATACTTTGTTATTATCGCATTCCTACTTTACTATTGACAGTAATTCCTCAGTTGTATTATAGTCAAGAGACTGTAGCAATTGTGTGACATTCTTTCTACATATCACTTTAGTGCATTGATATATAGCTACCTCTTTATTAATTTGATTATATAAATATGGACCCAGAAAACAGAAAAATCTGCTAGTAAAGACTTTTCGAAAAGCTTGAGAGCTTCCACACACAAGATCATTCCTTCGTTTACTAAAAACTTCAGGACTAAAGATGAGCATACAATGTTGCTTAATAATAACGTTCAGGATAAATAACTGTCTAACAGTTAACACACCACATCTTTCATATAGCAGAGTAGTTGGATGCCTATACGGACTAAATGTGCAAACCTTCAAAACTGCTCTTTGTGCTCTTTCAAGACATATAAGATATTAAGATTCCCTCCCCACTCTTCCAGCAGATATTCAGACTCCTTTTCGGTATCTGCAGTTTGCCAGTGGAACAGACTACCTTTGGTAATCAGACAAGCTCCATCTCTCAAAATATTTAAAGACAAGTTATACAATTTTTTACACCATAAACAGAAAAACTTACCATAACTTTCTACTATGTACTTAGATATGTATTTATTATTTACGTATATATTTATTTAATATGTAGGATATGTATATTTAATTAGTATGTATTTATATTTCATAATTGTTGATCACAATATTATTTCTGCACCCGCTTATAATGGCTCCCCATTCACAAAGGTTAGTTGGTAGAAAATGCATTTATAGAGCTTAAGCTCGCCTTTGTACCCACACCATTTTTGGTTCTGTATAATAAATAATTTATTATTATTATTATTATAAGATTAGTTTTAGGTATCCCGCCCCAGGAAGTAGTGCAATAGGACAGGATAGATTATACAATATAAGAAGGGAGAGCCTGCAGCCACAGTCCCGATTCTCACCTTAACACCGCCAGAAGTCGAGCACACTCTGCCAAATTGGTTGACGTATTAAAAATAATTGATCCCGTACCAATCGGCAAAGCGACGAGCCGGCAGACACGGGGCGGGCGGCGCTGTGGTGTAGTGAGAGCACAGATTATAGTGAGAGTTGGGATGGACGTGTTGGAGCAAGAAAGCTTCCACGCGCTTACAGACTCTGTAGATATTTCGTCAGGCAACCCATCACCTTTGCTTTTGTTAGTGTATTTTATTATGTAAGCAGATAGGTATAGCTCTGTTATAAATATCATTTAATATTGTTTTCCTGAGTCGGCTGTCACGAAAGGTAACGCTGTAAATGGCAGCTTTGATTTTTCCATTGTCCTTATAGTCTAGGACACGGAGAAGAACGACCTTCATCGATCTGTTATCCGAATGAAATCCACTTTTTATATACTAAAATACGCAAAATAAAAGAATGTGGTGATGGGTAAATTCAAGTGGGCGTTGATGGCTACTGTCTAAACTGCGTAGAATATGAATGCTGAACGCAGTCTCCGGACCGATTTTGTTAAAGAAAGAATCAACGTCATATTTTTTTTGAAAAAACTCTTATTCTAGCCCGGAATTAGACACAAAGACAGTAGTGACAATTGTGTTCAATTTCTGCAGTTTTCTAAGTTTAAGATTTAACA
Organism: Tinea semifulvella; assembly: GCA_910589645.1. Lineage (NCBI taxonomy): Eukaryota > Metazoa > Arthropoda > Insecta > Lepidoptera > Tineidae > Tinea > Tinea semifulvella. The sequence continues at coordinate 5,303,828 of OU342596.1, forward strand.
CTACTTGCGCCGTTTAAGGCCAAGGAGTTGTCAAAGCGGCCGACGGAAAGGTCTGGAGACAGGAAGGCTGCCAATTATTTTTGCCAGCGTATTAGCCTCGCTATACATAGGGGAGATGTTGCCAGTCTTCTTGGGACTATCTCGGATCTAGAGGACATTTTTTATTTATAGTTTAGTTTATTTTTAATTTTATTATTTACGAGTAGGTAGCTTTTAATTTATATTTATTGTTTATTAATTTACATCAAATTAAATTATAAATTATTAAAAAAATAATTACCTACTTGCCATAATTTTAACCTTATAAGCGTGGTGTCGCACAGCTCCTTTTAATTAGAATATATACATATATATATAAACTTTCCTTTGTTTGTATGAAGTAACAATGTATATATATATATATAATGTTTTTTTTTTAATAATTTATAATTTAAAGGCTATATATATATATATTAGCCTGTCAGTGTCAAAAGCGAAACACTGTTTACTTCATACAAACAAAGGAAAGTTTTTTTTTACTTTACTAATTTCGTTTGAAACTAGGTGTTTATATGTATAATATGTATATATTTACAAAAAAAAAGTATAATATGTAGTTTATCAACCATCTAGTTTCCGTAACACAAGCCTCGTAGCTTACCACGGAAATTAGATGGCGCTGTGTGACCTGTCTGGAAATATTAATTTATTTATTTATTGTCTTACGTTAGCCTAATATGTGTTTCTATTGATAGAAACAAACGACTTTTCCTAAGAAACCATACAAGTATGTCGGAAGTGATAATTTTTTTTGGCTTCACCATACAAATTGGCTATTTAATTTTTTATAGTTATACAAAATACTAGCATTGACATATGTTGAATTGTACACGGTAAATCCATAGAATCCATAGAAGCAATTGCCTCTCGAACATTTCTATAATTAATTAACTCCCCACTACAATAGTGCAAGCGGCGCAATTATGTGATTATATTAAAAGATTACATAAGAAGCGCAAAACAACACAACAAACGCAACGCAAAATAACACCGTCTTGTCGTCTCCTCCGGTGACAAGAGGGCTGGCTCTTTTTTTCGCGCAAAGAATCAATATTGCAATTCAGCGGGGAAATGCAGCTTAATTATATCTAAAGATTCATTAGTTTAATTTTAATACGAGTAGACAATAACGCACTCCTAACTTGACGTCTCTCTGTCAGTTCTGTCACCGACACTCGACCGCGTTCAAAATTCCAACAATGCGAACGCGACTCAATTCAAATCAAAGAAATAAACTTTCTTTACATATATATATATAAAAGATACTTATGTATGGAAGCGAGACGTGGATATGTCAGAATACGCATGAGAGTAGAGTTAATGCAGTAGAAATGAGATCGTTGCGTCGGATATGCGGCGTCACTTTGACGGACCGCATACGTAATGATGAAATATGCAAAAGGGTATGAAAGAAAGCATAGGGACAAAAATAAGGAAAAGCATGCTTCGATGGTTCGGGCATGTTGAAAGGATGAATGAAGAGAGATTGATGAATCAGATATATAATACGGCTCTGGCAGACCTAGACTCACATATTACGATCAAATTAATAAAACAATAGCTGAAGGTGCGTTGAAAAGCCATCGAAACAAAAGGGCATTTATGAAGAAGCGAAAGAAGTATGTCGTGACAGTGACAAGTGGCGCTCTGCCTACCCCGCAAGGGATTTGGCGTAAAGATATGTATGTATGTATGTATACTTAAATATGTATATAGTATTAATATTTATTTAATTTTATATTTTGTAAAAAAAATAAATCAACGCAATATAATTAGGTATAAACCTAATTTCTAAACGCTCTGGGTTTATTTATTCTTAATTAACAGCGCATTGTCTTCTACCAATTAAATTCTGATGTTTTTACTTGAACCTACCATATTAAGCAAGTTATTATTTTTTAATTGGTATCATATTATTTTTCCCTGTGCCTCGGAGAGCACGTTAACTGTGAGTCCCAGTTTAAATATTTGTGGAAATTTTTGAAAAAAGCTGGTCTTCTGCTCATTGTACCATATAAATGTAAAAAGAGCTTTGACTGTATCGTGGCAAATAAATGATTCCATTCCGTTCCAATTATAATATCTATAAATAAATAGAAAACAACATAAACAACAATTTAAATAAAATGCATAATACGACTATGTGACTGCCTCCGTGGTCTAGCGGTTAAGTCCGTGGATTTAGACTCGGAGGTACCGGGTTCGATCCTGGTCGAGACACAATATTTATTAATTTTAATAAATTAAATTAATACCTAATTTATTTGTGATATTTCCCGAGTTTATTACGCTAGAAACATCGCCGAGCTTACCACTTGTCATGATTGGCTTATAGTAAAGTTGGCTAAATGTGAATCCGCTTCGTTATTAGCGTGGTTTCTGACTACTCCGGAAGGGAAACGGTCGTGATGATACTATATCAATTTAAATAAAAAATAACAAAAACAACAATCTAAATAAAATGTATACGAGTATATGACTGCCTCCGTGGTCTAGCGGTTAAGTCCGTGGATTTAGACTCAGAGGTACCGGGTTCGATTCCTGGTCGGGACACAATAATATATATGAATGTAAATAAATAAATTTAATTAACATTTAATTTATTTGTGATATCTCGAGTTTGGTACGTTAGAGAAATCGACGAGCTTGCCACTTGTCATGATTGGCCTATAGTAAAGTTGGCTAAATGAAAAAAATATATATTTAAATTTCAATCATGTATTTACTTTCCAATACATATAACTTATTAAATAGCCCGCCAAACTGTAACCACAGTTTGTTGGCGGAGACAATTACTCTCGAAGCTTAATAAAAAATATTTATAGTAGGTTCATAAAAATAATGCGCGGGCAGGAACCACTCTCCCCCCGCGCGAACAACCCTACAGGTACCATTAATTTAAGTCTAATGTGATGAAATTTGAATCCGCTTTTTTATAAGCGTGGTTTCTGACTACCCCCGAAGGGAAACGGTCTTAATGATACTTTACTTTATTATATACCAAAACTATATGAAATGAAATTAAATGAAATGAAATAATTTATTTGTCAGAAACATGGTAGGTACAGGGATGTAAATTATTATATGTAATTATATCACATGATTCGCTATTTCTAGCATACAAATATTTATTTAGTCACATGACTTTGTCGAGCTTAGTGTCTAGGTATTCTTTTGTCGAATAAAAACATTTATTAACCAGCATTTGTTTGACTCTTAATTTGAACAGTTTTAGTAAGTAACTGGAAGCTTATTAAATATCTTTGTCGCCATTGCATAACAATTTCGGCTATATTGAGTACTTTTATGAGCTAGAATAATTATTCTACTAGGATAACCGTTTTAAAGTTGCAATTATCCCCAAGAGTTTTAAAAGGTTCCGGGTGGCTTTTTACAAATAAACAGCATTCAAGTATATAGATAGAAGGAACAGTCAGTAATTTTAGTTTTATAAATAAAGGACGACAGGAAGTCATAGGAGGTGTGTTTCAAATAGCACGAATGCATTGTTTTTGTCCAATAAAGATTCTATTTATTTCCACTGCATTGCCCCACAATAATATGTTTACATTGCAACCTTAAAACAAAAACTATCGGATCGTTTTTACAAAAATCGGTTCCAAGACTTTATTTAGCAGTTTTTGATATTTCTCGTAGTTTAAATAAAACTCTAAAATTAAAATTCTAACCGTCTCGCACGGATGGGCGTAGTGTGCCGAGGACACTCGCTTCGTTCCCCCGTTGAACGGCGAGGCTGACTCTTTAAGCAAAATATTCTCTACTCAAAGGGTCGACTGTCGCCAAGAGTAGTTTTTTAGAACGCCAGAGCCTCCTCAGACCACGGACCCATCGTTTCGACTGCAAATGGGATGAAGTAGTGATTAATGATGATCGTCGCGTATTTGTTGCGTTTAAGGGTGACTCTGCAGCATGGCTGGATGTCACATGTGACAGACAGAGTGTGTCAACACATGTGGCATCCCAAACCAGTGCACGGCCTCGTTTGTATGGAATCAACGACATCCCATCTGGGCGCTTTCCGTCAGACTTAACTATCCCCGATGGTTCGAGTATTTTTAATTTTATTTATTTATTTTATTTAAAATCTTTATTGTAATTTACAATCGGCGAATATAATGCCGTAAGGCATTCTCTGACCGTTGACCGTTGGGACAAATGAGATTTCTTAGTTAGATCGAGGATAGTGAAAATTATATTTATAAATTATTTTTATTCCAATAAATATCATAAAAGTAAGCAGTTCCTATATAAACATACATATACTTAAATACTATATACATAACATATAAATAACATTAATACATAAACATATATTATAAATACTATACATAAAAATAACTACTGGTTTTAAGATAATCATATTTATTATACATAACACCACAAGACCAACTACCCACCAGGGTCTCCAGGTTTGACAGTGACAGTGAAAGAAATCTACAAGGACTTATAAAGTGAGTGTAAACTCTCCTTTTAAATAAAGCTCTGTCTAATGCTGACAGGCAGGCTGTTCCAAAGAGAGGAGGCAGTAACGACAAAGGATTTAGAGACATAGTTGGTGTGATGAGAAGGTATAGAAAGAGGTATATTTTTAAGATATTAGTAAGCGTCCTTGATTTACTTAAATAGTTGGTATTTTTTTTAGGATTTGACCACTGGTGCCCAAACGAAGTTAATCTGAATCACAGGTACCAGTTACATTGCACACATAAGTATAATACTTGGGCTTGTCATGCATTGATTATACAATGTATTTTTTTTTGTAAAGTAGACATCCACGCCTACTTGAAAAATTCACTCGTATACCATACCATATGAAAACATAATTTACAAAAATAGCAGAGATGACCTTCCGAAATATATTATTATGGCTATATAAAACGCAACCCTACCTGCCTCCGAATTCCATTTAATGCCTTTGGCATGTTATGTTACGAATATAAGGTTATAAAGCCACAAAACACAAACTGCCTCCGTGGTCTAGCGGTTAAGTCCGTGGATTTGGACTCGGAGGTCACGGGTTAGATTCCTGGTCGGGACACAAAAATATTAACGCAAATAAATACATTTTTTAAATATTTAATTTATTTGTGATATTTCTCGAGTTTGGTACGCTGGAGACATCGACGAGCTTGCCACTTGTCATGAATGGCCTATAGTAAAGTTGTGTGAATCCGCTTATTTATAAGCGCGGTTTCTGACCACCCCGAAAAGGAAACGGTCGTAATGATACTTTTTAATATTGCTGATCATATCAATATTGGTCTTGTAACTGCTGCAGCTTTCTGTGAACATGTCGACCGAGGCAAGTCTGTCATCGATAATTTTGTTAAAGAGAGGAAGACAAATTTCTAAGCATCCCATGGATTCACCGTGCGGGTGCCGGGTCCATCGTGTGTGGGTAAGAGATGAGAAGAATAGTGTCTCAAGCTTGCGACCGACAATAGGCTGGTTTAAGAAAAGGAGGCCTCACTTTTTTAATTTATTTACCATTCTACTCCTTTCCCTACCCAACCAAATACTGTATGATTCCGTTAATGCCGGCTTGGAAGCTAGTTCCATAAATGTATTGACGGCAAACCTGCTCAGGCCCAATTCTTTCAGTAAGTGATGCAAAGATTTTGCTGGAACTCCTCTCGCACCAACTTCCACTGCGTAAAGCTGAGTCTTGAACCCGTTCCTTTTACAAAAAGAAAAAAGACGAATTATCTTTCGAGTAGCATACAAACACTGTAAGCGCTTATTAATATTTAATTTATTTGTATATATATTTTTTTATTATATTTAATTTGTTATTTAGATTTAGTTTATTTTTTTAAGTTAATTATTATATTGTAATTCTTTTATATTGTTTGTATATTACTTCGAATAAAAATATAATAAATTCAGTTATTTATTTGTGATATTTCTTGAGTTTAGTACTTATCATGATTGGCCTATAAGTTGGCTAAATGTGAATCCGCTTATTCATAAGCGTGGTTTCTGACCACCCCGAAAGGGAAACGGTCGTGATGATACTTTACTTTATACATTTTTCTGTTATAAAAATAATAAACTACAAAAACATTTTAAAATGATGCGATATAGGTGTAAAACAAGGTACCATTGCCGCTAGCGACATCTACAAAAAGCTTTGCCTCATACACCCCATTATAATACATGTCAAACGGCTCTAACAGACTAATTGCCCTTTCTTAAACAAATACCTGAAAATTACATGTGTAGTGTTTAACTTTACCATTTCACAAAAAGCTCGTTTCTTGTTACCCTTTTAAATACGTAATTATAAAATACTCCGTCGCTGACGATGCCAAATAGCATATAAAAACCTGATTTTGTTTTTTTGTTATTGGTTAATATTTATTTATTTATTCGAAGAGAAAGGACAGATACAGGCAACATAAGAAGATAAAAGATAGCAACAGAGTAGAAGCAATTAAAATTATACCCGCCACCAGAATATTTCTCACTGTGAACAAAATTCGTAAAACATCACCTTGGCCAGGTATAAAAGAAAACAACTGCATTGTATGTATTTGAATGCATTAAAACTGTTAGGCGAACTCCGAAGCAAACTGCCCACACTTTGCGAGCTAAACCGAAAGAAGCAGCTTCTTCATTTTGGCTTTGAAGGCGGCGCGGGAGTTACTGAACATATTCACGTCCGATAAACGCCTATTGTATGTGTCGCACCGACCTACAGGTGCCAGATATTGTACGTACGCGGCAGACATGGAAGAGATCGCAGAATCGCAATAAACAATCTAATTTAACGATATTATATACATATATGTGTTATCCTTAAGAGATAGACATAATGCCATCGCTGACTTTTCTGTAGACCTAGGTATATAAGACACACAATTTCACCATAAATTCTTTTTTTTATTTATTTATTTTTTTATTCCTAATATCTTGCACAAGTTAATTTTATAAATACTGGCGAATTTTGTATTGTAGTTTATAGTAAAAATATATAAATTAATAATAGTACAGACATCTAACTTCTAATTTATTTTTAAGTACAAATACATGTGTAATGTAAGCACTGTAGGCTAACCTATTATAAATAAATAAATAGAAGATTCATCCGTTGACCGCTTAGCCGCTATATATTGGCAGTCATGAAGTATGGAGTGGTCCTCTAGATTATTATTGTTTTATACTAGCACGATATGTGACCTTGCGCCCAACTGATGGTAAGTGGCGCGCGAGGTCCATAAATGTTAGCAACTGGAGCAAAACACTCGTGACTGACATCAGTCTCTAACACTATGCCGGCTTGACTGGGCATGACGGCAATTCGAGCCTGATCCTGAAACGTGTGGATACACTTTACTGGGTTTATCGGCACGAATGGTAGATACTTCCCCGCCCCAGCAGACTGGGCAAATTACCACCATCAGTCTGCCTACCACCTATTTGTTGTTCTCGTTGAAAGTATGTGCCATTTGCAATAAATTTTATTTTTAAAGAGAACTAATATTGTAAGCTTGCCATCTAACAACTGCTAACATCCCCTGCATCCTTGAACCATCGGGGATAGTTAAGAAATGATGGTAGGCGTCCGGACGGGATGTCATTAATTCCATATACCATATACTAGAGGCCGCGCATTGGTTTGGGATGCCACATGTGTTGACACACTCTGTCAGTCACATGTGACATCCAGCCATAAGAAACCTGGTGCCGCTGCAGAATCAGCCGCACGCCTTAAGCGCAACAAGTACGCGGAGATCATCATCAATCACCATTTCATTCCATTTGCAGTTGAAACGATGGGCCCGTGGTCCGAGGAGGCTCTTGTGTTCTCCCGCGAGCTTGGTAAGAAACTCCACTTGGCGACGGGTGACCCTTTGAGTAGAGAATATCTTGTTCAAAGGGTCAGCCTCGCTGTTCAGCGGGGGAATGCAGCGAGTGTCCTCGGCACACTACGCCCAACGAATAGTCGTAATTTTATTTATTAATTTTTAGTTTTTATAATTTAGTTCTTAATTTATTTTATTTTTTAATCTTTGTACTTTACTCAGAAATATTTTAGATCAAATGATATCATTATATGTTTTTATAATGTTCATTTAAAACTAGTTAGGTTAGTCTTCAACACCAGCGACAAAGTGTAGGAGTATTGAATAAGGCTACCCGCGGGCGTACATTAAACATTTAGAAGGCTAATTGAGAATGTACGACAGAATTTCAAGTCCTTTGCATAATGTAAATAGCCGCCCTGTGCATTCCAGCTATGTTACTTTGTGTGACAAAGGCCAGGTATATTATTAACAACTAATTCAGTGTTAATCCGTAAATAAGAGTCTAAGTACATATTCTACGTAATTTCAGTGAATTGTAACTGCCTCCGTGGTCTAGCGGTTAAATCCGTGGATTTAGACTCGGAGGTACCGGGTTCGATTCCTGGTCGGGACACAAAATATTTATTAATGTAAATAAATACATTTAATTAATATTTAATTTATTTGTGATATTTCTCGAGTTTGGTACGCTGGAGACATCGACGAGCTTGCCACTTGTCATGATTGGCCCATAGTAAAGTCGGCTAAATGTGAATCCGCTTATTCATAAGCGTGGTTTCTGACCACCCCGAAAGGAAAACGGTCGTGATGATACTTTACTTTTTTTTTTTTTTTTCAGTGAATTGTAAAAACTTGTATAATAAAAAACATGGTATGTATTTGTTCAATGTTTCGCTAATTGAGTCGTTTGATTTGAATAATAATAATAAAAAATGACGTTTCCGCTGTTAAAAACGCTCTCTGTCGGAGAGAGTCGAAGTCCATATCGTTGCTCCCTAAATTAATTTGTAATTATTCACTGCTATTGCCCTGCAGCCCTATTCTGTTACTTTAGCGCAAACGTTATATAATCCGTTAACTATATATATATCACGCTATTAAAGTTGATATTTGCACGTCCACTGTCAAGTTGAGAATTGAATAATATTTTGTAATTATGACGTAACTAACGAAATCCGTAACAGAATAGGTCTACTGGACCTGCAGTAATTTCAGGTGTGATCCTCATTATCACCATCCATTTCGCGACCCGTCGGCTATTAATTCCACCAAGGGATTCGGTCACCAGTTCGTGACCCGGAACAAAGGTTGCTGCTGATTTCATTTCTGAAGCTATTCATAACCAGCAACTATTCGTTTCCCATTTAGTACTTATTTTAAATGTTTATCAAAAAAACCTCAAGGGTATGAATATTTGCATTTTGTTTTAGTAAAGTTTTATTAATAAAATTAAACTTATGTTATTTTACTCGTTGAAGAAAATATACAGATCGTAAAACATAATTTAAAAAAAAACATTGCATCAAAGTTACCACTTTAAAAAATGCCATAGGTTTTGCAATAATAATAGAGTTAAAGTTAAAAACGATACAAGTAAAACAATTTTCACTTATCATTAATAATATTAAATAGTAATTGAAAATAAAAGATAGTTAGAGACTTTCCAGGATTTCGAAAATTTAATGAGAATAATTTTTTTTAACCTAGCAACACTAACAAACGTTTTTTTAGTGTTTACCTACTACAGATGAAACAAAAACAAAAAGGAGAAGATACGGCACGTGCTATATTGTTTGCTACAATAATAGACAACTACATGCAAAGTCTGTATAACTACAAATAAGACAGAAAAAAATAAAAAGTGCGAGCGAGATAGAATGCATTACGGATCGATAGCTAGCCTACTACTGATTCAATTGCACAAGTTGGTCGTAGTTTGCTCGTTCGTATTGATGTCTTCGTACCGTATCTTCCCCTTTTGTTTATATTCAAGGTCTAAGTACTATTTTTAGTGGTGTCTCCGTGGTGTAGCGGTGACGGCCCTGATAGTTTATATTTTTTATTTTTTTATTTTTCGAGAACGGTATTTACGTAGATACGTACAACAACCAATAAAATAATACAAGCCAACTCGTCTGGCCAGCGTGGCGAGTGTAGGCCAAATTCTCCAGCAGTGGAGGTCTAGGATGCTGTGTTCTAGGGGCTGTAATAATGAAAAAAAAAACGTACAATAAATGTAAATAAATATACACACACAAAATAACCCGAAAAGGCCAACTTGTAATAAATAATTTGACTTTGACTGTGTTTGTCTGTAAATATGCTGCTATACGACTATAATTGCCTTACATCAAATATGCTACCATGCTTTAGACAATTTTGATACAGTGCCAAATACCTTACTTACAATTAGCTGCGAGCAAAGACCATCTCAGTTTAAAGCAAGTTTAAAACACGTTTTAAAAATAATTTAAGTTAAACTTAAATAGAGTTTAGTGTTGTTGATAATACAAGCCCTAACTAGCATACAAATATTCTAAGGAACGTGCTCGAAAATAATTTAAATGAAAACGATGTTAAAGGAAAATTTAATATATTTTTTCTCACAAACTTTTACTTTCGGAGAGGAATTTGAGCGGAAATTAAATTCGTACGATTCTGGAATTTATTTATTTACAAGATCTATGAATATTAAAACTTATATTTAGCAATGTATTTTGGATTTAGATTACTTTAGATTTAGGAGACTTCAAAGACAAAATAAAACTTAGATAGAGTCACGGGTAGTGTTGTCCAAAGCAAGACCAAGACTAAGATTGGCCAAGTCTTGGTCTTGGTCGTGTATGAGAACGCCTAGTCTCGGTCTTGGTTTTGCATGAGAACGGCTAGTCTCGGTCTTGGTCTTGCATGAGAACGGCTAGTCTCGGTCTTGGTTTTGCATGAGAACGGCTAGTCTCGGTCTTGGTCTTGCATGAGAACGGCTAGTCTCGGTCTTGGTCTTGCATGGGAACGGCTAGTCTCGGTCTTGGTCTTGCATGAGAACGGCTAGTCTCGGTCTTGTTCTTGCGCTTCAAATCGTGGTCTTGCGCAAGAGTCTCGCAAAACTCTTGCGCATATTTAATAAATGTAGCAAATGGTACAGTCGATAGACCTGAGTTGCTGGCTGGTTTGGGTTTACGAATACCTAGGTTTAATCTTCGATGTCCCCCACTCTTGTTCGTACCATATGCTAGTACCAGGTATAGACAGAACAGTTATTTATTAAGAAAATGTAACAACTATGCGGAAGATTTGGACATAGACATGTTTAACTCCAAAGCAACATATATTAGACGTCTAATGACGCTTCATTACGTTAAATCGATCATCGGCAGCAATCCCTAATGAGTGATTTGTTTTTTCATTATCAACTTACATTATCAACTCTTTCTCTTTATTTATTAACTTTAAATTCATAATATGTGAAAACCTTTAATAGTTCTTAGTGAATTTACTGTAAATTATTTACTATAATATTGTCAACTGTTGGTTTTCCAAAATGAATAAAAAAAAAAAAGACTCTTGCTGTGACTGAATATATATATTTGTTTCTTATTGTAGTTTCCTACCTTGTGATACTTTAGTCTCTGTCCGCAAACTAGTATCTCGAGAATTACTGGTCTGATTTACTTGAATTTTGAAATGGTTATATATAGATCTTGTTGACAAAAATGTATACCTAAACCATACTAGGTAGTTTTAGAGATATTTCAAGTCATCTACTGACCGCCTCTGTGGTCTAGTGGTAACAAACGTTGCCGTGAACTCGGGAGGTCGTGGGTTCGATTCCCACCGGGTGCAAGTTGTACATTGTATAATTTGTCTGGGTGTTTATATGTATAATATGTAGTTTATCAACCATCTAGTTTCCGTAACACAAGCCTCGTAGCTTACCGCGGAAACTAGATGGCGCTGTGTGACCTGTCTGGAAATATTTATTTATTATTTATTTATGTACACAAATATGACCATCTTTAGCAAAATTAGGACAAACATGACTGAGCAAGAGTCTTGCGAGACTCTTGCGGAAGACCAATACTAATTTGGTGTTGCAAAAAAGCAAGAAAAAGACCAAGACTGCAAGACCAAGACCATTGCGCAACACTAGTCACCTGGTCTATCACTCGTAATAGACCCTCGTTATAATTATATTTAAAGCTGAAAATAATCTTTAGTAATCTTTTTTTTTAAATCTATAGTTGACTTTTAAAAAATAGGTATAGAGACGAGTTCTTATACCAAATAAAATAAGTAGTGCGCTAAAAAGTTAATAAAAAAAAAACTCGTCTGCGTAAAAAACATAACTTTAATTAAAAGCTAAAATCAAATAAAAAAAAACTATAAACCAAACTGAGTAAAAGTGCACTCTAAATAAAAACTAAAAAAGGAAAAACTAGCCCAAGGGTGCCTCCGTGGTCTAGCGGTTAAGTTCGTGGATTTAGACTCGGAGGTACCAGGTTCGATTCCTTAATTTCCGACACAATAATATTTATTAATTTAATTAATATTTCATTTTATTGTTATAGGTATTTCAAGAGTTTGGTACCGTCGGAAATTGTTGGGAATATTTGTGCCGGTTAGTTTTAATAACTGTTGCCGTGCCCAAGTCTCACTATTTTTTTTTTTTTTTTTAAATCTAAATATCGTCGTAATTAGTTATTTTGTATGGCAATTCCATTATGAAAACTTTCTCAAAGGTTTTGTCAAAACGGGTTCCAGAGTGGCGACAACGTACTGGACGACGTGCAGAGCGGGACAACCCCCCGCCAGATAGACGGATGACCCAAAGTCGCTGGTGGGGGATGGATGAGGGTTGCAAAAGATCGTTTACAGTGGCTAGCCTTGGGGAAGGCCTATATCTAGCAGTGGAGAGACACAGATGATGATGATGTTCCTTAGAAGCCAGGGTTGGATATTTTTTATTTTATTTTATTTATTAGGGAAAAAAATCAATGGTACAAATAAGATATTACTAAATTAAAAATAACGTGTGAATTTAGTACAATCAGCATCAATTCCACATAGTTTTAACATGATTTATACAAGTAAGAAGCAATATATGTAGATTAACATATAAATAAAAGAGAAAACATATCTTAAGACATGATATCACAATTGAAACATCACATATAACCTTACGGATATCAGAAGGTTTTTATCGCTGACCATGTTTTGTTACACGGACTAAGCTAATTAAAGCTATGGATAGATATTTTCCTTTGTCTTATAATATCGTCGTAGTTGAAGACCTGTCGACGACATTGATGTTAATAAATACTTTGCAATTTATTTTCTTTTACGAGTAACATGAAAAATAGCTTTCTAGTCGCGGTCTGTGATGAGAATATAATGCAACACTGAAATTCAATAACTTTAAAGGACTGGACTCACCGTTCAAAGCCGGCAGTTTTAGTGACATTTGTTTCTCAGCTCTTAGTGTCATCGTCAGCCGTTATTAAAATGACAATGTTATGAAGTAACAGTGAAAAGGCTTTAAGATTAGATATTTTTTGTATACATAATATTGTAAAGGCTGTAAATTTTCCCACGAATAAATAAATAAATAAGTAGTTAGCATGTAAGCTTTTAAAAATATGACAATAATAGAACACTTGTTGTCAATGCATTCGGCACATTAAACAAATTCGGGTTCTTATGAAAAAGACTGCTTCATCCAACTGAGAAGTTTGTGGTATAGTAGATATTAATATAGTACATCTTAAGAGATTGTGCCAGGAGCCAGGGCGAAAGGTAATACCTGATACAACATCTAAAATTGAATCTATACAATACGGGTGCCTTCAATTCGGTGCTAGCTAACCCTTGTTCCCAATCGGCTGAGTTAGTATTTTTTTTTAAAATATAATAGGAATAGGCAGATGGAAAACTGATAATTGTTTGTTGATTTAAGTTAAGTTACGATGGGGCCGACATGTTTAATTTGGGTAAAAGCCCCCAATAAAATATGGTTAAAATAATAATAAATAAATAAAAAGTAAAAAAAAAAACATTATTTATTATAAAACATATAAACACACTAGGTACTGGCTGTAATTAGGAATATCCTTACTAATATTATAAATGCGAAAGAAGCTTTATGTGTGTATATGTTTGTATGTTTGTCTCACCTTCATGCCTATATGACTAACATGTGGTCCATATGTCGGCAGAGACCTTGAGACCCTATGCAATCCACTTTAATTAAATACGCTAATAGAAGCAACGGTAATGGACAGTGGCGGATTTGCAGTCTCGGCCGCCCTAGCCCCCTAGCCGTTAGCCGCCCACCAGTATTCACCATATAGACTACAAAATGTGTACAATTTTAGTGCAATAAAGTATTTAAATAAAATAAATAAATAATAAAATTCATATTATAATTAAAAACTATATAAATAATAAAGAAAAATCTAAATAAAATTATTATTATTTATAATTACAAGTATATTATTATTATTACTCTTTAGGACTGCTGTTATGCTTGATTTCGTATATACTCGTAGATGAAATGAAATCTTTCTCTAAATAAGAATCGAAGGCTCAAAGAATACACGCCATTATGTAAAATGAATACAAAATAAACTTGAGTAGCTACTAGGAAGAATACAAAGAATAAAAGAAAAGGCAGTGGAAGTAGACATATATATATATATAATATGTATATATTTACAAACAAAAAAAAAGTATAATATGTAGTTTATCAACCATCTAGTTTCCGTAACACAAGCCCGTAGCTTACCACGGAAATTAGATGGTGCTGTGTGACCTGTCTGGAAATATTTATTTATTTATATAGGGAGTTTTTTTAGCTGCATGAGAAGTTTCGATGGTTTTTGTCTATGGTTGATAATGTGAAACTGCGTTGACATTTCTGTACAGTAAGGTTTGGCAATTCATCATGAATCGTTTAACATCGGAACAATGCTTCCACAGTGTGGAAATTTACTTTAAACAAATAAATATTTATTGATTAATTTTTATTTAATACTTTATTGCACATAAATATACAAAGGCGTGACATAATATCGCTTGACATTTCTCTGCCCTTCGGAACAACGAGAAGATTTATGTGAGGTAAGTGCAATATATCAATTAAAATTAAATATATAAAAAATATAAGTCTATAGAATATTATTTATTAATTATAATAAATATTTATTTAAAAAAAACATACATATATAAACTACATAAATAGGTTATACCTACTATTTATATACTACATAAATTTAGGTACTAAGTACTATATGAAAACTGATGATGTAAGATAACAATAAGCAACAATTAATGAAAATTTTATGAAAATTATGAACCCAAAAAGTGTCTGTAAACTATTTTTTTTAAATATAGATCTGTTTGGAGCATCTTTAACCTTCGTCGGTAGGTCATTCCAACAAACATTGCAGCCACAACTGCAAACGACTTGGACATAAAAGCGGAGTGATGAGAGGGGATAGCAAAAGTGGTATTATAGGAAGTGTCTGCTGTTTCATAGAGATCTTTGTCCATTTTACGGTCAACATAATCGGCCTCGTGAGCAAGCAA
The DNA here is from genome assembly GCA_910589645.1 of Tinea semifulvella. NCBI lineage: Eukaryota > Metazoa > Arthropoda > Insecta > Lepidoptera > Tineidae > Tinea > Tinea semifulvella. The sequence continues at coordinate 5,319,277 of OU342596.1, forward strand.
TACGTGCAGTTATTGATACTTTTCGCACCATACAACAAGACAACCATCAACAAGACACGAAGATCAAAAAGTGTTAAAGAAGACGCCGAAAGGTCGATTCGTCCCAAAGTAGTGGAAAATTGGACTGATTGTATGGACTATATAATTCGTAGCCGCGGCGGACATATGCCGGAAATCATATTTAAAAAATAAATGCCATGAAATTAGCCAGATTATAATAAAATAAAAAAATATTATTAATTTATTATAAAAACAAAAAAACAAACTTTAATTCTTGACTGGGCATGACGCCGATTCAAGTCTGATCCCAAATCGTTTGAATACACTTTACAGGGGTTTATCGGCACAAACGGTGGATACTTCCCCACCCCGGCAGACTGGCCAAATTCCCGCATTAGTCCGCCTACCACCTATTTGTTGTTCTCGTTGAAAGTATATGCCATTTACAATGATATCAAATGTCACTTTTTACTTTCAAGGAGAAATAATATTGTAAGCTTGCCATGGTGATATTTATAAAAATAACACCGCTTGAAACAAGACTTACCTAAAATACATATGTTATACGGCATACGTTAAACATGTCAAAAGATTATCAACCTTTGGCCAACTAGCTATAGGTATCTTTCTGATTGGCGCTAAGGCATAGTGTTTCAGCAAAACAAAGTAACATTGGGCAGGTCCTTGTTTTATAACGTCTTTGGCAGTGTGAGTGTACTTATCATAATCAAATAAACATCGCGATATCTGCTATCAACTCGACGAAGTCAGTATCGTATGAGCAAAATTCATCTCTTATACATAAAGGTTTTCAATTGAGTACTCTGCAGCAAAAGGGGAGCAGATCCGTTACTATTTTATTCATTTACAATTTCAACAGAAAATGCATGAATAACAGACAGAACGGATGAAAAACAAGCGTAAAATTTGTAAAAATGTGTTATTATATTATACCTTATATTTAAATAAAGTCAATCCCCTCCCCTGGGCGCGGGGCCTTCGTGTGGGATGCAAAGTGTCGACACTGTCGTCACACCTCAGAGGAACAGCGCAAAAACCGGAAGCCGCAGCCGAAAGTGCAGAGTCTGGCAAGCGGCGCAAATACATACGTATCTATAATCAAAGACTACGCGTTTGTACCGTTGAATTAATAGTAGATCAATTATTAAAAATGGCGGAATAGATACGTAACTAAAATAAACACAAATTATATCTTTAATTTATTTATTTCCTAACGACTTCTCTAACAGACAATTAAATAAATAACAAATCTGCTTCGCAACAGCCAAGACTACATTTTGTTTCGATTTGGTTTTCACAATTTAGGGTTATTTTTTTATTTTTAGAAATTGATTAAGCATTTATTCGAAAAAAATATTTATAAAATATAAAATAATATTAATACTAAGGATAGGGATATAAGTCCCGTCCGTGTGGATTGGTGGTAAAAACGCTGGCTGCGTTATTATTTAGGGTTACCAGTATATTTAAAAATTATATATATTAAAATATATTAAAGCGCAGAGTATAAAACTACATAACAATATTTATAATTTAAATAGAGATACTAAATATTAAATAATATCGATGAAATAATACATATAAACAACAAAACTGATTATATACGCAGAATTATTATTCGTAACCTTAAAAAAAGTATTAATGGCAACCCTCGATATTTCCCAATGCCAGCCCAGTGTAATGTATGGAAGTCGATAGGTGGGCCCGACTCTTAGGTATTTATGATCAGTTTCCGCGCGGTATTGTGGCAAGAACGCTGTATTTCCTCGCTAAATATTTTGTTGTATTGTAGACAGTAATAAAATATACCGCAATGTTGATGATGTGGATAATGTCTATTTTAAATAAACTATAAAATATGATTTTAGTTTTATAACTTTGTGGTGCGACATTGAAGCCAAAATTTCACGTCAAAGTAATCAACAAATTTATGGCCTATACATAGTGCAGCTGCTTGATTTTAAAACCTAGTTAGCGCTTTTTTAGTCGACCACACGCGTTACCTCTATGCGTACATAATATAATATTAATTACTTATAATAATAATGCTTTATCAGCCTCTGTATTTTTCTATTACTATACCCAGCAGCCGAAGTTTATTTCTTTAGGCGGATTCGTTATATAATGGAATCCGTTATCCATAATATATATATGCTAATTTTAAAGAAAATTTGTTAATTGTTTTTAAGGCCTCTCTATTTTTTTTTATTTTTTGTACTCTTCACTTCATGATAGATCCCGTTGTTCGCCTTCTCATCTATTCCTTCTCATCACTTTAGCTTTCAGGTAAACTCATTCGCAGTAATAGCTGCAAAGTTGTAGAATGAATTATCAGTTGAAATTCGCCAAGCTCCCAACAAAACACTTTAAAAAGATGGTATACTTTCATTTATTAAAGAGCGTATGTAAGTACTGTATGTAGTGTAAATATTTATATAGTGTGTAGTCATTCAACAAAAAATCATTCTGTATATTCTATCAGAGTTGTTATTTGCACGGGCACTGTCAAAGTTACACGCGTTCTGAATTTATTCAAATGTACAAAACATCACCTAAAAACAAAATAAATTAATATTAATTGGATTTAAAAAATATTTTTTTAAACATTACAAATTAAACATAGAAAAAACTTATTATGTAAATAAATAAATAAATAAATATATATATATATCTAAAAAAAATTGCATAGGCAGCATTTCCCTTCTAAATTAAAATACTTAATTTTGAGGGAAAAATCTGCTAGCCCTATTGTCACCAGAGACGTCAAATTATATTTTGTAAAATTAATGCAAACGTAAATTACTGAATCCATCTCTCTCATCCTCAGTTCTGAAGTCCTTCAAGCAAAGTGTGAAAACACATTGTGTTAAGCCGGCATAATGGTAGAGACTGTTAGCGGTCGTCAGTCGCTAGTGCAGGTATAAAAAAATTTACAGAAAAGCGTTTTTTTTTTTTAAGTTTAGTAAAAAGTAATGGATCTAATAATAGTAATACCTTAATAGGTTTTAAAATAAAACAGCCGAGAGTTCGTAAAGAAGTTTATTTTTACGATCCATGATTATAAACTTGGCCCCAATTCATTATGAAATAAGTAATTAATATTTACGATGTATTGACGTTTTTCAGAACAAAAAATATGGGTTCAGATGACGCGTAATTCAAAATTATGTCTGTTATTCTATATTTACATTTTACGATCTTCAAAATATCATTTTTGTGGGTGCTACAAATACTGAGGTATTTTTAATTTTATCTAATTATGTTCATGCAAATTTGTGTTACCTACGTTGGTAAACAATTTGAAATTTAAATTGAATTTTGGCTTCGGTTTACGTAATAAGAATTACCTGGGCAGGTAATTCAAAATTTGCCGTGATCGTACCAAACCGAATCGCTTAGCTGCGATGCAATATTTCAAACAAAAAAAATAGTGGAGTTCATCGCGCCATTTTTCAGTACCTACAAGTTTTTGTTTTGTAAATTAATTTACTGTGGATATTGTTAGTCAAGAGTGGTGTTGTTTTGTTTAATAATGTGCAACAATGTGAATAATTATGGAAAACGATAAATTGGACTTTAAACTGCCCCATATTGGGCACAAGTTGCAGTTTATTTTTTGCGGTTTTCCCGCGCTGTGAATTCCCATATTATACCTAACATGCAACATCTGAAATTTGATGATGACCTCATTAACTCATAAAATAGAAAGATATTTTACGTCAGACTTGGCTGTATGGGCTAGACCCTTTGCCTTCCCTATCACCTCATTCATTATGCATCGGGAGAAGAGAACACAAAAAAATACTGTAGAAAAAATGGTCAGTTCCTAGATCGTCATAGTATACAAGTAAGTATATATATATATATATATATATATATTGTATTCATTATTTAATGTTAACATAATAAGTTTTTATTTTATTTTTATATATTTTATAAAAATAAAATATTTAAGTATCATCACGACCGTTTCCCTTTCGGGGTGGTCAGAAACCACGCTTATAAATAAGCGGATTCACATTTAGCCAACTTTACTATAGGTCAATCATGACAAGTGGCAAGCTCGTCAATGTCTCCAGCGTACCAAACTCGAGAAATATGACAAATAAATTAAATATTATTTAAGTGTATTTATTTACATTAATAAATCAAAGTCAAAGTCAAAATATCTTTATTCACGTAAACCTATTACAGGCATTTATGAAACGTAATTAATTTAATTATTTTGAATGATTCTACTCCTGCTAGTAGAAGACTAACCAGCAAAGTGGTCCAATAAGTAAGCTGTTAGCAGAAGACCAGCAGCTTAGCAAATTCCAGTGACCTGTTAATGTTTAATCTGACTGAGAAAGGAATCTGCAAGGAAAACTCAGCTATATCAGATTTACAAAATAAAACATATACAGAACTGCACCACAACTATCAATTAATAACCTTTTAAATTTAGTTATCAGTACCTATGAGAATACAATACCTGGTACAGACAAATATTTTTGTGTCCCGACCAGGAATCGAACCCGGTACCTCCGAATCTAAATCCACGGACTTAACCTCTAGACCACGGAGGCAGTTAAAAATATTTTATATAAGTAACAGTGGACTGTTGGAGATTGGCCTTTAAGAAATTTCCAAAAATTGAAAGCATACAAAACGCAAAACCTCTCTCTGCCAATTAAGAATAATAAATTTGTGTGTGTTGGCAGAGTTTTTAAATTTTTGTCCATTCTCAACTAGTTGTGTGCTTTGAAGTGTTTGCCATTGGTGCCGGTAAAAGGCACCATAAGTTAAATAGCATAAAGACCCGTTTAATTAAAAAAAGACTATTAAAGAGTATGTAAGTGCTAATAGGCCTCTCTCATAAAACCGCCATCGCACGCGATGTTTAGGCCCTTCAAGACCTACCATTGACCCTTATCATGTCATCTGTGCATGTTTAGAACATGTAAATAATTATCTATATATATATAAAAGTGAATGTCTGTGTGTGTGTTCCATATTTGAACGATCGGGATGAAACTTTGGGAATAAGTTGTGTGAACATCGGGGAAGGTTTCTGACATATTAGATTGCATAATAAGTAAATCTTAATATATAAAACAAAATCGGGTTTGTTAGAACACTTATAACTCGAGAACGTCGGGACGAGATTTTCACGGTTTTTGATTTGTTGGATTTGTCTCCGTCCCGAATAGCAGAACAACTATAAATAAAATTGGAAAAATGTTTTTTTATAGAAAATTAAACAGTATAACAATAATATGACCGCCTCCGTGGTCGGAATATTTATTAAGTTTTCAATTAAACTATACAAAACAATGGGGTGTATCAGGCAAAGTTTTTTGTAGATGTCGCTAGCGGCACTGGTACCTTGTTTACACCTTTGACGCATCATTTAGTAAATGTCTTTGTAGTTTTTTTTATTTTTATAACAGAAAAATGTATTTTAAATTAACGTTACCTACCTTAAAATACGAATTAAGAAAGTGAACACCGTCTTTAAAAAGAAAAAAGGTTGAATTAGTAGAATGGCAATTTTGAGATCATCATATCTTTGATTTCGCTTGGAAATATCGATTTGTACACTTAAAAGCTGCTCACTTCGACATAATATCCAGAACATAATAAATTTCGTAATAAAATACAAGTTTTCTATGCAATATGTATAATATGTATATATTTACAAAAAAAAAGTATAATATGTAGTTTATCAACCATCTAGTTTCCGTAACACAAGCCTCGTAGCTTACCACGGAAATTAGATGGCGCTGTGTGACTTGTCTGAAAATATTTATTTATTGATTTATTATTTAAAAAAAATATATATAGTTGATTTTTGTACTTTTATATATATTTTTGGTGTTCCTATCTTAACATACCTAATATTTATTTTATATTCATTGTATTACTTCTATAAAATCATAAATTTAGTTCAGCTAATAAGAAACACAATATTCATTGACTGTCACGCGGTACGAAGTTCGCCGGGTCAGCTAGTACATAATATAAAAATAAAAGAATGTCATGGATGACATAATTAATAGGCTACATTTAGAAAGCCATATCCTGTTATCAAACATAGAAACATGAAACTTAAGTTTTCAATCAATGCGTTCGTCCAGTATTGTCATATGCTCCATGTGGACACTGACACTAGACCTAGTACCACAAGTTTAAGGTCGCTCAGCGAGCTATGGAGAAAGCTATGCTCTGTATTTCTCTGATGGATAGAGTCCGAAATGGTGACATCCGTCAAAAAACCAAAGTTGCCGTCATAGGTGACAAAATTACGTTGAAGTAAGTAGTAAGAATTTCTGGAGTGGAGACCGCGTACAGAAAAACGCAGAGTGGGAAGACCCCCCGTCAGATGGTCGGATGAGGGTGGCAAAAAAAAATGTGAAAAGGCGAGCCTTGGGCATAGGCTGATGATGATGACGAAAAGAATATCGTCGTACAATTCTAAATTATGGATTATTCTTGTCATTTTGTTTGGCAGAACAGTCGTAAGTTCCTAACGCGGAAATCATGACAAATTGTCATGTCGTTAGACTATCGTGTGCATCAATACACTTAGAGGTCGCAGGCACGACACGACACACATGGCCTTGCTCGCCGACCATCGATTTCATGCTTACTCCCGTTACATATTCTCGACTAAGCACTTACTTGCACCAAAATTAAGTATCTGTAATCGTAACGATTAAAGTTAAAATGGCGTCGAATGTTTCAGTTATAAGTACTGATAACTAAATTTAAAAGTGTAACGCACTTTTAACCGCCGTGCCGGCGCCCGCTCTGCTTACCCCTCTCACACCGCTCCGCACGCACGCTTTGGTGTGCCAGTGAGACTTTTGTCGCGGGTTAGAGTGGTTACGCCCGTTCGCGGTCCGCTCCCTTATTTTCTAAAATAATTTTATGTCTTAAATTAGTTAAGTGATTAAACTTTTCTTTTATATCTTAAAAGACCTTTTATTTTCACTTACAAGTGGCGCCCAACTAGTGGCCTACTATATTTGTGAATATAGTGGTGAACTAAGTGTTATTTCAAAATGCCTCGTACTCGACAGAGAAGTGTGGACAGTAGTGACACGGCAGAACAGTCGTCGTTTATGTCGGAACAGTTGTCGTCGTTGTTGTCGACCTTTGCCAGGGCCCAAGCTGAGTCAAACCGACAGCTGGTGGAGTCCCTTTTGGCAAATCAGGTCACCAACTCCAACATCAGTGTTACATCGGCGACACCACCTTTGTCCTACGCTCCACCAGGAAACTTCGCGTCTTGCACCGCACGTTTTAACGGCAGTGCCGACCTGGATGTCCTTGAAGCATTTATAGATGCAATCACCGTGTACAAAGAATGTACATGCATCAGTGACGAGCACGCTCTTAAGGGCCTGCCGATGCTGCTCGAGGGTGAAGCCGCCGTATGGTACCGTGGTGTGAAAACGTCAATAACTTCGTGGTCTGACGCTTTACAACGCCTTCGTGGCATGTACGGCGTTCCACGCCCGCCTCACAAGATATTTAGAGAAATATTTAGTGCCGAGCAACGGCAAGAACCAGCAGAAGTCTTTGTTGTCCGTAAACGAGCGCTCATCGCCAATTTACCCTATTCAATAGACGAGAGAATACAACTCGATATGATTTACGGGTTATTAAATAGAAGCATCAGAAAACGATTGGTCCGAGAATCTGTTAGCAGTGTTGATGAGCTTCTTCAGAAGTCAAGGAACATCGAGGAATCACTAGCCGAAACGTTGCGCGACGACGTAGCAACAAGTATCGACAAGTCGACGCGCGAACACACGCGCCCCCCTCGCGCGATCGCGTCGGGCTCCGTCAAGGACGCGCGATTCGCGGGGCCTCCGCGCCCGGCGCCTCCGTCCGTTACGCCGCTCGTCCGAACGTCGAAGGCCAGTCCCGCCTTCTCAACTCCCAGCAACGGTTTACAATCTACTTCTCAAGTGGTAAATAAGACATCAAACAAAGGTAAAGCTTTTTGTGTTTATTGTCGTATACCTGGTCATAATCGTAGCGAGTGCCCTAAGTTATTGAATAAAAGTGAATCGGTCCCAGTATCGTGTTATGGTTGTGGCACTAAAGGTGTAATAAGGCCAAATTGCGAAAACTGTAAAGATTCCATATCCTCGTGTGATTTTTTCGCACTTAGTGATACGACGACCGTTGAGTCCGTTACTTACAAAAAAAAATTGACAAAGAATAAATCGGCAAAGAATAACATTTTGAAGAATAAGTGTGTAACTCAGAGTATTATGCCTAATTGTGACTTGCCTCTCGGAGACAACTATACGACTTACGATATTTTTCACAAAAACGATTTATACTCAAGTTTACCTCTCAGAGGCACTTCAGAGAATGAATTTAAATTTCAAAATAAATCGTTGTCGGTCAGTTTGCCTCCCAGAGACAATTTTATAAATGATTCGTCCTATTGTTCTTTATGTTCTACAGATAACTATTGTATTAATTGTAACAATGATTTTTTGACCTTAAATAATAATTGTAATGTGTCCAATAAAATCTTATGTAATGTTAACGTGTCGAGTGAACAAAAAAATAATGATTCACATGTTTCTCGTGTAACTGTAACAGGTAGTAAAAATGTGTCAGTTTCTGACAGTGTAACAAAAATTGACACTGTCACAAATAATGGATCTCGAACGGAGCGTTTTTTATCAGTTTTAGCTATGAGTTCAGACTCTAATAGTTCTAATATCGGTCGTCCTATACTCAACATTGAGGTGTGCGGGTTCCATGGTACCGGTTTAGTTGATACGGCTGCTAAACGTTGCGTTGCAGGTTCAACTCTCTTTTCACTGTTACGGAGTTTGAACCATCCCTTTCGTGACAGCCTCATGACAGTTAAACTCGCCGACGGTTCAATTCGCGATGTCAACGTCAAATTTGCAGATGTAAATGTTACACTGGAAGGATTAATTACACCTACCACGTTTGTGATTTTTCCAGAAGCAGTTAACAATGACACTTTATTAGGTATCGACTTCTTGCGAAAAGCTCGTATTGTTATAGACTTACCTGGTAATTCCTGGTTCACGGCTGATAGCCCTCAGGTTATTCACCCTTTACGTTGTGAAACCTCTCGTAATTACGTTGGGTGCGCCGCTGCCGACGTTCTGAGAACGGAGGAGGGGACAACGTTGTCACCATTACAAAGGTCCAGTCTCGCTAAGCTTCTTCTGGAATATGAAGACATCTTCCAAAAAGGGGGAGAACCAACTCCTTTTGCCGAACATTCCATAGATACCGGAGATCACCTCCCCATTGCTGTACCTCCTTATAGACTTACGCCTGCTAAGAAGGCTACTATGGAAGTTCAGCTCAACAATATGTTGAGGGAGGGTGTCATCGAAGAGTGTGAGTCAGCTTGGGCTGCTCCGGCTCTTCTCGTACCGAAGAAAGACGGTACATTTAGGTTTTGCGTGGATTACCGTAAGCTCAATGCGGTGACAAGAAGCGACTCTTACCCTCTTCCTGTCATTGACGACCTACTGCAGTATACTGGCCGAAGTTGCTACATGAGCACTATAGACTTGCGGTCAGGTTACTGGCAGGTAGCGGTCAGACCGGAGGATCGTGATAAGACGGCGTTCGTTTCACCGTTTGGAGTTCATCGCTTCACGCGCATGCCGTTTGGACTTCGGAACGCGCCGGCCACCTTTCAAAGGTTAACCGATAGGTTCCGGTCAGGCACTAGTCTTAAAGATGTGACAGTTCTAGGTTATATTGACGACCTCATTATAATCTCAGACTCCTTTGAAAAACACATCCAAGATTTACGAGCAGTTTGTGATCGTCTTCGCGTATTTTGTCTCCGCGCTAATCGCGACAAGTGCGTCTTTGCCAGAGACAGCGTCAAGTACCTTGGTCACGTGATCACACCCCAAGGAGTTTCCCCTGATCCTGACAAGGTCGTTGCAATCCGGGAAATGAAGGAACCTAAATCAGAAAAGCATCTAAAAACGTTTTTACAAACATGCTCCTGGTTTAGGAAGTTCATTCCTTCATTCTCCCGGGTTGCTCAGCCTCTGACGTCACTTACAAAGAAAGACCAATCATGGATCTGGGGAGAGGCCCAGATCTCTGCTTTCATGGAGTTAAAAAGGTTACTTACCTCAGCTCCAATACTTACCCAACCAGATTATAACCACCCGTTCATTCTCCGAACTGATGCCAGTAGTTACGCTATTGGGGCGGTTTTACTCCAGGGGGAGTCCCCGCGTGAGGAACGTCCTATCGAATACGCTTCTCGTCTTCTCACATCCGCTGAAAGGAACTACTCCACCACCGAGCGCGAGGCGCTAGCGGTAGTGTGGGCGGTTGAGAAATTTCGTGGTTATATTGATGGGCATCGGGTACGTGTTGCTAGTGATCACCAACCTTTAAAATGGCTACTTACTGTAAAGTCACCCACTGGAAGGCTCGTTCGATGGGCTATGAAGCTACAATCATTTGACCTAGAAGTAGATTATACACCTGGGAAAGCCAACGTCATTGCTGACACATTAAGTCGCCCTCCTTGTGCGTACGACACACAGGATGTTTGTAGTGTTTGTACTGTTGTCATTGAGACACCGCGATGGAAATCAGCGACAGTACGTGAAGCTCAGCTGGCAGATAAGGAAGTATCCAAGATTGTCAAGGACTTGGAAGGTCAAGATGAAGTAGCTATCAAAAGGTGGGCTGAACGTGGTTATCACATGTCACGAGGAGTATTATACCGTTATACAGATGTGGAGACCGAAGAACCACAACTCGTAATCCCTGAAAGTTTAAAGAAACAGGTAATGCTTGAATGTCACGATGCTGCTACCTCCGGTCATGGTGGTATAAGTAAAACATTGCATCGCATTTCCCAGCGTTTCTACTTTACTGGTATGCGTAATTTTGTGACAGAATACCTTAAAACTTGTACTGAATGCCAAAAATACAAACCGTCCAATCAGAAACCGGCTGGACTTATACAAACCCCCGTTCCGGCTCAGCGTTTTGAAGTTTTAGCTGTCGATCTTTTTGGGCCCTTACCTAAAGGTCCCAATGGTGAAAGGTGGATCCTCATAGTTGAGGATACCGCCACTAAGTGGGTCGAGTTATTTCACCTAGTCGATGCTACAGCTGACGCTTGTGCCCGGATTCTTATCGAAGAAGTTTTCTTGCGGTATGGTGTTCCAAGACGATTAATCTCAGACAATGGCGTTCAATTTGTTGCGGATGTGATGCAACATGCCATGTTTGTTCTAGGGGTTACACAAAATCTAATTCCTCTCTATCACCCGGAAGCTAATCCGGTAGAGCGTAAAAATCGCGACTTGAAAACTCAGCTTGCCATCTTAGTAGAGAAGGAACATCGTAAGTGGCCCCAAGCCTTGCCTTTTATAAGATTTGCTCTTAATAGTTCTCTAACTAAGAGTACCAACCACACTCCCGCTTATCTCACGTTTGGTCGTGATTTGCGTTCTCCTATTGCAGTCCAGAGTGACCTCCGTGCAATCGTAGAAGCTGAAAATTATGTCCCACAGATCACTCCATATCTTTTAAAACTCGCTGATACATTGTATTCTGCCAAAGAGGTGATAGAGCGACAACAGGATTTGCGAAAGGCTGTAAAAGACAAAACCCGTCAGGAGGGGGATGTTTATGTTCCGGGAGACCTTGTTTTGCTCCGCAGCCATGTTTTAAGTAACCAGAAAAAGGGTATTTCCTCCAAATTGGTACCCAAGCGAGACGGACCGTACGTTGTCCTTGAACAAATCAGCCCCACCACTTACCTTATAGGTCATTGTGGCAAACCCGACGAAGTTATAGGGAGGTATCACACCGTAGATTTGCGTCGGTATCAACCACGTGAGGGTGATCAGGTGGAACCCATTCTACCTAAACGGAAAAGGGGCCGTCCCCGCAGGTTATGTGATTTTGACCTGTCATGAGGACATTTTATCAGGTCAAAAGGGGGAGTATGTAACGCACTTTTAACCGCCGTGCCGGCGCCCGCTCTGCTTACCCCTCTCACACCGCTCCGCACGCACGCTTTGGTGTGCCAGTGAGACTTTTGTCGCGGGTTAGAGTGGTTACGCCCGTTCGCGGTCCGCTCCCTTATTTTCTAAAATAATTTTATGTCTTAAATTAGTTAAGTGATTAAACTTTTCTTTTATATCTTAAAAGACCTTTTATTTTCACTTACAAAAGGTTATTAATTGATAGTTGTGGTGCAGTTCTGTATATGTTTTATTTTGTAAATCTGATATAGCTGAGTTTTTCTTGCAGATTCCTTTCTCAGTCAGATTAAACATTAACAGGTCATGGAAACTGCTAAGCTGCTGGTCTTCTGCTAACAGCTTACTTATTGGACCACTTTGCTGCTTAGTCTTCTACTAGCAGGAGTAGAATCATTCAAAATAATTAAATTAATGACGTTTCATAAATGCCTGTAATAGGTTTACGTGAATAAAGATATTTTGACTTTTTTTTGATAGTACTTTACTATCCTATACGAATCTTAAAATTTTTACTAACTCAACACTAGCCTACTTAACTAGTGATATCGTAAGTGATAGAGGAGTGTAATTAGTGTTTGTTAGTGCACAAAGTAATAATGGAATTGCGAAGGTATCGAGTGACATAGATGGATTAAAGGCTGATGGGAATTGGCTTGCAACGTGACTCTATATAGTTATTGATTGGGATAGATTTGAAAGGTTGCCATTTCTATTTATTTATTAAAAACTTTATTGCACAAAGTACAAAGTCGGACCTAATGCCGCTAGACATTCTATACTGGTCAAACCTTTGGGACAACTAAAGCAGTTACGACAAGATAAGGCAGGTGCTATCAAAACTAATAGAAAAATATTAGACTTCAATATATACTAGTGAATAAATACTTATTTACATACTAATACATACACAAATACATACAAATAAAACTACATACATACTTTCTATGAATATACATAAATATAATATACCTATATGATGACTATAATGAGAGAAATAAATATATCTACACACAGACAGCGGATTCATCCAGGCCCGGACGTTTAATAGACCTGGGTTTGGGATGAGATAATCTTCCGTTTTCCCCGGCAGGATCTCAGCGGGTTACTTGCCAATGATTTGAAGCACTTTTGATACTGTGCGCTGTTCCTAGTAAAACTGCGCCCGTGGGGCTCACGGACATACCTATTCTCTTAGATTGGTCTATCTTCTCCAAAAGCGCAAATTGGAACGATATTCTGAGGCCGACAACAAATGCCTCGATAGTAGGCATCTCCAGATCTCTTGCGATTACAGAATTTCGGGCGAACCGCGGCGGCGGATATCCCTCTGAGCGATATGTTCTGCTGACTATGGATCTTGTCCCTGTTGGTGTTGGCCAGAAGGTCACACTAAATAATTTACTTTTATGACTGGGCATGGTACCCATGCGGCTAAATTTTCTTCATGTTTAACTTCCTGTTCCATTTAACGAATAGGTTTAAATAATAGAAATAGGAAAATTTCTTTATTTCATACAAAACCTTAAATTAAATAAACTATATTACAACAAAATCTAAATTAAACCTAAAATAATATTAATACATAGAAAATAAAAATTAAAAACTTACAAAAAACATACTTCCTCCAAATCGCTGTCTTGTGGCATGGTGCCCAATACACTAGCAGCATTTCCACTTTGAATTATGACACTTAATTTTTGGGAGAAAAAACTGCCAGCCCTATTGTCACCAGAGACGTCAATGAGCCTTGGAACAATTTCTTTATAAAATGCTTTCAGTTCCGATCCCCACGGGCCCATCGTTTCTACAGCAAACGTCGAAAAAAAGTAACTATTGCAAATCGTTTCATATTTTCGACGCTTGCTGATCTGCACGCAAGGTGGAAAGGGGCTAGGGAATCCCAACAGGTAAAATCCAAATTTTTCTTAATTAACTTTACTATTTTTAGGATATATAAGGATGTAAGGGTTAATAGTTTTTTTTTTTTAATAATGGGCTACAAGTAAGTCCAAAGAACTGAAATGTTTCTGTTTTTAAATCATATCCTTTGTGTGTATAGTTGGTAACATTATTGGATTTTAAAACCACTCCAGCGATAATGTATCCTTTACGTCGCGCGTTGTGGTTCACTTTCGTAAACTATATTTTTAGGTATATGTTGTGTTGTATTTCACAATAGAGTCTTGTTTCAAGCGATCACATAAGCCATAATCAAAAGTTAAAATTGGCATTTGACATCATTGCAAATGGCACATACTTTCAACGAGAACAACGTATAGGTGGCAGGCGGATGGTGGTAATTTGTTCTTGTGCCGATAAACCTAGGAAAGTGTATCAACACGTTTCGGTATCAGGCTCGAATTGCCGTCATGCCCGGTCAAGCCGGCATAGTGTGAGGGACTGATATCAGTAATGAGTGTTGTGTATTTATAATATAATATTTTAATATAAAGACAGACAGTGGAGTCGTCCAGGCCCGGATGGCTAATGGGCCTGGGGACATTCCTCTGTTTTCCCCGACAGGCTCTTAGCGGGTAACCGCCCGGCGCTTCCACTCAATTATTCTTTCCAGCTGTCAAACGGAGGGACGCCGGCACGTCACTTCGCTCAAGGAACGTAAATAGAACTGTCAAACTTGAAGCGTGTTTATATTATTCTCGGCTAATAATTATATAATTGAAACTTCTATTTTTCATTTATTAGTACTTTAAATTTTAAATTTTTAAATTTTACAAACAAAACAAATTAATAAACTCATTTAATCAGATTTCGTTCCAAAATAATAAATAATTTTCGTGATACATAAATATTTATAATATGAAGGAGACAGACTTATGCATGTCAAAAGTTCTAGAGCATGTAGTAATATTAACAGAATTATTATTTAGAATACGGGAACGCAATTTTCAATTCTCAGAAAAACTCATCTTACCGGAAATATTTAAAATTTGGTTTACAACTAAGAATACCGATTTTGAGGATCCCTTGATACCTGAAAGGAAAGGTCGAGTGAAGGAGAGTAAAGACAGAGGTACCGGAATGGTTTCAAACCATCACGAAAGGGGTTACGGTCGTGATGATACGCTCTTTGGAACATCTCTTGATATTTTAAAAATAAATCAGCCATCCATGTCGGAGACCGTCTAAAAATAAATCTGTAATCTGATTTCTTTAAAAGGAAATTTGTGCAATGCCCCCGGGGCATAGAGGCTTAGTCCGAGTGATTCTAGCTTGGGATCCGTTGGCAAAAAGATAATTCCGAATAAATAAAAAACTAAACATTTCAGTTTTTTTATAAAATGTATAGAAACATTCATCTTTACAGCCCCTAGCCCTAGCCCTATAATTTACTTCCTTCCCATTGGGATGATACGCGATTCGAGGCCTTTAGAATTCGTATGGGGTCATAGCACCTTAAAATATTCCTCAACAAGTAATTCTGGCCGCTCAGTGTTATGTGCCGCAAATACAATCGTGGATTTGCTTTAAGCAGCACCAACGATGTTCCTGGGCCCTTACGTAGCACCTATTTCCTCTACACCACCCCATCAGGGACGACGGCGCCGTCCACAGAAGCTTTTTGTACTCCTCGGAATGTGGTCACAGTACCTGATGGGTACTACGACCACAAGACTGCGCGAAACTGAAATAAAACGGATCTCACGCTCTAGAAATGTGGTGTTGGTGAAGAATGTTGGGCATATCGTGGACGGAGTTCCGAATCAACAAATCCATCCTAGAGGAACTGGAGATAGGACAGCGCCTTTCCTCAATCGTACAATCACGCATTCTTACTTTCTTTGGACACGTGTCGCGGCGTGGAAATACATCCATTGAGCGCCTTGTAGTTCAGGGAAAAGTCGATGGCAAGAGGATGCGTGGTAGGTCTCCGATGAGATGGACTGACCAGGTTAAAGTAGCAATGGATCACCCTATATGAGTGCTCCAGGAAGGCTGCAGTTCGAGACGAGTGGCGAAGGCTTGTTAAGCGTGCCACTGACACTCAAGTGACGACCACGACCACTCTGCCAAGAGTGTAGCGACTAAGAAAAAGAATGTTAGTTGTAAGGTCATATATGGGTCATTAGTTGCCTGATAATAACCGGTTTGTTCATAGATCAAGAATCAACTAGATTATAGGTGACATATCTGAAAATGTCGGAAGAAACATCAGCACAAAATAATCGTGTGCTGATATTTCCGACACGTCCGTTTCAACTACGGCCAACTAGATAGAGTGTTAAAATGCTGTCAAGGCAATTTATGTGATAAAGATTTCATTGCATTTATGTCATTTTATTTCTAACCGATCGCTTTGTTTGTAGTATATTATAAAGAGAAAGAGATAGCATGTACGTAGAGGTCCGCTTGCCATTTTCTCGCAGTAATTTTGTAAGTGACTATTAATCTAGTGGAATCCTTTATTGTTGTTATTATTATTAAATAAGATATAACGCAAAAAGATAAATAAACTATTAAATAAAGCGAAGTTTAATTAAACAAATATATATACATATAAATAAAACACGGACAACAGAAATCATGAAACTATTCAGAGTTCTGTGGTCTAGACCTAAATAGCCAAGGTCCGCTTTTTATGACAAAAGTGAACAAAAATAAAAATATATCCGTAAATTGTTGACCGTGAGGTTGTGATTTCATTAAACAAATGGCGAAGTCGCGTGTTACTTAAATATCATGACAATTTGGTTAGTAAGTAGCCATTTCTCTTGGTTATGTTTATAGCATTAAACGCTAAATTACTTAATTTTATCATTTATTTTTAAACTCGGGTCTGGGTCTGGTCAACAAGTTTAAGGTCGCTCAGCTATGCTTGGTATTTATCTAATGGATAAAATTTGTAACGTTGATATTGTTAGAGAACCAAAGTCACTGACATAGCTTTCAAAATTAGCAAGCGGAAGTGGCAATGGGCCGGAGACATCTGCCGCAGAACCGAAGACCGATGGGGAAAACGGGTTCTAGAAGTGCAAAGTGGGACGACCCTCCGCCAGATGGACGGATGACCTAAAATAAGATAGCTGGCGGGGGGACGGATGATGGTTGCGAAAGACCGGGTCCATTGGCGATTCTTGGGGGAGGCCTGTATCGAGCAGTGGAAAGACGCAGGCTGGTGATGATGATTATTTAGTGGAAACGTACCTATATCTACTGGACAGCGTAAAAGTTGACGAATGACATAAAAATGCTCAGCATCGTCACCAGTGGCGGATTTACCAGTAGGCTGAGTAGGCTGGAGCCTAGGGCGGCAGATTTTAGGGGGCGGAAAATTTGCAATTTCTGAATAAATGTAATTAATATGATTGTGAACTAAACTAGCGTATTGAATTTCAATGGTTAGGAGGGGGCGGCAAAATTTTTATAGCCTACTAGCGGCAAATTTGTAAATACGCCAATAAACGTCACTATTACAGCCCCTTAGAACATGAGTCTCAGACCTCCACTTCAGTTTCCTGTAGGAAATAATAGGTCTACCAGATCATATTTCTAGAGAATTTGGCCTACACTGGCCACGCTGGCTAAGGGCAGTATCTAGACATTTCATAATCATGGTGTATTGGAGTATCTGTAATACCATGTAAAGTGTATGTATGTAAATAAATAAATAAAATAAATAATGATCGCTATCTTACAGATTTCGGTCGGATTTAGACTCGGAGGTACCGGGTTCGATTCCTGGTCGGATCACAAAAATATTTATTAATTTAGATAAATAATGTGATATTCTTTAGTTTGGTACGCTAGAGACATCGGCGAGCTTGCCACTTGTCATGATTGGCCGGCAGTAAAATTGGCTAAATGTGAATACGCTTCTTTATAAGCGTGGTTTTGACCACCCCGGAAGGGAGTTATTTTTATTTTTTCCAATAATAAAATTTCATAGAAAAACCTATACTTAAAAAATGACTTCTTAAATCGGTTAGTTAATATATAATAATAATAATAATAATATAATTGGCTGCAAAGATTTGGCTGCCAACATCAACGGGATCGTGATGATTTTCGGTCGATAAGTCGTTGCTACTTACAAAATCTAAAAAGCTGAAATTACTAAAAAAATATATACAGTGGACATGCACCGTATAAATAAACCATATAAATAATAATTTTGAGCAAATTTTAATTTGAATAAATGTCGCTGCATCTAAAACTGGTGTTTCTAGTCAAAACAGTCAACATGTGGCCCCCAGTCACGCTCAGTCTGTGGTCGCGCATGCTATGCTCATGACACGCCAACTTTCATACTCAAGGTTACCCGTAAGATTTTAAACTTTAATAAATTAAATGTAAACTAAACGACCCTTTAGGGATAGTCCCAAAGAAACTGGCAACATTTACGCTCTGTATAGCGAGGTTAATACGTTGGCAGAAATAATTGCCGGCTCTTTTGTCTCCAGACTTTTCCGATAGCCGTTTGGACAACTCTTTGGCCAGACACTTTGCTGAGTGTACCGAGGTTCACGTATTTGCACAGCTTAAGGTTCTCAGCAGATACCTCCGCACTTCCTGCGCTTGACAAGGTCGCCTGGATGTGTGATCTACACTTGTCGCATCCCACACCAGTAACACAACGGTAATGCCGTCGGGTGTCTTGCAATCCCAGAGGGTTCTAGGATCGTGGGTACTCCAGGAATGACAAAACCCTTTAGGATGATGTCGTTAAGAGCAGCGCCACGAGGAATGTGGCCAGTACTTCTAGCGCAAGAAAGCCCATGGTTTCCGAGATGTTCCTCGGGCTCTTCATACCGACATTGGTTTGGGTGGACAGTCCGGGCTCCGAGACGGATAATCCAATTTAATGAATCAAAAATAAAATAAAAAAATATTGGTTGTCTAACCAAATATGTTCAAGGACAGGGTAAAATTTTTAAGTGGGCGTAGATGGCTACCGTCTAAACTACTAGGATAAAGTCATAATTGTTGAAATCCTTCAGAGAACCAAATATACTTTTAAAATTAGCAAGCTGAAAACTACCTACGAAATTATTTAAAATTCCAGAAATGTTTTTACTACCTAAACTGAAACAAGCTGATATAAGAGAAACATAGGCTTTTGTTTGTTGTTTGTTATTATTGACTAAAGGTATTTTATGTTAATTTTTTTAGTGTAATATTTATGTTAGATGTAGTTTTTAAACTAAAATATTGTATGCCAGAAATGACGAACAGTGTCGAGCCAAAACTTACCTACCACCTGTATTTTAATACCAAAAAACAAATAAATATTTTCAATTATTTTTCATTCGGTGTAACCAGGCCTAAACCTACAGTCGTAATCAATAGGTCACAAACACAGTTGAAGTCAAGTTGAAACGTACTTCTAATACATTCAGTCGACATAACCTAGAACATAAATAACCCTGCTTATGTCAAGCTCTGAAAGAATAATGAAGGACATCCAAGTATCGGTTGAATTGTTTAAGCCAAGATTATTATCAACCAAAGACATAGGGTAAAAATAGACGGGATCGCAATTTACGTTGTTGAAACCAAACTATGGTCCCAGAGGACGAGTTTTTGCTGAACGGCTATGTTGTAATACTGTAATAGATAAATTCAACTTTTGCGCTGGCCAACATCTGCCGCGGAACCGACGACCGATGGGGCAAATAGGTTATAGACTGGAGACTACGTGCGGAACAGCGCAGAGAGGAACGAACCCCCGCCAGATGGACGGATGACCTACGGAAGTTCGCTGGTGGGGGTTGGATGAGGATTGCAAAAGACCGCGTGCTCAGTCTGATGATGATGATCAATAATAGATCCGAACCTTCAACCTGAGCGGAAATTCTCGAGTCTAGAAATGCTATGCTATTTAGTATGCTAGACACGACATCGACGAGCTTGCCATGAAAAGCCTATATACTCGTATATTGTAAGAAACTCTCATCAGTGTTTAAATTAGAACTAAGATGTAAAGTAGTTTGCCATTTAGCCAAGTAGTGTAGCGCAGTTTTGGTCAGATGGCGCTGCGGAACACAAATAAAAGAGAGTGGACACATGGGGGCGGGAAGGACCGGCATAGGATGGTCGTGGATTGTAATTAGTATCGTAACAGAAAGTTATTTAAATCTATATTATTTTATATTAAATGTGAACTAGCTAGAGATTACGCTGGCGATGTTGATACTATTTTCCGTTGGCTGTAGGCCCTAAATCACAGCATTAAAGTACAAAACATAGTATCGTAGTTCCCTATATTTATACCTATGTCCATGTTACCAGTATAGGTATTTTTAGATATTGATTTGTATTTTACATTTAATATTACGTGATCGACATAATAAGAATAGTGGTTTGGTTTTATTGATATACAAGTAGAAGAGGTACGTATATTATAGCTATTTACTCTTCTATCTAATATTTAAAAATATTTTTAAACACCTTCGTTCCCTTAATTAAACGATCCTCAATAGATTTTGGAACTTGGTATTCTTAGTTGTAAACACTCCAAACTTCGAAAGGCTTAAGTGTGACATTTTTATTTTCTGGCAACATTAAAGATTTCGTTCTCGTTTTTTTAAATATATTTTTGTCAGATTTACTTTACGCTCTAGCACTTTTAAAATCCATAAGCCTGTCTCTCTCATAGCATGTGTCACGAAAACTGTTAATAATTTTGTTTCGGAATCTGATTTAAATGAGTTTTAATTTTGCTTTAAAAAAAAAAACAACCGAAATATAGAGGTAATTAAAATATATATATTTACTTACAACTAAATTTTAAAAAAGACCTTCGCGCCAAGTGCAAGGTTTTGTTTTGTAAATTAATGTACTATGGATATTGTTGGTCAAAAGTGGTGTTGTTTTGTTTAATAATGTGTTACAATGTGATTAGTTATGTAAAACGATAAATTGGACTTTGAATATGGGGCACAATTTACGGTTTTCCCGCGCTGTGAACTCCCATATTTTATCCGACGGGTTTGGGCTATAATGCCGCGAGTGACTCTAAGATATATTACGTCAGACTTGGCTGTATATATTCATATGTACGGTCGTGATGATGATGTATATTAGTATTGTATTATCTTTGAAAATATTGAAGTGTGTTTGGCAAGAGGGATGCGAAGTGTAACAACGATGAAAATGGACGAGAGTTTTTGAAGAATAGACATATTTTATCTGCGCAATTTGTCTTTTATAAGAATTATTTCGTGTTAGGGATTAAATTGTAATTTATATTTAATAAAACAGTGTTAGTACAAATGTGGGCGATAATGGACTGTAAATGGATAAATAATTAAAGTCTTATCAAATATCATGTTATAAAAAAGACAATCTATCAAAATGTCACATTATTATTTATTTATTTATTGAGAATCCAACAGCGTTTCAACTTAATTAAATTAAGTACTTACAATTAACAATTTTAGGCCACTAACAGGATTCCACATATAATATTAAAAACTGTGATAAGTGATACAAAATAAAAGAAGTAGTTTTTCAAATACATATTTAAGAATTTAAAGTGTAAAATTGATTGCATAATATTTGAAAAAATAAAAACTAAATCCTAAATTTCAATTGAACAGTTATAATAATATAATGTTATAATTACTCCTACAGGTATTATTATTATTTTTTATTATGGTGCATACATGTTTGTTTAAATGAGTGTGTGTGTGTGTGTTTTAGTATGTTTATTTAAAGTTTATTTGCAATTATCTCCTTCTTTAACTTATATTTAGATGTATTAAAAATGTAATATTCCGAGTACTCCAAGTTATATGTACGCGCGGCTCTATACAGTACAGAGTTGATATGCATAGTTCGTCTTCGCGAAAGGCACAACAAATAACGATGTGTGTCTTAAACGTCGAGGGGGCACACAAAATCGAATCTTATCTTATATATAAAATTGTCGTGTCACAATGTTAGTTACCATACTCCTCCGTAACGGATTGACCGATTTTTATCAAATTTTATATGCATATTCAGTAGGTCTGAGAATCGGCTACTATCTATTTTTCATACCCCTAAGTGATAAGGGATTTTATTTTTTGGACAAACTTTAAATTTTTTATTTTTTTATAAAGTGGTATTAAAAAATACATACAACCCTAAATGTTCACCCTTCTATCACTAGCCCCTATTTTTTAATAGTCATTTTAGTAATTTAATCATTTTCCATCCCGCTCGATAACTGATCAATTATCACTTGGTAAGTTATCCCCGCCAGTTTAGCCTAACATTTAATTGAAACTTATTACATGGTAACATTAGTATCAAGACAGTTTATTCCTGCTATAATTAGTGTTACCAGTGCTAGATTTTTTAATTTTTCCGAGCTTTTTCTGGTTTAACACTCATTTGCCAGACTATACCGGTGTCACTTCCCAGTAAACAGCACGGAGTAGGAATGAGACCGAAGCCGTCTCCTGTTTCTCTCACGATATATATAATTTTAAGGAATAAATACAATATATAAAATAAAAAATGTTTGGTGTTATGTTATTTTTATATTCGCTCATCGCTCAAAGCCCTCCATGCCTCTTTCACTCATATACCACATCCTTACACACTTACAATAAGTTAGTTTTTTTTTCTACACTAGAAATTCCCTAGAAATAATTTATATGGCAAAACAACTTTTGCCGGGTCTGCTTTAATTATAAAAAGAGGTGTCCGTCATAACAGCCGTAACTTCTTTTCTTTGCTACGACATATCGTAGCAGTTTTGAAGCGCACTACTAAGGGTGAGTTAAACAAAAATGAAGTATCTGTAATCCTAACCATTAAAGTTAGAAATGTCGTCGAATGTATCAGTTTTATTTTGAAGGTCAACTGGTACATTGATGCCATTTTAAACTTTAACCGTTACAATTTCAATTACAATGCTTCATTTAAGAGCAACGGTCTAATTAAATATCCGTACTTTAAGAACGATCTTCACCGTATCCGAATAAAATCTATATATATAAAGATGTGTGTATGTTCCCTATGCATTTCAAGATTACTTGACCGATCGAGATGAAACTTTGGGAATATGTTGTGTGAACATCGGCGAAGGTTTCTGACATAGTAGATTGCATAATAAATCTTTTTAATATATTAAATAAAGTCGGGTTTGTTAAAACACTTATAATTCCAGAATGGCTTGCTCAGATTTTTACGGTTTTGGGTTTGATGGATTTGTCTCCGTCCCGAATAGCAGAATAACTATAAATAAAATTGGAAAATTAAATAAAAAAATAAAATAAAAGAAAAATCATTTTCACGAATGGGTTTCGTACCTGTTAGGCTACCGCCGAAGCTTGCCGGGTCAGCTAGTTTTCTATGAAAAAAATACACTAAGAAAAGCTTGACATATGTACTTTCCCTGTAGTTGGCGAAAGAACAGAAATACCAATGTATTTTAGAGGATAGATAGATAAATTATTTATTGCACAGAAAATAAAACATTTTACAGTACATAGGCGAGCTTAATGTCGAGGATTTTTTTTTTAACGCCATCTAATTTCCGTGGTAAGCTAGACGAAGCTTGTGTTACGGAAACTAGATGGTTGATAAACTACATATTATACTTTTTTTTTTGTAAATATATACATATTATACATATAAACACCCAGACCGAGACAAATTATACAATGTACAACTTGCCCCCGGTGGGAATCGAACCCACGACCTCCCGAGTTCACGGCAACGTTTGTTACCACTAGACCACGGAGGCTGTCTGATTGACAATTACTTTTACACTTTTCCCAACTCACATAACAGCCCCTAGAACAAAAAGCCTGAGACTTCCACTGTTGAAGATAGGCCTTCCAGAATATATATCTAGAGTATTTAGCCTACATAAAATTTTTAAAAATTTGCTCACCAAGCTCTTACATGCCTGGAAGTTTACATGTTAGAAGTCTGCCGAACACGTTCCATTTATTGTTCTTAAATTATCAGAGGTCTTTGCGTGTTATCGCCTTTCGGGTTGCACATGGGCATGTAGTCTATCTTAATTCTGACTTACCTGGTGACAAGAAGAAGTTGAAAAAGTAAATAAAAGTGGTCAGGGTTTCGCAACACTGGTGAGTTACTACTGTACCAGGTGTTCTAATCTCATAGGTACTGATAACTAAATTTAAAAGGTTATTAATTGATCGTTGTGGTGTAGTTCTGTGTATGTTTTATTTTGTAAAATTGATATAGCTGAGTTTTCCTTGCAGATTTCTTTCTGAGTCAGAATAAACATTAACAGGTCACTGGAATCTGCTAAGCTGCTGGTCTTTTGCTAACAGCTTACTTATTGGATCACTTTGCTGCTTAGTCTTTCACTAGCAGGAGTAGAATCATTCAAAATAATTGAATACGCGCAAATACGCCAACCTCAGTACAGGTTACGAATTTGCGCCGTTTGGGGTCGAGACGATGGGCCCATGGGGACACTCAGCCAAGCGTCTGGCCAAGGAGTTGTCCAAACGGCTACGGAAAAGTCTGGAGACAGGAAGGCTGGCAATTATTTCTGCCAACGTATTAGCTTAGCTATACAGAGGGGAAATGTTGCCAGTCTTCTTGGGACTATCACTGAAAGGTCGTCTCTAGAGGACATTTTTTACTTATAGTTTATTTTTTATTAGGTTTAGTTTATATTTGTTTTAATTTTTACTTTTAAATAGTTAGTTTAATTTAAATAATTTTACGTGAATAAAGATATTTTGACTTTGACTTTGCAGGTTTTTAGATTCGAAAGGGTTCTTACAATCGAGCTATCGATCTCATCTTAGCCTTAACTTAAAGGCGAAAACAACGGTTGTATCTATCTAGGTTAGTTATATCTAGGTAAATACCTAACGAGCTGCCGTCTGTTTGAACTAGTTTAATAATAAATAAGAAGCAGAGACTAAAGGTCTGCTAGAAATAAACTACGACCATTTGTCACGATTTAACAATGTCAACAAGAAACGCTAGATTGAATCTACTTGTATATAGTAAAGTATCACCACGACCGTTTCCCTTTCGGGGTGGTCAGAAACCGGATTCACATTTAGCCAACTCGTATATAGGTATAGACAAATTAGCTTCGAGATACTTTTGATAAAGAATAGTTAATAATAATAAATTCCCTATTGTCATCATCAACATTAACCTGTATAATGTCTCCACTGCTGAGTGTAGGCAGGTGGTTTTTTGCAAACCTCATACAACCCTCGCCAGGTCATTATTCCATCTGGCTGGGGCGTTGTTCGCGGTGATTTTATAATCATTTTAACAGCATTTATATTCATTAAAATAAGATTATTATTATTATTATTTTTTGTATTCCAAAATTAAATATTTATTCGAAGTAATATACAAACAATATAAAAGAATTACAATATAATAATTAACCTAAAAAAATAAACTAAATCTAAATAACAAATTAAATATAATAAAAAAAAATATATAATAAGATTATATATTTACATTAAACATAAGAGGCTTGGTTGTAAGCGTTCCTTAATTCCATGTACCAATGAGAAATACACTTTTCTTACGTACATTTGTCATAAATTTACAACACCACCGTTTCCGTGCCTCGGAAGGCACGTTAAGTCGTCAGTCCCGGTTCCATGAATACCAACGTGTGGAATCGTTAATAAATTGTCTTTAAAAAATTGACATCAGATCCTCGCCAACCGGCCAGCGTGGCGAGTGTAGGCCAAATTCTCTAGATATATGTTCTGGAAGGCCCATCTCTAACAGTAGAATTCTAGTACTTTGTATTCTAGGGGCTGTGATAATGATGATCATGATTAAAATCAACACATGCGTTACGTTTTTTAGTGGAAACCTATAAACGACAATAATAATTTTAATAGCGTTTTGCATTGATACTTTCATAATTAATATTTAATTTATTTGTGATATTTCTCGAGTTTGGTACGCTATAGACATCGACGAGTTTGCCACTTGTCATGATTGGCCTATAGTAAAGTTGGCTAAATGTGAATCCGCTTCTTTATAAGCGTGGTTTCTGGCCACCACGAAAGTTTCCGTTAGTTAAAGGATTGCATTATACTGTTTAACGTTTGCGCTTAAGTGACAGAATAGAGATGCTGTGGTGGTTGATTTCATACAATATATTATATGGAGTGGCGACGGCTTGTTAAGCGTGCCACTGACAGTCAAATGCCGACCACTCTACCTAGACTGTAGCGACTAAGAGAAGAAGAACTTCTGCTAGTGGAAGACTGGAAGACGCAAGCTACAATAATACACATTTTTTTTTACGCGGCGAACGAGTGCCTTCACTCCGTAGCCACGACTCAGACTTAGCTGTTAAGGCACGCAGGGTTTATAGGGTCCGTAGGGTCCGTAGGGTCCGTAGGCGCCTTGGGGTCTCCTTAGGAGGCCCTACGGTGAGTCGGGCATGCGACCCCCTCCGCGTTGGCCCTTCAGGCGGGGCGGCGTATCATTGATGATTTATCGATTCACCGTTTTTTAACTTTTTTTTTTTTTTATTATTGTATTTAACTTGTGAATAAATTGTATCCGGTTCATATTTTGTTTACGAAAATATGATCACATGTCTGAGTATCGTGCTAAGTTAGGGTGGCTACCAATTCGCTGTCGCAGAAATCGTAGAATCCTCTGCCTACTCTATTAATGAGCCTGCCACACTGAAATACCTTAAGGACAATTTTACCTATCTCTCCTCAATTCATGACAGATCGCTTCGCTAGACTGAAAGCTAGAATGATAAGAAGGGATAGATATAACAGAATTCACGCAATTCTATCTATCTCTTCTCATCACTCTAGCTTTCAGTCTAACTCATTCGCAGTTTACCTGTTGAAATTCGCCAAGCACCCAGCAAATCGCTGTTTAAAAAGCTGGTTTACTTTCATTACCTAAAGAGCTCCTCACATACGTTGTATATATGTGTAAAGGTATGTATTGTATGTAGTATATAGTAGCCCATATAGTGTGTAGTATATGTATTATTGTGTACATGTTTGTATGTATGTGTATTTATTTTACTATCTATTGTATGTAAGATTAAATGAATTCATTTGGCAACGTTTCTTACAATCGTTTGCCTCCAGCCTCATGACTGTAATGTTCTATGTATATTGTCCCAAAGGATGACTGCTAGAGAATGCCTATCGGCATTAAGCCGGCCCTTTGTACATAGAGCAATAAAATTTTAAATTAATAAATAAAATGTTCCGGTCGTTTTATATAAGTTCATTTGTGGCGTGAACTGGATCAAAAATATGTCAATGCTAGAAATTATGACCCAATAACCTTATCGTGTGGCCTTACCTATACGACAGATATTAAGTCATAAATCAATTCATAAAAAGCCTACTTTAATAACTAATAATGTTGTCCAAGTGCTTTTTTTAGAACTAACGATGTTTTATAAATACATAAGAACGTATATACTAAATATATAATATAAATATACCTATATAAAAATAAAACACAGCAAAAAATTCAAGGCCGTATCGACTGGGAAATTAATAATAATAAATTAATGTAAAGCGCTGACACGATTAACTACAATATGCTCTGGAGAAAGTTAGAGGACGCAGACATACTTGGTGATATCATAGTACGGAGGCCAAACTAATGTTGTCAAATGGGCTGATTCTTTCTCATATGAATACAGACTGGAGGCAGGGGTCCGTCAGGCGAGTTTAACGTCTCCGTGCTTGTTCAACTTATACGTCAACGGTCTGATAGAGGAGCTCAATAGATCAACAGTAGGATGTCATATAAATAACGAATGTGTTAATAACCTGAGCTACGCTGATGATATGGTTCTGTTGAGGGCGGTCAAGGCGCTTATGACGCTTGTCGGCATCTGTGAGTCATATGCTGGTAATCACGGTTTAGGTATAATGTCAAGAAAACGGAAGTTATGATTTTTAAATATGACAAAGGGCAAACATAATTCCTGAAATATTCCTATGTGGTTCGCGGCTGAGGATAGTCTCTAAGTTCAAATATCTCGGCCATATAATAGTTGATCGTCTGAGGGATGATGAGGACCTGGAAAGAGAATAGAGGAGGACTCTAGCTGCCAAGAGCAATATGTTGGCTCGAAGGTTTGCGCGTTGCTCAAGACAAATTAAAATCACTCTGTTTGTTGCATACTGCCAGGCGTTCTACACCAGTCATCTCGGGAAATTGTGTTAAAAGCACGCCTCGCGTACAATTTATTTACACCATTTTACAATTTATTTAACCCAAAGAATCAATGTTGCAATTCGGCGGGGAAATGCAGCCAGCGTTCTTGCCACTATTCCACGCGGACGGGACTTATATTCCTATCCTTAGTATTAATATTAATTTTATTTTATATTTTGTAAATATTTTTTTCGAATAAATGTTAAAAAAAATATTTTTTATGTTTCCCAATATAGCATCTGGTTGTCGCCTTAATGAACTTTGATGTGTGCCACAAAGGAACAAACAAACAGACGGGTAATAACAGTAGGTAACAAATGTCCTGTATAAAAATAACTAACAATGCCAGGTCTATCTTGTATTTGATCTCTTTGTATCACATATCGGTTATATAGTGGATATGCGGCTCACCCGCAATCAATAACTACAAGTATTTTTGACATCGTGACCTAATTGCTCAGCCCATTTTAATACCTGAACTTATCGGGAATTTGGATTTATATAATAAAAATCAACGCGGTTAGCAGTGGCGGATTTACCAGTTCCTTTCCATCGTCTAAACCCCAAACGGCGGAAATACCTAACTAATACCATGTTTGGTTTATTTGCGCAACTTGAGGTTCTCGGCAGTTCTTATTTGTTTCTTGATTTTTCATAAGAAAAACTTAAAATCCTTAAGTGTGATATTTTTAAATTTTAAGTTAATTAATAGATAATAAGACCACATACCAAATTAAGCAAGACGAAAAAAAATGACGTTGTTGTAGCGTGAGATATTTGCAATCATTCTTATCGCATTGTTGCAGTGTCGGATTTACAAATTTTCCGCTAGTCGGCTATAAAATTTTTGCCCCTACTGACCATTAAAATTCAATACGTTAGTTTAGTTCACAATCATAGTAGGTATATACATTTATAATGAAATTGCAACTTTATGATTTGTGTTCTTTCGTCCTTATTACATCGGCTTTTTTCGGTTATTAGTATGATTTTTGAAATGAAATATCGTTTATTTGCAATAAATACAGTACAGTGTTCACAAAACTTTAGTCAGGTATATTCTACCTGCAAGCAGGTGTGCAAATCTTTACTTACATACTAATATCATAATCACAACTACATTAAAACAAAAACAATATTAATTAACCTGTTTTGCACTCAAGATACTCTTTTACACTATAGGTCTAGTAGCCATTTCGTCAGTAGTAATTTGAATTTAAGGCCCTGCAATAATTTTATTTCGTCATGAAGCTTATTTATTATTTTCATTTATTTAGGCAACAAACAGTCAATATACACAAACAATATCACAGATAAACAAAATTGTCACTCTGGCTTGCAAGATACTAAAATTTAAAACTAATAAATAATATGAACCACTAAGGGGCCCCTTTGAAGGCTTTGCCGGCACGTGACAAGTTTAAACATCTGTGTAATAAATTAATAACAATAAGAAGACATTGAGAGCCAAAAATATTTTATACATAATAGAAGTTAAACACAAATACTATGGAAAGGAAAAAAAAACTGGATATAAAAATAAAAACAAGGATAGAGTAATAACGCAAACATGATTGATGATTGACCGCCTCCGTGGTCTAGTGGTAACAAACGTTGCCGTGAACTCGGGAGGTCGTGGGTTCGATTCCCACCGGGGGCAAGTTGTACATTGTATAATTTGTCTCGGTCTGGGTGTTTATATGTATAATATGTATATATTTTCAAAAAAAAAAAAGTATAATATGTAGTTTATCAACCATCTAGTTTCCGTAACACAAGCTACGCTTACCACGGAAACTAGATGGCGCTGTGTAACCTGTCTGGAAATATTTATATTTATATTTATGATATCAAAGATACTTAAATTAACAGATGCTATAATAGTAACTTATAAATACATACTTATAATACTAATTACGGATACAACAAACTACCAACCATCAACAGTAATTTTTGTATAAACTTGAATTAGAAATAAGTGATTTTATTATTTATCAACAATGAGATTGTAGTAGGATAATATTATCTAGCCAACTGAAATATGAAATGATGAATGCATAAATGCTTGGGACCCGGCAAGTTCAAGTTCAGAGCAGCGAAGAAAATACACTCCTCTTCACTACTACTATATATTATTGAATTGAATTACGGGGATAGTTGTGTCAGTTTCTAGATTATTTTTATGCTAAATATAATCCGTATATTATACGGATTACGGACGTAAGAGTGTTGTATACTGTGCATTACTAAAATATTTTAAAAAATGTCACTCGTTTTTTTGTTGTATAATAAATATATCGATGTATAATAATGTTTTTTTTATTATTGCTGTAAGATAAAAAAAAAATGGGCCAAATTCGCCACTGCATTGTTGTAATATCGCGCCAAAGTAATATCAAGCTAGAGTATTCGGAACAAAGTTTGGTGAACTGGTGTCCCATATAAGAGAAATGTTGTGTTTCTTATTTGTTTTTTCGTCAAGTTTTGGCCTAAATGAAGCGCGTGTTAGGGGTTGAAGTGTTTATTATACATTTCTTGATATGGTGTAAAAGTACTGTAGCGCTGATAAAACTGGCACATGTTTCTTCTATGGAGTTATGCTTCTTCTTTGGTATTATGTTTCTTATCGCTGTTGCGTTGATATTTAGTGTAAAAATCAGAAATTTACTTAAAGGGTTCGTGACTCCGACGATAGGATATCTGCGATACCGACATCCTATGTCTAGATATTGTAACATGCTGCGTTGATTATCCAACGCATGTGCGGTTGGTTGTAGTTGCTTTTATTCAGTCAGTCAGTGGAGTCGTCCAGGCCCGGATGGCTAATGCCCAAGCCCATTGGGGATGGGGACATTCCCCCGTTTTCCCCGACAGGATCGCAGCGGGTAATTCATGCACTTTCGCTGCGTGTGGCTCACGAGCCCAGGGGGTCTAGGTTCGACTACTTCAGCTCTTCTCCAGAAGCACTTTTCTAGGAAGCGGTCTTCCGAGGGGGGGCCGAGCGCAATATGGATATTCTAAAGATGCTTGAAGTGTCCGTTGTCAGCCCGATAGAACATACGTCTAGTCAGGCCGACAACGAACTCTTCAATAGTAGGAATTTCCAGATCTCGAGCTATGACGGAATTACGACGAACCACGGCGCTCGGAAGACCACTCTGAGCGATATGTTCTGCTGACTTTGGATCTTGTCCCTATTGGTCTTCGCCAGAAGGTGATGCTTTTATTACGTAGAGAATGCTACGGCACTCCCTTGTATTGAATTGCACTAAACTTGTATTTCGTCTTAAATTAAGTATTTTTATGAACCTCTTTACTATACGGGATACCTTTACGCTATTGACTCTATCTATTCACTGGTATTATGTTTGTAATCCTAATTCTTATAAAGATAAATCAAATCAAATCAAAATAATTTATTTCCGTATGGTTAGCACGTAACACTTAGATATTGTCAATACATACAAGCCAATAAATAAAAAATAAAAAAATAAAAACAAATAAAAAATATTACCATTGACCATGGCTGGACCGAACCTAACATCAATACAATAATTATAACTAAAACATTGTTGCCATAAACGAGGAATTTGTTTTTACTTACAGCTAGATACTTAATATTAAATTCGTGGCTGTAAAAAGGCCATGTCAGCTTACAATCTAAAAATAATGATATTTATGTCCATAAATATTAATTCGTGGCTGTAAAAGCAGATACTTCCTCTGTTGACCTCTTGGTCCGTTCTTACTTTATCAAAACCACAATACTCGACCATGTCATTGTCATGGCAATCCTATTCTCAATTAAAATTCAAATATAAAAAATCCGTAACCTTCACGTGCCGGTTACAGTATACTGCTCTGTCAAGAAAGTGTCATGGAAAGAACAAAATATTAGTCACTCATCCAAATTTATTTTATCACCTTCTATTTAGAAGTAAAGTATCTTCACAACCGTTTCTCTTTCGGGGTGGTCAGAAACCACGCTTATAAATAAGCGGATTCACATTTAGCCAACTTTACTATAGGCCAATAATGACAAGTGGCAAGCTCGTCGATGTCTCCAGCGTACCAAACTCGAGAAAATATCACAAATAAATTATATATTAATTGAATGTATTTATTTACATTAATAAATATTTTTGTGTCCCGACCAGGAATCGAACCCGGTACCTCCGAGTGTAAATCCACGGACTTAACCGCTAGACCACGGAGGCAGTTCTATTTATTTTATTTTATTTAAAAACTTTATTGTTTTGATAACAAAAGGCGTATGTAATGCCATTCTCTTACCATCAACTTTCGGGACATTGTATCAATTATGGTAGGTTTATAAAACAAACATAAAATAAAGAAAATTTAAATAATTTTGATGTTAATTTAAATAACGTACTTATAACTAAATAAATAAAAACATAATTTTAATACTTAAACTACATAATAATAATAAGTATGCTTATTCTAATTATGCTCCTTACGCCAACGAATAATCCAATCATCAAAACATTTTTTGACGCTTTTTTTTTAATACTGAACGCGACATACGAATGGGAGCAACTGACGCAAGTCACTTTCCATTATGATAACACCGGATTCAAGGCCTTTAGAATGCGTGTGCGGTCAGAGCACCTTAAAATATTCCTGAACAAGAAATTTTGGCCGCTCGGTGTTGTGTACCGCAAATATTCTATATTATTATATATTTATATATATTTTTTTTTCTGTTTTGTGGAAATCAACTTTTTTATTCGAAGGAATTAAGGTACATAAGTGAAATAAAATATTAATAAACTAAAAGCTTACATTTTAAAACATAAATGACTATTAATAAAAATGAACCTAATTAATAAATAAAAACTAAAATGAAGAAATATATAAAAAAAAAAGATTTTTTTATAAATGAAATTATATATATTATATTATATCCAATAGTAAAGTTGGCTAAATGTGAATTTCTTTGTAAGCGTGGTTTCTGACCACCCCGAAAGGGAAAACGGCCGTGATGATGATTATTTATACGTATGTTAGTTATAAGGTACTTTAACATTTAGCTATGTGTCATTAGTTGCTTGATAAAAAAATGATTTATTATTATAAAATTTAATTAAACATTATCGATGCATTAGTTATGAATATTATAACAGTAGCTACATTTTACTGCCAAACGCGAGAAATAGTAAAAAAATATTGGGTATGCAAAAACAAACGACCTTGAGGGCATTGCGGAAACCAAATGACATCAAAATCTTTTACCCATTCAGGTTTTTCAATAAAAAGTTTGCGTACTATCATCATGACTCGGAAATAAATGGTTGAAAAATGAATGGTTAAAAAGTTTTCTTTAATTTGTGTTATTGGACATGAATGTCGTGGCCTTGGCCAGGTTTTCATGGTTTATACGAATATAAAACTATACCGTGTGTGTAAAGTACAATTGTCGTGTTTGACTTGAAAGCAAAGCTCGCTTTTTTACTGTTTTTTTTAGCGAATGAAAACGCAAGTCGAACGTTTTTTTCGTTTTAGCATTATACTAGTAGAATAATTATTCCAGCGCATAAAAGTACTCAATATAGCCGAAATTGTTATGCAATGTCAACAAAGATATTTAATAAGCTTCCAGTTACTATAAGGGAGCTGCCACTAAAACTGTTCAAATTAAGAGTCAAACAAATGCTGGTTAATAAATGTTTTTATTCGGCAAAAGAATACCTAGACACTAAGCTCGACAAAGTCATGTTACTAAATAAATATTTGTTTGCTAGAAATAGCAAAGCATGTGATATAATTACATAATTATATATTTATTATTATTATTTATTGAATAACCGGTTTGTACTCTTACTTCCAACATGTTTTTGTTGTTTAATAATTAATACTAAAAATCACCCCTACTAAAGCTAGTCCTCACATGACAGGATGTCCTAGTGTGCAGACCAGAGGTTTATTGTTGTTACTCCTTTTACTTACCTTAATTATGTTTTTTTTTTTTACTTTGTACTTATGATGAATAAATTAATTTGAATAATAACAATTAATAATTACATAACCTACCATGTTTCTGACAAATTAATTATTTCATTTCATTTAAAGCGAAATAAAGTAAAAAAAGCGCTTAAAGCTACAAGACACACACAAACAACATTCGGCATTTGATATGGCACAATGGTGAAAAAAAAAAAAAAAACTTTGTCTGTAGCTGAAATCGTATTGTGCGGCAGAGAGAACGCTCTGTACAAAACCGTACTTCTATTATGGTTATTACCGTAAAAGATATAGAAAGAAAGAAGAAAGAAAGAGCCAGCATCATAAACATTTATTCGAAAAAAATATTTACAACATATAAAATAAAATTTATATTAAGGATAGGGATATAAGTCCCGTCCGCGTGGAATGGTGGCAAGAACGCTGGCTGCATTTTCCCGCTGAATTGCAATACTGATTCTCTGGGCGAAGAAAGAGCCAGCCCTCTTGTCACGCGGTGTTATGTCTTTTAAAAACTTTTTTGCGTTTGGACCCCATGGGCCTGGGCCCAGTTTCTACAGCAAACGGCACAAATATGTAATCTTTTAACATACTTACATACTTGCGCCGCTTGCTGGACTCCGCATTTTCCGCCGCGGCTCCCGCTTTATGCGCTGTCCCTCTGAAAATGTAGGAACTTTCAAAATTCAACGTTTTTTCTTCGTGTATACCAAAACTAAGATTCCGATGCATTTTATATAAAAGAATTGGAAAGTAAACCGTTTTGGAGTCCACGGCCTTTAATGTGTAAAAAGCCCTGGTAGATTTTCACGTCGTGGCTGAAACTATAATACGGGCTCTTGCCAACATTCAGGCTCTAGCTATTCTGGATCCACTGCAATAGTCCGCGATGATGGTAAGAGACGTCCCCTGGAAGCGGGGACAGGCCTGAGTGTGGGATGCCACTTGTGTCGTCGATACTTTGGCTTACACCTCAGGGGAACAGCACAAAAAGCGGGAGCCGCAGCATATATATTTTTTTGTAATTACCACAAACAACTAAGGCTGAGTTAAATCAAATTCATTTTTTTTATTTTAAAGGTCAGCCGTAAGCTGGTACAATAGACGCCATTTTAAATTTAATCGTTACATTTACAGAGACTTTACATTTACTCAGTCTAAATATCTAAAGACATTTGTAAAATTCAAGTTGATATTAATAGAGAAGAATGATATTAAAAAAAGTTAGTTACTCGTATTATGGCCAGTTCGCTCAAGGATCTTAGCGGAATGTTGAACGGCTTAAACGTAGCTCCACAGCGGGCTGGTCCCGAAATGAACTTGGACAAGACGAAAGTCATGTTCAATGATCATGTCAAGCCGAGGCCAATCTGCATAGGAAACGCTACTCTCGAAGTTTCGAAATTACGTCGACGTCGGGCAGACTATCCAATTAGGAGCAGCCAACTTTAGCAAAGAAGCCGACAGACGCAATTAGCTAGGATGGGCGGCATTCGGGAAACTCCGGCACATCCTCTCATCGTATATCTTACAATGTTTGAAGACGAAGGTCTTTAACCAGTGCGTCCTCCCGGTAATGTCGTACGGAGCAGAGACGTGGACACTAACGATGGGTTTGGTCCATAAATTCAAGGTCGCTCAGCGAGCCATGGAAAGAGCTATGCTTGGTATTTCTCTAATGGATAGAATTCGAAACTTTGATATTCGTCAGAGAACGAAAGTTACTGATATAGCTTTTAAAATTAGCAAGCTGAAGTGACAATGGGCCGGACACATCTGCCGCAGAACCGGCGATCGATGGGGCAAACGGGTTCTAGAGTGGAGACCACGTACGGGAAGACGCAGAGTGGGACGATCCCCCGCCAGATGGAAGATGACCTAAAGAAGTTCGCTGGTGGGAGTTGGATGAGGGTAGCGAATGATCGCGTTAAGTGGCGAGCCTTGGGGGAGGCCTACATCCAGCAGTGGAGAGATACAGGCTGATGATGATGATGATTAATAGAATCAGGACTCACGTATATAACTTATTTTGTAAAAAAATATTGACTGTACCACTGTACCACTGTCTTCTTGTTTTTTAAAAATATTTAAATACTATCATTTTAGCACACAGGGAAAGTGGAAGAATATTCTGTTTGTTGCATGTGGGGAAAAAAACTTATCATTGGTATCATTTTAAAATGCTACACAAGCGCCACGGCTATCGGACTTGAGTGACTTTAATCTGCCGGTTTCTGACACAATTCACAAATATATTATTTTTAAATCCTCAATGACAAACTTTTAATTATATTAAACCAAACAGATTAGAACATTAATGGCAATGGCGCAAAGAAAATTTAAGTTTTGTCCCTGTTCTCCCCATTTACGGTATACATTGTAGGTATACCTAACATTTTCATTTGTAACTTATTTCTGAATCAAAATAATAGAGCGCTTTTAGCAAAGCATTCTAAAACTACTTGGGCTTTTCCCAAATTTATTTATAACAATTCAATATCAATTTCCAATGGAAGTTTCGAATCAATCTTGGGAATACTCATAGTTGTATGGACAGAAGGAATTCCCTGTAGAAATCTCGAAAAGGTAAATGTATCTAAAATATTACTCCATGTTGATCTTGATTTTTTTACCCTTAGGGCGCGTTCCCTCCGTGTCATGTCGTTAGATTATTGAGTTGTTTAATAATAATAATAATGATAATAAATCGTTTATTATTAGGTAACTAATGGCCCTTAGATAAATAAATACCTTACAACTAACTACCACATCTCTGAGTATCGAACAAAATTAAAGTGGCTACCAATTCGCTGTCGCAGGAATCTCCGAATTCTCTGTTAACTATTTTCTATAAATTTGCCTATCTCTCTTCATTCCATGATAAGTCTCTTCACTTTTCTCATAGCTCTGTTCTCTCCATTCCCTCTCACCATACTGGATTTATGGCCAACTCATTTGCTGTTGTCGCCGCAAATCTGTGGAATGAACTACCGGTAGAAATCCGACAAGCATCCAACCGAAAAATGTTTAAAAAAATGGTGACATCGCATTATTTAAATGGTTCATAAGTTATGTATTGGTATCATAGATATGTATTATTAGTATTTATATAGTAATATAATTGTATTTATATGTATATAGATTTTTTTATTATTATTATATATAAATATTTGCACCTATCTTACATTTGAAATGGTCCACATTGTCCCTAAGGTTGGCTGTCAGATAATGTCTAGCGGCATTGAGTCCGCCCCTTGTATAAAGTGCAATAAAGTTTTAAATAAATAAATAAATAACTCGTGTTGCCCAATCTTAACTAAGACATACCAAGACTAACAGTCTTAGTAATGGGCTTGCGCAAGAGTCTCGCAAGACTCTTCCTCAGTCATTTTTGTCCTAATTTTGCTAAAAATGGCCATATTTTCTTACTTATTATATATATTTAATTGGTAACTGTTTCGTAATTCAAGGTCGCTCTCTGCGAGCCAAGTAAAGAGCTTGGTATATCTCTAATGGATAGAATTCGAAACGTTGATATTCGTCAGAGAACGAAAGTTACTGACATAGCTTTTAAAATTAGCAAGCTGAAGTGGCAATGGGCCGGACATATCTGCCGCAGAACCGACGAACGATAGGTCAAACGGGTTCTAGAGTGGAGACCACGTACGGGAAGACGCAGATTAGGACGACCCCCCGCCAGGACAGATGACCTAAAGAAGGTCACTGGTGGGGGTTGGATGAGGGTAGCGAAAGATCGCGTTAAGTGGCAAGCCTACATCCAGCAGTGGAGAAATACAGGCTGATGATGATGACTGTTTCGTGTCTGTCTTTTTTAGGAGGTGAAAAAATCCTTACAGCAGATGACTTGAAATATCTCCAAAACTTGCTAGTATTCCGATGTGGCACTGGCAATTTTTTTTGTTACCTACAGAGTTTTCGTACACATTTTCGTCAACAAGATCTATAACCATTTTAAAATTAAAGTAAATCACACCAGTAGTTCGCAAAATACTAGTTTGCGGACAGACACTAAAGTCTTACAAGGTTTCCTTACTACAATTAGAAACAAAAATATATTTTCAGTCAGAGCAAGAGTCTTGCGAGATTCGTGCGCAAGACCAAGATTAGGAGCGAAAGAACAAGACCGAGACCAGCTGTTCTCATGCAAGACTTGAGACCGGCAACACTACAACTAACATACATATAACTCGGAATGGCGAGACACAAATTTTAAGGCCTATCGCATTCTTGTGCGGTCGGATAAAGTAAAAAAAATCTTGAAGAAAGATTTCTGGCCGCAGGGCGTTGTGTTTCGTCGATACATAGGTTCATTTGGGCCTACGAAATGCACCACGGAAGATGCGACAAGGCCTACCGCAGCACCGAACCCTCGTGAACCACCTAAGAGGACCCCGGCGCCGATCCCCACTGCAGCAGTCAGCCTTCGTTAGAAGGTGGTCGCCGTACCCAATGGGTACTACTTTGACCACAATAAGATGAAGATGCGGAAGCTGTAGTGCAGTGTATATTTATATTATATATAAGTATTTTAGTTTTTAAGGTATATATTCATAGGCCTTTTGTATATTCATTTTGTTGCCTGAAAATAAAGATTATTATTATTATATTATTAGTATATAAAAAATGAATATTTCGCCATTTTGCACGGATATATAAAGCCCCAGTTTTTGTTAGGTAAATTATTTTACTGTAGATATTGTTAGTCAAAAGTGGTGTTGTTTTGTTTAATAATGTGCTACAATGTAAATAATTGTGGAAAACGATAAATTTTATTTTATAATATGGGGCATAAGTTGGTGCTGCGTGAAGCAAATCCACGAATGTATTTGTGGTACAGAACACCGAGCGGCAGAAATTCGTTGTTCGTTCGTTACTCTTTGGTTATGCTGTCTGTCTCGGTTCCACAAATACCATACATACATACATATTTATCTTTACGCCAAATCCCTTGCGGGGTACGCAGAGACAATTGAGCGCCACATGTCACAATCACGACATACCTCTTTCGCCTCTTCAACATTCATCAACCTCTTCATACATGCCCTTTTGTTTCCATGGTTATTTAATGCACCTTCAGCTATTGTTTTATTTATATGATCGTGATAGGTGAGTCTAGGTCTGCCAGGGCCGCTTTTACCCACAACTTTCGCATTATATATCTGGTTCGTCAATCTCTCTCCGCTCATCCTTTCTACATGACCGAACCATCGGAGCATACCTTTCCTTATTTTTGTCCCTATGCTTTCTTTCATACCTACCTTTTTGCGTATTTCATCATTACGTAGCCGTATATCCGACGGAACGACTTCATTTCTACTGCATTAACTCTACTCTCATGTATATTCTGACATATCCACGTTTCGCTTCCATACATAAGTGTTGGTACCAACATGGCATTGTGTATGGCGAGCCGAGCTTTGTCACTGACATTTCGACTCGCGATCAGTGACCCCAGGGCACCGTTAACACTATTTCCCGCGTTCACTCTTCTTTCAACATCCCTATCATACTTCCCATCCGCAGTGAAAACACTGCCCAGATATATAATTTCGTTTACTTGTTCTACAGTTTCATCATCAATCTTTATCCATCCACAAATACCAGAGCTGGTGTTGCAGCGGAACAAGCGCAGATTAGCAAGCGTCGAAAATATGATACTATTTGCAATAGTTACTTTTTTTTCGACATTTGCTGTAGAAACGATGGGGCCGTGGGGATCGGAACTTAAAGCCTTTTATAAAGAAATTGTTCCAAGGCTCATAGACGTCTCTGGTGACAATAGGGCTGGCAGTTTTTTCTTCCAAAAATTAAGTATCCTAATTCAAAAGGGAAATGCTGCTAGTTCATTGGGCACCATGCCACAAGATGTATTTTTATTTTCTATGTATTATTATTATTATTTAGGTCAAATTTAGATTTTGTTAATATAGTTTATTTAATATTGTAATTCTTTTATATTGTTTGTATATTACTTCGAATAAAAACTTATGTGATTGTATTATTGTAAAAAAAAAACAAATACCAACTTATTAAATCGTTAAAAAAATTGCGAGAGAGGTGCAAACCTTAACAAAAAGAGTAAAATAAACGGCTATAATTAAGACAAAGACATTTAAAATTGTGAACCTCTTTAAAATTCAAGTTTCAAAGGAAATTGTTCTATAATTTCATTTGAATAGGAAAAAAATCGCTGACAAAAAGAAAAACGAGGTAAATGAAAGATAAACACTGCATAATAGTAGAATAATGTCTTTAGCGACTGCTCATGACAAGACTCCATTTTTCTTTATATTCCCCACAAGCGTCTTATAGTCTAGGAGTCAACTGTAAAAATATATTCCTCATCAGATACTTTTTTAATAATAATAACGTTTATTTCCCAGATCGATTTTACATAGTTAAATACAATCCAATCAATACAACTAATAGAAAAAAAGGTAAAAACTAAAAACTAAGTATATATTTGTAAAATAAAATTAAAAATAAATAAAATCAAAATCAAGCATCCATACTGGGAGTATGATAGTCTCTCCATAGTTGGTGCAGTGGACTACCCGGCCAGTCACGTACAGCTGACTTAAATACGTGTGATCTGATGCCCGCTGTTCTCTGTCGCATTAGTGCGGCCCAGCCCGGAGTGCGTCCTGTGCAGAACATCTCGCTAGCACTGCACCAGCGAGGTAGATGAAACGTAGCTCGCCAACAATCATTGTATTGGGCTAGGTCTATTTTATTTTCGACGCCTGACGATCCAGGCACTACAAGCAGAAAACCTCAAACGGCAGAAATACACCCAGCTTATAACACGGCGAACAAGTGCCTTCTGTTAAGGTTTTAGTCCATAGGCGCCTTGGGGTCTCCTTAGGAGGCCTCACGGTGATTCGGGCATGCGACCTTGCGGTGGCCCTTCAGGCTGGGGTCGTATCGTCAGGCGTTTTTGCGATTTACCGCCTTAAAAAATAAAACCAGCTTAGCTTATTGCAATATATGTTTTTGCGCCGTTTGGAGTTGAAACACACGGGCCCTTGGGGACCAAGTGCGCAGGAAATTTTTAAGGCGTTGCGTTGTCAAAACAACTCGTCAACACCTCAGGAGACTAGAGGGCATCCTTAGCAAGGATACAGGTAGTGATTTAGAGCAATATTTATATATATATATTTGTTTTTACTTAATTTATTTTTTTATTTTAGTTATTAGTAATAATATTATTATAGTTATTGACTGCCTTCGTGATCTAGTCCATGTCCGTGAATTTACACTCGGAGGTACCGGGTTCGATTCCTGGACTAAAAAAATGAATAATTTATTTGTGATATTTCTCGAGTTTGGTACGCTAGAGACATCGACGAGCTTGCCACTTGTCATGCCTATAGTAAAGTTGGCTAGAGATGAATCCGCTTTATTTAAAAAAAGCGTGGTTTCTGACTATCCCGAAAGGGATACATTCGCTTTGATACTTTACATTGTATAAGAGCACGCCTTCATACCACATCGATCTATGGCGCGAGATTAGTTGGCAGCTTAAGGATGCTGTGCTCGCCAATGTTTGGCAGTTTGCCTTACATCTATTCTAAAGGTAACGCCACACATTTTGACAGTCATCTAACGGGTGTCCCAACAAAAGCGCCGAATTTAAATTTGCCGCCATTTTGTTAATAAGATTTTTGTTGTCACGTGATTTAAGAATATGGAACCAACAACGTTTAATTATTGTAATAACACATTACAAATATTGTATTTTTGCGATAACAGTTCGGCAATTAAGTACATCAAGTTTTCGGTCGCAATAATGCGCCAAATGAATCGACAGTGATGCGTTTAATTGCAAAAGAGATTGCCCAAAACCAGGCCCCAACTTTTGTGCAGCGTGCTTTAACTAAATACAATTCAATAATCATAACAATTAATTGTGTTTTTTTAAAATTTAATTATAACATCTCTTTTACCCTAGCATTAAAATATAATTTAATTAAATAGTCAATTGGTTAAAATGTATGTATGAAATAGTTACAAAGCACTATTTAATACGATTAGGTTCTTTATTATGACCAGGTACTTTATTACAGATAAAACACTGAATTTTAAATCGGCGGGATCGAAACTATGTAATTAATAACGTAAAAAAAAGTTTTAGTCAAGTGTCGTTATGCTAGGGTAAAATAAATAAAAAAAAATGCAGATTATGAAAACACAATATATTAACTATGAAATGAAAAAGGAATCATTATGACACGTGAACATTTTATTGGGCCCATTTCTCTAAGAAATCTGGGCATTCTCATTTGGGACCAAATTTACGCTGATGGATCATTAGTTCTTCGTTGTCCTTGTTGGCACTTATAGCCATAGAAAGATAACCTGTGGCCAATAATCTAGGAACTTCTAATCGGCAACGTGGTCCTGAATTAAACATTTCCAGAAGCACTATGCAACAAATTTTGGTAATAGTTCTGCATTTGCACGCGTACTAGGTTCAATTGGTGCAAGAAATGAAGCCAATTTTGACTTAAAAATCAAATCCGGCGATCTTGTTAGGACAACCTATATAATACCGTCGCTTAAGTTTTAACACCGCATAACTAAAATAAAATTTAGTATTTAAAAAAAAAAACTTTTATTGGTATCACTCTAAAATTCAACACAAGCGCAATGGCTATAGGACTTGAGTGGTGGTTCCGACTCTTGTAATAATGTCAAACAAATGTGTCCGTCCCTGCTAGCTAAACTTTAAGCTAAGCTAGCCTTTCTACTACTGGTAAATATAGCTAGCCCAATATTATGATAACGTTGTACCTGGCAATTTATTTATTTATTTAAATCTTTATTGCACAAAGTACAAAGACGGACTTAATGCTGCTAGGCATTCTATGACAGTCAAACCTTCAGGACAACAAAAGCAATTAAACAATGAAAGGTAGGTGCAATTACAGGCTTAATTAGACAATATAATGACATATTTATTTTTTTAAATTCTTTAATGCACTTAAAAATAGTACAGAGACGAGCTATAATGCTAGTAGGCATTCTTTACCAACTAACCTTGGGGATCGAGTAAGGTGATAGGCAGTATGAAAAAAAAAAGAAATTTTAAAAAATATAAATTAATACATACTTAGATACCTTAATAAATAATATTTACATATCTACATAGTAATACTACATGCAAATACTCGTACATACATATAAACTACACATATAAACAATAATAATATACATACATATAAATAAATGTACTATCTATTTCCTCTATATTAAAAAAGGCCGGTTCGTTTAAAAGCACATCAAATATTAGCATTAAACTAAATAATAACTATATATATGGCATTTGGGGTTCAAACAATGGGGGTATATTCTCTTGATACCCACAAATTCATAAAAGAGCTGGGTAAACGAA
This sequence comes from Tinea semifulvella, assembly GCA_910589645.1. Lineage (NCBI taxonomy): Eukaryota > Metazoa > Arthropoda > Insecta > Lepidoptera > Tineidae > Tinea > Tinea semifulvella. The sequence goes on from OU342596.1 coordinate 5,362,858, forward strand.
TTTTTCAAGAGTGTGGCGATCCCAATTGCCATAACTACCTAAAACAGAATATTTCGATTATAATTCAACGAGGAAATGCGGCGAGCGTTTTAGGTACCCTCCCTGGTGGTAAGCCCTTAGTTTATTTTGTAGAACAGTTTTAATTTCATAGGTATTTTTAGTTTAGTTTTATTTATAATTAGTTTTTTAATCTATTTTATTTTAATATTTTTGTATCTACTTCGAATAAATATAATGTCTATCTGCATACTATCTATAACCATATCAAATATAATATAATTATCAGCAACGCCAGAAATAAACTAAGTTTATCATGACTTCATGAAGTGTGTATATACAAGTTTTATTTATCGTGTTGTGCAAAAGCTGTTAATCCTCACATAAAGATTTTGTTTAAAATTTAATCCTTGTTGTCTTAACTGTGCCTAATTTGATTCATTAATTCAATGTTTGTGAAATAAACATGGGAATTGAGAAATGGATACATGACTTATTGTTTGGAAAAACATATGTTATTTAAGTAATTCAGTAAGTGTAATTAGAGCTAATTGACGGTAAAATAATTTACTAAAATATTTATAAATTAGGTACTTATTTATTTTCTGTTTTTTTTTTATTAACTGCCTCCGTGGTCTAGCGGTTAAGTCCGTGGATTTAGACTCGGAGGTACCGGGTTCGATTCCTGGTCGGGACACAAAGATATTTATTAATGTAAATACATTTAATTAATATTTAATTAAAATATTTATTCGAAGTAATATACAAACAATATAAAAGAATTACAATATTAAATAAACTATATTACAACAAAATCTAAATTTAACCTAAAATAATAATAATAATACATAGAAAATTAAAATTAAAATGAAAATCAATAAAACTTTGAAGGCGGTTTTGACTGCACTATAGGAATTGTTTTTTTTTTTTTTGCAAGAAATTGCGTAAAGTGGTAATCTGTTGGAGCAAGATCTGGGGAGTATGGTGGGTGTCGGAGAAAATTTTCACTAAATTCTATACACAAGCCAAAATTTGAAATAAATTTGAATTTGGATTTCCTTTATAAGCGCCAAATGTTTGAAATTAAAGTGGCTATTAAACTTTTTAAACTTTCGCGCAAAATCATAAGTGGGTAGGTTTACATCTAACGCCCAGTATGTTCGAGACTACACCGCATAACTCCAGTCGACCCGTGACCACGGCCAATGCAACTTAGCTGAAACGTCGGGAGAAATATACCTCTAAGATAAATCGCGTAAAGACCCGTTAAAATTATAAAAACTATTAAAATGGTCAGTTCGATAAAATGACAGTTTCATATGTAAGGACCCAATATATGAAAGTGAAATTTTATTTCCTAAAAAGTTAGTACAATCAGACTTGTAAAAAATCTTGGAAAATATTAATTGTGCGAGCGAGTTTTTAACTCTGATCTGACGATATCATGAAAGTTCATTCACAAACTCCAGTCTATTTAATATTAAAAGCAATTGTGTGTTTAGGAACGCAGCCTATTATTATTATTAGACTTGTGTGTTGTGCTGATAAGAGACACAAAGCGACCTGCGTCTTTGTTAATTGATATACAGATTGCCCTGGTTTAAAATCAGGTTAGACTGAGATTTACCTATAGAATTAGAATTTAATTTGCTAAAGATCGACTAAGAATTTGGCCTACTTTCGTCATGCTGGCCAGAGGAGTTGGCGAGGCATGTTTATTTTAGATTAGAAAAGATTTTGCAAACTTTGCCCGACCAATAGCCTGTTCACCGAGAGTTGATAAATATTACAAATACAAATCGTTTATTAGCACAATAAGAATATTGATTCGTTATGATGCCCTGTCTCCTGCATGATCTGAGCTGTATAACAATTCTTCCAATAATGAACATACAATTTAGAAGAAAATAAAATAAAAAAAGTTACAAATTTAGTATGTGAGTGTGGGTGCAATGTCTTTATATGTGTGTGTGTGTGTGTGTATGTATAGGGGAGGGAATGTTTGCTTGTGTGTTTGGGATTTATAATTTTGCCTAGTGAGTTACAATAACGTCTCGAGTCTGGGTATGTCAGAATACGCATGAGAGTAGAGTTAATGCAGTAGAAATGAGGTCGTTGCGTCGGATATGTGGCGTCACCTTGACGGATCGCATACGTAATAACGAAATACGCAAACGAGTAGGTATGAAAGAAAGCATAGCGACAAAAATAAAGAAAGGAATGCTCCGATGGTTCGGGCATGTCGAAAGGATGAGTGAAGAGAGATTGACGAACCAGATATATAATGCGAAAGTTGTGGGTAAAAGATGCCCTGGCAGACCAAGACTCACCTACCACGATCAAATAAATAAAACAATAGCCGAAGGTGCAATAAAAAGCCATCGAAACAAAAGGGCATGTATGAAGAGGGTGATGAGTGTCGAAGAAGCGAAAGAGGTTTGTCGAGATCGTGACAAGTGGCGCTCAATTGTCTCTACCTACCCAGCAAGCGATTTGGCGTGAAGATATGTATGTATTTATGTCTCGAAATAGCGACTGTATGACAGGCGTAGCTTATCGCCGCGCGTACCGAGTATCGTGGCACGCAGTTGTTGACAAGCGCGGCGCCTAGTAGGCGAGCGGCATCGGTTATTAATTTTTGTCATTTCTCGGCAAATAGACTATAGATACCGCCTCCGTGGTCTAGTGGTAACAAACGTTGCCGTAAACTCGGGAGGTCGTGGGTTCGATTCCCACCGTGGGCAAGTTGTACATTGTATAATTTGTCTCGGTCTGGGTCTTTATATGTATAATATGTATATATTTACAAAAAAAAAAGTATAATATGTAGTTTATCAACCATCTAGTTTCCGTAACACAAGCCTCGTAGCTTACCACGGAAACTAGATGGCGCTGTGTGACCTGTCTGGAAATATTTATTTTATTATTTATTTATATGGTATTTAGGACGGGCGCATCGCATTCTAATCTATATCAACCGCAACCATTTTACTCGAAAAAAACGTATATTTTTGTAACCATTTCTATCTGTTGTGGTTAGTTTGATAACGCGTTGACTTAAAACCAGTTGCAACGAGAACCGTTTCCGCAACTAGTTTTCGTTCTCTGGAAAACGATTGCGTAATATCTCTAGCAGTGGAGTTTTAGGACTCCGCATACTGGGGATGTGATGACATCACAATCAGAAGATTGAGCAAAGTATATTCTTTATTCTTAGTGTATCACCGTACTTTAATTGGTTAAGTCAATATAATTTAAAATTGTACACAATATATATTTAACGTTAAAATATCTGTCTTGCCTGGAGAGTGCAATGTGAAGACAAGGAACAGACTGGTATTATCATAGGAACATCAACACAATAACAAAAAATAACCAAAAATATAGGTACCTATATTGAATATAAATATATCTACTATAAGAACGGTGTGTCGATTTCATCTTAGAATAGTTTTGCTTTCGTTGCGTTATTATTGTTTAGTTTTTCTTTACCATTATAGCAAGCTTATTATTCATTGTTAAAAGTCTACTTACAAATACTTAAATAAGTTTTTGTGTTCTGATAAAAGAGTGTAGTTATTTATTTCTATAGAAAAATCCATTGTTGTTTTTTAGACGAGGTGAATACATTCTTTTATACATGATTCTTTACCTTAGATAGTTCATCTAGATAGAGTCATGTGATACGTATATCGTACACTTTTACCCCGCGTTCGTTTTATAGCATTTCCAACATCTCCGTAGCAACTTCATAAACCAGCGCGAAATGTCGTTTTTGTTAAGAAATACCACTTTTTTTAACAATGCTGACATTTCTTAAATAAAACGAGCGGTGAGGCTACTTTTTGACACGTATTTTCGTTCATGTTTTATCATACCATGGCATCCAACACACATGATATTATTATTGTCTTCGAATTTATTACATAAAATCGTTTAAAATACCTTTTTAACAAATATAATAGAAAACTATAAAGTATATAAAAATGGTAAACAAACCATTTTATATGTTAATGACATCTGTCAAAAAGTAACATCAATAACCCTACTTTCAACACGGTACTGACATGCGAAATTAGCATCAAATGTTGGAATTTTCATTAAACGAACGACTTGTGCTAAAAAAGTGGTATTTTCATGCTAACATTTCTTAAAACGAACGCGGCCTTGTGTACCTAATTTTAGTTTCAATTTTTTTTTAACAGGTCTGTTAAGCATTGTATGGAGTGAACTACACGCGATCCTAATAGCATATTAATTGGATTATACTTTTGAAAAATGTAGTACGGTTACTTAAAGCATGTATCCGGTTCATCTTTTGTCAACGGAAATATGATCACATCTCTGAGTATCGCGCCAAGTTATACCGGTAACTCTAAGGTATTTTGGTGCACAAAATGGCGTCGATTGTACTAGCTGACGGTTGACCTCCAAAATATATTTCACTACCTACATTCGACAGGCGCGGTGGTGGCTCGGTTGTAAGAACGTGTTCCTAAAATCCTACAAAGATCGGTTTAAACCCACTCGGCATGTAACATGAGAATTGCACTTATTCATGACATTTTTCAAAGATTTACAAACACCATTGTTCCCGTGCCTCGGAGAGCACGTTAAGCCGTCGATCCCGCTTCCACTAATACCAACTTGTGGAATCGTTAATAAATTATCATTCATAATTTACATCATATCCTCGCCAAGCCGTCTGGCCAGCGTGGCGAGTGTAGGCCAAATTCTCCAGATATATGTTCTGGAAGGCTCATCTCCAGCAGTGGAGGTCTAGGACGCTGTGTTCTAGGGGCTGTAATGTTACATTCGAATCAGAAAAAAGAAAATTAAGTTCTCAGATTTGTGGAGATTATAATAATTATGTTAAGGCCGTTTAATTTAAAATGAGATTAGAAAACTTCCGACTTGCGAATGCAAAAACTTGGAGAAAAAAATAACCGAGCGCTTTAATTTTAAAAATTATCTTCACGGCCAGGGCTAATTAAATTTTAATTTATACGGCACATTGACGTCTGTTTTAACTTTAAGCGTTACAATCACAGATTATGGTGCAGGCTAATTCATTTTGTGACGAGTGTGTGTTTATTGGCATTTGACATCATTGCAAATGGCACATACTTTTAACTAGAGATTGCAACCCGTTGCCCTTTTAGACATCCATCGGGCCCGGCCATTCATACCGGGTCCGGTGACCGGGCCCGGTAGGTACGAAAACTGCGGCACGGAAGCCCCAACTTGTAGAAAACTGGCATGGCAAGCGCCGCGAACCGCGATGTTGCCGTTCTGACGCGCCAATGGCCGCTCTCCATTCCTCTATATAGTTGTTTTTAATAAAGCTACCAATGTTCATTTATCTAAGTTGATAAGACAAGTTTAGTACATTAGGCTGCGTTATTAGTTTATTATTCTAATACTATATTTTCAAATAGTTACATTAGTATTAGTAATTAACTTTCAGCAAGCAGGTCTTTCTCTTTACTCTGTATAGTATTAGTAATTAAATTACGGGCGACTTCTTACATAATTTGACTACTTTTCAAACTTTTTCTCGAAATCCTCTAAATCCAGGCATTTTATTAGCGCGTGGAAGATCATTTTTATCCTAAACTTAATTGGTAACACTAATGTTACTATTCCGTTCATAAGTGAAACTAACTAATTCTCTATTAAAAACTCGTGATTTTGAGACTGATTAAGACTGATTTGCTGGTTTAAAATAAATATTATTCCGTAACCTTAAATCATTGTATTTTTCCTCCATTTACTTAAAGCAACTTTTCATAAAATACTTCAAAGGTTTCATCCTAACACATCAACCGGTTGGCGGCGAATGTGACCGGACCCGGCAGGGTTGAAAAACATACCGGGTTGCAATCTCTACTTTTAACGAGAACAACGACTGATAGTGGTAATTTGCCTAGTCTGCCGGGGCGGGGAAGTATTCACCGTTCGTGCCGATAAACCCAGTAAAGTGTATCCACACGTTTCGAGATCAGGCTCGAATTGCCGTCATGCTCAGTCAAGCCGGCATAGTGTTAGGGACTGATGTCTGTCATTAGCGTCTGATTCCAGTTGCTAACATTAATGGACCTCGCGTGTCACTTACCATCAAGCGCAAGGTAACATATTTTATTTATTTATTTATTTAAAAACCTAATTTTTTATTTTATTTATTTATTTATTTAGTACACACAGCAGTACATATATTATCACACACATAACATAGTATAATTATAACTTATCTAATATATGTACCAATTAGGTGTCACAGCATTCACCAATATAAAAAGAAAAAGAAGAAATTAAAAACTTATTACTGTTAAAACAAAAACAAAAAAAAAAAAAATAACAAAAACTATCAATTTAACAAAAACTATCAAATTTACAAAATAAAAATATGACTTCTAAAATAAAATTATACATTTATCTCTTTCTCTTTTTTATTAGAACTAATAAGGAAACATAAAAATTGCACAAATTTGGTACCCTAAAAAAAAAAAAAACTAATACACTTGTTAAATAAATTACAAGCTACTCAAATATTGATGGTTTGAAATGTTCGAGAACGTTTTTTCTGAATACATTGTAACGGTTATTGCACTATGTACAAAGGCGGACTTAATGCCGCTAGGCATTCTCTGACAGCCAAACCTTTAGGACATTAGGACAGTTTTCATGGTAAGTAGGTGCAATAATAGATATAAAATAACAATTTATAAAACAAATACATAAAAATAATAGAAGACAAATTTCTAAGCATTCCATGGATTCACCGTGCGGGTGCCGGGTCCATCGTGTGTGGGTAAGAGCTGAGAAGAATGGTGTCTCGGGCTTGCGACCGACAATTGGCTGGTTTAAGAAAAGGAGGCCTCCTTTTTTTTCTATTTCGCGATAATACGCTCACCATCCACCATTCTACTTCTCTCCCTACCCAACCAAATACTGTATGATTCCGTTAGTGCCGTCTTGGAAGCTCGTTCCATAAATGTATTGACGGCAGACCTGCTTAGGCCCAATTCTTTCAGTAAGTGATACAAAGATTTTGCTGGAACTCCTCTTGCACCAACTTCCACTGCGTAAAGCTGAGTCTTGAACCCGTTCCTGATCATTTCTTCTGTGAGATCATAATATTTATTCGACTTCATGTTGTGGTCTTTTGGAATATTTGATTCCCACGGAACGGTAAGTTCAATAAGGATAACTTTTTTCAAGTTCCGAGAAAACACTAAGATGTCTGGCCTATAGGCTGATACAGCTAGTTCATCTGGGATCCTATAATGGTGTTCAAATGTATCCATGAGAATTTTCCAGTCTGATGCGGCGCCAAGGATCGAGGTGGGCTTGCATTTAGTTTTCGTGCTTTGCCCTTCCTTTACAAATGTGGTCAAAGTTTTATTTGTAGTCAGTCCCTTTCTGGCTCTTGCAATAGAAAGACTTACTGCTTCACGGATAACACCTAGGACTTTGTCATGTCGGCGTGAGTAATAGCCCTTTTCTAAGAGAGTAACGCACCCTACAAGTGTGTGTCTAGCAGTTCCTATGGCAGCACCACACAATGTACAGTTCTTTTCCGTAGCTTTTCCCCACCTTACCAGATTACTCTGGTCCGGTAGGGACATTTGAAAAGCGTTTAGGTAGAACTTTAGCAACGCCGGAGACCAATCGTACATTAGTGTGCGCCACTTTAGGGCTGGAGGGATGCAAAAATCGCCCAAAGTTAGCCAGTCATTTTGAACTTCTAGAGTCATCGCGTGCACTCTGTATTCATGCTCTTCATCTTTCCTGAGGAAGGATTTTATAACCTCTTTGTCACTTTCTTTTTTCTTCCAGCCAATGCCTCTTTTGTCAGTCTGGGCACCTGTCATGAATTTCTTGAAGAATAGTAGTCTCGGTTCCATATCTGAGACCAGAGGGTCTTTTGGAAGGGATGAAATTGTATTATCCTGGGAGCTGGTTAGAATTTGATATTTGCTTATACGTAGATGTTTGTATAATTCAGATGGTCTTTTCAGATCCATTCCGAAGTTTCTCCGTCCTCTAAAGAATGTTGAGGAGTCAGCACCCTGGGCTAATCCAAGCCAAGACTTCAATGTTCTTATGACGTCCGCGTCCAGACTTGATAGTAGGCTTTTGTTGAAATCATATACTAGGAAAGGCCAAGTGAGGCGAGATGCTAAGTAGTTGTCATATATCCAAGCTTTTTTGACATTGCTTATAGGCTGTTGAGTAACCCTATTCATGTCGTCAGTGAATTGTTTTACAACTACTTCTAGGGATGGTGTTTTTCCCTGAAAATTTATCCTTCTGCCAAGAAATTTAAAGGGCATGGTTTCATTTACCGGAGCTATTCTCTGCCCTGCTATACTCAGTCCAGGATCATAAGACGTAAATGTAGTGTTTCGCCTAGCCAGACATAGGCTGAAGCATTTAGCATTACATATACAAATACGTAAATAGGTTTTATGTTATATATAATATATACAATAATACATACAAAATAAAACTACTCATGTGATGAAGGAAGCGGGACAAAAGTAGACGTCGCGTCGTCGCTCGTTGTGAAAGTGTGAATGAAGAGAGTGGCAATACATATGCGCTAGTATAAAAAAAAAACTCATACCATTTGGCTTCTTGTTCCGTCTGGTTTTCTATTTAATGTCTTTGGTACAGCTTGACTTTAGTAAATTAGTACCTAAATCAAATTATAGTGAAGCAACAAAGGGAGTTAGAATAAAAAAAGTTCTGCTTTTACAGAAGTTTATCTAGGCTAACAGTGATTGCTGTTAGACATGGGTAACTTAGTTGTACTTAAGCCTTACTGCAGTCGTATTCCATTACTTTTAGCACAAACGTTATTAGTGGATTCCTTTAATACGTTAGAGCTTGCGTTAAAGTTATATAATTTACACTTATACAAATCTTAACTATTAACATTAACATTTATTAATACAACATTACATGGCTTAACAGTAAAGCCCAATTTACCATGCAGTCATTCTTATAATTAATACATACATTTTAATTATAAATGGATTGTCAATATACCTATAATCTTTTAAATTTAATATACAAATATTAATATTAATGAAGCTTAAAAATTAACAATAGTTATATTAATTAATATAAAAAGAAAGAATAGACAAATAAATAATAAAAGAAAAGAAATCCGGCCACTGGTTACACGCACTGCCTTCTGCGAACCTCGGCACACTGCTTGACGACGAAAGTTTCCGTATCGCCGTTGGTCTACGGTTAGGGGCACCATTATGTATCCTACATAGATGTCCGTGTGGAAAGGAGGTCGACTGTCTTGGAGTTCATGGGCTCTCCTGTTCCAAAAGTGCGGGCAGATTTTCCCGCCACGGCTCCCTTAACGATACTATAAAAAGGGCTCTAGCCACCATCGAGGTTCCAGCTCTTCTAGAGCCTGTTGGAGTTATCCGAGATGATGGCAAGAGACCCGATGGTATGACGTTGGTCCCCTGGGAACGGGGACGTGCTCTAGTGTGGGACGCCACGTGCGTCGACACCCTTGCCGCGTCGCATCTCAGGGGGACAGCGCATAAAGCGGGAGCCGCGGCGGAAAATGCGGAGTCCAGCAAGCGGCGCAAGTATGTAAGTATATTAAAAGATTACATATTTGTGCCGTTTGCTGTAGAAACTCTGGGCCCATGGAGTCCAAGCGCAAAAAAAAGTTTTTAAAAGACATAACACCGCGTCTTGTTGTCTCCTCCGGTGACAAGAGGGCTGGCTCTTTCTTCGCCCAGAGAATTAGTATTGCAATTCAGCGGGGAAATGCAGCCAGCGTTCTTGCCACCATTCCACGCGGACGGGACTTATATCCCTATCCTTAATATTAATTTTATTTTATATGTTGTAAATATTTTTTCGAATAAATGTATATTTCAATAAATAATAGTAATAAAATAAATTAAAATTCAACACTAATAAAATCAATGAAATAATAATACAGTTAATACAAGACAATAAAATTAGAATAAAAAGTGAGTAAGTAGGTATATAAATAAATCAATCAATTCTACATCATGATAAATTAATACAAGAATAACAATAATAAATAAATCCAAATATTTTAACTTATAAATAATTAATTAATTATTCACAAAATTTAAAGAATGCCTTGCTCAGAATATGCAGATGATCAGCAAAAATATCTAGATGTGGTGTCGTCTCGAGAAGCTTCCTTAGGCTGCGGAGTGCGCGAGGCAGAGGCGAGGAATCGTGCGCCACTGTGCGAAATAATGGCAATAATGGCAATAATGGCAACTATAAAAGCCCTCGACTGTAACTTATAACTTTAAATGAGAAAGCCCATTTTTCTTAGAGGATAACACTGTTCCCGTGTCGTAATGATTTCCATTTTATTTCATAGTTAATATATTTTAATTTGCGCGGTGGCTCGGTTGAAAGAACGCGTTCCTTAAATCCTACAAAGGTCGATTCAAACCCACCTGGCATGTACCAATGAGAAATAAACTTTTCTTTGTACATTTGTCATAGATTTACAACACCACCGTTCCCGTGCCTCGGAGAGCACGTTAAGCCGTCGGTCTCGGTTCCACTAATACCAACTTGTGGAATCGTTAATAAATTGTCATAAAAATTGACATCAAATCCTCGCCAAGCCGTCTGGCCAGCGTGGCGAGTGTAGGCCAAGTTCTCCAGATATATGTTCTGGAAGGCCCATCTCCAGCAGTGGAGATCTAGGACGCTGTGTTCTAGGGGCTGTAATGATGATGTAATGATATTTTAATTTCATAATCTGTAATTAATTTTATTTATTTTACCCTAGCATAGCGACAATTGATAAAAACTTTTTTTTACCTTAATAATTACATAGTTTTGATCCCGCGAATTTGAAATCCAGTATTTTATCTGTAATAAAGTACCTGATCATAATAAAAAACCTAATCGTATAAATTGTATTGTGTAACTATTTTATTCATAAATATTAACCAATTGATTATTTAATTAAATTATATTTTAATGCTGGGGTAAATCAGATGTTGAAATTAAATTTATAATAAACACAATTTATAGATATGATTATTTAATTATATTTTGTTGAGGCACGCTCCAACAAAGTTAGGGCCTGGTTTTGGGCAATCTCTTTTAACTTAAAGTAGAAAAACTTTTAGAGGTAACAGTTTTTAAATAAATATATTAGTCCAATTAATCTACAGATTCACTATATAAATTTCAAGACAATTGAAGGCAGTAATCACAAAATATGTTAGTATAGAAGAATTAATATATCGTATTATATTTTCAGAATTTCATTAGCGAATCTAACCTAAAAAAATCGCAAAAGTGAAAAAACAGATTGGACTACATGCCTACTGATCAATAATAAGAGCCAATGTCAACCTTATGATTGGTGTGGTTTTAAGGCTATCATCATCATCAGCCTATGTCTCTCCACTGCTGGATGTAGGCCTCCCGGCTCGCCATTTCACACGATCTTTTGCCACCCCCATCCAGCCCCCACCAGCGACCTTTTTCAGGTCATCCGTCCATCTGGCATCGGTTCTGCGATGTGTCCGGCCCATTGCCGCTTCAACTTACTAATTTTGAAGGCTATGTTGGTAGCTTTAGTTTTCTGACGGATGTCTACGTTTCGGACTCTATCCATCAGACAAATACCGAGCATAGCTCTTTCCATAGCTCGCTACGCAACCTTGAACTTGTGGACCAGTGTCCACGTTTCTGCTCCGTACGACAATACTGGAAGAACGCATTGGTTGAAAACTTTCGTTTTTAGACTATAAAGTGGTTGCCTATACGCCATCGCAGGAACCGTAGGATTCTCTGCATGTTGTACTCAGTATTATATGAGCCTAATACACCGGAATATTTAAAAGAGAAATTTAATTTTCTTGGTGCCACTCATGACAGAACTTTACGTTCTTCTTCTAACTCCACGCTCTCCTTCCCCACACATCACACCGCATTCGTTTCTAAGTCGTTTGCGGTGGTGGCTGTGCATCTTTGGAACCAGTTACCGGTGGACATCCATCAAGCTCCAAATAGAACACTATTTAAGAAACTGGTCTATGCGCACTATTTAAATTTACCATAAGCTTAATACACTCTCTGCTATATTTATTTCTCTCATTATAGTCATCATATAGTAGGTACTCGTATATTATATTTATGTATATTCATAGAACGTATGTATGTAGTTTTATTTGTATGTATTTGTGTATGTATAAATATTTATTCACTAGTATATATTGAAGTCTAATATTTTTCTATTAGTTTTGATAGCACCTGCCTTATCTCGTCGTTAACTGCTTTAGTTGTCCCAAAGGTTTGACCAGTATAGAATGTCTAGCGGCCTTTGTACTTTGTGCAATAAAGTTTATAATAAATAAATATAATTGTGTGCAAACAGCGCCATCTATGATCGTGTAGCGGAACTTTTTCCTAATACTTATTATTTAAAGAAGTAACCTTCTAGAATCTTCTGTGTATTTTAATTGAAAACTTGAAAACTATACTAATGACACGAGGATCTTTTGTCAAAGTAAAACGTGTTTTACACTTCCGTAGTACGCAGGTATATTGTTCAAACAACAAAAAAAATGTTTAAACAACAAAAAAACAATTTTAAGGTGCACGTCAAGTCAATACAGTTGTACACAAATTTATTCTATGACTATAAGAGTAGCTTTGATTCTCACTGTTTGGTTCTTTCCCAGTCTTATAAGTAATATACGAGAAGTTAATGGATTCCATTATATATCGTTTATGTTTTGAGGAATGGAATACGGCAATAGGATGGTGCATTTCTAAAAAAATACAAATAATTGTAACAAATTTATTTTATTTAATTTAGTCAATACTTTAAATTAAGGTTTTCAATAATTAGAAGCATAAAAACTATCTGAAGTAAGAAAATATTAAATAATGAGATGTTAGAGGATCAAGAGAAACTAAATACCTAGTAAATATGAAATCAACAAACATCAAAAACCATACCGCAAAATGTCACTTACAAATAAAAAAACACTTTTAGTTTAGTGTTTCAAATTTAACAGAGATTAGCAAAAGTTTGCTATAATCAGGACTAGGGATGTTACGAAGCTACGGCTCCGATTTCTAAACCTCGGAACTTCCGATTAATTTTACTCCTTTGACTCCTACTTCGGCTTCGATTTTTTTTTTGGTGTTCATGATGATGGTAAGTGACACTTATGTCCGACATCAGTCCCTAACACTATGCCGGCTTGACTAGTTGCCTTTTCACACTTCGCTTGAAGGACTCCAGGAAAGTGGAAACACAGAGGCTGGAAGAGCATTCCACATCTTTATTGTGCGACAGATGTATGAGTCACCAAATTTATTAGTACGCGAAGGGATGGTGACTACGGTATGTGGGTGCATATTCTGACCTGTGCGTGTGGTTCGGTTGCGGAATGGAGAGGAAGGAATCAGGTTATAGAGCTCTTCAGAGCACTCACCATAGTATAGCCGGTAGAACGAGCTCAGTGAAGCTACATATTGTCATGTACATACATAGTAGCATCGTTCACAATTCGAACAGCTCGCCTCTGTAGGACATTGAGAGCATCTGTGAGGTACATTTTTTTAGTACGGTTATAACTAAGTTCGAAATAAGTAAACCATCGCATACATACGTTCTGGTGTATTAATATGTCAGGGTATAAAATGTAGAACTGCATTGACCGCCTCCATGGTCTAGTGGTAACAAACGTTGCTGTGAACTCGGGAAGTCGTGGGTTCGATTCCCACCGGGGGCAAGTTGTACATTGTATAATTTGTCTCGGTCTGGGTGTTTATATGTATATATTTACAAAAAAAAAAGTATAATATGTAGTTTATCAACCATCTAGTTTCCGTAACACAAGCCTCGTAGCTTACCACGGAAGTTAGATGGCGCTGTGTGACCTGTCTGGAAATATATATTTATTTATTATTTATTTGCACGCAGGCAGTATGAATCTGTAAGTTCAAGGTCAACGAAGTCAATAAAAAAACTCCATATACCTATTAAATAAATACGAGTAAATATGAGGTTAAAAAGAAAATATCAAGCTGGTTACAAAATCTTAGCTACGACCAGACTGAGATGCTTCTGTCCGTCATTAAATAGTATTATAGTATCTTGATCTGGTCGTCTAACTATACATACCTGGACAAAATGCAAGGGGGTTATTTTTAGTGGACTGTATGAATCTAAGGAAAAGGCTAGTTGCATTAATAACAAGGCTAAGAAGTTAGAAAATGGGATATTGCAAGGAGTACGCACCTGATGTCCTTCGGGGGGGTGACGTCTTCCCGTATGCTCACTTCACAAACACTGCTTGTAATACACCGGCCGGTGACTGATACAAATAATTTTATAATTGGTAAATATTAGTCTTTTATGCGTGTGCGCAAGCAACACGACCGCTTCACTCGACGTCGCGAAATTGTGCGTATGGATTTAGGGACGGGAGAGGATCGATTCATACATCAATTGAATACAGGCGATACCACATACCTATACCTACTTTTTATGTTGGTATCATAACTTAGTATAGGAGTACATACATAAAATATTTATACATATAATATTTATTTATTTTATTTAACTGAAGGTTGGCGTATTTGCGCAACTTGAGGTTCTCAGCAGAAGACGCCGCACATCCAGCGCCTGGCGTTGTCGCCTGGATGTGAGATGGAGCTAATGTATCTACACACATCGCATCCCACACCAGAGACCTGCCAAGATTCCACGCCCCAACAGTCATTCTGTCAGGTCTCTTGTCATCGCTCCGCACAATTCCAGAGGGTTCTAAGATTGCGAATACACCAGCAGAGGCAAGAGCCCTTCGGATGATGTCGTTGAGAGCCCCGTATCGAGGAATGCGGCCAGCAATTCTGGCACAAGAAAGCCCGTGGTTTCAGAGATGATCGCCTGGTTCTCCGCATTGATACTGGTGCGCGTGTACAGTCCGGGCTCCGAGACGAAGGCACGCCGCCATTCGTAAGTGTATTTCGATCAAGGAGCGTGCCAACCAATGCTGAGGGAAAAGCCTGCAACCAAAGACCCGACTCTAGGAAACGGCCATGAGGCGAGCCCGCTCTTTCATGTTATTGAAGGATGAAATATCTTCCTGTACCAGTTTGCGGAGTGGTTCGTCCCATAGTCGTCTGATTTTTAATGAATTTGGAACCCTTTTCTAGCATCTGACAAGTACGACGGCTCAACGGAACCCAAAGATGGGTTAGTGATTCTTCCGTAGAGCTAGGCAGTACTGTGTACAGACGACAGAAAAGCTGGCAGTTCTACATTATAAATTTTGCGGGTTCACAAGCCTCCAAACCAATTGGTAGTTAAGTCTGAAAAAAATCAAATTAAAAATCTTCGGTTCCAACTTCAGTAAAGACAGAGGTGCTATAACAGCCCTAGTCAGGACACACAAAATCCCTTCTGGGCAAATGTTCATTTTTACCAGAAAAGGTATTCTCAAACGACGCAAAAACACTTTCCAACAATCCACACGGACAATATTTGATTTATAATTTAAAACCTTTTTAATAAAACATTATAATCGTTTTATTTCTCTTGTTGGGCCGTGGAAATTCGAAACGGATAAAATCGTCGGTCAGTTTGAAAAAGGTCGTTACTGTTTCTTTTCTAATTAATTGTTTACTCTACTTTAATAATAGCTTTACAGGAAAAACAATAAAAATATAAATAAAAGTATAAATATTACTTAATGGTCATCATAATCATTACAGACACATAGAACATAGAGTCCTAGACTGTCTGCTGGAGATTTCAATAGGTGGTAGGCAGACTAATGGTGGTAATTTGACCTGTATGCCGGGGCGGGGAAGTAAGAAAACAAAAACTTGCACTTGACATCTCTGCGCAAAATGACGCGAAGGACCTTAAAAGTGTTCGTGGGTTTCGTACATGTCAAACAAAGTTGGCTGTCAAATATTTTTCATTTTTCATTCAGAAATTTATATCAAGCTCCTTAATAAATATAGAACAAAAGACAAATAACCAAATGATTAACTAACCTTAATAAAATAAAAAACTGCAAATCATTTGGTCTCACTTTTACGTCGTGAAATTGTGTGTGATTTGTTTTAAAAATTGTTTTGTGTGAGTATTATTAATAAACCGATTGATATAGTTGATTTTTGTACTTTTATATACTTTTTTTTGTTACTATTTTAATAAACATAATATTTTATAGATTATATTTTAAAGAGAGGCGAAATATTTGGCAATAAAATTTTTAAGCTTCAATTTATATATTTTACCAAGTAAGAAACACATCTAACACACTTTATTTGTTGCAGATTATTTTATAGTTATAGTATTACTTCCATAAAATCCACAATTTATTTATTTATGTATTCGTGGGAAAATTTACAGCCTTTGCAATATTATGTATACAAAAAATATCTAATCTCTAAGCCTTACAAATTTTCACTGTTAGCTATAATAAAAAATAATAAAAAAAAGAACCAACAAAATCAGTACAATAACAATGAGATATGAAATAACAATTGCATTTGTATACTGATCCCGTTTTACACCTTAAGAATTATACAATATAATAAAATTAATTAAGTTTAGTTCAACTAATAAGTAACACGACATTCATTGACTGTTAGGCGGTACAAAGTTAAAATTAGTTAGTAAGTTAAGCTAGTTTTAAAATAAAATAGGTACTTTTTTCACAGTAACCGTCGAAATGGACTTCTAACCGGTCGTTTTTGAATTAAAAGCTTTAATTTAAACAGAGGCAGCGAAATAATATTCATTTTTATCCTCTCAACGACAGGAATATCATTTAAAATTCATACAGTCGGGTAAACGCGGCCCTGCATGCTCAGGTTCAGAAGGTATACTCCGAAATATCCGATATTCAAAAGCTATGGCCTCCCTGAGCGTGTTCTACAAGCTATACTACGGTGTATGTTCTGAAGAGCTCCACAACCTTATTCTCTATTCCGCAACCGAATTATCGCACAGGCCAAAATATGCAGCCACATACCGTAGCCACTATCCCTACGCGTACATACAAATTTGGAGACTCTTACATCTGTCGCATGCTGAAGATGTGGAATGCTCTCCCAGCCAGTCTGTTTCCCCATTCCTATAACCTGGAGTCCTTCAAACGAAGTGTGAAAAAGCATCTTTATAGGCCGGCATAGTGGTAGGGACTGATGTCGGTCGTCTGAGGCTGGCGTCAGTTGCTTCCATTCTTGGACGTCGCGTACCACTTACCATCAGGTGGGCGCGGTGTCACATGTCGTGCTTAGTATTAAAAAAAAAATGTCTAAAGCTAACATTGTTTACTATAGGTATCTATCTATTATTATTGCACCTACTTTATTTTTTAAATATAATGGTGGCATCTCTAGAGGACTTCTACAAGTATTAGATTGTATTATTTATAATTATTTTGAAATAAAAACAAATAAAAACTACTTACAAGACCTAATTTAAATATAAATCGTATCAGCGCGGCATGTAGCAAGAACGATGGCCGCATTTACTCGCTATGCTGATTCTCTGGGCGAGGAAAGAACCAGCTCTCTTGTCACCATAGCAGACAATTAGACGAGGGGTGATGTTTTTTAAAAATGTTTTAGCGCCTGGACCGGGGCCTAAAGTCTCTACCGCAAACGGTACAAACACATACTCTTTGATTCTAGATACGTACTTGCGCCGCTTGCCAGACTCAGCGCAAAATAGTCGACACAAGTTGCATCCCACACCCATTCTTGCTTCTAGGGGATCAGCGTCATACCATCAGGTCTCTTGCGGACTAATAATAATAATATAATTCTTTATTGCACACAAATATAACATATAAAATAATGTACATAGGCGAGCATAATACCGTATGGTATTCTCTACCAGCTAACCTTTGGGAGAGTGAGAAATTATTATAATGGGTGCAGAGTACGAAATAAGAATAATAATAATAGTTAAAATCAATCATAAATATACCATAGTAAGTATAAATAACATACCAATATATAAATATGTCATACGATATAATAAATACTTAATATAATAATTATTGTTCGCGCCGATCGCGGTAATTCGACCAATTTTGGATGGTTAGCCGTTATTGTGATTCGTCGGTGCATAAACAGACGTCCTAATTTGTTATCCCTATACCCTTGTCCTATCTCTTTCTCGCCGCTTCCTTTCTATATTACCCATCCCGCTCACTAGTCCAAAGGCCGGCGCTTGCGCACTGAAGAGAGGCAGTGCCTATATAATTGGCCGCGCAGCGTGCTAGAAGTGGTCGTAATCGTCGAATCGAAATATAGTCGTCGTGGTCGCGCGGTCGTTGTCCTACAGTCGTCATAGAAGACGCTGAAGAAATCGCCGCGATCGTTGTTTTCGCCCGCATTCGCCAAACCCGCAAAATCACTGTAAGAACAATTTATAAGTGCTGGTGCCGAGGACATCAGGTGAGTTCCTTTACTAGTTTCCTTACTAGTTTGCACCGATTATCATAGTATCGTCTATGTATCTAATTTCAAGATTATCGCAAACCCCGCACCTAGATACAGTCCACTAAACCCGCGCCACCAATTATCTATGTCAAGATGTGGAAATTAGATGTCATTTGTTTTTTGAGAAAGTATATAATTAATAAATGTTTGAATATATTTAAAGACGGGGCCTGTCTAATAGATAAAGGTAGCCTGTTCCATTGGCAGGCTGCAGAAACAGTAAGAGAATCTGAATATCTGCTGGAAGAGTGAAGAGGAATTGAGAGTTGACGTTAGGTTGTCCAAATAGTGGATTCCGTACATTGCGAGAGCTCGCGACAAAAATTGGTGAGAGGTATGTAATGGACAAAAAATAAAAATTGTATCTTAATTGGGAATTTAGTTATTAGTCTATCTACATACATAGTTAGAATAGTCAGTGTAAATATTAGTACTCGGTGTCGGAACCAGTTATATAGTAGTTACACTGACTATTATAACTATTAATATAGTTGGACTCCTTTAAGTGGGTCAATTAAGATGCAATTTTATTTTTTCCCAAGGGAATTTAATTAATTAATTTAATTTATTTGTTTTTTTTTATTATTAAATACAATACATAAAATTATATGTACCAAACAATAGCAATACAAAAATATATATATATTTTTAATTAATTTATATTTTTGTAAAAAAATCAATTTTTACATAATAATGAAGCAGCTATATAAATAAATTGAAGCCATTGAAAACTTTTACATATGATTATACAAACTAGTAGATACAGTGAATTAAACAAAAAATATAGGTATGTACAGTCATTGATCATTCATTTTATATCTATTATATTTTATATCATTATATATAGTCATTATATCACAACAATGTGAGTAGAGCGAAGGGAGCGGGTAAGTGGGAGAAACCCACTAATCCAGTGGGTTCCAGTATAGCTGGAACCTGAATGATGTCAAGAGCCAGTTTATTGGTTTTAATTAGGGAGCGGTTACGTGAAAATCTACCAGCGCTTTCTATTGTTTATTTGTAGCTTTAATAATGATAATATATTCTTTATGACAATTATTTTATTATATTTATTTAGGTCTAATATGTATTTTAAAAAAACATTATTTTTACTTAGTTACTGTACCTACTAGGGCGGTGGTGGCTCGGTTGTAAGAACGCGTTCCTTAAATCCTACAAAGGTCGGTTCAAACCCACCCGGCATGTACCAATGAGAAATCTTATCTTACGTACATTTGTCATAGATTTACAACACCATCGTTCCCGTGCCACGTTAAGCCGTCGGTCACGGTTCCACTAATACTAACATCATATCCTCGCCAAGCCGTCTGGCCAGCGTGGCGATTGTAGGCCAAATATATGTTCTGGAAGGCCCATCTCCAGCAGTAGCGGTCCTAGACGCTGTGTTCTAGGGACTGTAGTGATGAAAATGAATGATCAATGACTGTACATACCTATATTTTTTGTTTAATTCACTGTATCTACTAGTTTGTAAAAGTTTTCAATCGCTTCAATTTGTTTATATAGCTGCTTCATTATTATGTAAAAATTGATTTTTTTACAAAAATATAAATTAATTTAAAAAATATATATATTTTTGTATTGCTATTGTTTGGTAAATATAATTTTATATATTGTATTTAATAATAAAAAAAACAAATAAATTAAATTAATTAATTAAATTCCCTTGGGAAAAAATAAAATTGCATCTTAATTGACTCACTTAAAGGAGTTAATAGTTATAATAGTCAGTGTAACTACTATATAACTGGTTCCGACACCGAGTACTAATATTTACACTGACTATTCTAACTATGTATGTAGATGGACTAATAACTAAATTCCCAATTTAGATACAATTTTTATTTTTTGTCCATTACATACCTCTCACCAATTTTTGTCGCGAGCTCTCGCAATGTACGGAATCCACTATTTGGACAACCTAACGTTTGCGGGACTTATTTCGTACATTCAGATTAGACATCGAGGTTCTGTTTCGTCGGTTTCAACTCAGCATTTATGATCCTATTTTTGGAAAATGTTCCAAGAGCAACGTTACCCGAGGGAGAATATTAAGTTTTATGGCACGTTACAAAAAGCAAATTGGACGAAATAATCGCTTTGTGATTTAAGTTAGGTATCATTTGTAAGCAAAGAGTTGGACACATGTTTTTTTATTTTTAAGCAATTTCGCGTTGCAAATACATCATGTAGATAATTTATTTTTAAAAATATAAATACTTAATAACTACTTATAAAAATTAAATACTTACAAAAAAATAGCTCCTCCAAATCGCTGTCCTGTGGCACTAGCAGCATTTCCCCTCTGAATTAAGATACTTAATTTTTGAGAGAAAAAACTCCCCACCCTATATAGCCCTACTGTGAACAGAGAAGTCAATGAGCATTGGAATATTTTTTTTATTCGCTAGCAATAAGGTTGATATTATCTCTATGCATTACTCGGAGACATGTTTTTTTTCTGTTACATATTTAATATACTCGTTTTTCCCCCGTAGGGTAAAAAACAGTTATTTGGGTTTCAGCCGAAAGTCTTGACCCACCAGAGATTAACTTCTTGAACATCAGCGTCATCTGATAGATTTACGGGGAATCACATCCTTTTTCCCTGGCAACCCCGTGTCGATAATGGAATGGAGGGTAGGAAAGGTATATAACATAAGTCAGCTAAGATTTGCTATTGGATGTTGCCCGGTTTATCTATATTTGACCTCGTTGATAGTATTCTACAAAATTAGGATATATTGATGATACGGCATTCTCTTACCATACTGGCCAGACATTAACAACCAATATTGTCAGATTATTTTTGGTGCCTATCGAATTAATAAAACGATCATAACTTAAATATTTATAAATATTTGAATGTCAATCGACAAATAATGTTTTAACGCTTAACTAATTACGAATAAATTAAATTAAATATCTTACAAATCGACTTAGATAGATAGTTAGATAAATTCTTTATTCCACAATAACAAAAATCACATTTAAATGTACATGGGCGAACTTAATGTGTAGTGATATTTTCTAACAGCTAACCTTTTGAGCAGTAATTGTGATGTATTAAATCACGGTATTTTATGAACTTAAATCATATTTTTACCTAAGCATTATAGTTTCAGCACGCTTTATGGAGCTCAGTGGTCCTATCAGACTTATTCTTTATAAAGCTCATGAGTGGAATACAATATTACTATCTAGGATAATTCCGCTAACTGCCTTACAGATACTGTCAATGTCCTGCAGATACGGGCAATTCGGATACTGAAAGATACTACGGTGTCTAAAACTCTCGAATCGCTGTAGTTTCGCCCCGGTATAGCCTCCCTAATCGTGTCCTACAAGCTATACAACAATGAGTGTTCTGAAGTGCTCCACAACCTTTTTGAGAGTCCTTAATGGTTAATAAAGATTAACCAAACCACACGCACAGTTCAAAATATAAATCCCCATCCCGTAGCCATTATCCTTACGCGTACATATACTACTGTCTGTCTTTTCACACTGGGAGATCTGTGTCAAGGTAAACCTTCTTACAGAGGTTGCATTCGCTTTCCGTAACTACGGACAAGGCATGGGGTAACCATTTAAGGTTATAAAATATACGAGCCTGGCGGCGGGGCAACATTTACGACTCCATGATTGGTAGCAGGTGTCGAGCGTAGCATTGTCTGGCGTTCGGCGTACGAGCGTGCAGAAAGGCCAGGTTTCTCACAAACTGTCGCCTCTGCGAGTGCAAACATACCAGCCGTCAGACGAGACGTACGAATTCGTCCAGTGTTTCCATCCGCATATGACGTCGTTCCTCACAAAATGCGTGGTGCATTTGTTGCATTTTATTTATTTATTTAATACTTTATTGCACTATGTACATATATACATACATACATATATACATAACTATACTATATACAATATCCACTCATACACACTGTAGGGAGTTTAAGTAATATGAGTATACCAATCTTTTGAATATTATTCTGTTGGATGCTTGCCGAATATTGACCGGAAAAGTATTCCAAAGATTCACTGCAACAACTGCGAAAGAGTCAGACATGAAACCAGAATGATGTGGAGGAATGGAGAGGACAGAGTTGTGTGACGAACGAAGAGACCGATCATATATTTCTTTACGCGTACATATAAATTTGGAGACTTTTACATCTGCTGCACGCTGCACGTGGAATGCTTTTCCATTCCTATAAGCTGGAGTACTTCAAGCGAAGTGTGAAAAAGCGGCTTAATGGTAGGTACTGATTTCGGCCGTCGTCGGTGGCTGGCGTCAGTTACTGCCGCAAAGGTTAGCTGGTTGAAGATGCCTCATAGCATAAAGCTCGTCTACCTAGTGTTGAGATGCTTAACTTCGTGCAATAAAGATTTATTATTATTATTGTTATTATGTCAAATGTCGAGCTCAGTATATATTAAAAGTAAAACTAAAAAGTATAAATATTTAAAAAAAGAGTTATTATTCAACTCTCCATTTTCAAGAATAGAATACCTACCTACGGATGAATTATTCGTTTGAATCCCCTATCGTTTGTATCTACCTTTAATAGACTTACGCCTAGTGGGCGATGAATTCATATTAAAAACCCTATAAGTTAATATAGGTACATTTATTCGAAAAAAATGTTTACAACATATAAAATAAAATTAATATTAATATTAAGGATAGGGGATATAAGTCCCGTCCGCGTGGAATGGTGGCAAGAACGCTGGCTGCATTTCCCCGCTGAATTGCAATACTGATTCTCTGGGCGAAGAAAGAGCCAGCCCTCGTCACCGGAGGAGACGACAAGACGCGGTGTTATGTCTTTTAACAACTTTTTTGCGCTTGGACTCCATGGGCCCAGAGTTTCTACAGCAAACGGCACAAATATGTAATACTTGCGCCGCTTGCTGGACTCCGCATTTTCCGCCGCGGCTTCCGCTTTATGCGCTGTCCCCCTGAGATGCGACGACCCTATAATATATTTTATACTAGTATTCCTCAGTATTACCGTGCTAAGTTGAAGTGGCTGCCTATTCGTTGTCGCAGAAATCTTCGAGCCCTTTGTCTTCTTTTTTCTGTCTTGGATGAGCCTGTGACACCGAAATACCTCAAGGACAATTTCGCCTATATCTCTTTTTTTCATGACAAATCTCTTCGCTCTGCGCACAACTCCCTTTTATCTGTCCCCTCTCATCACTCTTCATTTGTTTCTAACTCTTTTGTAGTTGTTGCTACTAATTTGTGGAATAATCTACTTGTCAACATACGGCATGCAACTACAAGGACATTATTTAAAATCTGGTGTATTCACACTTTCTAAATGGCTCCACACAGCGTTAGTAAGTAATATATATATATATATGTATAATAATGTGTATGTATTAGTATTTAGTTTATAAATATTATAATAATTTATATGATGTAAGTATATATTAGTTTACTGTTAATTTTCATTAATTATATTATTATTATCTTTATGATTGCACCTTTATATGGTTAAATTTGTCCCCAAGGTTTGGCTGTCAGAGAATGTCTTCGGGCTTTGTACTTTGTGCAATAAAATTTTTAAATAAATAAATATTATTATTATTTCGTGTATGCCTTGAGAACCCTGAAATTTAAGTGGCCACAACAAAATATTAAATTACCACTCGATGAGGGCGGACAGAAACCATTATCGGCAATTTAGTTCGAGAGTAAATGGACTCGTTGACTCTGCGATAAAAGCGCAGAGCAAAAGACGCACTTGGAATAATAAGCTTACTAATTATAAAAAAAAAGTATTATTATTCCTGAGTCTAACACGTAAAAAGTATGTTACGTTTATAAGTACATCAATAGTATTACTTCATTTAATTTCAACAAAAATTACTAAAAAAACTAATCTAAATTGCAGTCTATTGGTTCGTAGTCGGACCTGATTGGTTGATTCGTACTGCACCATAGATATATTACGTGTATGTATATAATTACCTCTAGCTGCGCAAATACGCCAACATCGCTATAGTTTGCGCCGTTTGGGGTCGAGACTATGGGACCATGGGGACCACAGCCAAGCGTCTGGCCAAGGAGTTGTCCAAACGGCTGATGGAGAAATTCGGACATAGGAAAGCTGGCAATTATTTCTACCAACGGGGAAATAGCAGCCTTCTTGGG
The DNA here is from genome assembly GCA_910589645.1 of Tinea semifulvella. Taxonomy (NCBI): domain Eukaryota; kingdom Metazoa; phylum Arthropoda; class Insecta; order Lepidoptera; family Tineidae; genus Tinea; species Tinea semifulvella. The sequence continues at coordinate 5,387,564 of OU342596.1, forward strand.
ACTATCTCTGATGGGAAATATTTGGAGAATATTTTTTATTTATAGTTTAATTTTATATTAGATTTAGTTTATAGTTTTTTTTATCTAATTTTAATAGTTTGTAATTATTACATAATTATATTAACATAATATGTAATTATTATGTTTTTATTATTAATAAAAATACCTATGATATTAAAACTATTCTACAAAATAAACTAAGGGCTTACCACCAGGGAGGATACCTAAAACGCTCGCCGCATATCCTCGTTGAATAATAATGAAAATATTATGTTAAATGTAATTATTACATAATATAATAACATAAATAATAAGAATTTCTTCAAAAACAACTGCCATGTTCCCGTGAACATGTTACTATAAGAAATACAATATTAAAAACATTTACATAAAAAAGTTAAACAAATGAAAAATTTGGCAATGCACTCATAGAAATAAGACACATTCTTCTTTTAAATATTGCTCTGCTGGTTGCCTGTCTGATCTTGTTCAAAAATGACCTAACAAGTCTAAGCATTTCGTTCTTATGGAGATCGTCCTGTCCGTCCAAATTTGCGTAGCTGAGACATAGCTCTTGGCCTTGGATGAGGGCTACTGGAGTTAAAAGTTGCCCCACATGCAAGAAAGCAGTCATTAGCTGAAGTTAAGAGCAAGTCAATTCAACATTAGAAAATTAATTGCGTAGCAAAACTCGCGTGACTCCAAGGGGTGGTGTAAGGGTTGTCTCCATTTCATATAATTAATTTGTAAATGCAAGTCATTAACAAAAATAGAACATTGCAGTTCGCAATTGCTAGCCGCCTGCCTCATCTAGGCACAGCTGCGTGAGCCTACGCGCCTGGACGTGAATAGCATCTTCCCCATTCCCTCGCTGACAGAGTATTACACCGACAGTATTTCAATATTTTTTATTATTTTAAAACTTACTTATTGTCCTTACGACATTGTGTTAGCTCTTTGTACTTCCATCGCAAACCCGTCAGCGCATGGATTAAGAAGTACCAATCTGATGTATTCTCTTTTCTCAATACATTAATTTTGTTTTTTTCTTCCGATATATTTTTTTTAATTATATTTAAAAATTATATAATGATTCAAGAGAAGTTTTGTACAGGTGGCAACCCTATTTGTAGGAGCTATTTTCGTGTATTCGATAACATTTTGACTCCATATTATATTATAGGAGGTACGTGCTCGGAATCAGGAAGAAGTTTCTACTTAGTATGCTTGCGATACCCACATTTTGTCACCTGATATGAGCTTATTATTATAATAGGAATTAAATTACGAACACACGTACACAAAACAATATGTAAGTAACTTAGTAAAGGTGGTAAGAAACCACGCTTATAAAGAAACGGATTCACATTTGGCCAACTTTACTATAGGCCAATCATGACAAGTGGCAAGCTCGTAGATGTTTACACAATAATGTTTATTAATTTAAATAAATAAACTTAATTATAATTTAATATATTTGTGATATTTCTCGAGTTTGGTACGCTAGAGATATCGATGAGCTTGCCACTTGTTATGATTGGCCTATAGTAAAGTTGGCTAAATGTGAATCCGCTTCTTTATAAGCGTGGTTTCTGACTTGTGTAAACAAGTGAATTTACTAAAAAAATTAGTTGGTTTTCGCTCTAACCCGACGATATCTATATCTATATATTATATAGTATTTAATTGAGATTCAATAATCTATTTTATGTCCTAGTAATAAGCTGTGATTAAAAAAAAAAAAATAGTTGTTTAAGATAACAGTCAACGTCAAATTGTGCCAATTAAACTAATAATATTTCCTATATTAATGTACCTCGGGCCGTGGGGGCCAAGCTCATAAGAAATTTTCAAGGCGTTGTCTAAACAGCTTGTCAACACAGGACAGGAGACAAGAGGGCTGGGCAATAGCATTCACGTGCAATGCTGGCAGTATCCTTGGCACTTTGTCCATTGGTAGCGATTTGAAGCAAATAATTAATTTATAATAATATTTTTTATTGTTTCAATATATATTTTTTAATTAATAAATTATCGACAACATACATCCCTTCCCATCACACAAACTTTGTTTCCAAATCTTTTGTTGTGTCATCTTCATCCCTGTTGTCTTCCTGTTGAAGTCAGACAAGCACCCAGCAGACCAATATTCAAGAAAAGAGTGTACAGTCATTTTTATAAGTCACTAGCTTAACTTTTTACTGACTTTAATCCATTGTAGGTAGTTATTATTAACATTAAGGTATTTATGTATTATTATATAATTTTATTGTATTATATTTATGTAGTATTAGTATGTATGTGTATATATTATATATATGTATATATATATATTATAGTTGTCTAAGTATGTTAATTTTTAATATTATTTATGTTTCATTTTAATATTTTATTTCTCTATTTGCACCGTACTCATATTTAAATGTCCCAATGTCCCAAAGGTTAACGGGAAGAGAATGTCTTGCGGCATTACGTTCGCCTTTTGTATAGATTTACAATAAAGTTTTTAAATAAAAAATATATATATACAGTTCCATTCAAGCCGCTATTATAAGAATAATTTTAGTTTTTCTTACTTATACAAATAATTTGAACTCGAGTGTATTTACAACACTACTGTTACGTACCTTGGAGAGCACGTTAAGCTGTCGGTCTCGGTTCCACTAATACCAAGTTGTGGAATCGGTAATTAATCGACATCAGATCATATAAATATTTCGATTTGAAATTGAATTGATATCAAGAATACACAATGCTTGGAACTAATCACGTTTGCGGGCACCCAACAACTTTCTTAATGGACTTCCACAGAAACCATCTGTTGCTTCTAACTATTACGTACAGGCCATATTTGTATGTTATTTATTTGGAACCCACGAATCTGTTAAATTTAAGCTTAGGCTATGAATTTGCGCTAGAAGTGCAGTAGCTCTATCCTGTTACTTAGTCGCAAACATTATTAGTGGGTTTCGTTATTAACGCCAGTTGTTGCGACCTTGACAGCGGCCGTGCAAATATCAACTTTAATAGCGTGATATATATATATAGTTAACAGATTCCATTATTTAACGTTTGCGCTTAAGCTAACGCGGCTCTTAACAACATCATCCGAGGGGCTCTCGTCACTGATGGTGTACCAGCAATCCTAGAACCCTCTGGGATTCTAGTTGGGCCGTGGAAACTTGGCAGGTCACTGGTAGAAAATATGGATTGTGCGAGTGTGAGGTATGCAAAATGGTTAAATCTTAACGCTTTATCTATGTCAGAATGTTGAAGAAAACTTAGTTATTGACCACAGCCGCTCGACAAAAGAGCCTAATCTAATTATAATCCGACGAAATCTAGTTAGCTATGTTTGGATAGTTGGATAATGGCTGAGGATTTAGTGCAGATTCTATAGCACGGATTATAATGAACGGACGGTCTCTCTAATTATCTCGCTTCAAATGGGCTTATTCAGAATAGCGTTTATTTATAGAAACCATAGACATACATAATGTATAGTCTATCTCCGCGTTCCAGTTAAAAGCCGCGCTAATCATATAAGCTGTGTTTTTTTTAAGCATTGATTAATAGAACAGTTTTTGTTATGGTTTTTGAAATTATCAAGCTAAAATGCAAACGCCTGTCTCAATGACGTCATTCGTCGGGCCCTTGTGTCTGTGGGTTCGCCAGCAATATTAGAACCCAGTGGCATGGCCCGCGACGATGGCAAGCGGCCCGATGGAATGACGTTGGTTCCATGGAGGATAGGTTTGCCTTTAGTGTGGGATGCCACCTGTGTGGACACCCTGGCGCCTTCCCACTTGTCCTTAACCTCTAAGGACCCAGGCGCTGCTGCATTAAAAGCAGAGAACCTCAAGCGGCGGAAATACACTCAGCTTATTGGGAGATGTGTTTTTGCGCCGTTTGGAGTTGAAACTCTCGGGCCGTGGGGACCAAGTGCACACGAAATTTTCAAGGCGTTGTCAAAACAGCTCGTCAACACCTCGGGAGACAAAAGGGCTGGGCAACATTTGGGCCAAAGGATCAGTATTGCCATTCAACGTGGCAATGCTGCCAGTATCCTTGGCACCTTGCCCATTGGCAGCGATTTGGAGCAAATTTATTATTTATAATAATTTTTATTTTGTTTTTTCTTCATTTTAGTTTTTAGTTATATTTTTATTTATTAATTAGGTTTATTTTTATTAATAGTAATTTATGTTTTAAGATGTAAGTTTTTAGTTTAATTAATATTTTATTATTTTTTTAAATCAAATGCAAAAGAACCAAATTGTGCAGTTTAGATTTGACATTTGTTCATCTGTTTCTCACATATGATATCGCACACCTAGATCTAAACAAAAAAGCACTTTTTTCGGAAAAGGCGAAAGTGTTTACTGTATCCCTGTGTACTGCAAAAGTTTTCTGTATAGATCTTTTATTTTATCTTCAATGTGTTTACGGCGGGCACGCCCACTTTGCTTATAATACTGATTGCTGAGTAGCGGAAATAATTTTAAATCTCGTCGATAGATTGTGAGATATGGAATTCGATGGTGTGCATATGTTGTTTTTTGAGTTAACTTCTTTTAGATCTAGGTGTGCGATATATAATGTTCAAATATTTATAAAATGGGACACATTAAATTTAGATACATTAGCTCCATCTCACATCCAGGCGACCTCTTCAGGCGCGTGAAGTGCGGCGTCTTCTGTTGAGAACCTCAAGTTGCGCAAATACGCCAACCTTGGTACCGGTTACGAATTTGCTCCGTTTGGGGTCAAGTCGATGTGCCAACGGGGACCTTTATTTAGCAAGGAGTTGTCAAAGAGGCTGACGGAAAGGTCTGGAGACAGGAAGGCTGGCAATTATTTCTGCCAGCGTATTAGTCTCCTTGGGACGATCTCAGATGGGACGTCTCTAGAGGACATGTTTTTTTTATAGTTTAGTTTTTTTTTATTTTATTATTTAGGTTGATTTTCATTTATATTAATTTACATGGTGGCACTGGAATCTTCTATTATCGGACTGTTACGAGTATTACGTCTGGGGCGAATTTGCAAATATGTGATTGAGTTAAAAATGGTAGCTTTAATAATTAATTTAGTTAGTTCTATTTCAAATACCTATTAGCCATTTGAGATCTGTATATCGATATAGTTTGTAAAGCTTTGCGCTCAAAATTATATTATATATTTTTAAAATGAAGAAAACAACGGAACGGAACGGAACGGAACGAAAAAAACAAGAGCTATTAAAAAGTAAACAAAATAAACTTCTATAAGTTAATATTAAAATAAAATACTTTTAAATGTAAGATACACAGATAAGACCTAATTTTTAAAATTAGGTCTTTGAAGCGTTTTGGTCCCCGTGTAATACTTGCAGCGAAAAATCCTACGGCTCACTTCTTCTATACATTTTGACGTCCTATATCCCATATCCATGGTTTTAGGCCTTAAATAAGAAGGTTTTCTGTATATGTGTCTTTTGTGGATTTAGTGAAGGCTTTGGATAAAATTGAAAGAAAGAAGCTTTGGGACATTATTGCCGGAGTATAGGGTGGTTGAAAACACTGCTGCAAGCTATACAGTCCCTGTATAAGGTCTGTAAAGCTTGTTTGGGGGTGGAGGGACGTATGACGTCTTGCTTTGAATCCCGAATGGGCGACAAACAGGGCTGTGTGCTTCCTGCCCATTATTTGCACTATAATTCGACAAATGCCTAAAAAGAGTGAGAGAGAGTGATTGTGGGATCCCCGAAAGGGATACGGTCGTGATGAAACTTAACTCTTATGGTAGTAAAATAGAACATTAATTTATTCGAAGAAAATATTACACCAAGAGATGGTATGACGTTGGTCCTGTGGGAACGAGGACGTGCCGCGACGCATCTCGGGGGTCAGCGCATAAAGCGGAGGCCGCGGTAGAAAAAGCGGAGTCCGGCAAGCGGCACAAGTATGTGAATTATTAAAAGAATATTGTGCCGTTTGCTGTAGAAACTCTGGGTCCATAGAGTCCAAGCGCAAAAAAGTTTTAAAAAGATATAACACCGCGTCTTGTCGTCTCCTCCGGTGACAAGAGTGCTGGCTCTTTATTCGCCCAAAGAATCATTATTGCAATTCAGCGGGGAAATGCAGCCAGCGTTCTTGCCACCATTCCACGCGAACGAGTCTTAGTTATAATTTTATTTTATATTTTGTAAATATATATTTTATCTTTTTTTAGTAAAATACAAATTTAATCTCCCCATCAAGCTTTGTTACTAAAATCGAGACATCAGTGTGAATTTTTCGAATTAGCAAAATTTATTTTTTCTCCAAACTTCAAGAGCAGGCTAATCAGGACTATTAAATTGCTACTTAAAAGCTTACCCTCCTTACCTTCAATCGTGTTCTTTGGGGTGAAATTAGGTCACAGTTTTCATTGACCAAACTTCTTCATCTTTGCTGACTTCGAGCAATAATCCGGATTAAAATCTGCTTTCAGCAAGAGATTAGGAATTTTATAAAGTTAAAAACAATGTTTATCCCACTACTCATAACAACCAACTCAAAATTCCATCCCACACTTCCAGCAGATATTCAGATTAATTTACCGTATTGTCTGCTCGCCAGTGGGAGAAACTTCCACTGACCATCAGACAAGCTCCTTCCATTCACATCTTTAAAAAACTACTTAATACTTTCTTTTTAAACAAGCAGAACAATATATTTGAACTCCACAAATTTCTACTTCCTGATAATATATTATCTTCACATAAGAAGACAAATTTCTAAGCATTCCATGGATTCACCGTGCGGGTGCCGGGTCCATCGTGTGTGGGTAAGAGATGAGAAGAATGGTATCTACTATAATAAGTATGTATTGATGAGTATTTATGTAGTCTATGTATACATACTATTTATGTAGTTTATTGGTTAAAATTGCACCCCACATATTTATACTGTCTCACTCTCCCAGAGGTTAGCTGGTAGAAAAAGCCGAAATGTCTTTAAGTTCGCCATTGTACATACTTTTAAGTAAAGTGCAATAAAGTATTTATTAATAATAATAGACACATGTTGTGTTAGTATATAAAAAAAAAAACATATATAAAAACAAATTATATTATATATTTATTTAATTAGTATATAATTTCTGCAGTTTGGTCCATTTATTTGTCAGTTTCGTGCAAAAAACAAAAAAGGATTATTTTCCAATTATTATTGCTTGTACGCGTGTTACATTTTAGGTGTCAGATAACTTTACCGCATTCATTTATTTGACCATAATTAATTCAGATTACAAATATTTAATATCCGCAATAATTGAAAGGGATTTTAGTGGCTTACATTTATTGAGTTTATAAAATAATTAAATTTTAATACGTGTTATGGCGGCCATACACACTACGGCACACCGGAGAGGTCATATGCGCAGGTATGCCTGCGGAGGTAGTCTGGATCGTGTGTGGGAATGGACCAGTGCAGCTTTTTGAACCTGCGTATATGACCGATGCAAGATCAAAAAACAATTATTTCAAGTGACACCTTACGGTGTACCTGTACGTGTTTGCAAGTACTCCGGTCACCTGTGCAGGTCACGCCAATTTTTTTCTAGTGTCAATTCTGAAATAGTATTTAAAATCAGGTTCGACATAACTATATTTTTTTCTTTTCAATAACCAATTCTTCATTAATGCCAACCCGTCTGCCCTGCGTTGTGAGTGTCAAATTCTTCAGATATATGTTCTGGAAGGCCTATCTCCAACAGTGGACTATCTGGACGCTGTGTTCTAGAAGCTGTAATAAATGAAAACCAATGTTTGCACCACTTGTGTCGTTTTAATCCACTGTTTTTTTTTAAAACTAAATCAAGGCCTAACAATGCCAGCGCGTCATCATCATCATTTAATGGCATTGCAAAAATAACTTAAGACCGCTCCTGTACATCGGAACGTCCCCATACACGTTATCGACGTCTAGTTGGCCTGCACAGGTAACCTCGCCGGTAGACCGTAGCGTGTATGGCTTACATTAGCGGTGGTAGATTGGCATCAAAAAAGTTTTTGTGTAAAATTATCATTTACTTGCTAACTGTACTTTGATTTTCAAAATCTGTGAATGCATTTCGAATATGTAACTATAACGGTTAACCCTTAATTAGGCGCATGGGGTCAGGGCCACTTGAAATTGGAAAAAAAATGTTTTACAGTGTTTAGAGCGCGCTCACGCTCTTTCTAGCTTCCTCACTCCCCGCGGGGTACGCAAATTAGTCGCGTCCAAAACATCAACGCGTGCGCACGTATCGCTGCTCTCTAGAGCGCTGACCCCATGCGACCAGTTACGTTACATTTTTTGGCGGAGGTAAGTTTTTACTTTTGTGTTTTCTTTTAGTTTATATTAGTATATTGTTTATTATTTTTCTTCGTATGTGTGTATTTATATACTGCGTAATTGCTTTATGTATTTTTGAGTTTCTTTTGATCCTTTTTCCTTTTTTTTTCAGTTTATTACCGATTTGAAATGTCTAACGAAAGACAAATATTCCAATGGCTGGAGGAAGTGTCCGATGAAGAGCAAGATGTAGCTGGTTCGGATTCTGAAGACGAAACGGTAAACGATACCGCTATTGATAGTGCTCATGATTCAGAAAGCGAAATTGAAGAGTCCGAAGACATTCAAGCAATCCCTGAACCATCGGAAGGTAACTATTTTTTATCTCGACATACTCAGAGAAATGGCCCGAAAGTGAAATGGTCTAAAGTACCACCATCGAACGCAGTAAGGACCCGAGCACAAAATATTATTCTTCACTTACCGGGAGTCAAAGATTATGCAAGAAATTCCAAATCTCCCCTTGAATGCTTCCAATTGTTCTTTGACAGTGATGTTATTGAACTTTTGGTCACAAATACCAATTTATATATTGATAAAATAAAAGAAAAGTTCGTAAGAGATCGTGATGCACTCCCTACTGATGATAAGGAAATGAATGCATTTTTGGGCTTACTAATTATGGCTGGAGTCCTAAAAGGGTCGCACTTGAATTTTATTGATTTATGGGCACAAGATGGATCAGGCATAGAAATGTTTCGGCTAACAATGTCTTATAAACGTTTTCTATTTTTGTTGAGATGTCTACGGTTTGATAATACGTCAGATCGAGAGGAAAGACTAAAAATTTATAATATGGCAGCGATAAGATATTTGTGTTAAATTATAGAGAATAAGTTTTTAGCTGCTTATTGCCCCGGCGAGAATGTAACTATCGATGAACAGTTGGTTGGTTTTCGTGGTCGCTTTAGAGGAAAGGTTTACATGCCTAATAAACCAAACAAGTACGGCATAAAAGTCCAAGCCATGGTTGACTCGAAAACATATTACTTGTGCAAGTTTGAAATTTATTGTGGAAAACAACCAGATGGAGAATATCAGATATCCAATTCTCCAGATGAGATTGTGAAACGTCTTGTTGAACCAATAAAATGCAGCGGTCGAAACATAACAACTGACAATTGGTACACAAGTACAAAACTGGCTAAGGAGTTGCTAACGCCTGAATATAAATTGTCTCTTGTTGGTACATTGAATAAAAGGAAGCCTGACATCCCAACTGAATTTTTGCCAAACAAAAATAGACCAACATGTAGTTCAGTTTTCGGATTTCACGATCAAATGACTATAGTCTCATATGTTCCCAAGCCAAAGAAAGCTGTTGTTTTACTTTCCACCATGCACAATGATAACGCCATTGACGAAACAACAGCCGGAGCTCACAAACCAGAAATAATTACTTATTACAATAGTACCAAAGGTGGTGTGGATTGTAATGACCAACTTTGCGGCAATTATAATGTTGGAAGAAGAACAAAAAGATGGCCACTGGCTGTATTTTTTCACCTTCTAAACATATCTGGCATCAACGCATTTGTCGTACACAAAGCGAATACTGATAAGATTATTACACATACAAGACGGATTTTTTTGAAGAAATTAGCAGCAGCAGTTGTGGAAGATCACCAAAAACGTCGCGTACAACTATGTGCTGTACCAACGACAACAAAGAAACGGCTCCGTGAACTTCATGATGTGGACGAGACGGTCCAACAACCGACGGCTAAGCACGGGCGCTGTTCATCATGTCCTAGAAAGGACGACAAAAAAGTGCCAACAAAATGCTTCAAGTGTCATAAATTTATTTGTCAGCAACACTCGAGGGTTTACTGCGTCGGATGCAGAACAGAAGAATCCGCTGATGAGACTGATTTATAACTTTTTTTAAGTTGATCTCGGCCATGCCAAAAAAAAAATAGCTTAAAGAGAGGTTACATTTTTTTATTAAATATAATGTTCCAGTTATGTTTTCGTTTCTTGAAGTTAATTATATTAAAGAACTTTACTAATTACTATAAAATACATTAAGTTTTATTTCTTTTTGACACTCCTTTCCCAATGTTTTTGTGGGGTCACTGAAGACTCCATGCGCCTAATTGGGTGATTTTTTCAATGCGCCTAGTTAAGGGTTAACATTACTTTACTGACCCGTCTCAAAAACTTATAGTAAATAAACTATTATTATTAATAATCTAACGAATACTATAAGGTAGATTTTTGAGACGGGTCAGTAAAGTAAGTAATGTTAACCGTTATATTATCATATATAAAAAGAAGTTTATGGTCCGCTAAAATCCCGTCCGTCCTTGAACCATCAGGTCTATCACGTAGTAATGGTAAAAGGCAGGATAGTATGTCTCTTGTACCATGGAGTGGAGAAGATGTCTTATTTGGGATGCCACCTGTGTGGCTACCTTTGCCGCTTGCCACATTTCCTCTACATCAAAAAAGGACGATTGCGCTACTCATACAGCCGAATTCAAAAAGCACATTAAATATAATAGTATTAAACAAAGTTATAACTTTGTGGCATTTGGGGTTAAAACAATATGTAACTCTTGATACCCACAAATTCGTAGAGCTGGGTAAACAATTTTTTCAAGAGTGTGGCGACCCCAAATGCCATAACTACCTAAAACGGAATATTTCCCTAATAATTCAACGAGGAAATGCGGCGGGCTGGCCTGGTAAGCCCTTAGTTTATTTTGTAGAACAGTTTTAATTTTAATTTTATTTATTATTATTTTATTTTAAATTTTTATTTTCATATTTCTGTATTTAATAAACAATAAACAATCCATTTCGTATTAATAATCTTATATATAATTATACGAGTATATAAACAATCCCCCATTCCTTCACCAAAATTGCAAAGGATAGCTGTTTATAAATTAAGTTTTGTATGCAATAAAGAATGTATAAATAAAACAAACTAGAAAACTTATAAAAAACATTTCGCATACGAAAATTACCATCGACTATAATAACAGTATTTAACCTTCGAAAGCTTTGTCAGAAAAAGAACCGTTTATTTCAATAGTGGTCCTTGAAACCCTGGCGGCCTCGTAAATAGACTGATTGTTATGAAAATTGGTAGCGCACATCGTTGCGTGTAGGGTTGATACTGCAATCTTCATAAATACCTATTACTTTATATATTATTCACTGCAAAATTGATAAATATTGCTAAAATTAGTTTATTTTTCTTATTTTCCAAGCATGCACAACGATTATCTGTAGGTTTTTTTTTTGTTTGTTCTCTTCTCTCGATGGATGATGAATGAGGTGATAGGGAAGGCAAAGGGTCTAGCCCATACAGCCAAGTCTGATGTAATATATCTTTCTTTTTAATGAGTTAATGAGGTCATCATCAAATACCAGATGCTTTTCTTGGAGTCACTCGCGGCACTATTGCTCAAACACGTCGGGTAAAATATGGGAGGTGAAAGCGCGGGAAAACTGCAAAAAATTAACTGCAACTTGTGCCCCATATTTAAAGTCCAATTTATCGTTTTCCATAATTATTCACATTGTAGCACATTATTAAACAAAACAACACGAATTTTGACCAATAATATCCACAGTAAATTAATTTATAAAACTAAAATTTGCACTTGACATGTCCACGCAAAATGGCGCGAAGGACTCGATTATCTGTAGGTAATATATATTAGGTATTTAACATTTTTTTTTCATGGAATGGGATAAGCCTATTTCGCGTAATTTTGTATGCTTTAAGAAGTAAAATCATTTTGTTAAATATGCTATTTTACGAGTATGAAGCCAATTTACATTTTGCCAACTTTACTATAGGCCAATCATGACAAGTGGCAAGCTTATCGTACCAGACTCGAGAAATATCACAAATAAATTATTCTGTCCCGACCAGGAATCGAACCTGGTACCTCCGAGTCTAAATTCACGGACTAAACCGCTAGACTACGGAGACTGACTATGCTCCTTCTTTACACTATTATGTTATTCTATTGATAGAAACAAACAACTCTTCCTAGGACTTTTTTTGACTACTCCAACCTAATTCAAAAATATGTGTGGAAAAACCAATAAAAATGAAAAAGTCGGTTTTAAAGGAATTTGTTAATTGTAAATAGGTGGTAGGCAGCCTGATGATCGTAGTCTGCCGAGGCGGGGAAGTATCCACCGTTCGTGACGATTAACCCAGTAAAGTGTATCCACACATTTCAGGATCAGGCTCGAATTGCCGTCATACCCAGTCAAGCCGGCATAGTGTTAGGGACTGATATCAGTTATGAGTGTCTGATTTCAACTGCTAACATTCATAGACTGCGCGCCACTTACCATCACGTGGGCGAAAGGTCACATGATTTGTTAGTATATAAAAATATATATAAAGAAATATACTTTTATGAACAATAAATATTTTGTATTTTTTTTTGTATTGTATTATGTTTGTTTCAGGGGTCAACAAACACCAACGTACAATGATATGGTACGCAGCTTCAGCAGTAAGGTGACCGATACCGAGATGGGTCTATTTTCAACCGGGACATTTGCCTATTCTTTTCACGGGCCGAAAAGAGAACTCTTCGGTCGAGGGGGGCGATGAACGGAACAGAAATCAGGGAAGAAGCCGCCGTGGCTTTGGCATTGAGTGTAGCTGTTACCATTATATCGTCGGTTGGTCTCCTCGTCAACGCGTACATTTTGTTTGTCATCGTGATCACAAAACAGGTAATATTTTTTAGTATTGCTTTCCCACTATTTTTGGTATTATAGTGCATCTGAATGAATGGCTGTAAAGAATGAAATGAAAAAAAAATATGATATTTTAAACATTTTGCACACCTAAACTTTATAAAACTGCCTCCGTGGCTAGCGGTTAAGTCCGTGGATTTAGACTCAGACCGGGTTCGATTCCTGGTCGGGACACAAAAATATTTATTAATGTAAATAAATACATTTAATTAATATTTAATTTATTCGTGATATTTCTCGAGTTTGGTACGCCTGGAGACATCGACGAACTTGCCACTTGTCATGTTTGGCCTATAGTAAAGTTGGCTAAATGTGAATCTGCTTATTTATAAGCGTTCTGACCACCCAGAAAGGGAAATGTCCTGATGATACTTTTTTTTTACTTTGAAGCCCGGGAACGGTGGTGTTTTAAATTAAGTGAGTTAGCGTTTATGTGCGCGGGTGTGTTTGTATGCGCGCGTGCTTGCATGCGCGCGTGTTTGTAGGCTCGCGTGGGTGTATGCGCGCGTATGTGTATGCGCTTGTGTGTGTGTGTATCTATGTGTACCCTATGCGTAAAGGGAGTAAGTTTTTCTACTACTACTATTTTATTAATTAACTTTTCATACAAAATGTATGTTACATTTATCTTACGATTCGATTATGATTAGTATAATTGTGTGCACTGCCATCTATGATCGAGTAGGGGAACTATTTCCTAATAACAACTTCTAGAATGTTCCATTTATTTAATAAAAATATTTAACCAACTTTTACTAACGAAACTAAACTAACACGTCGAAGAAGAGTTTGTTTTACACTTTCGTAGCATGATCGGCATATTATCAGTGAAACAACAAAATCAATTTAAAAGTGTACGTCGAACTCGACCATAACGGGCAATGCATCGTCATAGACTAATTAATTATTTTGTTTATTATTTGTAAAATTGACAGCCATTGCAATTAGATACACAATATAAATGGGATTATATGAGCCAATTACAAATTTCCACTGGTCAAACAGAGACGATTATTCTAGCTTTAGTTATCATGCCTCTTCTTTTTAATATCTCTGATTGTTCTATTGTTTTACAAATTATCAATAAAATGCTCTAATATTATTAAACATTTGGCTGACATCCTAGGACACAAGTTATCTTGGCTAGGATTCAGGGACCGTCTTAAACTTGCCTATCCTTGTGGTTTGCATTCAATCAAAAATGTTTGTATGCTTAAAATGTAAAATTCAAGGAATATTTTATATATTGTTTACTCAACATTGTATATAGGTACCAATAAGAAAGCTCAATAAACGTTATTATTATTAAACTGAAATATTTATATAAACAAAACAATAGATTTTCCCTTCCAATTGAAATAACTTGGCATTCACGCGTTCTATTGTCGGTCAATCGACTTAATAACATCAAATTCGAACCACGTTTGAAGAAAAGGATGGCAAAGGTCAGGTAAGTCGAGAGAATCATAGACATACATATAAATAGATCGCAATATGTTCTTTAGTTTTTTGACAAAAATAACAAACCGTTATTCTTTCCTTTTCAAAAAGATCGCGATTCGAACCCCGACATACTCGTATATGTAGCTATGATACATACACTTTTGTTACGTACATTTTCATCAATGCATAAGTGGTCGCGCGGTGGTGGCTCGGTTGTAAGAACGCGTTCCTTAAATCCTACAAAGGTCGGTTCAAACCCACCCGGCATGTACCAATGAGAAATACACTTTTCTTACGTACATTCGTCATAGATTTACAACACCACCGTTCCCGTGCCTCGGAGAGCACGTTAAGCAATGATGTTAAGCCGTCGGTTCCGGTCCCACTAATACCAACTTGTGGAATCGTTAATAAATTGTCATTAAAAATTTACATCATATCCTCGCCAAGCCGTCTGGCCAGCGTGGCAAGTGTGGGCCAAATTCTCCAGATATATGTTCTGGAAGGCCCATCTCCAGCAGTGGAGGTCTAGGACGCTGTGTTCTAGGGGCTGTAATGATGATAAGTGGCAGTTAGGTCCGTGGATTTAGACGCAGAGGTACTAAGTTCTATTCCTGTTCGAGACACAACAAAATATTTTATTTTATTTGTGATATTTCGCGAGTTTGATACGCTAGAGACATCGACGAGCTTGCCGCTTATCATGATTGGCCTATAGTGGTATTGGCTAAATTTGAATCCGATTTTTTATAAGAATGGTTTCTAACCACCTCGGAAGAAAAACGGTTGTGATGATACTTTAGTTTACTTTTTATGGCTGTTGTGTGTATTAAAAAAAATAATGGAAAAGATATACAAATAAAAATTATGAATCTGTCCATAGCTATTATGTATTTGGCACACTTCATGTAGAGATATTTAAGTGAAAATGAGGGTAAATGGGATCTGTTTTTGTTGCGAACGGCTGACTGGAGGCTTTAATGTCAGTTTACATAAAGGTACATTTTTTAAGTAAGTTACTGACTTGGTACTGCTGTACAATCATTTATTTAAAGACAATATTCTGACAAGTGAGCCACCACCACCGCTCACAATATACTGTGTGACTTTGTATGTTCTTACGTTAGACCAGCGGTTCTCAAACTTCTATGGTGACGGAACCCTTTTGGAAAGCAAAATACTTGATGGAACCCTACAATAAAACAATAGTTTTTAAAGGTGTATTCTTTACTTTATGTTTTGAAGTTAGAGTCGAAAGTCGCTTGTTCACAACTATAGCGTCTAATTCAGAGGCGCTTCATCAAAGGGACTGCGCGCTCACAAGTATACGCGCAGCGGACGGAGTCAAAACGTTCGACCAAAGAGAGGTATTTTGTTTTTTTTTTTCTAAATTCTTGCGGAACCCCTACAGGGGTATCGTGGAACCCTAGGGTTCCGCGGAACACACTTAGAGTATAGCTGCGTTAGACTAATATTGTTTGTTACTATCAATAGAATGGCATATTAGTCTAACGTAAGATCATACAAAGTCACCCCGATATTTATTTAAAGAAATCTAATACAATAATAAAAGAGGCAAAAAAATATATATAAAAAATAGACAAGATAAATGTATAAAATAAATGAGTAAAAATAAATCTGCTGCAACAAACAGGCACTCTATTCAGCATAGGCTGCAACGTTTCTGCTGCAGCGCTGATTTTCACTGAGACCCTTGAACCCTACAATAAAAAAATAGATTTGGTGTTTCTACAGATTGCCAATGTTTTTCTTTTACCCAGTGTCGACATATGTAAAAAACCACAATGTAATAACAAGAACCTAATAGTTGCAAGCCGTAATATAACTTTAAAACGACAAATTTCTAAGCATTCCATGGATTCACCGTGCGGGTGCCGAATCCATCGTATGTGGGTAAAACATGACAGGAATAGTGTATAATATCTCAAACTTGCGACCGACAATAGGCTGGTGTGAAAAGGAGGCCTCCTTTTTTTTACTTTATTGCACGATAATACGCTCACCATCAACCAATCTCCCTACCCAACTAAATACTGTATGATTCCGGTAATAGATCTCTTTCCATAAATGTATTGACTGCAGACCTGCCTGATTAGGCTATATTCTTTCAGTAAGTGGTGCAAAGATTTTGCTGGAACTCCTCTTGCACCAACTTCCACTGCGTAAAGCTAAGTCTCGAACCCGTTCCTGATCATTTATTCAGTTAGATCATAATATTTATTCGACATCATGTTGTGGTCTTTTGGAATATTTGATTACCACGAAACGGTAAGTTCAATAAGGATACATTTTTTCAAGTTCCGAGAAAACACTAAGATGTTTGGACTATAGGCTGATGCAGCTAGTTCATCTGGGATCCTATAATGATGTTCAAATGTATCCATGAGAATGTTCCAGTCTGATGAGGCGCCAAGGATCGAGGTGGGCATGCATTTAGTTTTCGTACTTTGGCCTTCTTTTACAAGTAAGGTCCAAATTTAATTTGTAGTCAGTCCCTTTCTGGCTCTTGCAATAGAAACTTACTGCTTCACGGATAACACTAAGGACTTTGTCGGCGCGTTTTAGAAGAGAAACGCACCATTCAAGTGTGTGTCTAGTAGTTCCTATGGCAGCACCACACAATGCACAGTTCTTTTCCGTAAATTTTCCCCACCTTATCAGATTACTTTGGTCCAGGAGGGACATTTGAAAAGCGTTTAGGTAGAATTTCACCAACGCCGGAGACCAATCGTACAATAATGTGCGCCGCTTCAGGGCTGGAGGGATGCAGAAATCGTCTAAAGTTAGCCAGTCATTTTGAACTTCTGAAAGAAACAGGAATTACTAACGCAAATAATGAACTGATGTCAAAAGTTGATAAAATATATAATTTTCGGCATTGTTAATCTTGTATTCTTTAATAAAGCTGTAATTTTAATCTCAAAGGAAGTCATCTGTTTGTAGTCAACCTCACTCAAACCCACAGCCACGTACTTCTCGACTTTAATGAAAACCTCTTCAAGCTTGAAAATATTTCCAACTATGTAGTAAGTAAGAAAGTTTGATGTTCATTTGTAGGTAAGGAATAATAAACTTTAGCGAGCAATAAATGTACTTACCGTATTGCAATCAACAAGATCATCTTCATCAGCATCGTTTTTATGTACCTACTATAAATATTTATTATTAAGCTTCGAGAGTAATTGTCTCCGCCAACAAACTGTGGTTACAGTTTGGCGGGCTATTTTTTTTATTTTTTTTTTTTAAATGACATTGTACAGAATACATCAGCCCTAAACACGTAATTTATTTGCATAATATATGTTCATAACCGAGTTGGGGATCATCAAATTCCAGATGCTGCAGAATTTGATGCTTTACTTGGAGTCACTCGCGGTATTATAGCCCAAACATGTCGGGTAAAATATAGGAGTCCACAGCGCGGGAAAACCGCATAAAATAAACTGCAACTTGTGCCCCATATTTAAAGTCCAATTTATCGTTTTCCATAATTATTCACATTGTAGCACATTATTAAACAAAACAACACCACTTTTGACCAATAATATCCACAGCAAATTAATTTACAAAACAAAAACTTGCACTTGACATCTCCGCGCAAAATGGCGCGAAGAACTCCGCGGGCTATTTAATAAGTTATATGTATTGGAAAGTAAATAAATGATCGATTTTTTTTTTATCTAAACAGGGTGGATATTTGAGACAGGACAGTAAGGACCATGTACCTGGATTTTTTTTAAGTCTCTACTAACTATCTACTTTTGTCGATATACATATATAATAAAATAACTTTTTTTCCAATATACTCGTAATATAATTTTAAAAATAGTTTTTTTATACTTGCACGCCATGTTACCTAGCATATGAATGTTAGCAACTGGATTCAGACACTCATTGAGATCAGTCCCTAACACTATGCCAGCTTAATTGGGCATGACGGCAATTCGAGGATGATTCCGAAACGTGTGGATACACTTTACTGGGTTTATCGGCACGTACGGTGGATACTTTCCTGCCCCGGCAGACTGGGCAATTTTCCACCATCAATTCGCCTATTTAAATAAATCGACAGTGAGGCGTTAAATTACAAAATTTGAGACCAAATTTACGCTGTTGGATCAGCATATTGTTCGTCGTCGTCCTTGTCGGTCACTCGATATAGCCACAGTACGGCAATCTGTTGCCGAGAATCCAAAAACTTCCATTCGGAATCGTGGTCAAGAATTTAACATTTCCAGAAGCACTATGCAACGAATTTTAATAAAAGATCTGGATTTGCACGCGTACAAGGTTCATTGATGCAAGAAATAAACCCAATTTAAAAAAAAAAAACCAAATCCGGCGCTCTTGTTTGAACATCCTATATATACTATCATCCTATATATAGTAAGAACAACTGCCTTCGTGGTCTAGCGGTTAAGTCCGTGGATTTAGACTCAGAGGTACCGGGTTCGATTCCTGGTCGGGACACAAAAATATATATTAATGTAAATAAATACATTTAATTAATATTTAATTTATTTGTGATATTTCTCGAGTTTGGTACGCTGGAGACATCGACGAGCTTGCCACTTGTCATGATTGGCCTATAGTAAAGTTGGCTAAATGTGAATCCGCTTATTTATAAGTGTGGTTTATGACCACCCCTAAAGGGAAACGGTCGTGATGATACTTTGCTTTACTTTTAAGAATAACACGAAACGTTAATAATACAATACGTTTCTCTGATGAGTTTGTTTAATAATTCTCATTCGTTCGCTAACTATCAACATGAAAGGACATCGCCTTGAATTAATAAAAAACCTTTGGTGCCATTTTTTCTTCTTTATACTTGCTGTGTCAATAGTTATTAATAATAGCTGCAGTGGTATCAGAAACGTTGGGAAATCAGGTATTTGTTTTAAATTGTTATTTTTTACTAAATGATTTAGTCTGTGATTCAATTCAACCCTCGCCAACCCGTCAGCTATAGCTTTTGATATTAATACGTTTCTCTGATGAGTTTGTTTAATAATTCTCATTCGTTCGCTAACTATCAACATGATAGGACGTCAGCTTGAATTAATAAAAAACCTATGGTGCCATTTTTTTCTTTATACTTGCTGTGTCAATAGTTATTAATAATAGCTGCAGTGGTATCAGAAACGTTGGGAAATCAGGTATTTGTTTTAAATTGTTATTTTTTACTAAATGATTTAGTCTGTGATTCAATTCAACCCTCGCCAACCCGTCAGCTATAGCTTTTGATATTAATACGTTTCTCTGATGAGTTTGTTTAATAATTCTCATTCGTTCGCTAACTATCAACATGATAGGACGTCAGCTTGAATTAATAAAAAACCTATGGTGCCATTTTTTTCTTTATACTTGCTGTGTCAATAGTTATTAATAATAGCTGCAGTGGTATCAGAAACGTTGGGAAATCAGGTATTTGTTTTAAATTGTTATTTTTTTACTAAATGATTTAGTCTGTGATTCAATTTAACCCTCGCCAACCCGTCAGCTATAGCTTTTGTTATTAATACGTTTCTCTGATGAGTTTGTTTAATAATTCTCATTCGTTCGCTAACTATCAACATGATAGGACGTCAGCTTGAATTAATAAAAAACCTATGGTGCCATTTTTTTCTTTATACTTGCTGTGTCAATAGTTATTAATAATAGCTGCAGTGGTATCAGAAACGTTGGGAAATCAGGTATTTGTTTTAAATTGTTATTTTTTTACTAAATGATTTAGTCTGTGATTCAATTAAACCCTCGCCAAGCTATAGCTGTTGTTATTAATATTAAAGTATAGTAAACAATATATGTATATTGCACGATAAATACCTAAAATAAAATAAAATACATACGCGAGCTTAATACCTTGAAGGTATTCTCTAACCTTTGGGAGAACGACAAAAGATCTTGTGGGATGCTGAGTCAAAAGGAAATATTAACTATAACTAATAGGAATAAATAACTAGTGTTGCCCAAAGCATGACGAAGACTAAGCCGGTCTTGGTCTTGCAGTCCTAATCTTGGCCTTGGTCTTGCGCAAGAGTCTCTAACTCTTTCTCTAACTCATTATTTGTCTTTTCCAATTGTAGGTACTAATGTAATCTTGTAACTGTCCGCAAACTACTATTTCGACAACAACTAGTCTGATTTACTTGAAATTTGAAATAGTTATTTATTTTATATATGTAGGTATATTTTTTTAAAAATATTTTATTTAATTTATTTGTGATAAAGTGGGCCTGTAGTAAAGTTGGCTAAATGTGAATCCGTTTCTTTAAACAGCGTGGTTTCTGATCACCCCGAAAAGGATATGGTCGTGATAATACTTTTACCTAATAAATTATTATTATTATTATACATATAATATAAATTGTCCAAATTGCGAAAAAAGTGGTAATTGTTGGAGCAAAGTCTGGGGAGTGGGGTGTCGGAGACATTCCAATCGCAGCTCTGATAATTTAGCGACCGTCGTGAAGTGTGAGGTTGTCCTGAAGCAGTGGGCTAGAGAAATTGGCAGTCTCGGTTGTTGAATAGCGAGCTTTTTCCTCATGGTTTGCAATTGTTAATAATACAGATCTGCCGTAATAGTCTGGTCCTCTCACCAGTAACTTTTCCTGAGTCAACTTTCGCTTGGGACAGGATTTAGCCGGCTCTCCTGGGTTCAACCACTGTGATGAGCGTTTCCGATTATCGTACAGGATTTATTTTTCATCACAAGTAACAATACAATTCAAAATTGGTTGAGTCATGTAACGCAGCACTCACTGCGCGTTTATTGGTGTGCTTCACTCAATTCATACGGTACCCATTTCTTTTTTACTTTTCCAATTTGCTTCAAGTGAATTAAAATTGTTTTGTCACTTGCACCGAAGCCTGCCGCTAACTCTGACGTGGTTTGCGATAGATGTACTTCCACGATCACCTTTTAACTCTTCATTGTCAACTAGGGTCCACGGGGTTTGTTCTGTAGGTCAAAATTATCAGAACGTTGGAAGTAGTTGGAACTAAAAACATACCGTGTTTTCTTTTACAGTAGTTTCCCTATACACATCATTAATCTTTCGAACTGTTTCTGCAGCGTTGGTGCCATGGTGGAACTCATTTTCGTAAACGACGCGTTTTTTTTAATTTTCCATATTGTGAACAGTTCGATGTCAGAGAAAAATCTAATGGCGTGAAAACAAATGAAACACTAATACACAAGCCTAAATTTAGAATTCCTAGCCATCGCCAGATATTTGAGATCAAAGTGGCCAGTTCGGCAAAACGACAATTTCATTTATATTTATTTATTTATAAACTCTTTATTGCACAAAAAACTTAAAACTAATGTACAAGGGCGAACTTAATGCCTAAATGTGAATCCGTTTCTATATAAGCGTGGTTTCTGACCACCCCGGAAGGGAAACGGTTGTGACGATACCTTACCTTACCCGTTACATACTACTACTTAAATACATATATATATATATATATACAAATACGAAACTAGGCATATAGTACTGTTTACACACAATAATAATAGTATGATAGATATAGGTACTAAGAAGATTCATATGTGGAGCAAAGTTAACTTTAGCCTGCAGAATAAAGCTATTTCGAAATTATAAAACGCTGCGTATTCTTAAAAACTTCCATTAATTTAAATATTTCCATTCACGAAACAATTTGCTATATCGCCGTGAAATGATTCGTGATACCCGTATGAAGTTAATTAAAAAATTCTTGCGATTATTGAAAAATTCCGAGTCGAACAGATTTTCATTATTGTAAAGTTTGCTTACCAAAGTGATCCGAGATTTGTTTTACATTAATTATTTTTAAAGCCATTTCGATACTTCTCTCGGGCTAAACCAGGAAACAAATTAATTCTGTCACTGTTGTTGCATATCACAATCTCGTTTTTTAGCCGCAAACATTGCAAGGGTTATTGGAAAAAATGCTGGAAAATGTGGTTAAAGTAACAAAGAGGGAAAAACATAGCAAACAAGGTGGAAAAAATAAATAAATAGAAAACAAGGGGATATGGGGAAATGTTACAAAAGTTGTAGATAATAATAAAAAAACGAGTCCTTAGCGCTATTTGGCGCGGACAAGTAGTGTTGTTTTGTTTAATAATGTTCTACAATTTTTGTACGTTATGGAAAACGATAAATTGGACTTTGAATATGTGGCACAAGTAAATAATAAATACGTAATATTCCAAATACCTAAGCGTTCATTTTTTCGCTTCGAAATACTAAAAATTTACGGACACGATGTAATTACAATTTATTGGAAACAAAAACCTTAATCCAAAAAAGTAACCATTTTTAGCAAAATTATGAAAAAAAAAAGTCTTGCGAGACTCTTGCGCAAGACCATGACTAGGATAAGTCTTGCAACCATATTAGTTGCTTTTTTTCAAGACCAAGACTGCAAGACTGAGATTGGGGATCACTATAGAACTCGCTCAGGGAGGCCATATTTAGGCGAAGCTGTGTCGATTCTCAATGTTTCTTATTATATTATATTTGTTATTAGCTTTAGTTACTTACAAAGGTCACTATCTTGTTTCTTTGAAATGTCCAGGATTAAATCAACATAAAGATGTACGTATACACGTAAAGAAAGATTTCGCAGAAAACAAAATGGTCCGTCGCGCTGTTGCTTTTAAAAATAATGTAAGTCCAGTTTTCTTTTTATCTCGTCCAAATAAACAACCTACAATCCTATGTTTTACTTGTAAATAATGTATTTATAAGAGTTCCGATTGTTAGAATGATCTCCTTTAATCCAAAAGTCCCAGTTCTAACCCCGATATATATATTAATGGAAGATGTACAACGCCACCCTTCCATAAATACTTTAATATTTTTTTGGAATATTTGTCTAATCGGTACTTAGATCGCTTAGAGCAACGCAGGTCGCTCGTCGCTCTATGTTAGATCGCTGATTATTTATTATTAAATATTTCCTTATACAATATTTTTTATACTGCGTGGAAAGAGCAAATATTTTTATATTATAATCTAGAATAAAAATAAAAAACTCCGTATTTTTTATTTTAATTATTCAGTAATAAAATCTTAAGTTACGATGCAGGGAAGTTTTACTAAAAATATCGCCACTTATACAGAGCCAAATTAGGTAGGTAGCGAGAGGTGGACGATCGCGCGAACGTTGGCTTACGTAGTTCTTTCTCTCTCTATTTCGCCCAAAGTGAGCGAGATCAATTAATACTAACACTCCCCAGCCTTTATTCAAATTCATTCAAAATTCAAATTCAAATTCAAATTCATATATTTCTTTATAACAATAGGTATTTTATAGGATATTACAATGGTTATAAATTTGGTACACTATGTTTAGCCCATGGGCGTATAAAGATTAAATAATTAAGTATAGGTACTTATCACGGTGTATATCGCGATTTTCAGACGCGGTCTTATTCACCATGCAGTAGTGTTTTTTTATTTTTCGGATAATGATTTTATCTTTTAAGAAAGGTGACCGTTTCTTGCCGCCAATGATATTGTTTATTCTTCTTATCTGGGACTTGGATTTGTCAAAGTTTACACTTTTGTTATGCACTGTAATTAATACAATGTACAACAGTCTGCTACTGGTGTATTTTCTATGGGGGTGTGAAGGAGTAAGCAAAGAGGTACCTTCGATAGTCGTCTGTCAGGTCAGCGCGATGCAGCAGCTTCTTCCAGAGATCACTGATGGTCACTAGGCCTTCACAATACACCAAGTCTAAAGCGGTAGCGGTTGAGAGAATTTAAGTAATTCTCTCAAACAATTCAATCAACTCAACGCGGATTACGGAATAAAACGGTTTTACAGTGGTCCTGTGCGTGCGGCGTGCGGTGGATCCTCTCGTGGGAAAGGGATAGATAATACATATAAATGGACATAAATACATAGTTGGCCACTACTATATACTCGTCATAGATTTGTTTTAGTAAAATAGAGGAAAGTCGGTATAAATATTATGCTATTTTGTCTAAATAAAATTTCATACGAAAGTAAAAATATGTCCCAAAAAGTCCGTAATTCAACTTTTTTGAAAGTTGATTGTAGTCTATTTCTACTTCTCAATAGTACACTGAGACTTGAAAATCTTACAATATATAGGACTGCGGGCGAGAGGGAAGCAAAATCGTGAACCGTCTTAACATGTTTCTATCCAAACTATACTTTAAGATAGGTATGCTATGTTCACAGGAACCTGAATACGCGAATGTTTTAAAAGCTATCAGAAATTTAATGGCACGGAAGAGAGTCTCAAAGTTTTCGCGTAGGAAAGAACACACAGAACTGGTAATTGAACTTTATGCTACACAACTTTTTCACATTTCTTCTCTTTTATTTCATAACTTAAGTCTCTTCGGAAAGCTGTTGAAATTGCTGAGGCTGACAGACAGTTAAAATCATACTGGTAGGAGAGAAATCTTTTTTCATAAGTTTTAGATATTACTTTGTTTTTTTGAACGATTCTTTTTGTCTATGGTAAAAGTTATTATTTTTTATAGCTCTATTTTTTCTGTATAAACGTATTAGAACGGGTTAGAACGAAAACCAACTAACTAATTTTTTTAGTAAATTCACTTTTTTACATCTGTCGTCTAAAAAACTTTCGCTTTTTCCAGTGATAAAATCGACTAAGCACTGTGACGCTGTGACTTAGTTGGTTTTTGGTCTAACACTGAAGCTTTTTATTATTAGTTTTTTTTAACCAATATAAATTAAAGCATTATTATTATACGTTAATTTAATACAGTGGCAACACTACAGTTTGCATTTGGAACGAATGTGACAATATGAGGAATCTTCTATTGAACTTGTACCGACATCAAGGTACATTTGCCCGCAAGTAAATAAGGCTAATAATCGTAGCAATAAAAAGTATATCTTGCAAGGCCAGATACAAGTCTACAGAAGACCGGGGAGAAGACGCACTTCCTGGATCAAGAACCTTTAGGGAGTGGTTCGGGATGAGCACCCGATCCTTGTTCCGGACAGAGACCAACAAAATTAAAATAGCCTTAATGATAGCCGATCTCCGATAGGACTATACTAAGACACCAAAAAGCAGAGTTTTCGATAATAACTCTTACGTTATGTGCATTCGTATGTATAACAAGTTACCAGAGGTTCTCAAACAATTACCCAATAATCAGTTTAAATCTAGAATCAAGAAGCTATTAACAGAGTGTTGCTTTTATTCGTTAAGCGAGTTTTATTCATACAAATTTAGAAATTGTAATAAATAATTGTAATAAATTGTATTAATCAACTGACCATAATCTCGCATACGAGTATTATCTTATGCGAAATTTCTTAAATTCATGACATTTTATTTATTACATAAATTATTTTCAGTGTATAAATTAGTAATTAATTAAGTCAGTATAAATTTGTGTGCCAGAAATGGCGGAGTATGTGAGCTATTCAAAAACTATTTACCTATTTACCATATTCCATTCAAATAAATATTATTTCATTTCATTTCATTTCATATTTCATAGGAGATGGCACCTTAAGAAGAAGAATCGCATCAAATGCTCCCATCAACGTTGCGGGGCGTACGTGACTAACAGTACACTAAAAACAACTTTTAAAATATTGGATTGTGCGAGCGAGAGAAAGCACAAGCTTTAAACCCTTGTTGGCGATGCGCAATTTTACTGCCCGCTTTCGATTAGAGGGTCCTGCGCTCGCCACGCCCGCAAGAAACACGGGTCTAGGGGAGTTGCCTACAGAATGTAGAAAACTTATTAATTACAACTATACTACTCACCTTGGCAGGGATATGACCGCATATCCAACCAGTTTATGCTCAACCAGCAGTGTAATTGAGTGTGTGTAGGTGTATGTGATGAGTAAAACGAGTGTTATGACCTGGATGAGCACTTTTCCTCCGGGAATGGTTAATCCTAGGTCACAAGTCCAAAAGCGGCTACCATGCGGCACTAAATTGGTATTGACTTCCTCATAACTCGTCTTCCACATGCATTTAATTTTTCCCACAAAGCAAAAATGTAAAAAAAAACCTTCCCAACGTAATATTTTTAAATGCACCGAGGCCGAGGACCCTATTTTTCATTCTGCCAAGGTGCATTCAAAAATAATATAAAATAATTAAACCTGCGGTCAACAAATACATTTCGAACAACCCTATTAAAGCCAAGCACATTCCAACCTGTACTAAGCCAGCGTGGTGGATGGGAGCCTCACTCCTACTGTTCTTTAGCCACGCTTGCTCTAGAGATGTTACAATAAGTTTTTTATATAAGATATTTTTATCATTTAACTCGTAGGTATTATATTTAGTCATAGCTTTTATTTAGATTTTTAAACTGATCTGTTCTCGTTATTATTATTATTAAATATTGTTACTATTATTAATACGAAACATTTATTCGAAAAAAATATTTACAAAATATAAAATAAAATTAATATTAACACTAAGGATAGGGTTATAAGTCCCGTCCGCGTGGAATGGTGGCAAGAACGCTGGCTGCATTTCCCCGCTGAATCGCAATACGGATTCTTTGGGCGAAGAAAAAGCCAGCAATCTTGTCACCGGAGAAGGCGAATTTTTTTTTTTTTTGCACTTAGACTCCATGGGCCCAGAGTTTCTACAGCAAACGGCTTAAATATGTAATCTTTTAATATACTTACATACTTGCGCCGCTTGCTGGACTCCGCATTTTCCGCCGCGGCTCCCGCTTTATTCGCTGTCCACCTGAGATGCGACGCGGCGAGGGTGGCGTCCCACACCAGAGCACGTCCCCGTTCAAATTTATTTATTAATTAAATTTATTAAACATATAATGTATCATAATTAAATGTAGTTTGACATGTTGTGGTCACCTGTTACTGGGGTACCATACACTTATGTTTATTTTTACTGTTTGCTTCTATTGATATAATTGGGTTCAATGTGTACTCTGTTGGTGATTCTAATTAAATAAATAAATATTAAAGTTTGACTTTGAAGACCAGGGATGGTTTTGCGATATTAGAAATAAACTCGTTGTCACAGGTCGTGCTTATAACAAATATTAAACATATCTCTGCTTATAACGAGCCTGTGACACCAAAATACCTCAAGAGCAAAGTCTTTCTCTCTTCATTCCACGATAAGTCTTTCCGCTATTCTCACAACTCTGTTCTCTCCATTCCAACCTAATTAAGTAAGGCCAACAAATTTTCTGTTGTCGCCGCAAATCTGTGGAATGAACTGCCAGTAGTTTTTTTTTTTTAATAAATATTTCCAGACAGGTCACACAGCGCCATCTGGCCAGCGTGGCGAGTGTAGGCCAAATTCTCCAGATATATGTTCTGGAAGGCCCATCTCCAGCAGTGGAGGTCTAGGACGCTGTGTTCTAGGGGCTGTAATGATGAATGATGATACATATAAACACCCAGACTGAGACAAATTATACAATGTACAACTTTCCCCGGAATCGAACGCACGACCTCCCGAGTTCACGGCAACGTTTGTTACCACTAGACCACGGAGGCGGTCAGAATTCGACAAGAATCCATCCGATTTTTTTTTAAATGGTGTCATCGCATTATTAAAATGGTTCATAAGAAATATAATAGTATATAGTATATGTATTATTAGTATTTAATATATGATAGTAATTAGTATGTATTTTAGTAATATTATTGTATTTATATAATATGTATATAGAATTATTTATTATTAATTATTATAATATTTACCATAAGTTGGTATTAACAATTTGCACCTACCTTACATTTAAAATGGTTCACATTGTCCCTAAGGTTGGCTGTCAGATAATGTCTAGCGGCTTTAAGTCCGCCCTTTGTATAACGTGCAATAAAGTTTAAAATAATTATATAAAACAGCTATTCTATTTAAGGTACAATCGAAGCAATATGTTCCACCAAGGCACCAGTTTCAAATGCCAGACCGAAGTGAATTTCAACTCCCAAAACCATCAGGACGTGATCAAAACTACGATGTAGATTACGAAGATAAGCTAACATTACGATACGCAGTTCCACCAATAAGCATAGGACAGAAAGATATGTGGTTTAACCCAGGTACAACATTAAAACCTGACAGATCTTTAAGAATTGCTACTAACGTGTTTGAATTTCCAAAGCCTTTTACAGTTAAAACGCGAAAGATACCAAAATTTACGAGAAAAACTACGACTACTCAATTGGCTAGTTCTACAACTGAAATTGCTCTTCCAAATTTTATTGCTAAAATTTCTAATAAGGATGAAATAGAAGAATCTACACCAATTGTAGTACCAGACAACACCGAAATAGTTGAATACGTGGATAATTACAATTAAGTTATTCAATGTATTAAATGTTGAAACTTTAACTACTGTGAAAACGGTAAATTAGATATTTTGGCATCGTAACGAAATGGCATATTGAAATACGATGAAGTATCGATGAATAATTTACAAAAAAGCTTTTTCAATTAATACCATTTTAAAGAAAAAAAAATAGGATTCCATCGCGCCATTTTGCGCGGACATGTCAGCGCAAGTTTTTGTTTTGTAAATTAATTTACTGTGGATATTGTTGAATTCAAATTCAAAATTCTTTATTGTTTATATTGCTTATTCTAGTAACATCTCATGATGATGCAGTCTGCCCATATTATGGGCATACAATATGCTTATGTCAATAGATAGTTATTTACAATATTTATTTGTATATAGTTTATATTTAATATTCTTAAATATTCTTGTCAATTTATTGGAATACAATGTTAATGTCAAAATTTGCATGCTAAAAATTCTTTTATTTAGTAAAAACAGTTGTCAATAAGAATTTTCTTTAACTCAATAGTAAAACGTTTTATAGGTAACTCTCGTATCTCTCTAGGAATTTTAATACTATAATGCACATTATGTGGCAGTTTCTGCTGTAATATTCACTTACACATCTTAGTCAAAAGTAGTCTTGATTTGTTTAATAATTTGAATAATTATGTAAAACGATAAATTGGAATTAAATGTGGGGCACAAGTTTAGTTTATTTTTGCGGTTTTCCCGTGCTGTGAACTCCCATATTGTAACTGATGTGTTTGGGCTAATGCCACGAGTGACTCCTAGAAAAGCATCAAATTCTGGAATGTGATTATAATAAATTGGATTTTTAATATGGGGCACAGGTTAAGTTTATTTTTTGCGGTTTTCCCGCGCTGTGAACTCCCATATTGTACCTGATGTGTTTGGGCTATAATGCCGTGAGTGACTGACTGAGTGACAAGTGAAGCATCAAATTCTGCATTGCATTGGCTGTATGAGCTAGCCTTACCTCATTCGTTATTCATTGGAAGAAGAGAACACAAACACAAAGAAAAATTATACTATTTTATTAGTGTATTACTATACCAAAAAATAATAAACCCAATATATTGATTTCCAATACAAATATCGTTTAACATGATAAATAGATGGTGCAAAGGATATGTTTCTTTTAGGTTTTTCTTTTCCTCCTTATTGGAATTTTGTTGAAATCATCATCAATATAATCTTCTGAAGGTGACTTGATTTTGTATTTCATATTTGGTAACCTGGAAACGCGAAATAACTAAATACTTTGGCACTGTAACTCGCAACATAAAAAAATAGATTTTTTTTTTAAATGTCGTCAATTATTTTTTTGTCTTTATGAATTTCTCTGTAAATTGTTACAAATTTATTGCCAACAAAATATAAAAAGATGTACATAGGCATACCATGAAAGCATTCTCTACTAGCTAACCTTTAGGAGAGTGACATAATTATTATTATTTGTGAAATAGGGTGGGACTATTCGTCTCCAAGTCACTGCGACCAGTAGTGATCTATTGTGACCTTCCTAGATTATAGTTCGTTCGCTAGCCCTACGGCTTCAAGGAACCTTAGTATGGGCTTAGGAGCGAGGCGTCGCACCTCCTCGGGGCTTAAACTGTGAGCACCCAAGATGGTGCTACACTTGTGATGCAGGGCATAACAGTCGCAAAGGAGATGGAAGAGAAGAGTGACATAATGCACAGTAAGAAAAATACGATGTAATATTTAAAAATAACAATAACAATAAAAATTAAAACTATAAATGCACAGGATTAAGTAAATGTGAATAGAAACATAGTATACTTATGTAATAAATACGAATTATTAATATAATAATATACATATTTAAATGATACTAATTAAATAAATATTGATATATGTCGAGAGATTAAGTTTAGTTTTATAAGAAGGTGAGTTTGTAATATTTTTATAGAACAATTCATTAATAATTACATGAATGAATATGAATAAACTTACTCTAAATCCGAATACTGCATTCTTCTTTTATTGCTTTCGTCATCTAACTCAGGAAAGCCAGTAGGAGCGTCCGTCCTTGTTGGTTTATGTCCATCTACAGCAACTGGTTTTGGCGTAATAATTTTATCTGCTTGTCTGTCTAATTGTTCTTTGTTAAATATATTCAGTGGGTATACAGGATTAGCGCCACTGCGCCTAGCTGCGTATGGCATTGGTACATTTTCAATAGCGTTGTAATCTGCCATGAATTCTCTTCTGCCTGATTGACTCTTCCGACTTGGCTTCCGAAACATTTGATCACGTGATTTTAAATCTTTTTGTGTTACCTTAAATAATAATTATTATTACAATGAATGTGAAATTTTGTAAGCGTGGTTGGCCTTTGCCTAAGATATTTTTATGTTAAATTAATGATTTTAGACCAGAAAATGCCGTAGTTATTGCCAAAATGTCGATTTCTCGTCTTGTTTACTTTGTTTTTGGCTATTTATTTATTTATAAGTTCTCCAACAAAATCAACAATATTTCAATTTTTGAGTACATGCATACATAATTAACAGAGTAAATGTGATTTTAATTAAAGGAGAAGACGGCCTGCTCATAATTACCATTGAGTATAAATTTAAAACTAGGCATGCAATAGATATTATACATTACATAAACAAATTATTTACCTACCTAACAGTTAAATCCAATAAATTAAATTATAATTAATAAAACTAATACCTACCTAATTACCTAAATAAATGTTACAAATATTATAAAACTGGAAAAAAAACAGTTTTAAGAAAAAATTACAAACAAAATTACTAAAAGCTAAAATTAACAAAAACTACCGAATTTTTGCTACAATTTACACTGATAACTAACTAAACTAACTTTCAATTTTGCCGTCGAACGAGCAAGTATAAACAAAACATAAAAACAGTTTATAGATCTCCGATTTTACAGAGCAAAATTATAATAAATAAAATCTCACGAAATATAAACTCGACCTATCATAGTTAGATGGATAAATTCTTTATTTCACAGAAAATTACATTTTACAGTACATAGGCGAGTTTAATGTCTAAAAACATTATCTAACAGCTAACCTTTAGTGAGCAGGGATTGTGGTTAAACGACCGTAAATGTTTAACAAGTGGATCAATAATCGTTAAACACACTCATGCACATGTCCTTGTTATACCTAATAGTTATGTCGATATTAATAGTAAGCAGAACGCGAAATTCAATAGTAAAATCCACTGCCATCAGGTAAAGTATTATTAGTCCCTGCTACGTCTTGTGCAAATGCATTATTTCACTTCACTTGGTGTACGTGAAATACCATTTAAAACTAAATTTAATTTCTCCATGCACTGTTCAATTGTACAAACAAAAAAAAATGGTAGCGGATATTCAATTTTAAATAGTAGCTATTGCATTTGTAGAGTTCCACTACACAGAAACCAATCATTTCTGAACTGGCAAGAGTGAGTGTTATTGAAATTTGAATATAGCAATTGAACTCAACATTTGCCTGTTTGTTAAAAAGATGATTGCGTTATCAAATAACTACAATAGCACTCGTCATTCATTATCATTACAGCCCCTAGAACACAGCGTCCTAGACCTCCACTGTTGAAGATGGGCCTTCCAGAACATATATCTTTAGAATCTGGCCTACACTCGCCGCGCTGGCTAGACGGGTTGGCGAGGATCTGATGACAATTTATTAACGGCTCCACAAGTTGGTATTAATGGAACCGGGAC
Source organism: Tinea semifulvella (assembly GCA_910589645.1). Taxonomy (NCBI): domain Eukaryota; kingdom Metazoa; phylum Arthropoda; class Insecta; order Lepidoptera; family Tineidae; genus Tinea; species Tinea semifulvella. The sequence goes on from OU342596.1 coordinate 5,420,187, forward strand.
CGACGGCTTAACGTGCTCTCCGAGGCACGGGAACGGTGGTGTTATAAGTCTATGACAAATGTACGTAAGAAAAGTGTATTTCTCATTGGTACATGGCGGGTGGGTTTGAACCGACCTTTGTAGGATTTTAGGAACGCGTTCTTACAACCGAGCCACCAGCGCCATATAACACCCGTATTGTAAGACATTTGCTCAACGGCTCCTCCACTCGAAATTTCCTTCCAGCTGTCAAACGAAAATTAAGTCTGTAATTGAGACTGATTGAGAGATTGATTAAAATTAATAATATTGTCTAATGTACCAGCTTACGGCTGACCTTTAAAATAAAACTGTCGGCTCGGCTCTTTTTTTAACTTTAATCGTAACTATTACAGAAACTTGATTTTAGTTGACAGCTGGAAAGAAATGTTGAGTGGAGGAAACGTCTTAGAATACGGGTGTAAGTCTCTCATGAGTTATTACGTTTAGGAAATAGCTTGACTAAATCGTATATGAAAATACATCAGAGATCCTTGGAGAATCTCATAAATAATTATTAGGCACTTACGCTTTCATTAGGTCGCAGCAAAATCTCATTCTTGACTTCATCGATTAATGTTCCTGATCTACCTGATATAACCTGTAGAATAATAATAAAATAAAACAGGTCTATTGACCACGAACGACAATATGCTACCACTAATAAGAGTATAATTGAAACAATTGCGGCCAGAGCGAGATCTATCCGCGGGTCGCGGTGTCCGGATCTCGGTGAACAGCTGACAGTGCCTACAGCCTTGGTGACTTCGGTTCTGATCCATTGTCTCGACCGTTACAGCAAAGTACAGCAGCTGCATCAACATTTCTGGTCTAGGTCAAGATGATCTCACTATCGGCACTCTCGTTTTGATCAAGGCTGACCAAGCTATATCAAGATGGTATAGCACGGATGGCAGACTTACAAACTGCCAATTGCACTCTTAAAAGAGCTTTGTTGAAGCTATGCCGGCTTCTAGTCGATAGAGGAAGACTCCACTAAGTCTTACAGAGGAGGCGGCATGTTGCGGTCAAAGCGGCATCCAAGTGCACCCTACGGCCTTAGAAAGCGAGGTCAATCAATAATTATTATCAGTAGTTAGGTCTTAACCAATAGACCGGTGAGTGAGAAGTATTTTATTTACCCGATCATCAATCTCCACAGAAACACCTATTAATAAAATCACCGTCAATTGCTTATAAACTAACATTTTGATCTCCAATGGCTGAATAAGTGGGCACTGGTTTAGAAGCTTGTCTCATTGGGTCTAAATACATCTTTGATCTTCTGAACTGAAAAAATTAAACAAACGATATTTTGATACTAGTGATATTCTGTTCCAAATCGCTGCTCAATAGAAGAATGACCAGGATGTTGATTGTTGCATTTTGTCACGCTTTCTGAATCATCGCTTATCAATTAGACCAAATCACGCAAAACTTGTCTAACTTGTGGACATATTTATTTATTATTATAATCTCTACACTGCAGAATATCTTTATCCACTCGATCTTTTGCCACCTTCCATCGGCGATCTTCTTTATGTCAACCGTCCATCTGGCGGAGGGTTGTACCATTCTAAGTCTCCGTATAAGAGAGGCTCAATATAATTCATGTGTGAATATATACAAGCCGTAGAAATTTATATATAAATATTGATAAAAAAGTCCCAACATTAGCAACGTCTTCGCTTTCCGAACTCTCGGTAGTGGTGACATCTTTAGTAAGCTTCAGGAGTAAGCCTTCAAATTTGTTGTTTTCTTCTGATTCGTAAATAGATTGATCTAGTCTACGTCCATCTTTAACAACTTTATCTTTACTATCTCCTGGGATATCTGCAATAGAAAATGTATAATAAGTAGCCTAAACTTTTTAGTTTGAAGTTTTTTTAATTGAATTCAATTACTCTTTAAGTATAATATCATGTTTCGTTATCATATTTCTTTCTCTCATTCTTATGTTATAAATGTTGGAACTACAAGAGGACTTTTTACAAGATATTTTTATAGGACTGTTCCTATTATTTTTAATTTTCCTGCCAATAAATTTCTTATTACCTATACGCAAATTAAATTTAATTAAATTTAATATTTAGGCGCGGTGGTGGCTCCGTTGTAAGAACGCGTCTCTTAAATCCTACAAAGGCCACCCGGCATGTACCAATAATAAATACACTTTTCTTACGTACATTTGTCATAGATTTACAACACCACAGTTCACGTTAAGCCGTCGGTCCCGGTTTCACTAATACCAACATGTGGAATTGTAATAAATTGTCATAAACAATTTACATCATATCCTCACCAAGCCGTCTGGCCAGCGTGGCGAGTGTAGACCAAATTCTTCAGATATATGTTCTGGAAGGCCCATCTACAGCAGTGGAGGTCTAGGGCGCTGTGTTCTGTATGAAATATAAAAATTAGGAAATATTTTTGAGGAAGAGTTTTTAACAACTATATGATTATTGAAATGAGCGATACATTATTTTTTAATACTTTACCATTGTTCTGATTATTTGTAGGAAACTCATCACTGCCAGATCTTCTAGTTTCTTCTCCTTCCGCTCCGATTTCGTCATCAAAAATACCACGCTTCAAATATACTGATACGTTGGTCTCTGTAACAAAATACAGTAATAACACTCCTAATCAGAACCAACAGTGTAAAATAATTTAAAGATAACATTTTTTTTTTAAATAAAATTGACTATATTGGATGAGGATTTTTAAGTTGTCGTTTCGTTACTAAAATTATTATTGAATTAACCTTTCAAGTCAATATACTCGGCCAAGGAATAGTTGTACCCAAGAGCGACTCCTGCCATGATGGAAGTGAGAAGAAGGCAACAGATCGCAGCGCCAATTATGCAGGTCATGGAGAACGTTATAAACCTGAAAACGCGTTAATGAGAATGGCATTTTCAAAAAACTTTTATTAATATATTTTTTTATATAAACAAGTGAATTTAATTCAGATAGGTTAAGGTAGCTCTTTTACGGATCTTGCACAATAATAAAATTGTAAAAAGTATCATTTCGGGGTGATCAGAAACCACGCTTATAAATAAGCGGATTCACATTTAGCCAACTTTACTATAGGCCAATCATAACAAGTGGCAAGCTCGTCGATGTCTCCGGCGTACCAAACTCGGGAAATATCACAAATAAATTAAATATTATTTAAATGTATTTGTTTACATTAATAAATATTTTTGTGTCCCGACCAGGAATCGAACCCGGTACCTCCGTGTCTAAATCCACGGACTTAACCGCTAGACCACGGAGGCAGTCATAATAAAATTGTTTTGTCTTAATACTGCAAAACATGCGTTGGTGAGTAGGTATTTGTCCGGCTGGTTAGAACTCTTGTGTTCCCTTTTATAATGTATCTATGCTGCAGTGGCGTGGACCTTAAGCGAAAGTTTGAAAGAAAATAAACGAATTAATGCTCTGGAGATGTGGTGTTGGTGGAGAATATTGGGCATATCCTGGACGGAGTTCCAAACCAACAAATCTATACTGGAAATCTATACTTGAGGAACTGGTAATCAGACAACGCCTTTCCTCGACTATGCAATACCGCATTCTTACTTTCTTCAACATCCATCGAGCGCCTGCTAGTCCAGGGGAAAGTCGATAGCAAGAGGATTGTAGGTCTCCGATGAAATAGGTTAAACAGGTAAAGGCTGCAATGGATCATCTCTTACATGTGTATCAGGAAAATCTGTTGTCCGAGAGAAGTGGCGACGGCTTGTTAAGCTTATTTATAAATTTAAATTCTTTAATGCACTTAAAAATAGTACAGAGACGAGCTATAATGCCAGTAGGCATTCTTTACCAGCTAACCTTGGGGATCGAGTAAGGTTATAGGCAGGATGAAAATAAATAAATAAATGATACAGTTAATAAGTTACTTAACTAATTTTAATATACTACACATTATACCAAAGTGTTAAAATGTTGAAATATTACATTATTATTATTTTAGATTATTTATTTGATCCTTGTTTTAGTTTATTTTATATATTTTTCTATTACTTGTGTTTCATTCATGTTTCTTGTCCAAATTTGTAAAGTGTTGTTTAACCTACTTATTGTTACTAATATTTGTTGTTACACTTAAATAATTTTATTATATTGTATAATTCTTAAGTTGTAAAACGGGATCAGTATACAAATGCAATTGTTATTTCATATTTCATTGTTATTGTACTGATTTTGTTGGTTCTTATTTTTATTATTTTTCATTATGGCTAACAGTGAAAATTTGTAAGGCTTTGAGATTAGATATTTTTTGTATACATAATATTGCAAAGGCTATAAATTTTCCCACGAATAAGTAAATAAATAAATACCTAAACACATAAACCATACATACAAGTACATCATATACATTATAACTTAAATAAATACACGGTTATTTAAATATCGTTTTATTCAGTTTCTCCAGGAACGATGTGGTTATAAAACGTTTAAAGACGCTGACAGACGGTGCACGTCTAATGGCCAAGGGCAGCTTATTCCACTCAAGCTTCTCACTTACACTCAAATAGCGACCACGAACACTGCTAAGAGAGTGTAGCGACTAAGAAGAAGAAGAAAATTCTATATGCTTTGATTGCGAAAGAACTCATAAACACTAGTTCTAGGAAGTATAGTCACTTGGCAATAAAATTTCAAACCTAAAGGATTTGTGAAGATAATTTTTACTTCAAACTTTCTTCATTCCGCAGTTTGTGAATAACACTTTGGAAGTATGCGATTGGTTATTCGAATCAGACAACTGTAGACTCGTATATGCCATAGACATGGCTTTTTATAAATGAGGTGGACCTAAATTATTTTTATAAAATGTTTTTAAAAATTAAGTATTTTATTTTAGACTCAGTTGCAAAGAAAGTGTCCGTTAAATTTACATTTGACGGCGGCATTGACAGTTACATTTAAAGGACCATAGAGGATTTTGTATGGACCCTTTCCCCATATCTAATTGAAATTATATTTTGAAATCTGATAGGTTATATATTTTTATAGACATTTTGTATGATTATATTTTTAATTCAATAAATAACACTACAAAAAAAATATTTACCTTTCGTGTCTGTCCCACATAATTAAGCTACTAGCTAGAGGTTTCGAATGACACGTGTTTCAAATATGTTAAAGCACGGGGTCCATATAAAACCAAATCATCAAACTATATAAAATAAAGGGTTTTGTCTACTTAAATTGTAATGAGAAATAAGGAAAGTCTTGTTTCAAGCAGTGTTTTTTATATAAATATCACTATGGCAAGCTTATACTATTAGTTCTTAATGAAGGTAAAACTTGGCATTTGACATCATCGCAAATGGCACATGCATTCAACGAGAACAATAAATTGGTGGTCTGCCGTGGCGGGGAAGTATCCACCGTTCGTGCCGATAAACCCAGTAAAGTGTATCCATACGTTTCGGAATCAGGCTCGAATTACCGTCATGCCCAGTCAAGCTGGTATAGTGTAGACCTTGTGTTGACACTTAACATCAGGTAAGCGCAAGGTCAAAAAGTGCTTAGTATAAAAAAAACTTAGTAAAATTTATCTAAAAATACATTCCTATAAAACTGTGAATACAATGTAGCCCAAAACAAATTTAGACCAAAGCGTTTGACATGTTCTTAGATACTAGTATTAGGTCTATGACAACTTTTTGAAGTTTAGGGTGAATTCCCTTTTGAATAAAATGGTCCATCGGAACTTTAGCGCGAGTCGTCTGAATTTGTAAACGTTTAGGATTCGAATTCTCTTTTGCCCTTCACAAACTTGGCTGATAATAACTTTTACTTCTGGATTAATTATTGACAGTTAATTAAAAGTTACTTTACTTCTAAAAGAAAGCTCTTTTAAATGACTTACGTAGCTATTGTTATTGGATATAATTAAATTTAAACTCTCCATCCACCATTCCACTCCTATCCCTACCCAAACAAATACTGTATGATTTCGTTAATGCCATCTTGGATGCTATTTCCATAAATATATTTACGGCAGACCTGCTTAGGTCCAATTCTTGCAAGTGCAATTCCAAAGTGGTGCAAATATTTTGCTGGAACTACTCTCGCATCAACTGCAACTACCACTGCGTAAAGCTGAGTCTTGAACCTGTTCCTGATCATTTCTTCTGTGAGATCATAATATAATGTTCGACTTAATGGTGTGGTCTTTTGACATATTTTATTCCCACGATATTGTAAGTATTATCACGACCGTTTCCCTTTCGGGGTGGTCAGAAACCACGCTTATAAATAAGCGGATTCACATTTAACCAACTTACTAACTATAGGCCAATTATGACAAGTGGTATCACAAATAGCATAAATATTAATTAAATACATTATTAAATATTTTTGTGTCCCGCCCAGGAATCTAACTCGGTAACTCCGAGTCAAAATCCACGGACTTTACCGCTAGACCACGGAGGTATTGTAAGTTCAATAAAAATAGCTCTTTTTAAGTTCCGAAAAAATACTAAGATGTCTGACTTATAGGCCAATACAGCTAGTTTATCTGGGACCCTATAATGATCCTATAATCATTAAAAGCTCAACAATATTTAATAAGTATAACACTAGGTACGCTAACAGTCTAATCTCTAAAATCATACCGAAGAGCAGAGTTTTTGACCACTCGCACAATATGGCAATAAAATTGTACAATAAAATACCTACTACATTTCAAGAATTGCCTACAATTAAATTTAAAAAAGTAATTTACGTCTGGTTGTGCGAGTTTTGTTTATATTCCACAAATTAATTCTTAAATAAAAAACTAAATAAAATATTTACATTGTATAGCTATTAAGATTTAAGTTTTACCATTACATAAATTATCTGATATAAGTACCCTTTAATGTACTCATATATGGTGCTGACATCAAGTCATACCTACATTGCATGCTGAGACTCAGTAAGACGTTATCACAAAGCCTATATCATAATATATAAAAATGTTAATATTAATTTATTACTGTTGTAACATATTAGGTTAAGATGTTTTTATGCAATAAAGAATTTTGAATTTGATGTTCAAATATATTCATGAGAATTTTCAAGTCTGATGCGGCGCCAAAGCCAAGGACGAGGTGGGCTTGCATTTAGTTTTTGTTTTAGTTAACATATGCAAAAACGTTAAAATATTACATTTAAAAATTGTCCTCACGTTGGCAGTGGTCAGAAACACGATCATTTTGAGATCTTATTTATTTATTTTTAGTTTTTAGCGCTCTCACTTGTCTAGGTGTAAGTATAGGTAGCGTGAGGAGTCCTTCGCGCCATTTTGCACGGAGATGTAAAGTGCATTTTTTTGTTTTATTAAATAATTTACTGTGGATATTGTTGGTCTAAAGTGATGTTGTTTTGTTTAATAATGTACTACAATGTGAATAATTATGGAAAACGATAAATTGGAGTTTAAATATGGGGCACAAGTTGCAGTTTATTTTTTTGCGGTTTTCCCGCGCTGTGGACTCCCATATTTTACCCGACGTGTTTGGGCTATAATGCCGCGAGTGACTCCAAGAAAAGCATCAAATTCTACAGCATCTGGAATTTGATGATGAACTCATTAACTCATAAAAAATATAAATAAAAAAATATTACGTCAGACTTGGCTGTATAGGCTAGACTCTTTGCCTTCCCTATCACCTCATTCATCATCCATCGGGAGAAGAGAACAAAAAAAAGTAAGCCAAAGTGACCGTTAAAAATATTTAAATACCTTTGTACAAGATCTATCATCCACGCACAGCACGTAAAAATACAGCACATGATTTTCTTAGTCTAGATTTTCAATTACATCCTGAAATCAATTTAAAGATCAGGAGAGGCCTAAAAGAGATTGCCCAAGTCAATTGGTTAAAATTTATGTATGAAATAGTTACAAGGCCCTATTTAATATGATTAGGTTCTTTATTATGACCAGGTACTTTATTATAGATAAAACACTGGATTTTAAATCGGCGGGATCGAGACTATGTAATTATTAACATATAAAAAAGTTTTTGCCAATTGTCGTTATGCTAGGGTAAAATAAATAAAATGAATTACAGATTATGAAAACACAATATATTAACTATCAAATAAAAAAGAAATCAAACTTTTTAAACTTTCGCGCACACTCATAATAGATTTTTATAATTTTAACGGCCAATGCAACTTGGCTGAAACGTCGGGAGAAATATGTATCTAAAGTAAATCGCGTAAAGACCCGTTAAAATTATAAAAAAGAAATCATTATGTCATGAGAACATTTTATTGGGCTCATTTCTCTAAGAAAAATAGGCATTATCATTTGTTGAAAAGTAAATTAAATAGTGGCAATGTTTTTGATAATGTTATCCGATCGCCTTTAAATAGTTCGTCATGATCGTAGAACAGTGACAATCTGCTATATTTAAAATTTTCATGACGGCCATTCAAAGTTATTTCAACTGTTTTTTTGTCACTTCTTTTTTAAGTTAATACTAGTCTCATAATAAGTGCAAACCCTCTAGATTTTATTTTGGAACCCTTTCTAACATTTACACTATAAATTACAAACCACAAACAATATAAAACTATATATAAAATGATGATGGATATTTTTTTAAATCCGACACTGTTCTACGATCATGACGAGTTGTTTGTGATTAGGAATTGTTGTGCTGGATTGCTCATTCACGCGCGGAATCCGCACTATTAATATAATTTAGGAATCATTTATTTTATCATACTAAAACAAGATGTTAAAGTTCAAAAAAACAACATTTTATGCAAATATATTTAACAATTAAATATATATTTATAGTATATTAATTATATAGTATATTTAATAATTTAAATAGATGAGAAAGTATGAACTGTTCGTATTTATAAACCCATTAAAGTTTCGGGATCAGGCTCGACTTGCCGTCGCGTTGTACCCAGTCAAGCTGGCAGTGTTAGGGACTGATGTCAGTAATTAGTGCCTGATTCCAGTTGCTAACATTCATGGACCTCGCGCACCACTTACCATCAGGTGGACGCAAGGACACATGTCGTGCTATGATTATATGATATTCGTTACAGCCCTTAGAACATAGCGTCCTAGACCTCCACTGCTGAAGATGGGCCTTCCAGAACATATATCTGGAGAATTTGGTCTACACTCACCACACTGGCCAGATGGCGTAGCGAGGATATGATGTTAAATTTTTATGACAATTTATTAACGATTTTACAAGTTTGTATTATTGAAACCGGGAACGGTGGTGTTGTAAATCTTTGACAAATGTACGTAGGAAAAGTGTATTTCTCATTGGTACATGCCGGGTGGGTTTGAATCGACCTTTGTAGGATTTAAGGAATGCGTTCTTACAACCGAGCCACCACCGCGCCTATATGATATATCGTATGGTAAAATAGTAACAAAAAACACAATATTTTAAATTGGTTGCGGGCTCTAATATTGAATTTCAAATACAATAGTATTCCTATATAAAAGTTATACCTATAGTAGTAATGTATGACACTATCCTACTATGTATCCTACCATCCCAACTGGCCACGCTTGTGTTCAGATGAACGCCATTTTTTCTGCAATTTTTATTTTTAATATACTACTTGTGCCATAGACTAATTCATTCTAAGAAGATTGTTGTTATGGCTTGGTACCATCCTTCCATTCCGTTTCCTATATAAACAATCTTCACACAAAGAGAAGTTGTCTATTCGTCTGACAGTTGCGATTAAACCGTCGACCCAAGCAGTCGATGACCAATCGGTGGTAGCCGCACACATGTCGCCCTTGCATGTGACTATAGACCTTATATAAAACAAATTCATTTAAGTGCAAATAGTCAGCCGGCCGGTCTGATGAACCTAGTGAACTTACTGTGAAAGCCTAGATTCAGCCATTCCTAATTTCCTAACCCGGACGAGCACATGTGAGTAACCTTTATTTTCTGAGCTAATAATAATAAACGACACGAGATTCTAAATCACAATTACATCCACGAACACGCACCAATTGTCCTAGTTTCGATTCTCATACCATTTGCCTTCTTGATCCTCATACTATATATTTTGCAATACATTTGAAATTCAAATTATTCAAATTATTATTCAATAATTCGAAACTTTCTTAATAGTTAGTTAGTTACCTAAAGGAATACTTTTTCCAATTTTCTCAAAACATAAGTAATTTTGTTAATTAATAAATACCAGAATTGTAAAGAAGAAACAAAACTGACGGTTGAATATTATTTTTTGGAAGCAAAGATAATAATTAATGCCAAGGAACACATACCTATCGTTCCGATACGCGATAATAGTAACCTAAGCACGCATAAAGGTGTTCCGACACGCGCTTAAACTGTTTTGCCAAAGCTGTGTGACGTCACAAACGACATCATTTCTAGCCCTTAGACTGCTCACGATATCGAGGTAGATCGCTCTGAGCGCTGTCAGATTTTTGTCATTATGTCGCGCGCCATTTTCAAGTTTATTTAATATTAGGTTTTCTTTTAAATTATTGAATATTGTAATTCGTTTATACTGTTTGTATGTTACTTCTAAAACAAATCTATAATTAATATTAAAGTAGGAAGTGGAAAAAAAAATGTCTGTAACACGGCAATTTATTTTAAAATATCAAACTTAAGTTAATAATATTAAACTTTACACATATAAAGATGAATAAACCGAGAGATGTATATTTGTTAGTATTCATACTCAAAGATATGGAATCCGCAATTTATCTTCCATACATTTAAAAAAAAAACTAACATTTTATGAATGAAAATGTGATTTCGACCGTTCCGAATTGATATAACGCTCTGAGCATTGAAATCGCGATATTTGATTCGGAACGACGGTCAGTGTCATAATCGTTCTAAGCGCTCTGAGCGCAATTCGGAATGAGGTGATAATACAAGATTATTGCTGTCAAATGGGTTGTATCACTAACATTTTTCACACGATAGATGGCGCATACCTTTTGACCTTCATACCATGGGCCTTTACCAGACATCTTGCATTCTTTTTACAAGGCATCTCACATAGGATTTATTATGATCAGCGTCTATCTTACTTTAAAATGAATCTCCGTAATAGATGCATGTTATCAGATTTAACATTTCTATAAAAACTAATTCATGGAAAAATAAACTGCACACAGCTTCCTGAACAAATCAAACGTGTACCAGCAAGATACCCCAGACACAAGATTATGACTATGAGACGAGCCGCTCTGCAAACTTGTACAGAAAGATCTTTTATCTGCCAGTAATATGAAAGAGCGGACTCGCCTCATGGCCGTTTCCACTAGAGAGTCAGGTCTTTGGTTGCAGGCTTTTCCCTCAACATCGGTTGGCACACTCCTTGATCGAAATACACTGACCATGGCGGTGTGCCTTCGTCTCGGAGCTCGGACTGTCCATCCGCACCAGTGTCGATGCGGAGAACCAGTCGATCATCTCGAACACCACGGGCTTTCTTGTGCTAGAAGTGCTCGCCGCATTCCTCGTCACGCGGCTCTCAACGACATCATCCGAAGGGCTCTTGTCACTGCTGGGGTACCCGTAATCTTAGAACTATCTGGGATTATGCGGAGCGACGAAGACAAGAGACCCGACGGAATGACTGTTGGCAGGTCTCTGGTGTGGGATGCGACGTGTGTAGACACATTAGCTCCATCTCACATGCAGGCGACCTCGTCATGCGCGTTGCAGAGAACCTCAAATTGCGCAAATACGCCAACCTTGGTATCGGTTACGAATTTTTCGAGACGATGGGCCCATGGGGATCGTCAGCGAGGCGCTTGGCCAAGGAGTTGTCAAAGCGGCTGACAGAAAGGTCTGGAGACATGAAGGCTGGCAATTATTTCTGCCAACGTATTAGCCTCGCTATACAGAGGGGAAATGTTGTCTCTAGAGGACATTTTTTATTTATAGTTTAGTTTATCTTTAATTTTATTATTTAGGTAGCTTTTAATTTATATTTAATGTACTAATTAACTTCGAATAAATTATACAGGATGAAATTCAATGCTCATGCATTGACATCTTCGAAGACTCCCAAAGAGTATTAAAACATAAACTGCTAAAACAACTTGCCCACAATTTATAAGTAAATATTATGTATTATTATTTTATTAAAATTATTTACATTTTATTTATTTTCCTTTATTACTTGAAGTAGGTAATATTTTAGTTGTTTATTGTTAGCAACTGGAATCAGACAATCAAGACCGACATCAGTCCCTAACACTATGCCGGCTTGACTGGCCATGACGGCTATTCGAGCCTGATCCCGAAACGTGTAGATACATTTTACACAGGTTTATCGGCACGAACAGTGGATACTTCCCCGCCCCGGCAGACTGGGCAAATTACCACCATCAGTCCGCCTACCACCTATTTGTTGTTCTCGTCGAAAGTATGTGTCATTTTAAAGAGAATTAATATTGTAAGCTTGCTATGGTGATTTTTATATAAAAATAACACAGCTTGAAACAAGACTTACTGGTCATCCATGACCTTTCATGGACCAAGGTTAGCTGGTGAAGAATGCCTTTTGGCGTTACAGCTCGCCTATGTACTAGCTAGGTTTTAAAATACAATAAAAAGTAAAGTATCATCACGACCGTTTTCCTTTGGGGTGGTCAGAAAACACGCTTATAAGCGGATTCGCATTTAGCCCAACTTTACTATAGGCCAATTATGACAAGTGGCAAGCTCGTCGATGTCTACATCGTACCAAACTCGAGAAATATCACAAAAAAAAAAATCTTAATTTATATGAATATTTTTGTGTCCCGGCTAGGAATCGAACCCGGTACGTCCGAGTCTAAATTCACGGACTTAACCGCGAGTCAGTTAAAGTACAATAAAGTATTTTAATTAATAAATATGTGCTGAATAAAGACTCCGGTAGCGCTGGTTAGGGGAGCTCTTCAGACCACTATGATTTTTTGATTTAGCCAATTATATTGCTGTAAGTTTTTGCGACATTCGACCCTTCAAGTAAACTAGCCAGCATTGCCTTACATGTGACCCGGGCATTGTACAAATACCTACTCTGGTATATTCGCGATAGCAAAAGAGGTAGGCAAACAGCTGTTTCTTGCTATAAAATACGAATTAATTTCCACAGTTCTATAAATAATAAAAATAGTCTTTATGAATAGCAGATATTCAGATTCCTTCACTGTTGCTGCCGTTCGTCAGTGGAACAAGCTACCCCTGGCTATAAGACGTGCACCGTCCGTCAACGTATTTAAAATCGTTCTAACCACATTATTTCTTGAGAAACAGAATGTATGTCTCTCGAATTAGTTGTTTGACATCTATTTATTTATAGTGTATGTATGTACTATATAGTATGTATGTGTATTGTTTTTTTTATATTGTGTATGTATATATATATTAAAGTGCTATAAATGCGTAATTATGTTTATTAGCTATTTTAATAATTTTCTTTATCCCGCCCATCACCTTACATGATCCCCAAGGTTAGCTGGTGAAGAATGCCTTATCGCGTTATAGCTCGCCTATGTACTAGGTTTTAAAGTGCAATAAAGTATTTAAATAAATAAATAATCTTATATATTTGGGGCATATTTATTTCAAATAAAATGTTAATGCTTTAGTAAATACCTTATTTTATATATACCGTGTGATTTTGTATTTTTTGGCCATTATAAATTTAACAGTTTGTATATAAAAGCCAAAAAAAAAATGTCACTTACACTCACATATGGTTTCTTGGAAAAAGTTGTTTGTTTCTATCAATAAAATAACATCAATATTAAAACGTTCCCACGAAACTAAATCGCAAAAGTCTATTAGTTGCACATGATTGGTCGATTCGTACAGCGCCTGCACCTAATTGATCGGTTCACGGCACCTCCACCTCATTAGATGTGTCACTAACTTTTTATCACGATAGATGGCGCATGATAGATGGTACCTAATATATCTGTCAGTTGCATAGAAAACTTGTATTTTTATTACGAAATTTATTATTTTCTGGATATTATGCAGAAGTGAGCAGCTTTTAAGTGTACATATCGAGATTTCCAAGTGAAAGCAAAGATATTGTGATCTCAAAATTGCCGTTCTATTAATTCAACCTTTTTTTTATTTTAAAGACGGTGTTCGCTTACTTAATTCGTCTTTTAAGTTAGGTAAGTTAAGTTAAAATACATTTTTCTGTTATAAAAAAAAAAAAACTACAAATAAATTTAAAAAAGCATCCGTCATAGGTATAAACAAGGCACCAGTGCCGATAGCGACATCTAGAAAAAGCTTTGCCTGATACACCCCATTCGTAATGCGCCTTTAAAACTGCTTTAGGAATGAATAGGCCTATATTTCAGAAAATAGACTTCATTAATTGGTGTAGGTAGAACACTAGTACTTGGTCCTTACTTGCCAGTCTGTTCCTTACTTGTTGCTTGCCGTCTTGAGCGGATCTTCCGGGCGAGGGCAGAGGGTAGCGCACTGGCGCGGAAACATTCGCCCACAATAATTTCCGGCACCCACGTAATAGTCTACTATGATATTACGTATTTTATTCAAGGCACGACACGAAATTCCACTCTCTTTTGATGGCGAAAAGTGCTTAAATGGGAGAAACTGATAAATAGTGGCATTAATGTGAAAAAACGGATGTAAAAACACACGTAACGAAAAGAGACAGAAAACAACTTAAAAAGAAATTAAGGTGAGTGAATAATGAAAATTATTAAACGTTTACTCGAAAAAAAATATTACATAATATTAAACATTTTAATTCATATAAATAAAATAAACTACACTACAAATAAATCTAAACCTTACTAACCATATTACTGTATATACCACATTTAAAGCAAATAAACGTTTTTGAATTTGAAAACAAAAAAAATATGAAATCTAAAATTATAAACGTCCGATGGGCATGGGGATGCCGAGGACACTCGCTGCGTTTCCCCGCTGAACAGCGAAGCTGACCCTTTCAGCAAAATATTATTTACTTAAACGGCCAGCCGTCGCCAAGCGCAGTCTTTCCCCAAGCTCACGACAGAAAGCGAGAGCCTCATTTGACCACGGACTCATCGACTGCAAATGGGATGAAGTGGTGATTTACGATGATCTCCGCGGACTTGTTGCGTTTAAGGCTGACTCTGCAGCGACAGACTTGACTGCCTCCGTGGGCTAGCGGTTAAGCCCTTGGATTTAGACTCGGAGGTATCGGGTTCGAGTTTGGTACGCTGAAGAGATCCACAAGCATGCCACTTGTCATGATTGGCGTATAGTAAAGTTGGCTAAATGTGAATCCGCTTATTAATATGGTTTCTGACCACTTCGAAAGGGAATCGGTCGTGATGATACTTTTCTGCAGCGGCACATGTCAACACATGTGGCATCCCAAACCAGTGCACGGCCTCGTTTGTATGGAATCAACGACATCCTATCCGGATGCCTACCATCAGACCTAACTATACCCGATGGTTCGAGGATGCAGGGGATATTAGCAAAAGTAAGCGCCAAGTAGATGTCAAGGGTAAATGTATAAATGGGGCAAGTGTTAACATTGCTTATAACTCCCAAAATGGCAGTAATTTTACAATAATATAGGTAAAGCCATAAATAGTGACCCTAGATGGTTCTCTCAAAATTGTCTAATCTGCTATAAAATGTTACTATCCCTGTTAGACTTGTCACTGATAGCGCATTTTTTACTTTATTTTACTTTGACAGGCTTTCGAGTAGCAATCAAAAATAACCAAAGACAAGGACGCGGGTTTCACAGCGAATGACGTCACCGAATGTATTGCGAATGCTTTCTTTTTCCGGGTAGTGCAATGAAAGTAAATTGTCCGTGGTCGAAAATATTGTAAATGTTTGCAGCCTTTCTTTAATTTCTATTTTATATGACCATCGTCGTACTTTGTTTTATTTTTCCATTGTAAATATTTCTTATTTTAATTGTTATATTTATTTATTCTTTTGTTTTTTTTTACTTTTATTGCCATTTGTTTCGTTTTTTAATTTTGTAGATATATCTTATATCGGTTATATAGAAATTAACATTCGAAAAAAATATAAAATAAAATAAATATTAATACTAGGGATAGGGATATAAGTCCCGTCCACGTGGAATGGTGGCAAGAACGCTGGCTGCATTTCCCCGCTGAATTGCAATACTGATTCTTTAAGAGTAGAAAGAGTCAGCTTCTTGTTACCGGAGGAGACGACAAGACGCGGTGTTGTCTTTTAAAAACTTTTTTGCACTTGAACTCCATGGGCCCAGAGTTTCTACAGCAAACGGCACAAATACGTAATCTTTTAATATACTTACATGCTTGCTGGACTCCGCATTTTCCGCCGCACGTGGCGTCCCACACCAGAGCACGTCCTCGTTCCCAGGGGACCAACGTCATACCATCGGGTCTCTTGCCATCATCTCGGATAACTTCAACAGGCTCTAGAAGAGCTGGAACCTCGATGGTGGCTAGATCCCTTTAAATAGTATCCTTAAGGAAGCCGTGGCGGGAAAATCTGCCGCACTTAGGGAACAGAAGAGCCCATGAACTCCAAGATAGTCCACCTCTATTCCACACGGACATCTTTGTATCGCTGTAATCGCTTCACTTCGCTTTTCTTTGGTTTATGCAAGTCAAACGACTGTTTGGATTGGCTTAAAGCGACAGTGTTTTGAGGTTACAATTTTCCAAGTCAAACACTGCCTAAGTAGGTATATAATACTTCTGTAAAATGAGTGTTTTGAACCACAACGCGTGTTGAATTACGATAATGAAACAAAAGTTGCACATTTGCGTCTAAATCTCTCTTCGTAACCAATGCTACTCTTAATAAAAGGAAAAAACCTTGTACTATTTCCCCCTTCATTACTAAGTAAATTGTGTATTGCTGGCCCAACATTTAATAAAACTACAATGGTCGGCAGTGTTGTCTACCAAAAATACCGGTTTCCTCGAAGGTTCAAGGCTTGTATGAATACTTTATTGGCTACCGAAATGTCGACGTAAATGCTAAGTGTTTGGGCTTTTTTCTTTTACCAACTTTTATTGATGTTCGTAATTAACTTTATAAATAAGTTACTCGCGGACTTAGGCTTGTTATTTACCAGAGGTTATTATTATTTTCTGAATTCCTTAAGAATCTCGGCATTTAGTCGGTTAACCTAATGATGTTTTTGCCAATACGTCTTCGCCGTAATCTTAGGATTCTCTGTCTTTTATTCTCTGTCCTCTACGAACCTTCCTCACCTAAATATTTAAAAGATAATTTTTCACTTCTTAGCTCCTTTCATGAAAGGATTCTCCGCTCTGCCCATAACTCTTTACTGTCCATCCCTTCACATCACACTAACTCCATTTCAAATTCCCTCTCAGTCGTAGCTGTGACATTATGGAAGAGCCTACCTCTTAGTATCCGTCATGCACCCAACAGAAGTGTATTTAAAAGACAAGTATATTCACACTTTTTAAAGATGCAATAAATATTCACAATTCATTTCTCTCCTCATTGTTATTGTAATGTAGTTGTATAATATAAATATTAATTTCTGTTTATGTATACGTTTAAGTAGTTTATGTATGTATTATTTATGTAGTGTATGTATTATTATTATGCAGTTTAAGTATTAAAATTATGTATTTATTTATTTAGTTATAAGTACGTTATTTAAATTAACATCAAAATTATTTAAATATTCTTTATTTTATGTTTGTTTTATAAAACTACCATAATTGATACAATGTCCCGAAGGTTGATGGTAAGAGAATGCCAATCGGCATTACATACGCCTTTTGTTAACAAAACAATAAAGTTTTTAAATAAATAAAATAAAATAAATAAAAATGTTCACGGGCCTCGGCCAAGTGAACATTTCTGACTAGATACGGCAAGTATCAAGGATTATAGCTTTTTACAACTCGGTTGTAAGAACGCTTTTCTATTTGTTTCCATTTATCATACATTTACAACGCCACCGTTCCCGTGGCTCGTACAGCACGTTAACCCGTCGGTCCCGGTTCCACTAATACAAATTTGTGGAATCGTTAATAAATTGACATTAAAAGTTTACATTAGATTCTCGCCAACCCGTCTGGCCTGCGTGGCGAGTGTAGGCCAAATTCTCCAGATATATGTTCTGGAACAACTACAAGGAGGTAATGTAATGTATATGTACTGGTCTATATTGATAGTTTTGAGGCTGTCATGTAATGTTTTGGGTATAAACATATGAGTGCTCCGAAGAACTCTATAACCTAATCCCTCCCTCTCCATTCCGCAACCGAACCACACGCACAGGTCCGAATATGCACCCACATACCGTAGTCACCATCCCTTATCGTACTTATAAATTTGGGAACTCATACATCTGTCACACGATAAAGATGTGGAATTCTCTTCCAGCCTCTGTGTTACCACTTTCCTATTACTTAGAGTCCTTCAAGCGAAGTGTGAAAAAGCATCTAGTCAAGCCGGCATAGTGTTAGGGACTGATGTCAGTCATGAGTGTCTGACTTCAGTTGCTAACATTCATGGACCTTGCGCGCCACTTACCATCAGGTGGGCCCAAGGTCACATGTTGTCCTAATATAAAAAAAATCGAACGGTGGATACTTCCCCGCCCCGGCAGAATGGGCAAATTACCACCATCAGTCTGTCTACCACCTATTTAACTAGGTGGCTGGAATGCTAATAGTGATGTTTATATGTATGTCGGTTATTGGACGTCGATATATTTAGCAATTCTCGCGCCGCATTTAAGGCCAAAATGAAGAAGCTGTTGTTGTCGGTTTAGCTCGCTGGGTGGGGTTTGCTTCGGAGTACATTGAGAGTTCCATAAATTTGAACAATACAATTGTATTATCCATTATACCTGGCCAAGGTATACATATGTTGTACTAACGTATCTAAAAATATAAATGGTGCACTATTGTCCACAGTGGGAAATATTTTGGTGGCGGGTATAATTCTAATGGCTCCTACTGTATAGTTTCTTAATTGTTCTTATACTGCCTGTCTCTGTTCTTTCTCTTCGAATAAATAAATGTATATGCAATTTTATATTAATAACGCTCTATTCACCCATTTTGATTACTGTAAAGAGTTGTATATTGTACGTATAGAGGACCTTTTAACACATACGTGTAAATCTTGCTCACCTACTATTTCTATCTTGGTAACCGGAGGCATTATTAAGCCAATTCCTTATCACCGACTAAACTATTTATAAAGTCAATACATTGCTTGATCTTGTCCCTTTTTTATTGTTTTGTTATTAGGCCTGTTTATCATTTTCTTCTTTTATTATTTGTATTCGTTACCGGTTCAGCTGCTCATACAGCCGAATTCAAAAAGCACATAAAATATAATAGCATTAAACAAAGTTATAACTTTGTGGCATTTGGGGTTGAAACAATGGGGGTATATTCTCTTGCCCACAAATTCGTAAAAGAGCTAGGTAAAAGTGTTTTCAAGAGTATGGCGACCCCAAATGCCATAACTACCTAAAACAGAATATTTACATTATAATTCAAAGAGGAAATGCGGCGAGCGTTTTAGGTACCCCCCTGGTGGTAAGCCCTTAGTTTATTTTGTAGAATAGTTTTAATTTCATAGGTATTTTTAGTTAGTTTTATTTATAATCTATTTTATTTTAATATCTATTTACTTCGATTTTTATTATTTAGGTAGCTTTTAATTTATATTTAATGTATATTAATTTACTTCAAATCAACTATTTTAATTTTGTATATGTAGATAATACAAAATCTTCTTGGCCCATGTTCTACTAATACGATATTGTCAATATGTGTAATAATATATATAGGCTGTGATTTCTCTTGAAAATAAATAAATAAATATCGCCCAATCTAGCACAATCTAGATATACAGGATAAACGCCTTTAATGAAATAGTAATTAAAATGTTTTTTTTATTTCAGCCAGCATCAGCGTCATCAGTTCTACTAGTACATCTCGGAGCCGTTGGTGCCCTGGCCAGTGGGGCTGCTTTGTGTGGAGGGAGTGGAGCCTGTGGTTGTGGGGTACTTCTGCATGCTCTGCATCCACTTCAGCTATGGACGGTCTGCGGCCTCCACGCGGATAGAGCAGCTGCCATTGCTGCCCCACTACATTATGCTGCCATTGTTTCTGCTAGAAAAGTAAGCTATTCTTCTAAGTCGCTATATTCTTGGCAGAGTGTTCTTAATCATTATAGAGGTATTAGTGGCACGCTTAATAACCTCTTGGACTACAGCTTTCCTGGTGCATTCATCAAAGTCAAAATATCTTTATTCACGTAAACCTATTACAGGCAGTTATGAAACGTCTATTATTTAATTCTTTTGAATGATTGTATACTCCTGCTAGTAGAAGACTAAGCAGCAAAGCTGTTAGCAGAAGACCAGTAGCTTAGCAGATCCCAGTGACCTGTTAATGTGCTAACTATCAACACAACTTTACATGGCTCTAGATTGGAGAATGAATAGCATATATTTTTATCCTGTACGCCTCGCAACACTTCTCAAATAAGCTTTGTAAGAAGTCTAACCATCGCAATTGCAGCTCATACTGCTATTTTACTCCTAGAAAGACCTCACCAACTGTTAATGACATATAGATTAACAGTAATGATTCTCGTTTATTATTTCAGGTAATGATATGTGTCGCGAGCGGATGGTTAGCGATTGCAGCACTCCTAGCTCCTCTGGCAGCAGCACAGCCTCCACTGGCATACAGCATGGGCATCGGAGGCTGCGCGCCAGACTGTAGTGCTGGAACCTCAGGCCTCGCCTTCTGCGTTGTCTACTCTGTCTTAACCCTCATCTTACCTGCCGCCCTGGTCCTATTGTGCAGCTTAAAAATCCTACGCATCGCCAGATACCACAGACATCGAATAGCAGCAGCCATCTACGAAGTCACACTTTCCGCACAGGTCACCGTCACTCACCAACGAAACCCATTCTCACCTCCACCACCACCTCGACGGAGAGCTTTATCAGCAGTCCTACAACCATTAGGATCTCTAGCAATACTGTACTTTCCATATTACTGCGTGTTGATATGTCCAGCTATCACGATACCGCCACAACCGCTCGCGGCCATCGCAGCTACGTTACTTGCAGCAGCACCTCCAGTCAACGGCCTACTTTATGGTATACGCAGTCGAGCGTTGAGGGATTCGCTGCGAAATTACAGGCGAAAGAAACTTACTAAAAGCGAAGTTACGCAAGAGATTCAAGCCAGGACGCCCAGCGCTTGCGGCTCAAGGAGGCCGTCGTTGTCAGCCGGTTCGGGAACTGTGAGACCTCCCACAACGAGACGGCTATCTGATGCAGCGGCGATGGCGACTAGAGGGATGGAGCGACCTGCCCCACGGGCTACATCTTGTAACGTGCTTCAAGATTCTCTGGAAGAAGATCTGCCGAGGCCTCGAAATTCCGCTATACCTATTATTCGTGCACCTCCTCACATAGTGCTTGGACGAGCTTTGGGTTTGGAGGAAGGTATAAGTCGAGATCGAAGAAGACGTCGCTCTCCTCGTATCACTGTCACTCGAGCGTTGTCGGATGAGACAGAGTCGCCGACTAGGCGTCCTCTGTGTCGACAGCAGTCTCGTTCGAGTGGAGCTTTGCTTAGCGGACTCGGTTCTTCTACAGCTACCTCTGATATCTCCCATACACATCCTGATGAGCAGCTCCTTCTATCATGGCCAAGAGGCGGTGAAGTCGTTAATCATGCGTAAACACCGAAATTATTCAGGAACCTTCTAGTAAATGTGTTTGTTGTAAGACAATATGTGTAGTGTCGAAAAAATAGCTTTAAATTGAAAAAAAAAATTGATGACGCTTTGTAAAAAAACTTCATAAGGTTGTTACACTTCGCATTCGTCCTGCTCTCACACTTCAACATTTTCAACAAAGATTGTTCAAAGTACTACTCATAGAGTTAGTAAAATAGAGGAAAATCGTTATAAATGTTTTGAAGTTTTTTTCTATCTTTAAATTAGGTTTATAAAAGTAAAAATATGTCAAAAATTTGACAGTAATATTATTTTACTCACACCCGTATTATAAGACGTTTTCCTCCAGTCAACTGTTCCATCCAGCTGACAAACGGATTCCCTCAAAGGATCCTCCAAATGGGTATAATAATAATAATAATAAAGCCATTTATTCCTTAATTAATTAATAATAATGTACAGTTTTTACATAGTCAAGAACAATTTCAATTAATAATTTCAAATATAAGCTTAAAATAATAATAATACTAATTTAACATACTATGTAACTAAAACTATGTTCTTATATCTAAATTATAAATTCAATGTTTATTTATTTTAAAATTATTAATTACAATGTCACAATTTAAATAGTAATGTAATTTTTTTTTCTAATTTAATTAAGGACCCCTCGTCGGGTAAAGCTCTCCTCCTTTTCTATCCATTTCTTGGGTATACTTAGTTGTAAATTCTCCAAACCTCAAAAGGCATTATTATTATTTTAAATACATACATACTCGTATGCGGTAAGATAACTGTTTTATAAAAACGTATATAGAAGATTGCGTTTTCAATTCTAAATAATAATCTTGTCAGAAATACTAAACACTTTTGCCTCTTTCATAAGAGTATTATAACGACAGGCGCGGTGGTGGCTCGGTTGTAAGAGCGCGTTCCTTAAATCCTACAAAGGTCGGTTCAAACCCCCCCGGCATATACCAATGAGAAGTACACTTTTCTTAAGTACATTTGTCATAGATTTACAACACCACCGTTCCCGTGCTCTCCGAGACGTTAAGCCGTCGGTCCCGGCTCCAATAATACCAACTTGTGGAATCGTTAATAGATTGTCATAAAAATTGACATCATATCCTCGCCGTCTGGCCAGCGTGGCTAGTGTAGGCCAAATTCTCCAGATACATGTTCTGGAAGGCCCATCTTCAGCAGTGGAGGTATAGGACGCTGTGTTCTAGGGGCTGTAATGATGATGAATGATTATAACGCCCGTATTCCTTTCGGGGTGGTCAGAGACCACGCTTTATTTAAAGAAGCGCATTCACAATTAGCCAAATTTAATATAGGATCATCATGACAAGTGCGTACCAAACTCAAAATACCACAAAACAAACTCAAGAAATACCACAAATAAATTAAACATTTTTTTGTGTTCCGGCCAGGAATCGTAGCCGGTACCTCCGTGTCTAAATCCACAGACTTAACAACTAGACCACGGAGGCAGTTTCATATTATTATGCGTCACGAAAAATATTTATATTTTTGGAATGAAACAATTATACTAAAAATGGTAAACTAACTAGTTATAAACTATAAAACTATTATAATAAATATAACTATTATAAATAAGAACTATAAATATTAGCAAAAAAAAAAAAATATATTTTATTTTTATTTATTCAGAAAACATACAGATCTTAAAACATAATTACAACAATTCTAAAAGTTACACAATCCAGCGAAGTTTCCACATAAATATTAAACATAGATTTAGAAAAAAAAAATAATAGGGATAAGCTTAAAAACAATACCTATATAACAAATACAACTAAATAATATAAATGTAAAATAAAAAAAAATATTCAAATTTGTAATAAAAAAAAAAGTTTTTCAATTATATAAATATATAAATACGATATCGAGGTACGTACAGGCCAATATATGCATCCACATACTATACCCACTATCCCTACGCGTACTCATAAATTTGGAGACTCTTACATCTATCGCACGCTGAAGATGTGGAATGCTCTCCCAGCCAGTGTGTTTCTCCACTCCTATAACCTGGAGTCCTTCAATCGAAGTGTGAAAAAGCATCTTGTTAGACCGGCATAATGGTAGAGACTGATGCTGGTCGTTAGTGGCTGGCGTCAGTTGCTCCGATGCTTGTACCTCGCGTACCGCTTACCTTAGCGATGTCACAGATCGTGTTCAGTATAAAAAAAAAACCTCTCAACGTACCTTAAGTTTGACAGTTGTATTCCTCATGAGTAGACCGGCATAGTGGTAGAGACTGATGCTGGTCGTTAGTGGCTGGCGTCAGTTGCTCCCATACTTGTACCTAGCGTACCGCTTCTTAGCGATGTCACAGATCGTGTTCAGTATAATAAAAAAAAAACGCAACGTGTCTTGCGTTTGACAGCTGGAAGGAATAATTGAGTGAGAAGCCGTTAAGAAAACGTCTAATAATACGAGTGTCACACTTTAACAATCTATAAGAATGTTGTAGTGTGCGAACGAGAAGGATGCAGAGCTAAACAATCCTTTTAAATGGACAGTTTCTATTTTTCTTGACCAAACTGTCTGACCAAATATTAAACTTGTCCTAAATCTATTTAAGAATCTATCTCCTACAGGGTTTCCCATATCGTTAGGTTTACCTTCTTCAACTATTAATTTATGTTAAAAATCACTTAAACTTCAAAATGTTCCATAAGGTTAATTTTAGAGTTATTTCGTATTTGCCCCACAAATACTCGATTCGAATTTTATTTTCTGCACTCACCTCGTTATACCGCGTGTAATTTTCGAAAGAGCAAATATTTTTAGGCTTCATGTGTGGAACCCCTTTTTCAAACAAAAAAGTAACTTATTTAAAGATAAAAAATATATCCCAAAAATAAACATTATTAATTCTGTGGTGTTAAGAAAAAAGGCAATAAGTACAAAACTTGAACTCTTCACTAGAGGCAAATTAAGAAAACAACTCATTTTTATAATTAGAAAATTGTAATTTACGTAATGTTCAATTTCATCAGGTACGAGTCGACTCATTTCACTATGCATAACTGAATTATTGGCGGTAAAAGCGCGATACTGAAATAACTCGATTGAACTCTTTTTACTTATTTATACATTTTAATGTTACGACTAGCCCCTTTATGTACGTAGGGGTGTAAAATAAACTGTACAGTTTATAGACTCATCTCCCTATTGCATTGACGCATATGAATGTTTTAAACCAATAGGTACAAAAATCTCCTTTTTCCTTGACACCACAGAATTGATCTCGCCCACAGCCGAAAGACGAAATATAGAGAGAAACAATTACGTAAGTCAAAGTCGCCTCTCTCTCGCTACCTACTTGTTTAGGGTCGGTATGAGTGGCGATATTTTTAGGATACTTTCTCTGCGATGTAACTTTAAATTTTATAACTGAGTAAATAAATGAAAAAATACGTACTTCTTTAATTTTATTCTAGATTATAATATAAAAAAGTTTGCTCTTTAACAAATTCCATGCAGTATATCATAAATAGTTTACTTATGTACTCGTATAATGCCAGAATTTAATATTAACTTATTAATGGTTTTTGGCGCTGTAGTGGTTAAGTTGTAAGAAATTAAGAAAAAATGAGAAATACACTTAAGTACATTTGTCATAGATTATTATATAATAAATATGAGCACCGTCACACATAAGTTTATAACGATCAGCTCCATTTATGGGGCAAATAAGGAATATTTAAACAACATCGGACTATTAAGGAATTTTCGTTAGATGTTTTTATTGTGGGGCACTCAAATTTTATTGATCACGTTTCTTTTGCGTTGTGATATTAGTGTAGTTATTGTGTACATATTTGTTGTTTTTAAGTGGCGCCGATTAAATGTCCCTACATAATGATTACGATATGGGGTCACATTGTGACTATTGGAATATTTGACTCCAAGCCAGCAGTCTTGACAGATCGCTATCTTAGATTAAAAAAATGTTACCACTTAAAAAATCAAAAATCTGATTTGGTCAATATCATTAGTCCCAAAAGACAGTAATATTTTAATATGAGAAATTATGTCATTAAAAACTCAGGCAGCGTCTTATTAACTCATTTTAAGAATTATGTACAATAATATTTATTCCTTTCCAACACTAGAAGCAAATGCCAAAATATCAACTGAATGCTGTCACACGGTGTATATATCGATTATATTCGATAACTTTGCGGCTGTCAAAATTAACACAACAATATACGTTTTCGACGTTCGTGAACAAATTTTGGAAAGTGACCACGCGATTTGGTCTATCGAAAGCCTTGTCAACGGCCATCTTAAATCGTTAGCAATTGATATGTATGTCGAGACTGCTGCCCCAGAATTAATTTTACATTAAGTTGTAACTATGTCAACTCACATAGCAGTAAAATATTGGGTTAAACATAATACCTATTATTAATTTAAAAAAAAAGTCTACACAATAAACTAACACAGGTTACCTGGGAAGGTACCTAAAACGCTCGCCGCATATCCTTGTTGAATTATTAAAGAAAATGTGTTTGAGGTTGTTATGGCATTTGGGGTCGCCACGCATTTATTTAACGTTTTAATCTGTTTTGTATAATTTCAATTAAAAGCTAGCTAATATTTATTTTTAATTTGACAACACTTGACTGATTGTCATTGAGGATTTAAAAAAAAAAGTAAATTGTCATTAAGAGTGAAGTATAATATTATATAATAATAATAATACGCTATAATATTACTTTCAATAATTTATATAAAACTCTATTATCCCGATACGTGACTCAATTTACCCCAAAGCCAATATAAATCGGGCCATGCTGTTTTTTCAAGTTTGTCAAATGTATCGGAATTGTAAAACTAAACTACCGGAACCATTTTATCTCAATTTTATTACCCAAAGAAAAAATGTTAATAATTAATGTTAAACTAAATGGTGACCCGATTCCCCCCTTTTTACGGTACAAAACATTTTACGGTGGTGGCATTGTTTCAACTTAATATTAAGTAAATTCGACAGTCAAATGTCCCATATATTCTACTGATGCTGATAAACGTGCAATTAATTATCATTTCCCTATTAAAGTAGCGGTGATTTTCAAGTTTGTCAAATGTATCGGAATCGTAAAACTAAACTACCGGAACCATTTTATCTCAATTTTATTACCCAAAGAAAAAATGTTAATAATTAATGTTAAACTAAATGGTGACCCGATTCCCCCCTTTTTACGGTACAAAACATTTTACGGTGGTGGCATTGTTTCAACTTAATATTAAGTATATTCGGGAGTCAAATGTCCCATATTATATACTGTTACGATGCTGATAAACGTGCCATTAAATATCATTGCCGTATTAATATTTGTAGCGGTAATTGAGAAGTAAAAACTTGTTTGCACAACATAGTAAACTACCAGAGATTGTTTAAATATTCAAAGTGACGTAGGTATTTTATTCTTTGTCAAAGCACACATTCATACTATGTACGTACGCCTGCCACTTTTAAATGATAGATCTGTACATTGCTTCATCAACAAAGAGTAGTCTTAGGCCAGTGACACATTAGACGGAATTTTCGTCGCGAAATTATCTTCGCGGTAAAACCGCCACGAACATCGCAGACACATAAGCCGCGTTTTTAAGAAATGTTAGCATAAAAATACCACTTTTTTAGCACAAGTCGTTCGTTTAATGAAAATTCTAACATTTGATGCTAATTTCGTATGTCAGTACCGTGTTAAAAGGAGGGTTATTGATGTTACTTTTGACAGATGTCATTAACATATAAAATGGTTTGTTTACCATGTTTATATACTTTATAGTTTTCTATTATATTTGTTAAAAAGGTATTTTTAAAGGAATTTATATAATAAATTTATATATATAAATTCAAAAACCATAATAATATCATGTGTGTTGGATGCCATGGTATGATAAAACATGAACGAAAATACTTTGTCAAAAAGTAGCCTCACCGCTCGTTTTATTTAAGAAATGTTAGCATTGTTAAAAAAAGTGGTATTTCTTAAGAAAAACGACATTTCGCGCTGGTTTATGAAGTTGCTACGAGATGTTGGAAATGCTATAAAACGAACGCGGAGTTTATAAGCGTCCCACTGCTATCGGATCTTACTGTCGTCGTCGGTTTTCGCCGAGTGATGCGCGTCACATTAAGGCCGTACTAGACTTGCCGACGCTTTAAGCCAATCCATTAAACAGTTGGACTAGCATGAAGAAAGAAAGATCAAAGCAAAGTATAACGATTACAGCGATTCAACGTTACGCGAATAATATTTCGTCTTTCTTTGTAAAGTAATTGTCTATATTATTACAAATAGGGTGTATCAGGCAAAGCTTTTTGTAGATGTCGCTAGCGGCAATGGTACCTTATTTTGCACCTTTATCTCATTATTTTTTAAATGTTTTGTTGTTTTAATTTTTTAAAACAGATGTAATAATATAATAATAAAAAAATAGTAATAATGTATTTGAAATTAACGTTACCTACCTTAAAAAACGAATTAAGAAAGCGCACACTGTCTTAAAAAAGAAAAAAGGTTTTATTAATAGAACGGCAATTTTGATTTCGCTTAGAAATCCCGATTTGTACACTTAAAAGCTGCTCACTTCGGCATAATATTCAGAAAATAATAAGTTTCGTAATAAAAATACAAGTTTTCTATGCAACTGACAGTCATATTAGGGTACCATCTATCATGCGCTATCTACCGTGATAAAAAGTTAGTGATGCACCCCATTGCGACGATGATAATAAAAATAGAAAAACCGGCAAATGTATTAAATATAACAATTAAAATAAACGATATAAGAAATATTTACAATAAAAACAAAAAAAGCACGACAATAGTAATAAAAAATAGAAAAGAAAGGAAAGCTGCCAACCTCGGACAATTTGCTTTGATTGCACTACTTGGAAAAAAGCATTTGCAGTAAAATCGGTGACGTAGTTCGCTGAACCCGCGTTCTGGTCTTTGATTATTCGACGTCATCAAAAACTCAAAGCGCTTGGAGAAGCTTCCCGGACGCCAGTCAAAGTGAATTTTAAAAAAAGCGCTTACAGCGATAAGTCGAACACGAGGAAAATAGCATTCCGCTGACGGACTGCCGAACTTCAGTGTAGTGTACCCGCACGGAAATAAAAACGATAGGCGCTTTTTTTTTGTTCAAGAAATTTGGTTGTTTTGAATTTTATTTTCTGGTTTCAAATACATATAATCTTGATTTTTTTAAATGTTCTTCAGTTGAATTGTTTTGTTTTTTATATTTAAATAAACCGAAAAATATTGATTCAAAACAACAAATCTTACTAGAAGAGAAATTGCAATTCTCTGTTTAAGAGAGTGGAATTAATTTTATCTAAAACATTATGTTTTGCGACGAGAGGATTATTTATTTATTTTAAAATATTCATCTCTTATTATACATTTGTGTTTATCTCATTTAAAAACAAAATTAATTCGAATCAAGATAACTTACGATAAATTATATGAAATACTCGTAAAATGTATCAGCGTTTAGTCGGATATTTCGCGACGAATTTCCCGCGTAATGTGGATCAGGCATTAATTAGGCTGAGTTGTACGAAAACGAAGTCTAACTTTCAGCTGACGGCCGAACTTTAAAATAAAACTGATATATTTTACTATTACAGATACTTTATTTTGATACAACTCAGTCTTAGATACCTATTTATATAATTATTTATACTGGCAGCATTTAGTTTTTACACTGTGCTCTGTATTTTCTTTGTACATTGCGTGTTATTTTGAAGCTTAACTTGTTTGGTGTAAAAAAACAAACACAATGTGTTGCTAATTATCTAGTCAATATTTTATAATTATACAAAATTATTTATAGCTTATAAAATACCTATTATAGGCATTTATAAAATGTAGTTATGTATAGAGAAAAACACAGAGAAAATATAGCATTTGTTGTTAATTAAATAAATGTTTAAGTAGAGATAAAATAATTGTTATTCTAGTCAATGAGTTGTTTTGCGGCCATATCGTTATAAATAGAAAACAAATAATATATTATTATAGTCAAAATTTAGGTAATTGTAGTTTTATTCTAGTTAAGAGAGCAAAGCTTTTGCATCCCTCTCGCACAATATCTAATCCATCCAATATTTTCAAAGATTGATTGTACTTGTAGGAAATATAGGGAAAGTTACGGAATTAAAATACATAGGTATTTGTAATTTTTATTTATTTATCCTCAAGGAAAACTTACAGCTTCAAACCGATGATTACTTATATAAAAAACTAGCTGCCAATTAAAAGTATCCACAAATATCTTATACAACTAAAAAAAAACTTAAACAGAAACATATAAATGATAATAATAAACCACAATAATTTGGAAAATAAAAATAAGTAAGCAACTAAATCTATAAATATATATAAACCAGCCTATGGTCGGTCGTAAGCGGTAAATCCATGAAATGCTCACCATGGCAAGCTTACAATATTAGCTCACCTTGAAATTAAAAATGAGCATTTGACATCATTGCAAATGGCACTTACTTTCAACGAGAACAATAATAATAATAATAAACTTTATTTTCAGGCAACAAAATGAATATACAAAAGGCCCATAGATATATACCTTAAAAACTAAAATATATATAATATAAACACTGCACTACAGCTTCCGCATCTTCATCTTATTGTGGTCAAAGTAGTACCCAATGGGGTACGGCGACCACCTTCTGACGAAGGCTGACTGCTGCAGTGGGGATCGGCGCCGGGGTCCTCTTAGGTTGTTCACGAGGGTTCGGTGCTGCGGTAGGCCTTGTCGCATCTTCCGTGGTGCATTTCGCAGGCTCAAATGAACCTATGTATCGACGAAACACAACAATAAATAGATGGTAAGCGGACTGATGGTGTAATTTGCCTAGTCTGTCGGTAAGTATCACACAGTATCCATAAGTTTTTTTTATTATTATTTTATTCTTATACGACATGCTTGCGCCCATCTGATGGTAAGTAGCGCGCATGGTCCATGAATGTTAGCAACTGGAATCAGACACTTATGTCCGACATCAGTCCATAACAATAAAAAAAAAAAAAAAAAAAAAAAAAACACTATGCCGGCTTGACTAGATGCCTTTTCACACTTCGCTTGAAGGACTCTAGGTTATAGGAAAGTGGAAACACACATTCCACATCTTTATTGTGCGACAGATGTATTAGTCACCAAATTTATAGGTACGCGAAGGGATGGTGACTACGGTACGTGGGTGCATATTCTGACCTGTGCGTGTGTTTTTTTTAATTTCCACTATGTTACCAAACGCACGATGGTGCGCTATCACATTAGAAGACGCACGAATGTGCGAGGGGGTTTATGGAATTCGCTAGGAGAGGATTTTTTTTACTATTTATATGATATACATACTTTAGACCTCAAAGATTTCAAAGTTATCAATAAACATTTCAATATCCAAAATAGTTTTTGTCGTGCTAAAAGGGTAAAGTATCATCACGACCGTTTCCCTTTTGGGGTGTTCAGAAACCACGCTTATAAATAAGCGGATTCACATTTAGCCAACTTTACTGCCGGCCAATCATGACAAGTGGCAAGCTCGTCGATGTCTCCAGCGTACCAAACTCGAGAAATATCACAAATAAATTAAATAATAATTAAATGTATTCATTTACATTAATAAATATTTTTGTGTCCCGACCAGGAATCCAACTCGGTACCTCCGAGTCTAAATCCACGGACTTAACCGCTAGACTACGAAGGCAGGGATGTCATAAAATACATACAAATCT
Source organism: Tinea semifulvella (assembly GCA_910589645.1). Classification (NCBI taxonomy): domain Eukaryota; kingdom Metazoa; phylum Arthropoda; class Insecta; order Lepidoptera; family Tineidae; genus Tinea; species Tinea semifulvella. The sequence continues at coordinate 5,451,781 of OU342596.1, forward strand.
GCATTTATCGGCTCAATTAATATTCCTTTGACCAAATTTCCCAATATATCGGCTCGTGAATAATTTTAGCGACCGCGAGCAATTTGGTGAGCTAAATTACGTTTTAATGCAATAAACAAAATACTCAATAACGACTTCAAACACAAACATACGATAATATAGATAAATTATTTTTTTGTATTAAATCCAATCCAAGTAATGTCGTATGGAGCATAGACACGTAGACACTGACAGTGGGTCTGGTCCGCAAGTTTAAGGTTCAATAACCATAAAGACTCTGACTCTCGCAAGACTCTGTTTTTTTTTTATCTTCGTTACAGTTAGTGTCGCAAGACTTGCTTAGACTTTTAATCCCAATTTTGCATGAAAAAAATATATATTTTTTGTGATTAATTTTTAATTTTACAGTTAGTTACCAAAAATAAAAAAGTAATCACAAAAAAGTTTTTTTTTAATGTGATTACATTTTTTTTCATTTAGTAACTGTTTCGTGTCTGTCTTTTTTAGGGTTCAGGGGTAAAAATATCAAATCCTTATAATAGATGACTTAAAATATCTCCAAAACTAACTCTGTATATATTTTTTCATAAATATAAGTATTTATTTATTTATTTCGATAATGCAGATATGCTATAAAGCTTGACTTTGTCTGGTAATGTCTTAAAAAGTAAGACACGAAAAAATTACATACATCTTCACGCCAAATCCCTTGCGGAGTAGACAGAGACAATTAAGCGCCACTTGTCACGATCAACCTCTTCATACATGCTCTTTTGTTTGGCCTTTCAACGCACCTTCAGCTCTTGTTTTATTTATTTGATCGTGATAAGTAGTTCTTGGTCTCGCATTATATATCCGGTTCGTCAATCTCACTAGAAAAAAAATACTCTAAAAAAATATATGTAAGCCCAAAAAAAAATCATTTTCAGGAAATCTCGGAAAAAATGTCGTGCAAGAGACTAGGGTTAGTATTGGTATGGGTTTGGTTTGGTATGGGATCTATTAGATCAGTGATCTTGCTCTTGGTCTTGCAAAAAAGCAAGATCAACACCGACACTAGCTGTTCTGATGCAAGACCAAGACTTGGCCAGTATATTTCTGTAAAAATACCAGTAAAACAAGCTGCCGGTAAATAAAAGCATCCTACCGAAGCATTTTCAAAAAAATGGTATATTCATATTATTTAAATAGCTCATAACAACTCATTTAGTTTATTTATTATATTATTATTATGTACACTACATGTATTAATGTTATGTAATGTATGTACCTAATGTATTAATAAAACGTTATGTGTATGTATTATTAGTATTTAGTTTATTATAGTATTTATTATTGTAGTTTAGATAATATTGCATATTTATTACGTAATCATATTTCTCTAATTGCACCTACCTTACGTCTTTATTGTTCTACAATGTCCCTAAGGTTGGCTGTCAGAGAATGTCTAGCGACATTAAGTCCGCCCCTTGTATATATTGTGCAATAAAGTTTTAATAAATAAATAAATAAATAAAATATTATACATATAAACACCCAGACCGAGACAAATTATACAATGTACAACTTACCTCCCGAGTTCACGGCAACGTTTGTTACAACTAGACCACGGAGGCGGTCAATATAGGTTATTAACTACCCAGTTCGTAAGAATAATAGCGTGAATTTCGGCTTTCTGTCTGAAGCATGAGCTAAGCAAATATCAAATGCAATCAGCGTTAAACTTGGTCTGTCATGTACATAATGAATAAGGAAATTCCATTTGCGCCCGACATATTGCAGCTTTAGTTCCGAAACTAGACAATGTTTTGAAACAATAATTGAATTTCTAAAATTATCTAAAAGTGACATTGAGGTCTGAAGTATGCTGATACTGAAGGTTAAAATTGCACTCCACATATTATACTGTCTCACTCTCCCAAAGGTTAGCTGGTAGAAAAAGCCGAAATGGCTTTAAGTTCGCCTTTGTACATACTTTTAAGTTAAAGTGCAATAAAGTATTTTAATAATAATAATAATAAAGTATCAGGGCCTATAGTAAAGTTGGCTACATGTGAATCCGCTTATTTACCTTCCTGTTCCTGAGTTCCTGACCACCCCGAAAGGGATACGGTCGTGATAATACTTTACTTTTACTTTGTAAATTGAGAGCGGTGGTGTAATAATGCTTGCTTTAAAACCCTTAAAGCTCGCAGTTCAAACCCCGGCAAGTCCCAAAGCAAAATACACTTTTCCAAACATTTGCCACACATTTACAAAGGTGTATGGTGAGCGTCTCGTTGCGCAATAAAAAGAGGAGGCCTCATACTCATACAGACACGATATACTCTTCTCTTTCTCACGCACGGTGAATCCATGGAATGCTAAGAAATATGCCTCTTCTCTTTACCACCGTTCCCTTGCCTTAAAGAGCACGTTAGGCCCTGCATGTCATATAGGTGGTAGTCGAAAAAAACGTGTTATAGGATCACATGACTCTGTGAACGTGCAATTAATCCTGTAACTATTAATTGCTAACTTTTCAACACAATAAAAACTAATTAATCTGCAGAGACGTGGATCCTGCGCGAAACAGAAATAAAACGAATTGATTCTCTATAGACGTGGTGTAGGCGGAAAATGTTAGGCATATCATTGACGCAGTGCTGAACCAACAAGTCCATCCTGGAGAAACTGGTAATAAGACGGCGCCTTTTTTAATCGTACAATCACAAATCCTCACTTTCTTCGGACACGTGTCGCGGGGTGGAGATACATCCATTGAGCGCCTGGTAGTTCGGGGAAAAGTCGATGGCAAGAGGATGCGTCGTAGGTCTCCTATGAGGTGGACTGACCAGGTTAAAGCAGCAATGGATCACCCCCTTCATGAGTGCATCAGCAAGGCTGCAGTTCTAGAGTGGCGACGGCTTGACCGCGACCACTCTGCCAAGACTGTAGCGGCTAAGAAGAAGAATATAATTTTTATTTTTGTTTCAGATTGTTCCTCGCCCAGAGGCGGACTTATATCCGTCTCTTTAATATTATTTATTATATATTTTTTCTTAAAGTTAATGTTTTTCTTTTAAATCATACTAAATATATTTTTGACGTTTTTTACGTCCAGACCGCCTCCGTGGTCTAGTGGTAACAAACGTTGCCGTGAACTCGGGAGGTCGTGGGTAAGATTCCCACCGGGGGCAAGTTGTACATTGTATAATTTGTCTCGGTCTGGGTGTTTATATGTATAATATGTATATATTTACAAAATAAAAAGTGTAATATGTAGTTTATCAACCATCTAGTTTCCGTAACACAAGCCTCGTAGCTTACCACGGAAACTAGATGGCGCTGTGTGACCTGTCTGGAAATATTTATATTTAATTATAGCTGCAGTACACTCTTTACAGAATTTCCTCTATCAAGTAAAAAAAAACTAAGGTCGGCGCGGGAATGAATCGTAAACATGAGGATGCCATTATCCCTACCTATCGCCAATGAAATTCGACTTGAAATCATATAAAGCAAAGCGAAAAAGAGCGCTTTAAGCGACAAGTCGAACATAGGGGCAATGTCACTTTATGAGTGTTGCCAGTATCAAAATATAAAACACCAATACACATCAATATATTTGATAATATTTAAATACCATCCTATACATAAAGGTTGCTTACAACGTAATGTTATATATATGTAGTTAAAATATAGGTACAAGTATGGTTATGAACGTTACAATGGGGTGTATTACTAACTTTTCATCACGGTAGATGGCGCATGATAGATGGTACCTAATAGAACTGTCAGTTGCATAGAAAACTTGTATTTTTATTATGAAATTATTATTTTCTAGATATATTACCGATGTGAGCAGTACAAATCGAGATTTCCAAGAGAAATCAAAGTTATGGTGATCTCTTAATTGCCGTTCTGTTAATTAAACCTTTTTTCCTTTTTAAAGACGGTGTTTGCTTTCCTAATTCGTCTTTTAAGAGAAGAAGACAAATTTCTAAGCATTCCATGGATTCACCGTGCGGGTGCCGGGTCCATCGTGTGTGGGTAAGGATGAGATGAATGGTGTCTCGGGCTTGTGACCGACAATTGGCTGGTTTAAGAAAAGGAGGCCTTCTTTTTTTTTCTATTGCGCGATAATACGCTCACTATCCACCATTCTACTTCTCTCCCTACCCAACCAAATACTGTATGATTCCGTTAATGCCGTCTTGGAAGCTCGTTCCATAAATGTATTGACGGCAGACCTGCTTAGACCCAATTCTTTCAGTAAGTGATGCAAAAATTTTGCTGGAACTCCTCTTGCACCAACTTCTACAGCGTAAAGCTGAGTCTTGAACCCGTTCCTGTTCATTTCTTCTGTGAGATCATAATATTTATTCGACTTCATGTTGTGGTCTTTTGGAATATTTGATTCCCACGGAACGGTAAGTTCAATAAGGATAACTTTTTTCAAGTTCCGAGAAAACACTAAGATGTCTGGCCTATAGGTAACGTTAAGTTAAAATTCGTATTTCTGTTATAAAAATGAAAAACTACAAAAACATTTAAAAAATGATCCGACATAGGTGTAAACAAGGTACCAGTGCCGCTAGCGACATCTATAAAAAAGCTTTGCCTGATACACCCCAAGTATAAAATAGTTTTTAAAGATATGAACTGAAGGTGCTTGTATGATATCTATCTATTTGTCAATCTAACATTTACGCTTTAAATAATTGACTGTCGCCGCTGGATTTTCTAAAATAAAACATTTTGTATTATCGTTATACTAAACCAACAATAACACGCAGTGTAAGACAAAAAATACAGAACTCGGGTTCAAAACCCCGAGTAAAAAGACAAAAAAGACCTGCAGACGGCAACTGTTATAATTTCTAACCTGTATTATATTTGTTGTGGCATTGTTCATTCATTTTTTTTTTAATTTATATAGTTCTTAGTGAATTTACTTTATAATGTTTATTAAAATATTGTCAACTGTTGGTTTTCCAAAAAGAATTTAAAAAAAAACTGCTAAAATCATATCTCTTGAGGTTCAGCACCGTTGAGCGACCGTAATCATGACATTACTGCTCAACAGGTGCGGGATAGAGGCACATAAATTTTATTTCCAGAAACCCAACGTTTACACAACGCGAGATTAAAAACACTAGGTGCTGACTATACCCACTAAAGTATATTTAAAATCTGAACAAATAAGTCTATTACAATATTTATCATACTAATATTATATAATATGTGACTAATATTATAAATGTGAACGAAGCTTCGTCTTTTTTTTATACTAGCACGGCATGTGACCTTGCATCCTCCTGATGTTGAGTTGCGCGCGAGATCGATGAATGTTAGCAACTGGAATGACTGACATCAGTCCCTAACACTACGCCGGCTTGACTGGGCATGACGGCAATTCGAGCCTGATCCCGAAACGCGTGGATAAACTTTACTGGGTTTATCGGCACGAACGGTGGATACTTCCCCGCCCCAGTCCGCCTACCACCTATTTAAAAGTATCTAGGCTATCATAAACCTCTGGAGATAGGAAAGCTAGCAATTATTATCCTCGCTATACACAGGGGAAATGTTGCCAGTCTCGGAACTATCCCTGAAGAAGGGTCGTCTCTAGAGGACATTAGAGTTTATTTTACATTAGGTTTAGTTTATATTTAATTAATTTTTAACTTTAAAGTATTTTTTAGTTATAATAATAAAATCTAACTACATTACATAACTATTTTTGTTATTATAAAAATATTATTATATCTCATATAGCTTTGTTTTATTTATTATTTATTTTATTTAAAACTTTATTGCACTATGTACAAGAGGCGGGTTTAATGCCTCTAGCAGCCAACCTTTAGGACAATACAGAGCATTTAAGTTGAAAGGTAGGTGCAGATGGCAATATGAAACATTTACATAATTAATTAAATCGTTATATATACAATAATACATACAACTACAAATACACATACATTCAAATATTAAATAAAAAAATACATATACTACACACTATATACATACATAGATATATACACTACATACAACATTTACATACGCTATAAGGAGCTCTTTAAGAAATGAGAGTAAACCATCTTTTTAAATAGTATTTAGTTGGGAGCTTGGCGAATTTCAACTGGCAAGTCGTTCCACAAATTTGCTGCCACTACTGCGAATGAGTTAGCCTGAAAGCTAGAGTGATGAGAAGGAATAGATAGAACAGAATTGTGTGACGAACGGAGGGATCTTCCATGAAGTGACGAGAGATAGGCAAATTTGTACTTGAGGTATTTTACCAGCCATTTTAAATGTGGGAAGTTCCCGTGCCCCACCCGTAGATCCCTTCTTAAACCATCAGTCCAGCCACCTAATAATTTGACAGCAATCAAAACTAGTGCAGTTTTAACTAAGCTTAATTTTACTATATTTCAACGATGGAGTCGTGTTTTATCTAATTAAATCTCGCGTCTTTATTGCAGCCATAACGTAAAACATCAGCGTTCGAATTACCTCGTAAATCTAACATACGCCACAAATTGTGCTTCAGTTTTGTTGCTTTTTAATGTCCACAATATGTCTCTTTACATCAACATTGGTCCCAAACCGACGAAACCAGGTATTTACTCTTACTTTTACACTGATGTGCTGGAGCTACCTTATCACCAGCCAGTAGAAAACGAGTCCTAGACCACTGCTGGAGATGGGCCTTCCAGGATATATTTCTAAAGAATTTGGCCTACACTCACAACGCTGCTAGCCAGACGGGTTGCTCGATGGCAATTTATTAACAATTTTATATGTTGGTATTACTTGAAACGGTAGCGAACGCCTTGGGTCAAAGAGTATTTTAATAAATTCCCAAAGGAGTAACTTGTTTACGGCTTTCTTACCTACAAGGCAATCGGACTAATATATTATCCTGTGTTAGAAAAGCAATCATTCCCAGTAATCCACAGAGAGTTGTTCTTGGCCATTTAATTTACGCAACATTCTCATTTCATTAGTGGAACCGTATCTGTTATTTTCTTAAAGAACATCATTCACCTTTTATAGGGATTGGAGCTAAATTATATTCTCAGTTATGGAATTTAATAATACCTCATGAACTCCTAAAAAAAGAATATAATATTACGACAGACATGGCTGTATGGGCTAGATCTCTCTGCCTACCCTATCAGAAACAGATGATTAGGTGAACTTGAACACTTCGCCTGAAGGACTCCAGGTTATAGGAATGGGGAAACACATTCCACATCTTTAGCGTCCGACAGATGTAAGAGTCTCCAAATTTATATGTAGCGATAGTAGCTCCGGTATGGGTATATTTTGTTGCGTTGCGTAATAGAGGATAAGGTTATGGAGGTCTTTCGAACACTTACCGTAAGTATAGCTTGTAGAACATGCTTGTGAGTATAAAAGTCGTGAGGGTGTATCAAACAGACAGAGAGATATACAAATATGGCTGTGGACATGTAGTCAAATAGTAGCATATTCTGATGTAAAGCTATATATTTTATAATTTTATATTGCACCAAAACTTTAATTAGGTATATAGCCAAGTTTAATGCCATTTTCTGTCAACTAATCTTTGGGATGACAGATGAAATGAAATGAAATATTTATTTAGTAGATTACGAAGAAATATGAGATCACTATGTCTTTTATTCTCTGTGCTAAGTGAACCTGATACACCGAAATATTTAAAGGATATGTTTTTTTACCTCAGCTCCTTTCACAATAAAACTCTTCGCTCCTCACATAACTCTCTCCTTTCTATCCCTTCCCATCACACAAACTTCGTTAGCAAATCTTTTGTTGTATCCGCTTCATCCCTCTGGAACAAACTTCCTGTTGAGATCAGACAGGCACCCAGCAGAGCAATATTCAAAAGAAGAGTGTATACTTATTTCTATGAGTCCATAGCCTAATTTTTAATTATTTTTTATTTGTTTAACTTCTTTGTTTCAAATTTTTTTTTTTTTTTGTAATGTAACCGGTTCACGGGAACGTGGTAGTTGTTTTTGAAGGTATCATTATTATTAATGTATTATGTTATAAGTAATTAAATTATACTCTTATTATGTATATATATATATATAGTTTATGTAATATTAGTATGTACGTGTATGTACCTATATTATTATATGTATGTGTATTGCCATATATATATATATATTTATATATATATATATATATATTTCAGTTTTTAAATATTATTACGATTGATTATTCTATTTATTTGCACCGTACTCAATATTAAATGATCTCAATGTCCCAAAGGTTAACGGGCAGAGAATGCCTAGCGGCATTACGTTCGCCTTTTGTATTTTTTTACAATAAAGTTTTAAAATAAATAAATAAATAAATAAATAAAAACGTAACATATATGACATTTGTTGGCCCCCACACCAGTGTTTTGTCCCGGCCCTGAAGGTAATTCCAGATAGTTTCTACCACTAGACAAAGTAAAGATAATTAAAACTATACAATAAATACAGGTGTAGAATATGTTTAAATAGGTGTAAATGATAAATAGTGAAAATAAGTAAATAATAAATACTAATATCATTACATATATAAAGATAAAGTAAGATATAAAATTAAATGTGGAGTCTTAAAATTGTATTATTTTTTTATAATAGATGGTGAGAAAAATTGGGCAAGATGCAACAATCTATGCTATGTTTGACTTGAAAGCGAAGCTTGCTTTTTTCCGAATTTTGTATAATAACCATAGACAAACGCCAAGTCGAACGACTTTCAAAGAAAAATAAAGTGAAAAAAAAGCGCTTTTAAAGCGACAAGTCAAATATAGGGTTAGTCGTTATACCGTAAGTAAAGTACCACCACGTCTGTTTCGAAGCTGATTCAAATATAGCCAACTTTACAAATATAGGCAAGCTCGTCGATGTCGCTCGAGCAATATCACATTTTTTTACTTTTGTGTCCCGACTAGGAATCGAACACGGTACCTCCGCATTTATACTGCCAATTCGTTGTCGCAGGAACCTCATAATACTCTGCCTAATCTTTTCGATACTCAATGAGCCTGCGACGCCGAAATACCTCAAGGACAAATTCGTATATCTATCCTCACTTCATGACAGATCTCTTCGTTCGTCTCACAATTCCGTTCTCTCTATCCCTTCTCACCACTCTGGCTTTATTTCTAATTCATTCGCTGTAGTTGCTGCTAATCTATGGAACAGTCTACCCGTTGATATTCGACAAGCGCCTAACAGAAAACTTTTTAAAATAATGGTCTACTTGCATTACTACAACAGCTCCCTACAAAGTATATGAGTACTTATTATATGTAGTATGTGTATGTATTATATGTAGTGTGTATATGTATATTGTATGTAGTATATGTATTTTTGTATGTAGTTTAGTATGTATATCCTTTTATCTAGAGCCTAATTATTTCCATATTTATTATATTTATATTACGTTTTGCACCTAACTTACACCTTGAACTTTCTACATCCTAAAGGTTGGCTGTCAGAGAATGTCTAGCGGCATTAAGCCCGCCCCTTGTACATAGAGCAATAAAGATTTAAATAAAAAAAAATATAGTAGGATAGAAAAATAATAAGAATATCTTAATATTAACATTCAAGATTTATTACATAATAATATGTATAGTGTAATTACTCCTTCGTCTTTTTTCTTTTAATAACTTCAGAAATGTCACTAGGTCTAGATTTTGTTCCTTTAGATTGATTATCGTCTCCTCTATTCCTTTGGGATTTCCGTCACTTATCCCAGTTCTCAGAACGGCTGAATTATTTATTTCACTTTGATTTTCTTTCGTGGACAATTCAGTATTTTCCGCAATAGAATTCGTTGACGTGTCTATTTGAGAGTTTTCATCTATAGTTGAAAATAATACATTGATTGCTTCAAAGTTGCTAGAACCATCTAATGAAGTAGTTTGTATTGTAGAAAACGTATTTTGTTCACTTGAAAAAGTAGGTTGTTCAGTTGAAAAAGTTGCTCTGTAGTAAATTCACTGAATTTGTCTGCATTTTGGACATTTGTGCTTGGTTTTTCATTATCGACAGGCAGTGAAGCGTTTCCAGCATCGTATTGTATAGTTTTGGATTCAACAAAACAGTAATTGTATCCCAAACCCATACCGACAATAGCAGCTATTATTATAGTACCAATCAAGCAGGTTACTAATGTTGCGAACGCGAAACAGCCTAACAATCTGAAATGAGAAACGAATAAACAAGAATTACATGGAGTTCGCGTTTCTAAAGGGCCAAGTCCATTAATGTTAGCAATTTATTTATTTATTTATTTAAGAAGTAGAAAACAATATTAGGCCTAAAAACATATTATTACAGTGATCAATATTTATAAAATACAACCTAATACCTTAAGGATCACCCACTTAGAATTAGTAGTAAAACTTTAACAAATATCTTAAATTACTATCTTAAATTAAAAATAACATTAATTAATTGTTCATATCTTACAGCAATATAGAAACCCTAGCATGTAATATAGGATATTTATAATATAGATACATACATATATACATAAACCTACGTGTATACATTTGTATATACATTGGAATTAGACACTCCTGAATGACGGCAATTCAAGCCTGATCCCGAAACGTGTGAATCTTCTAAACTGGGTTTAGTTGTTCCGGCAGAGGGCAAATTACCACCATCAGTCCGCCTACCACCTATTTGTTGTTCTCATTGAAAGTATGTGCCATTTGCAATGATTTTAAATGCCAATTGGAATTCACTTTGAAGGAAAACTAATTTTGTAAGCTTGCCATGGTGATATTTATATAAACATAAAACCGCTTGAAACAAAACTCTAATAAATGAAGAAGATTAGAAGGCGGATTTTAACAGTTTTTGATCCCTGTAAAAGAGAAATAAGAATAGTGCTACGTAAGAATCTAAAAAAAGCAAATAATCATTACACAGGGTTCTAGACTTCCACAGTTGGAGGTGGGCCTTCCAGAATGTTTGTAACTAACCGGAGGTGATCCAACATACCTTCGGTGCTGGGCGCTGTTTCGTGTTTTCGTATAACACCGCCCGTGTGGCTAATGAATCTAGTTTCCTAAATTCGTCTACTTTAGCTCTTCTCCAAAATCCCTAGTTGTTGTAGTGGCCTCTCCTCCGGGGCCGACATTGATTGACACACGCCACCTGAGGTGGAAGAAGGTCTTGCATTTTATCAGCAGCAACATGTTGGCTTGAAGAAGAGCTAAAGTGGTGTCATCTTCAAACAGTGCAAGCATGACATCCTGCTTACCCCCTTCCAGAACTTCGGTAAGAAAAGTGTAAAACAAGTTCTTCTTCGTCAAGAGTACTTCGTTTCAGTTTATTTTCGTATATTTTTAATTGACAAATAAATTACACCTAACATTTTACAAAGTTGTAATTAATAGTTTCGCTATTCGATCATACATGGCGCTAAAATGCACACAATTATAGCCTTAATCGCAATAACCATAAGGTTGATATTGGCTCCATTTTTTCTCAGTTGAGCATTAGACAAAAAAGTTCCTCTATACGATTATAGATGGCGCTATTATAGTTGCACATAATAATCTTTTAAATAGTAGCCATAAGGTTGATATTAGCGCTGCACTACTCAGTAGATGTTATTTTTTTTTTAAATAAAATATACCGTTTTCCGCACCCGCTTATAATGTCACAGAAAATGCATTTATAGCATTAAGCTCGCCTTCGTGCCCACACTATTTTTGGTTTTGGACAATAAATAATGTATTATTATTATGAAATTCTGCTACATCTACTTTGTTAGCCATATTACTTCATCTCAATATTAACATAGTCAAAGTCATAAATAAATAGCCGTCATGGTGTTTTGTCATAATAACCGTGCGATATTGTCGAACAAAAATAACGGAGCATTTTCAAAAGGCCATATGTTTGACCATAGTCAACATGGCATAAGTTAAATTCGTTGCAATCTCGAACGTTACTTATAATAGAAAACAAACGTGAAGTATCATTACTACCGTATATTTTTATCGGAAGGTTTTTTTTGTTGTGTTCTCTTCTCCCAATGGATGACGATGGAAGGCAAATGGTCCAGCCCATACAGCCAAGTCTGTCGTAATATATCTTTATTTTTTATAAGTTAATGAGGTTATCATCAAATTCTCAATGTTGCAGAATTTAATGCTTTTCTTGGAGTCATTCGCGGTATTATAGCCCAACATGTCGTTATAATATGGGAGTTCACAACGCGGGAAAACCGCAAAAATAAACTACAACTTGTGCGCCCCATATTTAAAGTTAAATTTATCGTTTTCCATAATTAATCACATTGTAGCACATTATTAAATAAAACAGCACCTCTTTTGACTAAGAATATCCACAGTATATTAGTTTACAAAAGAAAAACTTGCACTTGACATGTCCGCGCAAAATGGCGCGAATGACTTTGAATGTTTTTTTTTAAAGCAAGTTATCTAGGCCTACGTTTTATTTTAGTTGTTTTAAGGGCTGAGGATGCTTTTAGACGATGCAAATAGCATGCGCATATTGAGCCACTCGCACAGGTTAATGCATCGGGTAAGGCTGAGTTACACCAATATGAAATCTCTGTAATCGTAACAATTTAAGTTAAAAATGGCGTCGAATGTACCAGTTTTATTTTGAAGCTCTTCAGCTATACTATATAAAAATTTGGGTAAGGTCTGTTTTTATATAAATATCACCATGGCAAGCTTACAATATTAGTTCTCCTTGAAAGTCAGGTATTTACCAGATCATCATTTAAAAAACTGGTCTACTCACATTTTCTAAATAGCTCCAAACAAAATTTGTAAGTTGTATATGTATGTTTATTATTGTGTATGTATTATTAGTATATTTATATATATAAGTAGATTATGTATAAGTAAGTTTAGTATATAAGTATTTATATCTAATTGATGTGTCACTTATACTTTCATTGCACCTACAGTTGTTCTAATTAGTCCCAAAGGTTTGGCTGTCAGAAAATTTATACGGGCATTAAGTCCGCCTTTTGTACTTTTTGGAATAAATTTTGAAATATATAAGTAAATAAATAAGTAAATTTGACATTTGACATTATTGCAAATGGCACATGCTTTCAACGAGAACAAAAAATAGGTGGTGGACGCAGAGGTACCGAGTTCAACTGCCTGGTTGGGACACAATAAATTATTTAATTTATTTGTGATATTTCTTGAGTTTGGTACGCTAGAGACATCGACAAGCTTGCCACTTGGCATGATGGGATTATAGTAAAATTCGCTAAATGTGAATTCGCTTCTTTAAAGCGTGGTTTCTGACCACCCAAGATACTTGTATCCTTTCTGTAACCGGCAGATAGCAAGTGAATCATCGATATAATATAGATACACCCTGACGGATAAATACGTTCCACGAAAGTAATCTAAATCGAATAGGTTTATTTTGAAATCGCATCTGATTGGTTGTTCCGCGCCTGTGCCTTATTGGTAAAGTGCTAGTCGTCGTTTCCGCCACGTTTCTGTCAATAATGTAATCCACCGGGCTTTGGTTACTGCCGGGATCCCTTCAGTTCTTGAACCGTCTGGGATCTCTCGCAGTGATGGTAAAAGACCCGATGGATTGACTTTGGTGCCATGGTCCATGGGCCGAGCTTTGGTGTGGGACGCTACTTGTGTCGACACCCTTGTCTCACCGAGGTCTCATGTCCAAAGCACATCTGTCAGGGCTGGGCTGCTGACTAGGCTGAAAATGTCGCAAATACGAGTCTGTTGCTAATGACTACGTATTTGTGTCTTTTGGTCTTGAGACAATAGGACCAAGGGGGCCAAGCGCTAAGAAGTTATTATTATTAATTTTTTTTTGGTTCTTTTCTCCCGATGGATGATGAATGAGGTGATAGGGAAGGCAAAGGGTCTAGCCCATACAGCCAAGTCTGACGTAATTTGTCTTTCTTTTTCATGAGTTAATGAGGTCATCAACAAATTCCAGATGCGGCAGAATTTGATGCTTTTCTTAGAGTCACTCGCGGCACCATAGATCAAACACGTCGGGTAAATATGGGAGTTGACAGCGCGGGAAAACCGCAAAAAATAAACTGCAACTTGTGCCCCATATTTAAAGTCCAATTTATCGTTTTTCATAATTATTCACATTATTAAACAAAACAACACCACTTTTGACCAATAATATCCACAGTAAATTAATTTACAAAACAAAAACTTGCACTTGACATGTCCACGCAAAATGGCGCGAAGAACTCCGCTAAGAAGTTATTTAAAGAACTGTCTAAGCGGCTGGTTAACACTGTATGTGAAAAGAGGGCTGGCAGTTATTTCGCGCAGCAAAGCGATGTGTGCAGCGGGGGAATGCAGCGAGTGTTCTCCGCACACTGTCACATGATCAAGTCATGAGTGAATATTTTTATATATAGTTTAGATTTTAGTTTTATTTTTAAATTAGTTTATATATTTTTATTTGTACTACACCTCCACCTAATTGGTCGATTCGTTCTGCGACTCCAATGGTGGTACGTAGCATAGCAAGCGGCACATTTTTATTTTGTATTTTGTATTGAAAAGGCTATATATATATATATATATCTATTCTCTTATATATAAGCGATACATACTTTTCAAAAACGTAAAGCACGTTGCTGCAGCATGAGGCAATACCGCGGAATATATTACAGAAGCACATAAAAACGTTTAATAATATATTCTATCTCTGTTTACCAAATATCCGCATAAATAAACAAAATAAAATGACAGTTTATTTTTTAAATTACCAATGGATGGGCAAAGGATTTATAACCTAAATAAACTATAAAAATATAATGTAGCGATTAAAATTTAATTAAAGAAAATAATAATTTACAAATATCTGTGTTTTACTCTGGGTACACAAAGTTAGAATTAATTTTAATTTGTATATTTTTATTTTTCGTTATTATGAATACTGACGTGACACAAGGCACTGGCATAAATGTTCGTAAGTAGACGAATGCCATAAAAAAAACTGCAACAGGAAACATATTTATATTGTTTTCTTTGCATCAATTTAAATATGTTTTATTATGAAAAGCTACAATCAGATCCAGTAATTCCACAGGTTTTTAAAAAGTAAGTTTCATTTAATCTTTAACGAAGCCATTATTATCACAGTCCCTAGAACACAGGGTCCTAGTCTACCATTACTGAAGATTGGTCTTTTAGAACATGTTTCTGGAGAATTGGACTACTCTCGACACGCTCTGGCCAGGCTACCTAATGTTTTTTTTTAAATAATATCTAAGAGATCCCTGAAGTGGACCTAGTGAAACCAGGTCAGTTTAAAGTGCTCTCCGTGGCACTGGAACGGTAAAAATGTAAAGTATTGTCACAACCGTAATACAGATCTAAGAGTCCCCAAATTTATATGCACGCGTAGGAATAGTGGCTACGCTATGCATATTGTGGCCGTGTCGGTTGGTTAATAGAGAAGAAGAGGGATAAGGTTGTGGAGCTCTTCAGAACTCGTAGAACACGCTCATGCAGACCAATTTACTGGCGAAGCTGCAGCGATTCGAGAGTTTTAGACACGTATCTATCACTATTTAGCCACTATCCGAATCACCAGCCTCTGCAGGACATTGAGAGCAATTGTAAGGTACTTAGCGAAACAATCTCAGAAGTGAGAACAGTATTCCACGAATAACCTTATTTGTTCTTCATAAAGCATAAGTCTCAGTGAGGGCGGGAAAAACCATTTTACCCTGCTTTTTGGACGCTGTTTTGTTGATGCTCTCAATGTAGTTGCGGTGGTTGAGATCTGAGCGTATATCAACCCCAAGTATGTATTGACAGCAAGACGCCATGGGCTACCTGTGCCTTGATCACCAGCTGCCTGCTGCTCATTACCCTGGCATCCATCACCGTCGGTGTCTTCATCGGGTATACGTTCTGCTACATCGAACATTACACCTTATTTTATAGAGGTAATGATGCAGTATTTAATTGGGTTGTGGGTCAGACGAGAGCCGTGATGGCTCGTTGTAAGAATGCTTTCCTTAACATTCTAATTAGGTGGGTTCGAACCCCGGAATGTATAATGAGAAATACACTTTTCTTACGTACATTTGTTATAAAAAAAACGTTTATTTATCCAATTATTTTAAATCTATTACATTTTTAGATGCTCAATGACCTGCACTGGTAGCAACCGTGCCGCAGGTCGAGCATACCATTTTGTTTTATCCGGTCGACAGAAAATTCAATTTATTTTATTATTAAACAACAGCACAAACAAATACCCACCAAAATTGTTCTGTGTGGGTATGTAGGTATGAGTGTATATGTAGTTGTGTGTGTATGTGTGTCTATATCAGCATGGATCGGTGAAGAGGCCAGACTACCTAACGATAGCTAGAAGGTTTTCAGTTTCCGTGTAATCCCTCTGACTGAGCCATTTTTTTTATTTACAACACCACCATTCCCATGGCTCGGTGATGACGTTAAGTCATCGGGTTACACTAATACGAACTTGTGGAATCGTTAATAAATTGACATCAGACCCTTGTTAAATCATGCCTAAAAATTTGGCCTAAAATCGAGTTTAGGACATTTTTAACAAAAAATCATAATAATCATTAAAAATGCTGTATTATGCGAGCAAGAGGAATGCAAACGCTCTTAAAACATCGGCGCTTTGAATAGTATTTTTTTTTTCAAGTCAAACTCGGCCATAGTTAAATGATAATTAATTTTTTTCAGGTGATCTACCCGAAACCAGGCGCGAGATTAAAGTGAAAGAGAATATAAACTACAACACCAAAGATCGCAGCATAAACAACGCTTTGAAATCCAATATTTTCTTTACAAAAATATTTAATTTCGCACAAAAATTGGTAGCCGAAGGACCTCAAACGCAAACCAACTCTTCGATTATACGATACAATAATCGTAAATAAACGCGCATTATAAAAATATTTTTATTTTTTATATTTATAATTTAACTATATTATAACAAAAACTAAATTTAACCTAAATAAAATATAAAAAAAGTAAAGTATCATCACGACCGTTTCCCTTTCGGGGTGGTCAGAAACCACGCTTATAAATAAGCGGATTCACATTTAGCCAACTTTACTATAGACCAATCATGACAAGTGGCAAGCTTGTCGATGTCTCCAGCGTACCAAACTCGGCAAATATCACAAATTAATTAAATGTATTTATTTGCATTAATAAATATTTTTGTGTCCCACCAGGAATCAAACCCGGTACCTCCGAGTCTAAATCCACGGACTTAGCCGCTAGACCACGGAGGCAGCACTAAATAAAATATATAGAAAAAAAAAAATTAAATACTTACAAAAAAAATGTCTCCTCCAAATCGCTGTCTTGTGGCATGGTGCCCAATTAGCAGCATTTTCCCTTTGAATTTAATTATTTAAATTCAAATTTATTTATTTAAAGAAAGGGCGATGTTGGCTCGGTTGTAAGAACGCTTACCTTAAAATCGTAAAAAGTAACGTAAAAAGTTACGTTAGCTTAAAATAAAGGAAGTAAAAGAAAAAAATATTTTATTATAATATCAATAATATTATTTAGTTTACTGTTAATTTTCATTAATTATATTATTATTATCTTTATGATTGCATCTTTATATGGTTAAATTTGTCCCCAAGGTTTGGCTGTCAGAGAATGTCTTCGGGCATTAAGTCCGCCTTTGTACTTTTTTCAATAAAGTTTTTAAATAAAAATATTAAAAAATTATTAGAAATAACACAATATGAACAGTTTTTTTTGTGTGCTCAAACATCGATTTTAGTACCCTACCATCCACCTGGCGGCGCTAGTATTCGCAAAACACAAGGATGACGCCATTCTTTTCCCAATTAGTAACTCTCTTTGGTCTTCACTCTAAAACTTACTGACAGACAGACAGTGGGGTCGTCCAGGCCCGGATGCCTAATGGGCGTGGGTTGGGGATGGGGACAGTCCCCCGTTTTCCCCGGCAGGATCTCAGCGGGTAACCACCCGCCGGTAATTCATGCACGTTTAGTGCTGGGTGCCGTTACTAGTATAACAGCGCCCGTGTGGCTCATGAACCCAGGGGGCTAAGTTCGACTGCTTCAGCTCTCCTCCAGGAGTACTTCTCTAGGAAGTGGTCTCCCGTTGGGGGGCCGTGCACAAGACGGAGCGATGTTCTGGAGATGCTTGAAGTGTCCGTTGTCGCCGATAGAACATACGTCTAGTCAGGCCGACGACAAACTCCTCAATAGTAGGCATCTCCAAATCTCGAGCTAAGAGTAATTCCGATTACGCACGAACCATGGCGCTCGGGAAACCACACTAATAGTCAGTTTTAGGAAACACGTGTCCGACTCAATGCCACTTAACTGTTTTGAGATCTATGTATGTAACTTTGGTTCTCTGACTATCAACGTTTGGAATTCAATTCTAAGAAATACCGAATCTGTAAATATCGATCCATTGCATTTTCTGAATGAATTTTAAATGGATAACTGATGTAAAAGACGCAATAGATCGGTCAAATTCACTCGGCCTCGTCGCTAAGATCAAGATTGTCTCCCAGATATTTATTATTGTTTGTTATTCGCTGGAGGTTTATACGCAAAATGATGTAACCATAAAAAAATAACTACTCATGTCAAGGCTTAACAACTTAAACAAAAAACTAAGAAGATGACTAAAACTACAGATAGACACTCCCGTTCCACTTCTTTGACAGTTTTATTATTATGCATTATTTTATTCAGAACATCATTCCTCTTGTATGGGAATTTGGGCTCAATTGTATTTACAGTTATACTCGTTTTTTTCAAGATAAATAATAAATAAATAAATATTTCCAGACAGGTCACACAGCGCCATCTAGTTTCCGTGGTAAGCTACGAGGCTTGTGTTACGAAAACTACATGGTTGATAAACTACATATTATACTTTTTTTTTGTAAATATATACATATTATACATATATAAACACCCAGACCGAGACAAATTATACAATGACAGACAATGTACAACTTGCCCCCGGTGGGAATCGAACCCACGACCTCCCAAGTTCACGGCAACGTTTGTTATAACTAGACCACGGAGGCGGTCTTTTTTTATTTTTATTTATTATTTTTTTTATTTTTTTTTATAAATAAATATTCTAACAACATTTTAATTTGAGAAGAAAAACCCCTTTATTTTATATACATAGTTTAGATGTGCAAAACGTTTAAAATGACATCATGACAGCGTGATACGAAAACTACATAATGTTTACATCGACGAGCTTGCTATTTGTCTTGTAGGCCCCTATAGTAAAGTTAGCTAACTATGAACTCGCTCCTTACAAAATCGTGGTTTCTGGCGGTCGTGATGATCTGATGATGATGCTATATCTGGTATAGCTATAGACGGTAGTATAGGTTGTACCTACAACAATCTTTCGCAAAAATAATGAAGGTTAAAAGCCCAAAAAACCGCATCTTACCAAATAAGGACACGCTGGCAAACCAAGTCAATTAACCACGCGAACCAATAATAGCCAGTTTTTACAGTACTGAATAATATCTTGCCTTTTTTGCTTTAGACAGGAAAATGAGTTTGGGTAGGATCACATTTATCCAATTTTGCTATGGCCTATTAAAATGTCATTATTTTGAATGATTCTCTTCCTGCTAGTGGAAGTCTAAGCAGCAAAGTGGTCCAAACAGTAAGATGTTAGCAGAATAACAACACCTTAGCAGATTCCGGTGATCAGTTATAAATTGATAGCCATCGATGTTGGGCCCTCACTGATATACAAACGTTCCCGCTAAACCAATCGAAGTCATGTAGCTGCACCAACAGTCGTGAGCTAGCAAGCGTCGATAGCGACTAATATTAATATTTATATCGAGTGAAACTAGTCTTTTTGTACGCATTGTGACAAAATTTCTAAAAAAATATCGCATGTGACATTACCATTTCTCGAGAATTGTCCCCCAAAGTTGGTAGGTACCCGTGGCAAGCGGTATGTTGGTCCTAGACCTCCACTGTTGGAGATGGTTCTTCCAGGACATATATCTGGAGATTTTGTCCTACATTCGCCACGCTGGTCAGACGGGTTGGCGTATATCTCATGTCAATATTTAATGACATTTTATTAACGATTCCACAAGTTGGTGTTAGTGGAACCGGGACCGACGGTTTAACGTGCTCCCTAAGGCACGGAAACGGTGGTGTTGTAAATCTATGACAAATGTACGTAAGAAAAGTACATTTCTCATTGGTAATTGTCGGAGGGTTGTAAGAACGCGTACCTTAAATCCTACAAAGGTCGGTTCAAACCCTCCGACAATTACCAATGAGAAATGCACTTTTCTTACGTACATTTGTCATAGATTTACAACACCACCTTTCCCAGAGAGCACGTTAAGCCGTCGGTCCCGGTTTCACTAATACCAATTTGTGAAATCGTTAATAAATTGTCATAAAAAATTGCCAGCGTAGCGAGTGTAGGCCAAATTCTCCAGATATATGTTCTGGAAGGCCCATCTTCAACAGTGAAGGTCTAGGACACTGTGTTCTAGGGGCTGTAATGATGATGGCTTGGTTTTAAAAACTTTTTTTTTTTATCCTACAAAGGTCAGTTCAAACCCCCTTGGCATATACCTACCAATGAGATAAAAGGCGATCGACTTGGCTTTGCTTGATGGTTTTCATACATTTAAAGAAAAAAATGGTAAAAAAGCGCTTTGCTGTACTCTCAAGTCAAACACGACATTAGTGTTTTTAATATTATAATTATTCGCTTGGTCGTCACAAAATTGCTGGAACTGGATCTTGTCCCTGTTAGTTTTGGCCAGAAGGTGATGACAAGCTGGCGCAGCATAAGTCGGGAACGAATGACCACCTTCAACCTGAGCGGCAAACTGGAGTTCATTACAGGACACATGGCTCGGGCCGCCTTCGCCTGATTAAAGGAAATGGCAGGCCATCTCACCCATTGTTAACGTCCTGTTAATGATGCAGCCCAGGTATTTAACGGTGGGAGTCCACTCAATGTCCTGTCCCCGAAGCTGTAGTGGTAGAAGCAGCCGGCAGCTAGACGTCACCAATACAGCAATTTTGCCGACATTGATTGGCATGCGCCACCTGTCCAACCACGCAGGGAGGACAAATATTGCTGTGGTCAAATGACAGTACTATTTTCAAGGAAAAATCAACCTAATTGTAAGATGTTGTGCAAATAAATCTCACCAGTAGACCACTTTTTTGGTCGACTAAACTTATGAGAATACAATACTTGCCGACAAAACGCAAAACCTCTGCAAGACTTTTTTTATTATGGTACGTAATTTTGAATTCCCAAAAAACCGCATCCCATAATATGGACAGGCTGCAAAAACCGGGAGTCAATCGTGCAAGGCGCATAACATTAACGCCACTTCGCTTCGTTTGATTGGCCAGCGCACAGCGGCGCGGGCGCACGCCGCTACAAAAATACGTAAATTATTAAATAACGTTTTATATAAACAATTATCAATATATTTAGCAATAATCCAAATTCAAAAATGTTAAATTTAATCAAGTGTGTGTTTTAAATGGAAAAGTGATTTTTGAAGACCGGTTTTTCACCTTATCATAACTTGATTGTGTACAGTTGAGGTAAGTGATGGTTTATTATGAATTATACAATATTGACCGTTTGTTTCCTAAAGGATTATTAATTTAACGTACGTCATAGTATTTACCTATAAGCCTCAAAACTTAACTTACCAATCACGTAATTTTTAACCAAGTGTTAAACATTGATTATTTAAATCAAATTACTCATTGATTTACTGACACGCTTCCGGAGTTCCAGGCATTAAATCTAATAGCCTATCGTTAGATAGGTATACGAGTAGACTGCATCTGTGGTCTAGCGGTTGAGTCCGTGGATTTATACTCGTAGGTACCGGGTTCGATTCCTGGACACAATAATTTTATTTATTGGTAATATATCTCGGGTTTGTTACGCCGGAGACATCGACTAGCTTGCCCACTGGTCATGATGGGCCTATAGTAAATTTGGCTAAATGTGACTCAGATTTATTAAAAAAAACCGTGGGGAACTGTTTGAAAAGACTACCCCGGAAGGGATGCAGTTGTAATGATACTTTACTCGTACTTTTTACTAGATAAAGATCCTACTAATATCGTTTGGTACGCTGGAGACATTGACGAGCTTGCCACTTGGATTGGCCTGTAGTAAAGTTAGCTAAATGTGAATCCGCTTATTTATAAGCGTGGTTTCTGACCACCCCGAAAGGGAAAGGGACGTGATGATATTTTACTTTTAATATCGTAAACAAAAAGTTTATGAGGATGAATGTCTGTTGTTCTTTTACGTAAAAACTACTTAACTGCTTTTTATAAAACTTTACAGTAATTAAGCTTATACATAAGAATGAAACATAGACTATATGACGTCATCATCTAATCACGACATGTGACCCTACATCCATATATCTGTCTGTCTGTTCGATTAGATAGAAACCGAGGTCTGACATACGAGTAGGCTTTTTGTCTGTCAGATTATATTGCCGTGACGCATAAACTGCTGGAGTGATTTTAATAAACTTTAGCAGATTGTTATTTTATTTTTAGTCAATGGGGTGTATCAGGCAAAGCTTTTTGTAGATGTCGCTAGCGGCAATGGTACCTTGTTTTACACCTATATCGCATCATTTTTTAAATGTTTTTGTAGATTTTTATTTTTATAATAGAACAATGTATTTAAATTAACGTTACCTACCTTAAAAGACGAATTAGAAAAGCGCACACCGTCTTTAAAAAGAAAAAAAAGGTTGAATTAATAGAACGGCAATTTTGAGATCACCATATCTTTGATTTCACTTAGAAATCTCGATTTGTACACTTAAAAGCTGCTCACTTCTGCATTATATCCAGAAAATAAAAAAAATCGTAATAAAAATACAAGTTTTCTATGCAGCTGACAGTTCTATTAGGTACCATCTATCATGCGCCCTCTATCGTGATAAAAAGTTAGTGATACACCCCATTGGACAGGTTGGACGCGTATATTAAAAGTATATATAGAAACTGAGAATTTATTTGACATCACAAAATAAATCTAATACTTATATAATCTTTCATCAAGTGCATACCTACCGTCTTTCATAATTTACATTCTTGAGATTTCATTTATATGTCTAATTATTTATTTATTTACTATATTTATTCTTTATATTATATATAGTGTATTTATTAACCTTTCATGAATATCTTCAATGTTTTATATATATATATATATTTTTAATTTTTAATTATTGTATTTAGAATTTAATTTTTAATTTAATTTTAATTTAATTTTAAATTTAATTTTGATTTAATTTTTGATTTAATTTGAAGTTATATAAATTATAGATTTAGTGCAATTGAGACCCCACAATACCGGCCTTCCTAGTGTGGGTCTCCAATAGAAAACATGTACATAGGATTTTATTGGAAATAAACGATTTATTATTATTATTATTATTATTATATACGGCGAGAACGCACAGGTTGGGACTGCTCATGTAGTTTTAAATTGAAATAGCACATAGTTTTAAAACTATATGGTTATTACGCACTTATAGCACACCAGCTTATTTGCGAAACATATAGGTACTGCACTACTTACTACTACTTGCGGACTAATCGTGTATATTATTAACCAAGCGTTAAGCAGCTTATATTCCAATAACTTATAATTTATTGTTGCAGGTTATTCCTAATAATAAAAAATAAACAAAAACAATAATACCATAATATATATATATACCAATAGGTAAATCAGTTGACGCTATATCAAGATGTGGTAGGGAAGGGTCGTTAAATAATCTAATAAATTGGTTAAACTATTACGATGTTAAATAAACTGTTAATATATAAATACTGGTATTTTACTGTATATATATATATATATATATATATTTATACTAGCACGACATATGACGTAGCGCCCACCTGATGGTGAATGGCGAGCGAGGTCCATGAATGTTAGCAACTGCAATCAGACACTCATGACTGAAAACAGCCCCTAACACTATGCCGGCTTCCCCGCCCCGGCAGACTGGGCAAATTACCACCATCAGTCCGCCTAACACCTATAGAAGAAATGTATTAACACTTGTTATTAGCCCTTTCTTGCTTTATCTTTTTTCTAGATGTTTAGCTGTAAGTTTTCTTTATTGGATAAAATAAAATAATAAAATAAATAAATAATTAGTTCGCAACCAGTAACCATTCGTCAAATATTTATTATGTTCCCTAAATTGACTTGTTTTTAGATATTAGTGTATATGTATCACAAAAAAATAAATTCTAGGGTTGTATACTTTATAATTATAAAGAAAGACGAAAGAAAGAAATACGTTTATTCATCGCAATACAGATACAATTTACACAATTAAGATTAAGATATGCAGCACAACGCGCTCCGACAGGCACCCAACAGTACTTCAGGATATAGCCGCGCATAGGATATGGGGTGGCACGGACCATGAATTAATATTAAAATATGGAATTGGCTGCCCCCACATCCACTGCCACATCCCGAGCACCACCAGGCAACCATCGAGGCGCGCTGCATTACAATTCACACCGTAATTCCTGCAGCGATGAACGGGCCCTAAGCTCAGCATGTGTCGCGAGTCACATAGTTGTATCCGCGACGCTGTTCTTCCGCTAGTACCCAATAAAATAAAATATATATTTTTAAATAAATAATAAAGTCAAAGTCAAAGTCAAATCATTTATTACAATTTGGCCTTCTCGGGCTCTTTTGTATTGTCACATCACATTGTTATAATTATTTAAATAAATTATATTAAATTTATTACAATACAATTGAATTGACCTAAATATAAACATACACCAACAGTAACAGGTGTCCAAAATATATTAATAATATACATTTGCACATCTACCAGGCATTTTTGTCACTAATAAAATCATCTTATAATAGGCCTTGCCTATAAGTCGACGTTTGACATAAATTTTTAGTTTATCTAAACACAAGCTAGTTAGTTCCTTTGGGAGTGTGTTATAAAAACGAACACCAAGTCCCAAAAAAGACTTACTAGTTTTACTGAGGCGTAGGTGAGGCAAAGCTAATTTGTGATTATTGCGTGTGTTGCGAGAATGCAAGTCACAATTCCTTTTAAATAAATAACAAATATATACTTACATATAACCATACGAATACTTACTTATATATGTTAATCGTTCCTAAATCTATACAGTGTCGAATCAGTAACATGTTGAGGCCTAGCCTTGTATATTTTACCAAAAATTTCACTATAACAGTATTATAAAGTATACACGACCAGTACACGCAAATCGTGTATACTTTTTAAGAACTTATTCGACTCAAAAACTTAAGTGATATGGATGTGTTCTCGCGTTGTATAATTCAATACACTCGGTTTAGACAAGTCGTCAATATGATGTATTAATGTGTCCAAGTATCACTCATTACTTATGCCTGTATTTACTAGTTTAGATCGGTTTGTTAAAGCCAATTACTTCAACAATGCTGGCTTATGAAAACGAACGAGAGTACACACTTTGACACGCAGATGTGACCTTTATACTCTGACCCATAAAGAATAGTATGGCATGCGAATTTGATAATATGCTGATACGTATTCATTCATTCGCTTTCTCCCAAACAATGGGACAGGACCGAAGTCATTTTAAACATGGCATGTTATTCGCTGCTGATGTAAATCTCATTTAACAGCTCTAACCTAACCAGTGTTTTTTATTAAATTATGAATGAAATGTGAGATTGGTTGCGCATGATACAAGGGATTGGGTAAAACTTATTCGATTGTCAATCACTACATATTATTATAAAAGAAAATCCTCCGCCGAAGTAAATTAAATTGATTGATATATTTCAATTAAAATTATTTTATTTGCAGAAACTAAACGCACACAAAACAAAAAATCTCCCATTTTTACTAAAATTATTTTTTTGTGTTTTTATATTCTACGAGTAATGAATGAATAATTACGGACGGACAATTCCTCGTACCTAGTTTAGACAGTAGCTCAACTCCCCCATGGAAAATTTAACCTGTATAAGCCTTGACCATATTTTGTAAGGCCATCACCATGGCTTCTGTTAGCATATATTTTTTTTTTAGTAATGCATTATCATGACCGTAACCCCATTCGGGATGATCGCAAACCACACTTTTTATTTTTTTAAAGAAGCGGATTATCATTTAGCCAACTTTACCATGACAAGTAGCAAGCCATTTTTCAGGAGAATTAAGCCTACACTAGCCACGATGGCCAAACGGGTTGGCAAGGGTAGTCATTCATCATTCATTACAGCCCCTGGAACACAGCGTCCAAGACCTCCACTGTTGGAGATGGGCCTTCCAGAATATATATCTGGAGAATTTGGCCTACACTCGCCACGCTGCGCGCTGGCCAGACGGTTTGGCGACGCATCTAATGACATTTTTAAAAAAATATAATTCATTAACGATTCGACAAGTTATATTAGTGGAACCGGGACCGACAGCTTAACGTGCTCTCCGAGGCACGGGAACGATGGTGTTCTAAATCTATGACAAATGTACCCGTCTGACAGTTGTTTTCTTAAAAATGGTGTGAGGCAAAGGATGTCGTTTGCAGCCGAAAACGTTCATCCTTGGCCATTGTCGATAATAATCGCTACATAACACCAGTTAAGTAGTAGTAAACATTATTTGGTTCTTATTCCAACACAATATCCGGTTTTTTGAAAACTTGATAAAAATCTTGATAATAATCAAATTAACGAGAAACAGGAATTCTAAAAAGATGAGAATTTTAACACTTCGCGTTGATGTCATTAAACCAGTTATGTTAGTTTGCACCTTTGACTATTGTAGTAGGCACCCAGCAGGGCAATATTTAAAAGAAGAGGTTCACCAGGGGTTGGAAACTTAGAACAAGCAATTGACATATTTCGGTTCTCATAGAAAGTGACGCAGCTTAGTAGACGCCCCTACCGTACTAAATTTAATGTTCATTCATTCATTCATTTTTTATTAAGAATAAAAAACAGTACAATGATTTAAATAAATAATATATAAAAATATTCACCCATGACTTGATCATGTGGCAGTGTGCCAAGAACACTCGCAGCATTCCCCCGCTGCACAGCGATGTTGATTTGCTGCGCGAAAAACCTGCCAGCCCTCTTGTCACATACAGCTTTAACCAGCCGCTTAGACAGTTCTTTAAAGAACATTTTATCGCTTGGCCCCCACGGTCGCATTGTCTCAAGACCAAAAGGCACAAATACGTAGTCATTAACAACAGAGTCGCAAACATTTGGCCTTTTTAGCCGAGTCCGCAGCCGCCCCATCATTGATGGGCTCATCGTCTCGACCCCAAACGGTCATTTATTAATTTAAATAAATAAAGCGTCAAGCGCGGGAAGTGCAGCGGTTTCTGCTGAGAACCTCAAGCTGCGCAAATACTCCAACCTCAGTACAGGTTACGAATTTGCGCCGTTTGGGGTCGAGACGATGGGCCCATGGGGACACTCAGCCAAGCGTCTGGCCAAAGAGTTGTCCAAACGGCTAACGGAAAAGTTTGGAGACAGGAAAGCTGGCAATTATTTCTGCCAACGTATAAGCTTAGCTATACAGAGGGGAAATGTTGCCAGTCTTCTTGGGACTATCACTGAAGGGTCGTCTCTAGAGGACATTTTTTACTTATAGTTTATTTTTTATTAGATTTAGTTTATATTTATTTAAATTTTAACCTTTAATTTATATTGTTATTTTGTTATACTGTTTGTATATTACTTCAATATAATAAATAAATTGATTAATATTTAATTTATATGTGATATTTTTCGAGTATGGTACGGCTAGAGACATCGACGAGCTTGCCACATGTCATCTTTGGCATAGGCCAAAGAGTAAAGTTGGCTAAATGCAAAACCGCTTCTTTAGGAACGTGGTTTCTGACGGGATAAGGTCGTGATGATACTTTCTAAATTAGTGTATATTTAAGACTCAAATCGCTTACAATCATTATATCAAACGACCGATAACGTATAAAAACGTATAAATTCCTATATCAATCGTAAACATAGGGCGTGTTTACACACGTGCGGATCCGTTGCTCATCGTGTCTGTCATAATATCGGTTCAATATTTACAAATAATTACCTAATTGTAGAATAAACAGTAAATAATTTATATTACTGTTTCAAATTTAGAACATTACACGATGTTTATGTAATGATAAAGCGTGTGCATAGAAAAATATTTTTATAAAAATTGTCATTTTTTATTTTATTTTTTTATTATTATTTACTGCTTTTTAGGGTTACGTGAATGAAACTGATCAAGAAGTTGATCATTACTTCGTTATACGGGGTGACTTTGTATGGGCTTACGTTAGCCTAATATGTGATTCTATTGATAGAAACAAGCAACTTATCCTAAGAAACCATATGTCGGAAATGAAAATTTTTTTGGCTTCTCCATACAAATTGGCTATTTTAAAATATTACAAAAAAAAACAAATTGAACCTAAAAAAAACTTAAAACAAAAATAAAAAGCTCCTCCAAATCGCTGTCCTATGGCATGATGTTCCTCTGAATTAAATTTTATTTAGATAAAAAAAATAGAGAATAAAACTGCCAGCCCTATTGTCACCAGAGATGTCTATGAGTCTTGGAACAATTTCTTTATAGAAAGCTTTTAGTTCTGATCCCCACGGGCCCATAGTTTCTACAGCAAACGTCGAAAATAAGTAACTATTGCAAATCATTTCATATTTTCGACGTTTGCTGATCTGCGCTTGTTCCGCTAAAGCACCAGCTCTAACAGAAGTGCCTTGAAGGTGGGAAGGGGCTAGGGAATCCCAACAGGTAAAATCCCACACCAGGGATTGGCCTAATCTCCAAGGTCCAAAAAAAAAATCTGGTTTTATGAAGCCAAATTTTTTTGTCGTTTCCGACATATGGTTTCTTAGCCCAAGTTGTTTGTTTCCATCGTTAGAATAAAATATTAGTCTAACATAAGACCATACAAAGTTACCCGTATAACCATGGTACATTAAAAAAAAATATATACATTATTATTTTATTTTTCATATTTTCATCCACTTGCTCATCGGCAAATTAGTTTAAAATTAATAAAATAAAAATTCAACCCGGGCAGACACATGTACAAGAAAGCGAGTTAAAAAAAACCGTAATCCAAGATATTGCTGTATCGTTTAATCGATGTCACAGCACATTACAAAACAATATACCTACGTGTACGTTTTCGACAATCATGAACAAATTTCTCGTCAATTTTGATGACCACCTTCAAATTTAAATACAAATTAATTTATTCATCAAAAGGGTTAGTAAGCTCAAAGTAAAAAATAATAAAAAAGGTAAGTAAAAGGTGTTAGTAAC
Organism: Tinea semifulvella; assembly: GCA_910589645.1. NCBI lineage: Eukaryota > Metazoa > Arthropoda > Insecta > Lepidoptera > Tineidae > Tinea > Tinea semifulvella. The sequence continues at coordinate 5,481,225 of OU342596.1, forward strand.
AACAATAAATCTCTGGTCTGCACACTAGGTCATGTGAGGACTAGCTTTAGTAGGGGTGATTTTTAGTATGAATTATTAAACAAAAAAAATGTGGAAATAAGAATACCAACCGGTTATTTAAAAACAAATAAAAAAATTAAAATAAACCTTGAATTAAGTTAGCGATCGCTATCAAATTACGAGACTGCTGCACATCCCTAGTACTAATGCATGCGTTTATATTTTGTATTCGTTCCGCGACGATGCAAAAATAGTCAAAGTATGAAGTTGCCCTTATCAGCAACATATCGTCTTCGTCACACTGATAAGGGCGTGTTTATATTTGAGATAACTTTTCAAGGTGCTTATAGAGTAATTAATATAAATTACAAATATTATCTAATAGCTCGTGACTATACACAATATCATAATGTGTCTAGGTATAGGCCTCACCCGGAGATAGCTAAATTAATAGTCGCTTCTAAGACGCGAGCTAATCCGAAGGTGCTTCCGACTGTAAAATTGACAGTAAAAAAAAAGAAAAGTAATGTATCATCACGACCGTTTCCCTTTCGGGGTGGTCAGAAACCACGCTTATAAATAAGCGGATTCACATTTAGCCAACTTTACTATAGGCCAATCATGACATGGCAAGCTTGTCGATGTCTCCAGCGTACCAAACTCGAGAACTATCACAAATAAATTAAATTTTAAATTAAATGTATTTATTTACGTTAATTAATATTTTTGTGTCCCGACCAGGAATCGAACCCGGTACCTCCGAGTCTAAATCCACGGACTTAACCGCTAGACCACGGAGGCAGTAAAAGTGACAGTGTTTAATAATAATAAATAATAATTTATTTCAGAATTAATTCCATAATTATTAGTAACATTCCAACTTAGAACTATGTTAGTAGGTATACACATTAATTAAAAAGTTAAAAACAAACAGCAAAAATAATAATAATAATAACAATACGTAGTACTTAATTTAATTAATATTAATTCGTAAATATCTGTAGGGATTTATACTACGCAAATGCTGTACATATTTAATTTACACATTCCCAGTTACAACTCCAATCCAGCGCTTAACAAAAGCGCTATCAAAGCGCGACGATATCATCCTCAGAATGCTGTTGTCACTGTCTCTCACTCTCCTCAGTATCGACGCTGACTTTTTGCGGATTATGGCCGGAAATCCATCCACACGCACCTCCGCAGAAATGCCCGATGCACTGCTGCGTCGAGGCAGTCCCATCAGCATTCTGAAGATATTATTGTATTGGATGCGCAGAGCGTTGTAGGCCCGATTAGAGTATCTCACCCACAGACTGCTGGTGTAAAAAGAGTTTACCATAATAGTCCGTTCTTTGCCCGCCGACTAACTAAGCAAGAGCTTCGCTTAGAATTAGTTATGGATTTGGCTATAATAGTCGATTGTAAGTTCTTAAGTCCACCATTTTATCAACACTATTAGAACAATACTTTTAAAATTTGTAGTATATTGCCGAAATGTCTTAAATGCAACTTATTCTTACGTCGCTTGAGCTTTTGCTTGGCTTAAGATCGGACGTCAGACTTACCTAAAATTTATTTTAGCACTTAATTATTTCTTAAGTAAAAATTAACTAGGATTAGCAAGGAATGCGTTTTACAAACATATCTTGGAAAATACTTAAGAAATAATTAGAAAGGGAACTGTCTTTTACACAAATGTATAGGGTAATTTTGCGTTTCACAAAGCAATAAGAAATAATTAAGTAGAGTTTTAAAAACTGTTTTCTATACCATTAAAAATATTCTGTAATTTTAGACGAAATTTGTATTTATTACTAAATAAACTTAAGTATTGTGAAATGTGTTCGCGAAACCTGATTTTACTTAAGAAAAACTTAAACTTCCTTAGCTAGGAAATAATTAAGTAGATCTTCAAAAAACTGGCAGTATGTTCCAGGGACTGTAATGAATGAAGTGAATACAAAGGAAAAATGTTGCCAGTCTTTTTGGGACTATATCCGATGGGAAGTCTCTGGAGATTTTTTTTTATTTATAGAAATTTTAATTTGTTATTAGTTTATTAATAAAAAATATTACAAATATTTATAACAAAAAACAAATCTAATAGTCAAAGATTAGTTTATAGGTATTTATTTATCTATTTCAAAACTTTAATGCACAAAGTACAAAAGGCGGAGTTAATGACCTTTGAAACTAATTAGAACAACTGTAGGTGCTATGAAAGTAAAAGTGACACAACAATTAGATATAAATACTTATATAATAAACTTACTTATACATAATCTACTTATACATACATACACATATTCACGACAGGTACCTTACGGGGTAGGCAGAGACAATTGAGCGCCACTTGACACGATCACGACATACCTCTTTCGCTTCGTCAACATTCATTAACCTCTTCAGACATAATAGATTTTTATAATTTTAACGGGTCTTTACGCGATTTACCTTAGAGACATATTTCTCCCGACGTTTCAGCCAAGTTGCATTGGCCGTGGTCACGGGTCGACTGAAGCTATGCGGTGTAGTCTCGTACATACTGGGCGGTAGATGTAAACCTACCCACTTATCACTTTAAAAGTTTTTAGAAATCACGACACACGACACTTACAATGTCCTTGGCGACACCGGGCGATTTTTCCCGGCGTCGAAGCCTATTGATTACTGGATTCCACGATGAAGATAGCTTATAACCTCCCTCTCGATTAAAATTTTTGTGTTTATTTATTTCGATCGCTTCACGTACTATTCTAGGGTAATAGTGACGATCGGTGGAAAGTATCTTTGGGTCATGCAGCTCAATCCATTAGGTGTTCTGCTATTGCTGACTTGTTTAATTGGCAGTTTTTTACAGCTGCTATATGTTCCTTGACCCTCTCGGCTATTGTGCGCTTAGTTTGGCCAATATATGAACTCCCACAGCTGCAGTCCACTTTATATACGCCAGGCGTTTGGAAAGGAATGACATCTTTTGGGGTGCGTACGTGTTTTGCTACTTTGGAGAATGGGGTGTACACAGCATTGATGGATAACTTTTTGAAAGCTGTACCAGTTTTATCCATTACTCCTTTCACATATGGTAAGAACGCGGGCAGCATTGACCTCTTCATACATGCCCTTTTGTTACGAAGGCTTTTTAATGCACCTTTAGTCAGTGTTTTATTTATTTATAATATATATAACCTACCTATAAATATACTAAATTCTAATACATAGACAATAATAAACATACATAATTTTATTTAAGTAGTTTCTAATTATTATATATTATTATTTAATAAATTACATATGACATATGGATATGGAACAAATGTCAATTTGATTCTGACATACTTGTCCAGTGTCTCTTATTGTACTAAGTGACTAAATAATCAAACATGTACTTCCTTAAAGGAAGTGATCAATTTATCATTTACTCGAGTACCAAGCAGATACCAATTTTTATTGTAAATGTTTTTAGTCCTACACGCGTATTCTTAGTAGTGTTTCCCAATTTGTTACCAAGATTAACCCTAAATTATTGGTCTTGCTCAAGACTCTTGCACGGACATTTTTTCCTAATTTTGCTAAAAATGGTCATATTTTTTTTTAATTGGTATTTTTTTCGTGTCTGTCTTTTTTAGGGTTCCGAGTAGAAATATCGAACCCTTATTGTAGACGACTAAATATATAAATATCTCGAAAACCACCTACTGTTCCAATGTGGCCCTGACGATTTTAAAACCAAATCAAACCAGCATCCCTGTGCAGCGGGGGAATGCTGCAAGTTTTTAACGAATTAGCATTCATCCAGGCAACCTCGGTAAGTGCGGCGGTTTCTGCTGAAACCCTCAAACTGCGCAAATACGCCAACCTCGGTACAGGTTACGAATTTGTGCAGTTTGGGGTCGAGGTGATGGGCCCATTGAGACACTCAGTCAAGCGTGTGGCCAGGAGTTGTCCAAACGGCTAACGGAAACGTCTGTAGAGGACATATTTTTTTTATTTTTTTTCCAGACAGGTCACACAGCGCCATCTAGTTTCCGTGGTAAGCTACGAGGCTTGTGTTACGGAAACTAGATGGTTGATAAACTACATATTATACTTATTTTTTGTAAATTGTATACATATTATACATATAAACACCCAGACCGAGACAAATTATACAATGTACAACTTGCCCACGGTGGGAATCGAACCCACGACCTTACGAGTTCACGGCAACGTTTGTTACCACTAGACCACGGAGGCGGTCAATTATTTACTTGTAGTTTTTTTTTTTAGGTTTAGATTATATTTAATTATTTTTTTACTTTTTAAGTAGATTTAATTATCTTATAATTTATTAAACGGAGATTTTTTAAAGAATACCTATTTTAAAGGATAATTACAGCTAACCTTGGAATATCGATTTAATTATTCTCATACTTTCCGAGAATAATACAACAACAGTGATTATTTGCCTATTTATATAATGTTTAGAATTCTCAGCATTTTGTTAAGGAAAACAGGTTAAGTCTCTTTCTTCATTTTATGAATTAAAACACTCCAATTAAAAACCTTCTGTTGATCATTTTTCCTATTATAATGACTTTATAAAGGTTCTTTAGACCTTGATTACAGAAAAAGATTCTGGTTGTTACGTGGGGATACGTATAGTGTTGCCCAATCTTGGTCTTGGTCTTGCAGTATTGGTCTTGGTCTTTGCTCAGATATTTTTTTCCTAATTTTGCTAAAAATGTTTACTTTTTTTGGCATTAAGATTTTTGTTTTTATTAAATTGTAATTGTCATTTTTACCGTCCGTTATCACGACCGTATCCCGTTCTGGGTGGTCAGAAACCACGCTTATAAAGAAGCGTATTCACATTTAGCCTACTTTAACATATAGGTCAATTATCATAAGTGGCAAGCTCGTCGATGTCTCTAGCGTACCAAACTAGGCAAATATCACAAATAAATTTTACATCAATCCAATATTCTAGTGCCCCGACCAGGAATCAAACTCAGTACCTCCGAGTCTAATTATAATGTAATAATTATTTAAATAAATAATTCTCAAGTTAAATAAAAATAATATCGCCTTGTATAATTGAAACCTTAGCGCCTGAATTTTTCGAAAAGATTATTATTTTACATTATTTGTGGCTTTAATTTTATGTAGTCAAAAATTTTTAATTAATGTTAGGTAGGCGCGCTGAAAACCTATTCTGTTACTTAAGTGCAAATTTCATAAATAGCCCTTAAATAATCGGAAGTGTAATGCAGATGACAGACAGACAGTGGGGTCGTCCAGGCCCGGATGTCTAATGGGCCTGGGTTGGGGATGGGGACATTCCCCCGTTCTCCCCGGCAGGATCTCAGCGAGTAATCACCCGCTGGTAATTCATGCACCTTTAGTGCTGGGCACCGTTACTGGTATAACAGCGCCCGTATGGTTCACGAGCCCAGGGGATCTGGGTTCGGCCACTTCTCTAGGAAGTGGTCTCCCGTTGGGGGGCCGAGCGCAAGACGGAGCGATATTCTGGAGATGCTTGAAGTGTCCGTTGTTGGCCCGATAGAATACGTCAAAGAATACGGGTACCTATAATACATTTTTTCGACGATTGGCCTAGCCATTTTATTTTATATAGTTCGGCTTCTTGTTATAGTATATTTAATAGACATAATATAATTAATAAAAGTAGACTTTATTTTAAAATGGAGTCCAAGTGCAAAAAAGTTTTAAAAAGACATAACACCGCGTCTTGTTGTCTCCTCCGGTGACAAGAGGGCTGGCTCTTTCTTTGCCCAGAGAATCAGTATTGCAATTCAGCGGGGAAATGCAGCCAGCGTTCTTGCCACCATTCCACGCGGACGGGACTTATATCCCTATCCTTAGTATTAATATTAATTTCATTTTATATTTTGTAAATATTTTTTTCGAATAAATGTTTTAATTTTTCATATTGAAAATAGTGAGTCTATTTTAAAATATTTTTTTGTATGTTTCAGAAAGCATGACAATCCAAAGCATGACAGTGACTGAAACTGGCCGAGTGACGTCATGCTGTTCAGGGTAAGATTCTTATCCATAACGAGATCAAATAAGATAGGTTTGCATTGGTTGCAATTGTCATACAAAAAGATTGTTGCGACATCTAACGTCTAATAGCAACACTACAACTTTTATAGTTAACAGTTTTTTTTTAATCTACTGAGCAATAGATGGAGCTAGTATAGTTTTAGTACTTATCATACGCTGCGCCTACTTAAGCGCAAACGTTATATAGTGGAACTTAAAGCGTAAACGTTATATAGTGGAACTTAAAGCGTAAACGTTATATAGTGGAACTTAAAGCGTAAACGTTATATAGTGGAACTTAGAGCGTTTGGAAAAGCTACCCAAACGCCTGTCAAAACGAAAAAAGTAAAATAAAAGTGCTTTTTTATCCTCCCGATGAATGCTGAATGAGGTGATAGGGAAGGCAAAGGGTCTAGCCCATACAGCCAAGTCTGACGTAATATATCTTTATTTTTCATGAGTTAATGAGGTCATCATCAAATTCCAAATGCTGCAGAATTTAATGCTTTTCTTGGAGTCACTCGCCACCATCCACTGCTCAAACACGTCTGGTAAAATATGGGAGTTGACAGCGCGGGAAAACCGCAAATATTAAACTGCAACTTGTGCCCCATATCTAAAGTCCAATTTATCGTTTTTCAGAATTATTCACATTGTAGCACATTATTAAACAAAACAACACCACTTTTGGCCAATAATATCCACAGTAAATTAATTTACAAAACAAAATCTTGCACTTGACATGTCAAGCAAAATGGCGCGAAGAACTTTAAAATAAAAATGCTTACAGTGACAAGTCAAACACAGGGTATATCTACCCCAACTGACCTTGGACAATATTAAAATAATAAGTTTAAAATAAAAAAATGGTATTAAAAAATTATACTTTAATAATAAAAACTAAAAGATCATAATAATAATAATTATAATTTCATTTCATTTATTTATTCACCGTTTCATACATTTAGTACACTCGGTTTCGTTAGATAACAAATTAATTATTTTACCAATCATGATAGCGAATGAATATCAGCAAAGAACAGCCTTCGTCGTTACCAGATAAGTACTACCTACACCAATAGATGCTGCTGTAAAAAGGCGTTGTCATGGTAATAATAATATGGTGTAATTATGTCAAAACAAAATAATAATTTCTACTACTATTTTTTTTTTTTTTAATTGTCTTTAAAGGACATTGTACAGAATACATCAGTCCTAAACACGTAATTTATTTGCATAATATATGTTCATAACAGAGTTCATAACCGAGTTGGGGATCATCAAATTCCAGATGCTGCAGAATTTGATGCTTTACTTGGAGTCACTCGCGGCATTATAGCCCAAACACGTCGTGTAAAATATGGGAGTACACACAGCGCGGGAAAACCGCAAAAAATAAACTGCAGCTTGTGCCCTATATTTAAAGTCCAATTTATCGTTTTCCATAATTATTCACATTGCAGCACATTATTAAACAAAACAACACCACTTTTGACCAATAATATCCACAGCAAATTAATTTACAAAACAAAAACTTGCACTTGACATGTCCACGCATAATGGCGCGAAGAACTCCGTTTCTACTACTAAACTAAAATTAAAATATATATAAGTATATAACGAAATTAGCGGTAACTTTAATACCCAAACTTAAGCTAACTTCACAAATACCTACTCGTGCATAAACATAATATTGGTATGTCATTTAAAAGATTAAATTAAATAATAATGTCATTATAAGTATAATAAATAGGAAGCGGCTATAAATCGGCGTTGTCACTTAAATGTCACTATAACTTATACTAACTTAACTAAAACTAGTATATATAAATGTACAAGCATATGTGTATATACATACCTATATACGCACTTATTAGTACCTTTCAATTTATTATCATGGTGATTTTGCATGCATATTAACCTGTCATAGTAGATAGATAGCATTAAGCTGTGTCCACATACCAATGTAATTTCCCCAATCACTATTCACCGAGACGATTGTCTTAGCTTAAATTCTGACCTTCAAAATAAAAGTGAATTCGACGCATTTTAAAATTTAATCGTTACAGTGACTTCATTTTGTTGCAACCCAACTTTGTTTGGATGCTTTGAAAGCAAGTATTCTAAAACAATCAACTATTGTAAAATTAGCTTGTCCATGTAAATTAATATACATTAAATATAAATTACAAGCTACCTAATTTTTTTCATCATTCAATGATTTTTTTTTTTTGTTCTCTTCTCCCGTTGGATGATGAATGAGATGATAGGGAAGGCAAAGGGTCTAGCCCATACAGCCAAGTCTGACGTAATATATATTTCTTTTTTATAAGTTAATGAGATCATCATCAAATTCCAGATGCTGCAGAATTTGATGCTTATCTAGGAGTCACTCGCGGCACCATAGCTCAAACACGTCGGGTAAAATATGGGAGTTGACAGCGCGGGAAAACCGCAAAAAATTAACTGTAACTTGTGCCTGTGCCCCATATTTAAAGTCCAATTTATCGTTTTCCATAATTATTCACATTGTAGCACATTATTAAACAAAACAACACCACTTTTAACCAATAATATCCACAGTAAATCAATTTACAAAACAAAAACTTGCACTTGACATGTCCACGCAAAATGGCGCGAAGAACTCCGAGCTTATCATTAAGTATGACACCGATTTTTAATTTTTTTTCAAGTATTAAGATGGTGAGGCATGTGCTAAGCAATCGTTTTTTTACTGAAAATAATTCTGATTAATTCTCAACTACTTATTATTGTTTAATTGTATTTGTTTGTAGATACAAGTATTCAATAGTAGTTTGTTGTGTAGTGTTTATATGTTACTCTGTGTGTTTCAGTATGTTTTTTTAATCTTTGTCATAGCAAAGGCTTTTTTGTTTTTTTGAGTTTTTTAACATTGTTAATATATTTATATTTTTGAAAACTTACAAATGACACTCTGTTGCTAACGTTTAGTTCTATTTGTTGTTGGATATTGTCAATAATAAAAAAATAATAAAATTAAAAATAAACTAAACTATAAATAAAAAATGTCCTCTAGAGACGTCCCATCCTAAAAGTATTAAATATAATGATTAATATAAGATATCTGTACAATTTAAAAACAATGTGTTTGGGTGGCGTGCATTTTTCAATTGCGTATCTCAGGCCAAGGTCACGTCCTTCAGCGCCGACGCTCGAAGGGCCGTCGCTTTTCGAAACAAAATTCCAAATTCATATGTGGTGGATCCAGCTTAAGGAATCTCTGCTTCCTTGAAGTACATAATCCAGGCTTAATAGATTTTTTACAAATTAAACTTATGATCCCTTAATTATGATAAGATTATTTATCACTGTAGGTAACTACTCTCATTTTGTGCGTTACTATCATTAAACTCGGTTACTAAGTGTTTTTAAATTAAGTTAAATGTTAAATATAGGGTATTGCGTGTAATAAATACATTTGCAAATAAATAGTGCAATTTCGTCTTTCATAATAGTTTGTCTGTTCGAAATTATCAATTATAGCTTTAAAAAACGTAAGTAAAATGCATAACGTTGTGAAGATAATATACCGCATACTAAATTATAAAAAAAACAGTCAATTTATTTTATTACTTTTAAATTATAACAGCCAGTGTTTTATAAGCAGTTTGTTATAAATTTCTGTGTTGTACTAAAACGACCTCTGTAATTGTAGCGAAAAATGTTTACATGGCTTCGATTGTACCAGCTGATAGTTGACCTTCAAAATAATTAACTACTTAGACGCCATTTTTAACTTTAATCAAAGACCTTATTGTGGTGAAACAAAGCCTAAGTTTCCTGGTATTTATTTATTTATTGCACAAAGCACAAAGGCGGACTCAATGCCCGTAGACATTCTCTAACAGCCAAACCTTAGGGACAAATTTGAACAACTACTTATAGGTGCAATGACAGTAACAGTAATTTACAATTATAAGATAATTAAACAAATATTATATACCTAATTATATATTCTTATATATGTATTATAATATCAATATACTAAATACTAATACATACACAAATACAACTTACTAACGTGGTTTAGAGCTATTCATAAAGGTATTACTAGTAGGTAAGACTTCTTAAATTTGTATATTTATTATATTCCGTAAATAGAGATTTTAGATGCAAAAAAATATGTTTTTGTTGTCGTGTGTTCTCTTCTCCCGATGGATGATGAATGAGATGATAGGGAAGGCAAAGGGATCTAGCCCACACAGCCATGTCTGTCGTAATATATTCTGTCTTTATTATGAGTTAATCAGGTTATCATCTAATTCCAGATGTAGGAAAATTTGATCCAAACACATCGGGTATAACCGCAAAAAAAAACTGCAGCTTGTGCCTCATAAAGTCCAATCTATCGTTTTCCATAATCATTCACATTGTAGCACATTATTAAATAAATCAACATCACTTTTGACTAACAATATCCACAATAAACTAATTTACAAAACAAAACTTGCACTTGCCATGTCCGTGCTAAATGGCGCGAAGGTTTTCAGAAAATATTTTTTTGGTACCTAATCTAAGGGCTTATAAATTGTACTTATTATAATTTTACGAGTAGGTACCTTATTTATATATAATTTTATATATATAATTGTATTTAGATATAATGTCAATGACATGACAACATAAAAATAGGTCGTTGTTAGGGGAGATCGGGTCTCCCAGATGCATTTACGGCACACATTAATCCGCTATATATCCGCTATTATACAATAAAATAAATTGATCTTGATTTATAGAACCGTTCATATACAAGCTCGGGTTATGAGCAAAAATTAAAGCAACCTAAGTTATCAAACAAACACTCAAGGCTTAAGGACTTGTATCCAATGCCTATTTAAAAAAAATAATACACCTTCAACTTGCCTTGCCATATAGAATGTAGTAAACGATGTACCTAGTGATTAGCCACTTCATTTCCACGCGGATTGAAATACTATTATTATAATTTTTTAAATATACTATAGCTTTTTTTTTTTATTATTATTTAGCGGTGCTATTGCTTATAAGAGCGGTGGTAGCTCGGTTGTAAGAACGCTTTTCTTAAAATCGTACAAAGGTCGGTTCAAATCCCTCCGTCATGTACCAATGAGAAATACACTTTTTCTTACGTACATTTATCATAGACTTACAACACCACCGTTCCCGTGACGCGGAGAGCACGTTAAGCCTTCGGTCCCGGTTGCACTAATACGAACTTGTGGAATCGTTAATAAATTGTCAATAATAATAGACATCAGATCCTCGCCAACCCGTCTAGCCAGCGTGGCGACTGTAAACCAAATTCTCCAGATATATGTATGTTCTGGAAGGCTCATCTCCAACAGTGGAAGTCTAGGACGCTGTGTTCTATGGGCTGTAATGAATAAATGTATGAATTATAGCTATTTTAGTAGGTGGTGCTCGCTAAACTAAACTTAGACCTAATTAGGTACTTAAAAAACATTATAACAAATAAAAATAATATACTCGTAGATATATGCATTTTTTAATATATTATTTTAACAAGATTACAATTTAAGTAAAAAAAAACCTTTATTTTAATATAGTCTAGGTAAAATGTCTAAAATATCATCATGACAGCTGATCGCTAGTAGGAATGTCAGTGACTAAGCTCGACTAGCTACGAGTAGTACCAACCCTTATGTATGGAAGCGAAACGTGGATATGTCAGAATACGCATGAGAGTTAATACAGTAGAGATGAGGTCGTTGCGTCGGATATGCGGCGTCTCATTAACGGACCGCATACGTAATGACGAAATACGCAAAAGGGTTAGTATTAAAGAAAGCATAGGGACAAAAATAAGGAAAGGCATGCTTCGATGGTTCGGACATGTTGAAAGGAAGAGTGAAGAGATATTGACGAATGCGAAAGTCGTGGGTAAAAGAGGCCCTGGCAGACCATGACTTACCTATCACGATCAAATAAATAAAACAATAGCTGAAGCATACATACATACATATCTTCACGCCAGATCCCTTGCGGGGTAGGCAGAGACAATTGAGCGCCATTTGACACGATCACGACATACTTCTTTCGCTTCGTCAACATTCATTAACCTCTTCATACATGCCCTTTGGTTACGAAGACTTTTTAATGCACCTTCAGTCAGTGTTTTATTTATTTGATCGTGATATGTGAGTCTCGGTCTGCCAGGGCCTCTTTTACCCACAACTTTCGCATTATATATCTGGTTCGTCAATCTTTCATCGCTCATCCTTTCAACATGCCCGAACCATCGTAGCATGCCTTTCCTTATTTTTGTCCCTATGCTTTCCTTCATACCAACCCTTTTCCGTATTTCGACGTGTGCATTAAAAAGCCATCGTAACGTACGGGCATGTATGAAAAGGTTGATGAATATCGAAGAAGCGAAAGAGGTATGTCGTGATCGTGACAAGTGCACTCAATGGGGTGTATCAGGCAAAACTTTTTGTAGATGTCGCTAGCAATGGTACCTTGTTTTACACCTATATCACATCATTTGTTAATGTTTTTGTAGTTTTTTTTATTTATATAACAGAAAAAAATATTTTAAATTAACGTTACGTTACCTTAAAAGACGAATTAAGAAAGCGCACACGGTCTTTAAAAAGAAAAAAAATATATTAATAGAACGGCAAGTTTGAGATTATCATATCTTTGATTTCGCATAGAAATCTCGATTTGTACACTTAAAAGCTGCATATTATCCAAAAAATAATAAATTTCGTAATAAAAATACAAGTTTTCTATGCAACTGACAGTTATATTAGGTAGCATCTATCATACGCCATCTATCGTGATAAAAAGCTAATAATACACCCGATTGACTCTGCCTACCCTGCAAGGGATTTGGCTTGAACAGCTCCTGTACTAAAGGACTCGATTGATCCGAAAACTACATTTTTTATTTTCCAAATAACTTATTGCACAGAAATATATATTAAATATTTAATTAGTCTTATGAATAAAAGTATTTGAACTACTATTTGCATTTTATCATTCGACACAGCATAAGTACTACAAAAATAACCCAAACTGGATAATGTCATTTATTATAATCTGTCTAGTATTGGCGAGACGAACATACGAATAATTAATATCTATAATTTCCTATTTATGCCTCCTTGGTCTAGCGGTTATCCGTGCATTTAGACTCCGAGGTACCGGGTTCGATTCCTGGTCGGGTCACAATAATATTTAATAATTTTAATAAATAAAATTAATTAATAAGTATTTAATTTATTTGTGCTATTCTCGATTTCGGTAAGCTCGCATCGAAGAGCTTGCCACTTGTCTTGATTGGTCTATAGTAAAGTTGGCTAAATGTGGATCCGTTTCTTTATAAGCGTGGTTTCTGACCCCCCAGGAAGGAAAATAGTCGTGATGATATTTTTTTAATGTATATAGTTAAAAGTTATAGTTAATAGCCGGTGCATGCATTAAGTCAATGGTGAAATCATTTTTTCGCGATCATAAATTAAAAACGCACAAATATAATCGAATATCGCGAAAATTTATAATATAAGTATGTGTTAGCTAATTTTCTAATCATAAAATAAACACGAAAATGACACAAACTATCATAGACATACATAAGGCAAGTCCAAAATAGGTTATTACTGCCATGTTAGACTTGGAGCTATAAGCGCCTTGTTTTTACTTTATTTCTCTATAAAAGTCATTCGAGTAGCGTTTTCATTCACTTTAAGCAAAATTTAGTAACTGCTTGGGTTTCAGGTCGAACACGACATTAAGTATCATCACGACCGTTTCCCTTTGGGTGGTCAGAAACCACGCTTATAAAGAAGCGGATTGACATTTAGCCAACTTTACTATAGACCAATCAAGACAAGTGGCAAGCTCTTCGATGCGAGCGTATTAAACTCGAGAATATCACAAATAAATTAAATACTTATTAATTAATTTTATTTATTAAAATTATTAAATATTATTGTGACCCGACCAGGAATCGAACCCGGTACCTCGGAGTCTAAATGCACGGATAACCGCTAGACCAAGGAGGCATAAATAGGAAATTATAGATATTAATTATTCGTATGTTCGTCTCGCCAATACCAAACAGATTATAATAAATGACATTATCCAGTTTGGGTTATTTTTGTAGTACTTATGCTGTGTCGAATGATAAAATGCAAATAGTAGTTCAAATACTTTTATTCATAAGACTAATTTATTTAAAGGCCAATCATGACAAGTGGCAAGCTCGTCGATGTCTCCAGCGTACCAAACTCGAGAAATATCACAAATAAATTAAATATAAATTTAATGTATTTATTTACATTAATAAATATTATTGTGTCCCGACCAGGAATCGAACCCGGTACCTCCGAGTCTAAACCCACGGACTTAACCGCTAGACACCCGTTGTTCTTTAGGTATTTATCACGATAGATATTGTGATTTTCAGACGCGACCTTATTTACCATACAGTAGTGTTTTTTTTTTTTTAATAATGATTTTTATCTTTAAAACAAAGTTACCTTTTTATTTCAAAAAGCCTGAAGCCGAAAGTTATTTGCTCTTTTTGCAAATTAAATCAAAACAAATCAAATTGGTTATTCGAAGTTTTTCTTACAAGGACTTATAAATAACGTTGCTGTGCTAATGTCAGCATGACACTGTGTGACAGCAATTGTTAGCTCCCAGGGGAACATAATAATAAAAAAAAGAGTCTTTCGCGCCATTTTGCGCGGAGATGTCAAGTGCAAGTTATTGTTTTGTAAATTAATTTACTGTGGATATTATTGGTCAAAAGTAGACTCGGGGGTACCGGGTTCGATTCCTGGTCGGGACACAAAAATATTTATTAATGTAAATAAATATGTACATTTAATTAATATTTAATTTATTTGTGATATTTCTCGAGTTTGGTACGCTGGAGACATCGACGAGCTTGCCACTTGTCATGATTGGCCTATAGTAAAGTTGGCTAAATGTGAATCCGCTTATTTATAAGCGTGGTTTCTGACCACCCCGAAAGGGAAACGGTCGTGATGATACTACTTTACTAAAAGTGGTGTTATTTTGTTTAATAATGTGCTACAATGTGAATAATTATGGAAAACCATAAATTGGACTTTAAATATGGGGCACAAGTTGAAGTTTATTTCTTGCGGTTTTCCCGCGCTGTGGACTCCCATATTTTACCCGACGTGTTTGGGCTATAATGCCGCGAGTGACTCCAAAAAAGCATCAAATTCTGCAGCATCTGGAATTTGATGATCCCCAACTCGGTTATGAACTCTGTTATGAACATATATTATGCAAATAAATTACGTGTTTAGGACTGTACAATGTCCTTTAAAGACAATTAAAAAAATTATTAAAAAAGGAACATAATAAAACATGCAGCAGACAAATACAAACATGCGTTGAATATTTTTGGAAAATAACAAACCTATATCTAATATTTAGTATAAACATTTATATATTAAAATCAAAACTTATAATTACTAAATATGCTAGGGCATATACTGCATAGGTATTACAGTAAGTAAGAGTGTTAGTGTACTAATGTTTGTGTGATGTGAGTGAGTATGTATGTATGTGTAGTATGTAAGTGTATGGAGATTTGTTTGCGTATATTAGTCTGTGTGTGTATGTGTGTATTCATGTAACCGTCCATTATTATATAATTACCCTAAATAAATAAACACGTAATTGCAAAAAAAAATTGTTTAATTTAGACATTATTAGTTTTTGATTTAGCTTTATTTAATTGACATATTTAGTCACATAATGTAAACGAATTATATGTAAATTCAATATTTGCCCCATTTTTTTGACGGCATGTCAGTTATGCACGAGTGTCTGATTTCAGTTGCTAACATTCATAAACTTTGCGCGCTACTTACCATCAGATAGGTGCACATGTCGTGCTACTATTTAAAAAAAAAGTAGCGTTCGCTGCACGTAACAACGAGCAGGGCGTGTGGAACCTTTATTAATTAAGTTAATGGGGTGTATTACTAACTTTTTATCACGATAGATGGCGCATGATAATTGGTACCTTATATAACTGTCAGTTGCATAGAAAACTTGTATTTTTAAATCGAAATTTATTATTTTCTGGATATTATGTCGAAGTGAGCAGCTTTTAAGTGTACAAATCAAGATTTCCAAGCGAAATCAAAGATATGGTGATCTCAAAATTGCCGTCCTATTAATTGAACCTTTTTAAAGACGGTGTTCGATTTCTTAATTCGTATTATAAGATAGGTAAAGTTAATTTAACATACATTTTTCTGTTAAAAAATTAAAAAACTACAAAAACATTTAAAAAATGATGCGTCAAAAGGTGTAAACAAGGTACCAGTGCCGCTAGCGACATCTACAAAAAGCTTTGCCTGATACACCCCATTAGTACGATGGCGCGACGGAGGCCGAAAATGTCAGCGTGATTAGATTATCAAAGCCGTGGAGTTTCTCATAAGTGGGAAATTTGACCTCTCTGCCCATGCGAACATTCACTCGGTGCCTGATGTATTTTTTTAATGACAATTTATTAACGATTAACCGGGACCAACAGCTTAACGTGCTCGCCGAGGCACGGCATCGGTGGTATTGTAAATCTATGACGTACGTAAGAAAAGTGTATATCGTCGTTTTTTAGGATTTTAAGGAATGCGTTCTTACAACCAAGCCACCACCGACCGTGATGATTGATGTTGATAAAAGAATAAAGTATAAAAAACAAACGTATCATTGGCCTAGTCATTATTACACGTCGATGTAATTAGATGACTATAGTCAACCAGCTCGTCTGAAAACAAGGTCGATCTGATCTCTACGCTTTTTTTACTCAATAGCACTGCGAATATCACACTGGCCTGTTGTTTAAAATTGTATATTAATAAATAGAATAAAATAAAAAGTGATGGATAAGGAACCGTTGAAAAAACCGTGTAAAAATGATTGTGAAAGTGCCGAAAGGGATCACCACGTGTTGATACGAGTGCCGGAGTATAAAGGAGAAAGGTAAGTAAGCATGAATGTATTGTTGACATCATAAAAATAGTAATTATTACTTACATAAATATTACGTTTACAAAAAAATCCGTTGTCAAGCTCAAGGTCAAAGAATTATTAAATAAAATAATACCTACATGCACAATCGAAATACCTAAAGGTTCCAAAATTAAGAAATTTAATAAAATACTGCCATACAAAACTTATACCTACTCGTTCCAAATTGTTACATTTTGCCAATTTATACTACAGTTAAATTATTAATTGATTATTATTAGCTACTGCCTCCGTGGTCTAGCGGTTAAGTCCGTGGACTTAGACTCGGAGGTACCGGGTTCGATTCCTGGTCGGGACACAAAAATATTTATTAATGTAAATAAATACATTAAAGTAATTAATATTTAATTTATTAGTGATATTTCTCGAGTTTGGTACGCTGGAGACATCGACGAGCTTGCCACTTGTTATGATTGGCCTATAGTAAAGTTGGCTAAATGTGAATCCGCTTATATTTATAAGCGTGGTTTCTGACCACCCCGTAAGGGAAACGGTCGTGATGATACTTTACTATTATTAGCTATAAAAAAAATAAAGCCTACAATGATCATAGTAATAAAAGATCCCCCAGTTTCTAGACAGACACGAAGCCTCGCACAAAACTTAAGATGGCTAAGTCCAAACGCCAGTCCACTCCACTTGACACCCTAAAATTAGGTGAATAACGACCATGCGGAGATTAGCGACGAATAAATGCCGCTACATATACATATAACCCGTTTCATACACCTAAGAGCTCGTTCCCACTTGTCGGGTGTCGGATCCGTATATTAATCGGAGGTTCCAGTGGCAGAGTATTTTATATGAAGCTATTCATACTTGTCGGAAACTGATTTTGTGTCGGCGCCGACAAGAAATGTCGGGTGTTTTGCCAGCCCTCTACGCCCGGAAAACAATCGTGTCGGATCTCGCTCGCCTATGAGTACAAATGTCGCTATTCACATTTGTCAGATGTCGGTGCCGATAACCCTCTCCCCGCTACCCCTTGTTCTGTTCGTGCCGTGCGTGCGCCTCGCATCCTAAAATAATTGAAAAACTTAATTTCGTCACTTCTCAATTCTGTTATTAAGTTCTGAAATGTTCCCAAACTAAATCTTTCCCTCAGGATTGGGTGCACCCAATATTGTCTTTTCTGGGCTCTCTTTCTTTGTTTTCTTCTTAAATAATAATACATCACAACAAGAACTTCATCGACGTCCATCGTACTTAGTTGCTTTGCGTAGAGTGCTAAAAATTGGTATTAGCTTCAACCGTGGCCCACAACCGATTATTAACCGAAAGTGTGAACAAAGGCGCCGACATCCGATTAATATACGGATCCGACACCCGACAAGTGGGAACGAGCTCTAAGTCAATGACAAAATTGAATATCTCTTATCTTGTTTGCGTATAAGATCAAACAGAAGAGTGTAAACAATTGTATGTCAACAAACTAGAAAACATGAATTACATGAAACAACGAAACTTTGTTCGCTAAAACCTTTTTCACGTTACAGCAAAATGTTAACCTTGTAAAAGAAAATTAAAGGATTAGGTGGGTCCACACAGAGCGAGCTGAGTATCGAGCCAATTCCCGCGCGAGGAAACTATCCCCTATCATGCGAGGCAGCTTTCATCGCAAGGCTATCGCGAACGGAGAAAGCGAGCTATATGTTAGTTAAGAGTTGAGAAGATGTAAATATGGTAATCAAAGTCTACTACCTCCATAGTCAGCTTGACCAGGTCGACGGGGATTGTTTTCAATGACCAACAGGATCGGTTTCTCTAGAACCTAAAAACTATGGATTACCAAGGCCGATGATAGCTGAATTCTGTTTGGGGATGCAACGTGATTGTCTGACTAATCATGAAAGTCGCGATAATTATATTTTAATGTAGGTATAAAATGATGTTCTTGATGTAAATTAGTTTTTTTCTTTACAATTAAAAAAAAATCTCGAAAACTACACGTAGGATATGAATATTTTTTGCTATTAATATAATCAGTATAAAGTCCGAAGTTAAATAAAAAAGTACAGCTTCTCTGCACCAAAACCACTGTTGACCAGTGTTATCGTTGAGTTAATTATTTATTGTAGTTTTTTTTTTATAAGTTCAAACATCTTTTGGCTCGTTACAATCAGGGCAAAGAATCAGTTTTTTGTTGTTCACTGACGCTTTTGTACCGTTATTACGTTAGGTCATTGAACCGTAGCAAAAAGTCTAATTAGATACCAGCAACATTGCAAACCATTAAATGTATAGGTACTAATATTATAGAGTAGGTACCATTTATTAGAAAAAAAACTAAATTATAAATAAAATCACAAACTATATTATTACTACAAATAAAAAATAAACTAAAACAAAAACAAAAAAAACCTACTTACAAAACCTAATTTAAATATAAATCGTATTCGCGCGGCATGGTGGCAAGAACGCTGGCCGCATTTCCTCGCTGAATCGCTATGCTGATTCTCTGGACGGGGAAAGAACCAGCCCTAATTTTAAAAAAAAACTAAAAATTAAAATTGTAACCGTCCGACTACGACCAAATTGTGGAATCAAAATAAATTGTCATTAAAAATTATATCAGACCCTCGCTAACCCGTCTGGCTTATCCATCCCATAGGTTGTAGGTTTCCGTGATCTAGGGGCTGTAATGATAAATATAAAAGGAGCTTCGTCTGTGTGACTGTCTGAAACAATTATATAAATTTATTGTCAATGATTTCTATGGTTGTTTGCCATAACCGATTTTGATGGAATTTAGCATTCTTTGGAACGAATATATATAATAGCTTCTAGCGAATGTATTCTAAAAAACGGATTGTGAAATTTGTCATATTCAATATTAAATATAAAGTCCCTGACCTAGACAGACAGCAGATGGCTAATAGGCCTAGGGATAGGAACATTCCCCCATTTTTCAAGGCACCTGGCAACCACCCGGTAATTCATCTATACTTCCACTACTTCAGTTCTTCGCCGGGAGCACTTCTCTAGGAAGTGATCTCTCATTAGAGGACCAAACGCAAGACGGAACGATATTCTGGACATGCTCGAAATTCCGTTGTCGGCCCAATAGAACATTTGTCTATAGTCAGGCCAATGAAACTCCGCAATAGGAGACATCTCTATATCTAGAACCACGGCGCTCCAGAGACCACTCTGAGCGATATGTTCAGCTTGCGTGACCTCAGACAGACAGTGGGTTCGGCCAGGCCCGAATTAATAATAGGCCTGGGTTAGGTACATTCCCATGTTTTCCCCGGCAGGATTTCAGCTGTTAATTCATGCACTTTTAGCAGTTATACTGTTATAACAACACCCTGGTGGCTTGCGAACCCGATGGTCTAGGTTCGACTATGTAGATGATTCAACTGATGACTTCTCTAGGAAGTGGTCTCCCGTTGGGGGGCCGTGAGCGAGACGGAGCGATGTTTTAGAGACGCTTGAAGTGTCCGTAGTCAGCTCGATATATCTAGTCAAGCCCAAGGCAAACTCCTCAATAGTAGGCATCTCCAGATCTTGAGCTATGATGGAATTACGCACGTATCACGACGCTCGACTCGGGATATGTTCTGCTTGCCTGACCTCAGACTGACAGTGGGATCGTCCAGGCGCGGATGGATAATGGGCCAGGGTTGGGTATTGGACATTCAACCGCTCCCCGGCAGAATCACAGCGGGCAACCAACCGCCCATGCCGGTAGTTCATGCACTTTTGATGCTGGGCGCCGTTAATAATACGAGTATCTATAACGGCGCCCGGGGCTCACAAATCCCCCCTTGACCTCGACTACTTCAGCTCTCCTCCAAGAGCACTTCTCTAGGAAGCGTTCTCCCGTTGG
Source organism: Tinea semifulvella (assembly GCA_910589645.1). Taxonomy (NCBI): domain Eukaryota; kingdom Metazoa; phylum Arthropoda; class Insecta; order Lepidoptera; family Tineidae; genus Tinea; species Tinea semifulvella. The sequence continues at coordinate 5,502,181 of OU342596.1, forward strand.
GGGGCCGAGCGCAAGACGGAGCGATATTCTGAAGATGCTTGAAGTGTCCGTTGTCGGCCCGATAGAACATACGTCTAGTCAGGCCGACGACAAATTCCTCAATAGTAGGCATCTCCAGATCTCGAGCTATGACGGAATTACGGACGATCCATGGTGCTCGGGAGACCACTCTGAGCGATATGTTCTGCTGACTTTGGATCTTGTCCCTATTGGTCTTGGCCAGAAGGTGGTGCCAGGCTGGCGCAGCATAGGTGAGTCGGGAACGGATGAACATCTTGTAGATCCGGACCTTCAACCTGAGCGGCAAGCTGGAATTCATAACATGCTTGCCTAACCTTTATTTTTACTACTGTTGTCAGCGCCATCTATCCGTAACCGTGCGAACTACCTTAAAACAGCTTGCTTGTTGTTTTCTTTCAGGCGTCGCTGTTTCATGTTACATTTCAAAATCAGCTGATGTTATTGATTTTCCTCCTCTTGCTGGACATTAAACTTGCACTTATATACGGTAACCTACAAATTGTATTTACTGCCAAATAAGTTTAATAACTGCCAATAACTGTGTTTGCATAATGATTCATTTGGTTGTTTTTGTGCTTAATAACTGCAATAAGGCAAAAGTGTGGTAAAAAAATGTGTGTTTGTGTCAAGAATGATGAAGTTACATGGTGGATTGCATAGTGGATTACATAGGAGAAGCTTTATTAGTTCTCATAGTAACGAAGATAGGTTGGATTCAATTCAACTAATAATACCTGTTAACAGGCGGAATAGAATTCACGGGAATGTTATGTTTACGCCTAGAGTGAAGTTCCAGTAAGTAATTTTAAGTGGCACAGTTAGCTAAAAAGTACATTGGACCAACCATCTATAGTTAATAAAGGAATGGCACAAATCAAATTTGGATCGGATAACTTGAGAAATCTATACACTATTTATACGATGACAGCCTCAGTGTTCTAGCGGTTAAGGCCGTCAATTTATACGCTGAGGTACCTTTCTAGAGTAGAGATGCTATGGACATGAACGAGCTTGCCATTTATTATGATGAGCCTATAGTAAAGTTGGCTAAATTTTTTTTTTCCATTAATTTATTATATATATGTATATTATTTAGTTGTATTTGTTATATTGGTATTGTTTTTAACCTTATCCCTATTATTGTTTTTTTTTTGCAAAATCTACATATGTTTAATATGTAAGTGAAAACTTTGCTGGATTGTGTAACTTTTAGAATTGTCGTAATTATGTTTTTAGATCTGTATGTTTCCTATATAAATAAAAATAAAAAATATATAAAACCGCTTTTTTTAAATAGCATGGATTCTGACCGCAAAGGATATATATGATGATACATTTTAATCATATACAAAGTGGATTCACATTTAACTGACTTTACTACCCATACCCTAGTAGCGTACCATAAATAAATATGGTGAAATATCACAAATACATTCAATAAATTATTGTGTAAAGACCAGGAATCGAACTCAGAAGGTACCTCCGCATCTAAATCCACGGACGTGACCGCTAGACCACGGAGACATATTATATGATTAAACGTGCGATTCTAGAAAACAAAAAGGTATAAGGCCGGTTGCCTTAGTGTAATATACCTACCTATATAGGTCATTTAATTTATAGTTTAAAAAAAAAAGTTTAAATTAGTGTGTTTAATTATTAGTACCACCTATCGATATACGAGAAATAGAATGGGCCCTAACTGTTATAATAATGCTCCCACGAAACTAATATAATCCATTAAAGTCAATTAGTTCGTGGTCGCAACTGACTGGTCTAATCGTACTGCACCTCCGCGTGATTGGTCGATCGCCTCCAATGTTGGTACATGGCAAGCGGAAATCGTAAAACCATTTTCACCCCTTAAAGTTTCACCTTCGTAACTCGGATCGACTGTAAATTATTTTTCATTTAAGGATTTTATTGTAAAAAAGAATAGATAAAAAAATCCTTTTTAGTTTTTACTAAAAAAAAAGGCGTTGCCCCTAACAATAACGAGAAACACCGTTTTGTTTCATCTTCATAATTATTTTCTCCCTTAAAAAGGTAGCGAAATGCTCGATAATCTAATCCCACATTTAAAAAAGAGCTGAGCTAAAGGCTGGTAATTTAACCTCAATTCTTAAGATTTAAATCTATAAATAATACAGAAAATTTAGTAAGTAGATGAAGCCAGTAAGCCACTAAGAAAGTGGTGAATTACCGGTCCATAAATCTCAAGGTAACTGGGTCTACATTTTTTTTTTGTTATCTTCTCCCGATGGATGATGAATGAGGTGAAAGGGAAGGCAAAGGGTCTAGCCCATACAGCCAAGTATGACGTAATATATCTTTCTTTTTCATGAGATAATGAGGTCATCATCAAATTCCAGATGCTGCAGAATTTGATGCTTTTATTGGAGTCACTCGCGGCACCATAGCTCAAACACGTCGGGTAAAATATGGGAGTTGACAGCGCGGGAAAACCGCAAAAATTAACTGCAACATGTGCCCCATATTTAAAGTCCAATTTATCGTTTTCCATAATTATTCACATTGTAGCACATTATTAAACAAAACAACACCACTTTTGACCAATAATATCCACAGTAAATTAATTTACAAAACAAAAGCTTGCACTTGACATGTCCACGCAAAATGGCGCGAAGAACTCCTTTTTTTGTTCTCTTATCCCGATGGATGATGATTGAGATGATAGAAAAGGCAAAGGGTCTAGCCCATACAGCCAAGTCTGACGTAATATATCTTTCTTTTCTATGAGTTAATGAGGTAGTCATCAAATTCCAGATGCTGCAGAATTTTGATGCTTTTCTTGGAGCGGCATATATTTACCTAATGCCCAAACACGTCGGGTAAAATATGAAAGTTCACAGCGCGGGAAAACCGCAATAAATAAACTGCAATTTGTGCCCCATATTTAATTCCAATTCATCGTTTTCCATAATTTTTCACATTGTAGCGCATTATTAAACAAAACAACACCATTTTTGACCAATAATATCCACAAACAAAAACTTGCACTTGACATGTCCACGCAAAACGGCGCGAAGGACTCTGAAACTGGGTCTACTATTCCGTCGTTAATTTTTTTTTTTATTAGGCATTGGAAAATAGTTCTTCAGCCTGCGGCCTTAACATTTAATTTTAATATTATTTTCTCTTTGTTACAGGCCAAGAATAAGAGTGAAACTAATCATAGCGTTACTTGTAGTTTTAATCGTATTAGCTGCTATATCTGGGTATTTTATTGGAGCCGGTTCTGATGCGAGAAGAGTTTTGGAGCCTGCAGATCCTGTAAAACCTCTGGCCCCATCTTGGTCACCTTTAAGGACCTTCCAGAAGGCTGCAGTTTGCACTGATGCACCAGAATGCTCCAAAGTTGGGAGGTAAGTTTTTATTTTATTATTAACTATTATTTTTTAATTTATTTTTAATAACGCAACCACGCAACGGTGGTGTTGTTATTTAATGATAAATGTACGTAAGAAAAGTGTATTTCTCACCTAGGTAGATATTGTAGTTGTTCAAACTCTTATTGACCTTTTATGCTCATGACCATAATTCAAAAATAGAATTTTCGGATAACAATGTGCGGGTATAGAAGAACGTTAAAGTAAAGCAAAGGAGAAGACAATTTTCTAAGCATCCCATGGATTCACCGTACGGCCGTACGGGTCCTTGGTCCACCGTGTGTGGGAAAGAGAAATGAGAATAATGGTGACTCAGGCTTTCGACCGACCTAGTACCTATGTAAATTACTGTGAAAACTTACACAATATTTAATAACAATACAATCATATTGATTCAATTGATTCAACGAATTTATTAATACCTTCTAGAATTTTGTTTAATTAATCAACGTACTCGTACCTATGTACGTGTAGCTAACGAAATGAGTCACGCATTCAAGTATGTTGCATTCATTAATTTCATAATATTTTAAATTATTACCTACATTTTTAAACAACAAAACAACGACAAAAATAATATAATGATAAACTGAGATAAACATTACGTAAATCAGGTAAATATTATGTTATGAATAATCATAATAAACAACTCAGCTGATTTGGAGACGATTACCACAATACAGTCTAGGACCAATACATTAAGCAATGTTGCCAGCAAAATAATTTCCTTTTTTGTAAGGGAACTTGCTACAAGCCACATGATGCATTTTTTATAATTAGTTGAAATATAGTTAGAAAAAAGTTCACCTAATTCGTAAATTTAGTAGGTACAGTCAGAAAAGAGTACCCTGGAGCACCTAAGGGATTTTTGCCATACCCTTTTATGTTGGCGTTGTCTGCTGTCGAACGATCTTTCGCAGTTGGTAACACCTAGTTGATTATTTTGTTAATCTGTAAACAAATCGAAATGTGACTTTTACCTTGCTTTCAAAGATTTCAAGTTTTTTTAATATACTGAGCACCACATGTGATTTTGTATAATATGCCACGTGAATAGCTGTAAACACCGCATCGTCTATAGTTGGGCTGTCCCCATTACTTCAAACTTGCAATGAATAAAAAACACGTGTTTGTATTCAAGGGAAATTGTTTTTACTTCATTGGTATCACTCCCAGATTAGTAACGCACACAAGCTCAAATCTTCTATAAACCAACGTCACACTAGAAGAAACCGGGTCGCCTAAACTCGTCTTGATTGGCTGCCTCCGCTTTGCTCCACCAATCACAAGTCTCGAGAGATATCCACGCGCATGCGGTCAGTGACGCAGCCACAGCTATATAAACGCCACCCGCGCCGTCTCTGCGAACATTTCCTACAAGAAATTCATTGGTGCCTTTTGTCTGTACGACTCTTCACTAACAAAACCAAACAGTGTCAGCCATGTCTGAAGCCTTTTTCGACGAGTACGAACATTACAACTTCGACCATGACAAGCATATCTTCACCGGGCATGGCGGCAAGCAGCGCACAAAGAGGGAGGCCAACGCTCACACCAACCACTTCGATCCGTCCGGCCATTCTAGAAAACTCGTCACGAAACTAATGAATACGGAGAACAATAAGAAGCACGTTCCTATGAAACAGTAAACTAGTCGTTTTATTGCACTTCTGGACCCTGGCTAGTAAAAGGATTAGACGATATTGCCGAGCGATATTGGACGTGATGGCGGATCTCCATAGTGAGTTCGGTTTGCTTCGCGTTCCAAAGATCAGTGGAACTTCCAAGGATATTGTGTTTCTCCGTTTCCGGAGTGTTCGAGGTGAGTCTGCGAACCCCGCCACGTGAAGAACGTTTTCTATTTTGGACCTAACACCGTTCCATATGGCTGATCTCAATTTAATTTGGACTGACAAGTCCAGTTATACTGTGTTACTAATTCTAAATAAATAGTTTTAGATATTCTGCCCCAATGTGGGTTATTGTTATTTTAAGTTATTAAACATTTTAAGTCTTACGAGCTGTTTTGTTATTTCTTTCCTGTAGTTAATATCCTGTATTTGTATACAAAGTAGGTACCTAGGTATGTTTATACACAATAACAACCTTGGGAGCTTGCCGGTGGCTGACCTTGTATTTATTATCGGCTGACATATTATGCTACTTGCCGGCTCAATGCGCAGTTACCTAAATTAACTTTATAATTAAGTGTATTTGAATAAAATATAAATTTAAGAAAGAAAGAAAGAGAAAGAAAAATATTTTATTTGTCACATTAACAAACATAAAAAAAAAAAAGTAAACTTAAAATTAAAAGTGTGTGGTGACAAATAGGGAATCAGCTCAGCATTGAGCTGCGACGCTTTGAGAGTCACAGCGCTGATTTTCAGCTAATCCCTTAATATACAAGCATAAATGTGTCGAGGCTCTAGTGCAGAACTATAATAGTAAATAATATATAATTTATTATATATATTACACAAATAAATAATAAACAAACATAATAAATGCATATTTATGAATGACACAATAACGTAGCATACCATAATATATATCATATATATATACACATAAATATATACATATACACACTTACATACAAACGAATAGAACAAATCACATAAAAAATAATTAACCATAAAATTTTAAGTAGATATGCTGCTACAGTAGCAGTTGAGATGCCAACAAATACATTTTATATTTATTTTTAAAAGCCACCACCGACTGTACGTCGTGCAGAGGTGGAGGCAAGTTGTTCCAAATCTTTGCAGCAGCATACCTAAAACTCCCACGGAACGCGGAAGTCTTACACCGGGGAAGACATAGTAGCTTAAGACTAAAACGCGCACCATATCGCCTGGGGTTTTGTGGCCATTTCAGCTTATTGAAGAGGTACGTTGGGGAATTAAGTTTAATTACGCCAAAAAGCAGACACGCTAGATGTACCGTTCTGCGTGCGCTCATTTTTAACCGCTTATTTTTATTGAGAAAAGGAGTAACATGAGTTCTGGGCGGTATAGGGTAACAGTGGACACGTATAATGGTATGAGAAGCAAGTGGTACCTAATAAATTATTATTATTCTGATAAATATTTGAATTACTTCTCTCTCTAACATTTACGACAGCTATAAATCTGTCTAGCACTTTTAACAGATTCTATTTGTCTCATACTTAGAAACAGGCCAGCCGAATCTTAAGTTTGTAGACGTATGTTACGTTTACGTATCATAAAACCATTCACGAATATCCTATCTACCTGCATAACAATTAATGAGTGTAGGTAGGTACGAGTAATTTTTGTTGGTTCAGTATCATCACGACTGTTTCCCTTTCGGGGTGGTCAGACACCACGCTTATAAATAAGCGTATATAATAAGTATATATATATATATAATAAGCCAACTTTACTATAGGTTAATCATGACAAGTGGCAAGCTCGTCGATGTCTCCAGCAGCGTACCAAACTCGTGAAATATCACAAATAAATTAAATATTAATTAAATGTATTTATTTACATTAATAAATATTTTTGTGTCCCGACCAGGAATCGAATCACCTCCGAGTCTAAATCCACGGACTTAACTGCTAGACCACGGAGGCAGTTTTGGTAGTTTGTTGGTACAGTCTACCAAAAAAGTGGATAAGACCTTAGGGAACTTCTAAAGAACTTAAAGTTCTAACAATAAGGTTAATTTTCCTTTGAAACTGTAACTAAAGTAACATATTACTCGACCTTAGAACTATTTTAATTTCAAAGGACCGTGTTAAAACTGATAGAACATTTTTTTGGTCCACTGTACCTATATGTTCGGGGAAGCGCTGCGCCTCAAACCTCGATCGCGGTCATACCACAATCATTGTTATATAGTTAGTGAAATCCTATAAATAACGGAACTGTCAGTGTAAAACGCTATTAAAATTGGTATTCAAAAGGTTTGCACTACAGATGACAGCAAAATAACGTTACGATGCGTTCATTAAAAAAAAAACTTATATATTTTGGTATTTGCCATATTTTTTATTTATTACCTAATGTATGTTATAAAACATAGTTTTATACACTTGTCTGATGGGCCTATAGTAAAGTTGGCTAAATGTAAACCCGCTTATTTAAACGCATGGTTTCTGACTCAGTGACACGGTCGTGATGATGAAGATGATAATTTAATCATCCATTGAGAAACTGGGGGTAAGTTATGACTACATGAATTTGTAGTTATTAAGTTTATAAATTGGTGAGCCGAATTGTATTATGAAATCGAATAAGCCCTTGACACTGCCGTGACATTCGACGCACAATCCCCCCTCGCCCTCGGAATATTTCCCAGGGGCGCAACATTTGAAATAACCTATCTGCAGTGCTTCATTGCTTCGGTATATACCTACCTAGTATGATATTATTTTCAAATATTTTTACAATAAAATACATACAGTGCATAACTTTACGCGCCAGATCCCTTGCGGGGTAGGCAGAGACAGTTAAACAACATTTTGACGAACACATTGGTTAACTTGTAAATACTTGAATATTGTTAGCACAAAAAATAATATTATTTATTTAAAAACTTTATTGTAAATCTATACAAAAGGCTAACGTAATTTATTTATTTATAATAGGGTAGCCAACAGTGCTAACATCACACACTTATTTGTACTTAACACTAAATCAGAAGTTAGATGTTGCACCTATTATAGGCGACCACCACATTACCACAGTAGCCTTTATTGCCTATAAGAAATAACAAAATTATAAAATTTTCAATAAGTATACAAATCTAAATATTATTCGAAAAACTAAATCTGAAACAATTTAAAAATATATATATATAATAAACATACAATTCCTTTTAGAAATAATAAAAAAAAGTAACGAAAATAACTAAAATATTACCTACTTCAAGTAAAAAAGTAAAATAAAATAAAGTAATGCCGCAAGACATTCTCTTCCCGTTAACTTTTGGGACATTGGGACATTTAAATATGAGTACGGTGCAAATAGAGAAATAAAATATTAAAATGAAACATAATATAAAGACTTATACAACAAAAAAATAACAATTACATTCAACGAGAACAACAATTAACAAAATGATCATAAGCGAAACGCCAAAAAGTATTAAATATGTGCCTAGACACTTTCTAGTTAAGTTTAAGATATCTCTTGAGAAATAATAAATTTATTTTTGTAAATATAATGTTATTTATTTACTTGACAAAATCAATAATGTCAAAGTATAAAAAAGGTAAAGAACTACAAAAGGTTAGGTCTTGCCACAAATATAATAATTAATATATCCGATATAAGATATAATAATATCTGTATAATTAAAAACAAATCACGACGTTGGTAATAAAAATTAGAAAAATACGAAATGTATTAAATATAGTAAATGAACTAAACGATATACTTACCTAAGAAATATTTTGACCGCCTCCGTGGTCTAGTGGTAACAAACGTTGCCGTGAACTCGGGAGGTCGTGGGTTCGATTCCCACCGGGGGCAAGTTGTACATTGTATAATTTGTCTCGGTCTGGGTGTTTATATGTATATATTTACAACAAAAAAAAAAAAGTATAATATGTAGTTTATCAACCATCTAGTTTCCGTAACACAAACCTCGTAGCTTACCACGGAAACTAGATGGCGCTGTGTGACCTGTCTGGAAATATTTATTATTATTATTATTTACAATTGAAAAATAAGAGCTATCTAACGATGGTAATATAAAATAGAAAAAAATGGGAATGGAATGGAAATAAAAAGCATTTGCAGTAAAATCAGTGACGTCATTCGCTGTGAAACATTCCAGAACTGGAGAATTTGGCCTACACTCGCCACGCTGGCCAGACGGCTTGGCGAGGATATGATGTCATTTTTTATGACAATTCATTAACGTTTCCACAAGTTGGCATTAGTGGAACCAGGACCGACGGCTTAACGTGCTCTCCGAGGCACGGGAACGGTGGTGTTGTAAATCTATGACAAATGACGTAAGAAAAGTGTATTTCTCATTGGTACATGCCGGGTGGGTTTGAACCGACCTTTGTAGGATTTAAGGTACGCGTTCTTACAACCGAGCCACCACCGCGCCTTATATATATATATATATATATATATATATGTAATGTAGTTTATTATAAATATATTTATATGTGTGTATGTATGTATATATTATTATATATATATATATATATATATATATATATATATATATATATATATATATAATAATATATACATACATACACACATATAAATATATTTATAATAAACTACATTACATATCAATAAATAAATAATACCTTTTAGTGTCTAAAAAAGTAAAAAGTATAGAATCATCACGAACGTATCCCTTTCTCAAGCTTTTAAACAAGCTGATTCACATTTAGCCAACTTATATAATGCGCCCATCATGACAAGTGGAAAGCCGGTCGATAGCTCTAGCGTACCAAACTCGAGAAATATCACAAATAAATTGCATAGATTATTGTTTGTACGAGCTTCCAAGACGGCATTAACGGAATCATACAGTATTTGGTTGGGTAGGGAGAGAAGTAGAATGGTGGATGGTGAGCGTATTATCGCGCAATAGAAAAAAAAAGGAGGCCTCCTTTTCTTAAACCAGCCTATTGTCGGTCGCAAGCCCGAGACACCATTCTTCTCATCTCTTACCCACACACGATGGACCCGGCACCCGCACGGTGAATCCATGGAATGCTTAGAAATTTGTCCTCTCTTCTCCCGGCCTAATCCTAAATCCACGGACTTAAACGCTAGATCACGCAGAATTTTATAAATACAGTTTAAAACAAACCATTTCCACTAAGCAGTCCATGGAAACAATAACAAAATTAACAATTAACTGTACGTCGAACATAACCGGCAACGAATGTCATACACTAATTCATTTGTTTACCGATTGGTCTAGCTTTCAATCTCATACCGTTTGGTTTCTTGCCATGTCTTGTTATATATTTAATAGCTGTTTTACCCGGCTTTGCCCGTGTAAACGGCGACACGAAATTTCGTTGTGCATTATTATTATTTTACTATATCTTCTAAGATATATTTAAAAAAATATCTTCATGAAATGCCGTATTTAAAATGATAAGGATTATTACCGTATTTGTGTAAATAGCTTTCCAATTACCGCTTTATAATTGCCCAAAGGTGGCTCGGTTGTAAGAACGCGTACCTTAAATACTACAAAGGTCGGTTCAAACCTACCCGGCATGTACCAATGAGATATACACTTTTCTTACCTACATTTGTCACAGATTTTTAACACGATCGTTCCCGTGCCTCGAAGAGCACGTTAAGCCGTCGGTTCCACTAATGCCAACTTGTGGAATCGTTAATAAATTGTCATAAAAATTGACATCAATTCCTCGCCAAGCCGTATGGCCAGCGTGGCGAGTGTATCCCACATTCTCCAGTTCTGTAAGGCCCATCTCCAGCAGTGGAGGTCTAGGACGCTGTGTTCTAGGGGCTGTAATGAATTGCCCAATTTATTTAAGTATTAAAATGGATATAGTATGTTATCCTTAAGAGATAGACATATGCCATCGCAGACTTCTCTGTAGACCTAGGTACATAAAATACACAATTTCACCATACATTATTTTGTTATAAGTATCTCAAAGGGTTTATAGGCAGCGTTTTCGTTGAAAGCTTCCAGACGGCTTATTTTTTTCCGACACCTCCAACAAATATCGTTAATGTAAAACTTAACAAATTATACACTAAAATCTTCCTCGAAAACTACTGTCTCCTTAGGTGAAAACAGCATGAAAACAGCGCAGTAGTTTTTGGGTTTAACTCGGACAGACAGACAGACAGACAGACGCGGTGGAGGACTTTATTTTATAATATGTTATGATAGTGATAGCGATGATGTCTGAATACACGTTTATTACGAACGTGGTTCGGGAAAGACTCAAGTTGATAGTATAAATAACCTTCAACAGAGACATACTTCACAAAAATGGCTCCGCTGTGGATGCGGCGATTGGGTCCATGTTCTGCAATGGTCTGTTCAACCAGCAGAGCATGGGGATCGGAGGCGGCTTCTTCATGACCGTCTACATCAAGAGCGAAAGAAAAGCTTATTCAGTGAATGCTAGAGAAACTGCTCCTGGAAAAGCTACTGTAGATATGTACCATGGGGACAATAGTAAAGCTACCAGAGGTTAGTAAAGTAAAAAAAAAACAATTTATAACACATTTAATTTTATTTCTATCATTTAAGTAGTTAAGTATTATTTTTACTGTTTCTTTTTGTTTTCTGTGTTCTCTTCTCCCGATGGATAATAAATAAGGTGATAGGAAAGGCAAAGGGTCTAGCCCATAAAGCCAAGTCTGACGTAATATATCTTTAATTTTTATGAAAGCGGTAATCATAAAATTCCAAATGTCGCATAATTTAATGCTTTTCTTGGAGTCTTGTTTAATAATGTGCTATACTGTGAATAATTATGGAAAACGATAAATTGGACTTTAAATAAGTTGAAGTTTATTTTTTGCAGTTGGCTGTATGGGCTAGACCCTTTGCCTTCCCTATCACACAAAAAAACAATAAAACTGACGGTAAATAAATAAATCCACTCTCCACTATTTGACAATTTACAGACGCAGAATATACAGAATATGGCCTACAACAATATTTTTATAACTTGTACAGAAAAATGCATGCGTAGTTTTATAGGAAAGGAAAATTAAATGCATTTATTGCCTATAACACAATAATTTAGGTACTTCGTGACAAAAGCCAAGTAGAACATTTTACAGGGTACGCATTCCTACAGTATTGTAATTGTATTTGTTTGTATTCAAAGTAGAACAATGAACTAACGAGGCGAGGTGGCGATGTTTATGAATCGCTTGCAAGAAAATATGAAAATTGCGCAATACATTTGTAGGACGAGAGGTCGTAGCCGCTTTGCTGAATGTTTTTACTACATTTAAAATAATAGTTTCCTAATAAAAGTTTCAAGAAAAATGCTTTAGAATTATTCTTCTTAAAATACCTTTTTTTTTTTGGTTCTCTTCTGATGGATGATGAATGAGATGTTAGGGAAGGCATTACAAACCAGACATTATAAGAAGGAGTTCTTCGCGCCATTTTGCGTGGACATGTCAAGTGCAAGTTTTTGTTTTGTAAATTAATTTGCTGTGGATATTATTGGTCAAAAGTGGTGTTGTTTTGTTTAATAATGTGCTACAATGTGAATAATTATGGAAAACGATAAATTGGACTTTAAATGTGGGGCACAAGTTGCAGTTTATTTTTTGCGGTTTTCCCGCGCTGTCAACTCCCATATTATACCCGACGTGTTTGAGCAGTGGATGGTTCCGCGAATGACTCCAAGAAAAGCATCAAATTCTGCAGCATCTGGAATTTGATGATGACTTCATTAACTCATGAAAAAGAAAGATATATTACTTCAGACTTGGCTGTATGGGCTAGACCCTTTGCCTTCCCTATCACCTCATTCATCATCCATCGGGAGAAGAGTACCAAAAAAAAAAAAAAAACCAGACATTATAAACCATTTTTTTTTACACTTATGTATATGGGGCATAATTTGCCGTTTATTTTTTGCTGTTTTCCCGCGCTTCGGACTCCTATATCCTATATAAGGCATCATTGTCATCATTGCGCCAAAATTGGGCGCTTTAAAACTATCATTGTCATATTGAATTTGTCTTCAGATTTCTCTACAGCTTTCACTGAGATCTGGTTCAGTAAGCTCCTCAAACGCTTATGCGACGTTAGCTTTCTTGGAGTTTCTCTTTACGAAATCTTTAATACTAAAGGTTAAATCGACCTGTATTATTTTTAGACTGCCTTAGTAGTAGCGGTTAAGACCGAAGCTTTAGATGCAAATGATCACGGTCGTGATGATACAACTTGCATAATAGTTTACTTCTGACAAAATGATATGATATTTATTTTTGACAAAATGGCTGACATATATTTCTTGAACGATAGTGTTATAATTTATTGTCGGATTTTCATTATACATTAAGTCTTATTGTTAAACCAAACACAAGCTTTGTATAAAACAACACGCAATGCACAAAAGAAAGAGAAAGAGGGACAAACAGACAGTGACAAAGTTGTAGTAGACCTCCACTGTTGAAGATGGGCCTTCCAGAACATAATATATGTATGTATCTGAAAATCTTGGCCTACACTCGACACGCTGCGCTGGCCAGACGGGTTGGCGAGAAACTACATTAGGTACTGGAAAAAAAATATGCTTGATACATCGGGAACACTAAGGCCAATCGCAAGCCGGCAAACTGGAGAGTCGTAGTGACGTCCCCACTGAGTAGTGTTTTGTAGTTGGCGGACGAACTAGTTGCATAGAACGCACCCACAGAGGAACTACCGGAACTAGTTTCAACTTTGCCAGATCTCTCGCTCCTTAAATCATTCCAATTATGTTTGACTAGCTGATCAAAGCGCGTTTTTTTATTTACTGAATTTAGCTTTGACAGGTGTTCAAATTGCGTTTTCATTCTCTTCAAAGCAAAATTTAGTAAAAAAATCCCGCTTTGCTCAGTACCTGAACACGGGGTGAGAAAGTACACGGCCATGCATGGATGCCCGCATCTCTCGTTCGTTTAGTTCGGCTGTTAAAAATGTAAGCATAGTACCCATGATTACAATATCCTTATTTGCAATACAGTCAATAGTACATAGGTATACAAATCCATTCACATAGTTTATTAGTAAAATGACTAATACCACATACCCTAGGACTGAGCGCTCCCTTTTTTGGTTTAAGACAGGAGCTCGTAGCTGAGAAACTAAAAGAGCGATCTAGTTCACTAAGGCGCGAATTATACAGAAACGGGCGTAAGGTGAAGGCGCGGCGCAGGCATCTTGCCGCTTCAAAACGCCTCAATGCAAAATGTAGGTAGGCAACACGTTGTGAATTATATTCGAGCGGCGCGGTTAACTGTTCCACGTCGCTAGCAGTCGCGACTGGAGTGGCGCGCGAGCAGCACGTCGTTTTTAAAAGGATTAGAAAAATGCGTGACGCTATTGAATTTAATGTACAGCTTTGCGAGATAATTGAACAATATTCAGCTTGTTACGACCATACTAAGCTGGAGTACAGTAATAAAAATTTACAATGGATGTATATGTAAAATACACTGGATGTATCGAACTCTTGCAACACATTTCCCTGACAGTACCCTATAATATTCCACGTCGTCCTATGACCAAGATCCTGTGCTGACCTCCCTCAAGAACTAATGTAGGTTCACATTCGTCAACATCCCGAATGTGCAACACCTACAGTAGTCTCTGCAGTGCCAATATATAGACATATTTCATGACCGTTACAATGTATTCAGAAAAAATGTTCTCAAACATTTCAAACCATCAATATTTGAGTAGCTTATAATTTATTTAACAAGTGTTTTATTTTCGTTTTTTTTTTAAGGTACCAAATTTGTGCAATTTTTATGTTTCCTTATTAGTTCTATTAAAATAGAGAAAAATGTATAATTTAATTTTAGAAGTCATATTTTTATTTTGTAAATTTGATAGTTTTTGTAAAAAAATTTTTTTGTTTTAACAGTAATAAGTTTTTAATTTCTTCTTCTTTTTATATTGGTGAATGCAGTGACACCTAATTGGTACATATATTAGATAAGTTATAATTATACTATGTTATGTGTGTGATAATATATGTACTGCTGTGTGTACTAAATAAATAAATAAATACAAGATAAAATATAGAGAGAAATAGGATTAAAAGTGCATTATTTCTTTAAATAGTCAAATAAATGCTATCACGATAAAGTCACCCTGTGTAATGACTCATTGTGACGTGTCTTCGCCTCTTTGATATAATTTAATTTTTACTTATTTTTATTTTATTTTCACGCCTACGCCTTCACCTTACACCGTTTCTGTATAATTAGCGGCTTCGGCAAACTATACTGAGCGCTTCTGTCCTAAAACTACAACGAGCAACACTGTTGTAGTCTTTGACTAATTGAATTATCATTCATGCATCGCATTAATAATTAACATTCTAACATGCATTCCAGGACCTCTTTCGGTGGGTGTACCAGGCGAGGTGCGAGGTCTGTGGGAAGCCCACAAAAGGTGGGGGGTCCTACCCTGGTCCGAATTGATCGCCCCCACCTTAGATTTCTGTCGAAATGGATTCGGCATGTCCAAGGCCTTGTTTGACGGTTTACTTACAGCCCCTTATATCATCAATGATTCACGTTTAAGGTAAGTTTAAACTAGAGTTAATTAGGGCCCAGTAATTCAACACAGCTTCGTTCACTTAAGTCGTCTGTTACAAATTTATTTATTTATTAAAAACTTTATTGCACAAAGTACAAAGGCGGACTTAATGCCCGTAGACATTTTCTGACAGCCAAACCTTAGGGACAAATTAGAACATTTATAGGTGCAATGAAATAAATATTAATAGTAGGATAAATTCAACATAATTATACATACTCACATAATATAATTTTATATATACTGTAATATCAATATACTAAATACATACAATTGTAATACTGTATATGTAATACTGTAAGTACATATCTCCCGATACACAGACTACTTTTTCGGGAGATAAGGTTCAAAAATTTTTTATTTGTATTTTTTTTTTATTTACCATGAATTGTATTTTAAAATAAGTTGTGTAAAAAAAAATTTTTTTTTCAAAAAATAAATTTTATTATTATACACAAAAATATACATACGAGTATATACACTTATTAACATGCCAAGTAAAATGAATTGCCCCAATAGTACTGTTGCAGGTCGTACAGGTCGGGATGATAAATGTGCCTTAGTTGGGGGGATGGGAACATTATCCTCGTTATCCCTGGCTGTATTTACGGTTGTTGGAATAATAGTGCCCGTGGGGTTCACGAACCTAGAGGTGTGTAAATTCATCTTCAGCTGTTCTCCAGAAGTACATACTTGTTTTGTATAATCAATGCACGTTGTCAACGCTCGCAACTGTGTTTAAACGTCGAGAGTTGCAAGCTGACCAATCACGATCTTGTTTACACAACCGTTGCGCGCCAATTCTTCTTTTCCTAATAACGACACTGGCCAAGTTGTTCTTATTAATCAAAATATAAAGGTTGCTATATTTTGATATAGCCGCCACCAAACATCTATGTATTTTCAGAAAACAATATTATGACGAAAAACGGAAAGCGTTTTTCCCAGCTGGTTCTCATGTTACGCCTGATGATGCGTTATGCAACACGCTGCAGAGAATAGCCGACAAGGGAGGTGATGACTTTTACAATGGAAGCCTGGCAGCAGACATTGCTGCAGATCTAAGTAAAGCTGGCAGCATCATTACAGCTGAAGATCTGGCTAACTATAAGTAAGTCTTCAGTTTATACTAATTCGAGTCGACATTTTGGCTTTCTCACACTGTAGCGCCATCTTGGGCTCAGAAGCTCTCTAGGTCACCAAATTAATAATAAATAAAAACTTTATTGATCAGAAAAATTACATAAGAGAAAAGGTACATTAGTGTGACCCTGCCTCCTAAAAGCGGCAAGCCAGTGTCTTAAGTCTTCCTTTATTTTATGAAATATATTGTATAAAGGTATGTAAATTATTATATTTATATACATTACTTATTATGTCATGTATTACTGAATTGTGTTACTAAATTATTACTACAAAAAAAAAAATAATAATAATAAAAAAACCTATTTACAAAACTATTTAAATATAAATCGTGTCTGCGCGGCAAATCGTGTCTTATATAAAATATAAGAACGTAAATAAAAATACAGAAAAGTAATGTACGAAAACTAAAAAAAAATGTTACTTTAAAAAAAGATAACTTACATAAAAATATAAAAAAATCGATAAAACTGAATAACATGAAATATTATGGGTGTTATGTGTGACTGAGTGTGCAGGTGAGTGTGTGCTGTAGTGTGTGTGTGTGAGTATGGAATGAAGTGGGTGTGTGTTAGTGAGTGAGTGTGTTTACTGTGTTAGTGTCATTGAAATGTTTGATTGACTATTGTGCAATTGAAAATAGATATTCTGTTTCATTAAAGTTTAATCCAAGTAGCCAATCGTTCTGTGCGAAAAAATTATAAATTGTTGGCCTTAAAAAATCTGAAGCATGTCACAGTATCGTTGGGACACATTTTAATAAAAGTCTCTAACACAAACGAGTCGATGTCGTCCTCCGCAATTTGTGGATGGAAACACTGGACGAGTTCGTGCGTCGTTTGGCCGAACGAATGTTCGCACGGGCAGAGAGTTCAAATTTCCTATTCGTGAGGCAAATTTGGCACGTTAGACCTCCCGAGGCTCCACAGCGCATGGCGATTAGATTCGTATTAAATTTAACCTATAAGAAAGGTTGCACATGCCCTGCCCGCAGTCACGTGCAGCGAATGCTATTTTTGTTAGGAGCCCAGCACCACATTACAAAATCCCGTCTTCCCCCGAAAGGGGAGGTCAGAGATGACTACTCGATCGATCGCACGGTACTTTCCTACGACACGGTGGCGACTAGAGTATATAGTAGCCAAAAATTTGTGTGTCACTGAACACTAGCGCCGCCAGGTAGATGGTAGGATCTCAAAAGTGCCATACATACTCGCCAACCCGTCTGCACCTCACCAACCTGTCTGGCCAGCGTGGCGAGTGTAGGCCAAATTCTCCAGATATATGTTCTGGAAGGCCCATCTCCAACAGCGAAGGTCGTCTACGCTGTGTTCTAGGGGCCGTAATTAATGAATATGTATAAGAATTGAATGGAAACTTTATTAAGACCGCCTCCGTGGTCTAGTGGTAACAAACGTTGCCGTGAACTCGGGAGGTCGTGGGTTCGATTCCAACCGGGGGCAAGTTGTACATTGTATAATTTGTCTCGGTCTGGGTGTTTATATGTATAATATGTATATATTTACAAAAAAAAACAAAGTGTAATATGTAGTTTATCAACCATCTAGTTTCCTTAACACAAGCCTCGTAGCTTACCACGGAAACTAGATGGCGCTGTGTGACCTGTCTTTCCAGACATATTTATTTATTTATATTTATTTTATTATGTTCAAACAGACACTTCACAGACAAGAAGAGAGTTCTTCCTACCAGCTACTAGGCCGCACTACTTTCCATACAAAACTAAATTTTCGATTAGGTACTTGTTCTTAGTTTCCACCCCCCTTGGTGGCGATTAAAAACTACATCATTCACCCTTTCAAACAATATCCACCCCGTCCTTCTAGAACTATTTTCTAATCTACTCGTACATTAGCAGATATAATTGCCAGCCTTCCTGACTCCAGACTTGCGTCAGCAAATTGACATGCAGGCCGACAGCGTATTCTTATTTACTGTAGTAAACTCATAAACAACTTTTCTATTTATCAGTCCCATGTAGATATGATATCCTGACCTAGGACATTATCTAACCCGCAACAAAGTAGATTATGTCATAGATGTGTATTAAAAAAAAAAAAACAATTTATTCACGCTCACGTAAAAACATTAATTATCTAACAAGATGGAACAAGAAGCCAAACAATTTATTATTATTTATTCATTCATTTACACATAAAGGTTAATACGAGGTCTGTTCAAAAAGTATCGCGAAATTTTGAATATTCGCGTGCTACATTTTTTTTTTGTTGCGTCATACATACATACATACATATCTTCACGCCAGATCCCTTACGGGGTAGGCAGAGACAATTGAGCGCCACTTGACACGATCACGACATACCTCTTTCGCTTCATCGACATTCATCAACCTCTTCATACATGCCCTTTTGTTACGAAGGCTTTTTAATTCTCCTTCAGCTAGTGTTTTATTTATTTGATCGTGATACGTGTGTCTTGGTCTGCCAGGGCCTCTTTTACCCACAACTTTCGCATTATATACCTGGTTCGTCAATCTTTCTTCGCTCATCCTTTCAACATGCCCGAACCATCGTAGCATGCTTTTCCTTATTTTTGTCCCTATGCTTTCCTTCATACCAACCCTTTTCCGTATTTCGACGTTACGTATGCGGTCCGCCAAAGTGACGCCACATATCCGCCGCAACGACCGCGTTTCTACTGCATTAACCCTACTCTCATGCGTATTCTGACATATCCACGTTTCGCTTCCATACATCAGTGTTGGTACCAACATGGCATTGTGTATGGCGAGCCGAGCTTTGTCACTGACATTTCGACTGCCTATCAGTGACCCCAGGGCACCGTTAACACTATTTCCCGCGTTCACTCTTCTTTCAACGTCCCTATCGTACTTCCCATCCGCAGTGAAAACACTGCCCAGATATATAATTTCATTTACTTGTTCTAGAGTTTCATCATCAATCTTTATCGTCACGGTTGTCATCCTTCTTCTTTCAAACACTAGTACCTTGGTTTTTCTCGCATTCAAACGGAGTCCTTTTTCTGCACATCCCTCCTTCATTCTTGTGACTAGTGATTGCAGTTGTTGTTCGGACGATGCCATAAGAACAGCATCATCTGCATAAAGCAGGCAGTTCACCACTAGATCACTCATCTTTATCCCACAGTTACTCTCTCTCACACTTTTTAGGCATTTGTCGAGATATAGAGTGAATAATCTGGCGGAAAGCACACAGCCCTGTTTGACACCCATTTGGGATTCAAAGCAAGGCGACATACCTCCCTCCACCCGCACACAAGCTTTACAGCCCTTGTACAGGGACTGTATAGCCTGTAGCAGTTTGTCATTCACTCCATACTCCGGCAATATGTCCCAAAGCTTCTTTCTTACAACTCTATCAAAAGCCTTCTCCAAATCCACAAAAGCACAGAAAACCTTCTGGTTTAAGGCCAAAAACTTCTCTGTGATATTGCGGAGCGAGAAGACTTGGTCAATGCATCCTCTTCCAGGTCTAAAGCCTCCTTGTGCCTCCCATAAAAGATCTTCAGTCTTCTCTTGCAGTCGTTTCGTGAGAATCTTGCCATACATCTTGCTCGCCAAACTGATCAAACTAATCGCTCGGTAGTTGGAACAGTCCAATCTAGATCCTTTGCCTTTGTATAAAGGAACGATTACTGACTGCTGCCAGTCTTCCGGTACTCTTCCCTCCTGCCAGCAAAGGTTGCACAGCAGATGGAAAGCGTTCCAGACCGGTATACCTCCGTATTTGATCATTTCAGCGAGCACTCGATCTTTTCCCGCTGCTTTGCCACATTTTAGGCTTCTAATTGCCGATTGCAATTCTTGCACACTTATATCCTCCTTCAATGTGGACGTTGTTGTTGTGGGTAGCGCTGGGGGTAGTGTACCCGTCGTAACGTCGTTAGGAGTTCCACTAGCATACATCTCGCTAAAGTATTCACTCCATCGCTCCAACACCTCATTTGTGTTTGCAAGAATTTTACCGCTCTTTGATTTAACTCTATTCATTCGACAAGATGACGAGCCACCTTTGGCCTTCCTAACTTCCCTCCAGAAAAGTTTGGAGTTCTCCTTAAAGTTGCTCGTCATCCTATTTTCACCTATTTCCTTACATCTTTCACGCTTCTCCTTAACCAAAGATTTAGTCTCATTCTTGCAACGATGGTACAACTCCTTTTTTTCTCTTTTCATACTTTCATTCATATTAAGCGAAGCAACGTAATCTATCCAAGCTTTCTTCTTTCTTTCTACCGAATCTTTAACCTCGTCATCCCACCACGCGTCACCTTTCGTTGCTCGCTTTTTTGCTACCCCACATACTTCACTTGCCGATTCTACCATACCATTTTTTAGGTACTTCCAGCATTCTTCCACATCTTTGCTCACATCTTTCAGGTTGATAAGTTTATCTTTGACGCGTTTCATATACTCTTTTTTCACACTATCATCTTGTAACTTTTCACTCTTTATTCTCTCTACTACTGACAGATGGCCACCTGATTGCCGGTGGCGCCATTTTGTGAACAGACCACTTATCCTAGTAATTACTAGGTAGTGGTCTGTTCCCAATTCTGGACCACGATACGCCCTGGTATCCAGAATCTGTGTTCGCAGTCTTTCATCAACTATTATTAAATCAATCATACTCTTTTCACTATTCATCGTTCTTGTGTACATGTGAATGTCTTTGTGAGCAAACATTGTGTTGGACACAAAGAGATTCTTTTCTAAGCACACGTCAAGTATAAGCTTACCTGCATCATTAACTCTCCTATCTCCAAAATCACCTAGGACCGTTTCGTAATCTGTACGACGTGTCCCCACCCATCCATTTAAATCGCCACATAATATTATATGTTCGTTCCCAACTGCCAAATCTAGAACTGTCCTGACCTGGTTCCAAAAATTCTCTAGTTCCTGTTGTGGAGCTGAGCTCACTGGTGCGTAGACCACGGCTACAAAAAACTTTTTAAGCCCAGTCTTCAGACGAACCCAGAGAATTCTTGGGCTTTCCAGGCAGTACTCGTACATGCTGTCGGCCAAGCGGCCAGATAGTAAGATGCCCACACCCTGACTACCACGATCGCTGTCTCCCAGCTGTCATCTTGGTACTTATATCCCTTATCTACTACTACTGATAAGTTCGACCATTTTGAATGTTTAGTTTTTTTTTTGACAGCTGTTTTGATTGGACGTGTTTTGGACCGTCTTCGATTTTTGCCCAATTACTGTCTTTTATTTGTGTGAAAAACAAAATCAAATGCGCGGACGCATTCCGAATGTTGACTGTGGCATATAGTGAAGCTACCTTGGACAAAAGCAACGTTCATCGGTAGTACAAAATGTTCTTAGAGGGCCGAGAAGATGCGATCGACGAAGAGCGTGCCGTACGCCATAGGACGTCAACAACAGACTAAAAAAATATTATGAAGTGAAGAAAATAGTAATGGCCAATCGGTGAATCACCATTAGAGAAGTTGCTGAGGGCCTAAACTTATCGATTGGCTCGTGCCATTCGATTTTAAGCAATAATTTGTAATGTAAGACTACAGTAACAACACAGTAATGTAAGACCATACAAAGTCACCCAGTATACAAAATAGATTTCATTCGATAACCTATCAGTGAAGGTCGCTCTTCTATGGAACTTGTACTATATATGATACAAGTTGATTTAAAATAGGCAAAAATATGTATTAATAACTAGTTGCTTGCACCGGCCATTTAATTTTCATGTCTATGTCTTTGGTTGTATGGAAAAACACCATCCACACCAATATAGGTTACACTTATCAATATTAATATATATTTTATATCTTTACGATTTACTTAGATATACAATGTAATATGTTTATAAAATTTTAAGCTATGAGTAGTATTCAAAATTAAAAATCCTCCAAGACTTACCATTTCACACGATCTTCTACCACTTTCATCCGACCCCCACCAGCGACCTTTTTCAGGTCATCTGTCTATCTGGCGGGGGATCGTCCCACTACGTTTTCCTGTAATTGGTCTCCACTCCCGTCTACTCCTTTTGACAATTTGAAGGCTATGTCGGTATCTTTTGTTTTCTGACGGATGTCAACATTTTGGACTCAATACATCCGAAAAATACTGAGCATAGCTCTTTATATAGCTCGCTAAACAGACCCACTGACAGTTTACATGTTTGTACTCCATACTGGAAACTGTGTTAAAAACATTCGTTTTGTAACACTGGTATGTTTGGTAACAGGATGTGGCGTAACTTCCTCTCTTCACTTCACTTAAACCAATCAACTTATTTTTATTTATACTTTTTTATACAGGATAAATTAATTTATTCCAAGTAATACACAAACAGTTAAACTCAACATTAAATAAACAAAAATACTTTAATAAACAAAATACTCAACAAATAAAACAAAAAAAAAAAAAAAAAAATATGACCGTGCGATGGGCGTAGTGTGCCGAGGACACTTGCTGCGTTCCCCCGTTGAACGGCGAGGCTGACCCTTTCAACAAAATATTCTCTACTTAAAGGGTCATCCGTAACCAAGCAGAGTTTTTCCCCAAGCTCAAGAGAGAACGCCAGAGTCTCCTCAGATTACGGAGTACGGACCCATCGTTTTGACTGCAAATGGGATGAAGTGTATATGAATTAGCCCCAAAATCCTGAGATATCGCTTCAAAAATCCCGTAATCCCGTAATTGAAAGTCAAGTTTGTATTCTCTTAATCATGACGTCTAAACATGACACGTGACCCTACAGCCACTTGAAAGTTTTGTTGCCAATCATTTACTACACTGGTAAAACAGATAATAAATAACAGTATAAGTCGGTAGTAAATTTTAATGTATTAAATTTGGATAAATATCAAAAATATCATTAATTATTTCCTGTAATATTCCATAATAACAATGTGATAATATAGTAACCGTATTTATCATTGGACTGAGCCGATAGCATCTGTGCCACAAATAATTAAAAAACTTTTGTCTGCATTTTCATACAAAATTAACAATAGAGTGTGTTATTATTGTCAATAATACACATGTGTCACATTCATAATGTATGAATCATATTTTTATTCATATTTTTGTACATTTTGTTTATTATATTGTACAATCTTAACATCCTACCTACCTACATATGTCTTAGATTTACAATACCACAGAGAGCACGTTAATTAGTCAGTCCCGGTTCTACTAATACCAACTTATGGAATCGTTCATAAATTGTTATAAAAAATTACATCAGACCCTGTGGCGTGGGCCAAATTCTCCAAAAATGTTTTTTGGAATGCCCATCTCCAACATTGGAGGTCTAGGACTGTGTTCAAGGGGCGTGATGAAGATGGGACAAATAGTCAATCATCATCACAGCCTGGGGGCTATAATTATTTTAATGGTGTAGTTACGCAGTTATCAAACTTTTTGGCGGCGAAACTCTTGGACTTGTTTTTTTCTTTTTACTTTTTAATTATAGTTTTATTTTTACGGAGTTGAGTTTTTTTTTTTTTTATTATATATTTAGTGTCTCTGCTTAGAAGTCAGAAACGGACATAGGCTATATGACGTCATAATCTGACTACGACATGGACTACCATTGTCAGCCTATTAAAAAATTCTTGGAACCCAAGGTTGAATATGGCACATGGCCCTACAGCCACCTAAAAGGGTTTTCCGCTCACAATTAGGGATATTAAACGGGCGACACCGCCACAAATACCTAGTACAGACATAAACAAACTTATCAAATGCAATTCAATGTTTTGTTGGCTGCAAACTCGTCATAAAGAAGATAAGACGCGATAAGCTCTGTCTACCTACAAGAGTCTTTGTTAATAATATACATAGTTGTACACATGCAATGTTTTTTATACGTACGCGCATCATCGAAGTGATTTAATTTTAAAAGCTTACATAGCTCGCAGTATTTTTGTTAAAAAACAAGCTCGTAATTCCTAAATCAACAACAACACTCATGCAAAAAAGTATATTCTGTATAAAAGTAAAGTACAATCACGACCGTTTCCGTTTCGATGGTCAGAAACCTTGCTTCTAAAGCGGATTCACATTTAGCCAA
Source organism: Tinea semifulvella (assembly GCA_910589645.1). Lineage (NCBI taxonomy): Eukaryota > Metazoa > Arthropoda > Insecta > Lepidoptera > Tineidae > Tinea > Tinea semifulvella. Next base: position 5,527,109 of record OU342596.1, read on the forward strand.
CTTTACTGATTGAAAAAATATTAAATTGTACGCCCATGGGGAAAATATGTGTACCTACCTAATTCATAACCTCATCGTATAAAAAGCAATAGTTATAAGGAAATATATAAATTTGTTTTTGTGGTGCCAATGCAAACGAACTTATTATACTTTATGCTGCAAAAAAGGTCTGTCAAGGGCACTTACATCTGCTCACGGGAAATAGTACAAGCATATGCGAATATCCCCTGCATCCTCGAACCATCGGGGATAGTTAGGTCTGATGGTAGGCGTTCGGATGTCGTTGATTCCATACAAACGAGGCTGTGAACTGGTTTGGGATGCCACATGTGTTGACACACTCTGTACGTCACATGTGACATCCAGCCATAAGAAACCCGGGCCACTGCAGAGTTAGCGCCTTAAACGCAACAAGTACTTCTAAAATGTGTTAGATGTTAATTGGTTGCCTCCGTAGTCTAGTGGTAACAAACGTTGCCGTGAAAACTCGGGAGGTCGTGGGTTCGATTCCCATCGGGGGCAAGTTGTACATTGTATAATTTGTCTCGGTCTGGGTGTTTATATGTATAATACGTATATATTTACAAAAAAAAAAGTATAATATGTAGTTTATCAACCATTTAGTAACACAAGCCTCGTAGCTTACCACGGAAATTGGATGGCGCTGTGTAACCTGTCAGGAAATATTTATTATTTATTATTATTTATTCTGTGAATCCGCTTATTTACCACCCCGAAAGGAAAACGGTCGTGACGATACTTTACTTTTTTCCTATCTTCTATATAGGAATGGTATTATTTATTTATTTATTTTTATTTCAAAACTTTATGCACTAGCTACACAGGCGGACTTAATGCCGCTAGGCATTCTTACTAGTCAACCTTAGGGACAATTTAGAGCATTTGTTATGTGAGGCAGATTATATCCGAAATTAGATTTTTGAGCCCGCAACCAATTAACTGCGCCTGAAATTTTGTTGTATTTTGTAAACGATGTGTATTTTGTTACTAGATTATCATACGATACATAATCAGGTTCTAAACGTTACACAATTTTTTTTTTTGCGAAGTTTGTACGAGATAACAATGGCGGACATGTTGAATGAATTGAATGAATTTATTGAATTAAAGAATGAATGACAACTCATTATGTTCAAACTACAGACATTAAATTTAGTACCCCCTACCGTCTACTAGGCGGCGCGACTTTCTAAAAGAACCGAAATTTGTCAATTCCTTGTTCTAAATTTCCACCCTGTGACTCCATGATCGGTTTGTTTGCTAGGATTGAGAATACCACAGCATAAATAATTTGGTTTTTTTTTTATTTCAGGGCACAAATCAGTGAGCCTATAACAATTGAACTATCGCGAGGGGATGTCCTATACACCCCTCCGGCTCCTAGCAGCGGGTTGATCCTTGCATTCATCCTGAACATCCTCAAGGGATACGACTTTACCCCCGATAGTATCAGCACTACAGATGAGATGATCTTGACGTACCACAGGATGATAGAGGCCTTCAAGTACGCTTATGGAGTCCGAACAGCAATGGGTGATGGAGATTTTCTAGATTTAAATGAGGTAACTTTAATAAATTAAATTTAGCGGATATATAATGAGATAATATAATGTTGTGGGTAAAAGAGGCCCTGGCAGACCAAGACTCACATATTACGACCAAATTAATAAAACAATAGCTTAAGGTGCGTTGAAATCGAAACAAAAGGGCATGTATGAAGTGGTTGATGAATGTCGAAGAAGCGAAAGAGGTATGCCGTGGCGCTCAATTGTCTCTGCCTACCCCGCAAGGGATTTGACGTGAAGGTTCAAAATTTAAAATTCCTTATTGTATAGATTGCTTATTCTAATTACAGTTGTATGTACATGTCATGATGATGCAATCTGCCCATATTATGGGCATACAATATGCTTATGTCAATAGATAGTTATTTACAATATTTATTTGCATATAGTTTATATTTAATATTGTTCTTGTCAATTCATTGGAATACAATGTTTATGTCCAAATTTGCATGCTAAAAAATCTTTTATTGAGTAAAAACAGTTGTCAATAAGATTTTTCTTTAACTCAATAGTAAAACGTTTTATAGGTAACTCTTGTATCTCTCTTATATGATATGTATGTATGTATGTATGATATATTCCAAGCAGATCACCGGTGGATGCCTTAAGCTGTCAATAAATAAATAATAAATAAATAAATATTTTCAGACAGGTCACACAGCACCATCTAATTTCCGTGGTAAGCTACGAGGCTTGTGTTACGGAAACTAGATGGTTGATAAACTACATATTATACTTTTTTTTTTGTAAATATATACATATTATACATATAAACACCCAGACCGAGACAAATTATACAATGTACAACTTGCCTCCGGTGGGAATCGAACCCACGACCTCCCGAGTTCACGGCAACGTTTGTTACCACTAGACCACGGAGGCGGTCAAATATAAACGAATATATTTCTAGAGGCGTCGAGAATCTGATATTTATTTTATATTTGTACATAAATCTTGTTTGGAATATCATTGATTTTATTTTTGTCTTTTAGTTACAAACAAAGCTCCTATCAGCTGAGTACGGGGAATCTATTCGTCTCAAAATCAATGATACTATGACCAGTAATGAAACACAACACTATGGTGTGGAGAACTACGTGAAAGATGATGCTGGGACCGCTCACATATCCATCATAGCTCCCAGTGGAGATGCAGTCTCCGTCACAAGCTCTGTTAACTTTTAGTAAGTTACTTTGATTATTTTTTTGACAAGATTTTTATTTTATTTTAAATACTTTATTGCACTAAAATTGTACATAGGCGGGCTTAATGGCCAGGCATTTTCTAACAACCAACCTTTGGGAGTGTGGAGAAACTATGTATGGGTGCAAATTTATTATTATAAACTACATCCTAATAATACATATAAGAATAAATAAATACATGAATACATACATATAACTATAAAATGCTAAAAATAAGCCTACACACTAATAAACAGTAAATGATAAATTTTAAAAATATAAATTAACACAAATATAAAATGTAATATTCATTTAAGAAACACTGTTTTGCTTGTTTAGAAAGTAGGTGGTAAGTAAACGTTTAAAAATATGAACAGAGGGAGCTTGTCTGATTGTCAGTGGGAGCCTGTTCCATTGGCGAGCGGATGACACAGTGAACGAATCTGAATATCTGCTGGAACTATGAGACGGGATAATGAGTTGATTATTCTGAGAAGATCAACTATTTATGACCAGACAGAACACTATAGTGTGTAGAAATAGCTCACATATCCATCATAGCTCCCAACTACAAATATTTTGCATGATCTTAGCAAATAAATATCATCTTTAGAAATAGACAAACTTTTGCTATTAAAAGTGCTAAATAGGAGTAGTATTTCTTGTTCTGAAAGGATGAATATTGGAACGCAATAAGACATTATAATTATTATACAAATAATTTTTTATTATAATTTAAATGCGCTTTATATTAAATTTTCTCATCATTGACGTAGTAAAGTGATAAATAATTGTTCAATAATATTTACCTTCTTACTTTGTTGGGTGTTGATAAGAAATTTGATTCGAACAGGGTCAGTGACGTCATATTTTAAGATTATAATACGACGGATTAAGTAGCCTTCTTAATAGGTCCTAGTTTATTTTCTACAAATGGTAAAAAACATACCGTGGTGGTACAGTTCTGTTCTTGGTCGAAAAATATTTGTTTACGTCATAATAATACATGTTATATCAAAATCAAGTAAGGTACTTAAATACCTATTGTAATTGTTAGTCGAAAAAGGGGTTATATTTTTACAGTGAAAATCAATTTTACTCTACGAGTACCAACGACTATATGTGACTATAGTCGCAGTTTAGATACCAGCATTTGTGGTTTTCTTGCGCGTATATATACTAAACTACCAAATATACCTGCAGCCCTATTCTGTTACTTAGGCGCAAACGTATAATAATGTATAATAAACTCGTATATATGTTAAAACTACGCTATTAAAGTTGATATTTGCACGGCCGCTTTCAAGGTCGTGAGCTAATAGAGTTGAGATTTGAATAATATTTTGTTTTTATGACGCAACCTCTGACGTTCCTCTTCGACAAGAGAACCTCGTGTCAGATATTTTTCGTAAGTAAATGTTGACAAAACTAATCTTTATAAAATTTCAATTTATATACAGGGAATATTTTAGAAATTTACTTTCTTTAAATAACAAGTTAGATGGCGCTATTATCGCTATTCATAAGAGTAACATTTATCGTTTTCCATAATTATGTATATTGTAGCACATTATTAAACCAATCTTTAACAAACAATAACTATAGTAAAGCAATGAACTAGCACTTAACATGTATGTGTAAAAGCGCGGGAAAGACTCTCTCACTCGGGAACCCATTACTTTTTGTTTTTTAAGTGTCTTTAAAGGACATTTTACATAATATATGTTAATAAACAGAGTTCATAACCGAGTTGGGATCATCAAATTCCAAGTGTTTTGCATTATTATTCACAACGTAGCACATTATTAAACAAAATAACACCACTTTTGACTAACAATAGCCAGAGTAAACTAATTTACAAAACAAAAAACTTGGACTTGACATGTCCGTGCAAAATGGCGCGAAGAACACCTGAACCCATTACTTTTTTTTTTTTTAAGGACATGGTACAGAATACATAAGTCTCAAACAATTCCCATTACTAATGAATGATAACTATAGAAATTCCTTTATTATGGATCAAAAGGCAGAGATAACAAAGCCAATACAGCTTAACTTAACATGTATTATTTTAGTTTTGGCGCGGGTTTCTCAACAATAAACACGGGTGTTATAATGAACAATGTGATGGATGACTTCTCTTCACCCGGTTTTGTGAACTACTTCGGTTTGGAGCCATCTCCAGCTAACTTCATTGCGCCAGGAAAGAGGCCATTGTCTTCAATGGACCCGGCTATTATAGTCGACGCGTATGGAAACGCTAAAATGGTGATTGGAGCTTCTGGAGGCACCAAAATTACAACTGCAGTTGCTCTTGTAAGTATAAATGATTTAGTTTTTATTAAAAACCGGTGAATACGCAGTATATTTATATATCACTTAGACATGATTAGGATCATTATACCTACCTATTAAATGATTTATTTTTTACTGTTTTCTTTTATAACAGGATTTAATGCAATAACAAGTGTTGCACTGAACGTTTGCTATAAATCTAATAAAAACGCTACTCAAATGCCTGTCAAAGCGAAATTCAGTAAACCAAAAGGGCTTACAGCGCCAATCCGAACACGGCCTTAGACGCGGAGGTATCGGTTTCAGTTCCTAGTCGAGAACACAAAACAGATATTTTATTTATTTATGACATTTCTCAAGTCGTACTGGAGCTGGAGACATGAATGAGTACTCAAAAAAAGCGTTTATTCCGACTGCTTATTTATGTTAAAAATGTTTTAGGCAATTGCAAGAAAGCTGTGGTTTGGACAAGACGTGAAGCAGATTGTGGACGAAGCCAGATTTCATCATCAAATATTCCCAATGACGGTCCAATACGAGTACGGAATAATTGAGGTAAAACCCGGCTTTTTTTCTAATATTCATGCATTGGATTCAAATCCTTCAGCCGTTATAGCCCTATTTTTTTAATTCCTATAACGGGAAGGCATAGGGGACCGTCTAATTCAGCCTAATTTAAAGTTTATAAGAAATTCAACCTTCTTAGTACCTAGTAGTTAACTACATTTTTTCTAATATTAACCGAAGCCAATTTATAATATTTTACTGGCTCTAAATTAAATTAAATTATTCTAGGATATACTAACGGGTCTAAGAGGCAAAGGTCACGGTCTGGAGCGGTACCAAGGCAGAGGATCAGTGCTATGCGTTCTCTACAGGAACAAGACAGCGATATACGCAAATGCTGACTTCAGAAAGGGAGGGAATGTGGTTGGAGTAGATTAAGATGTTTAATTTTAATAAAAATGATAATATGACTTTATTAATAGTGGTTCGTTTCTCTTAAATTTTTAAAATGATTTTTTCTTTCTTTCTCGCTTTAGACTGGATTTTTTTATGGGATATTAATAATTGAGCTGAGTAATACTAAAAATAAATAAATGTACCTACAATATCTGTAACCTAATATTGTAACAGAATAGTAAGTACGTTGCATAATTATCTATAGCATCACATAATTAGTCCAACGTAAGACTATAGGTACACAGTCACCCCGTATCTTCACGCTATCAAGGTTAAGCGCTTATAGAGTTAGAATTGAATTCATTACAGCCCCTAGAACACAGAGTTCTAAACCTTCACTGTTGGAGGTGGGTAATCTAGAAAATTCTTGGCAAGTCTCTGATGTCAATTTTTAATGACCTATTCCACAAGTTGGTATTAGTGGAACCGGGGCTTAACGTGCTCTCCGACGCACGAGAACGAAAATTGATTTTTCTATTGGTACATGCCGGGGTTCGAACTAACCTTTTTATGACGTTAAGAAAAGCGTTCTTACAACAAGCCACCACCCTAAATGGGTGTATCACTAACTTTTTATCACGATAGATGGCGCATAATAGATAAAATAAATAAAATAAAATAAAACTAATATAACTGTCAGTTGCAAAGAAAACATGTATTTTTATTACGAAATTTATTATTTTCCGGATATTATGCCGAAGTGAGCAGCTTCTTTTAAGTGTACAAATCGAGATTTCTAAGTGAAATCAAAGATATGGTGATCTCAAAATTGCCGTTCTAATAATAAAACCATTTTTATTTTTAAAGACGGTGTTCGCTTTCCTAATTAGAAAGGTTAAGGTAGGTAACGTTAATTAAAAAAAAAAAATTCTGTTATAAAAATTAAAAATACTACAAAATCATTTTTAAAATGATGCGATATATACAAAATAATAGATGTTTGATGATGTTATTTATAACGGATCAGGCACGAATTGCTATCATGCCCAGTCAAGCCGTCATAGTGTTATATGTCAATGGTGAGTTCCAGTTGCTAACATTCATGGACCTAGCGAGCCACTTACCATCAGGTGGGAGCAAGGTATCATGTCGTGATATTAAAAAATGAAAAATAAAATATTGTGTGTTTTCCTGTCTAAAGTGAGAAATAAATTACTGTGAAAAACGAACTCCAAATATGTGTTTGATGGTATCAACTATAAATGTTAGCGGATTTCCTACAAATGTATTTTTTTACAAAAGACTGAAATAGCATATTCTTCTTTCAAGTCTTTTTTAAAAAAATATTAACGCTTGTGCTTCCCTCCTGCTCGCACAATGCAAAATTTTAAATATTATTCAATTCTTTCTGAAAGAGCTTTTTGAAGCACAAGCCTTAAACAAACAGTCTTAAGTAAAACATACAAGTTAAGCATTATTGTTCACATATTTTTTAAGCTTCCCTGAGCCCTATTCTGTTCCTTAGTCGCAAACGTTAGATTGTCAAAATAGTGAATTCTGTTATTTACTTTCACTTTTAGCCCGAGATTCGATCATAGCCGACCTTACGTCAAAATAGCGTTTACTACTATTTCAAAGGTTGCAACTTCAAAATAACATTTATTTATTTTGATTGAAGTAATATACAAACAGTATAAAATAATTACAATATAAATTAAAACTACTTAAAAGTAAAAATTAAAATAAATATAAACTAAACCTAATAAAAAATAAACTATAAGTAAAAAATGTCCTCTAGAGACGACCCTTCAGTGATAGTCCCCAGAAGACTGGCAACATTTCCCCTCTGTATAGCTAAGCTAATACGTTGGCAGAAATAATTGCCAGCCTTCCTGTCTCCAGACTTTTCCGTTAGCCGTTTGGACAACTCCTTGGCCAGACGCTTGGCTGAGTGTCCCCATGGGCCCATCGTCTCGACCCCAAACGGCGCAAATTCGTAACCTGTACTGAGGTTGGCGTATTTGCGCAGCTTGAGGTTCTCAGCAGAAACCGCCGCACTTCCCGCGCTTGACGAGGTCGCCTGGATGTGTGATGGGGCTAATGTGTCTACACATGTCGCATCCCACACCAGAGACCTGCCAAGTTTCCACGGCCCAACGGTCATGCCGTCGGGTCTTTTGCCATCGCTCCGCGCAATCCCAGAGGGTTCTAGGATCGCGGGTACTCCAGCAGTGACAAAAGCCCTTCGAATGATGTCGTTTAAAGCAGCGTGACGAGGAATGCGGCCAGCACTTCTAGCGCAAGAAAGCCCATGGTGTCCGAGATGTTCCACGGGCTCTCCACACCGACACTGGTGTGGGTGGACAGTCCGGGCTCCGAGACGAAGGCACACCGCCATTGTCAGTGTATTTCGATCAAGGAGTGTGCCAACCGATGCTGAGGGAAAAGCCTGCAACCAGAGACCCGACTCCCTAGTGGAAACGGCCATGAGGCGAGCCCGCTCTCTCGTGTTACTGGAAGATAAAATATCGTCCAGTACCAGTTTGCAGAGCGGCTCGTCCCATAGTCGTTGAAATTTTGTTAAATTTGGAACAGATTTATTGGGGCATGCTACTGACCAGGCATCTCTGGCATCTGACAAGTACGACGGCTCAACGGAACCCAAGGATGGGTTTGTGATTTTCCCGTAGAGCTCGACAGTACTATGTACAGACGACAGAAACGCTGGCAGTGCTACACTAGAAATTTTGCGAGTTCCCAGACCTCCGAACCGAATCGGTAGTGAAGCTTGGGCCCAAGTACGGTCATTCATGGGGCAATTTAGAATTTTAATTAGTGAATTTTGCAAAAGTTTATCTAGTAAAAGAAGTTCGTCCGGAAATTTCCAAAGTTGGGAGCAGCGGAGTACATAAGTAAATTTGGGTGCAAACAAACAAAATCGGATGATAAAAAGTGCCATGTGGGGTTGAATTTGGAATAAGCGTTCTGAAGTTGAGTTAAATTTATTTAATTGTTCCTGAACGTAAATTTGGATCGATTCATCTAGGATTGGTGATCCTAGAAGTCGAAGGGTTTCATTGTTTAAAATTTTAATATTGGGTGCCAGACTGTTGAAAAGAGAAATAATTTCGGATTGTTTACCAGATGTTAGTAAATTTGAAATATACAGTTCACATTTCGAGAAATTTAGTTCTAAACCGATTGTGCCAAAATCTTTTATAAGTTTTTGAAGGTCGCCGAGAACCGTATCCACATTTCCTCCAATCGTGCCATCATCAAGATACCATATGTTAAATTTTGAATTTAGGCTGCTTATTATCTTATGAATTGCCAAACTGAAGATGGCAGGGCCGAGTGGATCGCCCTGTTGGCAACCGACTGCCGAAAGTAAAGTATTGTTTTTGTAAATTAATTTTGAAGGTGTACTATAGTTTTGCCAAAGATAACTGTAAATTTCTGGGGTGTGTTGTTTTATTTGTTCCAACATGGCACCTCTATCAACCGAGTTAAAGGCGTTTTTGACGTCCACCTTTAACAGCACATCTCCCCCGTGATTCACTACAAAGCTCCGAGCAGCGTGGACAGCAGCTTCACAGCCACCCTTGGAGCCAAACCCCACTTGTAATGGTTGAAATTTAGAGGTAAGGGTGGGTAATACCTTCTTACTGCAGATTTTGGATACTATACGGCGCAAAGTGCAGCCGACGGCAATCGGCCTAATACCACCATCTTTTTTTTCAAGTGCGCATATGTTTGCGCCGTATAGTATGTCGGTAATGCTAATGGATACTTTACCAGACAACATAATGTTTACAAGTGAGGTCAGAGCAGCAAGTAGAGGTTCAGCGGCGTCACCTGCTGTCCCGCTGATCAGGTCCTTGTAGTGTTGTGGCGTGAGACCATCAAGGCCACCCGCCGATCCGTTTTTGAAGGACAAAATGGCATTTTGCACTTCTGTGGACGTTATTTGAAGGCAAGGCTCATTTTGTCCAGGTGGATCGGGGAGAAGAAGTGTTGCCGCAGGTGGAGGGTGTTTTCTCTGAAGGGCAGCCAAAGTTTCTGAGGAGTCGGGAGCGATAACATCATTAGAGAAAAGAAGGTCAGCAGCTCCCTTTAAGTCACCGTCATTCATTTTAGTCTCAATTTTTTTAAATCTAATATTATTTGTATGGTGTTTCAAAGGGGGTGGGGCGATGATGTCTTCTAACTCTGACATTTGGGTACAGTTCTCCTTGATTTTTTGTGTCAGGGAACTGTGACCCTCTCCTCTCTTGACATATAGAGTCCGGTATGCAAAAGTGAGCAAAAGTTCCCAGCATTTTTTAGAATTTTCATTTACTACATTATTGATTAATTTTGTCAGCGACTTAGCAACTGTAATCCGTGCGCCACGCGGAATTCTTTTTATTAATGGTAATGAATTTTTGTAACGGCCTAAAACTTGACTAAAATCTAATTGGTCCGAGAGGGTATTCGAGGAAGCTTCAATAGAATTTTGTTTGTGTGCTTTGCCAATATGTATTTTTAAACCCCTGCTTCCTCGAAAAAAACGGGGCTTTGAACACTGCTCACATCTTACATACAATGAAGTGTCGCTGGACTGGCTGGGGACATCACTCGATGCGGGTAATACATCTAGGGACATATAAAACTACTTATAAAAAATAATAATTTAAAACTTGGATAATAAAAAATGGTGATACACAAAATTTAAAATTAATGTCCGTTCTTTTAATCACTAATAATTGTTGCCTTACATAATTTTTGCACCTACAGAAACAGAATATTTCTGCTGGCCAGCGTGTCATTGTGCATCATCCAGTCGCAGATCCGAGACAACAAAGACCATTATTCTCCTCCATACTTGATGGACGTGTGGTGGATCCAAAGATTGTAGCGTAGTAAACTGAATTTTTTTTCAAAACAAAATCTTGGCTAAAATGATAGACGAATAATTTTCACTGTTTTGCACTGACTAAGAACAAATTTCACCGGTTTTACATAAAATATTATTATTATTGTAACAGCACTTTTTATTTACTTGTTATTATATATGAATAACTTGTTTTATTAATTATTTAATGTATAAAAATTAAAAATTGTATGTTTTGTGTTTGACAGCTGACTTTTTTTTTTGAATTTATTTATTTTTATTTTAAATTCTTTATTGCACCAAAACTTAAAATTAGGTACATAGGCGAGTTTAATGCCTGTTAGGAATTCTCTGACAACTAACCTTTGGGATGGTGAGAGATTATGTGCAGGGTGCAACAATCCAATAATATTAGTCTAATTTATAAATACACTACATACCAAGAAATTACATAAACTACATGCAAGTATTATAAACATATATATCCATAACAATTAACAACATTTATATTAATGGGGTGTATCAGGCAAAGCTTTTTGTAGATGTCGCTAGCGGCAATGGTACCCCGTGTAAAACATCGCATCATTTTAAAATCCTTTTGTAGTTTTTTATTTTTATTACAGATTTTTTTTTTTTAAATTAACGTTACCTACCTTAAACGACTAATTAAGAAAGCAAACACCATCTAAAAAAAAAAGTTTTATCATTAGAATGGCAATTTTGAGATCACCATATCCTTTGATTTCGCTTAGAAATCTCGATTTGTACACTTTAAACTTGCTGACTTCGGCATAATATTCAGAAAATAATAAATTTCGTAATAAAATTTGTTGACCTACGTAATTATTTCTCTCTTTATTTCGCCTCTCGGCTGTGAGCGAAATCAATTAATAATATCACTAGAATTTAGGTATTTATCACGATGGGCGGTCTTATTCACCATGCAGTAGTGTTTTGTTTGTCGGATATGATTTTTATCTTTAAAAAAAAAATAACTTAAAAAATTACAAATAGAGGTTGTACCAATGACACCTGAAACCTAAAAAAAATATTTGCTCTTTTGACAATGGGGTGTGTCACTAACTTGTTATCACGATAGATGGCGCATGATAGATGGTACCTAATACAACTGTCAGTTGCATAGAAAACTTGTATTTTTATTACGAAATTTATTATTTTCTGGATATTATGCGAAAGCCAAGATATGGTGATGTCGAAATTGTCGTTCTATTAATTCAACCCTTTTTTTATTTTAAAGACGGTGTTCGCTTACTTAATTCGACTTTTAAGGTACCTACCTTAACGTTACCTAACGTTAAGTTAAAATACATTTTTCTGTTTCATAAATGTAAAACTACAAATAAATTTAAAAAATGATCTGTCATAGGTGTAAACAAGGTACCAGTGCCGCTAGCGACATCTACAAAAAGCTTTGCCTGATACACCCCATTACACGCGGCATAGTAAAAATAACATTAGTCCTATCAATAAAAGCAAGGAACAAACTATTTATTACCATTGTATAATTAGCCCAAAATTAATGATGTCATTTATGTCTAGGTTTTGTAATACTACAATTTAAGCTAAGATTGTTAAGTTCGAGCTTGTTTGCTAGCTTTAAATGAGGTCACAAATAAAACTCAAAATTTAAATTGTAAATCAATTTTATTGTATAGTGGTTATGTATTATTACTTCTATGCATAAAAAGACAAATAAATCACTACATTTATTTTTTTAATTAAATGTTTTTTTTTATTTAGTAAAGCTATGGTTATGCATATGGCCAAGCTATATCGTACGTAATTTCTAAAGCTGTATTTACACTAAATTAAATTTGGCTGTTTTTTTATTAGCAAATCAAATACTACTACATATGCATATGGCCAAGCCTTGCGTAATTTCTAAGGTTGTAGTCACACTAAATGAAAGGATCCTTTTTTGTCCATACGACGCGGGCCAAAAGTTGTACTTCAGAAATTATTAGTGATTACACAAGCCAACAGTGGTGTGTGGACGGAGGGGGCGCGCGGTGCCGTGAGTTGTAAGCTGTCGGGATCTTATAATAGGGCTGACATATAAACATATGATGTCCAAAGCCCTAATAAAAATAAGAAAAAAAAACTTCGAACCTTAGATTAATGACATTAATAATAAAAATACAAATTTACATCAAAAATTGCATTTATTACTATATGCCATCTTAATGCCAATCCCACTGGCCTTGGTAGCTCTTCTTCTATCGTTTCTAGTGAAACCGCTCCCCTTGGTCTTCGCTATTCGATTCCTAGCGAATTGGACATTTATGAACAAAAAAACGCAACTAGTGCTCTAGTCACTAGAGAAAAAAAACGTAGGATTAAAAAAACTAAACCTATTTTTTTTTATTCGTTGTTTTTTTCCGTATAATATTAATTAATAATTATATTCACGGTATACAACATTTGGCCCACAAAAAGGATCCTTTGGCTGTATAATTTTAACTTAAACCTTAAGTGACTTTTAGCTACAGTATTCTTAGTTAAGTTAGTAGCTAGGATAATATTCAGTTAGCACAAAATAACTCCGCATTTGCCGTTGTTTAAAAAAAAACCGGCCTGAGACAAAACAGTTGCTAGGCAACTTACTTATTTTATTTTTTTTAACGAATTTTGCTTAAAATGTATGAAAATCATAGAGCAACGCTAAGTCGAACGAATTTCAATGCGAAATAAAGTGAAAAAAGCGCTTAAAGCGACAAGTCAAATATAGTTACTATGGACGCCCGCTCTAATACAATGTTGTCCTTAAACTTTACTAAATCAAACTATTATTAACGACGACATTAAACTTTTACCGCATAGTCAGTTTAAAGAGACGTTGACTAAAGTTCTAATTGAAAAATCACATTATTCTGTGCAAGAATTTTTAAATGACCCAAATTGACATCTAAATATTAATTTTAATTTGACCACAACCAGAATTAGATGCAATTTTTTTTTACTGTGAATTAACATTTTATTTTATTTTTTTGTGTAGTGTAATAATATAGTTATATGTATCTTTACAATATACATATATATACAATATTTGTACGCCTCATGGCAGAATACAGCTGCACTTTTATAAACTAGGTTAATATATTAACTAGATTACCTGTGTTGAAACAAATAAATGATTTGATTTGATTTGATTAAACAACTGAGAATAGGGAATAATATCTATTATAGTATTATTAATTTAAGGTGCGATTTTTAAGATCATAGTTAAGAAATTATTGTGATACCTACAACAGTTTAGTAATTAACTATTCGATGGTATTTCACTAAACCAGGGCTATTTTTTATTCTCTAGTCTGTAGGCGGGTTTACAAATTGCGGACCAATAATAGTAGTTTATGAAACTGTTGCATAATAAGGGGTAGTGTGTGTTTAAAAACAGAGCCGTAGCTGTAGGCGAGGTTTTTAATAGTATCACCCGAGTGATTTAATACCTACTTATGCGCAGTTTCATACACTAATTTATCTGCCGAAATCTACTCTCATACATTGGGATTGAACCTACTAAATAAAAGATAAAAGTTAAAAGAGTAAGAATTTTAAGCAAGAATAAAAAATATCACACGAAATACAACAAAGAGTATTGAATGGCGCCAATTTTTTTTTTTTAAATGACAGAATACATAAGTCCTAAACAATGAAATGGCGCCAAAACCTAGCTTATGATACAAGTAAAAATTGGAATCAAAACTTTTTTGTAATGGAACCTTTGCCTTAAAAAAAATAAGTGTTATATAATATGTATGATTCTATTTTTAAAATAAAATATAACATTATTTTGTTAGAGAAAAAGTGTTATAGTGTGATTATATTTAAAAATTTTAGCAGTATGTTTATAAAGTATGTCAATATAAATTTGTTTTGAAGTTTGTAATTCGCATATTACGATATGAGAGTAGATAAATTTTTTTACCGTTGCATATTTCCCGCCCGGCGATGTTGAGCTTGACAACTGCGTGCCTCGTACCACGATACTTAGTACGCGCGGCGATAAGCGACGCCCGTCATACAGTTTACGATAATTAAGCGACTGTCGCTATTCCGAGACGTTATCATAATATTTAACTCTTGGCGAAGTAGTCACTTTGCCGGGTACATTTTGATACTGGCTTAAACCAAGTTTGAAGAAACATCTTTGGATTGTTTTGTAAGTAACATATCAATATATATTATAATTAGCTTTGACTCAGTATTTTTTTTGGGACAGTAAATCATTTTGCCCAATCTTGATCTAGCTAGTCTCTTTTTTATACTAGCACAAATGTAAGCAACTGGAATCAGGCACTCATAACTGACATCAGGGCATGACGACAATTCGAGCCTGATCCCGAAACGTGAGGATAAACTTTACTGAGTTTATCAGCACGAACGGTGGATACTTCCCCGCCCCGGCAGACTGGGCAAATTACCACCATCAGTCCGCCTACCACCTATTTGTTGTTGTCGTTGAAAGTATGTGCCATTTGCAATGATGTCAAATGCCATTTTTTATTTTCAATGAGAACTAATATAGTAAAGCTTGCCATGATATTATATAAAAATAACAGCGCTTGAAACAATACCTACTGATCTTGAGTCTTGCAAGACACTTGCTCAGTATTTTTTTTTTCCTAATAATGCTAAAAATGGTTCTTCCTCCATTTTACGTCGTCGTCGTTTATATTGCGTATGTATCTTGTATGTCTCGAATCAAATCGAACCCTTATTACACTGTCCCCCATGAAATACCTTCAAAAGTCTTGGAAGTGTCTTGCTTTGGGCAAAACCATCAACTGAACCAGATTATATGTGTGAATAAACTAAAAAAATATGTTAAAACTTGACTCATAGGCAAGGCCTTTATAAGATAATTTTATTAGTGACAAAAAATCCTGGTAGATGCACAAATATTTAATTAAATAATAATTCTTTGTACACCTTTTAATGATGGTGTATGTTTGTATTTAGGTCAAATATTAAACTGATAAGAAGCAAAACACGTTTTTTTTTCATTTAGATTAAATCAAAAGTGAAATAATCCATACTTAAATGCAGTAACTTAAATCATATCTCCACTAAAAATTTAGTCACGACTCAGTAGTCCTTTAGCTAAGGTCTTTAGTTCCTTTTACCCCAGTGTTTTTCTTACTTATCACTTGTATTATTTCTGCACAAACTAATTTAATGAATAATGAAATCAAATGTGAAATAATCCAAGTAGTATTCAAGTAACTTTGAACATATCTCCACTAACAATTATTGTTACGACTCAAGTCTTTTAGCTAAGGTCTTTAGTTCCTTTTACCCCAGTGTTTTTCTTACTCCAGACCTTATCACTTGTATTATTTCTGCACAAACTAATTTAATGAATAATGAAATCAAATGTGAAATAATCCAAGTAGTATTTAAGTAACTTTGAACATATATCTACTAACAATTATTGTTACGACTTAATAGTCCTTTAGCTAAGGTCTTTAGTTCCTTTTACCCCAGTGTTTTTCTTACTTATCACTTGTATTATTTCTGCACAAATTAATTTAATTAATAATGAAATCAAATGTAAAATAATCCAAGTAGTATTCAAGTAACTTTGAACATATATCTACTAACAATTATTGTTACGACTTAATAGTCCTTTAGCTAAGGTCTTTAGTTCCTCTACCCTCAGTGTTTCTCTTACTCCACCTGACCCTACCACTTGTATTATTTCTGCACAAACAAATTTGGTTAACAACAAGGCCAACATTAAGTAATAATTAAATTGTTACTTAAATCACTTCTCTTATTAACTAGCAATACCTAACTTTTTATTATTAACGGAGGCACCGTGGTCTAGCGGTTAAGTCCGAGGATTTAGGCTCTAAAGGCAAATTGTTACCATTCTGCCAATTATAATGTTAAGTGCTGTATGGTTTACCTAATAACATAAAATAAAAATAAATAAAATAAAATAAATAGACTTGGAGGTACCGGGTTCGATTCCTGGTCGGGACACAAAAATATTTATTAATGTAAATTTAATTTATTTGTGATATTTTTCGAGTTTGGTACGCAGGAGTCATCTTGTCATGATTGGCCTATAGTAAAGTTGGCTAAATGTGAATTCGCTTATTTATAAGCGTCGTTTCTGACCACCCCGAAAGGGAAACGGTCGTCATGATACTTTTTAATACTTAACTATGTATTTAGCCAAGCTTAGGATATTAGGCCCATCATCAAGTGGCATCTAGCAAACCATGATCGTGAAATACCAGCAAATAAACCCTGTACCTCCGAGGCTAAATTCACGAACCGCTAGACCACGGAGACAGTTTTGAGCTATATTCCAATATTTCCGATTAAATAGAATGTAATTTTTTAGCAATTATATTGGCTACATTCTACTATAAACATTTAGCCCTAAGGACTTATTAACTACAATTATTAGTTAGATATCTTAATTATATTAAAATAAAAAAATGTGATTCGAAATTGTCACAATAAATAATTATTTAGGAGTTTTTATAAAAAATAAATAATAACAATTATACAAAATAACTAATGTTTTATTTCGTTTTTCATTACAGTCCCTAGACCAGTGTCCTAAACATCCACTGTTGGGAGATGGGCTACAATTTTCTTCAGTTTGACAGTACTATTTCCTCGAGCTAAGTGTCGAGGCGTCCCTCTATTTGACAGCTGGCAGGAATGGTTGAGTGGACTGTTGAAGAATATTAGTTTATGAAACTGTTGCATAATAAGGGGTATTATACACGAGTGTTATAATACCTAGTTATGTGCAGTTTCATACACTAATTTATCTACTCTCATACATTGGGATTGAACCTACTAAATAAAAGATAAAAGAGTAAGAAATAGTTTATTGCTCTAATTAAAACAAGTTTTACGGTTTACTATCGCGTTTATTTCAAATTGTTTACTGATCCGACGTTTCGGCAGCTTTCCAGTTATCCCGGGGGCCACGATAGTAAACAACAACAAATCGTATTGAAAGGCGCCAATTTTTTTTTTTTTTTAAATGTATTCATAAGTCCTAAACAATGAAATGGCGCAAAAACCTAGCTTATGATACAAGTAAAAATTGGAATCAAAACTTTTTTGTAATGGAACCTTTGCCTTAAAAAAAATAAGTGTTATATAATATGTATGATTCTATTTTTTAAATGAAATATAACATTATTTTGTTAGAGAAAAAGTGTTATAATGTGATTCTATTTTTAAATTTCAGCAGTATGTTTATAAAGTATGTCAATATAAATTCGTTTTGAAGTTTGTAATTCGCATTTTTCGATATGAGAGTAGATAACGTTTTTATAAACTAGCAAGATATGTCACCTTGACTGATGGTGGCGTGCAAGGTCTATGAATGTTACCAACTGGACTCAAACACTCATGACTGACATCAATCCCCAATTACTATACCGGCTTGACTGGCAATTTGAGAGCTTGATTTATGAGACTGGGTTTATCAGCACGAAAGGTGGCTACTTCCCCGCCCCAGCAGACTGGGCAAATTACCACCATCAGTCCGCCTACTACTATTTGTTGTTCTTGTTGAAAGTATGTGCCATTTGCAATGATGTCAAATGCCATATTTTTATTTTAAGGAGAACTAATGTTGTAAGCTTGCCATGGTGATATTTATATAAAATAACACCGCTTGAAACAAGACTTACGTCTTAGAATACGAGAGTTAGACGTTAGAATATAACGATTCCATAATTTAGTTTTAGTGGAGAAACAAACAGGCTTAACGTGTCTCGAAACACAGGAATATTAAAAAGTAAATAATAATCCGTGATACCGTTGTTAATAAATGCAAATTACTTAAAAAATAACTATAAATATTAAGGTAACAATAATAAAATATAAAATAATATCACATTGAGATTAACAATATAAAATAACAAAATTATATGTAACACATGTATCTTACGGTACCTACACATGGCTGTATGGGCTAAATCCCTTTGCCTTCCCTTTCACCTCATTCATCACCCAACAGGAGCAGAGTAACAAAAAAAAGAGGGTTTCTTCGCGGAATTTTGCACGGTCATGTCAAGTGTAGATATTGTTAGTCAAAGTGGTGTTATTTTGTTTATTAATGTGAATATATCGCCGTTACTAAGTTAGTCATTTTTGCACTAAAATAATATGCACATTTGATTGCTTTATACTTAGCGTTTTCGGCTAAAACCGTTCGTTTAATTGCACTGGAAAAGCAGAAGTTTTTTTAACGAATGGTCTAAAAAGTGAATTTACTAAAAAAAAATGAGTTAGTTGGCTTTCGCTCTAACCCTAAAGAAAAAAAAAACCCTAAAAAAAAAAAAAAAGACCGCCTCCGTGTCTAGTGGTAACAAACGTTGCCGTGAACTCTTGGGTTCAATTCCCACCGGGGGCAAGTTGTACATTGTATAATTTGTCTCGGTCTGGGTGTTTATATGTATATATTTACCAAAAAAAAAAAGTGTAGTATGTAGTTTATCAACCATCTAGTTTCCGTAACACAAGCCTCGTAGCTTAGCACGGAAATTAGATGGCGCTGTGTGACCTGTATGGAAATATTTATTTATTATTATTTATATATATATAGGTTTGTCTTTAGTTTTTTTTACAAACGAGTATTGAGTATGTCTTTCGCATATATCGTCAATCCACGTCTTCAAACGCTTGGTTACTGCATTATTTTTAGACATACAGGAATCAGCATCGGACTGACAATAAATATTTGACAAATATATACGTTTACAATATGTATGTATTTGTTAGGATTCAGTATATGTATGTAGTGTATGTATTTATTTTGTATGTATGTAGTGTATTTTGACCGCCACCGTGGTCTAGTGGTAACAAACGTTGCCGTGAACTCGGGAGGCCGTGGGTTCGATTCTCACCGGGGGCAAGTTGTACATTGTATAATTTGTCTCGGTCTGGGTGTTTATATGTATAATATGTATATATTTACAAAAAAAGTATAATATGTAGTTTATCAACCATCTAGTTTCCGTAACTCAAGCCTCGTAGCTTACCACGGAAATTAGATGGCGCTGTGTCTGGAATTATTATTATTATTTATTTGTATGTAGTGTATGTATGTCCTAGTATGTAGTGTATGTAGTATATTCGTGAAATAAAGAATTTAATAATACTATTTCCTATACTGTCAGAGTGAATGCCATTGTTCTCGTTTTAAATTGTAAAGTTGCGTTCATATTAAATGCTCTCTGAAGATTTATTTTAGACTTTTTTGTGTGATGGTGTTAAAATTCGTTTAAAGTTTCAAGACATCTCTCATAGCTTCGACTTGGGTTGTCATTTTTGTGGCTCCGATAACGAATTGGGTGTCCACTCCACTGGTAATGACACTTCTGTGCAACTTGTGACACTCCTCGGCCGTGACACCGCCGATCACGAACAAAATCACTACCGGATTGTCCAGAGGATGCTTGTTAGGTCGCGTTTTCTGTCGTGGTAGGAGAATGCTGTAAATAAACGTATTTTCTATAAAAATAAGGTTGAAAACAGTAAAATAGTGTTGAAATAATAAGTACCGTTAAACGGGGGGAAACAGATTTACTTTGCGACTTGGCCACGGATTTTTTAATGTTTTGATCTGTTTGGTACAAGGTAATTCGTCGGCTATTTATGCAATCGTTCTGTTGGAATCAAATATTCCAGACTACTACTAGTAGACCACTACAATAAGTCAAATAAATATTATGATCTCACAGAAGAAATGATCAGGAACGTGTTCAAGCTTAGCTTTACGCAATTGGTGCGAGAGGAGTTCCAGCTAAATTTTGCACCACTTACTGAAAGAATTGGGCCTAAGTAGGTCTGCAGGAGATACATTTATGGAAAGAGCTGCCAAGACGGCATTAACGGAATCATACAGTATTTGGTTGGGTAAGGAGAGGAGGTAGAATGGCGGATGGTGAGCGTATTATTGCGCAATAAAATAAAAAAGAAGGCATTCTTTTTAAACCGGTTTATTGTCGGTCGCAAGCCTGAGACACTATTCTTCTCATCTCTTACCCACACACGATGGACCCGGTACCCGCAAATTGAGTCCAGACCGTCCACCCACACCAGTATCGGTGTGGAGAGCCCATGGAACATCTTGGACACCATAGGCTTTCTTGCGCTAGAAGTGCTGGCTTCTCGTCACGCTGCTCTTAACGACATCATCCGAACGGTATTTGTCACTGCTGGAGTACCCGCGATTCTAGAACCCTCTAGGATTGGCAAGAGACCCGATGACCGTTGGGCACATGTGTCGACACATTAGCCCCATCACACACCCAGGCGACTCAAAGCGCGGGAAGAGAACCTTAAGCTGCGGAAATACGCAAACCTCGGTACGGGTTACGAATTTGCGCCGTTTGGGGTCGAGACGATAGGCCCATGGGAACACTCAGCCAAGCGTCTGGCCAAGAAGTTGTCCAAATGGCTAATAGAAAAGCCTGGAGACAGGAAAGCTGGCAGTTACTTCTGCCAGCCTCGTTGGGATCTTCTCTGGAGGAGTTTTTCATCATGATGATAATAGTACAATAAATTTATTTATTTTAAAACTTTATTGCACTATGTACAAAGGCGGACTTAATGCCACTAGGCATTCTCTGACAGCCAAACCTTTAGGATATTTAGACAGGAAAGGTGGTAGATGCAATTAAAAATTAGGTTTAATTTAAATAAAACAGAAATATATTATATAAATATATACATACTAATATCTACATACAATTTACATACTAATACATAAATAAAACTACTTACATGATGAGGAGAGTGTGATAAAAAAAAGATTGAAAAGAAAGGTTAAGTTAGGTATTCAATTAGTTAAAAAGTGTTTGTATACCTGGTTTTTAAATATTGCACGATTGGGGGCTTCTCTGATATCGAATAAATCATAAGATTTATTACAATTTAGCACCTAATTTTTAATGAAAACTTAAATAAATAAAGTTACCTGATGGTCCTCATGAGCTCTCCCTTGAGTCCCTCATGTTTGTGATGCAAATCTTGCAATTTAGTTTTTTCCGGATCCACCATATCTTCCACCATTTGTTGGAAGACTCCACAGTACTCATGGCCCACACCAGATTCCGAAGGCTTGATAACAGATGTGTACCTGAAATAATTTAACAACCTTCATTAAAGAAGTGGAGTAGTTAATTTTCAAGCCGTCGTCGGTCCCGGTTCTACAAATACCAACTTGTGGAATCGTCAATGAATTGTCATTAAACATTGACATGACCCACGCCAACTCTTCTGACGTAGGCCAATTCTTCACCACCACGCTGTCTCCGTGGTCTGGCGGATAAAACCATAGAATTAGAGAAGGTACCGGGTTCGATTCCTGCAGCCCTATTCTGTTACTTAATCGCAAACGTTATTAGTGGATTTCGTTATTTCCGTCAGAGGTTGCGTCATAATTACATCATATTATTCAATTCTCAACTCTATAAACGCTCCTTGACAGCGGCCGTGCAAATATCAACTTTATTAGCGTGATATATATATATAGTTAACGGATTCCATTATATAACGTTTGCGCTTAAATAAAAGAATAGGTACTGGGACCGCTTAACATGCTCTCCGAGGCAAGGGAACTGTGGTGTTGGTAATCTATGTCAAATTATACAAAAAATTACAAAAGTATTTCTCATAAGTGCCTCCGTGGTCTAGCGGTTAAGTCCGTGGATTTAGACTCGGAGGTACCGGGTTCGACTCCTGGTCGGGATACAAAAATATTTATTAATGTGTATAAATACATTTAATTAATATTTAATTTATTTGTTATATTTCTCGAGTTTGGTACGCTGGAGACATCGACGAGCTTGCCACTTGTCATGATTGGCCTATAGTAAAGTTGGCTAAATGTGAATCCGCTTATTTATAAGCGTGGTTTCTGACCACCTCGAAAGCGAAACGGACGTGATGATACTTTTTTCTATTTCTCATTGATACATGCCGGGATTTGAACAGCGAACTTTTTTTTCTTTAAATTGGAAAGCGTTCTTACAGCATAATTTATAAAATACTTACTCAAACAAAAACTGCCGTATAAGCGCGACATCAGATAGTTTGGTTAGGACACCTTTAGCGATGACGTCACATTCTTCTGGCGTTACAATATGGCTGCCATCGTACATTTTAAACAGATCCTTGTGATCTTCAAATATGGCCACAGATATAGTTTCCATCAAATTGTCTTCGTGTTCCTTTGAAAATATTATTTCGCTTCCAGCCAAACTGAATACGTGGACCAGTAAAGCTAGTAAACGTTCCAATGTTAAATTACGATCTTTGCGAGTCTTTATTATGTGGCTAAGCTGAAATAATAAATATATTTCGTTTGTTAATAGGGAAACCTTATTGTTTGAGCCTTATCATATTTAAAAAAAAACTTTCGAGGTTGTCTATTAATTTTGTATATCGCCATACCCATCCTTTATCCCTCTCATATGCACTAGCGGAAGGGTGTACCTATCTCGCTCTAAAACCTGTGAAATCTTTCCGAACGCACCTTGCGCATGGGAAGAAAATGAAAATTAATGAATGCGACTCAGCTGTCAAAAGCGTCACAAAGAAATGTGTCAGGATCATTGCTTGCACAGAATTTGAAGAATAAACATCAACCGCTCGCAATTTCGAAATTGCGAGAAAAGAAGCCTGCCCGCGGCCAGCAGCAACCTGGCGACCCAAGAAAAGCCTAAGACCAACTGCAGTGAATACAAGTAAGTGCGTGTGAGCATCCAGCCCCTTCAGTGGACTGTACACCTTTATAATTTATTAATTTTGCTCTTTTTTCACGCCCGTCCACTTATTATGCTGCATGGAATTTATGAAAGAGCAACTATTTTTATATTATAATCTAGAATAAAAATTAAGTCCTACGAATATTTTATTTTAATTATTTAGTAATAAAATCTTAAGTTACGATGCAAAGAAGTTTTCCTAAAAATATCGCCACTCATACTGAACCTAATCAAGTAGGTAGCGAGAGGTCGACGATCGCGTGAACGTTGACTTACGTAAACTTCGTTCCGAGACGCGAATAGTAACCTAAGCACGCTTAAAGGTGTTCCGAGACGCGCTTAAACTGTTTTGCCAAAGCTATGTGACGTCACAAATGACATCATTTCTCGCGCTTACACTGCTCACGATATCGAGGTAGATTGCTCTGAGCGCTGTCACTTGTTTGTCATAATGTCCCGCGCCACTTAATATTAGGTTGTTTTTTAAATTATTTAATATTGTAATTCGTAATACTGTTTCTATATTACTTCTTAAACAAATCTATAATTAATATTTAAGTAGGAAGTGAAAAAAAAATCTGTAACACGACAAGTTATTTTAAATTACCAAAATAAGTTAATAATATTAAACTACACATATACAGATGAATAAACCGAGAGATGTATATTTGTTAGTATTCATACTCAAAGATGTGGAAACCGCAATTTATCTACCATACATTTAAAAAAAAAAAACATTTTATGAATGAAAATGTGATTTAGACCATTCCGAATTGATATCACGCGCCGTGAGCATCCAAATCGCGATATTTGATTCGGAACGACACGGTCAGTGTCATATTCGTTCTAAGCTCGATTCGGAATGAGGGGGTAATGCTTTCTCTCTCTATTTCGTATCTCAGCTGTGTTCGAGATCAATTAATAATGACATTCCCCAGCCTTAAGATATTTATCACGATGGATATCGCGATTTTCAAACGCACCATTATTTACCATGCAGTAGTGTTTTGTTTTTCGGATAATGATTTTTATCTTTAAAAGAAGTGACATTTTTTATTTCAAATAGAGATTTTAAATAGAAATTTTTGCTTAAGTGAAACTATCCGTAATTTCTAAAAAGTTTATATTAGGTCCTTACTTATGAAATTTACTTAAATATAATTGTGGGAACGAAAATCAATCAAATCTTAGAAGGCGGTTTTGCACTGCCCCATCGGAATTGATTTTTTTCCTTGCAATGTCCCAATTGTGAAAAAAGTGATAATGTGAGCAAGATCTGGGGAGTATGGTGGGTGACGAAGACATTCCAATCATAGCTCCTCTGATTTAGCAATCGTCTATCGTGAAGTGTGAGGTCTAGCGGTGTCCTGAAGCAGCAGAGGGCTAGAGCAATTGACCAGTAATTTTCCATCATGGTTTGCGATAGCCGTAATCATCTGGCCAGATCTTATGAAGCTGTCGTGAATGACATCAGCGCTGGTCTACCAAACACTCACCAGTACCTTTTTCTGAGTCAACTTTCGCTTGGGACAGGGTTTAGCGGTTCTCCTGGGTTCAACCACTGTGATGGGCGTTTCCGATTATCGTACAGGATCTATGTTTCATGACAATACAATTCAAAATTGCCTTGTTATTGTGACGGTTGAGTCATGTAACGCAGCACTCAATGCGTGTTTGTTGGTGTGCTTCACTCAATTCATGGGGTACCCATTTCTCGAGCTTTTTCACTTTTCCGATTTCTTTCAAGTGATTCAAAATTATTATATTACTTATTATTATTATTAAAAACTTTATTGCACAATATATACAAGGGGCGGACTTAATGTTGCTAGACATTCTCTGACAACCAACCTTAGGGACACTGTAGAATATTAAAGACGTAAGGTAGGTGCAATTAGAGAAATATGATTACGTAATAAATATGCAATATTATCTAAACTACAATAATAAATACTATAATAAACTAAATACTAATAATACATACACATAACGTTTTATTAATACATTAGGTACATACATTACATAACATTAATACATACACTACATATAATAATTAAATAACTTACACCGAAGCCCGCCGCTAACGTGATTTACGATGGATCTGCTGCCACAATCACTTTTAATTCTTTATTATCAACTAGGGTTTGTTCTGTAGATCAAAATTACCAGAACAAACACGTTGGAACCAAAAACATACCGTGATTTCTTTTACAGTAGCTTCATTAATCCTCCACCACACCACATTAATCCTCCACCACACCACATTAATCCTCCACCACACCACATTAATCCTCCACCACACCACATTAATCCTCCACCACACCACATTAATCCTCCACCACACCACATTAATCCTCCACCACACCACATTAATCCTCCACCACACCACATTAATCCTTCGAACTGTTTCTGCAGCTATGTTGCCACAATTACAATGACATCTGAAACACCGTCCACCGACTATTTCAGATGTCACAACTAAACTGCTTTTGTTACTATGTACGATTTATTTTATGCCCTAACCTATGTAACAACTAAATTGTGATGTATATTTATTTTACAATAAAGATTATTATTATTATTATTTGTTGATAATTTTATATATATTTTTACGTCTTTTATTATTGTATTAGCTGTTGTGTGCAAATAAATTTATTTTTTCTTTCTTTCTTTCAAAATCAATCGCCTTTGGTTGGTTTAGCTTGTCTTCCAATTCTGGTTTTTCTTCTCCCCATTTAACGACAACTCTCTATAACGCCATAAAATTATATAGAGTTTACACTGTAAATTAAATATTTTTGTGTCCCGACCAGGAATCGAACTGCTAGACCACGGAGGCAGAACATGGTTGCATCTTACCTGATTCAAAACGCTAGTAGATTCCTTGCTGGTAGCAATATTTTGCAGAACTTGTTTCTCTAGACTGTTGATGAGTTCAATTTGCCTGTGTTGCGGAGACTTGAGGGTTTGCATTATGGCCAGGGATTGCTGGAGCAGGCCCAAATTCTTCTCTATTACCTCATAATTACCTTAAAAGAGGTAATTCTTAATATAATATATGACAACAGGTTTGAACGCCACTTGAACCAATAAATATGTCGATTTGTCGTTAACCGAATGTGCGAAGCAAAGAAGGGTTATGTGTTTATCAGCTTATGTATGTTTGACTTTATTAGTAAATAAATAAATAAATTATACCTTTGGTGGCTGAAACTATTTTATCCACACTTTGCGGGGTGACTTTTAAAAGGGTTTTGGATCCTCCTGGGGATTTAAGATCGATTCTGGACAACTTGTTATAGAGGTGAAGCATTACTTCCTTTTGGGATTTGTTAATCATGTGTCTGAACGTTTGTATGGAAGATTCGTCTTCAGCGTGGTGAAGATAACCAGGACTGAGTTCTACGTCATCGCTTCGGGTGAATCTGAAATTAATTTTACTTATATATAAGGCTTTCTGATATATATATTTTTTAACTGGTTATTGTAATTTCGTGTTAAAATCACTTATCACTACATCAATTTTCAATTTATTTATTCTGTAAGTAGGCATAGGACAATAAATATAATGTATTCTGCGCTTTTACATGTCAAAAAATTTATTAATATATAATATTAAAATATATTTATACCTATCCTATGTAATTGCATATTTTTGTATATAATATATTCTTTTGTATATAGTAACTGCCTCCGTGGTCTAGCGGTTAAGTCCGTGGATTTAGACTCGGAGGTACCAGGTTCGATTCCTGGTCGGGACATAAAAATATTAATGTAAATGTATTTATTTACATAATATTTAATTTATTTGTGATATTTCTCGAGTTTGGTAGGCTGGAGACATCGACGAGCTTGCCATTTGTCATGATTGGCCTATAGTAAAATTGGCTATATGTGAATCCGCTTATTTATAAGCGTGGTTTCTGAACACCCCTAAAGGGAAACGGTCGTGATTATACTTTACTATGATGTATTTTTTTTATTAATTCTCCATTTTTGTATTTACTCTTTTGATCCTATTCTAAATTTATCCAAGTCATATTTATTTAACCCGTCTTTCCCTAACTTTGACACTGGCAAATTGTAACAAATGCCATATAAAAAAATAACGAAAAGCTTATATTCTGGGGTTCTTCGCGCCATTTTGCGAGGACATGTCAAGTGCAAGTTTTTGTTTTGTAAATTAATTTACTGTGGATATTATTGGTCAAAAGTGGTGTTGTTTGGTCTAATAATGTGATACAATGTGAATAATTATGGAAAACGATAAATTGGACTTTAAATATGGATCACAAGTTGCAATTTATTTTTTGCGGTTTTCCCGCGCAGTCAGCTCCCATATTTTACCCGACGTGCTTAAGCTATGGTGCCGCGAGTGACTCCAAGAAAAGCATCAAATTCTGCAGCATCTGGAATTTGATGATGACCTCATTAACTCATGATAAAGAAAGATATATTACGTCAGACTTGGCTGTATGGGCTAGACCCTTTGCCTTCCCTATCATCCATCGGGAGAAGAGAACGAAATATATATATATTAATAGCACCATTAATGATCTTATTTGTAGGACGCTTGCAGTAGTCTCGATCCCATCTATTTAAGAACCAACCTGCTTAGGCCCAATTCTTTCAGTAAGTGATGCAAAGATTTTGCTGGAACTCCTCTTGCACCAACTTCCACTGCGTAAAGCTGAGTCTTGAACCCGTTCCTGATCATTTCTTCTGTGAGATCATAGTATTTATTCGACTTCATGTTGTGGTCTTTTGGAATATTTGATTCCCACGGAACGGTAAGTTCAATAAGGATAACTTTTTTCAAGTTCCGAGAAAACACTAAGAAGATAGTTTTATTTTATATGTATTAGTGTATATATTATATATATAATATAACCTATTTACGTATTTGTATATGTAATAGTAAGTATTATTTCTATGTATTTGTTTTATAAATTGTTATTTTATATCTATTATTGCACCTACTTACCATGCAAACTGTCCTAGTGTCCTAAAGGTTTGGCTGTCAGAGAATGCCTAGCGGCATTAAGTCCGCCTTTGTACATAGTGCAATTAAGTTTTTAAATAAATAAATAAGATGTCTGGCCTATAGGCTGATACAGCTAGTTCATCTGGGATCCTATAATGGTGTTCAAATGTACAAATGGTGCTACAGCGGAACAAGCGTAGATCAGCAAGCATGGAAAATATGAAACGATTTGCAATAGTTACTCATTTTCGACGTTTGCTGTAGAAATGAGGGCCCGTGGGGATCAGAACTAAAAGCTTTCTATAAAGAAATTGTTCTAAGGCTCATAGAGGTCTCTTGTGACAATAGGGCTGGCAGTTTTTTCGCTCAAAAATTAAGTAACTAAATTCAGAGGGGAAATGCTACTAGTGTGTTGGGCACCATGCCACAGGTCAGCGATTTGGAGGAGCCATTTTTTGTAAGTATTTAAATTATTTTTTAATTTTTTCTTTTTGGTTAAATTTAGTTTTTGTTGTAATATAAAAAACGAGTGGAGATCACCAAGCTTACAAGTCACATGGATTTAGTTGTCTATGTAATTTCATAAACAATTTTTTTTAAAAGTAAAAACTAATGACTACTATAAGTGCACCGTGGGTAAAACAGTTTGGGAACCCCTCTCTTAAGGTAAACTATGTCTGACCATAACTCACACATTAGCTTCACAAACAGGCGACATGTCTACGGCAACATCGGTGGAATGACCGGGAAATCTTGGCAACACTGACATCACCTTGTCCAGCATAGACTCTAAGGAGTGGCTGGTCACACCAACCAGGTCTAGGGTACGATCCACCAAGATCAGTGTTGCCTGGTTAGTGCAATTCTGAAAAAGAGTTTATACAAATGACATAATTCTGCATAGAGTAAGTATCTAATTATAATTGTAATCTGTATAGTATTTGCGTTACCTAATGTTATTGGGGTCGTATGGGGGGCACGTGACATTCTACTCCTTTCCCTACCCAACCAAACCAAATACACATTTAAAAAAATATGTGTACTTAAATTTTTAAGCCTAAAATGGCCAATAAACAATATTTTAATACATACCTTTCTCCTTTCAAGAGAAACTGGATTATTGTCCAATATTCCCGCCAAAATAGAGCTATAGGTACCCATATAGTACACATCTTCTTTTAAATTCATTGAATGGAACATGCTGTTTATGCTACTAGCTAGTCGTCTCATTTGGGATCGTTCCTCATTTACTAGGGTGTATAAGTCAAATCCTGGAGTACTTGGGATAAGCTTCCCA
Source organism: Tinea semifulvella (assembly GCA_910589645.1). Classification (NCBI taxonomy): domain Eukaryota; kingdom Metazoa; phylum Arthropoda; class Insecta; order Lepidoptera; family Tineidae; genus Tinea; species Tinea semifulvella. Next base: position 5,557,007 of record OU342596.1, read on the forward strand.
TTATAACTTGGGTAGACATTGTGGTGCGGAGGTGTCAAAAATATGGAATTTGTCAGCGATATTGTAAATATCGGAATGTGGATGATTTCCACTGAGCTTTGCTGTAAATTTAAAAGGGTTTTGGTTAATCAAATGATAATAATAACCACTCCTACATTATTTGCTTTCTAAACCTTCGACCGATTATTATTTCAGGTATTTTACATAAGCTATGAACAACCAAAAAACTGCACTTCCGGAATATCCTTGAGAGGGTGAGGTAAACATGTATTCGTTTTCTCAAACCATACACATAAAGTAGCAGAATCGCAGACCGCTGGAAGGTTAATCATTGCCAAGGATTATTAATATTATGTTTAAAATTATTTATTGAACAAAATAAGTGTACAAAGGCGAAGATTAATTTTTATAACATCTAACCTTTGGGAGATGGTATAACAATAACAAATGATGTTAAATACATCTAAATATGAAACAATTACTTAATTCTTACCCTCTTCTTCATCCATTCAAGCAATAAAGCTTTTAAGCGTTTACTGGCTTCTGCCGGAGCTTTGCCGGAAGACAGGACTTCCGTTACATCCTGTCCCTCATTTAATTCCAAGTAGACAACCTCTAAGCTTGCAGTAGAAATGAGAATGCAATGGCTAAAGTTACTATTAGCAATGATATCTCTAATTGTTTGAAGCTGCGTTGCTGTGGTTTGTGTTATAAATACCCCTTTCTTGTGTTCTTTGTCTGCGGACTAATATAAAAATGTGTTAAAGTTAGAAAAATTAAATATACCTGAACTTTAATTGCTCCGTTTCTTAGAATTTGACACAGTAAACACTTTTTAAAATACTAGTTAACAATTATTATGATACATAAGTATTTATTCTTAAACAAGTAACACCATTTTATTATTATAGTAGTAAGTCTTGTTTCAAGCGGTGATATTTTTGTATAAATATCACCATGGCAAGCTTAAAATATTAGTTGACAAGAACAAATAGGTGGTAGGACTGATGGTGATAATTCTGCCCAGTGTGCAGGGGCGGGAAAGTATCCACTGTTTGTGCCAATAAACCCAGTAAAGTGTATCCACACATTTTTGGATCAGGCTCAAATTGCAGTCGAGCAAATGCTGCAATGTAATAGATCATGAGTGTTTGATTCCAGTTTGTAACATTCATGGACCTTGCACGCCATTTACCATCAGATGGGCCCAAGGTCACATGTTGTACTAGTATAAAAAATATATAATAAAAGGTATCATAACAACACATACCTCTAATGGCATGGTCAGAAACTATGCTTTTAAAGAAGTGGACTAAAGGGCCCATCATGACAAGTGGCAAGCTTGTTGATGTCTCACACACAAGACTTAAATGTCACACATAAATTAAATATTGTTATGTTCTCAACAAGGAATATTATTAGTCTAGCTTAGAGATAAAAGGACAAATTCTCCCGAAATATTACTTTGATAGCTCATCTTCAGAAGCGGAGTTCCAGGACTCTGGTTGTAATGTTACAGATGCTCATATAATATTCAATAGTAAGTATACTATAAAAGTAAAATTAAAACATATAACTACTTCCAGTTAAAAACAGCTGTTAGGACTTTACTTTTTAAACAAATATATTTACCTCAAACGGAGACAAACTCTTTACGCTAACTGCTCCACCGTTTAACAAATTCATTAAACCACCTTCCCAATGGAGGCATTCAGCACTAGCATCGTCAAGGAAGACTGCAGCACCAATAATCCTGTTGTAAACCTCAGACCAGCAGACATTGCCAAACTCTTTTATCGATATATTTTCCATTGTAAAGGTAAATTTAATCTTTTACCATTACTATAAGATAACGCCAATTAATTCAAATAATATTTAATACAGAGAATATATTTTAATACGATAATTTTCGAAAAAATCAATATAATACACTTCTTGCTTGCATTCCCCCAATTTTAAAGTATTATCTGGATAAATTGGAAAGTCATGAATTTTATTTCATGCTTATGCTTCTCTCGTCATACGAGGTATGTTTTCAATACGTATGCAAGAGACAAAAACAAATAGTTTTCCTAAAACCCTTCTACTTTATTTTATACAGTAAAATTTAATTTTCCTTAACTAAGTTTAATGTCTTTTGGACCTAAATCCTTTTGACAGCTTATTCCTATTATTATGCACAGAAATATATACTATAAGCTATATCCACACCAGTGTTTATTACATTCATCTTAGGCTGGATTGAACCAAAACCAGTCTCTGTAATTGTAACATTAAAGCTAATATTAGCGCTGATTGTACTAGCTGCCGGCTGATCTTAAAATAAATAAAACTTATTTTCGACGCTTTTTTTTAACTATAGGCAATCATTTCATTCACAAAGACTTTTTTATGCATTATTATGATTTATTAGTGCAACTCAGTCTGGATCTTGCGTCTTCTTCTGACGCTGCCCGAACAACCATCTCTTTGCATAAAAGAATGACAAGCACAGACCAAATATGACGAGTAACAACCACAGCGTATGTCTCGGAATAGCGAACCCTTAAATTAGTATTATGTTCCTTGCCCTAAACTACTTAGTTCAGTTTAAATCGCTGGGGTCGCGAGCAATGTTCCGAGCGTTATAGCAAACTAAACAAGGTTAAAAATAAACTGCAAAATTTATAGAATCTAAACGACTATATAAGTATACTCTATCCGACATACAGTTTGCGATAAGCTAGCTATTCCGAGATTTTCATAATAATTATCAACTCTCGATGATCAGCGTATTAGGTGTACGCAATAAGCTACATGCGTCTAAAACACAGACCAAATAACACGACGCAAGACGCATTGAAGGTTAAAACGCTATACGAACATAAGTTTAACTGCCTCTGTATAGTCTAGCGGTTAAGTTCGCAGATTTAGACTCGAGGAACAGGGTTTGATTCCTGGTCGGGACACAATAATAAAAGTGTGCTAGTTCTCGAGTTGGTACGCTAGAGACATCGACGAGCTTGCCCCTTGTCATGATGAGCAAATAGTAAATAGTTGCAGTAATAGCAAACAGTAACTAGTTGGCTAAGTGTGAATCCGCAAAATAAATTAAAAGCGTGGTTTGTGACCACCCCGGAAGGTCGTGATGATACTTTACTTTTTTATGAACATAAGAGCGCACTGGTGGGGACATAGCTATATAATATCGATTTATATGTTATCGTTATATGAGTAAATCTTATCTTTTAAGATATTTACGAGTACCTACATATAGAATAATCTACACTAACACCTATAGTAAAGTATCATACAGCCGTATATTTTTCGAGGTGGTTAGAAAACACTCCATTAAAAAAGTGGATTTACATTTAGCCAACTTTACTATAGGCCCATCGTTACAAGTACTTAATGTAACTTGCGTACCAAACTCGAGAAATAACACAAATTTTACATTTAGCCAACTTTACTTTAGACCCATCGTTAAAAGTAAAAGTGGCAAGTTCGTCAATGTATCTATCTAGCGTACCAAACTCAAGAAATAACATAAATAAATTATTGTGTCACAACCGATAATCAAACCCAACATCTTGTATAAATCTACGGACTTAACAGCCACACCACAAAGGTAGTTTAGCTAACTATGTTAGACATTATGTTAGCTGTTTTAAGGAGGGAGGTCTGGAACTTCTACATTCGGATTCTTTCTGACAGTATAGCCGTCCTTCTGACCCTCAAAAGCAACTCTGCACGGATTACTGATTGCCACCTAGCTCTGGAGGCAGTGTGCAGAGTCAACAGAGTCACGCTACAGTGGATAGTGGGCTATAGGGATTCACTGGGTAATGATGCTGGCGATGAACTGGCTAGAAAGGGCTCCGCCGAAGAACAGAAAGACTGCATGAGCAGATTGTCATCAGCGACAGACTGCAGACAGATGGCCGCACATGTATTTATGAAGTGCTCCAGTTTGGCTGCATCCAAACGGAGGTTCCTCTAGACTGAACTCTTCCAGAGGTCTGCAGGATGTTACGGGTCTTCCTGGAAGCGATAGGTTGGCTCCAATAATGGAACCCAGGTCACGCAAAACGGTCTCATGGAGACTAATTGCAAATAATATCCAGCCTTATCTATCATCTATCTATCCCATCTGCAAGGCCCTTCCCAACCCAGACAGGTGCCTCACACGACGCCTCCTGGGCCTTGACAGAGCCAGGCTTTGAATAGTGGTGGGAGTCTTGACAGGACACTGTGCCTTTAACAAACATCTCTATATTCTGAACATTATAGATAGACCACTGTGTAGAGGATGCATGGCGGAGGAGACGGACGCGCATGTGCTCTTGGAGTGTGACAGTGTGGCTGCACCTAGACTAAGGTTCCTCCAGACTGCGAAGACTCTTCTGGAGGTCTGCAGGAACGTAGCGGGTCTCCTGGCCTTCCTGGAGGAGATCGGATGGCTCTACTGAAGGAGTAAATGTCATGCACAATGGTCCAATGGAGACTAAGTGTGGAAAAGCCACCGTAAACACAATCAATCACAATCCCATCTGCAACTAATATTGATTACAAATTGATAACAATTTATAGTCACTGTAATACTAAGTATGTATAAACAATAAGACAAATATTTTTTAAAAGCTTTAATGATTGCATAATCACAATTTAGAAAACAAATATTAGCATGTTTTCATCATGAGAACATATTTTAAACTACTTAATACAAAGTATAATAAATGATAAATATTTGAAAGTCTAATCTTCATAACCGTTAGGCAGGGCGTTGATCTTGGGATTGTGGAAGAGGGATTTGTTACCTTCACCCCACGGGAAACGCTGAAACAAAAATAACATTAATCTATGGTTTTCCATAAATGAAACTAGTACCAAGGTCTAGTCCTATTGTTTCTAAATAAGAAACAGTTTTTTGGCTGTCTAAAGAACTAGAGTAAGAAAACTTCAATATTTATAACCTAATACCCAAATACAGTAGACCCCCGACATGTCTATTATTATTAATTATTTTTTTGACAATCTTCACTAATGTAGATAAAGCATTACAACTTGTACATATTTCTTTCTTTTCTAATGTAAAGTTATTACATTTTTTTTTGGAAACTATAGATTTTGGTATGCTAGAGGCATTGACGAGCTTGCCACTATAGTAAATATTTGGCCTATAGTAAAGTTGGCTAAATGTGAATCCGCTTCTTTATAAGCGTGGTTTCTGACCACCCCGAAAGGGAAACGGTCGTGATGATACTTTACTTACTTTTCTATAGGATTAATGAGTTTAATTTTACAATAAAACATAATCTCTCTATGGTGTTATTTAAAGTAAAGTATCATCACAACCGTTTCCCTTTCGGGGTGGTCAGAAACTACGCTTATAAGTATAGAAGCGGATTCACATTTAGCCAACTTTACTAAAGGCCAATCATGACAAGTGGCAAGCTCGTCGATGTCTCTAGCGTACCAAACTCAAGAAATATCACAAATTAATTAATAATTTAAATTAATAAATATTATTGAGTCCCGACCAGGAATCGAACCCGGTACCTCCGAGTCTAAATCCACGGACTTAGCCGCTAGACCACGGAGGCAGTTATTTAATTTACTAAATTTGATATACAATGAAGTATGATTTGTACTTTAGAGTATAACATATAGAATCTTATCATTGGATCTGTAATTTGGTAGCAAGGTACTCTTTTGTAAGAAAATCTGAACTATCAGTCTGTACTCTATAATCCGACAAATTCAATAGTTTGACACGGCCCTACAAAACATTTGTCCGATTACCAGGGTTCACTGTATTAAAAATAAGTCAACCCAAGTTATCATAGGTAATTAATTGGATAGTATCTACTTTTGTAGTTGCCCGGCATTGTTGCTAGGTTTTGATTATTATTGTAATAATGGTCGCCTTTGAGTATTATTGGTAGAAAGGTAGAAACAATAATGCTAATTTAACTCAAAGTTATTTATTACCTTGGTGCGGACTCTCATATATTCATAAGCCACAAATTCTGGGCGTTCATGATGAGCAGCATGCTCCTGATGTGCCAAGTAAGCATTCAACATCCCCAAACCGACAGCAGGCAGGCCCACGAAGAATGTTAGCTTTTTCCACAGTTTATGACCACCTAAGCAAAAAAACAATGTTATTTTTTATCAAATAGGTTAGGGTGGTTACATAATTTAGTCACCAAACAATCGATAGTATATTTACCTCCATGTCCGCCGGCGGTTGCAGCATGGGACATTTGCCGTGAAGAAGCATTTCTTAAGTATTGAAAAGTGGCCCTAGATACAAAGGAAGCCATTTTTGCGACGTAAAATTACTGAAATCCCAATGCAGATTTTATAATTTTCCCAACTTGTCAAATATTTTTTTATCGGCACCGTTCCGTTATTGGTCATAAACTTTTATTTAAATTATTTAACTAAAAATTATATTAGTATGCAAGTAGTTTAATAGAAGCTAAATAAATATTCATACAATTGCTGTCTTTTAAAATAAAAATAAATGTTTTGCCTTTGTGTATAGCAAATAATATTAATACGTTCCATTTTACGAATGCCAATGATGCCATGTTCTACTTGACGCCCTAATCGTCTTTTTTACTTTATTTCGCTTTAAAAGTCGACTTTGCGTTGCTCTATGGTTTTCATACAAAATATGCTTTGTTTTATTTGCTTCCATGTCGAACATAGCATGAGTGCGATAAAATGACCCCATGTTCGACTTGTCGCTGTAAAAACTGATTTGCGTTTTCATTTTGCTACTTAATTCAGTAAAAAAAGCGAGTTTTTCTTTGCTCTCAAGTCAAACATGGCGGACGTAATGGGTAATGTCACGTACGAAAATCAAGTTCTAGTGTGGAGCCCTAGACCTCTACTGATGGGGTTACTATTATCGCGTATCGGAACGATAGGAGAATGTGAATCTTTTAACAAATTTTAAACAAAACAAAAACGTCAAGGTACGAGTAAAATCATACCTTTTAGAATACGTATTTTTGTTCTGACAAATTTTGTTTAAAACATTTTCAAGGTACACTTGTCGCTAACATTGTATGATCAAGCGCTGATTTGACTGACTGTACGATACACGATAAATCATCAATAAAACAAAACATTAATTTATTTAATTTGTTTATTGTAAATTACATTATCATGTGATGATTTTATTACCCAGATATAATTAGTTATTGGAATAGTTTCATTAGGAATGTAATAATTAAATGGCACAATTATATAAATAATTACTTAAATAAGAACACATTATGGAATAACATAGATCGGGCTTTATTTTTGAATTACATAATAACATGTAATTAAATAGGATAATTTAATTATAAAAATATGTTTTTATTTTTATTTAAGTGCGTGATTATTAATAATTATTTAATATATAAAAATAAACAAAATATACGGCAAACCGCCATGATAGGTCGAACACTATATCACGCCTATTGTATTAATACATTGTTTTGCCCGATTTTCTTGAAACTACCGACAATCTTTACACTTTTAATTGAGTCTGCAATTTTTAGCGATTAGTTGCCTAGTTTACTACATTACACTATCAGGGCTAATAATTCCTTGGAAATAACTGAAACACTAGTTTAGGTGTATTAAAGAAAAGGACCGTGGTCTAGTGGTAACAAACGTTGCCGTGAACTCGGGAGGTCGTGGGTTCGATTCCCACCGGGGGCAAGTTGTACATTGTATAATTTCTGGGTGTTTATATGTATAATATGTATATATTTACAAAAAAAAAAAGTATAATATGTAGTTTATCAACCATCTAGTTTCCGTAACACAAGCCTCGTAGCTTACCACAGAAATTAGATGGCGCTGTGTGACCTGTCTGGAAATATTTATTATTATTATTATTATTTATATTTTTGTAAAATATTACATTTGCAAGTCGAAAAGCTATGTGAAATCTGTCAAGATGTGTTTTGGAAGCACATGTCAAAATTCGTATTGAATTTTATATTTTTCCATTGCAATGATATGTCTACTACAAGACTAGATTTATTTATTATTAAGTTTGAGTCAGATGGAGTGCTTTTACACAGACTAAGCTTTAGCTTAGTTAGTTTTGCCTCCAGTCTCCAACATAAATGTTTAAAAATATTGTTACTTTATTGGACAATCGATATAAATAAGGAGTGATTCCGTATTTGAGCCGAATTTTATATTCCTTATTCGGCTCAAAAAAAATTGACTTTAATTTAGTTCGTATTTGCCCCACTTACTGTTCCTTATTCGCCCCAAAGAAATAAAATGACTAGGTAATTTTACCGTGGCCCTAACATGGCAAAAAATTTCTGCAATAATGAAATGAAATAAACTATGTATGTGGTGAGCGGCACAGAACTAATAATATATTAGAATAATAAAAAAATAAAAAAAAGTATCACGACCGTTTCCTTTTCGGGGTGGTCAGAAACCTTTTATAATTTTATTTATAAAATAAGCGGATATATTTATTTATTTACCAAACTCGAGAAATATCACAAATAAATTAAATATTAATTAAATTATTTTTTTTACATTAATAAATATTTTTTTGTCCCGACCAGGAATCGAACCCGGTACCTCCGAGTCTAAATCCACGGACTTAACCGCTAGACCACGGAGGCAGTTAGAATAATTTAATGCAAAGATAAATAGAACATTTAATACCACTGTATTATTTTTAATACACAATGAGATTTATTAATTAAATTAAACCTATTTAATTGTTAAATACCTACCTAATGGAAATGAATCTTATAAAGTTGATAATTATTAATCCGGCTAATAAAACCCGCAACGTACCTACATAAATCGTAATACGAACATAAACTAACTTAGCTAGTTTTGTTGCAGCGGCAATAAGCTTGAACGTGTAAAAAATAAAATCCCTAGGCTACGTTAATCAGGTCAAAGTTGAGGAACTCCAGTTGTTCGGCGTTATCATCAGGCTGTTCTGGTGGACCATCAGGGAAATACTGGCTAAGAAGAATACGAGGGGAATTCTGAAACGAAAAAACATAAATATACATAAGTTAACAGGTAACAAGTTATTATAAAATAGAATGGCTTGGAAACCTTGCCACTTGTGTGTTGAATTGTATTGAAAAATTCGCTTATTTCAATTCCACGAGGTCCGATCCCATTCATTTTATTTATTTATTTTATTTAAAAACTTTATTGTAAATCTATACAAAAGGCGATTAACCGTTAAAGGCCGTTAACCTTTGGGACATTGGGACATTTAAATATGAGTACGGTGCAAATAGAGAAATAAAATATTAAAATGAAACATAAATAATATTAAAAATATATACACATACATACTAATACTACATAAATATAATACAATAAAATTATATAATAATACATAAATACCTTAATGTTAATAATAACTACCTACAATGGATTAAAGTCAGTAAAAAGTTAAGCTAGTGACTTATAAAAATGACTGTACACTCTTTTCTTGAATATTGGTCTGCTGCATTCATCACTGTGACAAGGTTCCATTCCATTCTTAGTTGGATCGCATAATATGGGCTTACTGACGATAATACTGTATTGCAGCGAAAACGTTTAAAAATTAAAGAAAATTCCCTTTGACAACTGTTTTAACTCAATAAAAAAAATTTAGCATGCCTATTTTGACATTAACATTATTTTATCATTTATTAGAGCCCCTAGAACACAGCGTCCTAGACCTCCACTGTTAGAGATGGGCCTTCCAGAACTGCCTCCGTGGTCTAGCGGTTAAGTCCGTGGATTTAGACTCGAAGGTACCTGGTCGGGACACAAAAATATTTATTAATGTAAATAAATACATTAATTAATATTTAATTTATTTGTGATATTTCTCGAGTTTCGTACGGCTGAAGACATCGACGAGCTTGCCACTTGTCATGATTGGCCTATAGTAAAGTTGGCTAAATGTGAATCCGCTTATTTAAAAGCGTGGTTTCTGACTACCCCGAAAATGGAACGGTCGTGATGATACTTTACTTTTTACTGATTATATCGCATAAACCGAAGACCTTCTTGTTATTTTAATATTATAGTACGATTTAAATCATTTTCACGACAATTATATTATTTTAGAGATATATTAGTGTTAAATCTATCTTTAAAAGCAATAAAAATCGTGCATATTCCCTATGTCGCACGCTGAAGATGTGGAATGCTCTCCCAGCCAGTGTGTTTCCTCATTCCTATATAACCTGGAGTCCTTCAAACGAAGTGTGAAAAAGCATCTTTATAGGCCGTCATAGTGGTAGGGACTGATGTCGGTCGTCTGAGACTGGCGTCAGTTGCTCCCATTCTTGGACCCCGCGTACCGCTTACCATCAGGTGGGCGCGGTGTTACATGTCGTGCTCCGTATAAAAAAAAAAAAAAAATCTATAAATCTCTTAAGAACGCCTAAATTATTCACCTTTTTCTTTTTCACATCGTCAAAGTTGTATCCCATGTAAAATGCTGTTTGCTGCAGGAGCCTCAGACTGCGCAGGCGCCGACGCGGGTCCCGTTCTAAAAGGCGCATGAGCAGAGCCCGTGCCCCGTTTGACAGCTCCGAACAAGACTGCGGCAAGCTGCCGGAAGATGGCGCTAATTTGACAACAGCTTTGGCACTGAAATTATTTTTAAAACGTATTTTACTCATAGCTGGGCACCGTTAATCAAATAGTTAACTTCGTTAATCGTTAATCCGTTACAAAAAAAGTTAGCTTCGTTAAACGTTACAGCGTTACATTTCGGAAGAATTAACGGAAGTTAATGTTAATCGTTAATCCGTTAATATGTGTAAAATTGCATGTTTATATCGTCGCGTTAGTGAACTTATAAAACCTGTTGGTTTAGGTTCTGGAAGTTATCAGGTTAATATATAATATTGTCAGAATGAGTTCTCTTTTTTGTCTTGCTTCGGTTAGAGCCCGCCTTAACAATCTCTTCAAACTGTACGTATTGTGACTCATGCACCCTTCTTACATGTTGTTTCAAATTATTCAGGCTTGATACATGAACTTTTATTTTGGTGTCTTTCGGCAAGCAACGCTTACATGCAAAAAGTATTTGCTGGCCCGATCTGGATACAAATTCCACATACTCAGTCAAATATGGCCAAGGATTCTCATCAGGACCACTGAAATCCGATTCCATGTCTTCCACGATATAGTTTTAATTACTACACTGCACAGTACACTTTTCTATCTAACTAATTACACTGCACTCTTCTTTATGCACGCAAATTATCACTGACAGTAATGTATAATAACAACAAACACAACACTCGTCGTGACTCAGGCGCCGCCGCGCCCGGCACTTCTCGTTACATACTTGTCTGAACCTGTTTTTCGCGCTACACCGCGGTGCCGTGCGGTAAATAGTGGCATTGGGTTAACGATTAACGGACTTCTGCATATTAACGGAAGTTAACCTGTCCGTTAACATTTTTAAAAGTTAACTTAAAAGTTAACCCGTTAATCAACATGTTAACTTCGTTAATTAACAATTAACGGATTAACGAGTTAATGCCCAGCTATGATTTTACTTATGTATTCTACAATAAACCTGAGACGTACTCGTAGGTATACAACCAATTTTACCATGTTTTTATTAACTCGCTTCTTGTATATATATCTTTAAATTTCTTGCTAGTAACTTCCCGAAGAGCTAGAGACTTGAAATTGGGAACATAGCCGAGAAGTGAATGACGATGCAAGTTTTTTTTAATTATAGCATGACATGTGATATTGTGCCCATTGACTGACTTGATAGTAAGTGGCACGCGAGGTTCATAAATGTTAGCAACTGGAATCAGACAGTCATGACTGACATCATTCTCCAACACTATGTCGGCTTGACCCAGACAATTCCAATGATGGAAATTCGAGCCTGGCCCCTGATTCTTGAACCTTCGTCATGCATGTCCGCTCGTTTTGATTGAATGAAACTGATAGTCTTTTATGGAGATCTGTAGCTTTTCATTCGAATATTTTGATACCACACGCAAGTCGAAAGCGCCAGAATCAGGCCCCTGATCCCGAATCGTGTCGATACTCTTTACTGAGTTTATCGGCTCGAACGGTGGATACTTCCCCGCCCCAGCAGACTGGGCAAATTACCACCTATTTGTTGTTCTCGTTGAAAGTATGTGCTATTTGCAATGATGTATGTATTCTGTGCCATTCCTTAAATAAATAAAAAATAAAAGCTATTTACTAAAGCCGGGCACTCCATAGCGAGTTGTACCTAACTGTATTCGTTGCACGTTCATAGTGTATACGTAGTTCGCGAGCGGAACGCGCTGTGCTCGCAGCGAGCTAATCACCGCCAGGTACTCATTGCGTAACTGTAACCATTGCACGTTACTGTAACCTAAAATCATAGTGTGTATCTGGTTCGCAAGCCTGGCACGAGCGGAACATTTGCGAGCCAGTCAGCCGAACGGTTGTCCGTTTTTGCCGCGCATCCAAGGATGCTCGCAGTGCGTTTGTGGACGTCAAAAGTGAAGGTCGTAACACGCTGCGAACCAAAAATGTTTTTTCTTTGATTTTGATTGTTTAATCACTTCTTTCCCGATACATTCGATGAATCCACCTACGAGTCCATTTATAATTATCGAGATTAAAGCATTTACAAGCATGTATGCTACACAAGCCAGAGACACGTCGTCTGACATAATGGCGTTACAAACCGACACTGCGGCGGTCTGCAGTGCTGATAGACAACGTTACGGTCACGGTTACTTCTCGTACACACTAGAACCTCGTTACTGTATCTGTTACAGCTCCACTTGATGAGTACGCTCGGCGAGGGCTCTCGATTTGTCGCGAGTGTAGATCGTTTCACGCGTACATACTAGAACGTAACGTATATGTTTGGTTACAGTTACAGGTTGCTAGTGATATGCCTTAATATAGGTACCTTGATGACGTCACATCGTTGTCAAACGTCATGTCGGTATCCATTTTTGTCTGGATGTCGTCAGTTTGATCACTAGAAGTGGTGGCACCACTTGTTTTTGGTGCTACAGCTGGCGTCGGAAACTGTAACAAATTCTTTATTAGGTACATACCTCTGACTATCAAATTTAAAAACCTAGTAATAGACAATAGACATGTTACTTTAAAGCGCCAATCCAAACAGTCTTTCGACTTGCACAAAGCAAAGCGAAGTAAAGTGATTACAGCGTTTCAACGCTATGCGAAAGATTGATGACCTTCTATTTGTAATAAGTATATGTATATATATATATATATATATATATATATATATATATATATATATATATATATATATATATATATATATATGTGATTTAATTATTTAATTTAATGTTCTTTCTACAGCCGCATCTTAGCTAGAAAATAATTTAAACTAGTCTTATTTAAGTTAATTTTAGGTACCTATACTAATAAATTTTGACAAGGCCCCTCTACAGCCGCATTTAAGTTATTTTAAGTGTGTTCATCATAAGGTTCCTATTGCCAGTTCTGTTCTTTGCTCGAATATAACACTTTCCAGGGACGATAGATATATGTAGTAAATAAATTATATAACATAACACTCGTACCTAATAAAATTATGTACTTAATCATAGACCTAACCAAATTCCGGTGGGAATGTACGGTGACAAAATAAAGAATAAAGAACAAAACTCTAAAATATATTAAATATAATAATTAATAAAACCGATATAAGATATTAAAAAAACAAAACAAAATACAAAAAATGAAAATTAGAAAGACCCGAAAAAACATTTAAAATAAACGATATAAAATAATAAATGTTATAGTGATATAAAATAGAAATGAAAGGAAGGCTGCAAAATTTGACAAAACAATTTAGACAATTTTTCCTTTACAAATGTGGTCGTGTTTTATTTATATGTAGGCCTAGCAACAATAGCTACATTTAATCTTTTGTGTTTTTATTGTAACGGGAGAAATATTATTAATTACCTATTTAAGTAACGACATGTGATATCGAGCCCACCTGATGGTAAGCGGTACGCAAGGTCCAAGAATCTATCCAAGGTCTAACGACCAACATCAGTCTCTACCACTATGCCGTAAGGTGCTTTTTCATACTTCGCTTGAAGGACTCCTGATTATGGGAATGGGGAAACACACTGGCTGGGAGAGCTTCCACATCTTCTGAGAACGCCATATCTAAAGTCTCCAAATTTAGCCATATGTATGGGGTGCATATATACATACCTTTACCTACTTTTTATGTTGGTATCATAACTTAGTCTAGAAGTACATAAAATATTTATACATATAATATATATTTTTATTTATTTATTTTATTTATTTAATTATTATTTGTAAACACTAATATTTTTAGTTGTAATTTATAACCTAGAATAATAGGCTAACTTCCATAACACAAATAGCTTGGTGTGGAGTTAGAAAGTCTAATTTAATACACCCTTCGTACAACTAACAAATAGCCTTAAGTACTGTATTAACAATGTATATCATTATGAAACTGTTGTACTTATGCAATAAAAATATTATTATTATTATATTTTAGCCTGTGGGTATTGTTCGGTTGCGGAATAGAGAAGAAAGGTTGTGGAGCTCTTCAGAACACTCACCTTTAACAATTGACATAGAAAATTTTCCTATCATTGTTAATTTACATACACAAAATAGTACCAACTTATACAACGTGGAATTTATTACAGACTAAATATTATTATATTATAATCGAGAATAAAAATAAAGAACAAGGTATTATTTATTTTATTTATTCAGTATTTAAATTTAAAGTTATGGTGAAGAGAAGTTTTCCTCAAAATTTTGCCACTCATACTGAGCCTAATCAATTAGGTAGCGAGAGGTTAACGATCTCGCAAACGTTTATTTATAAATTCTTTATTGCACTTAACAGTTGAGTACAAGGGCGAACTTAATGCCTCTCGGCATTTTATACTAGCTAACCTTTGGAAGTGTGGTAGGCGATTGCGGGTGCATTAGCAATAAAAACAAATACTTTAATATACATAACAATAATTTACATACTAATACACAAATACCAATATTTTTTTATTTTTTTTTATTTTTTTTTATTTAAGGAGTAGAAAATTAACTAAATTTATGTAAGAATACATAACAAAATCAAGGAAAAAAATACGTATAATTCACCCAACAAATAAAAAGAGACGGAAATAGATATCAGGTAGTCGGATTATTTTGTTTATTTAAGAAATGGGCAATGAGGTGATTTTTAAATATATTTATTTACGGCGCCCGTCTGATGACCATAGGAAGTTTGTTCCACTCACGTGCAGCGGAGACTGGAGAATCTGAATATCTGCTGGAAGTGTGAGGAGGGATCTTGAGTTGATTGTTTTCAGTAGACCGAATAGAAAGATTGTGACTATCTCCAAGGAACTGGAAACGAGTCTTAAGGTATAGGGGAGTTTTAGGGTTGTGGTGAATGCCATAAAGAGAAGTAAGAACGTTGACTTATTTAATTCTTTCTCTCTCCATTTCGTCTCTCGGCTGTGGGCATGATCAATTTAATAATAACACTACCTTTAGGTATTATTCAAGATGGATATCGCGATTTTCTGACGCCTTTTCACCATGTGTGTTTTGTTTCAAATCAAATCAAATCAAGTATATTTATTGTGATATAAGTATATATTTTTATAACATGCTAAATAGCTCTGTACGATAGAGTGAAGTAAGTAATGTGTCTGCACACTTCGCGAGGTGACCCCGTGCTGAAGTTGAGCATGATTACCAACATACCAAAATTTTAATGTGGTAATGTTTTATTTATAAACAATGCGTAAATTACCAACTAAATACATATATAAATATATAAAACATAATACTTATATAATACATATATTGTAATAGTAAGTAAAATAAATAAATATAAAATAAATGTTCTTATTAAATTATGATATCCCTCACCACAAAACGATTACACAACATGCAAATACACCCATCTACCTTTAAATCCATTTAGTTTAACTCTTATTGGAATTATTTTGGAACGTATTTTAGTAATATTTCCGTATTTTAGTATATATTGAACGTATTTTAGTAATATTTCCGTATTTTAGTATATATTGAACGTATTTTAGTAATATTTCCGTATTTTAGTATATATTGAACGTATTTTAGTAATATTTCCGTATTTTAGTATATATTGAACGTATTTTAGTATATTTGTTTTTCGGATAATGATTTTTTAATTTTAAATAGAGACTAATGACACTTGAGGCCTAAAAAAATATTTTCTATTTTGACCATTACATGCGATATATCATTATTAAG
Source organism: Tinea semifulvella (assembly GCA_910589645.1). Classification (NCBI taxonomy): domain Eukaryota; kingdom Metazoa; phylum Arthropoda; class Insecta; order Lepidoptera; family Tineidae; genus Tinea; species Tinea semifulvella. The sequence goes on from OU342596.1 coordinate 5,573,309, forward strand.
TTATATGAATGGAAATATTGTGTACCAGAGATTAGTAGATCAATGCGTGGGTTCGTCACTCGACTAAGTCCATGCTCTCATATGTTGAAGAATGGGATAAATTGACACTATTTAATAATACTACAATCACATTATATTAAGCATTGTGAAGGAACATTTCCTTCATAGAATATTGAAATATTACAGATAACACTGTTAGTTGAGAGTTAGGTAAAGATTATAATAAATTAATTAGGTATAGATATAGGCGTCACGACCGTTTTCCTCCCGGGGTGGTCAGAAACTACGCTTATAAATAAGCGGATTCACATATAGCCAACTTTACTATAAGCTAATCATGATAAGTGGCAAGCTTGTCGATGTCTCTAGCGTACCAAACTCACAATTAAAATAGGCATTTTTTTTTTAAATTGAAATTAAAAAATTCGTAAAATCGTATTTAAAAAATGGCGGCAAATTTAAATCCGGCGCTCTTGTTTGAACACCCGTTTAAAATTATAAAAGAAAGTATCTTCACGACCGTATCCCTTTACGGGGTGGTCAGAAATCACTTTGTAAAAAAACGGATTCACATTCATCAACCACATCATGAGTTCGGCTTATAGCCTTATAGCTTATAGCGGTCGCGTATTTGTCGACTCCGCAAAAGTATTATTATTATTGTGTCCAAACTAAAAGTTATATTAAAAACCGTATACAGTGACGAAGTGTAACTAAAACTACATGTTTTAATCAAATAATATTTAAAATGGAGTGGCTATAAGTATGTAAATATTAAAATAAACTGTTTGAAGATCGAAAACGTGTACAAATGAATAATTGCAGTGCAAGTGAACGGGCGCCTCAAACAAAGAACGACCTTGTCAGCGGTCAATAACAAATTTTATTTACAAAATCATTTTAAAGCACGGCACTTTTTCACCTCGGACACTTGTGTACGTGTAGCTCGTTGCTTAGTCGCCGCGACTGTGACTATCCGGACAGCGTCAGGTTCAAACCCCATCGACTATTATTATTATTATTATTTTTTTTTTTTTGTATTTTTTTTTTTTATATTTTATCTCTTTTTTATTTTTTTTGTTTATTTTTAGTTTAATTATAGTATATTGAATAATTTAATAGGAAAGGAAAGTGATTAATTTAATGTTTTCTTTTTAATATTTATTGTAATTATTTGCAAATCTTGTGACGTACTCGTATATTATAAAAAGTATCAAGAATATTGTATAAATGAGTTCCTACAGAAACATTTGTGCTGGATGCCCAGATACTGCAAAGAAGGAACCATTCTTGTGCTGCATACGCTGCCATGACGCTTATCACTGCACCTGTATGAATATCACATTGGATAAATTTCGTTCACTTCCTGAAACTTTTATAAAGACTTGGATCTGCGATTTTTGCCGAAGTAAAGAGTCGAGGTGTGGCGACAATTCTAACACTCCTATACGGTCGCTGCACTCACCCTCTAATGACAACATAACGCATCGTCCCAAACAACGCAATACCACTGCAACCTGTTCCTGTCCTTCAGTTTCCAACATACGCGACATCATAAGGGAAGAATTGCAGCAACTGTTTAAAATTAAACTCCATCCCCAGTTGAACGAAGTAAAAGCAGCTATTACGGCTTTTGAAACCTCAGTATCTTTTTTCAACGAAGAGTTAAATGAATTGAAATCAACTCTCAGTGCTAAGAGTAATGAAATTGATGCACTGAAGAAGGAAAATAAGGCTTTACAAGTTACTACCCATGAACTTATCACGCGCGTGCAACAGGCTGAACAACTGTCTCGAGCTTGTAACATTGAGATTCAATGCGTACCTGAGCACAAAAGTGAAAATTTGGTTAATACCATTCTGCAGCTTGGTAAGGTCCTTAAGTGTCCTCTAAATGAGAGCGACATACACTACTGTTCCAGAGTTGCCAAACAAAACAAGACCTCACCCCGCCCACGTTCCATCGTAGTCAAACTTAGCAGCCCACGTGTTAGAGACAGATTTCTTGCTGCTACGTCTAAATTCAATAAAGACAATCCCAAAGACAAGATTAATACCAGTCACCTCGGAATTGGAAACAACGACAACAAACACTCACCTATTTACGTTGTAGAACATCTTACGCTGGAAAATAAATCTCTACACGCTGCCGCTCGTCGCAAATCTAAGGAGCTAAACTATAAATTTGTTTGGATCCGGGAGGGAAAGATATTCATGAGAAAGACTGAAGAGTCGCAGTACGTCTATATTAGCAACCTGGAAACTTTAGACCGTTTAAAATAAATTCTTGGGACTGGGAGTTGATGTAATTCCAATTCGTTACAGTAATTCTCACCTATTATATTTAAATTATTTTTTATTGCATAATTATTGTTAATTTAATTTAGTAACGTAATTAATATATTGTTTATATTTTTTTTATGTCAAATAACTTACCAAAAATATCTCAATGTAATGGTCTCAGTGTCTACTACCAAAATGTACGTGGGTTAAGAACAAAAACAACCGATTTCTTTAATAATTTGATATGTAATAATTTTGATATTGTCATTCTCACGGAAACTTGGTTAAATGGCGGTGTTTATGACTCCGAGCTGTTTGACGACCGTTATACAGTACATAGGAGAGATAGAGAATCTAGCGGATTTCATAGTAGAAAGGATGGCGGAGGAGTGCTTATAGCAGTTTTGAAACATCTCGCTTCAGCTCGATTGACCCATTTCGAATCAAATTGCGAGGATCTTTGGGTTTCTGTTGACACAAAGAAATATACTCATGTAACTGACAAATTATATATATGTGGCATTTATTTGCCACCACCACTTCAAATGCACATTTTGGATCATTATATATCTAAGACTAATAGTAATATTGAACTATATAATGGTAAAACTCTTATTATAGGAGACTTTAATCTTAGCAGTATAGAATGGTCTCAGTCACCTGACTCATGCGCTCTTACTCCTAAATCTAATCACAGTAATCTCAGCGAAGCTCTTCTTGACTTTGTGTCCTTGAACAATCTTGACCAGTACAATTATGTCTTGAACAGCAAAAGTAGAATTTTGGATCTGACACTCAGCGATTTGACTATTTCTGATTTAACCGAATTTACAGACAACCCCTTGACAGTGATCGATCCTCTTCACCCTCCAATACGATTTTCTGTGCCTCTAACGGGAGCTGCAAACGTGTTACCTAACAATTATGAGAGATATCGTTTTCATAAGGCGAACTACGATGAAATAATTAAAGATTTAACAAATACCGCATGGTATGACTTGATGTCCGGTTGTTTTTCAGTTGATGATATGGTTATTGTTTTGTATGAACAACTTCGTAACGTTATTAGCAAACATGTACCAAAGACCAAGACAAAAAGCAGCAAATATCCGGTTTGGTTCACTAATGAGTTGATCGGTTTACTTAGGGAAAAAAATAAATACAGAATGAAGATTCGCAAATTTAATAGTAATCCATGTGATGTACTTTGTTACCAGTCATTGAGAAAACAATGTCACAACATGCAGAGAGTGTCCTACCGTCAATACCTAGACCGGCTGGAGTCATCTATAAAGTCTAATCCTAAGTTATTCTGGACTTTTATCAAGAGTAAAAAAAGGAACTGCAGCTCATATCCGGCAAAGATGACTTTGGACGACGTTTCAGCATCAGACGGTAGTGAAATCTGCTGTCTCTTCGCGCGTCACTTTTCATCTGTTTACAACAAGACAGTTGTTCCAGATCAGATTGATACTGACACGAACACGAGCAACTGCATCTCTGCGATATCGTTTGACCGTAATCAAGTCTTGAAGGCCCTAAAAAGACTAGATATGTACAAAGGAGCTGGTGCTGACGGCATTCCTTCTATCTTTGCGGTCAAATGCGCAGAGGTGCTGGCCTTGCCTCTTACACTTATATTTAACCGATCTATTGCTTGTGGTACTTTTCCGACCGTCTGGAAGGAGTCCCTGGTTATACCTCTGTTTAAGGGTGGCAATGACTCATTGGTTAACAATTATAGACCTATTTCAATCATCCCTGTTTTTGCCAAAGTACTCGAGTCACTTGTCTGTCCCATTATTGCCTGGCATGTAAAACAAACAATCTCACTACAACAACACGGTTTTGTAAAGTCAAGATCTACTTCTACAAATCTTATGTCCTTTACTGAGGATATCAGGGAGTCCCTTGATCGTAATGTATCCACCGATGTGATTTACACCGACTTTAGCAAAGCCTTTGACAGGGTCAACCACTTACTTCTTGTCAGAAAATTGTCCAGGGTCGGTGTTTCGGGGAGCTTGTTAAGGTGGTTCGGTTCGTATTTGATTGAACGAAGGTCAGTGGTGGTGGTGAACGGGTACACATCCACATCCTTCGACACGTGTTCTGGTGTTCCCCAGGGGTCACACCTTGGGCCAATCTTGTTCAACATATTTATTAACGACATATGTGATTGTTTCTCCTATTCAAAATGCTACATGTTCGCTGACGATCTTAAAATATTTAGGCAGGTTTGCACACCCAACGATGTCTTCTTGTTACAAAAAGACTTAAATAGTTTATGCGAATGGTGTGAAAATAATGGTATGGAGTTAAATGCAAAGAAATGTCAGACTATAAGATTTTCAAGACAGAAAAACAACACATTTCCACCACATTACACCATAAAGAGCAATACACTTCAGGTGGTCAACAGTATCAGAGACCTGGGCGTCATTTTGGATGATAAACTTCGCTTTAATATACATATTGACGCTATAGCATGTAAGGGTTTCAAAATGCTTGGTTTTGTGATTCGTAATTGTAAACAGTTTAGGGACTCCAGGTTAAAGATAATTTTGTTTAATACGCTGGTACGCAGCGGACTCGAATACGGTAGTGTTATTTGGAACCCGCACTACGATGTTTATAGAAAGAGGCTTGAGAGAATCCAAAAGCGGTTCTTATGGCACCTATCGTTTAGCTGCAACCTAGCCAAGAAATTAGCAAGTTACGAGGACAGATTGAATTACTTTCGATTAAGCTCCCTTAAAAAACGTCGCTCAGATTTAGATGGCATGTTTTTCTACAAAATAATTACAGGTGCATTGGATTCTCCTGACTTACTTCGCAAGGCCTCATTTTACTCCAGCACAAGAAGATCGAGAGTCTCGACATACACTCCTTTCGTGACTACCTTTTCAAAGACTAATTTGGGTTACTTCTCGCCTATTAACCGGATGAAACGACAGTATAATTACTTGCACAAGTTTCACGATTTTGACGCATTTTCATGTGGTGCTCTTAAATTTAAAAAGGCATTAAAAACAAACAAAATCGGTAGTTTTTGTTAATTTTAGCTTTTAGATTGTAATTCTGTTTGTAATTTTTTCTTAAAACTGTTTTTTTTTTTCAGTATTATAATATTTGTAAAATTTGTTTAGGTAATTAGGTAGGTATTAGTTTTATTAATTATAATTTAATTTATAGATTTAACTGTTAGGTAGGTAAATAATTTGCTTTTGTAATGTATAATATCTATTGCATGCCTAGTTTTAAATTTATACGCAATGGTAATTATGAGCAGGCCGTCTTCTCCTTTAATTAAAATCACATTTACTCTGTTAATTATGTATGCATGTACTCAAAAATTGAAATATTGTTGATTTTGTTGGAGAACTTATAAATAAATAAATAAATAAATGAGCCTATAGTAAAGTTGGCTAAATGGCTCGTCGATGTCTTAAGCGCACCAAACTCGAGAAATATCACACATAAATTATTGTGACTCGCCTTCGCCGCGCTTCACGGGGTGATCAGAAACCAGCTTTTAAAGAAACGGATTCAGATTTAGGGAACTTTATTATAGGTCCATCATGACGTTAGCCGTTTGGACAACTCCTATAGATAAATATTAAAAATAAAAATAGAATAATAAATAAATGGAACTTATATATATTTGTATAGTATATATTATTTTTAAATTTATTTTTCCTAAATATAATAAGTACCTACAGTTTTTAATTTTGATATGGAATTCGAGTTATATAAGAAAATATGTATAGAAAGAACTAACTATAAATACTTATTGAATACATATACAAGATATAAATAAATATATTCAGAAAAAAAAGCTATTTCTATATTAACTAAATATTAAAAAGAAAATAGAATAATAAATAAATGGATATCGCACTTATATATTTGTATAGTATATATTATTTTTTAATTTATTTTTCCTAAACATACTAAGTACCTACAGTTTTTAATTTTGATATGGAATTCGAGTTATGTAAGAAAATATGTATAGAAAGAACTAACTATAAATACTTATAGAATACATATACAAGATATAAATAAATATATTCAGAAAAAAAAGCTTTTCTATATTAACTAAATATTAAAAAGAAAATAGAATAATAAAAATGGATATCGCACTTATATATTTGTATAGTATATATTATTTTTTAATTTGAACTGCCTCCGTGGTCTAGCGGTTAAGTCCATGGATTTAGACTCGGAGGTACCGGGTTCGATTCCTGGTCGGGACACAAAAATATTTATTAATGTAAATAAATACATTTAATTAATATTTAATTTATTTGTGATATTTCTCGAGTTTGGTACGCTTGAGACATCGACGAGCTTGCCACTTGTCATGATTGGCCTATAGTAAAGTTGGCTAAATGTGAATCCGCTTATAAGCGTGGTTTCTGACCACCCCGAAAGGGAAACGGTCGTGATGATACTTTACTTTACTTTATTTTTTAATTTATTTTTCCTAAATAAAATAAGTACCTGCAGTTTTTAATTTTGATATGGAATTCGAGTTATGTAAGAAAATATGTATAGAACTAACTATAAATACTTATAGAATACATATACAAGATATAAATAAATATATTAATTAGTAGATAATAAATATATTCAGAAAAAAAGCAATTTATTAACTAAAATTATATACGTAATTACTTATATAGGTATACACTACAGTGTAGTGACTACTGACTACACTATATTCTATAGATGTATTTATTATTAAGTTTGAGGAAACTGCCCTATTCTGTTACTTAGACGCAAACGTTATTAGTGGATTTCTTATTTACGTCAGGGATTGCGTCATAATTACAAAATATTATTCAATTCTCAACTCTATAATCGCTTGACCTTGACATCGTCCGTGCAAATATCAACTTTAATAGCGTATTATATATATAGTTAACGGATTCCATTATATAACGTTTGCGCTTAAGTAAGACACAGACTAAGCTTTTGGTTAGTTTAGTTTTGTTTCCTACATAAATGTTTATATAGTTACTAATTATAAGCTTTGTGGGAGAAAAAAATACCTTTTTTTGATTGTGTCATAAATTAGAAAAATGCCTCCTGGAACCCGGTATTTATTTTTGTTAGTACTAACTAACTGAATTATAAATTATATCCAATACGCGTTAATATAATGTATTTATTTTTATGTGTTTGTTATGTATATTCCCTAGGGATCGCATGCGCAGGCCGCCAGTGGGCCGAAGATGATTGGACTGTCTCCGTGATGGATGGCCAAGTCGTTCACCTCTTGCACAACCCGTTTTATCCATCCAGCGTCAGCTTATTGAAACCATAGAAATATATTACTAAGGAACGGGTACAAATGCCAACCAATTTTCAATCATACTTTTCACGTGCAAGGTAGACGGCAAAACATAGAGGAAGAAACGGACGAAGCCTAAGCTACTTGAATGTGACGGACTACCTAAACATTTTTTGTCCTTGAAAGCTAGAATTACCCTTGCCCAAAGCCTTCTTCCTTTTCTCGACTATGATATGTGTAGTATCAATTTCTCGGATGTGTTTCTCAACAAAGAAAAAATAAAGGAAATATTTAACTTTAAACGTTGATAAAATTATTATAAAGGCGCCGCGGACAATATTTATTTTGAAGTTGCAACCCCATGGGTGATATAGAATTAGTGCAAAACTTACTATTGTCATTATTCTTAGTTCAAAACCGTACACAGCTTGTTCTATGTGCAAAACGCTATTTTGACGTGAGCTTGGCCATGATTGGTAAAACCCGGGCTAAAAGTGACAGTAAATAACAGAATGTACTATTTTGAAACTCAGTGATGAAATACGCGAAAAGATAGGTATGAAAGAAAGCATAGGGACAAAAATAAGGAAAGGCATGCTCCGATGGTTCGGGCATGTTGAAAGGATGAGCGAAGAGAGATTGACGAACCAGATATATAATGCGAAAGTTGTGTGTAAAAGAGGCCCTGGCAGACAAGACTCACCTATCACGATCAGATAAATAAAACAATAGGTGAAGGTGCATTAAAAAGCAATCGAAACAAAAGGGCATGTATAAGGAGGTTGCTGAATGTTGAAGAATCGAAAGAGGTATGTCGTGATCGCAAGGGATTTGGCGTGAAGATATGTATGTAATATAGCCCACATATGTAATAACCGCTGTAAGATTTGATCAGCCCCGCTAGACATTTAGGAAATACCAAATTAAAAACAAAAATGCACTACTTACTCACTCCAAATAAATGCACTAAAAATTCAACGATTTGCACACTAAAGTTTGGCCCACAACATGCCAAAGTCCATATCTGAATTCTAATGTTTGCGTTCCCTATGACTTGTCGCTTTAAGCGATTTTTTCACTTTGAAAGTCGTTCGACAAAATTCGATAAAAAAAGCAAGGTTTGCTTTATTGCTTTGAAGTCGAACATAGCAGCTATGTAATGGAATACGGCTGTTTCTACAGAAAACGGCACAAATATGTAATCTTATAATATGGATACATTCATTACAATAGGTTGTATTCATTTCATGCTATGTATTTGTTAATCTTTAGATTGTAACTTATTAAAAAAAAAGTGGGCTCTTGTTGGACTCCACATTTTTAGCCGCGCCGAGGTTATATTTACTTGTGTATGTCTACGCCTGGAGCATTTTGTTTGTTTGTATTGACAATTGTGTGTACCGTCTTATTTTTATTTCGCATTAAAATGTATACTTTGTTGTATATAGATTCAGGTTTTTGACCATCAATATCCATATCAAATATGACCAAGGAGCACGAGTTAGTTGCTGTACTTATAACATTTTTATTTTTAAGAACTCCACTGTTGGAGATGGGCCTTCCAGAACATATATCTATCGAATTTGGCCTTAACGCTAGCCAGACGGGTTGACGAGAATCTGATGTTAATTTTTAATGACAATTAATTAACGATTCCACAAGTTGGTATTAATGGAAGCGGAACCAACGGCTTAACGTGCTCCCCGAGACACGAGAACGGTGGTGTTGTACATCTATGACAAATGTACGTAAGAAGAATGTACTTCTCATTGGTACATGCCGGGGAGGTTTTGCTAGAGCGCGTAGTATAATTACTAAAATAATTATTAAAAAATAATAATAATACGTAATCTTTAATGTTGCCAGATAAAGAAACTTATCTTATTGGAAATATTTAAAATAGTAACATTTATGCCATATGTTTGGAGAGTACAACTAAGAATTTTATTTATTTATTTTTATACACTTTACATGGTATTACAGTATATACTCCAATACACCATGCAAGGAGGAGTCAGAAACACTTAATATTATTTACAAACATTCATAAAAATTAAAGAAAAAGCCACAAACTATATTAGGAATCAATTAAATACATTTCAATGTTGTCATCCTTAATTAAATCTATAATCTAAAAATTCCGATTGTTAGGATCCCTTGAGAGAACCCGTTTGACAGCTGGAAGGAATTGTTAAGTAAAGGTGCTGTTGAGGAAACGTCTTAAACACGGGTGTATGTCTGGCTAGCAGCTTGGTAAAAGAAGGCCTAATTTTCCATTAATATGTTATGGAAAAGATAATCTTCAGAAGTGGTTCAGGTTTAGTTTATGTTTATTTTAATTTTTACCATTAAGTAGTTTTAATTATAATAAATAAGATTGCGTTCCAGTATTAGAGAAAAAATTTAAAAAGAACTAGAAATAATTTGTGTACGACATAACACACAATAATGGCTCATGTATATAATATATGTTATATATATAAGCCGTTAATGTGGCATTTAAAAATTTGTTTAAATTCCACATAGTCATATTTACATAATTAAATTTAGGTTAATATCTATATATATATATATATATATATATATAATAATATAAAATTATTATAGTTTCTTACGTACAGTTGTCATTTATTTACAACACCACCGTTCCCTTGGAGAGCACGTTAAGCCGTATACGTTCCAGTTATACCAACTTGTGGAATATGAATTTTAGACAACCTAAGTTAACGAACATAAATTTAGAATTCTTTGGAACACATCGTGTCGTAATTTTCCTTTACCGTTCGTCACTTCCTGTACATTTAACAAAACGCAGTAGTTAGGTTAAATTATCCGATTATATATAATAGGATTGGCTGGCAGCAACAGACCTGTCTGACCAGCCTCGGTGAATCATTTACAACTTAGTAAAATCATATAAATTTTACCTAATCACTTGCAACTAACTGTGTGTAGCGCATTGGTCTTTGTATTTTAATTTAAGGAAAGTGTGACATAAAGCGGGACACATTTATTAATTTAATAATAAAAAATATTAATTTGTGCTATTTCCATAGTAGTACGCTAGAGACAGCGATGAGCTTGCCACTTGTCATGATTGACCTACAGTCTCCTCCTCCTTGCGTCGTTTTCCTCAATGTTGAGGGTCGTGACCCCCTCCACTAATCACTTTGTCTAGGACGATGCTGCGCCATCCGGGTCTGCATACGGCGGCATGCAGCGCACTGTGGACTGGGGCGTTAAGCATGTCCGGATCTGGTCAGGCCACGGGGACTCTTGCCTTCGATTTTACGCGTGATCACCAGCTTATCCAGATTGGCCGAACTTTTTCGTGCTATATGACCAAAATACTCAAGGACTCGCTGCAGGCAGATAGAGATGGCCTACAGTAAATTTGCCTAAAAGTGAATCCGCTTTTTTATAAGATTTTGATTACCACCCCGGAAGGGAAACGGTCGTGATGATAATGATACATAATGGTTGTGATAACCGTTGCTTCTCCGTACTTACACCCGTATTCTTGGTCGTTTAATCCTAAGGAGGAATAATCCAGACCTTAATGCGTAATACAATCGCATGAATTTTACAATTAAATAGTTTTGCAAATACAATTATTGATACTGTAAAAAATATTTAAATAGAAACGCATTTTTACCTTAGACATATGTCATACCGCGACCGTGCCTGTCCAGGGCGATAATCAAGACTGAATCGTTCAATAAACGATTTTCATTTTACTAACTTTACTTTACACTCGGTTTTGTCAATTTTACAATGATCAGTTTACTAATCATGGCAGGATAGTAAAAGAATGACCATTAGTAGCAAATAACAGCCATCGTCATTATTACTAATTAAATCTACACGAGATAAACAATATCTAAATTATATGCTGCTGTAAAAGGGCATTGTCAGTACTATATTATTTATAACTAAGTTATTAAACTAATTAAAATTAAATCTAAAATAATAAATAAGATAAAACAACTGTAAAATAGCGTTGTCACTCATAAAAATATATATATTGTCACTTAAAAACTAAATACTATTATTAAAAATATTTGTATCTCATGAAATTGCTTAAATGTCCTAATTAATACAAATCAATTATTTAGAATTTGTCATGTCACATAATGTAGTCCCCTTATAAGCATCATCTATGAATGGACAATAATATTTATTCCTTTGCAACACTAGAAGCAAATGCCAAAATGTCAGCTAGTTGCTGTCACACGGTAAATTTTGTGTGCAATTAATAATTTTATTATTGATCTATTTAGAAACCCGTATCAGGAGATAGGTCCGTGTTAATGTAGGTCTATGGTTTTGAAACCGATAACTCACGCCAAATGCGTGTTGCATTACCCACTATTCAATTCAATATTTGTCCCAGATCTTATTGATTAATTATTAAAAATGTTGCATTGTTCTAGTTTGAATGGGAACTTTGTCTATTTGTGTTATTGCATTATACTCGTAGCTAGGCTCAGATTGGGAACGTGTTCTTAGGAATCCTTATTTATAGGGCCGTATTAATAATTTAATATCGATCTCAAGATCGATGTCAACGTTGTGAGATCAAGTTGTCTCTTTCATTCTACTTCAATTTGACATTTGGTGAAAAAGACAACTTGATAATAAGTTTCATTTTAAACTAAATTATTCAGTTTGTAGCGTTACGACTTAGAAATCGTGTTGCTAATGGAAAAATAAACTATTATCTAAAGTGTTTGTATTAATATAAATAAATAATACCTAAAATAAATTACCTACTTACTAACTTAAATAATAATAAATAAATTAAATACAATTCTAAATATAATATTACGACGCTTGCCAAAGAGAATTGTCTATGAATATATATAATTTGCGCATGCGCAGAGTTTTTTTTTTAAAAGTAACGAAAAGGCGGGTCGTATAATTATTTCTAAATCTTAATAGAAGGTCCCGCTGGGGTGAGTTGCCATAATCTGGTAGTAGTATTGTAAGCTGTACTGCTCTGTGCGTCAGCTGCACTAGGGGGTCCCGGGTTACTGGACCTTCGCCGGTGTAGCTGGCCTCCACGGCTTGCTTGGCTAAAGCCTGGGGTGTTCTCCATTCCAGGACCCTACTTCTACCCTACCAAACGTACGTTCTGCAAAGAAGGAAACGCTCCAGAGACCGCTCGCAGCCACCCGCAACTTCACGCCAAAGAAGTTCGGTGGAGGGGTGCAAGGCGAGGCTGGAGAAGCCGAAGACTACCAGGCCAGTCGTTTCCCTAAACCCATCAGGTCAATAAACATCTCCCGGGCTGTGCAATAATAGGCTAATTACATATATCAGTCTAAAAGCCGGTTTCAGTGAACCCCTACCCTAACAAGTTTTTTGGCAACAACACTAGCACGTCTAAACGTTAAAATATAATAGGTCATATCGGAGCAGGCGGAGACGGCGGCGCGTTCAAAGGTAAAAAATATCACTTTAACAAGAATTCGCTAAGCAACGTCTATAATGTCAGTCCTTAGTCATTGAAGCAAACGCGTATCGTGATCAATTATGTAAAAACACATCTCGAATTGTTTATAGTCAAATTGGTCGGAAAATAAACAAAAAAGTCAATGCCGGCGCTGCGCCCGCCGCCACATTGTTTTTTCCTCATCCACAAATATCTGCACGTTTTTGCTAATATTCTAAACAAACTATTGACAGTCAATACTAATGTTTAAATGTGAAAGTAGCTTAATCTGTATGTATGTCTGTTTGTCTCGCCGATACGCCTTAACTACTAGTCCATCTAACCACGATATGTAACCCCACTAGCAGACATTAAATATATAACTGCATCCGTGGTACCGGGTTCGATTCCTGGTCGGGACACAATATTTGATTTAATTTATGTGTGATATCTCTCGAGTTTGGTACGCTCGCCGATGTCTCTGCTTGCCACTTGTCATAATTAGTTTATAGTAAAGTTGGATAAATGTGAATCCACTTCTTTAGAAAAAAATAATCGTGGTTTCTGACCCGTATCCCTGGTCAAGATGATGATTTACTTTTATTAAAGTATTTGTAAAATAAAATAAGTATTAATCAAGTCCTTTAGTACTATAGCTTTTTAGTACTATATTTAAACATTTTGCACACATAAAATAATGGGTTTTTCTACGTAAATTGTAATATTGTAACGATTGTATTACATGCGGCCAAGGAATAAATATTGTTGGCTGCAATCGACATCCTTTGCCTTGCGTTTATTTAAGACGTCACCTGTCAGTGTAGACTTTGACATTCGGACTTTTTTAGGGGAGTTCTTCGCGCCATTTTGCGTGAACATGTCAAGTGCAAGTTTTTGTTTTGTAAATTAACTTACTGTCGATATTATTGGTCAAAAGTGGTGTTGTTTTGTTTAATAATGTGCTGCAATGTGAATAATTATGGAAAACGATAAATTGGACTTTAAATATGGGGCATAGTTGCAGTTTATTTTTGCGGTTTTCCCGAGCTGTCAACTCCCATATTTTACCCGACGTGTTTGAGCTATGGTACCGCGAGTGACTCCAAGAAAAGCATCAAATTCTGCAGCATCTGGAATTTGATGATGATCTCATTAACTCATTAAAAAGAAAGATATATTACGTCAGACTTAGCTGTATCGGCTAGACCCTTTGCCTTCCCTATCATCTCATTCATCATCCATCGGGAGAAGAGAACCAAAAAAGAAAAAAAAAATCAGTCTTTTTTAATAGACTTCAGCAACGCGCTGCTTTTTAATTGATTATCACTGTATTTCAACTTAGATTCTCTGTTTAAACATCTGTACCCTTCAATTCAATAAACCTACTGGATATTGTCGCCCCCTTAGCTTGGGGTTTTTCCAGTAGGACTATAGAGCTGAGACTCAGCTTGAGAAGATAACCCCGCTGCCCAGGATCTCCGTGACGCCTCGTTGTCCGCTTGGGATCGGCAGCGCTCTCCGGGTCCCCATCTTCAGGCTCTACGAGGGAAGGTACCCCTGCGTACGGTCAACAGATGCATAAAGAGTGATATGGCTAAGTTTTGGCTTACGACCCTCCCTTATAATTGTAGATTCTCTTGCTCTGTTAACTTCACTTTACTTAATATATTAACTTCCTTTGCTTAAATTATTTTGTTTTATTATAATGTGACATCTGGCGCCATCGCGATATTGTTAAAATATTTATCTAGAAATGATATATAACTGTGAAACTTTGATTTCTTTGCATACTCGTATAATATCTTCCTGTTTGATTCGCCTCCAATCCATAACTACTCAACCGATTTTAACAAAATCCGGCAGAGATGTTCCGTGGAACCCAGGGATGTATTTAGGGTATATGACATCATCACCTGAACACATGTGACTCCACGCCTCAAGGTATTACCAATAATACATATTTACTCCTACCTATTTTATATCGGCCTGCCTCCGTGGTCTAGCGGTTAAGTCCGTCTAAAGACTCGGAGGTACCGGGTTAGATTTCTGGTCGAGACACAAAATTATTTATTAATGTAAATAAATACATTGAATTAATATTTAATTAATTTGTGATATTTCTCGAGTTTGGCGCGCTGGAGACATCGACGAGCTTGCCACTTGTCATGATTGGCCTGTAGTAAAGTTGGCTAAATGTGAATCAGCTTATTTATAAGCGTGGTTTCTGACCACCCCGAAAGGGAAACGGTCGTGAAATTACTTCTATTTTATATCGTATTTATTGTTACGAGCTAAGCTGGGTAGTAATAAACTAGTTTTTAATGAAATGTTTTTCAGCGAGTCATACAATTGTTTCGCATTGAAAATTCGGGCGTATTTAGGTAGGTATTGAATTCCTAGGTCACAAGTATTTTTATGTATCCGGGTTGGTTTTATGAAATAATAAATAATATTAATATACATTATTTATTATATTATTAATATAAATATACATTGACAAATTGACACATATTTAAATTATAAAACTTAGATTCTCCAGATATACTCGTATGTTCCGTCCCATCTCCAACCAAATTCATTTATTACACAATTTGTATTTAGTTATAGTCTAGTTTAGTATGACAATGCCTTTATACAGCAGCTATAATTTTAAGTTACCTTATTTTATTTTTTTAATAATTGTTTGTTCTAGCTTATAGTATGACACTGCCTCTTTACAGCAGCTATTATTTTAACTGACATTTACATTTATATTTTTATTTTTATAATTGTGTCTGTCTTAGCTTATAGTATGACAATGCCTATATGAAATGAAATGAAATGAAATGAAATGAAATGAAATGAAATGAAATGAAATATTTATTTAGGCAGATAAAAAACAATTAACAATAATGAAATTTGTTGGCCCCCACACTAGTGTTTTGTCCTGCAGGGGCCCTGAAGGTAATTCCAGATAGTTTCTACCACTAGACAAAGTTAGTAGGTTAAAAGTAAAGGTAAACTACAACTAATCTTAAAACTACTGTGTGTGTAATATATATAATACAATATAACATTAATATAATACAATATAATATAATATAGTATAATATAATATAATATAATACAACATAATATAACATAATATAATATAATACAATATAATATAATATAACATAATATAATACAATATAAAATACAATGAGTCCTTGATTAAATAATTTATTTATTTAGTGGCCAGTAACATCCTTTCAGTTTCGTCGTAGTCTAGTTTTAATAAATATTGCCTAATAATACGTTTTGCCTCACGAGCCGCAGCATTAGCTAGGTCCTTGTTAAAAACATCTAGTAGCTTATTGTAGATAAAAGGAAAAGCAAAATTGTTAAATCGTGTTGCGAATGCGGTTCTACACACAGACACAGGCATCCACACTTTGCGCTTCATGATTAGACTAGAGAATTTAGGAGATTTTATGAATGACTTGTGAGCAGACACCGCTGCCTTAAATATATATAGTTGGCGCACTGATAGAACCTCGCACTCTTTATACAGATCATAAGTTGGATATCGATAGGGTTTCCTAGTCATTACTTTTAACACAGATCTTTGAGCTCTCTCAATTTGGATCATGTGAGTTTTGGCTGCACTTCCCCAGGCTGTGATGCAGTACGTAAGTAAAGATTCTGCTAACGCGAGGTAAACAGATTTTAGCAGCCTAATGTCAGCTGAATGTCGAAGTATCCTCATGATGTTTATAATTTTTCTAACCCGTCCAGAAAGTGCCGTGATATGCTCCCTGAATACAAGTTTTTCATCTACTACTAGCCCTAGGTATTTAATAGATGCCGCGCGTTCTATTTTGGCACAGGAACAGGGTTCCACGAACTCAAGAGAATCAGAACATCTGTGTATTTTAACAGTATGGTTTAAACTGGGTGCTTTGATTTTTGAGATGTGAAACGCTATAAATTTGGTCTTGTCCGTATTCAAGGTTAACAGATTTTCATCTAGCCATTTGGTAACCACGGCCAAGCTCTTTTCGGTCTGTGCGAAGACGCCTTTCCAGCTTTTGTCATTAAGAATAATAGCTGTATCATCCGCATAGCATATTATCTCAGCGTTTTTAAGTGGTAGCTCAAGCATATCGTTTAGGTAGATTATGAAGAGAGTTGGTCCTAATATACTGCCTTGGGGCACGCCGAAATTTACAGTTGCAGGTTTACTAAGCTGTGCATCAACCCTGAGACACTGTCTTCGATCTGTCAGATAACTCCTAAACCACTCTAGCGGAATTCCTCTTATACCTAGTTGCTCTAGTTTTCTGAGTAGAATAGGGATTGAGACAGTGTCAAAGGCCTTCGCCAAATCCAGAAAAACCCCAATACAAGAATGCCCCTTGTCCAAATGATTAGATACAATACTTGTAAGTAATGAGGTAGCATCTTCCGTAGAAATGTTGTGACGGAAACCAAATTGTCTTTCGCAGAGAAGTCCATGCTTTTCCAAATATTTGATTAACTGCTTGTTAACTATTTTTTCCAGCAGTTTCGATAAGGAACTCAGGAGAGATATGGGTCTGTAATTTCCTGGTATGTCTTTTAGTCCACCTTTGTGAATTGGAGAAACCGTGGATATCTTCCACACATCTGGAAAAGTGCCAGTTGCGAGACTGGTATTAAATATATGAGTAAGTGGATAGGCAATATAGTCAGCCAGTTGTTTAATTAAAGGGTTCGCAACATTATCAGGTCCATGTGCGCTATCAGATTTTAGACCTCTAATTAGCATCTTAACTTCGTTTACGTCGGTGGGATGCAGAAAAAATGAATTCGGTTTATTATAGTTTAGTTTTATGCTTTTACTTAAATCTTTTTCGGTTGTCTTGAGTCTGTTCAGTGTTTTATCAGCGAGATTTTGACCGATGGTAGCAAAGTAATTGTTACAATTGTCTAGGGTCACCGAGGGATTGGGAGTGTTTATCAGTTCCTTAGCATGGCTTAGTTTCTTTGATGAGTAGCATATGTTTCTAATACTATTCCACAGCTTCTTAGGATTACCTTTGCTCTCCTCCAACATTTGCTTTTCATATGCTGTTTTAAGGCGGTACAGTAAATTGTTGCAAAAAATCCTATACCTGTTATAAGTAGTTTTAAGTATGCTATCAGTTGGGCGTTTTCTAAGTTTGGCGTGCAACTTGTCTCGATGCCTAATACAGCGAATAATCCCGGGAGTGATCCATGGTTTAAAGATAATTTTTGCCCGGCTTAGATGAACTTCATGACTATGTTTATCTATGTGTGTTTGAAGTATTGACATAAATGAGACAATCGCCTCTGAAGGTGTAGTTTTATCTATTACTTCTAACCAATCCAAACTTCTTAGGTCAGAAGCTAATTCGTTGTAATCCGTTTTAATGATTGTTCGGTTTCTTTTTCGTCCTGATTTGTCTTCTACTGTTTTCACACCCAGCATAACAACGTCATGGTCTGTTATGTCCGTAGTACAAACAATTGTCTCGAAGTGAAGCTCGGTTCTAATAAAGAAATGGTCTATACACGTATGTATACGTGTTGGCTTGTCAATAGCTTGAATTAATCCGTGTTCTGCAGCTAAACTTAGATATTTATCCTTTCGAGCGTCAACAACTTCAGGCAAAATATTTATATTTATGTCACCTCCGAAAATGAGACACTTTTCCTGCGCGTTAACATTTAAAAGATTATCCAAAGAAATGATAAAGTTATCAATACCATGAATTGAGGGTGATCTATATGTTCCAATTATGGTAGGTCCTTTGTCAATCCTAACCACAAGACAGTTACCGTCTTTAAATTCAGGTTCATATGAGGTAGCTGACCATTTGTCTCCAACATAGATAACTACACCACCATTCTGATTTATGTAATTATCTGTTCTGTATGAGGTGTAGCCATTGATTTGGTTAATAATGGAATCTTTATTAATACGGCACTCTGTTAGAATCAGAACATCAAAATATATACGTAGTCGCTTCATTGCGGTTAAGAAATAGTCAAAGTTTTTGTTTAGGCTCCTGATGTTAAATGTCAATACTTTAAAGTTATACTCTTCAAGCACTGAGTCGCAGCTCTCCAGAGAAAACAGTTTATGGCATTTTACAGATAAGAGTTGATCCAATTCACTTTCTATACTTTGTGCTTCCATTTAATATATTTAAAATATAACAAAATATTCAATAAAAGTGAAAATTTATGATAGTTAGTTATTTTGAAACAGATTAGAATAAGCCACATAGAATACAATAATTTGTGTTTAGGAGATAAATTAAATCCGTAGTAATTGAGTATGTAATTATGCTTTAACTGTAGCAAATAAGCATTGACAATGATTTCATCATTATTAAGTTTTAATTTCGAATTAGGATGTATGACTCCGGCAGATAATAAATAATAATAAATATATAATATATGAAGTAATATAAAAATAATATAATGTAATCTATTGTTTTGTATAATGTAATATAGTTTGTTGTATAACGAATATAAATTAAATACAATAGAGATAAGTTTTGTATATATAATTAAGATACAGTATTGCGTTAAAATGTAATTAAATGCTGGCTGTGACTGTGACCGTAGGTGTTGAGACTGGCATCCCGACGTGCTGGACCAGGTCGTATTCAGAATTGATGAGTATTGCTGGCTTCTTCTCAGCCTTGCGAACATAGATGCCCCCATTTCGAATCCAACAATACCGAAACCCATGTTTATGTGCTCGCATTCTTGCCTCATGAAACAGTTTTCTATTCAGTTTAGTAAGCCTTTCATTGATATAAATAGTGTAAGCAGTACCGGGAATAATGTGCTCTGAAGACAGGTTACGCCTTACTTTTGCGGCCTTTAGCATTTCATTGCGCTTAGCGTTTCTCAAAAGTTTAACTACTATCGGACGGGGCATTCTTGTGTCACCAGGATTGTTGCTTCCGAGTCTTCTGGGTCCAACACGTTGAACACAATCTACATCGCCTTCAGAAAGTTCGACACCAATTGTCCTGGAAATCTGCATGGTTAAGAGCATCAAGTTTTCGGTGACGCTCTCAGGAATCCCAGCGATCTCTAACTCATTTTTGAGGCCCGTTTGCTCTTGGCTATTAACCGTGCGCTGTAGTTCCTCAACAGTACTCTTAAGTCCATCAATTTCACGGTCGCGCGCATCCAGCTGTGAGTCGTACTCCGAAAGTGTTTGTTTGTGCGTTGTAGAAATTTCGCTAACATGTTGTTTTAAATCTAAGAAATCTTTCCTCAACAATGCAATCTCAGCGTTCTGCGTTTTAAGATCACGAACCTCCTGCCTTAAAAGACGTATTTCAGACGTCAATAATGTTATATCATTAGCGTTCCTGTTACAGGTTTCGGCTGATTTTGAGCGGCCTCCACGAGTCATAGTCACATTGTCCTCCGATGTGTATGTGATATTGAGCCCACTAGTAGCGAGTCGAAGTGGCGTGAGCGAATTGTCCTTCTTTGGCTTAGAGCAAGTGCATACGGGGCATAACCATTTACTTTTAAAATCTTGGGCGAATTTTTCAAAAGCATCTACTGTTAAGTTTAGACAGGGCAGGTCGTATAGTTGTTCACATTTGGAGCATTCCATAAAATTCAATGATAAAATGTTTTTTCCACATGCATTACAAGATGTCGACATTTTTTATTTTATTTTTATATATATTTAGAGTAAGGCGTTGAGAGTATATACATAGCTATAATATACAGCAGCTATTATCTTAACTGACATTGACATTTATATTCTTAAAATTGTGTCTGTCTTAGCTTATAGTATGACAATGCCTATATACAGCAGCTATTATCTTAACTGACATTGGCATTTATATTCTTATAATTGTGTCTGTCTTAGCTTATAGTGTGACAATGCCTATCTACAGCAGCTATAATGTTAAGCGTTATTCTGTATTTATAATTTTATTATTTTATTGTTTCTCTTTTCAAATGATGGTTATCATGTACTGCTCCAGATTCACCAATATGTACTATAAAATTATATCGTTTTATATCAATATTGTAAAAATTTACGTGTAAAAGTGCAGAATACATATCTTTTTGTCCTATGCCTACTTGCAAAAATAAACAAATTGAATTGAATTAAAAAATGATGATGAACAGCTAGAACAGTCTAATGTCAGCAAATCTAATGTACCTAGTATTTGTATTCAAATTTGGCTTCTTGCCACATCTTGTTAAATATTTAATTTCTTTGGTCTACGACGAGATTATGCGATTAAAAACGAAAAATTGACAGCTCGACAAGAAAGCCACAGGGGCAGGCAATTCTCATTGGAACATGCATCGATAGGTGAGGTACGTAAATAATTTAGTAAGAGTTTGCGCTGAACAGAACGGCCAAGTTCACGAAGAGAAAGGTTCTAATTATAGCATTTATTGTTTATCTACAATCACTAAGCGGGCGATCGTGCGTTCACGCTGGGAGTCGTATCTTTAGAGTTACCTTTTAGATTATTAATTATAAATAAAACTAAACTAATAATATCTCTTTAAACTTTCGCGCATATCCATAATAGTTTTTATAATTTTAACGGGTCTTTACGCGATTTACCTTCGACCCGTGACCACGGCCCAATGCAACTTGGCTGAAACGTCGGGAGAAATATGTCTCTAAGGTAAATCGCGTAAAGACCCGTTAAAATTATAAAAACTATTAATAATATCTCATCATTACATCCCCTAGAACACAGCGTCCTAGACCTCCACTGCTGGAGAACATATATCTAGAGAATTTGGCCTACACCCGCCACGCTCTGGCAAGACGGCTTGGCGAGGATATGATGTATTTTTTTATGACAATTTATCAACGATTCCACAAGTTGGTATAAATGGAACCGGGACCGACGGCTTAACGTGCTCTCCGATGCACAGTTACAAATTTACATAAAGATACAGTTACTAATTTACAACTGGAGTAGTCCTGTTTTCTTGCCACTGAACATTAGCTTCTTTTATTTATTTATTGATTTATACAATTTCACAGCATTATTAACTTTCTTATATAAACAGTTAAACTTATATAGTTTTTTTTTTAAATAATTTTAACGGGTCTTTACGCGATTTACCTTAGAGACATATTTCTCCCGACGTTTCAGCCAAGTTGCATTGGCCGTGGTCACGGGTCGACTGAAGCTATGCGGTGTAGTCTCGTACATACTGGGTGTCGCCAAGGATATTGTAAGTGTCGTGTGTCGTAATTTCTAAAAACTTTTAAAAGTGATAAGTGGGTAGGTTTACATCTGCCGCCCAGTATGTACGAGACTACACCGCATAGCTTCAGTCGACCCGTGACCACGGCCAATGCAACTTGGCTGAAACGTCGGGAGAAATATGTCTCTAAGGTAAATCGCGTAAAGACCCGTTAAAATTATAAAAAAAAAAAACTATTATGAATATGCGCGAAAGTTTAAAAAGTTTAGTGAAACTTATATCTAAACACATAGCCATTTATGAAATTACATTTTCATGAAATTACATTTTCATGAAATTACATTTTCTTATCTAAACTTATAAAAATATATATATTAAAATTATTATGATATTAAAATTATTTTACAAAATAAACAACGGGCTTATGACCTTTGACGAGCATTCAAAATTAATACTTCGCCCAACTTTAACCGACTGTACTGAAATAATATACTGTTCTTTAAATTTAATTTCCTATGTTAACTCTTGTCTATAGATATGTACCTATATGTAGTGCTAAACCATCAAACGGTATTTGACAGGTGCCCTAGGTACTCCGACCCGTTTCTGTCCACTCAAATTAATTCATCGCGATCACAACAACTCAAAACTTTGTTTGTTCCACTAGCAAAGATTTGGCTACACGTTGGCTTTCTTTTGTCCTATCGAATATTTATAGAATAATAACAATATTTGTCTTAAAAATCCATGGATTTACCGTCCCGGCACCCGGTCCATTGTGTGTGGGTAAGGGAAGAGAAGGATAGTGTCTTGTGAGCGACATAGTAAATTAAAAGAAATAACTGTTTTATAAAAACGCTACTCGAACGACTTTTTGAGCGAAATAAGGGCTTACAGCGAACATGGGGTACGTGACGTCATCCGGGAGCTATTTCCAATGTTGGAAATGAGTCTTCCAGAACATCTGGAAAATTTTGCCTACACTCGCCACGCTGGCCAGACGGGTTGACGAGGATCTGATGTCAATTTATTACCTATTCCACAAGTAGGTATTAGTGGAACCGGGGCCGACGGCTTAAGGTGTTCTCCGAGGCACGGGGACGGCGAAGACAAATTTCTAAGCACTCCATGGATTCACCGTGCGGGTGGCGGGTCTATCGTGTGTGGGTAAGAGATAAGAAGAATGGTGTCTCGGGCTTGCGACCGACAATAGGCTGGCTTAAAAAAGGAAGCCCTTTTTTATTTTTTCATTCATTCATTCATTACAGCCCCTAGAACACAGCGTCCTAGAGCTCTACTGCTGGAGATGGGCCTTCCAGAACTGGAGAATTTGGCCTATACTCCCAATTTATTAACGATTCCACAAGTTGGTATTAGTGGAACCGGGACCGACGGCTTAACGGTGGTGTTGTAAATCTATGACAAATGTACGTAAGAAAAGTGTCTCGTTCGTTCGTTCTTGGGTGGGTTTGAAGCGACCTTTGTAGGATTTAAGGTACGCGTTCTTACAACCGTGCCACCACTGCGTCTGATTGATTAATGACCTAATTGATAGTAAATCTATAGTGTAGCTTAAGAACTCGTGTATTACTTTCTATGATGTACATAGTGGTAAATTATGGAACGAGTTTTAAATGCATTTCTTATTTTCGTCTACACATCTATTTAAATATTGTTGTTGTTTTTCGTGTACGCGAAATTGATGTGCCAAATAATTAGTACGGTTACACCCGTATGTATTTGGTTATTAATGGATAACTAACGACTAATAACAACTGCCTCCGTGGTCTAGCGGTTAAGTCCGTGGATTTAGACTTGGAGGTACCGGGTTCGATTCCTGGTCGGGACACAAAAATATCTATTGATGTAAATAAAAATACATTTAATTAATATTGGGCATGTATGAAGAGGTTGATGAATGTCGATGAAGCGAAAGAGGTATGTCGTGATCGTGTCAAGTGGCGCTCAATTGTCTCTGCCTACCCCGTAAGGGATCTGGCGTGAAGATATGTATGTGTAATTTATTTGTGATATTTTTCAAGTTTGGAACGCTGGAGACATCGATGAGATAGCCACTTGTCATGATTGGCCTATAGTAAAGTTGGCTAGATGTGAATCCGCTTATTCATAAGCGTGGTTTCTGACCACCCTGAAACGGAAACGGTCGTGATGATACTTACCTTACCTTTTTTAATAACACAATTGGAAAAAAAAAAACGGAAACATAAAGGGTCAATGAAAAGTTACCGCAAATGGATTACAAATATAAAATAAAATAGTGAATACTTACAAAAAAACAAATAACAACAATTAACAACAGTAGCTATGGGTACACAGCTAAGGCTTATGAGTAGCACAGAACAATCTGGTCAAGTAGCTGTGATATATTGCATATTGGCTTCGTATTAATCAAATCAAGTTACAATTGAAATAGTTGCATAATAATAATTGGTAAAGCACATAGGGTCATGCAGAACGGATGTGCTCGTAGTTCGTAGGCCGGTAGTTTTTAGACCAATTTTACCTAGAAGTTCGGGAGAATCCACCCGCCCACTTGATAAGATAGTGTAAGGTTGGATATTGGGAACTTACAGTGCCATTTTCCAACTTGCCTCGGGTTGGATAGTGGAAATTATTAATAATATTTTTTATTAATAATTTCCACTATCCAACTTATAAAAAAAAAAACATGACTGACTATTATTGTCCTTTAAATAAACTGTACCCTATTCAGTACAGGTTGGAAGATCGCAAGAAAAAAAAATATTCCAAATATCCAACCCAACGCAGGTTGGAAGATGGCAATTTTAAGTTCCCAATATCCAACCATCCAACCTGGGTTGGATAGCTAGTTTGGAAGAAGAGAATCACTCTCGTAATCGGTATTTCTAGTTGTAAAAGGCATAAATGTTGCCATTTTAAATATTTCCGGTAACACAAGGTTTTTTTATTAGCAACATTAAACATTGCGTTCCAATATTCTAAATATTTATTTTGGCGGAATTAATACACGTTCTAGCACTTTTGACATCCATAAGTGTGTCTCTATCAGAGAAGACAAATTTCTAAGCATTCCATGGAATCACCATTCGGGTGCCGGGTCCATCGTGTGGGTAAGAGACGAGAAGAATGGTGTCTCGGGCTTACGACTGACAATAGGAAGCCTCCTTTTTTATTTTATTGCGTAACAAGACGTTCACCATCCACCATTCTACTCCTCCCCAAATACTGTATGATTCCGTTAATGTCGTCTTGGAAGCTCTTTTCATAAATGTATTGACGGCAGGCCTGCTTAGACCCAATTCTTTTAGTAAGTGGTGCAAAGACTTAGCTGGAAATCCTCTCGTGCCAACTTGAGCTCTGCCGGGGCGGGAAAGTATCCACCGTTCGTACCGATAAACCATGTAGAGTGTATCCACACGTTTCGGGATCAGGCTCGAATTGCCGTCATGCCCAGTCAAGCCGGCATAGTGTTAGGGGCTGATGTCAGTACTTACCATCAGGTGGGAGCAAGGTCACATGTCGTGCTAGTATATATATAAAAAAGTGGTAGTTTAGGACTCTGTGTTCTGGGGCTGTGTTGATAATAATGGGGTAATGATAGGTACACTGTTTTTGTAGATATACAGTTATTTTAAAAAGTTACATTGTTAGTCTATTGTGGCTTGAGTTTTGCATTCGAGCCCCTCAAAACGCAATGAATCATTAAAAAAAATGGTCCTTCAGATTCTCTTATATATAAAATATTGAATAGGGTTAGCTCGTGCCAACGAACAGTGGTCGCTGACTTCCCATACCTAAGGATTAATCCGTTCAATAAGAGCCCAATTATCCTATTGTGCGGGAAGGATGCTGTATTGCCAATGTTTTAAAATTACGTAGATGGCGCATTAGTGAGACTGGTAAATAAGTAAAATCGGATACGTGCAATAAATAATAATAATAATATTTTTTTTCTATTTGCACCGTACTCAATTTTTTTAATGTCCCAAAGGTTAACGGGAAGAGAATGTCTTGCGGCATTACGTTCGCCTTTTGTATGTTTTTTTTTTTTTTTAATAATAAAAATATATAAATATGACAAGCTCTACAGTATCACAGGCCTTGGTTTTCCAAAAGTTTTTATTGCCAGAGTAAGAAATAAAAAAAAGTGCTGATAAGCATATATTGTGTTTGGTTTTTATTCTGATAGTGGATGGCAGCTGTCAAGGAACATTATCGTTTATACCTATTCTAATATAAACAGTGTGGCGATCTCAAATGCCATAACTACCTAAAACATAATATTTCCATTACAATTCAAAGAGGAAATGCGGCGAGCGTTTTAGGTATCCTCCCTGGTGGTAGGCCCTTAGTTTATTTTGTAGAATAGTTTTAATTTATAGGTAAGTATTATATTAAATTATCTTACAAATTGTCATTTAATAATATTGCACCTACTTACCATTGATACTGTCTAAATGTCTTAAAGGTTTGGCTGTCAGAGAATGTCTAACGGCATTAAGTCCGCCTTTGTACAAAGTGCAATTATGTTTTTAAATAAAAAAAATATAATATATTTTTAGTTTAGTTTTATTTATAATTAGTTTTTTAATCTATTTTATTTTAATATTTTTGTATATATTTCGAATAAATATTATGTCATCAACATTCATTACCCTCTTCATACACGTCCTTTTGTTTCGATGGCTTTTTAATGCACCTTCAGCTATTGTTTTATTTATCTGATCGTGATAGGTAACATCTAACTTATTATTAGTTTTAAGTTTAAACGGACTTACGGATTCTATTTGTCTCGGTCTGGGTGTTTATATGTATAATATGTATATATTTACAAAAAAAAAAGTATAACATGTAGTTTATCAACCATCTAGTTTCCGTAACACATGCCTCGTAGCTTACCACGGAAACTAGATGGCGCTGTGTGACCTGTCTGGAAATATTTATTTATTAAATATTTATTCAGATACTAAACGGATTTCATTAATACATAAATAAATCTCTTGCTAAATGCGTATAGAAATCACTAAAAAACAAGTTTGATTTAAAAAAATAATTGTCGCGGTATCCATGATTATTAGATCTTTGTATTGCATACAATGTTAGTCAATGCAAGGGGTCACTTGCCAAGGTTATTCGTTCATTCAAGTCTCAAGACGCAATCAAGAATTGCACATCTCGAATGATTGATAGACAAACTTATTGTGTTTGATTCTGATTATCAAACAATTCATACATTTTTGTTAATTTTAAACTACCTATTGGGCAAACATTGATCTGAACTAAAATACTGCTGCCCGTCCGTGGAATACACTTCCATTGGAGATCAGACAAAGTTCGACCAGTCAATGAACTGCTATGGCGATCTCCCACTTTGTTTAAAAAAAAAAAGCTGTAACACTTAACAAGTAGATGCCAAATATGACGACAAATAAAATCGGTCACATTTCTTACTAAAATTATGTAACCAACTTATTTAGGAGTTTGGGCTTCCACTTTTTATTTATCTACATACTTTTAAAGAATTTTGGCTGTATGGTTTTTTTTTTGTGTTCTCTTCTCCCGATGGATGATGAATGAGGCAAGGGCGTACCCAGGATTTCAGCTAGGAGGGGGCAGCTCATACCTGTTTCGAGAAGATGGTCGGTCGGGTATATTGAAACAAAACGTCATGAAAATTGACTTTTATTAATTAGTTTGATTATGACACAAAACAAAATATTATATATATATATATATATATTAATTTAACAGTAATTAATATATATATATTCATTACTGTTATAATCTCTCTCTTTACTGGAAAAAGTACTGTCGAGTGTCGTCCGTAACTAGATAGCGCTAGCGCTAGATGTTGTTTTCTCCAAATTATATTAGGCTTTTTAATCCTAGATTGCTCTGATTATCTCGTCGGGAACTCGGGAGCGGAAAAAAGGAGATGCGATGGTTTCACGGGAGATTTAAATTATATTGCGTCGCTAACAGTATACTATATCGAATGTTGTAGAATGTAGAATATTATTAATAATATAATAATTATAGATAAAATATATAAAATCCAAATATCTGACTGAAAATATGTTTTGTTTCCAACACTTCATTTTGCGCAGAGTAGGTAACACGTTTTTAATTCCCACTTGCCCCCCCCCTGCACCTACACCATCCGCAGTAAATTTATTTACTAAACAAAAACTTGTACTTGACATGTCCGCGCAAAATGGCGCGAAGGACTCTCAGTTTTTTTTTTGTAACTACATTAGGCGACGGACATATCGCCCTGCGGTCTGCCTAGTCTTTTGAAGTCTTTGATTAAAACAAAAGGAGGATACGGCATGCGCTATATTGATCACTACAAAACGCGGAACCGATAGACAACTATTGTATTATATTCGTTACGTTCATTTCTTGGTTTAAAGGCATATCATTGGTCTGGGATGCGAAACTACGCTGCAACACATATTGACTCCACGAGCATTTATTCGAGATCGCTGCCAAATTAAAACACAACAAATATTTAAGTCTTTCAAATGAATTTAATATATTCCTCAAACAGATATTCAGGTTCAATAGTTGTATTGGATTTTTTTCAAAATATCGGACATACATACATGTCTTAATCCCTTGCGCGGTAGGCAAAGACAATTGAGCGCCGTTTGCCACGATCACGACATACCTCTTTCGCTTCTTCGATATTAATCAACCTCTTCATCTTCTTTTGTTTCGATGCCTTTTTAATGCACCTTTAGCTATTGTTTTATTTATTAATTATAAGTCTTGGTCTGCCAAAGCCTATTTTACCCACAACTTTCGCATTATATATCTGGTTCGCCAATCTCTCTTCACACATCCTTTCAACATGTCCAAACCATCGAAAACATTCCTTTCGCGTAAAATATTGGAGTCCCCCGGAAATCCATAATGTACTTTAGTCATCGTTAAAGTAAGTACCAAACGTTAATTTTCTTTACCATTACGGTCCTATAAACACAGTAATAAAATAACTTCAGGTCATAGTCGCAATAAAACCATTACGTTTTATTGCTCAAATAAAAATAGTTATCCACAACAAAATATATAATAATCCTGCTAAATGTGACCTTTGGTTTTTTCATCAATTCAACTTAAATTGTTTTTAATAATGTTTATAACACGGAATAAGTAAAAACAACTAGAAGCGCGATGTATGCACGTGTGCCAGTCGTTTGCGATTTTTCGCAAAGGTCTGCCTATTAGCGAATATTTTTGTTCATCATCATCATTACCGACTTATTTATTTATTTTATTTTATTTATTTTAAAAAAATCACAGCTTATTATATTAAACATATAAACAAAGTAGCAATAGTGGAACACAAGCCAAAGAGATTTTATATTACTTAGACAAAACAATTAAAACAGAAATAAGAGTAAAATATTATAATATATTAGTGGTTAAACGTGGTTTCTGACCACCTGGCTAAGAATTACGCTCGTGATGATACTTTACTTTAATATTTAAGATTGACCTTGTAAGGACGAAAATAATAGATCAATAAACATCAGTCAGTTTAATAATTTAAAAAATCTTGAATTAATTGTAACTAATGTAGGTATTGTCAAAAATAGAATAGTGACTTACCTACGTTTATTTATTCATACTAGCTGTTTCACCCGGCGTTACCCGTGTAATATTTTAGTTAGCGAGAAAAAGGGTTAAGGTTGTGGAGATCTTCAGAACACTCATCGCAGTATAGCTTGTAGAACATGCTCAGGAAGGTATTTTGGAGTTGGAGACTCGTTTAATAAGATAAGGTTTAATAGGTGGCAGGCGGACTGATGGTGGTGATTTGCCTAGTCTGCCGGGGCGGGGATGTATCCATACCGTTTGTGACGATAAACCCAGTAAAGTGTATCCACACGTTTCGGGATCAGGCTCGAATTGCCGTCATGCCCAGTCAAGCTGGCGGCAGTGCTAGGGACTGATGTCAGTCATGAGTGTCTGATTCCAGTTTGTTGTTGGACCTCAAGCACCACCAATCAGGTGCGCCCACATGACGTGCTAGTATATAAAAATGAATTGGTAGCCACCCTGACTTAGCGCGATACTCAGAGATCTGATCATATTAGCGTAAACAAAAGATAAACCAGATACATGAATTTCGTAGTCGTTCCATCTTGTTGAGCAAACTCAACGGCACCTTTACTCAACCATTCCTTCCAGCTGTTAAACGGGTTCCCTCAAGGGATCCTCTAAATCTGTATCAAGGAACATCCAAGATCTGTATTCTTAGTTGTTAACTCTCCAAACGTCGAAATGAAATTTATATGTTACCATTTTAAATATTTCCGCCAGTTCTTTTTTTTTTGTAGCAACATTAAAGATTGTGTCCGTATTATTAATATTCATTTCGTCAGAATTAATACGTGCACTGTTACTATTGGCACTATTGACATCCATAAGTCTCTCTTTTATATTATGAATATTCATATGTCTTAAAAAATACTTATTAATTTGGAACTAAATTCGATTTGAATAAATTTGACAAATTGTTTTGTTCAATAATGATAATAATGTGTTTTTTAACTAGAATAAGTAGTTAAATAAGATTATTAATACTAAAAAATACAAGTTTGATATACATATTTATATATTTTATGTTAGTTTCCTATTTAATTGTATTTATTATTAATATATATCTTCACGCCAGATTCCTTGCGGGGTAGGCAGAGACAATTAAGCGCCACTTGACACGTTCATGACATACCTCTTTCGCTTCGTCGACATCCATCGACCTCTTAATACATGCCCTTTTGTTACGAAGGCTTTTTAATGCACCTTTAGCCAGTGTTTTATTTATTTAATCGTGATATGTGAATCTCGGTCTGATCCTCTTTCGCATTATATGTATATCTGGTTTATCAATCTTTCTTCGATAATTCTTTCAACATGCGATCCGCCAGCATATTCGACGCAACGATCTTATTTCTACGACCCTACTCTCATGCGTATTCTGACATATCCACGTCTCGCTTCCATACATCAGTATTGGTACCAATATGGCATTGTGTATGGCCAGCCGACCTTTGTCACTGACATTTCGACTGCTGATCAGTGACCCCAGGACATTATTATTTAGTAGTTTGTAAACTAATATAATAACACATATATGTACGCTTCAAGGTAGGTTTCAAGGTACGTCGCGATGTACCTTGGATTTCCCAGTTCTATTCCTCGAGCATGTGACGTGCCGAGGCGTCCCTCCGATTGACACCGGAAGCAATAATTGAGTAGTTGGAGAATTTTCTAAGATTACGGGTGTTAGATCTAGGCGCTACACACGTCACCATAGTCGAGGAGAGGAAGAAGTAGCCAAAAGGCAAAGGTTATTTTAGGTATTAACGGCAGCTATATTGCAGTCAACAAATATATTACCTAGTTAAAATAGGCAAGCAATTAGTAAACTCGTTGACAAAAGACTTTTTCTATCAAAGATAATCTCCCAAGATAAAATTCCATTCAGATTAGTGACTCGAAACGTTCCAAATGAAGTGATTAATAAGGATTGTCAACAATGACCCGATTTCTTAAAATTTATTTATACAAGTTACCTACCTACCTCGTTAGATAAAGAATTGTTTTTCTCCGCTAAAATTCTGGACACAGCATACTAGTTTTAAATGTGACATCCATATAACGCACTTAGACTTATTTTTGTCATTAATTAAACCAAGCTAAGGAGCAAGAAGATACTTATTTTTACGAGTACATACATCTTTAAATTGCTGGTCACCAAAACAAAGTTTTGATTTTTTCCTCTGATTTTTATTTGTTTCTGGCTCAGTATCTCGGTTTGGATACAATCAAATGTGCGGAATTATGCAATCCAGTTAGAGAATGCTATCCCGCGGGATTACTGTGCTGGATTGCTCAATCCCGCGCGAATCCTGCACTCAATAATATAGTAAAACAAGATTTAATTGTGCAAAAAGCAACATTTATTGGACATGTTATATATATTACAATCAACACATAATAGCTATATTATAAAGCTATATACTTATTAGGAATAATTAAAGTATTTATTGTTAGTAATTTTTAAATGCTTCCCTTGGTATGAAAAATACTCTTGTTGACTCTTTTTCCACCATTGCTTGCTCTTATTGTCTGGTTCCTAATACCTAACAATCTTATGAATTGTTTTATGCATATCCCGCCCTATAATTACCTAAAATTAATTATTTTTTTCACTAAATATAATCTATGGTGCTAGCTTTTGAAATAAATCATCATGTAACTTTAAGAATATAAAGTTTGACGTTGCACGGATCTCCGTTTAGAGTTGCAGGCTATCGCAGGCCAATAAGTGGAGCAGGATTGCGTATTGCGAAACTGAAATCCCTAATTTCAGTGTAGGTATATTTTTTGAATATGGCAACATTGCTTCTCTAACAGCTTTGGTTTTTGAGTTTCAGCTAACCGCATTTACCAATTATGTTTACATTTTTATGTATGGACGGTCACTAAAATATATTTTGTTGTTGTTTATGATTGAATTTTTCAAGTGGAGGTGTAAGACTTCTGTGTATGTTCTCATTTATGCCAAAAGTGGTCGATTCCTGCAGTTTCCTTAATTTAGACGTTTGATATTACTCCCCAATATTTGATCCTTATAAGCGACACTATCAGCCAGTGTAAACTATCTCTATCATCTATCTATAGATGCCATAAATATACCTAAATAGATGGATGTCAAGTTAAAAAGCGATGAAGTAAGATTATTTAACGGTTTTAGTGAGACAGTTTAACGGGTAAACCGGTCCCGGTAAATAATTACAAATGTCAAATAGTTTCAAGATAGTACGAGGCGCCGACCTATACGGGTTCTTGTAGCTGCCCGTAGACATAATACATATATTAACCACAAGAACCGACCCAGCAAAATAATTAACTAGCTGTTTGATTTGGCGTTGCCCGTGTAAATAATTTTAGCGTGGCCTGCTGACTGGTCTTCTTAAACCCCCCGCAGGGGAAGTGGGGAGTCTGTGTTAATGTATTTACCTTCTCGAAGAGGTTGCATTTGCTTTCCGTAACTACGAACAGGACATTGGGTAACCATTCAAGGTTGATGTATAAGAGTCTGGCGACGGAGCTGCGATTACGACTCCGTCATTGGTAGCAGGTGTCGAGCGTAGCATTGTCTGGCGGGCAGAGGGGGCATTACAGTGCCTCCCGAACAGGGCGCTCTAAAAGCTGCGATACCGACATCCTATGTCTATGTATCGCGGCTGCGCAAGGACATGTCATCCCAAGATGTTCTCGGACACATACGGGACCGAGGGGAGATCGACTCTGTCGCTGCCATCGACGAGTTACCTTCCCATTCGGATGACACCAGATTCAAGGCCTTCGTGTGCGGTCAGAGCACCTCAAAATATTCCTGAAGAAGAAATTCTGGCAGCTCGGTGTTGTGTACCGCAAATACATTCGTGGATTTGCTTCACGCAGCACCAGCACCGTCATAGTACCTGATGGGTACTTCTACGACCACAAGAAGATCAAGATACCGAATTATTATTATTATTATTCTTACGCGTGAACATGTCAGCCGCCAGACGACGACGACGTACGAAATCGTCTAGTGTTTCCATCCGCATATCCCTATGAATAACGTCGCTCCTCACGTAACGCAAGGCGCCGACAATGATACGGAGCGTCAGATCGTTCTCCGCTGGCCGTAGAGTCTAACACCAGTCAATCATTTCTTTAGTCTAAATCCACGGACTTAACCGCTAGACCACGGTGGCAGCAGGAGGAAAATCATACAAACGTAATAAAAAAAACTTTGAAATCTTTTTCAAATAAATAGTGTTATTTATTTATTTATATACTTTACATGACATTATACTTTAATACACCATGTACACGTAAGGAGAAGTCGGAATCGCATGTATTATTATTATTAAAATTTAGGCGTTGTCAAAGCAACTAGTCAACAAGGGGTTGGGCAATATTTGGCCATATACATTTCAATGTTGCCAGCCTTAATTAAATCTAATTTGTTGCTAAAAAATGTAGTATATGCAAATTTATATTTTTAATTATTAAAAAAATATATTTTTAATTGTTGATGGGTTGGTTCTACTGTTACGGTCGATGTTGTAGCTACTGTTACTTTCGCTGATGCAGCGTGTCAAGTTTAGACTCCCAATATTGTTCCAATGAAATTGGCGGTCACGGGCGTTGATGCTAAGTTCACCGATTCAATTTCCGCTCAATACTTTAAAATGAAATGAAAGTCAAAAATATGACAGGGATGTAACTTCCTATATGTAATTATTTCACATTTTTCGCTATTTCTAGCATACAAATATTTATTTAGTCAAATGACTTTGTCGAGTTTAGTGTCTAGGTATTCTTTTGTCGAATATAAATATTTATTAACCAGCATTTGTTTGACTCTAAATTTAAACAGTTATTGTAAATGGAAGCTTTTTAAATATCTTTGTTGCCATTGCATTTTCAGCTATATTGGGTACTGTTATGCGCTGGAATAATAATTCTACTAGGATAACTATAGAGAAATTTAATTTTCTTGGTGCCACTCATGACAGAACTTTACGTTCTTCTTCTAACTCCACGCTCTCCTTCCCCACACATCACACCGCATTCGTTTCCAAGTCGTTTGCGGTGGTGGCTGTGCATCTTTGGAACCAGTTACCGGTGGACATCCGTCAAGCTCCAAATAGAACACTATTTAAGAAACTGGTCTATGCGCACTATTTAAATTTACCATAAGCTTAATACACTCTCTGCTATATTTATTTCTCTCATTATAGTCATCATATAGTAGGTATATTATATTTATGTATATTCATAGAACGTATGTATGTAGTTTTATTTGTATGTATTTGTGTATGTATTAGTATGTAAATAAGTATTTATTCACTAGTATATATTGAAGTCTAATATTTTTCTATTAGTTTTGATAGCACCTGCCTTATCTCGTCGTAACTGCTTTAGTTGTCCCAAAGGTTTGACCAGTATAGAATGTCTAGCGGCATTAGGTCCGCCTTTGTACTTTGTGCAATAAAGTTTATAATAAATAAATAAATAAATAACGCGTTTTAAAATTGCATCTGCAAGAGTTTTAAAAAGTTCCGGGTGGCTTTTTACAAATAAAGAATATCAACTAGGTAAGTAGAAGGTACAGTCAGCGATTTTAGTTTTACAAATAAAGAACGACAGGAAGTCATTGGAGATGTGTTACAATAAGCACCAATGCGTTGTTTTTGTCCAATAAAGATTATATTTATTTCCACTGCATTACCTACCCCACAATAATATGCCGTACCTTATATTTGACGCAACATATCTATGGTATGCCTGAACGGCGGTTTTTTGTTAGCTACTTTAGTTAATCGCCACAAAGCGTAGACAACTATTTATTTTAGTTAAAAAAAAAAACAGTTTTTATTTGTCACAAAAATAAGAGTTAATTAAAATATAAAATAAAGTTAAAAAATAAAAGAATGATATTATGACAAAAGGGTCTACGGTTCAGAAAATGGTGTTGGAAGCAGGTTCCAACAACCTCTGCAAGACTTACCCTGACGCAATATATATTTTATTTTCCAATTGTACTAAGGAAATCTTTCTCCGCGATGACTTTAGTGTACCAAACTTGAGAAAAATCACAAATAAATTAAATAATTTATTGTGTCCCGGCCAGGAATGAAACCCTGTACCTCCAAGTTTAAATCCACGGAAATAACCGCTAGACCTCAAAGGCAGTAGGTATAGGTAAGATTTAGGTATACTAAAATAAAATTATTTGCAAACGAGCTCTCCCAAGTTCCAAATACCTAAACGTTTTTTTTTCCTTAGGAACAAAAAAAAACGGACACGACGCAATTAAAATTTATTGAAAATTTCATATT
Organism: Tinea semifulvella; assembly: GCA_910589645.1. Classification (NCBI taxonomy): domain Eukaryota; kingdom Metazoa; phylum Arthropoda; class Insecta; order Lepidoptera; family Tineidae; genus Tinea; species Tinea semifulvella. Next base: position 5,609,427 of record OU342596.1, read on the forward strand.
TTGGCAGCGGCATGCTTGAAGCAGGCCCGGGCACCTACCAGGCCGTACATAGGAAGGTTAAACAAAAGACCTCTGTGTCTGAAGGAACGTTCGTACGACTTGTAGTCAAACTTATTATGCAAATAGTCAGGACATTTAGTGTTTATTAGAGTGTAGATGAAATATGAGTATTTTAATATCCTGACATTTTCCATATTAAGGATTTGTTTTTCAACCAAATTCTAGGTATAGGTACTGTAACAATAACGTAAATATGCATTCTGTATGCCTAGTGTGACAGTGAAGTTTCGTAAACGCAACTATAGTAGTAGAGTTTTTTTATTAAATTTTCGATGTTCATTGCCAGTTATTATAGCCAAACTTGCAATAACACGCAATGTAAAATAAAAAAAACGTAACTACAGCAGTTACGTTTTCCGAAACTTGCATTTTACACTAAGCACACTGGACTCTTTAAATCGCCTTTATTGTCTTTACAAACAGACATGGTCCGGTTATACTACTTACGACTATATTTTGTTTCCAAAAACAACATTGGTTATTATTATTTTTTTTTCGTTATGCTTATTCTTTTTTTTATCCTACCTTACTCGAACCCCAAGGTTAGCTGATAAAGAATGCCTACTGGCATTATAGCTCGCTAATGTACATTTTTTCAAGTGCATTAAAGAATTTAAATAAATACTTAAATAAAGTGAACTTAAAAGGACAATAATAAAACAAGATGCTCTCGGAAGCGAAAACAATAAAATTGGAAGATTTTATTTATTCGAATAACCTTTGTAGCATTAAATTAACCTTTACGGTTAAATTGTACTTTTCAGAGTAAAAAATATGTCCATTGGTTTGTCTTAATGTAAATATTTTCGGCCCATGGGTCAAATATATGACTTAAACGGTGAATTATTTATTGAGCAAAGACGTGGACACTGACAGTAGGCCTGATGTAGTTCAAGGTCGCTCAGCGAGCTATGGAGAGAGCTATGCTCGGGATTTCTCTGAAGGATAAAGTCAGAAACATTGACATCCGTCAAAGAACCAAATTTACATTATCATTACCAAGCTTTAAAAATTAGGAAGTTGAAGGTGGGCTGGATACGTCTGTTGCAGAACCGATGAACGATGGAGTAAACGAGTCTTACAGTGGATGTCTCCACATCTTCTTATCAAACGTGCCCAAGTGTTTAAAGACGAGAGTTTTCAACCAGTGCGTTCTTCCAGTGCTGTCGTACGGGGCAGAAACGTGGACACTGACAGTGGGTCTAGTCCACAAATTTAAGGTCGCTCAGCGGGCTATGGAGAGAGCTATGCTCGGTATTTCTCTGATGGATAAAGTCCGAAACGAGGAAATCCGTCGGAGAACCAAAGTTACCGATATAGCCTTCAAAATTAGTAAGCAGAAGTGGCAATGGGCTGAACATGTCTGTCGTAGAACCGATGAACGATGGAGTAGACGGGTTCTATAGTGGAGTACGGGAAGACGCCAAGTGGGATGACCCCCCGCCAGATGTACTAAATACCTAAGTAACTATATTATGGTACATCTAATTAATATTTTTAAATTATACAATTATTGTATTAACGTAAAATAATTAAAACTACTTAAAAGTAAAAAAATAAAATAAATATAAACACAACAGAATAAAAAAATACAAAATAATTTGTATATACTCGTATATATTATTTATTACCGATTTTAAAAAAGGAGTTTTTTTCATTTCAACTGTATGGTGTTTTGTTACACAAAAATGGGATTGTTTCGCCAATAATGAATTGATTTTAACGATTATTATTGTTTAGTAGGTGGTAATATAGATTAATCGAAATTTCTTTATTAAATAAACATTTATAGTCTTTAAAACATTTTGTTAGGCAACCCACAACCGCTGCTTTTGATTGCGTATTTACTTTCATATAAAGTGTACTTCATTCGGATACTCGATCGGTGAAGATCTTAGACGTATCTTGTACTTTCTGCTTCATATGATACACGATCCTGTACCTTATAATTCTTAAAATTATATAGTAAAGTGTACCCAAACGTTTCGGGAGCAACCGCGAATTGCCGTCATGCCCAGTCAAGCCGACAGTGTTGTTAGGGATTGATGTCAGTAATAATTGTCTGATTCCAGTTGCAAACATTCGTGGACCTTGCGCGCAACTAAGATGCTTGTATAAAAATGTTATTGCCGATTTTCCCTTGCGAATTCTTAGGTCATTCGCCCCAAAAGCAATGAGTCGAATTATTTTGGATAGAAATGGTAATAGCCTTTGAAAATGTCCGGCATATAGTATAGAGTGCTAAGACCGTGAGGCGTGAATGATACCAAAGTGTCTACTCTGAATATCCGAAAAATATATGTACGCAGATTTATGGCGGTAATTTGCCCAGTCTGCCGGGGCGGGGAAGTATCCACTGTTCGTGTTGATAAACCCAGTAAAGTGTAACCACACGTTTCACACATGAGTTGCCATTACCAGCAGGGCAAGGTAATTTGTCGTGCTAGGATTTAAAAAAATATTAAAATATATTAATAAACCCGAACAGTTGGGAAACTAGCTGAAACCTATCTCTCCTTCCTTATCCAATCTTACCGAAACCACAAATTATGAAAATTCAAATTCAAATAGTTTATTATTCAAAGATACTTATTACTAGGGTTTCACAAAAAATATAATCCTACAGAAGATGTAGGTAGGCACTTTTACAAACAATATCTAAACTAGTAATTTAGACAAATGTGTCGCTGCTAGCTAAACTAATAGTCTTTCAACTACTGTTAAATATAGCTAGCAGTAATAAATAAAGCCTTGTGTGCTCTCTCGTTATTTATTAATTTAAATTAGATACAACAAGAAATAATTGTAAAAGCTGTCATAATCCAGTGCTCCATGAACCTCTAAATATCCGTAAGTACCTCGATCTGTTCCATTTCTTTTTAATTTTTATTATGTACTATTACAAACATCTTGGTCTTTCGGTCGTATAATCTATTAGTATATACGTTTATATTGTACGAAATGTGTAGTACTCACGGCAGATTCATACTGCGACCGACGGAACAAGACCATTCGGTCATCTTTCATACAAACCCCGCATAACGCTTACGCAGCGTTATGCGTTCCGATTAAAAAATCACAGCTTTATAGAGTAGGCCCCCTATTTCCAAAGATACTACGATGACCGATCGATGTTCTGACAAAAAGTAACCTTGAGAGTCATCTCAATGGAAGAGTAGGTGACAGCGACAATGATTAGGAGAAAATATTAAATTAAGGCTTAGCACGGGGTGCAGACAACTGTTTTTCTTTTGTATTCTTGACTAGCTGCCGCATTTAATTTAGGGATTACAGTCCCTCAAAACGGGATTCCGCTCCACTTATTGACCTGCAAGATCCCAGATGCACTTTTAAACGCAGATCCTCGAATCCTGCAACTTTAGGTAAAAAAATCCAGCCTGTATAGCCATAATCAATTGCATCATAGCACCTATGCTACACTCACCACGTTGACCAGACGGCTTGGCGATGATATGATGTCAATTTTTATGACAATTTATTAACGATTATTCACAAGTTGGTATTAGTGAAACCGGGGCCGACGGCTTAACGTGCTCTCCGAGGCACGGGAACGGTGGTGTTGTAAATCTATGACAAATGTACTTAAGAAAAGTGTATTTCTCATTGGTACATGCCGGGTGGATTTGAACCGACCTTTGTAGGATTTAAGGTACGCGTTCTTACAACCGAGCCACCACCACGGCCATGTATACATAAGTGTTGGTCCAGGATGGCATTGTGTATGGCGAATCGAGCTTTGTCACATACATTTCGACAAGCAATTCTGTGTCTATATCTAGAACTTTCTAAATAAACTGCCTGCATTCGCGAATCTACGAGGGGCGTTCAAAATATTCTCGGTATGTGGATAAAAACAAACAAGTACGAAAAGTTTGATATTTTTATTTTTCAATATACTCCCCCCCTATGTTCATACACTTATAAGATCGATCAATTATTTTTTTTAATCCCTCATAAAAATATTTTTTATCTTTGGTGTAAAAATGCTCCTCCACGGCCGTCTTCAACGCTTCATCGTCAGAAAATTTATTTCCACGCAGATCCTTTTTAAGATTGGGAAACAAAAAGAAGTCGCTTGGGGCTAAGTCCGGACTATAGGGTGGATGAGTAACAGTTTCAAACCCACATTCAACAATAGCTGCCTTGGCAATATGAGCAGTATGGACAGGGGCGTTGTCATGCAGAAGCAGAACACCTTTGGTTAACTTTCCTCGCCTCTTTTCTTTGATCGCATCTCTTAATTGACGTATAACGTTAGCGTAGTACTGCCCTGTGATATTTACACCTTTTTCTTTATAATCGATAAGCAAAACTCCTTCACAATCCCAAAATATTGTGGCCATGACCTTGCCAGCTGACGGGATTACCTTGAACTTCTTGGGATGAGCTGAACCCTTAATGTGCCACTGCATGGACTCCTGTTTGCTCTCTGGGTCATAATGATGAACCCAGGTTTCATCTCCAGTAACTATTTTTTGCAGCACCTCATCGGGATTTTCACCACACAGGTCGATAAAATCTGAACAGCAAGCCACACGCATATCCTTTTGAAGAAGCGTCAGCATTCGCGGAACCCATCTTGCACTTACTTTTGACATATTAAGATGGTCATGTATAATGTCATGTACGGTACCAATAGAGAGATTGGTTACTTGAGCTATAGATTTTACCTTCACTCGGCCGTCTTCCAATATAAGTTTTTCCACTTTATCAATATTTTCTTGTGAGGTAGCCACTACAGGCCGCCCAGGTCTAGGGTCATCTTCAATACTCTCCCTTCCACGCTTAAATTCGCTTGACCATTTTTGAATAGTAGATAAAGAAGGAGCAGACTCACGGTAAACACAATCCATTTCCTCTTTTATGGTTTTTTGATTTTTACCCTGTTTTGTCAAGAATTTTATGACGGATCGGTGCTCTAATTTCGTTAAAATTGTTAATTCGCTCATGGTGTTCATGTTTGTTCGGCAATTGCAGAAAAACAAAAGAACATCTCGGTTCCAATTTTACTTTTTTTTAATGTCAATGGATGAATCTTAGCGGCCAGTAACAAATATATATATAAAAGAGGTTGTAACGTATCAATACCGAGAATATTTTGAACGCCCCTCGTATTTAGCAAAAGTTTTTTGTGAAACAGCTATATTTGCGGCCCAATATGAAAGGGAAACCATCCGTTATTTCACTTTTTATCTATCTCTATTAAGCACTGCCTCCGTGGTCTAGCGGTTAAGTCCGTGGATTTAGACTCGGAGGTACCGGGATCGATTCCTGGTCGGGACACAATAATATTTATTAATTTAAATAAATAACTTTGATTAATATTTATTCGTGATACTTCTCGAGTTTGGTACGCTGGAGAGATCGACGAGATTGCCACGTGTTATGATTGGCCTATAGTAAAGTTGGCTAAATGTGAATCCGCTTCTATATAAACGTGGTTTCTGACCACCCCGAAAGGGATATGGTCGTGATTGTACTTTACTTTTTCTATTAAGCACATCCGTAATTACTAATATTATAAATGTAAAATAGGTTTTGTCTGTATGTCCTCCTTTCACGCCTATATTACTGAACCCATATTGTAAATAAAAATGTTTATTTCTAATTAAATAAACTAAATTTAACCAAAAAAATACATTAAATAAAAATTAAATACTTAAAAAAAAATAGCTCCACCAAATGGCTGTCCTGTGGCATGGTGCCCAATACACTAGCAACATTTCCCCTATGAATTAAGATACTTAATTTTCTTAATGCTTCCACTGACCATCAGACAAGCTCCTTCAATTCACATAAAAAAAAAAACTACTTAATATTTTCTTTTCAAACAAACAGAACAATATATTTTCAATTTGAAAATCTCTACTGTCTAAATATATATTTTTATAAACATTTATTCGAAAAAATATTTACAAAATAAAATTAATAATAATACTAAGGATAGGGAAGTCCGCTGAATTGCAATACTGATTCTTTGGGCGAAGAAAGAGCCAGCCCTCTTGTCACCGGAGGAGACGACAAGACGCGATGTTATGTCTTTTAAAAACATTTTTGCACTTGGACTATATATAAATATATTATCTTTATATATATCTTCTATATGTTAATAAATGCAGTAGAAATGAGGTCGCTGCGTCGGTTATGCGGCGTCACTTTGGCGGACCACATACGTAACGTCGAAATACGAAAAATGGTAGGTATAAAAGAAAGCATAGGCACAAAAATAAGGAAAAGCATGCTACGATGGTTCGGGCATGTTGAAAGGATGAGCGAAGAAAGATTGACGAACCAGATATATAATGCGAAAGTTGTGGGTAAAAGGGGCCCTGGCAGACCAAGACACACGTATCACGATCAAATAAATAAAACACTAGCTGAAGGAGAATTAAAAAGCCTTCGTAACAAAAGGGCATGTATGAAGAGGTTAATGAATGTCGATGAAGCGAAAGAGGTATGTCGTGATCGTGTCAAGTGGCGCTCAATTGTCTCTGCCTACCCCGTAAGGGATCTGGCGTGAAGATATGTATGTACGAGGGGCGTTCAAAATATTCTCGGTATGTGGATAAAAACAAACAAGTACGAAAAGTTTGATATTTTTATTTTTCAATATACTCCCCCCCTATGTTCATACACTTATAAGATCGATCAATTATTTTTTTTAATCCCTCATAAAAATATTTTTTATCTTTGGTGTAAAAATGCTCCTCCACGGCCGTCTTCAACGCTTCATCGTCAGAAAATTTATTTCCACGCAGATCCTTTTTAAGATTGGGAAACAAAAAGAAGTCGCTTGGGGCTAAGTCCGGACTATAGGGTGGATGAGTAACAGTTTCAAACCCACATTCAACAATAGCTGCCTTGGCAATATGAGCAGTATGGACAGGGGCGTTGTCATGCAGAAGCAGAACACCTTTGGTTAACTTTCCTCGCCTCTTTTCTTTGATCGCATCTCTTAATTGACGTATAACGTTAGCGTAGTACTGCCCTGTGATATTTACACCTTTTTCTTTATAATCGATAAGCAAAACTCCTTCACAATCCCAAAATATTGTGGCCATGACCTTGCCAGCTGACGGGATTACCTTGAACTTCTTGGGATGAGCTGAACCCTTAATGTGCCACTGCATGGACTCCTGTTTGCTCTCTGGGTCATAATGATGAACCCAGGTTTCATCTCCAGTAACTATTTTTTGCAGCACCTCATCGGGATTTTCACCACACAGGTCGATAAAATCTGAACAGCAAGCCACACGCATATCATTTTGAAGAAGCGTCAGCATTCGCGGAACCCATCTTGCACTTACTTTTGACATATTAAGATGGTCATGTATAATGTCATGTACGGTACCAATAGAGAGATTGGTTACTTGAGCTATAGATTTTACCTTCACTCGGCCGTCTTCCAATATAAGTTTTTCCACTTTATCAATATTTTCTTGTGAGGTAGCCACTACAGGCCGGCCAGGTCTAGGGTCATCTTCAATACTCTCCCTTCCACGCTTAAATTCGCTTGACCATTTTTGAATAGTAGATAAAGAAGGAGCAGACTCACGGTAAACACAATCCATTTCCTCTTTTATGGTTTTTTGATTTTTACCCTGTTTTGTCAAGAATTTTATGACGGATCGGTGCTCTAATTTCGTTAAAATTGTTAATTCGCTCATGGTGTTCATGTTTGTTCGGCAATTGCAGAAAAACAAAAGAACATCTCGGTTCCAATTTTACTTTTTTTTAATGTCAATGGATGAATCTTAGCGGCCAGTAACAAATATAAAAATAAAAGAGGTTGTAACGTATCAATACCGAGAATATTTTGAACGCCCCTCGTATGTATGTTAATAAATATTTAAGTAGTCTATGTATACATACTATTTATGTAGTTTATTAAAATTTAAAAGAAGGTTAAAATTGTACCCCACACATTATACTATCTCACTCTCCCAAAGGTTAGCTGGTAGAAAAAGCCTAAATGGCTTAAAGTTCGCATTTGTACATTTTAAGTTAAGTGCAAAAAAGTATTTTAATAATAATAATAATATACAACCTTAGTAAAAAAATATATTAATTGCTATATGTTCTGGAAGGCCCATCTCCAACAGTAGAGGTCTAGGGCGTTCTGTTCCAATGGCTGTAATACAATGAATGAATGAAAAAATGTCCTCAAGAGACGTTCTATCAGAGATAGTCTCAAATCTCTGTATTGTTAAAGAGATTGCCCAAAACCAGGCCCCAACTTTTGTTCCAGCGTGCCTCAACTTAATACAATTTAATAATAATTACAACATCTGTTTTAGCCTAGCATTAAAATATAATTAAATTATATAGTCAATTGGTTAAAATTTATGTATGAAATCTTTGCAAAGCACTATTTATAAGATTAGGTTATTTATTATGACCAGGTACTTTATTATAGATAAAACACTGGATTTCAAATTGGCAGGATCGAAACTAAGTAAGTAATTATTAAGGAAAAAAAAGTTTTTGCCAATGGGGTGTATCACTAACTTTTTATCACAATAGATAGCGCATGATAGATTGTACCTAATAGAACAGTCAGTTGCATAGAAAACTTGTATTTTTATTACGAATTTTATTAATTTCTGGATATATTGCCGAAGTTAGCAGCTTTAATGTTTACAAATCGAGATTTCCAAGCGAAATCAAAGATATAGTATTCTCAAAATTGCCGTTTCATCTATTTAACGGTTTTTTTCTTTTTAAAGACGGTGTTCGCTTTCTTAAATCGTCTTTTAAGGTAGATAAAATTAAGTTAAAATTCATATTTCTGTCATAAAAATAAAAAACAACAAAAACATTTAAAAAATGATCCGTCATAGGTGTAAACAAGGTACCAGTGCCGCTAGTGACATCTACAAAAAGCTTTGCCTGATACACCCCATTGTCGTTATGCTAGGGTAAAATAAATAAAATTTATTACAGATTATGAAAACACACAATGCGTGTCCAATACAATGATTGTTGGCGAGCTATGTTTCATCTACCTCGCTGGTGCAGTGCTAGCGAGATGTTCTGCACAGGACGCACTCCGGGCTGGGCCGCACTAATGCGACAGAGAACAGCGGGCGTCAGATCACACGTATTTAACTCGAGCAACAAAATAGTGTCAGCTGTACGTGACTGGCCGGGTAGTCCACTGCACCAACTATGGAGAGACTATCATACTCCCAGTATGGATGCTTGATTTTATTTATTTTAATTTTATTTATTTTTTCGCTCGCCGCCTGCTGTTTCGGACGGTCGTGTTTACGCGAGCCCGAGCGCACCGATACGTAACACCTTAAACTGGAACTACATCGGCTAAAGTTACGCACACCATTCAATCAGAACAAGAAGTACATGGAGTAGACATTTCGAACTACAAAAAATTAAAAAATAATTTGCTAACTTCATCTGGTGAAATGTCTTTACTAAGGTCACCCAACAATGCCCAGTCTTCCTCTCAACCTGATCTGAGAAAACTAGAAATGGATGGAGATGAAGTGCAATCGAGAAAAAGAAAATGTGTAACTCAGTACTTTTCATCGACCACTCAAGGTAATTTCTCTCGTGAGATAGACTCAATCAAGAACGTTCTAGATGGCTGGAAGAAAGACCAAGACGCCAAGCTTACGGAAATGTCCAAAGCCCTAGCTGAGCTGAAAATCCAGAACGAAATCATAATTCAACTTAAAAGTAAAATAGAAACATTGGAAATCCAACAGTCCAAGTCCCAGACCTACATCGAGACCTTAGAGAACAAGATTGAGGAAATGCAACGAGCTACTCGAGAAACTTGTATCGAAATAAGAAATGTGCCGTTTAATGCCAACGAAAACCTTGGTGACATATTTACCAGTATTCAAACTACAATTCGATCTACAAATAATGCAAATGATGTTCGTGGGATGAAGCGACAACACACCAAGCCGGGACTAGTGAAGCCGATAATAGTGGAACTTGCTAATGTTGAGGCTAAAGACAAGTTTTTGAAGTCACTTAAAGCTTACAATATTGCCAATTTCAACGACAAACTTAACACTGATGTCATTGGAGTTGCTGGAGAAAAAAAATACATATATGCTTCTGAATACCTAACACCGCTAGCCAAAAGGTTATTTTATCTAGGACGGGAATTTTCAAAGAAAAATAACTTCAAATTTTGCTGGACCGCACGAGGTAGGGTTTACCTGCGGAAAGCTGAAAACAGCCCAGCAATCCTTATTAACAGTGAACAAAAACTCGAAGCAATCGATATTTGACTGGTAACGTATTGTTGCAATACTTACAGCTTACACTTATTTACTACTCTTACTTTTAATCTAAAGACGCAAACGAACATAACACGACAAACAATACATAAAACAACCACTTCAAAACCCAACCACACATTAAATAACAAAGCACACTCCACACACGTTTATAATACAGAATTCTACCAAACACTAAATTCAAACATCCCTCTTAATAATGCAATGGCACTCTGGTTCTTCACTAACCAAAATTTCATATTAAATTATTATTTAAAAAAAAAATATGGCTAACACAACTCTTGAAGTTGCCTTGGACATTGACGCTGTCAATGTCTCCAAGGCTTATATAGTGAATGAACCAGAGAATTGTCGCTCATTGTTGCCTAGATCTACGATAAATAATAGCTTAAAAATTTTAAATCAGAATATCCGAAGTGCTAAAAAGAATCTACATGAACTTGTTATACTTCTTGATACTTTAGATCTTGATATCGATATATTAGTTCTGACAGAGGCCTGGACTTATGACGGCTTCCTGACTAGTCCTATCCCTGGCTATTCTGCAACTCTCACTAAATCCCACAACAACCAAAACGATGGTATCATAATCTACACAAAGCAATCAATAGTTAATGCATACACCTACGAACCTCAGTTTGAAGATGGAAATTGTCTAATAACAGAAATAAATAGTCAAACTGCAATCATTTCAATATATCGTTCACCAAGTTTTACCAATGTGGCAAAATTTATTAAATCATTAGACCAAGTACTTAGCAAATTAGCAAAATTTCCCAATATTGTACTAACTGGTGATCTAAACATAGACATAAAGGATGGTAACAATGACAGATACGCTAACGACTATCTTCTACTGACAGCAAGTCATGGATTACTGCCTGCGCACTTGTTTAATACTCGTCTTGACAAATGTTTGGACCATTTTCTTATTAAATCAAAACTGAATGCTACCTCACTTGTATGTAATACCTCTATAACTGACCATTCTACTATAATCTGCGACTTGCCAATAAAATCTACTAAAAGTGACCGTGCGAGGAATCATTTTTCACGAACTAACCACAGTAATTTACACACTGATCTTACAACTATGAATTGGACCGCTGTTGTAGGCTCGAACGACGTAGATGTTGCAACAAATGCATTCATTGATATGATGACTACTGCAATACAAAAACACACTAAAATATATACTATACCTAGAAGAAAAATACTAATACAGCCCTGGATGACTCCTGGTTTGCTCCGATGTATTAAAAATAAAAATAAATTACATAAAAAACTTAATAAGAACCCAAATAATGAAACTGATAAACTAATATACAAACGCTACAGAAATTTTCTTACAAATTTACTTCACAAACTAAAAAGAGAATATGAAAAATCACTTGTGGAAGATAATAATAACAACATTAAAAAAACATGGCAAACTATTCACCAAATATGTAACCTAAAAACAAAAAACAAGAGCAGTGATCGACTACTGAACCTTTGTTATTCTCCCGAGGAATCAATCGAAACAGTAAACAGATACTTCTCAGAGGTAGGTCTAAATCTCGCTAGTAAAATATCCAAATCTTCTAAACATAATATTTTGTATTCTAATCCTTCTCCATTATCTTCATTTGGTGTCATCCCAGCCGACGAAAACGAAATCTTATCTATAATTAACAGTCTGAAAAATGACTCAGCACCTGGTTGGGATGGCATTACTAACAAAACCCTTAAAATTTGCAAATCCGCTCTGATCGCACCAATTACACATTTATGTAATTTAAGCATCTCTACTGGCCGATTCCCCAAAGCTTTTAAACGGTCATTAGTATGCCCTATCCATAAGGGAGGGGATGCAGACAGTGTCAGCAATTATAGACCGATCTCCCTTCTCCCTGCCCTATCTAAAATCCTGGAAAAGGTAATGAATCAACGACTAACCAAATTCTTAGAACACAATCATATTCTTTCCCCACAGCAATTTGGTTTTAGAGAAAAACGGTCAACAGAAGATGCTGTTACACAACTTGTTGATTTTATCACAGAACACTTAGATCGCAGAAAGAAGTGCATAGGCGCCTTTCTTGACCTTGCTAAGGCATTTGACACTGTCTGCATCCGGACCCTTCTAAGTAAGATGGAAGGGATCGGGATACGAGGTCTGCCACTGTCCTGGTTCGAGGATTATCTTAGTAATCGGCAACAGGCAGTAAAAATTAATGGTTTTCTAAGTACTTTTAGAGATATATCCTACGGCGTTCCACAGGGCAGTATCCTGGGTCCCTCCCTGTTTCTAATATACATCAATGAACTCTGCAACATGAATATTTCAAAGGGGAAACTTTTTTCGTTCGCTGACGATACAGCTATTGTATTCACTGGAGAAACTTGGGATAGTGTTACCAAATCAGCAAACGAGGGTCTTAGCATAATACAAAACTGGCTACAGGATAATTTGCTAACTCTGAATATCGATAAAACTAAATACATTATATTTGGTATCCAAACCCACCTTTTACCAACCGCAATACCTATTACTATACATCAATGTAATCATCCTGGAGATGAACAATGCCTGTGCCCAGGACTAACACGTGTTAAAAGTATAAAATATCTCGGTGTTATGTTGGACCAGGCTCTCACTTGGAGGGAACACACTGAACTAATAGCTGGTAGGGTGAGAAAGTTAATATTTATATTCAAATCCCTAAGACATATACGAGATGATAGGATCACAAATATGGTGTACGCCTCTCTCTGCAAATCGATTGTTACCTATTGTTTGCTTGCCTGGGGAGGTACTCATAAAAGTACGATTATCAAGCTTGAAAGAGCTCACAGAGCACTCTTAAAAGTTTCTAGGTTTAAACCCTACAGATACCCGACTTCCGACCTATACAGAGAATGCAATTTACTATCTATAAGACAGTTGTATCTACTCCGACTTATAATAAAGCAACACACTGTTTCATTTACAATTAATACAACCAACAAAAGACGAAAAGATCTTGTTTACCAGATTGTCCCAGGTCGAACCAAATTTATTCAACATTTCAAATCTTTTCTGGGACCATATATTTATAATAAAATAAATAAAATATTTGAAATCTCCAAATTAGATTGCTATCGTCTAAAACGTACGCTAACTGACTGGTTTCTAACCTTAGACTACAACGAGACAGAAAACTTATTTGAAATTGTCAAATAAAAAAATAAAAAATAAATAAATAATAAACTTAACACACAACAAGTATAGATACCTATACTTACACAACATTAACAAACTTAAACACTACTCAATAATAATATATTTTATATATTAATAATATATATATATAGATATATTTATAGTATGTAATGTAATGTATATATACATATATAAAACCACTAATATTTCAACACTATATACACATATGTAATTATGTCATGTATGTTATTATTTATAAAATCGGTATTCCTTACATAACATATTTAATATCTATGCACTAGATTATCTATTCTGTGTAAGCAGCTGTTAATGAGATATTGCAACAATAGTAGGTATATTTAGTTAACCTATTCCAAAATGTACTGGTTGATTGCGGAATTCTGTAAAACTATTAATTACACGAATGATAACAGACTACTCCATGCATCGCTATAGGCCAAAAGTATTTTTGTATCACCCTCACTTTTTGTCACTAAATTAAAATTACGTTCTTTGCTTATCATTTATTTGTGTTTAATATTTTGTTAAAATTGTGTTTTTATGTCTTAAAAAGTGTTTATGTTCTAGTTTTAAAAATGTCTTAACAAATGGCTGAGTGACCTGGGCTTGGTGATACAGTTTAATTACAGGTGCCGGCCCAGGGCGATCAACTTTGTTTCATTTTTCTTTTTGCAGTATTTTAAATGTTATATGTAAGTGTATTTTTTTGCGCCAATAAACGTTATTATTATTATAAATATATACTTAGTTTTTAGTTTTTACCTTTTTTCTATTAGTTGTATTGATTGGATTGTATTTAACTGTGTAAAATCAATCTGGGAAATAAACGTTATTATTATTATTATTATTTCTAATGTTTTTGGTTGTACTAGTAAATACTTGTATTACTGTAATTTTGTATTATGTATTGAGGTCCTGTTAGTTCTAATACCGTTTTAATATTTAAATAACTTGAAATAAAAAGGTAGGTACTTAAGTGTCTATAATTATCCGGCAGCAGGCGCTGGGAATTCCATGGACATAATATTATAAATGTGAAATAAGATTTGTCTGTGTCTGGATGTATGTATAGCAAACAGCTAGGTAAACATTAATTTAAATCGGTTCAGTAATATAGACGCGAAGGTGAATTAAACAAATATATGGCTTAAGTCATCATATAGCAAATGTCCGTCTCTAGGTTCCAATGAATATTTCTGTCAAAGGACATCATTCATCTGGTATGGGAATTTTGGCTAAATTATATTGACAGTTATATATGCATTTTTAAATAATTGGTTAAATAGTGGCTAGATCCGTAAAAAAAAATCTCATATAGCGAGGGTGTAATGTCATATTTTTAATTTTTGTTGATATTAGTGGAACCGGAACCGATTGCTTAACATGCTCTCCAAAGCACGGGAACGATGGTGTTGTAAATGTACGACACATGTACTTAAGAAAAGTGTATTTCTCATCGGTAAATGCCCGGGTTCGAACCCATCTTTTTAAGGTAAGCGTCCACTTGTCGGTATCGTACGCATCGGACGCATCGCACGCAACGGATCGTAGTATTCTTTGTAAAGAAACGCATATAAGTGCGTCCACCTGTCCGCATCGTACGCATACACTTATTAGAACTAGTTAAATTAAATATACGATAAACATCATAAAAATATTAAATACTTAAACTACATAAATAATTATATACTTACACTATATAACTAATTATATACATACACTACTTAAATGGGAAATATATACTTATATACACAATATTATGCGAACTACAATAAACTTACTACGACAAATGATTAAAAATAAAACATTATAAGAGTAATAAATTACTGCAATATTTATTAATGATCCGTTATGAACATTACAAGATCTGCTATGGACAAGCTGAAGAAGATATGGAGGAACCGAAACGTTACCAAAGCCACTAAAATCCGGCTGGTTAGAGCTCTTGTGTTCCCTATTTTTCTGTATGCTGCGGAGACGCGGACCCTACGCGAAACAGAAAAAAAAAACAAATTAATGCTCTAGAGATGTGGTGTTGGCAGAGAATGCTGGGCGTATCATGGACGGAGTTCCGAACAAACAAATCCATACTGGAGGAACTGGGGATCAGACAGCGCCTTTCCTCGACTGTACAATTACGCATTCTCACTTTCTTCGGACACGTGTCACGGCGTGGAGAAACATCAATCGAGCGCTTGGTAGTCCAGGGGAAAGTCGATGGCAAGAGGATGCGTGGTAGGTCTCCGATGAGATGGACCGATCAGGTGAAGGTTGCAATGGATCATCCCCTACATGAGTGCACTAGGAAAGCCGGGGTCCGAGAGGAGTGGCGACGGCTTGTTAAGCGTGCCACTAGCACTCCAATGGAGACCACGACCACTCTGCCAAGAGTGTAGCGACTAAGAAGAAGAAGAAGGAACATTATTCTAGGAACACTTGAGGTTGTGAAAGTGTACAGTTTTGTCATGTGCAATGTAATTAATACAAGCATATAAGATGAAAAAAAAATGGATGCAGCTGTAAAGGGGCGTTGTCTAACTTATTACATACTAAAACTATAGTTTGAATTATATCGTTATGTCAAATAAAAAATATAATCTGTATAGTATGATTCCGTTAATGCCGTCTTGGATGTTTACATAAATGTAAAATTCTTTCAGTAAGTGATGCAAAGATTATGCCGGAACTCCTCTCGCACCAACTTCCACTGCGTAAAGCTGAGTTTAGAAATCCGTTCCTGATTATTTCTTCTGTGAGATCATAATTTTTTATTCGACTTCATGTTGTGGTCTTTTGGAATATTTAATTCTTATGGAACGAAAAGTTCAATAAGAATAACTTTTTAAGTTTTTTTTAAGTTCCGATAACACACTAAGATCTGCCCTATAGGCTGATAGAGCTAGTTTATCTGAGATCCTATAATAGTGTAAATCTATAACAAATGTACGTAAGAATAGTGTATTTCTTATTGCTATATGCCTGATTTCGAACCGACATTTTTTTAGGATTTTTAAGTAACCGTTCAAAAAACGGGTCACCACCGCTCTTTCACTAATATTTTATTTAAAAAATCTAAGTTTTTAAAAGTGGTGGAAACAACTAAAATAGTTTAAGTTGAAGACTGAAATTAAAGTTGAATACTGGCTAAGTATAACTTAAAGCTTCCATCTACGACGTCAAGATCTATAGACAAAACATAGACTTTTGATGTAAAGTTTTTTTATCTGTGGAATAGTGGTTTTATCTGTCACAAGTTATAAAGTAAAAGTAAAGTATCAACACAATCGTTTCCCTTTCGGGGTGGTCAGAAACCACGCTTATAAATAAGCGGATTCACATATAGCCAACTTTACTATATGCCAATCATGACAAGTGGCAAGCTCCTCTCCAGCGTACCAAATTTGTGATATATCACAAATAAATTCAATATTAATTAAATGTATTTATTTGCGTTAAGAAATATTTTTGTGTCCCGACCAGGAATCGAACTCGGTATCTCCAAGTCTAAATCCACGGACTTAACCGCTAGACCACGGAGGCACTTGTCACAAGTTATACGATGTTTTTAGCATATTTCTGTGCAGTAAATGTTTTTTTGTAACCAAGCAGTTATAAATAAAAATATATGTTGAATGCTGGATTTTAGTTTTAGCTTCGGATCGTGAATATTCTCTTAACTTGTCCATAGCAGATCTTGACACTGCTATGCGTCGCTTGATTTCGTAGTCATATCCACCGCTATTCGAAAATAATGCTCCCAGATATATGTATGATTGGACCGCAACAATTTATTGTAGTCATCGTCACACATTTCTGGAGAATCAGGCCTACACTTTCCTCGATGGCCAGACGGGTTGGCAAGGGTCTGATGTTAATTTTATTAACGATTCTACAATATTAGTGGAACCAAGACCGACGGCCTAATGTGCTCTCCGAGACATGGAAATGGTGGTGTTGTTTTACATTGGTACATGCTGGAGTTCGAACGGCGTACCTTTTTGGATTTTAATTAAAGCTTTCTTACAACGGTACCGCCACCAATCTATTGTACTAAGACAAAATGTGTAAGCGGAAAGCATATTTAAGAATAGGAATGGAAAATAATATAAGCCACTGACGACTGACTTCAATTCTTACCACTGTGTTGGCCTGTCATAAAAGCGATAGTGTTGTGTATATTTTTAATAAATAATATAATAAAGTAATCGCTGACTATATGTAGCCAACAGTAGAATTCTCGTTTTTTATCCTTAAACGTTCCTTAATGAATTATTTAACTAACAGAAACTGTAAATGTCAAACGCTATTACATTTCGTATATAATATTTTTTAATTTTGACGTAGGCTAGGCATAACGCAGTAAATAAAGGAATCCACTATTCTGACAATTTAAATTTGTCGCCGATGGCCTCCTTATTTTTGTTAAAAAAAACTGGAGTTATTAAACATTAACTCTTTATCGTACGTTTAAAAAAATATATACAACATACACGTAGGTACATATTTAAGAGAGCTTAACGGTTTTTCATCCTACGCCCTCGCACAATCCAATATTTTCAAGAATGTATTTTAGAGAAATGTAGTCTATCAACATTATTTAGATATATTAATCATATATTTTTTTAATAAAATTAAGGATAATCGTTATTAATTGTTTTGCTATTTATCTTTGTCTAAAATTAGGTAAATTTTCTTACCTACAAAATTTTCTCAAATCACACTTGAAAATATTGGATTGTGCGAGCGAGAGAAAGCGTTAAACTTTATTACCCTCTTTAAAATTGATTTTCCTCTAAAAATAAAAATGTGCATCAACAGCGTAATTACCTAGCTATGTCTGAGAGCGTTCTATAGATTGGTACCTCATCAGAGGCGTGTAAACTTGGTATATAAATGCGGACATTATCAGCCGACCGCCAATACACTCCACACAGTCAGACGGTGCGGACAGATCACTGCACATTTAAATATATACATTCTACACAAGTGTTGGTTTAGTATCCCGTTCAAAAGAAACCAGGAATACTCAGGTATGTTTTTCAGTCACTATTAAATTCAAAGATGAATCTCCTTTATCTTTGATAAAAATTAAATTTTGACATTTTTGTTTTAAGTCAATGTGATAAGGACAGAATCAGCTAGCCTTAGTTTAGACAAACCTTTATAAATAGCTATAAAATTGTTGATTTAAATAACAATATATAAAAATATTTTTTATATATAGCTCCCGAATGTGTTTGTTGTTTAGGTTTAAGGATTTAAATATATATTTTTTGGTTTTAATATTTGGAATGCACGGTTAAGCCCGTCAATGTAGCGCAGAGGCGTAACTTTTTCTTTTCAGTGACGCTACACGCACACCTAAAAGATTTTTATACAAATTAATATAACTGTAAACAACAAAGTTTTAATTAACTTATTGTTTTATATATTTTTTAAATTATTATTATAACCATTTGATGGTTATAATAATATTTTATTCTGAATCAGGATCTTTCCACATTTTTTCAACCATTTTAAAGTCTTTTTTTATATTCAAGTATGTAAACCTGTGTAAAACGTAGTCATTTGTAAAGTAAAGTACCATCACGACCGTTTCCCTTTCGGGATGGTCAGAAATCACGCCTATGAATAAGCGGATTCACATTTAGCCAACTTTATAGGCCAATCATGACAAGTGGCAAGCTCGTCGATGTCTCCAGCGTACCAAACTCGAGATATATCACAAATAAATTAAATATTAATTAAATATATTTATTTACATTAATAAATATTTTTGTGTCCCGACCAGGAATCGAGTCTAAATCCACTTTACCGCTAGACCACGGAGGCAGTTTTTGTGACTTATTATTTTAAATGATTCTACTTCTTCTTGTGTAGGACTAGCTTCAAGCAATCCTAAATAATAATATTCTAGCAGAATATTTTCCTCTTTTTAGCTTTCAAAAGATTTTATTTATTTTGTTTAAAATCTTATTCCAAATATAGAAATGAACTCCCGCGACATGCCAATGATAAATACTTTTCTACGAACATTTATCATAGATTTACAACTCCACTGTTTCCGTGCCTCGGAGAGCACGTTAAACCGGCCCCAGTTGCATTAATAACAACTTGTCGTATCATTAAACCATGTGGAAAATTGACATCAAGCCCTCGCCAACCCAGTCGGGTTTGAACTTTTGTCGGCTAGAGCGTGGCCAGGGTAGGCCAAATTCTTCAGATATATGTTCTGGAAGGCCAAGCGGAGATCTATGGCTCTGTGTTCTGAATACCATTTGCCGCAGTTTTTTTTTAACATAAAATAATCAGAAAATCAGGATAGCTACTTTAAATGGCGAATTAATGAGCGGATATGCCCGACACCTTTGTTTTATGTTTTTATGTCTCATTGTATGAAAGTATAGGTATGAACTTAGCGCAAGACGAGTAGCTATTAGAAGTACGCAAAATGTACCATCTGATATAACATGCTTACTTGTACCGGAGAGTATGCGTTAACATTTCGTAAATATATAACTAAAAAAATAAAATTTTAAAATTTTAGGTAAATAAAAAAAAAACAATATACAACCATTGCGGTGTTCTAAAGTGTTGCAATAACTTCATTCAGGATAAATAAGTGTAGATAATATCGGAAATATTATTAAAATATTAAAAAATAAGAACTTATTATTTATAAATGTATTTTTAAGGAAGAAATAATTAATTAAAAATAAATTATAAACTAAATTAAAAATAAAACTAATCTGTAAATAGAAATAATTAGGGCTGAGGCTGCTGCGGAGTCGGCTGAATGTCGCAAATACGAGTCAGTTGGTAATGCCTACGATTTGTGCCTTTTGGTCTTGAGACAGTAGGACCTGTTGGGTTAATGTATGTGAGAAGAGGGCTGGCAGCTATTTCGCGCAGAAAATCAGCATAGCTGTGCAGCGGGGAAATGCTGCAAGTGTTCTTAGCACACATGATCAACTAAAACTTAAAAAAAAAACTAATCTAGCCGATTGGGAATAAATAATTATGAAGGTCCTTCGCGCCATTTTGCGCGGACATGTCAAGTACAAGTTCTTTTGTAAATTATTTTACTGTGAATATTGTTGGTCAAAAGTGATGTTGTTTTGTTTAATAATGTTCTACAATGCAAATAGTTATGAAAAACGATAAATTGGACTTTGAATATGGGGCACAAGTTGCAGTTTATTTTTCGCGGTTTTCTCGCGCTGTGGACTCCCATATTTTACACAACGTGTTTGGGCTATAATGCCGCGAGAAAAGCATCAAATTCTGCAGCATCTGGAATTTTATGATGACCTCATTAACTCATAAAAATGAAAGATATATTACGTCAGACTTGGCTGTATGGGCTAGACTCTTTGCCTTCTCTATCACCTCATTCATCATCCATCGGGAGAATAGAAGAAACAAAATAAATAATGATCATTTTAATGATATTCAAGTACGATACCATATGCCATAACTCAGTTGAATACTTTGCAAATTATATTTTTACTATTTATACATATTTACTTGGACATTACAATTGTCCTTAAAAAACCTCATATTGTACACATTTTCCTTGAATAAAATCCACATAGGTACAAAGGGCAAAATTTAGGACAGCGCGTTCAGTTGTACCTTCATAATAGGAGTCCTTCACGGTAGGACGGACTGGCGCACCCTTTACTAGAAATTAGCTTGACCCAGTATAATAAACATTGTACACCAAAGACCAATTTATAAGGACTCGCCTAATACTCATATTTGCTGTCGTTTTGGTCTAAAGGCTCCTGGTCTGTCAAATATTGTCTTTTGTTACTAAAATTACGAATTCTTTATTTTGTCACCGAACGTTTCTCCGGAATTTTGTTTATCCATGATTACATAATTTTATAAGGTATATTGTAATATTTAATTAACTATGTTGTGCCTGGACAGTGTTATTTTAAAAGCAAAGAACAGAACTGGCAATAGGTAGACAAAGGGGCATTGTCAAAATTTATTAAGAAATCTAAAAACTATAGCTAGTATCATCACAACCGTATCCCTTGCCGGGTGGTCAGAATTCACGCTTATAAAGAACGCGAAGCGTGGTTTCTGATCACCTCGAAAGGGAAACGGTCGTGATGATACTTTATTTTTTTACTTTTAAAATGACAATGTTGTTGAAACTGCTTTTGAATTACAATCTAAAAAATTGAAAATTGATTATTAAAAAAAAAAAGTGCATACCTACTATTAGTACCTACCTACTATTGGTAGCAATGGGGTTTTTATGCGAATACTTTAGCCCTAAGGATCAGGAATGTAGAAAAAAAAAATGTGCTATTGGCCGGTCCGTAATACTTGTAGGTCTATGTTATCGACTGATGACCAATGTTCTAAATTTTTTACCCGCTTCCGTAAACCCAATTATTACGCCAAATTCAACAATGGATTTTTAAAGACGAATAAATCAATGCTAATTTATTCTTCTTATCCTGACAAAAAACGAGAAACTTTGTTTAGTTGAACAACTGAAAATTTTCATGGCGAATTATTTGTGGTCCGGTAACTGAATTATTTTTTATAAACATAAATAATAAATATTTCCAGACAGGTCACACAGCGCCATCTAATTTCCGTGGTAAGCTACGAGGATTGTGTTACGGAAACTAGCTGGTTGATAAACTACATATTATACTTTTTTTTTTGTAAATACACACATCAAAAGTGTCTAGGGATCAACATATATTTTTGCAATAACTTTTCTCCTGATTGATATTCATTAAAATTTTCTTTAAGGATTGATCAAATAAAATGTTTTCGTTTGTCTACAGTAACGATAAACCAAGTCACCTTTGCATTAGTAAAAAAAATTGCCATTTTCCTAATAAAGGGATTTTTGACATTTGAACCACTAACATTAAAGTTCGAAAAAAAGACTGAAATAACAGTTTTTTTTTTAAATTTTATTGGGTAACTTAAACAATTAATAATCCGTGTTTCTACCGCGAACACTAACAACACAAGAACATCGGTTTGGCATACTCAAAATGAGTTCATCCAAATCACGCTGTGGAATGGCCGCCCATGTTCGTTGCAACAACAAAAAAAGGTCTTCTTGCGACTGGATACCCTCCATATTCGGCAGAGCTCTTCTCTGAAGAATATCCCATGCATGCTCAATCGGGTTCAAGTCTGGCGACTGAGCAGGCCAGGGCAGGACATTGATGTTAGCTGCGGCGAGAGTCTGTCTTACAACTCTTGCGGTGTGCGGTCGTGCATTATCATGCATTAACTGAAATAAGGGACCGATATGCACTTGTAGAGGAACGATGACGTCTGATACAACCGTCTCAGCATAAATTTGAGCGTTGAGGTTGCCTCTGATCCAAATCAACTCAGTTCTTCCGCCGATCGAAATACCCGCCCATACCATGATGGTTCCACCACTATAAGGATGGACTTCCTGGCAGGATTTTAATCGCTGTTGGCGTCCAGGGGTTCTCCAGTGTCGTATACGTCTTGTATCCGGCCTCATACCAAAACGAGACTCATCAGAAAAGCACACGAAACGCCATTGTTCTTCTGTCCAATTTCTGTGTTCAAGAGCCCATTGATATCGAGTCCTACGATTGTGCATTGCTATAGGTGGTACCCGTAGCGGTCTTCGGGAATGAAGGTTCACTTCATGCAAGCGGTTTCTGACTGTTTGGTCGCTAATTAAGTTCCCTGAAGAGCGATGAAGGCTCACGGCTAACATCATGGCGGTTATTGTTGGAGTTCTTCGAGCTGTGATTTGAATGTATCGGTCTTGTCTCCGTGTGGTGCAGCGATACCGTCCTCCATGGCGCTCAGCCACGGTACCAGTGGTTCGGTAACGTGTCCAAAGTCGACTGATAACACTCTGACTTGTATTCAGAGCTAAAGCCACAGTACGTTGCCGGGAACCAGCTTCTATCATTCCCACGGCTCCGATCATTTCTTCCCTGCTTAAATGACGTCGCCGCTCCATAATAACGTTGGTTTTAATCAGTAGTAGGGAAACAGTAGCACTAATAATGTCTTCAATGCGTCTTATGTTTTTATAGGGAAAATATTGACAGCTGATTTTCATCTTTTACTCGAATTTGATTGACAGTTCCTGTTTTAAATTATGAAATGCACCAAAAAGGATCCATATAAATTTATAAAATCATAAATTTATTACAAAGCCACATCTCAATCACAAGAAATCCGCATAAACATGCTTGATCCCTAGACTTTTTTGATGTGTGTATATACATATTATACATATAAACACACAGACCGAGACAAATTATACAATGTACAATTACATATTTAAGTGAACAAAAGTTATAATTAAATAATAAAATTACGATAAAATAAACACTAAGGGACTGTCGTTTTCCTAGATACATGTAATCGACGTAAAATGCATAATTATACATATTCTGTAATATATAAATAATGTGTAAATAACAATTTTGACCATTTTCGCAATCTGAATATATTTGCTAACTGCATAGCCTACTGATTGGAAAGTAATCTTCAAGTGGAAAACTTCTTACCTACTAAATTTAGCAGTCTGTCGACGCCATGTCTAAATATAAAGTCTAAAAATAAAAAACCAAAATATTTGTCGCCGTCATTACAGACATTAAGGCTGGACACACATTATTGAACGCGTTCGTGTTTGCAATATGCATGGATGTACGCATTTGTATCTTGACAGTACTACACTAAACCAAGGAAGTTACTGAGATTCAGCTCCGACTCCCAAACGTCTGATTATCCGATTGATTTTCCATCTCCGACTTAACGCATTCAGTTCAAATGCGTGCAGTTGTACCTGAACTGTACTACATAGACACTAAACTGTGTAAACTAAGGAAGTTACTGGGCTTCGGCTCCAAATTTGATACCGATAATTTGGTATTTGGACTACCTTAAATACCTGAAATAAAGGGCTTACAGCCACAAGTCGAACATGGGGTACATCTTTTAGCATCCATAAAATTAGGCCAATATAGTAACACTCCATTAACGCATCCCGTCATTATTAAATGATACCATTGCTGGATATATTATATTATCTTGCTAGTCGTCTAATAGCGTCTAGCGTATAATAAAAACAGTACAACACATATTATGTCACTACGGAAACGCGCTGAGCCATGCTAACGCGCTAGGTTATAAGTAATGGTTTGTCAACATAATTAACAAATAGTAATCGATTACTTTTAATAGATAATTAATAACAATATTTATCTATAAATCTAGTAGTTTACTCGTAAATCACGTATTATAAATATCTTCACATAATTGGGATAAAAACGTGTTAATAAGAACAATTGATAATATATTCAACTGCAGTCTAGACATACGAGTATTAAGTTATTTGCAATTATTTACGCGATAAAATATTTCAATTAAAATATTGATTTTTCGATTGAAGGTGTATCTTAGTGCATGCCTCACTCAGTCTTGATCTGTGTTGAACCATTATCAGACTGTGTTTCTCCACTGCTGGATCTCCGGCCACCGTTCTCCATTCCACCAGCGACCTTCTTTAGGTCAACTGTCCTGAGTACGTGGTCTTCAGTCCAGAACGCCTACTCTTTTTTTTATACTAGCTCGACATGTGCGCGACGTCTATGAATGTTAGCAACTGGAATCAGACACTGACGTAACGGCCATGACGTCAATTCAAACCTCATCCCGAAATGTGTGGATACACTGTACTGGGTTTATCGGCACGAACGCTGGATACTTCCCAGCCCCAGCAGACTGGGCAATTTACCACCATCAGTCCGCCTACCACCTATTGGTTATTCTCGTGAAAGTATGTGCCATTTGCCATGATGTCAAATGCCAATTTTTACTTTCAAGGAGAACTAATATTGTAAGTTTGCCATGGTAATAATTCATATAAAAATACCGCTTGAAATGAGACTTACTGTCTTACTCCATTGTTCACCAGTTCTGCGGCAGACATATCCAGCCTGTTGCTGTTGTTTAAGTTAGTAAGTAGTTTTGAAGACTCATCAATATTTCTATCATTTCCCGTATACTGTATAATACGAAATTGACAATATTTTCATTTATATAATTAAACTTTAGTTTCTTCTTTTCCCTTTTTATATTAGTTATAAATAATGTATATATTTTAATGTATTTTTTTAGTAGAAGCAACCTTGTATGTAGTTAGTGTTTTGTTAGTTTTAGTGGAAACTTTGTTGGTTTAATGAGATAAACAATTTTGTTATTACTAGGTGTAAGAATAACTGTTTGTTTCCCAAATATTTAATAAATAAATTGCACAAATTAAACGATCAGTGAACGCCAATCGCTTAAATATATATGATACTAGGGATGTAATTGATATGAAAATTTGGATCTGGATACAGATTATACGGAATGAAGATACGGTTTCGAATAAAAAAAAATATTCGGATTCTCCGTTTGATTCGAATATTATACTTACTATTAACACTTAAAGAGGCACGGATGAGAGTTGCAAAGCTCTCACTAAAATGGAACTACTATGAAACTGAACAATTTATGAGACCTATCGCTTAGTATGCTTAATGAACACTTCAAAGAATTAATTTCTTTATCCACAACACGTTGTTTTAATTATTGTATACTCCTATATATGTATTTATTTATATCGTATTATTTTTTCAAATCCTGTAATAATATTCCACGAGTGTTTGTTAACATATATTGTAAAACCTTACATTGCTAATAAATCATTTGAATTTGAATTGAATTATTTAGGAATTGGAATGAAAAATACAAATATCTAAGTAAATAATTTAACGTTAGGTGGAGGACGGTCAGTGTGTTGGCTCGGATAGACAAAAACAAAATCCTGTCAAAACATGTCTCATTTAGACTACGCCCTTATCCGAAATGATTGTAAGCTTTTATTTCGGATTCGGTTACGGATAGATCCCAGCAGCCCTATTCTGTTACTTAAGCGCAAACATTATTAATGGATTTCGTTATTTACGTCAGAGCTTGCGTCATAATTACAAAATATTATTCAATTCTCAACATTATAAGCGCTCGACCTTGACAGCGGTCGTGCAATTATCAACTTTAATAGCGTGATATACTCGTATATATAGTTAACGGATTCCATTATATAACGTTTGCGCTTAAGTAACAGAGGTCGGATCGTATTTTATTGTGTAGCGCACGGTATGATGCGCTACAGCCGCTACACGAAGGAATTGATCCGACAGCGCACAATATTCGATCGCCTAACTCAGGTTCGAAGATTGCAATTGCAGTGGCGAGCCTTGGTCCTTCATGTTTATATCCAGCAGTGAACAGCTGATGATGAAAACGAATTATAGTTATTTTATCATTGTTACCAAAAATAAACGCGATTTTTTTACTTACAAATGTAAGTAAAAAAGTTTTCCTTGACTGTGGAACTATTTTTAAAGTAGCTATTGTTGTCCGATATAAATTTTTAACGTTGTTTGTCGGAAAAGCACGTCGAATCACACGTATCGTATGTTAATCCGAATATTTCAAAGATGCTATTTACCCGGCTTCGCTTGTATAGCAATTACGTCCAAAAAAGATATAACAAATTACGCCAGGTTTCTGTGGGAATGTCTTGGTCAAATAATGACGTCGATCTAGTTCCCTTTGCAATCCAAAAACAGTGCACACAGCATGCTTATTGTGATTTAGCCATGACATTATCATTTCAATTAAATTATTTTGATAGATTTTTATAATTTTAACGGGTCTTTACGCGATTTACCTTAGAGACATATTTCTCCCGACGTTTCAGCCAAGTTGCATTGGCCGTGGTCACGGGTCGACCAAGAAACAACATACAAGAAACATATCTCCCAATTCTATCAAAATCGGACAAGTAGTTTAGGCGTGAAAGAAAGACATACAATAAATTGTTTTGACAGCTATATTATATTGTACAAGTAATAGCTAGTATAGGACAACGTTAAGAAGTACAACAACAAAAAAATTGGCGTAGATTAACAATAAACAAAAGTATGGGATTTATTCAGATTATGAGTTGAACCGTGATAAACCCACTCAACCATGTAAGCGTAAACTAATTGAAGCGTAACAGATTATTCTAATGTAAGTACGCGTTTACTTTGCAAAATTCACGTGACAAGTTTGAAAATTGTAAAATATTAGAATTTCAACACATTAAGTTTCATCAGTTATGTAATTTAAGAGGATTTAACGCTTTGCATTTCTCTTGCTCGCACAATCGCACATTTACAAATATTTTTAAGGCCCGAGTGTACTTTGAGTGTAGTCTATTAATAAATAATTAATCCGTAATTTCCCAAGTTATTTTTTTTCATTCATTACAGCCCCTAGAACACAGCGTCCTAGACCTCCACTGCTGGAGATGGGCCTTCCAGAACATATATCTGGAGAATTTGGCCTACACTCGCCACGCTGGCCAGACGGCTTGGCGAGGAAAGAAGTTATAAGACTATATCACATATATATATATATATATACATATATATGAGTGGTCGCTCGTAAGCTCGGTCGTAAGAACGCGTTCCTTAAAGCCTACAAAGGTCGGTTCAAACCCCCCGGCATGTACCAATGAGAAATACACTTTTCTTACGTACATTTGTCATAATTTACAACACCACCGCTCCCGTGCCTCGGAGCTTAAGCGCGGAGTTAAGCCGTCGGTCCCGGTTTGGTTAATACCAACTTGTGGAATCGTTAATAAATTGTCATAAAAAATTGACATCATATCCTCGCCAAGCCGTCTGGCTAGCGTGGCGAGTGTAGGCCAAATTCTCCAGGTAGCCTCCGTGGTCTAGTGGTAACAAACGTTGCCGTGAACTCGGGAGGTCGTGGGTTCGATTCCCACCGGGTGCAAGTTGTACATTGTATAATATGTCTCGGTCTGGGTGTTATATGTATAATATGTATATATTTACAAAAAAAAAAAGTATAATATGTAGTTTATCAACCATCTAGTTTCCGTAACACAAGCCTCGTAGCCTACCACGGAAACCAGATGGCGCTGTGTGACCTGTCTGGAAATATTTATTATTATTTTATTATTAATGAAAAAAAGTCAAGAATTAGAAAAACTAATTTCTGTTTTACAAGGAAATTAGGGCCAATAAAGTAGATAAACGAAAATCTACCTAAAAGTACCTACCTAATAAAAATCTATGTTATTGATTCGGAGTAATAAAAGTCTAAAAATAAAACTGCCTCCGTGGTCTAGCGGTTAAGTCCGTGGATTTAGACTCGGAGGTACCGGGTTCGATTCCTGGTCGGGACACAAAAATATTTATTAATGTAAATAAATACATTTAATTAATTTGTGATATTTCTCGAGTTTGGTACGCTGGAGACATCGACGAGCTTGCCATTTGTCATGATTGGCATGTAGTAAAGTTGGCTAAATGTGAATCTGCTTATTTATAAGCGTGGTTTCTGACCACCCCGAAAGGGAAACGGTCGTGATGATACTTTACTAATAAAAGTAAAAAAATCGGATTTCCAAGAAGTTATTAATGCCGAATTGTACACTAAAAAAAAAAGTATATTGATATATTTTCAAATTTACTAAGAATAGAATTGATTTGAGGTTTTTTTTTTCCTATTTCATGACCATCGTTACGCATCGCACCATTAATTGTCGTATAATTGCGTTTTTGTAAACTCAGTCACGTGTCCGGGAACTGCGCAAGTCACACTGCTGTGCGTCATTATTCGCACCAAGAATTGAACGAACACGATTGATTTATTACACTGATTATAATTGAAAAATAAATGGATAGCACACAATATTTTGAAGTTTAGGTGCACAGTTAATTTGTTGCGGGCTCAGACATCTAAATTCTAATCTAATACTATTCCTATATAGAAGCTGTATAGGTATATATAATGTGTTTTTTTTTCGTTTTTTTATTAATTTATATATACCTACTGTAGTTCTTTTTATTATTGCAATTATTAATTCAAAATCTCCCACATAGAACAACTTAGTACAGGAAATAATAAGCCTGAAAACCGTTGTTGTGGTCACCTCAAATCTATTCAGAGAATAGATCAAAAAAAAAAACAAAAGAACAATTAGAGTGACCAATCAGCGTCTCGTATTTGAATTATTACAATATAATTATAATAGGGTATTTTCCACGGAGCATGGTTATTTTGTCAAAACAATGAATAACAATTAGGAATATTTAGTAGATGTATAAACCCAGCTACGCTCGTAAGTGGTCATTAAAAATTTAGTTTCCGTCTTGTTCCGTGTCAAAAAGTGACATTCGGGTGTAAATAACAAAATCAAAGTTAAAATCAAATCATTTATTACAATATGTCCTTCTCAATTTCCTATGTACATACATACAAACATATCTTCACGCCAGATCCCTTGCGGGGTAGGCAGAGATTATTGAGCGCCACTTGACACGATCACGACATACCTCTTTCGCTTCGTCGACATTTATCAACCTCTTCATACATGCCCTTTAGTTGCGAAGGCTTATTAATGCTCCTTCAGCCAATTTCATATGTATTGTCACGTTACATTGTTACATATATATATTACAGATATATAATGCGAAAGTTGTGGGTGAAAGAGGCCCTGGCAGATCGAGACTCACATATCACGATCAAATAAATAAAACACTGGCTGAAGGTGAACTAAAAAGCCTTTCGTAACAAAAGGGTATGTATGAAGAGATTAATGAATGTCGACGAAGCGAAAGAGGTATGTCGTGATCGTGTCAAGTGGCGCTCAATTGTCTCTGCCTACCCCGCAAGGCATCTGGCGTAATGATATGTATGTATATATATTACAATAGTATATTAATATAACCTAAATATAAACAACAATATATAATATAATAAAAGCCATTTGTACATATCCCAGGCATTTTTGTCACTAATATAATCATTGCCTTGCCTATAAATTACACATAAGTTAGTTAGTTAATTTAGACTTAAAAATACTTACTAGAACAAGTAAATTAAATTATGTATCTGAGCAGTGTCTTCACTGCGGATGGGAAGTATTATAGAAATATTGAAAGAAGTTTGAAAGCGGAAAATCGTGTCAACGGTGCCCTGGGGAAACTGATCGCCAGTCGAAATTGTTGAAGTTCAGTATTGGCTGGTACCTTCGACAACTTATAAGGATACCCTAGTCTGTGGTTATCTGTCGTTCATCAATCTCTGTCACTTTGTTTATACCAATTTTCTGTTTATTATATTATTCTGCATTTATCCACGCCTTCTTATTTACAACAACAGAAATGTCAGTGACAAAGCGCGGCTAGCCATACACAATGCCATGCTGGTACCAAAACTTATGTAGAGTTAATGAAGTAGAAATGAGATTGTTGCGTCGGATATGCGGCGTAACTTTGACGGACCGCATAAACTAGCTCCGATGGTTCGGGCATGTTGAAAGGATGAGTAAGGGAGATTGACAAACCAGATATATAATTGTGGGTATAAAAAAGTTGTGGGTAAAAGAGGCCCATTAAAAATCCATCGAAACAAATAGACATATATGAAAAGGTTGATGAATGTTGAAGAAGCGAAAGAGGTATGTCGTGACGGTGACATTGTCTCTGCCTACTTCAAGGGATTTCGCATTAAGATATGAACTGAGGAGAAAGTGAGACAAAGCTAATTTGAGCTTATTGTATTTCTTTCAAATTGTTTTATACTATTGAGATGCTACTGCGAGAATATCGAAACAAAATGACAGTCGCCATATTTGACAGTTTGACAAGTGTTACGAGGGCTCGGTTTGGAAGATAAATACAGTTTAGACAAGAAAAACATACTAGAGTTCTTCGTGCCATTTGTTTTGTAAATTAATTTACTGTGGATATTGTTAGTCAATACTGGTGTTGTTTTGTTTAATAATGTGAATAATTATAGAAAACGATAAATTGGACTTAGAATATGGTGCACAAGTCGCAGATATTTTTTGCGCTATCATCTCCCGACGTGTTTGGGCTATAATGCCGTGAGTGACTCCAAGAAAAGCATCAAATTCTGCAACATCTGGAATTTTATGATAACCTCATTAAGTCACAAAAAAGAAAGATATATTACGTCAGACTTGGCTGTATGGGCTAGACCCTTTGCCTTCTCCATTACCTCATTCATCATACATCGGGAGAATAGAACACAAACCAAACAAGAAAAACATAGAAACAAATTTTATTTCGCTTTTATAATATTAGTATGAATATTGGAAGGTCGACGCAAATATCTTGCTACTTATTGCAGTATTATTATGAAGATAGCATTGATTATAATAATCTGTGATTCTACACGTTTTTACAATATTCATTCTCTAGATCCTCAGCAAATTATGGACATCAAATTTTTCCATTGTATAAATTTTGTACAAAATTTTCTACAAAACTTGAGGCTTGTCATTATAGGCCTATAGTAAAATCCCCGTTGAGGTCGTGATGATACTTTACTTTATTTATATTTATACTAATATAGGGCATAAGATGCATTTTATTTTTTGCGGTTTTCCCGCCTTCGAAAGTCCTATACGAGTATACCCAGTGTTTGAGCGATATTGACGCGAATTAGTACATGAAAAGCATCAAATCTGCAATACTTGAAATTTGCTGATCCTCAACTCAGTTATCAACACCTGAATAACGTGTTTAGGACTGATTTGAACATAATATCCTTAAAAGAAACTTAAAAACAATATTATAATTTTGGGTATTTTAAGTAAGATAAAAATGTCGTCAATCTGCTCGCCCCGGATAAATAAAATACCCGTTTAACTATTTGATTTATTAAGGCACAAGATTGGTTCAAGAAGTAAAAAGCAAACTTTAACATCACCTGACAATCAAAGATAACGTACCATATTTTTTTTACAGAAAACGTCTGTTATAATAAATTCTTAAACATGATAAAATACCTTATAATCAAAAATAATAAGCCCAAAATTATTAAAAAAAAAAAAAATTAAAAACGTAATCGATACTATACGTATGTTTTATTGTAAATATATGGTAAAATAGGTGTTAAATTATGTAAAAATGTGGTCGGTGCAGTGCCGTTATGCAAACTGCGTCTAGTTTGACAACATCTTCCGCTGGCATTGACCTAAGACTAATCATCGACATTGGACGTTTCACCTTGGCCGAGGGGTATAATAACAACTTTAAAATTAACATTTCCTAAAAATTCAGATAATAAATAATAATAATCCTATTGTCAGAGAGGTGATTTTTTTGTTTTGTAAATTACTTTACTGTGGATATTGTTAGTCAAACATGTTATTTTGTTTAATAATATGCTACAATGTGAATAATAATGGAAAACGATAAATTCGTCTCTATATATTGAGCAGAAGTTGCAGTTAATTTTTTGCCGCGTTTTACCGCGCTGTGAACTCCCATATACATTTGGAATTTAATGATCCCGTACTCTATTATGAACAAATATTATAAATAAATTACGTGTTTAGGACTTATGTATTATGCACGATGACCTTTAAAAAAAAAAATGAATTATGTTTGAAGAGTGGGAAGGATTGATTAAAAGCGCTTGTCTGTTGTTTTTATAAATCCTTAATTAGATGCATCTGAGTTATATTTAGACCCAAGTACAATGCAGAAGTTGATTGCGTTCATGTTCGTATTGTAACCGGTCGTAACATAAACTAGTTCGTCAGACAGGTGAATGGCTTCGATTAGTCATAGATACCTATAGCTCTAGTATTCTAGATCTTAGATAAGGAAACATACGTACAGGGTGATGGATAAGTGTTGAATGATTATTTAGGCAATCCTACACGCTTACATTTTTGTAAAACTCACGTCTATTATTTAACTATTTTTCTACACGAGTTTTCTATTGTTTCTCTAGGTATTTTTTTTTCTTAATTTTGCTAAAAGTGAAATATTTCGTAAAATCAAACCCTTATGAGGGCTTTACGCTTTTGCATTCATCTCGCTCGCACAGTACAACATTTTTAAAGATTGTAGTCTATTAACTATAACTTATGTATGTTTATGTATAATATTGTGTAAATATTTGCATTTATTATTGTGTATTGATATTATAATATATATAAAGGTATATAAGTATGTTATATAATATTTTTAAATTATCCTATAATTATATTATTGTTACTTTCACTTTCATTGCACCTATATTTGTTCAAATTTGTCCCTAAGGTTTGGTTGTCAGAGAATGTCTACGGGCATTAAGTCCGCCTTTGTACTTTGTGCAATAAAGTTTTAAAATAAATAAATAAATAAACTATCTAGGAAATAAAATTACAGACATCTTTTACATTGGACAATTAGACAAATTTCTATGTATTCCATGGTGAATACCGTGCGGGCGCCGGATCCATCGTGCGTGTGAAAGAGAGATGAGAAGAGTGGGGCGGCCATAGGCTGGTTTACTCTTTTTTAATTGGCGCAACAATACGCTTATTTATTTATTTAATTAATACTTTATTGCACAAAGACAAAGGCGGGCTTTAATGCCGCAAGACATTTTATCATAGCCAACCATTGGGATAACTTTAAACACTTTACTGAAAAGTAGGTGCAAAAATAAAGGATAATAAAAAAAAATATTTAATAACTAACTAGATGTATAAATATATAATATACTACGTACTAATACATACTTATATACCCGTATAAACCTACATACATACATAATAATATACTAGCTTTATTGCGATAGGAAATGCGAATAGACCATTTTTTTAAATAGCGATCTGGTGGTTACCTGCCTGATGCTAAGAGGCAAATTGTTCCACAAATTTGTGGCGACAACGACAAACGAGTTTGAAATGAAACTAGAATTATGCGAAGGGATAGAAAGAAGATAGTTATGAGAGGAGCGTAAAGATCTATCGTGGAACGAAGAAAGATAGGCAAAATCATCCTTGAGGTATTTCGGCGTCGCAGGTTCATTAAGAACAGAAAAAAGTAAGCAGAGTACTCTAAGATTCCTGCGACACCGAATCGGTAGCCACTTTAACTTAGCTCGATACTCAGAGATATGATCATATTTACGTAAACAATAGATGAACCGGATACATGCGTTAAGTAACCGGTCCATCTTGTTAAGCAATACCTCTGAGATATCAACGCTGCACACGTCACCATAGTCAAGGAGAGGAAGGAGAAGGCTTTGGACCAGGGTTATTTTAGCTTTTATCGGCAGAAAGTTTTTGAGTTTATTGAGAAAGTGCAGTGAAGCAAAAATTTTACGGCTCGTGTTTGTCACCTGGGATGTCCAACTTAGGTTGGAATCTAGGTAAATGCCTAGATTCTTCACTTCGCTACTAAACGGAATTGGAACGTTGTCAAGCCGAACCGAGTCAATGCTATTAAGATCAATTTTACATAGCTGTCGAGAACTCCCTATTACAATTGCTTGACACTTGGTCGGATTGACAACTACTCCAAAGCGTTTCGACCACGAGCTAATATTACAAAGATCTGAGTTAAGCCAAGCTATTGCACTATTAAGGGTGCAAAAAAGTTACCGGATTCGATTCTTGGTCGGGACACAATTTATTTATTTTAAGTGATATTTCTCGAGTTTTGTACGCTAGAGACGAGCTTGTCATTTTGGGCCTATGGTAAAGTTGGCTAAATATGAATGCGTTCTATAAAAGCGTTTCTGACTACCTTGGAAGGGATACGGTCGTGATAATACGTTACTTTTGTTATTAATAAATTACTACTAATTTATCAAAAAATGTAAGATCGTAAATTTATAGGAAAAATAACAAATTAATAAAATCAATCACCTGTATATTATTCTGCAATTAATGTAGGCGTGCACCATTGTGTCAGTCAAGTATATCGCTATTTGCATAAACAAATTGAATATCTAATAACATGGATATCAACATTTACCTTTACTATAATAGACATAGCAACGTCGCTTACTGAGAAGTTTATTCTAAGACGTTTTCTTAACGGGTTCTCCACTTAATAATTCGTTCCAGCTTGACAGAGGGACTTTTCGGAACGTTACTGCGCTTAAATAATTTATTTATTTAAAACTTTATTGCACTATGTACAAAGGGCGGGCTTAATGCCGCTAGGCATTCTCTAGCAGCCAACCTTTGGGACAATACAGATCATTACAGTCATGAGGCTAGGTGCAAACGATTGTAAGAAACGTTGCCAAATAAATTCATTTAATCTTACATACACTAGATATTAAAATGAATACACATACATACAAATATGTACACAATAATACATATAATACACACTATATTGGCTACTATATACTACATACAATACATACTTATATTCGTTGTGAGGAGCTCTTTAGGTAATGAAAGTAAACCAGCTTTTTAAACAGCGGTTTGCTGGGTGCTTGGCGAATTTCAACTGGTAAACTGTTCCAGAGATTTGCGGCCACTACTGCGAATGAGTTAGACTGAAAGCTAGAGTGATGAGAAGGGATAGAGAGATAATCTATTCATTCATTCATTATGACCCCTAGAACACAGCGTCCTACACCTCCACTGTTGGAGATGGGCCTTCCAGAACATATATCTGAAGAATTTGGTCTACACTCGCCACGCTGGCCGGGTTGACGAAGTTGACGGGTTGGCGTGGATCTGATGTTAATTTTTTATGAGAATTTGTTAACGATTTCGCAAGTTAGTATTAGTGGAAACGGTGGAAACGGCACCGACGGCTTAACGTGCTAAAAATAAATAGAAATAGTATTATAACCGTAGACAGAGAATGTAGCTGTGCTGTCACTGTGTTTTAGCTGTAGGACTTGAGCGTTGGTCCCACAGAGCAAGGAATCCACGCGCGCCGGGAGTGGGCAGCGATTATGTGCTCTGTGGTTGGTCCCAACTCTAATAACACCCGTATTAGTTTAAAATTAGAAACAGACGTTTGTAATTTTTTCCGTTTTTGGAAGGCAAAAGGCCGAGCCCATACAGCCAGCTTTTTTTTTTTTTTTAAATGATATGTTATAGTTCAGCCATTGTCTTAAGTGTTCCCAAAAGTAAAACAGTATAATAAAAAACTTCTTAATGTGTTTTTTTAATTTTTACTTCTGTGAAGCTACAATAATAAATCTTCTGTTTATCTATGCAAGTATTAAACAGTAACTCAATTTATAGATACTTCTGTCAAACGGGTTCTTTGAAATCGGTAAAGATTGCGATAACGAGAACATTGAACAAAAAATAATATTTACACTATGGTCAAAAATATACATATGAACACTGTCATCTATATCCTAAATAATCTGTGCGTTTGACAGCTGGAAGAAATAATTGAGTGGACGAGTTTTTGCGGAAACGTCTTGAAATACGGGTGTAAACCAATACTTCAAAATTTCCTTACATTGGGGAAATAATATTTCCCTACTTTCGGGGAAAAAATCCTAGCATCATCCTATCTTTATCTCAGGTGGCCACGCTATTCTATATTGTTATTCTATATGATGCTTGTTCTATGATTATAACTATAATATAAATTCGTGTCTGTAAGGGGGCCGTGTCAGCTTATTATCGGTTATTGGAACCGTTATGGTTATGTAGGTTGTATTGTGTAACTCAGTGGGTCAGACAGTTCATTGTCGAGGGTTCGATTATCCCACGACAATCGCATCAAATAAAACCATCACATCTTGACACGAGATTGCAGCAAGATTGTTTAACAATTGCATGGTTAGTAATAGAATTTAAAAAGTAACATCACGACTGTATATCGCGTACCGGCCAAACTATGTTTTTTTTATAAAGCGGATTCACAGTTAGCCAACTTTACTATAGACAATTCGAGCCTAATCCCGAAACGTGTGCATTTTACTGGGTTTTTGCGGCACGAAAGATGGATACTTCCCCGCCCCGGCTGCCGGCTGATTGGGCACCACTATCAGTCCTCCTACCACCTATTTAAATTTAAATATCTTCGTAATTGTATCATCATCATCATCAGCCTGTGTCTCTCCACTGCTAGGCCTCCCCCAAGGCTCGCCACTGCACGCGGTATTTTGCAAACCTCATCCAACCCCCACCAGCGACCCTCCTTAGGTCATCCGTTTATCTGGCAAGGGTCGTGCCACTCTGCGTAATTGTATTAATGATATATATGAAAGGAAGCCTGTCCCCCAGTAAATCTGGGTTCTAACCAACTCACAGCAACTCGTCAAATACACCTGGATCGCAAGCAATCGCAAACTTGGAGAAAACATATAGAAAAAAGTAATGAAATCAATTCTAGAACTCTACTGGTTGCAAATCAAATATAATTAAACACGGACAAAGCCGGGTCAAATAGCTAGTTATTTATGAAAATGAAGTAAACACAAGATCATCGATCAAGTGATTTTATTAAAGTGTATGTTGTAAGAACTAGTGGGTAGGTAGCACGGACATTAATTTTATTAGTTTCCCACACTGACCAAGTATTATGGACTCGGCTTTTGATTAACCATATTCTGACCAAAACGTTTAATTAAATTAAACATGCGATATTTTACATTGGAATTAGGTATATTTTGCTCGGTCTGTACTACTCTTCGTTACAAACAAATGTAATTAATTTTAATACTTAAAAAAAATGTTTTTTAAAAAGAACCTTAATTTAAGCTACTTTTACAGTATTATTATTAGTATCTCCTGTGTTTATATTCTGTTAGAAATACAGTTTTCTTACGTACTTTTGCCATAAATTTACAATACAACCATTCTCGTGCCTTGGAGAGTACGTTAGGCCGTCGCTCCTGGTTTCATCCGTACGAGTACCAACATGTGAAATCGTTAATAAATTGTCATTAAAATTGACATCAGTCAGACTCTCGCCAAATCGTCTGATCAGCGTGGCAACTATTTATTTATTTATTAGGGTCGCCAACAGTGACAGCAACAAAACATACATGAATTTTTACTTACAATTATAAGAAAACAGATGCTGCACCAATTACAGGCAACCACCACATGCTATTACAGTATCCATTAATTTGGCCTTTAAGTAGCCAAAATAAAAACACAATACAATTACAATAATAAATGAGTAAATCTAACAAAAAATACAACATGATGCAACCACGATCAAGCAATACAATTCCAAGGATCAAATATGGTTAAACAGCAGTTCAGTTTACAGTCCAGGCAAAATCCGCTGCAGTGACAATACATTACGCTTAAAAACATGCAACTATATAACTATAGACCAAGATCTAAAGAAATATGTTTTGGAAAGCCCATCTCCAGCAGTGGCGGTCTAGGAGCTTTGATTATGATATAAATAACAACTTGGTTGACAATGACAGATAACGTTAGTGGGTAAAAGTGTTTAATCTCTCACAATCCAATATTTTCAAGATTTTTCTTTTAAGAAAAGTAGTCTATTAACTTCCTTCTGCTCCTTAGTCGGTACCCCACTGTTAGGGGTCGTGACCCCGTCGCAGTCCATCCACCAGCCGTTTTAAGTGGGTGGATGGCTTGGTGTACTGGGATGTTTAGATGATCAGTCACCTGATTGGACTAATCGTTTGGGGCTTCTTTCTTCCTTGTTCTTTAACCGTTACTAAAAGTTTATCCAGATCGTCGGCACCTCTTCTAGCAATGTGGCCAAAATATTGCAGAATTCGGGTAAAGCAGACGGAAGAAAGTCTCTGTCCCTTGGCAGGTTTGAGCTATCAACTTACTAGAAAATAAATAAAATTGTTTTTTAGTAAAATAGGAGGAAGATCGTTATGTTTTTGCTACTATTGTCTGTATAAAATTGAGTATATGAAAGTGTATGGTATATGTAATGGGTATATGAAAGGTATATGAAATAAAATATGTTAAAAATGTACGTAATTTTATTTTATAGAAAGTTGATAGATTATATTTCTCAAAAATACATAAAATCTTTGAAAATATGTACTTGTGCGAGCGATCGGGATGCAAAGGCTACTGGACTAGTATGAAAATCAGGACGTGTTCCAGGCAATAAAATCCCAGTTCTTGGGTTTAGGTCAAAGTTTTCCAAGTATTGCTTCATTCTGGT
This sequence comes from Tinea semifulvella, assembly GCA_910589645.1. Taxonomy (NCBI): domain Eukaryota; kingdom Metazoa; phylum Arthropoda; class Insecta; order Lepidoptera; family Tineidae; genus Tinea; species Tinea semifulvella. The sequence goes on from OU342596.1 coordinate 5,649,011, forward strand.
AGAGAAAGCCAAACCCGTTTGGGGTTTTGTAATTTCAATGGCATATATTTTGAGGTGATAATAGACGTCCCATCAATTAACACGAAACTCGGTTTGAGTAATGGAATTAAAGATTTTTCAAATACAGAAGAGAAGACAAACTAATCATTCCATGGATTCACCGTGCGGGTGCCGGGTCCTTTGTGTGTGGATAAGAGATGAGAAGAATGGTGTCTCAGGCTTGCGATCGACAATAGGCTGGTTTAAGAAAAGGAGGCCTCCCTTTTTTATTTTATTACGCGATAATACGCTCACCATCCACCATTCTACTTCTCTCCCTACCCAATCAAATACTGTATAATTAATATTAACATATAACAACTCCTTTGCAGTTGTTGCCGCAAACTTGTGGAACAACCTGCCTGTAGATGTCCGACAAGCGCCAAACAGATCGTTATTTAAAAGAATGGTTTTTACACGTTTCCTAAATAGCTCCATTACATAGATATATAAGTATATGATATTGTATTATATAAATATGTATGTATTATTATTTATATGTACCTATGTATTCTATTTATATACGAGTATAATCATAGTATGTAGTCTGTTTAGTGTATACCTACTGATTAATATATAGTTTTGTATATAGTATATTAGATTTAGTATTTAAGTTTGATTTATTTTGTTTTTTTGTTTATTTTTTTCACAAATCTTAATGCTCCTATTATATTTTGCACCTGCCTCACATAACAAATGCTCTAAATTGTCCCTAAGGTTGACTAGTAAGAATGCCTAGCGGCATTAAGTCCGCCTGTGTACCTAGTGCATAAAGTTTTGAAAAAAAAAAAAAAAAACAAGTAAATATAAGCTAATAAACAAAAATCTATATAAGGCAAACCAGGTTGAGAATAACGTTTAAGCAAGGTTTTATCACGATCAAATAAATAAAACAATAGCTAAAGGTGCATTAAAAAGCCATCGAAGCAAGAGGTTGATGAATGTCGAAGAAGCGAAAGAGGTATGTCGTGATCGTGACAAGTGGCGCTCAACTGTCTCTGCCTACACCGCAAGGGATTTGTGAAGATATGTATGTCAATTCAAAGTCACCCCGTATGTCAGTCAAAATAATAAATACAAAATCTTTTTTTTATGGATTTTTGAATGAAGTTGATAATATAGGTAGTTTTCTGTGTATTATATATATTTCTTTAACAACATGTAAAGTTTTTTTTTTTTGATTTAAATATATTTATTCGAAGGAATATACTTAAAACTACTTAAAGAGTAAAAATTAAATATAAACTAAACCTAACACAAACTAAACTGGAAGTAAATAATGTCATCTAGAGACGACCCTTCAGGGATAGTCCCAAGGAGGCTGGCAACATTTCCCCTTTGTATAGCGAGGCTAATACGTTAGCAGAAATAATTGCCAGCCTTCCTGTCTCCAGTCTTTTCCGTTAGCCGTTTGGAAACTCCTTGGCCAGCCGTTCGGCTAAGTGTCTCGACCCCAAACGGAGCAAATTCGTAACCTGTACCGAGGTTGGCGTAATGTTGTATATAATGCTTTAAATAATAACAACACAGCAGTACAAGCAAAATTGATCAATTAAGCCAATAAAATAATCCAATTACACACTTATTGTGTCAAGCTATTGAAATGATGAAGCGCTTTATTGTGGAAATGAAATAATTATGTTCAATCAGAGACTTGGAAACAAGTACGACACGAGGAAACACGAACATTTGTATTTTCCGTGGTCCAATACCCGTATTCTTAGATGTTACCTCAACGGCTCCTCCACTCAACAATTCCTTCCAGCTGTCAAACGACAAGAGTCAAGGGATCATCAAATTCTTAGTTGTAAACTTTCCAAACCTCGAAAGGTATAAACGTTACCATTTTATTTTTTTCCGGTAAGATAAGATTTTTTTCTGACAACATTGAAGATTGGGTTCCCGTATTCTAAATATTAAATTTGTCAGAAGTAATACACGCTCTAACACTTTCGACATCCATAAATCTATCTCTTTCATATTATGAATATTCATGGCTCACGATTATTTTTTATAATTTTAGTACGAAATATTTTGCATGTTATGTTTAAATAAGTGTTATTTGACTAAAATAATCAAATTGAAAATAATAAGAATATAAGAATTTAAATAATATAATTATTATTTAATGTTATCAGAAGAGAAGACAAATTTCTTAGCATTCCATGAATTGACCGTGCGGGTGTAATCGCTGTAATTGTAACGATTAAAGTTAGATAGGAAGGCTGGCGATTATTTCTGCCAACGTATTAGCGTCGCTACACAGAGGGGAAATGTTGCCAGCCTTCTTGGGACTATTCCTGAAGGGTCGTTTATTTTTTATTAGGTTTAGTTTATGTTTATTTTTTACTCTTTATTTAATTTTTTTATTTAAAAACTTTATTGCACAATAGTACAAAAGGCGAAGCTTAATGCCGTTAGGCATTCTCTGACAGTCGACCTTTGGGACAAGAGAGAGATCAAAAAATAATCTAGGAGTAGGTGCAAAAATAATTACATAAAGAGAATAAGTTAACTTGACGTAACCTTAAAGTAGTTTTAATTATATTCCTTCGAATAAACAAACTTGCATTAGTTAGATAGGCGTCAAATGTATTAGTTTTATTTTGAAAGTCAGCTGATCGTCATTTTTTTGGCATTTTTTTTTATACTAATTATAATTTAAATACAATATCAGGGTTGTATAGATCAATGTTGACAGTTTGAATTAAATTAACAAAAATGTAAGGTTACATTTATTAAATCAACCCTGAACAATTCTCAATCCGCATTGAAATATTATTAAATTAATGCATATAGCGACAAATTATACTTAACTGGCCTTTAGATAGAGTTTTTGGTTAGAAAAACATTGTGTGTATTTCACAGAAATATATTTATGGACTTGTCCAACTATATAGTTTATTTTGACCGACTCGGTGGCCCTAAACGAAAAACCAGACAATAAAAAAATCGTTACGCAATTTCTGTAATTCAAATTAAATAAAAAAATCGTGTGATTTTTTTTAATGCATTCATAGTTAAGGTCAAAATATTTTTATTTAGCTTTGTGACGCGTTATTATTTAAATTATTTTGAATAATTCTACTTCTCCGAGTGGGAGATTAAGCAGCGAAGTGGTCCAAAGAGTAAGCCGCTGAAGACCAGCAAATTATTTTTTATTAGGTATTTAGTTTCCAAAAAAATCACACACTCACGTTTTGAAATCAGGATTTGTGACGTCATATTACAAGGCTCGCTATTGAATGAGGATGAGAGGAGCGTTTTGATATGATGTCACGATGAAGGGATTCGATATTTTCAGGAATTTTAAACAAAACATAACCTAGTGTAATTGTACACGTACAAGCTCCAATGTGACAAAGTTTTGAACAATTTTGGATAGCTATTAACTTTCTTCATATTATAAAAAAAAAGTTAGAAACATGGTAGGTACAGGAATGTAAATTGTTATTAGTTTTATACTACTAAGTTCGATAAAACGTTTTTATTATATTTTTTGCTTAAACTGCTGTTTAAATAAGTTTTTATGATTTATATTAATTACACCTAGGAGCTAAGGCGAAAAACACGTGTGGTACATATTAGTTTCTGAAAAAATCTAATGCGACACATAAATAAAAAATAAAATAAATATTTCCAAACAGGTCGCACAGCGCCATCTAATTTCCGTGGTAAGCTACGAGGCTTGTGTTACGGAAATTAGATGGTTGATAAACAACATATTATACTATTTTTTTTTTTTTGTAAATATATACATATTATACATATAAACACCCAGACCGAGACAAATTATACAATGTACAACTTGCCCCCGGTGGGAATCGAACCCACGACCTCCCGAGTTCACGGCAACGTTTGTTACCACTAGACCACGGAGGCGGTCTAACCATTTGAATTGAAACCGGCTGAAATATTATTTATTTCACCAATAATTTGTTCCAACTTTTAAAGTCGCTATGTTCCGAGTGATAATTGATTATTTGTTTTATTTATTATTTATTTATTTTATGTTCGTATCGATCATAAAACTATTTCAATATACCAGGTATTCTAATCTCATAGGTACTCATAGCTAAATTTAAAAGGTTATTAATGAATCATTGTGGTGTAGTTCTGTATATGATTTATTTTGTAAATCATTTTATATAGCTGAGTTTTCCTTGCAGATTCCTTTCTTAGTCAGATTAAATATTACCAGGTCACTGGAATCTGCTAAGCTGCTGGTCTACTGCTAACAGCTTACTCATTTCACCACTTTTGCTGCTTAATCTTAAGATAATGCAAGACGTTTTTTATTTTAAGTTTTAATTTAATAAAAATAAAACCCACTGTTTAGTTTGGATTTTATATTTCACATATACGAGGGGCGTTCAAAATATTCTCGGTATGTGGATAAAAACAAACAAGTACGAAAAGTTTGATATTTTTATTTTTCAATATACTCCCCCCCTATGTTCATACACTTATAAGATCGATCAATTATTTTTTTTAATCCCTCATAAAAATATTTTTTATCTTTGGTGTAAAAATGCTCCTCCACGGCCGTCTTCAACGCTTCATCGTCAGAAAATTTATTTCCACGCAGATTCTTTTTAAGATTGGGAAACAAAAAGAAGTCGCTTGGGGCTAAGTCCGGACTATAGGGTGGATGAGTAACAGTTTCAAACCCACATTCAACAATAGCTGCCTTGGCAATATGAGCAGTATGGACAGGGGCGTTGTCATGCAGAAGCAGAACACCTTTGGTTAACTTTCCTCGCCTCTTTTCTTTGATCGCATCTCTTAATTGACGTATAACGTTAGCGTAGTACTGCCCTGTGATATTTACACCTTTTTCTTTATAATCGATAAGCAAAACTCCTTCACAATCCCAAAATATTGTGGCCATGACCTTGCCAGCTGACGGGATTACCTTGAACTTCTTGGGATGAGCTGAACCCTTAATGTGCCACTGCATGGACTCCTGTTTGCTCTCTGGGTCATAATGATGAACCCAGGTTTCATCTCCAGTAACTATTTTTTGCAGCACCTCATCGGGATTTTCACCACACAGGTCGATAAAATCTGAACAGCAAGCCACACGCATATCCTTTTGAAGAAGCGTCAGCATTCGCGGAACCCATCTTGCACTTACTTTTGACATATTAAGATGGTCATGTATAATGTCATGTACGGTACCAATAGAGAGATTGGTTACTTGAGCTATAGATTTTACCTTCACTCGGCCGTCTTCCAATATAAGTTTTTCCACTTTATCAATATTTTCTTGTGAGGTAGCCACTACAGGCCGGCCAGGTCTAGGGTCATCTTCAATACTCTCCCTTCCACGCTTAAATTCGCTTGACCATTTTTGAATAGTAGATAAAGAAGGAGCAGACTCACGGTAAACACAATCCATTTCCTCTTTTATGGTTTTTTGATTTTTACCCTGTTTTGTCAAGAATTTTATGACGGATCGGTGCTCTAATTTCGTTAAAATTGTTAATTCGCTCATGGTGTTCATGTTTGTTCGGCAATTGCAGAAAAACAAAAGAACATCTCGGTTCCAATTTTACTTTTTTTTAATGTCAATGGATGAATCTTAGCGGCCAGTAACAAATATATATATAAAAGAGGTTGTAACGTATCAATACCGAGAATATTTTGAACGCCCCTCGTACGTCTTTAGCTATTAGTGTATAAAATATTGTGTGTATTTCGTAAAAGCCAGTCGACTGTAACACGAGCCAGTGTCGCAATATCGTCCAACAGAACCGATTCAATTAACAATGGTTGTCAAATTAAATCGCTATGCACATGCGAGCGAACTCACGTAGAACAATAATGGCATGGAAATTAGAAAAATATTCCAGTACTTAGCTGAGATGTTGTTTTTAACACATTACGTGCTAGTTTTATTAATAGTACACTAAGAATTCACAAAATTTAGATATTTTATTTATTTTTTAAACTGCCTTCGTGGTGTAGCGGTTAAGTCCGTGGATTTAGACTCAGAGGTACTGGGTTCGATTTCTGGTCGAGACACAAGAATATTTATTAATGTATATAAATACATTTAATTAATATTTAGTTTATTTGTGATATTTCTCGAGTTTGGTACGCTGGAGACATCGACAAGCTTGCCACTTGTCATGATTGGCCTATAGCAAAGTTGGCAAATGTGAATCCTCTTATTTATAACCGTGGTTTCTGACCACCCCGAAAGGGAAACGGTCGTGATGATTCTTTACTTTACTTTTTATTCATTTTTAAAATCGTGCGAAATGCGTCTAAATTCAACACGATTAGATTTTTAAAAAAAAATCTTTGGTTTTAGTTGTTCAGTTTAAATAATAATGCTTGCTAACCAACTTTAATAATAATAATAATAATAATAAAAACGTTAATTGTCAATTGAAATTAAAAATGTTAAGAGAAACCTCAACATGATATTCAAATACCTATTCCATGATACCCTACTGAATATAGTTCGTCGACTTGTATTTTTTTTATTATAAACAATATATTGTATGTTTTTATAATTTTAACGGGTCTTTACGCGATTTACCTTAGAGACATATTTCTCCCGACGACGTTTCAGCCAAGTTGCATTGGCCGTCGTCACGGGTCGACTGGAGCTATGCGGTGTAGTCTTGTACATAGAGGGCGGTAGATGTATACCCACTACACTTTTAAAACTTTTTAGAAATCACGACACACGACACTTACAATATCCTTGGCGACACCGGGCGATTTTTCCGGGCGTCGAAACCTATTGATTACTGGATTCCACGATGAAGATAGCTTATAACCCCCCTCTCGATTGATTTTTTTATGTTTCTTTATTTCGATCGCTTCACGTACTATTCTAGGGTAATAGTGACGATCGGTGGAAAGTATCTTTGGGTCATGCAGCTCAATCCATAGGTTTGTGCCACTATCCTCACATCACATCACTATATAAATATAAAAACTATTATGAATATGCGCGAAAGTTTAAAAAGTTTATTATTTTGTCTAGTTGTCGCCTTACTGAAATTTGATTAATATCATATTTAAGACGAATTGATTGCCGTGAGAATCATCACAATCGGCCCACGCGTTTGGTCTTCAGTGTGCCACAAAAGAACAAACTAAACAAAAACTCTTCTTTGCGTCGCGCAGTCTGCTAAAAATAAACAAGACCCTATATATATATGGGTCTTAAAGAACCCAGGACGCTAAGTAAAACTATCCAGCACGATCCAAGAGTTCTTGGACACCCCAAAAACCAGGAAATGTCATGGGAAAACACGACGGTTGGCATAATTATGCAGACATCTCTGATCAGTTCGTCTCTGGTTCGCGGTAATTTTTTTATTGGCTCAATAGTCTGTTACGACGGTTGACTAAATTGGAAGATTACTCGAATCGTGTGGGCGTTGTCTGCCCTCAGAGGCTGAGGATATCCTTCCACAAAATTATCATGTATTTACAAGTCATTTGCGAACGTATTCCCTTTCCATTTCAGACCATAAACATTATTTACCGCCTCCGTGGTCTAGTGGTAACAAACGTTGCCGTGAACTCGAGAGTTCGTGGGTTCGATTCCACCGGGGGCAAGTTGTACATTGTATAATTTGTCTCGGTCTGGGTGTTTATATGTATATATTTACAAAAAAAAAAAAAGTATAATATGTAGTTTATCAACCATCTAGTTTCCGTAACACAAGCCTTGTAGCTTACCACGGAAACTAGATGGCGCTGTGTGACCTGTCTGGAAATATTTATTTATTTATTATTTATTTATTGTAAGATTGCGTTCCATAATATTATAAACTAGTTGTAATATAGTGAATATAGAAAAAATATAGAATAAACCTTCAGGTTTATTTATCACCAGGACGCGGTGGTGGCTCGGTTGTAAGAACACGTCCTCAAATCCTACAAATGTCGGTTCAAACCCACCCGGCATGTACCAATGAGAAATACACTTTTCTTACGTACATTTGTCATAGATTTACAACACCACCGTACCCGTGCCTCGGAGAGCACGTTAAGCCGTCGGTCCCGGTTCCACCAATACCAACTTGTGGAATTGTTAATAAATTGTCATAAAAAGAAATTACATCATATCCTCGCCAAGCCGTCTGGCCAGCGTGGCGAGTGTAGCCCAACTTCTCCAGATATATGTTCTAGAAGGCCCATCTCCAGCAGTGGAGGTCTAGGACGCTGTGTTCTAGGGGATGTAATGAATGATGAAACCAGGTGGTTGTACAATTACATGTCATGTTATTGTTTAAGAAGTATTTTTTTAAATACTCGCACGACAATTGACATTGCGCCCACCTGATGTTAAGTGGCGCGCAGGTCCATGAATGTTAGAACCTGGAATCAGACACTCACGACTGATATTAGTCTCTTAACACTATACCGTCTTGACTGGCAATGACGGCAAATCGAGCCCGATGCCGAAACGTGTGGATTCACTCTACAGGGTTCATCAGCACGAACGGTGGATATTTCCCCGCCCTGGCAGACTGGGCTAATTACCACCATCAGTCCGCCTACCACCTATTTGTTGTTTACGTCTAAAGTATTTATTTATTTAAAACTTTATTGCACATAAATATACAAAGGCGTGACATAATGTCGCTTGACATTCTCTGCCTGTCAGACCTTCGGAACAACGAAAACATTTATGTGAGGTAGGTGCAATAAATCAATTAAAATTAAATATATTAAAAATATACGTCTATAGAATATTATTTATTGATTATAATAAATTAATAAAATTACATACGAATTCACACATACATACATATATAAACTACATAAACATAAATTAGGTACGTGCCATTGGCATTTGAATGAATATTACTTTCAAAGAAAACTAATATTGTAAGCTTGCCATGGTGATATATAAAAATATTTTCGCTCGAAACAAGACTAACTATAGGTACGAGTATATATGTATTGAAAATATAATAAGCGATTAAAATTTTAATAATATTGTAATATTTGCATCATCCAGAGTTCATTAGGGTTCATTTATATCCGAAATTGTTCTTGAAATTAAGATCTTTGATATCCGAGGTGAATAATTTAAAAAAAAAAAATCTCATTTGCATAAACATTCTCCAGATTATATCCACAAACAAAATCCCTTTTTAAGATATCATTGACCTGTGCTGTAGCCCTATTCTATATCCCAGCGAGTTTTATCCGATTCATGGCATATGACAACTATGTAGTGTTGACCAATTTTGGTCTTGGGCCCCGATTCTCGCGCCTTCGACATGCATGTCCGTTCGATTTACTCGAATGAATCTGACAGTTTTCTATAGAGATCTGTCGCATTTCATTCGAATATTTTGAACCGAGATGTTATACCTACTCATAACATCAATTTTTAACACTGCCGGCTTGACTGGGTATGACGGCAATTGGAGCCAGATCCCGAAACGTGTGGATACACACTATAGGGTTTATCGGCACGAACGGTGGATACTTCCCCGCCCGGGAAATTACCATCATCAGTCCGCCTACCAAGTATTTCTTGTTCGTTAAATTTTAAGTTATTTTAGTTTTTGTGCAATAAAGCATTTTTTAAATTATTATTATTATGTGCCATTTGGAATGATGTCAAATGCCAATTTTTACTTTTAAGAAGAACTAATATTGTAAGTTTGCCTTAGAAACAAGACTCTGTTTACTTATTTTAGGATTAGGGTTGTTGTATTAAATACAATTTATTTAGGTAACTGCATCGTATGTCATTTAGATGATTCCGAGCGATAAAAAATAAGGCTTATTTGCAAATTGGAGAGCGCGTTTGACAATGATGTTATTTAAGTAAAAAGCATGTAGGTATTTATCGTTTTTTTTCGAGATAGTAATTTGCGGACAGATATTAGTCTCACAAGACCAAGACCGAGACTACATATATATTTAGTAGGTATTGATTATTATTTATATACATAGGCTTAACACTCTGCCTGACACTAGTATAAAACTTCTAATAATTGATTTTTTTAATAATTTGTTTTATTAGTAGTAAAAAAAACTGTCGGAAATGTTGTATTGCGGATCGCTAATGAGATACGCAATAGCCCCTCTTACTTGTTACTAAGCAAAACCAGTTAGGTATTTTGAAATACAAAGGTACGTATAGTAAATTTTATTGACACGGCTACATTTTTGGGATGCAACGGACTTGGCCTTCTTAACTTACAGTAGTGGGTTTCCAACAGGTATAGTTACCGGCAGATAGAAAGAGCGCTGGATACCCCGCGGTCGGAACAAAGCGCATCGTTACTGTCATGGAAAAATAATTTAATGTAATGTATTTACATTAATTAAAAAAAAAAAACAACCTTTGTGGTTTGTTTTATGAAAAGTAAAGTTAAATCACGACCGTTTCCCTTTCGAGGTGGTCAGAAACCACGCTTATAAATAACCGGATTTACATTTAGCCAACTTTACTATAGGCCAATCATGACAAATGGCAAGCTCGTTGATGTGTACCAAACTCGAGAAATATCACAAATATTAAATGTATTTATTTACATTAATAAATATTTTTGTGTCCCGACCAGGAATCGAACCGCTAGACCACGGAGGCAGTTCTTTAATAATAATAATTTACAATTAAATCGAAGCCGTCTTCGTGAGTTAAAACAACTGTATTATAATGGCGTGGGCATTAAATATGGTGTCCTGTCAGACAGGGCCAATAGCCACCCATAAAAGGAACCAGTTTTGCATCCACGACCAACGAAACCGGTCAATACTTTTTATAACATCACTTTCAATTTTAGCTTAGGGTTGAAACAATATTAGCAAATTAAAAAAAACTATTATAGCGATCTAATATAATAGCTTACAACATATATTTTATGTTAATAAATAATATATATAACATATTTTATATAATCTATCAATAATTTGATCCGCAGATCTTTTGCCTCCATCTCTATTTCAGCCACCTTAGAACCCACGGGCTTATTTAGAGATGATGGCAAGAGACCTGACGGTATGACCTTAGTTCCTTGGAGTTTAGGAAAATCACTAGTGTGGGACGTCACATGTGTAGACACGCTAGCAACTTCCCATCTTCAAGGAACTACTGTCAGAGCTGGTGCGGCGGCAGAACAAGCTCAAAACGTCAAGCGCCGCAAATATATAAACATTTGCAATGATTATATGTATATTTGTGGCCTTTGCCGTTGAAACCATGGGACCGTGGGGCCTCGAGGCAAAAACTTTATTTAAAGAAATATCAAAAAAACTAGTCGACGTCTCTGGTGACCCACGGGCTGGCAGCTTCCTCGCTGAAAAGATTAGTATCGAAATTCAACGAGGAAATGCTGCCAGTGTTTTGGGCACCATGCCACTGGACAATGGCCTGGAGGAAATTTTTATATTGTAAGGTTAAGGTTGCTAAAATTTTTATTATATTTAATTTGTTATTTAGATTTAGATTATTTTTTAGGTTAATTAATAATATTGTAATTCTTTTATGTTTGTTACTGTTAGAATATAAATTAACAATGCTTTGAGGTTAATTTAATTAGACACACGGTTGTAAAAACGCTCTCATGCATTTGGTATCCACCGTACGTGCCGATAAACCCAGTAAAGTCTATCCACACGTTTCGGGATCAGGCTCGAATGGGGTGTATCAGGCTTAGCTTTTTGTAGATGTCGCTAGCGGCACTGGTACCTTGTTTACACCTAGACGGATCATTTTTTAAATGTTTTTGTAGTTTTTTTATGTTTATAACAGAAATATAATTTTAACTTAATTTTACCTACCTTAAAAGACGAATTAAGAAAGCGAACACCGTCTTTAAAAATGAAAAAAACGTTAAATAAACGGCAATTTTGAGAATACCATATCTTTGATTTCGCTTGGAAATCTCGATTTGTGCACTTAAAAGCTGCTCACTTCGTCAATATATTCAGAAAATAATAAAATTAGTAATAAAAATACAAGTTGTCTATGCAACTGACAGTTCTATTAGGTACCATCTATCATGCGCCATCTATCGTGATAAAAAGTAACGTGATACACCCCATTGGCGCCACGCCCAGCCAAGCCGGCATAGGGTCTGATTTCAGTTGCTAACATTCATGGACCTTGGACTCCACTTACCATCAGGTGGACGCAGGGTCACATGTCGTGATAGTATAATAAATAAAATACATTATTACGTACATTTGGTATAGGTTTACAACACCAACGTTCCCGTGCCACGGAGAACACGTTAAGCTGTCGGTCCCGGTTCCACCAATAACAATTTGTGTAATCGTTAATAAATTGTCATTAAAAAAAAATAGACACTCGCCAACCCGTCTGGCCACTGTGACGGGACTAGCATAGCAAGATTTATCAAATTTACATCCGTCTAAAGAAAGATAAATAAATTAGGTAATACTATTATACCGCGTAATTTTGTATGCTCTTACTTTAGACTAATGTGTTATTCTATTGATAGAAACAAACAACTTTCCCCAAACCATATGTGCGAAGTGACAAAAATTTTTGTCTCCTCCATAAAAAATGTTTATTCTAAAATAGCCAATTTTTTTCAGTACCGACATATGGTTTCTAGGGAAAAGCAATTTGTTTCTATCAATAGAATGACGTGGTATATATTAAAATAACAAAATACCACAATATGAAGACGAACGAATATTATGATCTCACAGAAATGACCAGGAACGGGTTCAAGACTCGGTTCCAGCGAAATCTTTGCACCGCTTACTAAAACAATTGGGCCTAAGCAGGTTTGCTGTCAATATATTTATGGAAAGAGCTTCTAAGACGGCATTAATGGAATCATACAGTATTAGGTTGGGTAGGGAGAGGAGAGTAGTAGAAAATAAAGTAAAGAAGAAGGCCTCCCATTTTTCTCATCTCTTATCCATAAACGATGGACCCGGCACCCATACGGTGAATCCATGGATTGCTTAGAAATTTGTCTTCAATAATTTTATCAAATATTATTAAAATTATAATTTTAAGATTAAAACCCATAATCGCCAACCCTAAGGTGAATTGCAAGTGCACATAGATTATACATATATGAAGTAAGACGCCTTAACAACCGATGATGTATAAACCAGTTACGAAACCTGCACCTTTATAATGAACTTGAATCTTTGAAGAGACATATCACTTTTAAAAAAAAACATTGTAAGCAAAATATATTGTGGATCATAACAGCCTATAAAAAAAAAGTTTATTGTCACATCATTAAATATTACAATCAGACAAAAATATACATGATATACAATTTTAATTTAACCAAAATTATGTGGCAAGGGTCTTGGCTCAGCTTCGGTCAGTTGCACATCACATAGGTCCGGATTAATAGTCGTTGCTCCGCCAGTGCTTAGCACGAGCCATTGCTCAGAACTCTCAAAGTGACAGAATTTTACAGTAAAAACTGTCACTTTAACAGCACTGGCGGAGCAACGACTATTAATCCGGACCTTAAAATGACAGACTTTTAGAGTAAAAACTGTCACTTTAACAGCACTGGCGGAGCAACGACTATTAATCCGGACCTTAAAATGACAGATTTTTAGAGTAAAAACTGTCACTTTAACAGCACTGGCGGAGCAACGACTATCAATCCGGACCTTAAAGTGACAGATTTTTAGAGTAAAAACTGTCACTTTAACAACACTGGCGGAGCAACGACTATCAATCCGGACCTTAAAGTGACAGATTTTTAGAGTAAAAACTGTCACTTTAACAGCACTGGCGGAGCAACGACTATCAATCCGGACCTTAAAGTGACAGATTTTTAGAGTAAAAACTGTCACTTTAACAGCACTGGCGGAGCAACGACTATCAACCCGGACCTTAAAGTGACAGATTTTTAGAGTAAAAACTGTCACTTTAACAGCACTGGCGGAGCAACGACTATCAATCCGGACCTTAAAGTGACAGATTTTTAGAGTAAAAACTGTCACTTTAACAGCACTGGCTATACACAACGACTATTAATCCGGACCATAGTGTAATGCACTACAGACACTGTTAAGCCAACGCTCTAACTCACGAACAATAGACATAAATGCCAACAAAAAAACAACTGTGACACACAAGAGGAGGCCTGTAAAATATATATAATAATAAAAATAAATATACTAGTTATACTGCCTCCGTGGTCTAGCGGTTAAGTCCGTGAATTTAGACTCGGAGGTACCGGGTTCGATTCGGGACACAAAAATATTTATTAATTTAACTAAATTTATTTGTGATATTTCTCGAGTTTGGTACGCTGGAGACATCGACGGGCTTGCCACTTGTCATTATTATTCATACATTTTGTCAGTATTATTACACGCTCTAGCACTTTTGACATCTATAAGTCTGTCTCTTTCATATTATGAATACATGTCACGAAAATTACTTATATTTCTATTCATTGTAGTTTAGGATTTGACCTAGAAGGTCCACTTGAAAAAAATTCTAGTCTATCAATAATTAGTTTTAGTTATAATAACTGATTAACATTCTAATGGTCATTGCCATTGGTAAGCTGTCTAGTATTTCTAGCACGCTTGTCTCGGCTTCCTGCGGCTTATAGACGCAATGAAGTGCCTATAATATTAATTATTCTAATACAAACAGCTATTAAAACGGATGTAACTACTCATCAGATCGATTCGATGCGTATGTATTTAGTGGTAATTAGTGGTCTAGTGGTAACAAACGTTGCCGTGAACTCGGGAGGTCGTGGGTTCGATTCCCACCGGGAGCAAGTTGTACATTGTGTAATTTGTCTCGGTCTGGGTGTTTATATGTATAATATGTATATATTTACAAAAAAAAAAAAATATAATATGTAGTTTATCAACCATCTAGTTTCCGTAACACAAGCCTCGTAGCTTACCACGGAAACTAGATGGCGCTGTGTAAAAAATAATAATAATAATTATATATTTATTTGTTTATGTAGGACATTTATTTATGTATAAGTACTATATGTTTGTAATTAATGTCTGTTTTATATAGTAATAAATAATTTCAATTATCATTTTTCTCCTGCTGCACCCGCTTATTACATCTCAGTCACAAAGGTTAGTTGGTAGAAAATGCATTTACGGCATTAAGCTCGCCTATGTACCTGCACTCGTTTTGGTTTTGTACAATAAATAATTTATTATTATTATTCTCCAATTTAAATACCTAGCAACTGCAAATACTCGTAAATACCAAATAATCATGTCGATATTTCTACTTTATGAACGACTATATTAATAATTGATTCGGAAAATTATCAGTTTTAGGTATATTTATTTATTTATTTTGAAAGAAAATCTTACAGCTAATACATTAAAATTAAGCAAAGTAATACAGGTAAAAGGCCAAAACAGATTTTCGGATATAAACAAAGAACATAAATTTACAAAATTATAAAAGGAATACAGCTCGGATACTAATAATAGACGCATTTGGGTCGGTGCAACATGAATTGCTGCAAACTGCGCTAAAATGGTATAACTTTCCAACACTAATCAGAGATATAATTGCCAATTATTACAAGAACTTGAGATTTGTCGTAACAAACAAGGACGGCTACACAGACACACTAAAATACAATGTGGGCCTGTTCCAAGGCTGCTGCCTATCACCTGTAGCTTTTAATATAATTATCAATATCCTAATCGACAAACTTAAATCTCGTGAGAAGAAGTGGGGATATAGATTCAAACAAAACAACATCTATACGGAATCCGTCTTAGCTTTTGCAGACGACTTGGCGGTGCTAACAAGAAATCCCAAGCAATGCCAGGGCTTGCTGAAAATAGTGGATGATTTCTGCTCATGGACAAAGGGAATGAGAACGAAACCATCAAAATGCTTCTGCCTATGTCTGGCTAGGCGAAACACTACATTTACGTCTTATGATCCTGGACTGAGTATAGCAGGGCAGAGAATAGCTCCGGTAAATGAAACCATGCCCTTTAAATTTCTTGGCAGAAGGATAAATTTTCAGGGAAAAACACCATCCCTAGAAGTAGTTGTAAAACAATTCACTGACGACATGAATAGGGTTACTCAACAGCCTATAAGCAATGTCAAAAAAGCTTGGATATATGACAACTACTTAGCATCTCGCCTCACTTGGCCTTTCCTAGTATATGATTTCAACAAAAGCCTACTATCAAGTCTGGACGCGGACGTCATAAGAACATTGAAGTCTTGGCTTGGATTAGCCCAGGGTGCTGACTCCTCAACATTCTTTAGAGGACGGAGAAACTTCGGAATGGATCTGAAAAGACCATCTGAATTATACAAACATCTACGTATAAGCAAATATCAAATTCTAACCAGCTCCCAGGATAATACAATTTCATCCCTTCCAAAAGACCCTCTGGTCTCAGATATGGAACCGAGACTACTATTCTTCAAGAAATTCATGACAGGTGCCCAGACTGACAAAAGAGGCATTGGCTGGAAGAAAAAAGAAAGTGACAAAGAGGTTATAAAATCCTTCCTCAGGAAAGATGAAGAGCATGAATACAGAGTGCACGCGATGACTCTAGAAGTTCAAAATGACTGGCTAACTTTGGGCGATTTTTGCATCCCTCCAGCCCTAAAGTGGCGCACACTAATGTACGATTGGTCTCCGGCGTTGCTAAAGTTCTACCTAAACGCTTTTCAAATGTCCCTCCCGGACCAGAGTAATCTGGTAAGGTGGGGAAAAGCTACGGAAAAGAACTGTACATTGTGTGGTGCTGCCATAGGAACTGCTAGACACACACTTGTAGGGTGCGTTACTCTCCTAGAAAAGGGCTATTACTCACGCCGACATGACAAAGTCCTAGGTGTTATCCGTGAAGCAGTAAGTCTTTCTATTGCAAGAGCCAGAAAGGGACTGACTACAAATAAAACTTTGACCACATTTGTAAAGGAAGGGCAAAGCACGAAAACTAAATGCAAGCCCACCTCGATCCTTGGCGCCGCATCAGACTGGAAAATTCTCATGGATACATTTGAACACCATTATAGGATCCCAGATGAACTAGCTGTATCAGCCTATAGGCCAGACATCTTAGTGTTTTCTCGGAACTTGAAAAAAGTTATCCTTATTGAACTTACCGTTCCGTGGGAATCAAATATTCCAAAAGACCACAACATGAAGTCGAATAAATATTATGATCTCACAGAAGAAATGATCAGGAACGGGTTCAAGACTCAGCTTTACGCAGTGGAAGTTGGTGCAAGAGGAGTTCCAGCAAAATCTTTGCATCACTTACTGAAAGAATTGGGCCTAAGCAGGTCTGCCGTCAATACATTTATGGAACGAGCTTCCAAGACGGCACTAACGGAATCATACAGTATTTGGTTGGGTAGGGAGAGAAGTAGAATGGTGGATGGTGAGCGTATTATCGCGAAATAGAAAAAAAAAAGGAGGCCTCCTTTTCTTAAACCAGCCAATTGTCGGTCGCAAGCCCGAGACACCATTCTTCTCATCTCTTACCCACACACGATGGACCCGGCACCCGCACGGTGAATCCATGGAATGCTTAGAAATTTGTCTTCTCTAAGTATATATATATATATTTTTATTTATTTAAAAACTTTATTGCACAAAGTACAAAGGCCGACTTAATGCCCGTAGACATTCTCTGACAGCCAAACCTTAGGGACAAATTTGAACAAATATAGGTGCAATGAAAGCAATGGTAAAACATACAATTATGGAATGACTTAACATATATTATATACGTACTTATATAGTTTTATATATATAATATATTATCAATATACTAAATACTAATATATACACAATATTATACATAGACATACATAAATACAATTTACTAACGTGGTTTAGACCTATTTATAAAGTGTGAATAGACCATTTTTTTAAATGACAATCTATTAGTTGCCTGCCTTATGTTCACCGGAAGATCATTCCATAAATTTGTGGCAGCGACTACAAAGGAGTTGGATACAAAACCAGAATTAATATATAAGAATATAAACTTAAAAGATACACATATAAATATATAATAAGTACATATTTTTTTAAATTACAGCGAACAGGGCTTTAATGTTAATATTGGGAATTTGCGAATTTTATTAAAATTATTATAGTATTTATTATTGTACTTTAGATAATTTATTACGTAATCATGTTTCTCTAATTGCACCTACCTTACGTCTTTAATGTTTTAGTGCCCCTAAGGTTGGCTGTCAGAGAATGTCTAGCGACATTAATTCCGCCCCCTGTATATATTGTGCAATAAAGTTTCAATAAAATAAAGAAGAAGTATCATCACGACCGTTTCCCTTTCGGGGTGGTCAGAAACCACGCTTATAAATAAGCGGATTCACATTTAGCCAACTTTAATATAAGCCAATCATGACAAGTGGCCAGCTCGTCGATGTCTCCAGCGTACCAAACTCGAGAAATATCACAAATAAATTAAATATTATGTAAATAAATACATTTACATAAATAAATATTTTTTTGTTTCCCGACCAGGAATCGAACCCGGTACCTCCGAGTCTAAATCCACGGACTTAACCGCTAGACCACGGAGGCAATAGAGGCAAAATAAAATAAATAAAAATGTAATCGTTACCGGAAGCAGTTTAAGTAAGTTTCACCAAAACGAAGTATTTGTAATTGTAACGATTTTAGTTAAAAATAGCGTCGATTGCACCAGATGACGGCTAAAAAAATTACCCTATACAGAGATTTCATTTGGTGTAAATCAGCCTAAGAGGCATCATTATCTTATTACTCTAGAAAATAGCTTAACCAGTAAATAGACTTAAGAATACGGGTTGAATGATGCTTTACAAGGAATAGTGATTTAAAAACAATTACGCCGTCGGGAGCTATTTGCAGGACGGCGCCAGACAGCATTCCTTAGGGTACCTGCATTAGTTGCAGGATAGATATTTAACCCTGCAGTGGTCGCGCTTATAAATAATTCCACTTTTCCAGCAGATATTCAGACTCCTTTTCGGTATCTGCAGCTCGCCAGTGGAACAGACTACCTTTGGTAATCAGACAAGCTCCATCTCTCAAAATATTTAAAGACAAGTTATACAATTTTTTACACTATAAACAGAATAACTTACCATAACTTTCTACTATGTACTTATATATGTATTTATTATTTATGTATATATTTATTTTATATGTAGGATATGTATATTTAATTAGTATTTATTTATATTTCACAATAGTATTTCTGCACCCGCTAATAATAGCTCCCCATTCACAAAGGTTAGTTGGTAGAAAATGCATTTATGGCATTAAGCTCGCCCTTGTACCCACACTATTTTTGGTTCTGTACAATGAAAAATTTATTATTATTATTATTAATATGTCCTAAGTGGCCGCGCTCTTAACAATACGTTTTATAACATATCAACAGTATCGTATAAAGTAAAATGTATATAAGAGTTAATTAGAAATCCTAAAAAAAACATTGCGTAAACGATAAAGAAAATCACTTAAAAACTACTATTTTGTGTATAAAAATGTTAGAAATTAGATATCTATATGGTATGTATCCCTTTAAGGGTGGCCAGAAACCACGCTTTTAAAGAAGCGGATTCACATTTAATAAATAAATAAAAATCGTTTATTGATCCAATTAACTTAAATCTCAATGACCTGCACTGGTAGCAACCGTGCCGCAGGTCATAGCATACCATTTTGTTTTATCCGGTCGACAGAAAATACAATTTATTTATTTATTAATTTTTTAGCCAACTTCACCCATTATGACAAGTGGCAAGCTCGAGAAATATTACAAATAAATAAATAATTTTTTTCATTATCATCGCAGCCTAGAACACAGAGTCCTAGACCTTTTTTTAAGGACAATTCATTAACGATTCCACTAGTTGTGATATTTGTGAAACCGGGACCGTCCGTATTAAACTGCCAAATAAGTAAATCTATGACAAATATACGTAAAAAAGTGCATATGCTGGGGGTTGAACAGACCTTTTGAGGATTTTAATGAAAGCTTTCTTACAACCGACCTACCAGTCTCAATAATCCATGGACTTAACCGCTAGACAGAGACAGTTTACTAGTAAACTTATTTTAATGGGAAATCTACTAAATCGAGGGCTCATAATGATTAAAACACAGAAGCCGGGTGGTGCTAAATAAAAAAAACCCATTAATATTTCAACTTGATTTTTGTGTTCGGCGCGACTACTTTAGGGTTAATACCCTACCTTCAATGGCAGCTATAAATAGACCTTTACGACGACGTCTTCTATTAATGGAAAATAGATTAGCTCTTGATTATGATTATATATAAACTGAGCGTACAGTATAAAAATAATTCGCAAAGTGCAAGTTTATCACACGGCATAATGTATAATGATTACGAGTACAATCATGCTTCGTGTTCCATCAGACACTTTCGTACCGTACTCGCGCACGACACAATCACCTATTGTGTACTTATTGCCATCTGATCTAAAAGCATTAAATGTAAGGGATTTTCAAAAAAAGTTATTTAAGCTATTGATACTAAAGGTAAGGAATTTCTTAGTGATGTACTTGAATAGGATAAATAAATTATTATCATAAATAATATCATAATAAATCTTTGACATAATATTTGTTCCATTTTTTTTTTTATGTATTTAGGTGTGTTGAAACTATTGACTGTAAACTACTATATAACTGTAAATATTTTCACGCTGCATGACGGCAGGATACGCCGGAAAACTACTACTATTAGCCACAATATTTACCGTATTCTAGAAAATAAATGTTTTGATTTGATTTGTACAAAAGTATCTAAAACGATTTCTTTTAGCAAGAATGTTATAAGTATGGTGACACAAATTTACAATAAAGTTCCCAAATTTATCCATGAAGTTGAAACAATGAGAGTTTTGAAGTCAAAGCTTCAAAGCTTTCTGTCAGAAAGATGCTACTACAGCGTAGCAGACTATCTTTCCGAAACATGAGAGGAACAATTAGCATGCCCCTTTACCACCCATCAATAACATTCACGATCTTATTTAAGTAGTTTCTAAGTTAGTTAGTTTTACTTGCTTGTAGCAATAATGTTGTCCATAGCATACATAAATATGGATTATTGTCTGTTTACGGTCCAACCATTATTACCACTTTGATCAGTACATATGTTTTGAAAATTGTATTGATTTAATTAGTTCTGACTGTATCCAAGTTGTTTTGAGAGAACCAATGGAAATAAATTATTTTGATTTTGATTTGATTTTTGATTTTGATTGTAAAAACTTCTTGTAATGTTTAAATAATTATTGCATGTCCAATGGACGGGACATAGCGACCATTATAATAGCATGTAAAAAAACCTATACTAATAACCTATGATCCACAATAAATTATTTAAATTTTTTGTGATATTTTTTTAGCCTAAATTATAAAAAAGTACAAAATAATAGAAAAAAAACCTTAAAATCTGTACTAACAAAAAAATCAGATTAAAAGTACCAAGTACACTGGCTGCATTCCCACATTGCACTGATTAGAAAATTTTCGTTTAAAATTATTTTTAGGTGGAATTAAAGACATATTCGTATTTAAAATAAATCCTCAAGACACAATGCTATATATAAATAATAATAAATAAATATTTCCAGACAGGTCACACAGCGCCATCTAATTTCCGTGGTAAGCTACGAGGCTTGTGTTACGGAAACTAGATGGTTGATAAACTACATATTATACTTTTTTTTTTGTAAATATATACGAGTACATATTATACATATAAACAACCAGACCGAGACAAATTATACAATGTACAACTTGCCCCCGGTGGGAATCGAACCCACGACCTCCCGAGTTCACGGCAACGTTTGTTACCACTAGACCACGGAGGCGGTCATATATTTTGCTAGAATAGTGACGGACCTAAAATTTTTTGATTTTAAAAAGTATAGCGGTTTTAAATTACTTTAAACTATTTACTGCATACAGCAATATTATAATGGTTTATGGGAATGACTTAACTGGTTATTAGATTGGATCGGCGTTGAGTCTCTGTTCAAGATAAAATATATTTAAAAAAATGATCGTTTCGTATTTTTAGTTCAATACTCGTATATCTGAATAGTGAAGTAATTCACTATTTTCGCAAAGGTGCAAGTGGATTATATTTTTATTTAAAATAATATTTATATGTATTATTCGACAGAATATAAAAAAATCATCAGCAATAAACATGGTACTTAAAAGAGTATATACACTTGTGTATGTATGTACTAATTCCCGCGGTACCCGGCCCTTAGAGACGGCTCGTCCTTAATAGGAAAATTGCTGCAATCGTCGTTCCCCTCCAGTCGAAACGTAACATTGGCCTTACAGACCTCACGACCGCAACACACGTACATCATTTAACAGATATTTAAAACTAGTATTCAACAAATTTTAATGTTACTTTGTTTTTGTTTCAGAATGAAGTTCTTATTAATATGCTGCGCCATCGCGGCAGTGGCTGTAGCCATGCCAGTAGCTGAAGACAAAGAGGCCGCGGTCCCAGTTCCCGCAGCAATCCCCAAAGTTGAAGAAGCCAAACCGGCCGCACAAGCCGAACCAGTACCCGAAATCAAACCAGCGGAAGACAAACCAATCGAAAGCAAACCAGAATCTAGTGAAAGTCAAGAAAAGAGCGCTTCTGTCGAAGAATCAAAGGAAGTTAAGATAGCAGTCCCAGAAAAGGTAGCATCTGTGCCAGCTGTGAAATCCGCACCTATTGAGGAGAAGCCCATCGTTGAAGCCAAACCAGAAGAGAAACCGGTATTGGAATCCAAACCAGTAGAAATCAAAGAGGAGGCCAAACCAGAAGTCGCCCAGGTAAAGGAGGTCACCAAGGAATCCGTGCCTGCCGCAAAGTCTGCCATCCCAGAGGAACACATTGATGTTGTCAACGCTGTCAAAAACCCAGCCGCTGTAGCCGATGACGTTATCGACCCCGCTGCCATTATTCCCACACCCGAGAAGAAAATCGACCTGCCTGTTGTCGCCGGTAAGGACGCGTCTGCCCCAGTGGAACAGAACAAGGAAGAAAATAAAGTGGAGGAAAAGAAAGAAGAAGTCAAGCCTCAAGAACAGAAACCTGAAGAGAAAATCGCAGAGAAGCCAGTTGCAGCCAAAGCTGATGCTCCCGCCCCAATCTCTGAAGACAATCTGCGAGTAGTTCGCGACACCGTCGATGATAAGAAAGTAGTCGCTGAAGCAAAAGCTAACGATGTTGCCAAGGTTGTCCCGGAAGCTCCTAAAGAAGCCGAGAAGAAAGTAGAAGAGGTTAAGGTTGTTGAACCCGTTAAGGTTATTGAACCCGTTAAGGTTGTTGAACCAGTGAAGGCCGAACCCGTACAAGAGCCTGCAGCACCTGTAGCTGTAGCCCAGCCTGAACCCGCGAAACCTGAAGAACCAAAGCCTGAACTTAAGTCTGACAAGAAGCCAGAAGCCAAGCCTGAAGAGAAGCCCTCTGGTGACGCTCCTCAGAGTTCTGAAGAGAGTTCAGAGAGCGGAGAGAAGAAGGACGACAGCTCTTCCGAGGAGAGCTCAGAACAAACTGATAAGAAAGAAAGCGCAGCGCCGAAGTCTTAGATAGGTTTAGTTTTACGAAGAGCGCTGTGGGACTGGCGTGTGTCGACCGACTTTTCTCGACACGCGGCGGTCCCGAGCCTCAGTGATGTCTCAGTGAACAAAAATTCGTCCACGCAGATATCTACTTTACTCGTATTATATTAGAACTAGAGACTTATTTAAATACGCGAAAATTACTCTATGTTGTAATTTATCTCTCCGGTATAAGTAATTAATAAAATTATGTTTTTTAAACGTTGCATTTTCATTTTCCTGTGTAAATACCAATCGACTTAAAGTAACACTCAAGTATACCAAAAATTAACTTGTTCGAAAAACAACTGACTTAGCTCTAGCTTGCTTGTATTGGCTACAACCTACAAAGCAACTCAACCCTAGGAAAGTTTTTTTTTTCACAAGCTTAAAGAATTAAATTGTCTAAACGTAATTTGCTAGGAGATAAAAGAATAGATATATAAAGATAAAAACTTCTAATAGTGAGGATTTGGAACACTTTAAAATAACACTTAAGATATAGACATTAATGAACTTACCTCAGAAGTCAACATTCTGCAAGCAATGACACCTAAAGACCACCAATCGACAGCATGACTGTACGGCTGACATAACACTTCAGGAGCTGAAACAAATAGGAAATAAAACATAATAGACGTTGTATAATCTATAAGCAATAGTACACATAAAAGCAAAGACCATAAAGCGAGATTAGATGATAGTTACAATACCAGCCCAAGTAGTAAAACTTGACTTATGACAAATATGGGCAAACAGACTTAAGAAAAGATTTATAAATATCATCCTTAGATTTGTTTTACTAATTTATTTTAGTACACTGAGAACAATGGCTATATTTTAATGTCATTGAAAATCGAGAATTATTCGATAGATTTTACGCCAATAAGATCAGTCTACTGCGAAGACAATTTCGTTAAACAAACTGATGTCATTACATTTACGTTACTACGAGGTGTTGGCAGTAAGAAAATATCACATCCTTATGTTAAAGGAAATACGAATGAATTATTGGATAAGATAGTGGTTATAAGTGGTTTCCTCTTGATAATAATAAATCATTACCCATCCTGCCACGAGATGTTAGTATCGTAATAATTAGTAATGACATGAGTTAGATTAACGACTTGGTAAAGACAAATTTCTAAGAATTGCAAGGATTCATAAATGCCGGGTCCATCGCGTGTAGGGAAAAAGAGATGAGAAGAATGGTGTCTCGGGCTTGTGAGCGACGACTATTGGCTTTAATAAAGCAAGAAGACGCTCACCATCCACCATTCTGCTCTTCGCCCTACCCAACCAAATACTGTATGATTCCGTTAATGCCATCTTGGAAGCTTGTTCCATAAATTTATTGACGGCAGATCTTCTTAGATCCAATTCTTTCAGTAAGTTACACCAACTTTCATTGCGTAATGTGTCTTGAACCCGTTCCTGATCATTTCATTTGTGAGATTATAAATATTTGTTAACTTCACGTGTGATCTTTTGGAATTTCCGCGAAAACACTAAAGCCTAAATTATCGGTGTAAAACTAAAAAAAATATCATATAAAATTCTCAGTATATATTTATTATTTTAAAATATATTAGTAAATCAAGCCGAGTTATT
The DNA here is from genome assembly GCA_910589645.1 of Tinea semifulvella. Taxonomy (NCBI): domain Eukaryota; kingdom Metazoa; phylum Arthropoda; class Insecta; order Lepidoptera; family Tineidae; genus Tinea; species Tinea semifulvella. The sequence goes on from OU342596.1 coordinate 5,674,252, forward strand.
TCATCACATTCACACTTCTTGTGCTCTACGCCACAACATTCCTTTCCTTTCACACCATTTATGTATTTATCTATCACTGTATTCTTAGAAGTTTTCTTTAATTTCCAACACGTTCAAATAATATTAATCATATAAATTTACGCTTTAGGATTTTATTAAAAAGAAAACAGCTATAAATACAGATTTTTTAAAGTAAAAGAGACAAAAAATAAAATGTAATAATTACTGTATGTAAGGAACATCACGTCGTGTAGCACACGAAGCCTCCGACAATCTTCAAGCACCTTTTAAATCACTATTTATTTCTACACCGTTTCTACGAGTATAAAGGCCGGTGTTCACTACTCTTTCTCAAATTTCATCGTACATTAACACCCGTTTTGTAAGACGTCCTCAACGGCTTCTCCACGCAACCTTTCCTTCCAGCTGTCAAATGGGGGAACCTCGAAATTGGTATTCTAGTTGTAAACTCTCTATACCTCTTAAGGTATATTTATTACCATTTTAAATATTTCCGGTAAGATAAGTTTTTTTCTGGCAACATTGAAGATTTTGTTTTCGTATTCCAAATTTTCATTTTGTCAGAATTACTACAAGCTCTAGCACTTTTGGTAACAATAAGTCTGTCTCTTTCATATTATGAATATTCATGTGTTACAAATTTTATTTATAATTTTGGAACGAAATCTCATTTTAATAAGTGTTGTTTTTAAATGTGTTTTTAACTAAAGTAAGTAATAAGAAATACAAGTTTAAATATTAACCAAAATAACATAAACTCAGTTTGACAGCTGGAAGAAATAATTGACTGGAGAAAAAGTGTTATTATCAAGTTCGTGCTAAAGTTAGTATAGGGAAATTAAAAACAATATTTTTTATAGAAGAAATTAAAAATGAACGCTTGCTTTATTTAGGCAACATCTACCCTATGTGACTTGTCGCTGTAAGCGCTTTTTTACTTTATTTCGTTTTGATAGTCGTTCGACTTGCGTTTATACGGTATTTTTAAGGTAATAATGAAATAGTTTTAATCCCGTCGATATAATTAGATAATTATTAATACTTTGAAATCCCGTGCTTTATCTATAATAAAGTACCTAATCGTTTATAGTGCTTTGTATGTAATGCATAAATCTTAACCAATTGGGTCCTTCGCGCCATTTTGCGCGGACATGTCAAGTGCAAATTTATTTGTTTTGAAAATTAATTTATTGTGGATATTATTGGTCTAAAGTGGTGTTGTTTTATTTAATAATGTTCTACAATGTTAATAGTTATGAAAAACGATAAATTGAACTTTGAATATGCACAAGTTGCAGTTTATTTTTTGCAATATTCCCATATTTTTAACTCATAAAAAAGAAATCTTTCTTTTTTATTAAAATATTACGTCAGACTTGGCTGTATGGGCTAGACCCTTTGCCTTCCCTATGAAATTAAAAAAGTAAAAAAAATATATGCTTATTGAATTGGGACCTGGTGTTTGGCAATCTCTTTTCAACAAGCAGTAAAAGAAAGCCATAAAATAAAACATAATGTAAATAATTGATCATTTATTCTTTTTTTTATATAAATTATCACAAGACAACTCATTATTTATTTTCTTCATAGTCTAACATCTAAAAAGATGACACTCTGTTAGGGGCCGCCCATTAATCACGTGATGTTTTTGTTTAACCCCCCCACCCAAAATCACGTGTATTTATTAAAGTACCTACAATTTTTTTTTTTAGAATATTATCTTTAAATACAGGTATAAAGTATAATCAAGAATTTTAAGGACCATGATAAAAATGTCTAGACACAAAGGTTGCAGGTTGTTTGACAAAAAAATAAATGCACGTGATATTTTACTACATCCCCCCCTGCGATATTTAGTGATTATTGCAGAACCCGTATAGTGCGACGTTAAAAAAAAGTTCCAGTCCCATGTTTTTAGATATTAGTCTATATATTTTTTTGAACTATAAATCACAACATATATATTTTTTCCCATCCATAAACTTTAATATGTAACAGCCATTATTTACAATTTAAAATTAAATATAATATTTTTCTCTTATGTAAGGCCTTTTAAGATATTGGTGTGTTAATTGTTTCATTATATTTAATTATGCAGATTCTAGCAAACCCTTAATAAAAAAACTAGATTTTTGGACAACAAAAATACTTATTTTGGGTATTTTTTTATTTTAAGTTATTTAATTATAAGTATCATCACGACCGTTTCCCTTTTATGGGTGGTGAGAAACAAGCTTTTTTTTAAAAAAATCAGCTTCATATTTTAGCCAACTTTACTGACCCATAATGAAAATGAGCTCGTCGATGTCTAGCGACTAGATTGAAGATGTGACATATTTTAAATGTTCTTGACCAAGATTAGAACCCAGCGGTCTAGCGGTTAAGTCTGTAGATTTGCGGAATGTACCGGGTTCTATTCTTGGTCAAAATACAATAATTAATTTAATTTAATTGAGTAATTTTTTGAGTTTGGTGCGCTAGACATCGACGAGTTTGCTAAATCAGTTAGTCAGTTGGTTAAATGTGAATCAATAGGGTTTCTATTAAGTTAAAACATAAAAGCTAATGTCAAAATGGTAATCAAAATAATCCAACTTTAGTTATCCCATTACTTTCATACTGGAACTAATCGTATGTGTAAAAAAAATATTACAATGAACAACATGGATTATTTTGACCATTATTTGCGAAACTGGAGAAAAGTCTAAATACAGAATGAGGTAGAAAAATAAATATTTATAGTTAAAGATATCTAGAAGGTGAAGAATGGGAGGAACTGACGTCAGAACTGTTAAATAACATTTTTATTCTGAGCACGATGACTGACATCAGACCCTACCACTATGCCGGCATGAAGAGATAATTAGGCATTAAAACATGCGTAATATACTTGTACATTGCCAAATTAACTATAGTCTGTACGCTGGCAGTTGATAATTAATTTACTGATGTCGCTCGCCCGTTCGTCGCCCACGCTTGAGAACAACTGCATGCCTCGTACCACGATACTCAGTACGCGCGGCGATAAGCGACGCCCGTCATACAGTTTGCGATAATTAAGCGACAGTACGCTATTCCGAGACGTTACATAATATTTATGAAATCACGGCGAACAGACTTTAGGTAAATTTTAATGTGTGTACAATTATTTTTTAGTTAATAAAAATACTATTCATTGAAATTTATAGTCAAATACGGACTGGCAACAATACAGCTTATTTTCTAACCCCAAAGTTACGTTTGATACGTAGGTAATTTCCAAAAATAGCTCGGTTCTTTTCTTGACAAATCAAAAACCACCTTATGCTAATATTATTATGACATAATTTAGAATTAAAATATTTAATAATATAGTCTATTTGAGGAAATTACGTTTTATATGCAGTGAAGAGTTACAAAAAACACCCAACCTATTTAAAAAGTTATTTTCTGTATTAGCAGGCAGCATGCAGTAATGAGTTTTGAAATTAGAACATGAAGAATGAGTCAACGCTTTTTCTTAACGAGATAAAAAGTAGAGTTTATAACTTGGCCGTTTATAACTTTTCGTTTTGTAAATTAGTTTACTGTGGATATTGTTAGTCAAAAGTGGTGTTATTTTATTTAATAATGTGCTACGTTGTGAATAATTATGGAAAACGATAAATTTGACTCTATGAGAGTATATGGGGCAATAGTTACACTTTATTTTTTGCGGTTTTCCCGCGCTGTGAACTCCCGTATACCCTTCGTGTTTGGGCGATATTGACGTGAATTACTAATACGTAATTCTTTATTTTTTATTCTAGATTATAATATTAAAATATTTGCTCTTTAACAAATTCCATGTAGTATAAAAGTGCTGTGGGTACCTTTACATTTTTTTATGACACTTAACTGCATAAATCGCGACTACAGGATAATAAACTGTATTATTACATAATTAGGTTATTATGCAAGAATATCGCTTGCTAGGATAAATACCAATCACGAAAAAAAAGACAAAAATATATATTTTCGTCATTGCGCAATCTAGCTTATGTCGGCCATATCGGTCGGACCGGCACCCGCGCGGTGAATCCATGAATTCCTACGTAACTTGTCTACTTTAACCAAGCAAGCGACACCAATGCTAATCATACATTAATTCCACAACAATTCGATCTGCTGATGGAAGATAAAAATTTTAAAATCTTTCTAATATATCTAAACGTAAAATTAGTGAACTTTAAAAACATATACATACATCAAATATACAATTTAAAACATTATCTATCCTAAATACTAAGCGACAACGCCACGCACCATTTTAAACTAAAACTACTGACTAAGACACAAAAATTTAAAAATATTCGACAAAAATTACTATAAAGCTTATATCAAAAGTCGATCGTAAACTGCCATCTTTAGTGTTAAAATATAATTGTAAATCAATATATTACATGTGTTATTATCTATTATGTTATTTAAAATATAAAATGTGGAAAAGCTAGGTTTATATATACAAGATTTGTATGATATAAAAAAGGTGTGTAAAACTATATGGGTCTGGGTGTTTATCTGTATAATATGTATATATTTACAAAAGAAAAGAATAATATGTAGTTTATCAACCATCTGGTTTCCGTAACACAAGCCTTTACCACGGAAACTAGATGGCGCTGTGTGATCCGTCTGGAAATATTTATATTTATTTATTTTATTATTATACGGAGTGATTTACTATGCTCTGACTTTGGCTAATCTGTTATTCTATTGATAGAATCAACTTTTCCTAAGATCAGAAGTGACTTTTTTTTTGTTTCTCTATCATTCATCATTAGAGCCCATAGAACACAGAGTCCTAGACCTCCATTATTGGAGATAGGCTTTCCAGAACACATATCTGGAGAATTTGGCCTAAACTCGCCTCGCTGGACAGACGGTTTGGCGAGGCTCTGATGTCTATTTTTTATGACAATTTATTAACGATTCCACAAGTTGGTATTAGTGGAACCGGGACTGACGGCTTAACGTCTCTCCGAGGCACGGGAACGTAGGTGTTGTAAATTTATAAAAAATGTACGTAAGAAAAGTGTATTTCTCATTGGTCCATGCCGGGGGGGTTTGAACCAACCTTTGTAGGATTTTAAGAAACCGTTGTTACAACCGAGCCACCACGGCACCTTTTACCGGTTATCTATTAAATATTTGGCGCGTTATATTTAATATGCATTATATATGCTAACCAACGATGTTCCTGGCCCCGCGCAGTACCTACTCCCTCTGCACCACCCCCAGCAGGGACGCCGGCACCGTCCACTGAAGCTTCTCGTACTCCTCACAAGGTGGTCACAGTACCTGATGGGTACTTCTATGACCACAAGAAGATGAAGATACGGAAGCTTTAGATTAATTAATTTTATTATTCTTAAATTAATTATATTTTATATGTATTTTAGTTGTAAGGTATTTATCTATGGGCCATCTGTTGCCTGATAATAAACAATTTATTATTATTATTATTGTATATGGCGCGGTGGTTAAATCCTGCAAAAGTCGGTTCAAACCCATCCGGCATGTACCAATGAGAAATACACTTTTCTTACGTACATTTGTCATAGATTCACAACACCACCATTCCCGTGCCTCGCGAGAGCACATTAACTTGTCGGTCCCGGTTCCACTAATGCCAACTTGTGGAATCGTTAATAAATTGTCATTATATCCTCGCCAAGCCGTCTGGCCAGCGTGGCGAGTGTAGGCCAAATTCTCCAGTTCGGGAAGGCCCATCTCCAGCAGTGGAGGTCTAGGACGCTGTGTGCTAGGGGCTGTAATGAATGAAAAAAAAAATTACACTGGTATTTCCAATTGAGTGTTGTATACATTTGGTACTAACAAATAACTCAATAACACTATATGTATGAAATGACAAAAAATGTTGGCTACTGTTAATTTTAAAATAGCTAATTTGTATGGAGAACACAAAAAAAAAAATATTTCTGACATATAGTTTGTTAGGAAAAGTTGTTTGTTTCTATCAATAGAATCACATATTAGTCTAATGTAAGACCATACAAAGTCACCGCGTACAGTAATAATTATTTTAAATATTCTATAAAAGCTAGTGGACGAAAATCTTATATTTTCTTTTTTTGGGCACCAGTGACCAATACCTAAAAAAAATTAAAAAAAAATTGTACTAGCTTTTTAAGTAAATAAACGATTATTATTATTATATTTGATCTCTTTCAGGAGTATGTTGGAAATTTAAAAAATATTTTCGTTAATATCGTCAGATTGGGAACAAACAAAATGGCGTCAGACCCTCTTCTTAAAGTATTATAAAATCACACTTCAATCGATAATTATTATATCTCTTTAACAGATTTACATTAACTCATATACTGACTTTAAAATTAAATCAGGGTTTACCGCCTTTGGATCTCTCTCATTCGCACAATACATTTTTTTTTAAAGATTTTCAAGTATTAAAAATCTCCTGGTCTAGCGGTTAAGTCTGTGGATATAGACTCGGAGGTACATGGTCGGGACACAAAAATATTCATTAATGTAAATAAATACATTTAATTGTGATATTTCTCGAGTTTGGTACGCTGGAGACATCGACGAGCTTGCCACTTGTCATGATTGGCCTATAGTAAAGTTGGCTAAATGTCAATCCGTTTCTAACACTATATACTATGTACTTGGCATGACGGCCATTCGAGCCTGATCGTGTGGATACAATTTCCTGGATTTATCGTTACGAACGGTGGATACTTCCCCGCCCCGGCAGACTTGGAAAATTACCACCATCAGTCCGCCTACCACCTATTTTACTTAAACAAATATAGAGAAGAAAAAAAATTCTAAGCATTCATGAGTTCACCGCCAGGGTCCATCGTGTGTGGGTAGGAGATAAGAAAAATGGTGTCTCGGGCTTGCTGCGTATTGATATATCTCAAAAATATCCGTAATTTTGTTCTTTTTGTTAAGACTACATTTCTCAAAAGTACTTGAAAAACTTTGAAAATATTGGATTGTGCAAGCGAGAGAGATGCAAAAAACCCTCTTAAAAATGACTCTGACTTCGACAGGTTTATATTAAGTGAGTGAAAGACTTAAATCTACATCTACAAAAACGCGCATAATTAATAAAACAATTAAAAATATGTTAAAATATTACTAAGTCATATTATTTAAAATAATTCACGATACTTAGTATCTTATGTCAATTTATGATATATTTACATTATTAAATAGCTATGTAATAATATAACTAGGAGCTACACTGCAATATATTCTTAATTCTTTACTATATTTATATACACAATAACATTAGATTTGGACGTAGTTACGCAAAAAGGAACCAATCCACTAACTAATATTAAATTTTTTTTAAATTTAGATTAGTCTATCGATACATCGATGTATTGATAATTTTTAGCATGCAAATTTTGACATTAACATTGTATTCCAATAAATTGACAAGAACAATATTAAATACAAATAAATATTGAAAATAAAAATCTATTGCCATAAGCATATTGTATGCCTGTAATATGGGCAGATTGCATCATCATGACATGTACATACAACTGTAATTAGAAGAAGCAATCTATACAATAAAGAATTTTTAATTGAATAAGAATAAAATTCTAAAAAATTGTGGATTAAATCCTTTTTGCGTACTGCGTCCATTTATACTTATGTCGTATTTTTAAAATTATTATAATTAACATCACTTAAAATCTTACATATAAGTACCAACCATTTAATACAAATTATTCTTTTAACATAAATAAACGTAAAAACATTTACAAGCGATACTGTCATAACCATTCTATTCCTTCCCATCATTCTAGCTTCATGTCCAACTCTTTTGCAGTTGTTGCCGCAAACTTGTGGAACAACCTGCCTGTAGATGTCCGACAAGCGCCAAACAGATCGTTATAACAAATGCTCTAAATTGTCCCTAAGGTTGACTAGTAAGAATGCCTAGCGGCATTAAGTCCGCCTGTGTACCTAGTGCATAAAGTTTTGAAATAAATAAATCATAACAACATAGACATACATACATACGAGTGTGGTCTGAAAAGTTTCCGACCTCAACGTGAAGATGGCAGCACTCGTTAATAAAAGTCAGGGAATGTAGTTGTGCATCTTCTGACAGGTACTCACCAAAGTTTCAGTCATTTTGGACGCGCAGTTGTTTGACAGTCGTTTGAGTGAGTCGATGTGAGTACTTTTGTGAAAATGGAAATAATCGAGTATCGAGCTGAGGCGCGGTGGTGACTTGGTTGTAAGAACGCGTTCCTTAAATCCTACAAAGGTCGGTTCAAACCCCCCCAGCATGTACCAATGAGAAATACACTTTTCTTAAGTACATTTGTCAAAGATTTACAACACCACCGTTCCCGTGCCTCGGAGAGCACGTTAAGCCGTCGGTCCCGATTCCACTAATACCAACTTGTGGAATCGTTAATAAATTGTCATAAAAATTGACATCAAATCCTCGCCAAGCCGTCTGGCCAGCGTGGCGAGTGTAGGCCAAATTCTCCAGATATATGTTCTGGAAGGCCCATCTCCAACAGTGGAGGTCTAGGACGCTGTGTTCTAGGGGCTGTAATGACGAGCTGTCATAAAATATTTGTTTTTGAAAGGTAATAGCCTACACAAATCAAAGATGAGTTGGACTCTGTGTACGGGGACTCTGCACCATCATTTACCAAAGTGAAATTTTGGGCAGCTGAATTTAAACGTGGCCGTAAGAGCTTGGGAGACGATGAACGTTCGTGACGTCCAAAAACTGCAACTACTGACGATAACATCGCTAAGATTCACGAAATGGTGCTAGACGATCGACGAATTAAAGTGAGAGAGATAGCAGAGGCTATGGACATGTCCAAAAAACGTGTTTGTCCTATATTAAATAAAAATTTAGACATGAGAAAGCTGTCCGCGCCTTGGGTAGCGCGTTAGCTGACGTTAGATCAAAAACGTGATCGAATAAAAATTTCCAAACCACCCTCGTACATACATATCTTTACGCCAGATCCCTTGCGATGTAGGCAGAGAGAATTGAGCTATATAGACTATAGTCTATATATATTTAACAAATAGTACAATCATTATTTTATTTAAAACTTTATTGCACTATGTACAAGGGGCAGGCTTAATGGCGCTTGACATTCTCTGACAGCTAACCTTTGGGACAATAAAAAATATAACTTTGATCAAGTACTAGGTGCGACGTATTTAAGACTGATCATTATTAAATTATATCTGTAAAGTAAAGTATCATCACGACCGTTTCCCTTTCGGGGTGGTCAGAAACCACGCTTATAAATAACCGGATTCACATTTAGCCAACTTTACTATAGGCCAATCATGACAAGTGGCAAGCTCGTCGATGTCTCCAGCGTACCAAACTCGAGAAATATCACAAATAATTTAAATGTATTTATTTACATTAATAAATATTTTCGTGTCCCGACCAGGATCGAACCTGGTACCTCCGAGTCTAAATACGCATTTAACCGCTAGACCACGGAGGCAGTTCTGCATTTATCAATAATATATATATACTACATACTAATAGTACTTACATACATACATAACTATACTACATACATAACTATACTACATACAATATCCAATATGGATGCTTGCGAATATTCACCGGCAAAGATTTACTGCAACAACTGCACAAGAGTCGGACATGAAACCAGAATGATGTGAAGGAATAGAGAGAACAGAACTGTCAGTGACAAATACTTTTATCAGTCAAGCGCTTGCTGACATTAGTTTTTTTTACTAGGCCTTAATTCATACGAAAACTAGATATTTCATTTTTTGTCTTTTTACTATTTACATTTTTTTTTATCATTGTCATGATATAATTCGAATTAAATCTCGGTACTTACATGTAAGTTATTGCTTAAAATTATTTTTCTTATTTCAGTTAAAATAAAATACCTTATTGCATGCAAGACAATACAATGTCGAAGATATCAAACCTAAAACACAATAATGGACTCATCAACCAGCTTTTGTATCAAAGCTCAAAAAAAACATATAAATTATTATTTACAAACATCCGTTATCTTGGGTTTTTCATAAAGTTGCACAGATTGTACCTTTTAAAGTTAAGGAGCTGGAAACTATATTTGTTTATGACAAGGATAATATATATATATTATCACAGCGTCCTAGACCTCCACTGTTGGAGATGGGCCTTCCAAAACATAATATCACAAATAAAATAAATATTAATTATGTGGTTTTTTTAAATTTACATAAATAAATATTTTTGTGTTCCGGCCAGGAATCGAACCTGGTACCTCCCGAGTCTTAATCCACGGAGGCAGTCACTTGTTTTGGTTTTGTATAATAAAGGATTTATAATTATTAATAAAAAAATTCAATTGGTGCAAGAAATCAAGCCAATTTTTGTTGGGACACCCTATATTTATCAATTTTTTTATGAGTTCCCAAAATAACGGTTCTAGAAGTTGCAACTATAAATATAAAAACGGCGAATAAGAATATATTTTTTAACATCTACAGTTGCGAACTTGCCTTATAAGCTACGATATAAAATAGAATTAAAACGAGGGTAATTGTAAATATTATCTATGTATATTGCAAAAGAAATCGCATAAATATAAAAGTGTTGGAACTAACTACTGGAAATAATTCGTTTGGTAAATAATGTAATTTTGAAATTAATATAGTATATGGCTCGGATTAACATATATTTTTGAATTTACATGCAAATACTAAAGTTTACTTTATTAATATACGAATAAAGCTGAAAGTCAATGTAACTACGTGTATTTAACTAACGAAATAGTACATATGTTATGAAATAGTATACATAGATCAGAGAATACTCCAATATAGGTTGCACCTAAATCAAATATTTGTAATTGTTACAATGGGCTGTATCACTAACTTTTTATCAAGGTAGATGGCGCATGATAGATGGTACCTAATATAACTGTCAGTTGCATAGAGAACTTGTATTTGTATAACGAAATTTATTACTCTCTGGATGTTATGCAGAAGTGAGCAGCTTTTAAGTGTACAAATCGAGAATTCCAAGCGAAATCAAAGATCTCAAAATTGCCGTTCTATTAATTAAACCTTTTTTCATTTTGAAGACAGCGCGTGCGCTTTCTTAATTCGTCTTTTAAGGTAGGTAACGTTGGTTTTATTAATTTTTTTCTGTTAGAGAAATAAAAAACCTACAAAAAACATTTAATAATGATGCGATATAGGTGTAAAACAAGGTACCATTGCCGCTAGCGACATCTACAAAACGCTTTAACGCCCCATTAAAGTTGACAGAAGATGCATTAAAGTGTAAAAAAGTTAAAAATGTCGTCGATTGTTTTTTGAAGGATGATTTTTTGAAGCTGGATTTTGGGTTACCATTTTTAAGTTTGATCATGACAATTACAGCGACTTGGTTTTGTTACAACCCAACCTTAGCTTTATGTTATAATTTCTTAACGTACTATTTCGTTACAATATTTAGTAACAAATACTTTTTCGTTACGTATTTTGAGCTTTATTTAAAGGTGGCAACTGACTGTATTATTTTAGCTCAGGAAATCTATCACGTAACATATTACGCTTATAATATTATATAATAATTGTGTCTGTCTTAGCTTATAGTGTCATCGGCAACTGAATTCAGTCCGTACCACTATGCCTTCACAAGATACATTTATACTCGCCAGTAGCCACCTTAATGTAACAAACCACAATGTAACTTTAAAAAATAAATCACAATGCCAGCGTGTCACGTATTAATTTTCTAACAGTGTTGCCAACTGTAGAGGACGAGCAGCCAGCGAGGTTGTAGTTAATTTTAAACAAATACGGCTGAATATCTGGGAACGACGTGTCGAATATCAGATCCACGTCAGATCTACTTGGCATTTTGGGCACATACTCGTGTTTATTGATCAATTCCGTGACGTAAACAATTTTCTCTTGCAACGTTTCGACTACGTTTTCGTGGTGGTTGTGAGGGGATAGGCCATCAGGGTCTCCGAGTTCGCAGCAAACCGTCCACACCTCCCAAGGAACGCATTCCGGTTGAAACGGCCATCGCGCACGCTTTCTCTGATAAAACTCCAAGCTAATAGATCCGTGGGTTCTCTCAGCTGCTCGCATATGCTCAGAGAACTCGGCAATCTCTTGTCGAAGACTCCTATCGAGCGCTCCGGACTCGCAGCAGACGTACGTGAAGTTAACAAAGTCGCAGTCGATATCGAGATAGCCTAACGTTCTGATGGAATAGCTTTCTTCGTTGCTGTAGGTGAACTTTCCGCAGGAGCGGTGGAACATGACCGTGTGGAAGATGCCGGCGACGGCCTCGTCCAGCTGGCGGCCCTCCATAGACATCTCGAACGTGATCTTGCGAGCGTTCATGTCGCCGTCACTCAACCGAACCTAACTCGACAGCCCAGAATAGCGCCCCTCTTGTCATTATAAAAAGACTGCGGGGGGCTATTCTCAAACGCAAACTTGTACCGCATTCGACTCGCATTGTTGTTGGACCATCGCGAATGTTATAAGAAAATCAGATTCCAAACTGCAAGAAAATTTACTTGTCTCAGAAACTGTTTAGTCTTTAAAAACTTTTAGTAAATATACAAGCTTCTATCGGATTACTTCATTTAATAATAATAATAAATAATTTAACGTTTTTGCATCCCTCTCGCTCGCACAACTTAATATTTTCAAAGATTGTTCAAGTCTTAAGAAATAATAATAATAAATATTTTCAGACAGGTCACACAGCGCCATCTAGTTTCCGTGGTAAGCTACGAGGCTTGTGTTACGGAAACTAGATGGTTGATAAACTACATATTATACTTTTTTTTTTTTGTAAATATATACATATAAACACCCAGACCGAGACAAATTATACAATGTACAACTTGCCCCCGGTGGGAATCGAACCCACGACCTCCCGAGTTCACGGCAACGTTTGTTACCACTAGGACCACGGAGGCGGAATGTAGTCTATCAACTTACTAGGAAATAAAATTACATTTTGAAGATATAAGTATTAGTGCTGTCAATAAATTTATGGAAAGAACTTCCAAGACGGCATTAACAGAATCATACAGTATTTGGTTGGGTAGGGAGAGGAGTAGAATGGTGGATGGTGAGTGTCTTATTGCGCAATAAATAAACTTTTCAAACCAGCATATTATCGGTCGCAAGCCCGAGACACCATTCTTCTCTTACCCACACACGATGGATCTTAATACTTAGAAATTTGTTCCAGTAAAATATTTTTCTTTTTCTAAAATTCCCTAAAACACTCGGCATTGAAAAATCTTAGAAATGTTGTATTGTGCGTGCGAGAGAAATGCAAAAGCATCAATCCATCTTAATAATGAAATATTGTATAACTTACCCATATACTTGAGTGTTCCACAAAGCGTCGTGGTCCGTGAACCAATGGACAACCACTTGGAAAGACCAAAGTCCACCAGCTGAATGTGGTACTCAGAATCTAGAAGTATGTTCTCTGGCTTTAGATCACGGTAGATGACGCCGGCGTTGTGGAGGAAATCTATAATCATATTTTTTTTATTTAAAAAACTTTATTGCACATAAGTACAAAGGTACAAAAGATATTCTCTGCCCCTGTTAACCTTAAGGACAATAAGAGAGTTTTTAGTGACAGGAGTAGGTGCACAAAATATAAAAAATAAAAATGATAGAATAATGTACATTATTTACTATCTTAATTCTAAGAAAAAATATAGACCTACGTAATATACCTATATAAGTATAATAAACATACATATACCTACATACAAATACTATATAATAAATACATACTAATACAATGTAATAAATTCGATACAATAAATATAAACAACTACACAATACTGACAAAAAGCAATCATAAGATTAAAGATGTGTCAAGTTTTGATTCGTACATATTTATAAGTTACCGGAGGTTCTCAAATAATTACTCAATAATCAGTTCAAATCTAGAATCAAGTAGCTATTGATAAAGTGTTGATTTTATTCGTTTATTCATACAAATTTACAAATTGTAATAATTTTTGTTGATTAAACTGACTAAAATCTCGCATACGAGTATTATCTTATGTCAACTAAATTCATGACATTTTATTTATTACATATTTTGATATTTTTTAAATCTTGCACATGTGACCTTGCTCCCACCTGATGGTAAGTGTCGTGCGAGGTCCATGAATGTTAGCAACTAGAATCAGACTCATATCAGTCCCTAACACTATGTCGGCTTGACTGGGTTCATACCCGGCAATTCGAGCTTCGGAGGTACGGGTTCGATTCCTAGTCGGGACAAAAAAATATTCATGTAAATAAATTCATGTAATTATTATTAAATTTATTTGTGATATTTCTCGAGTTTGGTACGCTGGAGACATCGACAAGCTTGCCACTTGTCATGATTGACCTATAGTAAAGTTGGCTAAATGTGAATCCACTAATTTATAAGCGTGGTTTCTAACCACCCCGAAAGAGAAACGGTCGTGATGATACTTTACTTTTATTCCACAAATTGGTATTAGTGGACCCGATGGCTGAACGTGCTCATCTCACAAGGGAACGGTGGTGTTATAAATCTATGACAAAAGCGTAGAAAAGTGTATTTCTCGTTGGTTTAATTATGCCTGCCTCCGAGTCAAGCTAGCTAGTGGATTTAGACTCGGTGGTACCGGCTTCGATTTCTGGTCGGGACACACTAATTTATTTGTGATATTTCTCGAGTTTGATACGCTAGAGATCATGATGCGCCTACAGTAAAGTTGGCTAAATGTGAATCAGCATTTTTTTTTTTTAATATTTGGTTTCTGACCACCTCGGAAGGGATACGGTCGTAGTGATACTGATATAATTATAAATAATAAAGGTCTGCCAAGCGTCTGGCCAAGGAGTTGTCCAAACGGCTAACGGAAAAGTCTGGAGACAGGAAAGCTGGCAATTATTTCTGCCAACGTATTAGCTTAGCTATACAGAGGGGAAATGTTGCCAGTCTTCTTGGGACTATCACTGAAGGGTCGTCTCTAGAGGACATTTTTTACTTATAGTTTATTTTTTATTAGGTTTAGTTTATATTTATTTTAATTTTTACTTTTAAGTAGGTTTAATTTATATTGTAATTATTTTATACTGTTTGTATATAATTAATATTAATTAAATAATAAAGGTTGTTTGATTCTAACATACCAATTGCAACAGCAATTTCTGCAACAAGCAGCTTAACAATGTCTTCTGGTAACTTTATGTACTTCTCGATTAAATCTAACAACTCGCCGCACGGAATGTATTCTGAAACTGATGAAAAAATAATTAAGTTTTTGTTCCTAGCAACACTTATGCTGGTATGTATATTTTACGTTTACTTTTTTTCGTAATTTTTCATGTGTTTTTATATTATTGTTATATGTGACTTAAAGATACCATTGCATAGATTTTTTTTCATATATTAGTAATATTTAGATCTTAAGTTGGACACGGCCTTTTTAGAGCCACGAATTTTTATTTATAGACATAAATATTGTTATTACTAGATTGTAAGCTGACACGGCTATTTTACAGCCACGAATTTATATTTATGGACATAAATATTATTATTACTAGATTGTAAGCTGACACGGCTATTTTACAGCCACGAATCTATATTTATGGTCATAAATATTATTATTACTAGATTGTAAGCAGACACGGCTATTTTACAGCCACGAATCTATATTTATGGTCATAAATATTATTATATATTTATGGACATAAATATTATTATTACTAGATTGAGCTGACACGGCTATTTTACAGCCACGAATCTATATTTATGGACATAAATACTATTATTACTAGATTGTAAGCTGACACGGCTATTGTACAGCCACGAATCTATATTTATGGACATAAATATTATTATTACTAGATTGTAAGCTGACACGGCTATTTTACAGCCACGAATCTATATTTATGGACATAAATACTATTATTACTAGATTGTAAGCTGACACGGATATTGTACAGCCACGAATCTATATTTATGGACATAAATATTATTATTACTAGATTGTAAGCTGACACGGCTATTTTACAGCCACGAATCTATATTTATGGACATAAATACTATTATTACTAGATTGTAAGCTGACACGGCTATTGTACAGCCACGAATCTATATTTATGGACATTATGGACATAAATATTATTATTACTAGATTGTAAGCTGACACTGTTATTTTACAGCCACGAATTAAATTTTAAGTATCTAATTATAAATAAGTACAAAATCCTCGCTTATGGCAACAATGTTTTATTTATTATAATTGTATTGCTGTTAGATTCGGTCCAGCCAAGCTTGTATTGTATAAAAATATATGTATTGACAATATCCAAGTGTTGTGTACTAATCTAAGGAAATAAATGATTTGATTTGAATATTCAACTCTATGAAGAGCCCTAGGACCACTCAGGGCCCAAAGAACTCAGAATTTTAATGGCTCCAAGACCGATACGGACACGGGGGGCGGGCGCCTTCTCTATGGAGTTCAACATTCCCCTATCACCACCTCTCGACCCACAAGCATATTCCAGGTGGAATGCGTAGTCATCCTACAAGCAGCGCAAGCTGTATTAAGGTGAGATGTCAAAAACTTCAATATCTCTCTGTCAGACAGCATGGCCTAACCTCCTATTTACTTATGCCGGCCTAACAAGATATGGTTGTAAAATATGTCTCACAGCGGATGTCCTTGAATTAACTTACCCATAATATATATAAACGTAGTAATGATTCAATTCAGTGGTTCGCAATAATTTATTATTTTGGTTTATTATCTATCTATTTTATTTAATATTATGCTTCTTATTTTGGTTTCAATATTTGACATTTAATCTAGGAATTAAAAACTAATTGAACTGACAAAAAATAAAATAAAAAAACCTACTTACAAAACCTAATTTAAATATAAATCATATCCGCGCGGCATGGTGGCAAGAATGCTGGCCGCATTTCCTCGGTGAATCGCTATGCCGATTCTCTGGGCGATGAAAGAACCAGCCCTCTTGTCCCCAGAGCAGACAATTAGACGAGGGGTGATGTTTTTTAAAAATGGAATTGGACCCCACGGGCATAAAGTCTCTACAGCAAACGTAATCTTTGATTGTAGATAGATACGTATTTGCGCTGCTTGCCAGACTCTGCTTATTTTATATTATCATTTTTAATTTTATTTTTATGTTTTTTATAAGTAATATACCTATATATTTTTTTAATAACATTTATTAATTTAGATTTTAGGTGAAGTAGGTATTTAGTAATAAATGAATTTTTTTTTTTTTAAATAAATGAATTTTTTAATTTATTTATATTTAATTAATTTTAAACAGCCTCCGTACCGTAGGTACCGGGTTCGATTCCTGGTCGGGACACAAAAATATTTATTAATGTAAATAAATACATTTAATTAATATTTAATTTATTTGTGATATTTCTCGAGTTTGGTACGCTGGAGGCATCGACAAGCTTGCCACTTGTCATGGTTGGCCTATAGTAAAGTGCGCTTATAAGCGTGGTTTCTGACCACCCCGGAAGGGAAACTATTCATTTTATTGTATAAATTTAGATTAAGTTTGGTTTGTTTTAGAATTTGATTGTAGCGCGAGATTGGCAACACTCGTGGAGGGAGGCCTAGATCCAGCAGTAGATTACCCAGGCCAAAATATTTACCTATGTATAATCTCTTCTTGGTCTGCCACCTGGACACAGCACCCACGATGAAACAGTGATGACCACAAGCCTCTTGTATCCGAACTTCTTCTTTCACCTGACGAACTGCATTTTCACTTATAACCTGAAACATCAAATATTTTTTTAATGAATCTCCAAATTTAAAACATATTTAAGGTAATAGTTTTTATAATTTTAACTAGTCTTTACGCGATTTACCTTAGAGACATATTTCTCCCGAGACGTGTAGTCTCGTACATACTGGGCGGTAGATGTAAATCTACCCACTTATGACCCGCATAGCTTCAGTCGACCCGTGACCACGGCCAATGCAACTTGGCTGAAACGTCAGGAGAAATATGTCTCTAAGGTAAATCGCGTAAAGACTAGTTAAAATTATAAAAACTATTATAAATGTGCGCGAAAGTTTAAAAAAAATAGTTAACGGAAGTCTTGTTTTAAGTTTATTCATTCATTCATTACAGAACACAGCGTCCTAGACCTCCACTGTTGGAGATGGTCATTCCAGAACATATATCTGGAGAATTTGGCCTACACTCGCCACGCTGGCCAGACGGGTTGGCGAGGAATTTATTTTTATATAAATATCACTATATAAACCTTTAATAAGGAAAAGGAAGATTATTTCCCACCACAATCTGTAAGCAGAAAAATATTTTTTCTATTAAAAAACAATTCAATTAATTAACGAAACCATAAACCATAGATTTATAGTAGTATTTAAATTTGTCAGCTGGCAACACTGCTTGTTTTATGGCAACACTTGAAGTGAATTTTTGATCTTAAAGTCTCAGTAGTCGAATTTTGAGTGGCAGAAACAGTCGTTTTTCGATCAAGGCAGAGAAAAAGCAAGTTTTTGTTTGAGAAAAAATCCTGCAAGTAGAATTTAGCTTCATCACGTTATTGTTGATTTATTTTGCGTCTGTTTTATGTTTGTTTCCATTGCTTGTATTTTTTTTTGTAATTATTAAGGGTAAACAATATAAGGTCTCCTTGAAAGTAGAATATTAGAATTTGACATCATTGCAAATGGCACAAGCTTTCAACTAGAACAAATAGGTGGGTACTGATGATGGTAATTTACCCAGTCTGGGGGCGGGGAAGTATCCACCGTTCGTGCCTATAAGCCCGCAGTAAAGTGTAACCACACGTTTCGGGATCAGGCCTGAATTGCCGTCATGCCCAATTAGGCTGGCATAGTTTGGAGACTGATGACAGTCATGAATGTCTGATTCCAGTTGCTAACATTCATGGACCTCGCGCGCCACTTACCATCAGGTGGGCGCGAGGTCACATGTTGTGCTAGTATTTAAAAAAAATATCCTTCACCCATATAAGGCGGACTTAATGCCCGTAGACATTTTCTGACAGCCAAACCTTAGGGACAAATTTGAACTATTATACTCGTAGGTGCAAAGAAAGAAATATTAAAAGTTAAAAAGAAAAATTAACAGCTCAATCATACACTTACATATCATACTGTTTAACTGTTATATATGTATACTATAATATCAATATACTAAATACTAACACATACATAATACTATACATATACATACACTTACTAACATTAGTTATCATAATGGATCAATTATAAATAGAATTTATTTATAAAGCGGATTCACATATAGTCAACATTACTATAGGCCAATTCTATAGTAAAGTTGGATAAATGTGAATCTGCTTCTTTAAGAGCGTGATTCCTATCCACCCCGAAAGGGAAACGGTCGTGATGATGCTTTATTTTTTTTTATATACATAGATATAGTGTGATGTATGTATGCATGAAAGGTTAACCAAATACATAATTAAAATGTAAAACAAAATTATACTACAAAAAAAATAATAAGAAGGTATGATGCTACAGGATGTATTTCACAATATGTGGCCCAGAGTCACAGCCCCATGCTAAGCTGATTCCCTATTTGTCACCACACATCTTGTGTATACTACCAGGCTTTATTTGGTTGTGTTTATTAATACGTGGTAAATAAAATATTTTTCTTTCTTTTAAAATAGTTAAAGTCTCCAAGGGTCAACTACTATTTCTGAAATCATTGTTCCAATTAAATTTTGTATTTTGCTTACACACTTAAAACGCTTATATCAACCATAAACACTACGATAATAAGTTAATTAAAAAGTATAAAATAATACAAACAAGAATATTGCAATATCGATGATAAGGCAACGATTCGATTCACAAACTACGGTACACTGAAGATTATCAAAAGACCAAACAACGAAAGTATGAGTCGCGACGTATACTTCTTATGATGCAATAATGCGAAATATTACTTGTATCCGGGGAGTCCTTCGCGCCATTTTGCGCGGACTTGTAAAGTGCAAGTTATATTTATTTATTTATTTTAAAACTTTATTGCAAAAATACAAAAGGCGAACGTAATGCCGCTAGGCATTATCTGCCCGTTAACCTTTGGGACATTGGGATCATTTAATATTGAGTACGGTGCAAATGAATAAAATAATCAATCGTAATATATTTAAAAACTGAATAAAAAAAACAATGGCAATACAATAATGTATATATAAATATAGTTACATACACGTCCATACTAATATTACATAAATAATATATATATATACATAAATAATAATGATACCTTCAAAAACAACTGCCACGTTCCCGTGAACTGGTTACAGTAAGAAATAGTTTTGTAAATTAATTTACTGTGGATATTAGTATCAAGTATCATCATCACGACCGTTTCCCTTTCGGGGTGGTCAGAAACCACGCTTATAAATAAGCGGATTCACATTTAGCCAACCTTACTATAAGCCAATCATGACATGTGGCAAGCTCGTCGATGTCTTCAGCGTACCAAACTCGAGAAATATTATGTAAATAAATATTTTTGTGTCCCGACCAGGAATCGAACCCGGTACCTCCAAGTCTAAATCCACGGACTTAACCGCTAGACCACTGAGGCAGTTATGGTACAAATATGTAAAATGTCATATGTAATTATTGTGATATAATTAGACGAAAGCATTGGTGCCCGGTGGTGGCTCGGTTGTAAGAACGCGCTCCTCAAATCCTACAAAGGTCGGCTCAAATTGTTGGTCAAAAGTGGTGTTGTTTTGTTTAACAATGTGCTACAATGTAAATAATTATAGAAAACGATAAATTGGACTTTAAATATGGGGGCACAAGTTGCAGTTTATTTTTTGTGGTTTTCCCGCGCTTTAAACTCCCATATTTTACCCGACGTGTTTGGGCTATAATGGCGCGAGTGACTTCAAGAAAAGCATCAAATTCAGCAACATCTGGAATTTTATGATAACCTTATTAACTCATAAAAGAGAAAGATATATTACATCAGACTTGGCTGTTTGGGCTAGACCCTTTGCCTTCCCTATCACCTATATTACTTCTAACACAAATCTATAATTAATATTTAAGTAGGAAGTGAAATAAAAATGTCCGTAACACGACAAGTTATTTTAGAAGAAGAATATAAGTTAAATATAGTAAGAGGTGTGTTTGTTAGCATTCATACTCAAAGATATAAAATCCGCAATTTATCTTCTATAAATTTTAAAAAGAACTATTATGTTATGAATAAAAAAGTGATTTAGACCGTTTCGAACAATGATGTTAATACACTAGATTCGCAGCGATGCGTTGTAAGCGTGTCGCTTTAAATATGTCCACAGACATAATTCGCGCCAGTGTACATCTTGGTTCCGAAGGTGCAACACGCGACACAAAAGTTATAAATATGGTGAAATGCACAGTGAAATCCTGTGATTCTCGTTCACAAACGCATCACAAAAAAAGTGGCATTACATTTCACAGGTAAGTTTTAATTTAGCTTGTTTAATTACAGTAATAAGACTTTAAAAATAAAAATGTTTTATCACGCCATATTTTATGGCCTGTGATACCAATAAATGATTTTTTATTTTCCCTAAAAGTGGGGAATATTAAAAAATTATCATGTGATTTAAAGAATGAAAAAATGTACTTTTAATTACATGTGGCAGTTCTTGTATTCAATATTTTCGTGTCGTGTCGAATATACCTTTAACATGAGTACTCCGGCATATATTTAAGTTGGCGCTGGTATACTAAATAAAACCTTTACAACCTAAATTACAAACAATACTAATTTTGGTGGTTTTCGATTAAGTAATAACATACAAGTATAATAGTGATAACAAAAAAGACCTTAGTACAATGCTTGGTAACAGTTATTATAGTTTTTAAATTTTGTATTTGCGCCAACTTGAAAAAAGATGCTATTTAACACATACATGAGGCATATTAGAAATCAGTATATTGACATTTTACTTACATGAGCCTCATCAAGACCTTTCATACGAGTACCATCATTACAAGTACATTTAGAGTTATACAACGGTATAATTTTGACATGTAAAATGTCAATTTTGTTATTCACTAACATTTACCACAAACAAAGGAAGTTAAATTAAAAATTATTTAAATTTCAGTTCCGTATATGTTAGTAACAATGTGTACAAGACTATGTAATGAAGTTAAAAAAAGTTCGTAAAAAAACGAAAATGTTCAAATTCATTTAATTATTCATTCAAAGGGTAATTTGAATTATTTTCTGGTATCACACGTCACGTGATAACGCGCAACATTGCTGTCTCTTTCTTTTTAACAACTTATTCGTAAGATTATGTAAAGTGTAAGTGAGACAAATATATTAACATTGTCAACGCTTTTATTTTCGAAGCTACGACTCAATTAGTGGCAACTGACACGCTTTTGGTGGTACGGAAATGTTCGATTTGCGTCTCTATATATAAATCTCATTGGTTTCGAATTGAAATCACGCTCTCTGAGCATCCAAATCGTGATATTTGATTCCGAACGACTGTCAGTATCATGTTCATTGTAAGCGCTCTGAACATGATTCGGAACGAGGTGCACGTTGACTCGCAAGCGCGGTTTTTTCTCATTGGGTTTGATCCACCGCGCCTTATTAAAAAATATAATTTAAATGTATTGTATAACTTTTATTACCTGCCTATGTATCGTATGGTAAAGTAGTAACAAAATAGACAATATTTATAAATTTTCGCGCAAAGTTAATTCGTTGCGAGCCAAGCCGGCATAGTGTTAGGGACTGATGATTCCAGTTGCTAACATTCATGGACCTCGCTCGCCACTTACCATAAGGTGGGCGCAAGGTCACATGTCGTGCTAGTATATTTAAGATATATATATATATATATATATATATATATATATATATATACATATCGAAGTTGATATTTTTAATAGTTTTATTTTAGCATTTCTTCCAAAACAAAAATAAAGACATTAATCCGTATCAACCAATCAAATCCTACTCGTGGTAGAAATGAATTACCAAATTGATTTTAATTAAACTTTAAGCTTTAAAGGATTCTAGCCCTTATAATAAATTAATAAAGGTTCAAAATTAAAATGTAATGTCTCTAAAATAAGTTGTAAATACTTTGTACAGTAATAAAAACCAATTTTGACTTAGAAACCTACTTAACGCGGCGCGTTAGCAAGTCAAGGCCACAACGAACACATATTAAGCTATACATAATTGAATTAAACCTTAATACAATTAAATAAGGATAACAGTGTATAGCAAGATATGTGAGTACTATCAGAACAGTGCGTATGATATTGTTTCCGCTAGACAAACAATTAGCTGACACAATCGTTTGTATAATTTGTCTAAATAAAGAAGTATCGTCAGGACTGTTTCCCTTCCGGGGTAGTTAGAAACCACGCTTATAAAGAAGCGGATTCATATTTAGGCAACTATAGACCCATCATGACTAAGGAAAAAAGTGATTTTTTAAAGTAAAAAAAACTCTTATGACAGTGAAAGTAGGTATACCTACGGTCGACTACAAAAAGCTTGTATTTTTTCTACATTTTGTATTTTGGCACCCAAGTGCTATACCATTAGAGTAATTTATTGTTCTCTATACCTATTATACATCCTATAGATTTAAACAGACAGATGAAAGAAAAAGAAATAAAAAAGTCTTCAAAAACAAAAAAGGTGATTGACAAAAAGTCTATGGACAATTAAATGGAAATGTATTTATTTATTTATAAACTCTTTATTGCACAAAAAAACTTAAAAGTAATGTACAAGGGCGAACTTAATGCCTAAAGGCATTTTATAACAGCTAACCTTTGGGAGTGTGGTAGAGGATTTGCGGGGTGCATTATTATAAATATACAATTTACATACAATACATAATAATCGTTACATACTACTACTTAAATACATAAATATATATATACACAAATACGAAACTAAGTAAGTATATAGTACTGTTTACACACAATAAAAATAGTATATAGATATAGGTACTAGGAAGATCTATGTTGTTTGTTAAGAAAGTGAGCGATAAGTAGATTTTTAAATATATTAATAGACGGCGCCCGTCTGATAACCAGAGGAAGTTTGTTCCACTCCCGAGCAGCGGAAACTGTAAAAGAATCTGAATATCTGCTGGAAGAATGGGTAGGAATTTTGAGCTGATTGTTATTAGCAGAGCGAAGATGAAGATTATGACTGTCTCCAAGGAACTGGAAACGAGTCTTAAGGTATAAAGGAGTTTGGGGATTGTAAAGAATGTCGTAAAGTGAAGTCAAGAGATGTGCAGATCTGCGAAAGCGGATGTACCAAGGTGATTTAAAAAAAACGTTAATTTAAAAAGTTAGGTTAGGTCTTTCATTTGAGAATAGCACTAACTCCATTGTATGTTATTAAAAAGCAACAAGTCAACTTTATATCTATATCTATATTTACAACTAAACCCCATATGTATGGACCGTGGACAAAATTAAAGTAACTAACGGCCAGTTTCAGAAAGGATTATTAATACAATCTATGATAATTATATAATACATATATTGTTATATACACCAGTCAGCTTGTCACTTCGGTTATTTCAGCCAATGACGTGCCTCATAGACCGGCAAAAAAGTGACTAAAAACATAATAGGGTCGATGATGTCACTGAAAATTCGTATTAAATATCGATTTAAAATCTACTTTCACCACACTAGTTGTCGACTGGTCTGGAACTTATGGCCGGTAACCAAATCAAATGACGTTCTGAATTAATTTTAGCAAATTAAAATTATTGGCCTAATATCTCAAACATTTTTTTTGGTACATGAATGGTAAAAGACGCCTACAGACTATCTGCTATTCTTCTTTATAGTGTAGGTAATTAATTTAGTCCCTCGCCAACCCGTTTGTATGGCCAACGTGGCGAGTGTAGACCAAATTCTCTAGATATAAGTTCTCAAACAGTGGGGGTCTAGGACTGAGTTCTAGGGGCTGCGATGATGTGATGAATTAATTTAGTACTAATAATTTAAATTAATTTAATTTTTGACAACGCCACTTTACAGCTGCTAAATATGACATACCTGTTCAATTAATTAATTTTACATATGTTAATGTTATAGACATAATACTATGTTTTATTATACAAAAATAATAAGATATATCCGTTTGAATGCGAGAAAAACCAAGGTACTAGTGTTTGAAAGAAGAAGGATGACAACCGTGACGATAAAGATTGATGATGAAACTCTAGAACAAGTAAATGAAATTATATATCTGGGCAGTGTTTTCACTGCGGATGGGAAGTATGATAGGGATGTTGAAAGAAGAGTGAACGCGGGAAATAGTGTTAACGGTGCCCTGGGGTCACTGATCGCCAGTCGAAATGTAAGTGACAAAGCTCGGCTCGCCATACACAATGCCATGTTGGTACCAACACTTATGTATGGAAGCGAGACGTGGATATGTCAGAATATGCATGAGAGTAGGGTTAATGCAGTAGAAATGAGGTCGCTGCGTCGGTTATGCGGCGTCACTTTGGCGGACCGCATACGTAACGTCGAAATACGAAAAATGGTAGGTATAAAAGAAAGCATAGGCACAAAAATAAGAAAAAGCATGCTACGATGGTTCGGGCATGTTGAAAGGATGAGCGAAGAAAGATTGACGAACCAGGTATATAATGCGAAAGTTGTGGGTAAAAGAGGCCCTGGCAGACCAAGACACACGTATCACGATCAAATAAATAAAATACTAGCTGAAGGAGAATTTAAAAGCCTTCGTAACAAAAGGGCATGTATGAAGAGGTTGATGAATGTCGATGAAGCGAAAGAGGTATGTCGTGATCGTGTCAAGTGGCGCTCAATTGTCTCTGCCTACCCCGTAAGGGATCTGGCGTGAAGATATGTATGTATGTATGTATATTTTATATTATTTTGTATATATATATATACATATAATAATAATTAGTCTTAGTTTTAATTTTAGTTCATAAGTGACAACGCCCATTTACAGCTGCTATAATTATATTTGACATTAAAATTATTGAATAATTATTATACATCATTATTATTATTTGACATAAGACAATGTTTTTGATAAGTACAATGCCCCTTTACAGCTGCATCCAACCTTAGTTTATATAATCAATGTACCACTATATAGTAGCAGACTGTTCCTTGCTTTCTCGTATCCGGCTATTTTTCTGTGTCATTATATTAATTACATTGCATATAAAAAATGGTAAACTTTGACAAATCCAAGTGTTCGCAAAAACAAGGTTCCTACGGATAATTAATAAACAATAAAGGTTAATGCCGCTAAGACAATGTTCAGAAACAAAAACACAAGAGTGGACACAAATAGGAAATCAGCTCAGTACCTATAAGCTTATAAAAAAAGGCTCTTAATATACTGCTCCGTGGTCTAGCGGTTAAGTCCGTCAAATGAGACTCGGAGGTACCGGGTTCTATTCCTGGTCGGGACACAATAATATTTTTTAATTTAAATAAATAAATTTGATTAATATTGAATTTATTTGTGATATTTCTCGAGTTTGGGGTACGCTAGAGACATCGACGAGCTTGCCACTTGTCATGATTAGCTAAAAGTAAAGTTGGCTAAATATGAAACCGCTTCTTTATAAGCGTGGTTTCTGACCACCCCGAAAGGGAAACGGTCGTGATTGATGATAGTTCTCAAACAGTGGGGGTCTAGGACTGAGTTCCAGGGCATGTGACGAATTAATAGTATTAGTACTAAAGGTTTGCTGGTTTATTATTATTTAATAGTATTAGTACTAAAGGTTTGCTGGTTTATTTGTGTCCACAGAAGTGTGGACACAAATAGGAAATCAGCTCAGTATGAGCTTATAAAAAAATACTAATATACTAATTAATGCAGGTTTGTAGGTACATGATAGCCGTTGAATTGGAAAAAAAAAAAACAATGGTATTTTCAAGGATAATTTTGGACTCTATTGGACGAGTATAAACGAGCATTAACTGTTATTTAGATAATGGTTACATTAACTAGAAATCATAAAACAGGTAGAAATATTACAAAAATTACTTCAAATGAAAGTTTTTGTCATTGACTTGCAACAAAGACTGGGCATTTACTTGATTTATTTGGTCAAGCTCGTGTAGGACCATCTATAAACAAACTACCTACACGCAAAGTTGCGTTTCATGACTAGCCATGCTGAAAATGCTGCTTTGTTTATCAACCAGAGCGTTTCACTACCAAATAAAAATTAGAACCGTTAGTATAATTTTCAAACTCTGTTTTAAAATTTTGTTGATAATGCACGATTTTTTACTGCTTTTAAATATATATTATACACTAATATACCTTAAAAATAATATCATGCCTTGAAAGAAAACTGTTTTCCATACACCAATAAAAATGGATTGATATTTTTCTATTTATGATTACATCCGAAAACATCACTATAACGCCGCCTCTGTGACGTCACAACACATTGAACAAGAATGTATTATTGTTCAAAATACATTTCTGGTCGACCAAGTGAACCTTCCCCGAGAATATTCTAAAGTCCTTCCGTGAATGCCTCCGTGGTCTAACGGTTAAGTCCGTGAATTTAGACTCGGAGGTACCGGGTTCGATTCCAGGGCGGGACATAATAATATTTATTAATTTAAATAAATAAATTTATATAATATTTAATTTATTTGTGATATTTCTCGAGTTTGGTACACAAGAGACATCGACGAGCTTGCCACTGGGCATACCTAATAAACGTCTAAATCCACGGACTTAACCGCTAGACCACGGAGGCAGTATTGATAGCCCAGATCTAACATTAAGTCACTGTTGCAAATGGATTATACCCACCAACAATAATGACATGAATCATTACAGATAGTGTGTAAAATATATTTAGAACGTGATTCGAAAGGGTCTCTTGTTGAAGTAATTTTGTTAGTCATTAAGAATAATATTCTCAATGACTTGCAATTTTATATCGATCTGGTTTTTAAAACTTGATAACACATTTGCATATGATCTCTAGGTACATGCGACTTTGGTTACGTGTATTTATATAATTAAAATCACTACTACGTTGAAGATGCAACTTATTACCCAAACAAAACTTTCCATGTTTTATGAAAGAGTTTATTTGAAGTAAATTGATATACATTAAATATAAATTATAAGCTACCTAAATAATAAAATAAAAAATAAACTAAACTATAAAAAAAAAATGACCTCTAGAGACGTTCCATCCGAGATAGTCCCAAGGAGACTGGCAACATTTTCCCTTTGTATAGCGAGGCTAATACGTTGGCAGAAATAATTGCCAGCTTTCCTGTCTCCAGACCTTTCTGTTAGCCGCTTTGACAACTCCTTGGCCAAGCGCCTCGCTGACGGTCCCCATGGGCCCATCGTCTCGACCCCAAACGGCGCAAATTCGTAACCGGTACCAAGGTTGGCACACATCCCACACCAGAGGGTGTAAACATTTTATTAATTAAAAAAATATCTATCTAAAATTTAATAAAATGGGATTTATTCTATAGCGTAAAAGCATCGATGTATATAGACAGGCCCTCACTGATATATAAACGTTCCCGTAAAATCAATCGAAGTCATGTAGCTGCACCAACAGTCGCGAGATACGAGGGGCGTTCAAAATATTCTCGGTATGTGGATAAAAACAAACAAGTACGAAAAGTTTGATATTTTTATTTTTCAATATACTCCCCCCCTATGTTCATACACTTATAAGATCGATCAATTATTTTTTTTAATCCCTCATAAAAATATTTTTTATCTTTGGTGTAAAAATGCTCCTCCACGGCCGTCTTCAACGCTTCATCGTCAGAAAATTTATTTCCACGCAGATCCTTTTTAAGATTGGGAAACAAAAAGAAGTCGCTTGGGGCTAAGTCCGGACTATAGGGTGGATGAGTAACAGTTTCAAACCCACATTCAACAATAGCTGCCTTGGCAATATGAGCAGTATGGACAGGGGCGTTGTCATGCAGAAGCAGAACACCTTTGGTTAACTTTCCTCGCCTCTTTTCTTTGATCGCATCTCTTAATTGACGTATAACGTTAGCGTAGTACTGCCCTGTGATATTTACACCTTTTTCTTTATAATCGATAAGCAAAACTCCTTCACAATCCCAAAATATTGTGGCCATGACCTTGCCAGCTGACGGGATTACCTTGAACTTCTTGGGATGAGCTGAACCCTTAATGTGCCACTGCATGGACTCCTGTTTGCTCTCTGGGTCATAATGATGAACCCAGGTTTCATCTCCAGTAACTATTTTTTGCAGCACCTCATCGGGATTTTCACCACACAGGTCGATAAAATCTGAACAGCAAGCCACACGCATATCCTTTTGAAGAAGCGTCAGCATTCGCGGAACC
This sequence comes from Tinea semifulvella, assembly GCA_910589645.1. Taxonomy (NCBI): domain Eukaryota; kingdom Metazoa; phylum Arthropoda; class Insecta; order Lepidoptera; family Tineidae; genus Tinea; species Tinea semifulvella. Next base: position 5,703,775 of record OU342596.1, read on the forward strand.
CATCTTGCACTTACTTTTGACATATTAAGATGGTCATGTATAATGTCATGTACGGTACCAATAGAGAGATTGGTTACTTGAGCTATAGATTTTACCTTCACTCGGCCGTCTTCTAATATAAGTTTTTCCACTTTATCAATATTTTCTTGTGAGGTAGCCACTACAGGCCGGCCAGGTCTAGGGTCATCTTCAATACTCTCCCTTCCACGCTTAAATTCGCTTGACCATTTTTGAATAGTAGATAAAGAAGGAGCAGACTCACGGTAAACACAATCCATTTCCTCTTTTATGGTTTTTTGATTTTTACCCTGTTTTGTCAAGAATTTTATGACGGATCGGTGCTCTAATTTCGTTAAAATTGTTAATTCGCTCATGGTGTTCATGTTTGTTCGGCAATTGCAGAAAAACAAAAGAACATCTCGGTTCCAATTTTACTTTTTTTTAATGTCAATGGATGAATCTTAGCGGCCAGTAACAAATATATATATAAAAGAGGTTGTAACGTATCAATACCGAGAATATTTTGAACGCCCCTCGTAGCAAGCGTCGAGAGCGCTTAATATTAATATTTATATCGAGTAAAACTAGTCTTTTTGTATGCATTGTGATATAATTTCCGATGAATAAAGCATGTGGCATTATCCTTGCTTGAGAATTGCCCCCCAAAGTTGGTAGGTACACAAAGCAAGCGGTACGTTTTTAGGAGTGCGTTTTGTATTGAATAGGCTTATCTATATACATCGATGGTAAAAAGGTACGATTTCAACATGTGTTATCTGCCGAGGATATGGTGATAGGTTTCTAGGGTACTACTTAAGACCTCCCAGAAACCGTCAACCGCAATTTTCTAAGACAGATCATGCGGCATGCATGAATAATATAATTTTAACAAGAATCTAGCCATCCACTATTCTGCTCCTCTCTCTACCCAACCAAATACTGTATGATTTCTCTAATGCCTTTGAGTAATTTAAGCATAGAATGTGCTCGAATTCCACTGCGTAAAGCTGAGTTTTGAATCCGTTCCAGATATTTTTTTTGTAAGATTATAATCGGTTCGACTTCATGTTGTCTTTTGGAATATTTCATTCCTACGGAACGGGTAGTTCAATCAGGCAAAGCTTTTTGTAGATGTCGCTAGCGGCAATGGTACCTTGTTTTACACCTATATCACTTTTTATATGCTTTGGTAGTTTTTTTATTTTTATAACAGAAAAATGTATTTAAAATTAACATTAATCATCACAACCCCTAGAACACAGCGTCCTAGACCTCCACTGCTGGAGATGGGCCTTCCAGAACATATATCTGGAGAATTTGGCCAGACGGCTTGGCGAGGAATTAAAGTTACCTACCTTAAACGACTAATTAAGTCGTATATGATTTATTTTTTCGATTTATTTATTAACGAGTAGTATATGTATTATTGTGTACATAGTTGTATGTATGTGTATTTATTTTAAATATCTAGTGTATGTAAGATTAAATGAATTTATTTGGCAACGTTTCTTACAATCGTTTGCACCTAGCCTCATGACTGTAATGTTCTGTATTGTCCCAAAGGTTGGCTGCTAGAGAAAGCCTAGCGGCATTAAGCCCGCCCTTTGTACATAGTGCAATAAAATTTTAAATAAATAAATAAGAAAGCACACACCGTCTTTAAAAAGAAAAATGGTTTTATTAATAGAACAGCAATTTTGAGATCACCAAATCTTTGATTTCGCTTAGAAATCTCGATCTCGTAAAGCTGCTCACTTCGGCATAATATCCAGGAAATATTAGGTTTCGTAATAAAAATACAAGTTTTCTATGCAACTGACAGTTATATTAGGTACCATCTATCATGCGCCATCTATCGTGATAAAAAGTTAGTGATACACCCTGATCTATAGGCAGTCCATGGGAGATCATATAATGCTACCCAAATGCATATGGATTCTCATGGGAATTTTCGATTAAAATTGGCATGTTTTGAGTTTGCATACTTTGTCCTTTACCTCGAAATTTAATTTGTAGTCAGTCCCTCTCAGGCTAGTGATAATACCAAGGCTACTTATAATTTAATGAACTGTTTTTGCGTAGGTTCAATGACATCCTATGACACCACTTGAATGGCAGTTTGATAGGTCAAGTTTTTATAATAGCCTCTATGGCAACATGTTTAGTTTTTTGCTAATTTGTAAATTAGGCAATAATGTTGCTAGTAACCAATTGTAACAATTACAAATACACTTATCTGACGTGCATTTGTCATAGATTTACAACACCACCACGCTTCCACTAATACGAAGTTGTAGAATTGTTAAATATGACACTTGCCAACCTCTTTTGCCAGCGTGGCCTCTGTAGGACTCTGGTCTATAAAAAAATAATTAAGTTTATGTATTAAAAAGTTATTAAGAACGCTTCTTAGTAATATTTTTGGCTGATTTGTCAAACAATTCCAAAATTATTTTTTTTTGTTTTAATTTCAATCCACCTTAAACATGGAGAGCCATTGTATTATTTAACAAATAAGGATAAGGTCTATTAAGTCTATCTATGAATGAAGATGGAATCTACTATATTGTAAAATGTATTAGAACAGTACCAATAAAACTGAAAAATAAAATCTGAAATTATAACCGTCCGATGAGCGTAGTGTGCTGAGGACACTTGCTGCATTCCCCTGTTGAACGGCGAGGCTGACCCTTTGAGCAAAATATTCTCTACTTAAGGGTCACCCGTCGCCAAGTTCACGAGAGAACGTCAGAGCCTCCACGGACCCATCGTTTCGACTGCAAATGGGATGAAGTGGTGATTTACGATGATCACCACGTACTTGTTGTGTTACGCTGCCCGGGTTTTTTTTTATCTACTATATTTAGTACTTTCAGGAAATATTTTTGGAAAGCATATAATTAAGTAGTATTTATCAAATGTTATCTGTTAATTTAAGCATTAACAATGACAGCATTAGTGGGTCAATAGATAAGGTATATTAATGATATGTAAACTGACCCCCATTTTGTATGTTAATTACTTTTATTGGGACATGCCATATCACCTGATTGTGATATATAGCAGTATCACATGTAATTGTCAAAAGAGCAAATATTTTATTAAAGCTTCAGGTATTATATAGATTAGTAGAACCTCTATTTAAAATAAATAAGGTCCCTTTTTTTAAAGATGAAAATCAATATCTAATAAATATTAATTTATTTAATGTATTAAGTATCCCAACCAGGAATCATGGACTTAACCGCTAGCTAGACCACGGAGGCTTCTTCATACAAACTGTTAATTTTAAAATAGCCAATTTGTATAGAGCTGTTTTTTTTTGTCATTTCCGACATATGGTTTGTTGGTACATGCCGAGGTACAACTAAGCCCTTACATGTTAAAATCTAATACTGTGAAACATTCTATGACTTCAAAAGTAACTTAGTAGTCAAAAGACCGTTGTAATATAAATAAGTGTGATAGCATAGCTATTAATTAAAAAAATAATTGTCAAAACCTCACCTGTGATTTTTGGAAGACTTTCAACGCATAATTTTCATTTGCACTCAATCTCTTGACTTTGTAGACTTGTCCAAACGCACCCTTAGCTATATTTTCGGTAATTTCGAAATCTTTCTGTTGTAATTCTGTAGTTATAGGAAATTCTGGCAAAAACATAGATTCTTTATTTGAAACAGGCCATGCAGTCTTGCTTGCTTCTAATGGGTTCTTTAAAGTTGACTCATTCCACCTAAAAAGCATCAACAGTTGATGTAAAAAAAATATTTATTGATTAATAGGCAAGCAGTGCACTGCTGATATATCAAGCACTGGTGTAAAGTTTATTAAATTGTCAGTTATCACCATAGTCTATTTCTATTGTCACTAGCAACTTTTCCAGTTTGTTTTTTAATCTGTTTACAGATGAGGACTTTAATATGTCTTCTAGTATTTTGTTCCACAAATTTTCAACTCTGTTATTCATGAAGTGATATCCCACATTTGTATTGCTGGATTTTCTCATTAGTTGTGAGGGCAGAGTTCCTGTTAGAATTTTAAATGTATCAGTTATATATGCGATCCCTGAGACTTGTAAGCTTCAAATATTTGACCCTCTGGTCATATGACTTCTTCCTCAAGCAGTGATATGAACTATATTACTTTAGTAAGCATTCAAAAATTAATAATATTCAAAGAATTTGGTGTGCTTGGTTAGTGGTGTGTGACAAGAGTTAAGTATCATGCATGCTCTTGGTTTAAAACTAAAGTTTTTCTTCTTCTTTACTATTATTATTGCATGAATTTAATAAGTTTAGTTTCTTTGAATATACCTAATGATTTATAGATATAATTATGTAACTTTTAAAAATGATGTGCCCCGGAAAGAGACCTGCTAGCTATATTTAACAGGCTATTAGTTTAGCTAGCAGCGACACATTTGTCTAATATTACTAGTTTTGTTATTATTTGTAAAAGTGCCTACCTACATCTTTTGTAGGATTGTTTTATTGTGAAACCCTAGTAATAAGTATTTTTGATTAATAAACTATTTGAATTTGAATCATCACAACCATAACCCTTCCGGGGTAGTCAGAAAAGACTCTTTTTTTTAAGTAAAGCGGATTCACAAATCAAACTCAGTGTGACCTCTTATCTTGGAGTTTTCTCATGTAGCTAATCAGTATACAATTTAATAAAATACTTTTTCGCATACAAATCTAAATTAGTGCACAAATGAGAGCTTAATAGAGGTATTTTCTATGAATAATTATGGCAATTAAATGTTCATGGCCAAATGCAACCTCAGCCTAAGAGTGATTTAATTAAAGGACTAATCCATGAATGTGTCAATTAATATTATTATTTTTTTATAAATTATATTATAAATTATATAATAATATTAATATAATTTAAAACTACTAAAAACTAAAATTTATAATGAATAAAAAAAATACCTTTAGAGACTTCACATCAGAGATAGTCCACTCTGTATTAATATTGTTAAGTAAAGCTGTAATATTGATCATTATTAATTACGAAAGTTTATGCCATTGTTCATGAAAAATACCACATTGGGAAAGTTTGTTTGTTTTGTGATTAGTATTGTTAGTATTTTACCTTCTTCTGGAGACTCTGGACCAAGGTCTTGATGCGCTGTACACAGATTGATTGCTCGCTACACTTAGGAGAGATCGACCGCTCAGGTTTCCAACAAATTGCGAAAGGCTAAACTGAAATTGAAGTCACCTCGTCAACAAAGAACTCGAACTGTCAAAATAATAAAACTATAACGCAAATATAACTTTACGTAATGAGAGTATCGTCCCGTACGACGAACCAAAAGGTTCACACAAAAATAACAATATCATTACGTAGGTACGGAATAAAGAATGACAGTAACTTTTCTTACCTGACTTGTGTGGGCTTGTTGATTATCAGAAAGTCTTGGTCTAGGCTTGTGGTTTCTTTGTTGGCTGGATTTGTTTTGCGAATTTCCCATTAATTTAAAGTAATTAAACGTTACATTGTGCTAATAGTTTAACTTGGATTTATTTTCCTAAATATTATGATTGGGTGACCTAATAACTCATAACCACAAACAATGGAATAATGTTACCAGGTATTACACGAAATTTTACCCAATTTGTCAAAACAAATATATAGACCGCAGTATTAAAAGCGCAAAATTTATTATAAATACTATGAACCTTTTAAAGTTCGGTTCGGGAATCAAAATTCTACCCAAGAACTAGAAAATCACAGGCTGATACAGGCTTGACCCTTTAAGGCCGATTTATATATCGGTACGTACAATAGCGACTTAAATTCCTTCTGAGGCGAGTTAAGATAAGTACTACTTGCCGTCAAAAGCTAGTTAAGTAGTAAATTGGCAATTAGGTTCAGCGGAATAGACTGTAGTTCTACTTTAGCGAGTTAAGTACAGTACAGTGCATAATTTTGAACGTTTGTCCATAGCTTTATTTATATTAAACTTATTTCACTACTAAACTCGCCAGGCTGACGCTCGGACGCTCCTTACTGCTTAAGCGGTTAACCGGACTGTCCGGTAACTTAACCCTCCGCTATTTTCGTCGATGTGTAAATTAGCAATAAGGCTGGGTTCTACTATAACAAATCTTAAATGTAACGAATAAAGTTGTAATAGCGTAGATTGTACCAGCTAACGGCTGGAATTCAATATAAAACAGGTATTTTCGTAGAAAACTTTTTAACTGTAATCGTTACGATTACAGAAAATTGGATTTTGGTGCAACTCAGGTTAAGGACCATAATATTAATATAATAGTCCGTGGGTGACGGACTGCTTTTCAAATTATACCATTTGGTAAACTTAAATATAATTATAGTAACACTGATAAACTTTTTAAAATCCGAGCACAGGATGTCAAAACATTCAGACACATGACGTACATTGCTTACACCCCAATATAGTATATTAATGCCATTGCTGGTTATTTGTGAAATTCATTCTTCGATACGAAATTATAACTATTGTGGTGTATAGGGTTACAGCAATAAAAGCAGGTTTTTTTAGGGTAGATATTCTGTAGTTTGTGTAGATGCGTGCGCTAAATTAATTTCATCGCTATTTTTAATTTTCCGTGGCACTCGACTTTTGAATCTTTTGTACCAACATTTAAATTTGGAAACAACAACTGTTCGAAACCACCGGATTCTACCGATTATAATTTCAACACCGAAAATGACGCAGCTATTTGCTACGAGGAACCAATAGATCTTAAAGATTCCTATCAATTCGTTCATTGATAGTGGTTTGACGACTGCGTCTTCCTTTATGTCCATATATCTGGAGTCTTCCCATTTTCTGATGATCCCACCTTCAACCAGCCTCATCATGTACTGATCAAACTGATTTGTTAAAGGGGAAAATGTCTGAAGAACAAAGTTTAAGTAAAGGCTATGGATTCGATCTGAGGCTATATGCAGATATTGTTCACCTTTATGATTTAATTTATTTCTCTCCAAATATCTCGCGACAGCACAATCTATTAGACAAAATCTCTCGGGACTTATTGCTATTCGATTCACGCACTCGAATAAATCGTTTATCGGCTCGAATTTAGAGTTTATTTTAATATATTTATCTTCAGTATCTGGAAGTATCACATCAGGAGACGCCATACCTTCTATCTTATATCCTTTTTCTATAATATCTTCGTAAGTTTCCACTTCCTTGCCTCGTTTAACAGCTGTAAATAACGAGATGATGGCAGCTTGCATTGAAAAGTTTAGTATGAAAAAACACCAAATGGAAAGTCCGTGAAAGATGCGGAAACTTCTTTTTTTTGGTGGCAAGTGTAGATTTATTGCCAAAACGTTTCTTATCGAGTTCATGAAATCTTTACCTATTTGATCAAAGGATAGTCGGCCGTTTTCTACACATTTGAATACTGTGAAAGTTAGCCAGACTGCGAGAAAACACATTCCAAATTCTATAACAACAACCAGGGTTTCGTCGGTTATATTTAAATCAAAAACAACGGTTTCAAATGGAGCTCTGTGAGAGGCAATGCACACTCCACTATCTCTGTATTGATAGGTAAAATCAACCTTAACAAAAACGACATCTATTAAATAAATAGGAGTGATAAACAAGTCTGCTTGTCTAATAGAAAATGAATGCAGTTGTTTGATGCTTAGCTCAAAACTGAAATGTCTTATTGTGGCCAAGCTTGGAGATATATCAATAGTAAAGTTCATTTTTTCAGCCATAATTTTCCAAATCAACCCATCTCGTCGGTAAAGCGTATACGTCCCATCTTTATTCTCCGTTATTCCTAAAAATGGTAGAACTTCTACTAGGTAGCTTCTCATAGGAAAACCGTGAAAATTCTTGCCTTTGTCTTCGAATAAATTAAGTTTAAAAATCTCTAATATATCGCCTATTTTTACTGTAATATAGTCAAAACCTATGCATGTTCCAAGATGTTTAGCTCGATATTTGGTTGACGCAGTTATGTTTTCGCAGGAATCTTCACAGCGAAGATCATCAAGCAAACTATTTATAGGAATGCCAATCTTTTCTACTAAATAACAACCCATATTGTGTTGAAGTTGATATTTATTGAACGCGTACGGAGTAAAAGTGTTTATGACGATCGAAGAACTGTTTTCATTGAGCTTAAAAAATATTGCGTTTATAATCTTTTCGTACCATAGAATGTAAAACATATGTGCAATGGTTTTTTTATCAAAGTTTGTTTTTAAATATACGTAAATATGTGATTTTGGATGCCAATTCGGCATATCTCGTGTTTTTATTATGATTTCTTCAAACTCTACCAAACTTGAACAGGCTATTATTACGCTATTAATATAGTAAGGTATAACTTCGTCAATATAATGGTTTTCTTGTAAATCGTAAGTCAAAACAGTTCCCAGTTTTTGAAGATTATGATAGAATTTGTTGGGAAATGTGCCAATAGTAGTGACGATGCTCCATCCATTCTTTTTGTAGTTTAATCGTATTATTTCGGTCTGAAATTTTAATAAGAAATAAGTAGTCAGAGACTTTAAATATATAACAATAGAGGGCAAGAAACCAAAGGTTATGAGAATCAAACCTAAACCAATCGGTAGGTACAGAACAAATTAGTGTACAGATATAGCGCATAATCTATCAAATGGTACTGAAGCTAATTGAGAGAGCATGGTGAATACGAACATGGACGATGGAGAACCATTATGCACTACCTACACCAGTCTTTGGTGTTCGACGTGCACTTTCAAATTGTTAGTTTGGTTGTTTTACGGACAATATGCCGACCTACGGGCTATGGAAGTGTAAAACGCGTTCTTCTTTGACAAGAGTTCTTGTTAGTTTATTTTCGTAAGTAAATGTTGATTAAACTAATATTTATTAAGTTTTTATTTAAACTATACAAAACAATTGTCATTATGAAATACACACATCAAAAGTGTCTAGGGATCAACATATATTTTTGCAATAACTTTTCTCCTGATTGATATTCATTAAAATTTTCTTTAAGGATTGATCAAATAAAATGTTTTCGTTTGTCTACAGTAACGATAAACCAAGTCACCTTTGCATTAGTAAAAAAAATTGCCATTTTCCTAATAAAGGGATTTTTGACATTTGAACCACTAACATTAAAGTTCGAAAAAAAGACTGAAATAACAGTTTTTTTTTTAATTTTATTGGGTAACTTAAACAATTAATAATCCGTGTTTCTACCGCGAACACTAACAACACAAGAACATCGGTTTGGCATACTCAAAATGAGTTCATCCAAATCACGCTGTGGAATGGCCGCCCATGTTCGTTGCAACAACAAAAAAAGGTCTTCTTGCGACTGGATACCCTCCATATTCGGCAGAGCTCTTCTCTGAAGAATATCCCATGCATGCTCAATCGGGTTCAAGTCTGGCGACTGAGCAGGCCAGGGCAGGACATTGATGTTAGCTGCGGCGAGAGTCTGTCTTACAACTCTTGCGGTGTGCGGTCGTGCATTATCATGCATTAACTGAAATAAGGGACCGATATGCACTTGTAGAGGAACGATGACGTCTGATACAACCGTCTCAGCATAAATTTGAGCGTTGAGGTTGCCTCTGATCCAAATCAACTCAGTTCTTCCGCCGATCGAAATACCCGCCCATACCATGATGGTTCCACCACTATAAGGATGGACTTCCTGGCAGGATTTTAATCGCTGTTGGCGTCCAGGGGTTCTCCAGTGTCGTATACGTCTTGTATCCGGCCTCATACCAAAACGAGACTCATCAGAAAAGCACACGAAACGCCATTGTTCTTCTGTCCAATTTCTGTGTTCAAGAGCCCATTGATATCGAGTCCTACGATTGTGCATTGCTATAGGTGGTACCCGTAGCGGTCTTCGGGAATGAAGGTTCACTTCATGCAAGCGGTTTCTGACTGTTTGGTCGCTAATTAAGTTCCCTGAAGAGCGATGAAGGCTCACGGCTAACATCATGGCGGTTATTGTTGGAGTTCTTCGAGCTGTGATTTGAATGTATCGGTCTTGTCTCCGTGTGGTGCAGCGATACCGTCCTCCATGGCGCTCAGCCACGGTACCAGTGGTTCGGTAACGTGTCCAAAGTCGACTGATAACACTCTGACTTGTATTCAGAGCTAAAGCCACAGTACGTTGCCGGGAACCAGCTTCTATCATTCCCACGGCTCTGATCATTTCTTCCCTGCTTAAATGACGTCGCCGCTCCATAATAACGTTGGTTTTAATCAGTAGTAGGGAAACAGTAGCACTAATAATGTCTTCAATGCGTCTTATGTTTTTATAGGGAAAATATTGACAGCTGATTTTCATCTTTTACTCGAATTTGATTGACAGTTCCTGTTTTAAATTATGAAATGCACCAAAAAGGATCCATATAAATTTATAAAATCATAAATTTATTACAAAGCCACATCTCAATCACAAGAAATCCGCATAAACATGCTTGATCCCTAGACTTTTTTGATGTGTGTAGTTCCTCGACTCCATCGTAGATCAATTTGCAATCAATTATAGCCTTAACTACACTAATCATAAGGTTGACATTTGCCCCTGTTTAATGCTCAGTTGAACATTGGTTAAAAAAGTTCTAGTTGATTCTAGTCGGCGCTCGTATGACATACTCGTTAGTGTAATATTAAAAACGCAATGGGGTGTATCAGGCAAAACTTTTTGTAGATGTCGCTAGCGGCACTGGTACCTTGTTTACACCTATTTATTTATTTAAAATACTTTATTGCACTAAAATTGTACATCGCGGGCTTAATGGACTGATTATTTTTTAAATTTATTTGTAGTTTTACATTTTTATAACAGAAACTATCTTAAAAGACGAATTAAGTAAGCGAACACAAAAAGATTGAATTAATAGAACGGCAATTTTGAGATCACCAAATATTTACGTTCGCTTGGAAATCTCGATTTGTACACTTAAAGGCTGCTCACTTCTGCATAATATCCAGAAAATAATAAATTTCGTAATAAAAATACAAGTTTATTATGCAACTGACAGTTATATTGGGTACCATCTATCATGCGCCATCTACCGTGATAAAAAGTTAGTGACACACCCCATTGACATTAACTTCATGCATCCACGGTCTTAACTGATAGACCACTGAGGCAAACGGATTAAATACTTACAATAAACTCGAATGCTTGAGGTTCTTTATCAGTTGCAATTAAATCAGTAATATTACTGCAATATATTGGTGAAAAGAATAAAATTAATAAAAAATATATTTGGGACGTCATTTTTGTAAAACGACGATCAATGCTTTGTTTTTTCCCTTCAATATTTAATGATATCTATGCCTTGTTATAATTTAATTCCATAGAGTGGTTAAAATGAAGATTGCTTTTCGTATATCTAAATATTTCTAATAATCTGTGATTTGTAATGATTATTAGATATTATTCAATATTGTTTGTAAGTGCCGGTCACAACTAATCTAATATGATATACGTGTACAATAGGGTTTTATTTGACACAAAAATAAATTATATTTGAGCATTCCATCAACGCTGAATTTATGTTTTTAACGATTTTATTAGAAGAATGAGCGTCACTTGACACTTGATGACACGACAGCCATAATGTTAAGCGTTATTCTGTATTTATAATTTTGTTATTTTATTGTTTCTCTTTTCAAATGATGGTTATCATGTACTGCTCCAGATTCACCAATATGTACTATAAAATTATATCGTTTTATATCAATATTGTAAAAAAATACGTGTAAAAGTGCAGTATACATATCTTTTTGTCCTATGCCTAATTGCAAAATAAACGAATTGAATTGATTAAGACATACCTCTTTCGCTTCGTCGACATTCATCAACCTCTTCATACACGCCCTTTTAACGCACCTTCAGCCAGTTTTGTAGGTAGGGTTGGGACGGTAGAGATTTGTTGATGTAAAAAAAAATAAAAAAATAGGCGAGCCTTGGGGGAATGCTTATATCCAGCAGTGGAGACACCGCTATATCTTCTATTTAATCTCTTTGGATTTGGTAAATAAATCAAACTACAATATTATAAAATAATTATATATTAAATAACAATAGATAAAATTTAAAATATACATATACAGTGTAAACTCTATATAAGTTGTCTAGTCTCTAGAGAGTTGTCGAAGAAAAATCAGAATTGGAAGCCAAGCTAAATCAACCGAAGCCAGTTCATTCGACGCTTTAGGGAGTTGGTCGCTAAATCGAATGACGTTACATGGAGTTTACACTGTATATATTTTGTCGCAATATTAATGGCATTATTTGTGTGGTCGCGTACAATTGTAACGAGCGGTGATGGCTCAGTTGTAAGAACGCCTTCGTGTACCAATAAGAAATACACTTTTCTTACGTACATTTGTCATAGATTTACAACACCACCGTAATTAGTAATTCACCCTTACTCGTCGGTTATATGAAAGTTTACAGGGCGGGAAAACCCCAAAAAAAACTGTAACTTGTGTTCCACTGACACTCATGTGTCAAATTTATTTTTCCACTATTATTCACATTGGCATTACTGCCTCCATGGTCTAGCGGTTAAGTGCGTGAAAATAGACTCGGAGGTACCGGGTTCGATACCTGGTTGGGACATTAAAATATTTATTAATGTAAATAAATACATTTAATTAATATTTAATTTATTTGTGATATTTCTCGAGCTTGCCACTTTTTATGATTGGCCTATAGTAAAGTTGGCTGAATGTGAATCCGCTTATTATAAGCGTGGTATTTGACCACCCAGAAAGGAAACGGTCGTGATGATACTTTACTTTTTTAATTTTATTCACATTGCAGCACATTATTAACCCACTGCAACTGACATGTCTTAAGGATCACAATTTAACTGACGGGTAGAGTGGTGGACACCTTTGTAAGTCGTGTAGCGATTATACAATGAAATCGTTAATTACACTAGAAGACAAGCAATATATTAAGAATACTTACAGCTAATCAACACTTAATATAGAAAAAAAATCGGGTGCGTCGCGGGACGTACCGCAAAAGTGAGAACTAAACTTGCAAGTTATTGATTTTGTAGTTGGTAGGAATATGGATATGGAGAAGAAAGAGAAAGAAGGAGCGGGAGAGAGGTATCGGCTATATGCGAGGCGCGCGCCTATCCGCCCCTCTTCCCCTTCCCCGCCGCGCTGTTTCGAGAGGAAGAAAGAAAGAAAAAAAGGAGCGGAGAGAGCGAGAGGTATCGGCTATATGCAAGGCGCGCGCCTATCCGCCCCTCTTCCCCTTCCCCGCCGCGCTGTTTCGAGAGGAAGAAAGAAAGAAAAAAAGGGGCGGGAGAGAGCGAGAGAGATAGCGGCGAGCTAGGTAGGAATATGGAGATTAAATGAATGCATGGTATGATAAATGTAAATGATTTAAAAATTGTATAAATATAATGTATCTCTTCCCCTTCCCCGCCACGCTATTTCTCCTTGAGCGCTGTTCTGACGTACGGACGTACCTTCAACGAAATAGGTCCCTAACCAAGCGCGCGCAATAAATACAAGACAAGAGCAAGTTTTACAGAAATGGATATGTTTCAAAGTGGACTATTACAAAAAGAATGGTGCGATAGTAATTAGGCAGAATAAGACAAAATAAAAAATAGAACACTTAGACACATCGATTTAAGGCTTTGTAAAGTAGTCCTGAGTCAATATACGCCGGGCAGCGGCTGGGGTAGTACATGATATGCCAATGTGTGAGCAATGTACTAAAATAATTAGATGTTCTCCAAATAAAAGCATTCTGCATATAATATTAGATACAAACAGGATGACGTGTTATACAAGGTATACTGAAAGGTATATTTCCTAGAATATCTGAACAGTCGAACTTTCTTCTCCAAGAGGCAAGATATGGTGGCGTTTGCACAGTTAAGAACAAGATAGATCTGTCTTATAAATTTTGAGTCAAAAAGAAAATTAGACAAAAAAAAACGGGTGCGTCGCGGGACGTACCGCAAAAGTAAGAACTAAACTTGCAGGTTATTGATTTCGTAGTTGGTAAGAATATGAAGATTAAATGAATGCGCGTGGCTGCGAGCGCACGCATAGTTACAGACGCGTAAAGAAAGAAAGAGAAAGAAGGAGCGGCAAAGAGCGAGATAGGCATCGGCTATATGCGAGGCGCGCGCCTATTCGCCCCTCTTCTCCTTCCCCGCCGCGCTGTTTCGAGAGGAAGAAAGAAAGAGAAAGAAGGAGCTGGAGAGAGCGAGAGAGGTAGCGGCTACACACGCGCGCCTATCCGCCCCTCTTCCCCTTCCCCGCCGCGCTGTTCTGACGTACGAAATAGGTCCCCAACCAAACGCGCCCAATAAAGTCCTCACTTTAAAAATAGTTAACTCTTACTTTCTAGTGTTGAGATATTGTAACAAATTATCCCAAGCGCGGTCTACTTGGCCCTGCGTATGTTCGTAGCTCCAATATGGACTGAATACTACATTAGCATGGGCTAACTGTTCCAGGTTGGAGGGTTGGGACGCTATACGTTCCCTCGCCTCTTGTTCTGGAAGACCGTTGCGGGCTATAATGCGTTTTACTGCCTGAAAAGAATAAAAAAAATATATAAATATACTTTTTTCAACCTAGTTTCTTCAGAAATTGACCGCCTCCGTGGTCTAGTGGTAACAAACGTTGCCGTGAACTCGGGAGGTCGTGGGTTCGATTCCCACCGGGGGCAAGTTGTACATTGTATAATTTGTCTCGGTCTGGGTGTTTATATGTATAATATGTATATATTTACAAGAAAAAAAAAGTATAATATGTAGTTTATCAACCATCTAGTTTCCGTATCACAAGCCTCGTAGCTTACCACGGAAACTAGATGGCGCTGTGTGACCTGTCTGGAAATATTTATTATTATTAAAATGTTTTTTGTTTCTGTCAATCTATTAACATATTAGTCTAGAGTAAGAGCATAATTTCCTCTCGCCAACCCGTCTGACCAGCGTGGCGAGTGTAGGCCAAATTCTCCAGATATATGTTCTGGAAGGCCCATCTCCAGCAGTGGAGGTCTAGGATGCTGTGTTCTAGGGGCTGTAATGATGAATGATGAAGAGCATAATCTCACCCCGTATAGATTGCGGGATCCGCACGGGATTGTGCAAATGAGGTCATGGTCTAGCGGTTTAGTCAGTGAATTTAGACTCGGAGGTACCGGGTTCGATTCCTGGTCGGGACACAAAAATATTTATTAATGTATATAAATACATTTAATTAATATTTAATTTATTTGTGATATTTCTCGAGTTTGGTACGCTGGAGACATCGACGAGCTTGCCACTTGTCATGATTGGCCTATAGTAAAGTTGGCGCGGTGGTGGCTCGGTTGTAAGAACGCGTACCTTAAATCCTACAAAGGTCGGTTCAAACCACCCCCGATCTCGTGCCTCGGAGAGAACGTTAGGCCGTCGATCTCGGTTCCACTAATGCCAACTTGTGGAATCATTAATAAATTGTCATAAAAAATTACATCATATCCTCGCCAAGCCGTCTGGCCAGCGTGGCGAGTGTAGGCCAAATTCTCAAATATATGATCTGGAAGGCCCATCTCCAGCAGTAGAGGTCTAGGACGCTGTGTTCTAGGGGCTGTAATGAAAAAATGAAAGTTGGCTAAATGTGAATCCGCTTATTTATAAGCGTGGTTCGTGACCACACCGGAAGGGAAACGGTCGTGATGATACTTTACTTTCCTCTAAACTGTCAAATTTCAAATAGCCAATTTTGTTAAAATATTTGAGTATGTGAAATAATAAGATACTGACCTCTTCTGGTGGTATCACCACCGTCCATAGTTGATGTGTATGTGTGTACCATTTGGCTTGCATCATGACAGCTGCTTCCAAAACCACAACACGATGGCCAGCTTGGCCTAATGCCTCCACCCGTCTCATAGCTTCTTCCAATATTGCTGGCCACATTATGCTGTTTAATTTCTCCAGTTGTGACTGAAAATATTAAAACAATGTCTCAAGAGGATTTAACTTAAATTTTACAAGTCTGACACCTATGTACTTAACCATTCCTTCCAGCTGTCAAATGGGAACCTCGAAATTGGTATTCTAATTGTAAACTCTCCAAACCTCGAAAGGCATAAATGTTACCATTTTAAATAATTCCGGTAAAATAAAGTTTTTTTTCTGGCAACATTGAAGTTGAGTTCCTGTATTCTTACTCTATACAACATAAACAATTTAGATTACCATAACAGAGATAAGCGGAATGCTGCTTATTGCCAGCTAATTAAAAAAAACTTACAAGAACTATTTATTTTCGAAACGATAGCAGACAAACTCTCGAATCACTGAAGCTTCGTCGTGACGTGGCCTCTCTGAGCATGTTCTACAAGCTATACCACGGCGAGTATTCTAAGGAGCTCCATAACCTTATCCCTTCTTCTCTATTCCGCAACCAAACCACTCACACAGGCCAAAATATACATCCACATATAGCAGACAAACTCTCGAATCACTGAAGCTTCGTCGTGACGTGGCCTCTCTGAGCATGTTCTACAAGCTATACCACGGCGAGTATTCTGAGGAGCTCCATAACCTTATCCCTTCTTCTCTATTCCGCAACCAAACCACTCACACAGGCCAAAATATACATCCACATACCATACCCACTATCCCTACGCGTACTAATAAATTTGGGGACTATTACATCTGTCGGACGCTGAAGATGTGGAATGCTCTCCCAGCCAGTGTGTTTCCCCACTCTTGACCTGGAGTCCTTTTAGCGAAGCATCTTGTTAGGCCGGCATAGTGGTAGAGACTGATGTCGGTCGTGGTGACCGGCATTAGTTGCTCCCATTCTTGGACCTCGCGTACTGCTTACCATCAGGTGGGCGCGATGCCATATGTGGTGATCAGTATTTAAAAAAAAATAAAAAAATCATACCTTATTACTAAAAACCATTTGTCCCAGTCGTCTCCTATCTACTTCGCCGGCGTCAGTTATGATGTCTCTGCCGAAAGCCTCAGCTAACGTAGAGTTTAGCGGTAAACCAGGTTTATATAACTCATGTGCCAAAATATCGCAGTTTACTAAACCCGCACCTTTTTTTCTGTAAACATAGGTTTATTTGCAGTGTTCAACTTGAATTTTTTTATACTGAATTTTGCTTGAAGAAGAATGAATACTATTGCCAACCCGTCTGGCCAGGCATGACGAGTGTAGGAATTCTACAGAAAAGAGATTGCCCAAAACCAGGCCCCAACTTTTTTTCAGCGTGCCTCAACTAAATACAATTTAATAATCGGTTTTTTTTTTTTTTTTCCTTTTTTTTTAAATTATAATTAAAAAAATACATTACAAGTTAGTTGTTACATAGGTTAGGGCATAAAATAAATCGTACATAGTAACAAAAGCAGTTTAGCTGTGACATCTGAAATAGTCGGTGGACGGTGTTTCAGATGTCATTGTAGGCATTAGTACTTACAACATTTTATATTACTCTAGACAATATTTATTTATATTTGCTGAAGGCAAGACTTAAATAATTGTTTGTGTGTATGGTTAGTGTATATGCATGTTGGTGTGTGTGTGTTGGTGTACGTGGGTTTGAATGAATGTATGTAAGTAAGTATGCATGTGTTAGCAACAACCTATTTCTTATAATATTATTTAATAACAACATCTCTTTAACCCCAGCATTAAAATAGTCAATTGGTTTAAATTTATGTAAGAAATAGTTCCTTACACCCCCCTAGAACACAGCGTCCTAGACCTCCACTGCTGGAGATGGGCCTTCCGGAACTGGAGAATTGAATAGTTACAAAGCACTATTTATACGATTAGGTTCTTTATTATGACCAGGTACTTTATTATAAATAAAACACTGGATTTCAAATCGACGGGATCGAAACTATGTAATTATTAACGTAAAAAAAAGTTTTTGTCAATTGTCGTTATGCTAGGGTAAAATAAATAAAATTAATTACAGATTATGAATACACAATATATTAACTATCAAATAAAAAAGAAATCATGGCACGAGAACTTTTTATTGGGCCCATTTCTCTAAGAAAAATGATGACATTTCTGGAAGACTCATCTCCAATAGTGGAGGTCTAGAACTCTGTTTTTTTTTTTGTTCTCTTCTCCCGATGGATGATGAATGAGGTGATAGGAAAGGCAAAGGGTCTAGCCCATACAGCCAAGTCTGACGTAATATATCTTTTTTTTTTATGAGTAAATGAGGTCATCATCAAATTCCAGATGCTGCAGAATTTGATGCTTTTCTTGGAGTCACTCGCGGCATTATAGCCCAAACACGTCGAGTAAAATATGGGAGTCCACAGCGCGGGAAAACCGCAAAAAATAAACTGCAACTTGTGTCCCATATTCAAAGTCCAATTTATCGTTTTCCATAACTATTCACATTGTAGAACATTATTAAACAAAACAACACCACTTTTGACCAACAATATTCACAGTAAATTAATTTACAAAACAAAAACTTGCACTTGACATGTCCGCGCAAAATGGCGCTCTGTGTTTAGGGTATGTTATAATGACAAATGAAAACCATAGAGCAACGCCAATTCGAACGACTTCCAAAGCGAAAAAAGCGCTTCAAGCGACAAGTCAAACACAGGGATTGTAAAATACAACTAAATTAAAAAAAAAAAGTGCTTCTTATTAGGTTAATTTTATAATGATTTAATTTTTAACTACCTCCGTGGTTAGGTCCGTGGATATAGACTTGGAGGTACCGGGTTCGATTCCTGGTCGGGACACAAAAATATTTATTAATGTAAATAAAAATACATTTAAATAATATTTAACATATTTGTGATATTTCTTGAGTTTGGTACGCTGGAGACATCGACGAGCTTGCCACTTGTCATGATTGGCCTATAGTTTTTATTTTATTTTTAAGTGTCTCTAAAGGACATATTGTACAGAATATATCAGCCCTAAACACGTAATTTATTTACATAATCAATGTTCATAACAGAGTTCATAACCGAGTTGGGGATCATCAAATAGAATTTGATGCTTTTCATGGAGTTAATATCGCCCAAACACGAAGGGTATACGGGAGTTCACAGCGCGGGAAAACCGCAAAAAATAAAGTGCAACTCGCATAGAGTCAAATTTATCGTTTTCCATAATTATTCATAACGTAGCACATTATTAAACAAAATAACACCACTTTTGACTAACAATATCCACAGTAAACTAATTTACAAAACGAAAAATTTGGACTTGACATGTCCGTGAAAAATGGCGCGAAAAGGCTCTTGGCCTATAGTAAAGATGGCTAAATGTGAATCCGTTTATTCCTAAGCATGGTTTCTGACAACTCCGAAAGGAAAACGGTCGTGATGATACTTTACTATTGAATTTAAAGTAAAAAGTAAAGAATATCACAACGGCTTTTGTTTTATAAAAATAAATGATATAAAATTGCCATAAATATAAATAAAAAAAACTTACTGTAATCGTTCAGCAATTTTACTCTTCCCACTTGCAATGCCTCCAGCTAGTCCTATAACGTACGGCCATGCAGGTATGTTATTATGTTCCTGGTGAAAAAGCTGTAGTTTATATGTATATGTAGTCGATTTAGACCTGGAGGTACCGGGTTCGATTCCTGGTCGGGACAAAATAATATGTATTAATTTAAATAAATAAATTAAATTAATATTTAATTTATTTGTGATATTTTCCGAGTTTGGTACGCTGGAGACATCGATGAGCTTGCTTCTTGTAATGATTGGCCTATAGTAAAGTTGGCTAAAACTGATTTTAATTTATCTTATAGTATGACAATGCCACTTTACAGCAGCTATAATCTTAGTGACATCCTTATAATTGTTTTCGTCTTAACTTGTAGTATGACAATGCCTCATTACAGCAGCTATGATCCTTGGTGTATTTATTTTATAATTGTGTATGTCTTAGTTTGTAATATGACAATGCCTATTTACAGCAGCTATAATTTATGTGACATTTTAATAATGTTTTGTTTATAGTATTACAATGCCATTTTACAGCAGC
Organism: Tinea semifulvella; assembly: GCA_910589645.1. Taxonomy (NCBI): domain Eukaryota; kingdom Metazoa; phylum Arthropoda; class Insecta; order Lepidoptera; family Tineidae; genus Tinea; species Tinea semifulvella. Next base: position 5,723,813 of record OU342596.1, read on the forward strand.
TATAATCTTAGTGACATCCTCATAATTGTGTATGTCTTAGTTTGAAATATGACAATGCCTATTTACAGCAGCTTTAATTTATGTGACATTTTAATAATGTTTTAGCTTATAGTATTACAATGCCATTTTACAGCAGCTATAATCTTAGCTAGGCGCGGTGGTGGGTCGGTTGTAAGAACGCGTTCCTTAAATCCTACAAAGGTCGGTTCAATCCCCCCGGTATGTACCAATGAGAAATACACTTTTCTTATGTACATTTGTCATAGATTTACAAAACCACCGTTCCCGTGCCTCGGAGAGCACGTTAAGTAGTAGTAGTACTAACTTATGGAGTCGTTAATAAATTATCATTAAAAATTGATATCATATCCTCGCCAAGCCGTCTGGCCAGCGTGGCGTGTGTAGGCCAAATTCTCCAGATATATGTTCTGGAAGACCCATCTCCAGCAGTGGGCTGATGACGATAATCTTAGTGACATCCTCATAATTGTGTATGTCTTAGTTTGTAATATGACAATGCCTATTTACAGCAGCTATAATTTTAAGATTAATAATTATGTATATTTGGGTTGTAATGTGCTGCTCCAAATACAAGCTATTTCCCAGAAAATAAGCTTTTCGTTATAGAATTAATTTTTTTGATATGTAAAAGCGCAGAATACATTTTTTTATTTATTGTCCTATGCCTACTCACAGAATAAATAAATTGAAATTAAATGTGAATCTGCTTATTTATAGGCGTGGTTTCTGACCACCCCGAAAGGTCGTGATGATACTTTAGTTTTTTACTTACAACGGCAGAAAATACTTACAACTAATAACAATGTAAAAATGTGTCTTACCACTGGTGGTCTAAGAACCGTTCCCAAAAGTCGCATTCTTCTATTGCTGGAGCTGACTTTGGTCTCTTCTTCATCAGCCAGTCGTCCTTCTTCTACCAAATCTATGCAATAAATATCCATAGGCGGTAAGTTATTCTCTTTTCGCTTGTCATTTATTTTATCACCTCCTTTTATTGTTTCTTCACTTACTACTAACATCTGTAACAGAAAGAGAATGGCTGTAAATGAGTCTTTACTATTAATGTATGAAATAAATTATTGTGTTCCGACCAGAAATCGAACCCGGTACCTCCGAATCTAAATCCACGAACTTGACAGCTAAACCACTGAGGCTATTATGCGATTAAATGAACTTTTACCCATTTCAGCCCCTAGAACACAGCCATATTAGTGGAACCGGGACCGAACGACGACAGCTTAATGTGCTTTCCGAGGCCCTGGAACGGTGATGTTGTAAATTTATGACAAATGTATGTAAGAAAGATGTATTTCTCATTCGTTCTAGAGTTCGAACCGACCTTTTTAGGTTTTTTTTAAATTTTAAGCAAAGCATTCATACAACCGAGCCAACACCGCTTTTTTTAAACGAATCTATATACATATATATATATATATAATCTATTACAATATAATACATATTATTGACAAAAATTTAACTGCCTCCGTGGTCTAGCAGTTGAGTCCGTGGATTTGGACTTGTAGGTGCCGGGTTCGATTCCTGGTCGGGACACAAAAATATTTTAATGTAAATAAATACATTTGATTAATATTTAATTTAAGCTCGTCAATGTCTCCAGCGTACCAAACTCAAGAAATATCACAAATAAATTAAATATTAATTTATTGAACCCGGTACCTCCGAGTCTAAATCCACGGACTTAACCGCTAGACCACGGAGGAGTTGTTTTTTTCTAATGTGCCGGGTACAAATAATTATATATCATCGACGAGCTTGCTTGGACTATAGTAAAAGATAAGACTATAGTTTTTATATAACATTTTACCTGAAGTTTAGGGTCATCTTTGGTTGGTCCATAGAAATCACTTAAAGGTATAACATTGTATGCAATTTCTGGGTTTATTTCTATAAGAAAACATTTCACAGCATCCATCCTTTTTTCTACTGGCTCTATTAGTTCCCATAATTTCTTTGCTAGACAGATTAGATGCAATAAAATACATACAATTAGTTATACTGCGTGGAATTAGTTAAAGAACAAATATGTTTATATTATAATCTAGAATAAAAATAAACAACTACATATATTTTTATTTAATTATTTAGTAATAAAATCTTAAGTTACGGTGCCGAGAAGTTTTCCTAAAAATATCGCCACTCATACTCAGCCTAATCAAGTAGGTAGCGAGAGGTCAACGATCGCGCGAACGTTAACTTACGTAATTCTTTCTCTCTTTAATTTCATCTCTGCTATGGGCGATATCCATTAATAATAACACTTCCCAGCCTTTAGGTATTTATCACGATGGCTATCGCGATTTTTCGACGCGGCCTTATTCACCATGCGCTAGTGTTTTGTTTTTCTGATAATGATTTTTATCTTTAAAAAAGTGACCTTTTTTCATCGATGTATATAGATAGGCCCTCACTGATATAAAAACGTTCCCGTAAAACCAATCGAAGTCATGTAGCTGCACCAACAGTCGCGAGATAGCAAGCGTCGACAGCGCCTAATATTCGTATTTACGAGTATATCGAGTAAAACTAGTCTTTTTGTATGCATTGTGATATAATTTCCGATGAATAAAGCATGTGGCATTATCCTTGCTTGAGGATTGCCCCCCAAAGTTGGTAGGTACACAAAGCAAGCGGCACGTTTTTAAGAGTGCGTTTTTGTATTGAATAGGCTTATCTATATACATCGATGCCTTTTTGATTTCAACCTCTATGGTTCTACTAATGACACCTGAAGACTAAAAGAAATATTTGCTTCTAATGAACTTTTTCAAGTTCCGAGGACAGGCCGATAAAGTTCATCTGGGATCCTATAATGATATTAAATTTTTAAAACTAATTTTATTTCCTAGAAATATGATTGACAACATTTTTTAAAAGATATGATAAATCTTAGAAAATATTGGAGTTTGCGAGCTAAAGGGATACAAAGTGTAACAACCCATTTTAAGTTAAAATTTTCATTAGATTTTACTAAATAACAATTATTTAGTTTTTTTTCGACATTTGCGGTACAAAAACAACTGAAAGCGTTCTATAAAGAAATTGTTCCAAGGCTCATTGACGTCTCTGGTGACATTAGGGCATTTTTTTCTCAAAAAATTTAGTATTTTAATTCAGAAGGTTAGGGGGGGATCGCAACATTCCACCTGCAGAGCATTCACAGGACTGGACCTCATGGCGCCTGTAATAATTCGAAGTGCCTTGGACTGGACAAGGTCCAGTTTTGTGATCCCAGCTTTGTTAGCTGGATCCAGCAAAAAAGATCCATAGGTATTTTAATTCAGAGGGGAAATGCTGCCAGTGTATTATGGGCACCATGCCACAGGGCAGCCATTTGGAAGAGCTTTTTTCAATAAATTTTTTAAGGTGCAATTTAGTTTTTAATGTAATATAGTTTCCTAAAATTAAGGAATTTAATATAAATAGGTACTAAATTCTAATAAATGACAAGAACTATTTTACGGAGTGTCCGCGCCTGATCTGGAACCTTTCAGCTAACTATGCTTATGCCGCAGGCTCAGACCAAACGCGCACAAAGGCAGAAGTGGACTGTATTTTAAATTCTAAAATAAATGGTTATGAGCAATCCGGACACAGAGGTAAAGTTTATAAGAAGACGGTAAATCGGAGAGGTCACTTATTTAAGGAAAGTATGCCACATACCTTTTCACAGCTTCCGGAACACCTATCCTGGCCAGGATAATCAGCAAACTCGACGTCACCAATTTAGACAAGTGCTATACGATGCTCACACAACCGAGTCACAAAGTACCGCAGAATTCCAGCACAGACAACCGCGCGCGATTATTATGTCCTTTCGCTGGCGTGCAACTCGCAACTGATTGCCCAAAGTAAACAAGCTTACAAGAAAACAAATTTAATGTCCACTTTGAAGGTATCAAAACGTCATGAATATTATAAAAATAATTGTCCATTTTTAAAACGTGTGGCGCCATCTAGTGGCATACTTGGAAAGGAGGAGGAGGGAAAATAAATTGCTCATACCATAATAATTAAAATAAACAATGTGAATGGCGTAAACATCCCCCCGGGCTTGAAGGGTTGAACTCTTCAAACAAATAAAATACACAAAATTTTTCTCAAGACCGTATCTTATAGGATATTTAAGTTAGACTAAAATTAAAGTAATACTAAGGTTGAATAAAAAATAATAATAATAAAAATACATTAACTACCTCACCTTCCCTACTGAGAAGGGAGAGGACACAGACGCACAACAGGACGCGTATAAATGCCCTTTTGAGTCTTAACTGACGCTGACCTAACTACACCGTCGCCGCCTGGGTATACCTCAACCACGATCCCCAACGGCCACTGCAACGGATGTGTATTATCCAGCCGGATAAGAACTATCGTACCTACACGCAATGGTTCAGCAGGAGTATTCCATTTTTGCCGCGATTGCAAAAGATGTAGGTACTCAGTGCTCCATCTCCGCCAAAAAGACTGCACCAATTGGTCTACTAATTGAAATCGCCGCAACAAATTAGGGTTTTCCCCAGACATATCATAGGCAGGCAAATGAGTTAATGGACAAGACATTAAAAAGTGTGAAGGTGTCAATGCACCAGGGGCGTCTGGGTCATCAGTTAATAATGTAAGTGGACGCGAGTTCAACACAGCCTCTATCTGAGTGAGAACTGTGAGTAACTCCTCGTATGTTAATAATTGGTTGCCTATAACTCGACGCAAATGAGTTTTAAAGCCCTTAATATAAATCTCATAATGCCCACCAAAATGTGGGGCCGCAGGTGGATTCAGATGCCAACTTATGCGACTATTCGCTAACTCACGACCAAAAGAATCTACAAAACTGCGAGAAATTAATAATGTATATAAATCATGCAAGTAAGTTCTTGCGCCTATAAAATTCGTACCATTATCCGAGTATAAATGTAAACAAGAACCGCGGCGAGATATAAAACGCTTAAACGCCGACAAAAAAGATTCCGTACTTAAATCAGGTGCCACCTCAATATGTACTGCGCGCGTCACTAGACAGACAAACAGACAAAGATAGGCCTTCTGTCGGCGAGCACCACGCCGGTGAGCTAGCACTATGTCTATGGGCCCACCATAATCAGTGGCGGTATGCTCAAAGGCGTTAGCCTTCTGCACCCTACACGCTGGTAAATCGGCCATCATTGGAAACGTTGACTTAGGACGTGCCTTAAAGCAAAAGTTGCATTTTTGTACAACGTTCCTAACAATACTACGCGCGGACAATATCCAGTAACGTTGTCTGAGTATGGACATTAATAAATGTGAACCAGTGTGACAATGTTTCTGGTGATAATGGGACACTAATAAATTAATAATATGGTCGCGTCGGGGCAGAATAACAGGGTGTTTCTGACAAAAACTAAGGTCGGCATGTTTAAGACGACCGCCTACTCTTAAAATACCATCAACAATTATAGGGTTGAGCTTACGTATTCTTGGTGTACAAGATTTACCCGCATTGACATTTATTACGTCATCCGAGAAATGGACATTTTGTACAATTTTAACAATAACTGACTCGGCAAAATCTAAGTCCGAGACAGTGATACGTTCGTCACGTTTTAATTTATGCATAAAACGAAATACATAAACAATTACACGCAGCAATTTTTTCCACGAGGAACAGCGTTGTGACAGCTCATAAAGAACATTTACGTCACACGACTCGACTACGTGTAATGAAACTGATTTAGCTTCAGGGACATCTGACGAACGTTGAGGTTCGAACGGCACAATTGGCCAATTCTCTCTCGGCAAGTACGCCCAATGCGGACCATTGATCCATAATGGATGATCTAACAGTTGAGCCGGAGTGAGCCCCCTCGAGAGGCAATCACTGGGATTCATTTTGCCGGCAATATGGAAGTAACAAGAAGGTGCCAAATTTTCATGACATTTAGCGACTCTGTTACTTACAAATGTTTGCCATTTCTGTGGCGAGGAGTGAATCCAACAAAGCGCGACTGTGGAATCCGAAAAGGCAAATATTTCCGAAATTTTAACTCGCGGAGTGTATGTGTCAACAACGACACGCACAAGCTTTGACATGAGGACCGCCGCGCAGAGTTCCAGACGTGGTATCGTAACCGACTGCACCGGAGCCACCTTAGACTTGGCGCACACCAACTGAACGGTAGGGGCGGCCTGTTCATGCTGGACGTGCATGTATACGACAGCACCATACGCCTTCTCTGATGCGTCTGCAAACGCCAGCAGCGTTATAACAGACGGTGGCGTAACCCCCACGTGCCGCGGGATCTGCAGCTTTGTCAACGACGGGAGCTCGGCTTCAAATGTTTGCCACATATCAACAATATGCTGAGGCGGACTATCGTCCCAATCCAACTTCAACATCCAGAGCTCACGAATAATAAGCTTGGCATACACAATTATTGGGGCCACGAAACCCATGATGTCCCATAAACGGGCAATTGTGGACAAAATATTCCGTTTCGAACACACGTCAGAGGTAATATTTATTTTATAAGAAAATAAATCAGTGACTGGCGACCACTGCAAACCTAATATCTTAAGGTTAGGGTGATCACTAAAACTCATCACCTGGCTGTGATGATGAGACTCGGGAATGTGAGACAACAACTCACTCGAGTTGGATGACCATTTAACTATTTCAAATCCAGCGCCTTTAAAAATGGCTACAAGTTGGTCATACATTTGTCTGGCTTCCGCCTCTGACGTCACACTGGAGCACACGTCGTCCATGTATGTGTCACGTCGGATAGCGGCCGCTGCCAGTGGGAAGTGGTGCTCTTCGTCCACCGCTAGCTGCCGCACGGAGCGTATAGCTAGGAACGGACTTGAACGTAAATCAAACGTTACACGATTAAATTCGTATACCCTTAATTCATCATTAGGATGAAAACGAAACAATATTCGCTGATACTTGCGATGATTATCCAAAACTCCTATTTGAAGGTACATTTGTTTTAAATCTGCAGAAAAGGCAATTTTAAACAATCTAAAATTTAAAATAATTTTAAAGAGGTCGTTTTGAAGGTTAGGCCCAGAATGAAGTATGTCATTAAGTGACAGCGAAGAAGAAGTCTTCATAGATGCATCGAGCACTATCCTAAATTTTGTAATGGTCTTATCTTGTCTAACTACGCAGTGGTGTGGAATTATATAACCGTCATGTAAATCAGGGTTAGGTACCAACGACAGATATTTTTTCTCGAGATATTCTTTTATTATATCGTTATAACTCGCCCTTAGTTCGGGCGTAGTTGATAATCGTCTCTCAAGCGCGAGAAAGCGACGTTTAGCGCTACGAAATGAATCGCCGAGTAAACTAGGATCGCGACTAAATGGTAACCCCACCACATACCTACCACCATCACGTGACAATGTAGACATAAATAAGTCTTCACATTGTCTATCTGCTAGACTAAGACACGAATCGGCTGAGATTTCCTCTAATTGCCAAAATCGTTCCATCAATGTTTCAATTGATGGCTCAGTTATAGTACAAAACGATGACGTCACATCACTAACATTACAAACAGGTGCGTTACCCATAACAATAAATCCGAACAATGTTTGTATCGCAACGGGACAGCCGGTACTTCCCTTAATTTTTTGTGACATAATAATATCAGCAAACAATGAGGCACCGACTAATAAATCTACCTCACTCGGTTTATAAAATAAGTCATCTGCTAACTGCAGGCCGTGTAAATATTCTAAATTAGACATGTCGACGGCTAAAGTGGGCAAATTTTCCGTTATGCGGTCAACAATTAAAGTTTCAATATTAAATTCTATTTTAGAATCAAAACGTGAACGGACGGTTAACGAGGATACACCCTTTATAGATTTAAGAGAACCACCTATTCCCTTAACCGACATTTTATTAAATTTAATATTTAAATTAAGTTTTTTACATAACGAATAAGTTAAAAAGTTTCCTTGCGACGCGTTATCAATAAGCGCGCGAATAGTGTGAACGCGGCCTAACTTATCGGTCACGTTCAACAAAGCGGTCGCAAGAAGAACAGTCGTGCACGAAGCTACGATCGGAATCGGAACAAGCCCGGCTGACGTCATCAACGAGTGAGACACGGGCGGCGACGAAGTCGACGCTTGCGCGAGCGCACCGCTTGTGCCACTCTCGCGGACTACCGGTTCGATGCCTCGCTCGGAAGCATTTTTGTTATTAATTTTGCCATAGTGTAATGAACTATGGTGTTTTAAATTACAATGATTACACACAATATTAGATTCACAATTGAAATATTTATGCTCAACACTCAAACAATTAGTGCAAAATGAATGTTTTTTAATAAATTTAAATTTTTCATATGCACTTTTGTTTACAAAAACAGCACAGTCGTGCATGAAATCATGCCTAGCACGACACAAAACGCAAACCCTATGGTCCGAACCCGTTGCTAAAACGTAAGATTGCGTAGGCCTAGTTACCGGGCTACCGCCGCTGCTGTTTCGTTTGTAAGACGTTGCACGTGACGCGGCAAGTGTCGGTTTTTTTAATTCTGACCGTTCTAGACCAGGAGCAATATTACTCGATCGTTCGAGAATTTTCGATTGTTCTCGAACGAAAGCGACCAGTGAGTCAAATGTGGGTAGGTTTTTGCAGTTTCTATTGGCCATTTCAAATTCTCTTATTGTAACAGAATCTAATTTATTTATAGCTAAATGAATCAACATGAAGTCGTCCAAATTTTCCGGGATAAGTACTTTTAAGGCAGAGACGGCACAAGAAAAATTTTCTATAAAATAATCTAAATTTTTTGAATTTCCAATTGAGACTGATTTTAAATTAAGAAGTTGATTTAATTATGTTGTTGCTAAATTACGCGTGTCATTATATCTCAGAACTAAATTATCCCAGATGGGACGGTAATTTTGGGCGATAGGTGGTAGGCCAGCACACGCTGATAATGCCTTACCCGACAATTTACCGACCAAATATTGTACTCGTTCGGAATCTGATAAATTTGGATTTTCATGTACGTTATTTTTAAAATTCTCATAAAATACTAACCATTGGTTGGGCTCTCCGTTAAAACTACAAAGTTCTATAGGCGGTAAACGCGGAGTACTAGTTTTAACGGCTTGAGATATACCAGGCTTTAACGTAGACTCGGCAAGAAGTTGGCGTTGTTTATGAACTATTCTACAGAACAAATCCTCAAAAGAGCTCCACGCCTGGTAGCTAGGCTCACAATCAGGGGTTAACAATTGTTCACAATCACTAATAGTATCGATCAATGTTGAGAATTCTGAACGTAAATTTTCTATATTAGTACAAGATGCCAAGAAATCATCAATTTTATCGCTATCACCGGGTACTTTCAACGATAGATTATAAATACCTTGTAATCTAGAAAATAAAGCATTTCGCTTATTCACCAAACGTGTAAAATTACGCCTCGTTGCGCTTGTCTCATCACCTACAATATCTTTACCCTTGCTTGCCATTATAAATTAAATAAAACAAAAATAAAAAAAATAAAAATAATTACAAATTAAATGAATAAATAAATGGAAGGCTTTACGCAATTCACATCTCGGTTCGATTAGGGCCAAATATGTCCGCGCCTGATCTGGAACCTTTCAGCTAACTATGCTTATGCCGCAGGCTCAGACCAAACGCGCACAAAGGCAGAAGTGGACTGTATTTTAAATTCTAAAATAAATGGTTATGAGCAATCCGGACACAGAGGTAAAGTTTATAAGAAGACGGTAAATCGGAGAGGTCACTTATTTAAGGAAAGTATGCCACATACCTTTTCACAGCTTCCGGAACACCTATCCTGGCCAGGATAATCAGCAAACTCGACGTCACCAATTTAGACAAGTGCTATACGATGCTCACACAACCGAGTCACAAAGTACCGCAGAATTCCAGCACAGACAACCGCGCGCGATTATTATGTCCTTTCGCTGGCGTGCAACTCGCAACTGATTCCCCAAAGTAAACAAGCTTACAAGAAAACAAATTTAATGTCCACTTTGAAGGTATCAAAACGTCATGAATATTATAAAAATAATTGTCCATTTTTAAAACGTGTGGCGCCATCTAGTGGCATACTTGGAAAGGAGGAGGAGGGAAAATAAATTGCTCATACCATAATAATTAAAATAAACAATGTGAATGGCGTAAACACGGAGATTAAATTAAAGTAAATCCTAACTTTTTCTATAGTTACCAACATTGTATCATGCTGATGTCAGTGACAGCCACAGTTAGTTCCTTGGTGGTTCTCAAGGCAGCTTCAGAGAGGAATATCTTATGTCCATTATGTAGTCTGTCAAATGTACCACCCAGGGCAACATACTCATACTGTTCCACTTCCTTCTCTACTCTCGCTTTCTGCTCTTCAAGGTCTTGAATGTCTTAAATAATAATGAAAAAATAGATTAGTAGATCACAAAGAAAAAAAAAACATAGTTAAAACAGCCTTTAGCCATGTTTGACTCGGCGGCGTTGTAAGCATTTTTTTTACTTTATTGCTCTATAAAAGGCATTCGAGGTGCCATTTTCAAGTTTATTTAATATTAGGATTTCTTTTAAATTATTTAATATTATAATTCGTTTATACTGTTTGTATATTACTTGTAAAACAAATCTAAAATCAATATTTAAGTAGGAAGTAAATAAAAAATGTCTGTAATACGGCAAGTTATTTTAGAACAGGGTTGCACAGACTTATTAATACTAGGGGCCACTCGGCCAAATCATGAACTGATAGCGGGCCGGCCGCCAGAAGTAGGTATAGGTAGTTAAAGACAATAAAGAATTGATAAAAATTTATTAAAATTAAAAAAGAAATTATTAATTTGAAGCGTGGCACTGCATAGTGCTTACAATCTTTTTTATATTTGGCTCAAATTTACTTGTAGCAACACGTAAAACTGCTTCCAAACTTTCATTTGCAAGGCGGTTTCGATTTTTTGTTTTATTATTATTTAGTATTGAAAAAGTTTGTTCACATATATAGGTAGAACCAAATAAGCTGGCACATTTCAGAGCGTTTATGCGCAACTCTTCGTACATATTTTTATCAATGCAGCGGTAAAAGTTCAGCAAGTCTCCTTCGTTGAATTTGTTGCGTAAATCTTGGTCATTTTGAATGTCGATAATTTCTAACTGCATTGACTCTGGCGCATTTTCAACTGAAATAGTGAAAGGATTGCTGAATATGTCCAACAGAGGTTTCACTTTTTTAAACTCCGAAAATCTGTCTTCAAAAGATTGAATCAAAATATCTAGCTTTTCTACATAACTGAAATTAATCGCAGTTTTGTTGAATTTTTCAGCCATTTTCTTATAATTCGGAAAATGATTATAATTTCCAGAATTCAATTGTGATCTGAAAAGTGTCAGCTTGCATTGAAAGGATGTTACATGAGCATAGAGCTGGGATATCAGTTGATTTTTGCCTTGAAGCCGTGTGTTCAAGACATTCAAATGATTTGTAATATCAACTAAATAAGCTAAATCACACAACCAATCAGAATTTTTAAGTTCCGGGACATCCCTTTGCTTTTCCGCCAGAAATATTCCAATTTCTTCTATTAAATTTAGAAATCGTTCCAGTGTCAATCCACGACTTAGCCACCTTACTTCTGTATAATACAGTAAATCTCCGTATTCGCTTTCGATGTCATCAAGGAATTGTTTGAATTGTCTGTGATTGAGTCCTCGTGATTTTATGAAATTTACAGTCGAAACTACTACTTTCATTACATTTTGAAATTCATTTTTTTTAGAACAGAGGGCTTCCTGGTGTATAATGCAGTGAAACTGCATGAGATCTTCAGTGTTTATGTTTTTTTCTTGCAGGTGCTTTTTCAGCAAAGTAACTAGCCCGGAATTGATACCAATCATGGAAGGAGCACCGTCAGTCGCAACTCCCGATAACTTAGATAAGTCCAAATCAGTTTTTGAACACTCGTCCAAAAGTCCATTGAGTATATCAACTCCTTTGGTTTGACCTTTCAATGAACACATTCCTAATAACTCTTCGAAGACTTCAAAATCTTGAGTAACACCTCGTATGAATATAAGAAGTTGAGCTGTGGAACTAATATCAGTCGATTCGTCGAGTGCTAATGAAAAAAATTCCATGATCTTAGTTTTTTCAATTAATTGTTCCGCAATATTACCTGACAAGGACATAATTCGTCTTTGGATAGTCATACGATTCAGTTGAATTTTCTCAAACTTTTTTGCTGCTTCTGGACACATTTTCTTAGCGGCAATTTCCATGCATTCTTTTACAAAATCGCCATCATTGAAGGGGCGACTTCGCTTTGCTATCATTCGAGAAATTTCATAACTAACTTCTGTAGCCGTTTCTGAATCTTGAATGTGTTTTGTAAACATAGCTTGCTGACCAATAAGCTCCCGTTTTAAAGACAACATTTTTTGCTTTCTTAATTCGCCTGTAAACTTGGTAAAAGAAGGATGCTGCGTTTCATAGTGCCTTTTTACATTATAATCCTTTGCAATCGCAACAGAATTCTTGCAAATTAAACAAACGACTTTGTTATGCGACCATACAAAAAAGTATTTCTCAGTCCAAATTTCTTGAAACTGCCGATTTTCATCTTTAACCTTACGTTTTTTACTAGGTCCTGGCTTCTCCATGTTGCGTTCTAATCCTGGCTAGGATTAACACAGCACCTAAAAACAATTACAGTACCCACTTAAATTACCTATCCTTTTTTAAATTATCAAAAATAATTGATTAAATATTATTTCTCAGAAATTTTAAGATTTTTATACAGATTTTATCTGAAATAATGACGTAATTATTACAGTTAGAGAAATTCTTATAAAAATAGTAATTTCTTTGTTTATTTTAATATTTAGCCAACATTAAAGCTAAATTTGATTAAAATTGATTAAATAGGTAGGGAAACACTTATTAATAACAGAGTTTTACTTACGTTTTCACAACACAATTATACACGGCACTTGACGGGTTAACACTGCAACAGGAAATCTACGTTGAATGTGGATCAAAATATATGACACCGGCTAGTCGAGTTAAAATCTACACTAGAACTATTGCCTCCCAAAAACACTAATAAACTGCACTTATTCTCAATCACTTATTACTTCGCTTTGTATTTTCGCGCTTATTTCTTTCTGTTGTTGACACTTCACTCAAATGAAAAGCGAACTGTTCGGCCGCTGCGGTTAACGTGATTTTTATACCGCGCAAACGACTCTGGAAGCTTCGTGTAGATACGCGAGCAATCGGGAATACGGGACTATATCTATCTCGCTTGCTCACCGCGCTAGAAAATTCTTGATTTCTATAGCGAGCGATGTTACTTGACTTAGCAATTTTGGGCGCTAGATTCAAATTGCGCGCGCGCGAGTTTCACATTACTTTTCGAACATATTTTTTTTTGTTTTATTCTGGAATAGAATTCAATATTTTTCGAATGCACGAGAGTATTATTTTTGCTGTCGGCGGGCCACCAGTATTCGACCCACGGGCCGCATGCGGCCCGCGGGCCGCGGTCTGTGCATCCATGTTTTAGAAGACCAAAATAAGTTTCAAATAGTTAATGTTACACATATAAAGATGAAAAAAACCGAGAAGTACTTTTGTTAGTATTTCACCAAGATGTGGAATCTGCAATTTATCTTCTATACATTTAAAAAAAACTATTATGGTATGAATGAGAAGACAGAAGACAAATTTCTAAGCATTCCATGGATTCACCGTGCGGGTGCTGGGTCCATCGTGTGTGGGTAAGAGATGAGAAGAATGGTGTCTCGGGCTTGCGACCGACAATTGGCTGGTTTAAGAAAAGGAGGCCTCCTTTTTTTCTATTGCGCGATAATACGCTCACCATCCACCATTCTACTTCTCTCCCTACCCAACCAAATACTGTATGATTCCGTTAATGCCGTCTTGGAAGCTCGTTCCATAAATGTATTGACGGCAGACCTGCTTAGGCCCAATTCTTTCAGTAAGTGATGCAAAGAAAGATTGATGCAAAGAAAGAATTGTAATTTAGTTTGTTCCGAATTGAAAACATGCTCTGAGCATCCAAATCGTGATATTTAATTTGGAACGACTGTCAGTATCATATTCTAAGCGCTCTGAGCATCATTCGAATTAAGCCGATAATCAACCATTTTGCAAATGGCCGTTGTCATTCCAAAAAACTCTTTTTTTTTCCAATTGTATAAATAAACAATTAATTACCAATTCCTTGCAGTTTACAATCAGCACTAAGACTAAGTACTGATTTCTTTAACATATCAATCTCATGATGACATCCTTTGTCATACAATATGACATCAATAGGATTGTTTGTCCGAATCTGTGGGCTGTTGGTCGGCTTCAATATAAATCTTACATCTAAATTGTCACAGTGCGATGTTGACTGGAAATACACATAATAGTATGTAACTTGTTATTAATTAGACATCAGTACATTTAAACAGGATTTCAAGAATATTATGAGTTATTTAGAAAAAAAATATTGCACAAAACATACAAAGGCGTGACATTTTGATTTTTTTTTATTTAAAAACTTAATAGCACTAATGCAATGTACAAAGGCGGACTTAATGGCATTCTCTAATAGCCAAACCTTTGGAACATTTAGACAGTATAGATGGTAGGTATTACATAAGAGTATAAATACATAAATACGCAATATATATATAAACATAAAGTACATCATAAATAAACAATAATATAAAATAAAACTACTTACATTTTGAGGGAAGTGAAATATGATGTTGCTGCAATTGAGGATAGTAAGAAAATGGAAGAGGGACATACATTTTGTACAGTCTAGTTGAAAAGAAAGTGTTTGTAAACCATATTTTTGAAGATGACTGGATTTGGAGCTTGCCTTATACCTAAAGGTAGGTCATTCCAAAGATTTGCAGCAACAACAGCAAACAAATTAGAGACAAAAGAGGTGTAATGGGAAGGGTAGAGTCAGAAGAAGAGCAAAGAGTTTGATCATTGATTGAGCCTAGAAAAGTAAAGCTGTCTTTCAGGTATTGCAGTGTGTCTAGTTCGTTAAGGATTTTGAATAGTAAGCAAAGCTCTACGCTTACGACATAATGTCTCTTGACATTCTCTGCCTGTCAGACCTTCGGGACTACAAGAACATTTATGTAAGGTAGATGCAATAGTGAATAAAAATATAAGTGTATAGAATATTACTTATTAATTTAAATAAATATTTATTAATAAAATTACATACAAATACATACATACTCGTATATATCATCTTCTTACTTTCTTAAAGAGCAAAATGATATTTAATTTATATACATGACATGGACTATTATTATTAGTGTATGTATTTATATTTAGAGTATTATTTCTTCGTGATTTAGACTAATATTTTTGGTACATGAATAGTAACGACGCATTTACAGCCCACCATCTGGCATTCTCCTTTATCTTACCTTTGTGTAAATATTGACTATTAGCTTACTAAATGACGACAATGGCTCTGTTGGATTCCGAACTTTGATATATAATACTCTCTTCACATATTCTGATGCTTTGAGGAACACATTCTGTGCTCTGGCTATGTTTGACACAAATAATAGACCAGTATTAGCCATTTTAATATCTGAAAATTACAAAAAACATGAAATATAAATAATCTAGTTTCTACCTCACACATGGCTCATTTTGCTTTCACACATCTCTGATCGGAAAATAGCATAACTGCTTAAGGCTATTACAAAGTAATATCAAGTACCATATTAAGTTGGTAATATTAGTTCTAAATAAAATTTTGAAAATAAAAACACAGATTATAATGCTTTTACAATTGATTAAATGAATCAACAGTTAAGATAAGTGACATCTTATAATTACGTCTGTCTACTGCCATAGTTGTTCTAACCTACAACGTACATCTAATTTGTGTCTGACTTACAAGAAGTCTTATTATTATAATTGTGTCTGTTTTAGTGGCAATGTCTAGTAACAGAAGCTATAATTAAAAGAGTAATTTTAAAATATAATTGTTATTTTTTCCAAAATTATATTTATCATGTACTGCTTCAGATACTATAGATATGTACTAAAAACTGATATTATAATCAATGTTGTCAAAAGTTGATGTGTAAAAGAACAGAATACATCATTTTATACTACTTGCAAAAAATATAGATACATTTCTCAGCAGCACACTCTAAACTGCCTCCATGGTCTAGCAGTTAAGTCTGTGCATATAGACTATGAGGTACTGGGTTTGATTCCTGGTCAGAACACAATAATTTATTTATGATATTTATAGTGTGGTACACTAGAAATATCAATGAGCTTGCCACTTCTCGTGATGGGCCTGGAAAGTAAAGTTGGCTACATGTGAATCCGCTTCATTAAAAAGCGGGGTTTCTGACCACCCCAGAAAGGTTACGGTCGGGATGATACTTTACTTTTACACACAAAATAATATTGTAGAATGAAAATTATATTGTAACTAACGCACCTTTATAATTAAATTCCGTTATATAAAAATATTGTAAGAGAACTGATAAGATAAGAACAGTAGGAGCGCCTATTGTAATATATCTTAACATTATAATGTACATCAGGCCTTAATTCTTCCAAAGTTTAAAGGTTACATCAAAATATTTGTAAACTTTGGATAGCAAGTACCGAACAAAAGCATAAATTTCTCAAAAAATATGGTTCAGAGTGTTTAATAAAGCATAATAATAATCTACCAATGAGTCTAGTTTCCTATAAAATATTATATTATACTAATATCCTATATTTATTCATTAAAATTATACTTTTACGATTACAAAATAAAAAATAACTCACTTCTGCGGACTTTGGCACTTTTGAAGTTTAAATGTTGCGTTCAATTATTAAAATTCTTTAATTTATCACATATATATTTGCCGTAAGAAAGAGACAAACTTATAGGTAGCATACGTGCTAGAGTGACTAGTAATTAAAATATTTATGTGACAGAAGCAGTAATTGTAATATTAGAACGAAACCTATTAAATGTTTTGAAATACGTTCAAAATAAATGTGACTGATATGTGTAGAGTTCTTCGCGCCATTTTGCGTGGACATGTCAAGTGCAAGTTTTTGTTTTGTAAATTAATTTACTGTGGATATTATTGGTCAAAAATGGTGTTGTTTTGTTTAATAATGTGCTACAATGTGAATAATTATGGAAAACGATAAATTGGACTTTAAATATGGGACACAAGTTGCAGTTTAGTTTTTGCGGTTTTCCCGCGCTGTCAACTCCCATATTTTACCCGACGTGTTTGAGCAGTGGATGGTTCCGCGAGTGACTCCAAGAAAAGCATCAAATTCTGCAGCATCTGGAATTTGATGATGACCTCATTAACTCATGTAAAAGATAGATATATTACGTCAGACTTGGCTGTATGGGCTATACCCTTTGCCTTCCCTATCATCTCATTCATTATCCATCGGGAGAAGAGAACCAAAAAAAAAAAAAAAACAAAATCTAAGTCTAAAAAACAAATTCTACATAAGTGTCGAATTTTTATAATTCAATTGGCGGGAAACTAAAAATAGTTGAGACTGGATTTCAAGGAATATAATACAAGCAGGATTTGGTGCAAACTGCAAAAGATGTCTCATTATTATCATATTTTCAAGTTGATTTCATTTTACTTGAAATCATTTATGGCTAAGTGAGTATGCATCTTATGTAATAATGCAACAGCTGTAATTTCGAAAATGGCTATGTTTAGACATAAGTTTATTTTTTATATTAAAACTATAATAATGTTGTAAAAATTTATCTACCTACTTAAATAAATAAATCATTATTCGTCGCAGATTTTATTCCATAGTCAATTATAACAATATAAACAAAGTTGTGGGAGATAATTCAAAATGTGTTATCGTTATTGTGACGATACTTTTATTATTTATGATGATAAGAATGGTCCAAAAGAAACACAAAATAAACAAGAATACCTCTGCCCAGAATTTTAATACTATTGTTAAAGAAATACACTACGCTACTTGTGTGAGTACATTTTGTTTCTTACTTTTTGTTTTTTATCCGCTATCTTTGTACGAAATTACCTCAAATTTCTTTGTTTTATAATTACGTCTTGTAAGCTGTGTCCACACCAGTGCTAAAAGGGGCGGTTTTTATTATTTATTCACGTCATGAAAAATCTTTAATACGGCAACAATGTATACTCGTATTACAATTTTGTTGTTACATTATACATGATATGTATGATGTATGTATGATCTTTAATACAAAATCTGTATGACATGTTGCTCCCGACAACTGTACAGGTATTGGATAGAACTGGCCGCATAGTGTACTGCTAAGTGTTGCTCCTGCTGCATATCTATGGAGTGGCAGCGATCTACTACTTACGATTCTACGCTGTGCGGTCGTTATGATAGGCTTTGACGCTGTCTATATATATTATAATTAATTTTAAGCACCTTTATCTGTAAGTTCTAATATTTTTAATATGAAACCTAATAGTTTTTTTTTTTTTTTTTATCTTTTTTTATTTACTAGCACGACATGTGACCTTGCGCCCACCTGATGGTAAGTGGCGCGCATGGTCCATGAATGTTAGCAACTGGAATCAGACACTTATGTCCGACATCAGTCCCTAACACTATGCCGACTTGACTAGATGCCTTTTTACACTTCACTTGAAGGCCTCCAGGTTATAGGAAAGTTGAATAACAGAGGCATTGTGCGACAGATGTATGAGTCACCAAATTTATAGGTACGCGAAGGGATGGTGACTACGGAATGTGGGTGCATATTCTGACCTGTGCGTGTCGAATAAATATTAAACGAATTTATTATTATTATATTAAAGGTATATATTATAGCCTAAGTTACGTATTAGAGCGACCTTCACCGACCGAATCATACCTAATTTATTATTTAAAAAAATGCTTAAAAAAATAAATTTTAAGGCGTCTCGCTTAACGATATGTTCAACTTGATCTACTTTATTAGCTAGTCACTAGTTGCTTGAAGCGCGCGCCAAAGAGCAGTATCTAAACACTGGGGCCTGTAAATTGAAAAAAATATATTGAGAAAAGAGTCCTTCGCGCCATTTTGCGTGGACATGTCAAGTGCAAGTTTTTGTTTTGTAAATTAATTTACTGTGGATATTATTAGTCAAAAGTTGTGTTGTTTTGTTTAATAATGTGCTACAATGTGAATAATTATGGAAAACGATAAATTGGACTTGAAATATGGGGCACAAGTTGCAGTTTATTTTTTGCGGTTTTCCCGCGCTATGGTGCCGCGAGTGACTCCAAGAAAAGTATCAAATTCTGTAGCATCTGGAATTTGATCATGACCTCATTAATTCATTAAAAAGAAAGATATTACGTCAGATTTGGATGTATGGGCTAGACCCTTTGCCTTCCCTATCATCTCATTCATCATCCATTTTTTTTTTTTTAATTGTCTTTAAAGGACATTGTACAGAATACATCAGTCCTAAACACGTAATTTATTTGCATAATATATGTTCATAACAGAGTTCATAACCGAGTTGGGGATCATCAAATTCCAGATGCTGCAGAATTTGATGCTTTTTTGGAGTCACTCGCGGCATTATAGCCCAAACACGTCGGGTAAAATATGGGAGTCCACAGCGCGGAAAAACCGCAAAAAATAAACTTCAACTTGTGCCCCATATTTAAAGTCCAATTTATGGTTTTCCATAATTATTCACATTGTAGCACATTATTAAACAAAATAACACCACTTTTGACCAATAATATCCACAGTAAATTAATTTACAAAACAATAACTTGCACTTGACATCTCCGCGCAAAATAGCGCGAAAGACTCTCATTCATCATCCATCGGGAGAATAGAACCAACAAAAAAAAAACAAAAAAAAATATGTTGCAAGAAACCGCACTGAAGTCTGCCGCGGTTTGTGGGTTGCGTCTATCCCACCGAATATACATGCCGTCTTCAACTTGAAAGCTTTTTTTACTGAATGTAGCTTAAACAGAATGAAAACGCAAGTCGAACGACTTTAAAATCTAAATAAAGTAAAAAAAGTGCTTTAAGCGACAAGTCGAACATGGGGACAGAGACCACGGACCGCAGAACTTGACCACAGACCCCGTTAGAAATGCTATACATTTGGCATACATGGCTATAGTTTTCTTTTGCAGTACTGTAAGGATAACCCGTATTTAATACCGCGATGTATTGAACTTATAACCAAATATCCAGAATCTTGCAACATTCCCTTTCCAAATCATAACTACACCCCTTTTTTGGTAAGTATGTACTTAATAATATTGAAAAAAAGCACAGACATTTCCTAAAACAAAACTGAATTCTTTCTTAGTGGCATTTGTACACTTAAATGTATAGTAACGCGGCCATTTAAATGAACGAAGCATTCAGCTACCGGCCCTAAAGCGGGTAATAAGTGTGTGTTGGTAGAAGACAGATTCATTCATTACAGCCCTTAGAACACAGCGTACTAGACCTCCATTGTTGGAGATGGGCCTTTCAGAACATATAAGGCCGCGTTCGTTTTAAGAAATATCACTTTATTAGCACAAGTTTAATGAAAATTCTAACATTTGATGCTAGTTTCGTATGTCAGTACCGTGTTGAAAGGAGAGAGAGATGTGTCTGTAATTGTAAGTTTACCTATAACTTAACTGTTTTTATTTTTATTTCGATTTGATTTGAACAGCAGTAGAAAATTAAAAGATTTTTGAATTTAACGGATCTTTAGTTTTTCTTCACTTTTAAACCTAACTCCCGGGAGTGGAACCGGTGTAAAGTTATCAGTAGTTTCATCCGATTTAATTGCATTGTTCTGTTTTTTTATTAATTAATTTATCTATATCATTAATTTATTTTTAGGAAAATTTACATATTTTACAATAGGAATAAAGTAACAGCCAATACAAATAAGAACACAAGCTAGTATAATTAATACAATAATAAATATTTCCATCGAAAAAAAATATAATAATAATAAAATTTATAATTATTATTAATCTATAATTGTCAAAATAAAATAAAATATCAAATTAATAATAATAATTACTAATATCATTAGCTTTCTTATTTTAGCGTGCATGCTGGAACGGTTGTCCTGAACTTATTTTGCACATGATACGCAAAGGTACTTATATTATTATATTTTGATGATAGTATAATTATGAACATTTATTAAAAGTAAAGTATCATCACGACCGTTTCCTTTCGGAGTAGTCAGAAACCACGCTTATAAATAAGCGGATTCACATATGCCAACTTTACTATAGGTCAATCATGACAAGTGGCAAGCTCATCGATGTCTTCAACGTACCAAACGTAAATGTATTTATTTACATTAATAAATATTTTTGTGTCTCGACCAGGAATCGAACCTAAGTACCTCCGAGTTTAAATTCACAGACTTAACCGCTAGACCACGGGGGAGTATATTAATTATGAAAAACACTTCATAATAAATAAATAAAACAATGACACATATCCTGCCATTTTGCACGGATACGCACATATTTCGTTTTGTGCATTTTGTTAGTCAAAAGTAGTGTTGTTTTGTTCAATAATGTGCTATAATATGAATACGTCACTTGGCTCTATGGCCTAGACCCTTTGCCTTCCCTATCATCTAATTCATCATCCCGGGAGAATGGATAAAAAACCCACTGTATAGTAAATATACACATTATTGTATGTACCTATGTTATGTTACATATGAAATGAGATGAGATGAGATGAAATGAAATAAAAAAAAAAAGTTTTTATTTGTCACAAAAATAAGTCTAATGACTTAAAAGTACACTCAACTAAAAAATACCAAAATCAGTATTACATTGTGCGAGCGAGACGGATGCATAAGCGTTAAACCCCCTTAAGTACAAAATTATTTATTGTTAACGGGCCACTTAAGTCGTGATGAAAGAGAGTATCATCACGACGTTTCCCTTTCGGGGTGGTCAGAAACCACGATTTTAAATAAGCGGAGCATGACAAGTGGCAAGCTCGTCGATGTCTCCAGCGTACCAAACTCGAGACATATCAGAGATTTAATGTATTTATTTACAATAATTTTTGTGTCCCGACCAGGAATCGAACCCGGTACCTCCGAGTCTAAATCCACGGACTTACTGCTATTAACCGCTAGACCACGGAGGCAATGAATTACTTATTATTTAAAAGGGGCAGATACAAGCGCAACCACTGATGCAGGCGAGGGAGGGATCTACTTGGCCACTTATTGTGTCATTAGAAGAAACGAAAATTCTTTCAAAGCTCTTGAAATTCTAATTGTCGGAGGTATTTAATTCATGTATTTAACGTGCGGTGGTGGCTTGGTTGTAAAAACGCTTTCCAATCCAAAAATGTTCACCTTCCGAATTTAACTCTGGAATGTACCAAATAGAAAATACTTTTCCTACGTTTTTTTTTTCATTACAGGCAGCCCCTAAACGTAAACAGCGTTCTAGACTTCCTCTGTTGGAGATGGGCCTTTCAGAACATATATTCGAAGTTTTTGGCCTACACTCGCCACGCTGGCCAAACAGCTTGGCGAGGATATGATGACAATTTTTTAACAATTCCACAAGTTGGTATTAGTGGAACCGGGACCGATGTCTTAACGTGCTCTCCGAGTGTTGTAAATCTATGACAAATGTACGTAAGAAAAGTGTATTTCTCATTGGTACATGCCGGGTGGGTTTGAACCGAGACGTTTGTAGGATTTAAGGATCGCGTTCTTACAACCGAGCCACCATCGCGCAGAGAGGGCGTCAGGTAACAATAAACGGATTTTGTGTAATTTCCGTTCTATTTATCTGTCCAACCAACTTAACCACCTAAAAAAATCTAATTTATATATTATTAAATTTATTCGGTCTGTTTCGTGCATTGGTTTAATTTCGAGGACTCTTCCATCTCAGTCCCAATTTTTTTATTTTTTATTCCATTCGTTTCTATTTAAAATCATGTTTTGAACAAAAAATAATTGGTATCAAAATAAATATAAAGTTTATAAACAAGGAAATCCTCGCCAAGCCGTGTGGCCAGCGTGGCGTGTGTAGGCCAAATTCTCCAGATATATATTCTGGAAGGCCCATCTCCAACAGTGGAGGTCTAGGACGCTGTGTTCTAGGGGCTGTAATGATAATGATAAACAAGGAAAAAAAAAACGCGTATCTACTTTTTAAGGCACCTAGCAATAATCTGTTTATGTGCAATTACCCTTCTTTTTATCTGCCGGTAACTAAACGATCTTACATCTTTAATGTTAACCTGATCTTTAACCCGAGCGTAATCTTTAACTGTAAAAACTTTTTTTCCCTTTATAAATGTTCTCTCAGATATCTTTTATCTTCAAATAAATAATAGTAGTTAATGAAACTGTTGCATAATAAGGGGTATTATACACGAGTGTGTGTTAGTGTGTGCGTGTATTATACACGAGCCGTTAGGCGAGCTTTTTAACAGTATCTCACGAGTGTTATAATACCTAGTTATGTGCAGTTTCATACACTAATTTATCTACTCTCATACATTGGGATTGAACCTACTAAATAAAAGATAAAAGTTAAAAGAGTAAGAAATAGACATAAACAAAAAAAAAATTGGTTCCATCAAAGCAATTTTTTCTTTTTTTTTTAAATAACCATGGTATATAATGCATAAGTCCCAAACAATGAAATGGCGCCAAAACCTTCTTATGACCGCGCATGCACTATGGCGGGCGCTGCCATAGACAAGTAAAAATTGGAATCAAAACTTTTTTTGTAATGGAACCTCTGCCTTAAAAAAAATAATTGTTATATAATATGTATGATTCTATTTTTAAAATTAAATATAACATAATTTTCTTAGAGAAAAAGTTTATAATGTGATTCTATTTTTAAATTTCAGCAGTATGTTTATAAAGTATGTCAATATAAATTTGTTTTGAAGCTTGTAATTAGCATTTTACGATATGAGAGTAGATAAAGTATATTAAAGTTTACTTTACTTTTTTATATACCTACCGTGTGTAATTGTCAAAAGAGCAAATATTTTTTTTTTGGCATTGGTAGAAGAACCCTTTTTGAAATAAAAAGGTTTTTATTTTTAAATAAAACAAAACATTATCCGTAAAACAAACACTACTACGTGGTGAATAAGGCCGCGTCTGAAAATAACGATATCCATCGTGATAAATACATAAAGGCTAGGGAGTTATACGGCCGGTTGCAGAAATGATCTTTTGATCATGTTTAACATTAGTGCCTTAAATACCCAAAGTGACAAACTAACTACCAATCACGTGGAATATTTGAAAATGTTGATCATAGATTATTTTAATGCTTTCTGCAACCAGCCGTAAGTGTCATTATTAATTGATCTCGCTTATAGCCGAGGGACGATACAGAGATAGAAACAAAGTAAGTCAACGTTCGCGCGATCGTCGACCTTTCGTACGTGCTTGATTAGGTTGAGTATGAATGTCGAATTTTTTAGGAAAACCTCTCTGCACCGTAACTTAAAATTTTATTACAAAATACAAACACAAAATATTTTTATTTCTTTAAATACAAGTTTAAATAGTAAATTTTCTGGATCCCCCTTTAAGTTTAGTTCGACCTGTATTGGGGGACCCGCTTAAAGTTAAACATAATAGTATTTTACAAGGATGTGTTTTATTTTATATGAAGGAAAATATGTAGGTATATTATGTGTTATAAGGGTAAGTTTTTTTTTTTTTTTTTTTGTGTACATATATATATATGTATATATACCTTATGATAAAAAAGAGACTACATTACTAAAAAACTTAACTACATATAAAAACTAAAAAACCATTGTAATTATTAATGGTTTTTTTAGTTTTTATATGTAGTTTAGTAATGTAGTCTCTTTTTGATCATAAGGTTAGCTAGTTTTTTTTTTGTATATAAATAATTAAAATAAAAACTACGTAGTGTTCTTTATTTGTATTCTAGATAACAATATAAAAATATTTGCTCTTTGAATTACACGCAGTATAATCATAATAAATAATATAGATATTTGTTGCACTTAAGGTCTAGATATAAACCTGGCTAGACACGATGGTTTTTCCCCCTTACACTTGGCCGCGTCGCGTGGTCACTCACGTCTCGTTCGGTGGTTACTTGCCAACGGAGCTAACCCCGAACCAAAGGGAAGACCCACTGCTGCATACATAGCTGTAGTTGCCGGTAAAAATACAATCGTTTACTAACGATATCCATACTTGAATCGTTCCATGTTAAAAGGACCATAGTCCAGACACCACTTAAGGAAAATTATAAATAACTTAAAAATAAGTATGTATGAGCCTCAATGATCGCAGTTGATTGACACATTAATTTTTCAACAAAGATTCCTTCTTAATAAACCAAACTAGGTAAATACGCTGCTGTAAAAATATGGAACAACTTGCCTCCACCGCTTCGGAACATGCATTCCTTAGCAGGTTTCAGATCGGCACTCAAAAGGCATATGCTAATATTACAAAAGACTTCACAGCAACTTACCTAATCTTATTCTATTTATTAATTTATATACAATTGTTTTTTTTTTTTCTTGATTATGACTTATATTATTTATCATAATATTATTTATTTATTCTATTCTAATTTGTTAAACATTTAATATGTAAACTGTACATCTAGTGCTCCTTCCGATTTAGTAAATGGTACTGTACATCACTGCGACCCGTGACTCACCCAACATAAGGCATCAGCTGAAAATCAGCGCTGCAGCCTCGGCTGTAGCATATGCTGAGCTAACCACCTATTTATCGCCACACCTGTTTGTATGTTTCGGTATATAGAATAGGCTTACATTTAAATTTATTCCTTGCATATTTTTATATTTTTGTAACCATTGTAATTGTTGCGATAAATAAAGTATTTTCTTTCTTTCTTTTAAATAAAATTAACTTAAAATAAAAACAGAGAATGTATTAATAAATGAGAATAGTTGCTAAACAACTTTAAATCGTTATAGATCCTAAATGGTCACTCTGAATGAAGAATGACAAGAGAAACCTTAATATTATTTTCAAATGCCTATTCGATGATACCCCACTCAATATAGTTCGTCGACATTAATTTTTTTAATTTACACAATATGGCGTTTGCTTGTCGGGTTAACGAAGTTTGATTAATCAATCAATCAAAATATTTGTTTCCATGGGTTATCTTGTAACAACTTGGATATTGTCAGCACTAAAATAATATAAAACAAAAATATAAACAAACATAAGTTAGGTAATCATGGTTGAACCGTAACAATCCAGATTTATGTGTGTTATAATAGCATTATTGTCATAAGCTAGGTAATTATAATAATAAGGTAACTTAATAACTACTTAATATGAGATCGTGGCTGTAAATTGGCCGTGTCAACTAAATATAAATTCGTGGCTGTAAAAGGGCCGAGTCAGCTTGTCATATCTTCAGTGACACTCGCGTGATGGAGACGAATCCATTGACGTGATAATCATCAAAATCAGCTAACGCGTTTGGTGTGCTTACATACATATATACATACATACATAAACAGTCGGGTAAAAATAATGACTCATGCCCTTTTAACATGGAACGATTTTGTGTATCCACAAATCGCACTCCAAGATCAAAACTGATTCGAATAAAAAATCGCGGTTTTTAAGATAACCTTATTAATGGATCACTGATTTGAACACCTAAACGTCTAGCAAACTGTATTCCCTTTGTTCCGAGAAACGATAATGGTAACCTAAGCACGCCTAAAGCCGTTCCGCGACGTGCATAAACTGTATTGCCAAAGCTCAGACTGCTCACGATATATTACTATAGATTTAAAAAAACTATTGTGATAGGAATGAAAAATGTAATTTAGTCCATTCCGAATTGATATCACGCTCTGAGCATTCAAATCATAACGACTGTGTTCCAAATTCATTCTAAGCGTTTTGAGCATGATTCGGAACGAGGAGTTCAATAATCTTGAAAGATTATTTAGTTCTATATGTATATTAGTATACCAATAGAAAAACCAAGGTACTAGTGTTTAAAAGAAGAAGGATGACAACCGTGACGATAAAGATTGACGATGAAACTCTAGAACAAGTAAATGAAATTATATATCTGGGCAGTGTTTTCACTGCGGATGGGAAGTATGATAGGGATGTTGAAAGAAGAGTGAATGCGGGAAATAGTGTTAACGGTACCCTGGGATCCCTGATCGCCAGTAGGAATGTCAGTGACAAAGCTCGACTCGCCATACACAAGGCAATGCTAGTACCAACACTAATGTATGGAAGCGAAACGTGGATATGTCAGAATGCGCATGAGAGTAGAGTTAATGCAGTAGAGATGAGGTCGTTGCGTCGGATATGCGGCGTCACCTTATACGTAATGACGAAATACACAAAAGGGTAGGTATTAAATAAAGCATAGTGACAAAAATAAGGAAAGGCATGCTCCGATGGTTCGGACATGTTGAAAGGATGAGTGATAAGAGATTGACGAAGGCAGACCAAGACATACCTATCACGATCAAATAAATAAAACAATAGCTGAACGTGCATTTAAAAGCCATCGAAACAAACGGGCATGTATGAGAAGGTTGATGAATGTCGAAGAAGCGAAAGAGGTATGTCGTGATCGTGACAAGTGGCGCTCAATTGTCTCTGCCTACCCCGCAAGGGATTTGGCGTGATGATATGTATGTATGTATGTTTTTAAGATTCTGCCTATTTTTTTTAATAGGTATATGTTTAATATTTAAGTGTAAACTTTGCTGGATTGTGTAACTTTTAAAATTGTTATAAATATGTTTAAGATCTGTATGATTCCTGAATAAATAAAATAAAGTAAAAATATGTACTGTCAATTATTATTTTAAGGATAAAATATCGAAAATGACAATATCAAAGGATCTAAACTTTTGAATGCATTTTAATACTGACAAATAAAAAGATGTCTGTTGTGTAACCATTTTTTGTAGAAATATAATATTGTTTATATTAAGCGGTATATATCCGCTATATTTACCTATTCTTGATCTCGGTCTTCTTGTGGTTGCCACTGCGATCCAATTGTGTTATTTCCTTGATAATATTTATGTAATTTTATCTTATAAAAAATGAGCAAATCTGGATCAATTCTGTACATTTTCTTCGTATGATAAAGTTCGACAGGATTATATGTTTACATTTTGTGCCAGGGCCCGATGAATGTCTGTATAAGTACCTAATCATATTATATGTATTATTTTTCTTACAGGTTATCCACAGCTTGCTTCAATCCTGCGTTTACCAAGTATAAGAGAATACAGTCCAATATAATAATTCAATATCAATATTTTTATACTAACCTGACATATCGCACACCTAGATAAACAGCACTAACTCAAAAAAGCACTTTTTTTTTTCAGAAAAGACGAAAGTATTTGCAGATGTTTTCTGTATAGATCATGTTTTTTATCTCCAATTTGTTTACGGCAGGCACACTACGCTTATAATACTGATTGCTGAGTAGCGGAAATTATTATTAAATCTCTTTTATTGGTCGATAGGTAGTGAGATATGGAATTCGATGGTGTGCATAACTAAAAAATGATATTTTTTGAGTTCTGCCTTTAGATCTAGGTGTGCGATATGACCTTGCACGCACCCAAGGACGTAGCCGGAATTTTATTTAGGGAAGGGGGGGGGGCAGACAAAGACAATCTTAGATTATATTGTTTTGATCGTTGCATTGGATGTAATTAAAGAAATATAAAATTCAGAAATGGACAATTAATCTACGACCTCGCTACGCCCATGCACACACCTGATGGTAAGGGGGCGCGTAAGGTGTATGAACTTAAGCAACTAGAATAAGACACTTATGACTGACAGTCCCTAACACTATGCAGGCTTGACTAGATGCTTTTTTACACTTCGTTCGTTGAATAACTCCAGGTTGTAGGAAAGTGGAAACACAGAGGATGGGACTGCATTCCACGTATTTATCGTGCGACAGATGTGTGCCTCGACGCTTTATAGAAATCTTCTATTATATTTGCATGAATAATAAAAATCATTTAAAATTATAATGTTGTTTTATTTTTACTTGACAAATCGTAAGTGTCAAAATATAAACAATGGTGAAGTAGCTTATAGTATGACACTGCCTCTTTACAGCAGCTATTATCTTAACTGACATTTACATTTATATTTTTATTTTTATAATTGTGTCTGTCTTAGCTTATAGTATGACAATGCCTATATACAGCAGCTATTATCTTAACTGACATTGACATTTATATTCTTATAATTGTGTCGGTCTTAGCTTATAGTATGACAATGCCTATATACAGCAGCTATTATCTTAACTGACATTGACATTTATATTCTTATAATTGTGTCTGTCTTAGCTTATAGTGTGACAATGCCTATCTACAGCAGCTATAATGTTAAGCGTTATTCTGTATTTATAATCTTGTTATTTTATTGTTTCTCTTTTCAAATGATGGTTATCATGTACTGCTCCAGATTCACCAATATGTACTATAAAATTATATCGTTTTATATCAATATTGTAAAAATTGACGTGTAAAAGTGCAGAATACATATCTTTTTGTCCTATGCCTACTTGCAAAAATAAACGAATTGAATTGAATTGAATAAAATATTTATAATAAAAAGGTAAAGAAATACAAAAGGTTAGGTCTTGCCACATACTCCGCCACCAGTGGAAACTTCGACATATCTTAAAGGAGCTCTTATTTGACGTCCATATCTTGAAGTGGTGGGTAAGTGTGACGATGATGATGGCAGTGGTGTTGATGGTGGTAATGGTGATGTTGGTAATGTCGTCACCTATAAATAATTTAGTTGATTTTTGATCGATGATATTCGAATAGGTACCTATATGAATATTTGAAATTTAACGAAAAATTACAATAAAACAAAAAACATTTAATTTGATAATTAATGTTTATTTAATAATATAAAATAGATACTTACAATACGATAAGCTAGAAACGTTGAGTATAAAATCTTATTAATAAAAAGATATAATAGATAAATTCATATTTGTAATTAATTTAATAACTCCGGTTAAGGTGGAACGTCGTCTTGCGTAAATTCTAATGTAAAATACAAAACTTAATTTAACTAAAATACTTACCTAATAAAACATCTATTTATAAAAAAAAAATGGGTTTTATCACGCATTTTTATTTGTAGATGTACAATTGGTACCTTGTTTACACATCTATGACGTAACTTTTTTTTAACAAAAAAATAATTTTATTCTAACGTTATTTTTTATCCTATGTTCGACTTGGCATTTGTCTATGGTTTCATACAAAATTCGGTAAAAAAAGCAGGCTTTGCTTTATATGCTTTCAAGTCGAACATAGCATTAAGTAAGCGACACTTTAAGGAAACAAAGGATCAAATAATAGAACAGTAGAGACATGGTGATATAACTTATCTAAAAATAAAATAAAATTTATAAAAGTATCGTAAAAAATCCATTCAAATAACAGTTATATTAGCCCCGTGTTCAGGTACTGCTCAAAGCGCGCTTTAAAGCGAATGGAAATACTACTAAAACAACTGTCAAAGCAAATAAAAAAAAAACAAGCTTTGAGCAGCTAGTCGAACACACAATGGGTACCATCTATCGTCATAAAAACGCATTGATACACCCTATTTAACAGATTTTAAGTTGCACAGATAAATTTAGGCAGTAAAATACTTAGGTATTTCAATACAAATATGTTTGGTAAAAAGTAGGTACTACGTAAAGTATAATCCATTTTTTTTATAAGCAACATTACAATATATTTTTTTAAAGAAGTTTTTAATTAATTAATCGTTCTATAACTAAATTTCATTTTTTTTTAAGATTTTTTTAAATAATTCATCGTTTTATATCCTTCATTTGTTTCGCTTAAATACAGAAAATTTAACGAATGGCATTCAGAAACCGGCACTTAGAATATATATTTTTTAGTTTACATTTTAAAAGTATTTCGTCAAATAGCAATTGCTTTAAATTATATTTTTAAGCTCAACGCAAATACATTTAATACCTACATTATATATTACAAAATTGTCATATAAGCTTTTCGTCCTAGATTAATAATAAAGAATTACATACCTAACACTGTGTTTTATTTAAATAAGGATTTTCTAATGATCAGATAAAACATATTCTAGCTGTATATGGATAACAAATATTTTTCACAAGTTAATAATACCTTAAGAATTACTATATCTATGTATTTTGCATCACTTCCGCTCGCACAATCTAATATTTAAAAAGACGACGATATTTTAATTTTTTCTAAGTAATTAAATTACCCAAATTTAGAACATAAAATATTTTTACTTTCATATACCTGCCTAATTTTAGACAAATCGCAAAAATATTTAAAACGATTTCACTGAAAGAAATCTAAAATTCTAAATACATTTATTGTCATAAATTGTTTGTACATTTTTAATCAAAAGAGTTCTCACAATTTAGTACCCGGGGACAGCGCGTACAATATTAATTGTGCTATTTGATAATTTGGTATCTATATCATTTTATCATCATTACAGCCCCTAGAACTCCACTAGAGATAGGCCTTCCAGAACATATATCTAGAGAATTTGGCCTACACTCGCCACGATATCATCTGCATTTCTCAAAAGTAAACTAACACATGTATTCTTAGGCCGCGTTCGTTTTAAGAAATGTTAGCATGAAAATACCACTTTTTTAGCAGTGAAACTAACATTTGATGCTAATTTCGTATGTCAGTACGGTGTTGAAAGGAGGGTTGTTGAAGTTACTTTTTGACAGATGTCATTTAACCATTGATGTATTTAACATAGGAAAAGGTTTGTTTACATTGTTATACTTTATAGTTTATATTATGTTTGTTTAAAATGAATTTTAAACTATTTTATGTAATAAATTCAAAGACAATAATACATTGTCAATTGATTTGTTATTATTTGTAACTTGTCATACTTGTCAAAAAGTAGCCTCACCGCTCGTTTTTTTAAGAAATGTTAGCATTGTTAAAATAGTGGTATATCCTAACAAAAACGACATTTCGTGCTAGTTTATGAAGTTGCTACAAGATGTTGGAAATGCTATAAAACGAACGCGGCCTAAGACGATTTCTCAACGCCTCAGCCACTTAACATTTCCTTCCAGCTGTCAAACGAAAATTAACTTTCTCCAATAGTTACGATTTGAGTTGAAAATTTATCCAAACCGACAGTTTTATTTTGAAGGTAAGTCGTAAGCTGTTACATTAGACAAGATTTTTAATTTTAATCGTGTCAATGGGGTGTTTTAGGCAAAGCTTTTTGTAGATGTCGCTAGCGGCAATGGTACCTTATTTTACATTTTTAAATGTTTTCGTAGTTTTACATGTTTATAACAGAAAAATGTATTTTAAATTATCGTTAGCTACCTTAAAAGACGAATTAAAAAGCGCACACCCCGTCTTTAAAAAGAAAAAAACTTTAATTAATAGAACGGCATTTTTAAGATCAATATATCTTTGATTTCGCTTAGAAATCTCGATTTGTACACCTAAAAGCTGCTCACTTCGGCATGATTTTCAGAAAATAATAAATTTTGTAATGAAAATACAAGTTTTGTATGCAACTGACAGTTATATTAGGTACCATCTATCATGCGCCATCTATAGTGATAAAAAGTTAGTGATACACCCCATTACAGAGACTAAATTTTCGTTTGACAGCTGGAAAGAAATGCGAGTTGAGAAAATGTTTTAGAAAAATCTTTTAAAATATTGGATTGTGCGAGCGAGAGGGATATACTCTCTTAAACGTTGCTTAGAACACATTAGCTCGATATTTTATTATTAGAATCCGGCTCTTACATTGATTCCATGGTGTAGGTAAACTGAAGATCATTATAAACACCTCCTGTCTATCTCTCACTAGATACGATTATAAATAAATCTAATAATAACACTTGCCTTTGAATGTTTATTAAAAATCTACAATTTCCCAGTTCAGTTATCTTTGGCAAGTTGCTTATGAGATTAAAAGACTAATTTCACAATGCTATCGAAAATCATATCGAATATTTTTACGCAATCGCAAATCTATATATAATCTAATTAAGAGACAGTAGCATGAGTAAAGTATGTATATTTTTTTATTTGTATTTAGTATTATTATTATATTTTATAGTTATTTACGTTTTATATTTTATTTTTAGTATAATTTTTATTATCTTCTATATTTCTGTTCCAATCTTTGCACCTGTCCACATACAATGTTAATAATGTCCCTAAGGTTGACCGAGCAAATATAAATAATAAACAGTGTTTGGAACTGGAAAAAAATGTATTTTTTTATTTTATTATTGAGTAGGTACAGAAATATACGAATTCCAAAATCCACTCATCATCATCAGTCTCTCCACAGCTGGATGAAGGCCTCCCCCAAGCTCGCCACTGCACGCGGTTTTTTGCAACTCTCATCCAACCCCTGCCAGTAGATCATGTGTCCATCTGGCACAGGGTCTTCCTACTCTGCGCTATCCCTAAAATCCATTATCCTACAGAAATATCATAATTACAACCACTTTTGCAGCAGTCCTATGTCTGTACTCCTGAAGATAAGTCTTCTAAAACATATTTCGGGAGCGATTAGCGAGAATCTGGTTTGACTTTTTTTTTTTTTTTTACATTATTCCATTTTATTCGAAGTTAATAAAATTAAAAGTACATTAAATATAAATTAAAAACTACCTAAATAATAAAATTAAAAATAAACTAACCTATAAATAAAAAATGTCCTCCAGAGACGTCCCATCCGAGATAGTCCCAAGGAGACTGGCAACATTTCCCCTCTGTATAGCGAGGCTAATACGTTGGCAAAAATAATTGCCAGCCTTCCTCTCTCCAGACCTTTCTGTCAGCCGCCTTGACAACTCCTTGGCCAAGCGCCTCGCTGACGGTCCCCATGGGCCCATCGTCTCGACCCCAAACGGCACAAATTCGTAACCGATACCAAGGTTGGCGTATTTGCGCAATTTGAGGTTCTCCGCAGAAAACGCCGCTTTCCCCGCGCCTGACGAGGTCGCCTGGATGTGAGATGGAGCTAATGTGTCTACACACGTCGCATCCCACACCAGAGATTTGCCAAGTTTCCACGGCCCAACAGTCATTCCGTCGGGTCTCTTGCCATCGCTCCGCACAATCCCAGATGGTTCTAAGATTGCGGGTACACCAGCAGTGACAAGAGCCCTTCGGATGATGTCGTTGAGAGCCGCGTGACGAGGAATGCGGCCAGCACTTCTAGCACAAGAAAGCCCGTGGTGTCCGAGATGATCGACTGGTTCTCCGCATCGACACTGGTGCGGGTGGACAGTCCGGGCTCCGAGACGAAGGCACACCGCCATGGTCAGTGTATTTCGGTCAAGGAGTGTTTGACTTTTTGTTAATCTCTTAACGTTTTCACAAGTTGGTATTAGTTCAACCGGAACAAACGTCTTAACGTGTACCCAATATGGGCCTTTAGGAAATTTATGGAGAATTTGACCTAACCTCGCCACGCTGGCGCTGGCCAGACGGGTTGACGACGGTCTGATATCAATTTTTAATGACAATTTATTAAGGGACAAATTAGTATTAGTAGAACCGGAAGCGACGGCTTAACGTGCTCTTCGAGGTGTTCTATAATCCTACAAAAATATGCAAATATTTAGGATCTGATGGCCCTTGCTACTGCCTCTTAATGGTTCCAGCGGTTTATGCTTAAATACTTTTTATTTTGCTGGTTACAAAATCATAAAAACTTAAAAAAACAGCAAAATAAAGGAGTAACTGTTTTTTTTTTCTTAAAACTACTTATTATAATTATATTTTTAATTAAAAACGCGGAATCGGAATACCAAATTCCATTAAGAGGGTTTAACGATTTGAATCACTCTCGTTCTTACCATACGTTAAATTATTCAAGTCTGAGTGTACTTTTGAAAAATGTAGTAGTCTATAAACTTCCTAGAAAATAAAATTACGGGCATTTTAAAAATATTTTACTTTTTTTTTTGTTCTCTTCTCCCGATGGATGATGAATGAGGTGATAATAGGGAAGGCAAAGGGTCTAGCCCATACAGCCAAGTCTGACGCAATATATCTTTCTTTTTATGAGTTAATGAGGTCATCATCAAATTCCAGATGCTGCAGAATTTGATGCTTTTCTTGGAGTCACTCGCGGCATTATAGCCCAAACACGTCGGGTAAAATATGGGAGTCCAAACCGCAAAAAATAAACTTCAATTTGTGCCCCATATTCAACGTCCAATTTATCGTTTTCTATAACTATTCGCATTGTAGCACATTATTAAACAAAACAACACCACTTTTGACCAACAATATTCACAGTAAATTAATTTACAAAACAAAAACTTGCACTTGACATGTCCACGCAAAATGGCGCGAAGAACTCTCTAAAAATATTTTACTTTTAGTACCCAATTTTAAACAGAAAAATTATAACTAATTTACTCTACTGCCTGTAATTGTCAAAAGAACAAATACTTTTTTAGGCTTCAGGCGTCATTGGTAGAACCCGTTTTTGAAATAAAAAAAGGTATATTTTTTAAAGCAAAAATCATTGTCCGAAAAACAAAACATTATTAATTGATCTCGCTCACAGCCAAAAGACGAAATAGAAAAAGAAACAATTATGTAAGTCATCGTTCGCGCGAACGTCCGCGTCGATCTCTCTCTATCTACTTGTTTAGGGTCGATATGAGTGGCGATATTTTTAGGAAAATTTCTCTGCGCCGTAACTTAAGATTTTATTACTGAGCAATTAAAATAAAAAATACGTAAATCTTTAATTTTATTCTAGATTATAATATTAAAATTTATGCTCTTTAAAAAATCATACAGTAATTTACCAAAACAAAACTATATTCATAAAACTGTTTTTTTAAACTGGAAACAAAACAACTTTTCAGTCAGATATTTTGATTTTATATATTTTATCTATAATTAAATATTCTACATTCTACAACATTCGATATAGTATACTGTTAGCGACGCAATATAATTTAAATCTCCCGCGAAACCGTCGCATCTCCTAGTTTCCGCTCCCGAATTCCCGACGAGATAATCAGAGCCATCTAGGATTAAAGCCGAATATAATTTGGAGAAAACAACATCTAGCGCTAGCGCTATCTAGTTACGGACGACACTCGACAGTACTTTTTCCAGTAAAGAGAGAGATTATAACAGTAATGAATATATATATATATATTAATTACTGTTAAATTAATATATATTATGATTATTATATATATATATATAATATTTTTAAAAGTCAATTTTCATGATTTTTTGTTTTAATATACCCGACCGACCATCTTCTCGAGACAGGTATGAGCTGCCCCCTCCTAGCTGAAATCCTGGGTACGCCCTTGATTATAATCTTTGTATCATTTATTTAGGTAATTAGGTAGGTATTAGTTTTATTAATTATAATTATAATTTAATTTAATAGATTTAACTGTTAGGTAGGTAAATTATTTGTTCATATGCTTAATGTATAATATCTATTGCAAGCCTAGTTTTAAATTTATACTTAATGGTAATTATGAGCAGGCCGTCTTCTCCTTTGATTAAAATCACATTTACTCTGTTAATTATGTATGCATGTACTCAGAAATTGAGATATTGTTGATTTTGTTGAAGAACTTATAAAATGTCCGTAATTTTAATCCCTACGAGACTATATTTCTTAAAAGTACACTCAGACTTAAAACATATTGGATTGTGCGAGCGAGAGAGATGCAAATGCGTTAGACCCTCTAAAACAGTTCTAAGGCGATTTTTATAAGCATTTTTATTTATAATGTATGGACTTACTATATTTTTATATATATACATTTATCATTACATCTCCCGTAGTCTCACCCCGTTCTCCTCAGTGGTGACTCTCGTGTCTTCGGTGTAGGGTGCAGAGCTGGAGCGGGTCGCCCAACGACCGGTGCCGCTGTGTTCTGTACTAGACTTTACCCCACGACCGCCACGAATTCTGGAATAAAGTGAATAGGAATAGAAATAAGATGTTACCTCAACGGCTCCTCCACACAACCATTCCTTTCAGCTGTCAAACGAGTTACCTCAAGGGATCCTCGAACCTGTATTGAATCTTCTCGAGCACTTCCACAAGTCTGTCTCTTTCAAATTATCTATATTCCTAATATTCATATGTCACAAAGCAATTACTAATGATTTTGGAACTGAATCTGATTTGAATGAGCTTGACAATTGTGTTTTAATCAAAAAAGTTTTTAAGCCGAAAATAACATTAACACGACGCGATGAACCTTGAGTTTGACAGTTCTGGTCCTCGAGCAAAGTGACGTGCCGAGGCTTCCCTGCATTTGACAGCTGGAAGGAAATAATTGAGTGGAAGAACCGTTGAGGGAACGAATACGGGTGTAAGATACGTAGAAGAGCGACCTTGACCGATCTAGTTCTGAGACGAGCTCAGCACACTTGATAAAATGTTACCTTTTAAGGAGATTTATAAACTGTTTGTTTAGGGATTTTTTAGTTCAGGAAATGCTCTAACTGGCCGTCCATTAATATTGTTTTTTTTTTTTTTTTGCATTTTTAACCCCTTTACCCGCCCTTTTGGTGGTATCAACAACAGTGGTGAGTAAGACTAACCCACCCCACCCCAATCACGTGTATTTTTAGTACCTACAAATAATCTTTATTTTTTTCGAATATTATTTTTAAATACAGTTCTAAAGTATAATCAAAAAAATTAAGGACCACGATAAAAATATTGCTTTTTTGCAGGTTGGTTTTTACTGGCATAAAATTAATATTGAAAGAATGGTATAATAATGCGAAAAACATATGTATATTGTACTAGTACATGAACATATGTACATTGTCCTCGGACCACGGATTAGCAAGACTTTTTTCAACACTAACAACTGGATAAGCATTTTGCAAGTCAGTTGTTGGCACTGTGCTTTCAAGCCCCTCGGCGTAATCATTCAATCACATCACGACGAGTCAAGGTCGGTTTAAAAATCGCGCGTTTCAAGAAAAATATATATTTGTGATATTTTACTACACCCCTCTTGTGATATTTCGTGAGTTTTGCTGAGCCTCACGTGATTAATAGACGGCCCCTTATTGAAAATTAGTGAGTTTTTCTTTAATGACAAAGTAAACTTATCAAATAAAAGTAGGTGTTCTATGAACAACATTTTCACACAATAATAATCATAATTTCTCGAACTGTTATCAGAAGATTACGTGGCTTCAATTTACTATCTTTCTAGTAATAAAACAACACGCTTTTGTTCTTTTTTTAAAATTAAGTATATCTCCACTGTTGGAGATGGACGTTCCAGAACATATATCTGGAGAATTTGGCCTACACTCGCCATACTGGATAGACGTGTTAGCAAGGGTATCTCCACAATTCGGTATTAGTGGAACCGGGATCGACGGCTTAATATGCTCTCCGAGGTACCGGAACGGTGATGACAAATGAAAAAGAAAAGTGTATTTCTCATTGGTACAGGTTACAGGGTTCAAACCGAACTTTTTAGGATATTACGAAAACTATTTTTTTAAATATTTCATGTTTTTAATTTTATTAATAATGCAATTTTCAATTATATTTACTCCCTATAAATGTTTGCAACTAAATGATAACGGTTTTAAAGTTTTAATACTGACAAATATGTAACTATTTTACGAAGAAAAAAATTATTTTGTAGTTAACAGGGTTATATCAGTCATATTTACCTATGATCTTGTATATTCCGTGCCCAGCACTGAATAGGCATGTATTAACGGCAGCTGAGATCCTGCTGGGGAAAACGGAGGAATTTCCCCAACATTAACCAGGTCGTCAAAACCAGTATCTGTATCTTGTCTATAGCTAATTGATATACCAACCTCTTAAGAAGCAGATTACGGACTTTGTTCTTCCAGACAAAGATGAAAAATATGAAGATTCCAAGCGCCAAATTGGAAATATCTGTGATAATCCAGTACCAATAGGTGCCTCCCACGGCAAAACTAATGATTTCCACCGTCCAATTCACGCCCATCACTACAAATAACTTCAAATATAACCCATATCTGAAAAATTAAAGACGTCATAAATACACACGCTAATGAAAACATCATAAGGGAATATCAAAGGAATATAAAAATCTCAATGGACGTGTTGTTATTGAAAGAATCCATTCAAAAATAAAAATCTTTTTAGATCAGAAATTACATCAGATTTAAAAATAATTGAATATATTAAACTAGGCGTGGTGGTGGCTTCGGTTGTAAGAACCGAGCCACCACCGCGCCATCGATGTAGGTATATACGAATTTGAAGGCCAATTCTCAAGCAATGATAATGTCACATGTGATATTTATTGGAAATTCTGTCACAATGCATACAAAACGACTAATTTCACTCGAAAAAAATTTTATTATTAAGCGCTCTCGACGCTTGCTATCTCGCGACTGTTGGTGCAGCTACATGACTTCGATTGGTTTTGCGGGAACGTTTTATATAAGTGAGGGCTTATCTACATATGTATACACATCGATGGTGCAAGAGTATTTTTAAAATTAGTTGAGTTAAAAAAAGTAAAGTAAAGTATCATCACGACCGTTTCCCTTTCGGGGTGGTCAGAAACCACGCTTATAAATAAGCAAGTTCATATTTAGCCAACTTTACTATAAGCCAATCATGACAAGTGGCAAGCTCGTCGATGTAATAAATAAATATTAATTAAATGTATTTATTTGCATTAATAAATATTTTTGTG
Source organism: Tinea semifulvella (assembly GCA_910589645.1). Classification (NCBI taxonomy): domain Eukaryota; kingdom Metazoa; phylum Arthropoda; class Insecta; order Lepidoptera; family Tineidae; genus Tinea; species Tinea semifulvella. The sequence continues at coordinate 5,763,706 of OU342596.1, forward strand.
TCCGACGAGGAATCGAACCCGGTATAAATATCTATAATTTGGAAAAGTTTACCAGTTTGTAAAATTTAATAGCTGCACGACGTGACAAATGTATGTAAGAAAAGTGTATTTAAAAACAAACAGTACCTATTCATTCATTAAACAAACAGATGATACTTCATTGTTGAAACGAACATTAATCTTTGTACAAAATTTATAAACTAACTAGCATGTGTAGCGTAAATAGGATGTAAAAATTTTTGTAGCTAATTTGTAACAATAATATATCAATCATCTTCTATTGAGACGTTCGCGTCGTGTCGTATACTGCATTCATTCAACCCTGAGACAAAATGTAAACAAACCACTATAAAGGTTTTTAAAGTGTCTTTAAATTATTTATATACATACATATCTTCACGCCAAATCCCTTGCGGGGTAGGCAGAGACAATTGAGCGTCACTTGTCACGGTCGCGACATACCTCTTTCGCTTCTTCGACATTCATCAACCTCTTCATACATTCATCTTGTTTCGATGGCTTTTCAACGCACCTTCAGCTATTGTTTTATTAATTTGGTTGTTTTATGTGAGTCTAGGTCTGCCAGGGCCTCTTTTACCCACAACTTTCGCATTATATATCTGGTTCGTCAATCTTTCTTCATTCATCCTTTCAACATGCCCGAACCATCGTAGCATGCCTTTCCTTATTTTTGTCCCTATGCTTTCTTTCATACCTACCCTTTTTCGTATTTCGTCATTACTTATACGGTCTGTCAAAGTGACGCCGCATATCCGACGCAACGATCTCATTTCTACTGCATTAACTCTACTATCATGTGTATTCTGACATATCCACGTCTCGCTTCCATACATAAATGTTGGTACCAGCATGGCATTATGTATGGCGAGTCGAGCTTTGTCACTGACATTCCGACTGGCGCCGCGTTCACTCTTCTTTCAACATCCCTATCATACTTCCCATCCGCAGTGAAAACACTCCCCAGATATATAATTTCATTTACTTGTTCTAGAGTTTCATCATCAATCTTTATCGTCACCTTGGTTTATCTCGCATTCAAAAAAAATATTTAACTAATTTATTATTATCATCACAGCTACTAGAACACAGAATCTTGTTTCAAGCGGTGTTATTTTTATATAAATATCACCATACACATCACATATCACATAAATATTATGTTTTGTGTGTGTGAGTATTGTATTGTGTATCTATCAGCGCGAGAGTTATATTTTTAATTACCTTTGTTTATCCTTTTTCATCAAGTCGCTCCTGGCTGATTCACTGCTCTTGAGAATAGCAGTTTCTTGTCGTATGGACCGGATGCGATGAGCTGTCACAGCAAACAGCGCAGTGTTGCTGACCACCAAAATCAACACCGGCGTATAAAAATACACCAACTCACTGTGCCAATCTAAAAATATTTTATTTATAGAAAGAAAGAACGAAATATATTTATTTGTCGCCAAACCATACACATAGCATAATACAAATTTATTTTTATTATTATATAAATTTATTATTATCATAATAAATATACAGCAAATAGTTACTAATTAATAGTAATTACTAATTTAATAATACTAATTTAAATGATCGCGTTGCACCATCTTTACTTCATACTCCACTTGCACAGACATGTCTTGTTAATTTTTTTTGTTTTGTAATTTAATTTACTGTAGTAATGTGGTACCTACAGTGTGAATAGTTATGAAAAACTTATCGTTTTTTGACTCAATATATTGGGCAGAAGTTGCAGATTATTGCTTGCGCTACTACCGCGCTGTGAACTTCTGTACCCCGACGTGTTTGAGCGATATTGACCCGAATTACACCATGAAAATCATCAAATTCTACAACACTTGGAATTTAATGTTCCCCAACTCGATTATGGACTCTGTCATAAATAAATTACGTGTTTAGGACGAAAGGATTCTGTGCAATGCCTTTAAAAAAAGTAAAAAAATAAACTAGGAGTTCTTCGCGCCATTTTCAGTTGACATGTCAAGTGCAAATTTTTGTTTTGTAAATTAATTTACTGTGGATATTATTGGTCAAAAGTGGTGTTGTTTGGTTTAATAATGTTCTACAATGTGAATAGTTATGGAAAACGATAAATTGTACTTCGAATATGGGGCTCAAGTTGCAGTTTATTTTTTGTAGTTTTCCCGCGCTGTGAACTTCCATATTTTACTCGACGTGTTTGAGCTATAATGCCGCGAGTGACTCCAAGAAAAGCATCAAATCTGCAGCATCTGGAATTTGAATCTGTGCAATGCCTTTAAAGAAACTAAAAAAAACATTATTTTATGATTTGTTTATTATTTTCCCTTCTTTAACACAAGAAATTATTCTAATTTTATTATAACTAACAAGGCACAGTCAAAAGATGTGTGTGTGTGTGTGTGATGCTCCTTTAGCCTGTGTTTCCTATTCTTATAACATAAACTATGAAAAAGCATCTATCAGATAAACCAACATAGTGGTTAATAAAAGTTCTAAATGGGCGCCGTACACAATTTCGTGCACAGTATAAAACATAAGAAAGGTTCTTACTCTCAAACCAGCACCTCCTGACTCCAATTCCAGGGAGCAGCATGGAGCTGTCTCCGAAGAGCTGCATGAGCACCGTGATGGTGGTGAGGATAAGAGGCACCCCCCACGCGTAAGCTGCATACATTAGGAACCGACGACGGTCCCGCTTCTTGCTACGGCCACTACCGCTGTAGCCTCTGTTGGATTTCAGATCATTTAGAGAATAATAATCATTACAGTCCCTAGAACATATACGTCCGTATTTTTCTTATCCTCATCGGCTCCTTCACTCAATTATTACTACCAGCAGCCCTATTCTGATACTTAGCTGCAAACGTTATTAGTGGATTTCGTAACGACAGAGCTTGCGTCATAATTAGAAAATATTATTAAATTCTCAACTCTATAAGCGCTCGACCTTGACAGCGGCCGTGCAAATATCAACTTTAATAGCGTGATATATATCATCATCGCATATATTGATTGAAGTTGATATTTGATATATATATATAACTTTGTGGCATTTGGGGTTGAAACAATGGGGGTATATTCTCTTGATACCAAATTCATAAAAGAGCTGGGTAAACGAATTTTTCAAGAGTGTGGCGATCCCAAATGCCATAACTACCTAAAACAGAATATGTCGATTATAATTCATCGAGGAAATGCGGCGAGTGTTTTAGGTAGGTGGTAAGCTCTTAGTTTATTTTGTAGAATATTTTAATTTTATAGGTATTTTTAGTCTTAGTTTTATTTATAATTTGTTTTTTAATCAATTTTATTTTAATATTATTGTATCTAAGTACTTCGAATAAATAAAATATATACTTATATATATAGTTAACCGATTACATTATGTAACGTTTGCGTTTAAATAACAGAATAGGGCTGCAGCAGCTATTTCTTAAGCGCAAACTTTAGTTTGTCAAAATTGTGGGTTCCGTTATTTACTGTCACTTTTGGCCCGAGTTTTGACGATCGTAGCCGAGCTGACGTCACAATAACGATTTACACTATTTTAAAATACACATGGGGTTGAAACTTTACCATCATTGGGAGGGAGAATGTGAAGCAAATATAGTCCGCGGCGCGTTCATAATAATGTTAACCACATTTATATTCATTAAAATAAGATTATAGATATATTAATCATACTTTTATAACACACGTTAATTGAACCCTGTCGTTTGTACCCTCCCACTTGTCGCTTTAAGCGCTTTTTTAACTTTAGTTCGCTTTGAAAGTTGTTTGATTTGACGTTTCTTTATGGTTTTCATACAAAAATTCGGTAAAAACATCAAGCTTTGCTTTATATGCTTTCAAGTCGAACATAGCAGATAATACCAATTTTAATAGCGTTTTACACTGACAATTTCCGTTATTTCAATACAAATCCATGCTTAAATCAAGTCACAATACGCAATACGCCTTCGGGAAAATACAGTGCAATATAATTTTATTTTGACTTCTTACCGTTGCGGTTGAGAAGATATGATAGTACTTCTTGGTTTCCATTGATAGCGTGAACAAAAATATAGGACACATCAAATTGGTCACTTAATAATAGGTAATGGTAACCTTAATAATAAATAAAACAAGCCTTCATTCCTAAACAATGATACCAACATTAACAAAATACTATTATAACATTGAGGTACGTGTAATAAACGGGCATTCAACATACACATTTATACAAGGTGGAAACGTTAAGAATGATTTTGCAACCCTCTTGTTCGCCTTAACCAATATTTTCAAATATTTTTCAAGTCTGTGTAAACTTTTAATAAATGTAGTAGAATAATAAAGTATCATCACGACCGTTTTCCTTTCGGGGTGGTCAGAAACCACGCTTATAAATAAATAATAAATAAAATAAGTTTATTTCGGAATAGGGGTTAGTAACAAAGTGTTTGCTTATTCTATATTAGTAAAAAAGAGAACATTTACTTTTTATATTTGCCTTGCCCTCCTGAGGCACTGGGCACATACATGTGAGTATGTACCCAGTGCCCCATGATAGGGCAATCTGGCTTCTCACTAACTGCCCTTAAGATGATGTTGCCGCTCCCTCGTACTCTGTGCATCAACGACGCAACTAGTTTCCGCAATACTGAGTAGAAATCACCTGTGTGCGCTACGCAAACATCGCTGATGCACTGCACCAACGAGGGAGCCCCATCATCATCCTGAAGGCGTTATTATATTGTACCTACTCGAAGAAAAAAAAAAAAGCGGATTCACATTTAGCCAACATTACTATAGGCCAATCATGACAGGTTGCAAGCTCGTCGATGTCTCCAGCGTACCAAACTCGAAAAATATCACAAATAAATTAAATGTATTTATTTACATTAATAAATATTTTTGTGTCCCGACCAGGAATCGAACCGAGTCTAAGTCCACGGACGTAACCGCTAGACCACGGAGGCAGCTAGCTAGTAGAATAATAAAATTACTGTTTATAGACATTTTTCAAACTCGTATATCCACACTACCTGAAAAGCTCCTTACAATGTTAGTACGTGTATATATGTACATATGTTTATGTATAGTATTATGTATGTATTGGTATTTAGTATATTATATAACGAAATATGTCATGCAAATAGTGTAAATGCAAACATGTCATTGGCTGCTAACTTCACACCGGTTATATTTACTATATTATTATTATATAATAGAATATAGTATATTAGAATTTCAAACATTTACTACGTATTGTTTACGTACTTCAGAATTTATCGAGTCAGATCACTCAACGTTTCCACCCTGTATATTTACATAGATATCTAACAAACGTTCCGTGCATACGTGTCATAATACCTTTAATGCATGCTATCAACCTAAATTAATTAAACTAAAGAGTTTGATGATTTTAAGTATTTTTGCTAAAATATACAAATACCGACTTAATTCTTTGATTAAAACAAAAGGAGAAGATACGACACGCGTAATATATGTTTACTACAAAATGCAGAACCGATGCAAATTTTATTGTATAAAAATTACCTCTTTTACATGCGCTCGCCATTATTCTTTCGGTATTGTTTAAATTTTTCCGCCGTATTTTATCGAAAAAAAACCGTATTTGTCGTGGTCTATCCTTCTTAGCAAGAGGATGCGTGGTAGGTCTCCGATGAGATGGACCGATCAGGTGAAGGTTGCAATGGATCATCCCCTACATGAGTGCACTAGAAAGCCGGGGTCCGACAGGAGTGGTGACGGCTTGTTAAGCGTGCCACTAGCACTCCAATGGCGACCACGACCACTCTGCCAAGAGTGTAGCGACTAAGAAGAAGAATCTTTCTAAGAGTGGTTATATATGCAATAACATTTATCTTTTTGACATTTGACACTAAATAATAAATTTACATATTAAAATTAAATTATCACTCATTTAATACAATAATTGTCGAGGAATTCCGACTGAGCCCGAGTTTTCCCGATGGAAATACATTATGCTCTTTATCTATATAGCGCGTAGAGTATCACGACGACCGTTTTTTTTTTTTTTTTTATATACTGAGCACGACATGTGACACCGCGCCCACCTGACGGTAAGCGGTACGCGAGGTCCAAGAATGGGAGCAACTGACGCCAGCCTCAGACGACCGACATCAGTCCCTACCACTATGCCGGCCTATAAAGATGCTCTTTCACACTTAGGACTCCAGGTTATAGGAGTGGGGAAACACACTGGCTGGGAGAGTGCGACAGATGTAAGGGCCTCCAAATTTGTATGTACGCGTAGGGATAGTGGCTACGGTATGTTGATGCATATTTTGGCCTGTGCGAGTAGTTTGTCCGTATCCCTAGCGTGGTGGTCAGAAATCACGCTTATAAAGAAACGGATTCACATTTCGCCAACTTTACTATAGGCCAATCATGACAAGTGGCAAGCTTGTCGATGTCTCCAGCGTACCAAACTCCAGAAATATCACAAATAAATGTATTTATTAACATTAATACATATTTTTGTGCCCCGACCAGGAATCGAACCCGGTACACCCGAGTCTAAATCCACGGACTTAACCGCTACACCACGGAGAGAGTTACATGTGTATAGTACATGTTTGTGGTAAATACTTTATTCCAAGTATATTTTAGCAAAAATCCTTAAAAATTATCTTGAAATAAAACTAAGCCTAAAATCGTCTGAGTGATTTAAAATTTGATGATAAAAGGAAATTGTGAGAATCATGCTCGCGGTTATAGAACATGAACCTGTAAAGTGGTGGACCTACAGCTTGTCGGCACAGCCCGGCAGGCACGGCATGGACGATCTGTAATTCGACACTCTTTGGTTCCTGCATCCATAATAAAAGTATAAATTATCCATTTAAAAACATATCCTGATAATAAAAAAGTTCTCCAAATAGGACTACCTGTTTCCTGTGGGTTCTTTTACAGTACAGATGTAGTGCATAATGGTTTTCCAACGTATTTTATCCGAAAATTCATATTTATCGTGCTCTCTCAATTAGCTTCAGTAGTAACATTTTTAATTTTGATATTTGACACTAAATAATAAAGTTGTTATATGTATTTGACCGCCTCCGTGGTCTAGTGGTAACAAACGTTGCCGTGAACTCGGGAGGTCGTGGGTTCGATTCCCACCGGGGGCAAGTTGTGCATTGTATAATTTGTCTCGGTCTGGGTGTTTATATGTATAATATGTATATATTTACAAAAACAAAAAAAGTTTAATATGTAGTTTATCAACCATCTAGTTTCCGTAACACAAGCCTCGTAGCTTACCACGGAAACTAGATGGCGCTGTGTGACCTGTCTGGAAATATTTATTATTATTATATACAGTGACAACAACTTTATTATTTAGTGTCAAATATATATATATATATATATAAGCTGTATGGGTAGCCCGGGCCTAGGGCGGCCAGTTTTAGGGGTGGCCAATCGTTCCAAAAAATATTATATAAATTATTATTAGAAGTAACGTACAAAGATTGAAAATAAAATAAAAATTAACCTAAAAGTATCATCAAGACCGTTTTCCTTTCGGGGTGGTCAGAAACCTTATAAATATATCTGCTTATAAATAAGCAGAAGCGGACATTTAGCCAACTTTACTATAGGCGTATCAAACTCGAGAAATATCACAAAATAAATTAAATATTAATTAAATGTATTTATTTGCATTAATAAATGTTTTTGTGTCCCGACCAGGAATCGAACCCGGCACCTCCGAGTCAAAATCCACAGACGTAACCGCTAGACCACGAAGGCAGTTTATTTATTATTATTCAGTTTATTTACACTCATGACTGACATCAGTCCCTAACACTGGGCATGACGGCAATTCGTGCCTGATACCGAAAGTTTATCGCCACGAACGGTGTATACTTCCCCGCCCCGGCAGAATGGGCAAATTACCACCATCAGTACGCCTACCACCTATTTGTTGTTCTCGTTGAAAGTGTGTGCCATTTGCAATAATATCAAATACTTTTAAGGAGAACTAATATTGTAAACTTGCCATGATGAGGTGATATTTATATAAAAACAACACCGTTTGAAAGAAGACTTAGGTACTATTAGTTTTTTTTTTTTTTTAATTTATTTTTCCTTATATCATAACATTTAAATATAACATTATTCTGCCAAACTATAAAATAGTTTATCGGCAGATAGCTCACTTTAGTTTATAAAAGATCAAATAAAATAAAACACAACTATAATAGATTCGGTTATTAACTGCTAAATAAAAAAAATATATAGCTTGTATCTTTCCAATCACACACTTTTTATTTACACAAATAATCTATCGATTTTGCAACTCAGTTGTTCGAGTAGTTCTTTCTTAATTTTGTTTTTATATGTCAATTTGGAAAGTTTTTTTATTCTTATTTCTTGAGATTTCTACTAATACGGTAAAATATTCACCTGAATGTTCTCCAAATATCGAAGCACATGACGTTGAGCCAGAAGAAGCTGGTTTGGAACGAGTAGTATACGATGAAGGCTGAAACAATTCATTTTAATAGTCTAAAGCAGCGGTTCTCAAACTTTATAGCGACGGAACCATCTTGGAAAGCTTAATATTTAATAGAGCTAAAAAAATTTTACAAAATATATAATAAAATTAATATTAATACTAAGGATAGGGATATAATAGATTGTCATTTAAAAAATTATAGACCAATCACACTTTATAAATAGGTCTAAACCACGTTAGTAAGTTGTATTTATGTATGTCTATGTATAATATTGTGTATATATTAGTATTTAGTATATTGATAATATATTACATAAATAAAACTATATAAGTACGTATATAATATATGTTAAGTCATTCTTTAATTGTATATTTTACCATTACTTTTATTGCACCTATATTTGTTCAAATTTGTCCCTAAGGTTTGGCTGTCAGAGAATGTCTACGGGCATTAAGTCCGCCTTTGTACTTTGTGCAATAAAGTTTTTAAATAAATAAATATAAGTCCCGTCCGCGTGGAATGGTGGCAAGAACGCTGGCTGCATTTCCCCGCTGAATTGCAATACTGATTCTTAGGGCGAAGAAAGAGCCAGCCCTCTTGTCACCGGAGGAGACGACAAGACGCGGTGTTATGTCTTTTAAAAAGTTTTTTGCACTTGGACTCCATGGGCACAGAGTTTCTACAGCAAACGGCATAAATATGTAATCTTTTAATAGACTTACATATTTGCGCCGCTTGCTGGACTCCGCATGCTTATATAAAGCTTGTTTATGTGTATTCTTTATTAGAATCGAAATGCAAATAGCCATATATTTTTTTATTTCTTTATATCAGGCGTGATAAAGTCAGTTTTTGACAGTGGTTTCGCAGCGTATAAAAAGTCCATTACCACAGACCTCCTCTGCCTTATTTGACTCATATTGACTTTTATCTTTTGTTAAATTAGTATTATGTTACCTGTATTGTTGTGCATGTATATTTTGTTGTAAATTGTATTTGTGTAAGGAATTATTTAATTGATATTATAAAATTGTAATTATGATTGAATTTAATTTGTGTAATTTATTTTCTAATTATTATAATTTGCATGTTGTGTGTGCTGCTTGGATTCCAGTCTAGTCCATGTATAAATTAAACGAACTTAAATTTGCAACTGACTGGAATCTGTTTGCACACCTAATAATAAATAAATAAATAAAATCCCATACGTCCCATATCTTTAAACAATAATAATAAAATATATCCGTTATCATATCCATTAAAGTTAAAAATGACGTTGAATGTACTTGTTTTATGTTGAAGGTCAGCCGCAGCCATTTTTAACTTTAATAGAGACTTCGTCGAAGGCACGGTGGTGGCTCGGTTGTAAGAACGATTTCCTTAATATCCTACAAAGGTCGTTTTAAACCCCCCCGGCATGTACGAGTACCAATGAGAAATACACTTTTCTTACGTACATTTGTCATAGATTTACAACACCACCTTTCCCGTGCCTCGGAGAGCACGTAAAGCCGTCGGCCCCGGTTTCTCAATTAGGAACTTGTTGAATCGTTAATAAATTGTCATTAAAAATTAACATCAGATCTTTGCTAACCCGTCGGGCCAGCGTGCAGAGTATAGGCCAAATTCTCCAGTTTTTTTTTTTTTTTTTAATACTAAGCACGACATGTGACACCGCGCCCACCTGATGGTAAGCGGTACGCGAGGTCCAAGAATGGGAGCAACTGACGCCAGCCTCAGACGACCGACATCAGTCCCTACCACTATGCCGGCCTATAAAGATGCTTTTTCACACTTCGTTTGAAGGACTCCAGGTTATAGGAGTGGGGAAACACACTGGCTGGGAGAGCATTCCACATCTTCAGCGTGCGACAGATGTAAGAGTCTCCAAATTTGTATGTACGCGTGGGGATAGTGGCTACGGTATGTGGATGCATATTTTGGCCTGTGCGAGTGGTTCGGTTGTTGGAATAGAGAAGAAGGGATAAGGTTGTGGAGCACTTCAGAACATTCACCGTAGTATAGCTTGTAGAACACGCTCAGGGAGGCCACATCTCGGCGAAGCTGCAGCGATTCGAGAGTTTAAGACACTGAAGTATCGTCCACTATTCGAATAGCCCGCCTCTGTGGGACATTGAGAGCATCTGTAAGGTACTTAGCGGAACCATCCCAGAGGTGAGAACAGTATTCCATGCATGACCTTATTTGTGTTTATATATGTGCTATATATTCTGGAAGGCCCATCTCCAACAGTGGAGGTATAGAACTCTGCGTTGGAGGTTGTAATGAGAGACTTCGTTTACACGATTTTTTTTCTTTATGTCCACTATTTTCGCGGAGCCAAGAGGTTTTATTTATATCCCTGATGGACTAAAGAAATTATAGTAAGAGTTTAAGGTGAAATGCGAGTTTTATTACTTATTCAAATAAACAAATACCTACTATCTGAGAAATATTTACGATAAGAATAATATCTTTGTGACCTTCTTGACACCTGCAAGTTTCAGTCATCAAAGTTTCCTAAAATAAGTATTAATAATAATATTTACAGGAAAATCTGAAGAATTTCTCAAGTAGTGTAGTTCTTGTTTTTCACGTAATTTTAATGGTGGCTGCGAACGAGAGCTTTTCCGAGACGAGACGGTATGAATCTCGTTTCAAAAATAGGATATTCTTACCAAAATCAAATTTATAAAAAACACAGCAGCGGTCCCTATGCTATATCCGCAAGTATATACAATAAATTGCCAGAATATAGATTCTAAACAAGAAGCTAACTATAATAGCTAAGCTATATATAATATATAATGTGTGTGTGTGTGTGTGTGTGTAACTATAATACTTTTTTAAATCATTTTAAGTCATTTTTTTATTTTTGAAAATATACACACAGACAAAGCTTTTTGTAGATGTCGCTAGCGGCAATGGTACCTTGTTTTACACCTATATCGCATATTTTTTTAATGTTTTTGTAGTTTATTTTATTTTCTAACAGAAAAAAAAAACTTAAAGGATATATTACCAGAAAAATGTTACTACACATTAAATGAATTCATGCAAACTATTATTTTTGATCCTTCTCCAAGTCCTTGTTTTTTATTTTTTTTTACCTAATATAATCGTGTTGTCATATGGTTTAAGGTGTTTGATGGTTTGATAATTGTTATATACATAGTTTTAATTATAATGTTATTATTTACTCAGTGTCATACATGTACTTGTGACATGCAATAGAATAATTGAATTTGTCGTAAAGGCCAAAAAAGCCTTAGCTTGACCAAACTATACTGCTCTAGTTTATTATCTAATGATCATAATTTGATTGATTTTATTACATTATTGTGCCAAACATAAATACATTTGTAACACAATAAACCTAGAACAACAACGATAAAGTATTATTTTGTCCCGCCTAATACTCTGTTTTATAGCTTTCCTTATTTTACGACTAGAAGCTATTAGTTAACACGTGTTAAGTGTGTCATAATTCGCAAGAGCAATTCAATATTATTCACATAAATACATTTAATAGGTGGTAGGTATGGCCTTCGTAAATTATTCGGCTAGCAGTTGTTAGCAGAATCATAGATACAGTAGTTGATGGCAAATGTCATTGCGCAATATAAAAGGCTCACAACACAATCTATGTCGGTCGATAGCCAGAGAGACTATTCTTCTTCTCCATGGATTACTAAAGGAGTCTACACACATGACCGGCGCGGCTAGCCCAAGGGCTCTCGACTTACATACATTGCACTGGTTCCCGCATTGCGAAATATCGAGGGTTGCCATTAATTCTTTTTTTGAAGGTCTCGAATAATATTTCTGCGTATTTAATCAGTTTTGTTGTTCATATTTATTATTTATTTATTTATTTAATTAGGATCACCAACAGAGTACACATTGAATCCAATTCTATCAATAGAAGCAAACAGTAAAAAAAAAAAACATTAGTGAATGGTACCCCAGTAACAGGTGACCACAACATGTCAAACTACATTCAATTATGATACATTATATGTTTAAGAAATTTAAATAATAATATTAACAATATTTAAAAACTAAAAAATAATGGGAACTATGACTAAAACTAATACTTACAGTTACATTTAGTATCTATATTTAAATTATTTATATTATTATGTAGTTTTATACTTTGGCGCTTTGATAATTAGTTAATAATATATTTAAGTAAAGTTTTTTTTTAAATATACTGGTAACCCTAAATTATCAAAACCAAATCGAAACAAAATGCAGTCTTGGCTGTTGCGAAGCAGAATTGTTATTTATTTTATTGTCTGTTTACGGGTATTAAAAGATAAATTTATGTTTTTAAATTGTGCAACGTAAATGAGTAACGTGTGTGATATGTGTGATCAAAAAATATAATACAATAAGTACCAAGTGTCTATTTAAATGTTGTTTGGGAGTTAATGTGTAAAAAGTGTTTCACTTTTAATAAATCAAGAATTTTCAGAATAATAGATATGTGAAAGTCTTTAGAGAGAACTCCAAGAAATAAATAAATTAAAATATTGTTTGTGTTTATTTTAGGTACCTACGTATCTATTCCGCCATTTTTAATAATTGATCTAAATATTAATTTTGTTCAACACATTTATACTTTTATTGATTTTTGTATAGTAACTATCGAAATTGATCAATTAAGGATGCATTAATTAACAAAAAGTACAAAAAAAACGAAATTAAAAAATTGCCGCCAATTCTAGTTCGCTGTGCACCCGTCGTAGCGCTACTAAAACTGGAACACTTTTCTTGTATGGAGTCAATCTTCTTCTTGTATTATGTTTTTTGGGCTAGCCGGGCGACGGCAATATGTCGGAGGCACGTCTGCGACTTACGTACAAACTCAGTTGCCTCCGGCGATACTCGAGCTATAGGGACCACGTGACAGGAAATCGACGGCTTTATGACTCGTCTCAAAAAGCTCGCCAATTTATCATAGCAAAACCGTGTTCTTAAAAACATATCCGTCTGTTCGTAGACTAATAATGTACTCAAAGCTATTAAATATATAATAAGACGTGACAAGAAGTCAAACAGTATGAGAATTATTACTAGGACAATCGTCATATAATTAATTAGTCTATGACAGTGCATGGTTTAAGGGCCAATTGCAGAAAGTCTCATTATCTACTAAAGTAACTATCTAGTATATCACGTTCACGAATAAAGCTATCCGACTTTGAAATATGTATGGGGAAAGTTGAAAAAGGTGCGTAAATACTTAGGTGGATTACAAACCGACTAATTCGGAACTAAAGTAATATGTAAATTACTTCAAAATCAACATAACATGGCTTGTCATTCTCGAATTACATTACCTAATACGAGTATCATACCCGGCCCTGACTAGCCCCAAAAAAGCGACACCTTTTTAATTAATTTAGTATCTCAGCTAATTAATTTTGAGGATGCAATTCGTTAAAGCAATTGTTTTCCCCGCGGGTGTGCCACGTTCCGGACACGCTCACGCATTATTTTTATGCTAATAACACATGTTATGTCACTCGGCTCTAATTTTGTTGAGATCATTGTTAGGAAAATAGTTTTTGGACTTAAAATTGTCTTTTACATATAACTTATTAAATAGCCCGCCAAACCACAGTTTGTTGGCGTAGACAGTTACTCTTGAAGCTTAATATTAAATAATTATAGTTGGTACATAAAAAAGATGTGCGGGCGCGAATCACTCTCCCCCCGCGCGTACAACCCGTCCGCTAATATAGGAGCGCTGTTGGCTCGCTTGTACGAACGCTTTGTTCCCGATTATAGATTGAGATGTATAGATTTACAACATCAGGGGGTAGAACTTAGAACAAGCAATTGACAAATTTCGGTTTACATATTTGAACATGAATAGAGTAGTCATTCATTCATTAATTCAATAAAATTCATTCAACATGTCGGCCATTGCTGTCATCAAGCGAACTATACAGCCTTAGTAAAAAAAATATATAAATGTATTGTGTAACTTTTAGTACCTGTCTATGTATCGTATGGTAAACTAGTAACAAAATACACAATATTTATAAATATTGACCCCCTCCGTGGTCTAGTGGTAACAAACGTTGCCGTAAACTCGGGAGGTCGTGGGTTCGATTCCCACCGGGGGCAAGTTGTACATTGTATAATTTGTCTCGGTCTGGGTGTTTATATGTATAATATGTATATATTTGCAAAAAAAAAAAGTATAATATGTCAACCATCTAGTTTCCGTAACACAAGCCTCGTAGCTTACCACGGAAACTAGATGGCGCTGTGTGACCTGTCTGGAAATATTTATTATTTATTCGCACGCAGTTAATTGGTTGCAGGCTTAAAATTTAGTATTTCGGATATACCTACTATTCTATCTAATATATATAGAAGCTATACCCAAATATAATAGGTATGTATGGCACTTTAAGAATCGTACCATCTAACGTGTTCAAGCGAACGAGTTTTTTTACTTGAGTAGCCACTCTTTTCCCAATGGCGTGTATCACTAACTTTTTATCACGATAGATGGCGCATGATAGATGGTACCTAATATAACTGTCAGTTGCATAGAAATCTTGTATTTTTATTACGAAATTTATAATTTTCCGGATATTATGCCGAAGTGAGCAGCTTTTAATTATTGTACAAATCGAGATTTCTAAGCTAAATCCAAGATATGGTGATCTCAAAATTGCCGTTCTATTAATTTAACCTTTTTTATTTTTAAAGACGGTGTCCTCTTTATTACTTCGTCTTTTAAGGTAGGTAACGTTAATTTAAAATACATTTTTCTGTTATAAAATTAAAAAACTAGAAAAACATAAAAAAAACATCCGTCATAGGTGTAAACAAGGTACCATTGCCGCTAGCGACATCTACAAAAAGCTTTGCCTGATACACCCCATTACTTAGTTACTATACTTTTTGTAAAACATCACCGTTGCCGTATCTCGGAGAGCACGTTAATCCGTCGGTCCCGGTTCCACTAATACCAACTTGTGGAATCTTTAATAAATTGTCATTAAAATTAATAACAGACCCTCGTCAATCCGTCTGGCCAGAGCGTGACGAGTGTAAGCCAAATTCTTCATAATCTGGTTCTATCTCCAACAGTTGAGGTCTACTAAGTAGCTAAGGGCTGTGATGTGATGATGTGAAGCGTTGTATAGACTTTGCTCTAAATTCTATAAACCTCTTTTTCGAATATTTACATTGACATATACAGGATAACTACAAATAAATCTATCCCGATATATATTGCATCCAAGAGTAGGCAGTAGGAAAAAAGGAGACTGTATACCGAGAAGATGGTAATAAAAAAACTTACCAATAACCAGGCACCCTGACATGGCGACTCCGACCTCGCCGGTGTTAAGCTTCAGGAAGGCAAGGAAGATATAGGCCACTATCAGACCTCCGCAGTATGCCATTAAACACAGTCCGTGCAGGTTTCGAAGGTCAGGAATAAATGCATACACCAGGAATGTCGCCAGCAGAAACGGGACCGACAGCAGTAATCCTGGCGATCAAAAAGAAACAAAAATTTGTATCAGTCTCAAATGGTATTAAATCCACGGGACGTTAGGCCTAATTAAAAAAAACAGTTTCTTTCTAAATAAAAGAAACGTTAACATATTTTAAAAAGCTCGCAGTTTATCATAGAATATACAATTTAACACTGTGCTTAATTGCGGTCTAAATACAAAAGTGCTCACTTTGTAATGTGTTGGATTTAGTCATTATTTAAATGATACAGGTCAAATGTCAGCTTAAAGTTGAGACGAGAAGAGCGCATCTCTCCGCTTGAAAAAAAAAACGACTAATAGAATTATATTTTTTCTTTAGTGTAGATGCAGTCTAAAATTGCGCTTGATTTGATATTGCGCGGACATGTCAAAGGCAAGTTTTTGTTTTGAAAATTACTTTACTTTATTGTTAGTCAAAAGTGTTGTTTTGTTTAATAATGTGCTACAATGTGAATAATTATGGAACACGATAAATTGAACTTTAAATATGGGGCATAAGTCGCAGTTTATATTTTGCGGCTTTCCCGCGCTGTGTACTCCCATATTATACCCGACGTTACTCCAAGAAAAGCATCAAATTCTGTAACATCTGGAATTTGATGATACCCTCGTTAACTCATAAAAAAGAAATGTATTACGTCAGACTTGGCTGTATGGGCTTTGCCTTCCCTATTACATCATTCATCATCCATCGGGAGGAAGATAACACAAGCAAATATATATATATATATATATATTTGTTCACATCTCTACAATCATTGCAGCAGCACTCCTAATCAAGAAAAGTAGGTGATGGTACTACTAAATATTATTGTGAAATAATAAAAAAATACTTAAAGGGTAAAAATTTAATATTAACTAAACTTAATTAAAAATGGATGATGATGATGGGCCCATGGGGACACTCAGCCAAGCGTCTGGCCAAGGAGTTGTCCAAACGGCTAACGGAAAAGTCTGGAGACAGGAAGCCTGGCAATTGTTTCTGCCAACGTATTAGCCTCGCTATACAGAGGGGAAATGTTGCCAGTCTTCTTGGGACTATCACTAAAGGGTCGTCTCTAGAGGACATTTTTTACATATAGTTTTACATATTTTTTTTATTAGGTTTTGTTTATATTTATTAAAATTTTTACTTTTAAGTAATTTTAATTTATATTGTAATTATTTTATACTGTTTGTATATTACTTCAATTTAATTATAACATGTAAAAAAATTATAAAAAAATATAAGTAAAAAATGTCCTATAGAGACGATCCTTCAGGGATAGCCCCAAGGAGGCTGGCAACATTTCCCCTCTGTATAGCAAGGCTAATACGTTGAATTTGTTATGTATAATAATGTCTCATTGTCAGGGATAAGCTGAAAATTAGCGATGTGTCATAATTCATAAATTATTTATTTCTTATAAACAATAGGTTTTGCATTTCTGTGATGGTATACAGCGTAGTTAGTATTGTACTCTATGTTTTTCCGGAGAGCGTATAAGAGTGTCCCCGAGTGTTGCAACTTATTGCTGAGCTGATTCCCTATTTGTTACCACACTATGTTGTTTGTTGTATTTTATTTGTGATAAATAAACCTAAATAATTACTGCCTCCGTGACCTAGCGGTTAAGTCCGTGGATTTAGACTCGGAGTACCGGGTTCTATTCCTGGTCAAGACACAAAAATATTTATTAATGTAAATAAATACATTTAATTTATTATGATATTTCTCGAGTTTGGTACGCTGGACACATCGACGAGCTTGCCACTTGTCATGATTGGCTTATAGTAAAGTTGGCTAAATGTGAATCCGCTTATTTATAAGCGTGGTTTCTGACCACACCCGAAGGAAAACGGTCGTAATGATACTCGTGATGATAAATAAACCATTTTTTTTTCTTTCTGACTATAATATTCAGTCCCTTTATAATTGTCATTCGCACTGACACTTTTCATAGCACAGAATAATGTTTAATAGTCATATTTTATAGGATTTATGAGTTAGGATAAATATTTTTAAATGCAGAACGCAAGCTAAAACAAGTTTTTAACAATTAGAGGGCCACTGTCGTGATGACGAATATAGGTAATTTATTGTTACTGTGGCCTTTTTGATGAAATTTACGACTAATGAATAGAAAATGTAATAAAATAGGTCAGTAATTTATATTCCTTTTAATTACATAATTAATTTTGTTATTAGACTAATTATTTGCGATGCCCATTATTTTACATTAACGAGGCCTATAAATCTGAAATATATCCAGGATTCACTGCTTTTGAGGTCTAGCGGTTAAATCCGTAGATTAAGGCGCGGAGGTACCGGGTTTTGTGATATATCTTAACATATGCGACCTTATACTAGTTTCGAAATATACTTATACATATGCACCAACACTCTCTTCTCACTATCCCAAAGGTTAGGTGTTGGAAAATGCCTAGACATTAAGCTTGCCTATGTACATTTGAATGTTTTTATTTTTTGTGCAATCGTACTCGTATATTGACGAGCTTGCCACTTGTCAAGATGGGCCTATAGTAAAGTTGGCTAAGCATGTTTTTTTTTTGAATGATGAATGAGATGATAGGAAAGGCAAAGGGTCTAGCCCATACAGCCATGTCTGACGTAATATATCTTTCTTTTTCATGCGTTAATGAGGTCATTATCAAATTCCAGATGCTGCAAAATTTGATGCTTTTCTTGGAGTCACTCGCGGCACCATAGCTCAAACACGTCGGGTAAAATATGGGAGTTAACAGCGTGGGAAAACCGCAAAATATAAACTGCAACTTGTGCCCCATATTTAAAGTCCAGTTTATCGTTTTCCATAATTATTTACATTGTAGCACATTATTAAACAAAACAACACCACTTTTGACCAACAATATCCACAGCAAATTAATTTACAAAACAAAAACTTGACATGTCCACGCAAAATGGCGCGAAGAACTTTGGCTAAGTATGAATTTGCTTCTTTAAAACGTGTTGTCTTACCACCCTTTTAATGCTATGTTCGACTTGAAAGCAAATATAGCAAAGCCTGCTTATTTATCCGAATTTTGTATGAAAACCACAAACGCCAAATCGAACGACTTTCAAATTTAAATACAGTGTATGTATGGTGGCAGGTTTCTAATTATAAAATGCAATAATAAAAAAACAACAGTAGGTATAACAATATTTATAATAAAAAAAAAAACAGAAAATACTAGGACATATTACTTATTTAACTGCCTCCGTGGTCTAGCGGTTGAGTCCGTGGATTAAGACTCGGAGGTACCGGGTTCGATTCCTGGTCGGGACACAAAAATATTTATTAATGTAATGTGATATTTGTCGAGTTTGGTACGTTGGAGACAACGACGAGCTTGCCACTTGTCATGATTGGCCTATAGTAAATTTCTGACCACCCCGAAAGGGAAACGGTCGTGATAAAACATTACTTTTTTTTTGTTTTTTAATAATTCCGTCTAAATATTGTCTCTTATATAATTAGGCATACAAATGCAAAGTTTTAAATAAAACTCGTGTTACTTTCCTTAAATATTTTTGATTGTTCATTCTTAAACAATAGTCGATTTATATGTTCCGAGTATTATTGATGAATGGACCCATTTATGAGGTTGATTTATTGTGACTAAGCTATTAACTTATTCTGGAAGTGTCTACGTGGAAACAAATAGCAATCACACAATAACATCATAGTACAAATTCCGTAAAAGTGCGACCTATACTAACAAGACATGTGACCTTGCGCCCGCCCGATAATATTAGCAACTGGAATCATGACTGACATCAGTCTTTAACACTATTTCTACTAATAAACAGCTAATATACTAGCTCCTCGTCAAGCCGCTGGCCAGACGAGTGTAGGCCAAATTCTCCAGATATATGTTCTTGAAGGCCCATCTCCAAAGTCAAAAGTCATGTCAAGGTCAAAATATATTTATTCACGTAAACCTATTACAGGCATTTGTGAAACGTCATTAATTGACCGCCTCCGTGGTCTAGTGGTAACAAACGTTGCCGTGAACTCGGGAGGTCGTGGGTTCGATTCCCACCGGGGGCAAGTTGTACATTG
Organism: Tinea semifulvella; assembly: GCA_910589645.1. Taxonomy (NCBI): domain Eukaryota; kingdom Metazoa; phylum Arthropoda; class Insecta; order Lepidoptera; family Tineidae; genus Tinea; species Tinea semifulvella. Next base: position 5,783,794 of record OU342596.1, read on the forward strand.
TATAATTTGTCTCGGTCTGGGTGTTTATATGTATAATATGTGTATATTTACAAAAAAAAGTATAATATGTAGTTTATCAACCATCTAGTTTCCGTAACACAAGCCTCGTGGCTTACCACGGAAACTAGATGGCGCTGTGTGACCTGTCTGGAAATATTTATTTATTTATTTAATTTATTTAATTTAATTATTTTGAATGATTCTACTCCTACTAGTAGAAGACTAAGCAGCAAAGTGGTCCAATAAGTAAGCTGTTGGCAGAACACCAGCAGCTTAGTAGATTCCAGTGACCTGTTAATATTTAATCTGACTGAGAAAGGAATCTGCAAGGAAAACTCAGCTATATCAGATTAACAAAATAAAACATATACAGAACTGCACCACAACGATCAATTAATAACCTTTTAAATTTAGTTATCAGTACCTATGAGATTACAATACCTGGTACAGCAGTAACCCACCAGGCAAGTCAGAAGATAGACTACATGCCTATGTGTAACCCGAAAGTCGACAAAACGAAAAAACCTCTGCTAATTTAAGAACAATAAATTGAGCGTGTTCGGCAGAGGTCCCAGGCCCCCACAGCAGCACCCGATCACGGACATAACGCATGTGCCAGCCATCCCCCCGCTCAACCAGGTCCTTAGGGTGCGGATCGGGACCCGACACACGTGCCACCAGTGGAGGTCTAGGACGCTATGTTCTAGGGGCTGTAATAATAATATAAAAAATACTAGCCGGGAATCTGATACTTGCAGTTTGATATTACTTACTAAATATAGTTATACCTTAGGTCGTTACTTAGAAAGAAAGAAAGAAAGAAAGAAAGAAAATACTTTATTTATCACAACAATTAGAATGGTTACAAAAAAATTAAAATATGCAAGGAATAAATTTAAATGTAAGCCTATTCTATATACCGAAGCATACAAACAGGTGTGGCGATAAATAGGTGGTCAGCTCAGCATATGCTACAGCCGAGGCTGCAGCGCTGATTTTCAGCTGATGCCTTATGTTGGGTGAGTCACGGGTCGCAGAGATATACAGTACCATTTACTTAATCGGAAGGAACACTAAATGTACAGTTTATATATATGTTTAACAAATTACTTACCTACAGAGTAAGCTATGAATATGGCTGGGTTCTGTCCGTCGTCCCCGCTGCCCTCGTCGGGGAAGCAGACAGCTGCGACCAGCGCCGGGGAGTCCCTCATCATCATGTCCACGCAATACATGGTCGGCGCGTGCCATTGGGGACGATTGTGCGATAACTCCAATAGTGTTCCGTTCTAGAACAAACAGATATAACGTTAAGAGCGTTTAAGTACTTTTGAGAAATGTAGTCTATTTATTAACTTTTTAGGAAATTACTTATACGTGTATTACGGACATTTTGAACATATTTCCACTTTTATCACATTTATAACGATTTTACTCTAATTTACTAAAAAACAAATCTATGATACCTCCGTGGTCTAGCGGTTAAGTCCGTAAGTTTAGACTCGGAGGTACCGGGTTCGATTCCTGATCGGGACACAAAAATATTTATTAATGTAAATAAATACATTTAATTTATATTTAATTTATTTGTGATACTTCTCGAGTTTGACACGCTGGAGACATCGACAAGCTTGCCACTTGTCATGATAGGCCTGTAAGGTTGACTTTTTTTGATTGGCCGAAAGGGAAACGGTCGTGATGATACTTTTTATAGTAAACTAACTTAAGGTAACAACATTTGCCAAGTAAATTGGCGAGCAAATATATCAAACATTATTTTTAAAATTATAAATAAAATATGTCAAAAAACATACATGTAGGTATATACAATATTGTTGTTGGTGACCCAAATAAATAAATAAATTAAATTATAAAAAATGTATACCCTATTATTTTAAAATAGACAGGTACGTATTTGTAAATGTTGGTAAAGTCTAAATTAACTTCAGTCTAGATCGTTTTGTTTTATTTTCAGACCCATAAATCTTGTATTTTAAACACCAATGTGTAAATAAACTTCATAATTTCAGTGCAAGCAAATTCCTATTTTGTTTAGCACTAAGTCGATTTCAATAATAATTTATTGACATCCGTCAAGTCACAATACCTATTCAGCAGCACACGTCAGGGATATATTTTTCCCCATATTCAGGCAAATGTGTAGTAATAAATTTTTGCTACGTAGCTCTTCGGATTGTCATAAATACGATGGCCACCACTGCAGCTCGGCTGGCATGGACTTTTTTGAATCTGCCTTGACAGGCTCTATCTAGTAATTAACGCAAAAACCTGTCAAAATCGTGAGCATCGACGAATTATTATGTCCCGGCGACATAATATTAGTTTTTTTTTAACACCATACTCGTAATTTACAATTATACATTTTTTTTAAAACATTTATCATTATTGATAGACATGACAAATAATAGAACTGGAGGTTAAAACATTTAAATAAATAGAGGTTATTATTGCGGCTGTAAAGAGGCTTTGTCAATAACTTAAAAGTACCTAATAAATAAATGAATAATTAATGTCAATTAACTTAACTAAATAATACGAATTATTGTAGCAGCTGTAAGGAGGCCTTGTCAATAATTTAATATAAGAATAATAATTGGCCATAGACAAGCAATTAGTTTTTAGGTTAATAGGTTCCTCAACCAGGACGTGCGTCTTCTCCGCGGCCTTCTGGAGCCTTGTATCTTGCCTTGAATAACAAGCTACAGCAAGCTATACTTTTTATTGCGCATGATATCTCCCAAGAACTCTAACTTCCACTGTGTTCATCCTCTGCAAGACGGTTTCGTTTCTCATGATATCTTCTACATTCTCCTGAATATTAACATTGTATTTGTCAGGGTCCATGACTCGACACCATACAGGAGAATGGAAAATATGTAGCATCGGACGAGTCGGCATGTTGTAGAAAGTTTCAGATTGCTCATTTTAACAAACGCGCTTGTGGCTTGTTCTATGCAGCATTTTAATTACAGTACTTTTTTATTTGTAACTAATAAGTACATATCCAAAGCCTAACAACCGTTTAAAAAAAAAATGCGCTGGAAATTGTTTTTCGTTTCTTGCCACCCTAGCGGACTTTAGAAGAGCAAAGAAATTGCATACTATGTTAAAATAAAAAAAAAACTTTGATTTTAAACTAGACAAGCAGTTCGTAACTTAATTATGTTTCTTAATTAATATTCATGTACCTATATTACACAGCTACAATTATGTTTATGATTGCTAAGTATAGCGGTAAAAAATATCTACATAAATTGTGTAGGTTTAGTATGAAAAAAATATACTAAGGGGTAAAATAGTCTACATTACTCTCTTTATTCACACTTTAGCAACGACCACGAGACGTCTACATTTTCTCCCACTTCTTTAGGCTTTTATACTTTAGGCAAGCACATTAAAATATACCTACACTAGTAGGTTAAAAAGTTGTTTTTTTTGCTATAACACAATCCCCTCGTTTTGGGACACGATAATAGTAACCTAAGCACCCTTAAAGGTGTTCCGAGACTTGTCTAAACTGTTTTGCCAAAGCTATGTGACGTCACAAATGACATTATTTAGACTGCTGACGACAACACGATATCGATGAGCGATGTCAGTTTTTTGTCATTATGCCGAGCGCCATTTTCAAGTTTATTTAATATTAAACTTTCTTTTAAATTATTTAATATTGTAATTCGCTTATACTGTTTGTATATTACATCTAAAACAAATCTATAATTAATATTTAAGTAGGAAGTGAAAAAAAAATGTCTGTAACATGGCAAGTTATTTTAAAAGACCAAAATAAGTTAATAATAATAAACTTTACACATATAACGATGAATAAATCAAGATATGTTATGATTGTTAGTATTCATACTCAAATATATGGAATCCGCAATTTATCTTCCATACATTTAAAAAAAAACTATCATGTTATGAATGAAAATGTGATTTAGACCGTTCCGAATTGATATCACGCTCTATCATGATATTTGATTCGGAACGAGGGGATTATAAGCAATTTTAAGAATATATGAGTATTTTTTTCTAAAAAAAACAGACTTAATCAAAATGTTATTTTGGTACGCTAGGGTCATCGACGAGCTTGCTGGGCATAGAGTAAAGTTGACAACATATCAAACATCTTATTAAAAAAAACGTGACTGCATTCGTAACGATACTGTAGCGATAGCTACGGCGAAGAAAGAAAATATAAGTTCTTTGCGTCATTTTAAAATTAAATAGATTAAAAAAATAATTATAAATAAAACTAAACTAAAAATACCTATGAAAATAAAAAACTATTCTACAAAATAAACTAACCTTACCACCAAACGCTCGCCGCATTTTCTCGTTGAATTATAATGGAAATATTCTGTTTTAGGTCGTTATGGCGTTTGGCATCGCCACACTCTTGAAAAATTCGTTTACCCAGCTCTTTTATGAATTTGTGGGTATCAGGAGAATATACCCCCATTGTTTCAACCCCAAATGCCACAAAGTTATAATTTTGTTTAAAGTGGTGTTGTTTTATTTAATAATGTGAATATCCGCCTCCGTGGTCTAGTGGTAACAAACGTTTCCGTAAACTCGGGAGGTCGTGGGTTCGATTCCCACCGGGGGCAAGTTGTACATTGTATAATTTGTCTCGGTCTGGGTGTTTATATGTATAATATGTATATATTTACAAAAAAAAAGTATAATATGTAGTTTATCAACCATCTAGTTTCTGTAGCACAAGCCTCGTAGCTTACCACGGAAACTAGATGGCGCTAAGTGACCTGTCTGGAAATATTTATTTATTTATTATGGAAAGGACTTTTTATATAAGGCCCAAGTTGCAGTTTATTTTTTGCGGTTTTCCCACGCTGTGAACTCCTATATTATACCCGAGGTGCTTGGGCTATAATGCCGCAAGTAACTCTGCCTTCCTTATCACCTCATTCATCATCTACCGGGAGAAGAAAACACAAAAAAAGTCTATATAGTCGTGGAAAACATTAAACTCAAAATTATGACAAGATATATGTCGATATATGTTTTGGTATATTCCGTGGTCTAGTGGTAACAAGCGTTGCCTTGAACTCGGGAGGTCGTGGGTTCGATTCCCACCGGGGACAAGTTGTACATTGTATAATTTGTCTCGGTCTGGGTGTTTATATGTATAATATGTATATATTTACAAAAAAAAAAGTGTAATATGTAGTTTATTAACCATCTAGTTTCCGTAACACAAGCCTCGTAGCTTAGCACGGAAATTAGATGGCGCTGTGTGACCTGTCTGGAAATATTTATTTATTTAATAACCACAGTTGATATTTATCAAAAGTAAAGACGCTTTATTATACTATTTTACGTATAGTTCATAAAATATAAAACAGTTAATACAAAAATATTACGCGTTGTAGCCATGGCGGTAGAACTAATGCAATGGAAAACTACCTTTAAAAACTATACAATAATACTACGATTCCTGTGTTATTTATTTTAACACGGTGCGTTTATTTATTCCTACTTTTTTACAACGTAGTGACGTAATAGTGTAACTACGCAGTAATTTGTGTAACAAGTGAAACAAACTTATAACAGATACATTACAGGAGGGGGCTTTTGTAAGCCAAAAAACATAAATTTAAGTAGTATCTGCAACAAATAAAATGTGTTAGATGTGTTTCTTACTTGGTAAAATATATAAATTGAAGCTTAAAAATTTTTATTGCCAAATATTTCGCCTCTCTTTGGAGCGGCGTCATCAGTGACAGTGACTGAAGGTCTTTGTCATAAATTTTGAAAAAAGTAATTTTATTTCTTTTAGCAATGGTAAAGGCAATGCACTATATAGTTTTGTATTTATTTTTTAGAAAAATATCATCATCACCTCGCGCATCATGGAGAACATCATCAGTATGTTATGTCCATTGTTGGTTCGATATTAATAAATTTACAAAACGAGGTAAAAACGGTTTACGATGTCTTCAGTGAAAGAATCGCCCATAGCGTTTTCAAATTTTCTATGTACCTACACTGATCTCTCGCAGCCGAGCGCGGCATTTTTGCTTGCAGCGCTGCCCTTATTTTTATTGCAAATGGAAGAAAGTTCACTCTCATAACTTTCATCGACAAAATTAAATAGTTGGCAGAGACTTAAACAAAATCCAGGGAGGGGGCAGCAGCCCCCACAAGTTGGCATTAGTGGAACCGGAACCTTCGGCTTAACGTGCTGTCCGAGGCACTGTAGGCATAAACGTACTTAAGAAAAATGTATTTCTCATTGCCGGTGTTCAAAACGCGACCTATTAGGATTTTAAGAAAGAAAGGAGGTTCTTGCAACTAATTGTACCTAATTGAACGGAGCCACCACCGTTCAATGGGTGTATCACTAACTTTTTATCACGATAGATGGCGCATGATAGATGGTACCTAATAGAACCGTCAGTTGCAAAGAAAACTTGTATTTTTATTACAAAATTTATTATTTTCTGCATATATTACCGAAGTCAGCAGCAAGGATATGGTGATCTCAAAATTGCCGTTCTATTAATAATAACCTTTTTTCTTTTTAAAGACGGTGTTTGCTTTCCTAATTCGTCTTTTAAGGTAGGTAACGTTAAGTTAAAATTCGTATTTCTGTTATAAAAATAAAAAACTACAATAACATTTAAAAAATGATCCGACATAGGTGTAAACAAAGTACCATTGTTGCTATCGACATCTATAAAAAAGCTACACCCCATTAGGTACAAACGAGTAAAATTAATAATTGTTCACAATTAGTAGAAGAACCAAATCTCAAAATACAACAATAAAATTTCGCGTAAAACCACGTGTATTAATTTTAAATATTTACGTTTAAGTATAACTAAAAAACGTAAAACAATCGTGAGAGTTTGTAGGCATTAGTTGATTACGTTACATTTCTGTAGACCGGCCGCATGTTCATTAGCTGTGTCTCTCTATTGCTATGTTCGACTTGAAAGCAAAGCAAAATAAAGCGTGCTTTATTTACCGTATTTATAATTAAACGTTTCTTTACGTGATTCATAGATTAGCCCACTCACGACGAGGCTCAATCTACTGATTTAGGCCTCCACCAAGTCCTCTGGCCGCCAAACTAAGGAACCCCGATCTTCCCACCGTTCCAGTCGCCGATACAGTCCCCGCTGTCTTCGTCCCCCATTTCCCCCTCGATGGCTCCACTTCAGACCCCTAACCCTCAGGTTGGGTCTGCTGCCGTTGAGTAGACTTTGCTTCACATGCTTGCATGAACGCGGCAAACGAGTTCACTCCGTAGCCACTACTCAGACTTAGCTGTTAAGGCATTGATACACATTTTTTCCCGAGACGTTTCGAATCGCACGATAAAGCTTATAAATAAGCGGATTAACATTTAGCCAACTTTACTATAGGCCAATCATGACAAGTGGCAAGCTCGTCGATGTCTCTGACTCGAGAAATATCACAAATAAATAAAATATTATTAAAATTTATTTATTTAAATTAATAAATATTATTGTGTCCCGACCAGGAATCGAACCCGGTACCTCCGAGTCTAAATCCACGGACTTAACCGCTAGACCACGGAGGCAGGTTTTTAAGTGCAATAAACTATTTAAATAATTATATGAATAACCGCGGCGGGTCTACAATAATGGGTTGCCATTGCTTGCCATATGTAACTGCTCCTATACCAGGCAGTGAGTACGAACTTAAAACAACACGCGGTTTGATAGAATAACAAACAACACATTAGTACTGATAATTCGCAGCCAATGTTCTGCATTCCACGACGATTCCCTTATTCATCACCGCCGTAGTAGTTTATTATTTTATTTAGGTAATATTTTTTTAGAGCGGTTGTGATTCGGTTGTAAGAACGCTTTCCTCATCCTAAAGACGTAGGTATGTACCGATGAGGAATACACTTTTCTTAAGTACATATGTCACATTAAAACACACATTTACAACAACACCGTTCTCGTGTGTCAGAGAGTACGTTAGGCCTCGCCAACACGTCTTGCCGGCGCGGCGGGCGGCGGTGACAAATGTAGGCCAAATTCTCTAGATATATGTTCTGGAAGGCCCATTTCCAACGGTGGTTTATTTTCGAACCATCGCGCATCGGTGAAAGTTAGGTCAGATGGTCGGCCAACCGATGGGATATCGTTGATTTCATACAAACGATGCCGTGCACTGGTTTGGGATGCCAAATTTGTTGACACACTCTGTTCAATTCGATTCGTTTATTTTGCAAGTAGGCATAGGACAAAAAGAGATGTATTCTGCACTTTTACACGTCAATTTTTACAATATTGATATAAAACAATATCATTTTATTAGTGAATCTGATATAGTATACGATTTTAAGGCTAAACAAATTAGCCGAATATTCGAATATTATTGTTGCGAGGATGAAGTAGGTATGTTTGAAGGATCGATGAATGATGAATTTAGATTAGTTATTATTTTTTATATACTGTAATATTACGAGTACCTACTTTAAATAATAAATTAATTAATTAGTATTTTATTTATTTATTTAGTTTTAGGAAAATGAGAATGACCATTTTTCTTAGAGAAATGGGCCCAATAAAATGTTCTCGTGCCACAATGATTTTTTTTTATTTGATAGTTTTATATTGTGTTTTCATAATCTGTAATTAATTTTATTTATTTTACCCTAGCATAACGACCACAGAGATAGGGAAGCAGAGGTGATCTAACTGCGGTCAAAGCGTGGCATTTCTCACACACAAGTAATGTTCGCACACTAATACAGAAGACAGGACCGGACTCATTTGCGAAATGTCAAAATATTATATAAGTATAATTATGCATATCGCTCACAAATCCGTCCTGAATCAGTGTATAAAGCCCACTTCGAAAGATAGGTTTTGTGTTCTACGATTAAAATAATGAAATGAGTATTTTTAGCTATATGGTTTTTTAAAAAATACAACATAATATAATAAAATCGTTTATTTATATTTTCTTACATATATTATTCAAAGCAATGGCACGCTAATTTTGGACCGGATGGCGAGTGGTATCTGGGTCTCGAAGAGATACCGAACCCCTCTGTACCGGCCGAATGGGCCCTAAATGGTCGGGGGGGGAACGTAAAAATTATGACGAGACAACCGGATGGTAATGCGGTTGAAGTTGCTTGGAGTTTTCTGTAATGTTTATACCCTATTTAAAATTTCAAACATGTCTCTTTTCTTTTATCCAAAAAAGTACTTTTTTTTTACCGCTCTCATATTATTCTGAAAAATAAATAATAATTATTGTTTTATAACTTAACTTCCATAAATGTTTTGTAAGTATGAAATAAATCTAAGTATTGTATCTATACAAGGTGGAGTTTTGAGACGGGACAGTAAGGGCAAATATCTTAACCGTTATAGTTACAGGAAAACGTTCCTAGGAGACCATCCATAACTTATTGAGATATTCTGAACTTCATTCACAGATTTTGGAAAAATCTAGTCAGCAAAAACTTTTGTTTTTATGCCGATCGATCCTGTTTCTTATATGGATCAAAAGTCTCTACTGGAGCAACTGAGGTTTGAGTACTAGAAATGACAGAAACCAAACCAAAAAGGCCAAAAAGTTAGCTCGGTTGATAGAATGCATTCCCTAAAATCCAAAAAAGGTCGGTTGCATACATTAGTCAGATTTACAACACCACCGTTCCCGTGCCTTGGAGAGCACTTTAAGCCGTGGTCTAGTGGTAACAAACGTTGCCGTGAACTCGGAAGGTCGTGGGTTCGATTCCCACCGGGGGCAAGTTGTACATTGTATAATTTGTCTCGGTCTGGGTGTTTATATGTATATATTTACAAAAAAAAAAAAAAAGTATAATATGTAGTTTATCAACCATCTAGTTTCCGTAACACAAGCCTCATAGCTTACCACGGAAATTAGATGGCGCTGTGTGACTTGTCTGGAAATATTTAAAAAAAAAAAAACAACCTTTTTTACTAATTAACCCGGTTCTACTAATACCAACTTGTGAAATCGTTAAGAAATTGTCATTAAAATTTACATGAGACCCTCGCCTATCCGTCTGGCCAGCGTGGCGTGTGTAGGCCGAATTCTCCAGAAATATTTCTGGAAGACCCATCTCCAATAGTGGAGGTCTAGGTCTCTGTATTCTAAGGGCTGTGATGATAAATAGAGGCGTGAAAGACGGACAAACATACATACATACATACACACATACATAAAAAGCTTTTTTCACGTTTATAATATTAGTATGGACACCCAGACAACCTAAGCGAAAAACGTAAATATATTTTTGGCCTTGGGTACGAATCGAATCTACGCACTGCGGGCACTCTGTGGATACAATTCCATAGGATTTACCACTAGACCACGGAGGCGGTCACAACAATAAAACGGTAAAAAAATAATATAAAAATTATTAATTTTACAAATCCGACCCTGTGTTGATGGAACTGTCAATGTTGTTGTTTTGCAACAATTTTTACGTTTTTCTCTAATAAAGCAACAAAAATTGTAAGATTATTATTTTAATTTCGTTAGAATACAATGAAATATATCTTCCGTCTCTCACATATTTTGAAATTACAAGAATAATCACTAATTTTATTGAATTATGTGTTTGAATGCATGGTGTCAACATTTAAAACTTACTTGTGGAAGGTTATTCCTAGCACTTTTTTATGTTTTGCACTGTCGCACATATAAGCACTACACTAGACCATGATTTAGTAAAATTTTCAAGATGTAATTTTAGTTAAATAATGAATAATCACAATAATAAGTCGAGATGGTTGAGTTCGCTGTTGTTACTTTATTGTCTGTCAATTGCCTTGTAGTCTATGGTTTTAATGAAAAAATGCCACGGTTGCTCGTTTATGCAGTGTGTATGTGAACTGAGGAAGTGAGATAGCTATATGATCTTTGCGATGAGAATGAGTAAGCGCAACTTATATGGTTATACGACTAAATAATATGTTGTCTCTGCTTCCTTAACTCTGTGATAACGACTATTGACAAAAACTTTTTTTTACGTTAATAATTACATAGTTTCGATTTGGTTTCGATCCTGCCGATTTGAAATCCAGTGTTTTATCTATAATAAAGTACCTGGTCATAATAAAGAACCTAATCGTATAAATAATGCTTTGTAACTATTTCATACATCAATTTTAACCAATTGACTATTTAATTAAATAATATTTTAATGCTGGGGTAAAAGTGATGTTGTAATTAATTAAAAAAAAAAATCACAATTAATTGTTATGATTATTGAATTGTATTTTGTTGAGGCACGCTGCAAAAAAGTTGGGGGCCTGGTTTTGGGCAATCTCTTTAAAAGCAGATAGATTTTATGATGTATAAGTTATATAATTTATAAATAATTGATATTGTTTTGAATATTGTTATATTGTTTAGTTAAATTAATATAAATAAAAAAATGTATTTTGTACAGTATATATATATCTATGACAAGAAAGTTTAACGGCCAGTTGCAGAAAGGATGATTTAAAATAATCTATAATCAATATTTTGATATACGTCCCGTGATTGGTAGCTAGCTTGTTACTTAGGTTATTTTAGCCAATAACGTGCCTCAAAATATAATTAAAGCTTTTCTGCAACTGGTTGTAAGAATCATGTTTTACAATAAAATACCTTGCTGTTTGTAGTGATTTCGCAAGGGTAGATAAGAATACGATTAGCTAAAGATATCGTGGTGTTATCTATTTATATTTTAGCGGTTCTCACTAGAGAACCAACAAATACCACATTGCATTAATTTCTTAATATGTAGATATTGATAAAATAGGCTACTTAAAATAGACTTACGGATTCCTGGAAAAATACTTTAGATTTTTTATGTGGTCCAAATAGCCTTTAAATCTATGTATATAAAAATGAATGTCTGTGTGTATGTATGTTCGCTATGCATTTCAAAAGTACTTGACCGATCGAGATGAAAGTTTGGGAATATGTTGAACATTGGCGAAGGTTTCTGTCTTAGTACTACTGTTGTCCGATAGGTGGCGCGCACGAGCGCTGATTTGTGGGGCATACCGACCGAGGGTACTGAGAGGGAGCCTAAAACTCCCTAGCGCTCTTATTATATATATAGTTACTCAGTTGTTGCTCTTGAGACTCCTGCGCGAGCCCACTCTGCGCTTGACAGTCGTCGAATACAGAAATAAAACCAAGTCAAACCATCTACCGCTCAACGGTTAATCGACCTCTCCCAGTGAGTAGTATTATTATTAATAATGAATGACATTCATTGTCATGTAATATATGTTTATATTATTTGGATGTAAATATGTTATGTACATATGATTCAGTAAATAAATAATACAGAAAACTTGTCCAGTTTAATGCCAACAAGACCCAGGCATGCGCGCTGACGGCCAAGAAGTCCCCCTTCTCTCCTCCCCCCACTCTTCAGGGCACCACGCTGGATCTACAGCCCAGCTTCAGCATCCTCGGGGTGGAAATACGCTCAGACCTTAACCACCGGAACTACATTGAGAGCATCACCAAAACAGCGTCAAAAATGCTCGGAATACTGAACAAGGTGAAGCGGTTTTTCCTGCCATAATCAGACTGTTTCTGTACAAAGCACAGATCAGATCATGCGTGGAATACTGTTCACACCTTTGGGACCTCACAGATGCTCTCAATGTCCTACAGAGGCGATCTGTTCGAATTGTGGACGATGCCACTATATCTGGAACTCTCGAATCCCTGCAGCTTCGCCGAGATGTAGCTTCTCTGAGCGTGTTCTACCGGCTATACTATGGTGAGTGCTCTGAAGAGTTCTATAACCTAATTCCTTCCTCTCCATTCCGCAACCGAACCACACGGACAGTGTTAGGGACTGATGTCGGACATAAGGGTCTGATTCCAGTTGCTAACATTCATGGACCCTGCCACTTACCATCAGGTGACATGTCGTGCTAGTATAAAAAAAAAAGTAATAATAATAAATAAAAAAAAAACATTAATTGAAATATTTGTTTAGTTGGTGGTAACATGTAGGTTACGGAGTTGTATTTAAATATTAGGCTAAAATAATAAGGAAAGTGTTTAGTTTTTGTATATGTGTAATTCGTATCGAAAATAGAAACTAAAAAAAGTTTTATGCGTTTTCAATTCGTTGGTAGAAAATGCCTGGCCATTAAGCCCGCCTACTTATCACACATATACAAAAACTAAACACTTTCCTACGAATTATTATTTTAATCCTAATATTTATTAAAATTCTGTCGACCTCTCGATCCGAGCTACCGAATATCTCTCTCAAGGAACATAATACAAGCTCTCTCTCTTACAAAACTAAATCCTTCGACTATGTCATTGTCATATTTATGATAATACTATTCTCCACTAAAATTTTGCTCACTAAAATTTTGCTCAATAAAGTATTTAAAATTAAATAAAAAAAGGAGTTCCGTAGCATCTTTTCCGTACCAAATAACACCGAAATACTTTAAGGACAAATTTGCTAATCTCTCTTCTTTTCATGATAAATCTCTCCGATCTTCTCACAACGGATTTGTTTCGAATTCCTTTGCGGTTGTTGCTACAAATCTGTGAAACAATCTACCTAGTAACATAAGGCAGGCATCGATCAGATCATCATTTAAAAAGCTGGTCTACTCACATTTTCTAAATAGCTCCCAACAAAATTTGTAAGTTTCATATGTATTAGTATTTAGTATATTTATAAGTATATTATATATAAGTAAGTTTATTATTTAAGTATTTATATCTAATTGATGTGTCACTTATACTTTACTTGCACCTACAGTTATTCTAATTAGTCCCAAAAGGTTTGGCTGTCAGAAAATGTCTCGGGAATTAAGTCCACCTTTTGTACTTTGTGCATTAAAGTTTTGAAATAAATAAAATAAAATAAAAGCAACTATATAAATACATCTTTGTAACTGCAAAGACAGACATCTACGAGTACATCACTATTACGGAAATCACTCGTTATTAATTTGTTTGTTTCAATTTAATTATCAGAATAAGGGGTTGGGCTCTATCGATAAATCAGCATAATTGGTGTCGCTTAATTTCGATTTAAGTTTTTTAATTTAGCCACTTTTAATAGGCGGTCAAGGGAAGGTCAAATAAACATCACTATCAAGATAAAAGGGCGAAACGTGATACTTGCGGTTTTATTACATCAAAAACCCTGTGATTTCATGAGCTGGGAGCAATTCTCAAATCTGATATTTTTTTTGACAGTGAGTCTGGTCCACAAGTTTAAGGTCGGTCAGCGAGCTATGGAGAGAGCTATGCTCGGTATTTCTCTGATGGATGGAGTCCGAAACGTAGACATCCCTCAGAAAACCAAAGTTACCGACATAGTCTTCAAAATTAAAATAAGTTGAAGTGGACAATGTGCCGGACACGTCTGTCGCAGAACCGATGACCGTTGGAGTAAACGAGTTCTGGAGTGGAGACCACGTACAGTAAGACTCCCGGCCAGATTGACGGCGGATGACCTGAAAAAGGTCGCTGGTGGGGCTGGATAAGGTTGGCAAAAGATCGTGTAAAATAATATTAAAATTAATAAAAAAGTAATCATATTAAAGAGAACATTTCATTGGGCCCATTTTTCTTAGATTCTCATTTGCTTACAGGCTTTTATCAGTTAGGTCTTACGGGGCAAGATACAGCCTGTAATACACCGTAAGGAGATTTCATTCGGTTCACAAAAACCCCGTAACGCACGTGGGGAAACTTTCAAAAAATCGTAGCCGAAGTGATACCGGTTCCAATAATACTAACTTCTGTAGCTGTTACTTAAGCGCAAACGTTATATAAAGGTATAACATATTTAAATAAATAAATAATAATAAATAAATATTTCCAGACAGGTCACACAGCGCTATTTAATTTCCGTGGTAAGCTACGAGGCTTGTGTTACGGAAACTAGATGGTTGATAAACTACATATTATACTTTTTTTTTTGTAAATACACACATCAAAAGTGTCTAGGGATCAACATATATTTTTGCAATAACTTTTCTCCTGATTGATATTCATTAAAATTTTCTTTAAGGATTGATCAAATAAAATGTTTTCGTTTGTCTACAGTAACGATAAACCAAGTCACCTTTGCATTAGTAAAAAAAATTGCCATTTTCCTAATAAAGGGATTTTTGACATTTGAACCACTAACATTAAAGTTCGAAAAAAAGACTGAAATAACAGTTTTTTTTTTAATTTTATTGGGTAACTTAAACAATTAATAATCCGTGTTTCTACCGCGAACACTAACAACACAAGAACATCGGTTTGGCATACTCAAAATGAGTTCATCCAAATCACGCTGTGGAATGGCCGCCCATGTTCGTTGCAACAACAAAAAAAGGTCTTCTTGCGACTGGATACCCTCCATATTCGGCAGAGCTCTTCTCTGAAGAATATCCCATGCATGCTCAATCGGGTTCAAGTCTGGCGACTGAGCAGGCCAGGGCAGGACATTGATGTTAGCTGCGGCGAGGGTCTGTCTTACAACTCTTGCGGTGTGCGGTCGTGCATTATCATGCATTAACTGAAATAAGGGACCGATATGCACTTGTAGAGGAACGATGACGTCTGATACAACCGTCTCAGCATAAATTTGAGCGTTGAGGTTGCCTCTGATCCAAATCAACTCAGTTCTTCCGCCGATCGAAATACCCGCCCATACCATGATGGTTCCACCACTATAAGGATGGACTTCCTGGCAGGATTTTAATCGCTGTTGGCGTCCAGGGGTTCTCCAGTGTCGTATACGTCTTGTATCCGGCCTCATACCAAAACGAGACTCATCAGAAAAGCACACGAAACGCCATTGTTCTTCTGTCCAATTTCTGTGTTCAAGAGCCCATTGATATCGAGTCCTACGATTGTGCATTGCTATAGGTGGTACCCGTAGCGGTCTTCGGGAATGAAGGTTCACTTCATGCAAGCGGTTTCTGACTGTTTGGTCGCTAATTAAGTTCCCTGAAGAGCGATGAAGGCTCACGGCTAACATCATGGCGGTTATTGTTGGAGTTCTTCGAGCTGTGATTTGAATGTATCGGTCTTGTCTCCGTGTGGTGCAGCGATACCGTCCTCCATGGCGCTCAGCCACGGTACCAGTGGTTCGGTAACGTGTCCAAAGTCGACTGATTACACTCTGACTTGTATTCAGAGCTAAAGCCACAGTACGTTGCCGGGAACCAGCTTCTATCATTCCCACGGCTCTGATCATTTCTTCCCTGCTTAAATGACGTCGCCGCTCCATAATAACGTTGGTTTTAATCAGTAGTAGGGAAACAGTAGCACTAATAATGTCTTCAATGCGTCTTATGTTTTTATAGGGAAAATATTGACAGCTGATTTTCATCTTTTACTCGAATTTGATTGACAGTTCCTGTTTTAAATTATGAAATGCACCAAAAAGGATCCATATAAATTTATAAAATCATAAATTTATTACAAAGCCACATCTCAATCACAAGAAATCCGCATAAACATGCTTGATCCCTAGACTTTTTTGATGTGTGTATATACATATTATACATATAAACACCCAGACCGAGACAAATTATACAATGTACAACTTGCCCCCGGTGGGAATCGAACCCACGACCTCCCGAGTTCACGGCAACGTTTGTTACCACTAGACCACGGAGGCGGTCATCTAAATGAATAATATTTTGTAATTATGACGCAAACTGTGACGTAAATTACGAAATCCACTAACAAAGTTTGCGGCTAGGTAACAGAATGGGCTGGGAATTGTTAACAAATTGTTATTCAAATTGACATCAGAACCTCGCCAACTTGTCTTCTGGTTGCGTAAAAACATAATGTTTTACACTTCACAAGAAACCCTGAGTTCCACGGGCAGGGTAGCTAGATTTAGTCTTTAGATTCTTCCATCTAAAATATTAGAGTACTTTGTTGTAAGTTCAATGTTCAGGCAACTTATTAAAAAAAACATAAAAAAAAAAAAAAAAAATTACAAACTACTTAAAATTCAATAACTATAATTTAAACATAATAATAAAAAAACTATAAATAAAAATTTCCCCTCTGTATAGCGAGCCTAATATGTTGGCAGAAATAATTGTCAGCCTTCCTGTCTCCAGATTTCTCCGTCAGCCGTTTGGACAACCTGTATTGCGGTTGGCGTATTTGCGCAGCTTGAGGTTCTCAGCCGACACCCCTAAAACTTCAGTTTTAAATTAAATACAATTGTCGTTATCGTGACAAACGTGTAGACCGCCTCCGTGGTCTAGTGGTAACAAACGTTGCCGTGAACTCGGGAGGTCGTGGGTTCGATTCCCACCGGGGGCAAGTTGTACATTGTATAATTTGTCTCGGTCTGGGTGTTTATATGTATAATATGTATATATTTACAAAAAAAAAAAAAGTATAATATGTAGTTTATCAACCATCTAGTTTCCGTAACACAAGCCTCGTAGCTTACCACGGAAATTAGATGGCGCTGTGTGACCTGTCTGGAAATATTTAAATATTTTATTTATTAACATAAATCAATACGACTGCAAGATGCATAATTGCCATGCAATGAGGGTTGCATGTCACTAGGACTTTACATTGTGTTGAAGAAACGTAATAATTTTAAGTTCTTATTGTTAAGAAAGCTAACTTGATAGAGTTTTATATTTTGTAAAAGGTTGTCTTATATGTTCATCTGGAAATTTCCAAAGTTGAGAGCAACGAGGTAGGTACATATGTAAATTTAGAGGCAAGAAAGCAAAATGGAATGATAAAAAGTGCTATGTGGGGTTGAATTATTGAAGAATATTTAAAATTTTATAAAAAAAATATTTAAAAAAAATCTTTATCACGCTGCTGGCTGTCTGCTAAATGTTTCTATAGTCTTTAGGAATTTTGTGAATACAAATGTTGACATAATTTAAGAAATGACAAATTGTATGTAATGCTATTATTATTTTTATTGTTAAATATTTGCATGCCATATTCTGGTGGATCATGAGAAACTATTTTGTTTTTATTTATATAACATACTATCCTATCCTATCCTCGCAAATAAATGATTTCATTTCATTTCAGTCAATAATCCGCGCAGAGTTGATGCAGTTTTTGAGGGCCACAAGGACAGACGTATTATCAGAAATAATGCGAATGTTAAAGCCTGTTCACTTCTTAAAACAGCCTGCGCTGTTACCAGAATGCCTACACATTTCACCTAGAATATGCTGTTGTGAAGGCCAAGAGCTGTTGACGAGTTGTTAAGATGTTTAAGTCCAGAACGTGCCCGCCCCCGTGCTCTTGTCGGTTTTTGAGCCGTTAGTAGATATCCTGGGTTCTCCAGGCCACGAGTGGTCGTTGGGTTCCTCGTGGAGTTGAAGTATATAGATACGAGTAATTTAAATTAAACAAATACATTATTAGTTCTCCCTGAAAGTAAAAATTGGCATTTTACATCATTGCAAATGGCACATACTTTGTTTAGCTGACCAAACATGCCTTGTGTTCTCGTTTCTAGGCCGCAGCCATCATAATTGTTGAGAGAGATCTTCCCCATTCCCTCGCTGCTTTAAGGTATTACACCGGCAGTAAGACTCCTATCTTTACACTACCACTATAATTTATATATTCTTAGGTTTATATATTTGGCTCAGAGCTTGGACTTAGGTGATAGGCCCTCTGCATTTAGCGTCCAAGCTCTGACATACTTTCAACGAGAACAATAAATAGGTGGTAGGCAGACTGATGGTGATAATTTGCCCAGTCTGCCGGGGCGGGGAAGTATCCACCGTTCGTACCGATAATCCCAGTAAAGTGTATCCACACATTTCGGGTTCAGGCTCAAATTGCCCCTATGCCCAGTCAAGTCAGTCATAAGTGTCTGATTTCAGTTGGTAACATTCATGGACCTTGCGCACCACTTACCACCAGGTGGGCATTAAGGTCACATGTCGTACTAGTATAAATAAAAAAAAGTAAAACCTAAAAAAGCCAAAGAGTTGTTTAGACGGCTGACGGAGAAATCTGTTGTAAGACAGAGCTGTCTTGAGACTTTACCGTCAGTCGTTTGAACAACTAAATTAATAAATAATAAATATAAAATAAATAAATATTTCCAGACAGGTCACACAGCGCCATCTAGTTTCCGTGGTAAGCTACGAGTCTTGTGTTACGGAAACTAGATGGTTGATAAACTACATATTATACTTCTTTTTTTTGTAAATATATACATATTATACATATAAACACCCAGACCGAGACAAATTATACAATGTAAAACTTGCCCCCGGTGGGAATCGAACCCACGACCTTGTTCACGGCAACGTTTGTTACCACTAGACCACGGAGGCGGTCGAACTATCAACGTATTAACTAAACATTTCTGTAGTCCTTCACTTCAAATTGTAACATGGACATTGGGTAATGTAAACAAAATTATCTTATCTGTAGGCACACTAGCGGACTTGTTTAGCGAACGTCGTCGTAAATCGTTAGAAGTAAACATCAGGAATTCTGCTTAATCTTAGTACAAATGACCTAAGAAATTCTGAGGTGGAAGACGGGTAACCTTGTCCACACCTGATAGTAAGTGGCGCGCGAGGTCCAACTATGTTAGCAACTGGAATCAGACACTCATGACTGACATCAGGCCCTAATACTATGCCGGCTTGACTGGGCATGACGAAGCAATTATTTATTATACAAAACCAAAACAAGTACAGGTACATAGGCGAACTTAATGCCGTAAATGCATTTTCTACCAATTAACATTTGTAACTGAGATATGTAATAAGCGGGTGCAGCAGAAGAAGAATGATAGTTAAAAGTATTATTACTATATTATATATAAGGGGAAACTTTTAAAAAAATGTAGTCGAAGTGATGTTGTTAAGCCGTCGGTACCGGTTCCAATAATACTAACTTCTGTAGCTGTTATATAAAGGAATCCGTTAACTATATATTTATCACGCTATTAATTACAAAAATAAAGTACTTATATATACTAGTAAATAAATGTCCTACATAAACAAATAAATATATAACTAAATATAAAATGCATCATATACGCATATATAAATATGTTATGGCGACTTATTCTGTTTGTGAAATAAGTATGTGTATAACTTATCTTTAAATATTTTAAGAGATGGTGTCTGTCTGATAATTAAAGGAAGTCTGTTTCATTGTTTTGACAACGCCTTGAAAATTAAATGTGCATTTGGCCCCCACGGCCCCAGAGTTGTAACTCCAACTGTCGCAAAAACATATCCCAATAAACTAATAAATTGCGGAGAACCTCAAATTGCGCAAATACGTTAACCTTGGTATCGGTTACGAATTTGCGCCGTTTGGGGTCGAGACGATGGGCCCATGGGGACCGTCAGCGAGGCGCTTGGCCAAGGAGTTGTCAAAGCGGCTGACAGAAAGGTCTGGAGACAGGAAGGCTGGCAATTATTTCTGCCAACGTATTAGCCTCGCTATACAGAGGGGAAATGTTGCCAGTCTCCTTGGGACTATCTCGGATGGGACGTCTCTAGAGGACATTTTTTATTTATAGTTTAGTTTATTTTTAATTTTATTATTTAGGTAGCTTTTAATTTATATTAAATGTACTATAATAAATAAAATACTAATAAATATTTCCGCCGTTTGGGGTTTTCAGCTTGTAATGCAGCAGCACGTGGGTCCTTAGAGCTCAAGGACAGGTGGGAAGGCGCCAGGGTGTCCACATAGGTGGCATCCCACACTAAAGGCATACCTATCCTCCATGGAACCAGCGTCATTCCATCGGGCCGCTTGCCATTGTCGCGGATCTTGCCACTGGGTTCTAAGATGGCTGTCGAACCCACAGATACAAGGGCCCGACGAATGACGTCGTTGAGGCTGGCGTACCTTGGGATGCCACCTGTGTATGTATGAAGAAGCGAAATCGTACCAATAAGTACTATTTATATAAAGTAAAGCCATGTATGGCCAATGTGTTACTTATAAGGTATACCTGTGTATTTATTTATGTAATGAGCTGTGGTTTTTCTAATAAATAAATAAAAGTAGGTACGAAAATGTCTTTTTGTTCTTCTCTTACATACACGTCAATGTACAATTTGTTAGAACATGGGAAACACTAATTATCACTGTGATTGAACATGGTTAGTGTATTTAGTACTACCTGGTTGATCAATTAGGCATACAATGTCTGTTATTTTACTAATTTACGAGATTGAAAACAAATTGGATTTTAAATAACAGTGTCCCTATTCTAAAAATGTATTTCTTTGGGATGGTTCCGCCAAGTACGTCACAGATGCTCTCAATGTCCTACAGAGGCGAGCTGTTCGAATTGTGGACGATGCCACTATATCCGGAACTCTCAAATCCCAGCAGCTTCGCCGAGATGTGGCTTCTATGAGCGTGTTCTACCGGCTATACTATGGTGAGTGCTCCAAAGAACTCTATAACCTAATCCCTCCGTCTCCATTCCGCAACCGAACCACACGCACAGGTCAGAATATGCACCCATATACCGTAGTCACCATCCCTTCGCGTACGTATAAATTTGGGGACTCATACATCTGTCGTACGATAAAGATGTGGAATACTCTTCCAGCCTCTGTGTTTCCACTTTCCTATAACTTGGAGTCCTTCAAGCGAAGTGTGAAAAAGCATCTAGTCAAGCCGGCATAGTGTTAGGGACTGATGGGTATCATGAGTATCTGACTTCAGTTGCTAACATTCATGGACCTTGCGCGCCACTTACCATCAGGTGGGCCCAAGGTCACATGTCGTGCTAGTATAAAAAATTAAAAAAATGTAGAGCTTAGTGTTGCCCAAAGCAAGACCAGAACAACTGGTCTTGGTCCTGTTCTTGCACTCCCAATCTTATTGGTGTGCAAGAATCTCGCAAAACTCTTGCTTTAACTGAAAATATATCTTCTTCTTCTTACGGTGCCATCTCCTATCGGAGGTCGGCTATCATTAAGGCGATTTTGATTTTGTAGGCCGCTGTCCGGAACAAGGATCTGGTGCTCATCCCGAACCACTCCCTGAGGTTCTTGAGCCAGAAAGTGCGTCTTCTCCCCGGTCTTCTGAAGCCTTGTATCTTGCCTTGCATGACGAGCTGCAGCAAGCTATACTTTTTATTGCGCATGTGTCCCAAATACTCCAACATCCTTCGCTTTACCATTTTCAATAGTTCAACGCCTTTGTTCATTCTCTGCAAGACAGTTTCGTTGAAAATATATATTTGTTCCTAAATAAATTGTAGTAAGGAAACCTTGTGAGACTTTAGTGTCTGTCCGCAAACTAGTATCTCGAGAATGGTTATAGATCGTGTTGACCAACATGTATCCAAAAATGTATACAAAAATTGTAAAAAAAAAAAGTATATTCACGACCGTTTCCCTTTCGGGGTGGTCAGAAACCACGCTTATACATAAGCGGATTCACATTTAGCCAACTTTACTATATGCCAATCATGACAAGTGGCAAGCTCGTCGATGTCTCCAATGTACCAAACTCGAGAAATATTACAAATAAATTAAATATTAATTAATTTATTTATATGAATAAATATATTTGTGTCCCGGCCAGGAATCGAACCTGGTACCCCCGAGTCTAAATCCACGGACTTAACAGCTAGACCACGAAGGCAGTTAAACATTGTAATGTATACAAAAATCATCAATACGTATAACTTTGTCAGAGCCTAAAAAAAACCCCAGGGCCACATCAGAACCTACTGTTTGTTCGAGGTTTGGAAATATTTCAAGTCATCTATATAAGGGTTCAATATTTTTAACTCTGAACCTTAAAAAAGACTGAAATGAAAAAATCTAAAGCCCAAAAAAATATGACCATTTTTTAACTAATCATGCGAGACTCTTGCGCAAGACCATTACTAGTCGAGCCAAGACATATGTAGGTATAGAAGAAATTTGTTAAATAGAGTTAGGACAAAAATCAAAATCATCCTCTAGGTGAAAAACATGGGATCGTAATTTTTTTGCTTCACTGTACTTTCTCAATAAGCTCAAAAACTTTCTGCCGATAAAATCTAAAATAACCCTTGTCCAAAGACTTGTAATGTAACGCATGTATCCGGTTCATTTATTGTTTACGTAAATATATATATCTGAGTATCGCGCTAAGTTGAAGTGTCCTACCGATTCGGTGTCGCAGGAATCTTAGAGTACTTTGTTTACTATTTTCTATAAATAAATGAATATAGTGAAGTTGGCGAAATGTGAATCCGCTTCTTTGAAACCGTGGTTTCTGACCACCCCGAACGGGATAAGATCGTGTAACGGGCGGTAAAAAGGACGGACACGACGCAATTACAATTTATGGAAAACAAAATCCTTAATCCCCTAACAACTAAAACCTTAACATTTTCCGCAAAATTTGGAAAATAATATCTGAGCAAGTCTTGTGTAAGACCAGGGATGTCTTGGTATTGGTCTTGCAACCATATCGGTTGCTTTTTTGCAAGACCAAGACCAAGAATGGGCAACACTACTTCTTAGCACATTAAACTTTTTTTTTTTTTTTAAGTTTGTTTGCAAGCTTCGATTTTGTAGCTGTTTATGGCGCTTACACACGTATTTGTATTTTTGGTTGTTATAGCTTATAAGGCATACGTATATGATTTGTCTAGTCTTTAGCTATGTTGTCTTTATTTTGAAAAGTAGGTGACTCACCAGAGTAATTAGTCCTATACCCCGATAACAGTTACAACTAATAGCTCTTCGAAACATGTTAGTGATAAGAATACTTACATAGTCCATACATATAAATGCTTTATCAATGTAGATGGCATTTTTACAACCACGAACTTATTTGACATATATATTATTCTGTTATGGGAAGTGCAGCGGTTTCTGCTGACAACTTCAAGTACTATATAGAGGTGTGATAGAGAAAGGCTGGCAATTGCATATAAAATGGTCAAAGTTGTTCCACCAATTCCGAATAACTTTGGACGAATAGATAGCTGCATCCGATACACGGCTAGTACAACGTTTGCCAGAAGACAGCACCAATATCTAGGTTCCTACCTGTATAACAAACTACGTGCAATTAATTCGATTAGATCCTATAGTTTTTTTACTAAAAAGGTGCTTGGACTCATACAATCAAACCTGCTTACACCTTTTGTATAAAAAAAAGTAAAGTATCATCACGAACGACCGTTTCCCTTTCGGGGTGGTCAGAAACCACGCTTATAAATAAGCGGATTCACATTTAGCCAACTTTACTATAGGCCAATCATGACAAGTGGCAAGCTCGTCGATGTCTCCAGCGCGGCAGCGTACCAAACTCGAGAAATATTACAAATAAATTAAATACCGCAGGGCTCTGTGTTGTCACCAACACTCTTCCTTCTGCATATCAATGATATGTTGTCTCTGGGCAACATTCATTGTTATGCAGATGACAGCACGGCTCACGGGCGGTATCTGAGTCCTCGAGCTTTGGTGGGCAACCAACTAGAGGAGTCACGGCGCATCATGACGGCAGAACTGGACGACACCCTCCACAAAATCTATTTGTGGGGTGTTCAAAATCTTGTCCAGTTCAATGCCAACAAGACCCAGGCTTGCGCGTTGACGGCCAAGAAGTCCCCCTTCTCTCCTCCCCCTACTCTTCAGAGCACCACGCTGGACCTACAACCCAGCTTCAACATTCTCGGGGTGGAAATACGCTCAGACCTTAGCCACCGGAACTACATTGAGAGCATCACCAAAACAGCGTCAAGAAAGCTCGGAATACTGAACAAGGTGAAGCGGTTTTTTCCGCCTTCAATTAGACTGTTGCTGTACAAAGCACAGATCAGATCATGTATAGAATACTGTTCTCACCTTTGGGATGGTTCCGCCAAGTACCTCACAGATGCTCTCGATGTCCTACAGAGGCGAGCTGTACGAATTGTGGACGATGCCACTACATCTGGTACTCTCGAATCCCTGCAGCTTCGCCGAGATGTGGCTTCTCTGAGCGTGTTCTACCGGCTATACTATGGTGAGTGCTCCGAAGAACTCTATAACCTAATCCCTCCCTCTCCATTCCGCAACCGAACCACACGCACAGGTCAGAATATGCACCCACATACCGTAGTCACCATCCCTTCGCGTACATATAAATTTGGGGACTCATACATCTGTCGTACGATAAAGATGTGGAATGCTCTTCCAGTCTCTGTGTTTCCACTTTCCTATAATTTGGAGTCCTTCAAGCGAAGTGTGAAAAAGCATCTAGTCAAGCCGGCATAGTGTTAGGGACTGATGGCAGTTACGAGTATCTGACTTCAGTTGCTAACATTCATGGACCTTGCGTGCCACTTACCATCAGGTGGGCCCAGGGTCACATGTCGTGCTAGTATAAAAAAAAAAAAAAAAAAAAAAATGTATTTATTTACATTAATAAATATTTTTGTGTCCCGACCAAGAATCAAACCCGGTACCTCCGAGTCTAAATCCATGGACTTAACCGCTAGACCACGGAGGCAGTTAAAAGTGAAGGAAAAATAAAATAAACATATTTAAAAATAATCATAATACGATGTTTATAGAATTGTTTGTTTTTATACAATGTGAGTGACTCGCCGAACCCAGATAAACCATAAAGGTTTTCGTGGACAGCACTGTACTATTGTTTGTATTAAGGTGTATTTTGAAAGAATAGATTTTAAAAAAATGAGTTCATTACATCGAATCTGTACAAGGGCAGTATAAGCGTTAATACGAGTTCATCATATTATATTATACAGCTTTATTCGTTAGTTATAAGTATAAACATACAAAAGATGTGTAAGGAAATACCATAACACTCCAAATAATAAAATATAAAGATAAAAGTTTTAAATGGAAATTTGTAGAGTTGTAAGTATAAAATAATAATATAAAAAAAACAATAAATATTTCTAGTGACGTTTTATATTTCCAAATGAAATCACCAGTACAAGATGAATCTTTGAAATCGGATACATCAACCGAATCAAATTTTATTATCAATGTATGGTTTGTTATTGGCAAATAATTCACGCGCGAAAATTACTTACTATTAATATTTTAAGGTTATAATATAATTTATATTTAAAATTATATATTTTAAGATACAGTGATCATTATTTTAGCTGTTAAACATGAAACAGCACAAGCTTTTATAAAAATATTGGTTAACTTATATTTTTAAAAATCTGTTTACATTAAAAAAAAATAGCATTACTTTGTTATTCGCTACGTATTACCTAAATTACCTTTTGTACAAATAGCTCCAAGTCTTGTATCCCAGAATCCAGCAGATATCTTCCGTTGTAGCATTTCAAATCGAACATGAAGAAGAAGTGATCAATGGCTTCGACATTTATGCCCGTTGTGCCATTAAACACTTGAGGATTGAAGGGATTAACAGACGGATGATCTGATACACCACACGTCCTGTCAAAGAATCCACTGCCTACGTCACAACATTTAAATATACATGTTTTATTTATACACGGGCAGCCATATCTTAAAACAATACCATCGACAATGGTCTCAAACCATGTTCCACTAACGTATTCAACTCCATCGTAAATCATAGAACCATTGTCAAACTCAAATCCTTGTGATATATCCAATCTCTCTACCTCAGAACACAGATCACATTTCACTGTATTTAAAATAAACACGATAGCAAACACCGATAACAACGCTCTAGCCATATTAACGATTTCACTTGGTAATTGAAAAACCAGTATTACCAACTCATTAATAACTCATTGCCGATTTGAGTCATACTCACAAATTTCTAGTATTTTTTTAAACGACACACGCGACGTAATCTTATAAGTGTCAAATATGAACTATCAGACCAAACAAGGTCTTCCAAGGTTTCTTTCGTTATCAGTTGAGACTATGCATCACTTTGATTAGGAGATAAGGAACTGGAGGAACATTTGCAAGTGATATCTGCTAGCGATAGCCGACGGAAGTTTCGGCGTATTTAATTCTTCTGATTGAATTGGTCATATATTTTTCATTTTAAAACGGATTAAATGAATCAGTGATAAAAACATAGTCGTAGGTAGATCTCAAAATTAGCAAGCTGACGTAGCAGTATTGGTTGAATAGGCTACGACGGGACGGAAAGACTTGAGTTGGATGGACCCTTATTGAGATAATGATAATGTGTTTTTATTTTTATTATTTTGTTTTATTTATTCATTTTGGAAAACCAACAGTTGACAATATTTCAATAAATATTATACAGTTAATTCACTGAGAACTATTAAAGGTTTTCACATATTTAATATAAATATATAAATATAAATATTTCCAGACAGGTAACACAGCGCCATCTAATTTCCGAGGTAAGCTACGAGGCTTGTGTTACGGAAACTAGATGGATGATAAACTACATATTATACTTTTTATTGTGTAAATATATACATATTATACATATAAACACCCAGACCGAGACAAATTATACAATGTACAACTTGCCCCCGGTGGGAATCGAACCCACGACCTCCCGATTTCACGGCAACGTTTGTTACCACTAGACCACGGAGGCGGTATAAATTTAAAGTTAAACATTAAGGAGCAAGAAAAGAAAACGTCACTGCATTACCATTAATCTCATTTTAATAAATAAAGTCAGAAACCACGCTTGTAAATAATCGGATTCACATTTAGCCAACTTTACTATAGGCCAATCATGACAAGTGGCAAGCTTGTCGATGTCTCCAGCGTATCAAACTCTAGAAATATCACAAATAAATTAAATGTATTTATTAACATTAATAAATATCCCGACCAGGAATCGAACCCGGTACCTCCGAGTCTAAATTCAAGGACTTAACCGCTAGATAACGGTGGCATTTAAATAAATAAAGATGTTGTTAAAATTATTATAAAATTATATAATATAATACATTATATAATTTGTTTCAAATTCTTTTACAGTTGTTGCCACAAATTTATGGAACAATCTCCCTGTAACCATAAGCCAATCGTCTACCAGATCTTCGTTCAAAAATCTCGTCTATCTACACTTTGTAAATAGCTCCCAACAATGTTAATAAATGTATATATGTATATTTTTGTGTATGTATTAGTATTTAGTATATTGATATAAAAGTATATTATGTAAGTATATATAATTATGTTGTTGAATTTATCCTACTATTAATATTTCTTTCATTGCACCTATAAATGTTCTAACTTGTCCCAAAGGTTTGGCTGTCAGAAAATGTCTACGGACATTAAGTCCGCCTTTGTACTTTGTGCAATAAAGTTTTTAAATAAATAAATACATATTTACATTATCCCATTGATATAGAAATTGCAACCCCAGATGACATTTGAAGTCGTAGATATTTGGTATAAAAACAGTGAAAAACGTTAATTTGACGTCAGCTCATCCCTATATAAGATATTCAATATTAGAAAAGCATTAAACCTTTGCATTAAGCATTAAAGCAGTTTTGTTGTTGTTTGTTCTCTTCTCCCGATGGATGATGAATGAGGTGAAAGGAAAGGCAAAGGGTCTAGCCCATACAGCCAAGTCTGTCGTAATATATCTTTCTTTTTCATGAGTTAATGAGGTCATCATAAAATTCCAGATGCTGCAGTATTTGATGCTTTTCTTGGAGTCACTCGCGGCACCATAGCTTGAACACGTCGGGTAAAATATAGGAGTTGGCAGCTCGGGAAAAACGCAAAAAATAAACTGCAACTTATGCCCCATATTTAAAGTCCAATTTATCGTTTTCCATAATTATTCACATTGTAGCACATTATTAAACAAAACAACACCACTTTTGATCAATAATATCCACAGTAAATTAATTTACAAAACAAAAACTTGCACTTGACATGTCCACGCAAAATGGCGCGAAGAACTCTAAACTTGCTTTTTTTACCGATATTTGTATGAAAACCAATTGTATGAAATGTATGTATAGATAAACGCCAAGTTGAATGACATTCAAAGCGAAATTAAGTTTAAAAAGAGCGCTTAAGGCAACAAGTCAAACACATGGTAAGTTATTAAATACGGCTGCAGACACGCTTTATCGATCACAGCTTTAATCAAAATTCCAATTTAATTAATCTAAACTAAATACGAGTACATAAGTAAATAACAACAATGTGTCATATAACAGTGACCTCACTTTGTTATTCAAGGCCTTGTAGCTTGTGTGATATATGAGAGCCGGGTGTTAGTGGCGTTGTTAGCTAAATAAATGGCTCACAGGTAGATCAAATAGGCACAGGAAACAATTCTCAAGTATGAAGCTGACGTTCAATTCATTAATTCTATCACTTTAGTCTTAGCATAGTACGTGCCTTTTTTTCTAGTATAGCGCTTTTTCCGATTCCCATAGAATTTAACTGTTAATCCACTATATATCAAATCATATCAAATTCAATCAAAATCTTTGTTTGTAATAAATGTGGTAACAATTGTGTCTGACAATAAAAAAACTTTGCTCAGAACATTAGTCATAAACACAGCATGAAAATCGGGTCAGACTTACATTGTAGTATATACAAACTTATGCTACAATATTATATATATATAATATAGCCGGGTTAGAGCG
Source organism: Tinea semifulvella (assembly GCA_910589645.1). Taxonomy (NCBI): domain Eukaryota; kingdom Metazoa; phylum Arthropoda; class Insecta; order Lepidoptera; family Tineidae; genus Tinea; species Tinea semifulvella. The sequence continues at coordinate 5,813,387 of OU342596.1, forward strand.
AAAACCAACTATTTTTTTAAGTAAATTCCCATATTTACACCAGTCGTTTAAAAAACTTCTGCTTTTTCCAGTGATAAAGTTGACTAAGCACTGTGACGCTTAGTTTCGAATTTTGAAACCAATTAAACGGACGATTTTAGCCGAAAAAGTAATTATAAAAATATATTATTTGGAAGTAGATACAAAAATATTAAAATAAAATAGAAACTAATTATAAATAAAACTAAACTAAAAATACCTATGAAATTAAAACTATTCTACAAAATAAACTAAGGGCTTACCACCAGGGAGGGTACCTAAAACGATCGCCGCATTTTCTCGTTGAATTATAATGGAAATATTCTGTTTTAGGTAGTTAAGGCATTTGGGGTCGCCACACTCTCGAAAAATTAATTAAATGTGCATAATATTTTTGTGCAAATATTGCGATATATCTAAGTACCTATGATATAGATTAATTCAATATTATTATTTACCTAACATACTTATACAATACTTTTAGACTCCAAATATTCCATTTAACTATTTTATACTCAGATTTTTTTTAACCTATATTAGTAGTTCCCTTAGACTTAGTGGAACCCACTATTAGGTAGGTACTTAACGGTGCTTTGTTTAACCAATTATTTGGTTAAATTAGTTAGATTTATCTGACACTCGTATTTGTAAAAAAACATTGCGATTGTAAAACGTTCGCCCATCTGCTAAATTCAATTTTAATTTGCGTAAAAAGCACGTTATATCGCGTTGATTTACAAATGATATCCACTTCCTAGTAAATAATTAAATATGTAAAACTATTTGTTTAATTGAAAAGTAAAGTACCTAGTATCGTGGTCTGGCGGTTAAGCCGGGGTACCGGGTTCGAGTCTAGTATGCTATAGAAACCGACACGAGGAAAAGTCAAACTTGTCATGATAGTACAGTAGACAAAGAAAGTGGTCTAACAGTTTTGCCAAACCTTCCTTTTTAATTAAAATATTGCTAAGGTGGAACAACCGTACTATTTTCAAGGGAAAATCAACCTTATTGTAAAATGACGTGCAAATAAATCTCAACCGTAAGTTGGTACTTTTTTGGTCAACTGTATACGCAACAGTAGGTACATATGTGTTACAATTAGAACTACAATCCCATGACTACCTCAAACAAAATATTTCCCTTATTATTCAATGAATGCGGTGAGCTTTTTAGGTGGTAAGCTTAAGAATAGTTTAAATTTATTTATAATATATTTTATTTAAATATTGTTGTATCTTGTTTCTTATTAGAACTTTTGTAATATAATTATTTAGGTACCAATTAGGTGTCAATGATTCAAAAAAATATTTTAAAAATATTAAATTTAAAATTATAATAAATTACAACCCTATAAGTTGGCTAAATAAAGTATTCTAAAGGAGGTCGCTGGTGAGGGTCAGATGTGGGTGGCAAAATATTGCATGTAATGGCGAGTCATTTGATAGTATTTCGTTGTTGCCGGGAAAACCCGATTGAAATAACACGGAAATCCCAGAACAGAATTAAAATCAATAAGGGCAGGGGCTTTCTTTGTTTAAGAGTGGATAAAGATAGTTATTTTTAGTTTTTTTATGTAAATAAACACATTTAATTAATATTTAATTTATTTGTGGTATTTCTCGAGTTTGGTACGCTAGAGACATCGACGAGCTTGCCACTTGTCATGATTGGCCTATAGTAAAGTTGGCTAAATGTGAATCCGCTTCTTTATTCCAAATTATTGCGAAAGGGAAACGGTCGTGATGATACTTTACTATACTTTTAGTTACATATTTATTCCACCATCTTTTTTGTTCTTCTTTTCATGTAAAAAAAAACACTTCCGTCTTACACTCATCTTATATTTATCTCTTTCATAAATAAATTTCGTCTTTGAGAGATTCCTAAGGCTTAAAAAATAACCCTGTATGGAAATAAGGTCGAAAAGTATATTTTATATTTTTACAGGCGTACAAGAAACTTAATCCATTTGCTTTTAGATTATCTATCGTGTTGACGTAAAAGTAGTTTTAAAATACATTTTGACGACTTTTTAACTGTTTCTGAAGAATAAAACGATAACCGCAGGACATTACCTACTGACGCGCGCTTACATTATTTTAAAACTTTGAGAAAAACAATAAAGACACCTACGTAAAGTGGTAGCTATCGATGCTTTAAATAAAAGATGTAGGACAATATACTCGTAGGTAGTAAAGAAGGTCAGCAAAAGATACTCTGCATTTCGTTTTTTTTTCATATTTTTACATAGATAACATTATTCTTATCAAAAATAGTATATAAAGTATTTATTGTGCACTGCACCAGTAGTACAAAAATGTCCCGAAATAGATGGTGTCATTTGGAGTTTTAAGAAATGTTAGCATGAAAATACCACTTTTTTTAGCACAAGTCGTTCGTTTAATGAAAACTCTAACATTTGATGCTAATTTCGTATGTCTGTACTGTAACGGGTACATGAAGGTTACAGAGTTGTATTTTCATTTTAAGAAAGAATAGTATTGTCAATATACGACAATGACAGGGTTGATGGGTTTTTGTTTTAAACAAGAAAAAAAGAAGATCGAGGAGCTTGGACCGAGAGGTCGACAGAGCGAGTATTTTTATAAAGATTAGGATTCAAATGATAATTAGTTAAAGTCTGCCGCGCAATAGTGTTCCACGTAGATAAGTGTTTAGTTTTTCTACATATGTAATTATTTCTAAAATATTAAGTATAAAATAAGTATTATGCATTTTCAATAAAAGAAAAAAGGAGTTCCGTAGAATCCTCTCCGTAACAATTAAAATCCAACCGCAGGCGTTGGAAAATCATGTAACTGCAAAGGGCAGGTTACAGTACCGTGTTGAAAGGAGGGTTATTTATGTTACTTTTTGACAGATGTCATTAACATATAAAATGGTTTGTTTACCATTTTTATATACTTTATAGTTCATATCAGTCTTTATATCATGTGTGTTGGATGCCATGGTATGATAAAACATGAACGAAAATACGTGTCAAAAAGTAGCCTTACCGCTTGTTTTATTTAAGAAATGTTAGCATTGTTAAAAAAAGTGCTATTTCTTAACAAAAACGACATTTCGCGCTGGTTTATGAAGTTGCTACGAGATGTTGGAAATGCTATAAAACGAACGCGGGGTTTCTTCTGTACCTCTCTATGGTACCTCCGAGTCTAAATCCACGGACTTATCCGCTAGACCACAGAGGCAGTTACACACAGGACAAATACGTCTTCTGGTTTATTTTATATTCTCTATCTTTTTTAAAGATTTTTTTTTTACTATTGTCACCGCACCTACATTAAATACGAGCATTGTAGTGTTGCCTAAACCAAGACTAAGGACTAGCCAAGTCTTTGGTCTTGGTTTTGCATCAAACGGCTGGTCTCGGTCTTGGTCTTTTTCATGCACTTCTAATCTTGGTCTTGGTCTTACGCAAGAGTCTCGCAAGGCTTGCTCTGACTGAAATTATATATTTGTTGTAAGACTATTGTCTGTCCGCAAACTAATATCTCGAGAACCTCTGGGTACATGTTGGTCAACCTGATCTGTAACCATTTAAATTTCAAGTAAATCTGATCTGTTTCGTGTCTGTCTTTTTTAGGTTTCAAAGGTAAAAATATCAATCCCTTAAAGTAGACGACTTGACATATCTCCAAAACTACTTCTGTATACATTTTTGGGTAGATGATAGTCAACCTGATCTGTAACCATTCTAAGTTTCAAGTAAATCAGATCAGATCTAATGAGAACTTAGGTACGAGATTTCCAGTCGTCGCCGACGATATATAAACTGTTAATAGTTGTTAGGCCGGCATAGTAGTGAGACTTATGTCGGTCATTAATGTCTGTACTACCATTTTTTAAGTGGTGGGAACATGTCGTGTTCTGTCGTAAAAAAGTATACTATTTCATTGATAAAATGTAGAAGAAAATTGTGACTTTGCGACCCCTAGTGATGTGTCCAAATTAAGTTTGCTAAGTCAATGTGATCACGCTCGTCCGTCCGGTGTGCTAATGTTTACTGTGTTATTCACACACAATGTTTACACGTTTTAAATACACATGTGCGACAAAGAAACATCTTAACTAAAATAAGCTTGGTTTTTTGGTTATCCGTTTCTAGGCCGTCTCTGATGGTTTAATTTAAATTAGAATTAAGGCTATAGATAGTTTTTTTCTAAGAATAAAAGAAAGTAATATTTATGCCTTCAAATTCCTTTTATCTGGCTCATACCTATCTTAGCCTATTCTTCTGCGTACTTCTGTTTCACAAGAGCCGGTGTTAAATATACTGGAGCTTGTATTATGTTGAGTCAGTAACGTGTTCCAGATTAAGCGCACTAGCGAGCCCAAGTTTTTTGATGTGATCCTCCACCATTAATATAGTTTTCTGTTTGATTTTTTGACGTTTGCTGTAGAAACGATGGGCCCGTGGGGATCGGAACTGAATGCCTTTTATAAAGAAATAGTTCCAAGGCTCGTTGACGTCTCTGGTGACAATAGGGCTGGCAGTTTTTTCTCCCAAAAATTAAGTATCATAATTCAAAGGGGAAATGCTGCTAGTGTATTGGGCGCCATGCCACAAGACAGCGATTTGGAGGAGCTATTTTTTTTTTGTAAGTATTTAATATTGTATTTTCTATGTATTATTATCATTATTTTTTTAGATTAAATTTAGATTTTGTTGTAATATAGTTTATTTAACCCTTTCAGCACGGATGATACCAAGCGTATGTTTTAAAAAGAAAAATCTAGACCTCTCGCCAAATTCTGTTTTATCGCTCCGAAATGGCCTCGATACGAGTAGTGGTAGCTACTTCGTATTTATCTCTATTAAATTGTTAGGACTAGTTAAGAAAAAAACATACAAAAGTGATTTTTATTTCTATTGGATTGCCCAATGCACGATAGTGCGTAGCAAATTAGAAAACGACAACGTTAGGGGAGGTTTTTTTTGTCACTATTTATATGAGTTATTTTAGACCTCAAGGATCTCAAAGTTATCAAAACCTTTCATTATCTAAAATATATTTTGCGTGCTGAAAAGGTTAATTTAAGGTTTTGTATTTAATATTGTAATTGTTTTATACTGTTTGTATATTACTTCGTTTTCTGTTTAGTATTCTGAAGACCCACGTCGTTGGTTATGCGCTCCATACAATCAAGTACCTCCTCCATTTTAGATTCAGATGCAGCCAAGACTAGTTTTGCCCAAAGCAGTGACTTGGCCAGTCTTGGTCTAGGTCTTGTTCTTGGACACATAATCTTGGTATTGGTCTGACGCAAGAATCTCGCAAGACTCTTGCTCTGACTAAAAATATATATTTGTTTCCAATTGCAGAAAAAAAAAACCTTATGAGAATTCTGTGTCTGCCCGCAAACTAGTATAATCTGATTTACTTGAAATTTGGAATGGTTATAGATCTTGTTGACCAACATACCTACATATATTCAAAAAGGAATTTAAATGTAGTTTTAGAGATATTTCAAGTCATCTACTATAAGGATTGGATTTTTTTACCTCTGAACCCGAAAAAATACGGACACGAAACATTTCGTCATGATCGTAGAACAGTGGCGAATCTGCTAAATTTAAAATTTTCATGGCGGCCATATAAAGTTATTTTAACTGTTTTTTGTCTCTTCTTTTATAAGTTAATACTAGTCTCATAATAAGGGCAAACCTTCTAGATTTCATTTTGGAACCCTTTCTAACATTTGCACTATAAATTACATATAAAATCAGATGTTTTTAACCAAGTTATAATAATTCCTATTATTTGCTATCGAAATAATGCAAAATTATGTGTATTTTAAAAAATCCAACACTGTTCTACGATCATGACGATTAAAAAATTGAAAAAAGAGTTGCCAGACAGGGTTAGTCTTTGGGCAATACTAGCCAAGAGGGTTGTATCGTCGGCATAGCGCAGGTTTGAAACCTTTAGACCTCTGACACCAATTCCTTCCCATCCCTTCAGCGTGCGACTTACCTATAATATATCCCCCACATGCGTTAAGACAAAATGCGGCCCTGTTGAAATTTGAAGGGCTTGTGCTTGGTAGATCTTAGTAACACTACACCACACATGCCTCAAGAAGTGCGTCAATTTCTACATGGAACTATTATTCTATGCGATATTATTATCGTATATTATTTATTTAATTTTGTTTAAATACATTATTGCCATGTCGAACAATTGGCAATGTAACTGTTTTTTTTATACTTTATTTCGTCTTTCGGCGTTCGTTTGGAGCTTCATGTCTAACACAGGGTATGCAAGTTCGTTATGCTGATTGCAATTACCTAGTTTGTACGAACAACACAGAGTTCTAACTATTTCCTTAATTCACTAACAAAACTAAACTTTGTTAGAGATACGGCCAACTATAACACTAGCAACATTGTACACGAAATTTTGTTAACTACAATAAACCTAGGCCGGAGTCCGTCGCGCCATTTTGCGTGGACATGTCAAGTGCAAGTTTTTGTTTTGTAAATTAATTTACTGTGGATATTATTGGTCAAAAGTGGTGTTGTTTTGTTTAATAATGTGCTACAATGTGAATAATTATGGAAAACGATAAATTGGACTTTAAATATGGGGCACAAGTTGCAGTTAATTTTTTGCGGTTTTTCCGCGCTGTGAACTCCCATATTATACCCGACGTGTTTGGGCTATTATGCCGCCTAATGAGTGACTCCAAGAAAAGCATCAAACGTGAAACATCATAATTATTCACATTAAACAAAACAACACCACTTTAGACCAATAATATCCACAGTAAATTAATTTACAAAACAAAAACTTGCACTTGACATGTCCGTGAAAATTGGCGCGAAGAACTCCTTAAATGTTACTTTATGACAGATGTCATGAACATGGTTTGTTTACATGCGTAAGAGTTATTTTATTCGTTCTAATTGATGTACCAAGGTAATTCAAATGATTTTAGGTAATAAATTGAAATACCATCGTATGACAAAACATGATCGAAAAAGTTATATTGGTCTAAAACATACCTATATACTAAAAACACACTGAAAGATATACACTAATATTTTAATAATGGCTTTAGAGATACAAACTTCGTGGGTAATCAACAAATTCACCGGCGCGGCCAAACCAACGTTAATTTGACATTTATTTGTTAATAGTCAAAAGGTAGCCACACCGCTCGTTTATGAAGCCAAAATTGGTAGTTAAAAAAAGAGAGAGGAAGACTAATTTCTAAGCATTCCATGGATTCACCGTGCGGGTGCCGTGTCCATCGTGTGCAGGTAAGAGATGAGAAGAATGGCGTCTCGGGCTTGCGACCGAAAATAGGCTGGTTTACAAAGGAGGCCTCCTTATTTTATTTTATTGCGAAGCAAGACCTCACCAACCACCAGTGGTCCTCTCTCTACCAACCAAATATTGTATGATTATCTAAAAAAGAAACGTTTGTTGCGCTGGTTTATGATGTTGCTACGAGATTTTTGCTATAAACCGAACGCAGACCTAGTTATAAATCAAACAATTTATTTGTTGGCCCATTGTCGAATCGGTTATAATTGTCATTGAAATTGACATTAAAAAATCAAAACCTACTCGCCAAAGTGGCAGAAATAGGCCAAATTCTTACAAGCCCGTTTCCAGCAGTAGAGTTCTATCACTTCGTATTCTGGGGGGTGTGATGATGAAATTTAACTACAGTAGAAAAGCAAATTATTACTTACTTCCTGAATATACATTTCTACACCAACTTGGCTGGAATCCACCAGATATAAGTCTTCACACGGAACTCCATGGAGGTAGTAAAAGTGTTCTTCAGCGACGACTTGTACCGGGCTTTTTCCTTTGTACAGCTTCGGCCCAAATGGATGCAGAGCCGAATTGCCCGTAAAGTTGCAATTTCTGTCAAAATACGCTTTGCCCAATCCACAACATTTCCGTAAACAATATCTGCCAATACACGGACAGCCGAAAAGCGATTCTGATCCGTTTAAATCCACCCTATACCAAGTGCCACTAAGAAATTCCACGTTGTTATGAATCACTGAACCATTATTGCAAATTTCACCCTCTGATATATCAACACTCTCGATTACTGAACACGGATTGCAGAAAACTATTCCAATTAGCACTAAATTAAAATATAACACATAATAATACATATTAACTTTCGTACTTATTCACCAACCATTTTTTATTATTATTATTTTTTATTTAATAATAGTTAACTACCTACTGTATTTATTAAACAATAATAATAATGTTTATTTGATTTGTATTTTAATTATTTTGTAAATAATTATTTTCACTGTTATCTACCAAATTGTTATAGGTATAATTTGTTTATTCGCCAATTGTTTTTTTTATTAGTGAGCCACTATACTAAACTCGTTAAATATTAGTCGTTATTAAAAAAAAAGCGTTGAATTATTTGTTTGAGTTTTACGATATCGGAAGCATAGGACAGGCCGTAGTAACCGTGCGCCCCGACGAGCGTCCGTCCAACTCTGTCCAACATTCCTGCGCTATCCAGCAATACTCCCCACTTGCAATATTTTTCACTAAGTATTCATAAAATTTTATTATTCTCCTTTATCAGTACCAACAATGTCTTCAGCAAAATATATTAAACTATAAAAAAAAGTTAAGTATTATCACGACCGTTTCAGAAACCACGCTTATAAAGCGGATTCACATTTAGCCAACTTTACTATAGGCCCATCAATCATAACAAGTGGCAAACTGGTCGATGTCTCCATCGTACCAAACTCGAGAAATATCACAAACAAAATAATAATTAAATGTATTAATTTAAATTAATAAATATTGTACCGACCAGGAATTGAACCCGGTACCTTCGAGTCTAATTTCACGGACTTAACCGCTAGACTACGGAGACAGTTTAAATAATTTTACTTAAATATAATAGTACCTATGTAGTTTTTAAAACATTGTTTGAGCAGACCACCTTTTCGCGCTACTCGCAATAGGTGCCAACAGCTGTCATGATTTTTAACATTTTACAAAAAAAAAAAGATTGTTTTAGAATAATTCATCTAAAAATATTATATGCATATAACTGTTATAAAATTTATCCCAAAACCCATACAAGATGAATGATATCATCATTTTATTTCAGAGTTTAAGTCACTAGCAATTTTTTTGCTAGTTTTGCCAAAATATCCTTGCAAAATGTCAAGTATGCAAAACCAAACATAGATTGGGTTTGGCCGATAGCAAAAAGACAGACAGTGGGGTCGTCCAGGGCCGGATGTCTAATGGGCCTGGGTTGGAGATATTCCCCCGTTCTCCCCGGCAGGTAATCATCCTTTGGTAATTCATGCACTTTTAGTGCTGGTCACCGTTACTGGTATAACAGCGCCCGTGTGGCTCAACAACGAAGATTATAGTTTTTGTGTAATAAAGCATTTTTATTAGCAACCCCTCTGGGTCTAGATTCGACTACTTTAGCTATTCTTCAGGAGCACTTCTCTAGATAGTGGTCTCCCGTTAGGGGGCTACGCGCAAGACGGAGCGATATTCTGGAGAGGCTTGAAGTGTCCGTTGTCGGTCCGATAGAACATAAGTCTAGTGAGGTCGACGACAAACTCCTTAACAGTAGGCATCTCCAGATCTCGAGCTATGACGGAATTAGAAAGAAAGAAGAAAGAAAGAAATATATTTATTTGTCGCCAAACCATACACATAGCTTAATACAAATTTTAAAAAACTATATAAAAAAAAATAGTAAAAAGATTATGCGCAAAATAATTAGCCTACCAGCACATGTATAGCGACAAAAAGGCGATCAACTCGGCGTCCGCTACAACCTAGAGATAGGCCATAGCGCCGATTTTCAGCCGCCGCCTTACGGATGGAAAGCACGAAAGCACGTCACGGACACAGATGTACTAAAATACAACCTATTTAACACATACATTACACGAATACACACACACATAATAATAATAACATCCCAGCCTTGCATAGTAAAGGTGAACAAAGGTGGATTCAGGCATGCAGCTGGCATGATCGCTGAGAAGCAATGAGAATTGATTTCAGTTTATTTTTAAAACCAATAACGGATTACGCACAATCATGGCGATCGGGACTCCACTCTGAGCGGTATGTTCTGCTGGATAGCAAAAACCCAATTAGCAGACTGACACACGCCATCTAGCGAGCATATTCAATATTATTTATACAACTCGGGTACAAAAAATCAAAGTTGTTCCGAAACTAACCAAGGGCCAGTTTAATTTGTTTATACTATCAGATGGAACGCGTTCCTTAATATAAATCCTACAAAGGTCGGTTCAAACCCACCCGGCATGTACCAATGAGAAATACACTTTTCTTACGTACATTTGTCATAGATTTACAACACCACCGTGCCTCGGAGAGCACATTAAGCCGTCGGTCCCGGTTTCACTAATACCAACTTGTGTAATACCAAATTGACATCATATCCTCGCCAAGCCGTCTGGCCAGCGTGGCGAGTGTAGGCGAAATTCTCCTGATATATGTTCTGGAAGGTCCATCTTCAGCAGTGGAGGTCCACGACGCTGTGTTCTAGGGGCTGTAATGATGATGATGATTAGATGGAACTAAAGTGATAGTACCGGCGATGTAAGTTTAGCGGAACCATTACTGCATGCCTCTCATGAATTCCACACTTCATCTATAGTTCCAGTCATAATAAAACACTTTCTATATAAAAAAAATATAAGTTTTATTAAAACACATAAGTTATACCTTAATCTATACAATACCTTAATAACTGATAAATAAATTTCTAAAAAAAAAAGTAGGTTGTTCTCTTATATATGATATATATCGTTATGATCGTAGAACAGTGTTGGATTTAAAAAAATCTGATTTTATATATAGTTTTATATTGTTTGCGGTCTGTAATTTATAGTGCAAATGTTAGAAAGGGCTCCAAAATGAAATCTAGAAGGTTTGCACTTATTATGAGACTAGTATTAACTTAAAAAAGAAGTGACAAAAAACAGTTGAAATAACTTTGAATGGCCGTCATGAAAATTTTAAATATAGCAAATCCGTCACTGTTCTACGATCATGACGATATATACTTAGATATAAATATAAGATAGAGCTTCTTCTATTGTCGGAAAATGATGTTTTTTACACTTCCGTATAACAAAGGTCGGCTTATTGTCAGTTAAACAAAATCAATTTAAAAGTGCGCGTAGAACACGACCGTAAGTATCATCACGACGGTATCCATATTCCGGGATGGTCAGAAATTTTGCCAACCTTACTATAGGCCAATCATGACAAGTGGCATGCTCGTCGATGTCTCTAGCGTACCAAACTCGAAAAATATCATAAATTATCATTATCAAATGAAATGTGTTTTCTAATTAATTTAAAGTCAGCAAACATAATTCATTATTAAAAACTGGCGCGGTGGTGGCTCGGTTGTAAGAACGCGTTCCTTAAATCCTACAAGGGTCGGTTCAAACCCCCCCGGCATGTACCAATGAGACATACACTTTTCTTACGTACATTTGTCATAGATTTACAAAACTACCGTTCCAGTGCCTCGAAGAGCACGGTAAGCCGTCGTTCCCGGTTCCACTAATACCAACTTGTGGAATGGTTAATAAATAGTCATTAAAAATTGACATCATATCCTCGCCAAGCCGTCTGGCGAGTGTAGGCCAAATTCTTCAGATATATGTTCTGGAAGGCCCATTTCCAGCAGTGGAGGTCTGGGACGCTGTGTTCTAGGGGCTGTAATGATGAAAACATAATCAACGGGTGTTAATTAATTTGCGCCGTCTGGGGTCGAAACGACGGGCCCGTGGGGACCTTCAGCAAGGAGTTGTCAAAGCGTCTGACGGAAAAGGCTGGCAATTTTTTCTGCCAGTCTCCTTGGGGTTAATCTCGGATAGGACATTTTTTATTTATAGTTTAGTTTATTTTAAATTTTATTATTTAGGTAGCTTTTAATTTATATTAAACGTATATTGATTTACTTCCAATGGGGTGTATCAGGCAAAGCTTTTTGTAGATGTCGCTAGCGGCAATGGTACCTTGTTTTACACCTATATCGCATCATTTTAAAAATGTTTTTGTAGTTTTTTTTTTTTATAACAGAAAAATATATTTTAAATTAACGATACTTAAACGGTTATTTAAGAAAGCGCTCACCGTCTTTAAAAAAAAAGGTTTTATTATTAGAACGGCAATTTTGAGATCACCATATCTTTGATTTCGCTTAGAAATCTCGATTTGTACACTTAAAAGCTGCTCACTTCGGCATAATATACGTAAAATAATAAATTTCGTAATAAAAATACATGTTTTCTATGCAACTGACAGTTATATTAGGTACCATCTATCATGCGCCATCTTTGTTTTTTTTTTTTATATTTGTATTTATAAGTTTATAGGTGTGATTTGTGGCTGACTGTAAGCCATGTATGCGCTCCGCGTCCCCGCGCGCCCTCACCTCGCCTCCTGCCTGCAGTCGTTCGTTTATTGCCTATTGAGTTTTAGTTTCAAAATTTAAAATAATCTTCGGAAGAAATGAGTGTTAATCCTAAGAAAGAGATAGACTTAAATTAATGGTACCTGTAGGCGGACGGGTTGTTCGCGCGGGGGGAGAGTGGTTCGCGCCCGCACATCTTTTTTGTGTACCTACTATAATTATTTATTATTAAGCTTCGAGAGTAATTGTCTCCGCCAACAAACTGTGGTTACAGTTTGGCGGGCTATTTAATAAGTTATATGTATTGGAATGTAAATAAATGATTGATATTTTTTTTTTTAATCGTGGTAAAAAGTTAGTGATACACCCCATTAACGGGTGTTGAATATTAGACAAATAATTGTTATTATTATGTTTTGTTAACCAGTTTAATTCTGTCGCTGTCCACATGCTGTCAGGAAGGATTCTCTTAGCGGCTAGACAACTACATATTTTAATATCTGAACATATATCTGGAGAATTTCGCCTACACTAGCCATGCTGGCCAGACGGGTTGGCGAGGATCTAATGACAATTTATTAGCGATTCCACAAGTTGGTATTAGTGGAATTGGGACCGACGGCTTAACGTGCTCTCCTATCGGTGATGTTGTAAATCTATGACAAATGTACTTAAGTGTATTTCTCATTGTTACAAAAAATGGCAGTATTGTGAACACTTTATTTATATTACAGCGTAAACTCTATATAACGACACTGAAGGGATGGCGTTATAGAGAGTTGTCGTTAAATAGAGAGAAGAAAAATCAGAATTGGAAGACAAGCTAAACCAACCAAAGCCAATTGATTTCGACGCTTTAGGGAGTTTGTCGTTAAATCGAGTAACGTTACATGAAGATTACACTGTATAATCAAATTTATTGATTGAACACCTTATTCTGTTAAGAGCAAATGTTACAGAAGAGAGAGAAGACAAATTTCTGAAGATTCTATGGATTCACCGTGCAGGTGTCGGGTCCATCGTGTGTTGGTAAGAGATGAGAAGAATAGTGTCTCGGGCTTGCGACCGACAATAGGCTGGTTTAAAAAAGAAAGTCTCTCTTTTTTATTTTATTGTGCGATAATACACTCGCCAACCACAATTCTACTCCTCTCCCTACCCAACCAAATATTGTATGATTCTGTTTATGCCGTCTTGGAAGCTCTTTCCATGAATGTATCTCCTGCAGACCTGTTTATCTGTAGAATCCATTCCTGATCATTTCTTCTGTGAGATCATAATATTTGTTCGACGACTTCATGTTGTGGAACCTCATAAATAATGGAATCAGTGTAACACTATTAAAATTGGTATTCTCGTATAAAGGTTACTGATACAGACAGCAAATAACGTTTTGCTGCGTTTATTTTAAAATTGTCTATTATATACATTCATCTATATTTTTGTTGTGTTCTCTTATCTCGATAGATGATGAAGGATCTAGCCCATACAGCCAAGTCTGACTTCTTATGAGTTAATGAGGTTATCATCAATATCTAGATGTTGCAGAATTTGATGTTTTTTTTGGAGTCAGTCGCGATATTATCGCCCAAACACGTCGGGTATAATATGGGAGTTTATACCGCGGGAAAACCGCGAAAAATAAACTGTAACTTATGGCCCATATTTAAAGTCCAATTTAACGTTTTCTATAATTATTCACATTGTACTTATCTCTACATTACTAAACAAAACAACACAATATTTGCCTAACAATATCCACAGTAACTTAATTTACAAAACAAAAACTAGCACGCGCAAAATGGCGCGAAGGACGTTCGATATTTTTTTTTATTTCCCTTTTATTTTGCATTATTAATGGGGTGTATCAGGCAAAGCTTTTTGTAGATGTCGCTAGCGGCACTGGTACCTTGTTTACAGCTATGACGGATATTTTTTTAATTTTATTGTGTTTTTTTTATTTTTATAACAAAAAAAATAATTTTAACTTAACGTTACCTACCTTAAAATACGAATTAGAAAAGCGAACACCGTCTTTAAAAAGAATAAAGATTTAATTAATAGAACGGCAATTTTGAGATCACCATATTTTTGATATCGCTTAGAAATCTCGATTTGTACACTTAAAAGCTGCTCACTTCGGCCATATAACTAGAAAATAATAAATTTCGTAATAAAAATACAAGTTTTATATGCAACTGACAGTTCTATTGGGTACCGTCTATCATGCGCCATCTATCGTGATAAAAAGTTAGTGATACACCCCATTAAAACTATGTTCAATGTAAATATTATTTTAATGAAAATAAATAATGTTAAAATGATTATACTCGTAAATGCCCCGTGGACTATAATTATTTTACGTTTTTCCAAAGATTGTGAAGTTGCAACTCCATGGGTGACTTTTGAAATAGTGGAAAACGCTATTTTGAAGTGAGCTCGACTATAATTGACAAAATTAAATTAAGTAATAGAATACACAAAGGTCCTGCAAGCAATACGAAAAATAATTGTTTAAATTGTATGAATTTTTGCCAGTACATCTTTAATGTTTTAGGCAGGTAATGAAGGGATTAAACTACCAGCCTTGGTTTATGATGTTTAATTTATTCTAAATAAAAACCTATGGTTCATAAATTGGAGTATTTGGTTTTATTCTTTTTGATTTTCTCTTCTTACCTACTCCTTCAGTTTTAAACTTATGAATAAATAGTTCCTCATACAAACTATTTTTTAACTCCGGACTAATAAAATCAGATATTGAATTAAATAGATAACTTTTGTAATCATTATCAGGCCAGACCGTCTGTGTGGATAAAGTTCTGTTTGTTTTTAATAAACTAGCTCGTGCGGGTTGTTTTACTTGTAAATTTCTCTTTAACAATGCTATTTCTTTTGCGTTATCATCTATTTTTTTTAGCAGTGTGTTTTGCATATTTTGCAATTTATGATCAAACATATTTTGCAATTCTCTGTAAGAATTATCATTTTTACTAAATGTTAACTTTGGATCCATATTTTTACTTTCTTGTTGAGACACTCTAATATCCTTAACTTGTGCATCGATCTCTTCCTTTGTGACTAAGTCACTTTTATTATTTAAACCGGCTTCAATTAAATCTCGTAATTTCATATTAAATCTCCTCTTTTCTGCTATAGCAGCTTTTCTTTCTGGTGTCAATTTTATTATTGGTTTTGTTGGTGATTTTTGTACTGGTGTTGAAGATGCAGCTGAAACTTTCAGTTTATTATTACTTAAATTAAAATTATCTAATGATGCATGTTTAGTTTCACTTTGTTCTAATTTTGTTTGTGCTAATCCAGGTATGCTAATTTCTATAATATTCTCTTCTTCACCACCAACATTTTGCACCAAAATGTTGTCTTTGTTAAATTGAGAAGGATTGTTAACCACAATTGGAGTACTGACATCCATAACATTTCCATTTACATTAAAACTCAAAGGTTGAGAAATAACTGTTTCTGATAGTATCTTTATTTTATTATTCTTCTTTTTACTAGTATTAATAAATTTCTTTTTATGTTGTTCAGCATTATCATATATTATAAAATTTTCCTTTGTATCTTGTATTAGGTCACTATCTATTTTACTAGCATCAGTAACCATTTTAATTTGTTCAACGTTATCAGTTAATTGGAAATTTGCCTTTATATCTTGTATTAAGGCACTATCATTAACATTTTGTTTCAGTTGTATATTATTAACCTCTGGTTCTATAAAACTAGTATTGCCAACAATATTTCCCTCTAATTTGACTTGCGAGTTATTTTTATTTACAGTAATATCCAACTCAGGTTCTTCATTATTTAAATAGTCAACATATCTATGTGGGAAATTAGCTTGTTTTTTACTTAAGGCTTTCATTTTTGGGGTTTCTTTGATTGGGGTGATGATATGTAGGTTTCCAAAGTCTCCAGATAATGGAGGCTGGTTGTCAGTACAGTACGGCCCATTCTCTGTCGGGATGGCATGAAACTTTAAGTTGTTTTTCTGAAATATACAAATAATTATTTTTAAAATGTACAAGAATGTAACTTTAGTGGTCACAGTTTGTGAGTAATGTTTTATAAATCTTCTTCTAAAAATTCTACAACACTCAATAATTTTATTATGTTTAGTCTAAGTAATCAAAATCAAAAGGTGCTCATAAACCGACAAACATAAGATTAAAAGCTTTACTCTCTGGTTTCCAACTTTGCAATAAGAAACCTCACAACTATTACGGGATACGAAAGTCTTAGCAAAGTCCCAACACATGCAACAACATCATCAAACAAATTTGCCTACAGAGGTCCTCCTGCCATACAGAACGATCCTCGAATACACTACAGAGGACCTCAATAAAATGAGAGAAATAACCAACAAAATAGTAGATGAGATGCAAAATCTCTGCTTCACGTCCAGCAACAAAGAAAACCACTATACAAAATTACAATAAGAATATTATTAACAATGCTAATAGGGAAACATTTATTTATGATATTTACCAAATCTGGGACACTCTTTAATAATTTAATAGGTAGTAGGCGTACTGATGGTGGTAATTTGCCCATTCTGCCGGAGCGGGGAAGTATCCACCATTTGTGCCGATAAACCCAGTAAAGTGTATCCACAAGTTTCGGGATCAGTCTCAAATTGCTGTTATGCCCAGTCAAGCTGACATAGTATTAGGGACTGATGTCAGTCAGGAGTGTCTGATTCCAGTTGCTAACATTCCTGGACCTCGCGCCACTTACCATCAGGTTTAGCACAAGGTCACATATCGTACTAGTATTAAATTTGTCTTTGTGCAATAAAGTATTAAATAAATAAATAAAAATCATTTTAAAAAATCAACACATCAAGCTTATTAGTTTTTAATTTTAGTAAAGTTAGCTAGTCTGCTTTGTTATGTGTTTTGTCACCTCTATGCATGAGTCTTGATGAAACTCCTGGTCACAATAACTTTTTGTGTAAAATATATGCATTTTAGGTCTGAAAAGTTCCGAAAATAATATGGGGTTAATCAATATATTTGACAGAACGTCAAATATCTCACCAAACTGACCAGACAGGTTGCAAGTTAAAATTATTCTATGCTGAATAAAAATTCTAACATACCTCATCATTCATAAACATATCATCTGTAAAGTGGTGTTGACACACAACTTTATTTCTCACTTGGCGCACTGACAGATTTAGTAAATCATAGGCCCGAGCATTTACAATCCATTGCTGTCCCCTCGGCTTATCAAACACAGGGTAATGAAAGAAATGTGTCTTTCCATCGCTCCGTACAGTACAATTGCGGTAAGAACATCGACATCCTCCCATCGTTTTGGTAATCTAAAATTAAAACACTGTTGTATTATATGCGATTATTGGCTAGCTGTGTGCACTGTGGCTAGATCTGACCAGGAAAGATTGTAAATATAGTGCAAGCATTAACTGTGACATGTCATGAGTATTCTTAAATGAAGAATCCTTGATAAGAACAATTTAAAACAATTAACATTTGCAAGAATAGAAGCGTAACTACCTGTATAGAAAGTTAACAAAAATAAAATGAAATATTCCACAACTTTAAACTCTTTTAAAATTAATTAATTCAATAATAATAAATAAATAACAAGGTAATTTCTAAAAACAAAACAAAAGTTTACGCGTCCGCTGCACAATTTTCGTTATGACTTTTTATTTTCTTGAAGGCAAAGATTTATACCTATACAGCCACGTTTTTTTTTCCAAGGGCAGACAACGACATTATACCTACATTGAAGTCTTTCGCGCTATTTTGTGCGAAGATGTCAAGTGCAAGTTATTGTTATGTAAATTAATTTACTCTGCATATTGTTGATTAAAAGTGGTGTTGTTTTGTTTAATAATGTGATTAGTTATGGAAAACCACAGAGTTTGGTAAACGATAAATTGGACTTTGAATATGGGCCACAAGTTGCAGTTTATTTTTTGCGGTTTTCCCGCGCTGTAAACTCCCATATTTTACATGACGTATTTGACCTATGGTGCCGCGAGTGACTCCAAGAAAAGTATATAATTCTGCAGCATCTGGTATTTGATGATGACCTCATTAACTCATGAAAAAGAAATATATATTACGTCAGACTTGGCTGTATGGGCTAGACCCTTTGCCTTCCCTATCATCTCAATCATCATCCATCGGGAGAAGAGAACCAAAAAAAAAATGCAATGTGACATGTGAACACAAAATATGAGACTGGCACTTTAAATTATTATATCTCATAAAACATTTAAAAAATTAATGGCACTTTAATTATTTACAGACTCTATGTTCGACTTGTCGCTTTAAGCGCTTTTTTCCCTTTATTTTGCTTGGAAAGTCGTTCGACTTGGCGTTTGTCTATGGTTTATATACAATTAAATTCGGTAAAAAAAGCAAGCTCTGCTTTATCAGACGTTCCTAAATATTAAAAATATAGTAATTTTAGTTGAACTGTAATGGATTGAGCAAATATCGGGTTTGTTGTAAGGATCAGCTTATTTCAAAATCGGTTATCAACAACCTCGTCAGTCAACTTTATTTTAATATGGTCTGTTCAACGAGAGGATACAATAAAATCAACTTAGGCAGTTTATATTAGGTATACTGTGGCGTAAGGTCTAGTTCTGAAGGTAATGTGACTGAGATTACTGAGCATAGTAAACTCTGTGTCCAGGGGATGTGATGATGCTGAGTAAAAAATAACTAATAAGATGGTTTTATATGACAGGTTATTTACAATTCGCTTTTAAACGACTTTTATAAGATGTATAAGCTGAAAAAGCACAAACTTATCTGACTAGTTTGCTTATGGAATTAATAGCTGTTCACCTTGACATGTAATTGCCAAGTTAATTGCTGAATGTTTATTTCATCAATTTAATGTACTTACAAAGTAAATTAAAATAATCGATAAATGTCGGACGACAGTTTTAGTTATTAAATAAAATGTACTCTAACCGGTCGCGTAGTAGAAATAAGAGTATAGAAATTAAAGATACCTACTACACATTGGCTAACTTATATTGTTTATTAAAGATTTTTGCATTAGATTGCACATATAGGCGTGATGCTACGATGGTGTCTTGCTACTCCGCATGTAGGACTGGCTTTACAGCAGTGGCTTTAGGATTCCTCACCATTGCCAGCTTTTATGTGAAAATTGCATATTTTTATGGTGACCTTAACCCATCAATAACGGCTATGGATATTAGCCAACATATTTACGACTACCTTCAATACATGGTGGATCTGTACGTCGTGTATAAATATGGCAGAACTTGCAAATTAGAATATCTTAATTATTACAAAAAGATAGACGTTATTCTCAGTTTTAATAGACATTCTCAAGTAAGGAAAACTATCAATCGTTTGATTACAATGTTTATTTCGGCTGTGATTTTCAGTGTGTCGTTTGACTTAGGTGTTTGGGTTTTAAGTTATGGTTGGCGGAGACCGTTGACTTTTGCCGTTTCTTATATATTTACGGTAATGAAGACGTTGAATTTCTTAGATTTAGCATCGAATGTTTTGAATTTAGAATACCGTCTTCACTCTATTTGTGAGAATTTGGAACGATGGTATTGTACAGCTACTTTCAATGGGGGTATTTCGTTTGATGATCCGGTGACAAACAAAAAATGGATTCATGCGGATTGTATGAAGAGTAACAATGAAATGAATTTGAATGGAGGACGAGTGTTTTGGGTCGGCACCACAAAGAAACATGAGACGAGAATGCTTAGCAAATGCTACTTGTTGCTGTGTGAGCAGTGCAGCTTTATTAACAGAATGTTTGGAATTAGAGTAAGTTCAGCTTTTCTTTTAGGCTCACACATATCTGGTAGAAAAGCAGCCTAGGGCTGAAAATTAAAGATAGAGCGATAAATTATTGTTCGCTTTTTTTAAAGCAAATAAATTAAGATGCAGTTAACAGCCACGCCTGCAAAATCATCACACCCCTTAGAACACAGATGTACCTTGCAGAAATTACTGGCCTACACTCGCCACGTTAGCCAGACGGAATGGCGAGGGTCTGATGTTAAGGGACCCTATGTAAATCTGTTGTACGTAAAAAAAGTGTATTTCTTATTGGTACATGCCGGTGTTCGAACCCACTTTTTTAGGATGTCAAGGACAGCGTTCTTACAACCGAGCCACCACTGCTGACTAATACACAGGTACAGGTTGGATTTTTTGTCTGCCTCGCTCCGTGGCCCAGCGGTTAAAATCGTAGATATTGACGCCGAGGTACCGGACACAATATATTACCTATTTAATTAATTCTCGAGTCCAGTACGCTAGAGACATCGACGAGCTTACCACTTGTCATAATGGGCGTGTAGTAGCATAGTAAAGCTGAATAAATTCGAATCCGAAAAAGCGTGGTTTCTGACCATCCCGCAAGGGATGCAGTCGAGACGTTACTTTTTTTACATTACCTGCGGAAAAGCTTACTGCTGAATAAAAGATAAAGATAGAGCTATAACGCGTTCTCATTTTTACCCGACGGCACGACGCAAAGAAGAGTTATGTGTTTATTTGCCTGTATGTATGTATATATATATGTTCTTATGTACTGACTTACAATATCAAAGTCTTTGAGTGGACTATTAGAAAGTAGTCTATCAACTTACTAGGGAATAAAATTACGGACATTTTATAGTAATAGATTTTTATAATTTTAACGGGTCTTTACGCGATTTACCTTAGAGACATATTTCTCCCGACGTTTCAGCCAAGTTGCATTGGCCGCGGTCACGGGTCGACTGAAGCTATGCGGTGTAGTCTCGTACATACTGGGCGGCAGATGTAAACCTACCCACTTATCACTTTTAAAAGTTTTTAGAAATCACGACACGACACTTACAATATCCTTGGCGACACCGGACGATTTTAAAGTAATATTATTAATAGAATTGTTTTGTAAAATAGAGTTAAATTGTTATAAATCTTATTGCTCTGTCTAAAATTAGGTATATATACGAAAGTCTAAAAAGTAGGCTTTTTAATTATTATTATTATAATATTTTTTTTTCACAATTTCTTATTTTTTCTTAATGTTTAGTTTGTTATAACTTTGTACATTCTATAATTATATATCCAATCTGTGGATAACGGTGTTAATTGTATAATTACCTGTACTATGTAATCTATATTTGTATTGTATCCTTATTGTACAATTGTTTGTTATTCCAAATAAATAAAATAAAAAATAAAATAAAAAGTCAAAATATGTCTAGTATATCCGTAATTTTATTTCCTAGAAAGTTAATAGACTACATTTGTCAAAGTACACTAAGGCTTCTTGCTTACTTTATAATAGAAAATAATATTAAAATATGAGTATATATATTATATTATGTGTATATGTATATATTTAGTCATTTAGTAGTCTTATTTTTTATTCTCGTATACTTATATATCTATATAATATGTATTATAAAATAGTCCTTTGATCCTAATCCAATTTTTTAAATCCTTTTTTCATTTAACCCGTCTTTCCCTAACTTTGACACTGGCAAATTGTTACTAATGATAAAAAAAAAAAATCTCTAAATAAATTATGCGAGCGAGAGGGATTCAAAAACGTACCTCTAAATTAGAAGACAAATTTCTAAGAATTCCATGGATTCACTGTGCGGGTGCTGGGTCCATCGTGTGTGGGTAAGAGATGAGAAGAATGGTGTCTCGGGCTTGCGACCGACAATAGGCTGGTTTAAGAAAAAGGGCCTTCCTTTTTTTATTTTATTGCGCGATAATACGCTCACCATCCACCATTCTACTCCTCTCCCTACCCAAACAAATACTGTATGATTCCGTTAATGCCGTCTTGGAAGCTCGTTATATATACGTTAAGCATAGGCTGAGCATGAAAAACGAGTTTTATAGACCTTTTATGTTTACAGATACTATTGAACTGCGTGAGTTTATTAATAGACATGATACGATTTATTAATGTTGCTGTCCGAATTTTACTTGGTACACAGGTAAGATCTTCATTCATTGAAAAAATTAGGTACCTACCCACACTGTTAGATAATAATTGTATTATAATCGCCATATCCCTTCGCTTAGGGAAAACATTATGTATTCAACACGTCATGTGGCAGCATCGTCAGCTTAGTCACCACTACCTGTCTTGTCAAAGTGCCGGTCGTCATTTCCGCCGCGGTTCTGTCAATAATGTAATCCACCCATAGATATAGACGATAGGGTCTATGAATCCACCGGGCTTTGGTTACTGCCGGGATCCCATCGGTTTTTGAACCGTCCGGGATCTCTCGCAGTGATGGACCTTTGGTGACGTGGGTCGAGCATTGTGTACTTTGTAATTTAAAAAAAAATAGACAGCCAAAATTATAATACTGCATTTAATAATATTAACTGATTTTCATACTATAATATGATCATTCATTCATTACAGCCCCTAGAACACAGCGTCTCTACTGCTGGAGATGGGCCTTCCAGAAGATATATCTGGAGAATGTGGCCTACACTCGCCACGCTGGCCAGACGGCTTGGCGAGGATATGATGTCATTTTTTTTATGACAATTTATTAACGATTCCACAAGTTGGTATTAGTGGAACCGGGACCGACGGCTTAACGTGCTCTCCGAGGCACGGGAACGGTGGTGTTGTAAATCTATGACAAATGTACGTTAGAAAAGTGTATTTCTTATTGGTACATGCCGGGTGGGTTTGAACTGACCTTGTAGGATTTAAGGAACGCGTTCTTACAACCGAGCCACCACCGCGCCAAAAAAATATGATATACTTAGTAGTAGAATTTAAAATCTATACAGGTAGGTAGGTACTTTAATAAAATAATAATAAGATGCGTTTTAAAATTGGGGCTTAGAGCGCTTACGGGTTAAAAACATAGACAGACGGCGCGTGTCTAATAGCGAGTGGTAGCTTGTGCCACTGACGGGCTCCAGACTCAGTATCTGATTCTGAATATCTGCTGCTTACTTTCACCAAATTTCGTTGAACTTCGAGTATTTCCAGAAAACAACATATGTCTCGTACGGTCTACCGAGCGTCGCAAACCTACTTCGGTTCCTTTTATACGCAGCTCTGTTGCTGGCTGTCATCCACTACTGCGAGAGAAGTTACCGGCAGAGGGATCGCTTGCTAAGAGTGCTTGATCACATGCTCATCAACAAAGACACTGGTGAGTTACCGCCAACTGGGTAGCTACTAAATCACACTACTAAATCATCTGTTAACATACGCGACATAAGCGTTGCCATCCGAGCGGCAACAGGTGATCCTTTGAGTAGGGAATATCTTATTCAGAGGATCAGTGTTGCCATCCAACGAGGTAACGTCGTTGGAGTCCTCGGAACATTGGGTTCATCTTCTCCTGGATTCGATGACATGTAGATTATAATCAAGATATTTGTAAGTATTTAGTTTTTATATTAATTAAACTAAAAACTTACATCTTAAAACATAAATTTAAAAAATAATAAAAATAAACCTAATTAATAAATAAAAATATAACTAAAAACTAAAATGAAGAAAAAAAAACAAAATAAAAATTATTATAAATAAAAAATTTGCTCCAAATCGCTGCCAATGGGCAAAGTGCCAAGGATACTGGCAGCATTGCCACGTTGAATGGCAATACTGATCCTTTGGCCCAAATATTGCCCAGCCCTTTTGTCCCCCGGGGTGTTGACGAGCTGTTTTGACAACGCCTTGAAAATTTCGTGTGCACTTGGTCCCACGGCCCGGGAGTTTCAACTCCAAACGGCGCAAAAACACATCTCCCAATAAGCTGAGTGTATTTCCGCCGCTTGAGGTTCTCTGCTTGTAATGCAGCAGCGCCTGGGTCCTTAGAGGTCAAGACAAGTGGGAAGGCGCCGGGTGTCCACACACTAAATTTTTATATTAATTAGGTTTATCTTGTAGTTTATTTAATTTAAGGTTTTGTTTAGTTTATTTTTAATTGTATTATTTAGGTAGCTTTTAATTTATATTTATTGTTTGTATTTGTATAGCTACTATTACAGTCGTACATTACGTGTTATTGCGGTTTATATCTAATACAGTTGTGTTCAAAATTTTAAACAAATATAATATTTTTATATTAACAAATAACTAATTGTAACAAAATCTGTTAACTAATAAATGCCATTTTTTTAGAGAAATGTTTTCGTCCATTGTGATTTCCTTTTTTATTTGATATTGTAATTAATTTTATTCGCGTTTTCATAATCTGTAATTTATTTTATTTATTTAACTCCAGCAATTGACAAAAACTTTATTTAAAACACGCTGGCTGCGTTGCTATATGTAAGTTTTGATCCCGCCGATATAATTAGAGAATTATTTACACTTTGAAATCCTGTACTTTATAATTGTATAATTAACCGGATGTCTATTTAATTAAATTATATTTTAATGCTGGGGCAAAAGGGATGGTGAGTTGATATTAAAAATAAAAAACACAAAAATTAGATCTGATTATTGAGTTCTATTTTGTTAAGGATAGTGTTGCCCAAAGCAAGACCAACACGAAGATTGGCCGAGTCTTCGGTCTTGGTCTTCTTGGTCTTCACTCCTAATCTTAGTCTTCGTAACAAAAAAAAATGCACGTTTTTGTACTGTTAGATCCACATCATATCACTCTATTACCTCCATGATTGGATTTGAGGATTATATACGCGTAAAACAAAAAACAAAAATTGAATAGCGTTAACGGAATGGAATGGGCTTATCGATGATTTTTCATATTAAATATAAATTTCTCATAGTGCAGAGAAGAACTACAAGGAAGGACAGACTAGACAGTGAAAGGTGTCCTTGCATCACTTTTATTTAGGCTAATCAGGTCATCCGTGCCACATTGATTAATAAAACAGGAGTATTTTACGTAAGCGAAGAGGTATCTAAACAAAACCCAGCATTTACTTTACAAAAACAGTTCATGGAGATAACTATGATTGCTTGGTTGACGTGGACATATTTGCTTGCTCTATTATAAGTCAGTGTATAGGAGCAGCGTCCGTGAGATAATTAGAGTTAAGTATTCGATAGAATAGACTTAAATGTGATTTTGACTTTCTTTTATGGTTTAATTGTATTTTGAAAATGTAATAAGTATAGTTCTCTTTCACAGTTTTGGTACTCCAGGTCTAATTATATGTATATTGTTTGTTATATAAATTGTATTGTGATTGTTTGTTACCATAATAAAATAAAATAAACTCTCGCTTAACAACAGCCATATTTTGAACTATACCTATTTAATTACCATGACCTCCAATTCTATGATTTCACTGACCATGCACTACCATTTGATAAATTTAAGCTGCATATAGACTATCGTTGCGTATCGTATTAAACATATAAAGCTCCATCGTGTCCAAAGATATTGTATATAAATATGTGGGTTTGAACACGATTACAAGTTCACAGTCCCCAGTTATTGAGATAGATATGCTCGCTATTTCTCCGATGGATGCAATTTAAAATGTTAGAATTTAAAATTTAATACGTCAGAGAACCAAAGTGACTTGAAAAAATTGGCAAACTGTCAGTGGCAATTACAGTGAGGCAGAGACGTCCGTCGTAATAGAACCGAGTAATAAAATAAATAAAAATAAAATGCGTTTATTTAGAAATAGTATCCATAGGAGTTAGTAACATAGTGTTTGCTTATTCTATATTAGTAAAAAAGAGGACATTTACTTTTTATATTTGCCTTGCCCTCCTGAGGCACTGGGCACATACATTTGAGTATGTACCCAGTGCCCCATGATAGAGCAATCTGGCTTCTCACTAACTGCCCTTAAGATGATGTTGCCGCTCCCTCGTACTCTGTGCATCAACGACGCGACTCGTAATGGTGTAGAGACGGTTATTACAGGAGTCCAGGCTGACAGCGGAATTGTCCAAGATCGTTTTCGTGGGTAGCAATGGTTCTTGGTAACACATAACAGGGCCCGTGTTATAGGAGATTCGTCTACTTGAGCATGTAGGAAGACGCAGAGTGGGATAACCTTGGATAAAGGTGGAAAAATATCGCTTGCTTAATTTTCGTTACTACCTACTATCTTCTTGAAAGAATGGTCGTCGGCGACATTTAAAATCAAATCAAAATAATTTATTTGCTAGAAAACATGGTTACATATTGATAAATTTTATAACTAAAAAATTCACTTCACAAGTTTTACCTCAATGGCATGCAAAAATTGGCGCGGTGGTGGCTCGGTCGTAAGAACGCATTCCTTAAATCCTATAAAGGTCGGTTCAAACCCACCCGGCATGTACCAATGAGAAATACATTTTCTTAAGTACATTTGTCATAGATTTAATACACCACCGTTCCTGTGCCTCGGAGAGCACGTTAAGTCGTCGGTCCCGGTTTCACTAATACCAACTTGTGGAATCGTTAATAAATTCTCGAGATATATGTTTTGGAAGGCCCAGCTCCAGCAGTGGAGGTCTTGGACGCTGTGTTCTAGGGGCTGTAATGAAATGATGTAGCATGCTATTTGCGAAAGGTCAAATTGTAAAATACAAGTAGGTACATTGAAGCTATACTCAGACTATAGATACTTAAATTATTGCTTAGATATTATTTAAATGTTTTTTTCTTAATGTACAGATCTTTTTTAAAACTGTTAATTAGTAATAACTTGATATCTTCTGGTAATTTGACGTACTATTTTATGTAGCCCAGAGCCAATAGAAGTGCTACACGCGCTTGTTTGCAAATATAGTGTATTAGCGACTTTATTTAAAATTCTAATTAGTGCAATTAAGAACACGCTCAATATTAATTTTATCAGTCCATCATGCGATTACATAGACCGTTAGTTAATTAAAATATTCATAGGGTTAAGTTACAGTGTTATACGTAATAACATCACGACTCTTTTCGGTGTAGAATCGGGTTCACACAGCCAACTTTATTTATTTATTAAAACTTTATTGCACAATATATACAAGGGGCGGACTTAATGTCGCTAGACATTCTCTGACAGCCAACCTTAGGGACACTGTAGAACAATAAAGACGTAAGGTAGGTGCAATTAGAGAAATATGATTACGTAATAAATATGCTATATTAATCTCAACTACAATAATAAATACTATAATAAACTAAATACTAATAATACATACACATAACGTTTTATTAATAGATTAGGTACATACATTACATAACATTAATTTATCTATCTGACTCCAGATGAGTCGCCAAAAATTGGCTAAATAATCGTCGAATGCTCTTTCAGGAATATTTCTCATTCATAGCTTTTCAATCTGGTGTATTTTAAAGCGTTGAATCACCGGCGGGTAGTTACCAGCCGAGATCCTGCCGGGGAAAACGGGAGATTAACCCATCCCCAACACAGGGCTATTGAACATTCGGGCCTTACATAGATAATAGTCATGTCGGGTTTTATAACTTATAAAACATGCTATTTATGCCTGTTACACACGTAACGATATCTTATGTTATTATCTCTGTCTTTGCTTAAAGCGAATGACGCTAGGCCTTTGCCTATCAAAGCGAAATTCAGTTTTGAAAAAAGCACCAAGTCGAACATGGCATAATTGTTTACTATAAAAATAATTTAATACATTTCAGATGATGAATTTCGGGATTCGCTGAAAGAACTCCGAGAGCTGGCGTCCTCTCGACCTCTGGATTTTCATTTGGTGCACTTCTGTCGCCTGGACTACACGCTTCTCAGCGCCCTTGCATCCGTCGTTGTCACATATACCATCATATTGACTCAAAAATAGTTAAATACTGCATATAATTTTGTTATATTAACGAAGATCAGGATCAGATCAGATCATGTATAGAATACTGTTCTCACCTTTGGGATGGTTCCGCCAAGTACCTTACTGATGCTCTCAATGTCCTACAGAGGCGAGCTGTTCGAATTGTGGACGATGCCACTATATCTGGAACTCTCGAATCCCTGCAGCTTCGCCGAGATGTGGCTTCTCTGAGCGTGTTCTACCGGCTATACTATGGTGAATGCTCCGAAGAACTCTATAACCTTATCCCTCCCTCTCCATTCCGCAACCGAACCACACTCACAGGTCAGATAAAGATGTGTAATGCTGTATTTCCACTTTCCTATAACTTGGAGTCCTTTAAGCGAAGTGTGAAAAAGCATCTAGTCAAGCCGGCATTGTGTTAGGGACTGATGTCAGTCATGAGTGTCTGACTTCAGTTGCTAACACAAGGAACATAATACAAGTGCTGTTCATTCATCGACCTTGCGCGCCACTTACCATCAGGTGGGTCCAAGGTCACATGTCGTGCTAGTATATAAAAAAAAAGATACCAGTAACAGAATAAATGGCGCTAAAATCTCATGGCTGACATCAGTACCTAACACTATGCCCGCTTAACTGGGCATGACGGCAATTCGATCCTGAGCCCAAAACGTATGGATACTCTTTACTGGATTTATCGGCACGGCACCAACGGCGGATGACTCCTCGCCCCAGTTGACTGAGTAATCTACCACCATCAGTTCGTCTACCACCTATTTGTTGTTCTCGTTAAAAGTATGTGCCATTTGCAATGATGCCAAATGCCAATTTTTACTTTCAAGAAGAACTAATATTGAAAACTTGCCATGGTGATAATTATATAAAAAATAACACCGCTTTAAACAATCTTATATTTAACCTCGTTGATTTTTATTATACGGTAAAAATAGGTAGGTACTTACCGTGATTATTAACATAAATATAGGTATATAATTTACTAATGAATTTGTGTTTTATTGTAATTTAAATAGGCTGTTGTGGGGCGGGTTTCCATTGCACATCTCGTAGGTCGTAGCAAACTCGTAGTCTTAAATAATAAAAAAGCACCGAGTAGTAAAATTTCTTAAATTGTGACGTCTTATAGCCTATACATATTGTACAATAGACTTGAAAGCAGAGAAGGGCAACGCTCTTCTTACCGAATATTGCTTAAATTGTATACAAACCATAGAGCCAAGTCAAATGACTTTCGCAAAATAATGTGACAAAAGCGCTGAAAGCGACAAATCAAACACAAGGATAGACTGCTTTTGTTGGCTAGCGGTTCAGATCGTGGATTCGAGGTACCGGGTTCGATTCCTGGTCGGGACACAATAATTTATTTAGTTTGTAATATTTATCGAGAACGCTAGAGATATCGATGTGCCACTTGTCATGTTCAGTCTATAGTAAAGTTGGCTAAATCTGAATTCGCTTTATTAAAAAAGAAGTGTGGTTTCTGACTACCCCGGAAAGGAATACAGCCGTGATGATACTTTTACTTTACTTATATAGAACTAAAATAAAGTATCTGTAATTGTAACAATTTAAATTAAAACGAGAGGGAAGAACGGTGGTGTACGCCAGCAGCAGCTGTGACCAATATTAATCTAAGCTACATTTATTTTTGTTACACTTATGAATAGTAAATGTATAAATATATTTATTCAAAGTAGATACAAAAATATTAAAATAAAATAGATTAAAAACTAACTATAAATAAAACTAAACTAAAAATACCTATGTAATTAAAACTATTCTACAATGTAAGGGCTTACCACCAGGAGAGTACCCAAAACGCTCGCCGCATTTGCTCGTTGAATTAAAAGGGAAATATTCTGTTTTAGGTAGTTATAGCATTTGAGGTCGCCACACTCTTGAAAAATTCGTTTACCCAACTCTTTTACGAATTTGTGGCTATCAAGAGAATATACGCCCATTGTATGTAGTATACAAGCTAGCACCAGTTCTGACTTGTAGTATCATTTGCGTAAAAAAGATAAGATTTTAGCAAAAAATGATTATCAGTACCTATTGTTAAATGCCGAAATCATGTCGTTTTTTATCTACGTTAGTGTTTGATGTTGTTTTGTTACTAAAAGGAAGCATTTGATAAAATGATCGTATTTTTATCAATATTCGCCCTTTTCGTACAGACGGTATAATTGTAGAGTCTGACGGTAGTTCGTTCGGTCGAATTTAATTTCATATATTTTATTGCATGTCACAATGTATTTTACAAAATTCCTCGTCACGCGGCTCTCAAAGACATCATCCGAAGAGCTCTTGTCACTGGAGTACCCGCTATCCTAGAACCCTCTGGGATCGCGCGGAGCGATGACAAGAGACCCGAAAAATGCGTTGGCCGTGGAAACTTGGCAGGTCTATGGTATGCGACATGTGTAGACACATTAGCCATCTCACATTCAGGCAACCTTACTCAGCGCAGGGAGTGCAGCGGTTTCAGCTGAGAACCTCAAGCTGCGCAAATACGCGGGTCGATACGATGGGACCATGGGGACCCTCAGCCAAGCGTCCGGTCAAGGAGTTGTCCAAACGGCTGACGGAGAAATCTGGAGATGTAGGCTGGCATTTTTTTTTTTATAAATGTCTAAGCAAAAGTATTGCAAGACTCTTGCGCTAGTCCAATATCGGTGTCTTGCTAAAATATATAAATATAATATATATATAACGGTCTTGGTCTTGCAAAAAAACTAGAAAAATGACCAAGATTGCAAGACCAAGGCCAAGGCCAAGTGGGTAACACTAGCTGTCACCTTACTCTACACAATGTAAGATCATGTCATGATTACCTATATATGTGATTATGATGCGTGTTAGCAAAGTTTATGAGGTACATTAAAGATAATAATAATTCCTTTGCAAATTAAAATGACTTTGAAATATTTAGGGCCGGTAGTTCAATCTTACCTTAAAGAATAAAGTCTTCCTTGAGTGCAAAAATTAAGTAATTACCAATTTTAATTGTTAGAAATATAAAAAAAAAATTGTACGAAATAAAATTAAAATCTCATTTTTCTCACAACACGTGACATTCAGTGTTGCCAGTTGAATTTAGCTATTATGTTCATTGTTTAGAATCACAGATTTTTTTGCAGGTAAATTATTTATTCGAAGTAGATACAAAAATATTAAAATGAAATAGATTAAAAACTGATTATAAATAAAACTAAACTAAAAATACCTATGAAATTAAAACTATTCTACAAAAAAAATTTGAATAGAAATAAAATATTTAATTTATTTCTATTCTTCCTTATACTAGTTATGTGTTATTTCATCATAATGATGATGACATCACATTACATGTTTATGTCATGGTGCTGTGATGGCTCGGATGTAAGAACGCTTTCTTTCAAATCCGGGGAGTACCAATGAGAAAAACTTTTCTTACGAACTTTTAGAACTTGGGCACGTTAAACCGTCGGTCCTGCTTCCATTAATACCAACTTGAGGAATGGTTAATAAATTGACATTAGATCATCGCCGACCCGTGGACTCTGTGGACGTCTAGGACTTTAGGTTTTGGGGCTGTGATGATAAAATCAAGAAACGAATTCAAAATTAAATATCATTAATCTTGTCGAAGCGAAGAGGTATCATAGGCCTTCACCACTGCACGCAATCTATTGCTACCCTCATCCAACCCCCACCAGCGACCTTCATCCAAACATAATCTCCAGTCTAGAGAAGTTGGTCTTATTTAAATGATATTTCATCATAATAAAGGCAGAATAGTTATTTTTTGAGAGCTTGTTACGATTTTGATGTCCTTGCAGAGGAGTTGGATATTGATATTTTCAACTACAAAGCAACAAATATCAGACGTCAGTTGACGGCTCGTTATGTCGAATCAGTCAGTAACCTTCATTAGTGTATAATTTTTTTGACTTATTTTATTTATCTTATGTATTAATTACGTTCTTATAATTTAGTGACTTTGTCTATTATCGTTGTACGAGTACGTTGTTATTATGTTGCGGTGTTGTTTTTTTATTTTTTGCTATTGTACTCAATTTTTAAAACCTATATCTGAAAACATTTAATAGTTCTTAGAATATTTAATATTACTTATCTATTTGAAATTGTCAACTGTTGGTTTTCCAAAATGAATGAATAAATAAATAAATTTTGATTATATCAGGACTAATCAAGTTTTAACTTTAATCTTTAACTTAAGGTGCGAGTACGCCGCCCTCCTGCCCACCTGAGGGGCCCGAGTGGTGTCGCGGGGGTGACATCGCTTACATAGGGCCCCACGAGACGGCGCGTGTGGTTGTCTTCTCCCTCTCCGAAGGCGAGGGAGGAGACTCGCTCTCTCTCTCCCTCCTCGCCAAGAAGGCGCCCGCACACTAGCTTAGCTACATGGTCTGTGACACTAGCGGGCGTCGTTCGCATATTGCTCCCCCCCGTCCGCCATTCAACACGAGGCGTCTTGAGGAACACCATTAGGTTTTAGTCGGTGCGAGCCCGACATAACCTCCCCCTTGTCCCCCGCCTTGGGAGGAGTATCCGGTAAGGATTTCCTGATGTAAAAAAAAAAAAGAGTACGAACCTATACATTTTCTGCTGAATCACTCATTACTCACATACAGATGTAGACTATTGTATAGCTAAATCAATATTTCAGATATTATCCTTTTATATACGACTATCTATATTGCAATGTGTGAATTTATTTCATAATTTACTGGTTCCGTAGTGTTGCTTAAAGTGTGAATTCTTACAAAAAAGGCAAATTCAAAAAACATTTCATTTGTGTACCATGTGTTTATTAATTTTATATAAATATCACCATGGCAAGCTTACAATATTAGTTCTCCTTGAGAATAAAAATTGGCATTTACTTCATTGCAAATGGCACATACTTTTAACGAGATCAGGAAATAGGTGGTAGGCGGACTGATGGTGGTAATTTTCCCAGTCTGCCGAGGTGGGAAAGTATCCACCGTTTGTGTACCATGTGTTTATTAATTTTATATAAATATCACCATGGCAAGCTTACAATATTAGTTCTCCTTGAGAATAAAAATTGGCATTTACTTCATTGCAAATGGCACATACTTTTAACGAGATCAGGAAATAGGTGGTAGGCGGACTGATGGTGGTAATTTTCCCAGTCTGCCGAGGTGGGAAAGTATCCACCGTTTGTGCCAATTAAGTAAAGTGTATCCACACGTTTCGGGATCAGGCTCGAATTGCCGTCATGCTAAGTCAAGCTGGCATAGTCTTAGAAACTGATGTCAGTCGTGAATGTCTGATTCTAGTTGCTAACATTAATGAACCTTGTGCGTCACTTACCATCACAAGCTCACATGTCGTTTTAGTACAAAAAAAAATCATGACTCCAAGAAAAGCATCAATTTCTGCAGCATCTGGAATTTGATGATGACTTCATATTTCATTTTTTTCTAACGCATTACTTATTGATCTGCAAAAATTTCGTATATACTGCGCGATTTTGTATGCTCTTATAATTTTAAAATAGCAAATCAAATCAAATCAAATTGTTTATTTAATCGAAGTTTTTCTTACAAGAACTTATAAATAACGTTGCTGTGCCAATGTCAGTATGACACTGTGTGACAGCAATCGTTAGCTCCCAGAGAACATAATAAAACATGCAGCAGACAAATACAAATATATGTTAAATAATTTGTGAAAATAACAAACCTAAATCCACAGATATAGACTATATCTGTGCCTAAATCTAATATATATAAAGTATAAACATTTATATAATGTTGTTGGTAAGGCCACTCGAGCCTTGGGATTTATAATGAGAACGTGCAAACCTTTTAAATGTATGAAGACCCTAAAGGTACTGTACTGTGCTTATGCACGGAGTCATCTGGAATATGGTTCACAGATATGGAACCCCTGCTACCAAATATACATCTCAAGGCTCGAGAATATCCAAAAGAGGTTTATCAGACATTTAAAATTTAAATTTAAGCTGTTTGATCGACCATATGATGTCATGTGTCAAAATTTGCATCTTCTTCCATTGGAAGTTCGACGCAAAATAACTGATGTCGCATATTTAATTGACATAGCCAAAGGTACAGTCGATAGTTCTGAGTTGCTGGCTGGTATAGGACTGCGAGTCCCAAGACCAAATCTCCGACGTTCTCCCCTCTTGCTAGTGCCATACGCTGGTACTAGGTATAGGCAGAACAGTTATTTATTGAGAGTCTTTAATGATTTTAATGACCTTGCAGAAGAGCTGGACATTGATTTATTTAATTCCAAGGCTGCAGACATTAGACGGCAGTTAACGCTTCGGTATGTTGAATCGGTCAATAGCAGGCATCAATTATAGTTATAATTAAATCCTTGTATAATGTTTATTAGTTTAAGTAACTTGTGTTTCACCTATATTGTTATTATTCTTCTGTAGCGATGTTTTCTTCCTTTGCTTGTTAATTTGATTAATTTAATTTTATGTTTAGATGTGAAAACCTTTAATAGTTCTTAGGGAATTTACTGTTTAATATCTATATACAATAGTCAACTGTTGGTTTTCCAAAATGAAAAAAAAAAAAAAAAATCAAAACTTATAATTACGAAATAAACTAGGGCCTATACTACATAGGTATTACGCTTATTAAAAGTTTATTGGGTATATGTATGAAGGAACCAATTATATATGTCACTTCCGACATACGGTTTTTTAGAAAAAGTTAATTTCTTTCAATATAATAACATTTTAGTAAATAAATAATAATAAATTAAGAGAATATAAAATCACTCCGTATATTCCTGACAAGACTACAGCTGCATAATAAATAGGTAATTTCAAATATGAAAAAATCCAAATTTATAAGTACCTCTTGTTGGTTTGTGTTAAAATTTCATTCGACTTTTACCTACAGTTCTATTCCTTGCCAGATAATTACCATTGACATTATTTCTAAGGGACAATTGTTTTTTTTTGCTCGCACAATGTCCGTAATTTTATTTCCTAAAAAAATATAGCGAGCGAGAGGGAAGCACAACGCTCCTAATATTGTTTTAGTATCTGTGTTTTTTTATTTAGACTTTGCCGAATTTCGGCGGGAATAATAATATATTTAATTTAAAAGATGATTACAATCCATTTTTGTTAGTATGCCTATCACTATGTTAGTAACAATGGCTTACATTAAAGTTAGTAAACAAAAATTTTATATTAGTGCCTTATTTATACTTATTTGTACACGTGTCAATTTGTCGGTTATAGTGAAGCTTAATAAAGTGACACTGTTTTGGACAGTCCAACTTATCCGATATGACCCTAACCATATTGTTGGTGCTGCCTCTAATTCTATTGACTAGAGATGCAGTGCGTTTAGGCATGATAGCAGAAAAACTATCAACACGATTATCTGCAAACATTCCGGACGCACTGCAAAAACGTGGCAGCCTCAAGAATATCCTGAAACCATTATTATACTGGACTTGTAGGGCGCTGTATGCTCGCTGCGTATAGTAGAAGGATTGGCGATATGCCCTAAATAATGTTAACTTAACCTGTTTTGTGCAGCGAGCGAATCTCGCCGGCCAGCAGAATGTGCGGCGGTAAATAAAGAATAAACAACACGCAACAAAAAACTTAATGCCAGCGGTAACGTTTAATAAAAGCATGACTATACTAACGTATGTACCTACATCGTAAATTCAT
Organism: Tinea semifulvella; assembly: GCA_910589645.1. NCBI lineage: Eukaryota > Metazoa > Arthropoda > Insecta > Lepidoptera > Tineidae > Tinea > Tinea semifulvella. Next base: position 5,849,364 of record OU342596.1, read on the forward strand.
TAAAATAACTCTATACTGTAGTTGCAGCATCCGAAATTTAAATGTAGGCACATTGAATCATTGACCGTAACCTCTACACCACGCAGTAGTACTAAATAGTTTAGGGTGTGATAGTATCTAGTTACTTACAAACATTTATTCCTAAACAGTTTATTTTTACACGGCACGAACGTCGGTAGTCTGAAGGCCAAACATTTCAGTCGTTACGATTCAATATGAAAAACGCACGCAGCTCAAACGTTCTCTCTGAAAAAGCTTCTAAGTTTTCCATTGCGTGGACTAGTCTTTAACAAATTTCTTCCTGCGTAACACGGAAATGTATTGTGAAAATCGTATTTTTTAAATTAATTGCTACCTATAGCTAAAGCATAATGTTTGTTTTATCACGTCACGCTACAAATGGGCAAACAGGGTTTATTTGTCAGTTTCGTTGGTCTATCGATCCCTAATAAGCTAAATGTTATCTTTTATCAAATTGATAGCAGATATCTCATGCCTGTTCAGATATTCAATACAATATAATAAAACACCTCAGTCTTGTATGTTTTTTGTTGTGAAAAGTTGTGTTTTGTTGTTAAAAAATAATGAATTAATTTTATTAAAATAAAGTGATTTATATTTATTAAAATAAGTGCTTTGAAGGATTTAAGATGAAGGGAAAGGATTCATACAACTTTGACAACCAGCTGGTGAATGGCAACAAGTTTAATGAAGACGTGAATGACAAGTAAGTTTGTATGAAACAATGAATACCGTTTGCTTTATCTTTATACACCTTATCGACAGACATCCATAATTATTTAATCATAGGGATTGTTTTTTACTGTAAAATTACTGTAAGTTATGAAATTGCTATTATTGTTACTATATAATATTGTAAAGGGTGTCAATTTTCACAAGAATGCCGAATACTCTGCATCCTGTAGGCAGAGACAATTAGGCACAGTTTGCTATTTACTAGTCCTTTCTTAGTCGTAACCCGAAAAATCATGATCAGCTTATAGGGGTACCAGATTCCAGAGATGTACAATTTATTTATACAATTTTACAGCATTATTAACTTTCTGCTTGCCTCCGTGTTCTAGCAGTTAAGTCCGTGGATTTAGACTTGGAGGTACAGGGTGTTGATTCCTGGTCGGGACACAATAAATTATTTAATTTATTTGTGATTTTTCTCAAGTTTGGTACCCTAAAGACATCGCGGAGATAGATTTCCTTAGTATAATTGGAAAATAAAATACATATTGAGTCAGAGTAAGAGTCTTGCGAGACTCTTGCGCTAGACCAAGACCAAGATTAGGAGTGCAAGACCAAGATTTTGTGATTGTTATTGTGATTACGGTGGCTTTTCCGCACTTAGTCTCTATTGAACCATTGCGTGATCTACTCCTTCAGTGGAGCCATCCGATCTCCTCCAGGAAGGCCAGGAGACCCGTTACGTTCCTGCAGACTTCCGGAAGAGTCCTCGCAGTGTGGAGGAACCTTAGTCTAGGCGCAGCCACACTGTCGCACTCCAAGAGCACATGCGCGGCCGTCTCCTCCTCCGCCATGCATCCTCTACAAAGTTGTTAAAGGCACAGTGTCCTATCAAGACCCTCACCATTATTCGAAGCCTGGCTGTGTCAAGGCCCAGGAGACGTCGTGTGAGGCGCCTGTCTGGGTTGGGAAGGACCTTCCTGGACTGTCTGCAGTCTGTGGTCGATGTCCACAGCTCGTGTAGTTTATCGGTTCTTTGGCTAAGCCAGTTTCGCATGAATTGGAGACTGGCTAAGTCTTGGTCTTGGTCTTGCTTTGGTCAACACTATTTCCGACTACCACGGTAGGAAAGCGGTCTTGATGATACTTATTAACTTTCTTACTAAACAACTAAACTTATATATGTAGAAACATTTTAGGTATATATTAATAAACTCCTGTATCAGGTTTATCTTCGGCCTTCGCAACTACGACCACAATTAAAGTGGCTACCAATTCGCTGTCGCAGGAATCTCCGAATTCTCTGTTTACTATTTTCTGTACTCAACGAGCCTGTGACACCGAAATACCTCAAGAGTAAATTTGCCTATCTCTCTTCATTCCATGATAAGTCTCTTCGCTCTTCTCATAACTCTGTTCTCTCCATTCCCTCTCACCATACTGGATTTATGGCCAACTTATTTGCTGTTGTCGCCGCAAATCCGTGGAATGAACTACCGGTAGAAATCCGACAAGCATCCAACCGAAAAATGTTTTAAAAAATGGTGTCATCGTATTATTTAAATGGTTCATAAGTTATTTAATGGTATCATATGTAGTATATGTATTATTAGTATTTAATATATCATAGTTATTAGTATGTATTTAGTAATATCATTGTATTTTTATGTATATAGATTTATTTATTATTATTATATATAAATATTTGCACCTACCTTACATTTGAAATGGGCCCCATTGTCCCTAAGGTTGGCTGTCAGATAATGTCTAGCGTGCAATAAAGTTTTAAATAAATAAATAAAAAATAAATAATTATAGATTTGTTTTAGTAAAATAGAGTAAAACGTTATAAATGTTGTTGTTATTTTTCTCTCTCTAAAATTAGGTACATGAAATTGAAAATTTATCCGTAATTTTATTTCCAAGGAAGTTAAAAGACTACATTTCTAAAAAAACTCTCATAAGCAGTTTGTTTCTGTTGAGCTATGATTTAAGTTCTTGTCCAGTGTCCATGAATAGTTCAATGAGACTGCGATTGCGGAAACCAAATTGAAACTAGTCATAACATTTAAGACTTAATTATCTTACGTAAGCGGTCATTGCGACATCTGTACATTAAATAAAATTTGATTCATAAGGACCAAAAATCACAATCATGACAAATGGCAAGCTCGTCGATGTCTCTAGCGTAGCAAACTCGAGAAAAATCACAAATGAATTAAATTTTATTTATTTAAATAAATAAATATTATTGTGTCCCGACCAGGAATCTAACCCAGTCTAAGCAGCTAGCATATATTATTTTAAACTTTGCATTTTTCCTTGGTTACATTGACGTTTAGTGTAACTTAAAATTTTACTGTTCTATAAAAGCTCGATGGAAGACATAACAAATCGTTACTAAACTGGAAAATATTGAAAATTATATAGGTGTACTCGTAAGGCAGATAAAAAGAGCCCCGACCCGAAAATGTGCATAAACCAAAGTTTCCTGACGCTCCGATTATTATTAAAAAGTACCTACAATTGCAGACTTAGTTTTTTAGCCTTATATTTTTATGATTTTTATCTAAGATCGACCTTCACCGGTCGGTTATCCGATTAAAAATCCACTTTTTTTATAAAAATACGCTAATAAAAACAACGGTGATGGGTTGCCTAACGAAATAATTTGAATGATTATTTATTTTTACGTATCCTGTACTCAAGCTGATATTGTCGCTTTTAAGGATCTAATTTTGGGAAGTAATGTAAAACTTAAAGAAACTGAAGGAACCGAACCCTTTGTCAAAATTTTCGGGTTTGATTCCTCGCTACAGCATTGTTTTTTTAAAATAAATATGATGTAGTTTTATTCTTTACTGTTCTATGGAGAAGCTCGAGCAAAGCAATAAGAATGCAATCTAAACCTTGCGCCCAACTGATGGTAAGTGGCGCACGAGTTCCATGAATGTCAGCAACTGGAAGCAGTAAATCATGAGTGATATGTCTCTAACACTATGCCAGCTTGACTGGGCATGACGGCAATTCGAGGCTGATCCCGAAACATGTGGATGCACTTTACTGGGTTTATCGGCACGAACGGTAGATACCTCCCCGCTCCAGCAGACTGGGCAAATTACCACCATCAGTCCGCCTACCACCTATTTGTTATTCTCGTTGTATGTGCCATTTGCAATGATGTTAAATGGCATTTTTTTTATTTCAAGGAGAACTAATAATTGCCATGGTAATATTTGTATAAAATAACACCTCTTGAAACAAGACTTACGGAAAACTGTGTGATTATATTAAAAATAAAATAATATATGTTCTTGTATATTCACTATTAAATAAAATATAATACCTATATATTGAAGTAGGTGCCATTATATGTACCTAAAATAAATAAATAAAATAAAATCAGATTTTATTTGTCACAAAAATAGTTAATAAAAATGTAAAATATAGTTAAAAAATAAAACAAAGATATAATGACAAAAGGAAGCAGGTTCCAACAACCTCTGTTATTATACCATAGCCGACATTTAAATTTAGTGGAACAGTAATATAAATAAAAGTTATAAAACAATAATGAAACAATACCTATCTGTTTTGTCGCATCGTATCCGCTCACTTAGGACACTGTCTATATCAATTCAACTCGTAATAGTCAATTGCTGAAAATAATCTTAATTAATATCTATTGAAGAGTTCCATCTCAACAAGACGTATTTTTTAAAACAAATGTCAAAATGAGTGCTATCTTATACAATAGATATACTAGTAGTTTTGCTTTAATAGCTCCCACTGTGCCGGCTCGGACTAAGTTATTGTTAAAAGAAGCTAAGGAAGAGAAAAAAGTAAATTTTATAAAAGCTTGGTTAGGGTAAGTTGAGTATCGTTTTTATAACAACTTATTTGATTATTTATTTATTTAAAAACTTTATTGCACAAAGCACAAAGGCGGACTTAATGCCCTGCTTTTTCAAAAATCATGGATTTATTCTAAAAATAAATCTATTTAGATTATGTTTATATTAGGCTCGCCAGATGCCCTATGTTTTACGGGTTACTCCGTAGCAATATTAAATACGGGGTAAACAAGTGTAATTAATTAATAATTACCATGTAAATCATTTTACACGTACGCTTCACAATATTAAATTATTTAAATGCTGTTTCCTCTAACAACATTAAAAAAATGAATATTTTGTCATAAAATAAAGACGTAAAATAATCTCCCGTAATAATTTTATTCTGGTAACCCAAATCAAGAAATGGCAGGTGGCAACCCTTTTAGTATTCAAAATTTTCATTATGCACATGATTCACATACTACGACCAAATAAATAAAACAATAGCTGAAGGTGCGTTGAAAATCCATCGAAACTAAAGGGCATGTAGAATCGAAAGAGGTATGTCGTGACCAAGTGGTGCTCAATTGTCTCTGCCTACCCCGCAAGGGATTTAGCGTGAAGATATGTATGTATGTAAGTCTGTCTCTTTCTGAGGATGAATTTATCTGTCATAACGAAAATTTATAATATTGAGTCGCAATTCAATGTTAAGAAAAAAAATTGGAAGTCAAACAACACTTTCTATACCATGACCATATAAATAAAAAATAAGGGCAAATTAAGAAAACAACTCATTTTTATAATTAGAAAATTGTAATTAGTAAATGTTCAATTTCATTAATCGTATGCTTTAGGCACGAGTCCACTCATCTCACTATGCATAACTGAATTATTGGCGGTAAAGCGCGATACTGAAATAACTCGATTGAACTCTTTTTACTTATTTATACATTTTAATGTTACGACTAGCCCCTTTATGTACTATGTAGGTATGTAAAATAAACTGTACAGTGTATAGACTCATCTCCTTATTGCATTGACGCATATGAATGTTTTGAAGTAATAGGTGCAAAAATCTAATTTTTAAATGTTTCCACTCATCTCCTTTTTCCTTGACACCACAGATATATTCAATGTGTACTGGTATACATCTCCAAAATGTCCGAAATCCTACCCTAGAAAGCTAGATTATATAAACACGGTATTTTTCCAAAAAATATAAATAAATAAACAGTATTTTGAAATTTGACAGCTACTTTAACTATTAGTTTCGAGAATTGCCCTCAGTTCTCTGTATGTAGGGCAATCGGTGCCATCCTATTGAACTCAAGGCCATCGACCTAGTTCTAAATACGCACGAAGGGTAGCTTAGACCATAGATATAAAATACCTCAAAAGTAAAAGCCAAATGCTAAACAAGCCAAAACTGTAATAAATACTTTAGTGTGCGAATTTAGGTGCAAGCAAACGTTAAAAGAATTTCGAATCATTTTACAGATAAATACTAAAATTAAATAAAAAGATATACGCCGCCCGGAGAAAGATGAATAAAATAATCCATGATTATCATTTTGATATACGCCACGTGATTGGTAGTAAGCTTGTCACTTTGGTTATTTCAGCCTATGACGATCTTAGACTCATATCCATACGTTAAACATGACAAAATATAATCAGCCTTTCTGCAACCGGTTGTTACTTTCACATAACTACAACATAACTTGTTTTTACTTGCGTAGCTTATTAATAAATAATATAGAAGTTTTATATAGGGCACAATATATGTATTGTAAAAACACACAAATATGTATTTTCAACACAATAACTATTCGACCTACTCAAAATATTAAAGCTAGAGACAGTGTGTTACCACAAACATTTCACACAGACAGACAGTGGGATCGTCCAGGCCCGGATGCCTAATGGGCCTGGGTTGGGGATGGGGACATTCCCCCGTTGTCGCCGGGAGGATCTCAGCGGGTAACCACCTGCCGGTAATTCATACACGTTTAGTGCTGGGCGCCGTTACTAGTATAACAGCGCCTGTGTGGCTCACATGCTAGATTCGACTGCTTCCCAGGAGTACTTCTCTGGGAAGTGGTCTCCCGTTAGGGGACCGTGCACGAGACGGAGCGATATTCTGGAGATGCTTGAAGTGTCCGTTGTCGGCCCGATAAAACATACGTCTAGTCAGGCCGACAACAAACTCCTCAATAGTAGGCATCTCCAGATCTTGCGCTATGACGGAATTACGCACTAACCACGGCGCTCCCGAAACAACTCTGAGCGATATGTTCTGCTGACTTTGGATTTTATCCCTGTTGGTCTTGGCCAGAAGGTGGTGCCAAGCTGGCGCAGCATAGGTGAGACGAGAATGGATGAACATCTTGTAGATTCGGACCTTCAACCTGAGCGGCAAGCTGGAATTCATAACAGGACGTAACATGGCTTGGGCCGCCTTCGCCTGATTGATGGCGTGGCAGTCAAACATTTCATCACGTGACTACAAAATGTCGATAGCTATCGATAAAAACGTCAGAGCCAATCACCAATGTAAGGGCATTATTTATTCACGTAGGTACACAAAATATATTATATATTTACTATTACAAATACAAGTGGCACATAAAAAGATAGTACCACATGTATTTAACAATCTCAACTAACTTTTTGTTGTTTTGGGCGTTAATCTCTCAGAAATACGCTAATAAAATATTATTAAAGAAAAACCTGTGAAACTACACTTATTTGGATTATTACGCCACATTATACACACAGATTACAGTAATTTAACGGACAAGAAAATCGAATTCCACAATTCACTCACTTAACAATAAATAAATACCTACTTAAGAATTGCGAAAAATATGCGTAACGCTCGGATCAAGCGGGGTGATTTGGGAGGATACTACCTTACTATTGTCATTATTCTAAGATACATACCTACCAAACAAGTTGGTACTTGAAGTCAAAGCTTTTTTTCGTTCTCTCTCTTTCTAGCACATCCCTATTGTGCTGAATCCTCGTGCTATCGCTCGTACGCTTTATTATTCTTTGCCGTCGCTACTACGTCTATGGATTAGTGTTAGACACATATGTAGCAATCACACGATTGTCACGCAAACAAAAACTTGTTTAGCTTAGGAACTTAGAGAAGCCAAACGTGCAAAAACTACCGGAGGGAAATTTTGCATATTATCGAACAACCTTTGATTGGAGTTGTCAAAGTTTTCAAATACCTATTCTACTATAACTGTAACGCTTATGTTTTACGCTTATTAAGGCAAATAATACGAAAGTTGTAAGCAAAAGAGGCCTTGGCACACCAAGACTCACCACATACATAAAACTTGAAAACGTTGATGAATGTCGACGAAACGAAAGAGGTATGTGTTGGCCGTGACAAATGGCGCTTAATTGTCTCTACATATGTACGAGTATTATTTATTTATTTATTTTATTTTAAAACTTTATTGTTAAATAATCAAAAGGCGGATGTAATGCCTCTAGGCACTCTCTTCCAATCAACCTTCGGGATATTGAAACATAAGAGGTAAGGTTATGATAAATAAACAACAAATATTAAGGAAAAAATAAATACAATATACTTACAACTAAAGTATTAAATTACATATATAAGTGGGTATATACAATACATATACGACGTACATATAGATACATATATAAATTACTATATAAACTATATATACAACATACATACGTACAAGTACTACACTACAATACAACATCTTTGGACGATACAGACAAGGACTTTATTGGGATTTCAAAAGGTGAGTGTAAACCAGCTTTAGTATGTATGTACGGTAAAAAAATACAACTTGAATAGTAAAAATACACACACATACACACAAACACGCACACAAACTTATGAATATAAACAAAAAAGATTTTAAATTTATAGTTTTAAATTGTAAATCATTTTAATTTGCACCTTAAGTATAAACAATCATACCTTTATTTAAATTGACAAGCAGCACACCCTCCGACCGCTATGACACATTACTTTGGTGCAGTGCCTGGGACATTAACTTAAGTCCAATCCTTAGTAGGTACACTGGGTGTTTAACTTTGAAATCAACAGACGATCAAAAGACCATGTAAGCAGTGTCTTACTGCTAAATGTTGAATGGTGCAACTAACCTTAATCCTCTATAGACTAACCTATTTTGTATAAATTTTAGTAAGATTTTTTTTTGTATTACCAGTGTACTTTTCAAATAAACATAATTTGTGAGAAGCTGTTAAAACCTGGTTTTACATATTTTTTTTTATTTAAGTTATTATTTTATAAAAAATAATGTCGTTTTATGCGTTCTTCACGTCTACCATCAATTTATCTTCACAGTATACGAATTCGATAACATCGCTGCCGCATTTTCATAATTTATTTAATCTGATAAGGCACTTTAATTTGAAGAAGAGCCTAAATTGTTATCACTAGTGGGTGTTGTCTTTACCTAAATTAAAATAATTACAAAAATGAAAAAATATAAAAGCTTTTAGACACTATTCAATTGCTACGCACGTGCACGTTACGCTTATCGCTTTGTATAAAAAAAAAATGGCGTCACATGTATTATTATTTTGAAGGTCAGCTGTCAGATGTCAGAAAACAGCGCAATACTATTAATTTGAATGGGGCACAAGTTGCAGTTTATTTGATGCGGTTTTCCCGCGCTGTAAACTCCCATATTTTACCCGACGTGTTTGAGCTATGGTGCCGGGAGTGACTCTAAGAAAAGCATCAAATTCCGCAGCATCTGGAATTTGATGGTGACCTCATTAACTCATTAAAAAGACAGATATTATCAGACTTGGCTGTATGGGCTAGACCCTTTGCCTTCCCTATCACCTCATTCATCATCCATCGGGAGAAGAGAACAAAAAAAAAACTATTAATTTGAACACCATGTAACTTGGCTTTTATTTTTAGGAAACTGACTGAAAATGAAGAGCCAGAAAAAACAGAGGAGGAAGTTCCTGGAATATCATACTTTAAGTTGGTGAGTTATTGATACCATACGTTTGACATCCCACGTATCACGAGACACTCGTATATCCTAAAGTTCTGTATAACTATGTCCAAACACGTTATCCTATCTTGACATAGATGCTTGTTTGATGTTTTTGTTTCGGATTTAGACATTTATTGAATAGGTGGTAGGCAGACTGATGATGGTAATTTGCCCAGTCTCCCGGGGCGGGGAAGTATCCACCATTCGTGCCGATAAACCCAGTAAAGTGTATCCACACATTTCGGGATCAGGCTCGAATTGCCGTTATGTCCAGTCAAGCCGGCATAGTGTTAGGGACTGATGTCAGTCATGAGTGTCTGATTCCAGTTGCTAACATTCATGGATCTCGCTCCCCACTTACCATCACGTGGACGCAAGGTCACATTTCGAGCTAAAATTAAAAAAAAAAAAAACTTTTGTTTAGGGATCAAAATGTTGGCTTCAGAATGGCTATTCAAGTATTGCCAGAAATATTTAATATTTAATAATTATTCATTTATGCATTAGAACTCTGACGAAACAATAGATCAAATGTTCTTCTAGTATTTTTTGCAAGTAAAATAAATAGCATGTAGTTTTTTTTACGTGAATGGTTACTACCTAGTACCAACCTGCCTTCGTGGTCAAGCGGTTAAGTCCGTGGATTTAGACTGGAAGGTACCGGGTTCGATTCCTGGTCGGGACACAATAATATTTATTAATTTAAATCAATCAATTTAAATAATATTTAATTTATTTGTGATATTTCTCGATTGGTACGCTAGAGACATCGACGAGCTTGCCATGTCATGATTAGCCAATAGTAAAATTGGCTAAATGTGAATCCGCTTCTTTATAAGTGGTTTCTGACCACCCCGAAATGGAAACGGTCGTGATGATACTTTTTTTTTTTTACCATCGTGTACCATCAGGTCAGGTCACATATCGTGCTAGAATAAAAAAAATAAAAAATGAGTCTCGATTAATAAAAGACTGCCTCCGTGGTCTACCGTTTAAGATTAGGAACTATTAGCAACTGAAATCAGACAATCATGACTGACATCGATACCTAACTATGTGCTATGCCGGCTTGACTGGGCATGACGGCTATTCGAGCCTGATCTCGAAACGTGTGGACACACTTTACACGGGTTTATTGGCACGAACGGTGGATACTTCCCCGCCCCGGCACACTGGGCAAATTACCACCATCAGTCCGCCTACCACCTATTTGTTGTTCTTGTTGGATGTATGTGCCATTTGCAATGATGTCAAATGCCAATTTTTACTTATGAAGATAATTATTATGTTTGTATAAATTATTTGGTTTTCTTTAAAAATAACTAATATGTATTCCTTTCTTTGTAGTTCCGCTACGCAACAACGAAAGACAAAGTCTTCATATTTCTGGCCATCATCTCAGCCATCATCAGCGGCTGCACACTTCCTCTTAACATGATCATATTCGCGCAGTTACTCCAAGCCATGGTGGTATACGGAACACCGGCTCATTTTGGCGAACAAGGAGACGCTGATGCGTTCTTAGCTTCGGTCACAGATTTTGCAATAAATAATTCCATTCTTGGAATAGTTCTGGTCGTTGGAGGATATCTCGCCACTGTTTTAATGAATGTTGCCGCTTTTAATCAGGTAATTTTCTTAACTAAATCTATTACGAGTATAATCGTTACTTGTGCATCTTTAAATTAAGTCATCATTCATCATTACAGCCCCTAGAATTCAGCGTTAGTCCACTGCTGGACATGGGCCTTCCAGAACATATATCTGGAGAATTTGGCCTACACTCGCCACGCTGGCTAGACGGCTTGGCGAGGATATGATGTCAATTTTGAATGACAATTTATTAACCATTCCACAAGTTGGTATTAGTGGAACCGGGACCGACGGCTTAACGTGCTCTCCGAGGCACGGGTACGGTGGTGTTGTAAATCTTTGATACATGTAAGTAAAAAAAGTGTATTTCTCATTGGTACATGCCGGGTGGGTTTGAACTGACCTTTGTAGGATTTAAGAAACTCGTTCTTACAACCGAGCCACCAAGAAATTATGTAATACATATCTACACACATCAAAAAAGTCTAGGGATCAAGCATGTTTATGCGGATTTCTTGTGATTGAGATGTGGCTTTGTAATAAATTTATGATTTTATAAATTTATATGGATCCTTTTTGGTGCATTTCATAATTTAAAACAGGAACTGTCAATCAAATTCGAGTAAAAGATGAAAATCAGCTGTCAATATTTTCCCTATAAAAACATAAGACGCATTGAAGACATTATTAGTGCTACTGTTTCCCTACTACTGATTAAAACCAACGTTATTATGGAGCGGCGACGTCATTTAAGCAGGGAAGAAATGATCAGAGCCGTGGGAATGATAGAAGCTGGTTCCCGGCAACGTACTGTGGCTTTAGCTCTGAATACAAGTCAGAGTGTTATCAGTCGACTTTGGACACGTTACCGAACCACTGGTACCGTGGCTGAGCGCCATGGAGGACGGTATCGCTGCACCACACGGAGACAAGACCGATACATTCAAATCACAGCTCGAAGAACTCCAACAATAACCGCCATGATGTTAGCCGTGAGCCTTCATCGCTCTTCAGGGAACTTAATTAGCGACCAAACAGTCAGAAACCGCTTGCATGAAGTGAACCTTCATTCCCGAAGACCGCTACGGGTACCACCTATAGCAATGCACAATCGTAGGACTCGATATCAATGGGCTCTTGAACACAGAAATTGGACAGAAGAACAATGGCGTTTCGTGTGCTTTTCTGATGAGTCTCGTTTTGGTATGAGGCCGGATACAAGACGTATACGACACTGGAGAACCCCTGGACGCCAACAGCGATTAAAATCCTGCCAGGAAGTCCATCCTTATAGTGGTGGAACCATCATGGTATGGGCGGGTATTTCGATCGGCGGAAGAACTGAGTTGATTTGGATCAGAGGCAACCTCAACGCTCAAATTTATGCTGAGACGGTTGTATCAGACGTCATCGTTCCTCTACAAGTGCATATCGGTCCCTTATTTCAGTTAATGCATGATAATGCACGACCGCACACCGCAAGAGTTGTAAGACAGACTCTCGCCGCAGCTAACATCAATGTCCTGCCCTGGCCTGCTCAGTCGCCAGACTTGAACCCGATTGAGCATGCATGGGATATTCTTCAGAGAAGAGCTCTGCCGAATATGGAGGGTATCCAGTCGCAAGAAGACCTTTTTTTGTTGTTGCAACGAACATGGGCGGCCATTCCACAGCGTGATTTGGATGAACTCATTTTGAGTATGCCAAACCGATGTTCTTGTGTTGTTAGTGTTCGCGGTAGAAACACGGATTATTAATTGTTTAAGTTACCCAATAAAATTAAAAAAAAAACTGTTATTTCAGTCTTTTTTTCGAACTTTAATGTTAGTGGTTCAAATGTCAAAAATCCCTTTATTAGGAAAATGGCAATTTTTTTTACTAATGCAAAGGTGACTTGGTTTATCGTTACTGTAGACAAACGAAAACATTTTATTTGATCAATCCTTAAAGAAAATTTTAATGAATATCAATCAGGAGAAAAGTTATTGCAAAAATATATGTTGATCCCTAGACACTTTTGATGTGTGTATGTCTCTCGAATTAACGAATTTGTTTGATAAAATGTCAAACAAATTCGTTAATTCGAGAGACATACATTCTGTTTCTCAAGAAATAATGTGGTTAGAAGGTATTTAAATACTTTGACGGGGGGCGCCCGCCTTATAGCCAGGGGTAGCTTGTTCCATTTCATTAACTTGGTTACTTAGTTTTTATATTGTGTACATATATGTATTTTTGAGTGCTAAATGCGTAATTATGTTTATTTTAGTAATTAAAGTTATTTTAATATGTTTCTTCATCCTGCCCATCACTTTTCGTGATCCCAAGGTTAGCCGGTGAAGAATGCATTATGGCGTTATAGCTCGCCTATGTCCTAGGTTTTTAAGTATTTAAATAAATAAATGAAATGTTATTGTATAAAGTGAATGGAGTCTTCCAAATGAAATTAGCCTATTAAATTAACAAAATCTAAAATAATTTTAAATTTCAGATCTACCGCATAAGACAGGAATATCTAAAAGCTGCCATGAATCAAGATTTCGAATATTTTGATCTTCATCAAACTGGAGACTTTGCTTCAAAAATGGCGAGGTATTATTGTTTTCTTATTGAATATCTTGCTCTGCGTTCCCTTTACATAAATTACCAGAGGCGCTCACATTTTCAGCATTACCAAAAATAAAAATGACATCTGATTTTATCACCACTGTCAATAAAAAAAATATATATATCTTCTGTTTTTTTTTTAAATATAACGTATAAATTAAAAATTTATTCGAAGTTAATTAATATACATTAAATATAAATTAAAAGCTACCTAAATCATAAATATTAAAAATAAACTAAACTATAAATAAAATAGTCCATCCGAGATAGTCCCAAGGAGACTGTTTTGACATTTCGCCTCTTTATAGCAAGGCTAATACGTTGGCAGAAATAATTGCCAGCCTTCCTGTCTCCAGACCGTTCTGTCAGCCGCTTTGACAACTCCTTGGCCAAGCTTTTTTTAAATTATATCTAGCTTAGTATGTCCGCATTTTTCGAATATGGCAACACGGTTTTTCTATCAACTTTACATTTTGATTTAAAGGCATAGGCAAGCATTTGTTAACAATTATGTGTATTAAGGTCATTAAAATGTATTGGTGTTCTCGTCAAGTAGACGTTGTTTGTATAAATAACTCAGATTGTTTTAGTCATAATAATTTTATGAAAATTGAAAATTTCCAAAAATCAAGCTGCTTAAACATTCAGTATTTTTTTCTTAATCGGACTCCTAAATACTGGTACCTAACCTCCTGGATAAAATAACCCTAGAAAGGAAATTTTCATTTTATTTTAAATTATAATGTCTAAAATAAAAAAAATATCCGAGTTATTTATGCAAACAACGTCTCCTTGACGAAAACAGCATCAAATTTTAGTGACCGTCACTATACACGAAATGTTAACAAAATTGGTTATTACGCTGTTACCTGTAAATCAAAAAGTAAATATGATAGAAAAACAGTGTTGCCATATTAAAAAAATGCGGACTTTCAAATCTAGATGGCGAGCGGTCTTTTGATGATAAAATAAATTATTTTAATTAAATTTATTGACTTCGACTTATATCGAGGGGTCGATAAACATGTATTTTTTAAGCTTTGGATTAATAGACATTGTAAAATTTGACTTACGCAATATTTTTTTTAATTAAACGGGTCTTTACTTTAGCTTTACTTTTTTTTTTTGGTTCTCTTCTCCCGATGGATGATGAATGAGATGATAGGGAAGGCAAAGGGTCTAGCCCATACAGCCAAGTCTGACGTAATATATCTTTCTTTTTAATGAGTTAATGCGGCCATCATCAAATTCCAGATGCAGCGGAATTTGATGCTTTTCTTGGAGTCACTCGCAGCACCATAGCTCAAACACGTCGGGTAAAATATGGGAGTTGACAGCGCGGGAAAACCGCAAAAAATAAACTGTAACTTGTGCCCCATATTTAAAGTTCAATTTATCGTTTTCCATAATTATTCACATTGCAGCACATTATTAAATAAAACAACACCACTTTTGACCAATAATATCCACAGTAAATTAATTTACAAAACAAAAACTTGCACTTGACATGTCCACGCAAAATGGCGCGAAGAACTCAGAAACATTTACTATTTGCAACATTATAAATAACGTTTAACATTTTTAGTTTAGATTTACTATTTTGATTCCTTGAGTCTATACGAAAGGTTTATTAACATTTGCGCTCTATTTCAGTGATGTAATAAAACTTGAAGATGGTATCGGTGAGAAGCTGACCACGTTTATATACTATCAGGCGAGTTTCCTCAGCGCCATCATCATGGCTTTGATCCGAGGTTGGGAACTCGCTTTGATATGTCTTATATCTTTCCCCGTTACTATGGTACTGGTCGGAACAGCTGGTTGGGTACGTACATGTGGCGACACGAAAGTCTAGCGGTGAACGTAATGTGGAATTGCTTACGAAACGGCCCCCATTAAAATATCTTATTGTCGACTTTTGCGCGTTAACGGTCAACACTAGACTTTAGCCGCCAGCTATATTATTTTTTACTTGAGTTTAATTTAAAATATTTCTAAAGACTAGAACAAGATTCAAAAATCGGTTATCGGTGACGGGTTGCCGTAATGTTAGGTAGTATTTCTCTTTTCTCTTTACTTAACCTCAAAACATAGAGTCCCCTAATTCTGAATCGCGCTCAGAGCGCTTAGAACGAATATGACACTGACCGTCGCTCGTTCCGAATCAAATATCGCGATTTCGAAGCGTGATATCAATTCGGAACGGTCTAAATCAAATTATCATTCATAAAATTTTAGTTTTTTTTTTAAATGTATAGAAGATAAATTGAGGATTCCACATCTTTTAGTATGAATAATAACAAACATACATCTCTCGGTTTATTCATCTTTATATGTGTAAAGTTTAATATTATTAACTTATTTTGGTAATTTAAAATAACTTGCCGTGTTACAGACATTTATTTTTTCACTTCCTACTTAAATATTACAGTATAAACGAATTACAATATTAAATAATAATGAAAACATTAGAGCCAACTGGTATATTTCGCAGCGATGGGAAAAGACCAGATGGGCTAACCCTCGTGCCTTATAAACAAGGTAAGTCTTTGGTTTGGGATGCGACGTGTACTGACACCCTTTGTGCTAGTCGTGTTGGTGCGACACGAAAACGAGCAGGTGCAGCGGCTGAATTGGCTGCAAACGGCAAACGCAATAAGTACATAGAGTTGGCAAATCGTTACTATTTTGTGCCGTTTGCCGTAGAGACGATGGGCCCTTGGTCTGAGGACGCTAAATCGTTAATACGCGACATAAGCGTTGCCATCCGAGCGTCAACAGGTGATCCTTTGAGTAGGGAATATCTTATTCAAAGGATCAGTGTTGCCATCCAACGAGGCAACGTCGCCGGAGTCCTCGGAACATTGGGTTCATCTTCTCCTGGATTCGATGACATGTAGATTATAATCAAGATATTTGTAAGTATTTAGTTTTTATATTAATTAGGTTTATCTTTTAGTTTATTTAATTTAAGGTTTTGTTTAGTTTATTTTTAACTTTATTGTTTAGGTAGCTTTAATTTATATTTATTGTTTGTATTTGTGTATCTTACTTATTATATTCCTTTTAAATTAAATAATTGAAAAGAAAACCTAATATTAATTTAACTTGAAAATGGCGCGGGACATATGACAAAAAACTGACAGCGGTCAGAGCGATCTACCTCGATATCGTGAGCAGTCTAAGCGCGAGAAATGATGTCATTTGTGACGTCACATAGCTTTGGCAAAGCAGTTTAAGCGCGTTTTGGAACACCTTTAAGCGTGCTTATGTTACTATTATCGCGTCTCGGAACTATCTATAGGTTTATTTGCAGTTTTTATATACCTACTGTTTTACGCATTGTTGTAGGCAACCCGTTACCGATAACCGATCCGCTTAATAGTTTGTTAATATTTGCATAAACTAGGTCTTTGTTAGTTTTACGCCCAAGGCGTGAGCTGGGTCAGATATCCAGTGGATAGAAATTAGATTATTTTAAATGCCATAGGTATACGAGTATTTCATCGAGATTATTTTTTTCGTACAGCTGTCTTACTATCATCTAATAATGCAAAATTAATAAGAGTTGCAGAAAACATGTAGTATAATAGCTTATTTAATTTTATTAAAACTTAATAATTTAATTTATATATTTATATTGTTAAATCTACGTATAAATTAAAACTACGGATGTAGAGAGACGACAAGACGTGGTGTAATATATTTTTAAAACATTTTGGCGCTTGGACTTCATGGCCCCAGAGATTCTACAGCAAATGATATTACTTGCGCCGCTTGTCGGACTTCGCGTTTCGGCCCCATGCAATTAGATGTGACGCGGCGAGTGTATCGACGGACGTGGCGGGTATCATACTATCAGGTCTCTTGGATTATTCCAGCAGGCTCGGGAAGAGCTGGAACCTTGATGGTGGCTAGAGCGCTTTTATAGTATCTAGTATCTATAGTATCTAGGGAGCCGTGAGGGTAAATCTGCGATAAAAAATGAGTGTTGATTTTTTTTTTTTATTATTGTAATTTCACAGATTTCTTCAAAGCTAAGTAAGCAGGAATCTGTGGTGAGTGGTAAAGCGGCATCAGTAGCTGAAGAAGTGATTGCAGCTGTAAGAACAGTGTACGCATTTAGTGGACAACGTAAAGAGGAAGACCGGTACAAGGAACATCTGGAAGATGTCAAGACCATAAATATAAAGAAAGGTAACTTTATGAATACAAATAACTTTAGAATCAAATATGTTACTAATACAACAATCTAAAATATATTAATAAACTATTAGTTTTGAATGAGTGGTGGGTCGTTGTCGAATATTTATAAAACGAGACGCAACCATTTTCCGGAGATCGAAAACTAGTTGCGGAAACGGCTCTCGTTGCACACTTGTTTTAGTATACTGCGGCAGCGGCGTACGTCGTACGTTATGAAACTAAACGGCTGCGGGTTCCATTAGAATACGGGAGAAAACGGATAAAACTAGTATCCTAATCGTTTGTTAAAATTATAATGTAAATTAATAACTTTTTTATTTGGAAGTTTACTTAGTTTATTTATTTCATAAT
Source organism: Tinea semifulvella (assembly GCA_910589645.1). Classification (NCBI taxonomy): domain Eukaryota; kingdom Metazoa; phylum Arthropoda; class Insecta; order Lepidoptera; family Tineidae; genus Tinea; species Tinea semifulvella. The sequence goes on from OU342596.1 coordinate 5,867,692, forward strand.
ATAATAATAACAAGAATATATTTCATTTACAAACAGAATTATATTTTGCAAACGAATAGGGAAAGCGTAACGAAGACCGTTTTAGTGGAAACTAATAACGGTTCAATTGTCGCAGAACAAGAAACGGTTCCTAAAAACGGTTCGTCTCAGCAACGCCCACCACTAGTTTGAATCATTGACATACGGCCGGTTGCAGAAAGGATTATTAAAATAACCCATGATCAACATTTTTATATAAACCTTGTGATTGATAGTTTACTTGTCGATTACGCTTACATTAAACATGTCAAAAGGTCAAAAGCCTTTCTGCAACCGGTCGTTAGGATCGTCGAGATATTCTATGTCAAAATTTTGAATGCCGTTTAAAGGTGCAAATGAAAATAGAGCTAAATAGAGGAAGGTAATTATTTATTTTTTTCCATTTTTTATGAATAATATTTGATTAACTAAATATTTATTTGTAGGAAAGAAACCTTATAAACTTTACATATTTCAGGATTTTTCAATGGATTAGCCATGGGATTTTTGATGTTCTGTATCTTTTGCACTTACGGCATGGCCTTCTGGTTTGGGTTCCAACTTTTGATCAGTGAAAATCACGACTACAGTCCTGAAACTGTTATTGCTGTAAGTTAACTTTTAGAGTAATATAATTTTGTCTTAGGCAATCAGACAGTTACCAAAATCCGAAGGAAGGAAAGATTACGAGGCCCTAATGCTGGCTAGTGGACGTTTCTTTTATAAAAACTGATCGCTCTTACATTAAGTTGAGTTAACGCCCTTCCATATATTTAAAATGGAGTGTTCACAGTTTGCTGGTTTAGATCACTCTACGCAGTTTGCATGGTTACGCGCGCCGACTGTCACTCACAGGAAAATCGGTTCCAGTTCATTCCATCAGCGGCGAAATGGTTTTAGTTCGCCACAAACTAGTGGCTTACTCAGTTGACGAAAAGTTTTTTTTTATTATTTTTTTATTTTTTACTAGCACGACATGTGACCTTGGGCCCACCTGATAATAAGTGGCGGGCGCACTCATAACTGCCATCAGTCCCTAACACTATGCCGGCTTGACTAGATGCTTTTTCACACTTAGCTTGAAGGACTCCAAGTTATAGGAAAGTGGAAACACAGAGGCTGGAAGAGCATTCCACATCTTTATCGTACGACATATGTATGAGTCCCCAAATTTATACGTACGCGAAGGGATGGTGACTACGGTATGTGGGTGCATATTCTGACCTATGATCTGACATATTCTGACGCATTTTTCTACTAAGAACGCAGCCTAGCATTTTATTATATACCATATTAAAATATTAAAGTGCGATTGTATGCACCGACACGGTCAAGCACTGTGACTGGCCTAAATACTAGTTCTATGAACTGACTGACGAGATATTTTCCTTTAATGTTTTAAAAAAAAAAATATCTTCTCAAGGTATTCTTCGGTGTTCTTATGGGATCCGCTAATTTTGGTATTTCATCAACAATTATGGAAGTATTTGGCGTAGCGACCGGTGCAGGAGCCAAGATATTCTATCTGATAGACATTGTTCCGACTATTAACCCGTTGGTGAGCCGAGGGGTCACACCGGCCAGTGTAGAAGGAAACATCGAGCTTAAAGACGTCGTGTTCCACTATCCTTCAAGACCTGATGTACCAGTAAGTACAAAACTGCGTTAATATATAACCTTATTATTTAATATTTTATAAGAGTGAGATAGGCTATAGCTTCCTCCGTGGTCTAGCGGTTAAGTCCGTGGATTAACAATCGGAGGTACCGGGTTCGATTCCTGGTCGGGACACAAAAATATTTAATAATGTAAATAAATACATTTAATTAATATTTAATTTATTTGTGATATTTCTCGAGTTTGGTACGCTGCCGCTGGAGACATCGACGAGCATGCCACTTGTCATGATTGGCCTGTAGTAAAGTTGGCTAAATCCGCTTATTTATAAGCGTGGTTTCTGACCACCCCTAAAGAGAAACGGTCGTGATGATACTTTACTTTTTTTTTTCATTATTTGACAACCCCCATTCTGCTTATCTTATATCTATAATATATTCAATCCCATCGAAAACCTAACGACAAAAATCGAGCAGAATGCTACTCATAAAAATAGTCACTGTTATGATAACAGTTGAAAAATTTCGTTGGGGAGAGTGGGGTAATTAAGAACGGCGGGTAATTGGGAACAAGTATCTGTACTTTCTACCGTACTACAATCTTCCGCATATGTTAGTAGACGCGTCAATCGTCACTCATAGCTCGCGTTGTTTCACAGTGAATCTGATAAGATACGAGTATCAGGTATTTTCATTATAATTTTCGTCGTATGTAGTAACCGATATTATATTAAGATGTTGGTATTAATTGACATCATATTTTGTTACCATTGTAGATGTAATATCTGCTAATAGACTTCATATTATTTGAAGCTTAGCAAAAAATATATTACGAATTACGGCTATTTTTTATTTAAATTGCTTACTTCAGGTAATTGGGAACGGCGACAAGATGGTGAATAGGAACTTTCCTTATAAGTCCCCTACAAGTCAATACTAAAACAACACTTTTAAAAAAGTGAAAGACACAATTAGGTCACCAGAAAAAGGTTGCCGATCTATATAATAAAGCCCAGTTCCCCATATCGTTTCTATTTTGCCCTGTCCTTAAAAGTTCGGATAAAAAGGAACAACAGTGTGACACAAACATATTTTGATTGGCCTATAGTAAAGTTGGCTAAATTTAAATCCGCTTATTTATAAGCGTGGTTTCTGACCACCCCGAAAGGGAAACGGTCGTGCTTTACTTTTTCTTTATTTAGATAGTTTATTGTGAAGAGTGTTGATACAATTATTATATAAGTAGATTACCAATGCCACTCTTACAATGACTGTTGATGCATTTAAATCTCTATTTTATTAATTAAGAGCATTTAAAGTTAGGTGTCCCAATGGGGTGTATCACTAACTTTTTATCACGATAGATGGCGCATGATAGATGGTACCTAATAATATCTGTCAGTTGCATAGAAAACTTGTATTTTTATTACGAAATTTATTATTTTCTGGATAAGCGAAATCAAAGATATGGTGATCTTAAAATTGCCGTTTATTAATAAAACCTTTTTTCTTTTTAAAGACTGTGTATTTAAAATACATTTTTCTGTTATAAACATATAAAACTACGAAAACATTAAAAAATATATGGGATATAGGTGTAACATAAGGTACCATTGCCGCTAGCGACATCTACAAAAAGCCTTGCCTGATACACCCCATTACCTCACTTTCCCCTATCATTTCTACCGATTGCCTGTTGAATGAATTCTAATAATGCCTAAGACGCAATTGATTCGCAAAGTAGTGTTTTATTTTTGTAGGTACTAAAAGGAGTCAGCATATCAGTGAAGAAAGGCCAGACCGTGGCTCTTGTAGGACATTCAGGTTGCGGTAAATCCACTATTGTGCAGCTTATATCACGAAATTACGATATTATCGATGGAAAGGTATGTTTTACATTCACAGATCTTCACTTATTGGTCGTTTATTCATTGGAAATGTGCTGGTACATTTTTAGGAGTGAGATTAGGACAATAGATGTTAAACCTGGCAATTTATATGATACCCAAACAACAAACATAATAAAATTAACACAAATAACAACTCGTCAAAATTAGTGAAAATCACGCATCAATAAAGTACTAAGAATGGATTAGAAAAGGATTTTAGCAAGTCATCATGAGCCTTAAATTCTCAAGTATTACTTAATGATATGATAAAATGCATTACCTATTGATAACATATGATTTTCACATTTTCTGTAGTTATTCGGGTAAGTTGATAATGAAGGATCGAAAAAGTATTATTATCAATTGTAGGCACATTAAGAGCACATAAGGCTTTACACTTGTGTAAAGAAAAAAAAATAATAAACTTTATGGCGATTGTAATCCGCATGGTTTAAAATCTAATGCTGAATAAAATGAGCGAGAATTATATAGATTAAGATTGCAAGTGACTTAGAACTTCTTTGTAAATTTTTTTTTATCTTTGTAATTTTTTTTTAATCTATGGATAGCGATACAAAAAAATGTTGAAATAACACCTTGGCCAAGTACGAGTATATTATTACTGCCCCTAGAACACAGCGTCCTAGACCTCCACTGCTGGAGAATTTGGCCTACACTCGCCACGCTGGCCAGACGGCTTGGCGAGGATATAATGTAATTTTTTTATGACTTTTTATTAACGATTCTACAAGTCGGTATTAGTGAAACCGGGACCGACGGCTTAACGTGCTCTCTGAGGCACGGGAACGGTGGTGTTGTAAATCTGTTTATATATAATTTTGTTCTTGTCAATTTATTGGAATACAATGTAAATGTCAAAATTTGCATTCTAAAAATTCTATTATTGAGTAAAAACAATTGTCAATAAGAATTTTCTTTAACTCAATAGACTAGACTAGACAACGCAATTTAATAAAATATTAATCTATAGGTTTTAATGGACGGACATGATGTGCGTGATCTCTCCGTACGGTGGTTGAGGGCTCAGATCGGGTTGGTGGGTCAGGAGCCGGTCCTCTTCAACAACACTGTCCGCGAGAACATCCGCTACGGCCGACAAGACGCCACTGACGAAGAAATAGAACAAGTTGCTAAAGTCGCCAACGCACATAACTTCATTATGAAGTTACCTAAGGTACGTATTAAAGTTAATACAACTTAGGGCCGGTTACTGAAACCTAGCATTACAATGCGCGGTGGTGGCTCGGTTGTAAATCCAACAAAGGTCGGTTCAAACCTACCCGGCATGTACCAATGAGAAATACACTTTTCTTACGTACATTTGTCATAGATTTACAACACCACCGTTCCCGAGCCTTGGAGAGCACGTTAAGCCGTTGGTCCTGGTTTCACTAATGCCAACTCATGGAATCGTTAATAGAATGTCATAAAAAAATGACATCATATCCTCGCCAAGCCGTTTGGCCAGCGTGGCGAGTGTAGGCTAAATTCTCCAGTTCTGGAAGGCCTATCTCCAGCAGTGGAGGTCTAGATCGCTGTGTTCTAGGGGCTGTAATGAATGAATGAACTGAAACCTTACTTAGTGACATTTGTTTACTTAAATACAGAAATATGTCTGGGAACGCGGCCAATAATTCATATAATGAATGCATACTGAGGAAGGATTAAATTAGGTGCACTGTTTTCAGCTAGCTTCTTGAGTAAGAGCTATACAAAATTCTATAAGTAGTTGATTTCAGTGTCAAGTACGAGTATATATGTATGTATATATATAGTCCTACTTTCTTCATTTGTCTTTATCTGAGTTCAGCTAAATCTTAGATCCCCTGTAGCGGTCACGTAGGTAATGCAAGTGCTTCACTTCACAATGCTGAGCCTGTTAATGTAGCAATTAAGCATTCTAAGTCGGGTAAGATTACCCGGAATTTCCATTACCACATTCAAGAAAATACCCTAATTTCATTTACTTTCAAATTAAATAATTTAACGAAACTTGGCTAAATCGTGATCTAATTTATGTAGGTATTACTTACAAAACATATTTTATATTTGACAAAACCAATAAATAATATCGAATACTTAAATGAACGACTAACATTTTAGTTGAATAGTATAAAGTACAATAAGCCTAATATGGATCGAGAGACGGTAGCGTGGCGTCCTATCTCGTCATCCAACTAGCTATTCCAACCGCAATGACGCGTGGCATCGATAACGGCTGGTTACGATCTGCGGAGTCGGTCGCGTGGCGTCCTAGCTCCAAGACATCTACAGCTCGACTGCCTCCACTGTTTTTTATTAAAAGATGGAGATCGAAAAAACTTTTAATGATACGACCACAGCCTAAAAGGCCACCGCCCGCGAGGTTGTCGCATGCCCGAATCACCGTGTTCTTTTTTTAGTTTTTTTTTCGAATTTTCGAAATTTGGTGAATCGATAAATCATTAATGATACGCCCCCTGCCTGAAGGGCCAACGCGGGTAGGGGTCGCATGCCCGACTCATCCGTGAGGCCTCCTAAGGAGTCCACAGGGCGCCTACGGACTAAAACCCTATAACGGTTTATATCTCTCTCTCTCACTGTTGGCCCTGCGTGCCTTAACAGCTAAGTCTGAGTCGTGGCTACGGAGTGAAGGCACTCGTTCGCCGCGTAGAGGCGCCTACGGACTAAAAGCCTTCTAAAGCCAGCCGCGGCAGGCGGTATGAGGTAGCGGGGTGCGCGGCGGCATTGGTGACCAATCACGTAGCGCGTAGCATCCACCATTGATAACGTTACATTTATAAAATTATTATAGATGGATTCTAATCATTTTAACTATAGATATATCAACACATGTGAGATAATAATATAAAACATGTCTTGACTAAATAGCATGCAATATAAATATCCATTACAAGTGTTAATGAATCATAAAATTTTATCAATTTAAGATTACAGCACTCCTTTGCTATATTGAAATTATGTTAATCAAAAATAATCTTTTATATATATCATATATCATTCTTTTTGTATTTTATCTTAAAATTAATACAATCAAATCATATTCTCATTTATATTGTAATACGAGTAATCACTTAGATTTTGGCAACCCCAACAAAAAAAAACATAAGTTGCTGCCTCCATGGTTTATATGTTAATTCTCTAGATGCCGAGGTACCGGTTTCGATTCCTGGTCGGGTCACAATAAATTATTTAATTTATTTGTGATGTTTTTCGAATCTGGTACATCGACAAGCTTGCTACTTGTGATTATAGTGAAGTTGCCTAATAGTGAATCCACTTCTTTAAAAAATGTGGTTTCTAAACAAACCGGAAGGGATACGGTCGTAATGACAATTTACTTTTACTGAATGCCGGTATCCGGTTTTATGCTAAAGACAAAAATAACTGCACTGCTGTTAATATCTAGGGCTCTGATCTTCTAAAAGCTAAAATGAATGAATAAATAAAATAAATAGTGTTACAAAAGTACAATGTCAAGAAGAGGTAGGCGTGACATGAGTCGAATATAAAGAGACGATAAATAATAAGAACAATAACAAAGGGAAAAGGTTTGGAAAAGGGAATCAAGTTATTATTTCGTTTCAATATAATTAATAGTTGTAAGATCATCCCACTTCTGACACCAGTGAAACGAAATAATAACTTGATTCCCTTTTCCAAACCTTTTCCCTTTGTTATTATTTATCGTCTCTCTATATTTGACTCATGTCACGCCTACCTCTTCTTGACATTGTACTTTTGTAACACTATATTGTAATTTTCAGGGATACGACACGCTGGTCGGTGAAAGAGGAACAACGATATCTGGTGGCCAGAAGCAGAGGGTAGCCATAGCTCGAGCGTTGATACGAGATCCAGCAATACTGTTATTGGATGAAGCTACCAGCGCCCTTGATACAGCTTCAGAAGTTAAAGTCCAACGAGCTCTTGACAAGGTAACTGTCAATCTTCCTTGCGATGGGATCTATATTATAGCCTGCCATTCAGGAGAGAATATAAGCCACGTAATAAATAAAATAACTGAAAAGTACAATGTGGGTGTAGAACGTGTGCCAGTGGCCGATATCAAAATGTTCTAATAAAATTAATTGTAGTGATTATAAGTTTATTTGTGTGAGTTTAGTGACGGTTCTCATAGATATAAGCCGCGTTCGTTTTAAGAAATGTTAGCATGAAAATACCACTTTTTTTAGCACAAGTCGTTCGTTTAATGAAAATTCTAACATTTTATGCTAATTTCGTATGTCAGTACCGTGTTGAAAGAAGGGTTATTGCTGTTAATTTTTGACAGATGTCATTTAACATAAGAAATGGTTTGTTTACATTGTTGTATACTTTATAGTTTATATTATATTTGTTTACAATGTATTTTAAACGTTTTTATGTAATAAATTCAAAGACCATAATACATTGTCAATTTATTTGTTATTATTTGTTACTTGTCAAAAAGTAGCCTCACCGCTCGTTTTTAATAAGAAATGTTAGCATTGTTAAAAAAAGTGGAATTTCTTAACAAAAACGACATTTCACGCTGGTTTATGAAGTTGCTACGAAATGTTTGAAATGCTATAAGACGAACGCGGCCATAGTGTGATATTATGGGTTAAATATGATGAACCAAAAACGTATGCTTATCTTGGCAACCTATCAAATCTTACAACTGTCAAAGACTTTCAGGGCTTTGATCAAGCTGTTCTCAAGATATTCTCACCTTCTGAGAATGGAAGCAATTTAGTCACAGTTCAACTCAGTCAGACTACAACGTCCCAACTATTTTAGTTTTTTATGACAATCTTTAAGTTATGTTTCCTCTTCTTAGTCGCTACACTCTTGGCAGAGTGGTCATGGTCGCCATTTGAGTGCTAGTGGCACGCTTCTCGGACAGCAGCTTTCCTAATGCACTCATGTAGGGAATGATCCTTTGCAACCTTCACCTGATCGGTCCATCTCATCGGAGACCTACCACGCATCCTCTTGCCATCGACTTTCCCCTGGACTACCAAGCGCTCGATAGATGTTTCTCCACGCCGTGAGACGTGTCCAAAGAAAGTGAGAATGCGTAATTGTACAGTCGAGGAAAGTCGTTGTTTGATCCCCAGTTCCTCCAGTATGGATTTGTTGGTTCGGAACTCCGTCCATGATATGCCCAGCATTCTCTGCCAACACCACATCTTAGAGCATTAATACGAGATTATTCCAAAAAAATGTGGCATTGACTACGAATGAGTAAGAGACATATCCATAATGATGTGAAGCGAAAGAAAAAAGAGAGTTGTGAGAAGAACGTAAAGATTTATCGTAGAAAGAAGAGAGATAGACAATATTGTCCTTGAGTTATTTCGGTGTCGCAGGCTCGTTCATAACAGGGACTCTGATTTCTCCGACAACGAATTGGCACTAATTGGCAGCCACTTCAACTTGGCACGATATTCAGTTATGTAATCGTATTGGCGTAAACAATAAAGAAACCAGATATATGCGTTGAGTAACCGGACCAACTTATTAAGCATCATCTCTGACATATTAATGCGTCACGTCGCAGTCGAGGAGAGGAAGGAGTAGATTGTAAGCTAGGGCAATTTTATGCATTATTTTTAGAAACTGTAATGCTAGGTTTGTGTACATAATAAAAAAATTAATTTTACCTGCTTTATATATATTTTTGACAAAGCAAATTCAATTTTAATACGTCAAAAGACATCTGGCTATACGTGGACTGATCCTGTAAAGTAATTTAGATTACTTGGCAGGATTTTTGTTTTCGAACAATCTGTCGACACCTAAAAATGTGTTATTATGTGTATTCCCAGGCTGCCCAAGGACGTACTACGATTATTATAGCTCATCGTCTGTCTACGATCCGAAACGTAGATGTGATTTATGTGTTCAAAAACGGAGTCGTCACAGAAAAGGGCAACCACGACGAGTTGATGAAACAAAAAGCGCATTACTATGAAATGGTTATGTTGCAGACTTTGCCAGAGATCGATCAAGGAGGTATGTAATATTTATTCGTATTTTTAGATATAGTAAATAATAATAATTATTTATTTCTCTCTAAAAAATAATTTGACAAAAAAGTAAAAGATCTGGAAAATAGCTTATTTTTAATTAAATACGAATGTAATGTCAACACTTATGTTGCCAACGAACACTAAAAAGACCGCTAAATGGGCTTTCAATTATCAAAAAGAATTGAAAGAAAGAAAGAGTCAATCGAAAGCAACGTCAAATAATTACTAGAAAACCATAAATTCAACAATTGGAATGCAATTGGCGTGCCTTAGATTAATAGAATTCCAAATTCAAGTGTTCAATTAATTATCAAAAAGAATTGATAGAAAGAAAGAGTCCATCGAAAGCAACGTCAAATAATTACTAGAAAACCATAAATTCAACAATTGGAATGCAATTGACGTGCCTTAGATTAATAGAATTCCAAATTCAAGTGTCCATTTAATTATCAAAAAGAATTGATAGAAAGAAAGAGTCCATCAAAAGCAACGTCAAATAATTACTAGAAAACCATAAATTCAACAATTGGAATGCAATTGACGTGCCTTAGATTAATAAAATTCCAAATTCAAGTGTCCATTTAATTGAACGTTACTGGCCCTCATATGATGAGCCACATTAGCTAAGCTGCTGGTCTTCTACTAGCAGGAGTAGAATCATTTAAAATAATTAAATTAGATAATGACATTTCATAAATGCCTGTAATAGGTTTACGTGAATAAAAATATTTTGACTTTAACTGTGACTTAGCGAAATACCAAAACTGACAAAAAAATCAGACGCGATGACGTGCCTCATAAGCAAACGTTAAACATGTCAAAGATAAATCAGTCTTTCTGCAACTGGCCGTTAATATTTTCTCTTGAAACTTAAAAAAAGTTATTCTTATTAAATTTACCATTCCGTTTTCAAATATTCTAATAGACCACATGATGGAGTCGAACAAATAATATAGACTCACAGAAGAAATGATCAGGAACGGATTTAAGCAGAGGAATTCCAGCAAAATATTTGTAAGGTACTGAAAGAATTGGGCCTAAGTAGGTCTGCTGTCAATACATTAATGGAACGAGCTTACAAGACGTTATTAACGGAATCATACAGTCTTTGGTAGGGTAAGAAGGGATCATAACATTCTTCTCCCCTCTCTTTCTCACACCTGTCACAGTGAACCGATGTAAGGCCAATAGTTTTGTCTTCTTCTTCTTCGACCTAGGTACTAATTAATTTTATAGATTTCTTGAATGAACAAATAGTAAGAATTACTAAATAAAACAGCGTCCAGCACCCTATACAGACGTAATTCATACCTAATCAGAGAATGCAACACATTCAATGAGCTTATAATTAAGTATGACACCGATATTTTCTTTTCAAGTGTTAAGATGGTGAGACATGTACTAAGCAATCGTTTTTTACTGAAAATGATTTTGATTAATTCTCAACTACTTATTATTGTTTAATTGTATTTGTTTGTGGATACAAGTATTCATTAGTAGTTTGTTGTGTAGTGTTTATATGTTACTCTGTATGTTTCAGTATGTTTGTCATTGCATAGGCTTTTTTGTGTTTTTTTACATTGTTAACATATTTCTATTTGAGAAAACTTATAAATGACACACTGCTAACGTTTAGTTCTATTTGTTGTTGGATATTGTCAATAGTTTTCCTTAAATAAATAAATAAATAATGTTTTATGATTCTAATGAAAGTTTGTGTCAAAATTGTGTGTTTCAGGTGAAGAAAGTCACCAAGAGTTAAAACGTGAAGTGTCTGTTGTCAGCGAACAAGAAGAAGAAGAAGAAATTGAGGATACGGTCAGTAAAATTGATAATTTCAGATTTGTTAAGTAAGAACTTCTAAAAAACCCTTCCCAATATCTTATTGATACAATCAATTATTTCAAAAATCTTTATCATCAGTTATTATCACAGTCTCTAGAACACAGATACCTAGACCTCCACTGCTGGATATGGTCCTACCAGAACATATGTCGGGATAATTCGGCCTACACTCGTCACTGCTGGCCAGGCGGGTTGGCAAGGGTCTAATGTTAAATTTTAATGAATAGATTCCACAAGATGGTATAAATGGGACCAAGACCGACGGCTTAAGGTGCTCTCAACAGTACAAATGTAAGAAAGAAAAGGTTTTCATTGGTACATATCAGCTGCGTCTTTTTTGGATGTTCTTAGGAATGCGTTCTTACAACTGGGCCGCGATCACGTTACGCTAAAAAGTACTACAAATAACGATCAGTTTTAGTTTGAAAGTGACAACAGATACATTACTAATATAATAATCGTATTGATCATTACAGCCCCTAGATCAGAATCCTAGAATTTGACAAAAAAAAAAACAAATTGAGGCTTGGAGATAGAGTAGGCTAAGAAAAGGGGTCTAGGCGCTGTGTTCTTCAGACTGTAATGATAAATGATGTTACCTTTTTTGTCCAGTCTGCCCTCGAAGAGTTGAAGGAGCCAGATCATGAGGACGTGACGTTCTGGCAAGTGATTCGCCTGAATTCACCGGAATGGAGATCCATCACAGTAGCCAGTACATGCGCGTTGCTCAATGGGTTCGCCATGCCATTGCTAGCTGTACTCTTCGGCGATTTTATTGGAGTGAGTATCTTCGATATTAAAATACAATTTGCTAGCTGAAGTTGCAACAAGACAAATTAAACAGAACCGATAAACTATTGAGTATAAGGTTTCTAGATTGGTGAGGTATCATACTGCCGACATCTGGACGGATGAACTATAGAAGGTTACTGGTAGGGATGATGTTGGATAAGCATGGCTAAATATTAAGTGCGAGTCTTGGAGGAAAGGCCTATATGCAGCAGTAGAGAGACACAGGCGACGATACAAAAGTAATGAATATTTCAAAGTAATTATTAATATTTGAAATAATGTTAAAAGAAAATATTACTAATTATTTTCTTATCATCAAACAATAAAACTCAGTGTTAAAAAAGATGATTAGGTACCTAAGTGCTTGCTTATTATTTACTGTAGCTAAAAATATATTTTTTTAAACGTCTCACATTTTAATCTAGAATCGTAGTAAATAGAGATGAGATTTGGGTGAATAGGGATGCCTAGGGGCTGAAAGGGGACGCTATATTAACCAGTGTAAACGAGCAAGAGGTATATCGAGACGGCATAAGTATTAAAATAATCAAATAAAATTAAATAATGAAATATTCAAAGTTAGAGAATATGAAAAAAGTAAAAGTTCATTTAAAGTTATTGCAGCCTAAAACGAAAAGTATAAAATAATGTGCACAATAAAAAGACCTGCTAAATGACTAATTAGGTAGATAGGTACAGATATCTAAATAAATAAATATTTTATTTTTTGTTTGTTGTGATAACCCTGGCAGATTTTCCTAATAACCTTTCTACCATCCCTATTGACACATACTCGAAGTATAAATAGGGACGACCTCATTTTGGCAAAATAAAAAGAACTGCAACGGTGAAATCAGTTTTTTTACGATCGTATGCCTTAAATTAAGGGTCAATTCAAATTCTTAATCCGTGCAAGATTGCTCGTCTTATAGGAACTATAAGAATTTTGAGTGCAAAGTCATCCCTTTTTACCCAGTTTTACGGTAATACTAGAAATGAAGTTAAATAATATACTAAAGTTTTTGCTTTAGTTTTTAAAATGATTATTTAAATGCATTTACCCTAGGTATTTCGCCAAAAACGCTTCCATAGGAATGTGTTAAAGAACAGTTTACAGCAAGGAAAATCTGTGATAATCGAGTATGTTGTTCTTGAAATAATCCGTTAAATTGTCGGTTACGTCATTATAATATTTCATGTTGTTAGTTGTTAAACATTACCTTCATATCCCGTATTTTTGCAGTAATTTTTTTGAAGTCAATGGTTGGCTATGATAAAGTGTCTTGAGGCATTTGTCTTTGTCCCATAAAGTATTAAATAAATATTTTAATTGCTTGGCTCTATCAACTTATCTACATATTTTTTCAGACCATGTCGAGAGTAACGAATCCAGATGATCTTGAAGAGGTTACGAACATAGTCAGATCATATGCTTTAATATTTGTTGGCATCGGCATCTTCTCCGGTGTCATGAGCTTCGTTCAGGTAAGTCGTTGAATAATAACACTGGTCAAAGCAAGTCTTTAGTAACTTCAACAAATATAACAAACCTAGAAGCGTTATAGTTTTTCTCGTGTTTGGTACGCTGGAGACATCGACGAGCTTGCCACTTGTCATGATTGGCTTATAGTAAAGTTGGCTAAATGTGAATCCGTTTATTTATAAGCGTGGTTTCTGACCACCCCGAAAGGGAAACGGTCGTGATGATACTTTACTTTTTTATATTTATCTTTATTATTATTTATTGCAGTATTGATTTTTATTATTATTTAATTTATTATTATTAATCTTACAATTATTTTAAATAAATATGTACATAGATGGTTTAATCTAGGATAATTTTAATTTTTGATGTTGTAATTTATTTTAATTTAGGTAGGTTATTATTAGTTAGATTGTACTGTTTTTATGACTTGTATATTTAAGTTGTCTTTTATAATAAGTTAGAAATTTGAAATTGATCATGTTATATAAGAACATTTGAATTATATTATTATTGTATTTGACCGCCTCCGTGGTCTAGTGGTAACAAACGTTGCCGTGAACTCGGGAGGTCGTGGGTTCGATTCCCACCGGGGGCAAGTTGTACATTGTATAATTTGTCTCGGTCTGGGTGTTTATATGTATAATATGTATATATTTACAAAAAAAAAAGTATAATATGTAACTACATATTTATTATCAACCATATAGTTTCCGTAACACAAGCCTCGTTGCTTACCACGGAAACTAGATGGCGCTGTGTGACCTGTCTGGAAATATTTATATTTATATTGTCTTATAGTGTACACTGCTGTGGATTGTAATACAGAACTGCTGTCAAATAGTGTGTATATATCGTGCAATGGTTGTAATCTGTTTGTCGTACCTTGAATAAATAAATAAATCGAATTTCACGCAGGTCGTTACAAATTAAACTTAGGAATCATTATCCTTTATATTCCTATATTCGGTCCTGATTTTGTCTTTAATATACATATGTTAAAGGTTTTCTAAACTATTAACTGTGTATTTCACCACAAGAGTAACAAAACACATTTCGCTAATTCAGACACGATGAAAACTTTAAACTTAGGGAATTTAAAATTAATTCATAAAAATTAACCGACAAGACTACAAACTGCGCACCTAAAAGCACTGTTTACAGCAAATATTCAAAATTGAGGGTAGATACAAAACTACACGTAGGAAAATAATACATATTTTTAGTGTTTCCGATCACACCTAAAAGCAAAACTTGAAAATAATGTTGGACTGTTTTATTATAATCAAGACCAAAGCCTAAAAATCCTGATAGTCTAAACTGCTGATATTTAAATACCTTATCTTTTAACGATAGTTTTGATAGTTATATTTAGATTCATCATCATCATTACAGCCCCTAAAACACAGCGTTCTAGACCTCCACTGTTAGAGATGGGCCTTCCAGAACATATATCTGGAGAATTTGGCCTACACTCGCCATGCAGCTCAGACGGGTTGGCGAGGATCTGATGTAAATTTTTAATGACAATTTATTAACGATACCACAAGTTGGTATTAGTGGAACCGGGACCGACGACTTAACGTGCTCTCCGAGGGAAAGGTGGTGTTGTAAATCTATGACAAATGTACGTAAGAAAATTAAATTTCTCATTGGTACATGCCGGGGGATTTGAACCAACAAAATACGCGGCGAACGAGTGCCTTCACTCCGTAGCCACGACTCAGACTTAGCTGTTAAGGCACGCAGGGCCAACAGTGAGAGAGAGACGGTTTATAGGGTTTTAGTACGTAGGCGCCTTGGGGTCTCCTTAGGAGGCCTCACGATGAGTCGGGCATGCGACCCCCACCCGCGTTGGCCCTTCAGGTAGGAGACGTATCATTGATGATTTATCGATTCACCGACTTTTAAAATAAAATGGATTTAAACCGACCTTTGTAGGATTTAAGAAAAGTGTTCTTATAATAAAGTTCGATAACATTTTAGGTATACATGTATGAAATAGCTGGTGAGCATCTAACAGAAAGATTAAGACAGCAAATGTTTGCTCAAATCCTAAGACAAGAGGTGGCGTTCTTCGACGACAAAGCAAATTCTACAGGTGCGCTCTGTGCTAAACTCTCTGGGGAAGCTGCATACGTGCAAGGTGTAAGTATTATAGAAAAAAGCAATAATAATAATAAAGCCATTTATTCCTTAATTAATTCATAATAATATATAATATACAGTCTTTACATAGTTAGGAACAATTTCAAATAATAAATTCAAATATTAGCTAAAAATAATAATAATACTAATTTAAAATACTATGTAACTAAAACTATGTTCTTATATCAAAATTATAAAATTAATGTTTATTTATTTTAAAATTATTAATTACAATGTCAAATAATATCTATAGTTTTTTTTGTTAATTTAATTAAGGACCCCTCGTCGGGTAAAGCTCTCCTCTTTTTCCATTTCTTTCTATCCTGTGCCTCGTCAATCCAGTTTTTTCCAGCTTCTTTTACTATCTCGTCCTCCCATCTTTGCTTAGGTCTTCCTTTATTTCTCTTGTCCTTTTTATTTGTCTTGTCTTGTCCCTTCCATGTAGTAACTACTTTAGTCCATCTGTTATCCATCAAACGTGCCACGTGACCAGCCCAAAAAAACATTAAACAAATATAATCCTTAACACTGCTGTTGCTTTTTTGCTTTTATTTGCTAAAACACCCTTAATTTAGCGTAGGGTCGTGTGTTGTGCTCAAATGATAATGCCATTCCCTTATCTCATTCCAAGGAACATCTTTAATTATAATCCGTCAAGTGGTGTAGATTAAAGGTGAATCAAACAGACATGTAAATGACTGTGGGATCACATGTCGTAGTCATAATATAGTCTAGTCCTAGTTCCAGCATTTATTAGGGAACATTTCTGACAAATTTTGTTAAAATCCGTACGGACCAAATGAAAGTCCAGAAAATAGTGAAAATTATTTATTTTAATGATAGATAAATAAACTAAACAGCAATGGCGATGGCTATGGCTGTCGATATTATTGGTGATGGCGATGGCTATGTCGATGGTGATGGCGACAGCTATGTCGATGGTAAAGCGATGGTTAGTGTAATGAATTGAAATAATTTATTTGTTAAAAACATGGTAGGTACAGGGGTGTAAATTATTATATGTAATTATATCACATGCTTCGCTATTTCTAGCATGCAAATATTTATTTAGTCACATGACTTTGTCGAGCTTAGTGTCTAGGTATTCTTTTGTCGAATAAAAACATTTATTAGCCAGCATTTGTTTGACTCTTAATTTGAACAGTTTTAGTGGCAGCTCCCTTATATAAAATGAAATACTTTATTTGCTAAAAAACACATGGTTACAGATTCGAGTATGGTCTTAGTTATCATAGACAACTCACATGTTTCGCCAGTGACGGCATGCAAAATTTTATACAACTATTTTAAAAATTAAACTACAAATTCAGAAACATTGGCACAGTCTTATAAATCATAAATAATAATTGGTCCAATAGGTTTCAATGTCAAATATAATTCATTAAATAACTATTCTAGTAACTGGAAGCTTATTAAATATCTTTGTTGCCATTGCATGATAATTTCGGCTATATTGGGTACCTTTATGGGCTGAAATAATTATTGTACTAGAATAACGCGTTTTAAAATTGCAATTATCCCCAAGAGTTTTAAAAAGTTCCGGGTGGCTTTTTACATATGAACAGCATTCAAGTATATAGATAGAAGGAACAGTCAGTAATTTTAGTTTAAGTGCTATCTATGGTTATGCAATTAAATGTTTATCTGCAGGTAACATGTAACAATGACAATGTCTTATTAAAATTATATAAATATTTTATATATTTCAACATAATTACAATAATTACTAGATGGTAATAGCGATGTTAATGGGAATGTCGATGGCAATGAATTAATATTTCTTGAAATTTTCAGGCAACAGGTCAACGAGTTGGTACAATATTGCAAGCGGTGGGCACTTTTGGTCTGGCACTGATTTTGGCTATGATATTTGAATGGCGAGTGGGACTGGTATCTCTTACATTTGCACCACTTATCGCAATCATTATGTTCCAACAAGGCAGAATGATAAGCGAGGAATCGTTCGGCACAGCTAAAACTATGGAGAATAGTACTAAGGTAATATTGCAACCACAAGAATGCAGAGAATCAACTCTTTTTTGTTAGTGTTAGTGGAACCTGGACCGACGTCTTCACGTGTTTTCTGCGGCACTGGAACGTCTATGAAGAAGTACCCAAGAAAAGTCGTCATGACGGAATTCCAACAGCGACCTTCGTTGAATTTATTAAAAGCGTTCTTGCAACCGGGCCACCACCGCTTCTGGAGATTAGCACGTATTAAGATAATCCCACAACCCATTTACAGTTGTTTTACAAAATTGTGCAAATTAAATTATACGAATAAGTAACATCAGTTTAGATGATATTTCATTACGTACCTAATCGTATTTCTTTCCGTCTTTAATGTTCTACTCTACAGTGTTCCTAAGGTTGTCAGACAATGTCTAGCGACATTAAGTCTGCCCCTTGTACATATTGTGCAATAAAGTTTAAAATAAACAAAAAAATAGCATCTTTAAACAAATAAATTATTTAAATGTAGATAGTATAGGAACTTATTTATTCATTTAATTTGGTGAATAGTGTACTAAGAATTTAGAAATGTATCAGTCTAGTCTTTTCAACTCAGAACAAGAACCTATAATAGCCTAGCGGCATTATAGGTAAGCCCGCCTTTTTCTTTGTCCAATATGGATTCTTTGTTAAAAGGTTTTAACGAATTTGCATCCCTCTCGCTCGCACAATATTATTTTCAAAGATCTCTTTCTTTTTCTTCTTAAGCTCTTACATATTCTAATTTTTAAGTTACAAAGGACTTTATAATCAATGATGTTAATATATAATCCTAATAAATGTCACAAGAAATTGCGTGAGATGTGAAATCAGATCCGAAAGCTATGAAAAAACAAATTTGTAAAAAAACACAATATTTTCTTCAACAACTTAATACTGCGATTCGTTTACAGATCGCTATAGAAGCTGTCTCAAACATCAGAACAGTAGCATCTTTAGGCCGAGAGCCGAAAATTCTAGAAGAATACGCTACTGAATTAGAACCGGCTTTGGCTTTGGCAACACGGTCTACTCACTGGAGAGGCATCATCTTCGGTCTATCACGAGGTCTATTTAACTTCGTCTACGCAGCTGCTATGTTCTACGGCGGAACTCTGATTGTACATCAAAATGTGTCATATGAACTCATATTAAAGTAAGTTCTATAAAAGTCAACATATGCTGACGTAAATCTATTACAGGAATTCTGAGACGTCATTATTTTTTTTTTTTCAATTTCTGCTAATCTACTACAAGATACAATGAATCAAATCAAATCAAATCATTTATTTCCTTAAGTTAGTACACAACACTTGGATATTGTCAATACATATATTTTTATACAATACAAGCTTGGCTGGACCGAATCTAACAGCAATACAATTTATTATAAATAAAACATTGTTGCCATAAGCGAGGATTTTGTACTTATTTATAACTAGATACTTAAAATTTAATTCGTGGCTGTAAAAAGGCCGTGTCAGCTTATAATCTAATAACATTTATGTCCATAATAATAGATTCGCGGCTGTAAAATGGCCGTGTCAGCTTACAATCTAGTAATAACAATATTTATGTCCATAAATAAAAAGATAAAAAAGAATACCCGTATAACAACCATTATGGTAAAAAAACTAGACAGTTTTTAACTCCCATTATATTTAATAATACTCGTAAGACTGAGTAAAAATGTCAAAAATATAATTTAAAGGATTTAAGTTGCTTTTGCTAAGTAAATACTAACTACTAACAGTAATGTGATTTAATGTTGAATAACTTTATGTTTTGACAAAAAAAAAGTGTAAAAAAAAAAAACTATAAAAAAAGAGTGCACTATTCGCCAACAAACTGCTATGCAGTTTGGCGTATAATTTTAAAAATGTAAATAATTTGACTTTTTATCTGAATAAACGATTTAATAATAATAATACTCACTTCATATATTCAGGTCATCCCAAGCTCTACTGATGGGGGCCAGTTCCGCCACAAACGCCTTTGCTTTCGCGCCAAACTTCCAAAAAGGAATTCTTGCTGCTGGAAGAATCATCGTACTTCTCAACCGGCAAACTAAAATAGCGGATCCTGTGAAACCTGCTGTCGAAGACTTCGTAAGTGAACGTAAAATCTAATATTATTTATGTTAATTTAAGTCTCTTGATAGATATACATTGGCATAAGGCAACATACAGCTGGTTTTTCCAAGCTCTACTTAATTCGTATGTCCTAGCTAAGAAATCATTGTCTTTAAGTTTTCTGGATGTCGTCTTACTGAAATTTAATTAATGTCATGTGTTCAGTGAAACTCACATGATTAAAACAATTCGAAGTTAGTTGAAGTGAGAATCATTGAAATAGGCCCACGCGTTTGGTCTCCAGTGTGCCACAAAAGAACAAAGATACACATATACATTGATAAATACATAACCCTTCCTTGCTTCGCGTAGTCAAGTAATAAACATGACAGAAAAAAAAATTACAACATGACATAATTATGAAATTAGTGATGACAAAATGAAAACGAATGTTAATGATACTTGCAGAAAGCCACGGGAGAAGCGAGTGTGGAGAAGGTATTATTCAGATACCCAACCCGTCCTACAATCCAAGTACTCAAGGGTCTAGATCTGGAGATCCACAGAGGAAAGACCGTAGCCCTGGTGGGAGCTAGTGGCTGTGGGAAAAGCACTGTCATTCAACTGCTAGAAAGATATTACGATGCTGATGAAGGAATTGTGGTAAGTTCGGAAATAAATATGAACCTCAGCCAAGATACTGTGCTGTAAATGAGCCTTGTCAAGAATATATTAAAATTGTATTGTTTGACAAAATAAATAAATTATATCATTTGTTGCTGCTGTAAATGGGCATTGTCAAATATTGTTGCTATATATATATAGATATATGAAGTGTTGTTAAATATAATATCTTCTTTTAACATGTTTGTACAGTTTGATGATTTTTTTTTATTTAATTAATAATACATATAGTATTAAAAAATATAATAAATATTAATTCTAGGCACTTGACAGCCATCCATTACCAGAGCTCCGGTTGTTGGATGCTCGCCAAGGTATCGGCCTAGTTCAACAGGAACCCGTGCTCTTTGACCGGACCATTGCTGACAACATTGCGTATGGAGACAACTGCCGCGAACCCTCAATGGACGAGATCATAGACTCCGCTAAACAAGCCAATATACATAACTTTGTGACATCTTTACCTATGGTAAGTAAATTAATTATTAACCTAAAAAGTAAAGTAAAGTAGAGTGGGGTAAGATTAAGTATAAGATTAGGATTTAAATTAAGATCTAGTTTAGGATCAGGATCAAGATCAGGAATAGGATTAAGATTAAGATTAAGAGTAAAGTAAATACAAGCATAACTCGCAAGTAATTTATTTTAAGTTACTAATATAATATTTCTTTAACAATCAATATAATATTCCATATAAAAATCTATTAATTTTTGTTTTATTTTTTAATTTCAGGGTTACGATACAAATATCGGGTCTAAAGGAACTCAGTTGTCGGGTGGTCAAAAACAGCGGGTGGCTATAGCCAGGGCCTTACTGCGGAAACCTAACATATTGCTGCTTGACGAAGCCACAAGCGCTCTTGACAGCGAAAGCGAAAAGGTACCTAAGTTGTTTTAAAAAAAATACCTAATAATGAAATATAACGAGGCATTATATGCGATCAAACAAAACGAACAGCTTTCCGAAAGGGGCCTATAGAAGTCTTATCTTAAGCAATGGAGGTCTAAAACCTCTAAGGGTTGTAATAGATAATATTCATAAAATTTCAGGTAGTCCAAGAAGCATTGGACGTAGCTAAGGCTGGACGCACATGCGTGACTATCGCACATAGATTGAGCACCATTCGGGATGCTGACGTCATTTGTGTCATCCACGCCGGCCGGGTCGCCGAGAAAGGCACGCACCACGATCTCATGGCCTCGCAAGGGCTGTACTACATGCTAAATAGAAGGGGATATTCATAATAATATTGTTTCATAATAAATAAGTAATGACTTCGTAACACTGCCAAATTTGACTAAAACCAATTATACCTTAGACAATTGATCCAGAAATTAAAAAGTGAGGCCGTAGTCTACATTAAGAACACATAGCGGCCATAATACAATATTAGAATACAGTATTAATTTCAGTGGATTAACATAATTAAGAGCACAAAGTTTTTCCTCCGAGCGTTTTATAAAAAACAACTTTCGGAAACGGCCAGAAATATGTAAATAATAATCCTTAAATCTAAAATCAAAGGCCGTTACCTATAATACTAATAAACGATGGAAGTATTTTTGTAATACAAGTTTATAGAAACCTTTCTGTTTCTCGGAATTAAAACACCAAAAGTCACAATTTATTGCTTTTTCGGACAAAATATGATAGGGCTCTTAAACAGACAGTATATGGCTGTGATATTTGTTAAACTAATGTTTATAGATTTACATCAGGCATCGTCAGGAGAAGCTATAAATTATGTAAACAAACATTCATCAAATCTAATAAAAAATACTATTATTGCAATATTTTTTTATTTATATATAATAATACCCATAATTAATTATTATAAATGCGAAACTAACTCTGTCTATTCCGCAAAGGTGCACCCTAATTATACTATAAATAGAGTATAAAGTCATATAATAGTTAATGGCATATGCGTCAAATTTTGATGTGTAGAGATTACATATAAAGTTGCAATATTGTTTCTATTGATATTTTTCTACCGGACGAGACCGGGTCACACAGCTAGTATAAATAATACATATGTAAAATAAACAATAAATTGGTTCAACTTGACGTTGTTCTATGGTTTTCATTCATTTTAAGCAAAATCTAACAGCATACGTAAAAATTTTAACACATCAGAAGTTGGTTGATTGACTTAATTTATAGCTTCTTGTGGCGGGTCCTATATATAATTATAATGTTTCATTGAAATCTGTTTGGTAGTTTTTGCATAAAGGAGTAACAAACATACACTTTTCTATTCATCCTCACAAACTTTCGCGTTTAGTACTTACTGCTTGTCCGACTAGGTAGCTGTTTAGAGCATGATTTTTACTGAATTTTGCTTTGAAAAGTGTTCTAGTAGTTTCCATTCGCTTTAAAGCTAAATTCAGTAAAAAAAGCGCATTTTGAGTATTACATGAACACGGAGTTAGAATAATAAAAATAATATATAAGATAGGATAAGTTAACTACAAGTATGTAGATAGTTTTATGTAATAAATTATTAGCCAACTTTGGTTTAAAATATTAACTTGGATTATTGTGCATTCCTGGGGGGCAAATCACGAGCTGTAGATGAATACCAATAGCTTTCTATATTTATCAAAATATGTGTCAAAATGGATTTAAAAAAAAAACTGTTTGGCAGACTTCTGGGGGGTAATTATCGTACTGTAGCGATATATTATTATATCGCATAAAACCTTAGATATAAAATACCTTAAGATTAATAAAAGCCAATTAAAACACGCGAAAAGTTAATCAGGTACTTTAGTGTGCATAATTAGTTGTGTAAAATATGTGAAGTAAATTGACAAAGGAATTTATCGATACATTGTAGAGTAATATATTAAAATAAATATTATCATTACAGTCAAAAATATGAGACATTTTTTTTTTAAATATAATAGTTTGATTTCAGACACTCTCGTGTACAAAAACAAACAATGAATAAATATTCTAATTAGAATACCTATTCGATACTTACCTACACAAAAAAATATGATATACAACCAATGTGTCTTGTGGCAACATTTCTTCATGCGACTACAAAATATTGATAGCTATCGATAAAAAAAGTCAGGTAGAGCCAAGCAAATGTTTTTTTTTATATTGAACACAAAATATCTATATTTACTATTGGAAATATTTTTGGCTTATAAAAATATAGTACCTACCACGTTGATTTGGGTGTTAACTATAAAGATTTTCATTTCATATATATATATATGCTAAAAAAAAAAATATATATAAAAAAAACCTGTCTACACTAAGTATTTGGGTTGTTTTTGTTGGGTTCCATTCAACGAACAATCGTGAAAAATGTGCAGAGCGCTCAAATCAACGGGATGATCTGGGAGGATACTACTAAAGAAGATGGAGAAGTGATTTATATTTGTACTCTCTCTCTTTCTAGCACGTTATTGTATCGATGAAGCCCACGTCGCAAAAAGTACCTAACATTTTTTTACCTATCTAGTTATCACTAAAAATTTATATATTTTTAAGTAAGTCCTTTAAAGAAAGTGGTGATCTACGGACCCTAAGAAGTAAAATGTATGCAGCGATTTGTGTATACCTAATACATACTTTTTGCAATTTTCTTTATTGAAAATTTATTAGAGATAAGTTATTTGTAATTTCATTAAAGCGACGAATTATGTGTTTATTAAGTACAATATTACCTATCATTTAAGTAATTTTAAGTTATCAATTAAATGTTAAACAGATTTGTGAATGTTTTTTAAGTTATAAAAATAAGCTATAAAAAATATAAAAATACTTTTTTTATAGTTAAATATATGTATTAATTTTTATACACATTATATTTAGTTTTTTATTTCCAAATCTCTTTTTTGATAGTACCTACATATCGACAATTTAAATTAAAGGGATCGAAGTTCTGGTTTAGTTTAGTCTGACTTCAATCACTTTAAAAAATAGATCAATGGTCTATTATTATTTAACCTGTGTTTGTCTTGTCGCTTTAAGCGCTTTTTTTCGCTATGAAAGTCGTTCGACATAAAAAAGTGAGCTTTGCTTTCAAGTCGAACACAATATTAGTAGTACTTTTTTTTTTTTTGTTCTCTTCTCCCGATGGATGATGAATGAGGTGATAGGGAAGGCAAAGGGTCTAGCCCATACAGCCAAGTCTGACGTAATTTATCTTTCTTTTTCATGAGTTAATGAGGTCATCATCAAATTCCAGATGCTGCAGAATTTGATGCTTTTCTTGGAGTCACTCGCGGAACCATCCACTGCTCAAACACGTCGGGTAAAATATGGGAGTTGACCGCAAACCGCAAAAAATAAACTGTAACTTGTGCCCCATAAGTCCAATTTATCGTTTTCCATAATGATTCACATTGTAGCACATTATTAAACAAAACAACACCACTTTTGACCAATAATATCCACAGCAAATTAATTTACAAAACAAACACTTGCACTTGACATGCCCACACAAAATGGCGCGAAGAACTCATATTAGTAGTACATTGAACCAAAATTATGTAAAAAAGCGCGCCTTGCTTTGCTTTCTACACGAACACAGGGTAAGGCCTGTATTACAGTACAATAACACCCCTTTACAGCTGCATCCAACCTTAGTTTATATAACCAATATACGACTATATATTAGCAGACTGTTCCTTGCTTTCTCGTATCCGGCTATTTTTCTGTGTCATTGTATTAATTACATTGCATATACAAAATTGAAAACTTTGACAAATCCAAGTGTTCCCAGAAACAAGGTTCCTACGGATAATTAATATGATCACAAGATCAGACTTAGACTGAGTTGCACCAAAAATCACGTACCAGTTTGATTTTAAGGGTCAGCCATAAGCTGGTACAATCGATTCCATTTTTAACTTGAATCGTAACATTTACAGGGACTTAGTTTTAGTACACTCCACCTTAGAGATGTGGTACAGGTACTACTCACAGCGTGCTTTTTATTTTTAACTGAATTTTGCTTTAAAGCAAATAGAATCGCTAATTGAAAACATTACAAAGCATATATATATATATTTTAATAAACTGTCATTACTTGGTTAATCACCCATTCCCGGTTTGACGTTGACTGTGTATAATGGCACTATTCCATTGCTACATACACTCACATTGCACCACTTTATATGAGAATATCTGTACTAAGCGCCTTTAATTTTTAAAGGCGCTGATTTAAATTAAATTTAAATCAGGAACTAACTCTATACCTCAGGTTGTTTGGCGCATGGATCCTCAATAACCTGCTTTTGGGAATCTGGTGGGGGCATATGCTACCTCTCCACCCGATCCCTGGGACATATAGTTATAGATATATTATAATTATTTATATTTTTATTTTAAATATTATTATTTACTGTTTGTACCCTTTTGTATTCCAAAAATAAATTTGACAGTCCATGCACCAAACACTAATATTGAATTGATAATGGGAGAATGTGGTGTATACCTTATAAAATTAGAGTTAAGTTTGTTTACTTAATGTCACTGTCTTTCTTGTTGTTCTATGTGGAACCTATGACCACTTGGTCCTAGTTTGGACCATTATAACAAACTTTCATCATAATCACTACAGCCCCTAGAACAGAGCGTCCTAGACCTCCACTGTTGGAGATGGGCCTTCTAAAACATCTGGAGAATTTGGCCTACACTCGCCACACTGTCCAGACAGCTTGGCGAGCAAACAAACAAACTTTACTTCTCCCATTTTATAAGGCATACACCTCATTGACTTTAATAATAGACATGGCATAGGATGTTTAATTCTTTATTTCATGCAATTATTATTTTCATGTTGTAGCAACCACTCTTTTCTATCAATTCCGCAACTAAATCCACCCTTAGAGTTGGAAGCAGTCACTCTGTGACATGGTACTATGAGTAAATGGGAGTTGGCTCCACAAGCTGTGCCAACAGCCCGAGCATGGTCAATGGACCTGCCCATATTCCTGGCCACACCTCCATAGGTCTCCGTCTTAGCATATGGTAGGTTTTGTAGAGCTTTCCAAACTTCCTGTATAATGAAAAATTGTTTTATATAGGTAGGTACTGTTTTTTATATGAAAATAGAATCAGTTTAGAAACATTTTACTAAACCAGTAGCTCTATTCTGTTACTTAGTCGCAATGAAAATGAAATGCGTTAACTATATATATATCATGCTATTAAGGTTGATATTTGCATGGGCGCTGTCAAGGTCGAGCGCTTATAGAGTTAAATAATATTTTGTAATTATGATGCAATCTCTGACAAGCGACTAAGTAACAGAACAGGGCTACTGGGGTAGTTAAAACACTCTTCTGTGTTATATACATAACAGTTATGTATGGGTATTACGAGTTTGTATATACTTATTACGGATTTAACATTATTATACCTAGGTAAAACATAGTACTTACTTTCTGGTAGTCAGATCCAAAAGTTTTGATAGGAATAGAAAAGTTTGTTAAATCTCCATTGAAGTATGCTTCCAATTCTTTCTTAAACCTTATAAGAATTTCATTTTCATCCAACACATATTCGCAATCTAACTCGTTGGATAATAATTGCAAAGTTGATAGTAATTTGAACGAATCTTCGAACATTATAAAGTACAAATAGGTATCGTCAGCAGAAGCAATTAGATTTCCGATTGGAGATTTAAAATTCATAACGTATAATTTACATTTAGCACTTTTGCTTGAATATTTAATCAATACTTCTGAAAGGAACATTATAAAACTATTATCCACAGACTATATAGCTAATCTATTATCGCAATTCGCGCCTCTTTTACCTTTCTTGAATTATTTGTTTTATATACTACTCATTCCGAATCGCGCTCAGACCGTTTAGAAGGAATATGACACTGAACCTGAATATGAACTGAAAAAAAAAACTAACATTTTATGAATGAAAATGTGATTTAGATCGTTCCGAATTGATATCACGCTCTGAGCATCCAAATCGCGATATTTGATTCGGAACGACGACGCACGTTCAGTGTCATATTCGTTCTAAGCGCTCTGAGATTAGCTATATAGTCTGTGCTCTGAGCGCGATTCGGAATGAGACGGAAATAGGATCTGTCTACGTTTTTATGCTACGTTCGATTTGAAAGCAAAGCAAAGCCTTTAACGCTTTTTTTATTGAATTTTGCTTAAAATGTATGAAAACCATAGAGCTTTTTTTTTTTTGTTCTCTTCTCCCGATGGATGATGAATGAGGTGATAGGGAAGGCAAAGGGTCTAAGCCCATACAGCCAAGTCTGACGTAATATATCTTTCTTTTTCATGAGTTAATGAGGTCATCATCAAATTCCAGATGCTGCAGAATTTGATGCTTTTCTTGGAGTCACTCGCGGAACCATCCACTGCTCAAACACGTCGGGTAAAATATGGGAGTGGACAGAGCGGGAAAACCGCAAAAAATAAACTGCAACTTGTGCCCCATATTTAAAGTCCAATTTATCGTTTTCCATAATTATTCA
The DNA here is from genome assembly GCA_910589645.1 of Tinea semifulvella. Classification (NCBI taxonomy): domain Eukaryota; kingdom Metazoa; phylum Arthropoda; class Insecta; order Lepidoptera; family Tineidae; genus Tinea; species Tinea semifulvella. Next base: position 5,895,768 of record OU342596.1, read on the forward strand.
CATTGTAGCACATTATTAAACAAAACAACACCACTTTTGACCAATAATATCCTCAGTAAATTTATTTACAAAACTAAAACTTGCACTTGACATGTCCACGCAAAATGGCGCGAAGAACTGAAAACCATAGAGCTTTTTTTTGTGTCCATTTTGACAGCTTATTCGATTTTCGCATCCGAGATTCATCTCCATTGCTTGAGAATTGCCCCCGGTCTTGAGGACATATTTACATATACACTGAGAGCCAACGGTTAAAATATATAGTAATTATATTTTGGTCAGAGATATGTTTTGCGAATTAAATTATTATTAATAGACTGGATTTCACCAAAAAGAAGTCTGTAATTTTAACGATTAAAATTAAAAATGGCGTCGAAGTAACAGTTTTATTTTGAAGGTCAGCCGTCAGTTGTTTTGTATAAAAAAATGTTGTTGCTAAATAATAAAACATGAGTTAACACTCGCATATACATAGGTAGTTAAACGTATATTTTTATAAAGTGGTTATTAAAATAAATGACAATATATTAAACGACGGTTTTTACACTTTAACCACAGCTTTCCCTATATTTTCACCCCGTAAAATCCCAACCAATGCTTCGACCATGTTATCAAATCCATGGTAAACTTTTTCATGGTATTTTAGTTTTCCTTCCTTGATCAATGCCAGATTTTTTTCAATACCCTCATCCCAACGGTTGATCCATCGAGTTACTATGAAGCCTTCTACTGACAGCTCTTTAAACACGATTGATGGTTGAAGAATGGTGGCTAGAAGTAATGAAACATAATATTAATTAGGTTCACAGATTAATATGTAATAATAACAACATTTGATTTAAAATGGCCTTAGTATTTATCTAATATCAGCTATAATCCTAGAACTTGGTTTTTAGTACCTACGCGAACAATAAGTAAGGTAAGTAAAACCAAGCCATAGCTAGTGGCTCTGTTACTGAACGATCTATGTCTCAAGGTCAAATCTTCGTGCTAACCCTGCTCTATATATTATCTCCTGCCCTGATCTTTTTTTTTATTTTTTTATTTGGTTATAACGGTTTGCGAAATTAAGGGTGTCAAAATATGTATATTATAATATATTCTATACCAAATTCCTTGTAAGAGCCAACGAAAAATTTTATGTATATTTATATATGTACCTAATATTTTTTTAATTACGTGTGCGACTTTTTTTTAAGAAACATGTTCTTGAAGACTTATCTCTAGCAGTAGAATTTTAGCTCTCTGTATTGTAGGAGCTGTGATGATGACTAAATATTGTTTTTATCTATATAATATTTTATATTCTTTTTAAATATTAAATATTTTGTAATTTTTTGATCAAACTACTGTTTTATTTATTTAAAACTTTATTGCACTATGTACAAAGGGCGGGCTTAATGCCGCTAGGCATTCTCTAGCAGCCAACCTTTGGGACAATACAGAACATTACAGTCATGAGGCTAGGTGCAAACGATTGTAAGAAACGTTGCCAAATAAATTCATTTAATCTTACATACACAAGATATTAAAATAAATACACATACATACAAATATGTACACAATAATACATATACTACACACTATATTGGCTACCATATACTACATACAATACATACTTATATACGTTGTGAGGAGCTCTTTAGGTAATGAAAGTAAACCAGCTTTTTTAACAGCGGTTTGCTGGGTGCTTGGCGAATTTCAACAGGTAAACTGTTCCAGATATTTGCGGCCACTACTGCGAATGAGTTAGACTGAAAGCTAGAGTGATGTTCTAGAATTTAAGGCGTTATTAACTTAAGCCTACTATAATTTGATGAACTAGAATAAGAAAGGTACCTTTGGGTAAAACAGCATCATTGTAAGCAGAAATTGCACCGCAAACAGCTACCCGGCCACGTTCATTCATATAGCCCATTATAGTAGAACTTATTTCTCCCCCCACCTTTATACAAAACAAATACCAGATTAGTTAAAATAGATTAATAAACTAATGTAATGCCCAGTTACCCACCCCATTTAATTTTCATATCGTATTTTTTTAAGCTAGCCGAAACTGATCTAGTAGTTACTCACTATAAAAAGATACCAACTGACATGAGTTCCTGCCACTAACCCCATGTTCGGGTAGTAAACAAACCACACATTTTTTGCTGAATGTAACCGCTACTCGAACGCCTTTTAAAGCGAAATAAAGTAAAAAAGCGCTTACAGCGCCAAGTCGAATATGGGATATGACGCCATGACAAGATTACATACAAATCTTCATGGTTCGTCAATCTCTCTTAACTCATACTTTCCGTACCATCAGAGCATGCCTTTCCTTATTTTTGTCCCTATGCTTTCTTTAATACCTACACTTTTGTATAATTCGTCATTACGAATGAGGTCCGCCAAAGTGACGCCGCATATCCGACGAAACAACAATAGTTAGCAAAAGAATAATAGTTACAATTCTAATTTGATTAGGTCAGGTTATTCAACACTTCCTTAGTCGCTTTCCCTACTTAAGTGTTCGCCGTAACCATCCTTTTTTTTATTTAAGGGAGATTTAAGCTGACTAAAGAATAAGGAAGGTGAATGGGGTGTATCACTAACTTTTTATCACGATAGATGGCGCATGATAGATGGTACCTAATATAACTGTCAGTTGCAATAGGAATCTTGTATTTTTATTACAAAATGTATTATTTTATAGATATAATGCCAAAGTGAGCCGTTTTTAGGCGTAAAAATCGAGATTTCCAAGCGAAATCAAAGATATAGTGATGTCAAAATTGCCGTTCTATTAATTCAACCTTTTTTCTTTTATAAGACGGTGTTCGCTTTCTTTATTCGTCTTTTAAGGTAGGAAACGTTAAGTTAAAATACATTTATCTGTTATAAAAATAAAAAAACTATAATAACATTTAAAAAATGATCCGTCATAGGTGTAAACAAGGTACCAGTGCCGCTAGCGACATCTACAAAAAGCTTTGCCTGATACACCCCATTACCGTCCTTAAGCCAATTTTACAATTACTTAAGTATTATATGTTTAGATAATTACATTGTCAAAATAGCAATCGACGCGTTTTGGTGCTGCTTCTATAAGAGCTTTTTTAATATCTGCAGTCTTATAATTAATGGCTTTATCAAATCCCAGTTCCTGTTCCAAATATTGACACTTTTCATCTGAGCCAGCAAATCCTACAACTCGGCACCCTGAAAAGAAACCATTTTAATTATCAACTAAATAAAAATCCAGACAATTATTATAATTATATATATTATCTGGCGAGACAAATCAAGCGGATGTGGGTGGAGGCAAATACCAGTTTAAGAGTTATATATATATCATATATCGGTACCTCCGAGTCTAAATCCACGGATTTAACCACTTGACCACGGAGGCATTCAAGAAGAAAACAATCCATTCAAATTTAGTTTAAAACTTAAATCTTAAGTTCGTAACTTTAAAAAAATACTTGGAAACATCAATAATTAGTTCGCAACTTCAAAAATAAGTTTGTATCTTCAAAATTAAATTTAATATATTTTCATTCCCTATCTTTTAAGTAGGTGTCCGCGTTATTCATCGAAAATCTTACGATTGAACAATCGAATAGAGGAGAATATGCTTAGCACATTTATTTACACTTCCTTGCTGCCCCATCCCGTCCTCGAAGAAACGACATGCTCGGAGAAAAGTATCCACGAATTTAACAAGTGAATTTTACTAACAATTAAAGCTGTATGCACATAAGACATTTAGTGGTAAAAAACTGTGAGAAATTGAAAGAGGCCGCCGCCCGTATACACTCCACGCCGCATCCGCCTAAAGTTTAGTTAATATCGTACAGATGGTACCTACAATATACGATCAGGTAATATCAAAAAACGACATAACTCAATCCGTATGCTAGCAGCAAGAAAGTAGGTATATTTATAAAATATGTATTATATTTTACCCATATTTTTAGCTATCTGTCCAACGTGTGATCCCACTGCACCTGCAGCACCGGTCACTACAACCGTTTCGCCTGGTTTCGGCTTGCAAATTTCAATTAAACCAAAGTACGCCGTGTTACTAAAAAATCAAAATATTTTATCCTGTAGCCCTGTTACTTAGTCGCAAACGTTATTCGTGGATTTCGTTATTTACTTCAGAGCTTGCGTCGAGCGCTTATAGAGTTGAGAATTGAATAATATGTATATTGTAATTTTAACGCAATATCTGACGTGAATAAAAATAAAACCACTAATAACGTTTGCGCTTAATTAACAGAATAGGTCTGCAGAAATCGATACCAATATATTGTACTAAGCAGCTTCTATACTACTTATTCAACTTTTTGTATATATATAAAAGAGTTAATTATGTGTACACATATTTGTATGTAGGTATGTAATTATAAATACATCGATGATTCTTTGGTTCTATTTCATCTAGTGGCACCTTTGTCCTAAACTTTAGGACCTAAAGGTTTGGCTGTAGGAAAATGCTTAATATCTATAAAGTTTTTAAATAAATAAATTTTCAAAGACGTATCTCAGAACTTGCACATTGTTAATATGTTTATTCACCTTTGTTCCATGTTAATGTGATAGAGAGAAAAGAAGATTTGACTAACAAGGCAATTTACACAAACGAATCTTATCAAATCAAATCAATTAAATCAAATCATTTATTTGTTTCAACACAGGTAATCTAGTTAATATATTAACCTAGTTTATAAAAGTGCAGCTGTGTTCTGCCATGAGGCGTACAAATATTGTATATATATGTATATTTTAAAGATACATATAACTACATTATTACACAACACAAAAAAACAAAATAAAATGTTAATTCACAGTAAAAAAAATAAAGTATGTAATTCTGGTTGTGGTCAAATTAAAATTAATATTTAGATGTCAATTTGGGTCATTTAAAAATTCTTGTACATAATAATGTGATTTTCCAATTAGAACTTTAGTCAACTTAACATCGTATTATAACCTAAACTATATAAAAAATGTTATTAATAAATAATAACCGGTTGTCTTACCCTGGCATTCCGAGTACACCAAGTGCCAGAGAAATCGGATATGGACCAATATCTGGAATAACTTTTAAAGGCAATAATTTCTCATTAACTTTTTTTGGATCAACAATAGTGTGAGTGCGCCAACCAAATGATCCAGATACGTGCATTCCAACAGGAAACTTAGCATTAAGGCTTGCCACAATTCTGTAAAAAAAGTTAACATATGATTATTGAGCAGTAACTCGGTTGTAATAAAGCGATGGTAACTCGGTTGTAATAGAGCGGTGGCAGCTCGGTTGTAAGAATGCTTTCCTTAAAATCCCACAAAGAACAGTTCAAACCCCCCGGCATGTAGGTACCAATGAGAAATACACTCTTCTTACGTACATTTGTCATAGATTTACAACACCACCGTTCCTCGGAGAGCACGTTACGAGAGGCAAACAAGGTTATACAACGAATTTCGATAAGTCTTATATACTATATTTAATTAAAAGTAAAAAAATACCATGGACTGTCAACAATTTAATGTTAGAGTTAAGTACCTACTTTTATCCTTAGAATAAAAACAAAAGAGGAAGATACGGTAACTATGAAGACATTACGCGTGGAACTAGCAAACTACGTCTAACGGACGAATTTGAATCTATAGTAAGCTAGCTATGGAGACGAGCGTTACTGTACGCCACACGCATACGCCTTCTCTATTCATGCCGTCTCGCTCACGTCCCACAAGTTTTTCTATGTCATACGTCATCGATGCAAGACACCGACTTTGCCTGTCGTTGTATATAGAAAAATATAGCGCGTGTCATATGTTCTTCTTTTGTTTTAATCAAAGTTTTTATTATTATTAATTTAAACTGGGTACTGAGTACCTAATAAAATTAAAATAAAGTTTATACTTAGCAACTTGTCCGCCTATCATATCTTTAGGTAACTTGTATCCAATCATATAGGCTCGCATGTATGGATCAACACTTAAGTATTCGGCTTCAACCATAAATTCTAAAAATATATAATAAGTAAGTACTTTAATATAATATTAATTATTAAAGCAATATCATATTATACAAACATATAACTAATATACAAGTATTAATACTAAACCTCCTGGTTGTAATTCCGGAAGATCTTCTTTAACTATTATAAAGTCACTTTTCTTTGGTTCCCCTTGAAAGTATTTTGTGAGTACATATTTCTCAGCACGCACAGGTTTGCTTGAATATAAACGTTTAACAAGTGCTGTCGACATAACGCTCATTTTGTAAATGTGAATTCTTTTCTCTAAAATATAAATTACTGATATAAATAATATATATATAGTGCATAAACTAATACATCTACTAAACTAATAATAATATTACTACTGTTACAAGTAAAGAAACAGTTTGGTTTATGTTTTAATGCATTAAAAATACGATAACTCCTAGACTAAAATCGTTGGATATTGCCCCTATGTTCGACATGTCGCTTTGAGCGCTTTTTTTCACTTTGAAAGTCGTTGGACTCGGGATTTGTCTATGGTTTTCATACAAAATTCGGTAAAAAGCAGACTCTGCTTTATATGCTTTCAAGTCTAACATAGCATCTGGGATATTACTTGAATATCCTTGGCCCGAAAAGGTTACTTAAATGTCTCGTTTGAAAAGGCAAAGAAAAGGATGTCTAAACAGACTGAATAGTTTTTTTAAGTTCGGTGGTCCTTGTTCACGTACTGAGATTTTGACTGATTTTGCTTTGAAGTGCATATAAACGCTACAGCACGCTTAGAGCATCAAGTTGAACACGGCTTATATGCTAACCTTGCTCTTAGCTTATATGCCTTTTTTTTTACTTTGTATGTATACTAAGGTCTCTTGAATATTGGACATAGAAAACATGCAATGTACGACGATATTAAACGATACATATATAATTAACAAACTATCTGACCGGAACGCACAGCGTAATGGCGGATTAAGAAATTGAGCTGCTTTATTTTCGGTATTTTGGTTGTTGATGTGAATTTCAATTATTTAGCAGCTTATAATGAGCATTGTGAAGTGAACATGTTAACTAAAATAATTGGAGCAGAGACCGATTTATAAAATATATATAAACTTGAAGGCAGTCGTCTCAACTATAATACCAAACAACAGTTGTTTATTTTCGTATCAAATGTAAAAAATGTGAAAATGACTACAGAAAATAATTTCTCCTGTGTATTCTGCAAAGAAACATTCGATAGAAAAGTAGATCTGCAAATTCATTTCAGGTAACTTTGCGTACAAACATCGTGGATCCCAAATATCAATTTTTGCTACTCGCATAGTTTGTTTAAAATGCAATTGGATTAATATTGGGATGTTTTGATTGTTTTAGAAAACATGCCGATCCAAATCAGCATCGAATTATGCAGATAAATAGCAAATTGGAGAGAGGCAAGTTTACTGCTGCAGACTTGCTGGAAGAAGAAAAAGATAGTATTGAATGCGACGTTTGCCCGGAGGTGTTTTCTGTGGTGTCTAAAGCTTTGAAGCATGCACGAAAAGCTCACCCTGAGTACGACGTAAAGCACTTCTGTTCCTGGTGTGGACAATTCTTCACAATAAAGGTAGGTAAACATAAATACACCCACAAAATAATACACGACAATGACACTGTCTCTCCTTTGGCCTATAGCTGTTTCTTTCTACCAATACTGTAATCTTTAGATAATAATTTTGAGGTTAATGGTTATGTCAGTTGAACACGACAATAATTCAATGTAATCAATAAGTCATGTTATTGTTATTTGGAAAAGAAAAATCTCGCTCTGACTTGACATATAAGTATTATACCCTTACAAAATTGTGAATATATTTTAATCATAGATTAATTTCACCAATGGATAGTGGTCGAGGAAGGTTTAGTATATAATTTATTAAGTTTATGTATACATTAACAATATCTGTTGGAGGTGTCGGAAAAAAAAAGCCGCCTGGAAGCTTTCAACGAAAACGCTGCCTAATCCCATTGAGATATAACAAAATAATGTATGGTGGAATTGTGTATCTAATATAGGTCTACAGAAAAGTCCACGATGGCATATGTCTAGCTCTTAAGGATAACATATTTTAAAAAATACTTGGAAATTAAATTAGGCAGTGGCTCGGTTGTCAAAACGCTTTACGGAAAATCCTACAAAGGTTGGTTCAAACCTCCCCGGCATGTACCAATGAGAAATACACTTTTCTTACATACATTTGCCATAGATTTACAACACCACCAATCTCATGCCTCAGAAAGCTTGTTAAGCTGTCGGTTCTGGTTCCAATAATAGCAACTTGTGGAATTGTTAATAAATTGTATAAACAATGATTCCTCAAGGTGCTAACATACTTTTATTTTATTTTATTATATACAGGATTACAAACAATTGTACAGAGAGAGAATACACAATAAATTGGTTTTACAAACAATATTAATATCTGCACAACCAGCTTCAGTAATCCAAATGTTAAAAGAAGTAAATGTAACCCATGAGTTGTTTTAAAACCATAATAAAAATTTTAAAAAAACAACCTGTTTGGTACAGTAATATAACTACTAGATATATACCATTACTAGATATATACAACGGTCATATTATAATGTCCAGACTGCGCAATAGCCCCAGTACACTAGCCCACTCCCAATATGGTTGTGATAATATACTTATATACTAGATACTTTTTAAGGCAAGAAAATCAATTTAAAACTGCATGTCAAACTGGCTGTGTTTGAAACCAGCAATTGGCAGTAATAGACTAACTTATTCTAAGACGGTTATCCTAGCTTGTTCGTTGTTCAGTTTGGCTTCATGTCCCATCTAGTTATGCATATATTTAATGTCTGATTTCAATTAATAAAGGTATAGTTAAATTGCTATATTTAAAGATAATGTTGTATTCCATTGCCGGTTAGGGCTCACAGGAAAAAAATGGGTTAGTAACAACTAATGAATTTTCTGTATAATATTTTTATATCATTATTATCACAGTCCCTAGAACAAAGCGTTCTAGAGCTCCAATGCTAGAGATGGGCCTTACATTTTCTGGAGAATTTGGCCTACACTCGCCACGCTGCTGGCCAGGCAGGTTGGCGTGGGTCTTATATAATTTTTTAATGACTATTAATTAACAATTCGTGTAATTTGGTCTCCTTGCTACAAAGTACACAGTGACAGGATTGAAGGGGTACAAAGAAGGTGCCTTAGAATGCTGTCACACCGGTATGGTTTCGGTAGGGTATTGTCTTCCTATAATGAAAGTCTTTCTAAGTTTGGGGTCACATCCTTGCACACGCGGCGCAAGCACCAGGACCTTATATACTTACACAAAATTTTACACGGTGTGCTTGACTCGCCGCCTCTGTTGTCCTCACTGAAACTAAACACGAGGCGTGGCTTGCGCCACCACACGAACACGTTTATCATAAACACATTTCGCAATAATACCTCCTTCTACAATCCCTTAATACGCATGTGTCGATTATATAATGATGCCACTAAGGACTGCTCCGACCTTGATATCTTTAACCCTAATCGACATAAATTCAGAAAGCAAATTTTAAGTGTTCTCAGTTTAAATGAAATGTAGTGTTTAAGTGATTTATATCTCATTAATATTAATACTTTGTTTTTTTTTTTTTTATTATATTTAAATTATTTTTATCATTTTAATTTTATTTCTGTAAATACATTTTTATATAATATCTTAGTTTTAAGTACTTTTAAATTGTAGTTTTAAGTATCGCATGCACTAAAATAATTATCTGATGGAAATGTCATATGTATATGTTTAGGATCACATTCAGTCTGTCGCCTGAGAACTTTCTTCCTTGTATCATGTTTTAATGTGCATCTGTTGTATACATTGAATAAATAAATAAAATAAATTCTACAAGTTGGTATTAGTGGAATCGGGGCCGATGGCTGAAAGTGCTCTCTACGGAACAGGAACGGTGGTGTTGTTAGCAATAAATACTAAACATCATTTTTGGTGAATTCATTATTGAAATCAGCTACATTCTGCTTCATACCCTTGTGTAAAGTTGCAAAAAATACCTAGTCTATATTGCCTTTCAAACATTGATATGGTATACTTCATTCTAATATTAAAATTATTGTGTATAATAAATATTCTCCTAATTCAATATTTATAAGTATAGAAACCAATAATATATAAATAATAAAATAATAATTTAAAAAATCCTTACTTCAATTTCTTTCGAAACCATGATCATAAAATTCCTCTGCACCTACTTTCACTGCACAGAATATATTTGCTTAAAAATATTTTTTTTTATTACAGCAACTGTTCAATAAGCATCTGCTTAGTCATGAAAACTGTACCAACATGGAGGCAGACATATATTGTGATGTGTGTAATGTCACATTCTACCAAGTCTCTGCCATGAACTATCACAATAAGTTTTTCCATAGAGAAGGGGCAGAGATGCCAGATATTGGACATTCAAAGAAACTTAGGCACTACGATAAGGTATTATTTATACACTTTTATCATCATCATAATCATCACAGGCCCAAGGACCAGAACATCCAGACTCCAGACATTCCAAAATTCTGGAGAATTTGGCTTGTATTTGCATTGGTAGAAAACAAATTTCTTAGCATTCCAAGGAGTCACTGTGTGCGTGGGTGAAGAGACTTATTGTAACACTTAGAATACAGAAACGCAATCAGTGTTGCCAGCACTAAAATACCATACTTACTATTTCTAGATTTGAGGAAACATCTTAAGAATATGGTTGTTTGCCACCTAATAAACATAGTTAAAATGAAAGAAAGAAAAAAATGTGTTTCTTATAAGCTGATAGCCTAATACAAACCATTGTTACAGGATCTGGTACCATTATTTTACTGTCCATTTTGTGGTGAAGAAAACATTAATAAAATTAATTTGCATGTAAGTATTTACTCTTAGTTAACCTTTTGTTTATCCTGACAATATCATGAATATTTGTATGTTTTTTTAAATACAGATGCGAGCTTTAACAACAGACTTTGATTGTTCAAAATTCGATTGCACATAAAGCTTTGCTTGTGAGCTCCAGTAATAGTATCAATATATATAATAAATAATTAAACTAGGTATATCAATTAGTAATTATCACTACAGATTTTACATATTATGACAGACAAAACAGGTTTGCAGTGCGGCATCTACAGGCTACAGAGTTGGAATGCGAATTTGTCAGCACCAAAATTATGGCGGTAAAGCTAACACCCATTAAAAATGTTGCCAGGTTTTAAACAATACAGTAAAAATGGGAATAAAAAGTTGGGAATGGGAAAAAACACAAGCTTTAGTAGGACTTTGTATAATTTGTGCAATAATTAATTAATGATTATATTATATAAATTAACCTGTTAATTAACAGAAGCACATGACAGAGGACCATGTCGATGAGGAGCAGACCCCACTTAGTATATTGAGGTGTCCCTTATGTGAGGCCATTTTCTATTCTTCCTCTGCCTACGAAACACACCTCTCTTTTCATTCTGTTAATGATGTCTACACTTGGAGTGAACATAGGTATGTTTATTCTATACTATAGTTTCTTATCTAATTTGTATAATATTAAGTAGCTGCATTCTTTGTCCAATAACATCAAAATTATTATATTTTTATTATAATGTGATCAGTTGATCACTAATATAAATCATACTGGAAAAAAATCAAAACATTAAAATAATAGTAAAGTATTTGATGATTTTAACAATATTATGTATTTATTATATATATTTTATTACAGCAATAGACAACTACCAACTGAATTTACACTAGAAACAGTGCCGCCAAAGGAAGAGGTTATTGAAAACTATAGCGATGATGTTGGGGATGCCATGGGTGTTGTAAGTATTATATCGAATATTTTATTGTAGAACTTAAATAGATTCCATCATTACTATATTTCAACTTCAACCTATTTAAGCCTAATCACATTGGATATTGTCAGCTTTGGAATAATTAAGTTTATTGCATGTTTTGTAAATAGATAGACATTGCTGGGTTTTATATGTCTCAGAGCTCTAGAGTAGTGGTGGCTCAGTTGTAAGAATGCTTTCCTTAACATCCTATAAAGGTGGGTTTAAATTCTGGCACTTACCAATAAGAAATACACTTATATATATTTGTCATAGATTAAGAACACCTGTTACACTAATACCAACTTTTGGAATCGTTAAAAGATTCTCTCATTCGAAATTGACATCAGACCCTCACCAACCCGTCTGGCCAGCAAGTGTGCAAGCTCAACAGTGGAGGTCTAGGATTCTGTTTTAGGTGCTGTGTTGATGTCGATGATACTAAACTCTATTGCAAAACAATCACTACAATAGAACTAAATTAATTTCAGGAGCAACTACTACAACTATCAATGGGAGAAATTAACGAAGATAATGAATCGCCTCCAGTAAAGAAGCATAAGAAGCACAAGAAACACAAGAAATCTAAAAAAGAGCCCATCACATTGGATCAATTCTTAAATATGAACACAGACGTATTTGGTGAAGATTTAGATTTTCAAGGTGTTGAGGAAGTACCTACGAAAGTGGTTAAGAAACAATTTAAAAAAGTTAAACCTCCGACAGTAAAGCAAGCAAAGATGGCTTCAGCAGCAACTTTACAGAAACTTAAACTGCAAGGTATAGTAGTAAAAAAGAAGGGTAGTAAGGTTCAAGTATTACCCGGTACTAAAGTGAGACATCTTCCTATTGGTAAAGTTATAAATGCTAATGTTAAACCCGCCCCTAAAATTTTACCCGTAACAGCAGACGACCCACTAACCAAATTGCTAACTCAGGGTTTACAACTTAAAATTTCTAAAAAACAACTAGGTAAAGAATCTTCAGAAAAAATAGAAAATTCAAATACTGAAGAAGTAACTCGTAATGAACCTTCCTTACCTGTAAAAGATGGCTCTGATATATCGATGGGTGAGGAGAAAAAGGAAGTTAAAAATGTAATTGCTCTTCCATACCATCCAATTTCCAATAGTGAAACTAAAGAAACAGAGAGCAATTTAGAAAATAACGTCGGACCTGATTATGACAAAAATAAACTCAACAATATAAATTCAACAATTAAAACATCAAATGCATCGGATCCGCTAACCAAATTACTTACTCAGGGACTACAATTAAAAATAACTAAAAAACCAGCACAAGAAAAAGATACTGCACTGGAAAGTTTCAATAATGATCATATTATTAAGACTCAGTCTATCATGCCTATGGAAGACGACCAAGGCAATTCAACTGATATTGAAAATGAAGAAAACAGCGATAAAAAAGTATATGATCTTCCATACCAACCAACACCAAAGCCAGACGAGAAAATGGTAAACTCAGATAATGACGAAGAACCTACGACTGATGACAAAATAAAATTATTTAATAATCCTAATCTGACAATAAAATCTATGTCTAATGTAAATATAAAAAAATGTACGTCGCCCTTAAACGTAACTGGTAATATAAATGTTTTAAAATCCACAGAAAAAGCCAAAGCGCAGAAAAATACTATAGACAAAAGCAAAACTGATGCGATTAACAAACGCCTCTTAGTAAACAGCAGAGTAACTGTAAAACCGTTTAGTCCATCAAAACCGGATATAAAAAACGCAATAGATAACAAAAACTATGATGATAACAATGAAACTGATCACAATAATTCTGATCATGACGATATCGAACATAATAATCATGACAAAGCCGAACATAATAAGTTTGATCACGATAAAACCGAATATAACGATGACGCAGAAAAGATAAAAAATAATATCGAACCTGTAAATTGTCCCAAAACAAAATTACTATCAAACTCACAAATAACAATAAAATCATCGAAAACAGAAAACCCACCCAAGAATCTTGGTGGTGTAACCAAGTTGGCGAAGTTCTCAGATGTTTCTAAATTACAAGAAATACCGAACTTAGAAATAAGTCATCAAAAAGAAAACAATTTACAAGTTGCAATACCTAAAAAAAATGATAATATGGATGAGGATTCTGATATTGACGACCATTTTAATTCTGATTTCACTGATACCGATGAAGATGTCCTTAAACCTATGACGCCTGACGAAATAGGAATGTTTAATGCTCAAAAAATTAATTGTCCAACAAATAAAATATTCAAAAATGCTCAACTTACAGTAAAAAATATGAAAAAAGAAATGTTAAAGGTGATGCAAGATCATTCATCGCTAGGGGAACCAAGTTGTAGCGATATGAACTTACATTCTGACGGCGGTAAAAGCGTATTTAAGCAAAATATTTGCAAACAGGAAAATAAAAGTGTTAAATTGTTTAGGTCCGGTAATAAATTGGTTAGTAATTCGCAAGTTACAATGACCTCGTCCAGTCTCAAACAATCCAATGCAAGTGTAAAAAATGCATCAAAAGTTCAGAAATCAGCTTGTAGTGATGATCAGTGGTCGTCCGGCGATGATATGAGTCAACAAAGTAATAAAAGTGTAATCAAAAATGTCAATCCTTCCGAACAAGACTCACATACCAATTCCACGAACAAATTACTAAGTAACACTCAGCTTACAGTTAAAACACCAGTAAAACGTGTGCAAAACGAAATCCATCAACGAAAAGTCACAACTAATGTCAGTGATAGCAGAAATAAAGTGGTTTCCTGTGAGCAAAGTACTAGTATGATGTCACGGCAAGTCATTCAGGGCAATAACGAAAAAGTAAAAACATTGAATACAATTAAAAATTTCAAAGGAATTTCAATCAAACAGGAAAGACCTAGTACGCCTGAAGAGACGTCTATAAAGAAATTAGATGATGATTATATTGAATGCATCTCGAGTGATGATGACGTACGCCAACCGAATAGAGAAACAAAACTAGAACCCAGTGAAGAAAATAGCACAAAACATAATGCATTAGCAAAAATACAAAAGTTAGGTTTAGGTGTAACATTAAAAAGTTCTATTGATAATAAAAGTGTAAGTAAAGATGTAAAAAATAATGATAGCGATACTGATGATGAAAACTACGAACAGACTGAAAATTCTGTTAGTGAAGAAAATAATGAGAAACACGAGTCCATTGTAAATAAATTAAAAAATACTAATTTAGGTTTATCAATTAAAAGTCTTAAGAATAGTGAAGACTCTATGCCATCGACAAACGAAGCTGACGATAGCAATAAACCTCCACAGGTACTCAGAGATATGACTGGAAACCCTAGCAATAAAAAAACAAATAACAATAGCCATATAAATAATTTACTTTCTAACAACAAAAACATAATTATGAAAACGCCTCAGAAGCTCCATACTGAACAAAATGAGACACAGAATAGATTGAATGTTAAAAAGTTTATCAATAAAAATAGTCAGATGCAATCAGTTAACGAAGCATCAACAAGTGATTCCGTAGTCAGTCAAGAGGTTACTGTAAAACAAATACAGACCAAAACTGTAATACAAGAGATTACTACAACGGTTACTAAAACCATACGGACTGTGAACCAAACTGTTAGCGAAGAGGTTAGCACGGCTTTAAGAAACCAATCTTCATTAGTCCGGCCTTCAACGAACCCTCGGCCAAAGATAGCTGGTCCAATGATTCGTTCACCAATGATGGCCCCTAACCAAAGACCCCGTATCAGGCCTCCCACAAATGTCAGGATGCCAGCAAAAGTAGTAAGACCAAATATACGATCTCAGAACCCGCCGATTAGACCTACAAAGCCGGTTCCATGTAGACCTCAAGCGCCTCAAAAATTGCCCGTACAAACTCCAAATCAAAATCAGCAATTACCAATGACTTATAAGTGTCCGCCAAATGTTACAGCCGGGGTTAAAAGGCAGGTAGACGAGAAGCCAGGACCGTTTAGTTGCTTTAAAAGGGCTAAAGAGTCATTGATTCCTGGTGATGATATTGAGGATTTGATTGTTAAACACGTGACTACCGCGCAGTCCTGCTCGCAAGTTTTAAAGCAAAATGCTGGAGTAAAAACTGTTGCTGTGAAATCAGCTCAAATGAAAACTGAGTACAGCGCAACTACTAAAGGTAATCAGGTAAGTAATTCTAGTTTTTCGTCGGTTAAAACTTCGTCGGTACAAAAAGTTCAGATGGAAGCTTCTAGTAGAAATATGTCGTTGATAGAAAAGTTAAAACAACAAGGTTTATTGGTAAAAAAGCCAGGAGTGGAATTAAATGAGGGTTCCAATGATGATCACATGGATGATGGTGATGATACGTAGCAATAACTTAACATAATACACATTGTAAATAGTGAACTAAGTTATAATTTAATTTAATGTTTTTGATATATTTTGTTTCAATTCAATTGATTTATGCCCGTTTTCACCACTGATCCCTAAACAGTCCCCTATGTAGGAATCACCTAAGCTAAAGGACCCCTTAAATCGGCCTCCTACCTAAATTTATTTTCATGCATATTCATAGTTAGGGGCTACCTAACTAAGTGACAGTTCTAATGTTGTTCGAAGCCGGTATTTTTTCCGGTTAATTTTTAATTTGACAATATCTTTTATACTTAGCAGAAATAAATAAAATAAGTGTTAAAATTATGAAATAACTCATATTGTAAAGAAATTTTATACATTCTGGGACCATTATTTTATTTTTTTTGTTATTTTGGGTTGTATTTCGTCGTTTCGTTGCCTAAAAAAATTAAAAATGTGTTACTGACTGAAGTGTCAATCTGACATCTTGTGTATAAAGTATTCTCCATTTCTCTTTACTCTATTCCCGATGGATGATGAATGAGGTGATAGGGAAGGCAAAGGGTCTAGCCCATACAGCCAAGTCTGACGTAATATATCTTTCTTTTTTATGAGTCAATGAGGTCATCATCAAATTCCAGATGTTGCAGAATTTGATGCTTTTCTTGGAGTCACTCGCGGTATTATAGCCCAAACACGTCGAGTAAAATATGGGAGTCCACAGCGCGGGAAAACCGCAAAAAATAAACTGCAACTTGTGTCCCATATTTAAAGTCCAATTTATCGCTTTCCATAACTATTCACATTGTAGCACATTATTAAACAAAACAACACCACTTAACCAATAATATTCACAGTAAATTAATTTACAAAACAAAAACTTGCACTTGACATGTCCGCGAAAAATGGCGCGGAGGACCTCCCCATTTCTCTTCACTTGCTTTGTGAATTTCTTGCCCTTTCGGACACAGTCTCAATTGCATTAAGAGCTTCAAAGAAATCGTTAATTTAACCTTCAGTAGAGTAGTCAACAAAATAATATATCTTTAAACACAACCGTCACTTATTGATTGGGGGGCCGATTTTCGAGCCTCTAAAGTTAAGGGATCCCTAATGGCCTTAAGTGACCCCTAAGTGTTGGTGAAAACGAAACATGTGATAGGTGTCACCTAAGTTACCTAAAACTTAGGGAATGATGGTGAAAACGGGCATTAGTATTTTTCTAAAGTAGACTTATTTAATTTAGGTTTACCTTAATAGCGTTTCAACGTTTTTGCATCCCTCTCACTCGCACAATTCAAACAAAGATGTTTCATGTCTGAAATGGGTGTATCAGGCAAAGCTTTTTGTAGATGTCGCTAGCGGCAATGGTACCTTGTTTTACACCTCTATCGCATCATTTTTAAAATTAACGTTACCTACCTTAAAAGACTAATTAGGAAAGCGCACACCGTCTTTAAAAAGAAATAAGCTTTTATTAATAGAACGGCAATTTTGAGATCGCCATATCTTTGATTTCGCTTAGAAATCTCGATTTGTACACTTAAAAGCTGCTCACTTCGACATAATATACAAAAAATAATAAATTTCGTAGTATAAATCCAAGTTTTCTATGCAACTGACAGTTATATTAGGTACCATCTATCATGCGCCATCTATCGTGATAAAAAGTTAGTGATACACCCCATCGTGCGTGAGAGGGATGCAAAAGAGCTAAATTATGCCACTTAATTATGGCATCACAAAGTGTATTGACGCTCGAAAGCCAACAATTATCAATCTAATTGTATATGATGAAAACAATAATTTTGTGAAATCCCTAGGAATACATATATAAGAATTAAGAATGGTGTCTCGGACTTGCGACCGACTGGGCTGGTTAACAAAGGAGGCCTCTTTTTATTGCGCAATAAAATGCTTACCATCCAACATTCTGCTCCTCTTCACACCCAACCAAATATTGTATGATTCAGTTAACTAAAGACGAGACAAACATACAGACAAATATATTTCACATTTTTAAAAGGATTTTTGAACGCAATCTATAATTAATAAGTTAATGGGATGTATCAGGAAAAACTTTTTGTAGATGTCGCTAGCGGCAATGGTACCTTGTTTACACCTATGACGCATCATTTTTTGTAGGTAGGTAACGCTAAGTTAAAATACATTTTTTTTAAAGACGAATCAAGAAAGCAAACACCATCTTTAAAACGAAAAAAGGTTGAATTAATAGAACGGCAATTTATAGATCACAATTACTTTGATTTCGCTTGGAAATCTCGATTCGTACTTAAACTGCTTACTTCGGCATAATATCCAGAAAATAATAAATTTCTTAATAAAGATATCTATGCAACTGACAGTTATATTAGGTACCATCTATTATGCGCCATCTATCGTGATAAAAAGTTAGTGATACACCCCATTAGCTCATTCCATTATTAATTTCTGACAACAGTTCTTATAAATAAGTTGGATTTTCCTTTTTTGTTAAGTTTAAATAACTTATTGTATAAGTAAGCTTCATTGTAGGATTACAAAGGGTAGACACGACATTGATTGAACGGTACGAATTTGCTATTTGCATTTAAAGTATTACCCGACCGCGGAGATTTTTGTCCGTACATATATAGGGTTGTTTGTAAGTAGTGATGGGCGTTGCAAAGACGAGCCGTTTTTTGCCTGCGACGATAGAACCGTTTTTAAGTTTCGATTAAAACAGTCTTCGTTGCGGGAACTACTCGTACCTACTTATCGCAACTCTTTCCCGTTTCGTTCGCAAAATAGTTATTTCATAATAAAATAGAAGGTATTATTTTGGTAAATAAAACAGAGTCCTTATTATATTATTATAAAGTAAATTTCATCTATTATTTATCTTTTATATGCAAACATGTTACTTGAAAAATCGTATGTTTTTTTCTAACCGTTTCCAACAATGTGTTTAGTTACTACTACACCCGTCTTAAAACCAGTTGCAACGAAAAACTTTTTCGGAACTAGTTTTTATCTCTGAAAACAGTTACGTTTTTAGTTACGACCGCTTATCAACCCTCTTAACACGTTTGTTGTATGGAAGAATGTGAAAAATAAATCTTTAGTAAGCAATTCCAAAGATATTGGGTTTGGGTGCTAGCATAGCCAACGAAGCGGGTTAGGTACCTGTACAGATAAGTCTGAACAGGTCTGTACCTATCGGTAAAATAATCATCAGCGTAGTTAGTCATACATAATGAAACAGATAACTTTATGTGCCAGCGCAAGATAAGAAGGGACTATTATCTTGTAACCATTGCTTAAAACAAAAGGAGAAAATATGGCACGCGCTATATTGTTCACTACAAAGTGCGGAACCAATAGACAATAGGCAGTCATATCCACAATGGGGTGTATCAGGCAAAGCTTTTTGTAGATGTCGCTAGCAGCAATGGTACCTTGTTTTACACCTATATCGTTTAATTTTTAGATGGTTTTGTAGTTGATTATTTTTATAACAGAAAAATTAATTTTAAATTAATATTACGTACGAGGGGCGTTCAAAATATTCTCGGTATGTGGATAAAAACAAACAAGTACGAAAAGTTTGATATTTTTATTTTTCAATATACTCCCCCCCTATGTTCATACACTTATAAGATCGATCAATTATTTTTTTTAATCCCTCATAAAAATATTTTTTATCTTTGGTGTAAAAATGCTCCTCCACGGCCGTCTTCAACGCTTCATCGTCAGAAAATTTATTTCCACGCAGATCCTTTTTAAGATTGGGAAACAAAAAGAAGTCGCTTGGGGCTAAGTCCGGACTATAGGGTGGATGAGTAACAGTTTCAAACCCACATTCAACAATAGCTGCCTTGGCAATATGAGCAGTATGGACAGGGGCGTTGTCATGCAGAAGCAGAACACCTTTGGTTAACTTTCCTCGCCTCTTTTCTTTGATCGCATCTCTTAATTGACGTATAACGTTAGCGTAGTACTGCCCTGTGATATTTACACCTTTTTCTTTATAATCGATAAGCAAAACTCCTTCACAATCCCAAAATATTGTGGCCATGACCTTGCCAGCTGACGGGATTACCTTGAACTTCTTGGGATGAGCTGAACCCTTAATGTGCCACTGCATGGACTCCTGTTTGCTCTCTGGGTCATAATGATGAACCCAGGTTTCATCTCCAGTAACTATTTTTTGCAGCACCTCATCGGGATTTTTACCACACAGGTCGATAAAATCTGAACAGCAAGCCACACGCATATCCTTTTGAAGAAGCGTCAGCATTCGCGGAACCCATCTTGCACTTACTTTTGACATATTAAGATGGTCATGTATAATGTCATGTACGGTACCAATAGAGAGATTGGTTACTTGAGCTATAGATTTTACCTTCACTCGGCCGTCTTCCAATATAAGTTTTTCCACTTTATCAATATTTTCTTGTGAGGTAGCCACTACAGGCCGGCCAGGTCTAGGGTCATCTTCAATACTCTCCCTTCCACGCTTAAATTCGCTTGACCATTTTTGAATAGTAGATAAAGAAGGAGCAGACTCACGGTAAACACAATCCATTTCCTCTTTTATGGTTTTTTGATTTTTACCCTGTTTTGTCAAGAATTTTATGACGGATCGGTGCTCTAATTTCGTTAAAATTGTTAATTCGCTCATGGTGTTCATGTTTGTTCGGCAATTGCAGAAAAACAAAAGAACATCTCGGTTCCAATTTTACTTTTTTTTAATGTCAATGGATGAATCTTAGCGGCCAGTAACAAATATATATATAAAAGAGGTTGTAACGTATCAATACCGAGAATATTTTGAACGCCCCTCGTACCTTAAAAGACGAATTAGGAAAGCTAACACCGTCTTTAAATTAATAGAACGGAATTTTGAGATCACCATATCTTTGATTTCGCTTAGAAATCTTGATTTGTACACTTAAAAGCTGCTCACTTCGGCTTAATATCCAGAAAATAATCAATTTCGTAATAAAAATACTCATTTTCTATGCAACTGACAGTTCTATTAGGTACCATCTATCATGCGTCATCTATCGTGATAAAAAGTTAGTGATACACCCCATTGCATCACCAATGCAGTTTGACACTACCGAAAATGTTATCCTTATAAGCGACAATATTAGCTACTGTAATAATACAGGATGTTTTACTTGTAATAACACAGGATGTTTTACTTGTAATAATACAGGATGTTTTACTTGTAATAATACAGGATGTTTTACTTGTAATAATACAGGATGTTTTACTTGTAATAATACAGGATGTTTTACTTGTAATAATACAGGATGTTTTACTTGTAATAATACAGGATGTTTTACTTGTAATAATACAGGATGTTTTACTTGTAATAATACAGGATGTTTTACTTGTAATAAAATAAAAAATTAAATAGCCTTGACAACAATTTTTTTTTACCTTTATCCTCCTTTATATTAATTTTGATAATTAATATAAGGCAATCAGTGAAGGTCTCGCATACGTGTCTATTAACGAAAGTGAATTTATGCGAGCGAGCCAGAAGTCATAAAAGCGCGCAAGTGGCATCCTTACAGCTTGATACCTAGCTTACAAATAACAAGGTGTGTCCAATTTAAGTGTGTCAGTTAGACCTAGATTGCTAGTTCCACGTGTAACGTCTTGGTACCCGTATCTTATTGTATCTTATTCTGTTTTAAGCCTGTAACCTGCTTTGTTATACGATTTTTTTTTTCTTTTTTTTTTCTTTTTGGAAAACCAACAGTTGACAATATTATACAGTAAATTCACTAAGAACTATTAAAGGTTTTCACATATAATATATATATTGCATATTTCGAATGACATAAGGTCTTATTTCGTTTGCAATGTTAAGCAGAACTAAAGGAATCTGCTTCATTATTGAATTTTGTATATTGAATCAATTTATTTCCATTTGTAATTAAGGCCTGATAATTCAACACTTCCTTAAAAGGGTTTGACGATTTTGCATACCTCTCGCTTGCACAATCCAACATTTTCAAAGATTTTAGACTAAACTTGGGAAATAAAATTACGGATATTTTAAACCACGTATTTTTACTTTCATTTTAACCAATTTTGAACAGTGAAATATTTACAAGTTTTACCTCTAATTTACTAAAAACAGATTTATGAAGACAAATTTCTTAGCATTCCATGGATTCACCGTGCAGTATGCCTAGTGTGACAGTGAAGTTTCGTAAACGCAACTATAGTAGTAGTTTTTTACTGAATTTTCGATGTTCATTGCCTGTTATTATAGCCAAACTTGCAATAACACGCTATGTAAAATAAAAAACGTAACTACAGCAGTTACGTTTTCCGAAACTTGCATTTTACACTAAGCACACAGGTGTCATTAATTTATTTATTTATAAACTCTTTATTGCACAAAGTAATGTACAAGGGCGAACTTAATTAATGCCTTTCGGCATTTTATAACAGCTAACCTTTGGGAGTGTGGTAGAGGATTGCGGGGTGCATTACTATAAATATACAATTTACATACAATACATAATAATCGTTACATACTACTACTTAAATACATAAATATATAAATATATATATATATATATACACAAATACGAAACTAGGTAAGTATATAGTACTGTTTACACACAATAAAAATAGTATGATAAAAATAGGTAGGTACTAGGAATATCTATGTTGTTTGTTAAGAAAGTGAGCGATAAGTAGATTTTTGAATATATTAATAGACGGCGCCCGTCTGATAACCAGAGGAAGTTTGTTCCACTCAATTGTCATCATCATAATAGCCATCCATTTTTTTATTTCCAACAAGACTCACACCATCCACTATTCTGCCTCTCCCCCCTACCCAATCAAATACTGTATGATTCCGTCAATGCCGTCTTGGAAGCCCGTTTCATAAATGTATTGACGCAGACCTGCTTAGGTCTAGACTATATGTTTCAAAATTCGTTAAAAATGTTGGATTGTGCGAGCAAGAGGTTTTAACTATTTTAAGATTTAATCCTCGATATGCGTTAATTTGTATGGGTAAGACGGTGATAAAACTACGGGCACTTGATCTACAAATCCCGGTAAAAAAATTACGGGTTGCATGAAAATAAAGTCTGTAATGGGGTGTATCACTAACTTATTATCACGCCAGATGGCGCCTGAATAACTAACCTAATATAACTGTTAGTTGCATAGAAATGTATTTTTATTACGAAATTTATTATTTTCTGGATATTATGCCGAAGTGAGCAGCTTGTGTACAAATCGAGATTTCCAAGCGAAAGCAAAGATATGGTGATCTCAAAATTGCCGTTCTATTAATTCCACCTTTTTTTTTATTTTAAAGACGGTGTTTGCTTACTTAATTCGTCTTTTAAGTTAGGTAACGTTAAGTTAAAATAAATTTTTCTGTTATAAAAAAAAAAAACTACAAATAAATTTAAAAAGGGTTCGTCATATGTGTGAACAAGTTACCAGTGCCGCTAGCGACATCTAGAAAAAGCTTTGCCTGATACACCCCATTCTAACAATTAAAGTTAAAAATGGCGTCGTATGTACCAGATTTATTTTGAAAGTCAGCTGGTAAATTGGACGCCATTTTAAACACAGAAACTTGGTTTTGGTGCAACCCAGCCTTAAAAATACGCACCAGCAGCCCTATTCTGTTCCCCCCAATTCTCAACTCTATAAGCGCTCCACCTTGACAGCGGCCGTGCAAATATCAACTTTAATAGCGTGATATATATAGTTAATGGATTCCTTATATATTTAGTTTGCGCTTAAGTAACAGAATAGAGGTGCAGGAACGTCCAGGCTAGATAAATCCAACTGCTGCCTGACATGAAATAGTGAAAATTTACCTAGTAACTGGTTTGGGCCAAGTTTGAAGAAAATTCTCTGAATAGCTCTGTAGATATACAGTATTGTGTGATTTATATAATGTATATTGTACATACTACCCTAATATGTTGAATTATAAATAGAATTATACATGTTTTTTTGTATACCTACTTAAAACTGTAGTTTTATTTTCCACGTTCCGCCATATCCCGCCGATAGCAACGATGATAGGCAATTTTTATTAGATCCATTGCTTACTGCGCATCAGTTATCCATTTTCAGACTTCATTTGCAAAACGCAATGGATTAGTTGGAGAGCGAATTATACAGAAACCGCATGAGATGAAGGCGCGGCGCAGGCATCTTGCCGTTTCAATGCAATATGTAGGTAGTTGTGAATTATACTCATAGCGCTAGCAGTCGCGACTGGAATGGCGCGCAAGCAGCACGTTGTTTCTTATACAGAAGGATCAGAAAAATGCGTGACGATATTGAATTTAATGTACCGTTCTACGAGATTATTGAACAATATTCGCCTCTTTACGACTATACTAAGCCGAAGTACAGTAATAAAAATGTACAAGATAAAATATGGAGAGAAATAGGATTAAAAGTTGGTGCATTATTAATTTATTTAAATGGTCAAATAAATTCGTATCACGATAAAATCAGCCTGTGTAATGACTCGTTGTGACGTGTCTTCGCCTTTTAATAGAATTGAAATCTGTGGCTTATCTGTTTCACGCCTGCTCTGCGCCTTAAGCTTACGCCGTTTCTGTATAATTCGCGCCTTCTTCGCTATCTATCTTGCTGTACGGCTCGCCAACCGTGATCATTTGCATTATTATTTGCTTGCTGGACTTGCACAATACAATTTTCATCCAGCGAGAACCCTTGCGTCATCCAGGGAGAGCAAGATAGAAGGTGAATAGGGCCCGTTATATCGATCTTAAGATCCGATATTCACTCAAGTAGGACTTAAAAAAAAGGCATTCTGGAGCCGTCCATTAATCACGTGATGTTTTTTTAGCATTTTTTAACTCCCCTCCCCCATGGTAAACATGGTGAGGTTTAAGAATAGCCCCCCCCCCAAAATCACGTGTATTTTTTAGTAGGTACAAAGAATCATATTTTTTTTATAATATTTTATGTTTATATTACCTGTATAATCAAGAATTAAGGACCATGTTAAAAATGTCTTAGATAAGGTTGCAGGTTGTTTTTGACTGGCGTAAAAATAATATTGAAAGAATATTATACTTAATCATGCGAAGAAAAAAAATGCACATTAGCATATTTCTACTGGACCACGTATTAGCAGTACTTCTTTCAGCACTAACTGGATAAACCTCTTGCAAGTCAGTAATTGGCAATTTGCGTTGTTGAAGATCAACGTCGGTTTCATCGAGCCACTCGGCGTCATCATTCAATTACATCACGGCGAGTCAAGGTCCCACTACACGCCGCTTTTCGGTTTAGCTTTCGACATCGCGCTTTTGACAAAAAAAAAATACACGTGATATTTTACTACACCCCCTTTCCCCTTGAGATATTTCGTGATTTTTGCCGAGCCCCCGAAGGGGGGGGGGGCTTTTGAGCCTCACGTGATTAATAACGGCCCCTCTCTGGCATAAAAAAGACTTCAAAAACCCTCAATAATTTATTATTCACAACAAACAACCACATGAATATTGTAGGTTAGTATAGTTTATATAAAAATAAATATTAATGTTAGTAAATAATTAATATAAATAGGTATGTAATATAAAATTATTCAAGAGAGCGCCTTTATTCTTCTTTAGCCTCAACTTTGTCAGCCAACTTTTGATCCTGAAAACACATACTTTTTAGCGTTTGTTATTTACAAATAATAAATAAATATTAATTAAAAGTGGTTTAGTGCAATGAGTCCAAGGACAATATTATTAAACATTTCCCAAGCATGCAGGTTTTTAAAAAAACGTACGTATTGTACAACAAGCAATGAAATCGCTAACCAAGATAATAAATACAAATAGTGAGTATTTTAGACAGATCAAACCATATTTGTTCAGTAGGTAATGCCAGAGACAAGGTGATTTTTTTTTCAGTTGCCACCAAAATGTAAATTATAAATGATGTCGAAAGTGCTAGAGCGTGTAGTAATTTTGAAAAAATGAATATTTAGAACACGGAAACGCAATATTAAATGTTGCTAGAAAAAAAAATCTTACCGGAAATATTTAAAATGGTAACATTAATGTCTTTCTCGAGGTTTGGAGAGTTTACCTAAGAATACCCATTTCGAGAATCCCTTGAAAACTTCTGCAATAAACCAATAGAGCGGTGATGGCTTGGTTGTAAGAACCTTAAAATCCTACAAAGTTCTGCTCAAACCCCCGGCATGTACCAATGAACAATACACTTTTCTTACATTTGTCATAGATTTACAACACCACCGTTCCCGTGCCTTAATTTACAATACTAACTTGTGGAATCGTTAATACATTGTCATTAAAAATTGACATCAGACCCTCGCCAACCCGTCTGGCCAGCATGGCGAGTATAGGCTAAATTCTCTAGATATATGTTCTGGAAGCCCCATTTCCAACAGTGGACGTTTAGGTCGCTGTGTTCTAGGGGCTGTGATAAATGAATAAACCTATTAAAAAGAAGTATCCCTATACCTAGTTATCCCTGACTTTACAGACAGTAATGTACTAATTAATACCCAAGCACACACACGGACACACAAAATATGCGTAACTTCACTCACCCTCACCAATTTTGTTTCGCCCTCAACCGATGCCAATTCATATGTTCCGATCTTCATTTTTCTCATTATGTAGGTAACTCAGTGGATTTTTACCGAGTTTTTAGTATTTGAAGTAGTGGGTGCGAAGTGAATATTGACGAATGGGGTGTATCAGGCAAAGCTTTTTGTAGATGCCGCACCTTGTTTACACATACGACGCATTATTTTTTAAATGTATTTGTAGTTTTTTTAACAGAAAATGTATTTTACTTAACGTTACGTATACCTAAAAAGACGAATTAACCCTTTCAGCACGGCTAAAAATATTTTGGATATTGAAGGGTTTATTAATAACTTTAAGATCTTGTTGAGGTCTAAAATATCTCATATACTTAAATAGTGAAAAAAAACCTTCCCTAGAAATTTCTCTTTCGCATAATTCGTGCGTTGTGGTTTTCTAATGTGCTAGCGCACTATAGTGCGTTGAGTAATACAATGGAAATAAAAACTACTTTTCTATGTTTACTAGTCCTAACAATTTAATAGAGATAATTACTAATTACCTAGATGAGTGCACGAACTCCTCGTTTCGGAGCAGCCAAACAGAATTTGGCGACACGGCTAGATTTATTTTTACGCACGCTTGGTATAGTCCGTACTGAAAGGGTTAAGAAAGCGAACACCGTCTTTAAAAATAAAAAAATGTTGAGTTAATAGTACGGCAATTTTGAGATCACCATATATTTGATTTCGCTTAGAATTTTCGATTTGTACACTTAAAAGCTGCTTACTTCGGCATAATATCCAGAAAATAATAAATTTCGAAAAAAAAAAAAAAAGTATGTAACTGCCAGTTATATTAGGTACCATCTATCATGCGCCATCTATCGTGATAAAATGTTAGTGATACACCCCATTGGACAATACTTTTAAGACCAGCAGCGGGATTATGTTTAAGGCAACCGTTATACAGGACAGAGTTTGTAGATGGAAAAGTACTAGGCACCTTAACCGTAGTTACAGGACAACTTTCCTAGTAGATTATCCGTAATTTTGAGATATGTCGGTCGTCTGAGGCTGGCGTCAGTTACTCCCATTCTTGGACCTCGCGTACCGCTTACCATCAGGTGGATGTTGTATATAGTATAATAAAGAAAAATAAAAAAATGTATTCAAAAATTTTGTAAAAAAAACTACTTGACCGACTGAGGATTGTAACTAGAAATGGCAAGTTTCAATTTATGTACAAACTAATTAAGCTTCTGTACTCAAACTTTAGATGGCTTCAAGTCTTTCGATCACAGAAAGAAATAGAAAATCGATTGACAAACAAAGAATATTTTGAGTTAATTATTTCCGTAAAAAAATATGTTTTTTTTTTTGCTATTTCAGACAAGCCGTCTGGCCAGCGTGGCGAGTGTAGGCCAAATTCTCCAGATATATGTTCTGGAAGGCCCATCTCCAGCAGTGGAGGTCTAGGGGCTGTAATAAAATATATAATAATAATACTTGAACCTCGGTTGGTCCAGTAGACTATTCATGCTCATAGGAAACATGATCGTATGGCATTAAAAAACTTTTTGTGTAAAATTACAATTTTCATGCTGACAATACAAATTCCAAGTTCTGTGAATGCAGTTGAGAATATCTCAAAAAGTTATGGTCTCCTAGGAACGTTTTCCTATGACGGTTAAGGTACCAGCGCTTACTGTCCCTTCTCAAAAATCCAAGCTGTATAAAGGAACGGGCACTGTTAATGTCAACCGCTTTTATAGTTTTGTATTGTCGTCAGCTTGGTTATACTCACGCAAGGAATCCACTAATTAGTGTTGCGATTAATAGAATCCCGCTGCTGGGCACACCGGATGCGTACATTTACCCTGTGTTTGACTTGTCGCTTAAAGTAAAAAAAAAATTAAAGTATCATCACAACCGTTTCCCTTTCGGGGTGGTCAGAAACTTTTTATAAATAAGCGGATTCACATTTAGCCAACTTTACTATAGGCCAATCATGATAAGTGGCAAGCTCGTCGATTTCTCCAGCCTGCCAAACTCGAGAAATATCACAAATAAATTAAATGTATTTATTTACATTAATATTTTTTTTTGTGTCCCGACTAGGAATCGAACCCGGTACCTGCGAGTCTAAATCCACAGACTTAACCGCTAGACCACGGAGGCAGTCTAACGCTTTTTTTATTTTGAAATTTGTTCGACTTGGCGTTTTTTACCAAAAAGCAAATAAAACGCACTTAACGCGACAAGTCAAACACTGGATTGGTTAAAAATATTGTGACGTCACACCGCACAAAACAAACAAATCTTATTTATCCTAGATACTTGCCTTTTTAGAGTTTTTATACAATTAAATCAAATACTACTTATAGAAAGCGCAAGTAGGTAACTAAAAAAAATGACAGAATATTTTTGAATACTGGAACGCAATTTGATAGTTGCCAAATGTTTGATTTTCTTCGTGAGAAAGCACAAATCCCAAATTTGCAAAACGTACACAAGTATGATGACTACAAAGTGCCCCATTTTGACCCAGGTCTAGTACAAAATATTTAAAAAATATTCTGATGTCCGGTAGACGAGCATCCGCGCATCAGAATTCTTATAGTATGTGGGGTCTAGAACAAAACATGTGAGCACGCCTTACGGCGGGCATCAGATTTTTTTAGTCAGAAAATTATTGCAATAAACTTCTTGGTATCTAATCAATATGTGCCCAAAGTACAATGTCCCAAAAGTCTTTGTTAATTTGGTTAACCTGCTGTGTAAACACAAGCGACGCGACGCGGATTGGAGGGCACAGGAGTTACGCCGATCGCTAGCCACGTCCTTGGGAATTCAGTCGCCATGAAGCGTTTCACAGGAGCGGAACGCGTTTGTTGTTTGTGTGAATTTTACAAACAATATTCTGCGTTAATGTTCTCGGATAAGGCACATTTGCACCAGCTTTACAAGATGGTTCCAGCAGGATGGAGCAACATCTCACACGTCTAACGTGTCTATACCAGTTGGAAGTGAACTTCCTAATAGAAAGTTGATATCCAGATGAAGTGAGATAAAATGGCCTCACATAATTTTCAAGAATTAAATTCCCAGGAACTGTACTTCGATTTAAAGTGTCTCTTTTTATTAAAGTAATACATTATTTAAATAATGACTATTATTTTCAAAAAAACTTTTGGGACACTTGTATATAAGTATTAAAAAATATATTTAGTAAAATTTATTTGAAAAAAATATATGGTAGGCCCTAACATCCCAAGCGGTGAAGGTGCCCTACCGTTCTCCTGAGCAAGGCGACCTCGTTAGACAGCCTGATCGCTATAGCACGGAGTTTGTACCGCAGCTTTGTACCCCCCTGGACCTTCCGCTTCAGGATCTTGGATATTGTATACATATTTCCAGAGAACAACATTAGAAACGATATAGCCAGCGCGGGAACCTGACAAGTGAAATAAAAAACTAAATAAAAATAAAAAAACTAAAATAAACATTTTTATTAGTACAATTAATAAATAAAAACAAACAAAAGGCGTAAGTATAATAAAGGATGTCTCAAATTCTACTTGAATTTTAAATTTCGAATAGTTTTCGTTGGGTCACACCTGAACCGCTAATATCAAAGAAATGGTGAAAATTAGTGTTGTCCAATCTTCGTCTTGGTCTTGTTTTTCTGCAAGAACAAGACCACTGATATATAAATATAAATATTTCCAGACAGGTCACACAGCGCCATCTAGTTTCCGTGGTAAGCTACGAGGCTTGTGTTACGGAAACTAGATAGTTGATAAACTACATATTATACTTTTTTTTTGTAAATATATACATATTATACATATAAACACCCAGACCGAGACAAATTATACAATGTACAACTTACCCCCTGTGGGAATCGAACCCATGACCTCCCGAGTTCACGGCAACGTTTGTTACCACTAGACCACGGAGGCGGTATATATATATATATATATTATTGCATAAGTACAACAGTTTCATAATGATAGTTTGTTAGTACAGTACTTAAGGCTATCTGTTAGTTGTACAAAGGGTGTATTACAGTAGACTTGCTAACTCCACACCAAGTTACTTGTGTTATGGGAGTTAGCTTATTATTCTAGGTTATAAATTACAATTAAAAATATTACTGTTTACAAATAATAATTGGTTTAATAGATAAAATAAATCAATGTTATATGTTAGCAAGACCAATACTTACCCTAGTCTTGGTCTTGTGAGTCTGGCAAGACTCTTGCTCAGATTGTTTTCTTTTTATATTGTTAAGAAAGGCTGATTTTTTTGGCTTAATTTTTTTTTTTCATATTGTAACTCTTTCGTTTCTGTCTTTTTAGGGTGGTTTATAGGTAAAAATATGACCTAGTCGCGATCACAGCGACATTTGGTTCTTTGGCCAGCGCACCGAGCGAACACATGATATTTCTCTCTCATTTTTTGATTAACCCAAGTAATTAATTGAAATTATACTTTTGCAATAAACCTATACAGTCCGCTAAACACTCTTTAATTGAGCCATCAAAGACCCGCAGCAGTATCCCTACGTTGTTAGCAGCACAGATTAGGGACTGACGATTTTACAGACCATTATAGTAGATGACTTAAAATATCTCCAAAACTACGTCTGTATACATTTTTGGTCAACAAGATCTATAGCCATTCCAAATTCGAGTTATTATTTATTTATTTATAAGACCAACACAAAGATTAGAAGTGCAAGGCCAAGGCCGAGACCAACTGTTCTGATGCAAGACAAAGACTTGGCCACAACACTAGTGGAAATTCATTACAAAAATTGTAAGAACTTTTCGTATGTGTCGCACTTTTTTTGTCATCATTAACTAAATCTGAAAATGTTGGCTCCGTACAGGATGTTAAAACAGGATGTTGCCCGCTTACTGGTTGGCCGCAAAACATTGCGGCATGGCAGTTAGAAAAAGTCATTTATGTCAACAATTAATAAATTCCTTACAACGAATTTTCACTTTGGGGATTTCTGAAGGGAAAAGATAATTCACAGACAATTCCGGAACTAAAAGAGGAAGTCGACGAGTTATTGACGAAATTCATTCACAATTGTCAAAACATCGTGAAAACTTGTGTTACCAAAGCTAGCAGGCATTTTTTCCGATGTTGTGTTCCACACGTAACCTCCGTGTCCATACTTTACATTAAAATTAAACCCTTAAAATTGAACTGTGTAAATGTGTGTTTCATAATAATAAAAATAAATCAAGTAGGTTTTGTGACACCCTTTACTATCAGACTTATTTACAAATTAGCTACTGAGCATGCAAAATAAATAAAATAGTAAAAAAAAGTACCAAAACAAAGCCTCTGTAATTGTTGCGATTAAAGTAAAAAATGGCGTCAATTGTATCAGCTAAAAGCTAAATAATGTCGTAACCAATTACAGAGAACATTTTGGTACAAAGACTTAGAAAGGTTCCGCAAAATTAGGCCTAGTTAAATCTATCCCTTTTATATCATATACATCATCCTCTTTCCAGAATACAGTCAAAATACAATGCTCATGCTGCAAAATTTCCAGATATTGACATCTTCGGAGACTCCCAAAAGAGTATTTAAACATAAACTGCTAAAACAACTTGCCCAAAATTTATAAAATTTATAAGTAAATTTTATGTTATTTATTATTATTATTTTTGATTTTACTTTATTACTTGAAGTAGGTAATATTTTAGTTATTTTCGTTACTTTTTTTTATTATTTCTAAAAGGAATTGTATTTTTTTTATATATATATATTTAAAAATTGTTTCAGATTTAGTTTTTCGAATAATATTTAGTTATGTATACTTATTGAAAATTTTATAATTTTGTTATTTCTTATAGGCAACAAAAGGTCGCCTATAATAGCTTCAACATCTAACTTCTGATTTAGTGTTAAGTACAAATAAGTGTGTGATGTTAGCACTGTTGGCTACCCTATTATAAATAAATAAATATCAACATGAAAAAAAAGACATAGGTAGCCGAAAGACATAGCCGAAAGTAGATTAACGACCGGTTGCTAAAAGGCTAATTATCTGTTGACATAGTTAACGTATGCCTGTAATGTAGTGGCGTATAACAAAATCTGGACTATGGATCATTTTATTTATCCTTTTAGAAACCGGCCGCTAGAAACACGACTCTAAATATTAATTATTATTTGCACTATAATCGAGTACCCTCTAGTGTGAAATTTGCGTTTGTAAATACGCAATTACCATTTTTAACTACGTACAAAAAACTTTGTAATTTTGTGTTCCTAGAAGAAACAATGTTATGTTCTTCAGATTAAATTTAGATACATACAATTGTGACAAAATCATTGTCATATTTAGAAGAATTACTATAGAAATGACTGCCTCCGTGGTCTAGTGGTAACAAACGTTGCCGTGAACTCGGGAGGTCGTGGGTTCAATTGCCACCGGGGGCAAGTTGTACATTGTATAATTTGTCTCGGTCTGGGTGTTTATATGCATAATATGTATATATTTACAAAAAAAAAAAGTATAATATGTAGTTTATCAACCATCTAGTTTCCGTAACACAAGCCTCGTAGCTTACCACGGAAATTAGATGGCGGTGTGTGACCTGTCTGGAAATATTTATTATTTTAAAAAAAGCAGTTTTCAAAATTTTCATGTCACCTGCCGCTTGACAATGGGGCGTATCAGGCAATGATTTTTGTAGATGTAACTAGCGGCAATAGTACCTTGTTTTACACCTATGTATGTCGCAATTTTTTTTTTAAAATGTTTTAATAGATTTTATAACAGAAAAATGTATTTTAAATTGATGTTACCTACCTTAAAAGACGAATTAAGAAAGCGCACACTGTCTTAAAAAGAAAAAAGTTTCATTAATAGAAAGGCAATTTTGAGATAACCATATCTTTGATTTAGCTTGGAAATCTCGATTTGTGCACTTAAAAGCTGCTCACTTCAGCATAATATCCAGAAAATAATAAATTAAATATATGTAATAATAAAAATAAGTTAGTGATACACCCCATTGTCACTCGACATATGGCATTGATTGTCGACGTGGTCAAATAGGGGCCTGAAGTCACTTTCCATGACTATTTATTAACGATTCCATAAGTTGGTATAAGTGGAACCGGGACAGACGGCTTAACGTGCTCTCCGAAGCACGGGAACGGTGGTAAAGTAAAGTTAAGTAAAGTATCATATTTTCACTTT
Source organism: Tinea semifulvella (assembly GCA_910589645.1). Lineage (NCBI taxonomy): Eukaryota > Metazoa > Arthropoda > Insecta > Lepidoptera > Tineidae > Tinea > Tinea semifulvella. The sequence continues at coordinate 5,929,828 of OU342596.1, forward strand.
TCACTTTCTCTTTCGGGGTGGTCAGAAGCCACGCTTATAAATAAGCGGATTCACATTTAGCCAACTTTACTATAGGCCAATCATGACAAGTGGCAAGCTCGAAAAATATCACACATAAATTAAATGTATTTATTGACATTAATAAATATTTTTGTATCCCGACCAGGAATCGAACCCGGTACCTCCGAGTCTAAATCCACGGACTTAATCGCTAGACCACGAAAGCAGTCTGTGGTGTGGTTAATAAATATCAAATGTACGTAAAAAAAGGAATTTTGTTTTTTTAAGGAATGCGTTCTTACTCCGAGCCACCACCGCTCTTAACCAACAACTTTGGCAACCCTATACTAAAGTAAAATTAAATAACATATACTCGTACTACAAGTTGCGTAGTCAGACAAATTTCACACTAGGGATTACAATCAGATATATATAATCAGAAAATACCATTCTATTTTAAAATCATTAGTGCAACTCATACTAATTAAATAAAAGTCCGTGATGATAAAATAGACTATATTTTAGATAGGTACATATTACAAAAATATTTTTAGACCACATTTGTAAATCAACCGAAATGATGGTGGGACGACCGCACTGTTATTGACAACCAATTTTTTTATAACTACAGTATAAACCAAGCAGTCTGGCCAGCGTTGCGAGTGTAGGCCAAATTCTCCAGATATATGTTCTGGAAGGCCCGTCTCCAGCAGTGGAGGTCTAGGACACTGTGTTCGAGGGGCTGTAATGAATGAATGAAAACAGTATAAACCGTTTGCTTAAAATTTATTGGACCGCACGATGCACTAACGTTTCGGTGCTCGAAGAGCTTAAACTCGCCAAGGGACAGAGACTTTCTGCCGTCTGCTTTACCCGAATTCTGGAATATTTTGGCCACATTGCTAGAAGAGGCGCCGACAATCTGGAAAAACTCTCAGTAACGGGAAAAGTAGACGGTAAAAGAACAAGAGGAAGAAGCCCCAAACGATGGTCTAGTCAGGTGACTGACCACCTAAACACCCCAGTACACCATCCACTGCGCCGAGGACCGCAGCCACTGGAAACGGCTAGTGGATGGACTGCGACGGAGTCACGATCCCCAACAGTGGGGTACCGACTAAGGAGGAGGAGGAGGAGGACAGTATTAATTCCATGTAATGTCATGATTTAACGACAAACTTTCTAAAGCGTCGAAATCAATTGGCTTTGGTTGGTTTAGCTTATATATATAACGACAAGACAAGCTAAACCTATATATATATATATATATATATATAAGTTTAGAGCGTCACAGCTTAATTCTGAGCTGATTTCTTATTTGTCACCACACATATTTTAATTTGAAGTCTACTTTTTTGTTTATGTTACAAATAAAATATTATTCTTTCTTTCTTTTCTTTTAATCATAATTCTAAAAATTATCAAGAAAAAAAACGATGACTACCGATTGGAAAAAAAATATATTTTTTATAGTCCAATATTGACGTAATTAATAATAATAAAATGAATAACAGGGGTCGCACCATCACGACGACCATATAAGTACCTTTCAATAGAGTTTCAGTAAGTTGTGCCAGATTACAACATTGTGACTAGTTTAAGTTAAAACAAAGCATTATTTAAAAAAAAAACTCAAAAACACTTGTTCATGTAAATTGTACTTTGGCACTATTAAATACAATAAATTATTTTGGTTCCTGCCAACCTTAATTAAACTTGTGATTGTTTCAAAATAATAAAATGTCAATCAATTTAAGATTGCGTTTCAAAATATTAAATATTATTTCTGACTGCCTACGTGGTCTAGCGGTTATGTCCGTGAGTTTAGACTCGTAGGTATAATATTTATTAATTTTCACTTGTCATGATTGGCCTATAGTTTCGGGATCAGGCTCGAATTGCCGTTATACCCAGTCAAACCGGCATAGTGTTAGGGACTGATGTCAGTCATGAGTCTCTGATTCTAGTTGCTAACATTCATCGACCTCGCACGCCACTTACCATCAGGTGGGCGCAAGGTCACATGTCGTGCTAGTATTAAAAAAAAAAAAAAAAAAAAAAAAAAAAGTTAATTTTGTAAATGTGAATCCGCTTCTTTATAAGCGTGGTTTCTGACCACCTGATACGGTCGTGATGATGACGAAATATAATTTCTAAAAGATTTGTTTTTATCAATATTTTTAATACTGAAACGCAATCTTACTCGTAATATCCATTCAATAAATGACAGATTCAAACAAAGTACAGCGTAACCTTATTCAACGATTGGAAATTAAACTATCTACTTCCCTGTTCCGCCATCTTGTTAATATAAATCTACAAAATTTTAGGCCAATCCTTATTTGATACACATATTCAGGTGCAATTCCAATAAAAAAGATGGCCGAAAAGGGTTCTATACTGCGTGGAAATTATGAAAAAGCAAATATCTTTATATTATAATCTAGAATAAAAATAAAGAATTATATAATTTAATTTTTATTATTCAGTAATAAAATTTTAAGTTACGGTGCAGAGAAGTTTTCCTAACAATATCGTAAATCATACAGAGCCTAATCAAGTAGGTAGCGTGAGGACGACGATCGCGCGAACGTTGACTTACGTAATTCTTTCTCTCTCTATTTCGTCTCTCGGTTGTGGGCAAGATCAATTAATAATAACCAGCCTATAGGTAATTATCACGATATGTGACCTTTTTATTTCAAATAGAAGCCTAAAAAAATATTTGCTTTTTCGACAATTACACGCGGTATAATACATTTGTATTGTATTGGCTAAATTATTTTAAATAACCTTAAATTAAAACAACACAGCCCGTAATAATAATAAAATGTGATGTATTTGTGCTAGATCCATTAAAAGAGATTCTAAACCTCGTGAGTATCGCAATACACACCTCCACTCAATTTCAATAGACTTTGCAAATAATGTAAATATGTTCTTTACTATAGTAACAAAAAAATTGATTAAAAAAAACATATTAGTACATAGTGTGGCTCTGGCTCCTAATAGCGGTAAGTCAGTATGTTAGGAGCCAGTTTCTTCATTGAATTAAATTTATTGTTTAGTCGAAAATAATAATAATAATATTACGTATATTATTAGAAAGTAAACAAAAATACAAAAAAGTAATGTAATAACTTAAAAGAAAGATAACTTACATGAAAAAAAAAAATACAAAGTTCTACCTAAACGCTTTTCAAATGTCCCTCCCGGACCAGAGTAATCTGGTAAGGTGGGGAAAAGCTACGGAAAAGAACTGCACATTGTGTGGTGCTGCCATAGGAACTGCTAGACACACACTTGTAGGGTGCGTTACTCTCCTAGAAAAGGGCTATTACTCACGCCGACATGACAAAGTCCTAGGTGTTATCCGTGAAGCAGTAAGTCTTTCTATTGCAAGAGCCAGAAAGGGACTGACTACAAATAAAACTTTGACCACATTTGTAAAGGAAGGGCAAAGCACGAAAACTAAATGCAAGCCCACCTCGATCCTTGGCGCCGCATCAGACTGGAAAATTCTCATGGATACATTTGAACACCATTATAGGATCCCAGATGAACTAGCTGTATCAGCCTATAGGCCAGACATCTTAGTGTTTTCTCGGAACTTGAAAAAAGTTATCCTTATTGAACTTACCGTTCCGTGGGAATCAAATATTCCAAAAGACCACAACATGAAGTCGAATAAATATTATGATCTCACAGAAGAAATGATCAGGAACGGGTTCAAGACTCAGCTTTACGCAGTGGAAGTTGGTGCAAGAGGAGTTCCAGCAAAATCTTTGCATCACTTACTGAAAGAATTGGGCCTAAGCAGGTCTGCCGTCAATACATTTATGGAACGAGCTTCCAAGACGGCATTAACGGAATCATACAGTATTTGGTTGGGTAGGGAGAGAAGTAGAATGGTGGATGGTGAGCGTATTATCGCGCAATAGAAAAAAAGGAGGCCTCCTTTTCTTAAACCAGCCAATTGTCGGTCGCAAGCCCGAGACACCATTCTTCTCATCTCTTACCCACACACGATGGACCCGGCACCCGCACGGTGAATCCATGGAATGCTTAGAAATTTGTCATCTTTCTCTTATGAGTGTTATGTGTGTGTGAGAGTGTGAGTGACTTCGCGGTGGTGGTGTGTGTGCATTAGTGAGTGTGTTTACTGTGTGAATGCATGTGTATGTCATAGAATCTTATAAATGATTATGAGTCACGAATTATATCAAAGTATTGTAAATATGGAGCGGTGGTGGGTGTACCAACGATTTCCAATCCGAAAAAAAGTCACTTGGTTTGTACCCCGGTATGTACCAATGAGAAATACTTTTCTTAGGTACATTTAGATTACCAACGCCACGTTAAGCCGTCGGTCCCAGTGCCACTAATACCAACTTCTTCCGGAATATTTAATAAATTTACGAATGATATTAGCCAACCCGTCTGGCCAAGGAGGCCAAATTCTCCAGATATATGTCCTGGAGTTCTCCAACAGTGTAGGTCTAGAACGCTGTGTTTTAATGATTTAAAATATTTGCAAAATCTATTATTTATTTGATTATAAATACGACCCTTTCAACAACAGGCAAAACATATCTATCCTAATTTATGGTAATCAACAATCTTTAATAAACCTAACTAATATTTAAATATATTTATATCAGAACATTTTTTTAGAGCATGCTCATTGGTGTATTTACAAGCCAATCAGCACGCTGTAAAAAATCCTAGTAAGCTTGAAGCTTGACTTATCGGATTCGTTCTATATTTTACGTTCGGGCTTTTATAGTTGCACTTCAGCAAAAAACTGTTGTTTTAAACTACTATATAATATGCATTTCAGATAACCCTCACCAACAACTGAGCTTTATAAATGCTTTGAAAATCAAATTTAGAGCACGCAGTAGCAAAGTTTGTTAGACAAACGTGGGGTTTTTGTAACTAAAGCTAGGTTTTTAAAGGGATCAATAGGATATCGAACGTCATTTTTAAAGTATTTTTTTAACTGTTCTTGATTATAAAGCACGTGATCGGCTCAACAATGAAAGTTACAAGGCGTACTACCTGACGTATATACGGGGTGATTGTGTATGGTCTGTAGACTAATATTGTATTCTATTGATAGAAACAAACAACTTTTCCTAAATTTTGGCACCTCCATACAAACTGTTAAATTTAAAATAGCCAATTTCTATAGGTAAGCTAAAAATTATTGTCACTTCCGACATAATGGTTTCTTAGATATTTTTTAAAATGTTTTTTATTAGAAAACAAACAGTACTTAACTACAAAATCAAGCATATATCTACAGACCATTTGACATGTTTTCACATATAGGAAACTATAAAAGCAAGCTAAAAATTTAATAATAAAGAAAGCAAGTACTAAGGTACCAATGTTTTGACAGGGTATTCTTAAAAATAGCTGTAAAAATATATATATATATAACGTTTTGATATAGTATTGATTCCCTCAAAATACAACATTAATAATTTTATTAACTTTTATGATTAAGAGGGTAACGCTGTATCCCTTTCGCTCGCACAATCCAATATTATAATAGTGTATTTGTGTAGTTTTAAGAAATGTACTCTATCAACTTTCTAGGAAATAAATAAAGTAAGTATTATAACGACGGTATCAGAAACCACGCTTCTAAAGAAGCGGATTCACATTTTTACTATTTACTATAAGCTCATCACGACATGTAGCAAGCTCGTCGATGTCTCTAGAGACCAAACTCGAGAAATAGAACAGAATGTATAAATTATTGTGCCCCGACCAGGAATCGAACCCGGTACCCCCGCGTCTAAATTCACAGATCAGACCACGAAGGAAAGAGTAGAGGAAAATTAATTTAAATATTATTGGTATTTTTCCGTCTAAAATTAAGTAAATTAAAGTAAAAATATGCCTAAAATGACAGTCATATATATTTCCTAAAAAGCTGATTGACTAAATGTCTCAAAAGTACATTTATAACGATTGTATCAGATGCGGTCATGGTATAAATAATGTTGGCTGCAATCGACATCCTTTGCCTTGCACATATTTAAGACGTCACCTGTCAATGACAATTTTGACATTTGAAACAGATGGAGATCTGTTTCAAAAACATTGCTCTGGTAAATAAATAAAAATAGTTTTCTTTAATTTAAATAAACTTAAACATTAACTTCCTTGGGGAAGTATTTAATTAAAAATAGTACGGGTCAATTCATGACTTCTGACCAGCTACATGATATCTGGCGTGGATTGGAGTGGTGGTGCATTCCAGGTTTTTTTCAGTAAGATTTCACCTAATTATATCTCACTTTAACTCCTGTAGTTTTATTTAATGTCACGCCTAACCTGACACAATACGACTTGTTTTTTTTTGTCTTTTTTCAATTATTATGCGAGCGATAGAAATGCTAGTGTAACAACCCTCTTCAAAACGTGAAATATTTAAAACTGGTATGTTATTATTTATAAATAAAATATTTACCTAGTGAATTATTACTATAATGTAATGTATAACAACATTGTTTATAATTATAGTTTGTTTGCTTGAAACACAGTGTAGGTATATCGTGTAGTACGCAAAAATATTAAAGGAATAAAGGACAATGGGCAAATATGACCCGCTTAGCGAAAAGTGGCGGACATTAACCAAAATGGTTTTAAATTAAAGAAAATAATGTGGCCTTTCATTATATGTAAACATTTTTTTTTTAATCGATGGGAGAATAAAGTTATGATGTTTTTATTAAAATAAAAAATACACAACTAAACGAATATTTTTCTCTATATACAGTGTAAACTTCATTTAACAGCACACGATTTAACGACAAATACCCTAAAACGTCAAAATTACTTGACTTGGGTTAGTTTACCTTATTATAAATAGTGTTAATGATAGGTACACTCTTATGTAGCATTACAAAACCTCTAAATAACGACAACAATACGTCATCATTTATGTAGTTTATGTACAAATACTAGTTATAAATGTAGTTTATTATTAGGTTATTGGTTAGAATTCTACCCCACATATTTGTACTGTTTCATTCACCCAACCCAAAGGTTAGCAGGAAGAAATATCTAAAAGGGCTTTAAGTTCGCCTTTGTACTACTTTTAAGTAAAGTGCAATGAAGTATATTAATAATAATTACGCAATAAACAGTAGGTAATTTCTAAGTTGCCGAAGTTAAAAATAACTGCAGCTGTATTACTGCCTTTTGTTTGTTGTTTTATTGCTTTATTGTCTAGCAAGCACGTATTTACTGTCGGCATCATTAGTTCACGTTGGGATCATATCACCTGGGACTCGCCAGGTCATATTGTCACGAGCACATGCGACCAAACGGTGTCTACACTATAGAAATGTATCGACACCAACAATTAATTAATAATAATATATTGATCAGAGGACGAATCCAGTCACGACATATCCGCCTGAAAAAATATTATACATATATTATGATAAACCCAACACAAAACGGGAGACAAAGTATCGAAGCATACTACTACTGCTCATGTATACACGGCCGCCGCACTGTCGGGAGTTGTGCACATATTGCAAGCATTGTTTATTTTCTGTCTTGGGCCAGACATCAAGAAGCTATAGACACGCCTGCTTTATTCTTAGATAATGTTATTATAGATTTGGATAAAGTTGAATAATTCATATTAAAATGGTATAAATAATAATTTACTTTTATTTTATTTTATTTATTTTCCCTTTATTATTTTTTAGTGTTATAATAGTGCTTTTAGAAATTGTTATCTGACAAGAATGCTACAAAATGTCGAAATCTTATTGATTTTTATATCAATATATTTCTTTATTTTTTACAAGATTCCCGTAACCCACAATAATGCGACTAAGTTCATAGTAACTCAGAGTCATATACCAACACATTGTGCTATATTTTGTTCGTGTCCGCCGTGGGTATGGTTTCCATACTAAAGTGCCCCATGTCCTTTATTATTAACTTTTTTATTGAGTAAGTATTTAAGCAAACAAACATGTCAACTTTCGAGGATTTATAATTATTAATAATAATAAGTTTATGATTTTACTGACATTTAAAATTCGAGAAAATATCGACTTCTAAAGCAGGCGTTTACCGCCATTTACATGTGACGTCATTTCACAATCACTTTCATTCTGTAGCGAACGTTGTAATATGACGTCACAGATCCCGCGTCGCATTTTTATTTACCAAATCTGTACTGATATCTCAGAAACTAATTTATGAATAAAAAATCTCACATGTATTTTTAATAGAGCATATTTAGATTTAAATAGAATTTAAAAAAGTGGGGTTTGTCAAGGACGCGGAGATAAATCAATAGTTAAATTCATGTGAAGTAATAGAGAAACGTATATGAATGAATAAAAAATAAACCTATGTGAGTATATTTTCAGGACAGACGGAAAAAAGGTCAACAAAGTATTATGTTAATATCAAAATAAACGATACGTATCGTACATCTCTCTATACATTTATTTATTGATTTTAGTGGTACGGGGTGAAGTGAGCCAAGAGCCTAATCAGAGATAACAAACCAGTTTAGACATAGCTTGTATTATGATCATATTTTTACGAAGCCCGCGAAAAAAGGTTTGTAATACCTGCGGTAAGTGCAAAGGTTATTGTCCGTTTTTTCATGTGCCATGGAAATATACTATATTTATGTATATGATTTGGTGGTTTCTGTTCAATCGCCGACTTGTTCCGATAGCTTCTGTGGTATGACCATCAGCGTGGTGAGAGTGTTGCCAACTCCGAGCAGGAAAAACGAAATACTTAATGCAGGTACCTGTTGTTACGCGATAGGAATAATGGTTAGCTATTATTATTTTTTATTCATATTTTATTAGTATGTTTTTTTTTTTTAAAGTAGTTAAAGCTGAAAGATCTATAAAGCGTACTTGTCTTGTGCTTAAAATCCACCGAGCACCGACGGCTGGATCAATCCAGCAGCCCTTTTACTTAAGCGCGAATGTTTTATAATAGATCCATAAACTATATATATATATATATCACGCTATTAAAGTTGATATTTGCACGGACGCTGTCAAGGTCGAGCAATTATAGATTTGAGAATTGAATAATATTTGTAATTATGGATTTAATCTTTACAAGTACAGAGACTTCATTTTGGTGCAACTCAGCCTAAGATATCAAATGGGTTTAAACGAGATCAAAATTGCTAATCTAATGAAGATATTTATCTGTATTAATTGCTTCTAAAAAAAGATTTACATTGATTAGATTTTCACTAATATTAGGTATAGATGTAAAATTAGACCAACATTATTTGTTGTGTTATTTATTTAAGGTGTAAATAATAATGTTTTTTATATATAGTTTAGCTATTATATGCTATTATTTGCTACGCCCCTGCATATGTAAGTGTTTATGATATACAATAAAAAAATTGACTACCTAATTTTGCTTTATTAAAATGTGAGTTAAAAAGTTGTTGACATACCTGCCATGTAGCTTCGTTGTGGTAACTAAGTTGGTATAATGTGAAGGCTATGTAAAGTTGGAAAATATATCCCCCGAAGAGGAATGGCAGCAAGTAGGACAGTCCACGCCACATCCACGAGTGGAATCCTTCGATAGTAATGTCCATGGTATGACGCGCTCCCAACGCCTTTAGGCGGTACAGGACACCGCGCTGGTATCTAAACTGCAAGTATTGGACCACACCTAAAAAACAATAAAAAAATTTTTTAGAAAAATCACAGCTTACACGACATAAAATTACAGTATTACTATGTTGGCTTGGTCAAGGAGTTGCCAAAGCGGCTGACAGAAGGCTGGCAATTATTTCTACCAACGAATTAGCCTCGCTATACAGAGGGGAAATGTTGCCAGTCTCCTTGGGACTATCTCGGATGGAACGTCTCTAGAGGACATTTTTTATTTATAGTTTAGTTTATTTTTATTATTTAGGTAGTTTTTTTATATTAAATGACCTACATACTCAATTTACTTCGAATAAAAAATAATATATTATAGTATTACTATTATTAGAGTATAAATATATATATTTTTTTTTATTTCAAAACTTTATGCACTAGGTACACAGGCAATTTAGAGCATTTGTTATGTGAGGTGCAAAATGTAATAGGAGCATTAAGGTTTGTGAAAAAAAAAAAAACAAAATAAATCAAATTTAAATACTAAATCTAATATACTATATACATACTACAGTTAATTTCTTCAAAACAGTGGGTTACTTCACTAGAAAAAAAATGATATAAGGGTTGAATTCCGTGATAGTGTGTCTTGACTGGCTCCAATGTGCTCCAAAGCTATATAGTATCCATCAGCCCTTGATATTGTGATCCTGGAACCCTAGAGACGTTTATGGTGGTAGGCGGACTGATGGTGGTAATTTGCCCAGTCTGCCGGGGCGGGGAAGTATCCACCGTACGTGCCGATAAACCCAGTAAAGTGTATCCACACGATCAGGCTCGAATTGCCGTCATGCCAAGTCAAGGCGGCATAGTGTTAGGGACTGATGTCAGTCATGTCTGATTCCAGTTGCTAAACCATGATTGTGTTATCTCGTTTACTGTTGGTAACTAATATTAGTTACAGAGTATTATAAATTGACTTAACCAAGTGTTCCAGACGGTCCCTACGGTGATAAATAAATGAAATGAAAAAAAAAATGAAATAACATTCATGGATCTCGCAAGCCACTTACCATCAGGTCGGCACAAGGTCACATGTCGGGCTAGTATAAAAAAAATACTCACTAGAAGGAATGATACTTACTGATATAAGCATTGAACCACATGAAAGTGTGTCGGAACTGGCTCCAAGGTTCATTCTGTGGCCAGATGAGAAGGATCCCGGCGACCACGGTGGAGATAAAGTGATGCAGTCTCCACCAACCCTTAATCCTGGATCCGTTCACTTTTAGAATGGATTCTCGAATAGTTAGGGTACAGTAGTACCACACCAAAAGGAATATTAATATTAATTGCAGAGGTCTGGGAAAGAAAAAAATATTTTTGAATACTTTATTATAATTTTATAAGTACATGACTAAGTTTTTTATTTAATTTTTCTGATAACTGGCATTCCTGTTTTTAAATTAACTTTCCGTTACGATATCATGCGATCACCAAAATAATAATCCCACCCCTTTTTCTGACGCCCACCTGTGTGAACCCCCTTTTGTGTTCCGCAGCGCCATCTGACCAAACCCGGTTACACTACCAGGCCAAAAGGCCAACAACCTCACATCTTAGTTCTAATTTAAACACATGACGCAAGTTGTCTTTTGTACAATTCTAAATATTATCTTACAATATATATATATGTAATTTTTAAAACCACTCTAGGAGTTGGAATAACCTGGAGTCGTTCAAGCGAACTTTAAAAAAGCATCTTGTTAGGCCGACATAGTGGTAGAGACTGATGCCGGTCGTTCGGACAACTGAGTAGCAAAATCGATAGATTGCTTGTGTAAAAATAATGTGCGATTAGAAAGATACAAACTATTATATTTTTTGTTATTTAACTGCTAATATATCATTATTGTGATGTTTAAGAGAATAATGTTGTATTTAAATGTTATGATGAAAAAATATAATAATAAAAATTTTAAAAAAAAAGATCTATAACAATAATTACTACAATTTGTTTTAATCACAAGTGCTATTTTAATACATTTTAGCTCCCTGATAACATTATCTGTAAGTTAATTCTTGGGATTTGTATATAAAAAACATCGATAAGGTACAATAATATTACCTAATCAAATGATAACATTTTTTTTCATTATCAGTCATACGATTTTAAAGACTTAAACACACGGAATGAAAATTAAGTGATCAAGAGTACTAACTAAGAACATTGGTAAAAGTCAAATTTTGACATTTATTTATTAAAGCGCTTGGACCCCTGAGTTTAGACAAGGAACAAAATACAAAAAGAAACGTAACTCCATACAAGAAAAGTGTTCCAGTTTTAGCAGAGGGATATAATAATAATAATAAAAACGTTTATTTCAAACTAAATCTAGTTCTACTGTCTCCGTGGTCTAGCGGTTAAGTCCGTGGATTAAGACTCGGAGGTACCGGGTTCGATTCCTAGTCGGGACACAAAAATATTTATTAATGTAAATAAATACATTTAATTAATATTTAATTTGTTTGTGATATTTCTCGAGTTTGGTACGCTGGAGACATCGACGAGCAAGCCAGTCATGATTGGCCTATTGTAAAGCGTGGTTTCTGACCACCCCGAAAGGGAAACGGTCGTGATGATACTTTACTTTTTTTAAATTCAGTTCATAATTTATTCGTAGTTTGTTAGTAACAATGCATCTATAAAACTAGATTAGTATTGTTAGTACCTAATTCTATTATTATTTTATTTATTTATTCCAATGACTGTCTAAGGACAACAAGGACAAAGTAAGAAACGAAACTGTCTTGCAGAGGATGAACAAACATTTTATTTATTTATAAGGTTTAGTTCATATTTATTTATAATAATAATAATAATAATAAATATTTCCAGACAGATCACACAGCGCCATCTAATTTCCGTGGTAAGCTACAAGGCTTGTGTTACGGAAACTAGATGGTTGATAAACTACATATTATACTTTTTCTTTTGTAAATATATACATATTATACATATAAACACCCAGACCAAGACAAATGATACAATGTACAACGTTTGTTACAACTAGACCACGGAGGCGGTCAAATTTGAATTTTTACATTCAATTTTTTGAAGTAGTTATATTTATTAAGAACTTATACCTTAATAAATGACAGATTCCTCAATTGTGTACATAAAGAAAAACGCTAGAATTTTCACAAAACTATTGATACCTTAGTTTTTATATATTGTGTTGCCCGTTAAAGGCTGGGACCACCTTATCTGGATTCACCGAAGTCCCTAAAGACCGAATAACAAATTCTCGAATATTGCATAGCAAAAAACATATTAATTTTAATAAACTTACCTGAAATCTATAGACAAGTTAATGACAGCTAAAACGAACGCTATTGCGCTTAAAATTAATTTGAACTTTTCATATTCATCCTTGTATTTAAACCTGGAAACAAAAAGAATAATTTAATAATAATAATAAAATACTTAGAGACGTGGACGCTGACGGTGGGTCTGATACATAAATTTAAGGTCGCTCAGCGAGCTATGGACAGAGCTATGCTCGGGATTTCTCTGAAGAATAAAGTCAGAAACGTTGACCTCCGTCAAAGAACCAAAGTTACCAACATAGCTTTCAAAATTAGCAAGCTGAAGTGGCAATGGGCTGGACACGTCTATCGCAGAAGCGATGAACGATGGAGTAAACGGGTCCTGCAGTGGAGACCACGTACTGGAAGACGCAGTGTGGGACGACCCCCCGCCAGATGGACAGATGACCTGAGGAAGGTCGCTGGTGGGGGATGGATGAGGGTGGCAGAAGATCGTGTAAAATGGCGAGCCTTGGGGGAGGCCTATATCCAGCAGTGGAGAGACACAGGCTGATGATGATGATGAATAAAATACTTTATTGGACAAAATTACAAAAGTAGCGTACAAGGGCGAACTTGCTGTAGGCATTCTCTTTCAGGTAACATTTGTGATAGTGATAAGTGAGGTTATAGGGTGCTTATAAACCATAAGTCATTAGATAGATAGATACATTCTTTATTGCACAATAAACAAAAACACATTTAAATGTTATGTACAAATAGGTTGGCATTAGTATAACGAACATCAAGTGTATCGCCTTGACATACATAACATAGGTACTCGCTATCATTATGTGCATTCAATGCATTTGTTTAACCGTACTTACAATATTTATTTACCTGTACTGAATAAAATTTCAGACATTTTATTTGCTATTTTCTTTTGTCTAAAATTAGGTATATGAAAGTGTAAAAATGTCTAAAATGTCCGTAATTATATTTCCTATTAAGTGTTGTTAAACTACATTTCTCAAACTACACTCGGACTTCATTAATCTATAAAAAAGCTGTATTGCGCGAGCGAGAGGTAAGGTATAGTGAAATAGACAAAGCAACTGTGAGGCCAATACCTGTCTCTTTTTTGTAGATCTGTAAAAACAAAGAAAGAGACAACTACTGTCCGCACGTTCGCTTTATCTCACTCACACTTTCATGCTCGTATTTACTTTACAGTTGCATAGGGAATGTTCAGTCGTTTATTATCGTAGAACCGAAGAGCAGTGGATAAAATGGGTTACAGGAAGAGTGAGACGAGCCCGTGACCGATGGACAGAAGATTTGGATGATGGTGACAAGAATTCGCGTCAATATTTAGCTGATGATGATGAATAAAGCTACTGGCTGTACTTACTTGTCATTTTTATTAAGAATAGAAACATTGACATTTCCCAGTATGATCCGGAGATATAAGCCATTCTTTTTGGGCAATGTGGTCTCAATTTCATGCAGCATCGCTTTCCTCTTCATAATCTCCTTCTCCAAGTTCGCCACTCTCTCATCCTTGGTTAGGCCCTTCTTTTCTAATCTGTAAAAAAATATCAGATTTGAACATTTCGCACCGTTACAAATGCACTTACTTACATAATACGAAAAAGATTTTTTTTAGGATATTGCGTTTAAAGATTCTGGATTCTTACATTCCAGCTTATTATTCAAATAAATTGCTTATAATTTAAGTTGTAAATGTGAAATTATTTAGATTTGTTCTTCGATAACTACATTATAAATGGAAATGAAAATTTTTCAAGATATATTTAGGTAGATAATTCAATCTTGTGCCCTTAGCATTTAAAATCAAACTATATTTTTTTTTAGAATATTATTAAGGGTGCCATATGCAATTTTAAATATACGCAGTTTTAAACTTACGCAGTTTTGAACGTACGCAGTTTTGCAGATAGTTCTTACGAGTACGGGTTGCAAATGAGTTGGCTTCATTGGATGATCGACTATGTCGACTAAAGTCGGTTTGTCATAAAAGGTATATTTTCATAGGATGTGCAATGTTGGGAAAGCCGAATGAATATACGCCAATCCCACGGCGCCGGTGCATGGCACGCGATATGATTACCAGAGCACGTTGACTTACGTGCAACGAATGTTAGGTACTTCTGTTAGATGACTCCTAACAACTCGTTACAGAAACCCGTCTCCCTCGGGGGGTTAATATATAATTGTTATAGAACTCGGCAGTTGAACCTATCATACAATCAGCCATGTATTAAGCACCATATTTTACCACTTCATGTACCTACTAATAAATAAAACAGGTTTATGAATATAATAATAGATATATTTAACAAAATACTTTACAACTTAAATCAAAGCGCAAAACGGGCATAAAGTGACAGCCGTCGTAGTGACGTTCCCAAACCTCAACGAGTAGCGTTGTAGTCTCAAATCAATTGAATGACCATTATCGATGATTTCGCAAATAATATTCTAACACTACACATTTCAGACGTCACGTACCTGATTAACATTCTGAATGGGCGGGTGATATCCCCCGAACTTCTTAGTAGTATCGGTCTAAAGACTAACGGAGAGAAGAAGGCCCTAGAAGCACGTCTGTTTTGTATGTCTATGTCATTTACCAACTACAAAGTTCATTCTTTTAGAGGTCATGTAACTACTTTAATAGTAGCTGTTCAAAGCTTGATTTATTTACCGTAAAGATCGATTGCTCGTAGCTATACTTGACCAAATCTTTCTGTACTGACAGACAGACAGCGGAGTCATCCAGGCCCGGATGTTCAATAAGCCTGGGCTGAGCGCTGTTCCTACTACAACACCGCCCTTGTGGCTCACGAATCTAGTCTCCTAGATTTGTCGACTTTAGTTCTTCTCCAAGAGCGCCTCCCTAGGTAGTGGCCTCCCCTCCGGGGGCCGTGCGAAAGTAGGAGCGATGTCCTGAAGATGCTTGTAGGATCCGTTGTCAGCCCGGTAAAACATACGTTTAGCTAGGCCGACAACAAATGACTCGATAGTAGGCATCTCCAGATCTCTCGCAATAACAGAATTTCTTCTTTACTGACCATATGCGTTAACATTGTATGTATTTGCAGGCACTTGTTTTAATAACCTTTTTAGTGTTATATTTTATGTAGGTCTATTTGTGGTAACTTTTAATTGACCCTTTATTTTCCATTTTTATTTCTTTATGTGTTTATTACTCAATAGTTATACTGTAATGAATAAATAAAATAAATATATAATTTTTTCCATAGAATATTTTCTTTTTTTTTTGTAATAATCCTTTGTACTTTTGTCAAATATTTGATTCATGCCTGAACCCCCTTACCTAAAATATCGTTTCTAATTCCAATGTGACTCTCACAGCCTTTCACTTCGTTCTTCCCACAATAACCTACTTAAAATACCTCCTCACTCTTCCAGCAGATATTCAGATTCCTTTATCTGCAGCTTGCCAGTGGAACAGACTTCCTATAATTATCAGACAGGCACCATCTCTTAAAATATTTAAAGATAAGCTATACACAAACTTATTTCACAAGCAGAATAAGTCGTCATAACTCACTTATTATACATATATGCGTATATGTATTTTATATTTAGTTATATATTTATTTGTTTATGTAGGACATTTATTTATATATAAGTACTATATGTTTGTAATTAATGTGTGTTTTATATAGTAATAAATACTTTTAACTATCATTTTTCTCCTTCTGCACCCGCTTATTACATATCTCAGTCACAAAGGTTAGTTTGTAGAAAATGCATTTACGGCATTAAGCTCGCCTATGTACCTGCACTTGTTTTGGTTTTGTACAATAAAGACTTTATTATTATTATTATGCCCAAGTTCAGCCCAACTTCCATAGACTTTTGATCTTATTTACGTAGGTAATTCCACAATTGACAGTTGAATTATTTAAAACATCAGGTGATATGAGGACATAATGTTCCATTAATGTGATTAAATTGCGTGAGATTTATGTACGCAACTGATTAAACAAATGAATTATTCACGAGATAATAGCACTTAAATGTTTTGGTTTAATGGTTATATTTGCTTGATTGTTGAAGTACGGTATTAGTAAACAAAGGTGGTGTTAAGTTAATGTTAATGTGTAAAGGTTAGAAGCGATTACTTCATGTCAGCGATATGCTACTGTAGATGTTTTGTAAACTCCGTTATGATGTGATAAACCTGGCTTATCTAGAGTATTACCGAGGGCTTAACATGCTCTCCGAGGCACGGAAACGGTGGTGTTGTGCATGTATGACAAATGTACGTAAGAAAAGTGTATTTCTCATTATATTCCTGATTCGTTGAGGGAATTGGATGATGACGAATTTAAAAAACAAATTAAATCAATATTAATAGTTAAAGTATATTATACTATAAATGAATCACTGGACGATGATAATATATTTGGTACATGAGAATACATATGTTTATTTTAGATATAGATTGACGATGCCTCTATACAGCCAAATTAATAAAATTATAATTATTATTACTATTAGTTTTTAATATGACATGTTATTAATATATTTATTTATATTTTCTTTTTCTTATCTAGTTTTAATGATGATGCCCTTGTGGCAGATTTATTTATTTATTTATTTAGTATACACAGCAGTACATATATTATCACACACATAACATAGTATAATTATAGCTTATCTAATATATGTACCAATTAGGTGTCACAGCATTCACCAATACAAAAAGAAGAAGAAGTTAAAAACTTATTACTGTTAAAACAATTAAAAACTTACTATTGTTAAAACAAAAAAAAAAAAAAAAATTAACAAAAACTATAAAATTTACAAAATAAAAATATGACTTCTAAAATAAAATTATACATTTTTCTCTTTTTTAAGAATTAATTAGGAAACATAAAAATTGCGCAAATTTGGTATGGTATAGATTTCTATGTTTAATAATATTAGTTATTTGACATTTTTTAGTGTTGTATACAATATATATATATATTTATATTAGATTATAGTAGTACCTTGTAGTACTTGACATTTTTATTTTAACATAGTTTGACATTATTAGTATTTAAATTTTATTTTCTGTAATTGATTATTTAGCATTCAATATGGCTCTTCCATAATTGTATTGATAGTTTGGGCTGTTTCTGGTCTTCGTCGCGTTGTTTCGTATTAAGCTGTCTGACCATGATTGTGTTATCTCGCTTACTGTAGGTAACTAATATTAGTTACAGAGTATTATAAATTTACTTAACCAAATGTTCGAGACGGTCCCTACGGTGATAAATAAATGAAATGAAAAAATACATGCCGGGGTTCGAACCCACCTTTTTAGGTTATAAAGGAAAGCTTTCTTACAACCGAGCCACCACCGCTCTATTGTGTTACTTAGTAAGCCTTAGTAAGTTTTTAGTAACACTTGTTTCAAGCGCTGTTATTTTTATATCCCTTTCAGCACGGACTATGCCAAGCGTGCGTTATTACAAAATAAATCTAGCCGTGTCTCCAAATTCTGTTTGGCTGCTCTGAAACGTTCTCGATACAAGTTCGTGCACTCATCTAGCTACTTAGTAATTATCTCTATTTCATTGTTAGGACTAGTAAAGAAAAAAACATACAATAGTGGTTTTTAGTTCCATTGTATAACCCAACCCACAATAGTCCGCTAGCACATTTGAAAACCACAACGCATGAATATGCGAAGGGGGTTTTGTAAATTCCCTAGGAGAGGATTTTTTTCACTATTTATATGGGATATTTTAGACCTCAAGGATCTTAAAGGTATTAATAAACCCTTTAATATGCATTTTTTTTTATCGTGCTGAAAGGGATATAAATATCACGATGGCAAGCTTACAATATTAGTTCTTCTTGAAAGTAAAAATTGGCATTTGACAAAAATGGCACATTATTTTAACGAGAACAACAAATAGATGGTAGGCGGACAGATGATGATAATTTTCCCAGTCCACCGGGGCGGGGAAGTATCCACCGATCGAGCCGTTAAACCCAGTAAAGTGTTTCCACACGTTTCGGGATCAGCGGGGTGCACAATCGTCCGAAAACGGTTCGTATGCGGAATGCCCAAGATTTGGCATTTCTGACAGACGTAATCGATCTTAGACGATACGTTTTCGGACGATTGTGCACTCCGCCTCGCCCCGCATGCTTGAATTGCCGTCATTCCCAGTCAAGCCCGCATAATGTTAGGGACTGATGTCAGTCATGAGTGTAAGATTCCAGTTGCTTAAATTGCTATTATATAGTGACATGTTGGATTGTACGATCGAGAGGGTGAATCAATACTTCGATTGTAAAACAATTGTCTTTGCTTCAAAGTTTTCAAGAATGTACTGACAGCAGACCTGCTTAAGCCACATTCTTTCAATAAGAAGTACAGCTACTTTAAATAAATTACAACGACATGAAAGATATGAACTTAGTATCTTAGTTTCGTTAATAAACCTTGGAAATATAGGTATAAATCATATAGGTATAAATCATATAGGTATGTTGGAAATTATCAGCTATCAAAGTTAATTAGATTATAGGGAAGTATTGCTTGCATAATGAGGTCATAAATAAACATGATCGCTTAAAGGCAAAAATTTATAAGCGACATGTTGGGCGATAATAAATAAATGAAAATAAAATATAATTATTTTATATAGATACTACATTAGACCGCCTCCGTGGTCTAGTGGTAACAAACGTTGCGTGAACTCGGGAGGTCGTGGGTTCGATTCCCACCGGGAGCAAGTTGTACGTTGTATAATTTGTCTTGGTCTGGGTCTTTATATGTATAATATGTATATATTTACAAAAAAAAAAAAAAAGTATAATATGTAGTTTATCAACCATCTAGTTTCTGTAACACAAGCCTCGTTGCTTACCACGGAAACTAGATGGCGCTGTGTGACCTGTCTGGAAATATTTATTTATTTATTTACACAGCGTCCTATACCTCCACTGCTGAATATAGGCCGTCCAGAACATGTATCTGGAGAATTTGGCCTAGACTCGCCACGCCTGGCCAGACGGCTTGGCGAGGATATGATGTCAATTTTTATTAACATTTCCACAAGTTGGTATTAGTGGAACCGGGACCGACGGCTTAACGTGGATGAGAAAATCCAGCAATACAAATGTGAAATATCACTTTACAACAGAGTTGTAAATATGTGGAACAAAATACCAGAAGACATATTGAAGTCCCCAACTGTAAATACTTTTAAAAACAAACTGGACAAGTGGCTAGTGACAATAGACATAGACTATGGTGATAACTGACTATTTTATGAACTTTACACTAGTGCTTGATATAGGCATATCAGCAATGCGCTGCTCGCCTATTAATCAATAATATTAATAAAAATATGTAATAATAACACATTGAGCTAGGACAGGCTAACAGAACTGTTAGCAATGCTGTGTTCGACTTGAAAGCAAAGTTTGCTTTTTTTACCGAATTTTGCTTAAAGTGTATGAATGAACATAGGACATCGCCAAGTCGAACCACTTTCAAAGCGCAAAAAAGTGCTTAAAGAGTCACACACAGTGTATATAAGTGCACTGGTTTCTGCAATAGATAGTTCTGTCAATGCACAGAAACCAGATATTGATCAGGAAAGGTGTAGTTCTTGATCCCAGTTTTACCGCGCGGATACGATCTATATTTCAATTAGGTTCTGTAGGTTTTTTATTTTTGTTTTAATTTATTATTTATACTTGTATATTTATTTATCCTGTGATTGAGTTTAATCTTATTTTATGTACTATTTGTGTTTGAAATTTTGATTGTTTTTATCATTGAAGTTTCTCTTTTTGGTGTTTGTTTGCTATTTTTGATTTGTTATAAAGTTATGGTTTGGGGAAAGAATGTTATTTTAAGTAGACTTTCTGCCAAATGCTTTACCTGAATTCTGCAATAATTTGGCCACATTGCTAGAAGAGGTGCCGACAATCTAGAAAAATTTATAGTAACGGGAAAAGTCAGATGAATGACCACCTAAAAATCCCAGTACACCAAGCCATCCACTGCGCCGAGGACCGCAATCACTGGAAACAACTGGTGGATGGACTGCGACTGAGTTACGATCCACAACAGTGGGGTACCGACTAAGGAGGTCTTGCATTGAAATTTTGTAAGTTTTACTACAGGTAATTGAGGTATTTATTGTATTATAGATCAAACTAGAAAATTATGATGCCTTTGTGCATATCTTGTGTGTACAAAGATAGTGAATTACATCATCATCATTAGCCGACACCTCCTGAGTCGTAAAAGAGCTAAGATTGGAATGTGACAGGTCTTCTGGCCTTCCTGGAGTAAAGGTCATGCACAATGATCCAATAGAGACTGTGCGGAAAATCTACTGTAATCATCACACACAATCACATCATCATCAGCAACCTGTGTCTCTCCACTGCTGGATACAGGCGTCCTTTTAAGGTTAGGTTGTTTGTTTATCTGAGTGAAAATATTTCCTGAAAACAGATGTCAGGCCATAACCCTGCCCAGTTTACCACTATAACAATTTGCAAAGATTTCATTGATTGTTAGTTTTAGTTTTGGCTTTGATGAGTTGAAGAGCATATACAAATTATAATAAGGATGCATTATACAATGGCCTGACCTTTTAAGTGTGTTTGTGATAGCCGCCATGCGATATCTCTGATGACTGAGTTCTTTCATACATGTTGCTTGAAGCTCACCCACTTCCTCCAATTTTGATGCATATTCCTTGTTTGTTACCTAAAAAGTTTTTCAAAAGCAATCAACAACTTTCTAATGCCTAAATAAAATATACAGAGAAGGTATAGTACAACATTTTGCATGGGAACTATGCATTTTGTGATTAAAGGCTTAAACTTGGCACAGATAGGCTAGTATTGGATAGATTCATCCCAGTAGACACGAGGGCGGGGGAATGATCTGAAAATGACACCACACTTGCCATAATACCTTTAGTTTTAGAACAATAGCATTCACAGTGGCAGCATGCACAACATCATGGATGCTTGTGTTGGTGGTAGAGCAAAATTGATCAGACCAGCATACCAGTGGCTACCAGGCTAAATCTACTCAATACTATCACAAAATGCAGAGTACATTGCACTAAATCCCCCACTATCATTGGCCTTAAACAAAACAATTAAGCCAACAGTCTGGTATAAGCATCAACATTGACAAGATTACAACCAAGGTAAATAATACAAGATAAAAAAAAATTTGTGGTGACCCCACTTAAAAAATATGTGAAAGGGTATGTTTGTGATTATTACTTTTAATTGATACATATAACTTTCTCATGGCATTAAGATGGAAAGAAAGTAGGTATTTACTTTTTTTTCACTATAACTATTAAGATTAACTGTTGAATGCTATTTATTATAGTTACAATAGCTATAAATATCCAATTCCTACATTATTATTATAAAATAAAGTCGTCAAATATGGGTTAATTTAAAGCGAAGCAACAAGGTTAACCCAGCAAACTTGGGACATTTGGAGCTTTTTAATACTTTCTAAACATAAAAAACTTACCTCTAACTTCTTATAATCTCCAATTAACTCCTCCCAATCTTTTAAACACTCATCCACATCCATGGTAACCTCACAATTGTATTGAATGAAAGAACTTTTAATTTATTATGCCATTAAAACACCTTGACCTAAGCGCCTCCTGTTTAGCTAGTTTAACTTGCACTACAAAACAAGTAGTAAATTCGATAACCAACTAACGAAAAACATGAAATTATCCGACATTGACTCCGAAGAACATAAACCAGAGATAATACGACATAAACGAACGACCACCGAACAACGAAAGAGTTTATTTTAGACATTAGTTTTCGAAAGTGATTGGATTATGACCGAATTCTGATTATAAATTATTTAACCAGTCGATAAATAAATCACTGGAACTGTTTCTAGCACCTTTTAACTTGCATAAGTCTCTCTCTCTCTTTGCCCAAGTAAAATATTTATCCTTTTCGGAACTAACGTAACGTAAAAACCGGCAAGATTAACCGGAGTAACAATTAACACTTTTAAGAAAATACATTAATTTAATTTATTTCCGAATAAATTAATTTAACGAAACTCAGCTAGATTGTGCACCAATTTGAGTATTATAAAAACTATAAACATTTTCCAAAAATATTGTTTCATATTGAAACGCATAATATAAAATGGACGATTCTTAACGAAGATGACTATCATTATTAGTGTATTATGATTTTAGTGATTATTTTGTAATTATTACATCCACAAAAAAGGATTGTTTCGCTCTATTATCGTCTAAAAAATGTTTTATTTTTTACCATTATTAAAAGGGTGTGAAATAATGCTTACCAATATGATTAACTGAACGTATTAAAATTTGTCATATCAAATTTTAGTGATTCATAATAGGCCAAACTCCGTTAAATAAATACTTTTTATTAATGTTAGGTTTTATTTTGTGTTGTTTCTCTAATAATATTTATTTATTTAAAACTTTATTGCACTATGTACAAAGGGCGGGCTTAATGCTGCTAGGCATTCTCTAGCAGCCAACCTTTGGGACAATACAGAACATTACAGTAATGAGGCTAGGTGCAAACGATTGTAAGAAACGTTGCCAAATAAATTCATTTAATCTTACATACACTAGATATTTAAAATAAATACACATACATACAAATAGGTACACAATAATACATATACTACACACTATATTGGCTACTATTAATCTATCATAAAAAAATATTTTTATAACAGAAAAATGTATTTAAAATTGACGTTACCTTTCTTAAAAGACGAATTAAGAAAGCGCACACCGTCTTTAAAAAAAAAGTTTTTATTAATAAAACGGCAATTTTGAGATCACCATATCTTTGATTTCGCTTAGAAATCTCGATATGTACACTTAAAAGCTGCTCACTCCGGCATAATATACAGAAAATAATAAATTTCGAAATAAAAATACAAGTTTTCTATGCAACTGACAGTTGTGGATTGGATCCTTTTTGCGTAACTGCGTCCAAATGTACTTAACATATTGTCTAACTCTAAACCTCGTTTGTATTGTTTTTATTTATCAGTCAAAATATCTATAAAGGTTAGTATTTAACGGGTAAAGCTATAAAGCTTGTACTAGTCTGTGCTATAAAGCAAATTAGAATAGGTGTAGGTATTAAATAAAAATATGTTGCAAGTCGTTAGGTGGCCAATAGCTAACGATTTACCCTATCTATTTATTTTTTACTCTCCCTATGTTCGACTTGTAGCTTTAAGCGCGTTTTTTCACTTTAAAAGTTGTTAGCCTTTGCGTTTGTCTATGAATTTCATACAAAAATCGGTAAAAAGCAAGACTTGCTTTTAAGTCGACACATTAAACACAGGACACGACGACGATGAATTTTAAACTGCAAGAGATGTCGCAAGTATTTTGTGAAGCAGAATTGTAGTGGTAGGGCGTAGTTGGATTATAATTTTTTTTTTTTTTTTTTTTTTTTTTTTAATACTAGCACGACATGTGACCCTGCGCCCACCTGATGGTAAGTGGCGCGCAGGGTCCATGAATGTTAGCAACTGGAATCAGACCCTTATATCCGACATCAGTCCCTAACACTATGCCGGCTTGACTAGATGCCTTTTCACACTTCGCTTGAAGGACTCCAGGTTATAGGAAAGTGGAAACACAGAGGCTGGAAGAGCATTCCACATCTTTATTGTGCGACAGATGTATGAGTCACCAAATTTATAGGTACGCGAAGGGATAGTGACTACGGTATGTGGGTGCATATTCTGACCTGTGCGTGTGGTTCGGTTGCGGAATGGGGAGGAAGGAATTAGGTTATAGAGCTCTTCAGAGCACTCACCATAGTATAGCCGGTAGAACACGCTCAGAGAAGCTACATCTCGGCGAAGCTGCAGGGTTTCGAGAGTTCCAGATATAGTGGCATCGTCCACAATTCGAACAGCTCGCCTTTGTAGGACATTGAGAGCATCTGTGAGGTACTTGGCTGAACCATCCCAAAGGTGTGAACAGTGTGTGAATTGTAGGAGAAAGATTAAAAAAAATTGTAACACTAAAATGTGAATCTACTTCTAATTCCCAAGATCGACTTACAGCCAGTCTCTCGAAGCTCTACTTAATTATTTCCTAGCTAATGAATCATTATCTTTAATTTATGTTTTTTTCTCAAATTAAACCGGGATTCACGAACAAATTTTCAAAATACTTGTATTTCTTAGAAAATACTATACTTAAGATTTATGACATTGTTTTTGGTGACAAAAATATAATATTTATATTTAGTAAAAAATACACATATTTCACATTATTGTTTAAAATTATATAATGTTATTTTATTGTATTATAGAATGTGAAACGCAAAATTGATAACTCCCCGTACATTGGGGTAAATGACAGTTTCCTTCTTAATTTTACTTAAGAAATAGTTCAGTACCAAAACTACGATCGTTAAACTGGCTGTTAAAAGCTTTTGCGATCGACCTGTTGGGCATCCAATGGAGAGGCAGCCTGTTGAATTCTGCATTGTGCTTTAACATCAATCTATTTCCGCTCGAACTTATCAATAGGTACCAAGGATTATAGAGGTTAAAAATAAAAAAAAATACAAAGTGAATTATGTAATTTATTGATTTATTTACAAATAATATTAAACAAAACTATGTATTATATTTGCAGTTTATAGATTTAGACAAAATACAGCTGTTATATGTATCTAGTGCAAAATTCTCTTTACAATATTGAGACGAATAGTGATTGCAAATTATCAAAATCTACAGTGACATAATTTTGCACTATGCTTTATAAATAGTTGACACATCGACTTGGATAAAAGCAATTACAGATTATTTTAGCAGGAATATACATATATAAAAGTATTTCTAATGATTTGATGTCCTTTAAATAGACATAATATCCGATAACCAATGTTTAATTAACGCTATAAAACTGCAGGTGCATTTAAGCATCTAATAGTAGAATGTCTAAAGCTAACTCTAAACACTAGTACAAAATATGCAGCAACCAATATTGAACATTGCGATAATAAATAATTACTAACACAGAGGCCATGAGGCCGGAGACACTACACGACAATATCACACGTTTATTCAACAAAATCTTCAAGTTAAAATAATAAAATCTGATTGTATTGAAAAACAATAATTTAAGCGGCAGACATGTTAAACTAATCTAGTAAATCTAATAATATTCCGTTTACGTTATACAAAATAAATAGTTAAACAAAAAAATAAAAAATAAAAAATATGATCTAACTTATAGTTAAAGTTTTGAATTTTCAAAACCTAAAATAAGTCCTCTGTAAACGATGAAATGTGGACTGAAGAATGTAATTATATTACGCACACATCGATATCCATTAATGCTGTTGGCACTCGCGCAAACAAGCACAATGACGAGCTGAGGCTGTCTGAAGCTATGTACACCACGGTCCGACCACCCGTCTTCTAAATCGCGTATCAAACTTTAGAAAAAATAAAAAATAAACAAGGTACAAATTTTCTAGAAACTTAAGAAAACATTTCAACTATTACGAAATAAAATTTAATCTAAACATACTTAAATTATAACTATAAAATATAATGAATGTTAAGTTATAACACAGCATAAGCCCCTACCTCGATAGTTTGCTGCGACACGGCTCCGTCCTGCGCTTTTAAATGATCGAAACAGACCAAATTTGGCAAACATTTGAACATCACCGACCATCTTTTGGGACAAAAATATGTAATATGTAATTTCCAATAAATAAAATAACACGCTTTGATCAATGTGCACCTATAGCAAGACACTGCACTAACATTTACTAGGTGGAATGCGAGATCCAAGTGACGCCAGCTCTATTAACCTACCGCTATACCGGCTTCACAGAATGCTTTCGAATTTAACCACTATACTTCACAATAATGATAGGGAACTTTATTTATAAAATATTAACATTATGTATAGGTAGGTTAAGTTCTCGTTCCGAATCATGCTCAGAGTTTTAGCGATTTCACATTTCTGAGCATGAATACAGCTTTTCAGCTTTATATTAAATATTATTAAATTATTTTGGGCCTTCTAAAATAACTTGCCGTGTTATAGACATTTTTTTAAAATACTTACTTAAATATTAATTATAGATTTGTTTTAGAAGTAATATACAAACAGTATAAACTAATAACAATATTAAATAATTAAAAAGAAAACCTAATATTAAATAAACTTGAAAATGGCGCGCGACATAATGCAAATAACTGACAGCGATCTACCTCGATATAAATCCGTTCCGAGACGTGCATAAACTGTATTGGCAAAGCTTTGTGACGTCACAAATGACATCATTCCTCGTGCTCAGACTGCTCATGATATCGAGGTAGATCACAATGAGCCGCTTTCGTTTTTGTAACCCCGTGTAGGGTTCTGACGTCATCAGTGTAGTCACGAACGATTTACGAGCAAAATGTCACTGTCATAATAGTCTCTCGAAATATTATCTCGACTGAAGACATATTGCGTATATTATTAGTATCTCAGAAGAATCACTTGTTAATATAGTTTATATTAAATTTTTAGTTTTGTTGCGTATTTCAGATTATTCGCTACCTGTTTATTAATTTATAGTACTTGTCACTGACATTGACAGGAACCCTGAGTTAACACTACTGTTGGGAACCGAAACATATTCGAACGGCCAGTGGCGCTAAAAACCTTACACGGTTTGTTTACGAACGCAAATCTGAGCGCTGTCAGTTGTTTGTCATTAAGGTCATTACGTAGCGCGCCATTTTTAAGTAGTAAGTAAATAAAAAATGTCTATAACACGGCAAGTTATTTTAGAAGAACAAAATAAATTTACAACATTAAACGTTACACATAAAAAAACTTTAAAAAATATTAACTTCTATATATTAAACAAAAAAACTGGTATGAATAAAAAATATTTTAGTCCGTTCCGAATTGATATCGCGCTTTGAGCATCCAAATCATGATGTTTGATTCGGAACGACTGTCAGTATTATATTCATTCTAAGCGCTCTGAGCATGAATTTGAACGAAAGATCGTCATTATGTGTAAAAATCCCGAATTAAAGGACAATGGACCACCCTCCAACAGATTTGAGACACGTGTCATTCAAAGCGTAGTACGTATAATATATTTTGACTATGGTGACTTTCTTCAAATATGTGGGGTATATCAAATTAATGGTATTGTATATTTATTTTGTGTTCTCTTCTCCCGATGAATGAGGTGATAGGGAAGGCAAGGGGTCTAGCCCATACAGCAAGTCTGACGTAATATCTTTCTTTTTTAAGAGTTAATGAGGTTATCAAATTCCAGATGTTGCAGAGTGTCATGCTTTTCTTGGAGTCACTCGCGGCATTATAGCCCAAAGACGCCGGGTAAAATATGGGAGATCACAGCGCGGGAAACGCGACAAAAATAAACTGCGAATTGTGCCCCATATTTAAAGTCCAATTTGTCGTTTTCCATAATTATTCACATCGCAGCACATTATTAAACAAAACAACACCACTTTTGACTAACAATATCCACAGTATTAATATGTACTTATGTATCCAACATACACATTAATTATTTAACATTCTCATTTTCGTATTTAAGTTTTTTTATCATCACGACCGTGTCATTCCCAGGGTGGTCAAAGTCATTTAGCCAACTTTACTATATGACAAGTGGCAAACTCCTTGATGTCTCTAGCGTACCAAACTCAAGAAATAAATTATTGTGTCCCAAGCAGGAATCGAACCTTAACTGCTAGACTGGGCGCATGTGTGGACACTTTATTGGGTTTTTCGGCACGAACGATGGAGTACTTCCCCGCCCCGGCACACTGGGCAATTAACTACAATGCAATGTCAAATGCAATTTTTTGCTTCAAGGTTCTCCTTGTAACATTGTAAGCTTGAAATAAGACTTACCTAAGGGCATCTTAACGCATAGAAGCCATGATCAAAAGTTATTGCAGTACCATTCTTTTTCCAACATGATATCTAAAATTATGCATATTTAAAATCAGTCTGAAATACGTTTTGGATGAGTATTTATTTTATTGCCACAAATAAATAACCTTCTAGTGATGGAAACTTTCCGGGTCTACCCTACATATTTAAAGAAAATTGCAATCGTCAATCAATACTAGAAGACACTTCGATACAAAATCTCCCATGGTCCTTTGATGTAAAGAAAAAATTAAAGAAAAAACATATCACATCACGGCACAGCAATTTAAAAACCTACTAACTAAAAGTGAGAAAATTGCTCAGAAGTTACAAAACATTTTTTTTATCATTTTAAAAGTATAAAGCATAAATAACTTACACACAATATTTATGTATGTCTTTAGGATGCACATTAACACCTGTATTCTAAGACGTTTCGTCAACACTTCCTTCCAGCTGTTAAACGAAAATTAAGTGTCTGTAGTAGTTACGATTAAAGTTAAAAATAAAGCCGAGCCGACAGTATTATTTTGAAGGTCAGCCGTAAGCTGGTACATTAGACGCCACTTTAAATTAATCGTCTCAATCACTAACTTTTTATCACGATAGATGATAGATGGTACCTAATATAACTATCAGTTGCATAGAAAGGTCAGCCATAAGCTGGTAATTAGACGCCACTTTAAATTTAAATCGTCTCAATGGGATGTATCACTAACTTTTTATCACGATAGATGATAGATGGTACCTAATCGAACTGTGAGTTGCATGGAAAACTTGTATTTGAATTACGAAATTTATTATTTTCTGGATATTATGCCGAAGTGAGCAGCTTTTAGGTGTACAAATCGAGATTTCTAAGCGAAATCAAATATATGGTGATCTTAAAATTTCTATTAATAAAACCTTTTTTTTTTAAAGACGGGGTGTGCGCTTTTTAATTCGTCTTTTAAGGTAGTTAACGTTAATTAAAATACATTTTTCTGTTATAAACATATAAAACTACGAAAACATTTAAAAAATGATGCGATATAAGTGTAAAATAAGGTACCATTGCCGCTAGCGACATCTACAAAAAGCTTTGCCTGATACATCCCATTACAGAGACTTTATTTTCGTTTGACAGCTGGAAGAAAATGTTGAGTGGAGGAGCCGTCGAGGAAACGTTTTACAATACGGGTGTAAGCATCCATCTCACAACAACAAAAATATCCTATCCGATGTTGTTTGTCAAAAAAAAATTAAACAGCTTTCTAGGAAATGAAATTACGGTAATTTTCAAGATATATTATTGCGCAATAAAGTAAAAAAGGCGGACTCCTTTGTAAACCAGAATATGGTCGGTCGCAAGCCCGACAAACCACTCTTCTCATCTCTCTTTCCCACACATGCTGCACCCGCACGGTGAATACAACCCCGAGACGCCATTTTTTCATCTTATTTTTGTAAAAAAAAAAACTGGCCTTATAAGCATCTTCTCTCTCTTTCCCATACACAGTATTTTCCTATACACGGCAAAATTTATCCAGAATGCTTAGAAATTTGTCTTCCGGCATTTTCGTCACCATACAGTATTTTAGTTGAGTAGGAAGAGGAGAATGGTGGATGGTGAATGTCTTGTTGTGCAATAAAAGAGGCCTTTTAAACAAGCCCATAGTCGGGCTTGCCGAGACGCCATTCTTCTTCTCTCTCTTTCCCATACACGACGAATGCATGGAATGCTAATAAATTTGTCTTCAGTCTCTAGAACACGAGTCCTAGACCTCCACTGTTAGAGATAGGCCTTCCTGAAATTTCTGGAGAATTTGGCCTACACTCGCCCCACACTGTTTGCCAGACGACTTGGCGAGGGTCTGATGTCAATTTATTAACCATTCCAGAAGTTGGTATTAGTAGAACCAGAAGCGACCGTTTAACGTGCTCCCCGAGGCACGGGAACGTTGGTGTTGTAAATCTATGATTAATGTACGTAAGAGTGTATTTGTCATTACATGCCGGGGGCTCTAACAGCCAAGCCACCACCGCAATTAGTTATATTAAAGTTAATATATATCTAAAATTACAGTAATTTTACTTGCTAGGAAGCTGATCGACTACATTTCTCAAATATCTTTAAAATGTTGGTGTGTGCGAAAGAGACGGATGCAAATCTAAATAACCCTTTAAAATTAGACAGCATTTTAATTTTAAACAATGTCAGTTGCTAGGTTTTTAACTTGGACAGCATATGTATAATTTTACATTTTTTTTTTTATATTTCTGACCCAAAATGGCGGCAAATTGTTTAAAAAATCGAGTTTTATTGGAATGTGTATAGATAAAATACAGCAATAATAGGGAACAGCAAGACTTAGCATCGCTATGCAAACGATATGGAGCTGCAATGAGATTTCTATTATAATAAACTCAATAGTATATGGCTTAAGGTTGCTTATCGATCAGTTATGTGCTAGAAAAAAAATTGATTAGCGCAGAAATTATCTACCAAAAAAAATCACTTTATTATTAATTTTCCTCGCACATCTCAGTAGCTTTAGCACGAACAAGCTTCCTTTATTGAATCGAATTTAAAAAAAATCAATGTTCATACCAAGCTGCCAATTTGAAGTTCTGTTATGACGCAATTCTGTCAAAAATCCTAAATGTCAAAAAAATGTTCTCGATTCGATAACGGAGTACGTTCGTGCTAGAGTTACTGGTGGATAAACAGCCTTAGAAGCTTAAGTAGCATAGGTCATGTTTAAACCTGGTATGAACGTATCCCTTACGGGTTGGTCAGAAACCACACATTTAACCAATGTTACTTAAAGCCAATCATGACAAGTGGCAAGCCGGTTGATGTCTATAGCGTACCAAACACGAGAAATATCACAAATAAATGAATGTACCTTTGAGTCTAAATCAATGGACTTAACCGCTAGACCACGGGGGCAGTTGTACTTTTTATGTATTGTTTATAAACAGATCCACAACATCATCATCAGCCTGTGTCTCTTCACTGCTGGATGTAGGCTCGATACTGCACGGAGTCTTTTGCAACTCTCATCCAACCCCCACCAGCGACCTTCTTCAGGTTATCTGTCTCTCTGACGGGGGGTAGTTACGTGGTCTCCACTCTAGAACCCGTTTGCCACATCGGTTGTCGGTTCTGCAGCAGATCTGTCCGGCCCATTCCCACTTTAAATTATTTTTTAAAGCTATGTCAGTAAAGTATCACCACGACCGTTTACCTTCCAGGGTGGTCAGAAACCACGCTTATAAAGAAGCGGATTCACATTTAACCAACTTTACTATAGGACAATCATGACAAGTGGCAAGCTCGTCGATGTCTCCAGCGTACCAAACTCGAGAAATGTCACAAATAAATTAAATATTAATTTAATTTATTTATTTAAATTAATAAATATTATTGTGTTACGATGTCCGAGTCTAAATCCACGGACTTAACCGCTAGACCACGGAGGCAGTTAGTCACTATGTCAGTAACTCAGATTTATCCGAACACTAGCGCCGCCAGGTGGATGGTAGGATACTTAAAGTGTCATACATACCTATAATAGGTATAGCTTCTATATAGGAATAGTATTATAACCAAAATTCGATTTAGGAGCCCGCTTCTAATTACCTACGCGCAAAAAAAATAAAAATATTGTGTATTTTGGAACTAGTTTACCATAAAATACATAGGCAGGTTCTAAGAACTTACACAACACATTTAAATTCCTTTTTTATAATAAGGTTGTATAGTTCGCTTGTTGACAACAATGGCCGACATGTTAAATGAACTGATTGAATTAATGAATGAACGACAACTCATTATGTTCAAACCACAGACAATTAAATTTAGTACCCCCTACCGTCTACTAGGGGGCGCCACTTTCTATATATAAGAAATTTGTCAATTGCTTGTTTTTAGTTCCACCCCCTGGATCAGACCCGCCGTCAGTACCCACGTCTCTTTTTCTTGGACCTTAGTCTTCGGATGTGCCGGAGTTACCCGTTTTTCAAAGTTATTTAGTTTTACGACTATACAATTTTTGTAGAATTCAACAAAAACCATGAAATTATTACCAATCTAAACATAGTTAATGCTACTAACTTTTTAGTATATAATGGGCTTCCGACGAAAATAAAAATAAAAAACAATTATAGGATAATACAGACAAAAATAAGTTTATTTTATTTATATAAACTGTTTTTTGAGACATTAATCTTTTAAGTTCTTAGTGACGTCATTACGACAGAAACACCGGGAACAGACTAACAAATAATAAAAATTTAAAAACAACGCTAACATTTCAGGCTCAATTATTAATTTTCAACATTGATTTTTAGTAGGTTTGAAGTACGTCGATAATTATTATTATTTGCTTGCTGGACTTGCACGATTTAAATTTTGCGAACTGTATCGCAAAATGGATAGCGAATAGAGACCTCCACTGCTGGAGATGGGCCTTCCAGAACATATATCTGGAGAATTTGGCCTACACTCACCACAACGCACTGTAAGATGGGTTGGCGAGTATCTGATGTCAATTTATTAACGATTCCACAAGTTGTAATTTAGTGGAATCGTGACCTACGGCTTAACGTGCTCTCTTAGGCACGGGAACGGTGGTGTTATAAATCTATGACAAATATACGTAAGCTAAGTGTATTTCTCATTGGTACATGCCGGGGAGAGGTTTGAACCGACCGTTGTAGGATTTTAAAAAAGCATTCTTACAACCGAGCCACCACAGCGACTTTATAAAACTAATAAAGAACGAAATTAGCGTCTTATAGTATACATTTTCTAAATAAATAATTAAATTGAGTTTATTTTTATTTTCGTCGATTTAAAGTGGTCTCATTGCAGCTAAGTTGTGAAAAGTAAATGATAATGATATCATCGGTGAGTTAAGTATATGTGTGATGGCAACACTTCAGCGACACTCCCACACCTTGATGGTCTGATCCACGCTGCCAGATATCACATACGGCAGGCTCCTGTGGAAATCTGAAACAAAAATCAATCTTAAAGCCTGGCCACTGACCTCCAAATAGTTTATTGAAGTTTAATTTTGTACTAAGGCCTATCACATTTGTTCAAAAAGCGAACTGTAGTGTTGCCATTGTATTAAATAATTCTGAAATCGCAGTACAGGCATAAATAATCACTACAGAAGAACTATTGTACAAAAAGCAACACATAACTTCTCTGAATTGATATCATAATGTATGTATTTTATAAACTGCCTCCGTGGTCTAGCGGTTAAGTCCGTGGATTTAGACTCGGAGTTACCGGGTCGAGACACAAAAATATTTATTAATGTAAATAAATACATTTAATTAATATTTATTTGTGATATTTCTCGAGTTTGGTACGCTGGAGACATCGATGAGCTTGCCACTTGTCATGATTGACCTATAGTAAATTTGACTACTAAATGTGAATCCGCTTATTTTAAGTGTGGTTTCTGACCACCCCGAAAGGGAACGGTCGTGATGATACTGGTATAAAGTTCATGAAATTGTCAGTTATCACCCATAGTCTATGTGTATCGTCGCTAGCCACTTCTCCAGTTTGTTTTTAAAAAATTGTTTACAGTTGGGGACTTTAATAAATAATAATAATAAAAAAAAAAAAAAAAAACGTTTATTTCAAACACAAGTTCATAACATAATATATAGCTTGATTAGTGGTTAGTAACAATGTATTATTTAAAACTATGTTACTGTTGTTAGTACCTTATAACTATTTACTGTGTTTATTACAACTGATGACTGTCTCCATCCAGTGTTCTTGGATGGGACAGTCAAACCGTGCAGCAATTGTTTTCAGAACACTACTGCGACTACTTCTCAGGCGCTGCAGCAGTGAGGCCATTTTCTTGCGGCGGATCGCGTAGAAGTCATCTGTCCGCGCCTCTGCGAACATACCCGACGCACTGCAGCGCCTCGGCAGTCCCAGCAGCATTCTGAATGCATTGTTGTATTGCACGCGCAGGACGTTGTAGGCTCGGCGCGTATACGTCACCCACAGACCGCTCGAGTAGAATGATTGGCAGAAGGCCTTGAATAGGGTTATCTTGACTGGTTCAGTACATCGAGCAAACCTGCGTGCGAGCATATTGCTCCTCACCGCCAACGCCCTGCGCTCCCTCTCAATATCAATATAATGTCGTCTGGTTTTTTTTTCCACATATTTACAACTCTGTTATTCATGAAGTGATATTTATTTATTTTAATCTTTATTGCACAAAGACAAAGGCGGGCTTATAATGCCGCTAGACATTCTATCCTAGCCAACCATTGGGACAACTTGAGCATTATATAATTATAATTTTAAATTATTTATTTGATCCTTGTTTTAGTTTATTTTATATATTTTTCTATTACTTATGTTTCATTTATGTTTCTTGTAAAAATTTGTAGTGTTGTTTGAGTACCTACTTATTGTTACTAATACTTGTTGTTGCACTTAATTAATTTTATTATATTGTATAATTCTTAAGGTGTAAAACGGGATCAGTATACAAATGCAATTGTTATTTCATATCTCATAGTTATTGTACTGATTTTGTTGGTTCTTATTTTTATTATTTTTTATTATAGCTAACAGTGAAAATTTGTAAGGCTTTGAGATTAGATATTTTTTGTATACATAATATTGCAAAGGCTGTAAATTTTCCCACGAATAAATAAATAAATATTGAAAGGTAGGTGCAAAATTGTATTAAATTCTACGGTTTAACTATATACTAATATATATAGTAATACTAATACATATATATATATATATATAAATACATACACTACATATTATATATCAATGACAACAATATACTAAATAAGTTATAGTAACTACATACACATACATATATAATACTTTCTTTTTTTGTGATAGGAAGTGTGAATAGACCATTTTTTTAAATAGATAAATATTTCAGTTTTTTTTGTACTTACCAAGACTTGTGGCGAAGTGTTGGTGCGCGTACAGTGTCTTGAGGCAGCGAGTGTGAGCCACGTCCCACACGCGCAGGGTCTTGTCGTCGGAGGCGGTCAGCAGGTAGCGCCCCCCCGGGTGCCACGCCGCACCGCGAACCCAGTTGTCGTGACCAATCAACGTAGCAAGACAAGCTCCAGTGCCCACATCCCAGATCTAAAAAAAAACACATGGTGAGTTGGGATAGTAGTAAGGTTTCGGCCAACAAATCGGCCTCAATTCGCCACTTCTTCGTTCCAAATCAACCAGAGTAAAAACTAACAGCATCCCACTGGAAGTTAATAATAATAATAATAATTTGTTTATTATCAGGCAACAGATGGCCCATAGATAAATACTTACAACTAAAATACATATAAAAATTTCTAAGCATTCCATGGATTCACCGTGCGGGTGCCGGGTCCATCGTGTGTGGGTAAGAGATGAGAAGAATGGTGTCTCGGGCTTGCGACCGACAATAGGCTGGTTTAAGAAAAGGAGGCCTCCTTTTTTTTTCTATTGCGCGATAATACGCTCACCATCCACCATTCTACTTCTCTCCCTACCCAACCAAATACTGTATGATTCCGTTAATGCCGTCTTGGAAGCTCTAACTTATAATAATTAATTAATCTAAAGCTTCCGTATCTTCATCTTCTTGTGGTCATAGAAGTAATAATAATAATATAATTCTTTATTGCACACAAAATATAACATATAAAATAATGTACATAGCGAGCATAATACCGTATGGTATTCTCTACCAGCTAACCTTTGGGAGAGTGAGAAATTATTATAATGGGTGCAGAGTACGAAATAAGAATAATAATAATAGTTAAAATCAATCATAAATATACCATAGTAAGTATAAATAACATACCAATATATAAATATGTCATACGATATAATAAATACTTAAATAAATACTAATATAATAATTATCTATGTCAAGATGTGGAAATTAGATGTCATTTTGTTTTTTGAGAAAGTATCTAATTAATAAATGTTTGAATATATTTAAAGACGGGGCGGGGCCTGTCTAATAGATAAAGGTAGCCTGTTCCATTGGCGGGCTGCAGTAACAGTAAGAGAATCTGAATATCTGCTGGAAGAGTGAAGAGGAATTGAGAGTTGATTGTTGTGAGTGTTGAATAATAATTGCACATCACAAAAGATTAAAAATGTAAACGTCAAAAACTGACAGATGTCATTGAGACAAGATGGAGAATTAAAATGTTAAGAACGTAAAGTGTAAAAATATATTATTAAAAACCTAATACCTGTTGTAAGAACATAATAACTAATAAATAAATACAGCCCGAAATCCACTCTTCTATTATTTATAATAGGTTATGGGCCCAGACGCAAGATTGCGTTGGTTAAAAAGGATTTATACGGGCTGTGCATGACGCGAATATTTCAAGCAAGAAAACTAATACTAAATTTCAAGTAAGTCGAAAAATTAAAACTCTAAAATGGAATATTTCAACGAAAATACAGGTGATAACATACAGAAATTATTTGATGAAAAAACATTTCCTATTTGGAAATTTCAAATAAACATATTATTCAAGAGCCTTGGGCTTTATGAAATAGTTCTTGGCGAGTCGAGAGCGGTGGCTTTAGAGGAAAGCACTGAAGATTATAATAAAAAAAATGCTCGTGCCCAGAAGCTGATAATGACTACCATTGACAGAAAACATATAACCTATATCATGAAATGTGAAACTGCACGTGAAATGTACACAAAGTTAAGTTCTATATTTGAGAGCAATACTGATCAACGGAGGTGTCAGCTGTTGCAAGATTTCTTCTCATACAATTACAATATCAGAAAGGATGTATCGTCACAGATTAGTTGCCTTGAGAATATAGCATATCAATTAAAAGCATTAAATGAAAAAATTAATGACAATATGATAATATCAAAGTTACTAAGTATTTTGCCGGAACAGTTTAAAAACTTTGCCACAGCATGGGAATCTTCACCCTTGTCGGAAAAGACTCTTAATAATTTAACATCTAGACTCCGCTGTGAAGAGCAAAGGTTATCTCAACATAAAAATGAGGAAGGCATATCATTCATGGCCAATAAAAGATGTTTTAAATGTAATAGTCCCACTCATTTAGCAAAATTGTGTAATAAAAATTTTAACAGTTTCAAGGGAAATAAGGATAACAGAATGTTTTGTAAAATTTGCAAGAAAAATAATCATGATGAAAAGAATTGTTATTTTAAGACATATAAATGTAAATTGTGCAAGAAAGATAACCATAATGAGAGTGAATGTTATTTTAGAAAGAACAAGCCAAGAGTGTCATTTTTAACCACTAACAAATCAGATAGTCAAGAAAAGTTTATCGTGGACTCTGGGTCAACATCACATTTGACAAACAATATAAAAATATTACAAAACACTAGTGAACACATAACAAATATTAATACTGCAAAGAAAAGTGAAATAATAACATCACAGTGCATTGGAGACATAGAATATGACAGTTGTGTATTAAAGGATGTTTTATTTGTGCCAGATGTTCAAAGAAACTTGTTGTCTGTAAATGCAATCACACAAAACAATGGAGAAGTATTATTTACAAAAGATAAAGTGATAATAAGCAAGAATAATAGCGTTGTGCTCACAGGAAACAAAGATCAGAAAAGTGGATTATTTATGATAGATTTTAAAAGTAACACAGAAAATTCAACATTAATAAGTACTAAAAAGGAAAATGCAATGGAGTGGCATGTGAAACTGGGTCATCCAGGTAAAAATTCAATGAAAAAGTTGTTAAAATTAGTGAATGGTATCAGTATAAATGAAAGTGAAATTGAAAACTTACCAGATGTGTGTCAAATATGTTTGCAAGCTAAGCAGACAAGGCTGCCATTCAATACTATTCGAAAATGTGCAGAAAGACCTTTACAAATAATACATTCTGACATTTGTGGACCAATAGATCCGATGACTTGGGATGGTAAGAAATACATACTTACATTTCTTGACGACTATACACATTTTGCTCAGGTATATTTACTAGCAAATAAAAGTGAGACATTTGAATATTTAAAAACCTATGTAATGGAGGTGGAAAGAAAATTACAAGGAAAAATATGTACAATAAGATGTGACAATGGAGGTGAGTACACAAGTAATGACCTAAAAACATGGCTAAAGAATAGAGGTATAACTTTAGATTATACAGTGCCATATAGCCCACAGTTAAACGGTAAAGCTGAACGTTTAAATAGGACTTTAATGGAAAAATGTAGAGCATTAATGTTTCAATCAAATGTAGAAAAAGAACTTTGGGGTGAGGCAGTAAGAACTGCTACATATATAATAAATAGAATGCCAACAGATACAATTGATAAGACACCATTTGAAAAATGGAATAAGACTAAACCAAACATGAAATATATGGAAATATTTGGAAGTGATGCCTACTGCAAGAAATTGTATAAATTAAACAAACTAGAAGAGAGAAATGAAAAACTAACATTTGTGGGGTATGCTCCTACAGGTTACAGACTATGGAACCCTAGAGAAAGAAATATAATAATAAGAAGAGATGTTGTATTTGAAAACAAAATAAATAATAATAACATAATAAAAGTTAACTACAATAATGAAGATGAAAATGAAAATGATGAAATGGTTATAAAAAGGGATGAAAATATTAAAACAAATGAAGAAGAAGAAATAAGTGAAATTATTAATAGTGAAAATGAAATACAAGAAATAAATAAAAATCTAAGACCCAAGAGGACAATAAAGCCACCTAACAGATATCAAGACTATGTGCTATTAACATATGAAGAAGCTATTAATGGTAATGATAAAATAAAATGGTTAAAAGCAATTGAAGATGAGAAAGAATCTCTAATTAAAAACAATACATGGACTATAGTGGATGAAGTGCCTGAAGGAAAGAAAATATTAACAAGTAAGTGGGTGCTAAGTATTAAAGACAATGATTGTTTTAAAGCAAGATTAGTAGTGAGAGGTTTTGAACAACAGAAAGGAATCGACTACAATGAAACATTTAGCCCAGTTATCAATAGCAGTCCATTAAGAATATTATTTGCATTGGCACAGAATATGAATTTTTATATTAAAACTTTTGACATTAAAACAGCTTTTCTATATGGTTTGTTAGATGAAGAAACATACATGTATCCTCCTCAAGGAATGGAAAATGATGGCATATGTAAGCTCCAAAAGGCCCTATATGGAATGAAGCAAGCACCTTTGAAATGGAATAAAACAATAACAAAATTCATGATAGAAGCAGGTATGAAACAGTTAGAAACAGAAGCATGTATATTTAAGAACTGTAATAACAACATGTACGTTGGTATTTATGTAGATGATGGCTTAATAATAGGAGAAAGTGAAACTGAAATTGAAAAGTTTTTAAAATGTATCGAAAATAAGTTTATAACTAAAATTCAAGGAAATCCTAAGAAATATATTGGAATGGAGATAGAAAGAGGAGAAAATAAATTAAAACTACATCATAAAAATTACATAGAAAATTTATTAAATGAATATAATATGAAGGATGCGAAATCAGCTCCAACACCAGTTGAATCACCTAAGGAAGAAAAATCTGAGTTTAATAAAAGTTTCCCATTTAGAGAATTGTTGGGAAGTCTCAATTACATTACTAATAAAACCAGACCTGATATAAGTTTCGGGGTTAACATATGTAGTAGACATGTTGAAAACCCATCAGAAAATGATGTTTGTAATCTTAAGAGGATTTTAAGATATTTAAGTGCGACCAAGGATCAAGGTCTAGTATATGAACAGAACACTAACCACACTGAGTTAACTGCATATTGTGACTCAGACTATGCAGGTGATGTAGAATCGAGAAAGAGCACTACAGGATATGTTATATACTTTTGTGGAGGACCAATAAGCTGGTGCACAAGAAAACAACCCGTGGTTGCAGTTTCCACCACCGAGGCGGAGTATATTGCTGCTGCCGAGTGTGTCAAGGAGTTACTATATTTAAAAAGTTTATGTGAAGAACTATTATGTAAAACTGTAAATGTAAGATTATATGTGGACAATCAAAGTGCTATAAAGTTAATTAAAAATGGTGTAATGAATAGACGGTCTAAACATATAGATGTAAGATTTAAGTTTATCCATGAAAAAGTTTATAATGGAGATATTAAAATTAGTTACTGCCCAACTAATGAGCAGATTGCAGATATATTTACTAAAGCATTGGGAAAAGTTAAATTTGATTATTTTTGTTCTAAAATAGTTTCATAAAACAAGTTGTGTTTTTTATATAGAGTTTTTTGTTAAGTTAATATTTTATTATAAAGTGTATAAAAAAAAAAAAAAAAAAACTAGAATAATATCTTAAGTTTCAAAACTAAAAATATTAGTTTAATGAGTAAATGATTAGTAAGTTGTAAAATCTAAAAGTATCAATATGATAATACATTTGAAATAATGTACCTAAGTTAAATACACACATCAAAAAAGTCTAGGGATCAAGCATGTTTATGCGGATTTCTTGTGATTGAGATGTGGCTTTGTAATAAATTTATGATTTTATAAATTTATATGGATCCTTTTTGGTGCATTTCATAATTTAAAACAGGAACTGTCAATCAAATTCGAGTAAAAGATGAAAATCAGCTGTCAATATTTTCCCTATAAAAACATAAGACGCATTGAAGACATTATTAGTGCTACTGTTTCCCTACTACTGATTAAAACCAACGTTATTATGGAGCGGCGACGTCATTTA
This sequence comes from Tinea semifulvella, assembly GCA_910589645.1. NCBI lineage: Eukaryota > Metazoa > Arthropoda > Insecta > Lepidoptera > Tineidae > Tinea > Tinea semifulvella. Next base: position 5,971,539 of record OU342596.1, read on the forward strand.
AGCAGGGAAGAAATGATCAGAGCCGTGGGAATGATAGAAGCTGGTTCCCGGCAACGTACTGTGGCTTTAGCTCTGAATACAAGTCAGAGTGTTATCAGTCGACTTTGGACACGTTACCGAACCACTGGTACCGTGGCTGAGCGCCATGGAGGACGGTATCGCTGCACCACACGGAGACAAGACCGATACATTCAAATCACAGCTCGAAGAACTCCAACAATAACCGCCATGATGTTAGCCGTGAGCCTTCATCGCTCTTCAGGGAACTTAATTAGCGACCAAACAGTCAGAAACCGCTTGCATGAAGTGAACCTTCATTCCCGAAGACCGCTACGGGTACCACCTATAGCAATGCACAATCGTAGGACTCGATATCAATGGGCTCTTGAACACAGAAATTGGACAGAAGAACAATGGCGTTTCGTGTGCTTTTCTGATGAGTCTCGTTTTGGTATGAGGCCGGATACAAGACGTATACGACACTGGAGAACCCCTGGACGCCAACAGCGATTAAAATCCTGCCAGGAAGTCCATCCTTATAGTGGTGGAACCATCATGGTATGGGCGGGTATTTCGATCGGCGGAAGAACTGAGTTGATTTGGATCAGAGGCAACCTCAACGCTCAAATTTATGCTGAGACGGTTGTATCAGACGTCATCGTTCCTCTACAAGTGCATATCGGTCCCTTATTTCAGTTAATGCATGATAATGCACGACCGCACACCGCAAGAGTTGTAAGACAGACTCTCGCCGCAGCTAACATCAATGTCCTGCCCTGGCCTGCTCAGTCGCCAGACTTGAACCCGATTGAGCATGCATGGGATATTCTTCAGAGAAGAGCTCTGCCGAATATGGAGGGTATCCAGTCGCAAGAAGACCTTTTTTTGTTGTTGCAACGAACATGGGCGGCCATTCCACAGCGTGATTTGGATGAACTCATTTTGAGTATGCCAAACCGATGTTCTTGTGTTGTTAGTGTTCGCGGTAGAAACACGGATTATTAATTGTTTAAGTTACCCAATAAAATTAAAAAAAAAACTGTTATTTCAGTCTTTTTTTCGAACTTTAATGTTAGTGGTTCAAATGTCAAAAATCCCTTTATTAGGAAAATGGCAATTTTTTTTACTAATGCAAAGGTGACTTGGTTTATCGTTACTGTAGACAAACGAAAACATTTTATTTCATCAATCCTTAAAGAAAATTTTAATGAATATCAATCAGAAGAAAAGTTATTGCAAAAATATATGTTGATCCCTAGACACTTTTGATGTGTGTAGTATGGATTAGGGGTGTGCAATTAAGGGTGGGTGTTGAATAATAATTGCACATCACAAAAGATTAAAAATGTAAACGTCAAAAACTGACAGATGTCATTGAGACAAGATGGAGAATTAAAATGTTAAGAACGTAAAGTGTAAAAATATATTATTAAAAACCTAATACCTGTTGTAAGAACATAATAACTAATAAATAAATACAGCCCGAAATCCACTCTTCTATTATTTATAATAGTGAGTAGAGCGAAGGGAGCGGGAGTGCGAGTCACGCAGGTACTCAAAACGATCACTAAGATAAGGGGGCGTTTTAGGATTATTAAGAATGCCGTATAAAAGGTAAGTATGTGTACAGATCTGCGAAAACGGATGTTAAGCCACTTTAATTAAGAAGTACCCATAAGGTACGAGAAGCTTCAGTGGACGGTGCCAGCATCCCTGCTGGGGGTTGTGCAGAGGGAGTAGGTGCTGCGCGGGGCCCAGGAACATTGTTGGTTCTGCGTGAAGCAAATCCACGAATGCATTTGCGGAACACAACACCGAGCGGCCAGAATTCCTTCAAGTTAAATTTGGGGTAAGTCACCAACCAGTCTACTGTGGAATACCATGTGCATCGCTACAGAACCCGCCTCGCCAGACAAACAGCTAAAAACGACGAATTATAAAATTATATAAAATCCTCTAAATCGAACTCTATGATATCCCAGACATTTCACAGAGTTGATCAATGGTTCAGCAATAGTTTTCATGAAAATTATTTGCGTCACTTCTAGACATTGAGGGGATTCCTGAACGGGGTTGGTCTCCTACTTGTCTACGGGGTTGGTACTCTAAGCAGTCTTAAGCATTACAGTAGTTTCCCATTTCAAAAAATCTACTACAAAAAATCCCATGGGCAAACCGATGCACTCACGGCGACAGAACTTCCCAAACTGTCTGTCCCTAACGAACTCTCCCTCCCCACTGCAGCACAATTCCCGTTTCTTTTGGGTAACCCCTCCTATATAAAGAGATTAGCGGTAACTTTAAAACCTAAACTAACTTAACACATACATAAATGATGATGGATGGTTACCTTGACAGACTTGTCCCGAGATCCGCTGGCCAAGAAAGGTCCCTGGTGAGCAGCTCGGCGGTTGTCAGCTCCGGCGGCTTCGTTAATGGCGGCGGCTGCAGTGGGAGGCGCCCAAGACACGCATTCGACTACGTGCTCGTGTTCACGTAACTCCATCTGGAATAAACGGTCACAACATGAACAAATTGCAGAGAGCTATATCCAGTGTCACTAAAGTGGTAATATATCCAATAAGATTTTCAAATAAGAAAAAAAGGGAACTGAAGGCATCACAGGTCAAAAAAACTTTACAGGTCCAGCGCCACTGGCACGGACTGCGCGGTGTACGGTAACTGAAGATCGGCTATTCCGATAGAAATAATAATAAATTACATTAATGATACATTACCAATACAGTAGCTGGATTCATTTGTCATTGGATCCACTTTATCCCTTTTTTATACACACCACATACTACAAACACGCATAAACACACCTTTCGTATTTATCTATATTTTATCTGTATGTAAGCTGTTTTATTGCATGTAGATCTGTAAATCTGTTGAAATTTGCCAAGCACCCAGCAAACTGCTGTTTAAGAAGCTGGTTTACTTTCATTACCTAAAGAGCTCCTCACAATGTATATAAGTATGTATTGTATGTAGTATATAGTAGCCAATATAGTGTGTAGTATATGTATTATTGTGTACATATTTGTATGTATGTATGTGTATTTATTTTAATATCTATGGTATGTAAGATTAAATGAATTTATTTGGCAACGTTTCTTACAATCGTTTACACTTAGCATCATGACTGTAATGTTCTGTATTGTCCCAAAGGTTGGCTGTTAGAGAATGCCTAGCGGCATTAATCCCACCCTTTGTACATAGTGCAATAAAGTTTTAAATAAATAAATAAATAAATGTAGCATTTATGCAATCTTAGCTGTCTATACTCCAGGCTATGTACAGTCTGGTTGTTAGAAGAGGAGGTCAGCAGCGGTGACACATGAATGTCTGTATTTACCTTGCAGTCAGACCTGTTTGCAATCCAGACTCGTACAGTCTGGTCGTTGGAGCAGAAGGCAAGCAGTGGTGACACTTGAATGTCTATATTTACCTTGCAGTCGGAGCTGTTTGCAATCCAGACTCGTACAGTCTGGTTGTTGGAGCAGGAAGCAAGCAGTGGTGACACTTGAATGTCTATATTTACTTTGCAGTCGGAGCTGTTTGCAATCCAGACTCGTACAGTCTGGTCGTTGGAGCAGAAGGCAAGCAGTGGTGACACTTGAATGTCTATATTTACCTTGCAGTCGGAGCTGTTTGCAATCCAGACTCGTACAGTCTGTTCATTGGAGCAGAAGGCAAGCAGTGGTGACACTTTAATGTCTATATTTACCTTGCAGTCGGAGCTGTTTGCAATCCAGACTCGTACAGTCTGGTCATTGGAGCAGAAGGCAAGCAGTGGTGACACTTGAATGCCTATATTTACCTTGCAGTCGGAGCTGTTTGCAAACCAGACTCGTACAGTCTGGTCGTTGGAACAGAAGGCAAGCAGTGGTGACACTTGAATGTCTATATTTACCTTGCAGTCGGAGCTGTTTGCAATCCAGACTCGTACAGTCTGTTCGTTGAAGCAGAAGGCAAGCAGTGGTGACCCTTGAATGTCTGTTTTTACCTTGCAGTCAGAGCTGTCTGCGCTCCAGACTCGTACAGTTTGGTCGTTGGAGCAGGAGGCCAGCAGCGCCCCGTCGGCCGACACTCGCACCATGCGTACCCACTCACGGTGACCTTTGTATGTCCGCACACAATATCTGGTAAAAATAGAGTAAATATTATTATTGCTACTGTAGAAAAAGCCAGAACTAGGTGAACCGTATATAGTGACATGCCGAGGTATCCCTTTGTTTAACAGCTGGAAGGTATGGTTAAGTGGATCTGTAAGTGTTCTAGAAGCTGTGATGATGTACATATATAGAGCCTAAAAAAATGTACTGACCCGGTGGCGACTTCCCAAGCCTTGATGGTCTTGTCCCGGCTGGCGGAATACACCAGGTCCCCGCTACTGGAGAAGGCCACCGACGACACGTTGTGATCATGTCCATGCATTGTCTTCACACACTCAAATGTCTGGTTGAAGTCCCACAACTTGATTGACATGTCCGCACTACATGATACTGAAAAACAAAATTTGAATTAAGTGCAAAGATTAATACCAATCATTATTCCCCTGCATTCATGTACCACTTATTATTACTTCGCCAACCCACCAGGCCAGCATGGCGAGTGTAGGCCAAATTCTCCAAATATATGTTCTGGAAGGCCCATCCCAACTGTGGAGGTCTAGGATCCCATGTTCTATTTATTAAAATATTTAAATTCTTTAATGCACTTAAAAATAGTGCAGAGGCAAGCTATAATGGCAGTAGTAATTATTTAGCAGCTAACCTTGGGGATCGAGTAAAGTGATAGGCAGGATGAAAAAATAAGAAATTATAGTCAAACAGTTAATAAGTTACTTAACTATTTATAATATACTACACATTATACCTACACACAATACATAATTATACATACAAAGACATTATACACATTATAACTTAATAATAATACACAGTTATTTAAATAGTGTTTTATTCTGTTTCTCCATGAACAATGTGGTTTAACTTTTAACATGGTGCACATCTAATGGCCAATATTCTAGGGTCTGAATGAAAAAAAAAACCCCCGCAAATAGTACATTTATTGGACGGGCTTCTAAAATAGCATAGACAAAATGGCTTCTAAAATAGCATAGAGAATTAAGGAAGAAATTGCAACAACTGTCCAATTTCTGGTTGGTTTCTCCGTGGTCTAGCTGTTAAGTCCGTGGATTTAGACTCGGAGGTTCCGGGTTCGATTCTGGTCGAGACAAAGCAATATTTATTAATTAAAATAATAGTTACTTATTCGTGATATTTCTCGAGTTTGGTACGCTGGAGACATCGACGAGCTTGCCACTTGTCATGATTGGCCTATAGCAAAGTTGGCTAAATGTGAATCCGCTTCTCTCTAAGCATGGTTTCTGACCACCCCGAGAGGAAAACGGTCGTGATGATACTTTACTTTTCTCGAGGCTTTTTTTGGTTGGGATATCGACAACCTTTCCACTAGCATCAAAACTTCGTACATTATAGACCCCATAAGAATATTCCAAGCTTATATAAGAAGCTTACAAGCCGACCATTGCACACTTTACGATTCTCAGCAGGTAAATACAATTTAGTATATTTATGGTTACTTCAAGTTCTTGCAAATATTTGAAAGCAAAAATGATGATTGTTTAAAACACTTTACTGAGTCTTTATCTGATCGTTGTGGTGCAGTTCTGTATATGTTTTATTTTGTAAATCTTATATAGCTGAGTTTTTCTTGCAGTTTCCTTTCTCAGTCAGATTAAACATTAACAGGTCACTGGAATCTGCTAAGCTGCTGGTCTTCTGCTAACAGCTTACTTATTGGACCACTTTGCTGCTTAGTCTTCTACTAGCAGGAGTAGAATCATTCAAAATAATTAAATTAATGATGTTTCATAAATGCCTGTAATAGGTTAACGTGAATAAAGATATTTTGACTTTGACTTTTACCAATATTTCCGTTACCAAATAGCTTCCCAAGCTGGTCGTAGGCATCGCCTGCACAGTTAGTTAAGTTTTTTTTTTCTCAGGCGAGTAGAAGCAATAGGGACACTTCGGGTTCTGGCAAAGCTAATGATTTTATGTTTTTTTTAAAAGAGTTTACTAATATTTCCCTTACCCAGTAGCTTCCCATGCTGATCGAAGGCAATGTCCTGCACGGAGTCAGTGTGTCCCTTGAGGGTACGCTCGTACTCTCCGCTCTCGAAGTCGTACACTTTAATGGTGGCATCCTCACTCGCCGACACCATCAAACTGAACACTGGATGAAATATTACCTGCAAAAGACATTAAGAGATCAATATTTGTTGTCATAAACATTTTTTTTTTTTATCCGGAGCACCACATGTGACACCGCGCCCACCTGATGGTAAGCGGTACGCGAGGTCCAAGAATGGGAGCAACTGACGCCAGCCTCGGACGACCGACATCAGTCCCTACCACTATGCCGGCCTATAAAGATGCTTTTTCACACTTCGTTTGAAGGACTCCAGGTTATAGGAGTGGGGAAATACACTGGCTGGGAGAGCATTCCACATCTTCAGCGTGCGACAGATGTATGAGTCTCCAAATTTGTATGTACGCGTAGGGATAGTGGCTACGGTATGTGGATGCATATTTTGGCCTGTGCGAGTGGTTCGGTTGCGGAATAGAGAAGAAGGGATAAGGTTGTGGAGCTCTTCAGAACATTCACCGTAGTATAGCTTGTAGAATACGCTCAGGGAGGCCACATCTCGGCGAAGCTGCAGCGATTCGAGAGTTTTGGACACTGTAGTATCGTCCACTATTATGATCACAAGTCCTAAGGCCCGTGGGAGTTTTAGGTAGGCAGCTGTATAACTTATACTCAATATTTTATAGTTTTTGTTATATTAATTTTAAATTAAATCGTAGACCGAGCCAACAATAACTGGCCAGAAATTACAAGGATATCAAAATGCGATGTACTCCGATCTTACATTTATCTGGGAGCACTAATATCTAATAACGGTGGATGCGAAGATGAAATCAAGCGTCGAATGGCAGTTACAAGATCTGCTATGGACAAGCTGAAGAAGATATGGAGGAATCGAAACGTTACCAAAGCCACTAAAATCCGGCTGGTTAGAGCTCTTGTGTTCCCTATTTTTCTGTATGCTGCGGAGACGTGGACCCTACGCGAAACAGAAAAAAAAACGAATTAATGCTCTAGAGATGTGGTGTTGGCGGAGAATGCTGGGCATATCATGGACGGAGTTCCGAACAAACAAATCCATACTGGAGGAACTGGACATGGACAGCGCCTTTGCTCGACTGTACAATTACGCATTCTCACTTTCTTCGGACACGTGTCACGGCGTGGAGAAACATCAATCGAGCGCTTGGTAGTCCAGGGGAAAGTCGATGGCAAGAGGATGCGTGGTAGGTCTCCGATGAGATGGACCGATCAGGTGAAGGTTGCAATGGATCATCCCCTACATGAGTGCACTAGGAAAGCCGGGGTCCGAGAGGAGTGGCGACGGCTTGTTAAGCGTGCCACTAGCACTCCAATGGCGACCACGACCACTCTGCCAAGAGTGTAGCGACTAAGAAGAAGAAGAAGAAGAATTTTAAAACTGCCTCCGTGGTCTAGCGGTTAAGTCCGTGAATTAAGACTCGGAGGTACCGGGTTCGATTCCTAGTCGGGACACAAAAATATTTATCAATGTAAATGTATTTATTTACATAATATTTAATTTATTTGTGATATTTCTCGAGTTTGGTACGCTGGAGACATCGATTAGCTTGCCACCTGTCATGATTGGCCTATAGTAAAGTTGGCTAAATGTGAATCCGCTTATTTATAAGCGTGGTTTCTGACCACCCCGAAAGGGAAACGGTCGTGATGATACTTTACTTTTTGTAATTTTAAAACATATTGTTAAAAATCCTACTGGCTCTCGCAATTAAAATATGATAGACATATTTTTGAGTATGTCACTCGGATCTAAATTATTTGCTTAATATAGATTTTTTAATAGTATTTTTCCCTTTTACTATTTTTGACTGCCGGTGCTTTTAGGAAGTCTATTTTGGACATACTAAAACCATAATCTGTTATTAATACATATCAATATTGTTGTTTTTATTTATATCTTGAGAATTTGGCCTGCTCTCCGAGGCACGGGAACGGTGGTGTAAATCTATGACAAATGTACGTAAGAAAAGTGTATTTCTCATTGGTACATAACGGGTGGGTTTAAACCGACCTTTGCAGGATTTAGGGAACGCGTTCTTACAACCGAGCCACCACCGTACCTTGAGAATTTATTTTTTATTTACGTAAGTGTTTCTGTACAAAAGCCTCGACACATTTATATAGGATTATTCTGTTATTCAGCGGTGTGACTCTTAGAGCGTCGTAGCCCAATGCTGAGCTGATTCCCCATTTATCACCGCACATTGAATTATTTTACTTAATGTGACAAATTGAAATCATTGGTTGAAGATTATAGAAACTTCTAGAGAATTTGCCCTGCTCTAGCTCTACCTACTGGCCAAACGAGTTGGCAAGGACATGCTGTCGATTTTTGATAAATTCCTAAAGACTACAAGTTAGTACTGACGAATTAAAAGTAAGTAAAAAACGTGTGTGTTATACCTTTGTAATAGTAGCTCGGTGTCCGGAGAGACAGTATTTCTCTGGCGGTCTTGGGATCCACTCGGCTGGCGTCCTCTTAGCTCTGGTCGGGGCGCCCTCGATAAATTCCTTCTGAGCTTCGGACAACTTCGCCTCCAGTTCCATCACCTGCAAATGGAAGAATTGATATAAAATTAGTTCAATCGCTTCTCCAGTAGACTAATGTGTGAATATAAAACCGGTGATTTACCGGACTTTCGAAAGAGTAACTAAAATAATTAATGTTTAACATTTCGTTATACGAGGGGCGTTCAAAATATTCTCGGTATTGATACGTTACAACCTCTTTTATATATATATTTGTTACTGGCCGCTAAGATTCATCCATTGACATTAAAAAAAAGTAAAATTGGAACCGAGATGTTCTTTTGTTTTTCTGCAATTGCCGAACAAACATGAACACCATGAGCGAATTAACAATTTTAACGAAATTAGAGCACCGATCGGTCATAAAATTCTTGACAAAACAGGGTAAAAATCAAAAAACCATAAAAGAGGAAATGGATTGTGTTTACCGTGAGTCTGCTCCTTCTTTATCTACTATTCAAAAATGGTCAAGCGAATTTAAGCGTGGAAGGGAGAGTATTGAAGATGACCCTAGACCTGGCCGGCCTGTAGTGGCTACCTCACAAGAAAATATTGATAAAGTGGAAAAACTTATATTGGAAGACGGCCGAGTGAAGGTAAAATCTATAGCTCAAGTAACCAATCTCTCTATTGGTACCGTACATGACATTATACATGACCATCTTAATATGTCAAAAGTAAGTGCAAGATGGGTTCCGCGAATGCTGACGCTTCTTCAAAAGGATATGCGTGTGGCTTGCTGTTCAGATTTTATCGACCTGTGTGGTGAAAATCCCGATGAGGTGCTGCAAAAAATAGTTACTGGAGATGAAACCTGGGTTCATCATTATGACCCAGAGAGCAAACAGGAGTCCATGCAGTGGCACATTAAGGGTTCAGCTCATCCCAAGAAGTTCAAGGTAATCCCGTCAGCTGGCAAGGTCATGGCCACAATATTTTGGGATTGTGAAGGAGTTTTGCTTATCGATTATAAAGAAAAAGGTGTAAATATCACAGGGCAGTACTACGCTAACGTTATACGTCAATTAAGAGATGCGATCAAAGAAAAGAGGCGAGGAAAGTTAACCAAAGTTGTTCTGCTTCTGCATGACAACGCCCCTGTCCATACTGCTCATATTGCCAAGGCAGCTATTGTTGAATGTGGGTTTGAAACTGTTACTCATCCACCCTATAGTCCGGACTTAGCCCCAAGCGACTTCTTTTTGTTTCCCAATCTTAAAAAGGATCTGCGTGGAAATAAATTTTCTGACGATGAAGCGTTGAAGACGGCCGTGGAGGAGCATTTTTACACCAAAGATAAAAAATATTTTTATGAGGGATTAAAAAAAATAATTGATCGATCTTATAAGTGTATGAACATAGGGGGGGAGTATATTGAAAAATAAAAATATCAAACTTTTCGTACTTGTTTGTTTTTATCCACATACCGAGAATATTTTGAACGCCCCTCGTATGCTGTGATGTTGGTTATTATTACAATAACAATATATTTAATATTTATCTACCATGAAATGCGTTTAATTTAAGGTTCTTTAAACGATATACAGACAAACAGCTTTGTTATTGTACAGTTATTAGTTTATTGCAAGAAGTGTAAAGCATCATCACGACCGTTTCCCTTCCGGGATGGTCGGAAACCACGCTTATAAATAAACGGATTCACATTTAGCCAACTTTACTATAAGCCAATAATGACAAGTGGCAAGCTCGTCGATGTCTCCAGCGTACCAAACTCGAGATATATCACAAATAAATTAAATGTATTTATATACAATAATAAATATTTTTGTGTCCCGACCAGGAATCGAACCCGGTACCTCCGAGTCTAAATCCACGGACTTAAGCGCTAGACCACGAAGGCAGTTGTTTGCATGAAGTGATAGTATGTAAATGCCATCTAAGTTCATAATCTGTATTATTCTAACGCTACTAGTGCATACATACGAGGGGCGTTCAAAATATTCTCGGTATTGATACGTTACAACCTCTTTTATATATATATTTGTTACTGGCCGCTAAGATTCATCCATTGACATTAAAAAAAAAGTAAAATTGGAACCGAGATGTTCTTTTGTTTTTCTGCAATTGCCGAACAAACATGAACACCATGAGCGAATTAACAATTTTAACGAAATTAGAGCACCGATCCGTCATAAAATTCTTGACAAAACAGGGTAAAAATCAAAAAACCATAAAAGAGGAAATGGATTGTGTTTACCGTGAGTCTGCTCCTTCTTTATCTACTATTCAAAAATGGTCAAGCGAATTTAAGCGTGGAAGGGAGAGTATTGAAGATGACCCTAGACCTGGCCGGCCTGTAGTGGCTACCTCACAAGAAAATATTGATAAAGTGGAAAAACTTATATTGGAAGACGGCCGAGTGAAGGTAAAATCTATAGCTCAAGTAACCAATCTCTCTATTGGTACCGTACATGACATTATACATGACCATCTTAATATGTCAAAAGTAAGTGCAAGATGGGTTCCGCGAATGCTGACGCTTCTTCAAAAGGATATGCGTGTGGCTTGCTGTTCAGATTTTATCGACCTGTGTGGTGAAAATCCCGATGAGGTGCTGCAAAAAATAGTTACTGGAGATGAAACCTGGGTTCATCATTATGACCCAGAGAGCAAACAGGAGTCCATGCAGTGGCACATTAAGGGCTCATTAGCATTCAGCTCATCCCAAGAAGTTCAAGGTAATCCCGTCAGCTGGCAAGGTCATGGCCACAATATTTTGGGGTTGTGAAGGAGTTTTGCTTATCGATTATAAAGAAAAAGGTGTAAATATCACAGGGCAGTACTACGCTAACGTTATACGTCAATTAAGAGATGCGATCAAAGAAAAGAGGCGAGGAAAGTTAACCAAAGGTGTTCTGCTTCTGCATGACAACGCCCCTGTCCATACTGCTCATATTGCCAAGGCAGCTATTGTTGAATGTGGGTTTGAAACTGTTACTCATCCACCCTATAGTCCGGACTTAGCCCCAAGCGACTTCTTTTTGTTTTCCAATCTTAAAAAGGATCTGCGTGGAAATAAATTTTCTGACGATGAAGCGTTGAAGACGGCCGTGGAGGAGCATTTTTACACCAAAGATAAAAAATATTTTTATGAGGGATTAAAAAAAATAATTGATCGATCTTATAAGTGTATGAACATAGGGGGGGAGTATATTGAAAAATAAAAATATCAAACTTTTCGTACTTGTTTGTTTTTATCCACATACCGAGAATATTTTGAACGCCCCTCGTACATAGGTACATATTTTTACGCCAAATCCCTTGCAGGGTAGGCAGAGATAATTGAGCGCCACTTGTCATATACGTACGTCAAGTGACAGTAATGATAGTTGATATTAACTAGTGGACAGTATTAAAAAGTGAACACAATTTGCTGTATTATGCATAAACCTTAATTGTATATAAGCAGTGACGAGGACAATTAACAGTGGATTAAGTGCGAAAATAGTGATAAAATAAGTAATTAGTGCAGTGTGACAAAAATAAAATACGAAAAACTTGTGAAAAAGTTTAGTGAATTTGATATAAGACATGGCTGCTGGCAAAACTATATTGAAAGGTTTTACATTGAAAATTACATATTGAAAATACAATCTATATTACGAGAACACCTAATGCACACTAATAGTTTACCAAAACACACAAAAATTAACATTTAAATATTTAAAAATATATATATCTGCTGACTGCCTCCGTGGTCTAGCGGTTAAGTCAGTGATTTAGACTCGGAGGTACCGTATTCCTGGTCGGGACACAAAAATATTTATTAATGTAAATAAATACATTTAATTATTATTTAATTTATTTGTGATATTTCTCGAGTTTGGCCTACAGTAAAGTTGGCTAAATGTGAATTCACTTATTATTTTATTATAAGCGTGGTTTCGGGCCACCCCGAAAGAGAAACGGTCGTGATGATACTTTACTTTTTATCCCTTAGTAGTATAATATATGCGTAATACTTTTTATACTGAACACGACCTTACATTAGTCCTACCACTATAACGAGGTGCTTTTTCACACTTCGTTTAAAGGACTCCAGGTTAAAGGAGCGGGGAAACAGCTGGAAGAACTCCTTCCTAATTAATTAACTTCCTAAATAAATAAATTCCTAATTAAAACAAATAAAATATGGTCGTATAAAATCTAGATGTTTGCGTCATGGGAAAGCATCGCTTGTGACCTAGAACTGTCAGGCGAGTAGCACGATAGGTAGATCGATGGCAGGTTCATTGCTTCGTCTAAACAAAACATTTCTTCACTTACTAGTTCACCGTGACGAATATATTGTCGATGTAAATGTTCTAATTCGATTGTTTAAGGTTATGTTTCACAATGCATTTGACACTCACCGATTTATTTTTGACAATGTTTAGTGTATCATGAAATAAATTATGCTATTGGTTAATGCTTTCGACAAACATTTCTCGGTAAGTCAAGAATGTAGCCACTTAAAAAATTAAAAAGCTGATCTGGTCAATATCATTAGTAAAATATGTACATTCATTACAGCCCCTAGAACACAGCGTCCTAGACCTCCACTGCTGGAGATGGGCTTTCCAGAACATATACTCGTATCTGGAGAATTTGGCCTCACTCGCTACGCTTACCAGACGGCTTGGCGTGGATATGATGTCAATTTGGTATTAGTGTTGGTATTAGTGTAACCGGGACCGACGGCTTAACGTGCTCTCCGAGGCACGGGAACGGTGGTGTTGAAAATCTATGACGAATGTACGTAAGAAAAGTGTATTTCTCATTGGTACATGCCGGATGGGTTTGAACCGACCTTCGTAGGATTTAAGGAACGCGTTCTTACAATCGAGCCACCACCGCGCCGTATTTTTTTTTTTTGTAATTAGCACATTTGACCCCACCTGTTGGCAAGTGGCGCGCAAGGTCCATAAATGTTAGCAACTGGAATCAGACACTAATGCCTGACATCAGTCCCTAACACTATGACGGCTTGACTGGGCATGAAGGCAATTCGAGCCTGATCCCAAAACGTGTGGATACACACTATAGGGTTTATCGGCACGAACTGTGGATACTTTCCAGCCCCGGCAGACTGGGCAAATTACCACCATCAGTCCGCCTACCACCTATTTGTTGATCTTTTTGAAAATATGTGCCAATTGCAATGTCATTTCATTTTTTTTTTTTTTTATTATTATTTTCATGGAGAACTAATATTGTAACCTTGCCATGGTGATATTTCAATAATATCACCATTTGAAACAAGACTTACCTTAAGTTAGAGAAAGAGGCCTTAAAGGAACCTTAACAAGTGGTTCACTATACAGTTTCACTTTCTCTTGTCTCATTGCCAATCATTGTCATCGACCTATGTAGTACAAATAGTTTGATTGCAAATAGAAGCGTAGATGGTAAAATAGATATGAGAGTTCAGAAAAGTTTTGGTTATATGGTTCATAGTGCAGCGACGGGATTATATTTATTTACGCGCAAATAAGACGTGATTTCTTTTATTTCTCGAGTTTTGTATGTGGCGTTTGCACACAACCCTTCGCGAACAGTCTGTAGTAGTGGGGAGTCAAGCCCCCTCCACATATGCGGGTTGCAAACCTCCCCACTAAACACACTGGGGCTGTATATATTTTAGTTTCTTTGACAATCAAATCATTAACCACGCTTATAAAGAAGCATATTCACATTTAGCCAACTTTACTTTAGGCCAATTATGACAAGTGGCAAGCTCGTCGATGTCTCTAGCGTACGAAACTCGAGAAATATCACAATTATATATTAATCAAATTTATTTATTTAATAAAATTTATTATGTCCCGACCAGGAATCGAACCCGGTACCTCAGAGTCTAAAAGATTTAACCGTAGACCACGGAGGCAGTTCGAGTTTCATTGATTCTAAACACTACCAAAATGGTGACCCCAGCGTGATGATAACTGTAAGACATCGACTAGCTTACCACTTGTCATGATGGGCTTATAGTATAAAGATGGCACGAACAGTGGATAATTTCCCGCCCCGACAGACTGGGCAAATTACCACATAATAAATCATGTCTGATCACTTAAGAACTCACCTTCTTCTGCAGTCTAATGACAGAGGTCCACTTCTTCTCGAGTAGGCCGCCGTACTTGCGGTCCATCTCCCCGGACATATCGGCCTCTTTCTTGAAAGCCTCCAGAGCATCGTTATAGCCATTGCTGCCCAGGTAGTCTGCAATCGCCTTGTTCCTGAAACCAAATAAATGTTTATATTTTTATTTAGTATTTATATATATATATATATATTATTGAATAAAGAGCGTATTAGGTTGAAGGCATAAATAACTGAACTGGAGCACCAGCACGAAAAATCTTCGTTATCGAATCAAGACCATGAAGTATGGGATGGAACTACAAATTGGCAGATTGGATGTATAAACATTTACAGTTTGACAGCTGGGAGGTAAAACTTTTCGAAGGTATCGGAGTTTGTGCGTTCTAGAGCCAATGTTCCCAGCATCCCTGGTGGTTTAGTGAGCTCTAAGAACGAAAGGAACTGACATCAGGCCTACGGTAGCTATAATTTAGAATTATTAGATATTGTATGACACGTAAGTAATTATGTTATATGTATAAACGACAAATCAATGCATATGAGGTATACATCATATTATTGAAGAAAACAGGTAGACGTTAAATGTAGAGATGGACGTTATGTAATATTGATAAACTATCTACTAATTTCATAACGTTTTCTAGCGTAATAAAACTATATACCTACTTGCCATAGCTTCATAGCGATTGGTAGCGATCTCGTAACGGAAAGACTACGAAGCATTGCTTTGCGTACAAATGAAATGAATAGGTTAGGGCATTGTACAGTCGCTCGAGTGCGAGTGAAAATTGCACGGAAGTGACCTTAAGTTTCAAAGAATTATCATCCTTTTGTGTAGTATGCATAAGTTAGATAACAAAATAAAATAGTTACATATTTGTTTTAAACACGCGACGTACTTGAAGTAGATAGTTATTACATGTAGATAGTTTCACAACGTTGTTTGAAAACGAATAACGTTTACGTTTTGCTATTTTATAAACCCAAAACGATACAATTGATTATTATTATTATTAAAATATAAAATTATTATTATTATTATATTTGTCTAGGTCTAGACAGACAGACAGTGGGGTCGTGCAGGTCCAGATGGCAAATGGGTTAGGGATGGAGATGATAAATTCAATACGAATTTAGTGCTGTCTAGGTTAATGCTTGGGCATGCATCTTCAGAGATAAATCTCAAATATTGTTCTATGTTATCGTACGAAACGATCGATAAAAATACAACGCGGAAAAGGCGTAACTCATCGAATTTGATATAAGTTTCTAAGAAACACATATAAATATTTAATTCTTGTTTGAGGAAAATAACATTGAACCTTCGTCAATCTCGAGACCCTGACTCAACATGACACAAGTCAAATTATCTAATTATAGTTGTTCTTTTCTAATTCCATCATGAATTTACAATAATACCTATTAGAAATATTACTATTAATTTAATTTAATTTTGACCATTATATTGTTTTGATTTTTGACAATAATTACCTACTGACAATTACTTTTTTTTTATATATAATTAATTCTCATGACGAAACAAATGTATGCTTAAGTGTATATTCAATGCATTGCACTGATAAATTGGGGGGTCGGTTTCAAAATCACCTCCTTTTCTCATCCATATATGTATAATTACTGCAATATGATTAAGAAACCACCTCATAACCTTACCATTGGAATGGTTGTAAAAATAGCAAGATGTATGCTCAAATTATTAAGATGAAGTCCAGATCTTAGTTAGTTGTTCGTATCAGTTTATATTTTGGTATGACTGCATCTTGTTATGAGCCTCTAATAAATAAATAAAGAAGAAAAACATAGCTGAAAACCAATTCCTAATTTATCATCAATAGAAATTCCATCTCTAGAACACACAGTCCTAGACCTCCACTGCTGGTGACAGGCCCATCTATTTGTCTTGCAAATATTAGTTCCAAATATTTCTCAATAATTGGGCCTCCAATTGCCCGCTGACTAGACGGACCAGAGGGTTCAATGTCAAGCTTAAAGAAAATTTAGTAACGTTTCCACAAGTTGGTATTAGTAGAACCGGTACCGACGGCTTTACGAGCGTTTTGGTTTTGTAAATCAATGTACGCAAGTTAAGTGTTTTCTCATTGGTACATGCCGAGGTACGAATCGATTTTTAAGGAAAGCTTTCTTACAACCGAGTCACCACATATAAAGAGCGCGAAAAATTAAGAGTTTAAATTATAGAACACAGCGTGTAAATTTCTGCTCTTACCTTTTTATAAATTTGACTCATTTGCATAGAAATTCGTAAACGTTACGTTTGTATAAATGAAGTTTGAACAACGACGAGAGGTGATGTAGTAACATCCTTTATTGTTGCGTATAACAGACAGACAAGCTATTAAAACTATTAACTTCACTGGCAAATTGTAACAAATGTAAAAAAAATGTAAAAATCTATTAACTTAATGTCATTAAATACGTAATTTAAAAAATTATAACGCTTTACGCAGTGGAAGTTGGTGCAAGAGGAGTTCCAGCAAAATCTTTGCATCACTTACTGAAAGAATTGGGCCTAAGCAGGTCTGCCGTCAATACATTTATGGAACGAGCTTCCAAGACAGCATTAACGGAATCATACAGTATTTGGTTGGGTAGGGAGAGAAGTAGAATGGTGGATGGTGAGCGTATTATCGCGCAATAAAAAAAAGGAGGCCTCGTTTTCTTAAACCAGCCTATTGTCGGTCGCAAGCCCGAGACACCATTCTTCTCATGTCCTACCCACACACGATGGACCCGGCACCCGCACGGTGAATCCATGGAATGCTTAGAAATTTGTCTTCTTCTCTCTTCCTAATAAAAGTCTAATTATCTACGCTAAATTGGTATTGTGTTTATTTTTAAAAGTGTCAGCTGCATCCGATGTGCATTTAGTTAACACGTGCTGGGCCCAACTTCCTTCCGCCACTTAAGAATACGCATTTTTAATAAAAAAATATTAATTGTGGCTTATGCAGTTTTAAGTCGATTAAGACATCGTCAAATTTGCTTCTCTTGCCAAAGTGAGGCCTGTAGAATTGGCTAAACGTATAGGAGCTTAAAAGGTATACCTGATAACTTCTCAAGAAAATACGAGAAAATCTCATAAAATAAATTATGATAACAAATATTTCGCTAAACTTTGATTCATTCATTTTATCATTACAACCCCTAGAACACAGCGTCCTAGACCTTCATTGTTGGAGATGGGGCCTTCCAGAACATATATCTAGAGAATTTGGCCTACACTCGCCTGGACAGACGGCTTAGCGAGGAATATTTTGATTGTTAAAGTCAAAATATATTTGTTTACGTAAATTTATAACAGGCATTTGTAACAAGTACTTTTAATTGTATTTGTTTTTACACCTGCTAGTAGAAGACTAAGCCGAAGCGTTCTAAAAGTAAAAATCTAGCGGCCTTGCTAAACGTACGTTTTACCGAGCTGACAAAGCACCCTATAAGCACCTTCAGAATATCGTTCCTACTTTCGCACGGCATCTGGAGGGGAGGCCATTCCATAGGGAGGTGCTTTTGAAGAAGGTCTAAGGTAGACGAATCTAGGAGACTAGATTTGTGTGCAACGCAGGCGTTGTTATACTAGAAACAACTGCCAGCACCAAAGGTGAGTTGAATCACCGCCGCGGCCGAGATACCGCCGGGGAAAACGGGAGATTATTCCATCACCAACCCAGACTTATCTTCTATATCTATATCTGGATTAAGCACATTCGTCTACGCTACGTTAAGCTGTGATTGGTAATGGAAATACTTTTAAAGTGCACCCTATACTCGTAGTATATTCTTATGTGCGTTCTTGGGCATTCCACCTAGCTTTTGACATTTCTGACAAACGTAATCGTTCTTAGACGATTGTGTACTTCGCCTTACCCCGCTGGATGACTTCGCTGTCACAAGAGTAGCTTAGCTCATTTCAACGTTATTTGACTTGAGAAAGGAATCAGTAAAATTTTAAATAAAGTGTTGAATTCGGCAAGATGCAATATTGCCAGATAAGGCGAAAATGTAAAGGAAATGGCAATGGCATTGACTATGATTGGCTAAATAAGGAGCCGATATGAATTATGCACAAGCACGTATGTCGATGCAAGGTCGGTGTACTGGCTACTGTTAACTAGAGGAAGTGTGATGCTACAAACAGGTTGTACAGTTTTATCCCACGACGATGGCAGGTTTGTTTAGTACGACTAAATGCTAGATGGACATTGTTATTTTTTTATTTACTTATGGACAATAATATGCATGTAATTTAAAATTATCTAGTTTTGGTCTATTTTATGCACAAATTTATTTTCGCTGTTCAATCTTGGCTCAGTGGTTTTTTTTTTTATACTGAATACTCTAATGAAAACGCAACTTGAACGCCTTTCAAAGCAAAATTCAGTAAAAAAAAAAGAATTTACAGCGCCAAGTCGAACATGGCATTGGTTGAAAACAGCGCACAAAACAAACAAATCTCTCATACATTACATTTATGTGCCTTTTTAGTGTTTTATATTCTAGTAAAGTAAACTATCATCACGACCGTTTCCCTTTCGGGGTGGTCAGAAACCACTCTTATAAATAAGCGGATTCACATTTAGCCAACTTTACTATAGGCCAATCATGACAAGTGGCAAGCTCGTCGATGTCTCCAGCGTACTAAACTCGAGAAATATCACAAATAAATTAAATATACAAAATGAATACTTTGTGTCCCGACCAGGAATCGAACCCTGTACCTCCGAGTCTAAATCCACTTAAACGCTAGACCACGGAGATAGTTTTATATTCTAATTAATTAATAATTGCAGAAGGACTTTGGAATTACCCGATGATCGAAATTAGGAAGGTTCGCTTTGTCGTCACAAAATAAATTTTACACAAGCAAACCACATACTTGTTTAATGTTTTGTGACGTCACAGAGATGCCGTGATAACTGTCACGTGTAGCGTTTTTGGATGTAATCAATCAATAGGAAAATATCAATATTTTTTTGTATGGAAAACCGTTTTCGGAGCTATTGGTGATAAATAATAATAAATGCGTGGACTTTAAAACTACAACAGCAATGAGTAATGAATAATTATTCTGATTAGCAAAATAAATCCACACACCGGTAGTAATTTAGGCAGGTCATAATTTTGTGATGTGATTAGCTATCTAAATCTACAATAACGTGCAATAGACAGCCACAACTAACAAATATAAAAAAAAACTGTAGATTTACAAGTTGTGATGTGTCCAAAATATCATCATTCATCATCATCATTACAGCCCCTAGACCTCCACTGCTGGAGATGGGTCTTCCAGAACATATATATATCTGGAGAATTTGGCCTATACTCGCCACGCTGCACGCTGGCCAAACGGCTTGGCGAGGAAAATATAGCTAAATTTAATCTAAAAAGCTTTCCAGTTTCTAAATGGTATTAAAACATATTTTATTATTGACAAATCATGTGATTATAAGCGCTAGAGAATCCCTGAGCGATTTTTATAGATAATAGAAATAATAAAATAGCTTTATTGCACAATAACTAAAATAACTTAAAATTAATGTGCACAGGCGAGCTTTATATACATATATTAATTTTATATATGTGTATGTGTTATTTATTTATTTATTTAGGAAATCTTACAGCTAATTTATACATATATAGGAGAAAATAGTAATACGATAAAGCCAATTATATTATGGGTTAAAAAGAAAATTACAATTGTAGAGTTGTAAATTAATACAATAATTTAATTCGTGTGACCTTTCTTCAAACTCTTGTCGCACGGTTAGCCAAGCAGTCAGTTGGCAAGCATAGACTGACTAAATTTGCTTATGTAAAAACAATTAGCAGGACGGATTATTCGATAAATCAATAAACGGTAAGCCAAAAATTTTTGTTATAGTAGTTTGCGTACGACGATAAAGTTTAAAACAGCGTAGAAATTAACCAGGTTTTTAATATGAATTCAGATTCTATGTACACCTCTTAAATAATTACTAGCCTACCGAACTAAAAACTCCTGGCAGCACCTCAATGACATGAGTTAGTTTAATAACATTGTATTCGTAAGGACTGATATACATACATATCTTCACAAATCCCTTGCGGGGTAGGCAGAGACAATTGAGCGCCACTTGTCGCGATCACGACATACCTCTTTCGCTTCTTCGACATTCATCAACCTTCTCATTTTTAATGCACCTTCAGCTATTGTTTTATTTATTTCAATATGATAGGTAAGTCTTGGTCTGCCAGGGCCTCTTTTACCCACGACTTTCGCATTATATATTTGGTTCGTCAATCTCTATCCACTCATGCTTTCAACATGTCCGAACTATCGGAGCATGCCTTTCCTTATTTTTGAGGACTGATATTTTAGCGTAAACTTAATTTTATGTTCGGAATACATCACTGCTCTTGTGTGTCTAAATAAGCGGGATCCACGTTCAAACCAAACTAGACTTTTGAACTTTTTTCGTTATATTATTTAATAGTTTATGTACCGTAAAACATGGCGACTTTGCCCATTTTTTTATTTAATTGGAAAAATTAGGAAAAAATTGTACGTACTTTACGTTTTTTTAAATCTATGATAGACAATTCAATATTTCAATGGCAATACATTCCCATTTTTTTTCAGTTTACTAAAAACTACTGAACCGGGCAATAATGCCTTGTTTTACGGTAAAAAGTTTACTGAAAATATCGATCTCGGGCATCCAGTAGTTAATGATTTTGACAATGTATATAATAAAAAAAGTATTAATTAAATTTGTTAGCACACGAAAGGATAATCGATGATTTTAAATTACATTAAGTACACATTTTTTCTCAGTGCAGGACAAATTGACCAAACAAACATATTTTTTAAAGTAAAGTATCATCACGACCATTTCGCTATTGGGGTGGTCAGGAACCAAGCTTATAAAGAAGCGGATTTATATTTAAGAAAGAAGAAAGAAAGAAAGATTTATATTTATTTATTTATTTAAAACTTTATTGCACGTTATACAAGGGGCGGACTTAATGCCGCTAGACATTATCTGACAGCCAACCTTAGGGACAATGGGGACCATTTCAAATGTAAGGTAGGTGCAAATATTTATAATAATAATAAATAAATCTATATATATGAAAATACAATGATACTACTAAATACATACTAATAACTATGATATATTAAATACTAATAATACATATACTACATATGATACCATTAAATAACTTATAAACCATTTAAACAATACGATGACACCATTTAGCCATATTTTATTTATATTTAGCCAACTTTTCTATAGAATCATGAAAAGTGGCAATATTTTAACGCCTATAATATATATATTTAAAGGTTGAGATAGGACTATTTGCTATTTGTCGAATGCGTCATTCATCTATAGCTCGTAAATTGCCCCCCTCGTGCTGCGAGGACACATGTCGTTTTCAGTATAACAAACTGATTAGAATAAACTTATCACCTTAATAATGTTCCTATTAACCTTAAAATATCGAACTTGATCCAATTAGATAAGCCGCCCTTCAAAATAATGCCCCAAATGCATTAATTCTGCATTAACCTATTTACAATATATAAAAAACAACTAAAATATTATCTGTAGGTAGATAATGACGTAATATTGAAGCGATAAAACGTATAAAACAATTGAATAACATTGTATTGTGAGATTTACATAACTATTAATTATTTACTAATTCATTCGCTAATTCAGACAATATAAAATCATCACCATCACAGCAACTACTTAGTCCTGTTGGAAATGGGACTACCAGAAATATCTGGAGAATTTGGCCTACACTGGCGAGGACAATTTATTAACAAGTTGGAGTTTGAGGTGTAACCGGGACGACGGCTTAACGTGCTCTCCGAGGCACAGGAATGGTGGTGTTGTAAATCTATGATAATTTATTTATTTAATAATTTATTACATACATACATACCAGATCCCTTGCGGGGTAGGCAGAGACAATTGAGCGCCATTTGACACGATCACGACATACCTCTTTCGCTTCGTCGACATTCATTAACCTCTTCATACATGCCCTTTGGTTACGAAGACTTTTTAATGCACCTTCAGTCAGTGTTTTATTTATTTGATCGTGATATGTGAGTCTCGGTCTGCCAGGGCCTCTTTTACCCACAACTTTCGCATTATATATCTGGTTCGTCAATCTTTCATCGCTCATCCTTTCAACATGCCCGAACCATCGTAGCATGCTTTTCCTTATTTTTGTCCCTATGCTTTCCTTCATACCAACCCTTTTCCGTATTTCGACGTTACGTATGCGGTCCGCCAAAGTGACGCCACATATCCGCCGCAACGACCGCATTTCTACTGCATTAACCCTACTCTCATGCGTATTCTGACATATCCACGTTTCGCTTCCATACATCAGTGTTGGTACCAACATGGCATTGTGTATGGCGAGCCGAGCTTTGTCACTGACATTTCGACTGCCGATCAGTGACCCCAGGGCACCGTTAACACTATTTCCCGCGTTCACTCTTCTTTCAACGTCCCTATCGTACTTCCCATTTGCAGTGAAAACACTGCCCAGATATATAATTTCATTTACTTGTTCTAGAGTTTCATCATCAATCTTTATCGTCACGGTTGTCATCCTTCTTCTTTCAAACACTAGTACCTTGGTTTTTCTCGCATTCAAACGGAGTCCTTTTTCTGCACATCCCTCCTTCATTCTTGTGACTAGTGATTGCAGTTGTTGTTCGGACGATGCCATAAGAACAGCATCATCTGCATAAAGCAGGCAGTTCACCACTAGATCACTTATCTTTATCCCACAGTCACTCTCTCTCACTCTTTTTAGGCATTTGTCGAGATATAGAGTGAATAATCTAGGAGAAAGCACCCAACCCTGTTTGACGCCCATTTGGGATTCAAAGCAAGGCGACATACCCCTCTCCACCTGCACACAAGCTTTGCAGCCCTTGTACAGGGACTGTATAGCCTGTAGCAGTTTGTCATTCACTCCATACTCCGGCAATATGTCCCAAAGCTTCTTTCTTACAACTCTATCAAAAGCCTTTTCCAAATCCACAAAAGCACAGAAAACCTTCTGGTTTAAGGCCAAAAACTTCTCTGTGATATTGCGGAGCGAAAAGACTTGGTCAGTGCATCCTCTTCCAGGTCTAAAGCCTCCTTGTGCCTCCCATAAAAGACCTTCAGTCTTCTCTTGCAAGCGTTTCGTGAGAATCTTGCCATACATCTTGCTCGCCAAACTGATCAAACTAATCGCTCGGTAGTTGGCACAGTCCAATTTATTGTTTGATTTAATGTTATTAAAAACGCTTATTATTACTACTATTATATTATTATTATTTTTAGGTTTATATATAATTAAAATTTTAGTTATAGATAAGATATAAAGCCAAATTATTATTATTATGTTTAACTTTATATATTGATGTCTTTCTGTATTTCATTTTTGATATTGTTTACTGCATGCTGTGTACAAATGTTAGGTTGGCAAACTTACTACTTATTTATATCACTGTATTATGTTAAATGTTTTGTCTGTTAACTGTTTTTTGTACCTTAATAAATAAATGTACGTAAGAAAGTGTATTTCTCATTGGTACAAGCCGGGGTTTGTAACCACCATTTTAAGATGTTAAGAATAACGTTCTTACAATCTTGTGGAATCCTCAATTATTATCATTAACATTGACATCAGATCCTCGCCAACCCGTCTGTCCAGGCAGCGTAATTCTTCAGATATATATATGTTCTGGGACGCTGTTTTTAGGGGCTGTAATGATGAATGATGAGCTTGGTGATGCCTAAGCAGTAATTGGCGAGCTTGGGCTTTAATGCCCTATACCTAGCAGAGAGCTGTATTATGGACGATATTTCGTAAATTACAAATCCGTGCCAAAAACAAATTATGTAAAAATAGTTGAATTAGATCGCAAAACATTAATGCTCAAATTACTTACCTGCGTAATCGGATCAAATAAACACACATTATATAACAAATCGATAGGAACAGGTAGAGTCATTGACTTTTATATAAGACCCGGGCTATAATTACGAAGCATTAACGGCCTTATGAATTATTTTCAACTAACCATGAAGGCTATGCCTTTAATAATCATCACCATCATCATACATTTTTTTTACAGTCTGCCATTTTTAAAACAGGGAACCAAATATATAATTCTAAGGCAATACGCTATCAAACGCTGTAAACTGAACTGCAGTTTCGACCAAATTTGATCCTTGGAATTGTGTTCTGAAAATTATGTTAAGGCACAGAAACCAGATTTTATTCAGAGTTTTTTTAATCTTTGTTTTCTAACAAACTGGAGTGTGTTTGTTTTATCGTATTAATATTTAATAAATAATTTATATTTCTTTATTTATCTTGTGTTTTAAATTAATTTTATTTTATGTACTATTTGTGATTTAATAAAAGGATCGTAAGGATCGGGCATAACACGGTGTGTGTATTTAAAGAACTAGAGAAGTGTTAGCTTAATTACAATTTAGCTTACTAAGACCTTGTGGAATATGCAATCGAAACGCCAAGTTGTGGGAAATATTGTGACACTTTACATGTGATAGAGTTCGCGTTGCCTAGTCAACATACATTAAGTCAATGAGTAATTTTATTGCCCCTGGCTCGTGTGTAATTAAAGGAAATGTTCTAAAACTTGATTCTAAATTACTTTGACATATGTACGAGATCGAGAGATGCTAAGTGAATGTAAAGCTTTTTTTATATTTTATTAATAGATTTAATGTTCAAATATAAATAGAGAGATAATTTTACTGGACTATTATAGGGTATATACTTTTTCTTCTTTTAAAGCCTCCGTCTAGCGGTTAAGACCGTAAATTTAGACGTGGAGGTACCGTCTGGTACGCTTGAGACATCGACGAGCTTGCCACTTGTCATGATGGATCCATAGTAAAGTTGGTTAAATGTGAACCCGCTTCTCTAAAGGCGTGGTTTCTGGCCACTCTGGTCGTGATGATACTTTACTTTTTGAAGCAGAGTTACCCAAACTGTATAAACGTAATCCCTTAGACGTGATATTCCATAAATGTCAAAATAGGAAATTTAAACCTACATCATCATCATTACAGCCCCTAGAACATATATCAGGAGAATTTGGCCTACACTCGCCACGCTGGCCAGACGGCTTGGCGAGGATATGATGTCATTTTTTATTGACAATTTATTTACGATTCCACAAGTTGGTATTAGTGGAACCGGGACCGACGGCTTAACGTGCTCTCCGAGGCACGGGAACGGTGTTGTTGTAAATCTATGACAAATGTACGTAAGAAAAGTGCATTTCTCATTGGTACATGTCGGGTGGGTTTGAACCGACCTTTGTAAGATTTAAGGAACGCGTTCTTACAGCCGAGCCACCACCGCGCCTATTTAAACCACCTAACTGTTATGTTATTCGTGTGATAAGGTATTCTGATATTTATATTAATCGAACTGAAAACTGTGTGTATTCCAAAGGAAATAACAACACACTTTTTTCTAATTGGCAAATTGTATTACACGTACATAATTTGTATAGTAAGAGTAAATGAATTGACACGGGCACCGCGGAAAGGTTGCTTGACGATCAAGTCAAAGGTTGACCACCTCACGTGGTATATAATTACATCATAGCTTCGCTGTAGTGACTCAGCTGTCTCCTAAACCTAACATTAGCCATAGTTCACACTGGATTAATAAAGCAAAATATTTTTTTTACATTTGAATGTAAAATAAGTTAATAATAATAAATAATATTATTATATCATCAGGCAAGCAGTATTTTTACATAGAAGTAAAGTATCATCACAACCGTGATGATACTTTACTGATGAGGGGACTTCGGGGTGGTCAGAAACCACGCTTATATTTATTTATTTATCTGGAACTCCAACAGCATAACTAAAAATACAATATTATCAAATTTTACACAATAAGTAAGGCCATGAATGGGTTCACAAATTATACACAAAAATATAAATCCACTGTGAAGACAGATTAAGAAATCAACAAAAATAAAAAGTGCATAAAACTAAGGAAATTTACAAAATACAACAAAAACACAAACAAAACAATAACATACAACAAGACGGAAGAAAATATGTATTTATTCCCACCCATCAACCACAAACACCAAAGCTATCTATCGTAAACTGTATTAAAAACATAAACAATGATAATAAATTAAAAAATACCAATATAGAAGCCAACTTTACTATAGGCCAATCATGACAAGTAGCAAGCTCGTCGATGTCTCTAGCGTACCAAACTCGAGAAATATCACAAATGAATTAAATATTAATAATTAAAATTAATAAATATTATTGTGTCCCGACCAGGAATCGAACCCGGTACCTCCGAGTCTAAATCCACGGACCTAACCGCTAGACCACGGAGGCAGTCATCAAAGTCACAAATCAACATATCATAGATTTAAGTCTAACACTGTCAACATACAGCAATACTGGTAGAAATTGAGATCACTGACGTACGCGTTGTGCCACAAATCGATGTCAAACCGGGAGTGATAGACTAGGGCCTCGATTCTCGCGCTTTCGACATGCATGCATGCATTTGCTCGAATGAAACTGACAATTTTCTATAGAGATCTGTCGCTTGTCATTTCAATATTTTGAACCGACACGCAAGTCGATAGGGTCAGAATTAGGCCCCAGGTAATTTTTTTATTAAAAATCTTTGTCATTCTGATAACTGTCATTACCTGGCCTCTTCACATTCCCGGTTTGACGTTAACTTATAGTACAACCTGTAGGTATATACGAGAAGTGATGGGTTAAGTAAAGTTGACTATATATTTTCCATTGTAAGAGCCACCCGACAAAAGGTAGTTCCTTCAATGAACAGGGTTGGTACAATTTCGATTCAAAATATTTAATTATTTTATTTAATAAAATTCATTGCACAACCTTAGGGACACTGTAGAACATTAAAGACGTAACGTAGGTGCAATTAGAGGGATATGATTACGTAATAAATATGCAATATTATCTAAACCATATACTGAATAATAAATACTATTATTAATTAAAGCTCCTATATATGTTATTTGAATATTTGTTATAATAAACTAAATACTAATAATACATACGAGTACACACGTTTTATTAATACACTAGCAGTCGACCAAAAAAGTGGTATATCACCTTACAGTTGAGATTATTTGGACGTCATCTAACAATAAGGTTGATTTTCCCCTAAAAATTGTACGATCATTCGAATACTCGACCTTAGCAATATTTTAATTACAAAGAAAGCTTTG
Source organism: Tinea semifulvella (assembly GCA_910589645.1). NCBI lineage: Eukaryota > Metazoa > Arthropoda > Insecta > Lepidoptera > Tineidae > Tinea > Tinea semifulvella. The sequence goes on from OU342596.1 coordinate 5,999,728, forward strand.
TTAAAACTGACATACTTTCTTGGTCGACTGTATACATAATTATCATATATTTACGAGTATATCCTATTTATTAAATATTAAATACAATGGATTAAGTACAAATGTTTTACTTTTAAAATTTGATATTTGTAATATTTCTTCTGATAATAATACTTTACTTTCTACATACCAAAGTTTCTGTTAAATTACCAGTTGATTTAATTAATTACTCGTCTTATGAGAACCTAGCTTTATTCACCTCTGAATCCGAACGTATGAAGACAAGACAAAAAACGCTGAAAGGTTATTTCAATAAAAACGTCTTCAATGTAACAATACATCTTCTAATAATCTCTACGTCAGAGATAGACGTGTAAAAGAAAACGAATTTTAAAACACGTAGTGGTGAAATTGAACCAATTGGTAAGACAATCAGTGTGGCATCAGGGTTGCCACAGCTTCAATAATAATGTGCGTATTTTTTATTCTTTAATTAATACCGAGTTTTGTATTGATTAAATATTTACATTGCGTGTTATCGTTTAACTAAACACAAGCAAGCAAGGAGACATCGACGAGCTTGCCACTTGTCATGATTGGCCTATAGTAAAGTTGGCTAAATGTGAATCCGCTTTATAAGCGTGATTTCTGACTAACCCGAAAGGGAAACGGTCGTGATGATACTTTAAACACAAAGTAACTAGCAATGTACTATTAAAATACAAAAACCGGTTTCAAAACCCCATGAAAACGAACGGCTATCTGTGCCACGTTTAATAACGTTCCATAAGCAAAAAGAAAAAATCGAGTGTGAGAGGAAAATATCCACCAATAATATCACTTTGTTTATGATAATGTTATACGATAGGCAGATATTTATTTCGCGCACCGTTTACTTTCATAGCACATTTCTAATGGATAATCAATCAGCCGTAATGCTCGTTAAGATATAATGTATTTACACGCCAATAATGCCGATTATTAAAGTTATAACATTTTTTTTTTTTGAAACTACAAATTTTGCTTATTTACCCTTGTACCTCTAGTCTAGACTCTCAAAGCATGGATAATATATTGATAGTTTATCTTATAAAGCGCAACTAACAATGTGACAAGCCACAACCAATCACCTGTAAAACAAAAAAGGTATAAGTTTGATATTTTATTGATCCCGTCAGAAACTGGAGGCTAGTTATTGTAATATACAATCCTTAAGTGTTATTATAATTATTATTTGCAAATTGACGTTAAAAAGCCTGTTAGAATGTTTTTATTAGTTTGCACAAGTGGCAACCCTAGTAGCGGGTGTCCCTATTGTTCGCGTGGGAACGATCAAGCTAGATGGAGTAGCAAAGCGGGTGCTTGCCCACAGCGAAAGTGGTCTCGTGCGTACCATCTACAGATGTTTTGACTCACGATGGCGCGCAGGTTATACTTGTAGATTTGCAGTTGTGTTGCGATGACATGCGCGATTCTACTGCTCTATTACCACTGGCAAAGCGAGTTATACCGGCAGGCGTATTAGGTATTTTGAAGAAGCAATGCAACAGGCGTGAATTGCACAATAGTCGCTGTCGCACGTCATTTTAGTTTAACAGCTCATCTTAACCAATCTGGTTAACCGTAGGTCTGGGACTCAGTGCCCTGCTCGGGGCCTGTCGGATTTTTATAGGCAACTGATTCCAGAGGTTTACGGCTACAACTGCAAAGGACTTTGAGACAAAAGAAGAATGGTGAGTGGGAATGGACAGAGTAGAATTAGAGGAAGAACGGAGAGTTTTGTCATGGGTAGCGCCAAGATACACAGTGAAAATTCTGTCAGAAAAACATGGAAATATTCACAACACAAACAAGGAAAGAACTATACACTCACAGCTAAAACCAACCTGCCTTAGTAAGATAAATCAACTGTATCAGACTTTAGAAATAAACATTCAAGATTCAAATCCAAAGTAAATCCTAACATTCAAGATATACAGTACAAATCGCATTGTATGAAACTGAGTGGTTTTTACAGTGGCGTTCAATCGGCGACCGGCTGAGAAAACTTTCTCGCTACATTTCCGCTACTATTGGTAGGTAGTTTAAGTTTAATAGTTCAAGTGTTTCGAGTAACATCAGATACGAATAACCTAAAAGAGAACGTATCAGAAATGTAACGGCTTTTATTTACTTCCTATAAACAACCCTGTAAAAATGGTCTAAAGAAACGATAACAAACAAACAAAATACAGTTACAGTAAGTAACATTACCGGGTTCAAAGAACACAAAAAAATGAATATTTATTTGGTCTGGAATCCTCAATACTAGTACATAAACGAGCTTGCCTTATATCAATAGTAAAGTAGATTAACCCCTCTTTAAAAAAGTGGTTTCTGACCAAAGCGCAAATTGCTGAGTCTGTTACCGTCCAATGGTTTATACGTGTAACCGGTACCTCCAAGTCTAAATCAGGTGTTGGTGCCGTAGTTATTACCAACAGGATCGTATTTGGCACATTTTTTCAACCGAGTCAGGTGCAGCCCCAGCCCTGACAGATTTGCCCTGGACATGAGACCGAGAAAGGGTGTCGACACAAGTAGATTCCCATACGAGCCAAAGTTAATCGGGTCTTTTTACCATCATTGTGAGAGATCCCGGAAGGTTCAAGAGCCGATGTGATCCCGGCAGTAACAAAATATTATATACTAGCTGACCCGGCGAACTTCGTACCGCCTAACAGTCATTGAATGTAAACCTCAGTTAGCAATTTTTAACCCACGGATTTTTTGTATGTGAAAATGTTTATTCTTTTTTTTATTATTTTCTTCAATTTTCCAATTTTATTTATAAATATTCTGCTATTCGGGACGGAGACAAACAAATCAAAAACCGTGATAATCTGTCCAGCCGTTCTCGAGTTATAAGTGTTCTAACAAACCTGACTTTGTTTTATATATTAAGATTTACTTAGCAATCTAATATGTTAGAAACCTTCCCCGGTGTTCACACAAGATATTCCCAAAGTTTCATCCCGATCGATCAAATAGTTTTGCAATGCATAGGGAACACACACACAGACATATATATATACGAGTATATGTAGATATCGATTCAGTAGTATTAAGCGTGAATATAATACACTTTATATACATTAATCAAATCAAATCAAATTGTTTATTTGAAGTTTTTCTTACAAGTACTGACAAATCTCTTCGTTCCTCCCACAACTCTCTTTTTGCCGTCCCTTCCCATAATTCTAGTTTTGTTTCAAATTCATTCGTAGTTGCCACAAATCTGTGGAATAATCTACCACAAAATATAAGACAAGCATCTACTAGATTTGCATTCAAGAGAATGGTTTATTCTTATTTCTTATCTCAACGGTTGTAAGTATATTATTAGTATATTATCTATGTATATAAAATTATTATTTATGTATAAATTTATATGTATAGTTATAAAATATTTTTCATTTAAGTGTTTAAAGTTGTCCCAATGGTTGGCTATTATAGAATGTCTCGCGGCATTAAAGCCCGCCTTTGTCTTTGTACATTAAAGTGTTAAATAAAATAAATAAATAACGTTGCTGTGCCAATGTCAGTATGACACTGTGAACAGCAATCGTTAGCTCCCAGGGGAACATAATAAAACATGCAGCAGACAAATACAAAAATAAATTGAATAATTTGTGAAAATAACAAACCTAAATCTAATATATAGTATAAACATTTATATAATAAAATCAAAAAATATAATTACGAAATATACTAGGGCATATACTTCATAGATATTGCGCTTATTTATAGTTTATTGGGTAAAGAGTGTTAGTGTACTAATGTTTGTGTGATGTGAGTATGTATGTATGTGTAGTATGTAAGTGTATGGGGATTTTTTTGCGTATATTGTGTGTATTCATGTAACAGACTAATACAGACAGACAAAGCTTTATTCACATGTAAAATATGACTATGGATAAAGCTATATAAGTCTTGAAGCAAAAGACAAAAACTGGAAACTAGGTCTAAACACGAATTGACTTTTTAGGAGCATACAATGAGCTCTATATGCTCACAAGCGTTTACATGAATATTAATAACGTGAGAGATACAGTAATGTCTTCACAAGCTACTGAGATGCGAGAAAATGAACATTTACTTTTATTTAACATAAAACACCTTATGGATGTAATTTTAAAGTGCAGTGTGTCTGTGAGTCAAAAACATGTAGCATACATTGTGCTTTAAATTAAGTAGATGCAGCATTAAGATGCGAAAATGGTGTCCATAAATAATTGCTTCGTGTATTTGGTTGGCAATGAGTATGCAGGATGTCAAGAGAGCGATATGATAGTTACATAGCCCACGTATTTCGTAAAATGTATGCAGCATCGCTATTTGTAAAGCAGGCTAGGGCAGCTCCCGTCTTTTTAATTAGGTCCCTTTTTATACAATATTGTATTTTTTTTATCATTATTACTGTTTTATTTTTATTTATTTTATTTAAAGTTAATTGCACAAAGTACAAAGGCGGACCTAATGCCGCTAGACATTCTATGACGGTCAAACCTTCGGGACAACGAGAGCAGTAAGTACATAAGGTAGGTGCAATACTAAATAAACTTGAGTAGTTTTATTGCAGATAACATATACATACTTATTAATAATTACATACTAATACATACATATAACCTACTAAATTAAAATGTCTGCTATGGTATAATAACAGAAGTTGTTGGAACCCTACGTTTAACATCATTTTCTGAACCATAGATCTTTTTATTATAAATCATTGTTTTTTTAAACTTTATTTTATGATTTATTCACCAATAGTATGATTTCATTATTACAGTATCATCATTTTGGACAAGCATTCTAAATGCGGTTCCTCATATTTTGTTTTTATTCATATTATAAACGAAGTCGTTTCTTTAAAATTACTTTCTTGGATTAAACTAGGATCTACGAATTTACATTTTGTCACCTTTAATTCATATCGACGCGATACTAGAAAAACGAAAATATTAGCGGTTTTCACCTTGTACAAAATCCTTCAAGCAAAGTGTGAAAAAGCTCCAAAAGTCAAGCCGGAATAGCGATAGGGACTGATTTCAGTCATGATTGTCTGTTTCCAATTCCAAAAAAAAAAAAAAGGTTCGTAAAAAATCTGATAAATATATTTCTAGATGCGCATTGAAGACACGTTAGGAGAAAGTTTGTAATTATTTTTTATGCAAGATCCGATATCTCCATGGTTATAAGATCTTTGGTATAGTTCAATAGTAATACCGTAGTGTTAGGAATAGTAACGGCAAATAATAGTACGACAGAGTAAATAAAAGAATACGTTTGTGTTACATTCGATTAGGGACATTAGTTGTATGTAAGGGATATACCCGTACAGCCGTGTTCGACTTGAAAGCAAAGCAAAGATAGTTCTTTACTGAATTTTGTTTAAAGTTAATGAAAACGAAAGTCGAATGACTTTTAAAGCGAAATAAAGCGCTTACAGCGACAAGTCGAACTTGGGAAATAAGTGAGCTGTGTTAAGAGGCTTTAACGCTTTTGCACCCCTCGCGCTCGGACAATACAACATATTTAAAGCTTCTGAAAAAATCAATATATGTATATATATATATCCTAGCCGGGAATCTGACTCGAAAAATTTTCAATTTTTGGATTCCTAAAGTTTGACATTACTTTCCAAGATTTGACTATATTACTTTTTTTTATTCTTTCGGCAACCCATTACTGTTAATTCTGTTAGCATATCTTTTTTATAAATAATATACCTACATTTAAAACAGTTAAATTTATTAACGCTTTGTATACAATTTTAGCATGCCCTAACTCCCGAACTATTTGTGTGTTTCAGGAGTCAGTGTCTACCATAAATTTGTAAATGGATTTCATCTCGATATTCGATCGATGAATGTCACTCTTAGATTAATACTATTGCTCATTATTGTTACCCGAGGTCAGAAAAGAGCTATGTTATTTGACATACTAAACATAATAATATATTGAGAAAAAAAAATAGTTATAAAATTTAATCGAAGTAAAATATTAAAATAAAATTAATTGATAATTCATTATAAATAAAACAAAAAATTCGGAGGTACAGGGTTCGATTCCTGGTCCCACAATAATATTTATTAATTAAAATATATAAATTTAGTTAATATTTAATTTATTTGCGCTATATCTCTCGAGTTTGGTACGCTAGAGACGAGCTTGCCACTTGTAATGATTGGCCTATAGTAAAGTTGGCTAAATTTGAATCGACTTATTTATAAGGGTGGTTTCTTACCCCGAAAATGAAACGTTCGTGATGACTTTACTTTTTTTTTTTACTTTAGATTGTCCTTACAAATACAAATCGTTTATTAACACAAAATAATGTTGGTTCGTTATGGTGAACCCTGTCTCCTGCATGAGCTATACTGTATAACAGGACAATGTTTTCCAATAATGATCATACAAAAAAATCGAAAAAGAGGTTACACAAATAGCAAGTAAAGTATAGTCATCGATGTATATAGATAGGCCCTCACTGATATAAAAACGTTCCCGTAAAACCAATCGAAGTCATGTAGCTGCACCAACAGTCGCGAGATAGCAAGCGTCGACAGCGCCTAATATTACTATTTATATCGAGTAAAACTAGTCTGCATTGTGATATAATTTCCGATGAAAGCATGTGCCATTATACTTGCTTGAGAATTGCCCCCCAAAGTTGGTAGGTACACAAAGCAAGCGGCACGTTTTTAAGAGTGCGTTTTGTATTGAATAGGCTTATCTATATACATCGATGAGTATAGTATTGCCTGTGTGCGTTTGTTTGTGTGTGTAGATAAAGGTAAGGGGACTGAGGAAGGGTGGAGAAGGAAGAAGGAGTGTAAGATTATTGATTATAGTTACATATATATATATATATATATATATATATGTAACTATAATCAATAATCTTACACTTATTGATTATAGTTACATATATATATATATATATGTAACTATAATCAATAATCTTACACTCCTTCTTCCTTCTCCACCCTTCCTCAGTCCCCTTACCTTTATCTACACACACAAATATATACATATATATATATGTATATATATATATATATATATATATATATATATATACGAGTATATATTCCTTCTGTTCGCTAGTTTACATATGTTAGGTTAACTTATATTGTATTAAGCCCGGTTCTATAATTTAAATCAATGTGATGTAAAGAATGTATTTCAAAACAAAGAATGGGGAGTTCAACGTTCATATCATTGGTAAGATCGCAGCCGAAAAACAGTATTTCTTGTTAAACCAATGCCATTCAAACGCTTTGTATTGGACTCACGAACGTGCAATTTGCATAAAAGAACGTGACTCGGTATTTGATGCGCTTTATTATAAAATAATTTTTATAAATTAACAATATGGGACATTTGTGCTTGAAATAGAAAAAGTAATGTGGCCAAATAAAACGGTATAATGCAATTTTCTTTTGTTATTGATGAACTTAAGGAAAATCGGCGACATCTCTGAACGCAAAAGAAATCAATAAGATTATTCAACGTTCCACTTCAACTACGTTCTTCTGTACTACGCGCCTTGATCCAGAGCGGCCTCTCCACCTGCACTACAACCAGACCCTGCCTGCACTACGCCCAGATCCTCACTTCGGCGCGGCACAGCGAGTTGGCCAGGGGAGTACCGCTCCGTGGCATGGCGGAAAGCTATTGTACTGACCACCTCTTTTAATAACCACGACCCCCGGGTAGAATATCTTTTTTTTTATTTATTTTTTTGTACCTACATTTAATTTTTCTTTTTTTTTATAAATAGTTAGTAGTATATATTTATTCTTGTAGTTTTTATTTCAATTTTCTTTGTTACCACTTTCCCCGTAACAAGTGGTATATTCGAAAAAAATATTTACAAAATATATAATAAAATTAATATTAATACTAAGGATAGGGATATAAGTCCCGTACGCGTGGAATGGTGGCAAGAACGCTGGCTGCATTTCCCCGTGAATTGCAATACTGATTCTTTGGGCGAAGAAAGAGCCAGCAAAGCAAATAAGATAGAATTGTTATTTACATAATAGGTGGTAGGCGGAGGTTTTTTGATGACTGATGGTGGTAATTTTGCCAGTCTGCCGGAGCGGGGATGTATCCACCGTTCGCGCCAATAAATCCAGTAAAGTGTGTCCACACGTGTCGGGATCAGGCTCGAATTAGATTATTTTGTTTTGCGTTTTGTCGACTTTCGGGTTGCACATAGGCATGTAGTCTACCTTAATTCTGACTTGCCTGGTGGGTTACTGCTGTACCAGGTATTGTTTTCTCATAGGTACTGATAACTAAATTTAAAAGGTTATTAATTGATCGTTGTGGTGCAGTTCTGTATATGTTTTATTTTGTAAATCTGATATAGCTGAGTTTTCCTTGCAGATTCCTTTCTCAGTCAGATTAAACATTAACAGGTCACTGGAATTTGCTAAGCTGCTGGTCTTCTGCTAACAGCTTACTTATTGGACCACTTTGCTGCTTAGTCTTCTACTAGCAGGAGTAGAATCATTCAAAATAATTAAATTAATGACGTTTCATAAATGCCTGTAATAGGTTTACGTGAATAAAGATATTTTGACTTTGACTTTGACTTTGTTTAAAATAATTTTTAGACCGACTATCTCCAGAAACTTAACTAAATAATTTCAGCACGTGGCGTTGTCACAAAATGAACTAAATATGTTTTGGCAATTTTGTTTAATCAAATGTCATTGTAATTATGACAGAATAAACTAAAATAATAGTGTAGTATTTAATCCTTGTCTTACAATAAGGGTGAATTTGTAGAGCGAAAATAGTCGCTAACTGAACGTGGGGGTTGTCCGCCCACGCGACAGGGTATCGATCCCGCTAGCCGCCAGGCGGGCGTCTCCAACGACAAAGTAACTACGTCATACCTATTTCTATTATTACAAAAGAAATCTATAAATTTACGGCCAGTATTAGAAAGGCTGATTAACTTTTAATGTATAACTAACCTAGGAACGTTATTGGCACGTTGTGTATATCAAAATAGTAAAAAAAGTAAAGTATCATCACGACCGTTTCCTTTCGAGGTGGTCAGAAACCACGCTTATAAATAAGCGGATTCACATTTAGCCAACTTTACTATAGGCCAATCATGACAAGTGGCAAGTTCGTCGATGTCTCCAGCGTACCAAACTCAAGAAATATCACAAATAAATTAAATATTAGTTAAATGTATTTATTTACATTAATAAATATTTTTGTGTCCCGACCAGGAATCGAGTCTAAATCCACGGATTAACCGCTAGACCACGGAGGCAGTTAAAAAATATTGATAATAAATTATTTTAATCATTCTTTCTGCAACTTATACCAAAATATCAAGCTTATACTTCGAAGTCCTAGAGCGCCACTGCTAAAGATAAGTCTTTAAGAACATATTTTTGGAGAATATTGCCTACTTCACCAAACTAGATGGGGGACAAAAATAATTATTTAAATAAATAAACGTAAACTTAAGCGGTTAAGTATTTAAGACTCTTTAATTACCTGAAACTGTTTGAAGTTCCCAAGGAGATATGTTCATGGTACAAGAATTTTGGGAATATTTGGCTTTATCGATTCCAGACGTCAGGTTAAAATCTCATGCTCCTCATTATGTAAGTAGTTTTTTGTCTCGGTCTGGGTGTTTATATGTATATATTTACAAAAAAAAAAAGTATAATATGTAGTTTATCAACTATCTAGTTTCCGTAACACAAGCCTCGTAGCTTACCACGGAAACTAGAGGGCGCTGTGTCTGGAAATATTTATTTATTTATTATTATTATTTATTTAATACTGTTAAGAATAACTTAATAAATGATTGCCTACTATCTATACTGTCTAAATGTCCTAAAGGTTTGGCTGTCAGAGAATGACTAGCGGCATTAAGTCCGCCTTTGTACATAGTGCAATAAAGTTTTTAAATACTAATAGACGAAGCAATATTGCTGGGAAAACCGTTGGAAAATAATAAAAAAATAAATTTAATTTTGATTAACGTCGAATTGTATATATAAACTTCTAAAAATATATTGCATATTTAAATTGTATTTAAATATACATGGTTTATGTATTTTATAAGATAACATAATGGTGGAGATCTGACGTTATTTACGGCTGTCAGTCAGTAACACAGTAAATTCAGTAAAATCTTTGCACCACTTACTGAAATAATTGGCTTTCTTTGTAAACCAGCCTGAGACACCATTCATCTTCTCTCTCTTTCCCATACACCCACACGATGAATCCACGAAATGCGTCGAAATTTGTCATTCCAAAGGTAGAGTATGTAGTGAATGTTAAAAATCAATAATCCATAAAAAGTCGTCACTTTTACTGCGCTACATAGCCTATTGCATGATTCCGTGATGTTTAAACCTTTTTATAATTTTCCACCCTCTGCGTGTATACTGGGAAAATCACGAAAACTTGGGGCATAATTAATGGTAAGTCACGCACGACAAAGATATTTATATGCATTTTCATTGGAAGAATCGAATCAATTGACAAGTCCACTATGCCGGCTTTATATTTCGCTAGTCTGACAGCCACATACTTCTGAAGTTTCGCATTAGGTATGCCAAAAGTGACATCTTGTCTCAAAGTGATGTTTGTGTACCGGACTCTAAAATAATGTTTAGGAAAGTATTATCATTGAACCGTATTTAAAAACCAGATTAAATCTTCCCAATAATGGGTCCGACTGTAAAAGTTTTGCTATAGAATTTATTGTATGTATAGGGTTTCTAAAGTTTATTTTTACTCAGTTTATACTGCCTCCATGGTCTAGCCATGGCCATGGATTTAAGACTCGGAGGTACCGGGTTAGATTTCTGGTCGGGTAACAATAATATTTATCAATTTAAAATAATAATTTTATTGAATATTTAATTTATCTGTGATATTCTCCAGCTTGCCATTTGTCATGATTGATCTATAGTAAAGTTGGCTAAATGTGAATCCGAATCCGCTTCTTTATATGCTTGCTTTCTGACCACCCCGGAAGGAAAAAGGTCGTGATGATACTTTACTATTTTTTTAAATTCATTTATTGATTTATTTATTTTCGGTTTTAATTAAAGTTTTTTATTTTAAATTAAATTTACTCGAAAGTTGTAAAATTACCTATATTTTATATTATCCTACTTAAAAAAGAAAAAAAAATAATGACACATAAAACATTAAAATAAAATAGATTAAATAACTAATTATCAATAAAACTAAACTAAAAATACCTATGAAATTAAAACTATTGTACAAAATAAACTAAGGGCTTACCACCAGGGTGGGTAGGTACCTAAAACGCTCGCCGCATTTCCTCGTTGAATTATAATGGACATATTCTGTTTTAGGTAGTTATGGCATTCGATATCGCCACACTCTTAAAAAAATCGTTTACCCGTATTATTTTACTCGCATATTAAACGATGACTCTGACCACCAAGCAAAGAACGTGGTAATATTTCTTAATGTTATCTTTACATGTTAAAGAGACATTGACTCGTAAGTTACATTGTGACGCAATAAAGAAGCACCTGGGAACTTAATCTCATTACGATAATCCAAAACAAGACTTCATAACTTTAGTACCATTCACAGAAACTTTACGTAATATAAATTTGAAACGATCAACCAGCAAACCTGTAAATATGGTCAGAAAGACTTAGGCAATCAACTTCTAGGAGGTACTGTAAACCGTTTGGTACTCTTTACATAGCTACTAATAAAACAAATGAAGAAATATAAAAAAAAAATGGGTAGAGTTGACACCTACAAAATAACCGCAGTGTTGCCACAAACATCCTAAGCCTTTTAAAATCAAGTAATGTAAATAAATGGCGCGGTGGTGGCTTGGTTGTAAAAACGCGTACCTTAAATCCTACAAAGGTCGGTTCAAACCCACCCGGTACACCAATGAGAAATACACTTTTCTTACGTACATTTGTCATAGATTTACAACACCGTACTCGGAGAGCACGTTAAGCCGTTGGTCCCGATTCCACTAATGCCAACTTGTGGAAACCATAAAAAATTGTCATAAAAAAAAATTACATCATATCTTCGCCAAGTCTGGCCAGCGTGGCGAGTGTAGGCCAAATTCTCCAGTTCTGGAAGGCCTATCTCCAGCAGTGGAGGTCTAGGACGCTGTCTTCTAGGGGCTGTAATAAATGAAAAATGTAAAACTTTCCAAGGACACTTTCCTTAAATTCATAATAAATTTGGTTCGTACCCCAGCACGTACTAACTTTTTTTGTGTATTTTTACACCATTATTACAACACCATTGTTCAATGTTCCCGTGCCTCGGAGAGCACGTTAAGCCGTTGGTCCCGGTTCCACTAATAATAATTGCGGAATCGTTAATAAATTGTCATTAAAAATTGACATCAGATCCTCACCAACCTGAAAAACCTGAAACCTTTATACGAGAATACCAATTTTAAGTGATTTACAATATCAACGACGAAGACAAATTTATTTATTTATAAACTCTTTATTGCACAAAATAACTTAAAAAGTAGTGTACAAGGGCGAACTTAATGCCTTCCGGCATTTTATAACAGCTAACCTTTGGGAGTGTGGCAGAGGATTTCGGGTGCATTAAGATACAGTTCTCCCAAAGTGATAATGCGCATAGAAATCTTCGTCACTGTTCGGAAACGGTTGTATTCCCCGAGCGTCGGAAGACGATATGTATATAGAGTGGTTAAGTGCATTTTGTTCATGCATAATTTAGTAGAATTATGTGTAATAAACTAATAAAAACTAATAAATAAACTAATAAATTAATAAACTATTTAAAGTTGAATAAGATAATTAAAGTTGAAATTAAATTCACCTTTGAAAACAAAACCAAGAACGGTGTGTAATATCAGCTCTATATAATTCCACTCAGAGAGAACACATGCAGTCACCGACCGCCCGAATTGTTTTCGATTGTGTACACATGATATTGACTTCTATTTCTTTCGAACAAGGTGCAAAATGCAAGTGCAATGTTTAGGCTCTTACGATTCAATGATTCGGGTGTTTCCGGGAATACGACAATTAGCGAAGATCTGTATGTGCATTATTAATTTGGGAATACTGTACATACAATTACTTAAGAATACTTAAATACTATTACATAAATACTTACATGATATATAATTAAAATAATATATACAATAAACATAAATATATATTATGTATAAATATATAAACACAGCTAATAGATAGATACTCGTATTATATTACATAGGTACAATCATTTACGATAATATGTTAAGAAAATAAAAAAAAATTATAATGCATAGGTACTTGTAGTTATCATGACAAATTATTTTGTTTATTTAAAAAGTAAGCAATGAGTAGATTTTTAAACACATTTATTGAAGGCGCCCGTCTGATGACTAGTGGAAGCTTGTTCCACTCTCGAGCAGCGAAAACAGTAAAAGAATCTGAATATCTGCTAGAAGTGTGAGGGGGAATTTTGAGTTGATTGTTAGAAGCAGACCGAAGAGGAAGGTTGTGACTGTCACCAAGAAATTGGAAACGAGTCTTAAGGTATAGAGGAGCTTGGGGATTGTAAAGAACGTTGTATAGAGAAGTAAGGACATGTGCAGATCTTCGAAAACGGATATTAAGCCACTTTAATTGAATACGATATTGGGAAACATGGTCATACTTACGCAATCCGAATACATACCGGATGCATAAGTTAAGTTTTCTAAGCATTCCATGGATTCACCGTGCGGGTTCATCGTGTGTGGGTAAAAGATAAGAAGAATGGTGTCTCGGGCTTGCGACCGACAATAGGCTGGTTTAAGAAAAGGAGGCCTGATATATCTACAGAATAACCGTATTTTTTTTTTTTTCTAGTAATGTGATATAAGCTGGTCTACTCACATTTTCTAAATAACTCCCAACAAAATTTGTAAGTTTTATATGTATGTTTATTATTGTGTATGTATTAGTATTTAGTATATTAATAAGTAGATTATATATAAGTAAGTTTATTATCTAAGTATTTATATCTAATTGATGTGTCACTTATACTTTCCTTGCACCTACAGTTGTTCTAATTAGTCCCAAAGGTTTGGCTGTCAGAGAATGTCTACGGACATTAAGTCCGCTTTTTGTACTTTGTGCATTAAAGTTTTGAAATAAAATAAATAAATAAATATACTACATTTCTTAAAAGTACTTGTTACCCCTCGTTGAGTAACAGAAAAGGGCTGCTGGACGTTTTACTACGTGTTATCATAATGTATTATTTTAAATTTATAGTCGTTAAGTCTATGAAGAGAACAATGGACAGTAATTACGAGCATGTTACTCAACGCATTGTAACAGTTTGCAGAGTTGTCACATATCTATGTAAATTCACACGTATTTAGACCGGTCACACACGGACACAACCAAAATAGCCTATTTATTTATTCGAAAACACGATACATAAAAGTATCGTCACAACCGTTTCCCTTCCGAAGTGGTCAAAATCCACGCTTCTAAAGAAGCGGATTCACACTTAGCCAACTTTACAACAGGTCAATAATGCCAGTGGCAAGCTCGTCGATGTATCTAGCGTACCAAACTCGGGTAATATCACAAATAAATTAAATATTAACCAATTTTATTTAATTTAAATTAATAAATATTTATGTGTCCCGACCAGGAATCGAACCCGGTACCTCCGAGCCTAAATCCACGAACTTAACCAACCTTAGACCACGGAGGCAGTCAATACATAAAAATAGGTAGAGAACATTTGAATCACTTCCGTGCCATCCTCACGGAAGAAATATAATAAAAGTAGCGATCTGTTAGCAAGCTGTTATAAATAACCGAGAAACAAAATAGAGTTAACGAGTTTTAGAATGGAGACCACGTACAGGGTACAGACGCAGTGACACGACTCTTCGCCTGATAATCTTGCTTTGACTTTGACATGATCGCTTGTGAAGATTAAGTGAATGTGGAAAAAGATAGTAAGCTTTGGGGAAAGCCTATAGACAGGCAGATGATAATTATAACAGAGGTGTTAATTGTCTAACATCAATAATACACGAACAGCTTTGGGATTATTTGGGTATAAAAAATTTAATACACGCAACTACTATAAGCCAAAAAGATGTCTATGTAATAGCAATGATTGAAGTTTTAAAAATGGTTGTTGGCCTTCAAAATAATCCTAACAATTATAGAGATTTTATTTTGGTGAAACTCAGCCTAAAGGACTGTTACTGTGATAGACAGTTATTTACGAGGTGCCATCACACACACATGTCAGTTCCTCGAGTTTCATTTTTCTGAGATCACGTCGTTTATTTAAATGCTTTCGAATTCACGTAGCTTTTTTCGCGCGATGCAGTATCCAAACTATCCGTCTATGGCTGGCTTTAGTCTCTACGTAAATTGCTCGAATACGTTGTACAAAGAGTATGTAATCTTTCAAGTGCCCAAATTAAGTAGTGTTTTAAACTCTACATTTAGTAATACGTAAAAAGAAAAGTATCATCACGACCGTTTCCCTTTCGGGGTGGTCAGAAACCACGCTTATAAATAAGCGGATTCACATTTAGCCAACTTTACTATAGGCCAATCATGACAAATAGCAAGCTCGTCGATGTCTCCAGCGTACCAAACTCGAAAAATATCACAAATAAATTAAATATTAATTAAATGTATTTATTTACATTAATCAATATTTTTGTGTCCCGACCAGGAATCGAACCCGGTACCTCCTTGTGATATTTCTCGAGTTTGGTACGCTAGAGACATTGACGAGCTTGCCACTTGTCATGATGAGCCTATATTAAAGTTGAAGGTATGTGAACCCGCTTTAAAAACGCAAGGTTTCTGACTACCCTAAAAGGTACACAATCGTGATGATACTGTAACATTTAGTGAATTTGAAGAAAAGCTCTCTTACAACCGATGTTTATTTAAACAGTAAAATAATATAATACCAGCTGACGGAGATCCTTCAAAATAAAACATACATTCGACGCTATTTTTAATTTTAATCGTTACAATTATAAATTGTGATATAGAGGAGCCAAGGATTATTCAGTTATGTAAAAATGAAAATATTTTTATTAACAAAAAAAAAAATTTACAAGCGAAACATATGATCACGTAACTACATAATAATAAAAAAATTGAAGAAAAAATGAATAAATAATAATAGCAGGTGTATGCCGATCACAGTATAACATACTAAAATCTACATAGTAAAACCCAAATGTCTTGTCTACGCAGGGACTAAAACCAGGAGACCGTAATTGACATACACTAAAGAATCCCTTTTTAATTAAAGTTATATAACAGAGATAATTACAATATTCTACGGACTTAACCGCTTAAATTCTTTACTTTGCTTTTTATCTTTAGTATTTAATTGCATATAAAGCAACCTGTAGGAAATGGATGTGGTGACAAAATTATTGTGCCATGCAAAAGGAAACCCGACGCAAAATTATCATAAACGACGTGCTCGTACAATCTGTCATCAATAATTACACTTGCATCACCTAGGCCACAAGTTTTTGCATAACTGATACCGCAGAGTGGAATAACCTAGCTCATTTTCTTAATAAGCTTTAGTTTAGGTGCTTGACACGGCTTTGCTCAACTTGTAATAGGTCGCATGAACTCGCATGTTGTGCTTATTGGCGTCATGTATTGTCTACACCAAGTGTCTCTCCACTGCTGGATGTAGGCCTCCCCCAAGGCTCGCCACTGCAAGCGGTCTTTTACAACTCTCATCCAACCCCAGTGACCTTCCTTATGTCATCCGTCCATCTGGCGGGGGGTATTCCCACTCAGCGTTGCGTCGTCCTATCGGTCGTCGGTTCTGCGGCAGATGTGTCCGACCCATTGCGATTTCAGCTTGCTAGTTTTAAATGCTATGTCAGTAACTTTGGTTCTGTAACGAATATCAACTATCCATCGGAGAAATACCAAGCATAGCTCTCTCCATGGCTCGATGAGCGACCTTGAATTTGTGAATCAGTCCCACCGTCGCGGTCGGTGTTCACGTCTCTGCTCCGTACAACATTACGGGAGGAAGAATTTTTGCTGAAGTTTGCAGCGCTCAGCAATAGTCTGACCAAGGTAGACGTAATCCTGCACAACTTCGAGAGTGGCATTTCCCACATAGATTGGCTTTGGCTTGACATGGTCATTGATACACGCTGTAACATCTCTACCAAATTTTATCTTAATCGCCCCAGCAGCGGTATAGACAAAAATTACAATTTCATTTTTTTTTTTCTTTTTTTTTAAGCTTGTAAATAGATTAGTTTTTATTTTTTATTATATATATATTTATGTAGATACTTTAAGATTTAATATTAGTTTTAATTTAATATACTTTTTTTAAATTAAAATTTTGTATTTATCTCTGTTATATTTATCTTTTATTAAGAAGCGTTTGTTTAGTGTATGTCAATTACAGTCTCCTGGTTTTAGTCCCTGCGTAGACAAGACAGGTATTACTATGTAGATTGTGCTGTGATCGGCATACACCTGCTATTATTATTTATTTATTTTTCTTCTATTTTTATTATGTAGTTACAAGATCACCACATGACTGGCAGTGCCGAGTGTGGAGATCACTGTAATATGTTTCGCTTGTAAATTCGTTTTTTTTGTCAATAAATATATATTATCTTAAATATTTATTTATAATTTAATTTTTCGTATTTACGTTTTCTCTCAAGGGCTCCTCAACTCTACTATTTCATCCATAATAGATTTCATCGTTAATAGATTTTTAACTAGTTTACATACTATTTAAAATTGCGCCCCACATATTATACGGTCTTACTATCCTAAAGGTTAGCTGGTAGAAAAAGTCGAAAAGGCTCTAAGTTCGTCTTTGTACATACTTTTAAGTTAAGTGCAATAAAGTATTTTAATAATAATAATAAACCTCGTAAGGCATGAATGTTACCATTTCAAATATTTCCGGTAAGATTTAGCTTTCTTTCTTTTGCTTTATGTTTTTCCTATTTTTTTGCTAAACCATCTGACTATACTGACTCAAGGCGAACGAAGAAATGTAGCCGCACGATGGTAACTGCAAAATACTCGTACTGAAGAAGTGGTACAATAAAAAGACGATGTATCAGGTATGCGGTACAATAGGCAACGGGTTGAGGACGGCATTCCGCAACTCGGGACGCTATCCGCACTGGTTCTCAACAGGTGACTTGGAACAATACCAAGCCTTACAAGCGGGTACTTTAAATATATATTAAAAATCTATGTTATATATATTTTATTATATTTGTTTTTTCAACATTTCGTATAGTTATAGTCGTATAGTTTTATTTTACATTCTCTGCCTGTTAACCTTAAGGATTATTTAAGTTATACTAGTATTTAATTATTAGTTAAGTATTAAATGACAGGAGTAGGTGCACAAAATATAAATATATATGTATTGTAATATGTATATTATAATTATTATTAATTTATTATTTCATTTCATTATATAAACGCTGGAAGTACATAGGAGCCTGTAGCACGAGTCGTAATCGGCCTTGTAAGAAAGCCTCGGTGTCAATTTTGTAAGAAGACGAAACGGTATGAAAATTAAAGCTAGGATAATCATCTCAGAATGAATTAGTCTATGACAGTGCATTGCCGATTATGGTCGTATTCGACGTGCATTTTTACACTGATTTTGTTGTTTCACTGATAATATACCGACCAGCATGCTACAGGAAGGGTAAAACATGTTCTTCTTCGACAAGAGAATGAAGGCTTTAAAAAATGTAACAAACATTTTGAAAGGAAAACCAATGTCCGCTCTACCTTAAATTTGATCTCTTTGCTTACATGGAAAAATATTGCAAGCGAAATTCTGTATTTCTGATAGGTTTTTCGTAGGTAATAGATATATTAATAAATCATTTATTCTCCACTATCTGTTAATGGATATAATGTTAGTAACAGTTTAAAATTAAAATTATGTTGGAAAACACAAATAATAGGTAAAATTAATTTATAATAAAATAAAAACAATATATACAATTTTTTTAAATAACGGTAACGCCACCGGACTTGGTCGCTAGCGACACACTGCGTAGTGATCTACGCTATGAATTTACACACAACGCTTAACTATTAAATATTAATATTATTGAAATTTAAATAAAATTGCATCCGTTTTCTAAGTAGTATAACAGTTATACTTTCGCGCAAAACACAAAGGATGGGATAAACTAGCTCGGCTGGTAGAATGACTAAAACCTTCAAATGTTTACGACCTAGACATAGTAGGAACAGTAAAAAAAAATAGCACTCAATTGACACCTCCAGACCCAAGTTGCATCTACTCATAACTGCGGTTGATACGATGTCAAGCAAAAAAGGTTGGGAACCACTGTAATATTACAACGGTTGTTGATTGAGCTATAATAAGTTACTTAGAAACCTTTGTAGAAAATAACGAATGGCGATGGAACTTTGGATTTTGATGATGATGCTTAAACGAGTAGACCGTAAAAGAAAGCTTTTAATTCATTGTCACATTTCTTCGTCTAACTTTTGCAACTACTAAAATAAACTAAAAATATACATCCACATACCATACTCACTATCCCTACGCGTACTCATAAATTTGGAGACTCTAACATCTGACGCACGCTGAAGATGTGGAATGCTCTCCCAGCCAGTGTGTTTCCCCACTCTTATAAGCTGGAGTACTTCAAGCGAAGTGTGAAAAAGCATCTTGTTAGGCCGGCATAGTAGTAGAGACCTTGAGCTCCCATTCTTGGACCTCGCGTACTGCTTACCATCAGGTGGGCGCGATGTCACATGTTGTGTTCAGTATTAAAAAAAAAAAAAACTGTCCCGAGCGTTATTTGAACATAGAGGTTATCCCTCCTTTTCAATGCACATGGTTATGAGGGTTATGAGCACTGCGCCGTCAAGACCGGATTCTAGACGCCACGGGAGCGCGTAGGGAATACGTGGATGGATTTGATAAGACCAGGGCCGGCAGTGTCGACATTTAATAACGATCGCTATCTTAGCCATATTGGGTCGGTAAGTTATAAAAAAAAATTGCCACTTATAAAAGATCGTTTCCAATTCCTATGTGACTCTTACAGCCTTTCACTTCGTTCTTCCCATTATAACCTACTTAAAATACCTCCCCACTCTTCCAGCAGATATTCAGATTCCTTTACAGTATCTACAGCTCGCCAGTGGAACAGACTTCCTTTAATTATCAGACAGGCACCATCTCTTAAAATATTTAAAGATAAGCTATACACACACATACTTATTTCACAAGCAGAATAAGTCGTCCTAAGTTTCTTATTATATATATGCGTATATGTATGTATTTTATATTTAGTTATATATTTGTTTATGTAGGACATTTATTTATGTATAAGTACTATATGTTTGTAATTAATGTGTGCTTTATATAGTAATAAATAATTTAATTATTATTATTATTATTAAAATCAAAGCTAATTTGGTCAATAGGTAGTTATCATTAGTTCCAAAGGGCGCTAATATTTTAATGTCAATAACTCCGGCATCTCCATATTAACCTATTTTATGCTCTAATACGTGTATTATATTATTGGAGAATAATATTTATTCCTTTGCAACACTAGAAGTAAATACCAAAATGTAAGCTAGCTGCTGTCACACGGTAAAACTGTAACGATAATATCGATAACTTAGCGGCCTGTCGAATTTCGCATGTAAATTGACAGATAAATTTGACACGATTCGGACATTTTTATAACTAAAGGTACTCACAATACATCCAAACGGAAGCAGTTTTAATCAAACTATTCGAATAGACGTGTGTCTAATTATTTAGCAGACTGAAGATCAATTATCGCACTCAGCGTTCGCGATGCCATTTTCAACAAGATTATCAATCTGAGGGCGCAACGCATAATAAACTAAATGGACGTAGAATTAATCCAAGGCTATGAAGTGTCGAAACACCTACCCTAGGGATATCCTGGTTTAGGCAACGATGTTTTTTGCCTTCAATTTTTTTTTGGTTCTCTTCTCCCGATGGATGATGAATGAGATGATAGGGAAGGCAAAGGGTCTAGCCCATACAGCCAAGTCTGGCGTAATATATCTTTCTTTTTCATGAGTTAATGAGGTCATCATCAAATTCCAGATGCTGCAGAATTTGATGCCTTTCTTGGAGTCACTCGCGGAGCCATCCACTGCTCAAACACGTCGGGTAAAATATGGGAGTTGTCAGCGCGGGAAAACCGCAAAAAATTAACTGCAACTTGTGCCCCATATTTAAAGTCCAATGTATCGTTTTCCATAATTATTCACATTGTAGCACAAATAGATATAGGATACTTAGATTGGCAATGCAAAAGAGAAAGAGCACAGTATTGCGTATGTTAGAGCGAGACGATAGACAGGACCATTCCCAGACACGTTCGCGACTTGTAGCGGCTGGCGTAATTGTAAACAAAACAAATTCCGCTTATATTTGTAATAATCTAAGGTTTTATAGTGTAAATTTGAGGTTAATAGACGTAATTAGTCATGGTTACTTGTGTAGTACCTGGATCTAACTCATCTAAGAAAGAAAACCCGCATAATTATTCATTTAACACGTAAGTACGATTAAAATATTTAGGTGCCTAAATACAATGTTTTAGATCTGCCACTAAGGTTTTATACACAAACAGATGGGAAAAATAAACGCCTTTTATTACATTAATACTCTGAATGCATAGGAATTCAATTTAAGATAATATCAAATACGTGAATTTCTACTATTTCTAACCTCACTTATGTAGAGATTGACACATATCGATAACATGTTATCGATAACATCTTATCGATATGTCGCTAAATGGCAAAGGTATTGTGCCTTGTATGCAGCATAGCATGCATAATCTATGGATTATGCCTATACAGCCTTATTAATTTTCGTTAAATTCTTAAAAATGTTTTTTATATATTTTACTTTTTAATTTTTGGAGTTTCGTAGCTAAATGGCGCAACTCCTATTAATTGAACTAAATTATAAATATTTTTATAAAATAATTTAAACTTTATAATGTTTCAGATTTCCCCAAAATATTTTAGTAAAGAATAAATGGCAAAAACCTTTCTTAGAAGGTCACTGCAGTGGTGGCACGTGTGTCGGGTCCTGGTCCGTCCCTAAGGGCCTGGTTGAGCGGGGGGATGGCTGGCACATGCGTTACGTCCGTGATCGGGTGCTGCTGTGGGGGCCTGGGACCTCTGCCGAACACGTTCAATTTATTGTTCTTAAATTAGCAGACGTTTTGCGTTTTGTCGTCTTTCGGGTTGCCCAAGGGGCTTGGGCAAGTAATTTATTTCAGTTTTGCCTTACCTGGTAGGGTTAGTAAGATTGTCCTATAGGACAATCTTGGAGTAAAGGATATCTATTTTATGTTGTTGTGTAGTTATGTATTTGTTTTAATTTGTAAATCTGCTATAGCTGAGTTTTCCTTGCATATTCCTTTCTCAGTCAGACATTAACAGGTCACTGGAATCTGCTTTGCTGCTTAGTCTTCCACTAGCAGGAGTTGAATCATTTAAAATAATTTAAATAATGACGTGTCACAAATGTCTTTAATAGGTTTACGTGAATAAAGATATTTTGACTTTGACCTTTTTTTATATACCTACAGTGGTTTTATTTTTCATAGAATCGTTTACTTTTAGATGGTGTAAATAAATAAACATAGAAGAATATTTGCTAGGAAACGCAACTGAAAAAACTATATTTTTCAATTATTGTATAAATTTTTCATTGTTTAATTGAAAATTTAACGTTGAAATCCTTAAATAATGTAAATTAAAATGTTACATTACCAAAATATGTGATTAGAAATCATTGAAATTTGGGGTTTGCAAAAAAATTTTTTTTCAAATATTAAATATTAGGTTTCCAAATTAATTTAATCAGTTTTTCGCATTTCCTGGCAAATTTTCCCGAAGTAATGTTATTTTCACTAAATGTAAAATTGTAGATATAAAAAACGAATGAATACATTTTTTTAGATTTTCTCGGAAAATTTTTGGTTAAATGGAAAAATGGCATGCACAAGTTATAGATGTTTTTTTTACCTATATTAGCTTGTGTTCCACTATTGCTATTTTGTTTATATGTTTAATGTACCTAATAAGCTGTTACTTTTTAAAAAATAAAAAATCTAACATGTTTTGTAGTTTAATTTTTATTACCTCAAACAAACATTAACTTTATATGTAACTAGATCTGTGTCAAATCAGACAACACGAAAACGTTGCAATCTTTATCGATAATCTAAGTCATAGTCGCGAACATCACTATCCGTTTCGCAC
The DNA here is from genome assembly GCA_910589645.1 of Tinea semifulvella. Taxonomy (NCBI): domain Eukaryota; kingdom Metazoa; phylum Arthropoda; class Insecta; order Lepidoptera; family Tineidae; genus Tinea; species Tinea semifulvella. The sequence goes on from OU342596.1 coordinate 6,023,103, forward strand.
ACATGCGCATTTCACGCACACCGGTGTTTTTCATTTTTGGTCTCGCCCTAATCATTCTATTGCCAATCTATATATATACTAAATCTATGGTAGCACATTATTAAACAAAAGAACACCACTTTTGGCCAATGATATCCACAGTAAATTAATTTACAAAACAAAAACTTGCACTTGACATGTCCACGCAAAATGGCGCGAAGAACTCCTCTCTTGCCTTCAATTTGTCAGATCCTTACAGCTAAGCTTGAGCATAAACAAAATTGTATCTAAAAACATGTTCATTTTTTTTTGTAATTGTGTAAATAGTTTTCTCTGTGGCAATAATAATAGACTTTCGATAATAAAATATTATTGCAATGTTTATTAAAAAAACAAACTGATAATATTCCATTCAACTTTATTGATTACTTTATCACTTATTATGTTGACTTTTTCCCACGTATAAGGCTTCGTTGGAGAATTAAATAGCTTTCTAAAATCAATACCTAACTACATATACCTACTACTTTTTATATTATATTCTAGTTTTATGATCATATTTATTAAGGCCGCATTCGTTTTAAGAAATGTTAGCATGAAAATACCACTTTTTTAGCACAAGTCGTTCGTTTAATATAAATTCTAACATTTGATGCTAATTTCGTATGTCAGTACCGTGTTTAAAGGAGGGTTATTGACGTTACTTTTTGACAGATGTCATTTAACATAAGAAATGGTTGATTTAAGTTGTATTTTTTATAGTTTATATTATATTTGTTTAAAATGTATTTTAAGCGATTTTTTGTAATAAGTTTAAAAACCATAATACATTATCAATTAATTTGTTATTATTTGTTACTTGTCATACTTGTCAAAAAGTAGCCTCAGCGCTCGTTTTTTTTAAGAAATGTTAGCATTGTTAAAAAAAGTGGATTTTTTTTAACAAAAACGACATTTCACGCTGGTTTATGAAGTTGCAACGAAATGTTGGAAATGCTATAATAAAACGAACGCGGCCTTAGTCGATTAAGGCTGGGTTGTACCAAAACGATGTCAAAACGATGCGAACGAGAGGGAAGCACATGCCTTAAACTATCCTAATAAATATGCGGTGGTAGCTCGATTGTAAGAACACTTTCCCTAAAATTCTACAAAGGTCGGTTCAAACCCCCCCCTTGGTATGTACCAATGAGAAATACACATAATAATACACTTATATACAGAGATATATATGAGATACTTAGATACAGATAATACACTTTTCCTACGTACATTTGTCATAGATTTACAACACCACCGTTCTCGTGCCTCGAAGAGCACGTTAAGCCGTCGCACGTTATGTCATCAAAAATGTACATAAGACTCTCCCAACCCGTCTGGCCAGCGTGGCGAGTGTAGGCCAAATTCTCCAGAAATTTCTGGAAGGCCCATCTCGAACAGTGGAAGTCTAGAACACTGTGTTTTAGGGGCTGTGAGATTTAAAAAAAACAGCATAATACCTTACGTTTTATAATACGCAAACAAGTAACACTTTATTGATCTATTTTTAAGCGGTAAAGAACCACCGAGTTATACAAATATTGCGTAAAATCTTGTATTTATAAATACATCTTGTTTCGTAAAGGTTAGGGACACTGGGAACGTGGGCCGCGGTGGCCGTCAGATACTGAGATAGAGATTTCTATGGCAGACAAGGACGTTGTAAAACATTGTGTACAAAATAGCAGCTTGTTTAGATTAACATCAATATGCCTATTAAATTTCAGATTTCTTCATCATTTCCGCATCTCTACTTACACTGTTGAATTATAAGCTTAAGCTGAAATCTATAAAGCGTAATTCGAGTTAATGCAGGATGCTAGATTGCATTATTTACAGGAATTATAATAATAAATAAATAATAATAAACGTTTATTTCGGTTTTTTCCATATAAAAACACAAAAGGAACAACATTTCGACCAGTTGCAAAAATTGCTAATGGAATTCTTAATTGAGAGTAAACTGCGATCTCCGAACGAGACTGGTCTGGATAGCGGGAATCTATATGGGGGTACAGGTTTATATGATTCTATTTTACAACAGATAAACCGATGAGTAGTAATATATACGAGTAGGTACATAATTTATTATATATATATATATACATATATTAGTGAATTTGAAAGGTTAGACAATCCTCTTTATATATCTATATTATTTATCATATTTAGAATATCTACCTACCTATTGTTTGTATTAGAATTGATTAAATGTATTATTAATTGTTGCGCCACATCTTCTTATCGGACATACCACAGTATGATGAAAGTTTTCAACCAATGCTTTCTTCCAGTATTGTCGTACGGAGCTGAGACGTGGACACTGACAGTGGGTCTGGTCCACAAGTTTAAGGTCGCTCAGCGAGCTATAGAGAGAGCTAAGTGTTTATTTGACGCGGTAAACGCCTTCACTCCGTAGCTACGACTCAGACTTAGCAATTAAGGCACGCAGGGCCAACAGTGAGAGAGAGACGGTTTATAGGGTTTTAGTCCGTAGGCGCCTTGGGGTCTCCCTAGGAGGCCTCACGGTGAGTCGGGCATGCGTGCTCCCGCGGTGGCCCTTTAGGCTGGGGTCGTATCATTGATGATTTATCGACTCACCATCTTTTTTTTTTTTATATAATAGTAATATACAAACAGTATTAAATAATTTTTAAATAATTACAATATAAATTAAAACTACTTAAAAGTAAAATTAAAATAAATATAAACTAAACCTAATAAAAAATAAACTATAAGTAAAAAATGTCCTCTAGAGACGACCCTTCAGTGATAGTCCCAAGAAGACTGGCAACATTTCCCTTCTGTATAGCTAAGCTAATACGTTGGCAGAAATAATTGTCAGCCTTCCTGTCTCCAGACTTTTCCGTTAGCCGTTTGGACAACTCCTTGGCCAGACGCTTGGCTGAGTATCCCCATGGGCCCATCGTCTCGACCCCAAACGGCGCAAATTCGTAACCTGTACTGAGGTTGGCGTATTTGCGCAGCTTGAGGTTCTCAGCAGAAACCGCCGCACTTCCCGCGCTTGACGAGGTCGCCTGGATGTGTGATGGGGCTAATGTGTCTACACATGTCGCATCCCACACCAGGGACTTGCCAAGTTTCCACGATATCATAAAAAAAAAAAACTCACCATCTTTTAAAAAAAAAGCGTTTATTTGATGGATAAAGTTCGAAACGGCTTAACGTGCTCTCCGAGGCACGGGAACGGTGGTGTTGTAAATAAATGACAAATAAGAAAAATGAATTTCTCATTAATACATGTCTGGGTTTGAATCGACCTTCGTTTGTTTTTAAGGAAAGCGTTCCGACAGAGCCACTAATGCTTTCGTGTCGTGTTATTCATTAAAGCCTTGCCTGCAAAACATAATAATAATAATAAATTATTTATTGTACAGAACCAAAAATAGTGTGGGTACAAAGGCGGGCTCAATGCTATAAATGCATTTTCTACCAACTAACCTTTGTGAATGGGGAGCCATTATAAGCGGGTGCAGAAATAATATTGTGATCAACAATTATGAAAAATAAATACATACTAATTAAATATACATATCCTACATATTAAATAAATATATACATAAATAATAAATACATATCTAAGTACATAGTAGAAAGTTATGGTAAGTTATTCTGTTTATGGTGTAAAAAATTGTATAACTTGTCTTTAAATATTTTGAGAGATGGAGCTTGTCTGATTACCAAAGGTAGTCTGTTCCACTGGCAAGCTGCAGATACCGAAAAGGAGTTGTAATTGTAATTTTAAACATTGTAATTTTAAAGTAATTAGTATTAAAACACAGTCAACCAAAAACTATAATACAACGTGTTTAGCATACAAACTTGCACTTTCATTGATCGTCGATTCGTTACACAACATTATATCTTTATGATCGATTATGTTATGGTAATGTGAACAAACTATGACGTAAGAATGCCCATAGAACTAGATTTGGATTTAAGTGACCCCGTTGAGATTGGAACGCAACAGACCCGCGTTTTTAATCAATACTGGCTTTTGTATTTTCATTATACATTACATGTTGTCGTCAAATTCAACAGAACCTAGGGTTTCCGGTTTTTGTTTTTGAGAACCGGGAATTTCAGTACTTTTTCGTGAAGGTTATTACCGGTTATTTTCTGGTATTTGCAGTTCTCGGTAGTTTTAGCTTTAAAAGAAATATTTAAGTAGTTTTTATTGTAACTTTTAAGTAATTACAAAAAATAACATTAGAATCAAACAGAACTTAATCAGTCAGTCTTCTCATATACATTTTTCTTCTATTTTCTATTCTCATACCTAGTAATTATAAATCAGAAAAAAACAATCTATCTTCTTGTCAAGGATTAAGTAAGTCATCATCATCATCATCGTCAGCCTGTGTCTCTCCACTGCTGGATACAGGCCTCCCCCAAGGCTCGCCACTTCACACGATCTCCTGCCACTCTCATCCAACCCCCACCAGCGACCTTCCTTAGGTCATCCGTCCATCTAGCGAGGGGTCGACCCACTCTGCGTCTTCCCGTACGTGGTCTCCACTCTAGAACTCGTCTACTCCATCGTTCATCGGTTCTACGACAGACATGTCCTGCGAATTGCCACTTCAGCTTACTAATTTTGAAGGCTATATCGGTAACTTTGGTTCTCTGACGGATTTCCTCGTTTCTGACTTTATCCATCAGAGAAATACCAAGCATAGCTCTCTCCATAGCCCGCTGAGCGACCTTAAATTTGTGGACGAGACCCACTGTCAATGTTCACGTTTCTGCTCCGTACGACGTTTTAAGTAAGTATAATGGTAAAAATGAAGCATTCATCTTTCTTTAACGGAAACATTTGCTTAACAATAGATAGATACCTTACCTAAATTAAAAAATATTTTTAAAAGAAGTAAAGTATCATAACGACCGTTTCCCTTTCAGGGTGGTCTGAAACCACGCTTATAAATAAGAGTATTCACATTTAGCCAACATTTTTTTTTTTTTCATTTCATTATAGGCCAATCATGACAAGTGGCAAGCTCGTCGATGTCTCCAGCGTACTAATCTCGAGATATCACAAATAAATTAAATATTGGTGAAGGTGCATTAAAAAGTCTTCGTAACCAAAGGGCATGTATGAAGAGGTTAATGAATGTCGACGAAGCGAAAGAAGTATGTCGTGATCGTGTCAAATGGCGCTCAATTGTCTCTGCCTACCCCGCAAGGGATCTGGCGTGAAGATATGTATGTATGTATGTATGTAAATTAAATATTAATTAAATGTACATATTTACGGTACCTCCGAGTCTAATTCCACGGACTTGACCGCTAGACGGAGGCAGAAAACAATCAAAATTAAACTTTTATAACAAACAATAAATAAACATAATATCTCCTTTTGAACATTCAAGAAATATGACTAAAAAAAGTAAGAGTAAGTCAGTTGTAGTATGAAAAGCGTAATTAAAATAAAACTCCCGAAAGTAGCAAAAGAGCCGGGAATCAAATGTAATTTCCCGGTTCCATTTTACTGAACAGAATTCCCGGTACTTTCGAGATTTTCCGGTTCTGAACCCTACTTGGTACAAAACAACAGAAATGTACAATGGAAATACAGAGCCTTGGTTCTCAAAACCACGGCTATCAGACCTCACAAAAGAGGCCCAGAAGATCGTAATCGGAAACTAATTTGAATAGTAGGTTCTTTATTATTTCGGTTCACTTTCACTAACATTGGAAAATGTTGGAATGGCTGCGAATATAATTTAGCAATAGTACTATGAATGATGTTAACAAAAACGACAATTGGAATGCCCTCTTATTTATTTAATCAATTTATTCATTTATTTAATCATTCAGTGATAATTCAAATTGTTTAAAAAACATATTGGAAAGGTTTTCCTATAATATATTTCCTTATCTTGTTTTGTCAACGGCATTATATACTTTTATAAATTCAAAAAAAGAGAATGCGACTATTAGTATTATCATCACGGCCGTATGTATGCCTTACGGGGTGGTCAGAAACCACGCTTTTATAAGGAGCGACTTAACATTTAGCCAACTTTACCGTAGGTCCATCATTACCCAGCAAACCGCTGTTTAAAAAGCTGGTTTACTTTCATTACCTAAAGAGCTCCTCACAACGTATATATATAAGTATGTATTGTATGTAGTATATAGTAGCCAATATAGTGTGTAGTATATGTATTCTTGTATGTAAGATTAAATGAATTTATTTGACAACGTTTCTTACAATCCCTTGCACCTAGCCTCATGACTGTAATGTTCTGTATTGTCCCAAAGGTTGGCTGCTAGAGAATGCCTAGCGGCATTAAGCCCGCCGTTTGTACATAGTGCAATAAAGTTTTTAATAAATAAATAAATAATACAAGTGGCAAGCTGTCATGTCTCTAGCGTACGAAACTCGAGAAATATCACAAATGAAAATAATATTATTGTGTTCCGACCAGGAATCGAACGCGGTACCTCCGAGACCCATGGATTTAACCGCAAGTCAGTTGTGCGATGTGCGACTATTGTGTGAACATTTATTCATTTATTTATTAGATGCTCATAACAAGATGCAGTCAGTCAACCTAAATATAAACAGATACAAACAACTAACTAAGATCTGGACTTCATTTCAAAAATTGTAAAAAAATAAGTTCATCCATTTAGGAAAAATATAATGTCACAGATGGCATATCATATGACATGACTATGGCCATAGACAACTTTTTAATTAATTTTTTTCATTCGTCAAAATATTATAATAATTATTATTTATTTTCTTCACAAAAATTGCCTTATAACTACTTACATCAATGGATATGATCTATAATATATTACAGGCAATTAACAAATTATTGGAACCCTAACCTCTGTATAGAAAGTATAATATACTTCTGGATCACAGAGATTTCCATACAAATTTGGACAACATTTTTTATTTAAATTTAAAATCAAATATAAACATGCAAAATGGTTAGTAATTAATAAAATAATAATAATAGATTTTAGACACAATATGTAGGATTATAGGGTGAATAAGTAGGTGAAAATACACAGACTGTGGCCATAGACAACTTTATAACACATTTTTTTCATTCGTCAGAGTTAATGTAACAAGAATGTTAAATGTTTTTGAAAACGAAAGTAATACGGTAGGCTAGCAAAAGTAAAAACTATGGCACCTGCACTACGCTAGCAGATGCCCCACAAATATTACAAGGTGACAGGTGTGCTCGTATGTATGTTTAAATAAGTATTTTATTCCTTTATTTACTAGTAAAAGTTTTTCTATCTTACACCCGTATTTTAATACGTTTCCTAAGCAGCTTCTTCACTCAACCAATCCTTGGTAAATTTCTTCTAGTCGTTAAATACTTTGTGGTCATCATTTGAGTAATTCATTTCGGATTGCAGCCTTCCTGGTTTGCATACGTAGGCGATGGTAATTTTTTGTTTTGAATGATCAGTACACAAAATTTTTTACAATTTACAAACACTTTCTTTCTAACTAGACTGTCCTAAATTTATGTCTCTTTTTTATTTCCTTACTATCCTCAATTAATAATAATCATTTATTTTCTTCACAAAAATTGCCTTATAACTAGTTACATCAATGTATCTTATGTATTAACAGGATGTGATCTGCAATATATTAACAAAATTATTGGAACCCTAACCTCTGTATAGAAAGTATAATATACTTCTGGACCACAGAGGTTAGTTTCCATACAAATTTGGACAACATTTTCTATTTAAATTTAAAATCAGATATAAGTATGCAAAAAGGTTAGTATTAAATAAAACATAAAATAATAATAATAATAGATTTTAGACACAATATGTAGGATTATAGGGTTTATAAGTATAAATTGCAGCAACATCATATTTCACTTCCCTTATCATGTAAGTAGTTTTATGTTTATATATTGCGTATTTATTTAATTGTATATGTATTAGTAAGTAATATTGCTATGTATGCATTAATACTGTTAAGAATAACTTATTGATTGCACCTACTATCTATACTGTCTAAATGTCCTAAAGGTTTGGCAGTCAGAGAATGCCTAGCGACATTAAGACCGCCTTTGTACATAGTGCAATAAAGTATTTAAATTAAATAAATCAGTCCATAGAAGACCTAACCCTATGCTCATCGGATGTTTCTCCACGCCACGATACGTGTCCGAAATCAGAGAAAATAATCCCACTTCTACCAGTATGATCCTGTTAATTCGGAACTTATAAAAACGATCATTTTTAGATAAAAGCAATATCGATATTTATAAAATACAAGTACCATAAATAACTGTCAAATGTTAAAATCGAGTTTATCAAGTTTTTAGTTTTAATTCGGACCTGAGCTCATAATGGAGAATGAAAAAGCATGAGTCATGAGTTCATGATGCCCTCGAGGCATTTTGAATTCTTAACAGAAACCAACTAATGCCGGCTATAAACGATCAGCATTGAAATTAAATAAAGGTGTGTATATTTGCAAATAATTTCAAAACTAATTTTCTTTTTCATTCCCTTATCCATTATATAAAACACTAATAGATCACCTGCTTCATCCAGCAGCTTAGTCCTTAGACCTTTTGGCTCTAGTCTTTCACTAGCTTACAATATGAATTGTTATAAATGCCTGTTATTTAATTATATCAATAGATTTAAGAACTATCTCTTAATTAAAGTGTGTCAGGTGGCAGAACTCGGGTGAATTTAAATATTTTTGGTTACAGTTTGAACGGGGAAGGCAAGAGGGGGTCGCGTTAGGTCATCGGTATTGCGGATTGTTTAGTCACAGTGTCGCATGCATTTGCGGATCGAGGCTTATGTTAAAGCCAACAATTCCGCTACTATTGCTCGCGAACGTTTTGTTTCCGATACAATAAGTTGATGTAAATAATGTGGACACTATTTCAGAACTAAATCATAATTCTCGTTCGAGAAGTAAACGTTATTCCAACGTCATTACTACAGTGCACCTAGTTGTTTTCTTAGTCGTTACACTCTGCTCGATACTCACGGACTGCAGCCTTTCGGGTGGTTACCTGGTCAGTCCATCTCATAGGAGACCTACACTGCATCCTTTTCCCCTTGTTTTTATACTAGCACGACATGTGACCTAACGCCCATCTGTATATAGTAAGTGGCGCGCAAGGTCCATGAATGTTAGCAACTCGATCTCTTCAATGCCGGCATTGCAATGGTTAGACGAGTGATGACGAATGAGCACTTCGAGTTTGTAGACTGACCTATTATTTTTTAATTTTGTTATTTTTGTTTTCTTTTCTGCAGTTGTATTTATTATTTTATCGTATTTATTGTTTTTTTTGTCTTTATTTTTATTTTATTGTTGTTCCTGTATTCGTACTTTGCTTTTTTTGCATGCTTTCTATTGTAACTATCTGTGAATTCTTGTTATCGGCTTTATAGTATTATTATATTTGCTATATTTGTATTGTAGCTGTATGTTTTCCTAAATAAATAAAATGGAATCACACTTATATGCCGGCTCGACTGGACATCCATGATCCCGAAACGCTTACGAAAGTGTGTAGATACACTTTACTGTGTTTATCGGCACGAACGATGGATACTTCCCCCCCCCCCCCCTAGCAGACTGGGCACATTACGTGCACAGAGTGCCATTTGCAATGATGTCAAATGACAATTATTACTTTCAAGGAAAACTAACATTGTAAGCTTGCCATGGTAATATTGATATACAAATAATACCGCTTGAAACAAGACTTACTGAAGTGAACCTGAACTAAGGGCAGGCGTTGATGGATGTTTCTATACGTCATGACGTGTCAGTTGAAGAAAGGCGTTGTTACAGAGTTTTAAGTCTCTTTGACTGGTGATAACTCGTCTTTCACACTCTTAGATTGCTTATTTGAGAGACAAGCACAGGCATGTCTATAAGAATCTTAGCAACATTTTAAACTGATCGTGTGTAACCACCATTAGCGGTACAACTTGTCGTGTATTTAGATAACTATGTTGGTACAGTTTTAATTCGCGATGTTATTTTTAATCAACTAAGTATCTCAGGCAGATGACCCCGATCCGAATAGCAGATGATACAAACGGAATGCGGAATCCAACGGCTTTGTAATCCATAGCATTCCGACATGTCTTACATTTTTGTTAATTGCTCGTGTTCTCTACCGTAACATTTTGTTGCATGCATTCACCACCATAAACGAACGTACAAGTACAATCGACCAAATAGAACTGCCTACACAATATTTCGTTTTATTGCCAAAACATGTGTGTATATATGACTGCCTCCGTGGTCTAGCGGTTAAGTTGGTGGATTTAGACTCAGAGGTACCGGGTTCGATTCCTGGTCGGGATACATAAATATTTATTAATATAAATAAATACATTTAATTAATATTGAATTTGTTTGTGATATTTCTCGAGTTTGGTACGCTGGAGACATCGACGAGCTTGCCACTTGTCATGATTGGCCTATAGTAAAGTTGGCTAAATGTGAATCCGCTTCTTCATAAGCGTGGTTTCTGACCACCCCGAAAGGGAAATCGGTCGTGATGATACTATGTGTGTATATAATATATATATATATATATATATATATATATATATATATATATATATATATATATATATATATATATATATATATATTTATTTATTTAATTAAGTAATAAATATTATGTTACGTTTATTATGTATTGTATGTAATATTTTTGTTGTATATTTAGAATAATGCATCCCGCAATCCTCTACCACACTCCCAAAGTTTAGCTGTCATAAAATGCGGCATTAAGTTAAGTAAGTAATAGGGCACATTACTTTACTTAGTATTATGTGCAATAAAACGCGGTGGTGGCTCAGTTGTAAGAACGCGTTCCTTAAATCCTACAAAGGTCGATTCAAACCCACCCGGCATGTACCAATGAGAACTACACTTTTCTTACGTGCATTTGTCATAGATTTACAACACCACCGTTCCCGTGCCTCAGAGAGCACGTTAAGCCGTCGGTCCCGGTTCCACTAATACCATAAAAATTGACATAAAAAATTTGCTCGCCAAGCCGTCTGGCCAGGAGTGTAATTCTTCAGATATATGTTATGTATAAGCCCATCTACAGCAGTGAAAGTCTAGGACGCTGTGTTTTAGGGATTGTTATGATAATGTGAAATAAAGGGTTTCTAAATAATAAAAAATAAAGGTCAAAACATTTATGATAAAGTCGAATTAAAAGAAATAATTGTCAAAGAGATCAAATATAACATAGAGATGACATTGGATGTTATTTTTATCCGACTGCGCAAAGCAAAGAACAGTTTTTTCTTTATCAGCTTATGTATGTATGTTTTTATGTATGTATGTTTGTTCCTTTGGTGCAAACTGGAGACCAAACGCGTTGGCCGATTTTGATGATTTTCATGTCAATCGATTCGTCTTCATCGCGCCAGTGTCATTGAAGATATGACATTAATTACATTTGATTAAGATTAACCAGTCGCCATATTGTGGAAAATAAATAACAAAAATGAAAGTCGACGAAATATATAAATAAATAAATATTTCCAGACAGGTCACACAGCGCCATCTAGTTTCCGTGGTAAGCTACGAGGCTTGTGTTACGGAAACTAGATGGTTGATAAACTACATATTATACTTTTTTTTTTGTAAATATATAAACACCCAGACCGAGACAAATTATACAATGTACAACTTGCCCCCGGTGGGAATCGAACCCACGACCTCCCGAGTTCACGGCAACGTTTGTTACCACTAGACCACGGAGGCGGTCGTTGAGTTAAGGTTTCTCTTATCATTTTTCATTTAGTGACCATTTAGAATCCATAACGATTTAAAGTTGGTTAGCAACCATTATTATTGTCATAGCAAATTTAACTTTTCAGTTTTTAATTTAAGATATTTTTTTACGCAGGTGGTTTTTTATTACGACATCGAAATTAGTTCTTCTTTACCTGTCAATCATGCAAGTCTGTGAAACGATAAAATCGCACACGACCATAACCGGCAATGCACAGTCATAGACCTATCAATTCAGAGACAAATGTACTAGGTTAAATAGGTGGTAGGCGGACAGGACTGATGGTGGTAATTTGCCCAGTCTGCCGGGGCGAGTAAGTTTCACGTTCCACGCGTTTCGGGATCGGGCTCGATCTGCCGTCATGCAAATTAATGGACTTCGCGCGGCAAAAAAAAAAAAATATCACATCGTTCGACTTTTTATTTGTTATAAATTTAATGTCTTTGCATTGAGGACATCGGACAGGTTTGTTTTTATGACGTAAACTGCGACTATTATGAACAAGAGATTGTTGTCATTCTAGTGCTTCAGATCACTTCCCTTTTGTATTTTAATTTAATATTGAATCATCAGAAAATGGAGAGTACTGTTGATATTAAATTGACATCATCCATTTAGGACTTTTAGTATTGCAATAATAAAAAATTGTAACTTCCATGCTTTTATTGATAAAACTAATCGCCCGGTTAGAGCGAAAACCTTTGGGTTCACATCATCATCATCATCAGCCTGTATCTCACCACTGCTGGATGTAGGCCTCCCCTAAGGCTCGCCACTTAACGCGATCTTTTACTACCCTCATCCAACCCCCACCAGCGACCTTCTTTAGGTCATCTGTCCATCTGGCGGGGGGTCGTCCCACTCTGCGTCTTCCCGTACGTGGTCTCCACTCCAGAACCCGTTTGGCCCATCGATCGTCGGTTCTGCGGCAGATGTGTCCGGCCCATTGCCACTTCAGCTTGCTAATTTTAAGTTCAGGTTCTTAATTTTTAATTTTAAGTTTAAGTTTGGGTTCACACATTTAATTAAGTCCCAATAAATGGATTTAGACTCAGAGGTACCGGGTTCGATTCCTGGTCGGGACACATAAATATTTATTAATATAAATAAATACATTTAATTAATATTGAATTTGTTTGTGATATTTCTCGAGTTTGGTACGCTGGAGACATCGTCGAGCTTGCCATTTGTCATGATTGGCCTATAGTAAAGTTAGCTTAATGTGAATCCGCTTATTTATAAGCGTGGTTTCTGACCACCTCGAAAGGGAAATGATCGTGATGATGATATTATATTAAAATATAATTATTAACTAAAATGTCCGTAATTTTATTTCCTATAAAGTTAATAGACTACTTTCTATACCTCTTCATTCTTCCAGCAGATATTCAGATTCTCTTACCGTGTCTGCAGCTCGTCAATGGAACAGACTACCTCTATTTATCAGACAGGCTCCGTCTTTAAATATATTTAAAAAACTATTATTTTCACACTTCCTTAAAAAACAAAATGAACCCTAATCTCGACATCTTGACATATTAGTATTTATTTATATAAGTATTATATAGATTGTATTAAGGTTTATTTGTGTAGGTCGAATTTATGTAATATGTATTAAATAGAGTATTTATATTTTTACGTACTTAATTATTTAATTCTAATATATTTACATTTACTTAAAAAATCTCATACACCCATCATATAAATCTATCACTCTCCCAAAGGTTAGCTGGTAGATAATACCTTCATGGTATTATGCTCGCCTATGTACATATTTTTATTTTGTATGCAATAAAGAATTTTATTATTATTATTATTAGACTACATTTCTCAAAGGTAGGTACAATCAACTTGATATTTTTTAAATGCTGTATTGTGCGAGCGAGAGGGCAGCACAAGCATTAAACACTCTTAAGATTGTCATTATTTATAATTTTATCTTTGTAAACGTAATACACTACCGAACTATAAATTCGCTAAGCAAAGCTGATGAATGAATCTCAGTTGAAATGTAAAGTATAACATGACCTTTAAGAGCTAGAACTTGGATACTTTCACTCTGTTTAGGCGGAAAGGGCACGTACCGTAGGGAACGACGTGATATTTTACATCAGCATGTGCCCTTGGCGTTACGGGACATGGAATATATTAGATGAAATTTTATTATACTCCAACTGCCTCCGTGGTCTAGCGGTTAAGTGCGTGGATTTAGACTCGGAGGTACCGGGTTCGATTCCTGGTCGGGACGCAAAAATATTTATTAATGAAAATAAATACATTTAAATAATATTTAATTTGTGATATTTCTCCAGTTTGGTACGCCGCTGGAGACATCGACGAGATTGCCACTTGTCATGATTGGCCTATATAGTAAAGTTAAAGCTAAATGTGAATCCGCTTATTTATAAGCGTGGTTTCTGACCACCCCGAAAGGGGAACGGTCGTGATGATACTTTACTTTACTAATTTTATTATATCTGCAATAATTTGTAAATTACAGGTCTATTAGGTTAAGAGGGGTGGTTGCTTCGTTGTAAGAACGCATTTAAAGGAGCGGATTCACATTTAGCAAACTTTACTATACCTAGACCCATCACAAGTAGCAAGCTCATCGATGTCTCTAGCGTACCAAACTGGAGAAATGTCACAAATAAATTAAATATTTTTGTGTTCTTAACGAGGAATCGTACCCGGTACCTCCGCGCTACATCTACGAACTTAACCATTAGAGACCACGGACGGACGCAGTTATGGATAATTTTTAATTTATATTTTTATATAAGTGGAGGTCTCTAGGTCTGTGATGATGATGAGGGATCAAAACAAGTTTATATAACAAAAACTGACTACTAAATAGTAGGTAGAAATATGATTATTCGTCATTACCTATGTTTTTTTTTTTCGGATTTTATTTATTTATTTATTAAGGTACAAAAAACAGTTAACAGACAAAACATTTGACAAAATACAGTGATATAAATAAGTAGTAAGTTTGCCAACCTAATATTTGTACACAGCATGCAGTAAACAATATTAAGAATAAAATACAGAAAGACATTAATATCTAAATTTAAACATATAAGTAAACAATTTGGCATACATATCTTATATATAACTAAAATTATATATATTTATATAAACACAAAAACAATAATAATATAGTAGTAATAATAAGTATTCTTAATAACATTAAATCAAACAATACACTATCTTTAAATGATTAAACGATATAGATTTTGTCACGTCTTTATGCGTTAATCTACCTCTCTTATTAATACATACATACATATTTTCACGCCAGATCCCTTGCGGGGTAGGCAGAGACAATTGAGCGCCATTTGACACGATCACGACATACCTCTTTCGCTTCGTCGACATTCATTAACCTCTTCATACATGCCCTTTGGTTACGAAGACTTTTTAATGCACCTTTAGTCAGTGTTTTATTTATTTGATCGTGATATGTGAGTCTCGGTCTGCCAGGGCCTCTTTTACCCACAACTTTCGCATTATATATCTGGTTCGTCAATCTTTCATCGCTCATCCTTTCAACATGCCCGAACCATCGTAGCATGCTTTTCCTTATTTTTGTCCCTATGCTTTCCTTAATACCAACCCTTTTCCGTATTTCGACGTTACGTATGCGGTCCGCCAAAGTGACGCCACATATCCGCCGCAACGACCGCATTTCTACTGCATTAACCCTACTCTCATGCGTATTCTGACATATCCACGTTTCGCTTCCATACATCAGTGTTGGTACCAACATGGCATTGTGTATGGCGAGCCGAGCTTTGTCACTGACATTTCGACTGCCGATCAGTGACCCCAGGGCACCGTTAACACTATTTCCCGCGTTCACTCTTCTTTCAACGTCCCTATCGTACTTCCCATCCGCAGTGAAAACACTGCCCAGATATATAATTTAATTTACTTCTCTTATTAATAGGTATGCATAATGCACATTACATAAAAAAAATCCTAGTGTTGTATTTAAGTAATATTTTAACGGATCATTTTTGTGTTCTAAATTAACTTACATTATCTTTTTTTTTAAATAACCGATTTTCTGACCAATATAAAAAAAAGTATTTTGTCTAATTCAACCATCGAAATATAGTATGTACATACGTAGTCTAAAAAATCCAGTGATTAAAACGGTCAGTTTAATCTATATGTATATGGATAGGCCTGATATAAAAAAAAACCGCAAAACTAACTGTTGTGTGTTCGTGGGAGAAAAGAAAAAGTTACTATTGATTTTGTGTCACTGTCCTTCTCCAGGGCCAGCATCCAAGCTAGAGGATACATAAACCTGCTAAACTGAGCTGGAAGAAGACACCAGATCAAAGTATAGGAAAGACCGGACTCACAACCGTAGCAGGGGTCGAGGTCACAATTGCACGGCAAAAAAACTTATCAATACATCGATTCTTACATTTGGTTTACTAATAGTATTGTTCTTTAAATTGTTTAGTATTTTGCTAAATGTTGTTAATATTTGATAGTAACGGTGTCACTTGCAAGTGCAATGCAACCCGAACTCTGCTCGACTATTCCAGTTCACATTAGAGGGCGTATACGCTCCCGGGTTTATTTAAATAGTTATTTTGATGATGGATAATGGTTGTGAAAGGAATCAGAACCAGAGGATGATACCAAGCCACAACACTAATCTATAAGTTGGTAGTCGTACCGCGGCTTCACCTGATTGATCGATTCAAACTGCGCCTCTATCTGATTGGTCGATTCGAATTGCGCCTTCATTTGATTGGTCGATTATTACTGCGCCTCTATTTTTGGTACGTACCTCGATGCGTTTTAACACTGCGTGTTCAGTTGACTAGGCCTATATCTATATACATAGCTGTTTTATAGACCAATCAGCGGTCTCATCACATTGAGGTTTCTCAATTCATTCACAAGGCGTAATATAGAATCTGTCAAAAAAGATGGATAGCGGATTGTCTATGACTTATTTGCTCCTATATATATATAATATATATATATATATATTTTATCTGAAAATCTTGGAATATGACAGCATCAACTGTCTTCGGCGCTCACAAAGGGGTTTATCGTTCACATAAAAAATGCTATAACTAAAACATCAAAGAAGTAGGTACTTACAGCTCCTCCCGTTGTCGTTGTGACAACACCATTTTCATGTTGGTCGGGTAACGCGTGAGGCGATGAGCCCGCTAATGTTCTAAGCACAAGAGTCTATAAGATTCACGCGGGCGACGGACAGGGCGCCGTTGCCATTATCACACCTGATGACAAACAAAAAATCATTTGATTATAATAGGCATATTTATAACATGCATGGAGCGCTCTTCATGCGCACTTCAAACATGCGCGGAGGAGCCAGTATATTCGTGCCAGGTCCACCATGTGTGGGAAAGAGAGATGAGAAGAATGGTGTCTCGGGTTTGTGAAATGGGCTGGTTTACAAGAGATGGATCCTTTTTTTAATTTTATTATGCAACACGATGCTCACCATCCTCCATTCCGCTCCTCTTCCTACCCAACCAAATACTATACGATTTTATTAATGCCGTTTTGGAAGTTTGTTCCATAAATGTATTGCCGGCAGATTTCAGTCCGTAATGCCTCTTGTACCAACTTCCACTGCGTAAAGGTGAGTAATAAATCTGTTCCTAATTATTTCTTCTGTGAGATCAAAATATTTGTTCAACTTCATGTTGTGGTCTTTTGGCATATTTGATACCCACAATTCGGTAAGTACAGTAAACATTAAGTCTGGTCTATATGGTGGGTAGCTAGTTCATCTGTAATCTTACAATGATGATCATATGTATCCATTCATTAGAGTGTTTAAGTCTGATGTGGTGCTAAGGATCGAGCTGGGCTTGCATTGAGTTTTCGTACTTTGCCCTTCCTTTACAAATACGGTATTATAGGGAGAGGAGTAGAATGGTGGATGGTTAAGAGTCTTGTTGTGCAATAAAATAAGAAGGTAAAATTTGTAAACCAGCCTACACCATTCTTCTCATCTCTTACCCACACACAATGGACCTGGCATGGTAAATCCATGGAATGCTTAGAAAATTCCTCTAACTGAATATCTGAGATTACGTAAATATTTTGACTACCCGAGCCCAAAACGCTTGACAATTGCTGAAATATCAAACTTTGATGGGATTGTAATAATATAGTAAATGCAATTTTATAATTATGCAATCTTTCTAGGACCAATAACAATAGTTTTATTCGTGTTTCAGGCATAGGGTCGACTATGTTTTATATTATTATGTGTTACATTATGTACTTTAGGTACTAATGTCAGCAAAACTAACAAAACTGTTAAGTTTGCATATTGTAAAATTCCACATTTACATTTTCTAGGTTTGACATTTAAATTTCCTGAAATGCTAAATATGAGTACATTAAGACATGCTTATCTATAGATAGATTAGCATAGTACAATGCATAATGATTTAGACAATATTAATGTCCTTCTGCGAATCCTGTTCATGGATACTTAAACTAAACATAATTCTTAAACATAATAACATACTTAAAAGTGTTATTAAAAGTTTGGGGACAGGAAGGCTGGCAATTATTTCTGCTATACAGAGGCGAAATGTTGCCAGTCTCCTTGAGACTATCTCAGATGGGACGTCTCTAGAGGACATTTATAATTTTAAATTTTATTATTTAGGTAGTTTTTAATTTATATTTAATGAATATCAATTTACTCAAATAAAGTGTTATACATTCAATATTTATTAGGTGTGGGCTGAAGTTTTTTATAATTTGTTGTTATATATATCTATTTCATGTTTTTTTCTTATTATCCGCACTATGGTAGCTCTCTTATCGCCATCACAAAGTTTAGCTGTTAGAAAATGCTTACAGCATTAATCTTGCCCTTGTACAGGACTTTAGTAAACAATGTGCAATAAAAAAATATACTAATGATGTTCATGAGCCTCAGCCAAGTTCTTTAACACCAAACTTTCTGACTATACATCACATATTAAGGATTGTAGCTTTTTGTAATTGTTTGTATATGTACTGGTCCATGTTGATAGTTTTGAGGCTGTCATGTAATGTTTTAGGTATTACTCCAGTCGTAGATACTAATACTGGTACAGTTTTTACTTTTTCTAATTTGAGTTGGGATTTAAGGTCTATTGCAAGGTCTCTGTAATATATATTTGTATCTGTAAGTGCAGTTATTAAGTGATGGGTGCCTATGTCTATTATTATTATCTACTCATTCAAGAAATTTATTTATAGTGAGAAAAGACCAAATTATGCTGAAATATGTTCTGAAAAGCCCATCTCTAGCAGGAACCCTGACTTCTAAGAGCTGTGATAATTTACATTTTATTAGAACTCAACTTTGGTAAGAATATATTTTCAAACTACTACTAAGGCTAAATACTAAATATAATACAATGAATGAATACTATAATTGCCTCTACGTTATTATATGTAGTATACGTATAATTCTAATTTAATTTAGAAACCGTATCAATGCAATCGAAGATTCACGTAATATCGGAAATTGGTAGTGCTTATCCAAACAAAGCTAAAGCAATATTCAGGGCACTAAATACTACTTTAAATTGTAAACTAAAAAAGTCTTTAGATTTAATAGGATAATAAAAATAAAGAATTCATGCGCATCTGTAATCTACGAGAAGCACTGCAGCAATTGAAAATGACTCAGAAATCAAACGTCAAAATCATCAGGTGTAAAAACGCCACATCGAGGTCAAGAATATAATTATACTACAGTAATACATGATTATTAAGCTAGCTCCTTATGGTCTAGTAATCTAAAATCACTTTCCTTTAAACACGAATAAAGCTAAAATAAATTAAAGATCGGCCATATTGATAGACTAACCGTATGAGTGAAAAAAAACATGTAAATATTAAAATACAATACTCTATACGGTTTAAAACACACATATTTATTAAATAATACTTACTGAATACAATAACACTGAAATGTTCACTTGAATTTCAATTAAAAAGCACACAAACAATAAAACACTCACTTCACAGACTCAAGGCAGAAACTGTTCGTTGCGAAAAACTAAAATGGCTCAAGTCAATATGTCGCTCCTGTCGACGTTGTGCAAGATGAACAGCGCCATCTATATAAAAGTAAGGAACTAAACCTACTTTGGTTTTCGTTCCAAAATTTATAATATTCTTCCTAAGGATGGAACAGACTTATAAGTGTAACAAGTATTAGAGCAATACAAAGAGTAATACAATTATCTATCAGACAGTTTTCAACGGAACGCAGACTACACAACTTCCATTGTGAAAAATGATTTTTTATGAAATAAAATGATCATTTAAAATCATTTCTCTCATTTATATTAATATTTGTAGGATTCTTATCACATTATGTAAAACATGTTATAGAAAACAGACTTATGAAGCGTTTATGTAGAACGTTAAAGATAATTTAAAAACAAAGTCGGCTAAATCGAATGGCGCTGTTATTTATTGACCCAAGAAAACTACCAAGTCTAAAAAAATCCACCTATAATAATTTTAAAGATATAAAAAATGTAATAAACCAATATATTTTAAGCCTATAATTAAAATGAGTATAAAGGCCAAAAAAATAATTCACTATGCACAGAGGTTTGTTAAGGAAATACGGCCTAAAAGGCATTATCAAAAAGAGTATTTCATATCATTAATTATCTATAAGACGTTTACAGCTATGATTAAGACAAATGACAAATATATTCGGCTATATTATTTACAACAAAATGCGGAACCGATATACAAGTACAAGCAAAGTAGTAGGTATATATATAACGTTGGATATTTTCTCTACAGGCCAAGATTTATCCCCCTGTATATATAATTATAACCGCTTGTACAGAAATGTCGTAAGTAATATATGTCAAGTGAATCCGTTTTTTTTTTCTTATTGACTGATTTTTTGATATAATTTCTTCTTTTTGATATTCGTATAGATTACCATGAACCCAATACTTACAATGATATATCTCGAGAATTGTGTCCATAAATACGACAACAGCGACGCCTTTCAATCAGTCCTGTCTGTGTCACTATAGCCCTATAATGTTTTATTGTGTATCCCCTCGTTACAAGAGACGATAATAGTAATCTAAGCACGCTTAAATCAGTTCCGAGACGTGCATAAACGGTTTTGGCAAGGCTTTGTGAGTGCGCTTAGACTTCTCACGATATCGAGGTAGATCGCTCTGAGCGTGTCAGTTGTTCGTCATTATGTCGCGCGCCATTTTCAAGTTTATTTATTATTAGGTTTTCTTTTAAATTATTTAATATTGTAATTCATACCAAGTTCAAATCCCTGCCAAGTTTCCACGGCCCGACAGTCATTCCGTCAGGTTTCTTGCCATCGCACCGCGCAATCCCAGAGGATTCTGGGATTGCGGCTAATCCAGCAGTTACAAGAGCCCTTCGAATTATTTCGTTACGTTGTACAGAATCAATTCTATTTATTAGGTTTTACACTACCAAAAGAGGTCGGTTTTCTAGTATTTTTGGCAAGTTTGCCTGGAATTTGACAGCTAATCGCCGACATTTTAAAATCCTGCCAGTTTTGAGAATAGCCCCATAAAAAATCATATTGTACAAACATATAGTACTATACATGAACACACTTTATACTTTTTAAATTTTGACAGATGTTTGACTGTCGCCCATTGAAAACATGCAAGTGTTCGGGTATTTGGTAAATTTTAATAGAAAATATCATAATGATGTATACTGATTTTTTCCTTTAATTTATACTTACTATTTTATGGTAAAACACGCAGTGTAGACTATATTAGGATTTAATTAGTTTGCTATTCTAAATATCAATGTAAGTACCTGACCAACAAAACAAATATCTTCGTTCGTGCGCCCATTTCGTAAGTTCCTTAAACGATAATTTTGATTAACGCCCTCGAAGTAATAAGAAAATTTAGTATTTCAATAAATGCAGATTTTTAACAAGTCTTAAAATATTCGCACCATAACCGCAAACCAGTGTTCCAATTTTCGTAGATTTTAGTGTTTTATATTTATCATCCGCTCTTCTGTTGAACGGAATCAAGTTTCATTATAAATAATTATATTTGCATAAGTGACAGCGAAGTGAACTTCTTATCAAAGCGATTGTCGTTATTATTGTACTGATTTTATGGGAAAATAGTCTCAAGATGGCATTGGACAGTGGGTACCTTTCACCTTATGTCGTGCAAAATTTGATTGTGAATTGTTTGTGATCTGTTGATTATTACGTGATGCACGGATGCTGACCATAAAGATTGGCATGTGCGATGGTGATAGCAAAGAGCAAGAAAGTTAAGCCCCAAAGAAATAATACTATAAAGAGTATGGACTACGCCTGGACCCCAGGGTCAGATGTGCCGAACAACCAAGACCATGGGATCGCGAGGGCGGTGTTTATTCCTCATGCAAACTCACTACCATTTGAGGAAAGGCATGTCACCCTAGAACAGCCAGTTAAGGTAAGATTTACATTTACTTCCTACTAATATTATAAATGCAAAAGTTTGTGAGGATAGAGAGATGTTTATTCCTCTCTCAAGCAAATACTATTAGTATATTAAATTTTATAATAAAAAAATAATGGATTTTGTTCATCATTATCATTTACAGTAATATAGTATAGTAACTTTTATATCATGTTAGATCATAGCCTATACTAGATTTATTTAATAACATTTGGAGGGCATGTTTCTTTGAATCCAGGGACATACAGTTTTTATATCATTGGCCATATCTGCTAAACCTAATGCTTATTAAGACCAGCTTAATATAGCAAAGCCAGGCCAGATAGCTAGTGTTTTATGTATGTAATACAGGGTCACTCTGCTATTACTATGCATGTCTACATACAGTCCAGCAGCTAAGATATTTGTTAATAGTGTGAATTGTATGAAAAGTTAGTTTTTCTATGTAATTTCAAGTCAATATTATTTGTCAACTATTTTGTACTAGATATCCACAGTTACATTCTGTTCCTGACCTCAGGAAAATGAGCATTTTCTCAGTGGCCAGCACTATAGTAGATATTTAACATGCTGTTATGTATCTTATATTCACTACCTTACCCCATAAAGGTTGTAAAAGCCATAAACCGCACTTCACAAGAGTAACAAAAAACTTTTTTGTTCTTATAGGTATATCTATTAAGTGACATTTGATATACATGTTTTTATGTTCTTTGCAATGGAAAACCTTATTTTACAGTACAAAGATCAATCAATAGAGCGAAAAAATCTGAATAAGACTGCATTCATAACATTGTATAAACCATTTTGGGTAAAATGGTTTATACAACCTTTCTACACCAAGGTGTCAATATAATGATTAATTCAAGTTATAAAATAAAGTATGCTTTTATTACTTGTAGGACGGCCGTTTCTTAGGGCTCTTTAAGAACATTAAGCATAAAACTATTCACTTTGTATATAAAAACAACATAATTACGCTGGTTGTTATCAAATGTTGTTATCCTGTTTGCCTAATAAACCTAGTTTAGTTGTAATCAGTAAATGAATATGTTAATGGTTAATTGTTATAAATCTTGTATGAGATGGTATGGCAACTATACTCTGTCAAATATTTTGCTTTCCAGAAGGGTTGTCAAATAAAATGAGAATGCCCATTTTGCTTAGAGAAATAGGCCCAAAAAATGTTCTCGTGTCATAAAGATTTCTTTCTTATTTGATAGTTAAATATTGTGTTTTCATAATCTGTAATTAATTTTATTTATTTTACTCTAGCATAATGACAATTGACAAAATCTCTTTTCTTTTCTTTCAATAATTATATAGTTTCGATCCCTCCGATATAATTAGAAAATTATTTAAACTTTAAACTTCTGTGTTTTATCTATAATAAAATACCTGATCATAATAAAGAACCTAATTGTATAAATAGTGCTTTGATTTATTCCATACATAAATCTTAACCAATTGGCTATTTAATTAAATTATATTTTAATTGTTGAGGTAAAACAGATGTTGATATTAAATGTAAACAAAGTTGGGGCCTGGTTTTGTGCAATCTCAAGAGACATATTCCTTAGTATTCCATGAATTCATCGTGCGTGTGCTGAGTTCATCATGTGTGAGAAAGAGAGATGAGAAGATTGATGAATCAGGGCTTGCAACCGACTATAGGTTGGTTTATAAAGCAGGCCTCCTTTTATTGCGCACCATCCACCATTCTGTTCCTTCCCCTACCCAACTAAATACTGTATGATTCCATTAATGCCATCTTAGAAGCTCATTCCATTCTTTTAGATTTTGCTGGAATTTTTCTTGCACCAATACCCACTGCATAAAGCTGAGTCTTCAATCTGTTCCTAATTGTTTCTTCTATATAAATAAAAAACACAATTACGAAACATTTAGCTAAAGCAAACCAGCAAAATCTTTCAGACATTTGACAGAACTTGGGCTAAGACGGTCAAACCCTGGACTCGGGACCTTCATGGTGAATCCTCATCAAGACTCAGCTTTACGCAGTGGAAGTTGGTGCGAGAGGAGTTCCAGCAAAATCTTTGCATCACTTACTGAAAGAATTGGGCCTAAGCAGGTCTGCCGTCAATACATTTATGAAACGAGCTTCCAAGACGGCATTAACAGAATCATACAGTATTTGGTTGGGTAGGGAGAGAAGTAGAATGGTGGATGGTGAGCGTATTATCGCGCAATAAAAAAAAGGAGGCCTCTTTTTCTTAAACCAGCCTATTGTCGGTTGCAAGCCCGAGACACCATTCTTCTTATCTCTTACCCACACACGATGGACCCGGCACCCGCACGGTGAATCCATGGAATGCTTAGAAATTTGTCTTCTTCTTTTATTGGCTAAGAAATACCCTCTATTAATAAGACTTCTTCAAAGATTCACAATCTGAATTCTTATAATTTAAAATATAAATAGCACTTGTTGCTCTTTTATGGCACTTAACTGCAATAGGCCTATATGTGCATGTGACTGACAAAGTAGCAAAAAATATTGTATTGTAGAGTTAGTCCATATTATACAGGTCTAAAAGTTTCCTTACCATGCACAAAACCTTTACTTTATAACAATAGGTAATAGGAAATGTTATTTACACTGAAGGACAAAATTATTTGCTCACATTTGAGTTTATGACTAGTTTTTGTAGTGATCAAGATTGGTTATATTAAGACAATCCAATTAGCAATATATGCATTCATTGTGTACATTTAGTTGGCGATAAAACTCGCCAGTTATTATCTATCTATATTAATATAATAAATGTAAAAGAAGCTGATTTTGTGTGTCTGTAGGTTTGTCTCGCCTATATTATCACACCGATTTTGATAAAATATCGCAAATTATTCCTTGGAACACTGAGACAGACATAGGCTGTCATCATCTGACCATGATATACTATCTATTTATTTCGCCTTTATGTCTATATTTGAAGCGATTTTGATGGCAGAGATTTGAATATGAAAGATACAATGAGTAATCACATTTATTTTCCTCACATTACTCAGTTAATACTGTATGATTGTGTTAATTATCCCTTGTGATCTTGTTTACATAAATGTGCATTGACTGTCCAAACCTTGGGCCAATTTTTAGTATATGCTACAGAATTACTGTAGCCGTAGCACAGAACAATTCAGGCTTTTTTATCCTCCCCAATAGTCTTTAGCACAACTATTTTTCTTCAATCCATATGGTACTAGGCAAATTTTTCGAAAAATATCTCCTGAAGGTTATTCTTCAGCATTGGAGATTCCAATATCTTATTGCTAAGAGTATTAATGTATGAATGGGAGAGAAAAGACACATTTCTTTAGCAATTTGGAATCACCTGAGGAGATGAATAGTGTCTTAAGTTTGTGACCAATATAGGCTCCTTTTTATTCTGCTTTGACTTTACCCAACCCAAAACAGTAGGTATGATTTTGCCATTCCACAGTCTGTGATTGTAATACATGGAAGGTTAGTTCTGCCTCTAAGTGTAATAGTCGAGCATGTTTGTTGGATATCATTGAAAGTTTTTTATGGTTGTCTATTGTTAATTTGTGTTTTGTCATACATTGCAATTGTTTACAAGCAAATGCTGAGAATGTACTGTTATCACTATAAATTAATGACAAGTAATTTATTGTCAGTTTAACGTTCAGTAGCTACTGGCTGTTATCTAAAACTGTATTCAATGTTTTTTTAATTGGTTGACGAGGCTTGCATTCCATAATTATATTAATATTAATTCTAAGGTAGAGCTCTCAAAAGTGCTAGAGTAAGCAGTGATGTTCACATAATTAATATTTTCAAAACTGGAATGCATTCTAGATACCTACATCGACAACTACGAGGGGCGTTCAAAATATTCTCGGTATTGATACGTTACAACCTCTTTTATATATATATTTGTTACTGGCCGCTAAGATTCATCCATTGACATTAAAAAAAAGTAAAATTGGAACCGAGATGTTCTTTTGTTTTTCTGCAATTGCCGAACAAACATGAACACCATGAGCGAATTAACAATTTTAACGAAATTAGAGCACCGATCTGTCATAAAATTCTTGACAAAACAGGGTAAAAATCAAAAAACCATAAAAGAGGAAATGGATTGTGTTTACCGTGAGTCTGCTCCTTCTTTATCTACTATTCAAAAATGGTCAAGCGAATTTAAGCGTGGAAGGGAGAGTATTGAAGATGACCCTAGACCTGGCCGGCCTGTATTGGCTACCTCACAAGAAAATATTGATAAAGTGGAAAAACTTATATTGGAAGACGGCCGAGTGAAGGTAAAATCTATAGCTCAAGTAACCAATCTCTCTATTGGTACCGTACATGACATTATACATGACCATCTTAATATGTCAAAAGTAAGTGCAAGATGGGTTCCGCGAATGCTGACGCTTCTTCAAAAGGATATGCGTGTGGCTTGCTGTTCAGATTTTATCGACCTGTGTGGTGAAAATCCCGATGAGGTGCTGCAAAAAATAGTTACTGGAGATGAAACCTGGGTTCATCATTATGACCCAGAGAGCAAACAGGAGTCCATGCAGTGGCACATTAAGGGTTCAGCTCATCCCAAGAAGTTCAAGGTAATCCCGTCAGCTGGCAAGGTCATGGCCACAATATTTTGGGATTGTGAAGGAGTTTTGCTTATCGATTATAAAGAAAAAGGTGTAAATATTACAGGGCAGTACTACGCTAACGTTATACGTCAATTAAGAGATGCGATCAAAGAAAAGAGGCGAGGAAAGTTAACCAAAGGTGTTCTGCTTCTGCATGACAACGCCCCTGTCCATACTGCTCATATTGCCAAGGCAGCTATTGTTGAATGTGGGTTTGAAACTGTTACTCATCCACCCTATAGTCCGGACTTAGCCCCAAGCGACTTCTTTTTGTTTCCCAATCTTAAAAAGGATCTGCGTGGAAATAAATTTTCTGACGATGAAGCGTTGAAGACGGCCGTGGAGGAGCATTTTTACACCAAAGATAAAAAATATTTTTATGAGGGATTAAAAAAAATAATTGATCGATCTTATAAGTGTATGAACATAGGGGGGGAGTATATTGAAAAATAAAAATATCAAACTTTTCGTACTTGTTTGTTTTTATCCACATACCGAGAATATTTTGAACGCCCCTCGTATTATGGTGGCTGTACAATAGCGACCGCGACCTTTTCTATCTCTTCCCGAAACGTCTCGGCCAATAAATAGAGTTGCCTGCCGTGTTCAACTTGACAGCATAGCAAAGCGCTTTTTTTGCTGTATTTGCTTAAAGTCAATAAAAACGCAACTCTAACGACTTACAGTGTCAAGTTGAGCTAGGGGGCCATGTGCACATCAAGACAGCAAGCAAGGCTTAGCGAACGCAGCTCTATAAACTCTCGCACTCGCTGTCTCCGAGTGCCTTCACTTGTAGCCTTACAACCATATTCCAAGATGTTTACTTGATTTTTTCCAAAATTTGCAAAATAATCAATGATACGACCCCAGCCTGATGGGCCACCGCAGGAGGTCGCGTGCTCGACTTACCGTGGAGCCTCATAAGGAGACCCCAAGGCGCCTACGGATTGAAACCCTATAACCGTCTCTCTTTAACTGTTGGCCCTGCGTGCCTTTACAGCTAAGTCTGAGTCGTGGCTATGGAGTGAAAACACTCGTTCGCCGCGTTAAAACTAACGTGCAGTATGCATGGATAGCAAAGTCTATTCGACGGCAGCAGATGTTAATAAAGGGTAATAATAATAATAATGAAATTCTTTATTGCACATTGTTTACAAAAGTATTGTACAAGGGCGAGTTTAATTTTCTAACAGCTAACCTTTGTGATGGCGATAAGAGCAGTGGTGCAGATAATAAGAATAATTACAATATAGATATATACAACAACAATTAAATAATAAATACTTATATAATATATACTACTTATTCATAATCATCGATGTTCATAATATACATACATATATATATATAATAATTACTATGTCAAAGCGTGTAGGGACATTTTGCTTTTTAAAAATAATGTAAAAAGGGTAATGTAATGAACCTGTTGAGTAGGGGTCTGCAGTGGAGCCATCGAGGGGGAAATGGGGGACGAAGACTGGATCGGCGACTGGACTTTAATAGGTGGTAGGCAGTCGGTGGTGGTAATATGCCCAGTCTGCCGGGGCGGGTAAGTATCCACCGTTCGTGCCATTAAACCCAGTAAAGTGTATCCACATGTTTAGTGATTAGGATCGAGTTGCCGGCATGCCCAGTCAGGCCGGAATAGTGTTAGGGACTGATGTTAGTCATTAGTGTCTGATTCCAGTTGCTAACATTCATCTATCTCGCCCGTCACTTATATAAAATAGAAAAAAATAATGTCTTGTATTATCTCGGCAGGATTGTACAGCCGCCTTTAGCTTTAACCGATAGCTACACTGCTTCTTTCTTCGGTATTACTAATGTAATCTATAAATGTCAGTGCAGGAATCGTATTCTAGCTGCCAAACGCAAGGAAAGAGAACGTTAAAACCTTATCTAACTGATATTGTTTTAAAAAATATCTTTGATTTTATCTCGTCTTTATCTTACTCCATCCTTTTACCTCTGTTATCAACATTCATAGAAAAAAAACACATAAGTTTTCCCTCGTTCCGTATCAAGCTCAGAGCGCTTAGAATGAATATGGTACTAACAGTCGTTCCGAATGAAATATCACGATTTGGATGCTCAGAGCGTGATATCAATTCGGAACGGGCTAATTCACATTTTCATTCATAACATGATAGTTTTTTTTTAAATGCATGAAAGATAAATTGCGAATTCCACATCTTTGAGTATGATTACTAACAAACATAAGATCTTTCGGTTTATTCATCTTTATATGTGTAAAGTTTAATATTATTAACTTATTTTGGTCTTTTAAAATAACTTGCCGTGTTACATTTTTTTTCACTTCCTACTTAAATAATAATTATAGATTTGTTTTAGAAGTAATATACAAACAGTATAAACGAATTACAATATTAAATAATTTAAAAGAAAACCTAATATTAAATTAACTTGAAAATGGCGCGCGACATTATGACAAACAACTGACAGCGCTCAGAGCGATCTACCTCGATATCGTGAACTGTCTAAGCGCGAAGAGTAATGTTATTTGTGACTCGATAGCTTTGGCAAAACAGTTTATACGCGTCTCGGAACACCTTTAAGCGTTCTTAGGTTACTATTATCGTGTCTCGGAACGAGGAGTTCATTATTTTAGAGTTTACCCAGTCACAAAGTCGTGAGTCTAGATTTCTCATTTTTTACAGTATGACTTATGTACCAATCGATAACACTTTTATACCTACATAGTTTTGAGCTAATCGACTTTGGCAAGTTCATGGTTTGTCAAAAATTAAGTAAGTCTTGTTTCAAACGGTGTAATTTTTATATAAATATCACCATGGCAAGCTTACCTACTATATTAGTTTTCTTACTTTCAACGAGAACAACAAATAGGTGGTAGGCGGACTGAGGGTTGTAATTTGCCCAGTCTGCCGGAGCGGGGAAGTGTCCACCGTTCGTGCCGATAAACCCAGTAAAGTTTCGGAATCAGGCTCAAATTACCGTCACGCCCAGTCAAGCCAGTATAGTGTTAGAGACTGATGTCAGTCATGAGTGTCTGATTTCTGTTGCTAACATTCATGGACTTCGCGCGCCACTTACCATCAAGTGGACGTAAGGTCACATGTCGTGTAATCAAAAAAGTGTAATCTTTTTTTAATTGTTTTTTTTAATTCGTGTTGTCAGCAAAATACCTATTTGCAGCGAGTTTTTTTGTAGAATAAAAAGTAAAATATTAATCACCGTAATCTCTAACAGGGTGGTTAAAAACCACGACTTTTTAAGGCTGGGTTGTATCAAAACGTAGTCTATATAATTGTAACGATCAAAGTTATAAATGGTGTCGATTGTACCAGCTGATTTGATGACATTTAAAATTTTAAGAAGTGCTATTCATCTAAGCGAAATTGAAATTTAGCCAACCTATTAACATGTGCTCGTTTTGTTTGAATAACACTGAGAGTGTTATATGAAGAACTTGGAGGAGAACTGAAGTTGCCGAACCCAGATCCCCTGGGCTCGTGAGCCATACGGGCGCTGTTATACTGTATATGCCCATGAATTACCAGCGTAAATTGTAAATTTTCACTGTCACTGATCGCCAGTCGGAATGTCAGTGGCAAATCTCGACTCGCAACTCGACGTTGCTGGTACCAACACTTATGTATGGAAGCGAGACGTGGATATGTCAGAATACGCATGAGAGTAGAGCAGTAGAAATGAGATCGTTGCGTCGGATATGCGGCGTCATTTGACGGACCAAATACATACGTAATGACGAAATACAAAAAGGGTAGGTATGAAAGAAAGCATAGAGACAAAAATAAGGAAAGGCATGCTACGATGGTTCGGGCATGTTAAAAGGATGAATGAAGAGAGATTGACGAACCAGATATATAATGCGAAAGTCGTGGGTAAAACAGGCCCTGGCAGACCTAGACTCACATATTACGACCAAATTAATAAAACAATAGCTGAAGGTGCGTTGAAAAGCCATCGAAACAAAAGGGCATGTATGAAGAGGTTGATAATTGTCGAAGAAGCGAAAGAGGTATGTCGTGACCGTGACAAGTGGCGTTCAATTGTCTCAGCCTACCCCGCAAGGGATTTGGCGTGAAGATATGTATGTATGTATGTCAATTTTCATTCGAATATATCGAACCGGTACCTAAGTCGAAAGCGCCAGAATTAGGGCTCAGGAATAAAACCCGATACCCCCGCGTCTAAGCATGGGTTCTTACGGTCTTAATCGTTAAACTGAGTGTGTTTTTTTTTTCTTAAAATTAGCCAGCGTTAATAATAATTATTCCTGACTATCAATACTTAGTACAATGTATTATTGACTCTACAATACCCATAACATCTAAACGTAAATATAAATAATTATATTGGTAGATAAAATACATGTTCTTGACCTTCATTATGTGTAAATATTGAATTTGTTTAGATTCGTCGGGTAAATTAACTAGGTTACGTATGCACTATGTGGTTTGTTTACCCTAATATGATACGCAACACGTTCGATCAATTAGACAGCTGTGGAATAATATTATACTTAATATACTAAGAGCGGTGGTGGCTCTGTTGTAAGACGGTTTTATATATATACTAGCACATGTGACCTTGCGCCCACCTGAGTGCATGCCACGCGAGGTCTTTTTTAGGATTTTAAGAAAAGTGTTCTTACAAAAGAGCTACCACTGCTCGAACTTAAACTAATAACTTTGAATGTTACCCTTTTATAGAGAACTTTCAGAAGGAAGCCTTAAGCTGGCATTTACTACTCCTTTAGGACGTTTACACTGTTATTATTACATCCAAAATTTGATTGTGAGTGTCGAAACCCAACTCCAGAGTTTTAACTGACGACGCGCCACGATTTTTTCCGTGACTACCATAATCCCCACCCACATCCAACCAAACCTACATCCAAACTGACCGTGTGTGTGATCTGCAATCCAATCGCGTCAGTTCGCTCGCAGCGCCCGCTATAATGGATTGTTTTCATAGTTACTATCGAAATTAATAAATTGATCAATTATTAGAAATCGTTTAATTAGTAAAAAGTTAAAATATATATATAAATGTCCCGCCAATAAGAAGTTAAAACTTCCCGCCTATTTTTTTCTCGACACAAATAACAATAACAGTCGGCCGGTCGAAAACTGAAGAGCCGGTTTGACGCCAGTGAGTGGGGAAATATAGTTGGTATAACACTGTGGATGTAAGCCACAGTTTTACGTTTGGTTTGACGCGAAAACCTGACAGTCAATGCCGAGCGTTCTTACGATCGAGCCACCACCGCACTTAGGGTTGCCAGATGTCCGGTATTTAAGCGTACAGTCCGGTATTTAAGCGTACAGTCCGGTATTTTCGAGGCCTGTCCGGTAAAAAATAAATGGTCATACCGGACAGAACAATGTCCGGTATTTCCCTCAAACGCAACCTAGGTACAGTACAACATAAATTAGTTTTAAAGGTTTGATTCAACTTTATTATTTGTTCATTGGTAGTTCGTATTATTTTTGTTAAAGATACCTTGCTAGTTTTAGGTTAGATTTTATTTTTTTCTGAAGTTCCTATATTTTTTTTCCTAGATTATAATATTCATACCATTGTTTAATATAGACTTTGAGCATAGTCTCTAACCCCCCCGTTTCGGGTTGTCCGGTATTATTTCGCGGCTCACCTGGCAACCCTAACCGCACTACATATACATATCAGTGTATTCAAGCCTTAATGCGTATTGCTAAATAATATTAGATGGGTAATACTAACAATAAATAGTTTTCTTGTACAACAATGCTTGCAAAAACAAGTTATGTATTATGTATTAAGTAGGTACTACATGCTTTGTTTTATGACATCACTTTTAATCGGCGAACACATCAGGTTTTATACAATTTAAATTAGCTGCCGTGATAATTATTTATTACCCAAACACTAGGATTGAACCCAAATTTGCTATTGCGTGTTCTAAGTTTCCACCCCTTGCAGTACTGGCCATTTAATATGGTACGTCGCGTCGCTCGGAAACAGTGACATGTACTAGTGAGCTAAGATCGGCCATCTACTGTATAGGGTTCTCTCTGTCATACAATACGATCTCAGCGATAGACAAAGATAACGATATACAAATTCGCAATTATCTAATTCCCGATGTGCCTTAAGAAATTCCGAGTAGTGTAATTATGTTTTCTGATTAAGAATTGGTGTGGAGATTTAATAAATAAACAACAATTATTGGTCGTGATGATACTACTGATTCTGCAAAACAGATGTGAAGACAGAAATAGCACATTGTACCTAATCTAATTAAGTTTAATTGCTGATTCACAATTGAACATGACTCGAGCACCTTTCATGTCTGAGGCGACCCTACACATGCCTAAACTATGACACACAAACACACATTGTAATAAACAAGCTGTTCTGTGTTATTCATTCAGATGCACGTCTATCGACGCATTAAAAATATTTTAACCATTTTATTACGCGTAGTTTTATGCAGCATGGCATTCCATAGAAGATAATTTTATTGGAATATGTGTGGTACTCGAAACGCAATTAAAACTACTTCGCTTGTTTAAAAAAAATATAATTTAAACAGTGCTTTTTATTCTATTTATACCTAGCTAGAGAATGAAAAAATCGAGCATGTTTTTCAATCCCTGGTTTACAGGAAGTTAGTAGTCAGTTGCACCTTGTAAACTATTCTTATGCACTCTATGTGCAGACGGATATTACCACACTTAATAGTGCTATAGCTTGGCTAAATTCCGATCTTAATAATGTATACTCTTGGTCGTCGCGCTTTGGGGTCGTTGTCAACCCGAACAAGTGCCAGGCAAATAGTCGGGAGCTGACTGTTATTAAAAGTTGAACTTACCAGAATTGACCATAACATAACATAACGCGCCAATAGCGTTCTGCAGCGAGGTTAAGAGTCGTGGATTATACCTTGACTCTCGTCTTAGCTGGGGAGTGCAAATCGCCGACAGCAGTCCTAATTTTTTTTTTTCACTGCACTCTCTTAATGACCTCAAAAAAAATCTGCCGTTGAAAGCTAAAATAACTCTTGTACAAGCCCTGCTACTCCTGTTGCTCGACTATTCCGTGACAAACTAAAGTGGTTGCCTATACGCCCTCGCAGGAATTATAGGATTCTCTGCATGTTGTACTCAGTATTAAATGAGCCTAATACACCAAAATATTTAAAAGAGAAATTTAATTTCCTTGGTGCCACTCTCGACAGAACTTTACGTTCTTCTTCCAACTCCACTTTCTCCTTCCCACACACATCACACCGCATTCGTTTCCAAGTTGTTTGCGGTTGTGACTGTACATCTTTGGAACCAGTTGCCGGTGGACATCCGTGAAGCTCCAAATAGAACATTATTTAAGAAACTGGTCTATGCGCACTATTTAAATTCACCATAAGCTTAATATACTCTCTGATATATTTATTTCTCTCATTATAGTCATCATATAGTAGGTACATTATAGTTATGTATATTCATGGAACGTATGTATGTAGTCTTATTTGTATGTATTAGTATGTAAATAAGTAATTATTCATAAGTATATATTGACGTCTGATATTTTCTATTAGTTTTGATAGCACCTGCCTTATCTTGTCGTAACTGCTTTAGTTGTCCCAAAGGTTTGACCAGTATAGAATGTCTAGCGGCATTAGGTCCGGTCCGCCTTTGTACTTTGTGCAATAAAGTTTATAATAAATAAATAAAATATGCTTTTCTATTAGGCGCAATCAAATTTAACCAAACTATTTTTTTTTGTTTTTTGCTGTATTGTATTAATTAATATTTTAATTAATGTTTTCAGATCGGTCGAAATGTTTACCGGTTAGCGCCGACTCCAACGAACACGATATTTGAATGCAGGGTACTTTCTCGACACCACGCCACTATTTCATATGAAAAAGGACACTTCTATCTTGTGGTAAGTTTCCAAGTTTCATTTGAAAATCTTCCTTGAAGCGCCAGAGTATCAGTTTTTAATAGTTACTCTAGCGTACCAAACTCGGAGAATATCACAATTAAATTAAATATTTTATTTTTTTATTTGAATTAATAAATTTTATTGTGTCCCGACGAGGAATCGAACGCGGTACCTCTGAGTCTAAATCCACGGACTTAACCGCTAGAACGATTTCTTGTAACTATAACGGTTAAGATACCTGCTCTTACTGTCTCGTCTCTAAAAATCATTCTGTATACGGGGTGATTTTGTATGGTCTTCATTCATTCATTACAGCCCCTACAACACAGGGTCCTAGACCTCCACTGTTGGAGATGGGCCTTCCAGAACATATATCTGGAGAATTTGGCCTACATTCGCCACTCTGGCCAGACGGATTGTCGAGGATATTATGTCAATTATTAATGACTTTTTTTTACAATAATTTTGGTATTAGTGGAACCGGGACCTAATGCTTAACGTGCTCTCTGAGGCACGGGAACAGTGGTGTTACAAATCTATGACAAATGTACGTAAGAAATGTATATTTCTCATTGGCAGTAATTGGTGCCGGGTTTAAACCGACCTTTGTAGGATTTTAAGAAAAGCCGTTCTTACTACCGAGCCATCACTGCTACTGATTCTATTGATAGAAACAAACAACTTTTCCGACATGGCTTCTTATTAAAAGTTCCTATCAATAGAATCCCATATTAGTCTAACGTACACCATACAAAGTCACACGGTAGATAGATGTATTATTATGTTTGGTAATAAACCGTTATCGTATCGACCACAATTTCCTGTCTAATTCTAGTACTATGACGATACGATTACGCAAAGACTGCTTACATTACAGTAGACAAAATTGGATTGTGGTTTAATAAACAACCTCATATCAACGTTGGGCCATCGATCTGAGCAAATACTATTGCAAACTTTTGTGGCAAAGAACATGTGCAGTAGGCAATTATAATACGTGAACGGTGTAATTTAATATTGCTATCTCTTTCTGGAACGAAAAAAAAAGGCGCTGGGGGAAAACAGTTCCTATTAAACGATTAAATTTTAAAGAAGGGGCGGAATATACACGAAGGGTTATTATTATAAGCTATAGAGAAAATGCATATGATTTAGACTCGGAGGTACCGTGTTCGAATCCTGGTCAGGACATTTTTTTTTTGTTTGTTTGATTTTGGTACGTTAGAGACATTGACTGGAGGCTCACTTGTCATGATAGGCATTTTGTAAAATTGGAAAAAAAAAAATCTGCTTCTTTAAAAAAAAGTGTGGTTTCTGACTACCCCGAAAGATAATAGTATACTACTTTTTTACATACATAACTTCACGTATTTATTTATTTATTTCAAACTTTATTGCACATAAATATACAAAGGCGTGACATAATATCGCTTGACATTCTCTGCCTGTTAGACCTTCGGGACAACGAGAACATTTATGTGAGGTAGGTGCAATATATCAATTAAAATTATATATATTAAAATATAAGTCTATAGAATATTAGTTATTGATTATAATAAATATTTATTCATAAGTCCGTGGATTTAGACTCGGAGGTACTGGGTTCGATTCCTGGTTGGGACACAAAAATATTTATTAACGTAAATAAATACATTTAATTAATATTTAATTTATTTGTGATATTTCTCGAGTTTGGTACGCTGGAGACATCGACAATCTTGCCACTTGTCATGATTGGCCTATAGTAAAGTTGGCTAAATGTGAATCTTATTTATAAGCGTGGTTTCTGACCACCCCGAAAGGGAAACGGTTGTGATGATACTTTACTTTTTACTTATTTATTCATAAAATTACATACTAATACATACATACATATATGTAAACTACATAAATAAGTTATACTATTTATATACTACATAAACATAAATTTAGGTACTACGTACTATATGGTATCACGTCAGTTCCCTTCTAGGGTAGGCAGACAATTAAGTGCCATTTATCACATTTGTGCGGGAACTTTATCCCTAAAATTATTTTAAAAAATAATCTTATGCACATTTATTGAATCGTTAATAAAGTGTCATTAAAATTTACATCAGACCCTTACCAACCCATCTGCCCACTGTGGCGAGTGTAGGACAATTTTTCCTGAAATGTATTCTGGAAGGCCCATGTCCAATAGTAGAGGTCCAGGACTCTGTGTTCAAGAGGCTGTGACCGCTTTTTGTACACAATTGTTTCACTTCAATTAGTTACAACCTATACATGTGTTTTTGCGCCATTTGGAGTTGAAACTCTCGGGCCGTGGGGACCAAGTGCACACGAAATTTTCAAGGCGTTGTCAAAACAGCTCGTCAACACCTCGGGAGACAAAAGGGCTGGGCAATATTTGGGCCAAAGGATCAGTATTGCCATTCAACGTGGCAATGCTGCCAGTATCCTTGGCACCTTGCCCATTGGCAGCGATTTGGAGCAAATTTATTATTTATAATAATTTTTATTTTGTTTTTTCTTCATTTTAGTTTTTAGTTATATTTTTATTTATCAATTAGGTTTATTTTTATTAATAGTAATTTATGTTTTAAGATGTAAGTTTTTAGTTTAATTAATATTTTATTATTTTTTTAAATCATTGTACCTTATTTTCTTCGAATAAAATTGATAAACCTATACATTTAATTTCAAAACATTTAAAAGACCACGAGTCTTAAATAGGACTGTGATTTAGACCTTGTCTTAGGTATCATCATTATAAAAGTAGTATCATCACGACCGTTTCCCTTTTGGGGTGGTCAGAAACCACGCTTATAAAAAAGCGGATTTACATTTAGCCAACTTTACTATAGGCCAATCATGACAAGTGGCTAGCTCGTCGATGTCTCCAGCGTACCAAACTCGAGAAATATCACAAATAAATTAAATGTATTTATTTACATTAATAAATATTTTTGTGTCTCGACCAGGAATCGAACCCGGTACCTCTGAGTCTAAATCCACGGACGTAACCTCTAGACCACGGAGGCAGTCTATATATATTAAGAATCGCCTTCAGCGATGAGTTATGGTAAATATTTACCGCAAACTATGTTCGTGTACATTATTGGAAAATAGGTGCGTAATAACCATGTATTAATCAATACACTGTGTGTATGTATACCCTGGGTTTGGCTTGTCGCTTTAAGCGCTTCTTTGACACTTTGGTTTTCATATAATTTAAGCATAATTCAGTAAAAAAAAAGCAGTATTTGCTTTCTATGAAAATTCTATGAATTGTCGTCACGACTTTATCGAAAGAACTCAAATAGTTTAGCAATAAGAATTAGCATAAAGACAAACACTAAGAAGAAACTTCAAGTGGGCGGATGTTACTATAGAAATCTAGTTCAAGGTGTTACCACTTATGTCATGATAGATAGGTATATGAAATTATTTTCGAATTGTTAAATAAAACAGATTTATTGAGTTACATATAAGGGTGAAATAGGACATCATGGATTTCGAAAATGTTTGTGAAATATTCAAGGGCGTCGCAAGTTTATACATGAAGGATTGAAAAGTATGAATAAACGAATTGTCAATATTTCAAAATGTGTTTCAAATAAATATTTTATTAACTGCCTCCGTGGTCTAGCGGTTAAGTCCGTGGATTTAGACTCGGAGGTACTGGGTTCGATTCCTGGGTGCGAGACTTCGACGCGGGTGCACCTCCGCTATTGTACTCATTGCTGAAATATACCTTATGGCTGTACACATAAACACTATATTGCCTTATATCTGCAATTATGGTCAAATTAAATTTGGATTCGTTAACTTGGCCTGAATTGAAATGAGACGTTTTCCTATTGAATTGCAATCATAATTAAGAGTATATGCGAACTGGTCGATGTTTTTTGGTCTATGACTTATTTAGTTTGTTTTAGACTGCATACTTAGTTACAGTATTCCCAAATTAATAATGCACATACAGATCTTCGCTAATTGTCGTATTCCCGGAAACACCCGAATCATTGAATCGTAAGAGCCTAAACATTGCACTTGCATTTTGCACCTTGTTCGAAAGAAATAGAAGTCAATATCATGTGTACACAATCGAAAACAATTCGGGCGGTCGGTGACTGCATGTGTTCTCTCTGAGTGGAATTATATAGAGCTGATATTACACACCGTTCTTGGTTTTGTTTTCAAAGGTGAATTTAATTTCAACTTTAATTATCTTATTCAACTTTAAATAGTTTATTAATTTATTAGTTTATTTATTAGTTTTTATTAGTTTATTACACATAATTCTACTAAATTTTGCATGAAGAAAATGCACTTAACCACTCTATATACATATCGTCTTCCGACGCTCGGGGAATACGACCGTTGCCGAACAGTGACGAAGATTTCTATGCGCATTATCACTTTGGGAGAACTGTACGTTTATTGAATTAATTATTTTAAAAATCAAAATGGCCGTTTGAGCCGCCATTTGATTCGACTTAGATTAATTAAGATTTAATTTGATTGTATTTCTTTAACCTTGTTTTATACATAATTGATTTAAGACAAATTTAAATATTTACTATCTGAAGTCCATATTCATATAATTCTTAAATATTGCGTTTACGAATTTATTGATTTTTATTCAAAAAAAGGCGACGTGCATGTTTTTTTTTAATACTGTTATTCGTTAAAGCAACATTTTAGCATTTGTTATTTTATTTAAATTAAATTGTAAAAAATTAGAGGGGCGTGCCTATTAAAAAATAATACCATAAAGCCATGTTTACTTCTGACATTTATTGAATTATATGCAAACGTATACATTATATATACATATATAACAATTATCTACACGATTTTATATTACTTTTAATAATATTTATTAATGTAAATAAATACATTTAATTAATATTCAATTTATTTGTGACATTTCTCGAGTTTAGTACGCTGGAGACATCGACGAGCTTATCATGATTGGGCTATAGTAAAGTCTTACGATACTCCTGAATACCAAGATTGGGCAACACAAGTTCTATTATGTACCCATGTATTAAAAAGATTATGACGTTTTTCCCTTGCGAAAGTAACATTTATCACAATCAGATAAAATGTTATCTTATTGTGAGAAAAGTGACCTTAATATCATCTGTATTGAACAAATTCCATCGGGGAATGTAATAGATACCTACTTCTTATTACAATTATTACTTATATAAACATTTGAATTTTATATTAAATATGGTAAGTATGTTATTTATACTTACTACGGTATATTTATGATGGATTTAAACTATTATTATTATTCTTATTTCTTACTCTCCAACTATTATAATAATTTCTCACTCTCCCAAAGGTTAGCTGGTAGAGAATACCATACGGTATTATGCTCGCCTTTGTACCTACATTATTTTATTTTATTTTCTTAGCAATAAAGAATTATATTATTATTATTAGCTTTGCAATCCATACAATTACATATACTATTTACATGAATGTCACACATGCATA
This sequence comes from Tinea semifulvella, assembly GCA_910589645.1. Lineage (NCBI taxonomy): Eukaryota > Metazoa > Arthropoda > Insecta > Lepidoptera > Tineidae > Tinea > Tinea semifulvella. The sequence continues at coordinate 6,063,511 of OU342596.1, forward strand.
TTAATCCTTGCTCCATACAAAGGCGCGTGGTGAAATTTGGTCAGCTAAACAGAAGTAATTAATAATGTAACTCGTATATTGAATGCAAAATTTGTAATGTATAATTTCCAGGATAACCAAAGCAGCAATGGAACGTTTATCAATAGCAACCGATGTACCGCGTCTAAATCCCCGGAACAGCACGAGATTTTCTCAGGAGATATCGTACAGTTTGGCATCTCAGTCGTCGATAATGGTGGCAACTCTGAAAAGGTATTTACAGCAGCTATTGTCTTAACTGACATTTATATTTTTATAATTGTGTCTGTATTTACAGCAGCTATAATTGTAAGCGTTATTTTGTATTTAGAATATGCCTCACTTTGGCGGACTGCATACGTAATGACGAAACACGCAAAATGGTAGGTATGAAAGAAAGCATAGGCACAAAAATAAGGAAAGACATGTTCAGATAGTTCGGGCATGTTAAAAGGATTCTGGCCCAGACCAACAGGGACAAGATCCAAAGTCAGCAGAACATATCGCTTAGAGTGGTTTCCCGAGCGCCGTGGTTCGTGCGTAATTACCTTCATAGCTCGAGATTTGGAGATGCCTACTATTGAGGAGTTTGTCACTGGCCTGACTAGACGTATGTTCTATCGGGCTGACAACGGACACTTCAACCATCTCCAGAATATCGCTCCGTCTTGCGCACGGCCCCCCAACGGGAGACCACTTCCTAGGGAAGTACTACTGGAGGAGAGCTGAAGCAGTTGAATCTAGCCCTCTGGGTACATGAGCCACACGGGCCTTGTTATACTGCTAACGGCGCCCAGCACTATATGTGCATGAATTACCGGCGGGTGGTTACCCGCTGAGATCCTGCCGGGGAAAACGGCGGAATATCCCCATCCCCAACCCAGGCCCATTAGGCGTCCGGGCCTGGACGACCCCACTGTCTGTCTGTCTGTTAAAAGGATGAGTGAGAGATTGACAAATCCGCCTTAAAAAGCTAAAATTATTAACATTGGCTTTAATGTATATCCTTGAAATAGGAATATTTGTCAATAAAAATTCTAATCTTTTTAAAAAATATAATATTTGTAACAAATTTGTACCTAGAGATTATACCCGACTAATCTACCCAAGATGTGTAAGTGAATATTACAACAGAAACTGCCACATAATGTGCATTAGAGTATATAATAAAATTCCTAGAGAGATACGAGAGTTACCTATAAAACGTTTTGTTATTGAGTTAAAGAAAATTCTTATTGACAACTGTTTTTACTCAATAAAATATTTTTTAGCATGCAAATTTTGACATCAACATTGTATTCCATTGACAAGAACAATATTAAATATAAACTATGTACAAATAAATATTGTAAATAAATATCTATTGACATAAGCATATTGTATGCCCATAATATGGGCAGATTGCATCATCATGACAATCATGAAAAACTGTAATTAGAATAAGCAATCTATACAATAAAGAATTTTGAATTGAATTAAGCCTAGGTTTTGACATTACTGACAGACGTAATCGATCTTAGACGATTGTGCAATCCGCCTCACCCCGCTATCTAGTCCATGTATAAAGTAACTGAACTCAAATTTGCAACTGTCTGGAATCTGTTTCCACATCTAATAATAATTGGAAATAAGTCCTTAACTGCCTCCGTGGTCTAGCGGTTAAATCCGTGGATTTAGACTCGGAGGTACCGGGTTCGATTCCTGGTCGGGACACAAAAATGTAAATAAATACATTTAATTAATATTTAATTTATTTGTGATATTTCTCGAGTTTGGTACGCTGGAGACATCGACGAGCTTGCCACTTGTCATAATTGGCCTATAGTAAAGTTGGCTAAATGTGAATCTGCTTATTTATAAGCGTGGTTTCTGACCACCCCGAAAGAGAAACGGTCGTGATGATACTTTACTCTTTACTAAGTCCTTAATTAGTAAGTCTGGTTTCAAGTGGTGCCATGTTTATATAAATATCACCATTGCAATCATACAATTTTAGTTATTTTTGAAAGTAAAAATTGAGATTTATCATCATTGCAAATGGCACATACTTACGAGAACAACAAAAACGTGGTATGCGGACTGATGGATCTGATGGCGGGGGGAAGTATCCATCGTTCGTGCTGATAAACCCAGTAAAGTCCACATGTTTTGGGATCATGCTGGAATTGCCGTCATGTCCAGTCAAGCCGGCATAGTTTTAGGGACTGATGTCAGTCATGAGTGTCTGATTTCAGTTGCTAGATTCATGGACCTCGCTCACCACTTACCATCAGGTATGATCAGATGTGGAATGTTACCACACTCTGTGTTTCCACTTTCCTATAAGTTGGAGTCCTTCAAGCGAAGTGTGAGGGACTGATATTAGTCATGAGCGTCTGATTTCAGTTGCAACATTCTTACCATCAGGTGGGCGCAAGGTCATTGTCGTCCTAGTATAAATATAAAAGTCCTTTAATGAGGTTTTAATTTATTATTTAATTTGTGATGTTTTTAAGTTGCAGAACACATACCCTCCGGTCATTGTCGTCCTAGTATAAATATAAAAGTCCTTTAATGAGGTTTTAATTGATTATTTAATTTGTGATGTTTTTAAGTTGCAGAACACATACCCTCCAGTGGTTGCTTTGCTCAAACTGTACCACCCGGATGGGGTGGAAGCGAAGCTCGCCTTCAACCCCAACATGACCACACCACTCCAACTTAAAGAACTATACCAACTCAATAATTTCGTCCAGGTATGTTTAAAGTACTTTATTTATTTGAAACTACATTGCACGTTATATAGGGTGTCCCAACAAGAGTGGCGGAATTGATTTTTATTTTATTAACAGCACTTAAATTAAACCAAACCTAACATTAAATTAAATTAATTTAAAATGTTTAATTACTAACTAATATTAAATTAAAACAAAATATTTATTTTTATTAAAATAATTTGTCAGTCGCAAAGCAAGTACAATATAATAACAGGGTTAAAGATAACAATGCCTTTATTTCTTGCAACAATTCATATGTCGCGAGCAAATGCAGATTTTTTATCAAAATCTGTTGCACAGTGCTTCTGGAAATGTTTCATTATTCACCACGATGCCGAATGAAAGTTCCTGGATTCTCGGCCACAGATTTCCGTACTGTGGCTATATCGATTGACCGACAAGGATCGACGGACAATGATCTTCTAATACATCAACGTAAATTTTTGTCTCAAATTTTGTAATTAAACGCTTTTTCATTTGGCGCATTATTGCGACCGAAAACTAGACGTAATTGGCGAACTGTTTTAGCTAAACTTTCATTATTTTTGTAATGAGTTTGTACAATACATTATTGTGACTTCGTTTGGCGAGTATTGAATAGGTTTATCTTTTTTTTTTTTCAAACTACCCGCATTTTGTGTATTATTTTTAAATGCAGTTGCATTTGTTTGATAGTTGTATGTACTATTAGATTTTAATTATTGAGTTTGTTTATAAATATATAAATGTAACTATGCTTAAAAATAGTAGGCACGGTGGTGGATCGGTTGTAAGAACGCGTTCCTTAAATCCTACAAAGGTCGGTTCAATGGTCCGGCATGCACCAATGAGAAATACACTTTTCTAACGTACATTTGTCATAGATTTACAACACCACCGTTCCCGTGCCTCGGAGAGCACGCTAAGCCGTCGATCCCGGTTACACTAATACCAACTTGTGGAATCGTTAATAAATTGTCAATAAAATTTGACATCATATTCAAGCCAAGCCGTCTAGCCAGCGTGGCTAAATTCTCCAGATATATGTTCTGGAAGGCCCATCTCCAACCGTGGAGGTCTAGGACGCTATGGTCTAGGGGCTGTAATAATAATAATAATGCTTACAAATTGTAGGGAATCAACTGTTCTCCATTACGCGAGTTAATTTTTCTTGGAGGCCAGGGAACCCCATATTTGCTCTACTGTATTTAGATTTAAGGCCTTTCTGTATTGTACTCTTTATGTTGGTTAAATAAACCCATACAGATGACTTCTTTGCTATAAGACGCAAAACCACTGTATCATTGCTTAACAGAGTGTGGACAAGCACTAACAGTATCCTGAAGATGATATCTGAAAGATATGGTTCGCCGTGCATTGGCTGCTTCGTGCGGCTGCTGGTCTGGCGGGAGTGAGGTGCATCCTGTCAGACTGGTGGGGCACGTAGTGGTTACTGCACGGTTATATTGTTTTAATATATTTTTTTTTAACTTTTATTTTCATTTTTATACTAACATTAGTTGTAAAGATTTTGTAACTAACATGGGAGCCTAGTTGCTTTGAATAAACGTATATTATTATTATTATTAAATACTTTTATTGTCTAATAATTTATAAAGCATTAAATAAATAAATAACATTTTAGGAAGCAATACAAAGAGAAGCGTCACTAGAAAGCAGATTGCGTACTCTTAGGGAATGTGTGGAACATGCTCGCGCCGAGGCACAGGCCTCGTGGGATATGTTCGTCGGCGAACAAAGGCTATTACTTCGGGTACACACGCTAGAAAACATGCTGGCAGCGGGGAAACAGCCGGAACTACAACATGTCAAGCAGCTGCTAGATGATAAGAATAATTATCAGGTTTGCTATATCCATTAAACAATAATAATAAAATATTTTTTTGCCCATAATTTTCAGATGTAGTATAAATTATGTAATAATATCTATTAAATTAAATTATAATTAATAAAACTAATACCTACCTAATTACCTAAATTAATAAACAATAAAAAAATACAGTTTTAAGAAAAAATTACAATCAAAATTACAATCAACAAAAGCAAGAATCAACAAAAACTACCTATTTTGTTTGATTTTAATGCCTTTTTAAATTTAAGAGCACCACATATAAATACGTCAAAATCGTGAAACTTGTGCAAGTAATTATACTGTCGTTTCATTCGGTAAATAGGCGGAAAGTAACCCAAGTTAGTCTTTGAAAAGGTACCTGCTGAAAATGCTGATCGATTTATACTTTTTATGGATTTTCTAAAAACATTCCTGTAGTAAATCCCACATATTCAAATGAACCTTTTAGAAACTGGATTTTATGTCTAGTATTAAATACAGTCTTACTCTTTTTCGTTTGATTTTAGGAAGTGGCAGTAGAAAGTCTAAGATCAGCTCACGAACAGAGATTGGCTTTGGAAGAGACACTGGAACGTCGGAGTAGGGAGGCTACCACACTTCATCATCACAACTGTGCACTCAGGCTATCCGCCAATGAGGCGCTGCAAGAATTACAAGTAACCATTTCATTATTTTTATTTATTTTATTTATTTATTTATTGTTTTTACAAAATCACAGCATTAAATTAATACATATTACGATAGGAATTTTGTTGTACATTAGCCAAAATGATTTTCATTTCATAGACAGCACTTAAATTAAAATTGAGCCGAACCTAACATCAAATTAAATTAAATTGAATAATATTAAGTCAAATCATAAATTAAATTAAAACTAAACTAATAATACAATAATATTAAATTAAATCAAAATTATTATCAAAACTAAAACAAAAACAAAATTGTCAGTAGCGAGTGGAACTAAATCTATATCGTTAGTAAGCAAGTAAATATAATAACAATAATAAATAATCATCTAACTAATAACTCAATTCAAGTTCAGCTCTAAATATTACACATGCCTTACTACAGTGGACCACCGGAAATCTGGCTTCTGTCTAATCCGGCACCCCCTATAATCCGACATGTTTAATTTCGCGTTTCAACAATGAAATGAAATGAAAAAACCTTTATTGAACAACATAAACATGTGTAAAACAAAATATCAAGTACTAAGACCCCTAAACTAGGTAAACCTGAACTACAGGGGTCAGTCAATAATATGATGTGAGAAAGTTGCATGGAATTTAATGTAGTCGCTGGGTGTCATCCACTGCAGTATCTATCCTGCCAACAATTTTTATATTATGCAAACCTATGGTAAGATAAGAAATGATATGACACATATATGATGTGATATGATAAGATATGATATAATTAATAGATATGATATTATACCAGGTAAATAAACTTATAGCAAAATATATTTTATATATTTATTAAACAAAAAAAATTATAAATATTTTATTTTTTCGAAAATTGATTGATTTATAGTGTTTGATTATTTTAGTATGAACATTTGTTTGTACACAATTATTTCCTAATGTAAAGTTATTGCATATTTTTTTGGAAATTCTATAGCATGAATGATGTTAATTTTATAATAAGACTTGAATAAATAAATAAAATAAAATGCGTTTATTTCGGTATAGTATCCATAGGGGTTAGTAACATAGTGTTTGCTTATTCTATATTAGTAAAAAAGAGGATATTTACTTTTTATATTTGCCTTGCCCTCCTGAGGTACTAGGCACATACATGTGAGTATGTACCCAGTGCCCCATGATAGGGCAATCTGGCTTCTCACTAACTCCCCTTAAGATGATGTTGCCGCTCCCTCGTACTTTGTGCATCAACGACGCGACTAATAGGACGAATAATCTTTAAAAATGTTGTATTATGCGAGCGAGAGGGACGCAAAAGCGTCAAACCATCGTAAGTATAATTAAAGTTATTATTTTTTGCAGAAATTGGCAGCTCGATGCGAACGAAAAATGTGTGCGGCGAGATTGGCCATCGCCGCGGCCGAGGAGAGGGAGGCGGCGCTTAGAGCTCATCTACCTATTTCTGTAAGAAAATTAGAATAAACTAGGTTATACAACACACACGAAAACAATTGGGGAAAAAATGGCTACTCACGCAAAAAAAAACACTTTTAATAAGGCAAAGGGAGATTATTTCCCACCACAATCTGTAAGCAAAAAAATTAAAATCAATTCAATGAATGAACGAAACCGTAAACCGTAGATTTATAGTAGTATTTAAATTTGTCACCTGGCAACACTGCTTGTTTTATGGCAACACTTGAAGTAAATTTTTGATCTCAAAGTGTCAGTAGTCAATTTTGAGTGACAGAAACAGTCGTTTTTCGATCAAGACGGTGAAAAAGCAAGTTTTTGTTTGAGAAATAGTAGAATTTAGCTTCATCACATGATTGTTGATTTATTTTGCGTCTGTTTTATCTTTGTTTCCATTGCTTGTATTTATTTAATTAGTAGTCATTTACCCTAAAACCACTTCAACTTCTGCATTTAAAACCCTATTAACTCGTGCCTTATTAGGGGTTAAAGCGTACATACCTATTATAGGTGTAGCTTCAATATAGGAATATAGTATTATATCCGAAATTGGATTTTTGAGCTCGCAACCAATTTACTGCACGCGAAAATTTATAAATATTGTGTATTTTATTTCTAGTTTACCATACAATAGATACAAGTACAGGCAGGTACTAAAAGTTACACAATACATTATTTTTTTTTACTAAGTTTGTATAGTTCTCTTGTTGACAACAATGGCCGACATGTTGAATGAATTAAACGAATTAATAAATGAACATATTATTATTAATATTCAATTTAGTACCGGTCGTCACTTAAAATAACTTATGTATAATAAACTCAAATATCACAAGTGCCTCTACGCTTTTTTGTTCATTGTGTTTTTTTTTAACTTCACTTATAGTTATACCTAAAACAATTCCTATATTTTTCAGTATTTAGTTCAAAATGGTGAAGCGAAGATGTTAATACTGAGTACAGACAGTAACCGGCTGTCAGAGGAGCGGCGCGGCTCTCTCGAGGAGGCGGTGCGTGCGCTTCCGGACTATATCAAGATGTTACTTCCACAACAACTACTCGCCATGGTAACTATATGTAAATGTATTAGTCTCACTAACTATCACTATAGAACAGTGAAGATGTTAGTTCTGAGTACAGACAGTAACCGGCTGTCGGAGGAGCGGCGCGGCTCTCTCGAGGAGGCGGTGCGTGCGCTTCCGGACTAAATCAAGATGTTACTTCCACAACAACTACTCGCCATGGTAACTATATGTAAATGTATTAGTCTCACTAACTATCACTATAGAACAGTGAAGATGTTAGTTCTGAGTACAGACAGTAACCGGCTGTCGGAGGAGCGGCGCGGCTCTCTCGAGGAGGCGGTGCGTGCGCTTCCGGACTAAATCAAGATGTTACTTCCACAACAACTACTCGCCATGGTAACTATATGTGAATGTATTAGTCTCAGTAACTACAAGTATATCACTCTAGAACAGTGAATATGTTAGTCCTGAGTACAGACAGTAACCAGCTGCCAGAGAAGCGGCGCGGCTCTCTCGAGAAAGCGGGGCGTGCGCTCCCGGACTATATCAAGATTTTACTCCAATAAACAACTATTCGCCATGGTAACTACATGTGAACGTATTAGTCTCAGTAACTATATCACGCTAGAACAGTGAAGAGAAGATGATTGAGTACAGACAGTAACTGGCTGTCGGAGGAAAAAAATAAATATTTTTTTCTCTTACAGGTGGGTGTAAAATCACTGACAGCTGATGGAAAGTCTGCGAAGGAATTTGAACTAATATTACAAAGAAATAACGCGTTTGAAGATGAAAATAAAGGTATTTAATTTATTTGCAGTTCTTAATTTTAAATGAGTGTTATTTTGAGAAATGTCTTTTAACTTACTAGGAAATAAAATTACAGACATTTTAGAGATATTTTCTGTCGTTTTCATTTATGGAACGAGCTTCCAAGACGGCATTAACGGAATCACAGTATTTGGTTGGGTAGGGAGAGAAGTACACACATCAAAAAAGTCTAGGGATCAAGCATGTTTATGCGGATTTCTTGTGATTGAGATGTGGCTTTGTAATAAATTTATGATTTTATAAATTTATATGGATCCTTTTTGGTGCATTTCATAATTTAAAACAGGAACTGTCAATCAAATTCGAGTAAAAGATGAAAATCAGCTGTCAATATTTTCCCTATAAAAACATAAGACGCATTGAAGACATTATTAGTGCTACTGTTTCCCTACTACTGATTAAAACCAACGTTATTATGGAGCGGCGACGTCATTTAAGCAGGGAAGAAATGATCAGAGCCGTGGGAATGATAGAAGCTGGTTCCCGGCAACGTACTGTGGCTTTAGCTCTGAATACAAGTCAGAGTGTTATCAGTCGACTTTGGACACGTTACCGAACCACTGGTACCGTGGCTGAGCGCCATGGAGGACGGTATCGCTGCACCACACGGAGACAAGACCGATACATTCAAATCACAGCTCGAAGAACTCCAACAATAACCGCCATGATGTTAGCCGTGAGCCTTCATCGCTCTTCAGGGAACTTAATTAGCGACCAAACAGTCAGAAACCGCTTGCATGAAGTGAACCTTCATTCCCGAAGACCGCTACGGGTACCACCTATAGCAATGCACAATCGTAGGACTCGATATCAATGGGCTCTTGAACACAGAAATTGGACAGAAGAACAATGGCGTTTCGTGTGCTTTTCTGATGAGTCTCGTTTTGGTATGAGGCCGGATACAAGACGTATACGACACTGGAGAACCCCTGGACGCCAACAGCGATTAAAATCCTGCCAGGAAGTCCATCCTTATAGTGGTGGAACCATCATGGTATGGGCGGGTATTTCGATCGGCGGAAGAACTGAGTTGATTTGGATCAGAGGCAACCTCAACGCTCAAATTTATGCTGAGACGGTTGTATCAGACGTCATCGTTCCTCTACAAGTGCATATCGGTCCCTTATTTCAGTTAATGCATGATAATGCACGACCGCACACCGCAAGAGTTGTAAGACAGACTCTCGCCGCAGCTAACATCAATGTCCTGCCCTGGCCTGCTCAGTCGCCAGACTTGAACCCGATTGAGCATGCATGGGATATTCTTCAGAGAAGAGCTCTGCCGAATATGGAGGGTATCCAGTCGCAAGAAGACCTTTTTTTGTTGTTGCAACGAACATGGGCGGCCATTCCACAGCGTGATTTGGATGAACTCTATTTGAGTATGCCAAACCGATGTTCTTGTGTTGTTAGTGTTCGCGGTAGAAACACGGATTATTAATTGTTTAAGTTACCCAATAAAATTAAAAAAAAAACTGTTATTTCAGTCTTTTTTTCGAACTTTAATGTTAGTGGTTCAAATGTCAAAAATCCCTTTATTAGGAAAATGGCAATTTTTTTTACTAATGCAAAGGTGACTTGGTTTATCGTTACTGTAGACAAACGAAAACATTTTATTTGATCAATCCTTAAAGAAAATTTTAATGAATATCAATCAGGAGAAAAGTTATTGCAAAAATATATGTTGATCCCTAGACACTTTTGATGTGTGTAGAATGGTGGATAGTGAGCGTATTATCGCGCAATAAAAAAAAAGGGAGGCCTCCTTTTCTTAAACCTGACTGTTGTCGGTCGCACGCCCGAGACACCATTCTTCTCATCTCTTACCCACACACGATGGACGCGGCACCCGCACGGTGAATCCATGGAATGGTTAGAAATGAGAATGCCTATTTTTCTTGGAGAAATGGGCCCAATAAAATGTTCTCGTGCCATAATTATTTTTTATTTATTTTACCCTAGCATAACGACAATTGACAAAAACTTTTTTACATTAATAATTATATAGTAATTATAGCCGATATAATTGGAGAATTATGAACACTTCTGCAAATATTTATATATAATAATAATAAATAAATCTATATACATAAAAATACAATGATATTACTAAATACATACTAATAACTATGATATATTTAATACATATACTACATATGATACCATTACATAACTTATGAATTATATATATATACCACATACAATATATCTTACATACACTGTTGGGAGCTGTTTACATTCAATCAGTTTGACAATACAAAAGAGCCCGAGAAGGCCAAATTGTAATAAATGATTTGACTTGTAAGTAATGTGAATATACCATTTTCTTAAAGAGTGATCTATTTATTATTATTTATTTATTCTATCATTCTGTTAATGCCGTCTTGGAAGCTCGTTCCATAAATGTACCTATTGACTGCAGACATATGTCTTAAATGGCCTTAAATTTATTTTCTAAAGAGTTGATTTTTCAAAATGTACACTCAAACTTGAAATACCTTTAAATTGTTAAACTGTGCGAGCGAGATGGATGCAAATACCCTAAACCCTATTAATATGTGTGCAGAAAAGAACGAAGAGTCCGAGAAAAGTAGAGAAGAGACCGGCGCGGGAGAAACATGTGGCGACATCTGTACTGACGACGAGAAGCAATGCCGACTCAACCACGGTCAGTACACACCACATAGATTTTTTAAATTTAATATACAATGTTTATTAGAGACTAGATCACCATATTTTACCTGTACATGAGTACGCAAGGACATTTCAGACGTCACATACCTGATTAACATTATAGATTATGCAGACGTCTGTTACTCCGACCTCACCGATGAGCTACTAAATAAACTCGATCGACTTCTCAACTTATGCATCCGCTATGTATATGGCTTGCGTAACTATGATCATGTTTCTCAATTTCGCAAAGAGTTACAGTGGCTCAATATCCGAAATCGCAGGTCTGCACATACTCTTACCTTCCTTTATGGTGTCCTTTACAACCCAAATGCGCCCTCTTACCTGAAAGATCGTTTCCAATTTCTTGTGCGCTTCGTTCCTCTTCCAACAATCAATTAAAAATTCCGACACATTCTTTCAGCAGATGTTCAGATTCTTTTACAGTATCAGCAGCCCGCCAGTGGAACCGGCTTCCACTTAACGTTCGAAAGGCACCCTCACTTAAGTGTTTAAAAAATTTACTTACCTTACACCTTCACAAAAAGCAAGACGAGTCGACATAACCTCTCAAAATTGGTATAATATTGTATTTTTATTTTATATATATTTATTATATATAAAATACATACTTGTGTTATTATATATTTATATATTAGTGTATATATCTGCAACAAATAAAGTGTGTTAGATGTGTTTCTTACTTGGTAAAATATATAAATTGAAGCTTAAAAATTTTATTGCCAAATATTTCGCCTCTCTTTGGAGCGGCGTCATCAGTGACAGTGACTAAAGGTCTTTGTCATAAATTTTGAAAAAGTAATTTTATTTTTAGCCATGGTAAAGGCAATGCACTACTTATACAGTTTTGTATTAATTTTTTAGAAAAATATCATCATCACCTAGCGATGAAAAATATCAAAAAAATATGAAAAATATCATCATCATCATTTTTTAAGCTTCAATTTATATATATTAGTGTATAAGTATTTTAGATTTAGTTGCTAGTAATAGTTTAAGATTTTTATTTTTTATTATTGATCTCGATTTTAAATTAATGATTTAATGCACTCATTGCTCTTCAATCATTGCTCACTATCCCAAAGGTTAGCTGGTAGAAAATGTCACTAGACATTAAGATCGCCTATGTACATTTAAATGTGTTTTTGTTTATTGTGCAATAAAGAATTTATCTATCTATCTATTTGACCGCCTCCGTAGTCTAGTGGTAACAAACGTTGCCGTGAACCTGGGAGGTCGTGGGTTCGATTCCCACCGGGGGCAAGTTGTACATTGTATAATTATTTATCTCGGTCTGGGTGTTTATATGTATAATATGTAAATATTTACAAAAAAAAAAAGTATAATATGTAGTTTATCAACCATCTAGTTTCCGTAACACAAGCCGCGTAGCTTACCACGGAAACTAGATGGCGCTGTGTGACCTGTCTGGAAATATTTATTATTTATTTATTATCTAACATTCTGAATGGGCGAGTGGACTCCCCCGAACTTCTTAGTAGAATCGGTCTAAAGACTACCGGCCCAACTAAAAGCACGTCTGTTTTGTATGTCTCTATGTGCTTTCCTCGCTAAGCCGTCTGGCCAGCGTTGCGAGTGTAGGCCAAATTCTCCAGATATATGTTCTGGAAGGCCCATCTCCAGCAGTGGAGGTCTAGGACGCTGTGTTCTTGGGGCTGTAATGACAAAATGACATATGCTTTACTTTAATACTAACTGTTCAGAGCTTGATTTATTTACCGTGAAGCCATTGTTTGCTCGTAGCTACTTGACCAGATCTTTTTCTACTGACCATATGCCTTAGCATTGTATGTGTTTACAGGCACTCGTTTTAAAATCAAAATCAAAATATTTATTTCCTTAGGTTATCTTGGATATTGTCAGCACTAAATAATATAAAACAAAAATATACACAAACATAAGTTAGGTAATCATGGTTGGACCGTAACAATCCAGATTTATGTGTGTTATAATAGTATTATTGTCATAAGCAAGGTAATTAAATAAATAAATAAATATTTTCAGACAGGTCACACAGCGCCATCTAATTTCCGTGGTAAGCTACGAGGCTTGTGTTACGGAAACTAGATGGTTGATAAACTACCTATTATACTTTTTTTTTTGTAAATATATACGTATTAATCAAATAAACACCCAGACCGAGACAAATTATACAATGTACAACTTGCCCCCGGTGGGAATCGAACCCACGACCTCCCGAGTCCACGGCAACGTTTGTTACCACTAGACCACGGAGGCGGTCAAATTGTAACTTAATAACTACTTAATATAAGATCGTGGCTGTAAATAGGCCGTGTCAACTAAATATAAGATCGTGGCTGTAAATAGGCCGTGTCAACTAAATATAAATTCGTGGCTGTAAAAGGGCCGAGTCAGCTTACAATCTAACAATGATAATAAATATAAAATCTTAATACTAGTTCGTGGCTGTATACGGGCCGTGAATAATGATCTGTTTAGTATGTCTATAATATTTGTTTATTTAAAAAAGAAAAATTATTTATTTAACTTTAGTTCTATATTTTTTGTAATCTATTTGTGATAACTTTAAATTGATTATGTTTCCATTTTTTTTTCTTTATGTGTCGTTAGTTATCCTGTAATGAATAAATAAATAAATAGATTACTAGATGAACTTAAAGTTCGCCTTTGTACATATTTTTAGCTTAAGTATTTTAATAATAATAATAGACGAAAAGGCAAAACTAACAGTAATAGTAAAGTATCATCACGACCGTTTCCCTTTCGGGGTGGTCAGAAACCACACTTATAAAGAAGCGGATTTATAAATAGTCAACTTCTATATAGGTCAATCATGACTAGTGGCAAGCTCGTCGATGTCTCTAGCGTACCCCCGATGTACCGGGTTGATTCCTGGTCGGGACACAATAATATTTATTAATATAAATAAATGAAATGTAATTTTTAATTATTTAACTAATTGGTACGCTAGAGACATCGACGAACTTGCCACTTGTCATGATTGGCGTATAGTAAAGTTGGCTAAATGTGAATCCGCTTCTTTATAAGCGTGGTTTCTGACCACCCTGGAAGGGAAACGGTCGTCATGATTTATTTATATATATATATATATATATTTATTTGTTGGTTATTTTTAGATGGAGTAGAAGAAAATTGTAGTCCTTTAGACGGCGACCTGCGACCCGATAAGAATGCGAACTCCGAACCAGATAACATAGACGATGCACCGGTAAATATGTTTTTTACAATAAAAATGTATTTACAATAGTCAAACGGATGTTCATAAATGGAGATTGTTACATTATTGGGGTTAGAATTTTAATTGGTATAATATGTATTTTTTACATTAAAGCATCTAGAACAGAGCAACCTAGACCTTCACTGTTGGAGATGGGCCTTTCAGAACATGTATCTGGAGAATTTGGCCTACACTCGTCATGCTGGCCAGACGGGTTGGCGAGAATATGGTGTCATTTTTTTATGTCAATTTATTAAAGATTCCACAAGTTGGTATTAGTAGAACCCGGACCGACAGCTTAACGTGCTCTCCGAGGCACGGGAACGGTGGTGTTGTAAATCTATGACAAATGTACGTAAGAAAAGTGCATTTCTCATTGGTACATGCCGGGTGGGTTTGAACCGACTTTTGTAGGATTCAAGGAACGCGTTCTTACAACCGAGCCACCACCTCGCCAGATATGATTATTGAAGTATATTTTGTTGAGGCACGCTCCAACTAAATCGAGGCCTGGTTTTCTAAAATCATAGAGTGTGGGATCTGCGGTATAGCAGCATCCTGGCCGTGTGGGCTGATAGGTGGGACTCTCCGTTCTCCCAGAAAAGGAAAAAATAAAAATATATTTGTATTATAATTTTGTATTATAATTTTGTATTTTTACTAACACTAGATATTACAAGATTTCTTAAAAAAATGTTACTAACACATATGGAATTTATTCTGAGTTTTATTATTATTATTATAGCAACGACTAATCTGTAAATAGCTAAGTTTAACTTCTTTTTTCCAGAATATAGGACAATTAGAATACGCAAACATCCTCCTTGTAATGGGTGGTTTGAACGACGAGATCAAAGCGCTTCGAGCTCGACTGTCTGCCGCCTCGGGGGAGAACGAGAAGCTGCGGAGAGTGCGGGACGAACTGTTGGCGGCTCAACCCGAACCCAAACCCGAACCCATACCCGAACCCGACGACAGGACCAAACAGGCTGAACTACAGGTAAGACTTAATAACTATGCTCACGGCGCGTGCGCATCTATTTTGTTTAAGCAAATCCGATCCGAATCCCTCTCGCTCGCACGATACAAGTTTAAGTGTACTTTTATATTGATTTTACGCTATTATACTAAAACAACTAGTGTTGCCCAATCTTGGTCTTGGTCTTGCATTTTTCAAATCAAATCATAATAATTTATTTGCTAGAAAACATGGTTACATTGCAAGATCTTATAGCTATAAAATTCGCTTCACATGTTTCACCTCAATGGCATGCAAATATTGGGCAATTACAATATGAGAAAAGTCAGACTGCAAAATAGTAGGTACATTGAAGCTACGCTCGGACTATATACACTTTAGCATTAGTTATTGCTTAGATATTCTTTAATTGTATAAAAACATTTTTTTATTAAATAATTGTACAGATCCTTTTTGAAACGGTTAATCGGTAATACCTTGATATTTTCTGGTAAGTTATTAAAGAGTTTAATTAACATTGCACGACTGTTTTGCAAGAACAAGACTACTTATATGGTTGCAAGTCCAAGAACAGGACTACTGATATGGTTGCAAGTCCAATAACAGGACTACTGATATGGTTGCAAGACCAAGAACAAGACTACTTATATGGTTGCAAGTCCAAGAACAGGACTACTGATATGGTTGCAAGTCCAATAACAGGACTACTGATATGGTTGCAATACCAAGAACAAGACTACTGATATGGTTGCAAGTCCAAGAACAAGACTACTGATATGGTTGCAAGACCAAGACTACCCTTGTAGTTTTGCAAGACCAAGACCAAGATTATGAATGCAAGACCAAGACCACCTATTCTGATGCAAGACCAAGAACAAAACTACTGATATGGTTGCAAGACCAAGACTACTGATATGGTTGCAAGACCAAGACCAAGACTACCCTTGTAGTTTTGCAAGACCAAGACCACCTATTCTGATGCAAGACCAAGAACAATACTACTGATATGGTTGCAAGACCAAGACCAAGACTACCCTTGTAGTTTTGCAAGACCAAGACCAAGATTAGGAGTGCAAGACCAAGACCACCTATTCTGATGCAAGACCAAGAACAAGACTACTGATATGGTTGCAAGACCAAGACCAAGATTAGGAGTGCAAGACCAAGACCAAGACCACCTATTCTGATGCAAGACCAAGAACAAGACTACTGATATGGTTGCAAGACCAAGACCAAGATTAGGAGTGCAAGACCAAGACCAAGACCACCTATTCTGATGCAAGACCAAGAACAATACTACTGATATGGTTGCAAGACCAAGACCAAGACTACCCTTGTAGTTTTGCAAGACCAAGACCAAGATTAGGAGTGCAAGACCAAGACCACCTATTCTGATGCAAGACCAAGAACAAGACTACTGATATGGTTGCAAGACCAAGACCAAGATTAGGAGTGCAAGACCAAGACCAAGACCACCTATTCTGATGCAAGACCAAGAACAAGACTACTGATATGGTTGCAAGACCAAGACCAAGATTAGGAGTGCAAGACCAAGACCAAGACCACCTATTCTGATGCGTGGATTTAGTTTCGGAGGTACCGGGTTCGATTCCTGGTCGGGACACAAAAATATTTATTAATGTAAATAAATACATTATAAAAATATTTAATTCATTTGTGATATTTCTCGAGTTTGGTACGCTGGAGACATCGACGAGCTTGCCACTTGTCATGATTGGCCTATAGTAAATGTGGCTAAATGTGAATCCGCTTCTTTATAAGCTTGGTTTCTGACCACCCCGGAGGGGAAACGGTCGTGATGATACTTTACTTTTATACAAAAAAATATTATCCTAAAAAAAACATCTAACTAGATAACTTATTTAACCCTGCTGATCTCTAAAAGTATAGGCGTCCTAATAGTCGTACCATAGTTTATGTATTATTATAATTCAGTTAAAATATCACACATGATCCTAAAGACGATTTGACTGATAATTATTCAATAACAATTTACGCAGCATTCTATTTTAATATGGTAGGTACTGTATTTTTTATAATACCCTTCACTTTCTCGACCAATCAGCGAGCTGCAAAAACCCGTTTCATGTTACTGTAATTGTGGGTTCGCATCCTACATTTGTGAAGGACATTACTCATCGAGACCTTTTTTATCGCGTTACTTTGTTATTTTAAAAACTTAATATTTTTTTGTTTTGTTTACAATTTAAGGCGACATATCAATAATACCTCTCAATCCGAATCGCACTCAGAGTGCTTAGAACGAATATGACACTGACCGTGGTTACGAATCAAATATCGCGATTTGGATGCTCAGAGCGTGATATCAATTCGGAACGGTCTAAATCACATTTTCATTCATAAAATGTTTTTTTTTTTTTAATGTATTGAAGATAAATTGCGGATTCCACATCTTTGAGTATGAATTCTAACAAATGTTTTATCTCTCGGTTTAGTCATCTTTATGTGTGTAAAGTTTAATATTATTAACTTATTGGTAGTTTAAAATAACTTGCCGTGTTACAGACATTTTTTTTCACTTCCTACTTAAATATTGATTATAGATTTGTTTAAGAAGTAATATAGAAACAGTATAAAGGAATTACAATATTAAATAATTTAAAAGAAAACCTCATATTAAATTAACTTAAAAATGGCGCGGGACATTATGACAAACAACTGACAGCGCCTCAGAGCGTGAGCAGTCTAAGCGCGAGAAATGGTGTCATTTGTGACGTCACATAGCTTTGGCAAAACAGTTTAAGCGCGTCTCGGAACACCTTTAAGCGTGCTTAGGTTACTATTATCGCGTCTCGGAACGGAGAGGGATAGAAATACAAATAATTAACTAACTTAATAAAGCACTTACCGCACAAGAAATATGGTATGGAATAATGTAGACTTTTTTTATGTACTAGCATGACATGTGACAGGTCCAAGAATGAGAGCAAATGAGGCCAGCTTCAGACGACCGACATCAGTCCCTACCACTATGCCGGCCTAAAATTATGCTTTTTCACACTTCGTTTAAAGGACTCTAGGTTTTAGGAATGGGGAAACACACTGGCTGGGAGAGCATTCCACATCTTTAGCGTGCGACAGTTGTAATAGATAATATTACAAAGTTAATATAGCAGTGGTTTAATTATAACCGAATTGTATTAAACGTACATTATTAAATAAAACGTTACGATAGAATGTAAACAGCTGTGTAAATAAGCAGAAACTGATGTTTTTAAATAATAATAATAAAAATGCGAATGTTTGTGATAATAGATGGATGTTTCTTTCACGTCATAACTACTGAACGGATTTTTTTAATATTCTCTAGAATGTTGATAGTAAAGTAAAGTAAAGTATCATCACGACCGTTTCCCTTGCGGGGTGGTCAGAAACCACGCTTATAAATAAGCGGATTCACATTTAGCCAACTTTACTATAGCCCAATCATGACAAGTGGCAAGCTCGTCGATGTCTCCAGGCGTTGGTAGTCCTCATTTCTCAAAAATACACTCACACCCGTATTTAGGGCGGGGAAGTATCCACTGTTCTTGCCGATAAACCCAGTAAAGTGTATCCACACGTTTCGGGATCAGTGGGCTTAGTGTAAAATGCAAATTTCGGAAAACGTAACTGCTGTAGTTACGTTTTTTTATTTTACATTGCGTGTTATTGCAAGTTTGGCTATAATAACAGGCAATGAACATCGAAAATTCAGTAAAAAAACTCTACTACTATAGTTGCATTTACGAAACTTCACTGTCACACTAGGCATACAGGCTCGAATTGCCGTCATTCCAGTCAAGCCGACATAGTGTTAGGGACTGATGTCAGTCATGAGTCTCTGATTCCAATTGCTAACATTAATAGTATATAATTGCTAACCTCGCACGCCACTTACCATCAGGTGGGGTCATGTCGTACTAGTATAAAAAATAATAATAATTAAGCAAGTCAACAACATGTTTACAAAATCCTATACAATATTAAATCTAGTAGGTATTGTAACGGGTACATGAAGGTTACGGAGTTTTATTTGAATTTTAATAAAGAATAGTATTGTCATTGATATGACAATGACATAGTCGATGGGTTTTTGTTTTGTAAAAAAACGGAGAGCACGTTAAGCCGTCGGTCCCGGATCCACATATACCAACTTTTGGAATCGTTAATAAATTGTCATTAAAAAATGACATCATACCCTCGCCAAACCGTCTACTAACAGATATACGAGTATATATACACAAAAAATATATTTTTTCTCGGTTGTAAGAACGCGTTCCTTAAATCCTACAAAGGTCGGGTCAAACCCACCCGGCATGTACCAATGAGAAATACACTTTTCTTAAGTACATTTGTCATAGATTTACAACACCACCGTTCCCGTGCCTCGGAGAGCACGTTAAGCCGTCGGTACCGGTTCCACTAATACCAACTTTTGGAATCGTTAATAAATTGTCAATAAAAATTGACATCATATCCTCGCCAAGCTGTCTGGCCAGCGTGGCAAGTGTAGGCCAAATTCTCCAGATATATGTTCTGGAAGGCCCATCTCCAACAGTGGAGGTCTAGGACGCTGTGTTGATGATAATGATGATGATTTAATTACAACTAAAAAAAAATAAGGAATGAGGGTAGAAATAATTTTGTACAATTTCAATATATATTTATTCCAGATAAATGAGCTAACCGAAATGGTGGAAAGAGGGGCGCGTAATCTTAAAAGGCGTACGTACAATTTGCCTATGCAATGCACTGATTGCTTGCATTTCAAAGACCTTGTATAGTGTTGCTTAAAGAAAAACCAAAGACTGGTAAAGTCTTGGTCTTCCATCATAACAGCTGGTCTCGGTCTTGGTCTTGTTTTTGCACTCCTAATCTTGGTCGTGGTATTGTCTTGCATAATTTTCATCATCATTACTGCCCCTAAAACACAGCGTCCTAGACATCTACTGCTGGAAATTGGCCTTCTAGAACATATATCTGGAGAATTTGGTCTACACTCGCCACGCTGGCCAGACAGCTTGGCGAGGATATGATGTCATTTTATTAACGATTTCACAAGTTGGTATTAGTGGAACCGGTACCGACGGCTTAACGTGCTCTCCGAGGAACGATGGTGTTGTAAATCCATGACAAATGTACATAAGAAAAGTGTATTATTCATTGGTACATGCCGGTGGGGTTTGAACCGACCTTTGTAGGATTTAAGGAACGCGTTCTTACAATCGAGCCACCAACGCGAAAATATATATTTGTTTTTAATTGTAGTAAGAAAACTTTGTGAGACTTTAGTGTCTTTCCGCAAACTAGTATCTCAAGTACTACTGGTCTGATTTACTGAACATTATTATTATATTTACACAAAATATAGTAACCAACATTTATCAAAAAAAATATAGAGGTAGTTTTTGAGATATTTTAAGTCATCTACTCTATAAGGATTGGATATTTTACCCCTGAACCCTAAAAACGGCAGCAACAAAACAGTTACCAAATGAAAAGAAAAATAGTATATAAAAAAAAAACATTTTTAGCAAAATTGGGAAAAAAAATCTGAGCATGTCTTGCGAGACATATAGGTGGTCTTCCACTTGGTTTTGCAAAAAAACAAGAACAAGACTGCAAGACAAAGACCGTAGTTATTCCTCCCCCTGGGGCGGACCGCTCCGGGGTGATCCCCATTCAGCATGCGTTAATCACGGCGGCCGACAACCCGCCGGCCGGTTGCTTGTTTTACTACCACTAAAGGATCTGTGGCACCTAAGACCAAGACCAAGTTTCGGCAACACTTGTATAAAATCTCTAGTATAGCACGTCATCATCAACCTATAAAATAAATACGAAATAAAACGGAAAGACCATCATGTCTATTAATCATAGATAACACAGATTTTAGATTGTGTACATTCATAACATTTTCATACACTAGTTGCATGAATATTATACGTTATTGGTGTGCATTATTATGAATTGGTTCTGCTTTATTTAGGATGTGTTTTATCTGCATGATAAGTTTCGTGGGTGTTGTCTATGGTTTGACAGGTGTCGATTCGTCGCAATGTAGTGACTAATTGGACTGATGATTGAATGGACTATGTAACTTGTAGCTGCGGCGGACATATGCCGGATATTATTTTAAAAAAATAAATGCCATGAAATTATCTACCAGATTGTAATAATAAAAAAATAATTTCAACAATATTTCTGTCTTGTATTATTAGTTAATGTTTTCAAGCTTTTAAAAAAACACTATAGAATGCATTATTATTGTTAATATTATTTAACATATGAGATGACACGGCCCGTTTACAGCCACGAAGTAGTATTCAGATTTGACAGTTGTTATTATTGTTAGATTGAAGCTGACGCGGCCCTTTTACAGCCACGAATTTTTATTTAGTTGACACGACCTATTTTAGCCACAATCTTATATGAAGTAGTTATTAAGTTTTAAATACCTTGCTTATGTCAATAATGCTATTATAACACACATTATTATGTGTTATTTAATAGTAATAATAATTATTATTATTACCTGTTACGGTTCAACAGGGTCAATAAGTTTATAGCTGCTGTATAAAGGCATTGTCATATTATACTCGTAAGCTAAGTGCTATGCATTACAATGTTTACGTATAAACACTTTTGACAGCTTTCGTTTGAGAATATCTCTGTCACAGACTTAAGTAAATACAAACAAGCTAGATAAACAGTTTTTTTTCTGTTTATCGCTTCAGTTTAAATAAATTATGTCTTCTGAACTAGTCTGAATAATCAGAGCGTGTTCCAAAAGTTTTTTTTATTAAATTAACAATTAATAGCAATGTATTGTTAAAACTGTTTGTGAAGATTCAGTCGTTTGTTATAGAAATCTTTACAATTTTATTTTCAGGCACAACTAACGAGGTCTTTGGCGGCGGAGGAGGCCAATCTTCAGGAAATACAGAGGTTGTCCAGCGTGGCGGGAGACCTACAGGCTCAGTTAGCTGCCAGGCCTTCCCGAGCCGATCTGGACAACCTAACCGCAATGGTCACCGATCTTCAAGCCAAACCATCCACACAATCCATCGAAACGCAAACCGAGCCACAAGAAGACCCTGACTTGTCCAAACAAATCGATGAAATGTTCCGTCTTTCCGAATCTGATTCAGATTCTGTGGAGACGGAGTTGGAAGCCGATGAATTTGGACGGTTGCGGGATTCGGAGCGGTTAAGGGTGAGTTTGGGGAATGGGGCTTTGCACGCGTTGGAGGAGGAGTTGGTTCGTGCTAAGGAGGGTTGGGAGCGGGCTTCGGCGGAGAGAGCCGAGTTGGCGGCGAGACTGGCGGGCGAGAGAGCGGGCGAGTTGGCAGGCGAGCGGGTCAAACTCGCCGGCCGAATCCTACTAGTAGCACTGCCCGTATTACTCGCCATTTTGCTATGGCTACTCACACGATGATACCGCAAATGCTCGACTGGGATTCCGTGTAAATTAATTTAAAAGCCAATACTAACGTTCCATTAAAACTACGCACAAACAAATATTGAGTAAATATCTGATCGGATTTTACATACATGAATGTATTTTCGAATATTTTTGCAATAAATTTTGAAGAAGATCGAAAAAAGTAGATTCATATGGCGGATGTTGATCACAGAATCTATGGATGTTTATCAGAATACCCATTAAATGCGCATGTATATTTTTTTATAACGTAAAAATAATAATAATGAAAAAAAAAAGTTTGGATTCTAAGAAAATAATAATTAAACTATCAGACTATTTTGCATAATTTACAGAATTTAATCAGAGTAGTATACTTACAGCCAGTTTCTCGAACGTATTTTTGGTACTTAATTATTTCTTAAGTAAAAATTAACTGGTTTTTACAATAAACATATATTTTGGAAATATTTAAGAAATAATTAAGAAAGAAACTGTTATTTACACAAATGTATGGAGTTATCAATTTTGCGTTTCACAAAGCAATAAGAATTAACTAAGTAGAGTTTTAAAAACTATTTTCTCTACCATAACAAAAAACATTGTATAATTTCAAACAATATATGTTATTTTTTACTAAATAAACTTAAGTATTGAAAAATTTGTTCGTGAAACCTGACTTGACTTAAAAAAAACTTAAAGTTATTCATTAGCTAGGAAATAATTAAGTAGTGTTTCGCGAAACCGGCTGTTAATAGAATATTATTATAGTTTTTTATTATTATTTTAGGTATTACTTATTACGTTAATATAAAAAATACGTGTAGGCATTTAATGAGCTTTTTCTATAAATTGTATTTAATAATAATAACTTGATTTAAAGTCAGCATTGACTTGTAAACCGAATTAAACGTTAAGCGGGGTACAGTTTAACGCAACGTAACATACAATGCAACACGGACAGAATATGGATTGTCTAGACGCACGTTTCGTGATTCAACTGCAAACGTAACTGGGTGTTTGTGCGTGGCACTCATTCCGTTGCCAATGGCTGTCCAAATCACATTCCACGCACTTAAAACAATTAATCGAAAAATATAATAATAATAATATCCTTTATTGCACACAAAATATAAAATACCATTAAGGTATTCTCTACCAGCTAACCTTTGGCTCTCCCAATCACAGAATGAATATTACGAATCAGAAAAATAAAATGATATATTTAAAAAATAAAAATAAGAGAAAAATAATAATAAATGAACTGTAGGATTAGATAAATAGATAGGATCATAATATACATATGTAATAAATACGAATAATAAATATAATAATATACGTATTATATAATACTAGTTAAATAATATATGCCAAGATTAAGTTAAATTTTGTTATTCAAGAAGGTGAGAAATTAGAAGTTTTTTGAATATATTAAGAGACTGTGCCTGTCGAATAAGTTAATGGCAGCCTGAATATCTGTTAGAGGAGTGAGAAGTGATACAAAGTTGGTTGTTGATACAATTGTGGATACAATTTGACGTGAACCAACGAGCGCAGTTGTTTTTACTCCGTTGTCGAACACATTAAAATATTGCTTCGCATGTTTGCATTACATGTGTGTTGCAAATCTGTACCCTGCTTAAGATGGTTTAACGCTTTAGCATCCCTCTCACTCGCACAATCCAATATTTTTAAACATATTTCAAAAATACAAACATATCTTCACGTCAAATCCCTTGCGGGGTAGGCAGAGACGACGAGCGTATTATCGCGCAATAATAAAAAAAAGGGTGGCCTCCTTTTTTATACCAGCCTATTGTCGGTCGCAAGCCCGAGACACCATTCTTCTCATCTCTTACTCACACACGATAGACCCGGCACCCGCACGGTAAATCCATGGAATGCTTAGAAATTTGTCTTCTCATAGATTTACATACATACATACATATCTTCACGCCAGATCCCTTGCGGGGTAGGCAGAGACCAGGGTGCCGGGTCGATCGTGTGTGGGTAAGAGATGAGAATAATGGTGTCTCGGGCTTGCGACCGACAATGGGCTAAATACTATATGATTTCGTTAATGCCGTCTTGGAAGCTCGTTCAATAAATTATTGATGGCAGACCTGCTTAGGCCAAATTCTTTCAGTAAGTGATGCAAATATTTTGCTGGAACTCCTCTCGCACCAACTTCCACTGCGTAAAGTGAGAATATATTTATCTCTAAAATGACCGTAATTTTATTTCCTAATAAGTTAATATACTACATTTATAACCAGTACTTCATTACAGCCCCTAGAACCGAGCGTCCTAGACCTCCACTGCTGGAGATGGGCCTTCCAGAACTGGAGAATTTGGCCTACACACGCCACGCTGGCCAGACGGCTTCGCGAGAATATTATGTCATTTTTTATGACAATTTATTAACGATTCCACAATTTGGTATTAGTGGACCGGTACCGACGGCTTACCGTGCTTCCCTGAGGCACGGGAACGGTGGTGTTGTAAATCTATAACAAATGTACGTATGAAAAGTGTATTTCTCATTGGTACATGCCGGGTGGGTTTGAACGGACCGGATTTCAGGTGCACGTTCTTACAACCGAGCCACCACCGCGCCTAATACTATAACCAGTACTTAATACTTTCTTAATATTTTCCGTAAATATTGGATTGTGCGAAGGAGAAGGTTGCAAAAGCTTTAAGAGCTTCACGTATTCAGCTTTGACTTGTTCAGTTTGAGTTTGACCAGTAACTGACTTTTAGTAAATGTTGGCTTATGGAATCCCAGTTCTACGGTTGAATTATTTTTAAAGTTTCAAAGCGGTGTACATAGGGTGATTGTATGTGCTTCTCGTCAAAGGCTGACGCGAAGTGCCGCAATAATAGATGTTTTTAATATATACAACTTTAGCGCTATCCTTTGACGAAATTTTGACGGTTTTAAACTGGGATTGATAAAGCGTGTTTATGTCAACTAAAACGATTGATAAAGCGTGTTTATGTCAACTAAAACGATTAGACCCCGAATGGATGGGGACAGAGATATTAATTTATAACTAGCTGTTTTACCCGGCTTTTATTTACGAAATTAAATTCGTTGCGCATTATTTTGATTGTGCTATATCTCCTAAGGTTATTCGATTTGCATGGTGTAAAGAGAAAAAAATATCTTCATGAAATGCTCCATCGATCTAACGTATTTAAAATTATTTGATTAATATCGTATTTGTGTAAATGGCTTTCCGATTATCGCTTTATATATGGCCATTTATTTAAGTATTAAAATGGATATAGTATCTCATCCTTAAGAGATAATCGACCGCCTCCGTGGTCTAGTGGTAACAAACGTTGCCGTGAACTCGGGAGGTCGTGGGTTCGATTCCCACCGGGGACAAGTTGTACATTGTATAATTTGTCTCGGTCTGGGTGTTTATATGTATAATATGTATATATTTACAAAAAAAAAAGTATAATATGTAGTTTATCAACCATCTAGTGTCCGTAACACAAGCCTTACCACGGAAACTAGATGGCGCTGTGTGACCTGTCTGGAAATATTTATTATTAAATAAATAATAAATATTTCCAGACAGATCACACAGCGCCATCTAGTTTCCGTGGTAAGCTACGAGGCTTGTGTTACGGAAACTAGATGGTTGATAAACTACATATTATACTTTTTTTTTTTTGTAAATATATACATATTATACATAGACATATGCCATCGCGTACTTTTCTGTAGTCCTATATAAGATGTATAATTCCACCATACCTTATAAAGGGTTCAGGCAGTGCCGCTTTTTTATTGAAATATTTTCCCAGACTAGCTTTTTTTTTCCGACACCTCCAACAAATCGCTAATGTATACAAAAACTTGTGAAAAAAATGTATACAAATTATACACTAAAACCTCGAGAACTAGCATGAAAATTAGTACAGTAGTTTTTGAGTTTATCACGAACAGGCAGACAGACAGACGCGGCGGAGGACTTTGTTTTAAAATATGTAGTGATAGTGATAGGGTAGCCAATTGTGCTAAGATCACATATGTATTTATCATCATCATTACAGCCCCTAGAACACAGCGTCCTGGACCTCCACTGCTGGAGATGGGCCTTCCATATATGTACTTATATCTGGAGAATTTGGCCTACACTCGCCACGCTGGCCAGACGGCTTGGCGAGGAAATGATGTCAATTTTTAATGACAATTTATTAACGATTCCACAAGTTGGTATTAGTGGAACCGGGACCGACGGCTTAACGTGCTCTCCGAGGCACGGGAACGGTGGTGTTGTAAATCTATGACAAATGTACGTAAGAAAAGTGCATTTCTCATTGGTACATGTCGGGTGGGTTTGAACCGACCTTTGTAGGATTCAAGAAACGCGTTCTTACAACCGAGCCACCACCGCGCCATGTATTTATACTTAATACTAAATACAGAGGTTAGATGCTGCATCTGTTACAGGCGACCACCACATTGCCTATAGAAAAATAATAAATACAAAAACTAAATATTATTCAAAAATATATATATATATATTAATGGCGTGAAAATTATTGACGTGTAATCCGGATAAAAAAACACACCCAAATATAGAAGAAACAAAATGGATTGTTTATTGGACTCTGCTGAACATTTTCTGAGAATCAACCCTTTAAATTCGGCAAAAAACCTTCTTATCGAATTTTATAAACAAAAAAATATTGTTTATTTCGAATGGCATTAGAATTTTAAGGTCTTATAAGTGTAATACTTGTGTCTATCAATGCCATCAACTTTTGATAAAATTAGTTCTCGAACTTTTTATTTAACGGAGCCATAAAATAAAATGAAATCCTCTATGGTCTAGCGGTTAAGTCCGTGGATTTAGACTCGGAGGTACCGGGTTCGATTCCTGGTCAGGACACAATAATATTTATTAATGTATGAAAATACAGTTATTTCTCGAGTTTAGTACGCTGGAGACATCGACGAGCTTGCCACTTGTCATATAGTAAAGTTGGCTAAAGGTGAATCCGCTTATTTATAAGCGTGGTTTCTGACCACCCCGAAAGGGAAACGGTCGTGATAGATAGATAGATAAATTCTTTATTGCACAGAAAATAAAACATTTTACAGTACGTACATAGGCGAGCTTAATATCTAAAAACATTATCTAACAGCTAACCTTTGGGAGTTGTGAGCAGGGATTGTGGGTGCATGATGATACTTTATTTTACCTAAAATAATTACACACTTGTTTTTATATGTGTACTTTATTAATATATTTTTTTTACTGTTGTATCGGGAATTTTGAGGACATCACGCTTTGTTAATCTCAGTTTTAGTGAATGAAGCTTAAATTATGACGTGCCATGTAGCACGGTTCGCCGGGGGTGGTTTTAAAGTGAAGGCATTTGTCATCGTTTATTACGTTACAGTACAAAATAATTACATTCAATAATAAATAACTATTATATTAATGCGGGTCTCTCGCGCCATTTTGCGCGGAGATGTCAAGTGCAAGTTTTTGTTTTGTAAATTAATTTGCTGTGGATATTATTGGTCAAAAGTGGTGTTGTTTTGTTTAATAATGTGCTACAATGTGAATAATTATGGAAAACGATAAATTGGACTTTAAATATGGGGCACAAGTTGCAGTTTATTTTATGCGGTTTTCCCGCGCTGTGGACTCCCATTGGAGTCACTCAAGCATCAAATTCTGCAGCATCTGGAGTTTGAACCGACCTTGTAGGATTTTAGGAACGCGTTCTTACAACCGAGCCACCACCGCGCCTATGTATGATTGTATGTGCGTCAAAGGCCGACGCGCAATAATAGATTTTTTTTATATATATACAATGCGAACATGCGAAGTGTAACAACCCTCTTAATTAAGTAGTTACTGGTTCTACCTTGAATTGTTTTGCAAACCAAAATGAATGATTGCTTTATATCGATGAGCGATGACATATGCCTTGACTTTAAATTGGTTGGTTGTCCATACTAAATTATTTCTCGCATAATCATAATGGTTTTTATAATTTTCTCCCCACGGCCAATGCAGCTTGGCCGAAACGTTGTCGGGAGTGTCGTAGTCGATACTACAAGAAATATTGTTGATAAAAAAATTTAAAACGCTCAATTCTGAAACGTCTCGCTAAGCCAGGCGGACAGAATAAACCTTTGTGCTGTCCATCGATGTATATAGATAAGCTTATTTGATACAAGACGCGATCTAAAAACGTCACACTTGCCACGTACTAACTACCAACACTGGAAGCGCATTACGAATCGACCAATCAGGTGAACTAATATTCTTCCCATTTAGATTTCGTGGGAACATTTTTATATCATTTAGAGCGTATCTATTTACATCGATGGTTTTGTCACTATCACGTTGACATGGAACAAAAGTGACTTCAATATTGTATTTTCTGGTTTAGGGAGAGGTTTAAAAAAAGTCATGAAAATATGATATTTTAAATTATTCAATAAAACGTTACCAGTCTCTTTTGAAAGGCTAGAACTTCATTGGCGAGGTGTTTTTAAGGGAATGTTATTAACTGAAAATTGACTGTCGAAGTAAAAATAATAGCAAATAATTTAGTATGAAAAACTAACGCCCTCGATGTAAATAATGTTGTTTTGTAATAAGTGTCAGTATCATTAGTATATAAATTAATTGTTGATATCTGCCATAATTATGTACATTATATCTTAAGGCCTAACGACTGTCCTAATTATTTAACCGAGACTGTAGTCTTGGTATATTGAAATCGACTTCACAAATTTGTCGGGTTACCTTTTGTTCGGGATACAGCGCGGCTAGCAATTGAGGCAGCAAAAGGGGGTAAATCCAAATTTTGGCTGTTACTCTTTACTCACTAATCAATTTGAATAAAAAGTGGGCGTTTGATGTAAAACGAGGCAGATCGGATGAAAAACAACCGTTAATACCTATTTATTTATTTATTCGTGGGAAAATTTACAGCCTTTACAATATTATGTATACAATAAATATCTAATCTTAAAGCCTTACAAATTTTCACTGTTAGCTATAATGAAAAATAAAAATAAACCTATGTAAAAATGTTAATAATGGCCGCGTTCGTTTTATAGCATTTCCAACATTTCGTAGCAACTTCATAAACCAGCGCGAAATGTCGTTTTTGTTAAGAAATACCACTTTTTTTAACAATGCTAACATTTCTTAAATAAAACGAGCGGTGAGGCTACTTTTTGACAAGTGTTTTCTTTCATGTTTTATCATACCATGGCATCCAACGCACATGATATTATTATGGTATTACATAAAATCGTTTAAAATACCTTTTTAATAAATATAATAGAAAACTATAAAAGTATATAAAAATGGTAAACAAACCATTTTATATGTTAATGACATCTGTCAAAAAGTAACATCGATAACCCTCCTTTCAACACGGTACTGACATACGAAATTAGCATCAAATGTTAGAATTTTCATTAAACGAACGACTTGTGCTAAAAAAAGTGGTATTTTCATTCTAACATTTCTTAAAACGAACGCGGCCAATATCTTAATACAACAAATAAAAAAAATACCTACCTAAAAATCTTAAAACTTGGACTTGCCTCCCTTTTGGTGCTAGGACCTCAATTTTGTATTAAATATTAATACAGACCCGCGTATAGAATTAACACTGGGTGCATGATAACATGAGGAATCCAAGAACAAAAAGATGCATCAAAATGTCAAGCATATATGACGTCAGTCCCCTATCACTTGATTTGATCCTAGAGAAAATTAATTAAATTAATCATCACCAAAGTAAAAAGTATGATTTGAATATTTAACATATGATAAATCAAGTATGTCATTATTTAAATTAAATAATTTAAAGTTAACTTATTTTTAATTAAATGTTTTGGCGCTAAAAATACAGGCTGATAAAGGATTAAATATTTTAAAATAATCTATTATTAAATAGCCGTGCTATCCCGAACGCTGGGATATATAAATTTCTTCTACTGTGTTCAATGGCCATTGTTCAGAGCTAAGGACATATCAACGGGCATTTATATAGGTTGCTCGCGGCCGAGACTTCCACAAATCGTTTGCATTTTCTAGTCTTTTAAATGTGTTCATAGACATATATCTATTGCTAAATACTAAAATTAAAAAAAATATATATTTTTGCTTGCGATCCGGCTCGAAGGACCTTAATTTTGAAATGTTTATTTGCACTTTTCATGAACTGAAAAATTAATTGGATTTAAATAATGAACTAAATTTAATACTTTTGGTAATTGAATTGATAAAAAGCAAACTTTTAGTATTTGGTAATTCATATATTATAAGGACCGTCCTAACAATGCAATTTGTTCTAATTAACGTGGCCCTATTTCCTATTTTATAGTTTCGAACTGGACTTTAATTTAATTAAATTGGTAACTTTAAATTTTGCAAGGGGGGCGCCTACTAATTTTATAGGGGGGGGGGGGGGGGGGGGGAGTTCAATGTATTATACGATCGGTTTTATTTTATACTTTAAAATTGATAATTAAATTAGGGTTTTAACTGGTGACTCAAAGCCTTGCAACGGGGGCGCCTACCCATGTGGGTGTATCAATTGTAGGTACATAGTCCAGAACACATGAAGCTACACTTGTTTCTAGTGCAAGTCTCTATAAACATCTCTGTGGCGATTGTAATAACACGGTACAAAATCCAATGTGTAAAGCTCAACGAGCGATTTAAATTGTTTATTAGTCAAAATTACTTATTATTAGAGTTTTACAGTAAAATAATCCTACAACAGATGTAGGAAGGCACTTGAGTCATTATCGATCAAGCTTGCAAGTGGACTTAGGACTTTGGTTGCTTTTATTTTTATTTATTTATTTTAATCTCTAGGGGCGAGGGGGGGCAGCTGCCGCCCCCCCCCCCCCCCCTTAGGTGACGCCCGTGAAGCCTTGTATTTGGCCCGCATAAAATTTTAAACTTAGATAGTTTATCATCTTAGGGCCTTTTCGAGTAAATTCCCGCCTTTTGCACGTCAAGTTTTTTGTTTTGTAAATTAATTTACTGTAGATATTGTTAGTTAAAAGTGGTTATATTTAGTTTAATAATGTGCTACAATGTGAATAATTGTGGAAAATGATAAAT
The DNA here is from genome assembly GCA_910589645.1 of Tinea semifulvella. Classification (NCBI taxonomy): domain Eukaryota; kingdom Metazoa; phylum Arthropoda; class Insecta; order Lepidoptera; family Tineidae; genus Tinea; species Tinea semifulvella. Next base: position 6,095,608 of record OU342596.1, read on the forward strand.
TTGACACATAAAATGAAATTAGGCCTTGGTCATTTGTTAGACACGAAACTGCGTAGTGATGCTTTAATTTAGGGCTAATACACAGAAAAGAATCAATTATATTTTGGGACTGGTCCTTTTTTTACTGGGTGGATAAAACGAAACGTACCTAGAAATCAAATTATTTTAGTCGAGTCGAAGCATATAAGTAGATATCGCATTTCGTCGCTTAGCGCAAGTCAATTGACTCTTTATAGGAAAGTGAAACATTTAAGAATTCTTATGATCTAATTGGTAATAGGTGTTGAATAGAATGATGACATATATAATATTATTATACAGAATCTATATATAACTGCCTCCGTGGTCTAGCGGTTAAGTCTGTGGATTTAAACTCGATTCCTGGTCAGGACACAATAATATTTATTAATTTAAATAAATAATATTTAATTTATTTGTGAGCCATCTCGAGTTTGGTCGACGAGCTTGCCACTTGTCATGATTGGCCAATATTATAAGCGTAGTTTCTGACTACCCCGAAAGGGAAAACTGTCGTGATGAAACTTTTTGATCATGAAGTTTTTTTAAATTACGTTTTTTAATCTATTGCATAGCTTTTAGCGCTGCGACCGAATCAAGAAATTCCCTAACGAAAATAAACCTAACACCCCCGGCCGGCACAGCGGTGCGGCGTTGAAAGCCGTGCATCGTCTAACGTCGTTTCAGTTCGGCAGACTTCGGCACGGTGTTCGGCACAGACTAGCTGCTAACTGCTCATAACTGATTCTATCTCTTTTAGACACAATGCTAGGTGAGACAGCGTGCTTTTTGGCCGCGTCCACGAGTAATATTAAAAACTTAATTATTAAGAATTAATATCAAAGAAAAAAAATACTGCATAAATAAAATAAGTAAATAATTATAATTGCATAAGTTGATAAAAAAATGCTATGCAATAGAATTACCGCGGCAGTCCCCGAGTGCCATCGTATTTTTTTTTCAAACTAATGTTTCACTCCCCTGTAAAATGAGTTAATTGACTTGCGCGGTATTGTTTGCTAAGCGACTATTTGGCATCCATATTCCGTGATCGAGGTCCAGGTACGGTTATTTTTTCCATCCTTTCCGAGAGGTAGCTTTCTTTGCATACGTGATTGTGGTGTGAAAGTCGGTAGATGTTTGTATGACGCATTTAAAATAGTTTTCTTACAATTTTATAACCGCAGGCTATACTTCTGCACGTTTTTCTAATATTTAGAAGATAGTTGGAGCAGTGGTCCACTAAATTGGCGGGAAGATTTTTATTATAGACGTACTAACGAAGACTGGCTTAATTATGCAATTTATTATGTGGCCCTATTTCTATAAACGCAACAGTTAATTGTCAAAATAGTCGATTTCTTTGTTATTGTTTTTTCTTTACAAATGCGAGTTCTTCGCGCCATTTTTACCTCGCGACATGTCCATGTCAGATCCAAGTTTTTAGTTTTGTTTTTGGCATCTGCCCCCCCCCCCCCCCCCCCCCCCCTAGAAGATAAAATAAACGTCAATTTTCCCGGCTAGTGGTAATTAAAAACGTGTTACCTACTCTGCGCAAAATGAAGTGTTGGAAACAAAACATCTTTTCAGTCACATATTTTGATTTAATATTATTTATCTATAATTAAATATTCTACATTATACAACATTCGATATGCTGTTAGCGACGCAATATAATTGAAATCTCCCGCGAAACCGTCGCATCTCGTAGTTTCCGTTCCCGACGAGATAATCAGAGCCATCTAGGATTAAAGCCGAATATAATTTAGAGAAAACAACATCTAGCGCTAGCGCTATATAGTTACGGACGACACTACACGACAGTACTTTTTCCAGTAAAGAAAAAATAATCAAACTAATTATTAAAAGTAAATTTTCATGATTTTTTGTTTCAATATACCCGACCGACCATCTTCTCGAAACGGGTATGAGCTGCCCCCTCCTTGCTGAAATCCTGGGTACGCCCTTGTTTTTATGGCCTATAACTTAAAATTAACTTCCTTTTTGCTTAACTACGTCCAATTTTAAATCGGTTCCGATTCCACTGATACCAATTAGTATTAGTTTTTTTTTTAATCATCAGACTATACAACCTAGCATGGCGAGAAACGGTTAAATTTTCTATAAATATGTTCTGAACACCTATCTTTGCGTTCTCTAGAGGTAATAATGACAACAAATATAAGAAAATATTCTTATAATTAAATTATTATTTATTCATATTTTATTACTCTAATTAATTGGTAACGCTACAGACATCGACGAGATTGTCACTTGTTATGATGGGCCTATAGTAAAGATGGCTACTCGCTCATTATGAAATGTGATTTCTAACCACTCCACTAGGAACTACAGACCGTTCACCGTAAAATGTCCCTTGCCTTTTTCAATCTCTCTTGCACTGCATCTAAATAACTTTGGCATACATACAAAAAATATTAAATAATTACACCAAAAACTGCCTCCGTGGTCTAGCGGTTAAGTCCGTGGATTTAGACTCGGAGGTACCGGGTTTGATTCCTGGTCGGGACACAAAAATATTTATTAATGTAAATAAACACATTTAATTTGTGATATTTCTCGAGTTTGGTACTCCTGGAGACATCGACGAGCTTGCCACTTGTCATGATTGGCCTATAGTAAAATTGGCTAAAAGTTATAAGCCACCTCGAAAGGGAAACGGTCGTGAATATACTTTACTTTTTTTACTTTTTACACTAAAACGAGCGGAGCAGTTCACACTATGACGATCTGATTATTGCCAACATCACGGCAGGGGACATCTTACGGTGAACGGTCAGTACAGTCGAAATTGTACTTCTAATTAATTAAATGAATTTGTTTAATACAATCAGATTTGTCATATTTTGACACAAAACCTAAGTAAGCCAGTTTTTTTTATGTACATATGCCTGTTTTTTTTTTTGAATGAATTGGACTTAAATAGTCACAAAGGAATGCCTATTTTATTAATTTCTTACGTAGAAGCTGTTCGCTTAGCTCTGTCTTCGAAGGCCCATAGATAAATTTGTAATAAACTTGTTTAACCTTTATACATAAGCTGAGATTTCTGAAAGCATGATTAAAATAATCAACGTTTGACATGTTATAAGCCACGTGATCGGCAGGTTGCTTGTGATTTTGTTGGCTATAACTAAATGTTAATCTCGCGTTAATTTAATTATCCTTTCGGAAACTGGCGATGAGATTCGTAGGCGTTGCTTAGCTAGGTCTTAGCTCATTTTTGTTAAATAATAAGATTTATGGACAATGTTTTTAACGTCACATTAATTAGTTAGTCCACGACAATTTCATCGTCGACCCGTGACCACGGCCAATGCAACTTGGCCAATGCGAGAGGGAAGCACAGGCGTTAAATGCAAGTACACTTGAAAAATGTAGTCTATCAACTTTCTAGGAAATATAGTCATTTTGGACAGTAAAGAATAGCAAAACCATTTATAACGATTTTACTGACACTCAGAGCCACGTTTTGTTATACATTGCCTGTTATTTGTAAACAAACTTGTGTTTGTCTGAATAATAACACGCCATGTACGAATACATGCCACATAATTCAAAGATAATCTGCAAAGAATTTGGCTAAGAGCTAGCTAAGCTACGCTTCTGAAATTAGTCGTAGAATTAGTTTAGTTTTTTTCATATTTTGTCCACTTAGATTGCGATCCAGTATTCAAATTATTCGGAAATATTCATCCTGTCAAAAAGACTACTAGCTTTTTTAAATTAAAACAAAAGGAGAAGGTACGGTACGAATACATTACGCGTGGAACTGGCAAAACTACGTCAGACTGATGCACTTGAATCAGTAGTTAGCTAACTATCTTTGCCGTAAGCTATGCATTTTGTCTCGCTCGAGTCCTATTGTGTCAAAAGAGATAGCCCACAACATTTTTTTTTAAGTTAATATCAACATCTGTTCTATCATTCACGGTTTTCCTACTGTGGGTTGACTTTGCGTGTAGCTGTGTTATCAGTTCCGCATTTTGTAGTGAACAATATAGCGCGTGGCGTATCTTCTCCTTTTGTTTTATTCAAAGCTCGCTCTAGCTCTTTTGATGGCCATAAGTCTGTCTCTTTTTTAGGATGAATATATTTGGGAGAATATTAATTTATAATTGTGGAACGCAATCTCAATTGATATTTATTTAATTATTGTTGCGCGGATATTTGTTATAATAGATGTTTTATTGTGTTTAATCCACCTGAATGTAAATAGTTGTATTGTTTATTTTTAGTTCAATTAATTCTCGAAGATTTTTACGTTCAATTTTTTTAAAATTACAACATTCTATGTGGATGTACTGATTATTTAATTGGAAATAATATTGATTTGTTTCAAATTTACGTATTTTTATTTTAGAGACCTACCCTCATATGCTATTAAAAAATAATATTTTATAAATTAATTTATAGCACGGAGCACATTATTATTATATATTTAATTATAATAATAATACATTTAGTCAACTTTAAGTCAGTGGATTAAGACGGGGAGGTACCGGGTTCGATTCCTGCTCGGGAAACAATAGTTTATTTAATTTGTGATAGCTTGCTACTATTCATTATGAGCCTATAGTAAATGTGGCAGATTTCTGACCACTACAGAATGGATACGGTCGTGGTGATACTAAAGAGTTCTGGTATAGTTACAACTCAGAGTTCAATTACTTCTAAAGTCAAATAATAAGTTATATTATGGTGAGTCTTCTTAAGAGTTCCACAACCTTATTTCTTCTCTTCAGCAACCGAACCACACGCAACAGGCCTAAATATGCATCCCGCTACTATCGCTACGCAAAAATAATAATAATAAATTATTTATTGTACAAAACCAAAACAAGCAAGCCTAATGCCGTAAATGCATTTTCTACCAACTAACCTTGCAGTCTGGTCAACCCGTCTGGCCAGCGTGGCGAGTGTAGGCCAAATTCTCCAGATATATGTTCTGGAAGGCCCATCTCCAGCAGTGGAGGTCTAGGACACTGTGTTCTAGGGGCTGTAATGATGATGATGAACCTTGCAGTGGTGCAGCAGAAGAAAAATGATAGTTGAAATTATTTATTACTATATAAAACACATTAATTACAAACATATAGTACTTATACATAAATAAATGTCCTAAATAAACAAATAAATATATAACTAAATACATACATGTATGTAGCGTCGATCTCTCAGAGGTGTTGCTTAATAAAATGGATCGCTTGCTTAACTCGTGCATACGCTTTATCTTCTGTTTACGCAAATACGATCACATCTCTGAGTATCGAGCTAAGTTGAAGTGGCTGCCAATTCGTTGTCGTAGAAATCTACGAATTCTTTGTCTGCTTTTCTCTATACTGTATGAGCCTGCGACACCGAAATACCTCAAGAGCAAATTTGCTTTTCTCTTTTCTTTTCATGACAGGTCGTTGCGATCATCGCATAACTCTACCCTTGCTATTCCCTCTCATCACACTAGTTTTATGTCCGACTCCTTCGCAGTTGTTGCCGCAAATCTGTGGAACAACCTACCCTTAGATATCCGACAGGCGCCAAATAGAACATTGTTTAAAAGGATGGTTTTCACACACTTCCTAAATAGATCCCAACAACTGTAAGTATGTATATATTGTATTTATGTATATATTAAGTATTATAAGTATATTAGTGTTTAGTATATTAATATTATTTACTAGTAAGTAGTTTATTTTTAGTAGTATTTTAATTTCTCCCTTATATTATGTTCTATAATTTGCGCGAACCTTCCACATACAATGTTCGTAATGTCCCTAAGGTTGACCGAGTAAGAATGTCTAGCGGCATTAGGTCCGCCTTTGTACATAGTGCAAAAAGTTTTAAATTAATAAATAAATACATATATAATAAGAAAAAGTTTAAATCTTTGTAACATAAGCCAGGGAGGAAATTCCTGAGCTATATATATTTATTTATTTATTTTGAGGACAACCAGTGACAACATTATTACTTACTTAAAAACTAGGACATTGATTCGACGATAAATGTACCACCTTTAGGTGCCACAACATGCACAAAATACAAGTGGTAGGTAATAATGAATAATTAAAATAAAATCAAAATCAAATTAAATTAAATTCTAAGTTTAAACATACAAAAAGCTTAATAAAAAATATGAAACACGTCTAAAAACATAAAATAAAATATTGTACTTAGTCTAATTTAATATTATTATTAATATTAATAGGAACAATGTATCTTAACATTTAACTTAAATTTTGAAAGCGATTCGTTGAACATATCTATTTCTTGACCAATCTCTTTACATTTTTTGGATAATCTAGATACAGGAGAGCTTTGTTTAAGATTAGTTCTGGCTTGGGGAGGACATAGAGTAGTGCAGTAGGGTATCGTGGCAGTCGGTTTGGAACCCAGATTTAAAAAAAAAATTAATAGTTGTGGACAGTCTATTTGGTTTTATATAGAAAACTCATATCGAGAATGCGTCTACGAACTATTAAACTGTCAATGTTAAAATGTTGAAGTTTGTCATGGTAAGTCAGAAGCTTATTAGGCATTTTCAAATTGTACGATAAATGTCGTAAATATATATATATATATATATGTATTATGATAGGGGATGGCACTCTAAGAACAAGAAGTTATTTGTTACTACATACCTATGTATTTACCGTCTGCTATAAAACTGTTAATTTTTTTTTTTCATTACAGCCCCTAGAACACAGCGTCCTAGGCGTTCCACTGCTGGAGATGGGCCTTCCAGAACATATCGTCATGATCGTAGAACAGTGTCGGATTTAAAAAAATACCCATAATTTTGCATATATATTTATATATAGTTTTATATTGTTTGTGGTCTGTAATTTATAGTGCAAATATTAGAAAGGGTTCCAAAATGAAATTTAGAAGGTTTGCACTTATTATGAGACTTAAAAAGTGACAAAAAAAACAGTCGAAATGACAGTTGAATGGCTGCCATGAAAATTTTAAATAGCAGATCCGTCACTGTTCTACGATCATGACGTATATTTGGAGAATTTGGCCTACACTCGCCACGCTGCCTGGCTTAGCGAGGATATGATGTCAATTTTTAATGACAATTTATTAACGATTCCACAAGTTGGTATTAGTGGAACCGGGACCGACGGCTTAACGTGCTCTCTAAGGCACGGGATGTTTGATATTTACATAATAACATTTTAAAGTATCGGGTAGGTACAGCTCCATTTTTTTTAGTTCCATTTTCGTTTTTTTTTTTTAAACAATTTAAGTATCATCACAACCGTTTCCGTTCCGGGGTGGTCAGAAACTACGCTTATAAAGAAGCGGATTCATATTTAGCCAACTTTAATATAGACCAATTATGACAAGTGGCAAGCTCGTCGATGTCTCCAGCGTACCAAACTTGGGAAATATCACAATTAAATATTTATTTAAATTAACAAATATTATTGTGTCCCGACCAGGAATTGAACCCGGTAACTCCGAGTCTAAATACACGGACTTAACCGCTAGACCACGGAGGCAGTTCAAATTGAATTTTAAAGGGAGTTCCTGCAAAGTTGATTCACCCATTTAGTTTAGACACTACAATAAAAAAAAACAAGAGGGTTTCTTTAGCCTTGAACATAATCGAAAGAACGCCTCGTAACTTACCTACAGTGGTGACTCACAAAACTGGTTCCGCCGAGGAAATTTTCAGCAGGCGCGTTGAAAAGTGGCTACGAGACATATTACAAACAAATAATATAGATAAACACATTAAATTTAAACAGTAGGTATTTTAAAAGTAAAGTATGAAGATGACCGTATTTTTTTTTAAGAAGTCGGTTCACTGTATTGTTTCAATCGACACCATAGTCTAGTGTAGTATTTTCCTTGCGTGTTATTATTAAACGAAACACAAGCCCGATACAAGATAACACGCAATGTATATTTAAAATACAAAACCCCGATTAAAAGAACGCTAATAGGAAAATAACCAATACCTACAGATAAATGTAAAATTACAAAATATTAATGATTCATTAAATAAATACAAGAAAAAATATAATTATACAGGCATGTTTTGTATAACTAGCAGTTAAGTACCTACATAGATTTAGACGCGGTGGTACCAGGTTCGAGCCCTAGTCGAGTACACAAAATATTTGTTACAATACTCGAGTCTGGTACGTAAGAATCATCGACGACATTGTAATGATGGGCCTAAATGTGAACACGTTCCTTAATCACCCCCAAAAACGATTACGGTCGTGATGACAGTTTTATATGTGTCTGCAATTTTGTCGTATTATCCATTTTTGTCTTCATTCTTCTTGTTATGTCATTGATGATTTGCATCGTATCGAGAAAAGTATGGGCCGCGCTAAAACCACATGCTAGAATTTTTTGCTTAAACTGTCAAATTCATACAATTTTTTGGTAATGGAACGACTGATGTCATGCTGGTAATTTCTATAAACGGAACGCGAGGTAGCATCTAAAAATCCCAAACTTTATTTGCTCGCTACGATGACGCTAACGCTGTCACAATGCCAATCCATGAAAAAATCTTCTGTTCTTCAAATTTAGTTGTAAAATGTATAAGCGATACAAACGGACGAAGATCCCACCGACCAGACAAATATCGGCCGACCTGAGATATTCGCCCGGGCGTAGCACCTGTACTCTTCTTTCTTCAGCAATTTTCTTCGCCTTTTCAATGTTATATAATCCGCAAACAACATAAGCTAGTACAATTAAAATCACACCAATCAGTAAAGTTATATTAATAAATAGAAAAATCAACGCGGTGTGAATATTTGAGTAATTAAATAATGAAAACTGCGGTCTTCAGTGCACTGATAGTTGTTCTTTTACTCGAATTTTAAACCCATTCATTGTACATTGCTTCTTATTTTGTACCAACCATGTGTTTAGTTAAACCATAATACGCAATGTATAATTAAATTACAAAACGCGGGACTGAGTCGTCATGTAAGCGAGCGAGCACTATCGGCGGGCGGACGACAACGACTGCGCGCGGCGCCGACCGCGGCCGGTGAACGAACTCACCTTGACAAAATGCACAATTTGGCATTGTTCGCGGGAAAACCTGCGGCCTTGCGCGCGCGCCGCAGCAGCCGACCAATCAGGGCCGTTCGCGCCACAGCCTGCGCAAGTTATGGAGGGAAGCACTCGTCTGAACATTGCCCGCCTGGCAATAGCGTGCTCTTTATTTCATCAGGCGAACACGCGGTTGCGGCCATATTGATTCTGTTTTTTTTTTCAATATGTATTAATAGATCCTGTAAAGATGATACATTTTAGTTTAAAACACAATAATATATAAACTTCCTCCGTAGTTAATTGGTTATGTCTGTGGAATTAGACGCAGAGGTAACGGGTTCGATTTCAGGTCGGGACACAATAATTTATTTAATATGTGTAATTTCTCGAGTTAGAGACGAGTTTGCCACTTGTCATGTTGGGCCTATAGTAGAGTTGGCTAAATGTGAACCCGCTTCCTAAAAAGCGTGGTGTCAGACCAACCCGGAAGGTCGTGATGATCATTTTTATCCGTATTAATGAATATGAAATTGTCACTCATTTATACAATAATTGATTGATACTTCAGGTGCTGTCGTATTCCGATTGAGAATAAAGGAAATACATTATGCACTAAATCTGTATTATTCTCTTCTAATTAATTTTGATCCTAATATTGACTTTTTTTCTCTTCGTTTTGATAAATGATCCTTACTAATAACTTTGTCTGCCATGTGTTACGCAGTCACGCCTAAACTACGTTTATACGGTCCCGGTTCCACTTATATCAACTTGTGGAATCGTTGATAAAATTTCATTAGAAAAGAGATATCAGAAAAAAATAATAAGTGGTAGGCGGATGGTGATGATTTGACCAGTCTGCCGGGGCGGGGAAGTACCACCTTTCGTGCCGATAAACCCAGTAAAGTGTATCCACACGTTTCGAGATCAGGCTCGAATTGCTGCCATGCCCAGGCAAGCCGTGTTATATATTATATATAGTGTTAGGGACTGATGTCAGTCAGGAGTTTTTTTTTTTTTTTTTTTTTTTTTTTTTTTTTTTTATACTAGCACGACATGTGACCCTGCCCCCACCTGATGGTAAGTGGCGCGCAGGGGCCATGCTAATCTTCTCTGTATCGTTCCAATTTTAGTATATGTACTGCCGAAGCAGTGTCTGATTCCAGTGCATGGACCTTGCGCCCCACTTATCATCAGGTGCTTATCAAGGTCACATGTCGTGATAGTATATAAAAAAAATACTTCGTCTGGCCATCGTGGTGTGTGTAGGCCAAATTCCAGAATTTTCTCTAAGGATCATCTTCAACAGTTGCGTTCTAGGGGCTGTCATGTTATACCTACTTAGTATTAAAAAAAGTGAATTAATAATTTGTTAATAAAAGCTTTATAACTTGTACTATGTGCGGCTATTTATGACGCGTTTTCTAGTGCAAAATGATAACGATGTTAATGAGGTCACGGCCGAGCGAACTAGGTGTACGACACACAGAGAATACTTCCAAATTAATCATTCGGTTTATACTTTAAAAAATCTAACTAGAAATTATCAAAGCTTTGATAGACCCGACCTTGCCCGTGACGAGACCAACCACATGTGGTTTACGAATTTTAAATTGACTATAAAATAGATAACTGTAAAAAAAAATCTTAAAATAGTATAATAATATTAGCAGTTATTAACACATTTAAATGGTTTTGTCACTGAAATACTAAATCCAAGGTATAAATACATAACATTTATCAATTAAATTAGAAGTTTATTTAGTTTAAGGGTTTTTTTTTTGGGGGCATTTACAATAAATAGGTTTTTCTGTAATACGTATGTTTTGGTATATTTGCGCAAAAGAGATAGAGACGCGACGAACTGCGGTGTTGTAAATCTATGATAAATGTATATACGTAAGGAAAAAAGAGATAATCTATTGAATGCCCTGTTATAATTACAATTTAAAAACACATCCAAGTGTTTCTAATTACGGTTTGTATAAATTAAACTATTCTGTCGGATATGATGTCAGCGGCGCCGGCGCATCGCCCGACTTAGACACTACAAAAGGCATTTCGTAGAAATTCGACGACGCAATATGTGCAGACATTGTGAGGAAAATTTTACATTAAACTCATATAAGGACTAATTAATTTTATTGCTAGGTTCTTACTTCTTTTTTTAGAGAAGACGAATTTCTAAGCATTCCATGGATTCACCGTGCGGGTGCCGGGTGCATCGTGTGTGGGTAAGAGATGAGAAGAATGGTGTCTCGGGCTTGCGACCGACAATAGGCTGGTTACCCAACCAAATACTGTATGATTCCGTTAATGCCGTCTTGGAAGCTCGTTCCATAAATGTATTGACGGCAGACCTGCTTAGGCCCAATTCCTTCAACGTTTGCGGTAGAAACGATGGACCCGTGGGGACAAGCGGGGTGAGGCGGAGTGCATAATCGTCCATAAAGATCTAAGATCGATTACGTCTGTCAGAAATGTCAAAAGCTAGGATGAATGCTGTCATGGAACGAACGTTAGTCGATACGCTAGTGAAAATGAATGTGCTGTGAAGTCACTCCGAAGAACTGAAAGCGTTCTTTAAAGATATTGCGAGAAGATTCTATAAAATATTCTAAGAAGCTCGCATTGCTAGCATGTTTGTACGTGGTCGCTTGTGAAAGCGGTTTCTTCAATTTGACTAATAAGCATTGAGATCTAAACATCAAACGAGCATGTGCAAGAATTCTTGCAGTTCAAATTTTTTCATTGGTAATATTTTGGTATAAATAATAAAAACTAGATGTCTTCGCCTCTGCGTTTACCGTAGATTGCCTTAACCGCTGACCAACGGAGGCAGTCATAGGACTGAGATATATATCAACAAAAAAAGTATCATCACGTGGCAAGCTCGTCGATGTCTCTGCGTACCAAACTCGTGAAAATAGAAATGAATTATGGTATCCGCTAGACTACGGGTTCAGACATATATGACTGGCGTGATGACTGATGAACAAAACATCATTAATTCCACCTAATACCATATACGTTTAGCACAACACTTCCCCAAAAACAAATGGTATTTAAATAAGCTAGGTATATCATGCGATAAAATGTCACGTAGGTACATTAGACGACAAGTTATCAAAAATTTCAATCATTGATGGCAATGGTGTGGGGCAGACCAATGATTAAGAATTAAATGGATGTAGCATTAGCGTTCAAAATGGATTCCCACAAACAAATGTTTAAATCAACAGTCAGTTATCGCTTGTTACGTAAAATCTTAGGCATGCGAGACGTGCGACAAGAAACAAAAGCACACCAGTTGCAGAAAGGCTGATTATCTTTTGACATGTTTATGTATGCCTATGAGGCACGTCATTGGCTGAAATAACAAAAGTGACAAGTTAACAACCAATATTGATCATAGATTTTAATCATTCCTTCTGCAACTGGCGGTAAGTATAAAGTTTATGCACAAAAGATTTATGATTGGTTAATGCTGCGACTAGACGCCAAATTTTTACGGCACCTAACTTCCACTAGCAAACTTCTAACTTTTATAGATCACATTTTTAAAATAAAACATGTCTACTAAGCAATGCATGTAACTAATATCAAACTGTGTTAACATGTTAACATTTACGCTAATAATACTGATAAATACACTATTTGTTTTTAAATAACTTCTCTTATTTTAAATTTTAAAATAATTTATTTCTCTTAAGATGATCACAATCGTGATAAGCAACTGAATACCCTCTCATAGTCTTTCGTTAAGACATAATGTCTGTATACTTTTCATTTTATATTGTTTATTTTGATTGGTCCGTACTGGGTACTGTCATGGGGGCCCTGCCATCGTTTACGATTAATGAAACAGAATCACGCCGCAATAACGACTGACAGCATGCCCTAACACTGCCGGCTTGAATATAAGCTAATAGTCTGACCGCTAAGATAATGCCTAAAAATCTTAATTATAATGTGTTTTTCTATGTAAGTTCAAGTCAATTTTTTTTTTAAACGGATGTTTAAAATGCTCAAAGCAATACCTAATTGTTTATAATTCAACAAGGAAATGTGGCGAGCGTTTAGCACCTAATTTTATTTATTTTGTAGAATAGTTTTCATTTCATAGGTACTTTTAGTTTAGTTTTATTTATAATTAGTTTTGTAATCTATTTTATTTTAATATTTTTGTATCTACTTCGAATAAATACCATCTATTACAAAAATATATATATATTTATTAACTGTTTTTATCCGCAGTTACATTCTGTCATTGTTCTTAGCTGTCAGGCACGCATACTCTCCACGGCCAGTTACTGAGAGGCGTTTCATTAAAATTTTATACTCGACGCGGTATCCATCTTTCTAAGATCTTTGGGGCGACGATAAAACTGAATTTGATTGCGTGGGAGCATGCAGGGAACCAAAACTCTATGCTAATTCCTTCCCACACGTCTGGCCGGCAACTAGAGCTGCAGCATTTTCAAATTAAATGGTGTATTTAAAAATGATTTAGTTTCAAGGTGCCAAAATGTAGCTATAATTTTAATGTGATTTTATATTTATGTATTTACAAGTATAATATCAACCACAATACTTTACAGGGTGATAATAATACACGCTTCTTTTGAAAGAAAGCGACAAGCTTATCGATTTTTAAGAATTGTCAAAAAGAAATTGTTCTCTACCAGTAGCTCTATCACGCAAAAACTCTGTTAGGTAAAGTACTTCTAAGCAGTCAAACTTTAAATATTAATACATCTGAGCTGCCAATTTGTAGTTCCGTAACGTTCCTCATGGCGCTGTATCCCACACTTCATGTTCTTGATAAAGGCTTGCTAGAACTACAGGAATCAAAACTGGTAGGCAGTTTGCGCCTTGATACAAATTTATCATATATTTTTTTTCTGTAATATCAGCAAAGTTATCCAGGAAATTCGGTCTGCGTACTCGCTACTTTACTTTTTTACAACTGATTTCAGCCACTAAGGATCGACATCAGTTTCTACCACTATACAGGCTTGTCAATATGTTATTTCACACATCGCTTAAACGACTCCAGGTTATACCCTCTTTTCCCATTATACCTTAAGGAACGTTTTTTTCTTTCTTCGACTCATGTTCGTGACTTGCGATCTACCCAAAATAACCTTCTTGCTATCCCTCTCCACTCCTCGACAAGATATTCAAATTCCTTCACTGTTACCGCAGAGAATCTTTCGAACACTCTCCCTCTCTCTCTCTTCGAACTCTAACGACTGCGCTTTTTTTCAAAAATTATCTTTACTCCCATTTTCTATCCATTCAGAATAACTAAAGTTATGTATATCTGTGTTAAACTGTTCTTTCACTCTTTTCTCTATTTTTAACCTTAATCCTATATTATAGTGTGTATTTATTTATTTCTGTATATATGTAATTATATGTATTGTATTATAGATATACTTGTATGTATTATAATATGTAGTTTATGTAGTATAATTTACTTTATTTTTTTAAAAAAATATTTACAAAATATAAAATAAAATTAATATTATTACTAAGCATAGGAATATAAGTCCCGTCCGCGTGGAATGGTGGCAAGAACGCTGGCTGCATTTCCCCGCTGAATTGCAATACTGATTCTTTGGGCGAAGAAAGAGCCAGCCCTCTTGTCACCGGAGGAGACGACAAGACGCGGTGTTATGTCTTTTAAAAATTATGTAGTATTAGTATAAATTATTGTTTTTGTTAGTAAATACTTGGCACTCTGCCTGTAATCCGTTAAAACTCCCAAAGGTTAGCTGGTGGAAAATGCCTTACGGCATAAAGCTCGCTTGTGCACATTAATTTTAAGTTAATTTAGTTTTTGTGCAATAAATATTTTTTTATTTATTTATTTTATAGGAATGGGGAAACACACTGGCTGGAAATCAGCAGCATTCCACATCTTTTTTTTGCGCGACAAATTTATATGTATGAGTAAGGATATTGGCTACGGAATGGGGATGCATATTTTGGACTGTGACTATGGTTAGTTTGCGAATTTTTATTGTATGAAAACAACGCTATACTACAAAGCCTACGGGAATGATTTAATCGGATCCCGATACGACTACGAGGTTCCGTAGCATTTCGTAGCGGAGACATCCTGTGGAAAGAAGCTACGCATTAAAAGATGTTATTTGACGAATTTTGGTCACTTAATTTTATTTATTTACAGATCACCAACAGAGTTTACATTCACATTTACAGTATTGTTTTATGCATATTAGTTTTGCTTTACTGATACCCTAAATATAGGTGACGACAGCATGCAATATTGTTCTGGATCATCATCGTCACAGCTGTTAAAACACAGAGTCCTAGACCTCCACTGCTGGAGATGGGCCTTCCAGAATATATTCCTGGAGAATTTGGCCTACACTCGCCATGCTGGCCATACAGGCTTGCTGAGATAATATGGTTATTTATGGTGTATTATACCTTTTATTATTACCTTTTACTATTACATAAAATTGTCAATGGCCAGACTGGGTGTATCGAACTCTTGCAACACATTTCCCTGACAGTACCCTATAATATTCCACGTCGTCCTATAACCAAGATCCTTTGCTGTCCTCCCTCAAGAACTAATGTAGGTTCACATTCGTCAACATCCCGAATGTGCAACACCTACAGTAGTTTTTGCAGTGCCAATAATGATATAGACATATTTCATGACCGTTATAATGTATTCAGAAAAAATGTTCTCGAACATTTCAAACCATCAATATTTGAGTAGCTTATAATTTATTTAACAAGTGTTTTGTCTTCGTTTTTTTATTATATATTTTTTTATTAGTTTCCTTATTAGTTCTATTAAAAAAGAGAAAAATGTATAATTTTATTTTAGAAGTCATATTTTTATTTTGTAAATTTTAGGGTTTTTGTTTTTTTTTTTTTTTTGTTTTAACAGTAATAAGTTTTTAATTTCTTCTTCTTTTTATATTGGTGAATGCTGTGACACCTAATTGGTACATATATTAGATAAGTTATAATTATACTATGTTATGTGTGTGATAATATATGTACTGCTGTATGTACTATATAAATAAATAAATAAAATACAAAATACTATAGACAAATAAACGTAAAGACGTTTTTGCGTTCGTAGTAGTATATGGTCACAAGATTAAATAAAAAATACTATTCGTATATCAGAAACTTTTACTGACTTCGTGGTAGCAGTTAATAATAAATAGATCACTTGATGAAGTGGGAGTTTAGGGTAGCAAAAGATTGCGTACAATGGCGAGTCTTAGAGGAAGCTTATATCCAGCAGTGAAGAGACAAAGGCTGAAGATTAAGCCCGCATTGACTTGGGTGAGTAATAAAATCTAAGGTCAAACCGTAAACACTAAAATAATTAGGCGGTCGAGGTTATTGTTACCGAAAAAAATATTTTTTTGCCATAATTTAACCAAAAGTTAGTCTGACGAGGGATCGGCGCGAACCTAATAAGGCGAAGGTTCGAATCCACTTCGTATTACTGAACTCACTTCAGCAAGGCCCTACTCTCAACGTACAAATACAAAAGTATAATCCTTTATTTTTGGGCATAAACATTTCGATAAACTATCCTTGACAAACCAGGAAACAAATGCCTTAGGTTACTTTTGCTATAAGTGTATAAATAGCTAATAATAACAAGAAAATATATATTCTCTAGAATTTTCGTAAAGACCCATCTCAAACAGGACTCTGTGTTCTAGGGCTGTGGTGATATAGAACACAATAACTTTTTGAAAAAAAAAAATCATCTTTTAACTGGCAATTCGCCCTAACTATTAACTGTTTAATTTTCAAGACAAATTTAACAATTTTTCATAGAGATAACTCCAAAAGCACGTAGGTACTTTGTAAATTCTGTTAATGTACCTATTGTTTATTGAGTATACAATATATTTTTTTCTCTACGCCATATACTTAGATTAATATATCTACGCCTATTTATATTTGACAGTTCACACACGATATGTCCGAAATTGATGTCTGACTTGTCGATCATCATAAAAATCAAATCAAATTAAATCTCATTTACAATACTTAAATAGGCAATGTACAATTTCTGGATTTGGGGAAGTTACGCCACATATCAAACATACCACAGCGTTTAAAAATAATGCGTTCATCCAGTATTGTCGTACGGAGCAGAAACGTGGACAATGACAGTGGGGGACCCACAAGTTTAAGGTCAGCCAGCTTATGCTCGGTATTTCTCTAATGGATAAAGTCCAAAATGTTGACATCTTTCAGAAAACCAAGATAACTAACATAGCCTTTAAAATTAGTAAATTGACGTATGAAATAGGCCTTATGGGAGGCCTATTAACATCCAACAGTGGACAGACATAGGCTGATAATGAATTTTTATGTGCATTATTTATATTATGTTTTACGCGCATTGAGAAATTTTATCCAATTACTTTTAATAAGTCGAAACAGTCACTTTTTGACTTAAGCGGTGTTGTATGCTAAGCGACGATATTTCAAAATCCATGTTTACTAGCATCAAAGTTTGTTGTTTGTAATTTCAGAGTAAACACCCCGTTTAAACCCTAATTAAAGTAATCTTTTGTGTCAAGTATTTATAGCTTTGATGCCTTTGCTTTGTTGAGATGGTGTCTTTATAAGGACAAACATAAATCACATTTGGAAGGATTTTTATCGTATGAATTGTTCAGATACCGCAAACAATTTTTCTTTTAAAATTATAGTCCGGCTGCGTAATAGAGAATGCGTTTCTTACTGTAACAGTTTGGATAACTAGAACGACTACAGTAACGTCCAGTTGCAGGACAGATGAATAAAATAACCTCTGATCAATATTTTGATATAGGTACGCCACGTGAATGGCTGGCTTGTTATTTTGGTTATTTCGGCCAATGATGTGCCTCATAAGCATTCGTTAAATACGTCAAACTAAATGCAACTGGCCGTAAATCTTGTTTCCAACGGTGTTATTTTTACATAAATATCACCATGGCAAGCTTACAATGTTCTCCTTGAAAGTACTAATTGACATTTGACATCATTGCAAATGGCACATACTTTCAACGAGAACAACAAATAGGTGGAGGCGGATTGATGGTGGTAATATCTCCAGTCTGCCGGGGCGGGGATGTATCCACCATTCATGCCGATAAACCCAGTAAAGTGTATCCACGCGTTTCGGGATCAGGCTCATATTGCCGTCATGCCCAATCAAGCCGGCATAGTGTTAGAGACTGATGTCGATAATGAATGTCTGATTCCAGTTGCTATCATTCATTCACGCTGCCTGGCCAGACGGGTTAGTGAGGGCCTGGTAGCGATTTGTTTTTGACAATTCCACAAGTAGGTGTTAAATGAACCGGGACCTAACTCTAAACGTGCTCTCCGAGGGAACTGTGGTGTTGTAAATCTATGACAAATGCACGTATGTGGTTTTCTCATTGGCACATGTCGGAATATGCGATTTATTCTTGGATTATTAAATATCGTTCTAATCGGACATTGCCGCTTTTCTGAGTCGAATGAATATTTACGGTTTTTTTTTTCATTTAATACTCAGTTATTACTCGTATAAATGAAGTTATATAATAAAAAAAACATATAAAATAATTTAAAAATAAAAAATAACCACTCAATATATCACTTTGTTTTTTTATTTACCACAATATAGCGTCTGGTTGTCGCCTTAATGAAATTTGTTTAATGTCATATCTTTAGTAGTTGTGATGAAGACAAATCGATTGACGTGAGAATCATCAAAATCGGCCAACTAGTTTGGTCTACAGTGTGCCACAAAGGAACAAACAAACACGTACATACATAGGCTAATTGTTTAGTGAATATCTATATAGCTGTATAACTGAATAGGTGATTATTAAAATATCACCGGTTAGTATCTAACATGTCAATAACCTCATTAATCACGATAATGTGAAGCAATGCCGAATCTTCAGCAGTCTCCGAAAGTCATTCTATTTTTATACAAGTAACAGTGATTAAGTGAGTCACCCATGCGAGTAGTCTATCAAAAATGTACCAATCTAGAATCCAATCATAATTTTTCTAAGATTTGTAGAAGGGAATATTATAATCAATATATAAAAATATTAATAATTACTTATATAGTAATAATTAATCTAAATCTAGACCTAATAAAAAACAATTAATAAAAAAACGGAGTTCTTCGCGCCATTTTGCGTGGACATGTCAAGTGCAAGTTTTTGTTTTATAAATTAATTTACTGTGAATATTGTTGGTCAAAAGTGGTGTCGTTTTATTTAATAATGTTCTACAATGTGAATAGTTATGGAAAACGATAAATTGGACTTTGAATATGGAGCACAAGTTGCAGTTTATTTTATGCGGTTTTCCCGCGCTGTGAACTCCCTTATTTTACCCGAAGTGTTTGAGCTATAATGCCGCGAGTGACTCAAATTCAAAGCAAAAGCATCAAATTCTGCAACATCTGGAATTTGATGATGACCTTATTAACTCATAAAAAAGAAAGATATATTACATCAGACTTGGCTGTATGGCCTTTGCCTTCCCTATCACCTCATTCATCATCCATCGGGAGACAAAAAAAAAACCTCTAGAGATGGACCCAAAGAGACTGGCTTTTGAGGAGTTCTTCGCGCCATTTTGCGTGGGCATGTCAAGTGCAAGTTTTTATTTTGTAAATTAATTTACTGTGGATATTATTGGTCAAAAGTGGTGTTGTTTTGTTTAATAGTGTGCTACAATGTGAATAATTATGGAAAACGATAAATTGGACTTTAAATATGGGGTACAAGTTGCAGTTTATTTTTTGCGGTTTTCCCGCGCTGTCAACTCTCATATTTTACCCGACGTGTTTGAGCAGTGGATGGTTCCGCTAGTGACTCCAAGAAAAGCATCAAATTCTGCAGCATCTGGAATTTGATGATGACCTCATTAATTCATGAAAATGAAAGATATATTACGTCAGACTTGGCTGTATGGGCTAGACCCTTTGCCTTCCCTATCATCTCATTCATCATCCATTCGGGAGAAGAGAACACAAAAAAAAAAAAAAAGAGACTGGCTTTTTTACGTTCGTACATAAAGGCACTCGTTCGCTGCGTAGTAGACTGGCAACATTTCCTCTCTGTATATCGATGCTAATACGTAGGCACAAATAATTGCCTCCAGAAATTTTCGTTAGCCATTTCGACAACTTCTTGGCCAGTTGACCTGTACCAAGGTTAGCGTATTTGAGTTACTTAGCAAAAAACGCCGCACTACCCGACGAAGTCACCTAGGATGTGAGATAGGGCTGGGGACACATGTCGCATCCCACAACAGAAACCTGCCAAGTTTCCATGGCCCAGTCATGCCGTCAGGCCTCTTGCCATCGCTCCGCGCAATCCCAGAGGGTTCTATATACTAGCACGACATGTGACCTGCGCCCACCTGATGCTAGGTGGCGCGCAAGGCCCATGAATGTTAGCAACTGGAATCAGACACTCATGACATACATCAGTCCCTAACACTATGCCGGCTCGATTGGGAATGACGGTAATTCAAACCTGTTCCCGAATCGTGTGAATACACTTTACTGGGTTTATCGGCACAAACGGTGGATACTGCTCCGCCCCGCAAGACTGGGCAAATTACCACCATCAGTCCGCTTACCACTACTACCTATTTCTAGGATCGCGGGTACTCCAGCAGTCACAAAAATCCTTCAGAAGATGTCGTTGATAGCAACGAGGTATAACTTGTAACCAGACATGTGGCCTGTACTTTTAGCACAAGAAAACTGAAAACGATGGCACTAACCTAATTATATAAGACTTCTGTTTAAGCCAGCGTTGCCCGTGTAATATTGTGGTCAGTGAAAAAAACTCTGTCAAGTTTCATCAAATTCGCTTGACGGCGAAATAAATAGACAGACAGACAGCCGCATAGTCGTGTTCAGATAATGACTTATATAGCTTGGGTTGCCATAACTTCTATAGGAACCAATATGGGACGTTTTCTCTTGTGATGCCCAAGAGTCATAACACATTTACCGCCGACACGCGGCTTTTTAACTACACCATATAAGCACGCATGTCTACACAGTGACAGACAAACTATCTGTTTTTCATATAGTAATACGAGACGCATTGTCAAATACGGTGATAATCCCGTATATATGTATGGCAACCCTATATACGAGTTATAATTCTGCCAAATTATATCAATATCCGTTCAGTAATACAGTTTATGAGACAGCTTCTTTAGTGGATTTCGGTTCTAAGGCTGTTTTTTATCTGACAGGATATATCAACGTGACTATGTGCACAAGCTAAAATGACTTACCTTGATCTCTTTAATACGATAACTTGAGAAAAAAGTAGGTAGATAGGTCTTCTTCTTTGTTTTTTCTTAATAATCTTAGATTATTTTATTTATATGGAGAATTTCAGTTCCTGAAAAAATGAAACATTTATTTATTGATATGATAAAAATACACGAACTCGAAAGGGTTTGGTGCGACTCCAAATCAACAAAAAAAAAATGCATTAAAGAAATGAATAGGCTAGTTGATGATGTCAAACAAAAAAAAAAAATATTATAATCTTTATTTTATCAGAATACCTAAAATCACACTGATTTTTATTTTAATAAAATAAATACATTAGTCAGCGTGCGTGACGTCACTTAAAAACACGAAGACCGTGTTGGACTTGAAAACAAAGCCGCTTTTTACTGAATTTTGCTTAAAGAAAACGCTACTCAAAAATCTTTTGAAGCGAAATAAAATATAGTCGAACATTGGGTACGTGACGTGACGTTATCCGGGAGCCATTAAAAAAAAGTATTTTCACGACCGTTTCCTTTAATTTGTATATAATGCAATTTTACTACTAGGGTAAAAAAAACTTTATCCATCTCAGTTAAGATCGATTTTGTAATAAGAAATACATTTTCAGAATAAATATCTTATAAAAACATTTTAATATTTTTTTTTATTGTCTTTAAAGGACATTGTACAGAATACATCAGTCTTAAACACGTAATTTATTTGCATAATATATGTTCATAACAGAGTTTATAACCGAGTTGGGGATCATTAAATTCCAGATGCTGCAGAATTTGATGCTTTACTTGGAGTCACTCGCGGCATTATAGCCCAAACACGTCGGGTAAAATATGGGAGTCCACAGCGCGGGAAAACCGCAAAAAATAAACTGTAACTTGTGCCCCATATTTAAAGTCCAATTTGTCGTTTTCCATAATTATTCACATTGCAGCACATTATTAAACAAAACAACACCACTTTTGACCAATAATATCCACAGCAAATTAATTTACAAAACAAAAACTTTCACTTGACATGTCCACGCAAATTGGCGCGAAGAACTCAAAACATTTTAATACAGTGTAAAACAATTGTTTTTTTTTTAATACTTAGGCAACGATTATAAAACCGGATGCCATTTGATGACACCACTCGGACTGGGTTACATCACCAAAGTTCAAAGTCACCACTTGCACTATACTTCAAAATAATACGTCAAATATTTAAATATTATGGCAACACTCCAGACTAGATGGTAATTAGTTTCTAAAGAAATGATACGTAACACATTACGCTCGGCTGTCTTAATACAAAACCCAGTATAGCGTTGAAGTCCAAAATGCGAATGTTTGCTTTTTATATTCGTGCGAGTGCTGTTTTAGCGTATACAAACTTTTAATAGTTATAAATACCTGTGTAGCTCACCGACACCGTGATTCAGTGCTTCAGAGTTTATCAGTATTTTTTCCTTTGCTTTCTTAATTGTTGTTTTCTTTTGTACTATACTATATTTTCCATTTTATTTTTTGTCTTATTTCGTTATTATTAAGCTAATTTTATATAACTTCTCTTGTTATTTTATTTATTTACATTACATTATACCATTTAGATTTGTTTACTTATTATTATATAGGTACTTAATTTATTATATCATATTTGTAGTATAGGTTTTTTTTCCATTTTGTTTGCATTTCTTAAACGTATGTGTGTGCAGTAGGCAGCAGTTGATGCTAAACCTCACACTGTACCTAAACTAATCACAATGTACTTAATTTATTTATTTAAATGTACATACATATTTGTGTGCAGCGCAAACTAGTTTAATCCGGTTTCAGTTACATCTGTATTACACTACTATAAAGGAATGGCTGTCCTACATTAAATGCATTATGCGCAGGTCCCCGATTCTCGAGCTATAGAGATGAATGTCGCATTCAATCACATGATAATATCATAAACCAGTACCACCGACCGTTTCATTTAACTACTTTAACTTTTTTAGCTCCGTTAGCTATGATTAATGGAACAGTTTTGGACAATTACAAGCTAACAACTAAATTAAGTAGTTTAGATTTGACATTTGTCCATCTGTCAAAAAACAGTTTTATTGTTTTTTTAATATTTACATCAAATGATTTTTTTTGTTAATGGAATAGTTCACGCACTAGTCTCGCGGGTAATTTCTATAACGGAACGCGAGCATTGCATGCGACATTATCTTTACATTACATTTGTAAAACTGTTCAATTTACTTATTAGCTTTTAAAACATTGCAGCCGAATCAGTGGGTGTTACTTTTACATTGTAGTCTATTGCACGTAGATATGTCAGCAAGAGCAGAGAATAACTGATCTAATCTGGTACTTTTGAATCACGCTACATAAGTATCTGAAGAACGCGATTGGTGCAAAACATTGCTTGTTAATTTAAATGAAGCTTGTGTTGTCTGTAATAATAATAAGCAATGTACAACTAAAATACACATGACCAAATAATGGATTCTGATCTTAGAATAATGACAATTTTTTAGCCTGAGTTTGGTCGATCATAGACAAGCTCACGTCAAAATAACTTCAAAAGTTACCCCTGCTGTTGCATTTTCAAAATCATTGGAAAAATGTAAATTTATAATAAAATATACAAAAAAATTATTCATTAAAATAAAATATGAAATAATATATGATTTAAAGTCAAAAGCGCGGAGTGCTGGGGTTTCTGCCGAGAACCTCAAACTGTTGCTTGGGTTCGAGACGATGGGATCATGGGGACCCTCAGCTAAGGGTCTGGCCAAGGAGTTGTCCAAACCTGACGGAGAAATCTGGAGACAGAAAGGATCCCAACGTATAAGCTTCGCCATACAGAGGGGAAATGTTGCCAGTCTTCGTGTGACTATTTCTGATGGGACATCTCTTGAGGGAATTTTTTATTTATAGTTTATTTTTTTATTAGGTTTAGTTTATAGTAAAAATCATTGTACTTTACTTCCTTCGAATAAATGATTTTATTAATGTATAAATAAAAAAAATGTTATTTAATTTTATTTAAGTAGTTTGTAATTACCATTTTATATTTTAAAAAAATATTATTTTTCGAAATGTTCATTAATAAAATAAGTCAAATAAGTTTTTTTTTTTTATTTAATTTAATTATTACTTTTTGTGTAACAATTCAGTCAAAAGTTCTATTCTTTTGACTGAATTGTTACACAAAAAGTAATAATTAAATTAAATAAAAAAAAAAAACTTATTTTGACTTATTTTATTAATGAACATTATTATAAAAAAAACTCACAATATAATATTAATAAATATAATATTATTCGCGGAAACCTATTACAGGCAATTTTGACAAGTCATTATTTTTAATCATTCTACTCCTGTTAGTGAAAATAGTACAAAAGTAGACAGTAGATGACGTTATATAACTTCTACAAAGTAATTAAAAAGGCAATATTATGGTAAAAAATAATTTAATAGACAAGATTTAACATGAACGCATGTGGAACCTAGTCTTGTAGTGGAACTAACATCTAACCTATGGGACAGTGAGAGATGAAGGGTAGTGCTGATGTAAAATAATAAGATAACAAACAATATATTACATACTAAGACATACATATACTACATACTAATAAATACATACTACGACATACATATACTACATACTAATAAATACATAGGAGAATACCAATTTTTACTAGCAGTTTCCATTATTTATGGACATCTATTATACAGGGTTACAGAAAAAGTCGTGCTAGATCCGTTCAGGGCGTGGAGTACCCATCAGTTCTGACTTATTTCTCTATGAAACACCAAATACAAATCCTAGATTGTTATACCTCGTTAGATAGCTTATGATACGTAGATATTTTAAAATACATCTGCCGAACAACTGCCATAATATTTTTTTAGATATCCCTTAGAGAAAAAAAACTTGCTAATTATTTTTGTAATTTCTTAACTTTCACTTGTCTACTATGGCCTAGTCAATTAACTTATGCACTATTTTAATGATTAACGTCCTAAAGCATCTTATTACACATGTAAAAATGGAATAATAATAATAATAAGGCACACAAAATAATCAAAATTAATTTTAGTAGCCCAAAAATCGGCAATTTTCAATAAAAAAATTAAAAGTCGAAAATCTCGAAAAGGGTTAAATTTAGGGTAGGGTGTTTCATAGAAGTAATAATAAGTCAGAACTGATGGGTACTCCACGCCCTGAACGGATCTAGCACGACTTTTCCTGTAACCCTGTATAATATTTATTTCTGCTACTTCCGTTGCTAGATTATGGTGATGTGTGTTGTGTAGACCTATCGGAAGAATTATTAAACAAAATGGAACGTCTGCACAACGCATGTATTCGATTTATTTTTTGTCTTAGGAAATACGACCACATCACACCTTCTCGAAACGAATTAAAATGGTTGCCTATTCGTTACCGAAGGAACCGCCGAGTTCTGTGCATGCTGTATTCCATACTTAACGAGCCGTCTACACCCAATTATTTGAAAGATTATTTTACGTATCTTGGTGCCACACATGAGAGGACTCTTCGATCTTCTTCTAATGATACGCTCTCAATACCCCCTCACCATACTACCTTTGTGTCCAAATCGTTCGCAGTTGTGGCTACTAACCTCTGGAATCAGCTGCCAGTTAAAATTCGCCAAGCTCCGAATAGATGTATTTTTAAAAAACTAGTGTATGCTCACTACATGCAAGACCGAGGTTCGTAATTTTCCATGTTCCTCCTTTTGTTTTAGCTTAGTCTTAATCAGACTGTGATTTATCATTAGTAGGTATAGTATTGTGTATATATTATATTGTATTGTTAATATTTTATTTATGTAGGTTATATGTATGTATTAGTATGTAATTATTAATAAGTATGTATATGTTATCTGCAACTAAACTACTCAAGTTTATTCAGTATTGCACCTACCTTATGTACTTACTGCTCTCGTTGTCCCGAAGGTTTGACCGTCATAGAATGTCTAGCGGCATTAGGTCCGCCTTTGTACTTTGTGCAATTAAGTTTAAATAAATAAATAAATATTTGCGCCCTAATTCTGTTATATATTTCTGCAGTGTTAATTCGGTACATAATACGAGAAATATACAATCAAACGTGAAACTATCACTCTAACATGGAACTGTGAAAAACCAGTGAAATTGCAGATTTTTGTATAAAATTAATGACGATTACTAAATTAGATCACATCCTCACATCGCAGGATTAAACATAAACCATGATAGCGTCACTTAAAACCGCATGGCAGCAAATAAACCTACGTGTAGTTGTGTTGATTAAGGGTTAACGAACCATGAAGAGAACCCGCTGAGAGTTCTTTAATTAGGACATTAAACAAGAAGATACGAGTCTGCTAGACCATACACCTTGCCGTATCCAGGTTATAATTTATACTTGCTATTACTCTACATTCTCACAAAGTTAATTGATTACAAATTATTGATCGCTTAAAGTGTCGCGTTATCGGCCCCATAGAACAGACATCTAGTCGCAGTCCCGCGACAAACTCTTCAATAGGCATCACCAGATCTCGAGCTATGACGGAATGACGGACAAACCACGGCACTGGTGAGACCACTCTAAGCGATGTGCTCTGCTAACATCGTATTTTGTCAAAGTCAAAATATATTTATTCACATAACCTTATTACATAAATTATTTTGAATGATTCTACTCCTGTAGTAAAAGACTAAACAGCAAAGAGGTCCAAAGAGTAAGCTGTTAGTAGAAGACCAACATCTTATCAGATTCCTGTCCTGGCCTGTTAATGTTTAATCTGACTGAGAAAGAATTCTGCAAGAAAAACTCAGCTATAGCAGATTTACAATTTAAAACAAATACAGAACTACACAACAAATACGCGCAGCGGAGGTAGGACCGGAACTATTCGGACCTTCAACCTGAGCGGCAAGCTGGAATTCTTAACAGGACGTAACATGGGTCGGGCAACCTTTGCCTGATTGACCATTGACGGGCCTTTCCATTGTTAACGTCCTGTTAATGATGTCTTGGTATTTGACGGTCGGAGTCCACTCGTTCTGTCCCCAAAGCTGCAGTTAGAGTGTAGTATAATTATTTTAATTTGATAGTACAATATGTTGAGTCTATTAAAAGCAGTGTTAAGTTAATAGATCTGTCATGGTTGTGTACAGCGTGTCATAATGGTGTGTCATGAGCGATATGAATAATGACCTCGTAAACATCGCGGGGATCTCTAGGTGTCGGCTGATCGCACGACAATGTCCTGTAATAGCACGCAAGTGTTCCAAAAATACACCGCTATAGGGCGTTATACACGTCACAAAAAATATCTAAGACAGAGATCGATAAAGCTATCTGTGGTTAAACGTCACACTTTCTCCGTGTACGATTTGTAAAAAAGCGCTTTTGTACTGTTTTCGATATTATTGTCGACTTGCATTTCCATTCACTTTAAGCGATGGCTTTAGTTGCTATCCGAGGCACGGGAACGGTGGTGTCATTTGTAAGAAAAGTGTATTTCTCATTGGAGTTCGGAAGGAAGTTCTGACAACTGAGCCACTTTGTAAATTTAGTCTATCAATTTTCTAGGAATATTTGCACCATTTTACTAAATATAATATGATGAAGAGATGACAAATTTCTAAGCATTCCATGGATTCATAGTGCGGGTGCCGGGTCCATCGTGTGTGGGTAAGCGATGAGAAGAATGGTGTTCGGGCTAGTTTCAAAAAGGAGCATTCATTTCATAAATGTATTTACGGCAGACCTGCTTAGGCCCAATTCTTTCAGTAAGTGATGCAAAGATTTTGCTGGAACTTCTCACGCACCAACTTCCACTGCGTAAAGCTGTCTTGAACCCTTTTCTGATCATTTCTTCTGTGAGATCATAATATTTATTCGAGGGTAAGTTAATATAATAATATACTTATATAATAAGGATAATTTTAAAATGTCCGTAATATTGTTCCCTAGTAAGTTAAACTTTTAAATTTACAAGGATTTTATTTTGTTAAAATACAAAGATCTCAACTTTTAGAATTTGTTAGCAGCTGCATGAATTAACAGATTTTAAATGTGATGACTAACCCCTCGTTCCGAGACACGATAATAGTAACCTAAGCACGCTTAAAGGTGTTCCAAGACGTGTAGAAACTGTTTTGCCAAAGCTATGTGACGTCACAAATGACAATATTCCTCGCGCTTAGACTGCTCACGATATCGATGTAGATCGCTCTGAGCGCTGTCAGTTTTTTGTCATTATGTCGCGCGTCATTTTCAAATTTATTTAATATTAGATTTTCTTTTAAATTATTTAATATTGTAATTCGTTTATACTGTTTGTATATTACTTCTAAAACAAATCTATAATAAATATTTATAAGAAGTGAAAAAAAATGTCTGTAACACTGCAATTTATTTTAAAAGATCAAAATAAGTTAATTTTACACATATTAAGATGAATAAACCGAGAGATGTTATGTTTGTTAGTATTCATACTCAAAGATGTGGAATCCGCAATTTATCTTCCATACATTAAAAAAAAACTATCATGTTATGAATGAAAATGTGATTTAGACCGTTCCGAATTGATATCACGCTCTGAGCATCCTAATCGTGATATTTGATTCGGAACGACTGTTAGCACAGTCATTCTAAGCGCTCTGAGCTTGATTCGGAACGAGATGTAATTCTCCTATTTCGTGACGTGTATGTCGCCATTAAAAATGCCACACGGCCGGCGCCGAATACAAATAAAACTATAATTTGTATCTACTTAGATACAAGATTATCTATGCTATTTAAATCATGTTGTTTGTGTTTACACCTTTGCTTTGCCAATTCGAAATAGAGTAGGTATTGGATAAGTGCCTAATACACAACTGACAAAGTTCATATTGAGTTAATTTGCAAAGTAAGTAATGTAACGGGTACATGTAGGTTACAGAGTTTTATTTGCATTTTAAGACAGAATAGTATTGTCAATATACGACAATGACAGGGTTGATGGGTTTTTGTTGTAAAGAAGAAAAAAAAGGAAGATCGGGGGAGCTTGGACCGAGAGGTCGACAGAGCGAGTATTTTTATAAAGATTAGGATTAAAATAATAATTAGTTAAAGTCTACCGCGTAATAGTGTCCCACGTATAACTAACTATATTTTTCTCTTTCTCATTTAATTTATTTGTAAAATATAAATAAAATTAATTTGAATACTAAAGTGATGGATATGGAATGTCCGCGTGGAATGGTGGCAAGAACTACATTTCCCCGCTGAATTCCTATAATGACATATGACCTTGGGCAGTTGGGCCCACCCGATGGTAAGTGACGCGCAAGGTCGATGAATGTTAGCAACTGAAGTCAGACACTCATGACTGACATCAGTCCCTAACACTATACCGGCTTGACTAGATGCTTTTTCACACTTCGCTTGAAGGACTCCAAGTTATAGGAAAGTGGAAACACAGAGGCTGGAACAGCATTCCACATCTTAATCGTGCGACAGATGTTATTATTATTTGAGGGAAAAAAGAGCTAGCACTCTTGTCACCGGAGGAGACGACAAGACGTAGTGTTATGTCTTTTGAAAACTTTTTGGCATTTGGACACAATCCATTTCGACAGCAAACGGCACAAATATGTAATCTTTTGTATGGATATATACAATTAGAAATTGTAGAATAGCTTTAATTTCATAGGTATTTTTAGTTTTAGTTCTATTTACAATAAGTTTTTTAATCAATTTTATTCTAATATTTTTTTCATAAGAAAAAAAAAATAGAAACAAATATTGTATTTTCAGTCAGAGCAAGAGTCTTGCAAGAGTCTTTCGAGACTCTTGCGCAAGTCCAAGATTAGAAGTGCAAGAACAAGACCAAGACCAAATTGGCCGGTTTTGGTCTTGCTGTAAGCAACACTATTTGTCAGTTCAAGAGACGATATTATAGTTTAACAGATACATAGGTAAGGTAAAGCATTGCATGAGTGAAAATAATTTTGTATTCTAAATATATGAGTGACGATGGGAATCGGAGTGACGCGTGGTGACGCGGTACACCAGCCCACAACTTCGCCCACTGTGTCACGCGTAACTCACCCATCGACCTATGTATCCAGAAAATATTTTTTTACAAAGCGAGTCACACATATAACAGTGATGTTTTAATTTATGAATAGTTTTGGGACAGGATATTTTCTAAAAGCTGTCAAATTCTATGCAATCCCCTAAAATATAAATAGGTGGTAATTTGCCCAGTCTGCCGGAGCCAGCAAAGCCGTTTCGGGATCACGTTCGTGCCGCGTACGTACAATATCTGACCTGTACGTCGGATGTGCGACACGTACAACAGGCGTGTATCGGACGTGGATATATTCAGTAACTCCCGCGCCGCCTTCAAAGCCAAAATCAAGAAGCTGCTACTTTCGGTTTAGCTCGCAAAGTGTAGGCAGTTTGCTTCGGAGTTCGCCTAACAGTTTAATGCATTCAAACACAATGCAGTTGTTTTCTTTATACCTGGCCAAGGTGATATTTTCCAAATTTTGTATCGCACAAAGAGTGCACTATTGTTCACAGTGAGAAATATTCTGGTGGCGGGTATAATTTTAATTGCTTCTACTCTGTTGCTATCTTTTATGTTCTTATGTTGCCTGTCTCTGTCCTTTCTCTTCGAATAAATAAATAAACGTTCGAATTGCAGCCATAGCGAGTCAAACCGGCATAGTGTTAGGGACTGATATCAGTCATGAGTGTCTGATTCCAGTTGCTAACATTCATGGACCTTGCTCGCCACTTACCATCAGGTGGGCAGGGTCACATGTCATTGTAGTATAAATATATATAATTATTGACCCGGCACGCGCACGGTGAATCCATGTAATACTTAAAAAAATGTCTTCTATGATAGATTATATCATACATATGTTATTTAAAAATGTTTTAAGAATGTAACATTATATAATATTTGTTTTAGACAAATAAAGTCGACCTGTGATCAAGGGTCAATGCAACTCGGCTAAAACGTCCGCGTCGGGAAAAAAAAACTATTTATAATAATTGTGGGCGAAAGAGATTAAAAATAAACAATTTACAATTAGAGTAACAAAGAATTTTCTTTAAAAAAAAGGTAGAACATGATCAAGTATTCATCATAGCTTCTGCCCCTATCACATGAATACTCGTATATATGTAAAAGTTGTAGAATGTAGGTAGTAGAAGTTGTTATTTATAGGTAAAAGCATTTATCCGAAAAAAATATTTACTAAATATAAAATAAAATTAATATTAATACTAAGGATAGGGATATAAGTCCCGTCCGCGTGGAATGGTGGCAAGAACGCTGGCTGCATTTCCCCGCTGAATTGCAATACTGATTCTTTGGGCGAAGAAAGAGCCAGCCCTCTTGTCACCGGAGGAGACGACAAGACGCGGTGTTATGTCTTTTAAAAACTTTTTTGCACTTTGACTCCATGGGCCCAGAGTTTCTACAGCAAACGGCATAAATATGAATATGGTAGTAGAATAGATACTCGTAATAAATATTTATAGTTTACTATAACGGTGGTGTTAAATCATCCAGACATAGTGTTCCAAGGCCCAACGTTAACCTATAAGGATCTAATCAATGACGTCACACGTCATGATTATATTTCATTAGTGCAGTTGGTCGTGAGGAGTTCATTTCACACTGTTATTTCAGCTGCGAAGTTAAAAACCTATCAACTGCATTGTACAAAATATTAAAGAGAAATCTTTGAAAATACGATAATAACAAAATTAATTTCATCTCCTCTATCAAAAAGGAGACAGACAGATAAATGTCATGGACAATATGCTGTCCTGCGTGCTACGGAACTGTAAAACACGTTATTCTTTGACAAGTGAACCCTGTGTTAGTTTATTTTTATAATACACGATGTTGTGGAACACGTGGATGAATTACCATATTTATATTTAAATATTTGGAAGTCTCTATGACATAAGGTTGTCATAGAATATCAAGAATGTAAAATGTAGTGTATTTTATTATAATTTATTTAACCACAGTCATAGTGTTTATTAAGACCTTTATTTTTTCCACACATGGAACATTCTAGAAGTTACCTATCATTATTTAATAGTTCCGCTACTCGATCAAGATGGCGCTATTTTAGATTCACACATTTATAGTCTTAAAAATACTAATCATAAGGTTGACATTGGTTCCAACTACACAAAAAAGTTCCTCTAGCTAGTCGGTCATAGATAGCGCTATTTTATTTGAACTCAATTATAATCTTAAAAACAATCGACATAAGGTTGACATTAGCTTCATGCATTCCTTATTGGACATTTTTTTTAAATGTCTATTGCCGTGTTCGACTTGAAAGCAAAGCAAAGCAACGCGCGCTTTTTTTTAGAGAACTTGCTTAAAGCATACGCATGTATACGCAAGTCGAACGAATTTCAAAGCGAAATAAAGTAAAAAAAACATTATTTTTCTAAATACTAAACTAAATAAATGATGGGTAAGTGGCGTGCAAGGTCCATCAGCGACAAGTCGAACATGTGGTATAAAATTATATTGTATATTTATTTGTATATTTCACCTATATAACAAGTTATATTTTGGTATGTCAGTTAACAAATTTTAAAATAATAACAATAGTTCTATTAACACCATGCATCGTAGACAAAGGAGCATAGGAACACAATACAGTAGAAGGCATAAGACCACAAAACTATACAACTATTTAAAAGAATTTTCCGTCAAAGGCATGTCAATAAATTCTGACAGGTTATAAAAAGCATTATATGTAACTATGTAACAAATATTCCGTATGAAAATATGTTTAATGCCCGCTCTATCTTATATTTGACCTCATTGTTTTTTTTTTAATGATTGTTTAATTTCAACCGAGTAAATTCACATGGCACGGGGAACGCTCTCATTAAATCCTACAAAGGTCGTTTCAAACCCCCCAGGTATGTACCAATGAGAAATACACTTTTCTTACGAACATTTGTCATACATTTACAACACCACCGTTCCCGTGCCTCGGAGAGCACGTTAATACGTCGGTTCCGGTTCCACTAATATAAACTTGTAGAATCGTTAATAATTTGTCATTTAAAATTTGTGGAGGTTTGGGACGCTATAATTAATAAATTAAAATTCACAATAAAAATAAACTTATAACTTTTTTTTATTTTTTATAATATGGCATTTGTTACAATTTGCCAGGTATAATGACTTTAAAAATCGAATAATAATGACATGTGAGAAGAATGGGATGATAATATTAAAACTAGGGCCGAATCTAATAAATTAATCTAATTAGTTCACAATAAAATTAGAACAATGTTAACTGATAAGAAATAAATTACGTAGGTAAGTACTGGTGCTTCATAAAATAAAATAAACAAAGATAGTTACCAAAGAAACAAAACACAAAGAAAATTATGACAAAAGAAACGTCATAGCCTGTAATAAAGGATACAAGTCAATAGCCAGACGTTCATTTAGTATTATATTTATTTGAGAAAATATACAAAAAGCAGTTAACAAACTCAACTAGTAATAGACATTATAATAATTACGGATTTACTAGCTTAAAAATAATGTTAAATATAAATAATGAAAGCATAGGCACAAAAATAAGGAAATGCATGCTACGATGGACCTACCAGGTATATAATGCGAAAGTTGTGGGTAAAAGAGGCCCTGGCAGACCAAGACACAAATATCACTATCAAATAAATAAAACACTAGCTGAAGGAGAATTAAAATGCCTTCGTAACTGTAGCATACACATCGAACGTACAGCACAACACTACGGTGTGACATCTCGAGAGGGCAGATCGAATAGTGGCGGCCGAGCGAGTTTGTGTGAAATATTAAATAATATATTATTATACGTATAAAGTAAAGGTAACTGTTTAATTTGTAGATCCTATGATATATAAAAGGGCATGTATGAAAAGGTTGATGAATGTCGATGAAGCGAAAGAGGTATGTCGTGATCGTGTGGCGCTCAATTATCTCTGCCTACCCCGCAAGGGATCTTGCGTGAAGATATGTATGTATGTATGTATAAATAATAAAATTAAGATATACAAACTAAAAAACAGAGAACAAAACTGTCTGGAGACAGGAAGGCTGGCAATTATTTCTGCCAACGTATTAGCCTTGCTATACAGAGGGGAAATGTTGCCAGTCTCCTTGGGACTATTTGGACAGTACGTCTCTAAAGCATTTTTTATTTATTTATAGTTTAGTTTATTTTAATTTTATTATTTAGGTAGCTTTCAATTTATATTTAATGTATATTAATTGTACTTTCATTATAACTTAAATAAATACATAATAATAATTTAAAAAAACTATGAAACATAATATAACATGTGTATATAATTCTCAGGGACTGCATAAAAAACCGCCGTCAATGTGTTTAGTTATTATAATTATGCAATATTGTTCTCGCAACAAGGAATACAGAATTCAATTCAAACTGGCCTATATAATCTTAGATGTAGGAAAAAGCAAGCAACGTGTCAGGAATGTATTTAATAAATAAATTTAATAATAAAGCGTGGTTTCTGACGAATCCGAAAGGGTTACGGTCGTGATGATACTTTTTCGGTGTTTTTACTACTTAAATAATTATGCAACAAGAATCAGAAGCTCAATATCGATAAACCTAACCTTTGTCTTGATATTTACTTTACATGGACAAGTGTCAAATAACATTTATTAACAAGAAGAGAATTCTGGAAAATACGATGAAAATAAGACTGAGAGACAAATGAAATAAAGTGTATAAAAAAACATAAATAATATAAAAACAGAAGACATAAGAATAATGTCGTTATATAGAAACAAACATTCTACGTCTCAGTCCAAGGGAAGTTTAGTTAAACGTTAGTGCATAATTCTGTTAAAGAACAAAATAAATACAAATGAACCTGACAACCAGCAACAGGAACAATGTCCGAAGACACAAAGAACGACATTTATTACCTATCCTTAATCGGTAAATCCTCTAAATATTATTATTATGATGATCTGCCTTTACGTGGGTGTCGCTGGACTCGAGCTAGGGACTCAAAAAAAGTACCTATCGATACTTTTGACATCGAGTACTTTTAATTCAATACTTTACGTTTTTATTTTTAATTATTTATATATTTATTTTAAACGTAATAAAAAAATAATTTAACTATAAATAAAAAACGTCCTATCAGTTATAGTCCAAGAATACTTGCAAGATTTCCCCTATGTGTAGCAAAGCTAATACGATGGCAGAAATAATTGCCAGCCTTTCTGTCTTCAGACCATTCAGTCAGCTGCTTTGACAACTCCTTGGCCAGGCCCTTGGCTGAGGGTCCCCATGAGCCCATCGTCTCGACCACAAACGGCACAAATTCGTAATCTGTACCAAGTTTGGCGTATTGGCAACATGAGGTTCTCAGCAGAAACCACCGCGCTTCCCGCGCCTGGATGTAAGATGGAGGAGCAGTCTACACACGGCCCAACAGTTATACCGTCGGGTCTTTTGTCATCGCTCCGCATAATCCCAGATGGTTTTAAGATTGCGAGACGAGATTGCTGCAGTCAGCAGTGACAAGAGCCATTTGGATGATGTCGTTGAAAGCCGCGTGAGTTTTAGTAGGTCACGCAATAGAGATAATATATAGATATATATGTTTTTAAATTTGCAGCAACCGTCTACAAAAACAAAATGTCCCTAGGGTTGACGGAGTAGGAATGTCTAGCGGCATTAGGCGGTCTGCCTTTGTGTGCAAAAAGTTTTAAATAAATAAAACAATGTCGAATACATGTTTTATCAAAAAATGGCGGAAAATTTTTATATTATGAATTTTAGTGATATTTTTAATAGTAAATTTGCTCCCAGTATCGATACTTTTGATTCGATGACGTGTCCCAAACCGGACCAAGTATGAATCAGCAGAGTCCCAGTTGTTGGGGCAACAATCAACAGGTCTCGACTTGTTACTTACTCGCCGCTCCGGATTCTAGTTTAGCGAGACCTTCTGATAACCTTTCATACACTGCTTAGTAACAGTAGGTAACTATTACATTTGAATCTATAAAATATTATACCTAGATATTAAAGAAACTTTTTCTGATTGTCTCGCCTATGTTTCATGAAAATTATCAAATATGTTCCTAGAACCAATGGGCGTGCATCTATATATATATGCGAAAAGAGCATCATCATCTGACAACGCCACTGTCAGTAGCATGTAACTGTCTAGTTTACCTTTATTTGAATAGCGATTAATCTAATTTGTTTATTTACTCGTTTGGTACTCATACAATATACATAGATAGCATCTTTATCTCTGATTATTATAGGTGCTCAAATTGCTAGGAAAGTTGAAGAAAATATATATAAGATAATATGAAGGAAAAATGTTTTTTCATTTAATGTGTTCCGAGTAACTATTGAATTGAAAACAGAATTAGTAAATAATATACATTATCAGCAGCGGTGTCACAAAGTTCAGCGCTCGCCGCCTGCTGTGGATGTGCCACTGACGTCACACGTGATAGTCACTTCTATACATATTAATGTATCTCCGCTTCTTTTCCTTAAACATTTGAATCAAAATGTTTCCTAAACGTTCATTCAATCAATGTTTTAACAGTCCTCCAAGATACATAGTTATATTAAAGTTAAAGATCGTCTATTGAAGTAAAAAGTAAATTGAGTTACACAAAATGTAAAGAAACAAATCAAGCAAGAGATACAGAACTCTGATCCCCAAACCATTATCTTGGGGAGCAGATATTTAGATATTACGTAAGGACATTGCAGAAATGAAAGTCGTATTACATCAGAACTTTGTTGGAAGGGTGTCAGGGGTAGAACGTATCCGGGTTATGTGATGAACCAGCTATTTATTTAAGGCAGTCGTAGCAGCGTGAACGGCCTCGCCGGAATTTCAAACGCGAGGAATCCGTTTCCGTTAGCTTGCAGCAGCCGGAGAAATGCCGTCGGCGGCATGTGATAGGTTCTATCTAGAGATAGTTGTTGCCATGCGCTACTGACCGACTCCCGCGCAGACTCCCCAGGCCGCACAGCTGGTAGTCTTCTTGGGCGGCCTGGACATTATCTCTGCGTCTGTCACATTATTCGAATTCAAAGAAAAATCTAAAAAGCTGAGTCATTTTGCTAGCTAGTCAACGTCGTCATACAATTTGGGCAAAATTTGCCTGCACGATCGCATGTGTCATGTACCTATTTAATGTCCGCTCGCCAACGCACCAAAAAATAAAAGCCACTTTTCTTACCTTGTATTTTTTGTAATTGAAAATTTCCACGAGCACCTGAGTTCCACAAGAAAATGGCACACAATAATTAGTTATCCTTTTGCAAATAACACTGATGTGATAGGCATGCGCGAGCCGTCTGGTGTACGGCGAGACAAGCGCGCGCGCGCGTCCCCCGCGGCTGTCGTCACGGAACTGAGCGCTGCGCCGGCGCACCATTTGGGTCACTATCATGCGGGTGGTGGGGCAGATATACATCATTTCCTCTGAAAAAAACTGCCAGCTCGCGTATATTTCGTTATTTCTCGACGTATACTCTTTTCTTTGAATTTAATGAACAAATTTTGGCAGTGGATAAAATGGATATCCGGAGATCTATAGTAGTGCTTTACCATAGATGTATGATTGGATCGCGATTTATATCTATGCATAACATTCACATTGTTAAAAGCAAATTTAATATACAAAGTTCGCAAAAGTAAAGAGGGTTCATGATTATTCGTGCTTGTGGTCTTCAGACAATTGGTTTTTTTAGTTAAAATATTATGAGACTTATGCAGTAGGTAGTCTTAATTATGTTAGTAACATATATTCACATTACCTATTATTTTCGTTATCGTTTTACATACTGGAGAAGAGTAGGTATGTTTGGATATGGATGTTATGTGTTACTATACCTACATACGAGTACATTCTATACTAATTCATTCTTATGGATACATTTTAAATTCATTATAGTATCCCAGATGTACTAGTTGTAGGTATTAGGCCTGACATAATAGTGTTTTGCCAGAGCTTTAAAAAATATGTTATTGAACTTACAACCCTGTTGGAATCTAATATTTCTAAAGACCACAACATCAAGTAGAACATAATGTTATAATAATAAAAATTAGGTGATTTTAATGAAATATCACAGATATTTGTGACAATTGAATTTATTAACTTAGATTTTGCTTATTATTCGATAATTTAAAATTGAAAAAACAAACGATAACATAATATTCATTATAATTAACAAATTAAGACAAAATTATTAATTACTTTTATAAATGTTTAGGAAAGGGTGTAATGTGTGCATTTGTGCCTTACGGATCTCTGGCTTCGTGTTCTTTTTGGCCATAATGCCACTGAGGGAAGCTCTAACGAAGGCTCGCTGGTACTTCTGCTTCCTCTGCTCTAAATTTAAGTCTGTACAAGACAGTCCATATCACCTTAAAGATTCTTCTTTACTAAATAATCCTCACATTTTGAATTCAAGAATTGCCGGGATGGATCTTGAAACCACTATACCGGCCGATCTTCATTTAGACTTGTAAAATACGAAGAAAAGGTTTGGGTCCGTCCCATTATAATAAAATTGTATAATTCCTTATCTAGGTTATAAATAACCGATGAGGCCCGTCTCCGAGCTTCTTGTGTGAGTGAGGTTGGTGCCTGGCTACGTGCTATACCTTCTTCCTATACCGACAAGCTGTAGCCTTAAGACTGGTCTGCAAGGTAGTCAACATATTTGTTTTTGTGGTGTCAATGCAGACGAACTAGGCCATTATGCTTTATGCTGCCAAATAGTGCCGGCTGGATCTCAAAAAACCATGCATTTAATGACATCCTGTCAATGGCGCTTACATCTGCTAATATGCCCTGCATCCTCGAACCATCGGGAATACTTAGTTCTGATGGTAGGCGTCCGTATTCCATAGAAAAGAGACTGTGCACTTGTTTGTGATGTCACATGTGTTAACTTACTTTATCCGTGACATTTAACATCCAGCCATACGCTAGGGGACGCTGCAGAGTCAGCCGCACGCTTTAAACGTGTATGTACACGGAGATCATCGTTAATCACTAATTTATTTATTTATTTATTTAAATACTTTATTGCACTTAAAAACCTAGTACATAGGCGAGCTATAACGCCATAAGGCATTCTTCACCAGCTAACCTTGGGGATCATGTAATCTAATTCTAATCTAAGATCTAATTCATCTCATTTGCAGTTGAAACGATGGGTCCATGTTCCGAGGAGGCCCTGGCGCTCTCCTGTGAACTTGGAGAAAAACTTCTTTGAGCGACCTTTAGAGTAGAAAATAGTTTGTTCAAAGTAGAACGCAGCGAGTGTCCTCGGAGTTTTAGTTTTATTTATAAATTGGTATTTAATTTTATAAATAAACAACATTATAGATAAGTTTTAATAAAAAAAGACATAATATATTTAATATAAAATTTAATTTGCTAATCATTATGTGATTGTGCCTTTTGGCCTTGAGACAATGGGACCGTGGAGAATGTTTAAGAAGTTTTTAAAGGACTGTCTCAGCGGCTGGTTAACGCTGTATGTGACAAGAGGGCCGGCACTTTTTTCGCGCAGCAAATCAGAATCGCTGTGCAGCGGCGGAATGCTGCAAGTGTTCTTGACACACTGCCACATGATCAAAATTCAAAATTCTTTATTGTATCGATTGCTTATTCTAATTACAGTTGTATGTACATGTCATGATGATCAATTATCAAGCAATCTGCCCATATGGGCATACAAT
This sequence comes from Tinea semifulvella, assembly GCA_910589645.1. Taxonomy (NCBI): domain Eukaryota; kingdom Metazoa; phylum Arthropoda; class Insecta; order Lepidoptera; family Tineidae; genus Tinea; species Tinea semifulvella. The sequence continues at coordinate 6,135,833 of OU342596.1, forward strand.
ATGGTTATGTCAATATATATTTATTTACAATATTTATTTGTATATAGTTTATATTTAATATTGTTCTTGTAAATTTATTGGAATACAATGTTATATCAAAATTTGCATGCTAAAAATTCTTTTTTTGAGTAAAAACAGTTGTCAATAAGAGTTTTCTTTAATTCAATAGTAAAACGTTTTATAGGTAACTCTCTAGGAATTTTATTATATACTCTAATGCACATTATGTGGCAGTTTCTGCTGTAATATTCACTTACACATCTTGGGTAGATTAGTCGGGTATAATCTCTAGGTACAAATTTGTTACAAGTATTATATTTTTTAAAAAGATTAGAATTTTTATTGACAAATATTCCTATTTCAATTGAAGCCAATGTTAATAATTTTAGCTTTTTAAATAAGGGTCTACAGGAGTCAAATGATCCAACTCCACAGATAGCCCGAACACACTTCTTTTGAGTGATAAATACCTTATTTACATCGGTTGAGTTACCCCATAAAATTAGTCCATATCAGGTCATGGGTAAATATTTTTATATATAGTTTAGTTTTATTAGTTAATTAATTACAAGAATTTGTATATATTTAAAGGAAAAGATTAATTTGGTTAACAAGGAAGCTAAAAAGTAACATAACTTAGTATTAAAATGATTAAAACTACTTAAAAGTAAAAAATAGAATAAATATAAACTAAACCTAAAAAAAAAAAACTATATGTTAAAAATGTCCTCTATAGACGACCCCCAAGAAGACTGGCAACATTTCCCCTCTGTAAAGCGAGGATAATTCGTTTGCAGAAATAATTGCCAGCTTTCCGGTATTGTACTTAGTATTATAAATTGTTATTTGGATCATATCTGTTCTTAAAGAGCCAAATATCGAGCTAAAGGTATAATTATATCTCGGCTCCGCGGTGTCTACGGCCGCGGCTGCCCTATTATATTCACCGTTACTGATGGCTTAAAGAAAGTGACAGTATATTCCAAACTGGCTTTGGATTCTTCCCATGAATGATAGCTCAAGTACCTACTTAAACAGGTTCACTCATTATGTGGAAAGTGTTCCGTAGAGCTTTTGTTTTTTTAAGGTTTAGCATTAACTTAGGCTGATGCGTCATTACTGACACTATAGTGGGTAGTTAGTTATGTGGTATTATGTATTGTTTTTTATTCGAAGTTAATTATAGTACATTAAATATAAATTAAAAACAACCTAAATAATAAAATTTAAAATAAACTAAACTATAAATAATAAATGTCCTCTAGAGACGTCCCATCCGAGATAGTCCCAACATTTCCCCTCTGTATAGCGAGGCTAATACGCTGGCAGAAATAATTGCCAATTAGAAATAATTATGTATTTATAAATTATTTTAAAACCAGTAATTGTATTTATGTATAGTATTTATAATATATGTATGTATATACATATAAGTATTTATTTATATATATATTCATGTTGTATCTATACTATTATTATTTCCAATCTCAATCACCCTATTATTATTATTTTATACTGGACACGACATGTGACAGCCCACCTAATGGTAAGCAGTACGCGAGGTCCAAGAATGGGAGCAACTGACGCCGGTCACCACGACCGACATCAGTCTCTACCACTATGCCGGCCTAACAAGATGCTTTTTCACACTTCGCTTGAAGGACTCCAGGTTATAAGAGTGGGGAAACACACTGGCTGGGAGAGCATTCCACATCTTCAGCGTGCGACAGATGTAAGAGTCTCCAAATTTTTGAGTACGCGTAGGGATAGTGGGTAAGGTATGTGGATGCATATTTTGGCCTGTGCGTGTAGTTCGGTTGCGGAATAGAGAAGAAGGGATAAGGTTACCTCACTTTTTTACCATCACAAAGTTAACTGGTAGAGAATGCCCGGCATTAAGTTCGCCCATGTACACTACATTTGTAAATTATGTGCAATAAAGAATTTTATTATTATTATTATATGTACAATAGCGTGGGGATCAGAACTGAAGGCGTTCTATATGAAATTGTTCCAAGGCTCATTGACTCTGAAGTTTATTCTTTTAAAAATTAAGTGACTTAATTTAGAGGAGAATTGCTGCTAGTGTATTGGGCACAAAGCCACAGGACAGCGATGTAAGTATTTCATTTTTATTTTCTATTTTTTTTTCAAGGTTCATTTTAGTTTTTATTGTAATATAGTTTATTTAATTTAAGTTTTTCTTATTATATATAAATAAAAATATACAAAAGATATGTATGTTTATGTATTAATTTAACAGTTATTTATTAATAAAAAATAGTACAAAATATTGAAAACGTATTTAAAAAACCTTTAAAATCTCTACCATATGTACCAAGAACACTGGCTGCTTTACCACGTTAAACTGCTGTATTTTTTTTTTGTTTTAAATAATATATATCTGGTATTTAACTATATGCGTATTTAATTATTTAACTATATGTGTATTTATTTAATTATATAAGTATTACTTATTTTAATAGTATTCATAGTGTATTGGATTAAAAATATATTCTTTATATCGTTTCACAATCCTCGATCTAACAAAGAAATATCATTTGTCCCAACAGAATGGCTTACGGCATTATGTTCGCTGATTGTAATTTACAATAAAGTTTTTAAATAAATAAATACGTTTCGTTGGAATTCTTACACCTGGAGGGCCTGTAGTCAATTTGATAAACTGTTGCGTCATTTTGATTTTGACCTATTTTTTTATACAACCATATAAGGCGTTAGGCGAGCACTCAGCTCAAATTTTATATGTCCACTACCTTGACTTTTTTTTGCTGTAACTAGACGACTATAGACTGTGAATGATTGTTTCAATGTTTTGTCATGTTCAGTTTAAGTAGGTCTGTTTTTTCTTTAAGTAAGTAGGTATTATAGATTTATGCTTTCATAAAAAAAAAACATTTGTGCCGTGTTTGTTGTTTCTATCTGTGGCAATTTTTTGGTGGTTTAAGTGTTTATATATACATTTTTTTTTCTTATTTAGTTTTAATGACGATGCCCTTGTGGCAGATTTCTGTTTAATAATATTATATTTTAGTGTTGTATACAATATATATATTAGATTATGTACCTTGTAGTACTTAACATTTTTATTTTAACATAGTTTGACATTAGTAGTATTTAAATTTTATTTTCTGTATTTGACTCTATGGCATTCAATATGGCTCTTCCATAATTGTATTGATAGTTAGGGCTGTTTCTGGTCTTTGTTGTGTGGTTTCGTATTAAGCTGTCTGACCATGATTGTGTTATTTATTTATTTATTTAGTACACACAGCAGTACATATATTATCACACACATAACATAGTATAATTATAGCTTATCTAATATATGTACCAATTAGGTGTCACAGCATTCACCAATATAAAAAGAAGAAGAAATTAAAAACTTACTACTGTTAAAACGAAAAAAAACAAAAAAAATACAAAAACTATCAAATTTACAAAATAAAAATATGACTTCTAAAATATCTCGTTTACTGTAGGTAACTTATAATAGTTACAGAGTATTATAAATTGACTTAACCAAGTGTTCGATACGGTGATAAATAAATGAAATGAAATACATATGTCTACAAAAAAAATGTAACCATAATTTTCCTTAATCGAATAAAGTAAAAAAGTAAATAACATTAAAAAATTATAATAATAATAAAATTAAATATAAACTAAACCTAATAAAACAAATTACTATAAATAAAAAAATGTCTTCTAGAGACATAAAAAAAAATAAGCCACTTATTCAATTCAAATTCGAGAAATTCCTTATTGCACTCATAAAAAATTGTACATAGGCGGCGGGCTTAATGACATCATTTTCTAACTTTGGGAGTGTCGAGAGGGAAAAACGAAAAGTGCAATTTATTATAATAGACTTACATACTAATATTACATATACTAAATAAATATATACATAAATACCTATAATACTTACCTATAGATGCTGGTCGATAAAATATATAACCATTTCAAATTTCAAGGTGTAATTTACATAGGTTTCGAGATAGTAGTTTGCTGATAGACACTAGAGACTGACCAAGTCTTCGAGAGGTCTTGTGCTTTGGGAAACAGTGTCAAGCCATAACACAGGTTCATAGATCTCACAGCCTTAATGGTATAGCGAACCGTATTTTATCTGAAATAAGAGGTGTTTGGCAACACATCTCCATGACGCATGCTGGCATGTTGGTAAAAAAAAAAGTGAAGAGGACTGGAGAGGAGGAGGCTGGGCGGAGCTGGCGGGGCGGCAAGGCGGTGCGCCCTTGTGAACGCCCATAACTTAGACCTAATGCGTCGAATTGACCGGGGCACAACAAAAACCTTAGAGGACAGCTTGATGTTGGAAGCATTTTGAGTACACTGAAAAAAATGGATGAACTTACACCAATAAGATCAGTCTTTACGAATACAATGGCGTAAACCAACTCATGTCATTACTATTACGATAGTAGTAGTTCTGACAGTGAGGAAATAAAGAAGGAAAGGCAGAAAGAAAGAAGGAAAGAAAGTAAGTTATCTAGCGATTAAGTCCGTGGATCTATACTTAGATTCCTGGTCGAACACAATAATATTTATTAATTTAAATAAATAAATAAAATCCAAACGGCTAACGGAACGGAAAAGTCTGGAGACAGAAAAGCTGGCAGTTATTTCTGCCAACGTATTAGCTTAGCTATACAGAGGGGAAATGTTGTCAGTATTCTTGGGACTATCAACGAGGTCGTCTCTAGAGGACAGTTTTTACTTATAGTTGATTTTTTATTAGGTTTAGTTTATATTTATTTTAATTTTTAGTTTTAAGTAGTTTTAATTAAGTAATTTAAGGCAAGTAACCACCAGATCTCTATTTAAAAAAATGGTCTATTCACACTTTCTATCACAAAAAAAGTAAGTATTATCTATGTATGTGTATGTAGTTACTATAACTTATTTATTAGAATTTAGTATATTGTTGTCATTGATATATAATATGTAGTGTATGTAATAATATGTATGGGTATATGTAGTATATGTATTTTTATATATATGTATTAGTATTACTATATTATATTATATAAAGCTCTAATTACCACTGACTGACAGAAATGTAGGGCCAAAACTGTAATAGTTGGGGGTTGGGTGATGATCGGATCGTATAGGTATGGTGCTCAAACCTATGGGAAAAATCTGAAAACCAAGACTTTCCATCAGGGAAAAAAGTCGGTGACGGTTCCGACGAAACGGTTATAGTTAGGGGGGGGGTGTTCGAACAAACTTTGTAGAGGACCCTGGGAGACGAGGTGACGTCATGGTTTTTTTTTTAAATTCCAAAATTCTTTTGTTTTTTTGTATGAAAATTTTTGAAAAACTTTGTGGGTCAAACGAAAAGAGCACAACTTGCCAAATTGCAAATTTTGTATAGACTTCGTTTAGGTTAATACGACACAGGTCATCGAGGGGGGCTGAAGCGTCATTTTGATGTAACGTCGAGGGGTTCCCGGAGAACCGTAAGAGGTAGTCGGGGTGTGCTCAAGCAAATGTCATAAAGGACCCTGGGAGAGGGGGTGACGTCATATTTTTTTTTTTAAATTATGCGATTTTTTTTTTTTTTCATACAAAAGTCGAAACACGTACTTTGGAGGCTCGTAGAAGCGAAACCTGCCAAATGACAACTGCAAATTTGGCATGGTTGCATACACTGGGGGCTGATGAACAGCAAAAGTGTCATCAATGAAATTTTAAATGTGAACCTGATGTGACGCTGACGGGTTCCCAGGAAACCATAAGAGATGGCGAAAAACGCTAGAACCCAATTTTGGAGAGGACTTCTGGAGACGAGGTGTGGTGACTTTTTTTTTTTTAAATTCCCATTTTTTTTTTTTTTTGCATTCGCGGCCGACTTTGAGCACTCGCAGAGCATACTTCGAGCATACCCAGAATGGCCATTTTTGGCTGGTTGTAGTCATGGGGGTCACCCCATATCACAAAATGTCTTCAATGATTTTTGGGTAGTCATCATGATGTAACGCTGAGGGGTTCCCAGGTCACCAGAAGAGGTGCATAGGGTGAACTTTACCCACGTATAGGAAACCCTCGGAGACGAGTAAAAGTTTTTTTTTTTTTTTAAATTTCCGATTTTTTAATTTTTTTTTCATACATTTTTTAAAAAAAACTGTAGCAGCCAAACGAAAAAATTGCTACTTTCAAAATTACAATATTTGCAAAGCTTTCATCATTTTTTATCCCAGGAAGGTCACTAAGGGGTAATGAATCATCATTCTGATGAATCGCTGACGGGTTCCGAGTTAACCGTAAGAGATAGGTGGTGGGTGCCGGAACTAATGTTGTAGAGGACCCTTGGAGACGAGGTGATGTAAACTTTTTTTTTTTAATTTCCAAGGTTTTTTTTTTTTCATACAAAAATTCGGCCATGGAGCTACAGGAGCTAACCGAGCAAAGCGAGGTTGACGAGTGTGCGACATTTATGAAGAACTGAGTATAGTAACCTGCAAAAAAGATATTGGAGAAATTTAAGTAGTCATCCTGGTGTAACGCTGATGGGTTCCCATTAAACTATAAGAGATGGGTGGTGGGTGCCAAAACTAATGTTGTAGAGGACCCTTGGAGACGAGTTGATGTAAACTTTTTTTTTTTTAATTCCAATATTTTTAAAATTCTCCATACAAAAATTAAGCCATGGAGCTACAGGAGCTAACCGAGCGAAGCGAGGTTGGCGAGTGTGCGACATTTATGAAGAACTGAGTATAGTAACCTGCAAAAAATATATTGGAGAAATTTAAGTAGTCATTCTGATGTAACACTGACGGGTTCCCATGAAACTATAAGAGATAGGTGGTGGGTGCCGGAACTAATGTTGTAGAGGACCCTTGGAGACGAGGTGATGTAAACTTTTTTTTTTTAATTTCCAACATTTTTAAAATTCTCCATACAAAAATTAGGCCTTGGAGCTACAGGAGCTAACCGAGCGAAGCGAGGTTGGCGAGTGTGCGCAATTTATGAAAAACTGAGTATAGTAACCTGCAAAAAAGTAATTGGAGAAATTTAAGTAGTCATCCTGATGTAACGCTGACGGGTTCCCATGAAACTATAAGAGATAGGTAGGAAGTGCTTAAACTAATGTTCTAGAGGACCCTTGGAGGCGAGGAGATGTAAACTTTTTTTTTAATTTTCCACTTTTTAAAAATTCTCTATACAAAAATTCGGCCATGGAGCTACAGGAGCTAACCGAGCGCAGCGAGGTTGGCGAGTGTGCGACATTTATGAAGAACTGAGTATAGTAACCTGCAAAAAAGATATTGGAGAAATTTAAGTAGGCATTCTGATGTAACGCTGACGGGTTCCCATGAAACTATAAGAGATGGGTGGTGGGTGTCTTAACTAATGTTGTAGAGGACCCTTGGAGACGAGGAGATGTAAACTTTTTTTTTTAATTTTCAACTTTTTAAAAATTCTCCATATAAAAATTATGCCATGGAGCTAAAGGAGCAAATCGAGCAAAGCGAGGTTGGCGAGTGTGCGACTTTTCTGAAGAACTTATATTATTGAGTTATCGATTGCAATATTTTATCAGGTATTTGGTATCAAGATTTTGATCCCAAATTCAATTAAGATTTCGACAGGAATTTGTTATCGAGGTTTAGGATCAAACATATTTTATTTTATACATTTCAATTTTACTATATTTATCATTTTGAATATAATATTTTATACAGTTTTAGCTAACGATTTTGGTACCAATCTCACTAGAGATTTCGATAGGGATTTTTTAAAAGTACAACAGACACAAAACAGACCACGCTCACGACAATCCTCACTGTAGTTTTTGATTTTTAATGAGTTTTCCATTGAAATATTTTATCAAGTTGTAATTTACCAATTTGATCCCAAATGTAATTAAGATTTCGACAGGGATTTGTTATCGAGGTTTAGGATCAAACATATTTTATTTTAAACATTACAATTTTAGTATTTTAATAACTTTGACAAGATTGTTTTATTGAGTTTTAGCAAACGATTTTGGTACCAATCTCACTAGAGATTTCGATAGGGATTTTTTTTAAGTACAACAGACACAAAGCAGACCACGCTCACGACAATCCCCACGGTCCACTCGTGGGCCGTGCAGTACGAAACAACTAGTTTATATATATAAAGCTGGTAGCTACCACTCACTGACAGAAATACAGGGCCAAAACTGTAATAGTTGGGGGTTGGGTGATGATCGGATCGTATAGGTATGGTGCTCAAACCTATGGGAAAAATCCGAAAACCAAGACTTTCCATCAGGGAAAAAAGTCGGTGACGGTTCCGGCAAAACGGTTATAGTTAGGGGGGGGGTGTTCGAACAAACTTTGTAGAGGACCCTCGGAGACGAGGTGACGTCATGGTTTTTTTTTTAAATTCCAAAATTCTTTTGTTTTTTTGTATGGAAATTTTTGAAAAACTTTGTGGGTCAAACGAAAAGAGCATAACTTGTTTAATAGCGATTTTTGTATAGACTTCGTCCTGTTTATTACGACGAAGGTCATCGAGGGGGGCTGAAGCGTCATTTTGATGTAACGTCGAGGGGTTCCCGGAGAACCGTAAGAGGTAGTCGGGGGGTGCTCAAGCAAATGTCATAAAGGACCCTGGGAGAGGGGGTGACGTCACATTTTTTTTTTTAAATTCCGCGATTTTTTTTTTTTTTCATACAAAAGTCGAAACACGTACTTTGGAGGCTCGTAGAAGCGAAACCTGCAAAGTGACAACTACGAATTTGGCATGGTTGCATACACTTGGGGCTGATGAACAGGAAAAGTGTCATCAATGAAATTTTAAAAGTGAACCTGATGTGACGCTGACGGGTTCCCAGGAAACCATAAGAGATGGCGAAAAACGCTAGAACCCAATTTTGGAGAGGGCTTCTGGAGACGAGGTGTGGTGACTTTTTTTTTTTTAAATTCCCATTTTTTTTTTTTTTTGCATTCGCGGCCGACTTTGAGCACTCACAGAGCATACTTCGAGCATACCCAGAATGCCCATTTTTGGCTGGTTGTAGTCACGGGGGTCACCCCATATCACAAAATGTCTTCAATGATTTTTGGGTAGTCATCATGATGTAACGCTGAGGGGTTCCCAGGTCACCAGAAGAGGTGCATAGGGTGAACTTTACCCACGTATAGGAAACCCTCGGAGACGAGTAAAAGTTTTTTTTTTTTTTTTAATTTCCGATTTTTTAATTTTTTTTTCATACATTTTTTTAAAAAAACTGTAGCAGCCAAACGAAAAAATTGCTACTTTTAAAATTACGATATTTGTAAAGCTTTCATAATTTTTTATCCTAGAAAGGTCACTAAGGGGTAATGAATCATCATTCTGATGAATCGCTGACGGGTTCCGATTTAACCGTAAGAGATAGGTGGTGGGTGCCGGAACTAATGTTGTAGAGGACCTTTGGAGACGAGGTGATGTCATCTTTTTTTTTTTAATTTCCAAGATTTTTTTTTTTTCATACAAAAATTCGGCCATGGAGCTACAGGAGCTAACCGAGCGCAGCGAGGTTGGCGAGTGTGCGACATTTATGAAGAACTGAGTATAGTAACCTGCAAAAAAGATATTACAGAGATTTAAGTAGTCATTCTGATGTAACGCTGATGGGTTCCTATGAAACTATAAGAGATGGGTGGTGGGTGCCAAAACTAATGTTGTAGGGGACCCTTGGAGACGAGTTGATGTAAACTTTTTTTTTTTTAATTCCAATATTTTTAAAATTCTCCATACAAAAATTAAGCCATGGAGCTACAGGAGCTAACCGAGCGAAGCGAGGTTGGCAAGTGTGCGACATTTATAAAGAACTGAGTAAAGTGACCTGCGAAAAATTAATTGTAGAAATTTTAGTAGTCATCCTGATGTAATGGTGACGGGTTCCCATTAAACTATAAGAGATAGGTGGTGGGTGCCGGAACTAATGTTTTAGAGGACCCTTGGAGACGAGGTGATGTAAACTTTTTTTTTTTTTTTTCCACTTTTAAAAAAATCTCCATACAAAAATTAGGCCATGGAGCTACAGGAGCTAACCGAGCGTAGCGAGGTTGGCGAGTGTGCGACATTTATGAAGAACTGAGTATAGTAACCTGCAAAAAATATATTGGAGAAATTTTAGTAGTCATCCTGATGTAACGATCACGGGTTCCCATGAAACTATAAGAGATGGGTAGGAAGTGCTTAAACTAATGTTGTATAAGACCCTTGGAGATGAGGTCTTGTAAACTTTTTTATTTTTATTTTTAAGATAATTTTTTTTTTCATACAAAAATTAGGCCATGGAGCTACAGGAGCTAACCGAGCGAGGCGAGGTTGGCGAGTGTGCGACATTTATGAAGAACTGAGTATAGTGCCCTGCAAAAAATTCATTGGATAAATTTTAGTAGTCATCCTGATGTAACGCTCACGGGTTCCCATGTAACTATAAGAGATGGGTAGGAAGTGCTTAAACTAATGTTGTAGAGGATCCTTGGAGACGTGGAGACGTAAACTTTTTTTTTTTTTATTTCTATTTTTTTTTAATTCTTCATACAAAAATTAGGCCATGGAGCTACAGGAGCTAATCGAGCGAAGCGAGGTTGGCGAGTGTGCGACATTTAGGAGGAACTGAGTATAGTGACCTGCAAACAAGATATTGGAGAAATTTAAGTAGTCATTCTGATTTAACGCTGACGGGTTCCCATGAAACTATAAGAGATGGGTAGGAAGTGCTTAAACTAATGTTCTAGAGGACCCTTGGAGACGAGGAGATATAAACTTTTTTTTTAATTTTTAACTTTTTTTAAATTCTTCATATAAAAAATATGCCATTGAGCTACAGGAGCTAACTGAGCGAAGCGAGGTTGGCGAGTGTGCGACTATTCTGAAGAACTTATATTATTGAGTTATCGATTGCAATATTTTATCAGGTGGAAATTGACGATTTTGATCCAAAATTCAATTAAGATTTCGACAGGAATTTGTTATCGAGCTTCAGGATCAAACATATTTTATTTTGACATTTAAATTTTAGTATTTTAATAACTTTGACTTGATTGTTTTATTGAGTTTTAGCTAACGATTTTGATCCCAATTAAAAAATAATTATCAATAGGGTTTTTTTTAAAGTACAACCTACGAGTACACAAAGCAGACCACGCTCACGACAATCCTCACTGTAGTTTTTGATTTTTAATGAGTTTTCCATTGAAATATTTCATCAAGTTGTAATTTACCAATTTGATCCCAAATGTAATTAAGATTTCGACAGGAATTTATTATCGAGGTTTAGGATCAAACATATTTTATTTTAGACATATAAATTTTAGTTAAATACTTTGTTTTTAAATACTTTGACTAGATTCTTTTATTGAGTTTTAGCTAACGATTTTGATCATAATTATCGATTAGAAAAGAAACAATGTAGATTTGTGTATCGATTACAACTAACACAAAGCAGACCACGCTCACGACAATCCCCACGGTCCACTCGTGGGCCGTGCAGTACGAAACAACTAGTTTATATATATAAAGCTGGTAGCTACCACTCACTGACAGAAATACAGGGCCAAAACTGTAATAGGTGGGGGTTGGGTGATGATCGGATCGTATAGGTATGGTGCTCAAACCTATGGGAAAAATCTGAAAACCAAGACTTTCCATCAGGGAAAAAAGTCGGTGACGGTTCCGGCGAAACGGTTATAGTTAGGGGGGGGGTGTTCGAACAAACTTTGTAGAGGACCCTCGGAGACGAGGTGACGTCATGTTTTTTTTTTTTAAATCCATAATTCTTTTGTTTTTTTGTATGGAAATTTTTGAAAAACTGTGGGGGTCAAACGAAAAGAGCACAACTTGCCAAATTGCAAATTTTGTATAGACTTTGTCTTGGTTAATACGACAAAGGTCATCGAGGGGGGCTGAAGCGTCATTTTGATGTAACGTCGAGGGGTTCCCGGAGAACCGTAAGAGGTAGTCGGGGGGTGCTCAAGCAAATGTCATAAAGGACCCTGGGAGAGGGGGTGACGTCACATTTTTTTTTCTAAATTCCGCGATTTTTTTTTTTTTTCATACAAAAGTCGAAACACGTACTTTGGAGGCGTGTAGAAGCGAAACCTGCCAAGTGTGAACTGCGAATTTGGCATGGTTGCATACACTTGGGGCTAATGAACAGCAAAAGAAAAATTAATGGAATTTAGGAAGTCTTTCTGATGTTACGCTGACGGGTTCCCAGGAAACCATAAGAGATGGCGAAAAACGCTAGAACCCAATTTTGGAGAGGGCTTCTGGAGACGAGGTGTGGTGACTTTTTTTTTTTTAAATTCCCATTTTTTTTTTTTTTTGCATTCGCGGCCGACTTTGAGCCCTCACAGAGCATACTTCGAGCATACCCAGAATGCCCATTTTTGGCTGGTTGTAGTCACGTGGGTCACCCCATATCACAAAATGTCTTCAATGATTTTTGGGTAGTCATCATGATGTAACGCTGAGGGGTTCCCAGGTCACCAGAAGAGGTGCATAGGGTGAACTTTACCCACGTATAGGAAACCCTCGGAGACGAGTAAAAGTTTTTTTTTTTTTTTAAATTTCCGATTTTTTAATTTTTTTTTCATACATTTTTTTAAAAAAACTGTAGCAGCCAAACGAAAAGATTGCTATTTTCAAAATTACGATATTTGTAAAGCTTTCATCATTTTTTATCCTAGGAAGGTCACTAAGGGGTAATGAATCATCATTCTGATGAATCGCTGACGGGTTCCGAGTTAACCGTAAGAGATAGGTGGTGGGTGCCGGAACTAATGTTGTAGAGGACCCTTGGAGACGAGGTGATGTAAACTTTTTTTTTTTAATTTCCAAGGTTTTTTTTTTTTCATACAAAAATTCGGCCATGGAGCTACAGGAGCTAACCGAGCGCAGCGAGGTTGGCGAGTGTGCGACATTTATGAAGAACTGAGTATAGTAACCTGCAAAAAAGATATTGGAGAAATTTAAGTAGTCATTCTGATGTAACGCTGACGGGTTCCCATGAAACTATAAGAGATGGGTGGTGGGTGCCAAAACTAATGTTGTAGAGGATCCTTGGAGACGAGTTGATGTTAACTTTTTTTTTTTTAATTCCAATATTTTTAAAATTCTCCATACAAAAATTAAGCCATGGAGCTACAGGAGCTAACCGAGCGAAGCGAGGTTGGCGAGTGTGCGACATTTATAAAGAACTGAGTAAAGTGACCTGCGAAAAATTCATTGTAGAAATTTTAGTAGTCATCTTGATGTAACGCTGACGGGTTCCCATGAAACTATAAGAGATAGGTAGTGGGTGCCGGAACTAATGTTTTAGAGGACCCTTGGAGACGAGGTGATGTAAACTTTTTTTTTTGATTTTCCACTTTTAAAAAAATCTCCATACAAAAATGAGGCCATGGAGCTACAGGAGCTAACCGAGCGCAGCGAGGTTGGCGAATGTGCGACATTTATGAAGAACTGAGTATAGTAACCTGCAAAAAAGATATTGGAGAAATTTTAGTAGTCATTCTGATGTAACGCTGACGGGTTCCCATGAAACTATAAGAGATAGGTGGTGGGTGCCGGAACTAATGTTTTAGAGGACCCTTGGAGACGATGTGATGTAAACTTTTTTTTTTTAATTTTCCACTTTTTAAAAATTCTCTATACAAAAATTTGGCCATGGAGCTACAGGAGCTAACCGAGCGCAGCGAGGTTGGCGAGTGTGCGACATTTATGAAGAACTGAGTATAGTAACCTGCAAAAAAGATATTGGAGAAATTTAAGTAGTCATTCTGATGTAACGCTGACGGGTTCCCATGAAACTATAAGAGATGGGTGGTGGGTGTCTTAACTAATGTTGTAGAGGACCCTTGGAGACGAGGTGATGAAAACTTTTTTTTTTTAATTTCCTACTTTTTTGAATTTTTTTATACAAAAATTATGCAATGGAGCTACAGGAGCTAACCGAGCGCAGCGAGGTTGGCGAGTGTGCGACATTTATGAAGAACTGAGTATAGTAACCTGCAAAAAAGATATTGGAGAAATTTAAGTAGTCATTCTGATGTAACGCTGACGGGTTCCCATGAAACTATAAGAGATGGGTGGTGGGTGTCTTAACTAATGTTGTAGAGGACCCTTGGAGACGAGGTGATGAAAACTTTTTTTTTTTAATTTCCTACTTTTTTGAATTTTTTTATACAAAAATTATGCAATGGAGCTACAGGAGCTAACCGAGCGAAGCGAGGTTGGCGAGTGTGCGACATTTATAAAGAACTGAGTATAGTAACCTGCAAAAAAGTAATTGGAGAAATTTAAGTAGTCATCCTGATGTAACGCTGACGGGTTCCCATGAAACTATAAGAGATGGGTGGTGGGTGCCAAAACTAATGTTGTAGAGGATCCTTGGAGACGAGTTGATGTTAACTTTTTTTTTTTAAATTCCAATATTTTTAAAATTCTCCATACAAAAATTAAGCCATGGAGCTACAGGAGCTAACCGAGCGAAGCGAGGTTGGCGAGTGTGCGACATTTATGAAGAACTGAGTATAGTAACCTGCAAAAAAGATATTGGAGAAATTTAAGTAGTCATCTTGATGTAACGCTGACGGGTTCCCATGAAACTATAAGAGATAGGTAGTGGGTGCCGGAACTAATGTTTTAGAGGACCCTTGGAGACGAGGTGATGTAAACTTTTTTTTTTGATTTTCCACTTTTAAAAAAATCTCCATACAAAAATTAGGCCATGGAGCTACAGGAGCTAACCGAGCGCAGCGAGGTTGGCGATTGTGCGACATTTATGAAGAACTGAGTATAGTAACCTGCAAAAAAGATATTGGAGAAATTTTAGTAGTCATTCTGATGTAACGCTGACGGGTTCCCATGAAACTATAAGAGATAGGTGGTGGGTGCCGGAACTAATGTTTTAGAGGACCCTTGGAGACGATGTGATGTAAACTTTTTTTTTTTAATTTTCCACTTTTTAAAAATTCTCTATACAAAAATTTGGCCATGGAGCTACAGGAGCTAACCGAGCGCAGCGAGGTTGGCGAGTGTGCGACATTTATGAAGAACTGAGTATAGTAACCTGCAAAAAAGATATTGGAGAAATGTAAGTAGTCATTCTGATGTAACGCTGACGGGTTCCCATGAAACTATAAGAGATGGGTGGTGGGTGTCTTAACTAATGTTGTAGAGGACCCTTGGAGACGAGGTGATGAAAACTTTTTTTTTTTAATTTCCTACTTTTTTGAATTTTTTTATACAAAAATTATGCAATGGAGCTAACCGAGCGAAGCGAGGTTGGCGAGTGTGCGACATTTATAAAGAACTGAGTATAGTAACCTGCAAAAAAGTAATTGGAGAAATTTAAGTAGTCATCCTGATGTAACGCTGACGGGTTCCCATGAAACTATAAGAGATGGGTAGGAAGTGCTTAAACTAATGTTCTAGAGGACCCTTGGAGGCGAGGAGATGTAAACTTTTTTTTTTAATTTTTAACTTTTTTTTAATTCTTCATATAAAAAATATGCCATGGAGTTTCTTTTCTTTTTGATCCCAAATTTAATTAAGGTTTCGACAGGAATTTGTTATCGAGCTTCAGGATCAAACATATTTTATTTAGACATTTAAATTTTAGTATTTTAATAACTTTGACTTGATTGTTTTATTGAGTTTTAGCTAACGATTTTGATCCCAATTAAAAAATAATTATCAATAGGATTTTTTTTAAAGTACAACCTACGAGTATACAAAGCAGACCTCGCTCACGACAATCCTCATTGTAGTTTTTGATTTTTAATGAATTTTCCATTGAAATATTTTATCAAGTTGTAATTTACGAATTTGATTCCAAATGTAATTAAAATTTCGACAGGGATTTATTATCGAGCTTCAGGATCAAACATATTTTATTTTAAACATTTAAATATTAGTATTTTAACAACTTTGACTAGATTTTTTTATCGAGTTTTAGCCAACGATTTTGATCCCAATTTAAAATAAATATCGATAGGGATTTTTTTTAAGTACAACAGACACAAAGCAGACCACGCTCACGACAATCCCCACGGTCCACTCGTGGGCCGTGCAGTACGAAACAACTAGTTATATTATATAAAGCTGGTAGCTACCACTGACTGACAGAAATACAGGGCCAAAACTGTAATAGTTGGGGGTTGGGTGATGGTCGGATCGTATAGGTATGGTGCTCAAACCTATGGGAAAAATCTGAAAACCAAGACTTTCCATCAGGGAAAAAAGTCGGTGACGGTTCCGGGGAAACGGTAATAGTTGGAGGGGGGGTGCTCAAACAAACTTTGTAGAGGACCCTCGGAGACGAGGTGACGTCATGGTTTTTTTTTTTAATTCCAAAATTCTTTTGTTTTATTGTATGGAAATTTTTGAAAAACTGTGGGGGTCAAACGAAAAGAGCACAACTTGCTCAATTGCGATTTTTGTATAGACTTCGTCTCGGTTAATACGACAAAGGTCATCGAGGGGGGCTGAAGCGTTATTTTGAAGTAACGTCGAGGGGTTCCCGGAGAACCGTAAGAGGTAGTCGGGGGGTGCTCAAGCAAATGTCATAAAGGACCCTGGGAGAGGGGGTGACGTCACATTTTTTTTTTTAAATTCCGCGATTTTTTTTTTTTTTCATACAAAAGTCGAAACACGTACTTTGGAGGCTTGTAGAAGCGAAACCTGCCAAGTGAGAGCTGCGACTTTGGCATGGTTGCATACACTTGGGGCTGATGAACAGCAAAAGTGTCATCAATGAAATTTTAAAAGTGTACCTGATGTGACGCTGACGGGTTCCCAGGAAACCATAAGAGATGGCGAAAAACGCTAGAACCCAATTTTGGAGAGGGCTTCTGGAGACGAGGTGTGGTGACTTTTTTTTTTTTTAATTCCCATTTTTTTTTTTTTTTGCATTCGCGGCCGACTTTGAGCACTCGCAGAGCATACTTGGAGCATACCCAGAATGCCCATTTTTGGCTGGTTGTAGTCACGGGGGTCACCCCATGTGGGAAAATGTCTTCAATGATTTTTGGGTAGTCGTCATGATGTAACGCTGAGGGGTTCCCAGGTCACCAGAAGAGGTGCATAAGGTGCCTTGCAACCCCATATAGGAAACCCTCGGAGACGAGTAAAAGTTTTTTTTTTTTTTTTAATTTCCGATTTTTTAATTTTTTTTTCATACATTTTTTAAAAAAAACTGTAGCAGCCAAACGAAAAAATTGCTACTTTCAAAATTACAATATTTGTAATGTTTTCATCATTATTTATCCTAGGAAGGTCACTAAGGGGTAATGAATCATCATTCTGATGAATCGCTGACGGGTTCCGAGTTAACCGTAAGAGATAGGTGGTGGGTGCCGGAACTAATGTTGTAGAGGACCCTTGGAGACGAGGTGATGTAAACTTTTTTTTTTTAATTTCCAAGGTTTTTTTTTTTTCATACAAAAATTCGGCCATGGAGCTACAGGAGCTAACCGAGCGCAGCGAGGTTGGCGAGTGTGCGACATTTATAAAGAACTGAGTATAGTAACCTGCAAAAAAGATATTGGAGAAATTTAGGTAGTCATTCTGATGTAACGCTGACGGGTTCCCATGAAACTATAAGAGATAGATGGTGGGTGCCGAAACTAATGTTGTAGAGGACCCTTGGAGACGAGGTGATGTAAACTTTTTTTTTTTTATTTTCCACTTTTTAAAAATTCTCCATACAAAAATTAGGCCAAGGAGCTACAGGAGCTAACCGAGCGTAGCGAGGTTGGCGAGTGTGCGACATTTATGAAGAACTGAGTATAGTAACCAGCAAAAAATATATTGGAGAAATTGAAGTAGTCATTCTGATGTAACACTGACGGGTTCCCATGAAGCTATAAGAGATGGCGAAAAACGCTAGAACCCAATTTTGGAGAGGGCTTCTGGAGACGAGGTGTGGTGACTTTTTTTTTTTTTAAATTCCCATTTTTTTTTTTTTTTGCATTCGCGGCCGACTTTGAGCACTCGCAGAGCATACTTGGAGCATATCCAGAATGCCAATTTTTGGCTGGTTGTAGTCACGGGGGTCACCCCATGTGGAAAAATGTCTTCAATGATTTTTGGGTAGTCATCATGATGTAACGCTGAGGGGTTCCCAGGTCACCAGAAGAGGTGCATAAGGTGCCTTGCAACCCCATATAGGAAACCCTCGGAGACGAGTAAAAGTTTTTTTTTTTTTTTAAATTTCCGATTTTTTCATTTTTTTTTCATACATTTTTTTTTTAAAACTGTAGCAGCCAAACGAAAAGATTGCTATTTTCAAAATTACGATATTTGTAAAGCTTTCATCATTTTTTATCCTAGGAAGGTCACTAAGGGGTAATGAATCATCATTCTGATGAATCGCTGACGGGTTCCGAGTTAACCGTAAGAGATAGGTGGTGGGTGCCGGAACTAATGTTGTAGAGGACCCTTGGAGACGAGGTGATGTAAACTTTTTTTTTTTAATTTCCAAGGTTTTTTTTTTTTCATACAAAAATTCGGCCTTGGAGCTTCAGGAGCTAACCGAGCGCAGCGAGGTTGGCGAGTGTGCGACATTTATGAAGAACTGAGTATAGTAACCTGCAAAAAAGATATTGGAGAAATTTAAGTAGTCATTCTGATGTAACGCTGACGGGTTCCCATGAAACTATAAGAGATGGGTGGTGGGTGCCAAAACTAATGTTGTAGAAGATCCTTGGAGACGAGTTGATGTTAACTTTTTTTTTTTTAATTCCAATATTTTTAAAATTCTCCATACAAAAATTAAGCCATGGAGCTACAGGAGCTAACCGAGCGAAGCGAGGTTGGCGAGTGTGCGACATTTATAAAGAACTGAGTAAAGTAACCTGCGAAAAATTCATTGTAGAAATTTTAGTAGTCATCTTGATGTAACACTGACGGGTTCCCATGAAACTATAAGAGATAGGTAGTGGGTGCCGAAACTAATGTTTTAGAGGACCCTTGGAGACGAGGTGATGTAAACTTTTTTTTTTGATTTTCCACTTTTAAAAAAATCTCCATACAAAAATTAGGCCATGGAGCTACAGGAGCTAACCGAGCGCAGCGAGGTTGGCGAATGTGCGACATTTATGAAGAACTGAGTATAGTAACCTGCAAAAAAGATATTGGAGAAATTTTAGTAGTCATTCTGATGTAACGCTGACGGGTTCCCATGAAACTATAAGAGATAGGTGGTGGGTGCCGAAACTAATGTTTTAGAGGACCCTTGGAGACGATGTGATGTAAACTTTTTTTTTTTAATTTTCCACTTTTTAAAAATTCTCTATACAAAAATTTGGCCATGGAGCTACAGGAGCTAACCGAGCGCAGCGAGGTTGGCGAGTGTGCGACATTTATGAAGAACTGAGTATAGTAACCTGCAAAAAAGATATTGGAGAAATTTAAGTAGTCATTCTGATGTAACGCTGACGGGTTCCCATGAAACTATAAGAGATGGGTGGTGGGTGTCTTAACTAATGTTGTAGAGGACCCTTGGAGACGAGGTGATGAAAACTTTTTTTTTTTTAATTTCCTACTTTTTTGAATTTTTTTATACAAAAATTATGCAATGGAGCTACAGGAGCTAACCGAGCGAAGCGAGGTTGGCGAGTGTGCGACATTTATAAAGAACTGAGTATAGTAACCTGCAAAAAAGTAATTGGAGAAATTTAAGTAGTCATCCTGATGTAACGCTGACGGGTTCCCATGAAACTATAAGAGATGGGTAGGAAGTGCTTAAACTAATGTTCTAGAGGACCCTTGGAGGCGAGGAGATGTAAACTTTTTTTTTTAATTTTTAACTTTTTTTAAATTCTTCATATAAAAAATATGCCATGGAGTTTCTTTTCTTTTTGATCCCAAATTCAATTAAGGTTTCGACAGGAATTTGTTATCGAGCTTCAGGATCAAACATATTTTATTTTAGACATTTAAATTTTAGTATTTTAATAACTTTGACTTGATTGTTTTATTGAGTTTTAGCTAACGATTTTGATCCCAATTAAAAAATAATTATCAATAGGATTTTTTTTAAAGTACAACCTACGAGTATACAAAGCAGACCTCGCTCACGACAATCCTCATTGTAGTTTTTGATTTTTAATGAATTTTCCATTGAAATGTTTTATCAAGTTGTAATTTACGAATTTGATTCCAAATGTAATTAAGATTTCGACAGGGATTTATTATCGAGGTTTAGGATCAAACATATTTTATTTTAAACATTTAAATATTAGTATTTTAACAACTTTGACTAGATTTTTTTATCGAGTTTTAGCCAACGATTTTGATCCCAATTTAAAATAAATATCGATAGGGATTTTTTTTAAGTACAACAGACACAAAGCAGACCACGCTCACGACAATCCCCACGGTCCACTCGTGGGCCGTGCAGTACGAAACAACTAGTTTATATATATAAAGCTGGTAGCTACCACTCACTGACAGAAATACAGGGCCAAAACTGTAATAGTTGGGGGTTGGGTGATGATCGGATCGTATAGGTATGGTGCTCAAACTTATGGGAAAAATCTGAAAACCAAGACTTTCCATCAGGGAAAAAAGTCGGTGACGGTTCCGGCGAAACGGTTACAGTTAGAGGGGGGGTGCTCAAACAAACTTTGTAGAGGACTCTCGGAGACGAGGTGACGTCATGCTTTTTTTTTTAAATTCCAAAATTCTTTTGTTTTTTTGTATGGAAATTTTTGAAAAACTTTGTGGGTCAAACGAAAAGAGCACAATTTGCCAAATTACGATTTTTGTATAGATTTCATCCTGTTTATTACGAGGAAGGTCATCGAGGGGGGCTGAAGCGTCATTTTGATGTAACGTCGAGGGGTTCCCGGAGAACCGTAAGAGGTAGTCGGGGTGTGCTCAAGCAAATGTCATAAAGGACCCTGGGAGAGGAGGTGACGTCATATTTTTTTTTTTAAATTCCGCGATTTTTTTTTTTTTTCATACAAAAGTCGAAACACGTACTTTGGAGGCTCGTAGAAGCGAAACCTGCCAAATGACAACTGCAAATTTGGCATGGTTGCATACACTGGGGGCTGATGAACAGCAAAAGTGTCATCAATGAAATTTTAAATGTGAACCTGATGTGACGCTGACGGGTTCCCAGGAAACCATAAGAGATGGCGAAAAACGCTAGAACCCAATTTTGGAGAGGACTTCTGGAGACGAGGTGTGGTGACTTTTTTTTTTTTAAATTCCCATTTTTTTTTTTTTTTGCATTCGCGGCCGACTTTGAGCACTCGCAGAGCATACTTCGAGCATACCCAGAATGGCCATTTTTGGCTGGTTGTAGTCACGGGGGTCACCCCATATCACAAAATGTCTTCAATGATTTTTGGGTAGTCATCATGATGTAACGCTGAGGGGTTCCCAGGTCACCAGGAGAGGTGCATAGGGTGAACTTTACCCACGTATAGGAAACCCTCGGAGACGAGTAAAAGTTTTTTTTTTTTTTTTTATTTCCGATTTTTTCATTTTTTTTTCATACATTTTTTTGAAAAAACTGTAGCAGCCAAACGAAAAGATTGCTACTTTCAAAATTACGATATTTGCAAAGCTTTCATCATTTTTTATCCCAGGAAAGTCACTAAGGGGTAATGAATCATTATTCTGATGAATCGCTGAGGGGTTCCGAGTTAACCGTAAGAGATAGGTGGTGGGTGCCGGAACTAATGTTGTAGAGGACCCTTGGAGACGAGGTGATGTAAACTTTTTTTTTTTAATTTCCAAAGTTGTTTTTTTTTCATACAAAAATTCGGCCATGGAGCTACAGGAGCTAACCGAGCGCAGCGAGGTTGGCGAGTGTGCGACATTTATGAAGAACTGAGTATAGTAACCTGCAAAAAAGATATTGGAGAAATTTAAGTAGTTATTCTGATGTAACGCTGACGGGTTCCCATGAAACTATAAGAGATAGGTGGTGGGTGTCGAAATTAATGTTTTAGAGGACCCTTGGAGACGAGGTGATGTAAACTTTTTTTTTTTAATTTCCAACTTTTTTAAAATTCTCCATACAAAAATTAGGCCATGGAGCTACAGGAGCTAACCGAGCAAAGCGAGGTTGGCGAGTGTGCGACATTTATAAAGAGCTGAGTATAGTAACCTGCAAAAAAGATATTGGAGAAATTTAAGTAGTCATCCTGATGTAACGCTCACAGGTTCCCATTAAACTATAAGAGATGGGTAGGAAGTGCTTAAACTAATGTTGTAGAGGACCCTTGGAGACGAAGAGATGTAAACTTTTTTTTTAAATTTTCAACGTTTTAAAAATTCTGCATATAAAAATTATGCCATGGAGCTACAGGAGCTAACCGAGCAAAGCGAGGTTGGCGAGTGTGCGACATTTATGAAGAACTGAGTATAGTAACCTGCAAAAAATATATTGGAGAAAATTAAGTTGTCATTCTGATGTAACGCTCACGGGTTCCCATGAAACTATAAGAGATAGGTGGTGGGTGCCGGAACTAATGTTTTAGAAAACCCTTGGAGACGAGGTGATGTAAACTTTTTTTTTTTAATTTTACACTTTTTAAAAATTCTTTATACAAAAATTAGGCCATGGAGCTACAGGAGCTAACCGAGCGAAGCGAGGTTGGCGAGTGTGCGACATTTATGAAAAACTGAGTATAGCAACCTACAAAAAAGATATTGGAGAAATTTAAGTAGTCATCCTGATGTAACGCTCACGGGTTCCCATGAAACTATAAGAGATGTGTAGGAAGTGCTTAAACTAACGTTGTAGAGGACCCTTGGAGACGAGGTGATGAAAACTTTTTTTTTTTAATTTCCAAAGTTTTTTTTTTTTCATACAAAAATTCGGCCATGTAGCTACAGGAGCTAACCGAGCGCAGCGAGGTTGGCGAGTGTGCGATTTTTATGAAGAACTGAGTATAGTAACCTGCAAAAAAGATATTGGAGAAATTTAAGTAGTCATTCTGATGTAACGCTGACGGGTTCCCATGAAACTATAAGAGATAGGTGGTGGATGCCGAAACTAATGTTTTAGAGGACCCTTGGAGACGAGGTGATGTAAACTTTTTTTTTTTAATTTCCACTGTTTAAAAATTCTCCATACAAAAATTAGGCCATGGAGCTACAGGAGCTAACCGAGCGCAGCGAGGTTGGCGAGTGTGCGACATTTATGAAGAACTGAGTAGAGTAACCTGCAAAAAAGATATTGGAGAAATTTAAGTAGTCATTCTGATGGAACGCTGACGGGTTCCAATGAAACTATAAGAGATAGGTGGTGGGTGCCGAAACTAATGTTTTAGAGAACCCTTGGAGACGAGGTGATGTAAACTTTTTTTTTTTAATTTTCCACTTTTTAAAAATTCTCCATACAAAAATTAGGCCATAGAGCTACAGGAGCTAACCGAGCGCAGCGAGGTTGGCGAGTGTGCGACATTTATGAAGAACTGAGTAGAGTAACCTGCAAAAAAGATATTGGAGAAATTTAAGTAGTCATTCTGATGTAACGCTGACGGGTTCCAATGAAACTATAAGAGATAGGTGGTGGGTGCCGGAATTAATGTTTTAGAGGACCCTTGGAGACGAGGTGATATAAACTTTTTTTTTTTAATTTTCCACTTTTTAAAAATTCTCCATACAAAAATTAGGCCATGGAGCTACAGGAGCTAACCGAGCGAAGCGAGGTTGGCGAGTGTGCGCAATTTATGAAAAACTGAGTATAGTAACCTGCAAAAAAGATATTGGAGAAAATTAAGTTGTCATTCTGATGTAACGCTCACGGGTTCCCATGAAACTATAAGAGATGGGTAGGAAGTGCTTAAACTAATGTTGTAGAGGACCCTTGGAGACGAGGAGATGTAAACTTTTTTTTTTAATTTTCAACTTTTTAAACCTTCTCCATATAAAAATTATGCCATGGAGCTACAGGAGCTAACCGAGCGAAGCGAGGTTGGCGAGTGTGCGACATTTATGAAGAACTAAGTATAGTAACCTGCAAAAAAGATATTTGAGAAATTTAAGTAGTCATCCTGGTGTAATTAATAGGGATATTTTATCGATACACTGATTTTCGACAGGTATTTTTTGTAAAGTACAACAATATATACAAAGTATACCGCGCCCACGACAATCCTCACTGTACTTTTTGTGTTTTATTGACTTATCGATTGCAATATTTTATCAAGTGGTAATTGACAATTTTGATCCCAAATTCAATTAAGATTTCGACATGGATTTGTTATCGAGGTTTAGGATCAAACATATTTTATTTTCAACATTTAAATTTTAGTCTTTTAAAAACTTTGACTAGATTGTTTTATTGAGTTTTAGCTAACGATTTTGATCCCAATTTAAAAATAAATATCGATAGGGATTTTTTTAAAAGTACAATCTACGAGTACACAAAGCAGACCACGCTCACGACAAACCTCACTTTACTTTTTGATTTTTATTGACTTATCGATTGCAATATTTTATCAAGTGGTAATTGACTATTTTGATCCCAAATTCAATTAAGATTTCGACAGGGATTTGTTATCGAGGTTTAGGATCAAACATATTTTATTTACACAATTAAATTTTAGTATTTTAATAACTTTGACTAGATTGTTTTATTGAGTTTTAGCAAACGATTTTGGTACCAATCTCACTAGAGATTTCGATAGGGATTTTTTTAAAGTACAACAGACACAAAGCAGACCACGCTCACGACAATCCCCACGGTCCACTCGTGGGCCGTGCAGTACGAAACAACTAGTTATATTATATAAAGCTCTAATTACCACTCACTGACAGAAATACAGGGCCAAAACTGTAATAGTTGGGGGTCGGGTGACTATCGGATCGTATAGGTATGGTGCTCAAACCTATGGGAAAAATCCGATATTCTGGACTTTCCATCAGGGAAAAAAGTCGATGACGGTTCCGGAGAAACGGTTACAGTTAGAGGGGGGGTCCCGGAACTAATATTGTGGAGGACCCTGGGAGACGAGGTGACGTCACTTTTTTTTTTTTAAATTCGCAAAAAAAAATTTTTTTTCATACAAAAACTTCCCCCTCTTCTGGGGACCACACGAAAGGAGCAATAGTTGAAGTGTATAGATATTTGTATACAGTTGGGCCTGGTGAAGAGGCGCTATGACTTTGGGGGGGCAGAGTTGTCATTTTAATGAAACGTCCATGGGTTCCCGGGGAACCATAAGAGATAGTCAGGGGGTGTTCAAGCAAATGTCATAAAGGACCCTGGGAGACGAGGTGTCGTAACTTTTTTTTTTTTAATTTCGGACGTTTTTTTTTTTTTTGAGACTTTTTTGACTTTGAGCCCTCACAGGAGTCAGCTCAGCGAAGTGAGGTTGACCAGTTTTGGCTGATAGTATGCCCATCGATTTTCCTAACCGGAAAATTGTCATGATGAAATTACAGGTAGACATCCTGATGTAACGCTGAGAGGTTCCGAGTAAACCAGGAAAGATCAGAGTCTCCCCTTTAAACCATGTATAGAAAACCTTGGGAGACGAAGACAGATTTTTTTTTTTTTTTTAAATTCCCACTTTTTTTTTTTTTTTTCATACAAAATTTTGAAAAAACTGTACTGTCAAAACAAAAAGAGTAAAACTTGCAAAATTGTTTTACTTGCATAGATTTCAACCTTTTTAATATAAAGAACATTACCAAGCGGGGGTTAGTCGTCATTCTGATGTAACGCTGATGGGTTCCCATGAAACTATAAGAGATGGGTGGTGGGTGCCGAAACTAATGTTGTAGAGGACCCTTGGAGACGAGGTGATGTAAACTTTTTTTTTTTAATTTCCAAAGTTTTTTTTTTTTCATACAAAAATTCGGCCATGGAGCTACAGGAGCTAACCGAGCGCAGCGAGGTTGGCGAGTGTGCGACATTTATGAAGAACTGAGTATAGTAACCTGCAAAAAAGATATTGGAGAAATTTAAGTAGTCATTCTGACGTAACGCTGACGGGTTTCCATGAAATTATAAGAGATAGGTGGTGGGTGCCGAAACTAATGTTGTAGAGGACCCTTGGAGACGAGATGATGTAAACTTTTTTTTTTTAATTCCAATATTTTTAGAATTCTCCATACAAAAATTAGGTCAGGAGTTACAGGAGCTAACCGAGCGAAGCGAGGTTGGCGAGTGTGCGACATTTATAAAGAACTGAGTAAAGTGACCTGCAAAAAATTCATTGTACAAATTTTAGTAGTCATCCTGATGTAACGCTGACGGGTTCCCATTAAACTATAAGAGATAGGTGGTGAGAGCCGAAACTAATGTTGTAGAGGACCTTTGGAGACGAGGAGATGTCAACTTTTTTTTTTAATTTTCAACATTTTTAAAATTCTCCATACAAAAATTAGGCCATGGAGCTACAGGAGCTAACCGAGCGCAGCCAGGTTGGCGAGTGTGCGACATTTATGAAGAACTGAGTATAGTAACCTGCAAAAAAGATATTGGAGAAATTTAAGTAGTCATTCTGACGTAACGCTGACGGGTTTCCATGAAATTATAAGAGATAGGTGGTGGGTGCCGAAACTAATGTTGTAGAGGACCCTTGGAGACGAGGTGATGTAAACTTTTTTTTTTTTAATTCCAATGTTTTTAGAATTCTCCATACAAAAATTAGGTCAGGAGTTACAGGAGCTAACCGAGCGAAGCGAGGTTGGCGAGTGTGCGACATTTATAAAGAACTGAGTATAGTGACCTGCAATAAAGTCATTCGAGAAATTTAAGTAATTATTCTGATGTAACGCTGACGGGTTCCCATGAAACTATAAGAGATGGGTAGGAAGTGCTTAAACTAATGTTGTAGAGGACCCTTGGAGACGAGGTGATAAAAACTTTTTTTTTTTAATTTCAAACTTTTTTAAAATTCTTCATACAAAAATTATGCCATGGAGCTACATGAGCTAACCGAGCGAAGCGAGGTTGGCGAGTGTGCGACATTTATGAAGAACTGAGAATTGTAACCTGCAAAAGAGATATTGGAGAAATTTAAGTAGTCATCCTGAAGTAACGCTCACTGGTTCCCATGAAACTATAAGAGATGGGTAGGAAGTGCTTAAACTAATGTTGTAGAGGACCCTTGGAGACGAGGTGATGAAAACTTTTTTTTTTTAATTTCCGATGTTTTTTTTTTCATACAAAAAATATGCCATGGAGCTACAGGAGCTAACCGAGCGAAGCGAGGTTGGCGAGTGTGCGACTATTATGAAGAACTGAGTATAGTGACCTGCAAAAAAGTGAGTGCAGAAATTTTAGTAGTCATCCTGATGTAACGCTCACGGGTTCCTATGAAACTATAAGAGATGGTTAGGAAGTGCTTAAACTAATGTTGTAGAGGACCCTTGGAGACGAGGTGATGAAAACTTTTTTTTTTTTTTTCCTACTTTTTTGAATTTTTTTATACAAAAATTATGCAATGGAGCTACAGGAGCTAACCGAGCGAAGCGAGGTTGGCGAGTGTGCGACATTTATAAAGAACTGAGTATAGTAACCTGCAAAAAAGTAATTGGAGAAATTTAAGTAGTCATCCTGATGTAACGCTGACGGGTTCCCATGAAACTATAAGAGATGGGTAGGAAGTGCTTAAACTAATGTTCTAGAGGACCCTTGGAGACGAGGAGATGTAAATTTTTTTTTTTTTTTTTTAAATTCTTCATATAAAAAATATGCCATGGAGCTACAGGAGCTAACCGAGCGAAGCGAGGTTTGCGAATGTGCGACTTTTCTGAAGAACTTATATTATTGAGTTATCGATTGCAATATTTTATCAGGTAGAAATTGACGATTTTGATCCCAAATTCAATTAAGGTTTCGACAGGAATTTGTTATCGAGCTTCAGGATCAAACATATTTTATTTTAGACATTTAAATTTTAGTATTTTAATAACTTTGACTTGATTGTTTTATTGAGTTTTAGCTAACGATTTTGATCCCAATTAAAAAATAATTATCAATAGGGTTTTTTTTAAAGTACAACCTACGAGTATACAAAGCAGACCACGCTCACGACAAACCTCACTTTACTTTTTGATTTTTATTGACATATCGATTGCAATATTTTATCAAGTGGTAATTTACCATTTTGATCCCTCATTTAATTAAGATTTCGACAGGAATTTATTATCGAGGTTTAGGATCAAACATATTTTATTTTAGACATATACATTTTAGTCTTTTAAAAACTTTGACTAGATTCTTTTATTGAGTTTAGCTAACGATTTTGATCATAATTATCGATTAGAAAAGTAACAATCTAGATTTTTTATCGAATACAATAACACACAAAGCAGACCACGCTCACGACAATCCCCACGGTCCACTCGTGGGCCGTGCAGTACGAAACAACTAGTTTATATATATAAAGCTGGTAGCTACCACTCACTGACAGAAATACAGGGCCAAAACTGTAATAGGTGGGGGTTGGGTGATGATCGGATCGTATAGGTATGGTGCTCAAACCTATGGGAAAAATCCGAAAACCAAGACTTTCCATCAGGGAAAAAAGTCGGTGACGGTTCCGGCGAAACGGTTATAGTTAGGGGGGGGGTGTTCGAACAAACTTTGTAGAGGACCCTCGGAGACGAGGTGACGTCATGTTTTTTTTTTTTAAATCCATAATTCTTTTGTTTTTTTGTATGGAAATTTTTGAAAAACTGTGGGGGTCAAACGAAAAGAGCACAACTTGCCAAATTGCAAATTTTGTATAGACTTTGTCTTGGTTAATACGACAAAGGTCATCGAGGGGGGCTGAAGCGTCATTTTGATGTAACGTCGAGGGGTTCCCGGAGAACCGTAAGAGGTAGTCGGGGGGTGCTCAAGCAAATGTCATAAAGGACCCTGGGAGAGGGGGTGACGTCACATTTTTTTTTTTAAATTCCGCGATTTTTTTTTTTTTTCATACAAAAGTCGAAACACGTACTTTGGAGGCTCGTAGAAGCGAAACCTGCCAAGTGACAACTGCAAATTTGGCATGGTTGCATACACTGGGGGCTAATGAACAGCAAAAGTGTCATCAATGAAATTTTAAAAGTGAACCTGATGTGACGCTGACGGGTTCCCAGGAAACCATAAGAGATGGCGAAAAACGCTAGAACCCAATTTTGGAGAGGGCTTCTGGAGACGAGGTGTGGTGACTTTTTTTTTTTTAAATTCCCATTTTTTTTTTTTTTTGCATTCGCGGCCGACTTTGAGCACTCGTAGAGCATACTTCGAGCATACCCAGAATGGCCATTTTTGGCTGGTTGTAGTCACGGGGGTCACCCCATATCACAAAATGTCTTCAATGATTTTTGGGTAGTCATCATGATGTAACGCTGAGGGGTTCCCAGGTCACCAGAAGAGGTGCATAGGGTGAACTTTACCCACGTATAGGAAACCCTCGGAGACGAGTAAAAGTTTTTTTTTTTTTTTAAATTTCCGTTTTTTTATTTTTTTTTTCATACATTTTTTTAAAAAAACTGTTGTAGCCAAACAAAAAGATTGCTACTTTTAAAATTACGATATTTGTAAAGCTTTCATCATTTTTTATCCTAGAAAGGTCACTAAGGGGTAATGAATCATCATTCTGATGAATCGCTGACGGGTTCCGAGTTAATTGTAAGAGATAGGTGGTGGGTGCCGGAACTAATGTTGTAGAGGACCCTTGGAGACGAGGTGATGTAAATTTTTTTTTTTTAATTTCCAAGGTTTTTTTTTTTTCATACAAAAATTCGGCCATGGAGCTACAGGAGCTAACCGAGCGAAGCGAGGTTGACGAGTGTGCGACATTTATGAAGAACTGAGTATAGTAACCTGCAAAAAAGATATTGGAGAAATTTAAGTAGTCATCCTGGTGTAACGCTGATGGGTTCCCATGAAACTATAAGAGATGGGTGGGGGGTGCCAAAACTAATGTTGTAGAGGACCCTTGGAGACGAGTTGATGTAAACTTTTTTTTTTTTAATTCCAATATTTTTAAAATTCTCCATACAAAAATTAAGCCATGGAGCTACAGGAGCTAACCGAGCGAAGCGAGGTTGGCGAGTGTGCGACATTTATAAAGAACTGAGTACAGTGACCTGCGAAAAATTCATTGTAGAAATTTTAGTAGTCATCCTGATGTAACGCTGACGGGTTCCCATGAAACTATAAGAGATAGGTGGTGGGTGCCGAAACTAATGTTGTAGAGGACCTTTGGAGACGAGGTGATGTAAACTTTTTTTTTTTAATTTCCAACTTTTTTAAAATTCTCCATACAAAAATTAGGCCATGGAGCTACAGGAGCTAACCGAGCGCAGCGAGGTTGGCGAGTGTGCGACATTTATGAAGAACTGAGTATAGTAACCTGCAAAAAAGATATTGGAGAAATTTAAGTAGTCATTCTGATGTAACGCTGACGGGTTCTTATGAAACTATAAGAGATAGGTGGTGGGTGCCGAAACTAATGTTGTAGAGAACCCTTGGAGACGAGGTGATGTAAACTTTTTTTTTTTAATTTCCAACTTTTTTAAAATTCTCCATACAAAAATTAGGCCATGGAGCTACAGGAGCTAACCGAGCGCAGCGAGGTTGGCGAGTGTGCGACATTTATGAAGAACTGAGTATAGTTACCTGCAAAAAAGATATTGGAGAAATTTAAGTAGTCATTCTGATGTAACGCTGACGGGTTCCCATGAAACTATAAGAGATAGGTGGTGGGTGCCGAAACTAATGTTGTAGAGAACCCTTGGAGACGAGGTGATGTAAACTTTTTTTTTTAATTTTCCACTTTTTTAAAATTCTCCATACAAAAATTAGGCCATGGAGCTACAGGAGCTAACCGAGCGCAGCGAGGTTGGCGAGTGTACGACATTTATGAAGAACTGAGTATAGTTACCTGCAAAAAAGATATTGGAGAAATTTAAGTAGTCATTCTGATGTAACGCTCACGGGTTCCCATGAAACTATAAGAGATAGGTGGTGGGTGCCGGAACTAATGTTTTAGAGGACCCTTGGAGACGAGGTGATGTAAATTTTTTTTTTTAAATTTATACTTTTTAAAAAATCTCCATACAAAAATTAGGCCATGGAGCTACATGAGCTAACAGAGCGTAGCGAGGTTGGCGAGTGTGCGACATTTAGGAGAAACTGAGTATAGTGACCTGCAATAAAGTCATTGGAGAAATTTAAGTAATCATTCTGATTTAACGCTGACGGGTTCCCATGAAACTATAACAGATAGGTGGGGGGTGCTTAAACTAATGTTGTAGAGGACTCTTGGAGACGAGGTAATGTTAACTTTATTTGTAAATTGTTACCCCTTTTTCTATTTTTTCATACAAAAATTATACTATGGAGCCACAAGAGCTAACCGAGCGCAGCGAGGTTGGCGAGTGTACGACATTTAGGAGGAACTGAGTATAGTGACCTGCAATAAAGGTAATGATAAAATTTAAGTAGTCATTCTGGTATGACGCTGACGGGTCCCCATGTAACAACTTATAAGAAATATTAATAGGGATATTTTAACGATACATTAATTTTCGACAGGGATTTTTTGGAAAGTACAACAATATATATAGAATTTATTTTTAAAGTACAATCTATGAGTACACAATGCAGACCACGCTCACGACAATCCTCACTGTAGTTTTTGATTTTTAATGAGTTTTCAATTGAAATATTTTATGAAGTTGTAATTTACGAATTTGATTCCAAATGTAATTAAGATTTCGACAGGGATCGTAGGATCGTATCGAGGTTTAGGATCAAACATATTTTATTTTAAACATTTAAATATTAGTATTTTAATAACTTTGACTAGATTGTTTTATTGAGTTTTAGCTAACGATTTGATCATAATTATCGATTAGAAAAGTAACAATGTAGATTTTTTAATCGATTACAACTAATACAATAACACACAAAGCAGACCACGCTCACGACAATCCCCACGGTCCACTCGTGGGCCGTGCAGTACGAAACAACTAGTTATTATATTATATAAAGCTCTAATTACCACTGACTGACAGAAATGTAGGGCCAAAACTGTAATAGTTGGGGGTTGGGTGATGATCGGATCGTATAGGTATGGTGCTCAAACCTATGGGAAAAATCCGATATTCTGGACTTTCCACCAGGGAAAAAAGTCGATGACGGTTCCGGAGAAACGGTTACAGTTAGAGGGGGGGTCCCGGAACTAATATTGTGGAAGACCCTGGGAGACGAGGTGACGTCACTTTTTTTTTTTTAAATTCGCAAAAAAAAATTTTTTTTCATACAAAAACTTCCCCCTCTTCTGGGGACCATACGAAAGGAGCAATAGTTGAAGTGTATAGATATTTGTATACAGTTGGGCCTGGTGAAGAGGCGCTATGACTTTGGGGGGGCAGAGTTGTCATTTTAATGAAACGTCCATGGGTTCCCGGGGAACCATAAGAGATAGTCGGGGGGTGTTCAAGCAAATGTCATAAAGGACCCTGGGAGACGAGGTGTCGTAACTTTTTTTTTTTAAATTTCGGACGTTTTTTTTTTTTTTGAGACTTTTTTGACTTTGAGCCCTCACTGGAGCCAGCTCAGCGAAGTGAGGTTGACCAGTTTTGGCTGACAGTATGCCCATCGATTTTCCTAACCGGAAAATTGTCATGATGAAATTACAGGTAGACATCCTGATGTAACGCTGAGAGGTTCCGAGTAAACCAGGAAAGGTCAGAGTCTCCCCTTCAAACCATGTATAGAAAACCTTGGGAAACGAAGACAGATTTTTTTTTTTTTTTAAATTCCCACTTTTTTTTTTTTTTTTCATACAAAATTTTGAAAAAACTGTACTGTCAAAACAAAAAGAGTAAAACTTGCAAAATTGTTTTATTTGCATAGATTTCAACCTTTTTAATATAAAGAACATTACCAAGCGGGGGTTAGTCGTCATTCTGATGTAACGCTGATGGGTTCCCATGAAACTATAAGAGATGGGTGGTGGGTGCCGAAACTAATGTTGTAGAGGACCCTGGGAGACGAGGTGTTGTAAACTTTTTTTTCTAAATTTCCAATGTTTTTTTTTTTTTCATACAAAAAATATGCCATGGAGCTACAGGAGCTAACCGAGCGAAGCGAGGTTGGCGAGTGTGCGACATTTATGAAGAACTGAGTATAGTAACCTGCAAAAAAGATATTGGAGAAATTTAAGTAATTATTCTGATGTAACGCTGACGGGTTCCCATGAAACTATAAGAGATGAGTAGGAAGTGCTTAAACTAATGTTGTAGAGGACCCTTGGAGACGAGGTGATGACAACTTTTTTTTTTTAATTTCAAACTTTTTTTAAATTCTCCATACAATAATTATGCCATGGAGCTACAGGAGCCAACCGAGCGAAGCGAGGTTGGCGAGTGTGCGACATTTATGAAGAACTGAGAATTGTAACCTGCAAAAAAGATATTGGAGAAATTTAAGTAGTCATCCTGAAGTAACGCTCACGGGTTCCCATGAAATTATAAGAGATGGGTAGGAAGTGCTTAAACTAATGTTGTAGAGGACCCTGGGAGACGAGGTGTTGTAAACTTTTTTTTTTTAATTTCAAACTTTTTTTAAATTCTCCATACAAAAATTAGGCCATGGAGCTACAGGAGCTAACCGAGCAAAGCGAGGTTGGCGAGTGTGCGACATTTATGAAGAACTGAGTATAGTAACCTGCAAAAAAGATATTGGAGAAAATTAAGTTGTCATTCTGATGTAACGCTCACGGGTTCCCATGAAACTATAAGAGATAGGTGGTGGGTGCCGGAACTAATGTTTTAGAGGACCCTTGGAGACGAGGTGAGGTAAACTTTTTTTTTTAATTTTACACTTTTTAAAAATTCTCCATACAAAAATTAGGCCATGGAGCTACAGGAGCTAACCGAGCGAAGCGAGGTTGGCGAGTGTGCGACATTTATGAAAAACTGAGTATAGTAACCTGCAAAAAAGATATTGGAGAAATTTAAGCAGTCATCCTGATGTAACGCTCACGGGTTCCCATTAAACTATAAGAGATGGGTAGGAAGTGCTTAAACTAATGTTGTAGAGGACCCTTGGAGACGAAGAGATGTAAACTTTTTTTTTTAATTTTCAACGTTTTAAAAATTCTCCATATAAAAATTATGCCATGGAGCTACAGGAGCTAACCGAGCAAAGCGAGGTTGGCGAGTGTGCGACATTTATGAAGAACTGAGTATAGTAACCTGCAAAAAAGATATTGGAGAAAATTAAGTTGTCATTCTGATGTAACGCTCACGGGTTCCCATGAAACTATAAGAGATAGGTGGTGGGTGCCGGAACTAATGTTTTAGAGGACCCTTGGAGACGAGGTGAGGTAAACTTTTTTTTTTAATTTTACACTTTTTAAAAATTCTCCATACAAAAATTAGGCCATGGAGCTACAGGAGCTAACCGAGCGAAGCGAGGTTGGCGAGTGTGCGACATTTATGAAAAACTGAGTATAGTAACCTGCAAAAAAGATATTGGAGAAATTTAAGCAGTCATCCTGATGTAACGCTCACGGGTTCCCATTAAACTATAAGAGATGGGTAGGAAGTGCTTAAACTAATGTTGTAGAGGACCCTTGGAGACGAAGAGATGTAAACTTTTTTTTTTAATTTTCAACGTTTTAAAAATTCTCCATATAAAAATTATGCCATGGAGCTACAGGAGCTAACCGAGCAAAGCGAGGTTGGCGAGTGTGCGACATTTATGAAGAACTGAGTATAGTAACCTGCAAAAAAGATATTGGAGAAAATTAAGTTGTCATTCTGATGTAACGCTCACGGGTTCCCATGAAACTATAAGAGATAGGTGGTGGGTGCCGGAACTAATGTTTTAGAGGACCCTTGGAGACGAGGTGAGGTAAACTTTTTTTTTTAATTTTACACTTTTTAAAAATTCTCCATACAAAAATTAGGCCATGGAGCTACAGGAGCTAACCGAGCGAAGCGAGGTTGGCGAGTGTGCGACATTTATGAAAAACTGAGTATAGCAACCTACAAAAAAGATATTGGAGAAATTTAAGTAGTCATCCTGATGTAACGCTCACGGGTTCCCATGAAACTATAAGAGATGGGTAGGAAGTGCTTAAACTAATGTTGTAGAGGACCCTTGGAGACGAGGAGATGTAAACTTTTTTTTTTTTTCCAAATTTTAAAAAATTCAACATACAAAAATTATGCCATGGAGCTACAGGAGCTAACCGAGCGAAGCGAGGTTGGCGAGTGTGCGACATTTAGGAGGAACTGAGTATAGTGACCTGCAATAAAGTTAATAATACAATTTAAGTAGTCATTCTGGTGTGACGCTGACGGGTCCCCATGTAACAACTTATAAGAAATATTAATTGGGATATTTTATCGATACATTGATATTCGACAGGGATTGTTTGGAAAGTACAACAATATATATAGGTTTTTTTTTTAAAGTACAATCTATGAGTACACAAAGCAGACCACGCTCACGACAATCCTCACTGTAGTTTTTGATTTTTAATGAGTTTTCCATTGAAATATTTTATCAAGTTGTAATTTACGAATTTGATTCCAAATGTAATTAAAATTTCGACAGGGATTTATTATCGAGGTTTAGAATCAAATATATTTTATTTTAAACATTTAAATATTAGTATTTTAATAACTTTGACTAGATTTTTTTATTGAGTTTTAGCCAACGATTTTGATCCCAATTTAAAATAAATATCGATAGGGATTTTTTTAAAGTACAACAGACACAAAGCAGACCACGCTCACGACAATCCCCACGGTCCACTCGTGGGCCGTGCAGTACGAAACAACTAGTTTATTAGTATATAGTTAAACCGTAGAATTTAATACAATTTTGCACCTACGAGGGGCGTTCAAAATATTCTCGGTATTGATACGTTACAACCTCTTTTATATATATATTTGTTACTGGCCGCTAAGATTCATCCATTGACATTAAAAAAAAGTAAAATTGGAACCGAGATGTTCTTTTGTTTTTCTGCAATTGCCGAACAAACATGAACACCATGAGCGAATTAACAATTTTAACGAAATTAGAGCACCGATCCGTCATAAAATTCTTGACAAAACAGGGTAAAAATCAAAAAACCATAAAAGAGGAAATGGATTGTGTTTACCGTGAGTCTGCTCCTTCTTTATCTACTATTCAAAAATGGTCAAGCGAATTTAAGCGTGGAAGGGAGAGTATTGAAGATGACCCTAGACCTGGCCGGCCTGTAGTGGCTACCTCACAAGAAAATATTGATAAAGTGGAAAAACTTATATTGGAAGACGGCCGAGTGAAGGTAAAATCTATAGCTCAAGTAACCAATCTCTCTATTGGTACCATACATGACATTATACATGACCATCTTAATATGTCAAAAGTAAGTGCAAGATGGGTTCCGCGAATGCTGACGCTTCTTCAAAAGGATATGCGTGTGGCTTGCTGTTCAGATTTTATCGACCTGTGTGGTGAAAATCCCGATGAGGTGCTGCAAAAAATAGTTACTGGAGATGAAACCTGGGTTCATCATTATGACCCAGAGAGCAAACAGGAGTCCATGCAGTGGCACATTAAGGGTTCAGCTCATCCCAAGAAGTTCAAGGTAATCCCGTCAGCTGGCAAGGTCATGGCCACAATATTTTGGGATTGTGAAGGAGTTTTGCTTATAGATTATAAAGAAAAAGGTGTAAATATCACAGGGCAGTACTACGCTAACGTTATACGTCAATTAAGAGATGCGATCAAAGAAAAGAGGCGAGGAAAGTTAACCAAAGGTGTTCTGCTTCTGCATGACAACGCCCCTGTCCATACTGCTCATATTGCCAAGGCAGCTATTGTTGAATGTGGGTTTGAAACTGTTACTCATCCACCCTATAGTCCGGACTTAGCCCCAAGCGACTTCTTTTTGTTTCCCAATCTTAAAAAAGATCTGCGTGGAAATAAATTTTCTGACGATGAAGCGTTGAAGACGGCCGTGGAGGAGCATTTTTACACCAAAGATAAAAAATATTTTTATGAGGGATTAAAAAAAATAATTGATCGATCTTATAAGTGTATGAACATAGGGGGGGAGTATATTGAAAAATAAAAATATCAAACTTTTCGTACTTGTTTGTTTTTATCCACATACCGAGAATATTTTGAACGCCCCTCGTACCTTTCAATATAATACTCAAGTTGTCCCAATGGTTGGCTAGGATAGAATGTCTAGCGGCATTATAAGCCCGCCTTTGTCTTTGTGCAATAAAGATTTAAATAAATAAATAAATAATTATTTATACAATTTAGTCCAATAAATACAATACTCGTAAATAAATTCAATTATTTAGTTTTATTGTGTTTTTCCCAAGTTTGGTACGTTAGAGATATCGACTAGCTTCCCACTTGTCATGATGGGCCTATAGTAAAGTTAGCTAAATGTAAATTCGCTTCTTTAAACAAAGCGTGGTTTCTGACCACCCCGGAAGGGACAGTGATGATACTTTACTGTTACTTTTTAATATAATAAGTTTACGACTAAACAATGTATACAGGTACAAACTTGTATGTACAAAGAAAACTTGATATGAGAAAGAAGAGCGAATTAAATAAATATAAATTTAAAATTACGCTTAGATAAAAAGAGTTTCATGTTCCTTGTGGACCCAAATGTATCCCCGAAATTAATAAATAGAGATGTCATTTGGACCCGCCTTTGACATCCTTTAAAGCATGGATGCACAGACCGCGGCCCGCGGGCCGCATGCGGCCCGTGGGTCGAATACTGGTGGCCCGCCGACAGCAAAAATAATACTCTCGTGCATTCGAAAAATATTGAATTCTATTCCAGAATAAAACAAAAAAAAAATATGTTCGAAAAGTAATGTGAAACTCGCGCGCGCGCAATTTGAATCTAGCGCCAAAAATTGCTAAGTCAAGTAACATCGCTCGCTATAGAAATCAAGAATTTTCTAGCGCGGTGAGCAAGCGAGATAGATATAGTCCCGTATTCCCGATTGCTCGCGTATCTACACGAAGCTTCCAGAGTCGTTTGCGCGGTATAAAAATCACGTTAACCGCAGCGGCCGAACAGTTCGCTTTTCATTTGAGTGAAGTGTCAACAACAGAAAGAAATAAGCGCGAAAATACAAAGCGAAGTAATAAGTGATTGAGAATAAGTGCAGTTTATTAGTGTTTTTGGGAGGCAATAGTTCTAGTGTAGATTTTAACTCGACTAGCCGGTGTCATATATTTTGATCCACATTCAACGTAGATTTCCTGTTGCAGTGTTAACCCGTCAAGTGCCGTGTATAATTGTGTTGTGAAAACGTAAGTAAAACTCTGTTATTAATAAGTGTTTCCCTACCTATTTAATCAATTTTAATCAAATTTAGCTTTAATGTTGGCTAAATATTAAAATAAACAAAGAAATTACTATTTTTATAAGAATTTCTCTAACTGTAATAATTACGTCATTATTTCAGATAAAATCTGTATAAAAATCTTAAAATTTCTGAGAAATAATATTTAATCAATTATTTTTGATAATTTAAAAAAGGATAGGTAATTTAAGTGGGTACTGTAATTGTTTTTAGGTGCTGTGTTAATCCTAGCCAGGATTAGAACGCAACATGGAGAAGCCAGGACCTAGTAAAAAACGTAAGGTTAAAGATGAAAATCGGCAGTTTCAAGAAATTTGGACTGAGAAATACTTTTTTGTATGGTCGCATAACAAAGTCGTTTGTTTAATTTGCAAGAATTATGTTGCGATTGCAAAGGATTATAATGTAAAAAGGCACTATGAAACGCAGCATCCTTCTTTTACCAAGTTTACAGGCGAATTAAGAAAGCAAAAAATGTTGTCTTTAAAACGGGAGCTTATTGGTCAGCAAGCTATGTTTACAAAACACATTCAAGATTCAGAAACGGCTACAGAAGTTAGTTATGAAATTTCTCGAATGATAGCAAAGCGAAGTCGCCCCTTCAATGATGGCGATTTTGTAAAAGAATGCATGGAAATTGCCGCTAAGAAAATGTGTCCAGAAGCAGCAAAAAAGTTTGAGAAAATTCAACTGAATCGTATGACTATCCAAAGACGAATTATGTCCTTGTCAGGTAATATTGCGGAACAATTAATTGAAAAAACTAAGATCATGGAATTTTTTTCATTAGCACTCGACGAATCGACTGATATTAGTTCCACAGCTCAACTTCTCATATTCATACGAGGTGTTACTCAAGATTTTGAAGTCTTCGAAGAGTTATTAGGAATGTGTTCATTGAAAGGTCAAACCGAAGGAGTTGATATACTCAATGGACTTTTGGACGAGTGTTCAAAAACTGATTTGGACTTATCTAAGTTATCGGGAGTTGCGACTGACGGTGCTCCTTCCATGATTGGTATCAATTCCGGGCTAGTTACTTTGCTGAAAAAGCACCTGCAAGAAAAAAACATAAACACTGAAGATCTCATGCAGTTTCACTGCATTATACACCAGGAAGCCCTCTGTTCTAAAAAAAATGAATTTCAAAATGTAATGAAAGTAGTAGTTTCGACTGTAAATTTCATAAAATCACGAGGACTCAATCACAGACAATTCAAACAATTCCTTGATGACATCGAAAGCGAATACGGAGATTTACTGTATTATACAGAAGTAAGGTGGCTAAGTCGTGGATTGACACTGGAACGATTTCTAAATTTAATAGAAGAAATTGGAATATTTCTGGCGGAAAAGCAAAGGGATGTCCCGGAACTTAAAAATCCTGATTGGTTGTGTGATTTAGCTTATTTAGTTGACATTACAAATCATTTGAATGTCTTGAACACACGGCTTCAAGGCAAAAATCAACTGATATCCCAGCTCTATGCTCATGTAACATCCTTTCAATGCAAGCTGACACTTTTCAGATCACAATTGAATTCTGGAAATTATAATCATTTTCCGAATTATAAGAAATTGGCTGAAAAATTCAACAAAACTGCGATTAATTTCAGTTATGTAGAAAAGTTAGATATTTTGATTCAATCTTTTGAAGACAGATTTTCGGAGTTTAAAAAAGTGAAACCTCTGTTGGACATATTCAGCAATCCTTTCACTATTTCAGTTGAAAATGCGCCAGAGTCAATGCAGTTAGAAATTATCGACATTCAAAATGACCAAGATTTACGCAACAAATTCAACGAAGGAGACTTGCTGAACTTTTACCGCTGCATTGATAAAAATATGTACGAAGAGTTGCGCATAAACGCTCTGAAATGTGCCAGCTTATTTGGTTCTACCTATATATGTGAACAAACTTTTTCAATACTAAATAATAATAAAACAAAAAATCGAAACCGCCTTGCAAATGAAAGTTTGGAAGCAGTTTTACGTGTTGCTACAAGTAAATTTGAGCCAAATATAAAAAAGATTGTAAGCACTATGCAGTGCCACGCTTCAAATTAATAATTTCTTTTTTAATTTTAATAAATTTTTATCAATTCTTTATTGTCTTTAACTACCTATACCTACTTCTGGCGGCCGGCCCGCTATCAGTTCATGATTTGGCCGAGTGGCCCCTAGTATTAATAAGTCTGTGCAACCCTGCTTTAAAGAAATCCAAGTCATCCAACGTAGTCAGTTGGCCCTAAATAAATTGTCCTTATTGACTGGTACAGTTCTTATTAGTGATAAACTTTACCTGACTCACCAAACACTGGGTAAGACGCAATTAGAACGTTCCCTCCGCCTGTAACCTTGACAGCCTTGCGACTTTCAATATGGGTGTCTACTCCGAAATTCAGAATTATGGTCACAGATATAGATCTAACTATATCTGTGATTATGGTACACTTCGGTCTGACAACAAACTTATCATGATGGGTTGTAAAATAACTAGTAGGTAAATACTGTTGTCGTAACCAAGAAGAAGACCATGATTGGCCAAGTCTCGCGAGACTCTTGCTCTGACTGAAAATATATATTTCTTTCTAATTGTAGTAAGGAAACCTTGTGAGAATTCAGTGTCTGTCCGCAAACTACTATCTCGAGAACTACTGGTTTGATTTACTTTAAATTTGGAATGGTTGTACATAGATCTTGTTGACCAAGATGTATTCTAAAATATATACAGAGGTTGTAACAAAACGC
Organism: Tinea semifulvella; assembly: GCA_910589645.1. NCBI lineage: Eukaryota > Metazoa > Arthropoda > Insecta > Lepidoptera > Tineidae > Tinea > Tinea semifulvella. The sequence continues at coordinate 6,176,954 of OU342596.1, forward strand.
TTTAAATAGGTGGTAGGCGGGTTGATGGTGGTAATTCGCCCAGTCTGCCGTGGCGGGGAAATATCCACCGTTTCGGGATCAGGCTCGAATTGCCGTAATGCCCAGTCAAGCCATAGTGTTAGGAACTGATGTCAGTCATGAGTCTCTGATTCCAGTTGCTAACATTCATGGTCCTCACACGCCACTTACCATCAGATGGGCGCAAGGTCACATATCGTGCTGGTCTAAAAAAAGAAAAAAAAACGCTTAACAATAAAAAATCAACATTTTTATTTATCAATAAGAACAACTTAGCCAGAGCAAAAAAAAAGTGTCTGTGCCTCATCGGAACAGTAGGTAGAGTTTCGATATCATAAAATAATTAAATAAACCAATAGTATGTCAAAATCAGTTGATTGAATGAAGCCCTAAGCAATTTCGCCTGTTTGTTGGTTCGTTTTCTGGTGCTCCCAGGTACGTGATGTCCTAAGCAATTGCCTAATTTGCTTATGGGCTAATTCGGCACTGCAGCCGTATTCCATTACTTAAAGCGAAAAGTTATTAGTCAATTCCGTTATTTGCGTCAGAGCATCAAAAATACAAAATATTAAATTTTATAGCTAGCAATTGTAATAGCGCTCGATCTTGACAGTTTCCGTGCATATCCCAACTCTACTAGTATTATCCCTTTCAGCACGGACAATACCAAGCTTGCGTTATCACAAAAAATTAACTAGTGGTCGCCAATATCCATTTTGCCGCTTTGAAACGATGTCCAGTCAAGCCGGCACAGTGTTAGGGATTGATGGCAGTCATGAGTGTATGATTCCAGTTGCTAAGATTCATGGACCTTGCGCGCCGAGCTAGAATGCTCTTATAGTAATTTATATTTTAGGACTAGTACTAGGACTAGAAGAACACATGGATTTAATAACGCACGAAAATGGTGCGCTAGCAAAGTAGAAAACGACAATGCTCGTTTGTTCGCAGGGGGTTTTGTGAAAATTGCTAAGGGAGGAATTATAGACCACAAGGACCCCAAAGTTGTGAATAAATCTTTCAATATTCATAATATATTTTTTTCGTGCTGAAATAAATGTATAATTATAGTCGTATAGTTAGCGGATTCCATTATACTATAACGTTTGCGCTTAAGTAATGGAATACGGCTGCTGAAATTATAAGTGTTTTGAAGTAATTGTTGTTTTATTTTAGTCAAGTTGCCACTTACCTATTTAAAATTCTGTTTAGTTTTTACTGCCTAAGTTCAATGAATAATTATTTATGTTAATTTCAGAATGACTCACTAATATTTAATATCCCTTTCAGCACGACAAAATACATTTTGAATATTGAAAGTTTTATTGGTAACTTTAAGGTCTTTGAGGTCTAAAGTATCTCATATAAATAGTGAAAAAACCCCCACATTCGTGTGTCTTCCAATGTGCTAGAGCACCATCGTGGAAATAATAACATATATGTTCTTTTTACTAGTACTTTATATTTAATAGAGATGAGAATAATAATTTGTGACTAAGTCGGTAGATGGATGTACGAACTAGTCGTATTGAGGGCGTTTTAGAGCGGCAAAACATAATTTGATGACAGCTATTGTAATAACGCACACTTGGTATGCTGAAAGGGTTAAAAGGTAAAGATTTATCATTATCACAGCCCCTAGAATACAGAGTCCTTGACCTCCACTGTTAGAGATGGGCTTTCCAGAAAATTCCGGAGAATTTGGCCTACACTCGCCACGCTGCAGCTGGCCAGACGGGTTTTCGAGGTTGTGTTGTCATTTTTAATGACAAGTTGATATTTGTAGAACCGGGACTGGCGGCTTAACGTGCTCTCCGAGGCATAGGAAACAGTGGTGTTATAAATAAATGACAAATTACTTGAGAAAAGTGTATTTCTCATAGGTACATGCCAGGGTTCGAACCGACCTTTTTAGGATATATTTTATATAATAAATATAATACAATGTCTCTAGTTTTATTTTAAAACTATTACAATAATACGGGATAGAAATAATACCTAAACTTGTCACAAGATTTGTCAAAAGTTATATTTTATTACCACTTATGAAAATTGAATCGGTAGGTGAATTCTAAAACATGTTTTTTGTTGTGTTCTCTTCTCCCGATGGATGATGAATGAGGTGATAGGGAAGGCAAAAGGGTCTAGCCCATACAGCCAAGTCTAATATAATATATCTTTCTTTTTATGAGTAGTTATCATAAAATTCCAGATGTTGCAGAATTTTATGCTTTTCTTGGAGTCACTCGCGCGGCATTATAGCTCTAACACGTCGTCGGCTAAAATATGGGAGGTCACAGCGCGGGAAAACCGCAAAAAATAAATTGCGACTTGTACCCCATATTTAAAGTCCAATTTATCGTTTTCCACAATTATTTACATTGTAGCACATTATTAATCTAAACAACACCACTTTTGACTAACAATATCCACAGTACAGTAATTTACAAAACAAAAAAATTGCACTTGACATGTCGCTTCGAGTGAAAAATGTCGCGAAGAACTCCTTATTGTTTTATTTTTAATGTAACAGTATTTATGACCAGACTAGTATCTGTCAGATGATCTTGGCTTCACGCCTAAAAAATACTTGAGCAATTTTAATATTTTTTTGCAGGAATGTTCCTTAGTAAGTAATTATATGTATATCGATACTATGTGTATATATCACGACATGTGACCTAATGGCCAAATGAAGTTTTTTATTAAAGCACTTTTTATACGGACAAAACCAGGTTAAACAGCTAGTATCTAATAAACTTTTATAATAGAAAGGTCATTAACCATCGGCTAGTCAATGTCATTGGTTTCAAAATATTGTATGTCAACAATAAGTTACACGGATTATAAATTTTGATGATAAGACAATCAAACCGGTACCTATCCCGTAATGTTATGTTCGAGTATAACCCGTTTTTAAATTACAACGTGTTTCATCATCATTAGTTTATTTATACAATTACTAATAGGTATTTAATTACACAAATAATAAATAAACAAAAGGTTAAGAGGGTTTAACTTTTTGTATCCCTCTCGCTCGCACAATCCAATATTTTACTTATATAGGTGTTTAAAAAACTTTATTGCACTAAGTACAAAGGTGGACTTAATGTCTGATAGTCTTGGGAACAGTGGAGGTCTAGGACGCTGTGTTTTAAGGGCTGTATTGATGATGTAAATTCTATGTAGATATTAGTATGTATATATTTATATTATAATTATATTTCTGTTTTATTTAAATTTCAACTATTTTTTTATTGCACCTACCACCTATCCTGTCTAAATCTCCTAAAGGTTTGGCTATCAGAGAATGCCTAGCGGCATTAAGTCCGCCTTTTTACATAGTGCAATAAAGTTTTAAAATAAATAAATGTCAATAAACAATTTCGCATTTATAAAGCTCAATTAACATGTGTGCCGTCGATCATCGGGTTCGAATATTCACAAGGTTACCGGGATGTGGTGTGGTGAATCATAGCGGGTTTGGTGACGTCATCAGCTTACTCGCGACGAACAAGCCCACAAACCTGCCTCTTTATTTGACTAGCCGGATGCTATCTTGTTTCTAATGTCTGACATTATTTAACATAAATATTTAATGCAAAGAAGTTTATTATTCGAAGTAATATACAACCAGTATAAAAGAATTACAATATAAAAGCTACCTAAATAATAAAATTAAAAATAAACTAAACTATAAATAAAAATGTCCTCTAGAGACGTCCCATCCGAGATAGTCCCAAGGAGACTGGCAACATTTCCCCTCTGTATAGCGAGGCTAATACGTTGGCAGAAATAATTGCCAGCCTTCCTGTCTCCAGACCTTTCTGTCAGCCGCTTTGACAACTCCTTGGCCAAGCGCCTTGCTGACGGTCCCCATGGGCCCATCGTCTCGACCCCAAACGGCGCAAACTCGTAACCGGAACCAAGGTTGGCATATTTGCGCAATTTGAAGTTCTCCGCAGAAAAAGCCGCTCTCCCCGCACCTGACGAGGTCGCCTGGATGCGAGATGGAGCTAATGTGTCTACACACGTAAGTTTATTATTGAAATATGTATAAGCGGTTAAAAAACGTATAACTCTAGGGACCTGCATCTATCGCACGATAAATATGTGCCTCTTCCAGTCTCTGAATTTCCACTTTCCTAGGTATAACCTGAAGTGTTTCAAGCGAAAAAGCATCTTGTGAACCCGGCATAGTGTTAGAACTGATGGCAGTCGTCAGTTTCAATTGCTAACATTGCTAAAACTTAATTAATTCTCGACAATATATTAATATTAATTCTTAAGGTTATGGTTCAGAACCAAGAAATCCCGATCTAAAAAGTACCGGGAATTCCCGGTTCTCAGTTCAGTAATATTAAACCGGGAAAATATTTTTTATTTCCAGTTCTTTCGGGAATTTGTTTTAGTTGTATAATATTTATATATTAGTAATGTAGTTGTATAATATAAATATTAGTTTCTGTTTATGTATATACATTTAAGTAGTTTATGTATGTATTGTATATGTATTATTTATGTAGTGTATGTATTATTATTATGTAGTTTAAGTATTAAGATTATGTAGTTATTTATTTAGTTATAAGTACGTTATTTAAATTAACATCAAAATTATTTAAATATTCTTTATTTTATGTTTGTTTTATAAACCTACCATAATTGATACAATGTCCCGAAGGTTGATGGTAAGAGAATGCCAATCGGCATTACATACGCCTTTTGTTAACAAAACAATAAAGTTTTTAAATAAAAAAAAATTAAAAGGTAAAACATTGATGACTGCCTAATTTTTACCATTATACTTAACTTAATATTTATGAAGAAGATAATACTGTTATTGTATAGATTTATAATTGCTATCTACTACTCGTAACTAGGTATGAGAACAGAAAATAGAAGAAAAATGTATATGAGAAGACTGAGTTTGATTCTAATGTTATTTTTTGGAATTAGGTACTTAAAAGTTAAAGGTCTGGAGACAGGAAGGCTGGCAATTATTTCTGCCAACGTATTAGCCTCGCTATACAGAGGGGAAATGTTGCCAGTCTCCTTGGGACTATCTCGGATGGGACGTCTCTAGAGGACATTTTTTATTTATAGTTTAGTTTATTTTTAATTTTATTATTTAAGTAGCTTTTATATTGTAATTCTTTTATACTGGTTGTATATTACTTCAAAGTTATAATAAAAACTTCTTTATTAATATTTATTAGTGTTTTACTTTTATAGCAAAACACTTGTTTAAAATATTATATATACTTACCTAACAAAAACTACAAAGAACCGAAAATACCGAAAGAACCGGGAAATACCGATTCCGGAAATACCGAAAATCCCGGTTTCATAAACAGAAGCGGTTCCGGAAACCCTAGTAGAAATATAACCTATAATGTCGCATGCGATAGAAATCTGTACAGTACCTACTGTTTGCATTTTGACGCATGTTTTGTATATTATATAAAATTTATTTTACTCTCGCTGGGTTGGTGAGGGGGTATTAATATTGTTAACTAATGGATTGTAGAATTTGTAATAGACAACAAAATATATCTGCTATTAATTTAAATGCTATCTTAGTATAAAAAAGTAGCGCATGCATTCCGTGGGACTTTGACCGTAGGCGAGCATCAGGTGAACGACCTCCAAAAGCGCGCCAATCCGCCATCTTGAGCTCGTCACGGCTTGCGAACTCAAAATTTTAAGACATCCAGCATCAATATTAATCATTACATCAATGGAATTAAGAAATGCTAAGAATACTATTTACCTAATAATTATTTACAATTATAATTTTAACACCTACCTACTCGTAATCATTAAAAAAACTACCTATCCTATATTTTTAATATACGTATTTATTCGAAGTACTTAGATACAAAAATATTAAAATAAAATTGGTTAAAACACTAATTATAAATAAAACTAAAAAAACCTATGAAATTAAAACTATTCTACAAAATATATTACAAGACTTGAAATTAATAGTGAAACATGAATGTAGGTAGGTATGTGTTTTTTTTAAATTGCATGCAAAATAATAACATTAAATAATACTGTGGTTAAGATTTTAGAGTCAACATCTTAAGTTATGGCTTGCCTCATAATCGACGAGACAAAACTTTTCAATAACTTCTAGGTATATCTACTTTTACAAATTAAGGCCTGGTAGGTATATTTTCCTACCTATATTTTCCTGGGAGAGTAAAAAATTAAAGAACACAGTTCAGATCTAACATCCAAGGTTCGGTAGGTATTTATTTACAAAATTGAAAACAACTCGGTAACATTTCCGTTTCGTGAAGTGCTCCAATAAAATAACAAAAAATTACCGTTGCTTATTCAACACCGCGTCAAATTAGTTATCTTTACGGACGCGGAGTAACAAACTTACTTTTAAAGTGGCATAGTGTGCTCAGTTTTTATTTGTACATTTGTTTGTTCCAATGGCAGATTAAAACAAAAATTTAATTTAAACAGTAAATAAATAGTTCTCTAAATTTTTTTTATTAATTTCAAACAGAACAAATGATTAAAATTATTTTTTTAGCTGTGATACTATTGTTTAACACATTATCATTCATTTTAGGACAGCCTAATTTGGCAAGGTCACTGAAGGTAACTAAATCCTGCCTTAGTGACATTTGGTCACTTAAATACAGAAATTTGTATGGAGACGCGGGCATTTAAGTGAGCAAATGCCACTAAGGAAGGATTCAGTTACAGACTCTAAATTGCCAAGTTCTTTACTTAAATATATATAAAAAGGGCTCGGGAACAACTACGGAACATGTTCCTTTTTATTTAATTATTTTAATAGAAAGCCGACAAATAATAATCAATATAGTTTTTTGGACGATTCTTTTTGTCGTTAGGAAATATATATATATATTTTTTATAGTTCTTTAATCTTCTAATTAACCAATACAAAATAAAGCATTATTTACTGCCTGTATATAAAGTGTGTTTACTGCGAATTTAGATTTATTACAGTGGCAACACTTTTTGTTTTTGTGATAGGTTCATGCGGCGAATATTAGGTATTTCTCATTGAACGTCTGATAAAATATTAAATTCTTCTAGGGCCCTTTGAGACAATATTAATATTATGAAAAATCTTACAGGTTTACGATAAAAGTTTTTTTTTAGTCTCTTTTGAAGACGCTTGAAATTTGATCAGGTAATATATCACCATTGTTCTTTGTCATGTTCCCTATCCGATTAAAATGTAAGACATCAAAATAGGTACCTATATTGCCGCATCTATTTATTTTCTAGACATTTTTATAGATAATGCAACGGCATCGCCTAGCAACAGTCTTCAACTCTCCTCTCACATTTTGCCGAGACCGCTTGAGGTAACTTTTTTCGCAGCCGTAAAAAAAGAACGGGGCCGAACATTCGCTCCCATTGAGAGAAGCTCATAATTGCCATTTGCTTGACGACAAATGAAACATGCAGTGTGAATTTTCAATAAATTAATTACAACCGAGTTTATTAGGTAGGTACCTACTAAAGTAAAATTTCCAATTCTCTTTTTTTTATGTATTAGCACATGTGACCTCGCCTCCATCTGAATATAATCGGGACAAGACTGTTATGAATAAAAGGAACTGACTTCAACTGACCCATATATGGATATAGGTACTCGGCTTCTCATACATAATAATATTTTTTTTTATTGCACACAAAATATACAATATAAAGTGTTGTACATAGGCGAGCATAATACCATGAAGGTATTATCTACCAGCTAACCTTTGGCAGAGTGAGAGATTAATATTATGGGTGCAGAGTGTGAAAATGGAAATAATATAGCAAAAACCAGAATTAAAATATGTAAATAAATACAATATATACATTTATAATACTATAATACCTAACAGAAAAATAATAATACATAATTAAGATACATACTGCCTCCGTGGTCTAGCGGTTAAGTCCGTGGATTCAGACTCGGAGGTACCCGGTTCGATTACTGGTTGGGACACGAAAATATTTGTTAATGTAAATAAATACATTTAATTAATATTTAATTTATTCGTGGTATTTCTCTAGTTTGGTATGCTAGAGACATCGACGAGCTTGCCAATTCTCATGATTGGCTTATAGTAAAGTTGGCTAAATATGAATTCGCTTATTTATAAGCGTGGTTTCTGACCACCCCGAAAGGGAAACGGTCGTGATGATACTTTATTTTTATTTTTATTAAGCTACGACTCGCCTTGATGATAAATATCGTCGCTCCTATGGCAAAAACACTAAAGCGGAGTTTTTCTTTTTGTTTTTGGTCTTAATCCCGTCAAAATTTGATACAATACCAAATTTGAAAATATATAAATGAATCTATAAATAAAAAATGTCCTCAAGAGACGTCTTATCAGAGATAGTCCAAAGAAGTCCACAATTCCTCCAACCACATTTCCTCTGTGTATAGCGAGGCTTACGTCGTCAGAAGTGATTGCCAGCCTTCCTGTCTCTTGATCTCCTGATCGTTGTTATTATTATTAAAATACTTTATTGCACTTTAACTTAAAAGCATGTTCAAAGGCGAACTTAAAGCCATTTCGGCTTTTTCTACCAGCTTGGGAGAGTGAGACAGTATAATATGTGGGGTGCAATTTTAACCTTATTTTAAATTTGAATAAACTACATAAATAGTATGTATACATAGACTACTTAAATACTTATTAATATATAGTAGATATATATGAAGATAATATAATATTCATAAGAAGAAATATTTGTGGTGCAGTTCTGTATGTTTTATTTTGTAAATCTGATATAGCTGAGTTTTCCTTGCAAATTCCTTTCTCAGTCAGATTAAACATTAACAGGTCACTGGAATCTGCTAAGCTGCTGGTCTTCTCTAACAGCTTACTTATTGGACCACTTTGCTGCTTGCTCTTCTTTCTACTAGCACCTATTTGTTGTTCTCGTTGAAAGTATGTGCCATTTGTCATTTCAATTGCCAATTTTTACTTTTAAGGAGAACTAATATTGTAAGTTTGCAATGGTGATATTTATATGAACATAACACAAAAGCAAATTTGCCTTTCTCTTTTCACTTCATGACAGGTCGTTGCGATCATCGCATAACTCTACCCTTGCTATTCCCTCTCATCACACTAGCTTTATGTCCGACCCTTTGCAGTTGTTGCCGCAAATCTGTGGAACAACCTATCCTTAGATATCCGACAGGCGCCAAATATAATATTGTTTAAAAAGAGTTTTCACACACTTCTTAAATAGATCCCAACAACTGTAAGTATGTATATATTGTATTTATGTATATATTAAGTATTATAAGTATATTAGTGTTTAGTATTAATATTATTTACTAGTAAGTAGTTTAGGTGGGCCAAAATAAATCACCCTATGCTTTCATTTTTGCAAATGGCTGCCAATGTCAAATCTGTTTTGACATTTGTGGACTAGACAGATGCAGAATACAAGTGAACAAGCCATGGAGCGATACACGAACGCGGAATAATCGTGTCTATTTTTTTGCGTAACAATTCGTCTGTGTGCAGCGCGAATTCCGTCGCCGATTTCCGATTGTCCGACACCGACTGCGCAAACACTGCGCCGTTTGGCCACCAACCTTGAAGAGTATTGGACCACACCAGACGTTGCCAAGAGTGGCAGGCCCCGGAGCGCCCGTTCTGCCGAAAATATCGCCGCTGTTGCCGAGGATGTCGAGCTGTCGCCGGAAACATCGACCAGACGCCGTGCCACGCAATTAGCCATCAGCCGGACGTCCCTAAGGCGAATATTGGTCAAAGACCTGCGCATGTTCCCGTACAAAGTCCACTGCGCGAGCCACAACCGATATTCTGAAGGCAGCGTTCCCGGGTCGCCTCATCTCTCATTTTGGCGATTTGCACTGGCCCGCAAGATCACCCGATTTAAGCGTTCCAGACTTTTTTGTGGGGTTTTTTGAAGTCCCGTGTTTACGTGAACAAGCCCGAGACTCTGGAAGGAATGATGACGATGACCCATACATAGATGACACTGACAGATGAATATTGGTCTGCCAAAGCCATTATTACCCCGTAATTTTAGCATTGTGCAAACACAAATAAACTGACAAATTAAGCTATACAACAACAACATGCAAGTAAAAGTGCGTAGGTACGTTTTTTTTGACAATGATCTTTGTGTCATTAAAAAGTAGGTGAAATTCTTGTCACAAACAAGTCGGACGACATTCATGCAGGGCTCGCCCTTAGCAGTACCGTTCTGGGTATAAGATACGTACAATTGGCCGCATATGTTCTGATACTTAACTTTTTGTATGCAAACAAGACACGTGTCGGGACAGCTTGTTGTCAAGGGCTCAGTGGCATGTCATTTATTGTACCTAACTAACGGCCAGTTGTAGAAAGATTAAAATAATTGTAAACTAGTCACTTTGGATATTTCAGCAATCAGTCAGTTTATACTGAGCACGACATGTGACACCGCTCCCACCTGATGGTAAGCGGTACGCGAGGTCTAAGAATGGGAGCAACTGACGCCAGCCTCAGCCGACCGACATCAGTCCCTACCACTATGCCGGCCTATAAAGATGCTTTTTCACACTTCGTTTGAAGGACTCCAGGTTATAGGAGTGGGGAAACACACTGGCTGGGAGAGCACTCCACATCTTCAGCGTGCGACAGATGTAAGAGTCTCCAAATTTGTATGCGTAGGGATAGTCGCTACGGTATGTGGATGCATATTTTGGCCTGTGCGACTGGTTATACATACGGGTATACGTTCAACATAAAAATTAAAAATGCTGTATTGCCCTAAAACTTAAATATTAGTTATTTAACTAATAACTCTGTGCCGTGAGGAATTTTTCACCATCTAACCTTTAGAAGTTTTGAATATGTGAACAAGCAAATATGCTAGTATATTGGGCACTATGTCACAACATTTGGAGAAGCTATTTTTTTTCATTCTGCCCCTCCTTACCCAACCAAGTAAATAAATAAATATTTCCAGACAGGTCACACAGCGCCATCTAATTTCCGTGGTAAGCTACGAGGCTTGTGTTACGGAAACTAGATGGTTGATAAACTACATATTACTTATACTTTTTTTTTGTAAATATATACATATTATACATACATATAAACACCCAGACCGAGACAAATTATACAATGTACAACTTGCCCCCGTTCGTTTGTTACCACTAGACCACGGAGGCGGTGGAAAAGTGGATCTCGCTCTGTAAATCGTTTTTTTTTTTTTTCTTCAACTGCGTGTTATTAGTTACAAATAATACTTAAACTATGGCTATTACTCCGACTGATCGATGTAAGACAAATATTTTTAGCAAAATAATTACAATCTTTCTCGTTTTCTTTGTGTGCGAAACAAAGAAGTAAGACATAATGTTGTCATTACAGGAGATTGAGTCATTTAATTTCACACCAGCGAGATTAAATATAACAGACAGGGCAAGATGCCAAACGGTATGAGTGGTTCTCATAAGCTAGGCTAATCCTCAAATAATTAATTAGGATGAGTTTTAACAAAACGAAGTTTCTGTGATTTCGCACGCTGAAGAGTGTTTCCCAATTCCTATAACCTGGAGTCCTTCAGACGAAGTGTGAAAAAGCATCTTAATAGGCCAGCACAGTGGTAGGTACTGATGTCAGTCGTCAGTTGCTCACATTCTTGGACCTCGCGTACCGCTTATCATCAGGTGGGCACGATTTCACATGTCAATAAATCATAAAAAATTGCGTCAGTAACCAGCTGATTAGTACTACAACTACCGATATATTATGAATTCATATGTATGTATATATAATTATTATTTAGTATATTGTATATTTATATGTAGTTATAAAATATTACTCATAATTTATATTTTAATATGTACACCTACTTTTCAGTTAAGTGTTAAAATTGTCAATGGTTGGCTATGATAGAATGTCTCGCGGCATTAAAGCCCGCCTTTATCTTTGTACATTGAAGTATTAAATAAATAAATAAATATATCCATCTATTAGCTTATTTTTATTAGATTTATTCAACACATTCTTCATAGGTTTTCTTTGACTTATAATACCTATAACATAAACATAAATCTCACATAAGAAATGTTGTATTTTAGTTCTATAACATGTCATGTAGCCAAGAAAATAGAACAAAATAATTCGACAAAATACATACAAATAGTGGAAAAGATGCCGGATACGCCGAATACCAAATATCAAACGAATATTCGGCGCATCTCTACTCAATACCTACTTATATATACCTAGTATATGTAATTTTAGTATGTAAGTCTATTATAATAAATTGCACCCTTCGTTGTTACCTTTAAGGTTGGTTGTTAGAAAATGCTTGCAAGCCCGCCTATGTACAATATTTTTTAGTGCAATAAAGATTTTTTGTATTGAAAAATACCTAATTGCAAAAAAATCATTCAAATAAAAATCCCGAGAGATTTGCAATGCGACGATGACGACGATAGCACGACCTTGAGACTGACACGGGTCAGTGACCTTCTTAAGAGGGTTCAACTTATGCATTCATCTCGCTCGTACAATATCTATTTATTTATTTAAAAACTTAATTGCACTAGGTGCAATAATAGATATAAAATAACAATTTATAAAACAAATACATAAAAATAATACTTACTATTACATATACAAATACGTAAATAGGTTATATTATATATATATAATATATACACTAATACATATAAAATAAAACTACTCATGTGATGAAGGAAGCGGGACAAAAGTAGACGTACAATATAACATTTTTAAAAAATATTGAAGACAGTATACTTTTAATCCTCCTCGCCAAGCCGTCTGGCCAGCGTGGCGAGTGTAGGCCAAATTCTCCAGATATATGTTCTGGAAGGCCCATCTCCAGCAGTGGAGGTCTAGGACGCTGTGGTCTAGGGCTGTAATGAATGTAATGAATACTTTTAATGAGCGGTGGTGGCTCGGTTGTAAGAACACTTCTTAAAATCCTTCAAGGTCCAAATTCCGCATGTACCAATTAGAAATACAGTTTTCTTACGTACATTTGTCATAGATTTACATCATCATATACAAATAGATATGTTCAACGATTCGCTTTCAAAATTTAAGTTAAGTTAAATGTTAAGATAAATTGTTCCTATTAATATTAATAATAATATTAAATTAAATTAGACTAAGTACAATATTTTATTTTATGTTTTTTAGACGTGTTTCATATTTTTTATTAAGCTTTTTGTATGTTTTAAACTTAGAATTTAATTTGATTTTGATTTTATTTTTATTTTAATTATTCATTATTACCTACCACTTGTATTTTGTGCATGTTGTGGCACATTTATAAAGGTGGTACATTTATCGTCGAATCAATGTCCTAGTTTTTAAGTAAGTAATAATGTAACTGACCACTGGTTGTCCTTAAATAAATTAATAAATCACCGTTTCCGTTTGGAGGGCACGTTAGGCCGTCGTCGGTGCCGATTCCACTAATACCAACTTATGGAATCGTTAATTAATTGTCTTTAAAAATTAACATCTGACCCTCGCCAACCTGTCTGGCCAGCGAGACGAGTGTAGGCTAAATTCTCAAAAAAAATCTGGAAAGCCCATCTCCAACAGTGGCTGTCCGTGTTTTAGGGGCTGTGATTTTAATGGCCTACGATTCAATTAACTAAAATCAAGGCTTTTTAACAAAATGCAATTAATATTATTTTTATGAAATTAATTAACCAGATGTATATTAACTCTATACAAGGTGGATTTTTGTGACGGGTCAGTAAGTGCATAAGTGCAGCCGCCCTATTCTGTTACCTAAGCGCAAACATTATATAATGGAATATGTATATATATATCACGCTATTAAGGTTAATATTTGCACGGCCGCTGTCAAGGTCGAGCACTTATAGAACCACACGCACAGGTCAGAATATGCACCCACATACCGTAGTCATCATCCCTTCGCGTACGTATAAATTTGGGGACTCATACATCTGTCGTACGATAAAGATGTGGAATGCTCTTCCAGCCTCTGTGTTTCCACTTTCCTATAACTTGGAGTCCTTCAAGCGAAGTGTGAAAAAGCATCTAGTCAAGCCGGCATAGTGTTAGGGACTGATGGCAGTTACGAGTATCTGACTTCAGTTGCTAACATGCATGGACCTTGCGCGCCACCATCAGGTGGGCCCAAGATCACATGTCGTGCTAGAATAAAAAAAAAAAAAAAAAAAGAGTTGAGAATTGAATAATATTTTGTAATTATGACGCAAGCTTTGACGTAAATAACGAATTCTCCTAATAACGTTTGCGCTTAGGTAACAGAATAGGGCTACAGGAAAACGTTCCTAGGAGACCATCCATAACATTTAAGATATTCTGAATTGATTCACAGATTTAAAAAAAAAAAGTACAGTCAGCAAGAAAATGGTAATTTTACACAAAAATTTTTTTTGTTGCCAATCGATCCTGACGGAGGTTTTAGTACTAGAAATGTCAGATATCGCAAAAAACTTTTCCCATACATTTTGTGCGGTAAAACTAATAATAAATTCAAAATATTCTTTGTTTCCAAATGATCCAATTTCTTACTGTCATCAAAAGACTCTTTGAGGTTAACTGAAGTTTGAGTACAAAAACTATAGTAAGTCAAAATACCGGGTTTACATGCGCATCTTATCCAGGGGCATAAGATAAATTTTAAGAAACAAGATCTATTGACTGCAAAAAAAGTTTTGTTTAAAATTATCATTTTCTTGCTGACTGTACATTTATTAAAAAATCTGTGAATGCAGTTGAGAATAGGTATCCCAAAAAGTTATGGGACCATCCTAGGTACGTTCTCCTGTAACAACAACAATTAAGGTATCTGCTTTATATGGGAAAGTTTGAGCAAAATTTAAGCATGGCATAATTTACACGTTTATTGCGCGTTTACTGATCTCTGCGTCAGTTTGCCCTTTAATAACCTCAATTCTTTGTTTGATAAAGTTTATTAACTCGTCCACCTAGCGCACACCGAATGGAAGTGTGCGGAACAACGACATCAAATAACAGAGCATCCATTGGTTGCTATTTTCATACAAAATTTTTGTAACATTATTTTTTCGCCATTTAACGTGTAATAGACAAACATCATTTTTTTATAGATAACAGTAAGAAAAAATAATATTTATATTTTTAGTGACTCTCATAAGAATACAAAATAGTAGGTACAATGATTTAATAAAAAAAAAATAGCTAATAAAAATATATAAACTAAATTAAAAATAAAACTAAAATGTAAACTATAATATATATAAAACTATATATAACTGCCTCCGTGGTCTAGCGGTTAAGTCCGTGGATTTTGACACGGAGGTACCGCGGGTTCGATTCCTGGACTTCCTGGATTCGGGACACAAAAATATTTAATAATTTAAATAAATATATTTAATTAATATTTAATTTATTTGTGATATTTCTCAAGTTTGACGATTGTCCGGTTCGGTAAAGGTTAAACCGAATACTATTTGGTAATCGGTTATTCGGTGAAACCACTATTCGGCGCATCTCTAGTATTGAGTTTTTGGTAATTAAAATACTGCAAGTGATAATAATTCCACTACTTGTGGATACCCTCTTACCCTTTGTCTTAATGATTTAAAATCAAAGCAAAGACTTACTAAGGACTAGACTAGTCTTATTTTAAACAAAATGAAGATATTTAATTTATTATTCTCCAAATACTTTAAACAAATGAGGATCTATTTACAGTTATAGGTATATGCATTTTTTGATAAATTATTCTAAGAAGATTAAGATTACAAGGGGTGTATTAGGCAAAGCTTTTTGTAGATGTCGCTAGCGGCAATGGTACCTTGTTTACACCTATGACGCATCATTTTTTAAATGTTTTTGTAGTTTTTTATTTTTATAACAGAAAAATGTATTTTAAATTAACGTTACCTACCTTAAAATACGAATTAATATTAAGGCAATTTTGAGATCACCATATCTTTGATTTCGCTTGGAAATCTTGATTTGTATCCTTAAAAGCTGCTCACTTCGGCAAAATATCCAAAAAATAATAAATTTCGTAATAAAAATACAAATTTTCTATGCAACTGACAGTTATATTAGGTACCATCTATCATGCGCCATCTATTGTAATACACCCCATTAACTAGACATGACAGGTCAAGTACTAAAGGACAAATTCGATGCCAGTAATAAAAATAAAATATTCGGAGCCCTTCGCGCCATTTTGCTCGGACATATCAAGTTTTTATCTGTAAATTATTTTACTGTGGATATTGTTGTTTTGTTTAATTATGTGCTACAATGGGAATAATTATTGAAAACGATAATATGGACTTTATATATAGAGCACAATTTGCAGTTTTTTTTGCGGTTATCCCGCGCTGTGAACTACGATATCATACCCGACAATTAGTCATCAATTTCTGCAACATCTGGAATTTGATGATAACCTCTAAAGAAAGATTTATTACGTAAGACCCTTTGCCTTCCCTATCACCTTATTGATCATCCATCGGGAGAAGAGAACACAAACAAAGAGTCCTTCGCACCAATAATACCACAGTAAATTAATTTACAAAACAAAAACTTGCACTTGACATCTCCGCGCAAAATGGTGCGAAGGACTCCTCCATTCTTTATTGTTTTTGCCAGGCCTTGATTGATACGAAAAATACATATTTAATTTTCCAAATAACTTAATTACACAGTAATATACCCATATTAGTAAAAATAACATTAGCCTTATCAATAAAAGTATTAAAACTACTTTTATTTTTATTATCATTGCATACGGCACAAGACGGCACACGAAGATCGGCCTTCCAGAACATGTTTCTGAAGAATATCTCTACTCTCATTTTAAGTTAAATTGTTTTTACCATTCTATAACTATGGTGTGAAATTATATGGTAAAATAAATTGTATAGATTGACCGGTAATATTTTTTAGTCAATGGAACCAAAGCGATGTTGTGCGAGCTGATAATGAAGCAATTCCCGGAGAGTTGTCTGACTCAGGCGTTACGTTTAATGTTTGCAACGTTGTGATTCACCCACATTGCGTGATTCGCCAATTATTTTTCACTAATAACTGTTGTCATCGACTATAAGGACTGAACACAAAAACATAGGCAAAGACATTAAATATATAACAAGAATGGGGATTAAACAGTATGAGAATTAAAGCTAGGTCAATTGTCTCAGAATTGATTAGTCTTGACAGTGCAATGCTGATTACGGTGGTGTTCGACGTGCACTTTCAAATCGATTTTGTTGTTTCACTAATATGCCTGTGATAGATAGATATTTGGACCAGAGAGAGATAGATATATAACTAAATGGCATTGGCATTGGTCAGGATGCTAAACTAATGTTAAGTCCCATGTTAGATACCTGATAGAAAGTCATAGTAGTGTGATATCTATTTATACATTAGACCTAAACTAACTAATAAGGACACTAACAATAACTGCAAATAAAAGGCGTTGTAAATTAATTCGGAAAGTAGAATTTGTCAATTTTATAATTGTGTTAATTAATAATCGAATTATTCTCATTTAAATATATGAATAAACTAAAGTATTGGCCTTATAAACAACCAATAGTAATGACAGGTTATAACAATGATTTTAATAAACATCATTATAACCCAATATCTAACACCTGCATACTACAGAACTGTAAAACACATTCTTCTTCGACAAGAGAAGAAGAACAAAGTAGGTGGCGTAAAAAATATTGTAACAACAATTTTGTATGAAAATAACAACCGATTTGATCTCATTGGATAAACAGGTGTCAAGAAGTTGTAAGAACGCTTTCCTTAAAGAACCCCCCCCATACATTTGTCATAGATTTACAACACCACTGTTCCCGTGCTTCGAAAAGCACGTTAAGGTTCCGGTTCCACTAATACCTACTTATAAAATCGTTAATAAATTGTCATTAAAAATGTACATCAAATCCTCGGCAACCCGTCTTGCCAGCGTGGCGAGTGTAGGCCAAATTCTCCAGATATAATATAAAGAAGGCCCATCTCTAACAGTAAAGGTCTAGGACACTGTGTCTAGGGGCTGTAATGAATGAATGAATTACCTTAAGTTTGTGTGTGAAACCATTTTATTAGTAATTTCATTATTAATTAAATTAAGCGTAAATTTATTTTATTGTACTATAAATTGTACATAAGCCGGCTTAATGGTCAGGCATTTTCTAACTACAAACCTTTGAGATAGTGGAAAAACTATGTATGGGCAAATTTGGGGGCAAACGGTGGAGACCACTTACGGGAAGACGCAGAGTGGGTCTACTCCGGTCTGATGGACGGAGAAGGCCGCTGAAGGGGATTGGATGAGGGTTCCTAAAGACCGCGTGCAGTTGTGAGGCCTACTTCATTACAATTGGCTCACAACTTTATAACTAATAAGAAAAATCAAAGACACGGCACATACGAGACGCTTTTTTTCCTCCTGTAAAATTATGTAGACACAAGGTTTTTACTCGTCTCCGATGATATATGGATGGAATGGTTACCTTGTTACCATCCAAAAAGCCATAATGTTAACAGTTATATACTCGTAAGTAAGTAGGTACTTTTAATTTTTAATTGTTGAACTTGTTGAATATAATTGGACTCTTTCTTTGGATAGGTAGATAGTAGGTTCGTTCCATAGACATATATCTACTACGTATACAAGCGACGGCGCGTTGGTCAAATATTTTTTTTAATGTGGGATATGTTATATATATGTACATGTTCTGCGAACGACTAAGCTACAAACAACAGAAATAAATCGTAGACCAGACAAATTTATATAGAAAATTAGGTTATTTATCTAAAAAAATATTTACGAATTATAAAATAAAATAAATAAAAAGGGTAGGGAGAGAAGTAGAATGGTGGATGGTGAGCGTATTATCGCGCAATAAAAAAAAAGGAGGCCTCCTTTTCTTAAACCAGCCTATTGTCGGTCGCAAGCCCGAGACACCATTCTCCCATCTCTTACCCACACACGATGGACCCGGCACTCGCACGGTGAATCCATGGAATGCTTAGAAATTTGTCTATAATGTCTATAATATTTAAAAGAAAGATAAGCAAGTTATACAGGGTATGATATAGTAAGAACAATAGTAAGTTAAATAGTTACAGTTTCCATTTTATTTTGGATAAGTCTCTTAAAGATGGCTGGTGAGGTGTTAAATATGTCTATTTCGGAAAATGGTCATTATACACAATGTATGAGAGCGAATTATAAACCTATTTCTAGTGTAGTTATTTAGGGCTCGCGGTGGAACAAAAATATTAGAATAACTATGTTGAAGTCTTTTATTTCATGGTGGACGAAAAGTAAACGTGAACGGGCTATGAATGGAATTATTTTTTTTAAATTATTTTGGAGGGATGTCCTTCTTTGTATATATATGTCTTCGATAAATTCTTTTTAGTCTGTTAATTATAATTATTTGAAATTTAAGATTTTGTGGTATATCGTGGCGGGTGTCGTTGGCCTAACCACAAAGCGTGAAGCAAAGCGGTATTATCATATAAAAATATAATTTTTATGCACTTGTGTGGTAAATTAATTAATTGGTTTATGGTAGACATTTTTAGCGTTATTATTTAATTTATATCGGGTGTTAAAGACACAAATTAATTTAATAATAAAGTAGACGATGACTTAATAGTTTATTTTTAATTTAAATAATAAGTACATAAGAAACCACGCTTGTTTTAAGAAATGGGGCGGGTTCACAACTTTATATGCCCATCATATAAGCGCAAGCTCGTCGTTGTCTCTTCGTATGTCAGAAAATAGTTTTGTGTTCTTGACCAGGAATTGAACCCGGTAAAATATCGTCTAAATCTACGGTCTTTAACCAACGAATTAATTAAATAAAATTAGATAATTGTTTTTTTATTTTTTTTGTAATTTAGTAAGTAGGAACTAGTTGTTTTAATAACATTAAATACCTGTAAACTAAACCCATTGATGAAGACTAAACCTAATAAAAAAATAAACTATAAATAAAATATGTCCTCAAGAGACGTCCCATCAAATTCAAAATCGTTTGTTTGCTTTAGATGTGGTACATACAGTAATATGGTTAGTAAGTTGGCTCTGCACATTTAGCCATTGTTGTGGCATGCAAAAATTGATTTTATTTAAATATATTCTTATCTAGTAAGTCTAGTCATCATTACATAATTAAATTTAGGTCAATACATATAATAATTTGATGTTATTAATAACAGACAAAAAAAACATAATAAAAATAAAATATGTCAAACAAATTCTTTTTCAAACAAATTCAAAAGATTTTCTCTTTCAAAATTGCCCCCATGCACTGCCCGAGCCCTTCACATCTAATTTCATCATAGAGTCCCAAGAAGACTGGCAACATTTCCCCTCTGCATAGCGAGGCTAATACGAAAGAAATAATTGCCAGCCTTTCTCCAGATTTCTCCATTAGCCGTTTGGACAACACCTTGGCAAGACGCTTGGGTGAGGGTCCCCATGGTCCCTTCGTCTCGACCCCAAACGGTACACGTAGTTACAAACTGGTAACTTGTACCGAGGTTGGCGTATTTGGCGCAGCTTGAGGTTCTTAGCAGAAACCGCCGCGCTCCCCGCGCTGTACGAAGTTGCTGGATGTGAGATGGGGCTAATGTGTCTACACATTACCTTTTAATTGAAATACATCATTAAATTTCAGAAGCGCTGTTGGTGAGTTGTTATAGGTACTTAGTTTGATTTTTTTACAGTCTCCCTCAACCCAAAGGTCGCAGGTTCGAGCCCGGCATACGCCAATGAAGAATACACTTTTCTTACGTATCCGGCCCCGGCTCAAATGAGACAATAATTCAATTAAGTAAATTTTAATTTTATTATTATCTTAAAAAAATGTTTTATCGCGCAATTTTGTGCGCATGTGAGAAACCGAGACAATATTAAGGTAAGTGACGTCAGTGCCTACCACTGCCGGCTTGGACGCTTCTAGATTATTTGAACGTAGGATAAGAAAACATTTAACTCATTCTATATATACTGCCTCCGTGGTCTAGCTCGGAGGTACCGGGTTCGATTCCTGGTCGGGACACAATAATATTTATTCAGTAAATAAATACATTTAATTAATATTTAATTTATTAGTGATATTTCTCGAGTTTGGTACGCTGGAGACATCGACGAGCTTGCTTGTCATGATTGGCCTATAGTAAAGTTGGTTAAATGCTTATTTATAAGCGTGGTTTCTGACCACCCCGAAAGGGAAACGGTCGTGACGATACTTTACTTTACTTTTATATATATACATATAGCATACGACAGACTTAATAATTATTTTAACAGGTCTGTTGTGTTGGAACCTCTTTTGTATTTTGATTTACGTTGTTTTTTTTTTATGATACCTTTTGAGCTGGCTATCTGAGGCTATAAGTATTAGTCAATATGGAACTGACTGACATCCTAGGACACAAGTTATCTTGGTTAGGAGTCAGGGACCATCTTAAAATTGCCTATCCTTGTGGTTTGCATTCAATCAAAAATGTTTGTATGCTCAAAAATGTAAATTCGAGGAATATTTTTTTTTTTTTTTTATGCTTATTTTTTTTTCTTAATTGTAGATAATATATTTATTCGAAGTAGATACAAAAATATTAAAATAAAATAGAATAAAAAACTAATTATAAATAATACTAAACTAAAAATACCTATGAAATTAAAACTATTCTACAAAATAAACTAAGGGCTTACCACCAGGGAGGGTACCTAAAACGCTCGCCGCATTTCCTCGTTGAATTATAATTGAAATATTCTGTTTTAGGTAGTTATGGCATTTGGGATCGCCACACTCTTGGAAAATTCGTTTACCCAGCTCTTTTATGAATTTGTGGGTATCAAGAGAATATACCCCCAATTGTTTCAACCCCAAATGCCACAAAGTTATAATTTTGTTTAATGCTATTGTATTTGATGTGCTTTCTAAATTCGGCTGTATGAGCAGACGAACCGGCCTTTTTTGATGTAGAGGAAATGTGGCAAGCGGCAAAGGTATCCACACAGGTGGCATCCCAACAAGACATCTTCCCTCACTCCATGGTACAAGAGACAAACCATCCGGCCTTTTACCATCACTACGTGAAAGTCCTGATGGTTCAAGGACGGACGGGATTTTAGCAGACCATAAACTTCTCTTTATAAACTCATTTAAGGCTTGGTGTCTGGAGAATCTGCCTGCACTCTTTTGACAACTAAGCCCGTGTAGACCCATTTCATCAACTTGAGAACCACACTTGCATATGTGAGGAATATTTTATATATTGTTTACTCAACTTTGTATATAGGTACCAATAAGAAAGCTCAATAAACGTTATTATTATTATTATAATCCTTGCACGAAGCTCTATAAAACGCAAAAAGGACGCGGCGCAATAAGAACGAGGAAGTAGGTACATTAGGGTAAACAAAATAAGTTAACAAGAAAAGTATCAAACGTGAAGTATCATTACGACCGTATCCCTTCCGGGGTGGTCAGAAACCACGCTTTTTTTAAGAAGCGGATTCACATTTAGCCAACTTTATTATGCTCGTAGACCCATTATGACAAGTTGCAAGCTCGTCAATGTCTCTAGCGTACCAGGAATCGAACCCGGTACGTACTCTAAACCCAAAAAATAAACAAAACAAATTCAGCAGTTACCTAATTAATAATTGACATGTAATTTCTATTAATTGTCATATTATTAGATGTATGACAGATACCTAGATGAATAAGGTAGGTGTTTATATTTTTAAACATGCACAAAATCGCGTTTAGCAAACTATATAAGTACTGTATTTAAAGGTAATTAAACTAGGTACTTACTGTAATTTAGTACGATCGCCAGCGCACAGACGATGGACTAGACATGCAGCGCCTACCACGAACTCGCTGGCAAAGACATCATAAAATTCCCAAGCTTGCTATATACTACATTGCTGTTTTTTCATAAACATGAGTTTAATACTCAGTTCTAAAACAGCCGATGGACGTGTTGTTTGAAAGTGTTTGTTGAATGTAGTGGTAGGTAGGATGACGTCACGCGTAAGATCAGCCTAGATCCGGGTTCGCGGCCGCACCGCGTCGTCGACTGCCCGTCGTCGAAGCTATTGTCCAAGTTGCCGACTCGAATGCAGCTTATTCCGGTTATCCCCCCAAAACATCCCCTCTTGAACTCCTCTAAGTATATATTAGGAAACTCATGTTAGCGCAAGTCACATGCAAATTCAATAAAAGGAAGGTCGTACAAGGTAGCTTCAGATTTTAGTTGTTCCCATTCCTTAAATTAGCAACAATCACACAGCAGTCACATTGTATGTTGTGCTCACTTAAATCATACACAGTTTATGTGCACAACTTACCCTGGTCAAATTATATCAATACTAATAAATCTTTAATAAATAAACATGTGTATGTTAATACCAAAGAATCAGTATTGCAATTCAACGGGAAAATCTAGCCAGCATTTTCGCCACGATTCCACGCGGAAGTTTGTTTTTTGTTAGGTATTTAGTTTATATTTTGTAATTTTGTTTTCGAATAATAAATATACATAGATATAACCGAATAACGTGGATAAATTCATAATAAAATTCTAAAATATTTTTCATATTTTTTGCTAAATGGCTAGTTTAATCTATATCTATGATATTGTTTATAACAAACACATTTATTTCGTTTAGCTCGCACAAATTCTGTTATCGAATCGAGGAGAAGATGAAGTATGGGACAGCGCTATTATTAGACGTAACGGAACTGCAAATTTTACTCGAATAGATAATGGAGTGCGTGCTAGATCTACTGGTGGCTGATTTTTATTTTATTTTATAGATTTATTTGTTGCAGGATAACTAACGACTAATTAAAACATAAAGAAAAAAGGAGACATGGAGGGTCAATTAAAAGTTCCCACAACTGGAATTAATTATAATAGATTTGTATGAATGTAATTTTATTGTATATGTTTAATATTGTGAAGGATGTTTTTCCCAAGAATAAATAAAAATATATAAATGTATATATATATTTATTAACTGCCTCCGTGGATTTAGACTCGGATGTACCGGGTTCGATTCCTGGTCGGGCCACAAAAATATTTATTAATGTAAATAAATACATTTAATTAATATTTAATTTATTTGTGTTATTTCTCGAGTTTGGTACGCTGGAGACATCGACGAGCTTGCCACTTGTCATGATTGGCCTATAGTAAAGTTGGCTAAATGTGAATCCGCTTATTTATAAGCGTGGTTTCTGACCACCCCGAAAGGAAAACGGTCGTGATGATACTTTACTCTTATGTATAGAGATTAATACAGATAAACCGCAGCTGGGAGATACATGGAATTATGTTTCCAAGTATCCACCACGGGGGGATGTTTGGGGAGATAATTAGAATAAGTTTACCTGCAGGTGTCAGCCTCTCACTTTACGAAAAAACACAGACACTGACTGAGTCTAGCTTCAGAGTTAGGTTATCATTGAGTCACGTTCCAGTTAAATATTCTTAAATAACATTTTATACAGGTATTCTATTATTTTAATGTATAATTCATATTACCAATTGTCATATTGTTGCAAAATACTATCCTATACTGAGGTGCAATTTTTTAAAAGCATTGCAGGCAACCATCTTACTACCTATATAATATTTTTGTGAAAAAAATAGGAGATGAATAATTTGAGCATTTGAATGCGAAAAAAACCAAGAGAAAGGATGACAACAGTGACAATAAAGATTGATGATGAAACTCTAGAACAAGTAAATGAATTTATATATCTGGGCAGTGTTTTCACTGCGCATGGGAAGTATGATAGGGATGTTGAAAGAAAAAAGAAGAAGTCAATGCGGGGAAAATTTTCAACAGTGCCCTGGGGTCCCTGATCGCCAGCCGAAATGTTAGTGACAAAGCTCGACTATCCATACACAATGAATGAAACAACAACACTTATGTATGGAAGCAAAACGTGGATACATCAGAATACGCAAGAAAGTAGAGTTAATGCAGTAGAAATGAGGTCCTTGCGTCGGATATGCGGCGTCATTTAACGACGGACCGCATACGTAATGACGAAATACGCAAAAGGATAGGTATTAAAGAAAACATAGTAAAGTAAAGTATAGTAAAGTATCATCACGACCGCTTCCCTTTCGGAGTGGTCAGAAACCACGCTTATAAATAAGCGGATTCACATTTAGCCAACTTTACTATACGCCAATCATGACAAGTGGCAAGCTCGTCGATGTCTCCAGCGTACCAAACTCGAGAAATATGAAATTAAATGTATTTATTTACATTAATAAATATTTTTGTGTCCCGACCAGGAATCGAACCCGGTACCTCCGAGTCTAAATCCACGGACTTAACCGCTAAACCACGGAGACAGTTACAAGACAAAGAAAACATAGGGACAAAAATAAGGAAAGGCATGCTCCGATGGTTCGGAGATGTTGAAAGGATGCAAAAATCGTGGATAAAAGAGTCCTGGAAGACCAAGACTTACCTATCACGATCAAATAAATAAAACAATAGCAGAAGCATTAAAAACCCATCGAAACAAACGGGCTATACTGTATAAAGAGGTTGATTAATGTCGAAGAAGCGAAAGAGGTATGTCGTGATCGTGACAAGTGGCGCTCAATTGTCTCTGCCTACCCCGCAAGGGATTTGGCGTGAAGATATGTATGTATGTTTATTTGTTTACTCATCAGATAAAATTCAATTTAAAAGTTCGTCACAAAATGTAGCGACAGAGCGGGAACGACCGTAGCCGTGGCAATCGGAAATCGTCGAAATTCTAGGCCACGGTTTTGCATTACATAACTGACAAATGTCTTTAGCTTAGTACTGAATTAAATACAGAAATCTTTTTGTAGTAAAATATAAAATGTTTTAGACAACAATGCTATAGATTGTAAACAGGTTTTTAATCCAATTCATTTATTCACCATAAGATACATACAAGTACACTCGGTTTACCAATCATGGCAGGATAGCAGAAGAATGCCATTTATTAATGACAATTGCAAAGAACAAAACAATATACTATTTATTTTTATTTATTGCAGCCCCTAGAACACAGCGTCCTAGACCTCCACTGCTGGAGATGGGCCTTCCAGAACATATATCTGGAGAATTTGGCCTACACTCGCCACGCTGGACCGACGGCTTGGCAAGGATATGATGTCAATTTTTAATGACCGACGGCTTAACGTGCTCTCCGAGGCACGGAAACGGTTGTTAATCTAAATAATATAATGCATTTCTATTCTCTCATTGGTATATGCCGGGTGGATTTGAACCGACCTTTGTAGGATTCAAGGAACGCGTTCTTACAACCGAGCCACCACCGCGCCCAACAATAGACTATAAATGTAACATAAAATTTAAAAATGAAACTAATAGTAAAATAAAATAATTAATAAGTATAATAAATATTATTATATATTATGTAATGTATTTATGTCAACAGAAATATTACTCGTAAATGTCAAAAACAATAACAATGATAACATGGTTAGAATAAGTAAATGAGGGCAGCTGTAAATGGGCTGTAAAATGTAAAATAAAATAAAAAGTCACCAGTCATCATCATCATCATCAGCCTGTGTCTCTCCACTGCTAGATATAGGCCTCCCCCAAGGCTCGCCATTTCACACGATCTTCCGCCACCCTCATCCAGCCCCCTCCAGCGACCTTTTTCAGGTTATCCGTCCATCTGGCGAGGAGTTGTCCCACTCTGCGTCTTTCCGTACGTGGTCTCCATTTCAGAACTCGTCTACTCCAACGGTCATCGGTTCTGCGACAGACGTGTCCGGCCCCTTGTCACTTCAGCTTACTATTTTTGACGAATGTCCACGTTTCTGACTTTATATTTTATACTTTCCTTGCACCTACAGTTGTTCTAATTAGTCCCAAAGGTTTGGCTGTCAGAGAATGTCTACGGGCATTAAGTCCGCCTTTTGTACTTTGTGCATTAAAGTTTTGAAATAAATAAATAAATATTGAAGAAATACCGAGCATAGCTCTCTCCATGGCTCGCTCAGTGACCTCAAGCTTGTGGACCAGACCCTTTCAGTGTCCAAGTCTCTGCTCCGTACGACAATACTGGAAGAACGCATTGGTTAAAAAGTAAATTGCAATGCATCATTTATCTGATTCTTGTGAATTACGGATATGAAGTTGCAATTTTATCGCTCGTGTTAAAGTGCTCAGACCAGTTACCGAAAGCAGGCGTTCCAGGGTGTCCACTCTTAAATCTCAAAGATCTAGAACAAACATTCGAAGCTCTTAAATGTTTATATGATAGAGGAACGCTAAATTTCATTTTAAAGTAAGGTGTTTGGTATATTTGAAAGGTCAAATGTTTTGTGGGCTACATACTCGGACCTATACTTCTTCCATACCTCATAGACGAAGAGCTAGGACGGTTTTTGCGTATACCACCTTAATTGTCATACCTACCCGAGTTGCTGTAAAATTAAGTATTTGTAATTGTAACAATTAAAGGGTCAAATGTATCAATTCAATTCAATTCGTTTATATTCTGTAATTAGGCATAGCACAAAAAAAAATGTATTTTGCATGTCAAATTTACAATAAGTATACTATAATATTAGGCTACATAATTTCACAGCATTCTACCGGGTAGAACGCTATGACACTACACAACCTTGCTTAAATGTAGAGCAGTGAATTACAATACAAACAAAAAATAACATTTTTAAAAAACCTACGTGATTTATACACACAATAATAATTCCACACAAAACTACACTTATAGTTATAGCTGCTGTAAAGAGATATTGTCATTCTAGAAGCTAATGCAACACAAATATATAAAAAAAAAATGAATATCTGTTTTATTTTAAAGGTGAGTAATTAGCTCTTTTCTTATTCGTTTCAGTTCAAATAATCGTTTCGGTACATCCCAGCCTTACCTATTGTCTATGACGTATTCTTATCAGCTCGTCCACTCAATTATTCCTTCCAGCCGTCCAAAGGGATCCTCCAAATCGGTTTTCTTAGTTGTAAAAGGGCTGTGTCCAGCTGATACTGATAATGATTTTAAGTAAGACTATAGCTTTTCAATGAAAATTCGGTGTCCGGCAAAGGGCGCGAGTACGAGTAAGTATATTAAAATATTACATATTTGTGCCGTTTGCTGTTTAAACTCTGAAAATATACATATGTATGTTTCATGTTGTATGTTGGTTTTGTAGGTATGTCTATCTTTTTATATCTTTGTAAAATGATGGGATGTTCCTTACAATCCTCTAACTACCATATACAAATGAGGCCATTTACCTATCTCTGTTTGATTGTTTATTTATTGTACTTAATATACACACCAAAAGTGTCTAGGGATCAACATATATTTTTGCAATAACTTTTCTCCTGATTGATATTCATTAAAATTTTCTTTAAGGATTGATCAAATAAAATGTTTTCGTTTGTCTACAGTAACGATAAACCAAGTCACCTTTGCATTAGTAAAAAAAATTGCCATTTTCCTAATAAAGGGATTTTTGACATTTGAACCACTAACATTAAAGTTCGAAAAAAAGACTGAAATAACAGTTTTTTTTTTAATTTTATTGGGTAACTTAAACAATTAATAATCCGTGTTTCTACCGCGAACACTAACAACACAAGAACATCGGTTTGGCATACTCAAAATGAGTTCATCCAAATCACGCTGTGGAATGGCCGCCCATGTTCGTTGCAACAACAAAAAAAGGTCTTCTTGCGACTGGATACCCTCCATATTCGGCAGAGCTCTTCTCTGAAGAATATCCCATGCATGCTCAATCGGGTTCAAGTCTGGCGACTGAGCAGGCCAGGGCAGGACATTGATGTTAGCTGCGGCGAGAGTCTGTCTTACAACTCTTGCGGTGTGCGGTCGTGCATTATCATGCATTAACTGAAATAAGGGACCGATATGCACTTGTAGAGGAACGATGACGTCTGATACAACCGTCTCAGCATAAATTTGAGCGTTGAGGTTGCCTCTGATCCAAATCAACTCAGTTCTTCCGCCGATCGAAATACCCGCCCATACCATGATGGTTCCACCACTATAAGGATGGATTTCCTGGCAGGATTTTAATCGCTGTTGGCGTCCAGGGGTTCTCCAGTGTCGTATACATCTTGTATCCGGCCTCATACCAAAACGAGACTCATCAGAAAAGCACACAAAACGCCATTGTTCTTCTGTCCAATTTCTGTGTTCAAGAGCCCATTGATATCGAGTCCTACGATTGTGCATTGCTATAGGTGGTACCCGTAGCGGTCTTCGGGAATGAAGGTTCACTTCATGCAAGCGGTTTCTGACTGTTTGGTCGCTAATTAAGTTCCCTGAAGAGCGATGAAGGCTCACGGCTAACATCATGGCGGTTATTGTTGGAGTTCTTCGAGCTGTGATTTGAATGTATCGGTCTTGTCTCCGTGTGGTGCAGCGATACCGTCCTCCATGGCGCTCAGCCACGGTACCAGTGGTTCGGTAACGTGTCCAAAGTCGACTGATAACACTCTGACTTGTATTCAGAGCTAAAGCCACAGTACGTTGCCGGGAACCAGCTTCTATCATTCCCACGGCTCTGATCATTTCTTCCCTGCTTAAATGACGTCGCCGCTCCATAATAACGTTGGTTTTAATCAGTAGTAGGGAAACAGTAGCACTAATAATGTCCTCAATGCGTCTTTTTTTTTATAGGGAAAATATTGACAGCTGATTTTCATCTTTTACTCGAATTTGATTGACAGTTCCTGTTTTAAATTATGAAATGCACCAAAAAGGATCCATATAAATTTATAAAATCATAAATTTATTACAAAGCCACATCTCAATCACAAGAAATCCGCATAAACATGCTTGATCCCTAGACTTTTTTGATGTGTGTATATATAAGTTGAAACACGTCGACACAATTAAGAAGCGTTTCATAGGTTTCACGGACCAGCGCTGCTGGGGGTCGGCGCGGCCTTGACTGCCTCTCTCTGAGCCCCCAAAAAAACAAATGCTGGAAGAGCCGTCCAATTTATCCCGTTTTTTCGTATTTGGTATTTTAAGAGTGGGCCTGCTATCTGGCTAGCTGGTCGTGGGAAGAGTTAGTTCCGGTTGTGTGCCACTTGCGCCTTTCACTGCGCAAGGTCGTCGTGCGACCGCGCCACTTTCTTTTATATAACCGCCACATGCGCGCCGCGCCGTGGAATGTGACACCCGAATTTATGGCGATGACGTCACACGACCTACAGAAGTGATTCACCAAATCGGCAGCTAGCCCGCCTCTGCTCCCAGTACGGTCTAATCGTTAGTGAGCCATCATTTTCAAAATAAACATGTTTTTTCTTATCAATTTATACTAATATCTTCTTAATCGCTACACTCTTGGCAGAGTGGTCGTGGTCGCTATTTGAGTGCTAGTGGCACGCTTAACAAGCCGTCACCACTCCTCTTGGATCAGTCTATCTCATCGGAGACCTACCACGCATCCTCTTGCCATCGACTTTCCCCTGGACTACCAGGCGCTCGATGGATGTTTCTCCACGTCTTGACACGTATTCGAAAGTGAGAATCTTTTCATTCATCACGCTTTTTTTGTTCATCACGTTATCTGATCCCCAGTTTCTCCAGTATGGATTTGTTGGTTCGAAACTCCCTACACGATATGCCCAACATTTTCCGCCAAACCACATCTCTAGAGAATTAAATAGTTTTTTTTTCTGTTTCGCGAAGGGTCCAAGTCTCCGCAGAATACGTAACGTTTCGGTTCCTCCATATTATCTTCAGCTTGTCCGTAGCAGATTTTGTCACTGCCATTCGACACTTAATTTCATCGTCGCATCCACCGTTATTAAGATATTAGTGCTTCCCTAAGACCAATTGATCTTTGGTGCTTCCAGATATAAAGTAAGTTTGGACCACATCGTACTTATCTATATATCGTAGCTATCTTTGTAGTTTTTTTCTTCATTCATTACAGCCCCTAGAACACAGCGACCTAGACCTCCACTGTTGGAGATGGGCCTTCCAGAACTGAATCTGGAGAATTTGGCCTACATTCGCCTCGGTGGCCAGACAGCTTGGCGAGGATATTATCTCAATTTTAAGTGACAATTTATTAACGATTCCAAGTTGGTATTAGTGGAACCGGGACCGACGCGGCTTAACGTGCTCTCTTTGACAAATGTACGTTAGAAAAGTGTATTTCTCATTGGTACATGTCAGGTGGGTTTGAACCGACCTTGTAGGATTTAAGGAACGCGTTCTTTTAACCGAGCCACCACCGCGCTCTTTGTAGTTGCTGGCCACTTATTGTTGGCTTGATCAATCACATTTGTTTTGCAGCAACGGTCTCTATTTTTTGCAGCAGCTCTTCCATATGACCAATACTGGTACATAGTACGTAGTAGTAGTAAATACAAATATTAATATCTACATAGGTATTTGTATCAGACTATGGGAAGCGTGCTCTGACTTAGCCTATGCTTCATCATATACTTTCATCATCATAACAGCCTCTGAAACACAGAGTCCTAGACCTCCACTGTTGGCGATGGGTCTTCCAGGACATATATCTGGAGAATTAGAGGGTATTATTTTATGTATACTATATAAAAAACAATTATTTAAGACAAGAAAACATTGTCGACTGCCTCTGTGATCTGGCAGTTAACCTTAGGCTGGGTTGCACTAAAACGAAGACTAATTGTAACAATTTTTTATCAGTATCGTATCAGTTTTTTTTTTAAGGTCAGCCGTCACTTAGTACAAACTACGCTATTTTTAACTCTAATACAATATGCAATTATACTTATTTGTGTAATGGAACTGGTGACTAAGATTTAGATAAACTTTGGTTGGACCAATTCCTAAAAATGTACTAACTTTCAAAGTAAATAATCGATGTTTATTATTAAATTTAGGTATCTACAGTTTTCGTTGTCGTCCTTTAATTAATTAATTTTATTAGCGTTATGTATCTTAGCTCAGGGTTCTTCTACTGAGAAAAAACAAATTAAACTATAAGCTGACGTAAATACCACCACTCGTTATAGGCAATCACCACACCTTTGTCTAATAAAGATCCGCTTAGTTATGACTGTGTATGTGGTTATGACCACTGCCTGTTGTATGATGACGACATCGCACCTATTTTATATAATTTGAATTTCGAACACTGAGCATTGCAAATAAGAGCAAAGTAAATTCAAGTAGTTAAAATGGCGGATCAGCGTTAGAAAGTGAATGGTACATCCGGTACAGCAAAGAGTACAGTGTTGTATGACGGAATGCGAAGTTACATCACTTTATGGTAAAGTGGATGGACTTTGTCGCCAATTCGGCTGGGGTATTATTACATTATTGTGTTCGGAAACTTGAATGAATCAAAATACATACATTATTCTGATGTAACCGATGTAAGATTTGTATGTGGAATTCATACATTTACGAGTATACATAAAAGTACATTTGAGAGTGGGTCGATGCCATCATTAGACTAGAATGGCCATGCCCATTAATCTCGTCACGTCGGCATAGTGATCGGGACTTAGGAATTGATGTCTCAGTGGGTACTCTCATTATACAACTCGCGTTTCTACTTACCGACGTGGCGCAGGGTCATATGTGTTG
This sequence comes from Tinea semifulvella, assembly GCA_910589645.1. Classification (NCBI taxonomy): domain Eukaryota; kingdom Metazoa; phylum Arthropoda; class Insecta; order Lepidoptera; family Tineidae; genus Tinea; species Tinea semifulvella. The sequence continues at coordinate 6,209,661 of OU342596.1, forward strand.
CATTTAAGTTAGTGGTCCATACTTTTCAGAAAACTATATTCGTTTATGATCCGGAATCGAATCTGGTATTCAACCTAGTAAACCTTGTCATACCAGCAATATACGGCAAAAGAGTATGCCATATTGGTTAGACTGATTTTATAACCGTTCACAACATTACAAACATAACAAGTTGTTTAATAGAATTGGACTAATATCCTTGGCTAAAAAAAATAATGAATGGTTTGTTATTGTGTTCTCTTCTCCCAAAGGATTATGAATGAGGTGATAGGGAAGGCAAAGGGTCTAGCCCATACAGCCAAGTCTGACGTAATATATCTTTCCTTTTTAGGAGTTATTGAGGTTATCATCAAATTCCAGATGTTGCAGAATTTTATGCTTTTCTTGGAGTCACTCGCGGCATTATAGCCCAAACACGTCGGGTAAAATATGGGAGTTCACAGCGCCGGAAACCTCGTAAAATTAACTGCGATTTGTGCCCCATATTTAAAGTCCAAATTATCGTTTTCCATAATGGGGTGTATACTATTTATCACGATAGATGGCGCATTATGGATGGTACCTAAAATAACTATCAGTTGCATATAAATCTTGTATTTTTATTACGAAATTTATTATTTTCTGGATATTATTATGGCGGAGTGAGCAGCTTTTAAGTGTACAAATCGAGATTTCTAAGCGAAATCAAACATATGGTGATCTCAAAATTGCCGTTCTATTAATAAAACCTTTTTTCTTTTTAAAGACGGTGTGCGCTTTCTTAATTCGTCTAAGGTAGGTAACGTTAATTTAAAATACATTTATCTGTTATAAAAATATAAAACAACATTTAAAAAAGCATGCGACATAGGTGTAAAACAAGGTACCATTGCCGCTAGCGACATCTACAAAAAGCTTTGCCTGATACACCCGATTATTTACATTGTAGCACATTATTAAACAAAACAACACCACTTTGGACTAACAATATCCACAGTAAATTAATTTACAAAACAAAAACTTACACTTGACATGTCCGCTCAAAATGGCGCGAAGAACTCATAATAAATGGCATGAATATTAGATGTCAAAGCCTAAAAAAAAACTTTTAACTCTCGCACGGGCGCCAAAAACTTTAAGCCTTGCCAATTGCCATATATATAAAAAAAAAACTTTAAGCCTTTTCCTGTCAGTTATATTAATTTGTTTTATAAAAAATAATGTATAATCATAAATAATATAATTTATTCGAAGTAAGATACAAACAGTATAAAAGAATATATATAAATAATTATTAATATTACATAATATCACAAATATTTTATTGTATTGTAATTTTCCGTTACTTTGCGTGTGGGAATGACGCATTTAACCGCCTTTGCATTTGTCAAATGTGTCAAATCTGCCAAACCAAACAAAATTCGGAAATAAATGTGAAACTATTTTATGCATTTTTATAATTTTCTTGACTTTTTAATTATGTAAAAGCTGTAAATGTTGACTTATATTCTGTTATTTGATTTATATATTGATATAAGTGAGGTTACTTGAGTGTTTTCTTCATAACCATGCTTTGCGAAAACACCACGGTGAAATGACCAATATATTATAATTCCTGGTTATAATTTACAAGCTTATTTCAAAACAAATACTGTTATGGACGACAAAAATCTGGGTACCCGGGTTAAGAATACCCTTATAAATGGAGATGGGTCTGCTTCTATCACGTGAGAATCAAGTTTTATACTGGTTTCACCTTAACATTTTATCTAATGCTTAATTTGAGTAATATTTTAGGTGTACGAATATGCCAGAGGGTTTGTTTGATGAAAACAATGCTAGGAAACACTTCAGCAAGTTTGGAAAAGTGAGCAAGATCATTTTGAAGCCTAAAAAGCAAATGTGTGTGATTGAATATGAAAATCCTGTGTCTGCAAAGAAGGCATTGCTTAACGCTGGAGCCTTTGATGGATTTATGTTTGATGTTACCCGAACCAAGAATAAAATGTATGTATTTAAGTTTTAATGTTTAATTTTTGATAAATTACTGGCTGATTGTATTAGCGAGTTGATGAAAGTTAACAATTAGCTATTCATTATCGTAATGTCACTATGCATTAAAGTTAAAAATGTAAACTAACTGACTAATTATTACAACAAAAAAAGGTTATATTTGTAAAAAGTTGTATTTGTTGCTATTGAATGCTAAATTTTATGCCTATGTATCCATGACATGTGTAGTATACATATATTTTATTAGGGATAATAGTGAGGTAGATTATGTAGTTTTTTTGGCATATTATCAATTTTTATAGATTCATCACAGCCCCTAGAACATAGAGTCGTACACATCCACACGGATATCTGCAGATTCGCTTTCTAAAACATATTTTTTATACAAGAAATTGGACTATAACTGGTGATAGAGATGCATTATTGCCATAAACTAATTATTTTCTTAACTTCTTGTTTACCCACTTCTCTGCTTGGTAGCTTTGATTTTAGTAGCAAAACAATAAGAATTTCATTATAAATTTGACCTTGAAATATAGCTGTCTGTGATACCATAGCATCCATAAAAGTGTGACAATTAAATCAAGTTTTAGGCTATTATTATTATTATTAATAATTAATAGGCGAGCAGCGCATTGCTGATATGCCTATATCAAGCACTGGTGTAGAGTTCATTAAATTGTCAGTTATCACCATAGTCTATTTCGATTGTCACTAGCCACTTGTCCAGTTTGTTTTTAAAAGTGTTTACAGTTGAGGACTTTAGTATGTCTTCTGGTATTTTGTTCCACATATTTACAACTCTGTTATTCATGAAGTGATATCCTATATTTGTATTGCTGGATTTTCTCATTAGCTTCATTCCGTGGTCACGACGGGGAAATATCATTGTAATCTAATCCTGTAAGCTAATCCTGTTATCCCAAAAAATACCACTGTTTGTTGCTCTGAGGGTGTTCCAGAAATAATTTTAAGTATTTGTCAAAAAGTAGAAAATGTTTTGCTAGTTGAATGCCTAATTGTGGACATTGTCGCTTAGCAGACTACACCATGCATGGCTCTTGACTAATTTACCGAGGAGTGAAATATTAAAAAGTAAAGTATCATCACAACCGTTTTTCCTTTCGGGGTAGTCAGAAACGACGCTTATAAATAAGCCAAATTTAGCCAACTTTACTATAGGCCAATCATGACAAGTGGCAAGCTCATCAAACTCGAGAATGCTCACAAATAAATTAAATAATAATTAAATTTATTTATTTAAATTAATAAATATTATTGTGTCCCAACCAGGAATCGAACCCGGCACCTCCGAGTCTAAACCCACAGACTTAACCGCTAGACCACGGAGGCAGTCAAATATATATTATTTTATTTAAGTTTAATAATCTTCATGATCTAATTCTGTATATAATAATAATGCGTGCATTGTTTATATAATGTAGTTTGATGAGACATGAGAAGTTTTATTTATATTATGACATTTAAAAGCAAAAGCTTCTTATTTTAGAATTGAGTTGTGTTGTTTCCTAAGCGATGCTATGCTAAACATGTTATTGCTTCTGAGGGTGTTCCAAATATGTTTTTTAATTTTGATTTCTGTCATAAACATTGCAACCTTTTACTATTTGGGAACTGGTTTGGTATCATTTGTTTATTATTATATTTTTGTATTTTTATATTATTTTACGTCTAAACAAACTAATATAAACAGTTACATTGTACAAGTATTTTTTGCACTGGGACATGGGCCCAGAGTTTCTACAGCAATATATATAAAATATATATAATCTTTTCTTGCGTCGCTTAACGGAGTCCGCATAATAGGCAAGGAAGTCAAATAGTATTTTTTTAAAGGACCTCACAATATATCATCTGTCTGATATATTGTGTAATATTGTTGTCATAAAAAGAAAATCTTATTATGTTTAAAAAAATATATATTTTTAAAGAATGTAAAAAGAAGTCAGAGTCAAAAACAAATTACAATCTATTTATGTCATTAAACTCTTCTATTGAAGAAGAAGACAAATTTCTAAGCATACCTTGGATTCACCATGCAGGTGCGGGGTCCATTGTGTGTGGGTAAGAGATGAGAAGAATGGTGTCTCGGGCTTGCAACCGACAATAGGTTGGTTTAAAAAAGGAGGCCTCCCTTTTTATTTTATTGCATGATAATACGCTCGCCATCCACCATTCTACTCCTCTCCCTACCCAACCAAATACTGTATGATTCCATTAAGTTTTTGCAAATTAGATTAGTTTTGTGGGAACGTTTATATATCAGTTAGGGCCTATCCTTATATACTGATACTTATTAGTTACCAAATCCTAGAAAAACCTTGGAGAATACTAAGCAATGCAACCACCCTAGAATTAAAATGTTACTACTGGAATACTCTTTCTGTTGTTAAATGCATGTGACCTATTCCACACGTTAACCCTAACCTTTGCCTCACACAGTCGTCGCCGCAGTAAAAAGGATGATGACCCAGAATGGTTGCCAGATTCTGACGTAGAAGAGGAACTGTCAGCAATGAGTAAAACACCTGTATATAGAAAGGCACGACAAAAACGTAAGTAATTTAAATGATCCAATGCCAGAAAGGTACTTGTTTTTTGTTCTGTTCAGGTATTCAAAATATTAATTCTGTCAGAATATGACTATATTGGCTTTCAAAAAAATTCATTTGTCGGAGAGGATATTTTCAATTTTTTAAAGCAATCTTATTTGAATCATGGTTGCTTACTATAAAACAAATAATGGCTGTTTTCTAATTTTATAATTATTTGATAATAATGTATTTTGTTGTAACACCAACAAATTTGAATAAGATAATTATTTATTAGATCTGGAACAAGCTTTGATAAACAATTTAAAGTAAATGTCATTTGCCACACAAATTTGTATTCCATAGTAATTTATCTGACAAGGTGAATAATTTTAATATCGGAAACTTTGCTTTTTAATAATAAATCAGTTTTATATTAAACTAGGTAATCAATAACTGAAAATTGTTTTAGCAATGGAAGTCGAGGCTCCTAGAATACATCCAAGAATAACCAAACATGTACCTAAAAAGGAAGTAAAAGAAAAAGTCACTAATGCGTAAGTATTGATTATTTACCTTTGTAAAACAGCCTATAGTCGGTCACAAGCCTGGGACACCATTCTTTTCATCTCTCTTGCCCACGCACGGATGCACATAGTGCACGGTGAATCCATGGAATGCTAATAAATTTTGCATTTTTCATGATTGGTCTATAGTAAAGTTGGCTAAATGTGTATCCACTTCTTTATTAGTCTGGTTTTTTGACAACGGTGATACTTTTTTGCCAAGAAATTTATCTTCTTCAAAGATTTGTTTTGGAACAAGTAAAATAGAGGACTACCTCTGTGGTCTAGCGGGTAAGTCCGTGGATTTAGACTAGGAGGTACTGGGTTTGATTCCCGGTCGGGTCACAATAAATTTTAAATGTTTTTTTAAATATTTAGTTTGATATTCGGTCACTAGAGACAATGAAATTGCCACTAGATTGGCCTATAGTAAAGTTGGCTAAATGTTAATCCACTTCTTTAACAGGCGTGGTTTCTGACCACCCCAAAAGGGAAACGGTCGTAATGATACTTTACTTAAAAATAGAGTAATATAATTGTTTATATAATATGTCTAAAATTTGGTGCTTATATATGAAATTATAATAATATAAAAACATTTTTCTTTCATATGAAGAAGACAAATTTCTGAAGAGAAATTATGTCTAAAAATGACATAATTTTATTTCCTAGAAAAATGAATGATTGCATTTTCCAAAACTACACTCAGACTTGACAATTATTTAAAAATGTTGCAGTGTTTGAGGGACTATAAGATATAACATAAGTTGTTAATAGTCGCAACTAAACTTTATTTATTTAATTTTTGCAGTAGCAAGCCCCCTAGTGCTGTAGAATCTCCAATGGTGACCACATCAACCAGTTTGAGTACTTCTGAAGCCGCAGGAGAACTAAACCAGCTGAGGTCTCGGGTGGCTCTCACTCCAGATGACCAGTGGAGACTACTGGATGCCAGAGATCGGTGAGGAAACTATGTTGATTTCATTAACACAATAAATCCATAAATAGCATCAATAAATGCCCGATTTCATAGCTTTTAAGCTCTATAATATAAAGATTTTGATATATTTACGATTTATTATGGAATTTTCATGGTTCTAATGACTCTCTCTGAAGTCTGGAGTATCGTTTGTTGCCGTATTTACCTATTTTTTCAAGTGTTTTAATGGAGGCGAGATGGGAAAGCGGATACACAGTTTTTGAGAAAACGCACGAGGTTATTAGGATAGAGTTAGACCAGACTTTTAACTGAGATTGAGTGGTGGTGATTTGGTTACTTTAGAATGGTTTCCAAACAAAAAAAGGAAACCTTATTGTTGACATTCGTCAACGTCATTCGTCATGGATGGTGAATGTCTTGTTGTGCAATAACAAGTGGATGCCTCCTTTTTTCAACCAGCCCATAGTCGGTCGCAAGGGCATAACTACAATCAATGGAATGCTGATACCAACTCGAAGATTTGGCAGGAGAAGACCAATTTCTTTAGGTATATGTTAAGGCAGTAGTGAGTCAGTTTTGAGAACGATTTCCTTAACAACACTTCCTGTGCCTCGGAAAGCATGTTCAGCTGTCGGTCCCGGTTCCACTAGGACCAACTTGTGGAATCTTTAATAAATTGAGTTTTAGACAAGTGTAGGCCAAATCTCTAGAAATATGTTTTGGAATGCCCATCTCCAGCAGTGTAGGCCTAGGACTCTGTGTTCAAGGGGTTATAATGAAGAAACAATCTGGAAGACCTATCTTCCGAATTAGAGGTCTATGACTCAGTACTACAATCATTGCTGGTGTGTTAGGTTGTAATTCAAATGTTTGTTTTAGTATTCTTCGTAGTTGGGGTGGTGCGGGGGCAAGGGTCAGTGAGGGTGGGGCCACGGTGGGCTCCTGTCCTGATATGTGTCCAGAAAAGGAGCGTTTACATCGACAAGCTGAACATCAGGTAAATAATTCGGATTATTTCCGGGACTAGTCACATTTTTGTCACACATCACAAGATAAAAATGAAATTATAATTAACTTCCTAATTTTCGCCCTTAATTTTTACACTTATTTCGTCCTACTGCTTGCGTTCTCCTCACTGCTGAGGGTCGTGACCCCCTCCACGGATCACTTTGTCCCGGACGATGCTGCGCCATCTGGGTCTGTTTACGGCTGTATGTAGGGCATCGTGCATTTGGGTCTTTAGGGATGTGTGGATCTGGTCAGACCAGCGTATGGGGCTTCGGCTTTCCAGGTTACCAGATCTCTTATATATGGACGAAATACTCCAGGACTCGTTTTAGGCAGATGGAAGACAGCCTAGTAGATATTTTGAGCTCTTTGAGTATTGACACATTAATTTTTCGCGCTGTCCAAGGGATAAGCAAACAAACGCCTCCAACATCACATCTCAAAGGCATTGAAGTGGCTACGGTGCTTTGAGAAGTCCCAAGTTTCAGCGGCATCAAGAAAACTATATAACTAATTTTTATCTTTTTTGTTCCCAAATACACAGTTTTTGCATATTTAGGAGCCAATTCTGAGATATAAGGCTGCAGTTGTACATTATTGTTTTATTATAAATTCATTATTCTATGGTTATTGCATGTTCAACAAGTATTATGTTATTAGTAGTGTATGCTTCTAAAATAAATAAAATATCATATTTTTCGTGACTGTATTATTATTATTAATACTTTCAAGGCAAACGCCAACATTATGCTAAGTTTTTTAAAATAACTTCAAATGGAAGTCCATAGTTTGGTAAACACTGTTCTTTTAAAGTTATATTTAAGTTAAAAAAAACTCTTCTTAACTCATAGTAACATGGGTTATAGTTACGAGTAAGTGTTTACCTCGCCAACCCGTCTGGCCAGCGTGGCGAGTGTAGGCCAAATTCTCCAGATAAATTTTTTGGAAGGCCCATCTTCAACAGTGGAGGTCTAGAACGCTGTGTTCTATAGTGGCTGTAATAGAAAGTGTTTTTTTTTTTAAATAGTCTATCAGAATTCTAGGAAATAAAATGACTAATATTTTAAAGATATATTAATCATAGATTTGTTTTAGTAAAATAAAGGAAATAGTTAGATATTATTTTTTTGCTATTTTTCTGTCTAAAATTTAGGTATATGAAAGTGAATGTTTAAAATGACAGTAATTTTATTTCATGCAGAGCTTTTTTTTTTCAATAGTATACAGAAAAATCATTGAAATGGTGTGATTGATGATGTGAAAGCGAAATCATTAACAACTCTCGAGTAATAATGAATGTATAATTTTAGGTGATGAGTCTGGAAGCTGATGAAGACTGTGACTACAGACTGGTAGCACATCGTGCCGTGAAGCAGTACAGCCGCAGTTCTGCCGACCAGGAGATGCCCATGTGCTATGAACTCAGACCCACCAGAACTCTGCGGATGACCTGCGACTATCTATTGCATGAAATTGCAGACACACATTCGGTAAAATCCTAATTATATGAAATCTTTTATTGCTAAAATTATTTAAACTATCGTAAAATTGGGGTAATAGGGACAAAAACTTAAGATTTTTTGCGGCTGTCTACGCATTTATGTAATGTTTTATCAGTAATATCTTGTAATAATAATATATTATTTTTATTTATTTATTTAAAACTGTGCAATAAGCATGTTATACAAGGGGCGGACTTAATACTGCTAGACATTATCTGACAGCCAACCTTAGGGACAAAGTGGACTATTTCAAATGTAAGGTAGGTGCAAATATTTATATATAATAATAATAACCCTCACCAACCCTTCTGGCCAGCGCGTGGCGAGTATAGGCCAAATTCTCCAGATATATGTTCTAGAAGGCCCATCTCCAGCAGTGGAGGTCTAGGATGCTGTGTTCTAGGGGCTGTAATGATGATGAAATGTTGAATAATAAATAAATTTATATACATATGCAATTGTATTACTAAATACATACTAATAACTATGATATCTTAAATACTAATAATACTACATATGATACCATTACATAACTTATGAACCATTTAAATAATGCGATGACATTATATATATATTTACATGTATATAAGACTGCCTCCGTGATCTAGCGGTTAAGTCTGTGGATTTAGACTCGGAGGTACCTGATTTGATTCCTGGTCGGGACACAATAATATTTAATAAATATTTTTTGTGATATATGAGTTTGGTACGCTAGAGACATCGACGAGCTTGCTATTTGTCACGATTGGCCTATAAAGTTGGCTAAATGTGAATCTGCTTTTTTATAATATGGTTTCTGATCACTCCGGAAGGGAAATAGTTGTAATGATTCCAAAAAGATTTTACATTAATTAATTCTAAGAATTTTGTCATTGTTACAGGTGTCTTTGGCGGACTGGTTTCATTTCATGTGGGATCGTCTTAGAAGTGTGCGGAAGGATATTACACAACAAGCTCTCTGCTGTGCAGGTACATATCATCCACTTATATTTGACTATTACGAGCTTGCCACTGTGCCTCGCCGAACCGACCCGACGAACTTCGTACCACCTGATAGTCAATGAATGTCATTATCACAATGATGTTCACACAACATATTCCCAAAGTTTCATCCCAAACGGTCAAGTAGTTTTGAAATCCATAGGGAACATACATACAGAGAAAAGAAAGAAAGAAAAATATTTTATTTGTCACATTAACAAACATAAAAAAAAAAAAAAGTAAACTTAAAATTAAAAGTGTGTGGTGACAAATAGGGAATCAGCTCAGCATTGAGCTGCTGGCTTTCGGTGGCGTCCTTGTAATAGAATCTCGTCGACTGAAAGGGTTATAATTATCTTTTTGGTGAAGCAAAATTTTGCCCCCCCCAGAATACGAGGGGCTGCCCGAATTAACGGGGAGGGATTCTCCGACATTGTCGGTACCCTCCTGGGGTAGTTTGTTTTTAAATTTTGCACTTTCCATTGTTTATTCCTCCTTATTTATTTATTTATTTATTTTCAGAAAAATCACAGCTTATAACTAGGACATAAAAATTACAATATTATAAATTATTAGATCTTAAGCCAGGAAGATTTTATATTATTTGTACATTTCATTTCTCAAAAACAGTGGGTTAAATACTAAAAAAATTATAATTTACAAATTAAAAATAATAAACATTAGTAAAATTAAAATTAAAATATTTACAAATAGCTATATACAAGTAGCATAGGATTATTATGAAATTAGTTAGTGAAAATCAGTTAATCATTATATTATATAGAAATAATAGGAAACTAAGGGAAGATATGCATAGCTTTAGATCGATAGATAATTAGGTATACTGTTAGGTTAAATATTAAATTATCATTTATAGACAGAATGTAATGAAACAACAACTCAACTGCCAACAAGGACCATTCACTCGATTCAACACTTAATTCATTTAGAAACAACCAATTCTCCCAGCTCCCAATTGATAAGACACGACCAGAGCAATCGCTTTAACTTAAAATGCATAAATATAATAAATTGACAATTAGTCGATAGTTATCCTTAATAAAATTTATGATTAACATTTGCATTTGTGCTTATGTGTGAGTATGCATGCGTATGTAGTCTGAGCGCGTGTGTGTGTAGTGTGAGCGTGTGAGTGTAGTGCGAGCGTGTGTGTGTAATGTGAGCGTGTGTATGTGTGTGTAGTGTGAGCGTGTGTGTCTTGTGTGTACAATACTATCTACACAAATCCCAAACAATAAAGTAAAAAGAGCATATATATACATGAACTACATGTACAATTTTTAATACACATATATGTACATTTCAGTATTTTTATATATTGTCATTAATTTTAGAATTTAAATAATTGTACCTGTCGCATTAATTCTGAATATTTTTATTTGATGTTTAGTTATAGTAATAATTTAGTTTCTATATATTTTCCTTCATTGTAACCATCCATGGTTGATTGCATCGATGCAGTTAGCATTTTATTTGTTTGACAAGGAATGATGAATCAGTTTCTTAAACATGATTTTAGACGTATTAAACATGTCAACGTCAGCAAATAATTTGTTGTGCTGCCTGCGCAATCGCAGACTAAAAGAGTTCTTAGCGTAGTTCGTCTTGACACGAGGGAGGTGGAATAACGACGTGTGTCGGGTTCGTCTAACGGGGGCCCAAAGCTGTAGTGTGGTTGAAAGTAGTTCAGGACAATCTATCTTGCCCCTGCATATATTGAACAGAACCTGAGAGTCAAGGAGTATACGTCGGTTCTCAAGTGATAGCAAATTATAATGTTTGAGCGAGTTTAAGTAGTTATTAGCAGGGTGTTGTGTACGAAAGTTTAAATAGTTAATGAACTTTCGCTGTATACGTTCAATAGAGTGTTGGTGTGAAACGTACTGAGGGGACCAAATCGGGCTGCAGTATTCGAGAATACTTCTTACGTATGCGTAAAATAGTATCTTAATGCATTGAGAATCTCTGAATGGACGACATATGCGAAAAACAAAACCAAGACCCTTATAGGCCCTGTCAACCGTGGCCTCTATGTGTTGAGAAAAGGTAAGTTTGGAGTCAAGCGTGACTCCAAGATCCCTTACCGTATTGACCTGGACTATGGGAACACCGTTCAACTGATACTCGTTGATGATTGTTTGCCGTTTTCTGGTGAAGCTAATGTGGTTGCATTTGTTGATATTCACACTGATCCGGTTTTCGCGATAGTACTCCGCTAGCCTATTCAGATCCTCCTGAAGACGCACACAGTCGGAGGCTGAGTTTATGTCCATGAAGACCTTCTTGTCGTCTGCAAATAGGAGGAACCTGGCATGGTGAAAACAATGGTGAATGTCGTACAAGAAGGCCGTGTAGAGCAACGGAGACAACAAAGATCCCTGGGGAACACCAGACGGCACCGGGACGTACTGAGAACGGAGCCCGCCAACTGTCACAGCCTGACTTCTGTTTGAAATATATGATTCCACCCATCTAAAAAGGTCACCTCTGATACCAATATAATGGAGTTTACGCAATAGGATGACGTGATCCACCCGGTCAAACGCTTTTTCGAAGTCGGTATAGATCACGTCGACCTGACACCCCTTGTCCATAGATGATAAAACATTGTTGGTAAAGACGGCCAGATTTGTAACAGTCGAGCGGCCCTTGAGGAATCCATGCTGTTCGGGAGGTAGTTTCCTAGAAATAAAGGGATACAGTTCTCCTAGAACGGCTTTTTCCATGACCTTGCTCAGGACGCTCAGTATGGATATTGGTCTGTAGTGTTCTATGATCGTTTTAGATCCTTTTTTGTGTATAGGGATTACGTTAGCTGACTTCCAGACATTGGGAAAACTTCCATCGTGGAAAGACCGGTTAAAAAGTATGGATACGGGCAAAGCGAGGACTCCGGCACATTCGACCAGAAACAGAGGTGGTATATTGTCAGACCCTGATCCCTTGGAACAATCTAGGCTGCTAAGGAGCTTGAGTATTAGGGACTCGGTGACATGTACTGAATAAATATGGTCACAGTCCAAGTCGGCGGGCGGTGTAATTACAGGTGGGGAGGAAGTGGGCTGGATAAACATGCTCTCAAAATATGTGTTGAAACCCTCGCAAATATCCTGGGTCGTGGAGAGGGGCAGGTTATTGTAACGCATCGTCTTTGGGTAGTTTGAACTGTTTTTCCTTTTTGATTTTATATATGTCCAAAGTAGTTTGGGGTTTGTCTTAATACAGATTTGAGAGCGATCAATGAATTCCCTGTAACACTCCCTCTGCACCACCTTTTGTCTTTTACGAAGAAGAGAAAACGAGTCGTAGTCCAATGGGTTACGATAACGCTTCCATCGATTATGGTATTTCGTTTTTTCTTTTATAATTTTGATGAGAGCTCCACTGTACCACCTCGGAAAGCGATGTGACCCACTAGTGTTTTTTTCTGGAATGAAGAGCCGGATCGCCTCGTAAAGCCGTTCGTAAAATAGTATGGCAGCTGCGTCGACCGACGCCGCCTCGAGGAGCATGGACCAATCCTCCTCAGCTAAATGCTTTCGAATTGCGTCATAATCACCTTTCCTAAAAACACGGTAGCTGCGTTTGCAATTTTGGAGGGGTCTGACAACCAAATCTGCAGCGTCAATCTCGATTGCTGGGTGATGCCTGTCTTCAGGGACAAGTGGTGAGCCACATCTGCATATACTTATAGGGAAGTTTCCGAATATCAGGTCCAGGACATTGTCACTTGTGTTAGGAATTATGTTATATTGGTCCAGCTCCAACAGATTACAAAGGTTCACAAGCTTAATTCCGGCGTTCTGCAAATCTACGGATCCTCTCTTGAGGTGAGTCGGTCCTCTTTCGGTCCAGAGGATCGAGGGCAGGTTAAAATCGCCGGCTACCAGAATATAATCGTCAGGGTGCATGTCACCCACGTGTGATAGCACATTTAAAAATGTTTCCATATGAGCAGGCAGGGCCCGGTCCGGTGGGATATATACGACCGCGACGTGCAAGTTGGAGGGGGTGCGCAGAGCCTGTGAGGGCACAGTAAGCCACACGCATTCCAGCCCGTCTCGGTGCCACTCGGGCCGCGCGCGGGCGCTCAGCCGAGGCGAGCACAGCGCCATGACTCCGCCCCCCACCTGTTTCGACACGCGATCTCTTCTTATCACATCGTATCGATCGCAATCAACCAGTTCAGCATCCAGGATACCATCGCAAAGCCATGTTTCTGTAATCAATATTAGGTCGTGAACCGACAACAATGCATTGTTAAAGAATGTGTTGGTTTTGGATCTTAGGCCATTTACATTTTGATATATAATGCTCAGAGTATTCATTGATTGTATACAGGAATTGGTGTGCTATCTATATATAGTAGTATTGTAAGGGTTGGTGTAGTTATTGTTATTGTGTGGATTTGTAAATAATCAATGCTAAAATTATTAATTTAAAAACAAATAAGTATATAAAAATAAAAATAAAAACAGGTTAAATTAAATTGTTATATTCTTAGGCCTGCTATCGTCTTTAACTGGCTTGAACTAAGTATTAAGTATTGAAGACTTATATTCAGCGAGGAGAACTGAAATTACGAGTATGCCTCAAATTAATATAACAATATTTAGGTCAATTGAGTTGTAGAAATAATAGGATTTACAGTAAAAATGCCTAGTTAGTCATACAAAAGATAAAAATAAAAAAAAAATTAAAACATAGACAACTTAAAATTAGCTGCAAGTCACAATACAATACAAACAATTATATTATTATTTTGTTAATTTCTTAAGGTCTGATTCACACGCTATTAATAAGGGGGGAGACCTCCTACTTCTACCTCTCCTCTACCCAGAATTTTTTAGGAGTTATTTTACTCCAAGGCTCTCTGCAGCCTCTTCCAACCAGTTCTCCAGTTGGGTGTATGGTTATACCGCCATTGCTCGGTCGCCAGAGCCTCGTTAGTAATCTAGCAGGGAGCACCACGTGCAGGTGAGGTTGACTGTTGGGCCGGATAAGATGTTGGTGCCGTTCTCCCCCTACTCCCAACCCGAAAGCCAACAAAGACAACAACACAACTAAAAGTCCCACTAAAGATGACAACAATACGAATATACCTAATGCAATGATACAACAAACATTTCATAAAAGCATGTTTACAAGAAAACGAAGTGATTCTGACGGCTGCCTAAAGGAATACACAACAAAAAGAAATAAAGATCCACCCTCAAAAAATCAAACAAGCTTTCAAAGTGATCGTTCATACATCAGCAAGCGTAAACCAGAAACCAGCCCAACAGAATTAAAAAACCTTGACACCCGTAAGAGAACAAAGAACCAGACAATGTATACTATACCAACATGTAATCAATTCGAAATTCTGGACAACATACCTCAAGAGATTACCACAGAAAATACAAGACCACCAAAACCAGAACCTATCTTTGTAACAGGAGTGACAAACATATCATCTCTAAAAGATACACTTAACAAAGTAACTAGTAATGAAAACTACACTATGACAACACTAAGATCGGGGCATATGGTTAAAATTCTCCCTAATGACATTGACACTTACAAACAAGTAAGAGACAACTTTATTCAAAATAATATAAGCCACTACACATATAAACTTAAAAGCGAAAGAGCATATAGAGTTGTACTTAAAGGAATTCATCCAACGGAAGATACTGCAACTATAAAAAGCGAACTATCTAAAATTGGACATGACACCAGACAAATAGTGAATGTTTTACATAGAACATCTAAGGAACCGCTGCCGTTGTTTTATGTTGACCTTGAACCAAAACCTAATAACAAAGACATCTTCAATGTAAAGAGACTGAACTATATGGTAGTTTCATTCGAAGCTCCATACAAGAAAAAGGAAGTCCTTCAATGTAAAAGATGCCAGCGTTTTGGACACTCCAAAAACCAATGTTTGAGACCACACAGGTGCGTTAAATGTGGTAAAGATCATCCCACGTTATCATGCTCTAAAACCGCTGATACAGAAGCAACTTGTGTAAACTGCCAAGGAAAACATCCAGCTAGTTACAAAGGATGTCTTAAATACAAACAGTATAAAGAACGAATATTTAACCTAAAACCTGTCACAACTCAAAAACAATCTGACAAAGGGACGAAAACTACAATGCCAAGCGACATTGCTAGCTCAGAAGAAATTCGACATATTCGCACAACACCGACAAAAACGTATGCAAAAATTACGCAAAATAGACCAGAACTAACAATAAGTGATAATAATAATAACGACAGCCTTATTAAAATAATGGAACATATGTTTAATAAACTACAACACTTCATGACTAACATGATAGACAACATGATGGATCGAATGATTCAGCTCTTCAGCAACATTATATCAAAATGACGCCTAACTTACGTATAATGACTTGGAACGCCAACGGGCTAACAGAACGAAGACAGGAACTGGAATTTTTTCTAACATCCAACAAAATTGACATTGCCCTTATATCAGAAACAAGATTTACTGATAAAAGCTACATAAATATCAAAAACTACAACATGTACACAACTAACCATCCCTCAGGAAATACCCATGGCGGCACTGCTGTTATTATTAAAACTAATATTAAGCATTATCCTATACAATCGTATCGAACTGAAAAAATCCAAGCTACCTCAATTAAAATTAATAATCAAAATGCTAATATTTGTCTATCTGCAGTTTACTGCCCACCTAGACATGTGATCACTACACAAGATTTTGAAGACTACTTCTCAATCCTGGGAAATAAGTTTATATGCGGAGGAGACTGGAACTCCAAACACACCTACTGGGGTAAAACTTAAATTGGATTACAGAACAGACGGAAGACCCACGTACTGGCCTACAGACCTTAATAAAGTCCCAGACCTACTAGACTTTTTTATTACCAAAAACGTACCGAATACCCAAACACAAGTAGAATCTGTGACTGATTTATCATCTGATCACACTCCTGTTGTACTAGTTGTCAGTACCAAAATAACACTGTCTGAACCTCCCTATAAAATCTACAATCATTCTACTGACTGGGAAAAATTTGACAAGCTGATAAATGCTAACTTAGACTTAAAAATCTCATTAAAAACACATACGGAAATAGAGGATGCTATTGAATCACTTAACAAATCAATCCACGGGGCATTATATGAATCAACCTTAAAACAAAAAAAACTTGTCCCTAAACATCATGTGTACCCCCAAACTGTCCTGGACAAAATTAAAGAGCGTAGGAGACTTCGAAAGATCTACCACAGAACAAGGTATCCATGCGACAAAACAGCATTCAATAAAGCCTCGGTGGAGCTCAAATGTTTAATAAGGGATTTTACCAATGACAACCTACAAAGCTACCTTAATCAACTGTCAGCAACTAAGGACACTAATTATTCTCTCTGGAAGGCCACTAAGAAGCTTAAGCGTCCTAAGACACAAATTACTCCTATACGGAATGACCAAGGGAGCTGGGCATGCTCAGACCACGAAAAGGCCACTGTATTTGCAAAGCATTTGCACTCAGTATTCCAGCCCTTAGCAACTAAGCAACCATCACATGACATACAAGTGATGTCATATTTGGATTCAGCCAAGCAACTTTGCACTCCAATTAAAAATGTTACACCAAACGAAGTAAGGCAAAAAATTAAAAGTCTTCCTGATAACAAATCTCCAGGTTATGACCTAATTGATGCAAGAATATTGAAAAACCTTAATAAGAAAGGCATTATGTTCCTTGTAACAATATTCAATGCATGCATTAGATTGGACCATTTCCCAGGACAGTGGAAGATAGCTCAAGTAGTAATGATTGTGAAACCGGGTAAACCACCAAACGATGTGACATCATATCGACCAATAAGTCTTCTTTCTGCAATTGGCAAGTTACTTGAGAGCATTCTACTGGATAGGATGAGACAATACTTACCAGACGTCATCCCAGATCACCAGTTTGGATTCAGAGAACAACATGGCACATTGGAGCAAATACACAGAATAACTGACGTCATTAACCGTAGCTTCGAACAAAACATTTACTGCTCAGGAGTATTCCTTGACATTAGTCAAGCTTTTGACAGAGTTTGGCATGAGGGACTACTATATAAAGTAAAAAAACTACTCCCACACTCCTTCTTTAACATATTAAAGTCATACCTGGCTAACAGAAGCTATGAAGTTAAGTATAACAGCGAAACCTCTGAACTCTATGACATCAAGTCGGGTGTGCCGCAGGGTAGCATACTTGGACCCGTCCTTTATGTAATATATACATCAGACCTACCTACCAACAGTCGTACCACAACAGCTACATACGCAGACGATACAGCAATGCTAGCTACACATAAAGACCCTGAAGTTGCATCTGCCTACCTGCAAATACATTTAGATGAGGTGGAACAAGGGCTCGATCTCTGGCGAATTAAAGTTAACCAAACCAAGTCGGCGCACGTTACTTTTACACTAAAACGCAAAACTTGCGCTCCAGTTACACTTTACAACCAACAAATTCCGCAAATGGAGGATGCAAAATACCTGGGAATGCACCTGGACCGTCGACTCACATGGCGTAAACATATATGGACGAAACGCAAGCAGCTGGATACCAAACTTAGAAATATGTATTGGTTGATAGGCAGAAACTCACAACTAAGTGACAATAACAAAGTTCTTATATACAAAACCATCCTCAAACCAATTTGGACATATGGTATTCAGCTGTGGGGAACAGCTAGCAATAGTAACATCGACATCCTGGAGAGATTTCAGAGCAAAGCTCTGAGGCTTATGCTTAACATTCCTTTCTATATTAGAAACAAATATATTCACGAGGACCTAAGAATGAACACTATAAGACAGGAAATAACCTCATACAGCCACGGGTATCAACTGAGACTCGCATCACACCCGAACGTGCTCGCCTCAGACCTGAGCAGGTCAGGCAGCATCACACACCGCAGGCTCAAGCGAAAGAGTGTCCCTGGCCTTGGTGCCAGATTTAGCAGAGATTGAGGAAGGAGCCAATGGGTTCCCCTCCAATACTGACATTAATACAGATAGATATCAAACAAAAGAGTGGCCCATTGTACCTGTACAGATTGCCACGAATGCAGAAACCAAAGGAGAAAAAAAAAAAAAAAAAAAAAAAAAGCATTGAGCTGCGACGCTTTGAGAGTCACAGCGCTGATTTTCAGCTAATCCCTTAATATACAAGCATAAATGTGTCGAGGCTCTAGTGCAGAACTATAATAGTAAATAATATATAATAATAATAAAATATACACACAGACATTCATTTATATAGTATTAATGAGACAAGATGACCGCCTCCGTGGTCTTTTGGTAACAAACGTTGCCGTGAACTCGGGAGGTCGTGGGTTCGATTCCCACCGGGGGCAAGTTGTACATTGTATAATTTGTCTCGGTCTGGGTGTTTATATGTATATATTTACAAAAAAAAAGTATAATATGTAGTTTAGCAACCATTTAGTTTCCGTACACAAGCCTCGTAGCTTACCACGGTAACTAGATGGCGCTGTGTGACCTGTCTGGAAATATTTATTATTATTATTATAGATGAGATGTTCCTCTAGAACATATGGCGAGGGGCGCATGTCTAGTTAGCGTGACAAATGTAGGCCAAGTTCTGCAGATATATGTACTGGAAAGCCAATCTCCAACTCGTTGGTGATTCTAGGTTTATTTGTCAGAGCTATCATCAGGTCCCTGTCGACAGCAAGACAATCTGAACCTGTCACATATAAGTAAGAAGACTTAAGTGTAAGTGTCTCGGAACGAAGAGACACGATAATAGTAACCTAAGCACGCTTAAAGGTGTTCCGAGACGCGCTTAAATTGTTTTGCCAAAGCTATGTGACGTCACAAATGACATTATTTCTCGTGCTTAGACTGCTCACGATATCGAGGTAGATCGCTCTGAGCGATGTCACTTGTTTGTCATAATGTCCCGCGCCATTTTCAAGTTAATTGAATATAAGGTTTTCTTTTAAATTATTTAATATTGTAATTCGTTTATACTGTTTCTATATTACTTCTTAAACAAATCTATAATTAATATTTAAGTAGGAAGTGAAAAAAAAAAATGTCTGTAACACGGCAAGTTTTTTTAAAATTACCAAAATAAGTTAATAATATTAAACTTTACACATATAAAGATGAATAAACCGAGAGATGTATATTTGTTAGTATTCATACTCAAAGACGTGGAATCCGCAATTTATCTTCCATACATTAAAAAAAAAACTAACATTTTATGAATGAAAATGTGATTTAGACCGTTCCGAATTGATATCACGCTCTGAGCATTCAAATCGCGATATTTGATTCGGAACGACGCGAAGGTCAGTGTCATATTCGTTCTAAGCGCTCTGAGCATGATTCGGAATGAGAGGGGGGACGTCGCGTTTTAAAACAAGGACTGACAAAATCAATTAATGTTATATTGAGACGATTTATAAAAAAAGCTAGTTTTCTAAACAATATTCTATCATTCCAGTAAACAAAACTAATCCAGCTTGACAGTGTAGCGAGAGAAGGCAAAAATTATTAGGTAATTTTTTTTCGGACACCCTACTTCAGCTGTGGCGTCCAATGAACTCAATATAGGAGCTTATGTGTGCTAAATTAACGTTTTGTTTCTATTACAGAAACAATATCCCTAGTAGAAATGTGTGCTCGTTTCCACGCGCACTGTTCTGCCAGACTGGCGGACCTGGAACATACTCAGTTTGACCAGAAACTAAACACAGACAACCTGACCAAATGTCTGCAAACTCTTAAACATATGTATGGAGACGTGGATGCTGACAAGAAACCCATGGAAGCCGAGTTTAGAGGTTATATCGCTCTGCTCAATTTGGGAGACTCCAACTTTTGGTGGGAGGTAAGTTAAGATTATTTTTAATATGAAACACATCTAATGCAGACGTAGCAAGTAACCCAGGGAAGCCGAGTTTAGAGGTTATATCGCTCTGCTCAATTTGGGAGACTCCAACTTTTGGTGGGAGGTAAGCTAAGATTATTTTAAATATGAAACACATCTAATGCAGACGTAGCAAGTAACCCAGGGAAGCCGAGTTTAGAGGTTATATCGCTCTGCTCAATTTGGGAGACTCCAACTTTTGGTGGGAGGTAAGCTAAGATTATTTTTAATATGAAACACATCTAATGCAGACGTAGCAAGTAACCCAGGGAAGCCGAGTTTAGAGGTTATATCGCTCTGCTCAATTTGGGAGACTCCAACTTTTGGTGGGAGGTAAGCTAAGATTATTTTTAATATTAAACACATCTAATGCAGACGTAGCAAGTAACCCAGGGAAGCCGAGTTTAGAGGTTATATCGCTCTGCTCAATTTGGGAGACTCCAACTTTTGGTGGGAGGTAAGCTAAGATTATTTTTAATAACACATCTAATGCAGACGTAGCAAGTAACCCAGGGAAGCCGAGTTTAGAGGTTATATCGCTCTGCTCAATTTGGGAGACTCCAACTTTTGGTGGGAGGTAAGCTAAGATTATTTTTAATATTAAACACATCTAATGCAGACGTAGCAAGTAACCCAGGGAAGCCGAGTTTAGAGGTTATATCGCTCTGCTCAATTTGGGAGACTCCAACTTTTGGTGGATGGTAATCTAAGATTATTTTTTATATGGAAAACCCTTGATGCAGACGTACTCTGACAAGGAACCCATGCAAGCCGAGGTTAGAGGTTATATCGATCTGTTCAATTTATGAGTCCGGATTTTTTTGTCGGGAGGACCCAATTTGTAAATTTTATATGTAACAGCAAGGACCACACTGAAAATTACATACAACAAAATCAATTACTATTAACCATTCACCCAAAATAATATAGCAAAAAGCGGTGATAACTTGGTTGTAACAACGCTTTCCTTAAATATAAAACCCTGTTATGTACCAAAGAGGAACAAGAACACTTGTTACATACATGATTGATATCTCGAAGAACATAGCTGGGCACCGTTAATCAAATAGTTAACTTCGTTAATCGTTAATCCGCTACAAAAAAAGTTAGCTTCGTTAAACGTTAAAGCGTTACATTTCGGAATAATTAACGGAAGTTAACGTTAATCGTTAATCCGTTAATATGTCTAAAATTGCATTTTTATATCGTTGCGTTAGTGAACTTATAAAACCTGTTGGTTTAGGTTCTGTAAGTTAACAGGTTAATATATAATATTGTCAGAATGCGTTCTCTTTTTTGTCTTGCCTCGGTTAGAGCCCGCCTTAACAATCTCTTCAAACTGTACGTATTGTGACTCATGTACCCTTCTTACATGTTGTTTCAAATTATTCAGGCTTAATACATGAACTTTTATTTTGGTGTCTTTCGGCAAGGCAACGCATTCAAGCAAAAATTATTTGCTGGCCCGATCTGGATACAAATTCCACATACTCAGTCAAATGTGGCCAAGGATTCTCATCAGGACCGCTGAAATCCGATTCCATGTCTTCCATGATATAGTTTTAATTACACTTTTCTATCTAACTAATTACACTGCACTCTTATTTATTAACACGCAAATTATCACTGACAGTAATTTATAATAACAACAAACACAACACTTGTCACTCTAAGCACTGGCGCTAGTACTTCGCAGTTTTCTTACTCGCACGCGCCGGCAAAATATATCTAGTTTTGTTTTTGTCTCACGCGCCGCCGCGCCCGGCACTTGTCGTTTCATACTTGTCTAAACCGGTTTTTCGCGCCACACCGCGGTGACGTACGGTAAATAGTGGCATTAGATTAACGATTAACGGACTTCTGCATATTAACGGAAGTTAACGTGTCCGTTAACATTTTTAAAAGTTAACTTAAGTTAAAGCGTTAATCAAAATGTTAACTTCGTTAATTAACGATTAACGGATTAACGAGTTAATGCCCAGCTATGTCGAAGAACATGTTAAGCATGTTAAATGTTAAGAAATTTCTATAAGGCCCATCTCCTACAGTGGAGGTATAGGACTTTGGGGCTGGGATGATAATGATGAATATAGCAATAAATACACTTGAAATTATGCAGGTTTAGAAGTTATTCTATTTAGCTCATAAGATAAAATAATAATAATAAAAACCAACTCTCTTGTTAAACGATTTTAGTTGCTTTGCTTTAATATTTATGCCTATTTATTCTTGCAGCAAATATTGATCATAATGTATGCATATTTACTCTGTTTAAAAAAAATATAGGATAAATTACATCCGCCAAATCCTTAATTATCATATTTAATTCCATTTATTTTCTTTACAGATAAAACAACTACCGTCAGCGATACAAAAATCGAAGGACATCACATTCGCGATTGAAGTTTTCAATGCGATAGACAACAACAACTATGTTAAATTCTTTAGATTAGTGAAACAGAAAGCCACATACTTGCAGGCTTGTATACTTCTAAGGTACTTTAATGACGTCAGAGCTCGAGCACTTGCCAGAATCGTTAAAGCATATGCACCCAGAGGGGGCTCAAAATTTCCTGCAAATGACTTAATCAAATACTTAGCCTTTGAAAATATAGATAACTTGCGATTGTTCATCAGCCATTATGGTTTAAGAGTAGGTAAAACGCACAATGAAGAAGATGAAGTTTCAGTTATTTTAGATAGGAATCAATTTATAGAAGATAGTGATCCGTATCCAATTTCACGGTCTATTAACCTCATAGAAAGCAAACGCGAATGTACTGTTGGCGAAATCCTAGCCGGAGGACAAATGCCTCGCAAAGATTATCAAAATCATAAAGTCTGTACCAGTTTTAATGCCAATGGGACCTTAAAAGAATCTGCGTTACTCGCTGAAGACCAAGGATATCACACTATGAATGATACTAACAAAAATGTTATATCCTTGAAATCGGATTTGCAAAGGTTAGTTCAAGGAGGGAGTATAAAATACGATAAGCCAATTAATGTGTTCAAACAAGAGCCTAAACCACAACCGGTTGTGACCAAACCGAAGTCAAGTCAAATTCCTAGGCCAATGACTCCTCGAGAATTTTCATTCAGCTCTGCTCTTCCTGTGGCCCCTGTTGAAGTAGTTCGGGGTCTATCTTATAGTAAACAAACGTTTTCATTTTCCAAACCTGAAGAAGCTATCCAGCCGTCAATAGACAAATCAATATTTAATGATAAATCTAAATCTGGATCAAGTTTGTTCTCTAGAGTGGATAAACCCAATGAAAACAAAGTCCCTAGAAAAGTTTTGTTTTCTGAAGATGGGATTAAAAATGTATTCGACAAAGTCAATACAGATAGTGCTAAGCATGTGTTTTCTAAACTTTCCAATGATACAGCTATTAAGGTTTTCAACGACAGCGAAAAACCTAGCACTAATTTGTTTACAAATTCCTCCGAGAAAAGTGTTTTTAAAAGGCTCGGTGATCAGACCAACCATGTCTTCTCTAGCAATAAAACCGAGGGAAATGTATTTTTATCAAACAAAAACAATGTATTCAGTAAATCAATAGAAAACAAGCCAGGAAATATATTTGCACAAGCAACTGAAAAAACAAATCTGTTTTCCAAAGCGGCAGCAAATATACCTGAACAAAATATTTTTAGCAATAGTCAGCTTAAAGAGTCGTCAGTCAAAGGTTCTAGTATATTTAGTCAAAATGCAAATGCCACTCAGAATGGACCACAAAACACTCCATCAAGCTTATTCAATAGTGCAGTGAATTCTACACAATCAAATAAACCATATTCAATATTTAAAACCAAAAATAATCTTCCTGAAGTTGTTCCTAATTCCAATGAAAATTACAACCAAATACAAGGAATACAGATACAGCCAAATGACGATGAATTGGCTCTAATACAATTAAAACAGGAACAGGAAAGGTTACTGGAATTACAGAGGAGAGAAAAAGAAAGATTGCAGGAACTCGAGAGAATGGAACGAGAAAGACGGGAATTGGAAAGGAGAGAAATGGAAAGACAGCAGGAAATAAGTAGAGAACAGGAAAGAAAGTTTGAAGAAGAAAGAAAGCGACAAGAAGAAGAAAGGAAGCGACAGGAAGAAGAACGAAAGCGACAGGAAGAAGAACGAAAGCGTCAGGAAGAATTAAGGAAGTTGGAAGAGAAACGAAGGGAGGAACAACGGCGACAAGAGGAATTAAGAAGAAGGGCTGAAGAAGTCGAGAGAATGTTTAAGGAAAGAGTAGAAAAAGAGTCTACAGAAGTATCGGAAGAATTAATTACAGAAGTTAACGCAGATACTGTTACTGGATTACTGAAGGAAGAAATGGATAGTTTTGAAAAGTTACTTAACTATGCCAATCTTGTCAATGAAGAGATTATTACAGACGTGTGCCATAGTATGTGCCTAAATGAAATTAAGGCAGAAATACTTTACACAAATAAAATTATGAAAAAATGGTTTTATATCTGGAAAGTTAAATGCCGTAGGAATTTAAAAAGAAGGAAATTACTAGAAGACACTCCTATATGGCTTTCTGAGAAACCATTCGAACAAGAAGCACGTTGTCTAAAACGTGAAGATCAACAGTTTCTTCTTAATAATATGATTTCTATCAGAAAAGGATATAGATTTTCAGCCGAATTTAAACCACAGCCAACTCCAGAACCGTACAGAATTGTAGATATAATTAGGTCGCCATTTTTAAGAAGAATGCGACAGATTAACTATCCTTATGATAAATGTTTTTTTTGGAAAATAACTTTAGTGTCGCCGGGTGCCATGAAATGGATTAACAAGAAAGTACAAATAGAGCCTTGGATTCTCGCAGCATTTAGCGACAAAAAGAAGCGAGATTCATCACATGGAATAATTCATATTGATAAATATTCTTGGAACGGTCTTATGGATTTTGCTATTTCAGTTAGTTTGTCTAATGACGAGAATAAGAACAATTGTACTGAAGGATTAGAAGGTTCTCATGCATTGCTGTTCTATACATCAGATGATGACAACAATTTAATGTATAGGATAGAGTGCACTTTGCGACAGAAATATCTATACCAAGTATTGCCCGTCGCCATAATTCTTCCCAATAACAAAGAAATGCACAAAACAGTAAATAATATTTTGACTGCCTCTGTAAATAATAAATTAATATCATGCTTCAAAATATTTATGGTAGATCAAAAGAATACTTATGAATCTGTAAATAGTTTAACAAAGTCTGCTTTAAAATGGTTGGCGAAAAAATGTCCAGCCAACCCGCCATTGGAAGTAGATTTCCTGAAATCATTGTGTCAAAAATATTTAGCTAACGAACTATGGCATAGGTTAAGGTTAGAAAGAAATAGTGGAATATCTGAAATGTTTAAAGACTTGCAGCGATTAGTACGGTTCTATAATATGGTACTAAGTAAATTAACGAATTTATTGACAAATGAAGATTTGTATAACCATCCCATGTTTCCTTTAGAATTTAAGCAATATTTGGACGATTCGTCGCCATATCCCAGGCCTTATGAGTTTATATCTAGTTCTATGAGTAACTCTGAGAACGCCGGAGCTGTCAGGGAACTGATGAGTCAGCTAAGGTTACCTGAACCTCTGTCAAATTTCATTCCCTCAGATCTCACTACAATGGAGGAACAAATTAAAGATTATTGCGGTATGATCGGCTGGTTTAATGACCCGGAGGAGGTCATGTGCAAAGTTGTCGCCCTATTGCCCAATAGAGATACTGACGATGAATTGAGTTGTGAACGGTACAATGAAAATTTTCAAAACTATGACTTGTTAGATTTATTAAATGTAGTTGTGTATGAGAAAATTAATAAACTGGAAAACTTTAATAACAGGCATGCAATATATGCCGTCGCCGGTATGCGGGAATATCGTAACTCAGATTGGTGGTACGGTAGTAGCTTAGTAAAGAATTTAAAACACAAGGCTGTGGACCTCGGTCCATCTAATGTGGAATACTTTATAGAAGCAAAGCGGCGCAAACTGTCACACAAATCAATGGAATATCTTGAAATACAAGATAGTGATACTACGTTAGTCGAAACTACAATCAAACAAGTAGAAGATAACATTAGTCACATAGAGTTATGCAGTGAGGCTGTACAACAGCTGGAACAGAAAGTTGAAGAAGAAAAACAAAAGGCAATTGAATTTGAGAATATGTTGCTAGCGGCGCTAGCCGATGTTTAGTTTTTAAATTATTGAACATTGTTTGTATAGTTAAGAAAACTAATGGACTATTTCGTATTTGTAAGGTTGTTAAAATATGTATAAAATAAATTCATTAAATTTATAGTAAACTGCATTTTATTTACCTTCATAATGCGTGCTCGTTAACCGATCACCCCTACAAGAATAAAAAAAAAAAATTTCATGCAATGATGTAAAGTAAAAAAATTAAGTATCATCACGACCGTTTTCATTTCGGGGTGATCAGAAACCACGCTTATAAATAAGCGAATTCACATCTAGCCAACTTTACTATAGGCCAATCATGACAAGTGGCAAACTCGAGATATATCACAAATAAATTAAAAAGTATTTATTTACATTAATAAATGTTTTTATGTCCCGACCAGGAATCGAACCCAGTATCGCCGAGTCTAAATCCACCGACTTAACAGCTAGACCACGGAGGCAGTAATGCAAAGATGGTCAAATATAATATGGTTTATCGTCAATTTTCTACTTATAGTGGATATTGCAGCCCAAAATATGAATACGCTTGCAGATGCTCTCAAGGTACTCCGTATGTGTGTACACTGTTTTTAACTCGCAAACTTTCATGCACTGTCGGTGTTTGTATTCCTTAACTAGAAAAAAAACAACATTTTTAATAATATAATTTATTCAATAATCATCAATCTATAGCTTTGGCCTAGTTGCGGTTGTTGGATATAACGCCCATAGGCGTGATGATTTATAGCTAATGGGTAGGTTATTGCAAAGACTTTAATTAAAGTTCTTGTCAAATATTATGGCATCAACATCAATTAATTATGCAATGGAAGATTCTAGTAATCTATGGGTTAACAGCGCTGGTGCCGAGTCTGTTGTGTGTGGAAGAGGGTAAGAGAAGAATAGTAACTTGGGTTTGCAACCATTATTGGGTTCACCCTTGTTTCATTGCGTAAAGGAGTGTGGAGTTCTTCATGACCCTCCCCTACTTTGCTCTTCTCTCTTCATGACGAAATGCTATATGATTTTAAATGTAGGCGTCGCACACATCGGATGCAACCGATTTCGTCAAATACTCAAAGATTGTCACACCTCAAGTTAACTCGTCCACTCGCTACCAAACTATAGTGTTGGCAATCTAATAGCTTGCAATTGCATCGGCATTCTGGTTTCTGCGGATACAGTAGAATGTTTGATGTAAAAATGTTGATAGCAGACCCGCTTTTGGCACAACTGCAAAGATATTGCTGGAATTCCTCCCATACCAACTTCCACTATTTTAAGCTGTTATTACAATAGCTTAAACGTTGATATTCTGTAAAATACCATACTTGGCACAATTATCATTTACAATTTTCATTTGGTTGTACAATTTTCAAACATTCATCAACAAACTCTATAAATAATGGCTCCTGCATGTACTTCTCCATTAAAGAATCGGGATATAAAGATTGATTCAGTTCTTCTAATATTCTTCTTAGATGCGGATTGACTAGATAATTTCTTAGCTCTTTTGAATGTTCTGAAAAAGATAATAATAATTAAACTGAAGCCATACACAAAAGTGAACTGGTATTAAATTCAATAATTTATGTAATTAATCAAGGTCGCTATAACAACAAGGTCTTAAGCATATCAAAATATTTAACTACAAATATAAAAATGCCAGTCATGTGGTGATCTTTCTCAAAAAAGAACTGATATATTGAAGAGAGAAAGAAGACAAATTTCTAAGCATTCCATGGATTCACCGTGCGGGTGCCGGGTCCATCGTGTGTGGGTAAGAGATGAGAAGAATGGTGTCTCGGGCTTGCGAATCATCATCATCATCATGACCGTAATGTGGGGTGATAAGAAACACTCTTTAAGGAGCAAGTTCATATTTATCAAACTTTTCTAAGGCCTATCCTGACAAGTGGCAAGCTAGTTGATATCTCTAACATACCAAACCTGAGAAATGTTACAAATAAAATAAATTATTGTGTCCCCAATCAAAATAAGTCTAAATCCACAGACGTAACTGCTAGATCACGGAGGCAGTATGTTGTACAGAGACATGTTATTGTCTTTTGAAATATTTGATTCCCACTGAATTTAATACTTGGGGCCGCATGACTTGAAAATTCTCATGGATGCATTTGAACATCATTATACATTATAGGATCCCAGAAGAACTAGCTGTTTCAGCTTATAGGCCTGACATCTTAGGGTTTAACTTATTATTCCGTAGGAATCAAATATTCCAAAAGACCACAATGTGGAAGTCATATAAATATTATTTCATATAAAATGATCCATCAGGAATGGTTTTAAGACTTAGGTTTACGCAGTGAAAGTTGGTGCACATTTTTGGAACAAACTTCCATGACAGCATTAGCAGAATGGTGGATGGTGAATGGCGGTTGCACAATAAATGAAGGAGGCCTCATTTCTAAGCCTGCCTATAGTCGGAAGCCCGAGACACCATTCTTCTCCTCTCTACTTTTCAAACATGATGGACTGGCACCCACAGGGTAAACCCATGGCTAAGAAATTTGTCTTCAATATTAAATTAAGTCGGCGAGTCTTAGGTCCGGATTAATAGTCGTTTACTCTGAAAATCTGTCACTTTGAGATTTCTGATTTTTGAGAATGGCTCATGCTAAGGAGCAATGACTATTAATCCGGACCTTAATATTGGTTAGAAGTAAAGAGTGAAGAATAGTGATCTGAAAAAAAGAAAAGGATGCCTTTTCGGGGCTTTACAGGTTTTAAGTATGAGAATCATTTTTTACAAGGGGACAGCAATAATTACCATTAGCATAGGCTTCAGATATAGAAACATAACCTTACCAAGCATATTCAATTTCTCTGGTGACACTGTATCTTCAGTGGGGAAGTCATAAACAGTTTTCGGAGGAATTTCTTCAGGTTCTTCAATTGCTAATGGTGTGCAAGGTTCCTCTTTGTGTTTCTTGTAACAGCCTACGGAACAACTAAGGCAAAAGATAGAATTGAATGAGCTTCCAAGACAGAATGGTGGATGGTGAGTGTCTTAATAAGCAATAAAAAGAAAAGGCCTCCTTTGCAAACCTGCCTATATTCGGTAGAAGCCTGAGACATCATTCTTCAAAGAAAAGAACCGTTATATTGCTAAATAAAGTATTATAATTACAGTAAACAGGTTAGAAACCTAGCTTTCTTAAAGATTGTTGAACATTTACCCAACTGTACTATAGTAATGTGGGGTGATAAGAAACACTTTTTAAGGAACAAGTTCATATTTATCCAACTTTTTTAAGGCCTATCCTGACAAGTGGCAAGCTAGTTGATATCTCTAACATAACCTGAGAAATGTTACAAATAAAATAAATTATTGTGTCCCCATCAAAATTAGTCTAAATCCACAGACGTAACTGCTAGATCACGGAGGCAGTATGTTGTACAGAGACATGTTATTGTCTTTTGAAATATTTATTTCTTATAAGCCATCGTGACAACTGACAAGCTCGTCGATGTCTCCAGCATTACCAGATTCGAGAACGTCCCAAATTAACTTTAATATTTTTGTGTTCCACAAGGAATCAAACCTAACCTTCGCTTCTGAATCTACGGCATTAACCGCTGGTTTGCACATGAAGCCGACTTCATCAGGTTTATTTATTACGTGTGAAATATATGGCATATTTTATTAACTACTTACTATGGCTCTGTGCACGTGGGGCATTTGTATTTCCCAGTTTTATCACAGTGCACACAACTTCTTAACATTTTGGATATACGATAATACCACCAAACAGGTTTAGATGTAGTTCTGAACCAAATTATAACACATTCAGCCACAAATTGAGACTTAAATCATAATTCAGCAGCAGCCAAAAGTATTGTAAATATTTTGATTTGTTTAGAATGCCTTCGACAATAAAAATAAAAAGTCAAATAATTATTTCTTATATTTATCTTTATAAAGAGACAAACTTATAGCTATCCATGAGTGCTAGACGAGTAGTAATTATTCCAGAATTAAAATTTTGTAAATTGGAGCGCACATAAAATTATTTTTAAGGCACGAACTACAGGTCCATCAGTCCAAAGTTTTATAAAATATAAAATCCAATTTCATAAATATTATACGGAATGATTTTGTATGATCTTACGTTAGAATAATATGTGATTCTATTGAGGAAACAAACATCTTTTCCTAAGAAACGATATTTCCACAATAAAAAAGTTAAATAATAATTTATCTTTATAAAGAGACAAACTTATAGTTATCCATGAATGATAGGCGAGTAATAATTCTTTCAGAATAAAAATTTTGCAAATTGGAACGCACATAAAATTATTTTTAAGGCACGAACTACAGGTCCATCAGTCGAAAGTTTTATAAAATATAAAGTTCATTTTCATAAATATAATACGGGTGACTTTGTATGATCTTACGTTAGACTAATATGTGATTCTATTGATAGAAACAAACATCTTTTCCTAAGCAACGATATGTCGGATATGACATTTTCTTTTGGGTTCTCCATACAAATTGGCTATTTTAAAATTAATATTTTGTATAATAAAGCCATTTTTTTTGTCATTTCCAATATGGTTTTTCTATCAATAGATACATATATACATACATATCTTAACGCCAGATCCCTTGCGGGGTAGGCAGAGACAATTGAGCGACACTTGACACGATCACGACATATTTCTTTCGCTTCGTCGACATTTATCAACCTCTTCATACAGAACATTGTACAGAATACATGAGTCCTAAACACTTTATTCATAACTGATTTATTATTTTAAATTCAAACTTTTCTTTTAAAGACGGTTCAACGCTTTGCATCCTCTTACTCGCACTATGTCAAAATTTAAGTGTACTTTTGAGGGATGTTTCTAGGAAATAAAGGACATATTTTCACTATCATATAGGTACCTAATTTTAGACAGAGAAAAATAGCAAAAACATTTATAACGATTTTCCTGTATTTCACTAAAACAAATTTATCATAAATATATCTCTAAAGTGTATGTAATTTTATTTCCTAGTAAGATGATAGACTACATTTCTCAAAAGTAAAAATAAAAATCCTTTTTAGTCGACATAACAGTAGGTATCACATAGTTTTACAATTTCGAACAATATGTAACAAAAGAAATCAGGTGTCAGCTGTTGTTGTGCAGTACACTAGTAGTTATAAAATTTTTTTAAATTACCCTGTAATTTTGTAAGACACAAAAAAAAATATTACTTTTTATAATTTTAACGGGCCTTTACGCGATTTACCTTAGAGATATTAAATATACATATATAGATTCTGTTAACTTATTTTATACACTGTCAGCGATCGTATTTGTATTTTGGACCCTATTAGTAATTTAATTTATATTCAGGCATAGCTTTTTGTAGATGTCGCTAGCGGCAATTTTTGTAGTTTTTTTATTTTTATAACAGAAAAATTAATTTTAACTTAACGTTACCTACCTTAAAGACGAATTAAGAAAGCGAACACCGTCTTTAAAATGAAAAAAGGTTAAATTAATAGAAAGGCAATTTTGAGATCGCCATATCTTTGATTCCGCTTGGAAATCTCGATTTGTAGACTTAAAAGCTGCTCACTTCAGCATAATATCCAGAAAATAATAAATTTCGTTATAAAAATACAAGATTTCTATGAAACTGACAGTTATATTAGGTACCATCTATCATGCGCCATCTATCGTGATAAAAAGTTAGTGATACACCATTTGCCTCAGCTTCATAATCTTCGATTAACTAATGTAATTTAATAGGTAACTTACTGGGTTATATACAATAAAACAACAATAGATTTTTGAGAAATTGGTGGGTGTATTTATTTTAATTACCTATACAAATAAAGAATTTCGCCGAAGACGAGGTAGATTGTTACAATGAAGTTGGCTTGGAGCACCAATACCATTTAGTACAGTTGGAAATACATTTTAGGCTATCTTTAGCGAAGACTATGTGAGGCGATTTAAATAAAGGAATCAAATAGTAAAATTCTTTAATATGTAGAGTACATCTCATCCAGATACAATTCGTTTTTTACCCTGTATAGCAAAATACATTTCCGGCTGTACTAAAATAATGTACGGTCGACGAGAAACACGTTTATATATATATAAATATATATATAGTCAAATATATATATACATATATATGAATTAAATATAAACTAACCTTATAAAAAAAATGCCCTCTACAATTCTAGATATATGTGTAATGTATATATTTAAAGTAAAAATAAAGCGTGTCTATCTCCGATAGTACTTTTAAATTCAGAATGTATAATACTATTACTATTCGTGGTTGTAGTTACGTTCCTAATATTTATAAAATGCACGTAACTATGAACATAGCTGGGCATTAACTCGTTAATCCGTTAATCGTTAATTAACGAAGTTAACATTGTGATTAACGGGTTAACTTTTAAGCTAACTTTTAAAAATGTTAAACACGTTAACTTCCGTTAATATGCAGAAGTCCGTTAATCGATAATCCAATGCCACTATTTACCGCACGGCACCGCGGTGTGGCGCGAAAAACAGGTTCAGACAAGTATGAAACGACAAGTGCCGGGCGCGGCGGCGCGTGAGACAAAAACAAAACTAGATATATATTGCCGGCGCGTGCGAGTAAAAACTGCGAAGTACTAGCGCCAGTGCTTAGAGTGACGAGTGTTGTGTTTGTTGTTATTATAAATTACTGTCAGTGTTAATAAATACGAGTGCAGTGTAATTAGTTAGATAGAAAAGTGTAATTAAAACTATATCATGAAAGACATGGAATCGGATTTCAGCGGTCCTGATGAGAATCCTTGGCCACATTTGACTGAGTATGTGGAATTTGTATCCAGATTGGGCCAGCAAATACTTTTTGCTTGTAAGCGTTGCTTTTTGCCGAAAGACACCAAAATAAAAGTTCATGTATCAAGCCTGAATAATTTGAAACAACATGTAAGAAGGGTACATGGGTCACAATACGTACAGTTTGAAGAGATTGTTAAGGCGGGCTCTAACCGAGGCAAGACAAAAAAGAGAACTCATTCTGACAATATTATATATTAACCTGTTAACTTCCAGAACCTAAACCAACAGGTTTTATAAGTTCACTAACGCAACGATATAAAAATGCAATTTTACACATATTAACGGATTAACGATTAACATTAACTTCCGTTAATTTTTTCGAAATGTAACGCTTTAACGTTTAACGAAGCTAACTTTTTTTGTAACGGATTAACGATTAGCGAAGTTAACTATTTGATTAACGGTGCCCAGCTATGACTATGAACACAAACATAAACATATATTTATTACAATGTTACGCTAAATAATTAAAACTAATTACATATAAAGGCACTTGTCGTCTTGAGAGATTGAACATATTTGACAGCTCTAAGCAATCTATGTTCTGAGAAACGTTCACTGTCGCAGAAGAGACAAATTAAATCGTGTTCGATTATTGTCTCTATAATAATAAAAAAAGAGGGAGACCAACTTATAGCTGTCAAAAGTGTTAGAGAAAGTCAAACAAATTTGTTATTCCAAATTAGAATTGATAGTGAAACTAACCTAACCCTTTTAGGTACGCATTACAACATGTACCTACAGAGCCCCAATGAATAACACAAATACTAAACTAAATACTCATTTATCGATCGATACATTACAACCCCGTTATACCTACATCTTCTAGGGTCTTAGTGAATATCTGGTGATTCAATTATTTGAATTTTAACACAAATTAATGTTAAACTAAGACCGAAGTCTTTAAATCATTTATGCCTTACATATTAATATGCTTTGCTCATAATTTCCCATATATATCCGTATAATTATTAACTAGTTTGCCATGTAGGTTGGATACCAAGAAACATTTATTTCATGATGTTAGAATTTAAGCCATGTACTTACTAGATTTGTCTGAGGGCGCAATACATGA
This sequence comes from Tinea semifulvella, assembly GCA_910589645.1. Lineage (NCBI taxonomy): Eukaryota > Metazoa > Arthropoda > Insecta > Lepidoptera > Tineidae > Tinea > Tinea semifulvella. Next base: position 6,244,337 of record OU342596.1, read on the forward strand.
CGTTTGGCAACGTTGCACGACAGCGCGCGACGTTGTTGAATGACGCGCAAAATGGCGCGCGTCTTGAAGTTTATCTCCGTTTAACTCTTTGCTTTTGTTGTTTGGGCAGTATCAAGTGTTGGTGTGTGTAGACGTTTGCACCAGCAATGTCAATAGCTGAGATCAACGCTGGTTAAAAAGTATCATCACGACCGTTGCCCTTTCGGGATGGTCAGGAACCACGCTTATAAATAAGCGGATTCACATTTAGCCGACTTTACTATAGGCCAATCATGAAAAGTGTGAAGCTCGTCGATGTCTCCAGCGTACCAAACTCAAGAACTATCACAAATACATTAAATATTAATTAAATGTATTTATTTACATTAATAAATATTTTTGTGTCCCGACCAGAAATCAAACCCGGTACCTCCGAGTCTAAATCCAAGGACTTAACCGCTAGACCACGGAAGCTAGTTTCTCAAGCGATATGTTGTCGACGACTGCAAAACATGGAGTCCATCATGTTGAGGTCGTTGTAATGTTAAGCGTTGTCAATCAACCTAAACTATATTAAATTTTAATAGTTGGCGTATTATTTGAGTAAGGAGATCTATGCTGGCTGTTTTCTTTTATAAATATGGTGTATTTTTTATTGGTAATTAATTTAAGATAAGGCATTTGTGATTTTTAGGTGGTGATATTGTCTTTCTTATACTCATGGAATTAAAAAAAAACGTCAAATCTAGATAACTATCGGTTATATTTCAAACCACAAAAATATCATCAAAATCCACAAAGATTTAAGAGGGTAGAAATATTATGGTCTTTTGTATGGGAATTTGAAGCTAGAAGCTAGTTGGCGATGTATTTAGCCTCAGATTATTCAACACGATTTATTACAGCTAAACTAATATTACGTAATATTATATCACTATTTTTTTGCTATAGCTAATTATTTTTTGGCTATAGCTCGTCGTGATTGGCTGGCAAGCTGTCACTAGTGTAACTGTGGAGGTCATCCGGTAACTTTACACCTTCGTCGTCAGCCGCTGCGAGTTGGTAGTATCGTTTACGCAGATGGTGTGCTGCAGCCTTAGGTTGGCGAGAACGTGTGAATATGCCTTTTTTGTTCCCTCCCACACGAGTTATTGCTGTAAGAAAAGAAAATAGTGTAATAAAAATAATACCTACCTACTTGTTTGTTGTTGCATCCTAATAAAATAAGTCATTTTTGTATATTTTTTTTTTTTTTTTTAAAGAGATTCCAAAACCAGGCCCCAAATTTGTTAGAGCGTGCCTCAACAAAATATAATTCAATAATCATTGTGTTTTTATAAATTTAATTTCGGCATCTGATTTATCCCAGCATCAAAAATAATTTAATTAAATAGTCAATTGGTTAAGATTTATGTATGAAATAGTTACAAAATATTATTTATACGATTAGGTTCTTTATTATAATCAGGTACTTTATTACAGATAAAACACTGGATTTCAAATTGGCGGGTTAGAAACTATGTAATTTATTAAGGTAAAAAAGTTTTTGTCAATTGTCTGGGGTGAAATAAATAAAATTAATAACAGATTATGAAATCACAATATATTAACTATGAAATAAAAAAGAAATCATTATGACACGAGAACATTTTATTGGGCCCATTTCACCCAAAGATGGGCATTCTTATTTATGTAGCAAATAGCAAAACTGTTGTAATGCTCTTAAACTGCGGTTAAAATGTTAAATAACTTTGGCCGTTATTATAGTCACTTACTTTGTGCAGTTTTGAAGTCAGCAAAGTTCCATATAAACTCGCCCATGAAGAAGCCCCTTTTCCGCAGTTTGTCGAACGCTTTAAAATGTTCCGACAAAAGTGCTACCTGGTACTCTTCAGACCACACGTACTCTGGTAACTATGGAAAAAAAATTGTTTCTATTTCATCGCTTATGGACGGCATAAGTACCTAATAACGAGTTTTACGCGCCATTTTGCGCATTGCTTGACATAAGTGCAAGTTTTTGTTTTGTAAACTAATTTACTGTTGATATTGTTATTCAACAGTGACTCCAATAATAGCATCAAATTCTGCAACATCTGGAGTTTGATGATGATGACCAATTAACTCATAAAAAAATGTATATTACGTCAGACTTGGCTGTATGGGCTAGACCCTTTGCCTTCCCTACCACCTCATTCATCATCCATCGGGAGAAGAGAACAAAAAAAATAAGCTTTATTCCTTTGCCTCTATTTATTTTTTATTTCTAGAGGGGAGGGGTGGTTTATACGGCCGATTTTTATAATTATTTTATATTTATAAAATTGGTTTTACAATAAAATATACATATTCTGGATTGCAGTGGATCGTAACGTGCTGTATAAATTTTTACTATTAAATTATTTGATTAAATACAAAACATCGCGTCTCTCTTCACTAATTTTAGTATACTCACAGTGGCTAGTTAGCGTTCTGGTAAAAGTTCCTAATACTGTACTGACGGTTCCGTCGTTAAGTTACTGTTCTGTTCGTAGACTATACTGACGTGAGACAGTAACCCTACTGTTCTGTTGTTAGACATTCCTATTTCTGTTTTAATTTATTATTACAAATTTATGAGTTAAATGTAATAATATATCTTACTAAATGTAGTCCGGCGATGGTGTCGGCTCCGTACTCCAGCATCATAATGGGCTTGTTGTGTTTCTGATGCCAGGCGGTGGCCTCGGCGCGGACATTGGCCGCGATGTTGAGCAGAGACCCAGTGTTGTGGTACCAACCATTGTAGCGGTTGAAACTAACTACATCGCAATGTTGCGCCTGTAAAGAAATAGAATATTAACTAGACGAGTATTAAGTAAATCAAATCTATGAAGAAGTCAATTTTTCAAGCATATCATGAAAAGAGTAAAGTATCATCATGACATTTCAAAAACCACTTAAATACAAAACATAAATAAGCGGATTCACATAACTTTACTATAGGCCAATCATAACAAGTGGCAAGCTCGTCGATGTCTCCAGCGTACCAAACTCGAGAAATATCACAAATAAATTAAATATTATTTAAATGTATTTATTTGCAGGGCCACGACCATCATCGTGGCGATTGCAAGGGTTGGGCGGATATTGCTTGAGGAACTGGAACAATTGAGCCAATTATGCGAGATGCAACTTTTAGTCAGCCCGCACTTGTGGGAGACTTAATGCTTCACGGAGTATGGGAACCAGCGAGGAAAGCGTTTTTTGATGTTCGCATTGTTAATGCCGACGCAACCTCATACGGAACCCGTACCTGGGGAAGCATCTCCCAATCACACGAGAAACACCGTAAATACGACAGGGCAGCAGAAGATCTCAGAGCTTCATTTACGCCGTTGGTTATCTCGTGTGATGGCTCATTAGGTGCTGAGTACGCGGCTTTTGTCAAAAAGACCGCTTCACGGCTTTCTGAAAAATGGCAGAAGCCATTCTCACAAGTTGCAGGCTGGCTAAAAACAAAAATACAAATTTATGTAATAAGGGCTATAAGCTTAAGGATCAGAGGAACCAGAAAGCGAGTGAGATGGATAGGATGTGAGGATGGAGCAGGTATGTTTGAAGGAACGAATGAATGATTGAATGTGAATGAATGTTAGATGATTTTATATATTTAGTTTTATGTTTTTTTTTAGTTATTATTGTTATTTTGTTGAAATAAATTTAAATAATTATTTATAATTGGAATAATATCATTTATTTACATTAATAAATATTTTTGTGTCCCGACCAGGAATCGAACCCGGTACCTTCGAGTCTAAATTCACGGATTTAAACGCTGAATTCCGTGCGGAATACAACAATCTAATAATAATAGTCTAATTTATAAATACACTACATACCAAGCAACTGCATAAACTACATGCAAGTATTATTAACATATACATACACATATATATAATAATACTTGCATGAAGTTTATGTAATGGGGTGTATCAGGCAAAGCTTTTTGTAGATGTCGCTAGCGGCAATGGTACCTTATTTTACACCTATATCGCATTTTTTTAAAAATGTTTTCGTATTTTTATGTTTATAAAGGAAAAATATATTTTAAATTAACGTTAACTACCTTAAAAGACGAATTAAGAAAACGCACACCGTCTTTAAAAAAAAAATGTTTTATTAATAGAACGGCAATTTTAAGATCACCATATCTTTGATTTCGTTTAGAAATCTCGATTTGTACTCTTAAAAGCTGCTCACTTCGGCATAATATCCAGAAAATAATAAATTTCGTACTAAAAATACAAGTTGTCTATGCAACTGACAGTTATGTTGGGTACCATCTATCATGCGCCATCTATCATGATAAAAAGTTAGTGATACACCCCATTGCGGGATGTATTTATAAATTAGACTATTATTATTAGGTTGTTGCACCCTGCCCATAATCTCTCATCATCCCAAAGGCTATGTCAGAGAATGCCTAACAGGCATTAAACTCGCCTATGTACCTTATTTAAAGTTTTGATGTAATAAAGAATTTAAAATAAAATAATGAATACAAATGCAGCGATGCGCATTTGTTAAATAGATAGCATAACCTGTTTTTCAACTCAAATAAATAAAGATTTTGAGTTTCCTATAACGTAGTGCAAGTTATAAATCAAATCTGTCCTACGACAAACTATGTACACATTACAGACTGACGACACTCTCAGACCGTAGACTTACAACTGACATGACACTATTGTATAATATTTGTCGAGGCCTACTTAGTTGTCCAAACCTGACAGAAGGTATTTATTATAATGCCCCCTCGAGACAGACTCGCTCCTGCGACCTCTTCCATGTCTGCCGCGTACGTACAATATCTGGCATGCGCGCACCTGTACGTCGGATGTGCGACACGTACAACAGGCGTGTATCGGACGTGGATATATTTAGTAACTCCCGCGCCGCCTTCAAAGCCAAAATCAAGAAGCTGCTACTTACGGTTTAGATCGCAAAGTGTGGGCAGTTTGCTTCGGAGTTCGCCTAACAGTTTTAATGCATTCAAACACAATGCAGTTGTTTTCTTTATACCTGGCCAAGGTGATATTTTCTGAATTTTGTATCGCACAAAGAGTGCACTATTGTTCACAGTGAGAAATATTCTGGTGGCGGGTATAATTTTAATTGCTTCTACTCTGTTGCTATCTTTTATGTTCTTATGTTGCCTGTCTCTGTCCTTTCTCTTCGAATAAATAAATAAATAAATAAATAAATAAATAAATAAATAGAACTTACAGTTTTATCGACATTGTATCCTTGTGCTAGAGCCATAGTTATAGGTCTCGACAAATCCATGGAGCGGACGTGTTTAGCCACCTCACTGTAAGCAAAACATTATTCAATAATGTAAATGTCATAAACGAAATCTAGGCAAAGACTAGTAGTTTATTTCTAACATTCTAGTGTTTTTTATTTTTTATTCTAAATTCTCCTTGACGGACCTCATACGTAATGACGAAATACACAAAAGGGTAGGTATTAAAGTGACACAAATAAGGAAAGGCATGCTCCGATGGTTCGGACATATTAAAAATATTTTTATTTTTTTTATACTAGCACGACATGTGACCCTGCGCCCACCTGATGGTAAGTGGCGCGCAGAGTCCATGAATGTTAGCAACTGGAATCAGACCCTTATATCCGACATCAGTCCCTAACACTATGCCGGCTTGACTAGATGCCTTTTCACACTTCGCTTGAAGGACTCCAGGTTATAGGAAAGTGGAAACACAGAGGCTGGAAGAGCATTCCACATCTTTATTGTGCGACAGATGTATGAGTCACCAAATTTATAGGTACGCGAAGGGATAGTGACTATGGTATGTGGGTGCATATTCTGACCTGTGCGTGTGGTTCGGTTGCGGAATGGGGAGGAAGGAATTAGGTTATAGAGCTCTTCAGAGCACTCACCATAGTATAGCCGGTAGAACACGCTCAGAGTAAACTCAGATGAGTGAAGAGAGATTGACGAACCAGATATACGAGTATAAAGCGAAAGTCTTGAGTAAAAAAGACCCTGGCAGACCAAGACTTACCTATCACGATCAAATAAATAAAACAATAGCTGAACGTGCATTAAAAAGCCATCGAAACAAACGGGCATGTATGAGAAGGTTGATCAATGTCGAAGAAGCGAAAGAGGTATGTCGTGATCGTGACAAGTGGCGCTCAATTGTCTCTGCCTACCCCGCAAGGGATTTGGAGTGAAGATATGTATGAATTTTTATTCTAGCACGACATGTGACCTTGCGCCCACCTGGTAAGTGGCGCGCGGGGTTCATGAATGTCAGCAACAGGAATCAGACACTCATGACTAACATCAGTCCCTAACACAATACCGGCTTGACTGGGCATGACGGCAATTCGAGCCTGATCCCGAAACGTGTGGATATACTTTACTGCGTTTATCGGCACGAACGGTGGATGGCCCCGGCAGACAGGGCAAATTACTACTACCATCAGTCCGCCTACCACCTATTTAATTTTTAGATATATTTAAATAATCTGTAGTGATTATTTTAGTAATATTTCGAATTAAACGACGATTCACAGAGTGGTAGTCTAGGAATCTTTAAAACACAGATTCCTAGACTACAAGGCTTTGGGGATGATGTTTTTTTTTATATGGACTTCTAAAAAATAAATAAATTAAAAAAATAAATCTAAAAATAAACTTTATCGTAAAATTATCTTACACCCTGCTCTCTTAAAATTATCTTACATCTTACAATCTGTGTCAAGGTTCTTCTGACAGGTTGTATCTACGCATAGGGTAATGGTAATAACAAATTTATATGAATATTATTTACCCAAAATATGCATCGGCAGCCTTGTACTGGGTCCTCGGTTCGTTAGCGATGGACCACATGATGACGCTGGGGTGGTTCTTATCACGACGGATTAGTTCCGTTAAAGACTGCTTATGCTTGGCAAGAAGAGAGTCCGTGAAGATACTGAAACAAAATCAAACGCTATAATACTGCGTGGAATTTGTTAAAAAACAATTATTTTTATATTATTTGACCGCCTCCGTGGTCTAGTGGTAACAAACGTTGCCGTGAACTCGGGAGGTCGTGGGTTCGATTCCCACCGGGGGCAAGTTGTACATTGTATAATTTGTCTCGGTCTGGGTGTTTATATGTATAATATGTATATATTTACAAAAACAAAAAAAGTATAATATGTAGTTTATCAACCATCTAGTTTCCGTAACACAAGCCTCATAGCTTACCACGTAAATTAGATGGCGCTGTGTGACCTGTCTGGAAATATTTATTTATTTATTTATAATCATTCAACGTGGCAATGCTGCCAGTCACTTTGCCCATTGGCAGCGATTTGGAGCAATTTTTTTATTTATAATGATTTAATTTTGTTTTTTCTTTATTTTAGTTTTTAGTTGTATTTTTATTTATTAAGTAGGTTTATTTTTATGAATTTATGTTTTAAAATGTTAGTTTTGTTTTTTAATCATTGTAGGTACCTTATTTCCTTCGAATAAATAACTACGTATTTTTCATTTTAATTATTGAATGATAAAATTTCAAGGTATGGTACAGAAACGTTTTTCCTAATCAAGTAGGTCGACGATCGCGCGAACGTTGATTTGCGTCATTCTCTCTCTTATTTTGTCTCTCGGCTGTGCGTGAAATTAATTAACAATAACACTTCCCAGCCTTTAGGTTTTATCACGATGAATATCGCGATTTTCAGACGCGGCCTTTAACATACTTTAAAAAAGCGGATTTACATACTTTACTATAGGCACAAGTGGCAAGCTTAGCGTACCAAACCCGAGAAATATCACAAATAAATTAAATTAAATATTCTGTCCCGACTAGGAATTGAACCCGGTACCTCCACGTCTAAATCCACGGACTTTAGCGTTTGTTTAGTGTATGTCAATTACAGTCTCCTGGTTTTAGTCCCTGCGTAGACAAGACAGGTATTACTATGAAGATTGTGCTGTGATCGGCATACACCTCCTATTACTATTTATGTACTTTTCTTCTTGTTTTTATTATGTAGTTACAAGATCACCACATGACTGGCAGTGCCGAGTGTGGAGATCACTGTAATATGTTTCGCTTGTAAATTAGTTTTTTGTCAATAAACATATTTTTATCTTATCTTATCTTATCTTTACCGCTAGACCATGGAGGTAGTATAAAGTAGGCTCAATATTTTGTATAATAACAACAATACATTCATAACACGAAACCAAAAAATATATCATGCTAACAAAATTAAAATAAAAAACTTTAAATAAAATACTGAAAAGAAATAAAAACATCTCTAAACCAAACTGTGCAAAAAATTACTTTAAATAAAAAAATAAAAAAAAACAAGCATTAGGGTATTCGCCAAAAAAGTTTGATAATGAATGATACACACATAAAATAAATTAAAAATAAAATAAACAATAATTTAGTGAACATACATAATCTATACACTAGATATTTAGTTCCTTACTGATATATGCCGGGATTTAAATTGCCACATTTTTTTATTCAAAATAAAGCATTCTTACAACCATAATAATGTTAGTATTGACCCTAAATCAATCAATATCTTACGGACTCGTACATTCATCAAATATTTATAACACGCCAACGTTCCCGTGCCTCGGAGAACACGTTAAGCTTTCGGTCCCTTTTGCAATAATGGGGTGTATCACTAACTTTTTATCACGATAGATGGCGCATGATAGATGGTACCTAACATAACTGTCAGTTGCATAGAAAACTTGTATTTTTTGTATTTTAATTGTACAAATCGAGATTTCTAAGCGAAATCAAAGATATGGTAATCTTAAAATTGCCGTTCTATTAATAAAACCTTTTTTATTTTTAAAGACGGTGTGCGCTTTCTTAATTCGTCTTTTAAGGTAGGTAAAGTTAATTTAAAATACACTTTTCTGTTATAAACATATAAAAATACGAAAATATTTTTAAAAAATGCGATATAGGTGTAAAATTAGGTACCATTGCCGCTAGCGACATCTATAAAAAGCTTTGCCTGATAAACCCCATTCAAAAATAATTGCCATTAAATATATATCATTATATCATAGCCATATCTTCCAGAAATGAAAGGTTGATCTCCAACAGGGAAGTCCTCTGTGTTCTATGGACTCTAATGATACTAACATGTTAGAGATACAGAAATTTCGACTCTGTACGATATTACTGGAAGAACATACAGGTTAAAAACTTCCGTCTTTAAATACCTACTGTATATTCCAAAAGACCACAACAAGAAGTCGAATAAATATTATGATCTCACAGAAGAAATGATCAGGAACGGGTTCAAGACTCAGCTTTACGCAGTGAAAGTTGGTGCGAGAGGAGTTCCAGCAAAATCTTTGTATCACTTACTGAAAGAATTGGGCCTAAGCAGGTCTGCCGTCAATACATTTATGGAACGAGCTTCCAAGACGGCATTAACGGAATCATACAGTATTTGGTTGGGTAGGGAGAGAAGTAGAATGGTGGATGGTGAGCGTATTATCGCGCAATAAAAAATAAAAAAGGAGGCCTCCTTTTTTTAAACCAGCCTATTGTCGGTCGCAAGCCCGAGACACCATTCTTCTCATCTCTTACCCACACACGTTGGACCCGGCACCCGCACGGTGAATCCATGGAATGTTTAGAAATTTATCTTCTCTGGATCAATAGAAAGATGTGGTGTAACTAAGACATGTGGCGTGTTTGTATTGACCATAAATCAATAACATACTCCGATCACTGCATATAATGAACCTGCAATAGTCTTGGATATTTTAACATAGCAGCATTCCTGACCGTTTTATATAAAAATTCAGCATTCATAACAGGCATGGCAAAATCATGCATTATTGCATCACGCTCATACCTGGCCCCCTTGTTACTTTTTGTCCCTTTCCTACGCCGTGTCTGTCTCACATACGAACTCTTACGTAAACGGTTCTGTAGTCGCACCATACGTAACAACTCTTTTGTATCCCTGCGCCAGAAAGCAGTTTTTTTATTCAGACTTGACCTCAACTTCAACTCAAAATGACAAAGGTTTGTTGGAAAATTTCGTAACATAATATAAGTAGCGTCGAACAAGTCGGCATTGACGCATTTATGAACATAATTAGTACATTGAACGAGGCTCTTATTCTGTCGATATTGAACTTTTTCGTTACGACACTTTTTTTGTTGATTAAAATAGAAAAAAATAATGCGTTAAATACGATTTTCTCTATCCATAGTCTGAGTTGTTAGGTTAATCTCCTTTACAGACGTATATCATTAAAAATTATAAAAAAAAAAAAATACTTGAGATATTTAATGTGAAAAAAACACCTATTTTCTATTTTGAACATAATTTATCAATAAACATAAACACGTAGCGACTTCCAACCAGCGCCATTTTTTAGACAAATATAAGGGGAATGAAAAACTTCTATGGCATATGTGGCGTAAAATGTATTGGAGAGGAGATATTTCGTAAAAAGTAAATAAAAGTCACTGTAGACTGTGAACAACTGAATCAGCGCATTTTTTAAATATTATACAAAAATAAGAATGCAAAAAATAGGTTATCTTGCTTCCTTAACTGAGCTAAATCGTCTAAAAGAAGACAAGGTCAAAGCTGACCTTTAGTGCTAGGGTAAGATAGAAAATATACACCCCACCAATTATTATTGACATTACATGATTTTTTCGTAAAAATAATTTTATTATTTAAATTTTATATTTATTATGTATTATCTGTTCGTAAGTGTTTTATTAAGTCCTTGGTACTCAACCAGCATAGTGGGATTGCTGCAAGTGATATTGCTACCTGCTGTCTCAGAAGAAGAGGCAGAGTTTGTGTTACCCGTAAGTTTAATACAAAATACTCAAATAATCAAGCAACATTTCTTTCTCCGTATCTCTATAATAAAATAAATAAAATTCTAGATATTTACAAACTAAATAAAATTCTATGTGGAAAAAAACTGCATCAGTGGTTGTTGCCTCTAAGTTATCAGTTTGTTGAAGACCTATTAAAAATCATAACCTAATTTATTGGCTATTGTTACCGTAGTGTCTATTAAATGACTAATTTTAAATTGCATTACATCATCTTTCATTGAATAAATATATAAAATATATTTTGCTATAAGTTTATTTACCTAGTATAATATCATATCTATTAATTATAACATATCTTATCATATCACATCATATATGTATCATATCATATCTTACTTTATTATATATTATCATATCATTTCTTATCTTACCATAGGTTTGCATAATACGAAAATTGTTGTCAGGATAGATACTGCAGTGGATGACACCCAGCGACTACATTAAATTCCATGTAACTTTCTCACATCATATTATTGACTGACCCCTGTAGTTCAGGTTTACCTAGTTTAGGGGTCTTAGTACTTTATGTTTTGTTTTACACATATAATTGTTGCTGTACTGTTATTTGCTAAATTAATATGTTTCATTCCAGTGTATTGTGTTTATGTTGTTCAATAAAGGTTTTTTCATTTCATTTCATTTCATTTCATTTCATTTCATTTCATTTCATTTTCATTTCATTTCATTTAATAATTTTGTTGCAAAAATGTTATTACACAATTTTAGATTTTTTGAATGACAATGAATTTTAAATTATTAGGTTGTCTCTTTTACTAATTTAATTTTAATATTTTGACATTTATAATTTTATTTGATTTTGGACATTCATTAAAAAATAGTATTTAATTTTGATAAATAAGTAGATAAATGTTTTTTTTATTTTTGTTTAAATAATAATGATAATACTATTGTTTAAAGTTTGTTTATTTTTTATTTATAATGTATTTGTTTGACGAAATGTTAATTATATTATAGAATTATTGTATGCCTATTGTGGGCAGATTGTTTAAAATTTAAGTAATGTACATCACCTCTTTATACCAATGTAAACAATCTTGACAATAAATAATTTTGAATTTGAATATTAAAATACTCAATGTAGTGTTGCTAAGAGCCAAATAAAAGTTGGTAAGTTTTAATTTAGATTTTATGTTTAATATCATGCAGGACGAAGTAGAGTTTTGGTTGTTAATAACTGGGTAAATCATTACTAAACAAGCTGAAACACAGTATTAAAATGACGTTTGCAGATCATTTACAAGTAAGTGAGCTGGTACCATTTACTAAGATCTAATGTAACGTAAACAAAAACATATACCAGTATTTTTTCTGGTAACTTCAGACAGTAGTATTTTGTTATGATTATTTTTTATTAATAAACAAATTAAAATAAATATATTATAGGTAAATAAAAAACATGCTCCAATGGGCTCAGTGCCAAGGAAGGATACTTTCAGCATTGCCACGTTAAATGGCTGATCCCTAATGGCCCAAATATTGCTCAGCCCTCTTGTCACCTGAGGTGTTGACGACCTGTTTTGACAACTGTTTTATACAACAGTGGTAACCCTTAATGTTTCAATAATTGGGTATCATACGGTACATAAATTTGCTAGTATTACTTTTAAAGGTCACTGGACAATCCAGGAAAAGGATACCACACAGGCTGGGGAAATTAAATTACATGTTTAGCATCCAATGGAATTTTCCGAAATACATGCGTGCGTAGTTTACGATGCGGTATGGTATGCCTTGTTTGTTGTGGATAGCGGATTATAAGGTTCTCAAAGCGTGGAACAGACTGACTCCTAAAAAAGCTCCAGATATACTTGAAGAAGTTGGTTCTGGGTGTTCTGTTATTGAATTAGGAAAGACTGCTGAAGTTTGACATATGGATGAATACACCTAAAAAAGGTAGCTGTTTGGATTCAAAGATCGTGAGCTTCGGGGGAGGCATATTATCAAATATATCTGAAGAGATACAAAAGCTAATAGTGATGATATTATACATTTAGTAGACGGTACTATAGAAACTATACTATTCAGCTAGGCGCTGCAAACTTTAGCAAAGAAGCCGACAGACGCATTCAGCTAGGATGGGCGGCATTCGGGAAACTTCGACATATCTTCTCATCGTCCATACCACAGTGTTTGAAGACAAAAGTCTTCAACCAGTGCGTCCTCCCCGTAATGTCGTACGGAGCAGAGACGTGGACACTGACAGTGGGTCTGGTTCACAAATTCAAGGTCGCTCAGCGAGCTATGGAGAGAGCTATGCTTGGTATTTCTCTGATGGATAGAATTCGAAACGTTGAAATTCGTCAGAGAACCAAAGTTACTGACATAGCATTCAAAATTAGCAAGCTGAAGTGGCAATGGGCCGGACACATCTGCCGCAGAACCGATGACCGATGGGGCAAACGGGTTCTGGAGTGGAGACCACGTACGGGACGACGCAGAGTGGGACGACCCCCCGCCAGATGGACGGATGACCTAAGGAGGGTCGCTGGTGGGGGTTTGATGAGGGTTGCAAAAGACCGCGTGCAGTGGCGAGCCTTGGGGGAGGCCTATATCCAGCAGTGGAGAGACACAGGCTGATGATGATGATGACTATAGAAAATGGAATTACAAAGACAGGAAAGACCATTCCATACTTACTCAGTATCAACACTGGGACATTCGTCTATGATCATGATGCCCAGTTCATCTGCTAACTGGTAAATTTCTTCGGCGTAAGGGTAGTGAGAGGTGCGGAAGGCATTGGCTCCCACCCAGCGAATCAGGTTGAAGTTTTTTGTCCACAGAACCGGGTCCCACCCTTTACCTCGTAACTGGAAGAATGAAAACGTTGTATTATTCAAGTATTGCAAATACAGAAAGTACAGCGATAAGTATATGCTTTAATTAATAATTCTGCATTTTTGTAATTAACTAAATTCACACGATACATGACTTACCGACTCTAAGAACTAAAAGAAGTAAAGTATCATCAAGACTGTTTCCCTATCGGGGTGGTCAGAAACCACGCTTATAAATAAGCAGATTCACATTTAGCCAACTTTACTATAGGCAAATCATGACAAGTGGCAAGCTCGTCGATGTCTCCAGCGTACCAAACTCGAGAAATATCACAAATAAATTAAATATTAATAAATATTTTTGTGTTCTTATACTCTAAGAACTGATTGTCGATTATGCCAATAGATATAGTATTATCCATCCAGGTACTGCACACGAATAAATTCGAGTATAAACTCATATGTACACTTTAAAAACTCAGATTATTTTAAAAAATAAGCAGGATTTATTGTGATTGATGTAGGTACTACACTACGCCCTGTGGGCAATAGTGTGTACAGTATTCCCAAATTTATAATGCACATACAGATCTTCGCTAATTGTCGTATTCCCGGAAACACCCGAATCATTGAATCGTAAGAGCCTAAACATTGCACTTGCATTTTGCACCTTGTTCGAAAGAAATAGAAGTCAATATCATGTGTACACAATCGAAAACAATTCGGGCGGTCGGTGACTGCATGTGTTCTCTCTGAGTGGAATTATATAGAGCTGATATTACACACCGTTCTTGGTTTTGTTTTCAAAGGTGAATTTAATTTCAACTTTAATTATCTTATTCAACTTTAAATAGTTTATTAATTTATTAGTTTATTTATTAGTTTTTATTAGTTTATTACACATAATTCTACTAAATTATGCATGAAGAAAATGCACTTAACCACTCTATATACATATCGTCTTCCGACGCTCGGGGAATACGACCGTTGCCGAACAGTGACGAAGATTTCTATGCGCATTATCACTTTGGGAGAACTGTACGTGAATGTCTTCGCCTATCTATCTCGCTCTAACATACGCGAAACTCTTTTGTATTACCAACTAACTAGGTTTAACAAGATCTATCATTATGCCAGTTTGACACGTTTTTTTTTAGTTTAAGTTTTAGTAGGTTAGATTTTGTATAATTAGGTTTGGTAGGTAAGGTCAGGTTATATAAATAGAGTTGAGGTTAAATGCAATCAGAAAAATAATGAGCTCCAACAGTAATCTATAAAGACATTAATAAATGAGTATTGGCCGCAGGCACGTGGGGGGGGGGGGGGGGGGAGTTGGGATTTATCGCCCCCCCAAAAATCTGACGTAACATACGCATTAGCGCTAAATCCTGAAACTGTGCTTGATGGTGATTTCCCCCCCCCCACCGTATAGGAAGTCTGGATACGTGCCTTATTGTGGCTAACTACTGGTTAGGATTAAGGAATTATATTGCTGTCAGTAAAATAATGCATATTATTAAATTTGACATTAAAAAAAAAAGTTGTAAATCTAACAACAAAGTTATTAAATTAATGACTTACATCGGAATCCTCGTGCATGCCAAATCCTCTCATGTAGATGGGCTTTTCGTTAATGTAGACCGTGGTGTTGGTCCAAGTGATGGTCCTGATGCCCACCTTTTGGTTGTACGTGTCTACTGTCTCCCCTTGAGAACCTATCAGAGATGCCTGGAGGATAAAATGTTCGCTATCGTTAATAGCCCAAAAATATCTTATTTAGAATCCGCAATAGTTAAATCTGAAGAAATATATTATATTTTTAATCAATATTGTCAAGAGTTTCTTTAGTTTTACCTTTAAAGTGTACAAATATCCTGGTTCAGGATCCATGAGGAAGGGCCACCAGATTTTGGCGTTGGGCACCTCCAGAAGTCCAGCACACTGGTTGGCTGATGTCACGAGCGTGTCATTCTTGTCAAACAGCTGAATCAGACATTCCACGTCAGAGCCCTTTGTAGTTCCTCTAAATGTCACGTTGTATACTATAAAGCCTGAGGAAAGGTGAGGTTATAAGGTCAAGTTATATTTTGTAATTAAGGTGAGGTTAGGTTTTGTTGTGTGGGTAACATTTGGTTAGGTCAGGTTATAAGGTCAAGTTATATTTTGTAAGTAAGGTGAGGTTAGGTTTTGTTGTTTGGGTAACGTTTAGTCAGGTTAGGTGATGGAGGTCCAGTTATATTTTGTAGGGAAGGTGATGTTAGGTTTTGTTGTTTGGATAAAGTTTGGTTAGGTTAGGTTATAAGGACAACTTATAATTTGTAGGTGAGATGAGGTTTGGTTAGGTTAAGTTATTAGGTCAACTTATATTTTGTAGGTGTTGTGAGGTTTGGTTAGGTTAGGTTATAAGGTCAACTTATATTTTGTAGGTGAGGTGAGGTTTGGTTAGGTTAGGTTATTAGGTCAACTTATATTTTGTAGGTGTTGTGAGGTTTGGTTAGGTTAGGTTATAAGGTCAACTTATATTTTGTAGGTGAGGTGAGGTTTGGTTAGGTTAGGTTATTAGGTCAACTTATATTTTGTAGGTGATGTGAGGTTAGGTTATAAGGTCAAGTTATATTTAGATCAAGTTATATTTTGTAAGTTATGGTAGGTTTTTTACCAGTATGTCCCTGCAAGTCTGTGTTGACAATAACATCATCGATGTAGACGATAGGCGTTGTGTAGAGGAATACAGATCTGTGTATGCCAGCATAGTTGAAGAAGTCGAAGGTGTATGTTTGTTCTAGTCTTATTTGATTGTTCCTGAAAGATAAACGAAACATTTATAGTATTTTTTTTTAACTTTCTGGTTTAATAGAAAAAAGTACAAATGCACGAAAACATTTCTAGTAGCACACCAAACTCTGTTACCTACAACGAGGTGAAAATATACGAGATAGTGGGCATTGGTTGCAGAAAAAAGTTCCGCTTCTCGATCATAGATGACGCTATTATAATTTAGATGTATACAATCCTCGAGAAGTGCTCTTGGAGGAGAACTAAAGTAGTCGAACCTGTTCTGTATTCTGATACTTAAGCGCCAACATTATATAGTTGAATTCCTAAAATAACGGAAATATCAGTGTAAAACGCTATTGAAATTGGTAGGTATTCTCGCATAAATATTTTTTTTTTTTGGTTCTCTCCTCCCGATGTATGATGAATGAGATACCAACTAACCTTTGTGACTGAGATATGTAATAAGCGGGTGCAGCAGGAGAAAAATGATAGTTGAAATTATTCATTACTATATAAATCACACATTAATTACAAACATATAGTACTTATATATAAATAAATGTCCTATATAAATAAATAAATAAATAACTAAATATAAAAAACAAACATTTACGCATATATAATAAGTGAGTTATGGCGACTTATTCTGCATGTAATATGTTAATATTAATAGTAAGTAAAGTATCATCACGACCGTTTCCCTTTCGGGGTGGTCAGAACCAGCTATACTATAGGCCAATCATGACAAGTGGCAAGCTCGTCGATGTCTCCAGCGTACCAAACTCGAAAATTAACACAAATAAATTAAATATTAATTAAATGTATTAATATACATTAATAAATATTTTTGTGTCCCGACCAGGAATCGAACCCGGTACCTCCCAGTCTAAATCCACGGATTTAACCGCTAGACGACGGAGGCAGTCATATTAATAGTATCGCCTGAAATTACGAGCATGACTGAATATGCAGCATGACAGAGTGAGCATAAAAAAATCAAATACCTTTACGCATACTAAACTCGTAAAGTTGATAAATAATGTGTTTGACAAAATATATTTTGTTGTTAACTTACACAATGACATCTTTGACACTTCCTTGCGGTATTGTGTCGCTAAGCAGAATATTGTCGACTGCGACAGTCAGCAGGTTATCTCCAGCGTTTACAAATTCAGTAATCTCCACCTCGAAAGGCAGATGTCCGATCTCATGATGCGTCGCAGATTTCCCATTCACCCACTGTAAATAGAAGAAGACATTTATTTTTACAATTTATGAATTCACTATGTCACAATTCAGAATTCGAAGCTTTGGTCAGGTCGTAGAAAGTCCTAAAAGAACAAGGGCTGAGGATGGATGATAAATAAGGTGATAGGGAAGGCAAAGGGTCTAGCCCATGCAGCCAAGTCTGACGTTTCTTTTTTTTATGAGTTAATGAATCATCAAATTCCAGATGCTGCAGAATTTGATGCTTTTCTTGGAGTCACTCGCGGCATTATAGCTCAAACATGTCGGGTAAAATATGGGAGTTGACAGCGCGGGAAAACCGAAAAAATTACCTTGACGTGTCCGCGCAAAATGGCGCGAAGAAATCTTTTATATTTATTTAAACTGTTAGAATATTATTTACGAATGCATCGATAATAGTCGTTCAATTGATCGGAGACTACATCGATAATCAATGGCGATTGGGGGACGTCACTACTACGGCGTTTCTTTGCCCGCTTTGCACTTGCGGTTTTCTTGTGCAAAGTATCTTTTTATAAGTTCATAAAATTATTAAATCCATAAATATATTTAATTTTACAGTACTTCAAAATTTTTATAAATAAGTTTGCATTGTTTATAGCTGTACCGATGCAGAGATTTGCTCCGCCCACATATATCCAGGGTTCTTTTTATAATAATAATAATAAAATTATTTATTGCACAAAAAAAATATAAAATAAAAAAAACATGTACATAGGCGAGCATAATACCATAAAGGTATTCTCTACCAGCTAGCCTTTGGGAGAGTTAGAGAAGAATATTATGGGTGCAGAGTAAGAAAGTAACACAAAAGATCAAAATATAATAAGTAAAATCAATAAATATATAGGTACGTAGGTAAGTATATGTTTTAAACATCTAAGATAATAATAAATATATAAATAATAAATAAAATACATGCATATTTAAAATAAATAAATAATAATACCTATGTATATGTCATGATTGGCTTATATTAAAGTTGGCTAAATGTGAATCCGCTTATTTATAACCGTGGTTTCTGACCACCCCGAAAGGGAAACGGTCGTGATGATACTTTACTTTTTGTATATGTCAAAGAAAGGAGATTAAGATGCATTTTGTTTTTTAAGAAGGTGAGAAATTAAAAGTTTTTTAAATATATTTAGAGACGGTGTCTGTCGGATAAATAAAGGCAGCCTGTTCCATTGACGGGCTGCAGAAACAGTTAGTGAATCTGAATATCTGCTGGAGGAGTGAAGAGGAATTGAGAGTTGGTTGTTGTGCGAAGAACGAAGAGAACGAGAGTGAGAGTCGCACAGATATTCGAAACGATCGCTCAAGTACCTATAACTACAGCATACCTATAACGTGAGCGGTGGTGGATAGGTTGTAAGAATGCTTTCCTTATAAAATACCTAAAACCTAAAAAGGTCAGGTCAAATCCAGTCATGTACTATTTATTTATTTATTCGAAGAGAAAGAACAGAGACAGGCAGTATAAGAACAATTAAGAAACGATACAGTAGAAGTCATTAGAATTATACCCGCCACCAAAATATTTCCCACTGTCATAGAAGTAGGAATATTGCGCGTCATTTATTACTCTATGCCCACTGTGGACAATAAGAAATAAACTTTTCTTACGTACATTTGACATATATTTACAACACCACAGTTCCCGTGCCTCGGAGAGCACGTTAAGCCGTCGGTCTCAGTTCCACTAATACCAATTTGTGGAATCGTTAATTAGACTCTTGCCAACACGTCTTGCGGCGAGTGTAGCAACAATTCTCCAGAATTTTTGAAGGCCTATTTCCAACAGTGGACAACTAAGACTGTTAAACTAAACTGTATGAAGATAAAATAATTATATATTATGAATAAACAGATATAATTTTACAATTATAACTATCTGTCTATCCATTACAAAATATGAATTTCAAACGTAAATAAAGATTAAGTTTTATCTCCATGTGTTAATATGTATTGTTACCTACTTAAACATATTACAGTACGATGTCCCCAAAAGATAAGTACTTATCGTTAAGTAACTGCAGGACATCAATTACTAAGGTAATTAACCGGTTAAACATAACTTTTTAACTTTAAGGCCGCAATACCCATACAAAGAATAATGGTAAATAACTTTCATCATCATTACAGCCCCTAGAACACAGCGTCCTAGACCTCCACTGTTGAAGATGGGCCTTCCAGAACATATATCTGGAGAATTTGGCCTACACTCGCCACGCTGGCCAGACGGCTTGGCGAGGATATGATGTCAATTTTTAATGACAATTTATTAACGATTCCACAAGTTGGTATTAGTGGAACCGGGACCGACGGCTTAACGTGCTCTCCGAGGCACGGGAACGATGGTGTTGTAAATCCATGACAAATGTACGTAAGAAAAGTGTATTTCTCATTGGTACATGCCGGGTGGGTTTGAACTGACCTTTGTAGGATTTAAGGAACGCGTTTTTACAACCGAGCTACCACCACGCCTATAAATATATAATAAATAAAGTTACGATGCATTAATTTAAATAAACACTATTATATATTTCTTTTAGTATTTGCCATATTTTTGATTTATTAATGTGTGTTATAAAACTATAATCATGTGGTAAAGTTTGCTTAGCTAATTGCTAGTAATCCATGCTCATTATGAGGGTTTTAAAAAATCTTAGTTCTTCGATTTTCAAGTTTAAAACTAGCAAATGTAAATGTGTGTGTGTGTGTGCTTGTGGTTGTTGTGTAGGTATGCATGTGTGTATAAAACTGCCTTTGTACCCGACTGCGCGACGCAAAAAAGGGTTACCTATGTGTTTATCAGCCTATAATAATAATAAATATTTCCAGACAGGTCACACAGCGCCATCTAGTTTCCGTGGTAAGCTACAAGGCTTGTGTTACGGAAACTAGATGGTTGATAAACTACATATTATTTAAACTTTTTTTTATGTAAATATATACATATTATACATATAAACACCCAGACCGAGACAAATGATACAATGTACAACTTGCCCCCGGTGGGAATCGAACCCACGACCTCCCGAGTTCACGGCAACGTTTGTTACCACTAGACCACGGAGGCGGTCTGTATGTATGTATGTTTGTTCCTTTGTGGCACACTGAATACCAAACGCGTTGGCCGATTTTGTTGATTCTCACCTCAATCGATTCGTTTTCATCACGCGAGTGTTACTGAAGATATGGTATTAATAATATTTGATTAAGGCGACAACCAGACGCTATGTTGGGGAAAATAATAAAATTATGTTATGTTATGAATTATAAAATGTTGACGAACTAAATTGAGTGGGATATCATGAAATAAATGTGTTTAAAAATCTACTTGTTGCTCACTTTTTAAATAAACAAAATAATTTGTCATGATAACTACAAGTACCTATGCATTATAATATTTCCTTAATTTTTATCGTGAATGATTGTACCTATGTAATATGATACGAGTACAGTATTCCCAAATTAATAATGCACATACAGATCTTCGTATTCCCGGAAACACCCGAATCATTGAATCGTAAGAGCCTAAACATTGCACTTGCATTTTGCACCTTGTTCGAAAGAAATAGAAGTCAATATCATGTGTACACAATCGAAAACAATTCGGGCGGTCGGTGACTGCATGTGTTCTCTCTGAGTGGAATTATATAGAGCTGATATTACACACCGTTCTTGGTTTTGTTTTTAAAGGTGAATTTAATTTCAACTTTAATTATCTTATTCAACTTTAAATAGTTTATTTTGTAAAATAGGAAAACGTACTAACAACTAGCACAAAACACATAATTCTACTAAATTATGCATGAAGAAAATGCACTTAACCACTCTATATACATATCGTCTTCCGACGCTCGGGGAATACGACCGTTGCCGAACAGTGACGAAGATTTCTATGCGCATTATCACTTTGGGAGAACTGTACCTATCTATTAGTGTGTTTATATATTCATACATAATATATATTTATGTTTATTATATATATTATTTTAATTATATATCATGTAAGTATTTATGTAGCAGTATTTAATTATTCTTAAGTAATTATATTTATCTTAATGCACCCGCAATCCTCTGCCACACTCCCAAAGGTTAGCTGTTATAAAATGCCGGAAGGCATTAAGTTCGCCCTTGTACACTACTTTTAAAGTTATTTTGTGCAATAAAGAGTTTATAAAAAAAAAAAAAAAAAATTAATAAATAAATAGGTATTTTAAAATCATGTTGAGGTTTCTCTTATAATTTTTCATTTAGAGTGAACTCTATAACGATTTAAGTTGGTTAGCAACCATCATCTATCATTAAAATTTTCAATGCAGTCCTGCCTACACCGTACATATAATAAAGATGAGGTAGTTACATATTATACGTTCAGTAGTTTGATATTGTCTTCTTATTAATACGGTCCTATCTCTTTATATAATAAATTGTATTCTTATGTTTCTTAAAAATATATATGTCTATGTCTTGCCTATATAAATCATAGAGGGGTACGTTAGTTTAGTACTGATTGATGATGAAAGGTACCATGAACCCTTTACAATCTAGATTTTTTTTATTTAAATCGGTAAAGTAGTTTAGGCATGAACGCGAATCACATGGTCGTGATCAGATGATGACATTATACCAAAGGAATTTTTGAGACGAGACAAAAATAATTTGTTAACTTATTAGTGGATTTCGTTATTGGAAGACTCAGAGTAGGACGACACCCCGCTAGTTGAACGGATGAAGGTCGTTGGTGGGGGTTGGATGAGGGTAGCGAAAGATCGTGTGAACAGTGAACCGTGGGCCTTGGGCATATATCCAGCAGTGGACAGACACAGGCTGATGATGAAGTAGTTTTTAATTATATTCACGAATGTAGGTACGTACTATATATGCCAGCGTAGGCCATATTCGCCAGAAATATGTTCTTAAGTCAAAGTCAAAGTCAAAATATCTTTATTCACGTAAACCTATTACAGGCATTTGTGACACGTCATAACTTAAATAATTTAGAATGATTCTACTCTTGTTAGTGGAAGACTAAGCAGCGAAGTGGTCCAAGGAGTAAGCTGTTAGCAGAAGACTAACAGCTTAGCAAATTCCAGTGACCTGTAAATGTTTAATCTGACTGAGAAAAGAATCTGCAAGGAAAACTCAGCTATAGCAGATTTACAAATGAAACAAATACAGAATTACACAACAACAATAAATAAATATCTTTCAAATTCACCTGTGTAAGGTACCTATGAGATTATACCTGGTACAGTGTTTATTGTTACCTTTTAATGGTATATTCACATTACTTAAACAGCTCCCGACAGTGTATGTAAGATATATTGTATGTAGTATATATATATATAAATAAAAAATAAATAATAATAAATAAATATTTCATTTCCAGACAGGTCACACAGCGCCATCTAGTTTCCGTGGTAAGCTACGAGGCTTGTGTTACGGAAACTAGATGGTTGATAAACTACATATTATACTTTTTTTTTTGTAAATATATAAGTACATATTATACATATAAACACCCTATATATTATATATATATATATAGTGTGTAGTATATGTATTATTGCGTACATATTTGTATGTATTGGTGTGTATATTAATATGTATTGTTTTATCTTAGATTAAGTTTATTTAATATTTTTAATAAGTTTCTTTTTGAAGCCCTTTGCACCTACCTCATAATCAAAATTCTCTGCATTGTCCCAAAGGTTGGCTGCTAGAGAATGCCTAGCGGCATTAAGCCCGCCCCTTGTACATAGTGCAATAAAGTTTTAAATAAATAAATGGCCTATCTCCAGCAGTGAAGGTCTGGGAGTCTGTGTTTTAGAGGCTATTATGATCATAATATATCTATATAGGGGAAGTATGGTGTTACCTTAAATTTAGTTAGCTCTTCATAGCTTTGACCTACTAGATTTAGCTACTCATAAAATAGGTAGCCAAATTGAATGTCTGCGAGTGTCGTATATAGGTTATACAAGGTGACGATTGAGCAATGTCCTAATGCGATCAGTTAAGAGAGGTCAGTGTTCCTGCCCTCTTCAAATAAATTGCTGAGAATGACTGCTTAAACTACTCGTAAAGTCACTGCAAGATTAAAACAATATTGTTTTATATTTATTTGACAGGACAAAAGTTAGGACGAATTCGTATACAGGTTTATTATTAAGTACCGTACCGTCTCGACTTATAGCGTCTTTGTGCGAATAAAACATTATAATACAGAAATATTCTCGACGTCTTGACATATTAGTATTTTTTAGATTTATTTATATAAGTATTATATAGATTGTATTTAGGTATATAAGTATTTGTATGTAATATGTATTAAATAGAGTATTTATATTTTTACGTACTTAATTATTTAATTTAAATATTTACATTTACTTAAAAAATCTCATACACCCATCATATAAATCTCTCACTTTCCCAAAGGTTAGCTGGTAGAGAATACCTTCATGGTATTATGCTCGCCTATGTACATATTTTTATTTTGTATATTATGTGTGCAATAAAGAATTTTATTATTATTATTATTATTTACTTACGAATGAATTGTAAGATTAGATTTTACTACACCTATTCACCACTTTACGCCTTAAATTACGAGTAATCCATTCTTTAAATCCCTTCGCGTAATTCTAGTTTTATTTCAAACTGCCTCCTAACATAAGGCAAGTAAACAGCAGTTCGCTATTTAAAAAAATGGTCTATTCAAATTCCATTTCCCGACAAAATTTGTAAGTATATTATTATGTATGTACGAGTATGTGTAATTAGTGTTAAGTTTATATATATATATATATATATATTCTTCTTAGTCGCTACACTCTTAGTGGTCGTGGTCGTCACTTGAGTGTCAGTGGCACGCTTAACAAGCCGTCCTGCCCTTCCTGGAGCACTCATGTAGGGGGTGATCCATTGCTGCTTTAACCTGGTCAGTCCATCTCATCGGAGACCTACCACGCATCCTCTTGCCATCGACTTTTCCCTGAACTACAAGGCGCCAATGGATGTATCTCCACGCCGCGACACGTGTCCAAAGAAAGTGAGAATGCGTGATTGTACGATTGAGGAAAGGCGCTGTCCTATCTCTAGTTCCTCCAGGATGGATTTGTTGGTTCGGAACTCCGTCCATATATATCCACATATATAAATTAATATATATGTATGTATATATGTTTAGAGATAGTTTTTAGGTAGTGCCATCCTGCAGACGTATTCCATTACTTAAGCGCATGGCTCATGCAATACGTTAAACATGTCAAAAGATAATCAGGCTTTATGCAACCGGCCGATTAATATTTACAGAATTAATCTGCGGAGTTGTGAAAACATATCGGTAGTTAAGGTATTCGTATTTTAGCAAAATCAGCAAAAATAAAATATAGACGCAATAGAAAAACACGTTCGAAGCAAAAGTTATTTTTATAAAAAATATGATTGTTACCCACTTGGTGGTCTTTATAAGGTCACGGGGTGTTCCGTGTTGTTATTTTTAGCCAATTGTTAGGTCGTTTATCAATTTGTCACCGATTTAGACCTCAGTATAGTTGTATATATTTTACTTGAAGGGAAGTAAATTATTGTACCATATTTTTCTCCCGAGAAATGGCGTGTCTGGCGTCAGGCTAGCAGCATACTTCTTTTCTATTTCGCAACCTCACGCACAGACTATAATATGCCAACAAGTAAATCGTCGTATAATTCAAGTCTTATACGACACAAGTTATATAGTGGTAAATTAAAAACTATTAGAATATAAGATGACACGGCCCTTTTACAGCTATGAATATATGTTTAATTGACATATCATTATTATTATTTAGATTATAAGATGACAGGTTTTTATTTATATATTTTTTTTTGTTTTATAAATTTATTAATTATTTGACATATTAAACTTTTTAAACTTTCGCGCACACTCATAATAGATTTTTATAATTTTAACGGGTCTTTACGCGATTTACCTTAGAGACATATATATAAGCTATCATCATCGTGGAATACAGTAATCAATAGGTTTCGACGCCGGGAAAAATCGCCCGGTGTCGCCAAGGATATTGTAAGTGTCGTGTGTCGTGATTTCTAAAAACTTTTAAAGTGATAAGTGGGTAGGTTTACATCTGCCGCCCAGTATGTACGAGACTACACCGCATAGCTTCAGTCGACCCGTGACCACGGCCAATGCAACTTGGCTGAAACGTCGGGAGAAATATGTCTCTAAGGTAAATCGCGTAAAGACCCGTTAAAATTATAAAAATCTATTTGACATATGTACCTATATAATTTATTTATCATAATTATTAAGTATTTAGAATGTAAACTGACACGGCCTTTTTACTGCCACGATCTTATTTAAGTAGTTTCTAAGTTAGTTAGTTTTACTTGCTTGTAGCAGTAATTAATGTTGTGCCTAACATACATAAATATGGATTATTGCCTGTTTACGGTCCAACCATTATTATTAATCAAAATCAATAAAAACTGACTGTATCCGAATTGTTTTAGCGAACCAATAAAATAAACTATTTTATTTGGTTTTTATTTTTAAATAACTGATTGTCACGTTGTATATATGTTTAACTTACTACCTTCTAGTCGCATTGATTGTAATGTCTGATTATATATTCAAATCAAAGTGTTCACGATTAATTTATAACACAACAAATAAAACAGTCTCGAACGCACTTCTAAAATACCACTAAACTACTGAAATATCATTTGAGCCAAATTTGCGTTTTACAAATGAATACATAAAAATAATACATTCATATTGAATATTGTCAAAAATTGTCAGTGCATTCTTGGACCTCGTGTATTGCTTATTATCTTATTATGGTGTAAAAAATAACAATTTTCATAAATAAAGATAACAATAAATACAAAAAAATATATCATTTTCTGTCATTATACAGCTATAAATTAAGGTCAAAATCGTCACTATTACTCAAAAAAAAATTTTTTTTTAATTTGACTGTTATTCCGACTACCTTCTAATAGTCTTCAAAAAATTAATTTCTTTTTTTATTTATTAAAAAACACCATAAATAACTATCTCGTAAACGGAGCGAGATGGAACAAAAAAATTACACGTTTGGGCCACAAAAGGGTTTCAACTTATTCGTGATACATCTATTGAGAATTAAAAAATATATTCTACAAAAAAAAACTTTTTTGCATATAAAACTCACCACTTGAGCTGCATAATGTACGCTGCTGAACCGGATCCAGATCCTCTGCTCGTGTCTGATCCACCAGGTCGGTATCTGGAACCTCCTGTCGTACCACACCAGACCAACGTGGTCTCGTAAAGACATATCCTCGCCCACATCATTATACGAAGACGGCACTGGCATTGGGATCACTGGGCCAGACTGAAAAATAAATAATAATATAATTAGCAAAAGAAACTAAGTTAACTTGGTGTAGATAAAATAAATATACGCTTTTAAAAAGCAATTAATTCAATTAATACTAATAAATTAATTCAAGACTCAGCTTGACGCAGTGGAAGTTGGTGCAAGAGGAGTTCCAGCAAAATCTTTGCATCACTTACTGAAAGAATTGGGCCTAAGCAGGTCTGCCGTCAATACATTTATGGAACGAGCTTCCAAGACGGCATTAACGGAATCATACAGTATTTGGTTGGGTAGGGAAAGAAGTAGAATGGTGGATGGTGAGCGTATTATCGCGCAATAGAAAAAAAAGGAGGCCTCCTTTTCTTAAACCAGCCTATTGTCGGTCGCAAGCCCGAGACACCATTCTTCTCATCTCTTACCCACACACGATGGACCCGGCACCCGCACGGTGAATCCATGGAATGCTTAGAAATTTGTCTTCTCTAACATACGTTAAATTATTATTTATCGAACGGACACCGTCAATGTATCATATAGTCATATTCTGTTACTTTTAAGCGCAAACGTTATATAGTGGAATCCATTAACTACATATATATAAAGTTGATATTTGCATATCTGCTATCAAGGTCGAGCGCTTATAGAGTTGAAAATTGAATAATGTATAATAATGTTGTAATTATGACGCAATCTCTGACATAAATAACGAAATCTACTAAGTAACAGAATATAGCTGATGTACGTATAAAGGTTAGTTGGTAGAAAATTAATTTACGGCATTAAGCTCTATTCAACTCAAATTTACATTGCAGGCGCAGTGTTGGCTCGGTTGTAAGAACGCTTTCCTACAAGGTCGGTTCAAACCCCCCCGGGCATATACCACTGAGAAATACACTTTTCTTACGTAAATTTGTCATAAATTTACAACACCACTGTACCCGTGCCTCGGAGAGCACGTTAAGCCTTCGGTCCCTAGCCCTTGTTTGTTAATTAGTTGCAAACGTTATTAGTGAATTTCGTTATTTCGTCAGATATTACAAAATATTATTTAATTCTCAACTCTATAAGCGCTTGACCTTGACAGCGGCCGTGCAAATATCGACTTTAATAGCATGATATATATAGTGAACGGATTCCAATATATAACGTTTGTGCTTTTAAGTAACAGAATAGGGCTACTGGTTCCAATAATACAAACTTGTGGAATGGTTAATTAATTGTCATTAAAGAATTGATATCAGATCCTCGCGATATATGTTTTCAAAGGCCCATCTTCAACAGTGGAGATCTAGGACGCTGTTTTCTAGGGGCTGTAATGAAATGCATTTGACATATAAAATGTGAGTCATGGTAAAAGATATTAAACTACAAACAAAAAAAATACAAAAACTTTCGTGATGTGTAAAATGAAAATAATTTTAATATCAGACTTTTTAAAATAGCAACTTAAAATAATTCTATATGTGTAACAATCCCACAAAAGAAAAAAATTGGCATGTGACTAATGTTGTGTTTGACTTAAAAGCAAAGCAAAGCGTTCAACGCATTTTTTTATACCGAATTTTGCTTAACATTCATAACATTATTATTTGTATAGAAAAAAATATATACATACATACATATATTGACATTCTATATTTAATGAAAATGTATGTATTAATTATAAGATTGACTGCATGGTAAATTGGGCTTTACTGTTAAGCGTCAAGTCAAACACAGGGTAAGTTTAAAACGCATTCCACGCTATGATTTCTTACTTCTAATGGTTTTTTGCTAACTAACTTTTAACTAAAACATTATTTCATATATAAATAAATCCACTCGTAAACAAAGTATTTAACATAACGTTTATTTGTGTATTATAAATTAGTGGAAACATGCTAACATGACTATAACAATAAAATTCAAAATTTGACAAAAAGTAACAATGTGAAAAAAATTAACTAGTCTTGCATTTTCGAATTTGCAAACCTTATGTAGATCTTTCTCGAACCATTTCTCAGCAAAGCCAGGATGACTTGCATAATTGTCGAATGGATTCTTGGGTTTTCGCGGCAACCAGGCCCAGTCGTCGAGGATCTCAAGCCAGCAGCCCGTGAGCATGTGAGTTATGTATAACATTGGTATAATGAAGATACAGGGCTGTCCAGATTTCCCCATCAGGACCCAACTTATGGCTCGCACCTTAACAATCCCTTTCTTTTTATAGTAAAGTTTTTCACGACCAGTTTTGACGAATTCGGGTTCATTTAATTTGGAAGTATAATTTATATAAGATTTTTTTCGCCTTCAATTAGACTGTTGCTGTACAAAGCACAAATCAGATCATGTATAGAATACTGTTCTCACCTTTGGGATGGTTCCGCCAAGTACCTCACAGATGCTCTCAATGTCCTACTGAGACGAGCTGTTCGAATTGTGGACGATGCCACTATATCTGGAACTCTCGAATCCCTGCAGCTTCGCCGAGATGTGGCTTCTCTGAGCGTGTTCTACGTGAACTCTATAACCTAATCCCTCCCTCTCCATTCCGCAACCGAACCACACGCACAGGTCAGAATATGCACCCACATACCGACCCTTCGCGTACATAAAAATTTGGGGACTCATACATCTGTCGTACGATATGTGGAATGCTCTTCCAGCATCTGTGTTTCCACTTTCCTATAACTTGGAGTCCTTCAAGCGAAGTGTGAAAAAGCATCTAGTCAAGCCGGCATAGTGTTAGGGACTGATGACAGTTACGAGTATCTGACTTTAGTTGCTAACACTCATGGACCTTGCGCGCCTCTTACCATCAGGTGGGCCCAAGGTCACATGTCGTGCTAGTAAAAAAAAAAAAAAAAAATGTCAATGCCTGGCAACAATACCTACTATATAAGTTTGTTGTAATTGAAAGAGCGACCCGCACCTCTGCAATAATGACTTATTGTCGGATATTTGACGATTTCTATAGACGTGGTCATAACCATGGTCAACAATTATTTGGTTACAGTCACAGAACTAAAAATATAGTAGAAATGGCATCAATATAAAATCCTTAATTTACTTCCTTACAAACGAAGTGTTGGTTGTTCATAGTAAACAGACAACACATACAACATTATAGAGTATAGACACATAAATCAATACGTGTCTTTTATAGGTGTAATACTATTTTTTTTTTTAATAAAATCATAAATTAAGTTTTATTTCAGGTATTACACACATATTAGTCAAATTTCATAATAATAAAGCACAAAATAAAATGAAATATTAGCACTATTGATTGCCCACGGAGAGAATCGAGCAGAACACCCACGCCCACTTCCAAGCGCCAGGATCAATTTAACATTTGTTTATTTACGATTTGGGCTCTGCTGAACAGGCAGCCAATGTGAGTGTTTTAAATGGTGAAAATTTTAGTATGGAAAACTGAGCAGTGGTGGCTCAGTTGAAAAAAACCCTTTTCTTAATTCACGGCACGTTCCACTAAGCAATAACTTTTCTTACGTACATTTGTCATAGACTTACAAAACTTTCCCGTGTCTCGGAGAGCACGTTAAGCCGTCAGTCCCGGTTCCACTAATACCAACTTATAAGTATATTCTTCGCCAACACGCGTGGTGAGTGTAGGCCAAATTCTCCAGATATATATTCTGGAAAACTGATGGAAAACAAATATTCGACCTAATTGATAAAAAACTAATTTTATTATATTTAGAAAATAGCTCACCTTTTCTAGATCTTTTTCGTACCACCCATTCCTATACCCGAACTGGGGATCAGTCGGGGACTTCCTGAAGTTCCATATTCCGTCGAGGTTCCTCAAGTCCCTGGTTTCCGTAGCCTGCGGGTAAAGGGCACCTCCTACGATTGTGGAAGTTGTTTTCCTCAGTTCACTGATTTCGTTGACTGTCGAAGTGCCAGGCAAGACAGCGTGACAGACCACCAGGGTAAGTGAAACTACAAGAGCCAACGATAGCCTACTCATTATCTGTAACAAACAAACAATTATGTAAACAATTGATTTAGCTAACTGGAAATGACATCACGTACTATTTGTGTATAAAGTTGTGGCCCTATGACACATCATTTAGCCTCAAATAGTTATCGTCAAATAACTTAATATTATTTATTTAAATTTTTATTGCACAATGTACAAAGGCGGACGTAATGCAGCTAGGCATTCTATGACAGTCAAAAACTTCGGGACAATAAAATGCAGTTACAATGTAAGGTAGATCCATTACACATTTTAAATAAAAAATATAATGAAATATTTTAAAATATTAAATATTTTATATATCAGTATTAATTGATATATATACATACAAATACATACATACAATCAATAAGGATACATAAAAATAAATGTAATACTATCCATAACTATATCCGATACATAGGTATCAATAACGTAAGAAATAAATATATGCAAATATTACAAAAGACTTCACAGCAACTCTAATCTTATTCTATTTATTAATATACTATTGTTTTTCTTGACTATTATTTATCATTAATTTACAATTATTAGTTAATTTATCATATTATTATTTATGTATTTAATTCTCATTTGTTAAACATACTCGTACATTTAGTGTTCCTTCCAATTTAGTAAATGATACTGTACATCTCTGCGACCTGTGACTAATCCAACATAAGGCATCAGCTGAAAATTATCGCTGCTGCCTCGCCTGTAGTATATAGCATATGCTGAGCTGACCAGGTGATCAATAGGTATTTATCGCCACACCTGCGGGGTGAGACGGAGTACACATCCGTCCGAAAACGTATCGTCTAAGATCGCTTACGTCTGTTTGAAAGCTTGGGCATTCCGACTAGATTTTGACATTTCTGACAGGCATAATCGATCTTAAACGATACGTTTTAATACGATTGTGGACTCCACGTCACCCTGCTGTATGTTTAGATATATAAAATAGGCTTACATTTATACAATTAGATATTGTGATAAACAAAGTATTTTTGTTTATTTTTTTCTTTCCAAATTCAAAATACATGTGTGGTGTTAGCACCGTTGACTATCCTATTAACAAATAAATAAACACATGCCCAGCTGTTCACTTTTAATTGCTTGGATTTTTTTTGTCTATAGATCCCCCTTTGTGACAGTTCCCGGAAAGCTAATAGCCTTTCCATGATAGTAATACATTACATACAATGCGTAGTTATAAATGATATTGGCAAAGATTAATATCGCGATGTTTTCTCTAGTAAGTAACTCAATGGTACTCAAATCACTTCCGCAATAGAAAATAGTATCTAATTTAAGTTAAGGTAGGTTGTTTTGTAGTGTAAATAGTATTGTCGCTGCGGGTCAAACTAGTAATC
This sequence comes from Tinea semifulvella, assembly GCA_910589645.1. Lineage (NCBI taxonomy): Eukaryota > Metazoa > Arthropoda > Insecta > Lepidoptera > Tineidae > Tinea > Tinea semifulvella. The sequence continues at coordinate 6,276,773 of OU342596.1, forward strand.
ATAGTGGAGCTATTGCAAAATACTATAAGGCTAAGATCTATACATTGTTTTTAGCCTTGGTTGTCTAGAATTCTGGCAGGTCTGGCGTCACTACATTTTTAGAACGAGCTTCCAAGACGGTATTAGCAGAATCATGCAGTATTCGGTTAGATAAAGATGTGGAATGCTCTTCCAGCCTGTGTTACCACTTTCCTATAACTTGGAGTCCTTCAAGCGAAGTGGGAAAAAGCATCTAGTCAAGCCGGCATAGTGTTAGGGACTGATGTCAGTCATGAGTGTCTGACTTCAGTTGCTAACATTCATGGACCTTGCGCGCCACTTACCATCAGGTGGGCCCAATGTCACATGTCGTGCTAGTATAAAAAAAATAAAAAAAACAGAATGACATTCATTGATCCATTTTTTGGAATAGGCAAAAATCGAAGACGAACTAAAACACGTCCAATCAAAACAGCTGTCAAAAATCAACTTAACATTCAAAATGGCCGACCTTATCAGTATAAGTACGAGTAAGTAAAGGATATGAGTACCAACAAAACGCAACATAAACAACAAATACATAAAGCTCGTGAAAATTCAAAAGTCGCGATATTTTTTGAACAGACCTCGTATAGCAATGTGTAAGTACACTTTATAGATCTCAGCCTTACACTTATGTAACCCCATAAATTGGATTACATCCGTACCTTTACTCTCGTCGTGTTATTCGTAGAAATGCTTTCATCAATCAGCTTCGTAGATTGCTTGTTATTATATTCAATCAAGTCACCATTGGATCTTTTGATACCAAGCATCATTAGCCTAAGCTTCAGAAAACAAATTTTTTTTTTCAATATTCGGCTATAACCTGCAGCATGTTTTATACTTAAGTTAATTTTAGTCTTGAAAATGTATTTACTTTGTCTGATATAGGATTATAATTTTGACAGACCTATGAAGTATTAATTTTTTTTTTGTTTAAGTGTAGTAGAGATAATATGGTACTTTATTAATGAGCACCGCTGACTTAGTGTAGTGCTTTGCAAACAGATAACCATCGACAATAGAAAATCGGTTATGAAATAAAATTATTAAATTTGTTTTACCACTCCCGCCAGTCAGCCAGTTCTAGTGATGATGATGATGAAAGATATTTAGGAACTCCACTATTATATTTTAATAAATAACTTTAAATCCGAATACTAGGTAGAGTTTATTTTACTTGGGGGCTTTTATAGTCGAAATATTTTTAAATAACATTTTCTATGTTAAATAAACATATAATCTATCAATTCAAAGTTCTATCAAATAATAAATCGATAATCGATTAGATTTACACTACGCATCCCTAATGTGAGCTGTCAAAATTATCATTTATTTAATTATTTTTTTTACAATATTTTAATAAATTTTTAAACGTGATTTTTATTTAAAAAACAAACAGATAGAGAACGATACTAATGGCGCTGCGATCCGTTAAAATTATTATTATTATTATTAGAGTATTTATATATTTCTGTTTTGTATTGTAAACATGACTTGTTCGTCTACAACGCGTTTTTCAAGTTCGCAATTTAACTAATATTTTCGATATGTTTTGCAGCTGATGATAATAATTTTGATAAGATAACGCTATGATTACAATATTTTGGATATCATTTTGTAAATAAAATTGACTTATATTTAGTGAACGGTTTAATAACTAATTGGATTATCGAAAGCTAGGTAGTTCTAAATATGTAGAAGTCTTTTGGTAGGGACGGAACGCAGACCAAACGCCACTTGTTATTTTCAAGTTGTTCCTATTTGCTACATCAGAATAAATAGAAACAGGAAGTGAAGATAAATTTCTAAGCAGTCACAGTGCGTGTGCCGGATCCATCCTGTCCGGGTAAGAGATGAGAAGAATGGTCTCTCGGGCTTGCGACTGACAATGGCTGGTTTACAAAAAACAAGACGCATTCCACTATTCTACTCCTCTCCCTACCAAATACTGTACGAGTATGATTCAGTTAATGCTGTCTTGGAAGCTTCCATAAATGTATTGACGGTAGACCTGCTTAGGCCCAATTCTTTAAGTTCTTCTTCTTAGTCGCTACACTCTTGGCAGAGTGGTCGTGGTCGTCACTTGAGTGTCAGTGGCACGCTTAACAAGCCGTCGCCACTCGTCTCGAACTGCAGCCTTCCTGGAGCACTCATGTAGGAGGTGATCCATTGGTGCTTTAACCTGGTCAGTCCATTTCATCGGAGACCTACCACGCATCCTCTTGCTATCGACTTTTCCCTGAACTACAAGGCGCTCAATGGTGTATCTCCACGCCGCGACACGTGTCCAAAGAAAGTGAGAATGTGTGATTGTACGATTGAGGAAAGGCGCTGTCCTATCTCCAGTTCCTCCAGGATGGATTTGTTGGTTCAGAACTCCGTCTTGCTATCGACTTTTCCCTGAACTACAAGGCGCTCAATGGATGTATCTCCACGCCGCGACACGTGTCCAAAGAAAGTGAGAATGTGTGATTGTACGTTCGAGGAAAGGCGCTGTCCTATCTCCAGTTCCTCCAGGATGGATTTGTTGGTTCAGAACTCCGTCCACGATATGCCTAACATTCTCCGCCAACAACACATTTCTAGAGCATTAATCCGTTTTATTTCACTTTCGCGCAGGGTCCACGTCTCTGCAGCATACAGGAAAATGGGGAACACAAGAGCTCTGACCAACCGCATTTTAGTAGCTTTCGTACTGTTTCGGTTCTTAATTCTTTAAGTAAGCGGTGCAAAATGCTTAAAACGACGCACCAACTTCCACAGCGTAAAGCTGAGTCTTGAACCTGTTCCTGATCATTTCTTCTGTGAGATCATAATATTTGTTCGGCTTCATATTGTGGTATTTTGAAATATTTGACTTCCGCGGAACGATAAGTTCAATAAGAATAATTTTCAAGTTCCGAGAAAACACCAAGATGTCTGGCCTATAGGCTGATACAGCTAGGTCATCTGGGATCCTATAATGTGGTTCAAATGTATCCATATAAGTAAATCAAACATTTATAGTTAGTTACCGGCAGATAAAAATAGCGTTTGTATTATTTATAATCGATATTATAAATTTGTAATATATAAACTGCCTTCGTGGTCTAGCGGTTAAGTCCGTGGATTTAGACTCGGAGGTACCGGGTTCGATTCCTGGTCGAGACACTATATATAAAATATTTATTAATGTAAATAAATACATTTAATTAATATTTAATTTATTTGTGATATTTCTCGAGTTTGGTACGCTGTAGACATCGACGAGCTTGCCACTTGTCATGATTGGCCTATAGTAAAGTTTGGCTAAATATGAATCCGCTTCTTTATAAGCGTGGTTTCTGACCACCCCGAAAGGGAAACGGTCGTGATGATGTAATATATACATATATATGTGTAAATCATGCAGTGCATTATTTGTTTTGTGTAGTTGAGATAGAAATTCTTCCTAACTTAGCATTCGTAGTAACAACTAAAATAACAAAATAATATTTTAGAATAGTTATTAGAAATAAAAATTAGATTTTCAAAAAGTTCGACGTTAAACGTGATTTGGTAGGGTCGGAACGCAGCCCAAACGAAATTTTTTTTTAAGTTCACTCTAAGCCGAAACAATATATACAAATCAATCCAGATTCATTTGTTAATTACCGGCAATTAAAAAGAGCGTTTGTAAATAGATATTTTTAGTAAATCGTGGGTATTCTTTGTTGTGTGCAGTTGACATAAAATTATTCCTAATATAATTTAGCAACGTAGTGACAACTTAAATAACAAAAAGTAAGTTATTAGAAATACTGTGTTAACATGTTTATTAGGTATCACATGATTTGCCATTTATGTCAAATATTTTTAAGGTATGTAATTATAGTGTACACTTCTTTGTTTGTGAGAAAATATTTTAAAACTTATAGGCAAGTTATTTTAGAGGCAATAATCTAATGTTAAGAATTTAGTGATATTTAATTTTCAATTTAATAAAAAAATAATCATTACATATCCCTTCAGAGGTAGTCAGGACGTTTTTAACGAAGCTGGATCACACATAAGCAACACATCAAGATGAGAGTGGCAAGCTCGCGGATTTCCTAAACAATTTATTGTATACTGACCTGAATTTAAATAAAATAATAAAAATATAGCTATATTAATCATAATTAAATTCGGGGTGGTCAGAAACCACGCTTATAAATAAGCGGATTCACATTTAGCCAACTTTACTATCATGACAAGTGGCAAGCTCGTCGATGTCTCCAGCGTACCGAACTCGAGAAATATCACAAATAAAATATTAATTAAATGTATTTATTTACATTAATAAATATTTTTGTGTCCCGACTAGGAATCGAACCCGGTACCCCCGAGTCTAAATCCACGGACTTAACCTCTAGACCACGGAGGCAGTTTATATATTTAAATATATAGGATAATTATTAAATAATAATTTCGATAACACCATCGATGTATATAGATAGGCCCTCACTAATATAAAAACGTTCCCGTAAAACCAATCGAAGTCATGTAGCTGCACCAACAGTCACGAGATAGCAAGCGTCGAGAGCGCCTAATATTAATTATATCGAGTAAAACTAGTCTTTTTGTATGCATTGTGATATAATTTCCGATGAATAAAGCATTATTATCCTTGCTTGAGAATTGCCCCCCAAAGTTGGTAGGTACACAAAGCAAGCGGCACGTTTTTAAGAGTGCGTTTTGTATTGAATAGGCTTATCTATATACATCGATGGATAACACCCATACCTACTATTATTTATATGTATTTTTTTACTTTATTTTTATAAAACCTTAGTTTATGTATAGTATAGTTGTTACGGACGTAAAGATACTATTCATAAACTAGGTTAGTTAAGAGTTGGTACTACACTAAAGAAATTTATTTATTTAAATCTTTATTGGACAAAGGCGGGTTAATAATGCCGCTAGACATTTTATCTATCCTAGCCAACCATTGAGAACAGAACAGAAACGTGGACACTGACAGTGGGTCTGGTTGAAATGTTCAAAGTCGTTCAGCGAGCTATGCTCGGGATTTTTCTGACAGATAAAGTATGTATAAATAATGTATAAAGTATGTATGATAAAGTAGATATGGGTGGCAGGAGATCTATGATCAACAGTGGAGAGACACAGGCTGATGATGATGATGATACATTGACATCTACGAGATAACTAAAAAAATTGCAATGGGAAGGACACGTCTCTCGCAGATCCGATGAACAATGGAGTAGACGGGTTCTGGAGTGGAGACCACGCAGAGTGGGACCACCCCCAGCCAGATGGACGATTGACTCAGGGGAGGTCTATATCCAGCAGTGGATAGAAACAGGATGTTGATGATACATTATTATATAAATATTATAGAACAATAATAATTATATCATAAAATAATGATAAAATTAATGTTTATTTTTTTCCAGCAGACTGTTTGGTATTTGATATAAACCGCATTCAAGCTTATTTCTTTTTGATAATGCGTATTTATATTTAAATTAGATCAGATAATGACTCAGTATCGCTTCATGCGTAATAGGTGCAACATTGCGTTTGTGACGTCACAGCTTTCTAGTTCACGCACGCGAACAATCAATCCTGTCTAATCAAAATTCAAAACAACATTTCACTCTTGTGTTTCACATTGTTAGCAACTGGAATCGGACACTCATGAATGACACCAGTCCCTCACCCTATGCCGGCTTTACTGGGCATGAGGGCAATTGGAGCTTGATCCGAAACGTGTGGATACACTTTACTGGGTTCATCGGCACGAATAATGAATAGCTCCCCGCCCCAGCAGACTGAGCAAATTACCAGTCCGCCTACCACCTATTTCGTTGAAAGTGTGTGCCATTTGCAATTATGTCAAATGCATTTTTTTAATTTCAAGGACAACGAATTTAGTCAGCTTGCCATGGTGATATTTATACAAAACAACGATTTTAATAAATACCTAAATACGTAAATTTCTTATACTGTAGTACCAGCTCTTAACTATAACTCTAATCTAGTATAATTACGACCGTAACTATGCTATACCTACTAAGGTTTTATAAAAAATAAGTAAAAAAAAACATAAAAATTAGTAAGTATGGGTGTGTGTTATCGATTTTAAATACCGGGACAGGGTGAAATCTTCCCAGTTCCCAACAATGGGTATCGACTGTTAAAGTCACTAGGTAATAAAATATTTAAAATTATTTCAATGGTGTATTTTAAGCGGTTATGAAACTTTTTATTTCAGTTTTTAATGCAAGATATTTTTTACGCAGTCGGGTTTTCGATTGGAAAGCGATCTTACAACCTAATGAAATTTGTTTAATAACATATCTTAAGTGACACTCGCGTGTGGTCTCCAGTGTGCCACAAGGGGACAAACATACATACATACATAGGCTCATAAAGACATAACATTGTTTGCGTCGGGTAAAAAAAGTTATCGGTTCACCAACACACAGTTTCCGTGGCTCGGAGAGCACGTTAAGCCATCGGTCCCGTTTAAATTGTCATTAAATATTGACATCCGACCCTGGCCAACCCGTTTGGCCAGCGTGACGAGTGTAGTCCAAATTCTCCAGAAAACTCTGGAAAGCCTATCTCCAACAGTGGAAGTCTAGGGAGTCTGTGAGTCTGCACTAGGTGCTGTGTTGATACTGCTGCTGCCGACGAAGGAACCGGGTTCGTTTCCTGGTCGGGAAATAATTTATTTGTGTTATCTCTCGAGTTTGGGACGCTAGATACATCAAAGAGCTTAAGTGAAGTTTTATTTGAAAAAAAAAAAAAAAAAGTCGTCTAAATGTGAATTTATTTTAAGCACGTTCTTTTTCTTTAAAGCGTGACCACCCCGGAAGGGTGACGTGAAAAAAAGGCTTTTGTCTCACATATTGAAGTTTTTTATATCATTACTTTATCTAGACTAGGGATTGCAATCCCGCAGCTCTTTCAATCTAGCTTGTTTGACGAGTGTATATATGAAGCTACATAAGAAGTATACAAGTATAAGTATATAAATAAATGAATTAGTATGTGACTATTAGTAGAAGAGAATATTTTTTTATTAATTAACATACCTAACCTTATTAATTGGTTATTCTAATCTTATAATTATTGGTGGAAAGTTAGGTTAAGTTTTATAAGATAGTTAGGAATATAGGCAGATAATAATAATAATTATTATTATATTAAAAGATTACATATTTATGCCGTTTGCTGTAGAAACTCTGTGCCCATGGAGTCCAAGCGCAAAAAAGTTTTTAAAAGACATAACACCGCGTCTTTGCGTCTCCTCCGGTGACAAGAGGGCTGGCTCTTTCTTCGCCCAAAGAATCAGTATTGCAATTCAGCGGGGAAATGCAGCCAGCGTTCTTGCCACCATTCCACGCGGACGGAACTTATATCCCTTATTATTATTATTCTTAGTATTAATTTTATTTTATATTTTGTAAATATTTTTTTCGAATAAATGTTATAGTAGTAATTATCTGAAATAAAAAAGTTTGAAAAAAATATTTGTTGTTGGCAGTGGACTTGGATCAGCAGATAAATAAAATAGGTAGTTTTGTAGAACACTTTATTTAGGTTAGGTTAACACATTTTACATCAAGTGACACACCGACGAGAGCACAGACAAGAGAGAGTTGCCAGAGACACATTAGAAGCGTTCCAGCTAAATAAAAAATACTTAATTGTTGCCAACACCTCCTTCCAATTAAATAATTTTTATTTCTATACTTACATATGTTTATTTCTACTACCAATCTATAACTGGTGCATTTACCCTACAAAATACCATCACCCTTATAATTATAAAACCTTAACTTCAATTAACAATCCAACCCAAAAAACAACTTACCTCTAAACTTTTCAAACAAATTTTTACCTAAACACTTTGTAAAAATGTCTCCAACCTGCTCACTACTTTGAATATAATTAATCCTTAAAACACCATTATCCAACTTTTCTTTTATAAAGTAATGTTTTATTTCCAAATGTTTAACCCTTTTATTACACCCAGGGTTATTGGCAATCTTAATTGTGGACTGGTTGTCCTCATACAGAATAACATTATCAAATTTTACTTTTATTTCTAACAAAAAAGATTGTATCCAACAAGCTTCGCTTGTTGCACAAGCCAGTGCCACATACTCTGATTCTGTGGTTGACAATGTAACAGATTGTTGTTTCTTTGAACTCCACATCACATTACAACCAAATACAAAGAAACAATAACCCGTTGTAGATTTCCTATCTTGAACATCCCCTCCCCAGTCAGAGTCCACAAAACCTTCTATATTATTATTATTACACTTCCTATAGGTTAGGCTAAGGTCGAGAGTCCCTTTAATATATCTTAGTACATGTTTTAGGATTTTAAACAACAGTTCACTTGCACATCCCTGAAACCTACTAAGCATGGTTATGGCTGCACATAAGTCTGGCCTTGTGCCCATAACCACATACATCAGAAGCCCAATTAGCTTTCTACATTGAAATTCAATCTCTAAAGTTTCAGATTTTTCACGTTTTAATATTTCGAATTTAAAATTACAGTCAACAGGCATCATTGCTGGCTTACAGTCAGCCATTCCATAAAGTTTTAAAATATTTACTAAATAATCCTTCTGATCCAATGTAGTGACATTTTGTTTTAAATTTTGTTTAACATTAATTCCCAGATATTTTGACACTTTCCCCAAATCCTTCATTTTGAAGTTTTTATTTAACAGTAATTTTAATTTATTAATTTCATCAACTTTATTACCAAAAAACAAAATGTCATCTACATATAACAACAAAAAAATGCTGCAATCTTTACTTGTTTTAATGTAAAAACAACAATCATTTTCTGTCTTTACATATCCTTCAGTAGACATGACACGATCAAACTTATCGTTCCAGTATTTTGGGGACTTTTTTAACCCATATAATGACTTATTTAATTTACAATAAAAAGACCCTGTGTTTAAAGATTGTGTACCCTCTGGCAATTTTAAATAAACTTCCTCTTTAATTTCCCCATTTAAAAAAGCCCCGCAAACATCCATCTGATAGATTTGTAAATTCAACTTAGTAGCTATAGCAACAAATATTCTAAAGGTACTCATTTTAACAACTGGTGCATATAATTCATTTATATCAAAACAGTCCTTTTGTTGGAAGCCTCTAGCTACCAACCTAGCCTTGTACTGCACTTCACCACTTTCACTATTTTTTAATTTAAATACCCATTTACTTTGAACTACATTTTTGTCTTTTGGCACATCACTAACCACAGTCCATGTATTATTTTCCCTTAGCATGTCTAATTCATTATTCACTGCCACCTGCCACTTCTCTGCATCTTCACCTTCCATAGCTTCAGCCAAGCTACTGGGTTCATTTCCAATAGCAATAAAACATGTCTCGTAGTCTTTCAGCCAAACTGGTATCTTCCTTTGCCTAGTCGGCCTTTGTCTTATTAACATTTGATTGTCAGGTGATCTTACACCCTGTTCCTGTGTCTCTGTTTCTGGTTCCTGTCCATCTATTTCAGTTTCCTCCTCCGTCTCAATATAATTATTGATATCAAATTGTGGTACCGGTTCAGCACCCACAATATTTCCAGAGCCTAAGTCCTGCTTCTGATCTCCTACAAATAATACATCCCTCTTTGTAGCTATCACATTTCTTTCAGGAAAGTAAATCCTATATCCTTTTATGTTCTCATCAAATCCAACAAAAGTACCCTTTTCACCTTTAGGATCCCACTTCAGTCTCTTCTCCTTTGGTACATGTACAACAACATCTGATCCAAATGTTCTTAACAGTGTAATGTCAAAGTTCTTCCCACTATATAACTCATAGGGTGTCTTACCCTGAACGGTGCTTTCTGATGTTCTGTTTAGAATATATACAGCCAAATTAACAGCCTCCGCCCACAACTCCTTTCCAAGTTTTCTTGCTTGTATCATGGTTCTAGCGGCTTCAACGATTGTACGCATATCCCGTTCCGCCTTCCCATTCTGTTGAGGTGTGTATGTCACCGTTCTTTGATGTAATATGCCCTTTTTATCCAACATACTCTTCACATCATGGTTTACATATTCTAAGCCATTATCAGTTCGAATGACTTTGATTTTTTTGCTGGTTTGATTTTCAAAAATATTGATATATTTCTCAATATATGATTTTACTTCATTTTTATTTTTCAAATAATAAACAACTCTATATTTAGAAAAATCATCCTTTAACAATAGGAAATATCGTGAACCTCCTATAGACTCAACTTCCATAGGACCACAAATGTCACTATGTATAATTTCTCCAACATTACTTGTCTTACTTTCACTCCTTTTAAATGGTAATCTATGTATTTTTCCTTCTAAACATGCAGCACAGTCCCTTTCTTCCCTTGTGAATGTTATTTTATTATTTGTTAATACCTTTCTAACATGTGTTAAACTTTGGTGTGCCATTCTCTCATGCCATATTAAATCACTGACCACATTTTTAGCCAGAAAACAACTTTGATCATTGTATTTAAATTGCATTATGTATAGCTTATTGTCAAGTTTTGCTACTGCACAAATTTTTCCAGCTTTTAGGATTTCACATTGTTTTCTTTCTATTTTAAGAACATGACCTCTATCAGTGACACTACTTACAGAAAATAAGTTTGATGACATCTCCGGCACATGTAAAACATTATTTAAAATGGTTTCAATCCAATATTGTCCATCAAAAGCCAGCAACTGTATTTGGCCAACGCCAATTGCACTAATTATTTTTCCATCACCAATAACAACTGATTTTGCAGGTGATAAAGTATCATAAACATGAAAAAGTTCTCGTGCAAAACACATGTGTTCAGATGCCCCACTATCCAGCACCCATTTATTGCACTTATCACTCTCAGAGTTTCCTACTAGGGCTGGCAACATAACAAAAGCATTACTTGTTGCTTGACCTGAGTTTCTGCCTGAACCAATTTTCCGTTGGTAAAAATAACAATCCTTCTTCATGTGACCCCGCTTCTTACAGAAATAACATTCTTTCAAAGCCTTAGAATTATTTTCACTACATTTAGTTTGCACATGCCCATACTTGCCACATTTATAGCACTTGATGTTTACAATATTTTTTGTTTTAGTTAACAATGCCTCTTCGCAGTCAGTTTTACTTTTCAATCGCTCCTCCTCCACCAACAGCCTAGAAGTAAGGATATCAAGAGTCTGTTTGTTGTCTGGGGATGACTCCCATGCGGAAACAAAGTAACTAAATTTATCCGGCAGTGCCATTAAAATCTTTGTGATGATCAACTTATCTGAGATTTCTTCTCCTAGTTGCTTTATGGAGTTTCTCAATTCCTCAACTTTAGCAATGAACACTGCTATGCCCATATCTGGTGTGAGAGATAACTTAAAAAATCTTTGTTGGAGTATGTGTAAACTTGTGTCATTTTTCTGCTCATAAACTGTATGTAATTTCTTCCACATCTTAGCAGCTGTGTCACAAGTTAAAATATGTAACATGACATCCTCTGCTAACCTGCTTACTATTTGGGTCTGTGCTTTGGCATCCTTTTTGAGCCATTCCTTAGTTTCCAATATTCCAGACACCTCCGGTTTCACCTCCGACTCGTCAACAACCGAGTACAACCCGCTGCCCCGAAGTAATACTGCCATTTGAAACCTCCAAACTCCCCAATTTCGTGCTCCCTCTAGCTTCAGACCCACACTTCCCTGCTGGTCCATATTTCACCTCCCTGTGACTTTTTTTACAACAAGAAAAAAACACTGACCCGCCAACCACGCGGTAACTAACCACACTTTAACTGCGTCACAGTACTTATCCGTCCCGGCTCACTTGCCGATTTTAACTTCCTTTCTGTTTTATGCTGCTGGGCCCATAACCTGTTGGCAGTGGACTTGGATCAGCAGATAAATAAAATAGGTAGTTTTGTAGAACACTTTATTTAGGTTAGGTTAACACATTTTACATCAAGTGACACACCGACGAGAGCACAGACAAGAGAGAGTTGCCAGAGACACATTAGAAGCGTTCCAGCTATTATCACTTTTCGCTATGACATTTAGTGTTATGAGTGAAAATCTTTAAAGCTTAACATTTTTATTTTCCTATTCTAATATTGTAAAGACTGTAAATTAACTAAGTATAAACAAATAAATAAGATGCGATGGGAGATAGGAAAAAGTAAACGAACAAAATTTAATAAAAACGGCCATTTGAAATGTAAAAAAACACAAGAAAGCTCGTGCTACGGGGCTTTAAAATGTTAAGCCATTGATTTAATCACGATTCGATTGGATATATACGATTGATACGTTCAAGTAAATTAGCATTAAACATCAGGTCATTCCGGTTCACAACTGCGGTAACCTTTGCTGTTTAGGTCAGTTACCTTAGCAAAAACCACATGAGAAATACAATTTTCTTACGTACATTTGTCATAGATTTACAACACCACAGTTCCTTCTAAACCAACTTGCGGAATAGTTAGGTAATTGTTAAAAAAAATAGGCTTCAGACCCTTGTCAACCCGTCTGGCCAGCAGCGTAACGAGTGAAGGTCTAATTCTTTAATAGCGGAGGTCTAGGACCAATGTTCTGAAGCTATGATGATGATTTGAAACATTCTAAAATATTCATTATTTTCTAAGGTCAGCGGTATGCGACGTCCTGGAATAGGAGCAAATGACGCCAGCCACAGACGACTAACATCAGTCGACCGCGGCCTCCGTTTGGGCCCTATGTCACGCCGCACAATCAACCGCGCGAAAGCCGCTCGGGTTCAACTGAGGCCGCTGCTGCCGTCGTTACCACCCCGGGTGAAACTAAACACAGATCCTTTAGTGGTCCCATTCCCCGGCGGCGTTAACCAAGCAACTGGGTCGTTACCCGCGGTGATTAACGCCCGGTAAATGGGGATTACCCCTGAGCGGTCCGCCCCAGGGCAAATATAACTCTCTACTATTATTACAGCCCCTAGAACACAGCGTCTTAAACCTCCACTGTTGGAGATGGGCCGTCCAGAACATATATGAGTATCTGGAGAATTTGGCCCAAGCTGGCCAGACGGGTTGGCGAAGATCTGATGTCATTAATGTCAATTTATTAACGATTCCACAAGTTGGTATTAGTGGAACCAGGACTGACGGCTTAACGTGGTTTCCGAGGAATAAGAACGGTGGTGTTGTAAATCTATGACAAATGTACGTAAGAAAAAAGTATTTCTTATTGGTACATGCAGAGGGGATTTGAACCTAGAATTTATAAGGAAAGCGGTTGTACGAATCCGCGCTACCACCGCGAGTTCTTTACCATAATGACGACTTATCAAGATACTCTTTCACACTTCTCTTGAAGGACTCCAGATTATAAGAATGGGGAAACCACTGGCTGTAGTATTCCACATCTTCAGCGTGCAACAGATGTAAGAGTCCCTAAATTTATATGTACGCGTAGGGAGTCCACGATATGGGGGTGCATATTTTGGCCTGGTGTTCCGGTTCAGTTGCGGAACAGAGAAGAAGGTTGTGGAGCTTTTCAGAACACTCACCGTGTAGACAGTAGAACACGCTCAGCGAGGCCACGTTAGGTGCTTGACGGATTTTAATGGTTGTTCCATAAAGTTTTTTTGACTTATATATAACCTATAAAACCCTAAAACCCTTCAACATAAATTGACATTAATAATAATATATGTATTCTAGTATATAGTATTATTATTTTGATAATAATGAAAATGGATGAAACCTAAAATTTTAAAACTGAATAACACAGTTGACTCTAATCATCGAAGTAGCTATGTGTAGCATGCCGTGTATTGCCCTTGGGTTGCAATTCCGACCTTATAAATGATTGTAAATTAGTGCTTGATATATATTAATTGTAACCTGTTAGTGTACCTTAAATAATAAATAAATAAAGTCACGCTACGACTGAGAAGGAATTTAAAATAAAGGTAATTAGTGTGTTGTGAATAGATTGGCAGACCAGATTTTTTTTTGCATTTGAGGATCGCATACTCTCAGCTGTAAGTATAAGCAAACCATAAGAACGTTTATAATAATCGATCTCAGTCAAAGAATGTAGAGAAAAAAAGAATAAATGCCATCTACAGGTCACCGACACAGTGATGTAATCCTTATACAGTATTAATAGTTTTAATAGTTCTGTACAGTTAGGTATAGCTATTATTATGGACTATCAATAAAATTCCAACAGCAGTTTAATCATATGTTTTGTAAATATTTAATTCGTACAAAACTGTACGACGTTTATTTAATTATCTCATCTAATCCCATCATTATCACAATACCCAGATACAGAGACAAGAAATTTCCAAAGAATAGCGCCTACACTCGCCACGCTGCTGGCATGAAATTTTTGTTGTTAGAAATTTTAAAGATTTGTTTGTTTGTTTTTTTTTTTTTTTTCATTCTGTTATAAATGTTATAAATATTTCTGTTATAAATATTATAAAAAGTATCATCACGACCGTTTCCCTTTAGGAGTGCTCAGAAACCACGCTTAAAAAGAAGCGGATTCACATTTAGCCAACTTGACTATCTAGGTCAATCATGACAAGTGGCAAGCTCGTCGATGTCTCTAGCGTACCAAACTCGGGAAATATTACAAATAAATTAAATATTAAATAATTTGATTTATTTAAATTAATAAATATTATTGTGTCCCGACAAGGAAACAAACCCGGTACCTCCGAGTCTAAATCCATGGACCGCTAGACCACGGATGCAGTTTATTAATATTCGGTTTTGTTATGATACGATACGAATCGCCCCAATTGACTAGTATTATAATAAGGATAGCCCGGTCCCCCGAATGTTGGTCAATCGTAAATACGTGTAACAATGTTCCTACGTAAATCCTAATTCCATTTAAGCCCCTTTAGCGTTGCTACTAGACCGATACAATGCAGTGATCAAAGCTGCCTATTCACACATCTGACTCTTGATCCTATTAAAATTCTCAGCCCTTCCTAGTAGTTGAATAGACGCATTGTGCCCTAAGGAATGCATTATCAAACATCTCTTTTGATGTAAGTAAGTACGTACAGTTAGCAGAACAAGTATTGTTATGTACAATAGGTACACGAGTACGTATTTAATTTGGCTTTGATAAAGTAGGTAATGCAACCCTGCTGGCTTACATTGAATGGTAAATACCAAAAGATTAACGTAAAGGACACCATTAATATTGTATGGACATTTGTGATAAACTGTATTCACAGTTATACGGGGTGACTTTGTATGGCTAAACATGGATAAAATGGCTGATAGACTTTTTTTAAGCAACCATATTATGTCGGAAATGACAAAAAAAAATGGCATCTTCATCATTTCATTGTTATCATTACAGCCCCTAGAACACAGCGTCCTAGACCTCCACTGTTTATTTATTTAATTAGGATCACCTGTACACATTGAATCCAATTCTATCAATAGAAGCAAACAGTAAAAAAAAAACATTTGTGAATGGTACCCCAGTAACAGGTGACCACAACATGTCAAACTACATTCAATTATGATACATTATATGTTTAAGAAATTTTAATAATAATATTCACAATATTTAAAAAATAATGAGAACTATGACTAAAAGTAATACTTACAGTTACAGAGTTAAATGATAAAAGTATCTTATATACAAACCTGTTGAACCTTCTTCATACAAACTGTTAATTTTAAAGTACCCAATTTGTATGGAGAACAAAAAAAAAAGCCATTTGTTTTCTTAGGAAAAGTTGATTGTTTCTATCAATAGAATAACATATTAGTCTAACATATGCATTTTTAGATAAATTATTCTAACAAAATTAAGTTTAGGTGTGCATAATGTTTAAATATCATCATGACAGCTCTAGTACTAAGGACTTAATTGATACGAAAACTACTATTTCATTTTCACTGTCTCCGTGGTGGAGGTACGTCTCGATTCCTGGTGCCCCAATTTATTTAATTAATTTGTGATATTTCTAGTGTTTGTACGGGAGGCATCGATGAGCTTGTCACTTGTCATGGTGGGCCTATGTCATAGTTTGCTAAATGAAAATCCGCTTCTATAAAAAAAACGTGGTTTGTGACCACTATTCAATTTTGTATTTCGCTTATTCATTGCATTTAACAAATAATACAATACAAAGGAGCTTTCATTGGTAAACCCTTTTGAAATGTCCTTGAAAGAGTTAATAAAATCGATAACAAATCGCAAAGTTATGCAAAGAGCTCGCGTATCGATGTTAATAAAATATAGATTCGACTAGGAAAAAGAATTCTTGTTTCACAAAATAATTGTCATTAAATTTAGATACATACAATTTTATTGTAACAAAATCTTGTTATAAAAGTAAAGTATCTTCACGACCGTTTTCCTTTCGGGGTGGTCAGAAACCACGCTTATAAATAAGCGGATTCACATTTAGCCAACTTTACTATAGGCCAATCATGACAAGTGGCAAGCTCGTCGATGTCTCCAGCGTACCAAACTCGAGGAATAACACAAATAAATTAAATATTAATTAAATGTATTTATATAGGTACATTAATAAATATTTTTGTGTCCCGACCAGGAATCGAACCCGGTACCTCCGAGTCTAAATCCACGGACTTAACCGCTAGACCACGGAGGCAAAATCTTGTTATGTTTATAGGAATTTCATAGAAAATATTTCTTTAAATTGTCACATTGAGCTTGACAATTGTCACTCGACATATGTCACTGACAATTGTCGACGTGGTGAAATAGGGGCCAGCTTCTAAGAACGATTACGTAAGTCAAAAGCTAGGGGGAATGCCCAAGATTTTGACATTTCTGACAGATGTAATCGATACGTTTTCGGACGATTGTGCACTCCGCCTCACCCCGCTGATCTTTCTGTCAGCTGCTTTGACAACTCCTTGGACAGGCGCTTGTTTGAGGCGCCCATCGTCTCGACCAGTTCCGAGGTCAGCGTATTTGCGCAACTTGAGGTTCTTAGCACTTCCTGCGGTCTCCTGATGAGGTCTCCTGGATGTTATTGCGCTAATGTGTCATATAATATCTTATAATCATGACATAAGCTCCGCTAAATAAAGAATTCAGTTTGCGCCAAAAAACCTTGTTTTAGGTAAGTAAATGTTCTATGCTGACCGTACTAGAAGGCAACTTAGTATGGCCTTATTATTCGACCGTATTATCTGTAGATCTGCAACCAAAGTCATATAGCTAAATCCAAACACACAACAGGGCTTAGGGCCGGTAATTCAATGCTTTCTCAGTGCCTTCGTTCACTATAGGTAAGATACCGCTTAGATTGTCAAAATGGATTACTTTATTTACTGTTTTTATTTTAGCTCCAGTTTTGCCTAGCTTACGAATTATACGAATACCTATCAATTTCGTTCGGTTGACTGTCAATATTTATGCACGTAATCTAGCTCTAGCGTAGAAGTCGAAAATAAGGTATCATGGGTGCAAAGAGGATACATATTATATAATCTTTTTTTTTTTTAATCCAATGTATCAGTTTTATTTTGAAGGTCAGCTGTCAGCTGAT
Source organism: Tinea semifulvella (assembly GCA_910589645.1). Lineage (NCBI taxonomy): Eukaryota > Metazoa > Arthropoda > Insecta > Lepidoptera > Tineidae > Tinea > Tinea semifulvella. The sequence continues at coordinate 6,294,350 of OU342596.1, forward strand.
ACAATCGACGCTATTTTTACCTGTAATCGTTACAATTACAAAGAGTTCAATATTTATTTATTCCATCATAGTTTCTTAGGTGTATAAATACATATATCGAATCATACTCATTCCGCACTCAATGAATACTGCTTCCCGGAACACAGGTACTCTTCGTTCGGGTTGCAGGGTTTTACAAATACTGGTGGATAGTTTACGTCACTCTATGATCTGCGTGAAATATTTGTTTTATACCTAGTTTAGTTTTGAACTCTTTGACTTCGAATAAAGTTTTTTTTTTTTATTTAAGTTCATTTTGGTACAACCCAGCCTTAGTGTATTAGTTAAATGTTATTTCCGCTGCGGTTAATAAACGGCTAGGCGCGAGTTAAAGATTAATAAATTTTGTAAGGACACAACTAAAATTTCAACGCTCACACATTAATAAAACACTCCTAGTAATTCGTAACAGGGAGATTTGTGAAGTCTCTATGACAGAAGGTTGTCATAGAGACAGAAGTCAATATCAAGCTACTTTCGGAAAATGTCCAAATTTATGTCATGTTTTCAAAATATATTTATTTATCACAGTTATGTGTTATTTAGGTCTTTATTTCTCCACACCTAGAACTAGCTCTAAACCACGTTAGTAAGTTGTATTGGTGTATGTTTATGTACAGTTTTGTGTATGTATTAGTATATTGATATTATAATACATATATAAGTAGGTATATACTATTTGTTGAATTATCCTATAATTGTATATTACTGTTACTTTCATTGCATCTATATTTGTTCAAATTAATTTGTCCCTAAGGTTGTCTGTCAGAGAATGTTTACGGGCATTAAGTCCGCATTTGTGCTTTGTGCAATAAAGTTTTTAAATAAATAAATAACTGTCGAACGCTTAATATGTGAAGTGTGTTTTTTTCGATATTTGTCCATGCCCAGTAGATACTTGACGCTTGATGCATTGCAGATGGCTGCTCTATGCGTTGATGTCAAACAGAAAACCAAATACTGTTTTATAATATGGTAAACATAATCTATTAAGTACCTACTCTTTATTCGCGATAGCAAAAATGTAAACAAACAGTTGTCAAAAATAAATTAGTACCTATTTCTGATAAAAACACAAATTGCGTCAATAAAAATTAATACGTTCCTGTGTATTAAATATTATTTATTAGGCATTAACGGAATCATACTGTATTTGGTTGGGTAGGGAGAGAAGTAGAATGGGGAATGGTTAGCGTCTTGTTGCGAAATAAAATAAAAAAGGAAGTATCCTGTTCAAACCAGCCTATTGTCGGTCGCAAGCCCGAGACACCATTCTTCTCATCTCTTACCAACACATGATGGACCCGACACCCGCACGGTGAATCCATGGAATGCTTAGAAATTAGATAGAAATTGCGATAGAATAAAACAATGCTTTTTAACTTAGCAGTGAACTGAGTAATGTAATGTCCTATTGTACTGATGGAACAGGCGGAGATTATGAAATACCTAGTGCACATATAAATCATGAAAATTGGTTGATTTATAACCAAATTGTAGACAAAAACACACTCAAAATAGAATTATTGCTATAAATTAGGTAGCATCAATGATCGTATATAGTTAAAATTTATTTTCACAGTTTAGACCTTATTCTGATATACATATTAGGGGCAAAATTACACTAAAATATTTTTTGTACTTTAGAAAGTACCTTATTTTATATACTCGTACATAACCTGCGGGGAATTTATGAAAGTGCAAATATATTTATATTATGATCTAAAATAAAAATAAAGAACTACGTATTTTTTATTTTAATTATTCAGTAATAAAATCTTAAGTTACGGTGCAAAGAAGTTTTCCTAAAAATATCGCCACTCATACTCAGCCTAATAAAGTAGGTAGCGAGAGGTCGACGAACGCGCAAACGTTGACTTACGTAATGCTTTCTCTCTCTATTTCGGCTCTCGCTTGTGGGTTATATCAATTAATAATAACACTCCCAGCCTTTAGGTATTTATCACGATGGATATCGCGATTTTCAGACGCGGCCTTATTCACCATGCAGAAGTGTTTTATATTTCGGATAATTAATCTTTAAAAAAATGACTTTTTTTATTTCAAATAGAGGTTCTACTAATGACACCTGAATCCTAAAAAAAAGTATTTGTTCTTTTGACAATGACACTTGGTATATGAAATCAGTGTGAGAACCACTAGTTTCCATGTTTTTATTTGTTATCTTGAATAAGGTATAGTATTAAATATTGATAACCCCACTGGGTGAATGCTCTTATAGATAGGATGGAATAGCTTCCTATATAGGAGTATTAGATAATTCTTATCCTAATACTTCCTATTGACATTTAATTACTATTTCCTTATGGCTAATAAAAAATAAAAACGATGTAACACCAAAGATATAAAACATTTCGAGGCTTGGGACTAATACTGCCTCCGTGGTCTAGCGGTTAAGTCCGTCGAGCGGAGGTACCGGGTTCGATCCGTTTGGTTATAATAATTTATTTGTGGTATTCCTCAAGTTTGATACGCTAGAGACTAACTTGTCACTTGTCATGATGGGCCTTAATGTAAATCCTTCTTTGTGTGGTTTCTGGCTCCTATTATATTTTGCACCTGCCTCACATAACAAATGCTCTAAATTGTCCCTAAGGTTGACTAGTAAGAATGCCTAGCGGCATTAAGTCCGCCTGTGTACCTAGTGCGTAAAGTTTTGAAAAAAATAAAAAATAATAATAACGTTACAATCTTAGCGGCATGCGACCCTACCACTGCCTAAAGGTTTTTTTGTCCGCCACTATACTATTACAAGTACAATTCATAATTATGCGATGTTTTAGTTGTCACATGTTAGTGGAAAATAAACGCATTAGTTAAACGTGTTTAGTTTTTCACGATACTGTGACATGTCATATAATAAGCTAGGGTTGCCATCTCAGAATTTTGATAACCAAAATAAAAGAATAAATAATGTTATTTAAGCGCAAACGTTATATAATGAAAACCGGTATCTATATACAATATATTATTAAAGTTGATATTTGCGCGGCCGCTGTGAAGATTGAGAGCTTATAGTGTTGAGGATTGAATAATATTTTGTAATTATGACGCAAGCTCTGACGTAAATAACGAAATCCACTAATAACGTTTGCGACTTAGTAACAAAATAGGGCTGCAGGACGTATTATATCCCAGTTGTAATAAAATGTTTAATTAAATAATGGAATAAGTAATCATAAAATAAACTATTGGACCTCATTAGAATGCTTTAATCAACCAATGGTAGATACTGCTTAAAAACAAAACGGATACCCGAAACCAGGACATCTTCTGGACAAACTTGCGTCCACCTGATGGTAAGTGGCGCGCAAGGTATATGAATGTGAGCAACTTGAATCAGACACTTATGACTGACATCAGTCCCCAACACTATGCCAGCTTGACGAGATATTTTGTCACACTTCGCTTGAGGGACTTCCGGTTCAGCATTCCTCATGTTTATCATGCGATAGATGTATGAGAATTTTATAGGTAGATACGCGTAGGGATGGTGACTACGGTATGTGCGTGTGGTTCGGTTGGAACGGAATGGAGATTGGGTTATAGAGTTCTTCAGAGCACTTACCATAGTATAGCCGGTAGAACACGCTCAGAGAAGCCACATCTCGGCGAAGCTGCAGGGATTCGAGGATTCCAGATATACCCAGATTCAGTAAAAAATCGACAACTCGAATCTTCCCATGGGTGAGAACGGTATTCCACGCAAGATCTGATCTGCTTTGTACAGCAACAGTTTGATTAAAGGGAAAAACCGCTTCACTTTCTTTAGTATTCTAAACTTTTCTGACGCCGTTTTGGTGATACTTTCTGTTACGAACTCGATTACGAAGTAATATTTATAGTTTTAATTCAATAAAATATATCGGAATAATAATTATAATAAATTGGTCTGCTTTTTTACATTTATTGTAAAAAATTAGGCAGTTGAAAAACATGCTTAAAGAGTTCGCAACACTCTCAATGTAGTTCCGGTCGCTAAGGTCTAAGCGTATTTCAGAGAATATTGAAGCTGGGCTGTAGCTTCAGCGTGGTGTTCTAGGGAGTGGGGAGAGGAAACAGGACGGTTGGCAACCCTAACATAAGTACGCTTGTTTGTGTGAAGTGTGAAGTCATTGGCAGAGTAAACAAATGGCTCGGATTTAGGACAAGCCTAATCGTCACAACCTAGTTACCTACCTACCCATTAATCTATTTACATAGCCTACGCTTATACTGGCTCTATTGTTAATTACTGTTTAAATGTTTGCGTTCTTGAACAATAGAACTGTTTGTCAGTGCAACGTTATTGGTGTTAGGAGGATCCACATATCTTAGAATCAAAGAGTTCAAATAAAAGATAGATCAGGCATTGGTTGTCATTTTCATCCTAATTTAAAAATATTGTCTTATTTGGCAGCATTCCTTTCTTTTCTATTTTATATTACCAACTGCCTTCGCTGTCTAGCGGTTAAGTCCGTGGATTTAGACTCGGTGGTACCGGGTTCGATTCCTGGTCGGGACACAAACAAAAAATAATAATTTAATTAATATTTAAATTATTTGTGATATTTCTCGAGTTTGGTACGCTGGAGACATCGATGAGCTTGCCACTTGTCATGATTGGCCTATAGTAAAGTTGGCTAAATGGGAATCCGCTTATTTGTAAGCGTGGTTTCTGACCACCCCGCAAGGGAAACGGTCGTAATGATACTATACTATATATTACCATCGTTGTGATTAGTTTTGTTTTTTAATTGTACAAATATCTTATAGTAATTATTATACTTAATACTTTTTGGGGCTCTGTTAATGATAATTTTGTTAATTATTTTACAAAGAGAAGAAAGACTAACGATTTTTCAAGTCAAACAGGGCCACAATATGGAAATATGATTCATTAACTTTATTTTCATATATCCTAATATTTTGATAAACGAAAACATGAAAAAAAAAAAAGTTGTTTGTCGTAATGTCCCGCGCCATTTTAAAATTAATTTAATAGTAGGTTTTCTTTTAAATTATTTAATATTGTAATTCGTTTATACTGTTTCTATATTACTTCTTAAACAAATCTATAATTAATATTTAAGTAGGAAGTGAAAAAAAAAGTCTGTAACACGGCAAGTTATTTTAAAAGACCAAAATAAGTTAATAATATTACACATATAAAGATGAATAAACCGAGAGATGTATATTAGTATTCATACTCAAAGATGTGGAATCCGCAATTTATCTTCCATACATTTAAAAAAAACTAACAAGTTATGAATGAAAATGTGATTTAGACCGTTCCGAATTGATATCACGCTCTGAGCATATGTCATATTCGTTCTAAGCGCTCTGAGCGCGATTCGGAATGAGGGAGTATTTAGCTGTGACGTCACGCAGAAACAAAAAGCTCGTTTTCATTTTGATGACATTAATCTATAATACACTGTAACTTGAAATTTTCAAACAACCTATCGAAAGTAGCATTAGGAAGAAATGTAACGGAACGACCTAGGCCTCGGCGCAGCATCGTCCGAGACAAAGTGATCCGTGGAGGGGGTCACGACCCTCAGCATTGAGGAATACGACGCAAGGAGGAGGATATTTATATAAATATCACCATAGCTAACTTACACTATTAGTTCTCCTTGAAAGCCAAAATTGGCATTTAACATCATTGCAAATGGCACATACTTTCAACGAGAACAACAAATATTTATTTATTTAAAACTTTATTGCACTATGTACAAGAGGCGGGCTTAATGCTGCTAGGCATTCTCTAGCAGCCAACCTTTGGGACAATACAGAGCATTTAAGTTGAAAGGTAGGTGCAACTGGCTATATGAAACATTTACATAATAAATTAAATCGTTCTTATATATACAACAATACATACAACTACAAATACACATGCATTCAAATATTAAATAATTAATAAAAAAAAAAATTCCACACACTATATACATACATAGATATATACATTATAATTTACCCAGTTTGCCGGGGCGGAGAAGTATCCAACATTCGCGCCGATAATCAAGTGTATCCATACTTCGGGATCAGGCTCGAATTGCCGTCATGCCCAGTCAAGCCGGCATAGTGTTAAGGACTAATGTCAGTCATAAGTATCTGATTCCAGTTGCTATCATTCATGGACCTTGCGCACCACTTACGTTACATGTTAACATTAACTTTAACTTACGTTACAAATTAACTTGTGCAAATATAAAGAATTAAAACAAAAATAAAAATATATATATATATCCTAAATAAGGTGTTCGCCTTCTATAGTGGATTGTTTCTAGCCTTTGGTAAGGAGTAATTTGCTGTGGACGGTGAGCGAACTTAATTAATAATTATGAACTACTCACTGTATTGTATTGTTATTTTTTATTTTTAAATATATGTAAATGTTTCATAATTGCATGCTGTGTGCACATGCTTTTGGAGATAGTACTGGAACTGTATTGTAAAGATTTGAAATTTAAAAAATGTTTTGTACTCATTTTTGTTTTGTGTACCTAATAATAATAATAATAAATAAATAAATAAATGTCGTGCAAGTATTAAAAAATAAAGCGGCTAGTACTATACTTATAATACTTCTTTTAAAATTCCTATTTGAAACATAAAAAGTAAAGTTTACAACGTCACGCACATTGGCGTGATTGTGAACTTCATTTCCTTAAATATTTTCGAATGCCTTTTCGTGTCCTCAACGAGTAAAATATTTTCGTGGCCTACTTTTGGCGGCAAAACAATAAATTGGTCATAAAATTATTACGCTTAGAAATTAATATTAGTAGGTACCTACTAGTTTCAACATAGGTAAACACAGCTGATAATGTAACGAAAATAATAATGGTAAAATATGATCACACATGTGTATAGCACTAAGTTACAAGTGTCTGCCAATTCGTTGTCGTAGGAATCTCAGAGTCCTTTGTTTTCTTTATTCAGTTTTAAACTGCGACACCAAAATACCTCAAGGACAAGTTCGCCTTTCTCTTATCTTTTCACAACAAATCTCTTCGTTCCTCCAACGATTCTCTTCTTGCTGTCCCATCGCATAATTCTAGTTTTGTTTCTTTTGTGAAATAATCTACCACAAAATATATGACGAGCATCTATTAGATTAACATTGAAAATATTTTTTTTATTCTAATCTCAACCTCCGTGGTCTAGCGGTTAAGTCCGTGGATTTAGACTCGGAGATACCGGGTTCGATTCCTGGTCGGGACAAAAATATTTATTAATGTAAATAAATACATTTAATTAATATTTAATTTATTTGTGATATTTCTCGAGTTTGGTACATTGGAGACATAGACGAGCTTGCCACTTGTCATGATTGGCCCTACAGTAAAGTTGGCTAAATGTGAATCCGCTTATTTATAAGCGTGGTTTCTGACCACCCCGAAAGGGAAACGGTCGTGATGATACGTTCAACGTGCCGTGCCGATAAACCCAGTAAAGTGTATACGTTTTGGGATCAGGCTCGAATTGCCGTCATGCCTAGTCAAGCCGGCATAGTGTTAGGGACTGATGTCCAGTTATGAGTGTCTGATTCCAGTTGCTAACATTCATGGACCTTGCGCGCCACTTACCATCAGGTGGGCGAAGGGTCACATGTCGTGCTAGTATAAAAAAAAAGTCAAACCTGATAAAATTAAAAAATCTTAGTCATACCTTTAGAATTACACGATTTATTAAGTTAATTAAAATTATAGGTTACTATAGGATTTAGGAAGTCTGGCAATTATTTCTGCCAAAATATTGGTCTCGCTATACAGAGGGCAAATGTTGCCAGTCTCTAGAGGATCTTTATTAGGTTTAGTAATATATATTGTAGAACAGAGTTTCAAAAAGCTTACAGCGTTATCGAGTCTTACATATTTAAAATAACTCTGTAGGCATTTTAGTGTTTTCTCGTAAGGGGTCTAGGGTAGGTACACGTTTGTGTATATCCATCAAAGTATACGAGCATAAGCCTATTCAATACAAAACGCAGTCTAAAAAACGTGTCCTTGCCATGTACCAACATTGGGGCGCGAAAAGACCAATCACGTGCGACTACGAACTAATAGACTTTTTGCGATTTAGATTAGTTTCGTGGAAACGCTTCTATATCAGTAGGGGCCTATGTATATCGATAACTTTATACATAAATATGTCATTGCAATCGCATATTTTCACACCATTAATGAAAGTTTTCTACAACACGTCAATTTAATAATAGGTTTGACAGTAATAACATAATCCTAAAACAATGGGACAAGTAAAAAGTTATTACGACTTAAGATTGACATACAATTCTTAGTTTTTAAATACCTACATACCTTACCATACTTATTTCTATTTATTGTAGGTTTCAGCACGATATTGTGAATTCAACAAATAAATTATAGTCTTTACTATTGACAGGATCCTATTGAAGCATTTTTTTATTATTATTATGCCATTTTGTTATATGGTTTAATAATACTAGGTATTTGGAAGACACTTAAGTATTATTATTAGTAATATAGTGTGTGTTTTTTAACTGCATGAGAAATTTCATTAGTTGTTGTCGATTGTTTGACATCATAAATCATCAGTAAGATTTGGCAATTCATCAAGAATCGTTTGACGCCAGAACAACGCTTTCAATAATAAATTCAACCTATTAGTATACCTAATTATCTTATCGATCTAAAGCTATGCATATCTTTCCTTCGTTTCCTATTATTTCTATATAATATAATGATTAACTAATTTTCACTCACTAATATCATAATGCTAAAACTGCCTCCGTGGTCTAGCGGTTAAGTCCGTGGATTTAGACTCGTAGGTACCAGGTTCGATTTCTGGTCGGGATACAAAAATATTTATTAATGTAAATAAATACATTTAATTTATTTGTGATATTTCTCGAGTTTGGTACGCTGGAGACATCGACGAGCTTGCCACTTGTCATGATTGGCCTATAGTAAAGTTGGCTAAATGTGAATCTGCTTATTTATAAGCGGGTTTCTGACCACCCCGAAAGGGAAACGGTCGTGATGATACTTTACTTTTTAATATCATAATAATCCTATGCTAATTGTATATAGCTATTTGTAAATATTTTAATTTTACTATAATTTTTGTTTTACTATTTATTTTTTTTGTATTTAACCCACTGTTTTGGAGGAATTAGCTGTACAAATAGTATAAAATCTTTCTGGCTTAAGATCTAATAATGTATAATACTGTAATTTTATGTTCTAGTTATAAGCTGTGATTTTTCTGAAAATAAATAAAATAAATAATGAAAATTAACTTTTAAAACAACTTTTTTTTTTTTTTAAATCATATTTTATTAGGGACTTTTACCCAAATTGAGCATGTCAGCCCCATCGTAACTTAACCTAAATAAACACACAATTATCAGTTTTCCAACTGCCTATTCTTATTATAAATATTTTAAAAAATAAATACTAACCTAGCCGATTGGGAACAAGGGTCAGCTAGCACCGAATTGAAGGCACCCGTATTATATGGATTCAGTTTTAGATGATGTATTAGGTATTGCCATTCGCCCTGGCTCCTGACACAATCCCTTAAGATGTGTTCTACATCTTCTACTTCACCACAAACTTCACAGTTGGGTGAAGCAGTCTTTTTCATCAGAAACCCGAATTTGTTTAAGGGAATGTGTCCAGAGCGAAGGCGAAATGCATTGACAACAAGTGTTCTATTAAGCCTGCATACAGAAAACTAAAACAACTTAATGTCGCTATAATAGTATAAAATGATTTATACTTCTCTCTGTCTGCATGGACACGTCACCTTTCTGAACTGAAAGTTTATTTGCAGTCAACTTTATTACACGGCCAAATCCGCTAGTATTCTATAATATAAATGTATTTTTTATTTTTTTCTTAGTTTTTCGTAGGTTCTTGTCTATTTTGACAGAAAACAAGATTTACAAGTTTTAAAAAAAGCTGTCTTGTTTGGTATTTGATATCGACAAAGGCGATTTTAAAATACTACAATAATAAGGTGAGAAATATCATTGCGACCTTAATAATAATCCTAAAAAACGTTATTGTCGCCACTGATAGGTAGTGTCGACAATAACGTTTTTTAAGATTACTTAGTCAAAACTATATCAACGCAACATTTTTTTTTTCTTTTTTTTTTTAGACAAGTAAAAATTGGAATCAAAACTTTATTGTAATGGAACCATTGCCTTAAAAAAAATAAGTGTTATATAATATGTATGATTATATTTTCAAAATGAAATTTAACATTATTTTATTAGAGAAAAAGTGTTATAATGTGATTATATTTTTAAATTTCAGCAGTAGTTTATAAAGTATGTCAATATAAATTCGTTTTGAATTTTGTAATTCGCATTTTACGATATGAGAGTAGATAAAATATCTTTACGTTGTCGAAGTGATCGTACCCGATCATGACGTATTGTTTCTCAGTTACGTCATGTCGTGGAAAATTAGTACAACTTTACTATTGTTGTTATTATTTGTAAAAAAACCTGCTGCTCATACCTTTAGCATATTGCTACACTATACTATTGCCATGCTCGACTTGGCGCTTTAAGCGCTATTCTTTCCTTTATTTCGCTTTAAAAGGCGTTCGAGTATCGTTTTCATTAAATTTAAAGGAAAATTCAGTAAAAAGAACGCATTGCTTTGCTTTCTACGCGAACACGAGGTATGGCCGAGTTCGATTACTAGTGCGTTCGGAAAGCTTTCGAAATGTATAATTTTATTTAGAAGTGATATTTTAATGTTATATTTTGTAAATTTGTTAGTTTTTGTTAAATTATTTTTTTGTTTTAAAAGTAATAAGTTTCTAAATTCTTCTTTTTATATTGGTGAATGATATGACACCTAATTGGTACATATATTATATAAGTTATAATTATATTATGTTATGTGTGTGATAATATATCTATATATACTGCTGTGTGCACTATATTTAAATAAAACAAAATAATTTGTATAATTCGATCAGCAGCCCTATTCTGTTACTTAAGCGCAAACGTTATATAATGGAATCCGTTAACTACATATATATCACGCTATTAAAGTTAATATTTGCACGGCCGCTGTCAAGGTCGAACGCTTATAGAGTTGAGAATTAAATAATATTTTGTAATTATGACGCAATCTCTGACGTAAATAATGAAATCCACTAATAACGTTTGCGACTAACTAAGCTGTTCGCTGTTTTAAGTAAGTTTTGTTTCAAGTGGTGCCATTTGACATCATTGCAACTCAACGAGAACAAGTAGGTGGTAGGCGGACAGATGGTGGTAATTTGCCCAGTCTGCCGGGGCGGGGTAGTATCCACCGTTCGTGCCGATCAACGCAGTAAAGTGTATACACACGTTTCGTGATCAGGCTCGAATTGCCGTCATGCCCAGTCAAGCCGACATAGTGTTAGGGATTGATATAAGTCATAGAATGTCTAGCGGCATCTTTATACTTTGTGCAATGAAGTTTAAATAAATAAAGAAATACGTACATAGCGAGCTGAATGACTAAACATTTTCTGACAACCAACCTTTGGAGTGTGGAAAGTTATGTATGGGTGGAATTTTATTTTTTATTACATAAAATATTTACATATCTACTCGTACCATATATATAAATTAAGAGTTAATAGAAAAAATAATGATGATATAAAAAAAAAACCTAGTTACAAAACCTAATTTAAATATAAATCGTATCCGGCGCGGCATGGTGGCAAGAACGCTGGCCGCATTTCTTCGCTGAATCGCTATGGTGATTCTCTGGGCGAGGAAAGAACCAACCCTCTTGTCACCAGAGCAGACAATTAGACGAGGGGTGTTTATTTTTAAAAATGTTTTAGCGCTTGGACCCCACGGGCCTAAAGTTATATTTAAATAAAATTTAAACAATAATAGACAAAACATAAATTTAAAGTATCATCACGACCGTATCCCTTTCGTGGTGGTCAGAAACCACGCTTTTTTTATTTATATAAGCGGATTCACATTTATGCTGTGTTTGACTTGAAAACAAAGCAAAGCATTGAAGCGCTTAAAGCGACAAGTCAAACATAGGTTTAGCCAACTTTACTATAGGCGCATCATGACAAGTGGCATCGTCGATGTCTCTAGCTTACCAAACTCGAGAAATATCACAAATAAATTAGTTATATGTATATTTATTCATGTGCATTTATAATATTTTTGTAACTCGTATGTATAGCAAAAGTTTATTGTTACAAGTTAACAACCATGTAATCAACGTGATTGTTGTCACCGGAATTTCCTAGGTTCTTTGAATCTTACGAATCGATCTATTAATCATACGAAGTCTTTGCTAAAGATTATACGTGTAAAATAATAATAATAATAGGGGCAAATTATTTATCGTACAAAACCAAAACAAGTGCAAGTACATGACTGAGATATGTAAAAACTTATTTAATTAAAACTATTTTTTACATATACCTATTTTTTCGGGAGACAAGAGGGCTGCTGGGCTAGATATGGGCCAAAAGATCAGCATTACCATTCAACGTGGCAATGCTGCACCTTGCCTATTGGTAGGGATTTGGATCAATATTTTTATTTAATTTATTTCATTTTTGTTTTAGTTTAATTAATATGACGTGCTTATTAAATTAGAATTGCGTTTCGATATTTAAATAATTTATTGTTTACAGTGTGGGATGAATATTATCTCCAATAAAGAGACACACTTATGGCTGTTAAAAGTGCTAGAGCGAGTAGAATACTGACAATTATATTTTTATGTAGATTGGTACGTGAATAATAGTATTTTTCTTTACCGTATGATCAGATAATAACCATAATACTTAAAAATACAACAAATAACAAATTACTTTATATATAACTATTGTAATCTTGATTTGAATTAATTCTAATGTGCTTATGAATTAATTACGGATGTATCCGTATTTATGGTTTTTAAATAGGTACACTTTGGACTTAATATGTGATAACTGGGCTTTTTTACGCACTTACTTAACGCATTAATTTTACTAACAATGTAAAGGGTATGATAACTAAATTGTGAGGGTTGTGTTTTCTCAAGTCACATAAATAACCCTCTGGCTTTTACAACTTTTAAAATTATTATTATTATTAAATGCTTATTAGGTGTGCAAACAGATTCCAGTCAGATTTGAGGTTAGTTATGGAATCGAAAGCAGCACACACAACATGCAAATTAAAATTATTATACAATTTTGAAAATAAAGTACTTAAATTATATTTTAAAAAAAATTACCAAAAAATAATTTAAAACTAAATAACTAATACAATATGATTAAACTTAACATAAATGATTATTTTTGTTAAAATAAAAATAAACTACATTAACTAAAAGATTTAAATTAATACGGGTCAATGGGGTGTATCAGGCAAAGCTTTTTGTAGATGTCGCTAGCGGCACTGGTACCTTGTTTACACCTATACCTTAAAAGACGAATTAGCAAAGCGAACACCGTCTTTAAAAATAAAAAAGGTTTAATTAATAGAACGGCAATTTTGAGATCATCATATCTTTGATTTCGCCTGGAAATCTCGATTTGTACACTTAAAAGCTGCTCACCTCGTCATAATATCTAGAAAATAATAAATTACGTAATAAAGATAAAAGTTTTCTATGCAACTGACAGTTTTATTAGGTACCATCTATCATGCGCCATCTATCGTGATAAATAGTAAGTGATACACCCCATGATGGAAGAGGAGATCTGTGGTAGGAGACCTTTTATACGCACGCTAACCACGCTGTAGGTGCAGTTTCGCTAACGGGTTAAAGAAGATGTGTTGCTTACATGAGTACAAAGAGAGAATGTAATCAGACATCTTGTATCTATCTTTTAAAATTCCGGGGGGAAAAAATTAGCAATTCATCAATGAGGATGGTGTTTTTTTATTTTTGTCGCGAAGCAGAGTTTTTCCCCAAGCTCACGAGAGAACACCAAATATTTAATTTATATCTATATTTTAATTAATTTATTTATTAAAATAAATATGTGAGATAAATTAAAACAAAAAAAAAAACTACTTACAAAACCCAATTTAAATAGTATCCGTGCGGCATTGTGGTAAGAACGCTGGCCGCATTTCCTTGCTGGATCTTTATGCTGATTCCAGTGGGTTCCAAAATAGCTGGAACCTCCAGGTCGCAAAAGACCGTTTTATGGTTTATAATTTATTAATTATTGTATATCGGCCCTCATGAAATATATCACTCTAGAACAGTGAAGTGAATATGTTTGTTCTGAGTACAGACAGTAACGGAATGGCAGAGGAGCGGCGCTTCTTCTTCTTAAAAATTACCTACTGTAATCTTCTATATGTTATCTGACGAAGTTGTTCGTAATGATGAATAAAACATCATGTAACTCTATCTAGGACTTGTAGGAGCCTTACGCACCTCAACCTCAAGTTATTTTTATAAAAAAGATTGGTAAATAAAAATAAAAACTTTGACATGGAATATACGTCAGTGAAAAATAAAAATAACACGTTTTTAATTTATAGAGTTTAATATGATAATAAACCTAATAAATAAACAATAATAGTTAGCCAAGAGAGCAACAGACTCTGTGTTCTAGCGCCTGTAATGAAATTATAATGATATATTTCAGTCTGAGCAAGAGTCTTGCGAGACCCACAGTGATTGTGGTGCGATTGCCACCTTTAGAAATTAAAGTGAGTAACCGGGCATATAATGTTAGGTCAATGTATAAACAGTAAATCCGGTAACTTTACGGAGGTCGTTACGGCTGAAGAGTTTATCATGGCTTTTAAGTAATATTAATTTGTTTGTTTTATTTTAAAGTCAAACAAAAATAAACTTAGAGCGTTGATGGCTCAGTTGTAAGAACGCATTCCCTTAAATCCTAAAAAGATCCGTTAGAACCCCGGCATGTACCAATGAGCAATACACTTTTCTTACGTACATTTGTCATAGTTTACAACACTATCGTGTCGGTCCCGGTTCCACTAATACTAACTTGTGGAATCGTAAATAAATTGCCATAAATAAATACATTAGACGCTCGCCAACCCATCCGGCCAGCTCGTGTAGGCCAAATTCTTCAGAAAATTCTGGAAAACCTATCTTCAACAGATCTAGGACTATGCTTGTTACTAGCAATTCTGTTAGCCTGTCCTAGCTCAATGTGTTATAAATAAATTATATAATTTCCTAATTTGTAATTTATGTATAGGCATATACGAGTATAGGATGTTAAAATTGGTGTCATTATTATTATTATTTTTTTATTGTTTATTTTCATTACAAGATAATAATACTCGTACATTATTTTCTATTAAATAAATATCCTGTTTTGGAGCAATTTTTATATTTATAATAATTTATTTTGTTTTTTCTTTATTTTAGTTTTAGTTGTATTTTTAAATAATAGTAATTAATGTTTTAAAATTTTATTTTATTAATAATTTAGTTTTTTTATATCATTGTTCCTTACTTCCCTTCAAATAAATCCTAATATCCTGTTTTTATATATTGCTTAAATAACTGCATCCGTGGTCTAGCGGTTAGGTCTGTGGATGTAGACCTGGAGGTTCCGGGTTCGATTCCTGGTCGGGACACAATTATATTTATTAATTTAAATAAATAAATTTAAATTAATATTTAATTTATTTGTGATATTTTTTCGAGTATTTAGCGTACCAAGCTAGATACATCGACGAGCTTGCCACTTGTCATGATTGGCTTATAGTACAGTTGGCTAAATGTGAATCCGCTTATTTATAAGCTTGGTTTCTGACCAACCCGATACGGTCGTGATGATACTTAACTTTTTACATAAATTGCGATCATTCTGGAATGTAAAATAATAATTAGGTAATTAGCTAACCATTATGATTTTTACATTAGCAAAGTATAACGATTGTTAAGTAATCATTTAAGTACATATTTAATTTATTGTACAATGATAGTTAATGAATAAGTTGTTATGTTTTGCGGTCAAATATTTTAGATAAACATTACAACAATTTCGAAGAAAAAGTTACTAATAATGGCTCTTTATTCTGTCAAAGATAAATTAATATTGTTTGTTATGTACCGATAATTATATACAACTTTGTATAAATATGTATTTTTCAGGACCATATTCCTTCCGGGTGGTCAGGCTTTTTTTTTAATTAAGCGGATCCACTTACAGCCAACTTTACTAAAGCCCATCAGGACAAGTCGCACGCTTTTCGATGTTTCTAGCGTACCAAACTCGTGGATTCACCACAGCCCCTAGAACACAGAGTGCTAGACCTCTACTGTTGAAGATAGGCCTTGTACACTCGCCACGCTGGCCAGACGGCTTGGCGAGGATCTGATGTCAATTTATGAACGATTCACAAGTTGGTCTTAGTGGAACCGAGACCGACGGCTTAACGTGCTCTCCGAGGCCGAGAACGGTGGTGTTGTAAATGTATGTAAGAAATGTGTATTTCTCATTGGTACATGCCGGGGTTCGAGTCGAACTTTTTATGACATTAAGGAAAGCGTTATTACAACTATGCTACCATCGCTAAAACAAGGGATGAGGGCCGGTAATTTATTGGTCATTTAAGTGGCTTAGTTTATCAAGAAGGTATAGATTCGTATGGGTAACAACGCTATTCCATTGGCGCATGAAAGCTACAAATGCAAGTTGACTTGGCTACGTAGCCACTAAGTGAATTGATAAATCTGTCTGTCCATCTTCTCTCTACTTTATAACGTTCTCAATCACCCTAAAACACATTTGTGCCTTAGCTCACGCTTTGAATTTCGCTCTGATACACACAACTGTGCCATCCGCATCTCCCACAACAATCATCTAAAGATTCCTTTCCATTCCTCTAGCAAATATTCGGATTCCTTTACTGTTGCTGCCGCTCGTCAGTGGAACAAGCTACCCCTGGCTATAAGGTACGCACCGTCCGTCCACGTATTTAAAAACCTTCTAACCACATTATTTCTAGAGAAACAGAATGTATGTCGACGTAACTAAGTTGTTTGGCATTTCGGATATCTATGTAATTATTTATAGTGTATGTTTATGTATGTAGGTATGTATTAGGCATAGACATAGTATTGTGTATATATCTTCCAGTTAATTTAGTATGTACATACAGCTCTCGTTGTCCGTCCGTTTGACCGTCATAGAATGTCTAGCGGCATTCGGTCTTTAGTACTTTGTGCAATTAAGTTTAAATAAACAAAAATAAATATATATAAATAAATTATGTATGTGTATTGTTTTTATATTGTGTACTAGCTGACCCGGCGAACTTGTACGCTGAGTGGGCTTGCACAGGAGTCTCAAAAGCAACGACTGAGTAGGTAACTATATATATAATAAAAACGCTAGGGAGTTTTAGGCTCCAGTTCGGTACCCTCAGCCGGTATGCGCCACAAATCAGCGCTTATGCGCGCCACCTATCGGACACCGATGTTCACACAACGTATTCCCAAAGTTTCATCCCGACCGGTCAAGTAGTTTTGAAATGCATGGGGAACATACAAACACATAGACATAAATTTATATATATATATATACATATAGATGTACGAGTATGCGTTATTATGGTTATTATAATATATTTTTTCATTCTGCCCATCACTTTTCATGATCCCCAAGGTTAGCTGGTGAAGAATGCCTTATGTTGCCTATGTACTAGATTTTTAAGTCCAGTAGAGTGTTTAAAATAAATAAACTTCTAAATCTACTGCCGAAACCGCCGGATTATGGGTAAAATATGCGATAAAATTGTTATCGGTCGTATGTAGGTATTTACCTATATTTTTTATTGCTGAAGTTTTGCTGTTATTGGGTCACGCTAAGGCCAGTTACTGTTAAACTAAACAAGCTCTAATCATAACAAGGGTGAGCATAAACAACCGTTATCGTAGGGTCGTAGGAATATTTAATTATTTTAACAATAATGCAATACATACATATCTTCACGCCAAATCCCTTGCGGGGTAGGCAGAGACAATTGAGCGCCACTTGACACGATCACGACATACCTCTTTCGCTTCTTCGACATTCATCAACCTCTTCATACATGCCCTTTTATTTTGGTAAAAATAAAATAAAATAAAATTTGATAAATATAGTAATTATTTAATAATGATCAGTCTTAAATACGTCTTTAAATGCGGCATTTTAAGCCCGCGCCTTGTACTTACATAGTGCAATAAAGTTTTAAATAAATAAAAAAAAAATATTTTCTTACACTTTTCCCTAACCGACCTTATTAAATATTTCAAATTAAATAAATCTGGAATACCTATAACAAATTTATAATCCTACATTTATACCTACGAGTAAAACAATATTTCTATATATGTATGATTCCGTTTTTACCTGTACCTACTATTAGACTAATCTGTGTAAATAAATTGTTTGTTTTAGCCGTAGTTTTAGAATAATTATTAATTGGTGCTAGGATTGTTGCAGGCAAAAATATATTGTTCTTCTTTAATTTGTAACCATATACAATCACAAATAAATCTTTCACTTCATTAATATTATTATGTAGTTTATTTCATAGTCTATTTTGGATATTATTATTTATCACCTAAATACCTTATAACAATGATTTACAGAATATACTTACGCCAAACTTTCTTCGCACATGTAAATAATACAGCTTCACCGCTGATTAATTCGATCTCTAATTACTTACTAGCAATTCATTAGTAACTTTCTATAATTTATTTAAGTTATAACATTAAACCTGTGCCACTAAAAGTCCATTGCCAATTTAATTTAATATTTTTAAAAAGCTATTGTCGTAATTTGCGCGGGAATTTTGAAATTGGAACACGGACGCCCTGCCCGAGTGTTACCGGCGGACTGACAGCTAAATACAGGCAAGCAACTCGCAGATTAAAACACGCTTTTGAAACAAGGATTATTTGGAATATCCACTTAAATGGCAGTTATATGTTCGTTCAAGCGTCCAACTTCAAATGGTAGGATAGGATCGACTTCACTTTCTAGACAGCAAGGCGTGACAATGTTGTGATAAAAGTTAGAATACCAATGCATGTAAATCGAACACGCATTTAGTAACAATTGATTCATGTGTTTGATTATGGAATATGATCTTACTCTCATTAGGTACATTGTGCATATATTAATAAATAAAACTATTCGTCATTAAATAACATTAATTCACGGATAATTTATAAATTTTATAGGGAGGATAAGAGACTTTGATGAAAAACTGTTTAGCAATTAAAATCGCTTTCAGTCTACGATTAGCTGAATATGTCACTAGCATGGACTTAATAATATATTAAGTCCATGGTCACTAGAGACCATGAAGATATGAGGCTTAGATTGAAAACATTTTATATCGTTGTTTTAAATTTACAGATTCATAAGTTATTTTTTATAGGCCTTCAATGCCAATAATGTAAAATGAAATTATTATTATACATATTTATTTTTATTATTTTTGGAGGATTATGTTAATGGTATTTTGTGCCCAAAGTTTTAATCTGCGCATTTTACGACTGTGTCGTAACCAAATCCCAAAAATTTAAAAACAAAAAAAAAGATTACTTCGCGCCATTTTGCGAGTGCAAGTTTTTGTTTTGTAAATTAGTATACTGTGGATATTGTTAGTCAAAAGTGATGTTGTTTCGTTTGTTGTTTTTTTAATTTTTTTTTTAACAATAAGTTAAATACTAGTGCAATTAGCCAAGTTATCCTATCAGTAACAATAGCAACCGAAATTTTGTTATTAAATAACAGTTTTTAGTGTCTCGTTTTGTTTGCTCTCAAGTGTAGTATTTTTATTTTAAAATGTAATAAAGCTTTGGTTACTCGGACCATCAGCCTAAAGAAAATATTATGAAGTATTCAATTACATCGAAGTATTCGCTCAATGACAATGACAGTTGTACCGTGAAATATGACCTCGCACATTATGACTTGACCTTCTGCAAAAAAATGGGCTGTTCTTATTTTATTGTCTGGATGTCGCTGACCTCTGACCTTAAAGACCACACTTATTTCGTGGATCCATTAAGTCCTATGCCAATTAACAACATGGCATACTTTAGGTACATTTCTTCACAAATATAATTTAACGGTAAAATAAACAAAAACTTTAGAAGAATCTTATGACTATGATGTTATCACCCGGTTCATTATGGTGGATTACCACGAAAAGACGCTCTGCAGTAGGATGATGATGGTTGTCTGAATATATGATGTGAGATGGGGCTTATGTGTCTACACATGTCGCATCCCACACCAGAGACCTGCCAAGTTTCCGACCTTTGTAGGATTTTAAGGAAAGCGTTCTAAAGTATCATCACGACCTTCCGGGGTGGTCAGAAATCAAGCATATAAGGAAGCGGATTTACATTTAGCAAACTTTACTATAAGCCAATCATGACAAGTGACAAGCTCGTCGATGTCTCTAGCGTACCAAACTTAGAAAATATAACAAATAAATTAATATTAATTTATTTAAATTAATAAATATAATGTTGTCCCGACCAGGGATCGAACCAGTACCTCTAGGTTTAATCCACGGACTTAATCGCTAGACCACGGAAGCATAATTTTAATAATTAATTTTTGTTTATAGGTTTTTAATTAAAATTCTTTTATTTAAGTAGATTGTAATTATTATTTTATATATTTTTGTCGTATTAATAATACTATACAATATTACTAATGTTGCCTTGCCTTGGGACTATCCATGAAATGGTCGTCTCAAGAGGACATTTTTTACTTATAGTTTATTTTTTATTAGGTTTAGTTTATATTGATTTTTACTCTTTGAGTAGTTTTTAACACTCTCACAATGCATATTATATAACTGTGATTATAGGTACATATTATATTTAGTACAATATAGTCCTACGACAAACTATGTACACATTACAGACTGACGACACTCTCAAACCGTAGACTTACAACTGACATGACACTATTGTATAATATTTGTCGAGGCCTACTTAGTTGTCCAAACCTGACAAAAGGTATTTATTATAATGCCCCCTCGAGACAGACTCGCTCCTGCGATCTCTTCCATGTCTGCCGCATGCGTACAATATCTGGCATGCGCGCACCTGTACGTCGGATGTGCGACACGTACAACAGGCGTTTATCGGACGTGGATATATTCAGTAACTCCCGCGCCGCCTTCAAAGCCAAAATCAAGAAGCTGCTACATTCGGTTTAGCTCGCAAAGTGTGGGCTTTGCTTCGGAGTTCGCCTAACAGTTTTAATGCATTCAAACACATACAATGCAGTTGTTTTCTTTATACCTGGCCAAGGTGATATTTTACGAATTTTGTATCGCACAAAGAGTGCACTATTGTTCACAGTGAGAAATATTCTTGTGGCGGGTATAATTTTAATTGCTTTTACTCTGTTGCTATCTTTTATGTTCTTATGTTGCCTGTCTCTGTCCTTTCTCTTCGAATAAATAAATAAATGTAACATACAGTTGTTAGGAGCTATTCCAGAAATGTGTGAAGACCAGCAGCCCTATTCTGTTACTTAAGCGCAAACGTTATACTTATAATGAAATCCGTTAACTATATATATATATCACGCTAATAAAGTTGATATTTGCACGGCCGCTGTCAAAGTCGAGCCTTATAGAGTTAAGAATTAAATAATATTTTGTAATTATGACGCAACCTCTAACGTAAGTAATAAAATCCTTTAATAACGCCTCCGTGGTCTAGCGGTTAAGTTCGTGGATTTAGACTCGGAGGTACCGGGTTCGATTCCTGGTCGGGACACAAAAATATTTATTAATGTAAATAAATACATTTAATTAATATTTAAATTATTTGTGATATTTCTCGAGTTTGGTGCGCTGGAGACATCGACGAGCTTGACACTTGTCATGATTGGCCTTATAGTAAAGTTGGCTAAATGTGAATCCTCTTATTTATAAGCGTGGTTTCTGACCACCCCGAAAGGGAAACGGTCGTGATGATACTTTACTTTATTTTTTACGTTTGCGACTACAGGCGCCGCGGCGAACGAGTGCCTTCACTCCGTAGCCACGACTCAGACTTAGCTGTAAAGGCACACAGGGCCAACAGTCAGATAGAGACGGTTTATAGCATTTTAGTCCGTAGGCGCCCTGGGGCTTCACTAGGAAGCTTCACGGATGAGTCGGGCATGCGACCCCCACCCGCGTTGGCCCTTCAGGCAGGGGGCGTATCATTGATGATTTATTGATTCACATTGGTTCAAGATTGGGCTGCTTTAACTTCACAGTGAGCGACCTGCCTAAAATTCCATAGTCCATGTTCTCGATTTGATCTTGAATTAGCGATGTTAATGGCTAATGCGTGTTAGAGCTACAGATTACAATATAGCTGCAATACTAACGGTGATTCTCTGATATATTCGTACGAGTAGGTGTCATAAACAGTGTATCGACAGGAGATCGTGAGAAGAGTGGTAATTATTTTATAGCATTCGTGGAAGGATGGTGAAGATATTAGAATTTAAGGTGTCGGTCACGGTTTTTTTGTTTTTATGATCGGTCAGCGAACTTGTTAATTCAATTGGAATTTTATGACTGAGAAAGTCTACAATAAATATTATAAATCTAAAAGAAACTTTGTCTGTGTGTATAACATCACTACATATAAAAAAAGAAAGTTCTCCGCCGCGTCTGTCTGTTCGCAATAAACTCAAAAACTACTGCATCGAATTTTATGCTGTTTTCACCAATGTAAAGTTCTTGAAGAAGATTTTGGTATATAATTGTTAAGTTTTTCTGTAGATTAACGATATTTGTTGGAGGTGTCGGAAAAAAATAAGCCCCTTGAGATATAACAAAATAATGTATAGTGGAATTGTGGACCTTATATAGGTCTATAGAAAAGTCCGCGATGGACATGTCTATCTCTTAAGGATAACTTATAGGCCGCGTTCGTTTTAAGAAATGTTAGCATGAAAATAGCACTTTTTTTAGCACAAGTCGTTCGTTTAATAAAAATTCTAACATTTGATGCTAATTTCGTATGTCAGTACCGTGTTGAAAGAAGGGTTATTGATGTAACTTTTTGACAGATATCATTTAACATAAAAAATTGTTTGTTTACATTGTTGTATACTTTATAGTCAAATCAAATCAAATCATTTATTTGTTTCAACACAGGTAATCTAGCTAAAATATTAACCTAGTTTATAAAAGTGCAGCTGTGTTCTGCCATGAGGCGTACAAATATTGTATATATATGTATATTGTAAAGATACATACATATTCCCGGATTTACGGATTCCCGCTTGAATGTTGCTATAGTGTAGACGTGTTATCGGTATTAAACTAAACAAAATCCTATTGCACTACTCCGCGCATGTACCAAGTAACATCAAGCAAGTGCGACACTATTGTTCAAAAAACATACACTGATGCACACTGAAACTGCTCACATCGGACAATAATAACAACATAATTGAATGGTGAGTTAGCTTCAATAGCTTGCGCTCACTCTAACAGCGTTAACGCCGGCAGTCTCGCTCTGTCCATATTTACAGTTACTTATGTAAGGCAATACTCTTGTAACTCATAATTTGGAAATAACTTTTTGTTTATTTCGAGAAACTTAAAAAGAGATTTGGTCGGCTTCATTATGCCACTTAAACGTACTCCACCACCGATGTTGCAGACTGACCTGCCCCAACAGCTATCATCCTCGGAACCAAATATTAATCTTATACGTGATATTGATACAAATGATGAAATTAAACGCGTAACTATGCGTAAGAGAAGGAAAGGCGATTGTGAAGAAGAGCAAATGTCATTTAAAGAGGAATTCAAAGAAATGTTTAATTCATGGAAGCTGGACCAGAATACCAAATATGAGACCATATTAACGTCAATGGCTGAAATAAAGGCCCAGAATGAGGATATCCAAAAAACAATTGAATACGTCTCTGTTAAGTATGATGAAGCTGTGATTAAGATAAACGGATTGGAAGTAGAACAGAAGAAGAACATTAAGGTAATTCATGAACTTGAAGATAAATTGGAAATGTTTGAACGTAATCTACGTTCATCCACAATTGAAATTCGTAACGTGCCAAAGGCGCAAGGAGAATCGAAGGAAGACTTATTAGAGATGGTTGAAAATCTAGGTAAATCACTAAATATTAATTTGCAGCCGTTTGAGGTTAAAGATCTGTACAGACTTAACACTAAGAATGAGTTTAACAAACCCATTATAGTTGATTTTGTAAGTTCGCTTATGAAGGAGAAAATACTAAAGAATTTGAGGATCTTTAACAAAGACCGCAACCATGACAAGCTTAATACCGCAATGATAAATATAAATGGACCTACTAAGACTATATATATATCAGAATTTTTGACATTCAAGGCTAGAAAATTATATTTTCTTGCTAGAGAATTTGCTAAAACCAACAACTATGCATACTGCTGGACATCCTATGGAAAAGTACTCATTCGTAAATCCGAAGGAGCATCGCTGATTCGTATTGATTGTGAATCAGATTTATCCAAGCTGACTGAAAATTGACTGCATTTCCAAAAGATGAAAATTCAGATTGGCTTTGTTCATTATTCGTTTTTATGTCGTATTCTTAACTATTGTTCTATCAACTATGTAGTAATACATCGCTTGACTGATTCCAACGTAACGTCTTTGTATTTAGTTGCTAATAATATCAATGGAATATTGGATATATTTTTAAAATTAAGTATCTGTAATCGCACATTAGTATACCTAAACTTTTCCTTCTTACATTACCACAGTTGTCACACACAATATATAAAACTTCTTACTACTGATTATAAACATTATACAGTTGGCTACATAATAAGCCCAAACAAACAACACAAACAGTGTTATAAAGTAAAGATAGTGTTAAAAACAGACTGCCTCAATCTAGCACCGTACTTACTCCCCTTGTTATCTCTTCTTCAATAAATAAGACAATATCAATGGATATTGACTCCAGTGATGTGCCACAATGTACTCGATTACAAGATGTAAATGGATTTTCTCAAATTGTTTCTAATTGCAATAACTCATTATGTATAGTTTCGGTTAACATATGTAGCATTAACAGTAACTTAGACAGATTTCTTATATTTATTGCCAGTCTGAATGTTAAGGTGGACGTTTTGGTGCTAACAGAATGTTGGACCAATAAAAACTTTGAGCCCCCTAGCATTGACGGCTATAATATATACCACACTAAAAACTATCTCAACCAAAATGATGGTGTGGTTGTCTATGTTAAAAAGGAACTAAGTAGTAAGTCATATGAACCAGATATGAAGGAAGGAAATTGTTTGGTTGTTAATATAGGACACGAATATACACTTGTAGGCTCATATCGACCACCTTGCTTTAAAGACGTTAATGTATACATCGATCAACTTGACAAAGTACTGCAGAATATTAACACAAAAAATGTTATCTTCACTGGAGATATTAATATAAATACAATGCCAACACATAATTCTACCAATAAAAACAGTTACCTTCATCTGATGGCCTCATATGGGCTGCATCAGGGTATAAACTGTCCCACTAGACCTGATAGTGGCACATGTCTGGACCACTTTATGATAAAAACCAAAAATAAATGGCAAACAGTTGTATTTGATAAATTAACAGACTGTAGCTGCCACCACAGAATTTATCTAGCATCAGTCCAGTTTCGTCTTCGTTGAACCCGATGACATCGTGTGGCAGAGGAGCAGTCACAACGTCTTCACTCGCCGGGCGCACCGCCGTACTGATAGACGCAGCCGGCAGACTGACTAATATAAGTAGTCGCTGCGCATTCACAGAGCGCCGCGCCTAACCAGTCGTTACCACCCTGCGCGGTGCGAGGGACGAGGAAAGTTGTAGTAGGGTATCGTAGTAGCGGGTTACAACCACAACTAGTTTTAAGAATTTAATTGTATATAGATAGTGTAGTTTTAACAAATAAACATTCTGAAAACTCCAGTCTCCTTTTAATAAACACTCAACAAGTAACAGTGCTCCTACCTCAACATTGGTGACCCCGAGAAGAAAACAAAAGGAAGAATTATGGACAAAGCAAGCTCGTCACTAGCAACAATGGACAACCAAGTGTCCGGCATGTCCACGGCTCTCCGAATACCGAGCATATGGAGAGACAGGATCACCACGTGGTTCGCCCAGTTTGAGACCATAACACTCTCTCAGAAGAAGGGCGACAGAGCCATGTTTGAAGCTCTCGTCGGACAACTCGAACGCCAAGATGCTGACGAAGTTAGTGACATCATCCTCAGTCCACCGGAGCAAGATAAATACGGCGCATTAAAGACACGTCTCCTGCAAGTCTACGGCGAAACTGAGCAACGGCAGATACAGCGACTACTCTCCGAAATGGAACTGGGCGACATGAAGCCATCACAGCTACTCCGTCGGATGAAGACCCTAGCAAGGAGCGATTTTCCGGACGCCATGCTGCGCGTTATGTGGACTAACCATCTACCCCAGTCAGTTCGCGCCGTGCTCACTGTTAGTGAGACCATCATGAAGAGCTCGGAGCTCGACGAGCTCGCACGTGTCGCCGACAAGATTTACGAACAATCTCGACCAGAGATTAATGCTGTGCAACGCAGTATAGCACCCAGTGTTCCAACATCAAGCCAATGTGACGTCCTCGAGAAGATCGAAGCACTTGGCAGAGAGATCGCCGAGTTGAAGACCACCCAAACACATGCGGCGTGCTACCGGTGCCGAGCCCGATCACGACAGCGCGAGAATTATCGAAGCCGCGCGAATTCTTACTCCCGCACACGCTCAGCATCACGCAGCAGCGATGCATACTGCTACTACCATCGTAGATTCGGAAAGGACGCCAGAAGATGCACCAAACCATGCAGCTTCGACACGAATAACGCGGCGGAAAACTAACACCAACGCTGGCCGCGACGGGATCCGGCGATTGGGAACCCCCACACCGTCTATTTGTGACCGATAAGCAAACGCAACTATCGTTTCTCATCGACACTGGAGCAAACATCTCAGTCATCCCGAGACGAAAAGGATCAAACGCCGTGCCAACAACATTCAACTTGTACGCCGCCAACAACACTATTATATCAACGTATGGCGAGAAAACACTAGAACTAGACCTCAACATGCGAAGACCGTACAGATGGAAATTTCTAATTGCTGCAGTCAACAAGCCAATTATTGGCGCCGATTTCCTTAAATACCATCAGCTGCTAGTCGACATTAGCGGACGTTGCCTAGTAGACAAGCGCACCCAGTTAAGTACGAAAGCTTCACTATGCAAGTCGCCTGAGCCAACTGTACGCACAATTGACATCGAGCAGAAGTACCATCGCATCCTTGCTGAGTTTCCTGACATTACAAGACCGTCGTCAATGAAAACATGTCCCAAGCACAACGTAGAACACCACATAGAGACATCAGGACAACCTCTTCACGCTAAAGCAAGACCACTACCACCTCATCGGTACCCCACCGTGAAGAAGGAGTTCGAGTTGATGATGGAACAAGGACTGTGCCGGCCTAGCAAAAGTCCTTGGGCCAGTCCTCTTCACGTCGTACCGAAGAAAAACGGCGACATTCGTGTATGTGGCGATTATAGAAGGCTCAACTCCATAACCAAACCCGATCGCTACCCAGTACCGCGACTACGTGACTTTACCTACCAACTACATGGAATGAAAATCTTCTCGACACTAGATCTCAACCGGGCCTACCAACAGTTACCAGTTTACGACAGCCACATCGAGAAGACCGCCATCATAACACCATTTGGTCTATTCGAGTTTCCAAGGATGTGCCCAGGACTGAAAAACGCAGGTCAAACGTTCCAGCGATTTATACACCAAGTACTCGCTGGCCTCGACAACGTTTTTCCATTTATTGACGACCTAATTATCGCGTCTCGAAACGAAGACCAACACGACGAAGACTTGCGGACAGTCTTACAAAGACTAAATGAATTTGGCATTACCATCAACCCATCCAAATGTGTCCTAGGTCAGGACCAGGTCAAGTTTCTCGGTTATACCGTATCCCAATACGGCATTACACCTCCGCCAGAGAAGATCGCCGCGATTGAGAATTTTCCGAAACCCGACAACATTGAAGGGCTAAGAAGATTCCTGGGGATGCTGAACTTCTACCGAGACAGTCTGCCAAACTCAGCATCATTACAGTCACCGCTCAATGCTTACCTGCACAACTGTAAGAAAAAGGATAAGACGAAGATCCAATGGACGGAGATCGCTTCGAGTGCATATGAAGCGTGCAAAACCAGCATATCAAACGCCGCCTTGCTCGCTCATCCTCACCACTCCGCGCCGATATCACTCATGTGCGACGCATCGGACAAGAGCGCTGGAGCTGTATTGCAACAACATTTCGAAGGAAAATGGCAACCACTAGGCTACTTTTCGAAGAAATTTTCAAGTGCGCAAGAGAAGTACAGCACATACGATAGAGAGTTGCTAGCAATTTATATGGCAGTAAAACACTTTAGAAAAATGTTCGAAGGACGCGATATTACCATTTTTACGGACCATAAACCGCTCACCTTTGCACTACAGAAGTCACCGTCGAACAGCGAAACTCCGCGAAGAGCAAGGCAGTTGCTATTCATTAGCGAGTTCACTACGGACATACGTCACATCAGCGGCCGTGACAATGTAGTAGCCGACGCACTGTCACGTATCGAAACGATAACCTGTCCCACTTATCTCGACTTTCATCAAGTTGCACAAGCGCAGGAAAAAGACCCGGCCATATCAACACTACTTCGTAATAAAAAACTACAGATGAAAAAGCTAGCCGTACCTAACTCTAGTCGCAAGCTATACTGCGAATCATCGAACGCAAGAATACGTCCATACATACCAGTAGGATATCGCCGCATTGCATTCAACGCTGTGCATAATATCAGCCACCCTGGAATTCGCTCATCACGACGACTAATGCAAGCAAAGTACTTTTGGCCCGGTATGAACACCGACACCGGCATGTGGGCAAAAACATGTATGCAGTGTCAAGCTTCCAAAGTACAACGGCACACTGTCAGCAACATCGCAAACTTCCCACAACGCGAACGCTTTGAGCATCTGCACGTCGACATAGTAGGACCACTAGTCTCGTCCAAGGAAGGGTTTCGCTATCTCGTAACAATGATAGATCGTCGAACAAGATGGCCTGAGGCAATTCCTGTGCATGATATCACCGCCGAAGTTGTTGCGAAGACCATCTACGAAACATGGATAACACGATTCGGATGCCCCGCCACCTTGACTTCCGACCAAGGCCGGCAGTTTGAGAGTCATCTTTTTTATAATCTCACCAAATTACTAGGAATTGAGAAGATACGGACAACAGCCTACCACCCACAAAGTAATGGCATCATCGAAAGGTGGCACCGATCATTGAAGACATCCCTCATGACACGACTCACGAACAGTACATGGACCGACGAATTACCTACAGTACTCATGGGACTTCGTGCAGCCGTCAGAAGCGACACGAATACAAGTCCTGCTGAACTCACCTACGGAACCACATTACGCCTGCCAGGAGATTTTTTCGTTCCAAGTACAGCAGCAACACCAATGGATCATAATTACGTCGAACAATTACGCAACATTATAAACAGCTGCAAACCGGTACAACGAACACAAAAAAACATCAATACTTTCGTCTATGAAGACCTACAAAGTTGCGAGAGCGTATTTATGCGAGTCGATGCCGTACGAAAACCACTCCAACACCCCTACGTCGGACCGTACCCCGTGCTACAACGTAACGGCAAGGTGTACCTACTTCAGCTGCCTGGAAAGACAGTGAACGTCTCCATTGACCGTCTTAAACCAGCCTATCTACTCAACGAAGACGACAACTACGAAGTCGCACCAACTATCAAGACCTCAAGATCTGGAAGGGTGATCAAACCACCCGTACGCTTCGCTTGAGGGGGAGCACTGTAGCTGCCACCACAGAATTTATCTAGCATCAGTCCAGTTTCGTCTTCGTTGAACCCGATGACATCGTGTGGCAGAGGAGCAGTCACAACGTCTTCACTCGCCGGGCGCACCGCCGTACTGATAGACGCAGCCGGCAGACTGACTAATATAAGTAGTCGCTGCGCATTCACAGAGCGCCGCGCCTAACCAGTCGTTACCACCCTGCGCGGTGCGAGGGACGAGGAAAGTTGTAGTAGGGTATCGTAGTAGCGGGTTACAACCACAACTAGTTTTAAGAATTTAATTGTATATAGATAGTGTAGTTTTAACAAATAAACATTCTGAAAACTCCAGTCTCCTTTTAATAAACACTCAACAAGTAACAGTGCTCCTACCTCAACAAGACCATTCACCAATACTCTTGCACATAGATAACTTACAAATTTGCAAGAAAGCAGCGAAATCAGAACGTGTTACAATAGATGTTTTGGCTGTAAGTGAAATTATGGAAAAGTATCCCTGGACAGATTATTACAAGATAAATGATGCCAATCTTGCTACCGATGAGCTAATCGCTACCCTAGACTCGGCTATTACCAAATCCACATCGATAACTAAATACTCCAATAAAACACAACCGTTGAAGCCATGGATAACACCAGGTGTAGTTAAGGCCATCAGGAAAAGGGACAATCTATTCAAGAAACAGAAGAACAAACCAAAGGATGATGAATCGCATATTACATACACTACATACAGAAGTAGATGTAATAAAATAATTAAAGATCTCAAAAAGCAATATTATGAATTGGAACTTAAGAAACACCATGGTAATATTAAGGAAACATGGAACATCATTAAAGATGTTTGCAATATGAATAAAAGTAAGACTAACTGCATTGATCTATTAAACATTAATGAAACACAGGCTGCTTCACTTAATAATGTCAATAACTACTTTACAACTATCGGGCGTAATTTAGCTAACCTAACATTAAATAAAATTGATAAAACAGATAAATGTCTAGCCAAACAAGCAATCAAAATCAATGAGTCACCATTAAATTCCTTTGTTCTATTTCCGACAACTAAACAGGAAGTTTCAGATACTATTAACAAGCTCAAGTCGAACAGTGCACCAGGCTGGGACAAAATAACATCCAGCTTGATTAAAGATTTAAAACATATTTTAGTGTCACCTATTGAGCATCTTTGTAACTTATGTTTTAATCAAGGAGTTTTTCCTAAATCATGCAAGAAGGCAATAGTCATACCGGTATTTAAATCTGGGGATAAGTCGTCGCCATCGTGCTACCGCCCCATCTCTCTGCTGTCAAATATATCTAAGATACTCGAAAAAATTGTCAATAGTAGGCTTGTTAAGTACTTAGAGACGAAAAGTTTGCTTGCTGTAAACCAATATGGGTTTAGAACAGGGAAGTCTACAGAAGACGCCGTTCTAAGACTAACTTCATCTGTTTCCTCCTACCTTGATCGTGGTGAAAAATGTGTGGGGGTGTTTCTGGACCTTCAAAAGGCCTTTGACACCGTTTCGATTCCAATTCTTTTAACACGCCTTGAAAACATTGGTGTCAGAGGTCTTCCTTTAAGATTGTTTCAGGACTACCTTAGCGACCGAACACAATGTGTCAGGGTGGATAAGTGGATGAGCAATGAAGCTTACAGCCACTACGGCGTTCCACAGGGCAGCAATCTTGGCCCAACGTTATTCCTTATCTACATAGATCAACTATGTCGAACTAATTTAATAAATGCGGATATGACGATGTTTGCAGACGATACTGTCCTGTTGTTCCATGCGACATCTTGGCATAACGTTATACAGACTGTGGAAAAGGGAATGAGCAAGGTCGCAGCATGGTTAGAAGACAATCTTCTGTCATTAAATACAAACAAAACAAAATATCTTTGTTTTAGCATAACCAAAGCAGGCGAACCTCCGACATCATTTGGATTAAAAATTCATACTTTTCCGTGTAATAGGACCGACAGCTATTCAAGAGCAACATGCACATGCGAATATTTGCAGAGAGTCAACACAATTAGGTACTTGGGAGTTACTATTGATAATAAGCTTAATTGGGAATATCACATTGAGGCAGTTTCAAACAGAGTCAGAAAGTTAATATATATTATTAAAAACTTGCGTGTTGTGGCGAGTAAAGACCTATTACTTAAAACGTATAAGGCATTGTGTGAATGTGTAATAAACTATTGTATTTGTGCCTGGGGAGGAGCTTCAAAAACATACCTTCTTGAACTTGAAAGAGCTCAACGAGCTGTCCTTAAGGTAATATTAGGTCTTCCGTTTAGACACCCAACTGCACTACTATATGAGAAAGCTGAGGTATTATCGGTACGTAAACTTTTTATATTCAGATGTGTGCGGAGATACCATAGATATACTGTACCTCATCTACCAGTAACTAACAAAAGACGTGATCTATGTCCAATTAAACCTTCTGTCACTGTATTTGCTACTAGACACTATGATAATCTCGCTCCAAGGCTATACAATATAATAAATGAAAAAATTAAAATTAAATGGTATAACAATTATCAGATAAAGGGTCCCATAATTGAGTTTCTTGATAAATATGACTATAACGGTATAGAGGATTTCTTTAGAATACAAAAATAAGAAACTACGTATACTATACAAAGATGACTTTTATATATTGAATTACCTTCATTTTATTATTTGGTTTTATTTTCTACTTAAAAAAAAAAAAAAAAACCCACTTATTTTTTTTTTTAAGCATATAAATTTTTGTTTCTTAAACTAATTAAATATTTTTACACACATATATACATATATATATATATATATATATTTATCTATTATACGAGTATATTTATTTTTAACACCTATAATAAAATTACTTAAAAAAAAAAAAAATAAAAAAAATAAAAAAAAAAAAAAAAAAAAAAAAAAAAAAAAAAAAAAAAAAAAAAAAATAAAAAAAAAAAAAAAAAAAAATTACTGCGAGTGAGTTTGCAGAGTTGTTCCATCAATTAACAGCAGTTGCTTGGTGACTTCGTTTGGCGAGTGTTATTGAATAACTTTATCTTTTTTTTTAGACTACCTGCATTTTATGTATTATTTTTATATTTGCAGTTGCATTTGTTTGATAGTTATACGTACTTATGGTTTTAATTATTAAGTTTGTTTATAGATATTTCGATGTAACTACTTTAACAAATTGTAGGGAATCAACTGGTCTCCATAACGCAAGTTAACTTTTTATGGAGGCCAGGGAACCCCATATTTACAGTATATTTATTTGTACTTAGATTTAAGGTTTTTTGTATATTGTACTCTTTATTTTGGTTAATAAAAATCATTATTATTATTATGGTTAATAAAAATCATTATTATTATTATTATTATTATATTATTACACAACACAAAAAAATAAAAAAAATGTTAATTCACAGTAAAAAAAAATGTATCTAATTCTGGTCGTGGTCAAATTAAAATATTATATTTGTTTAAAATGTATTTAAAACGATTTTAAGTAATAAATACATTGTCAATTGATTTGTTATTATTTGTTACTTGTCAAAAAGTAGCCTCACCGCTCGTTTTTTTGTTAAAAAAAGTGGAATTTCTTAACAAAAACGTCATTTCACGCTGGCCATAGTATGTTATCCATTATATTACTAAAAAAATGGGCAATTATAAAGCGGTAATTGGAAAGCTATTTACACAATACGGTATTAAATAAGTTAGTTGGCTTGAGCATTTCACGAAGATTATTTCAAATTAAAGATATAGCAGAATCAAAATTAATTATTTTAACGTAACGACAATAATTTCGTGTCGCTGTTTACTTGGACAAAGCCGGGTAAAAAAGCTAGTATAAGTATAATATTATTAACTCTGACACATCCTCTCATCGTCGATACCACAATGTTTGAAGACGAAGGTCAGTGCGTCCTCCCGGTAATGTCGTACGGAGCAGACACGTGGACACTAGGTCTGGTCTATAAATTCAAGGTCACTCAGCGAGCTATGGAGAGAACTATGCTTGGTATTTCTCTGATGGATAGAATTCGAAACGTTGATATTCGTCAGAGAACGAAAGTTACTGAACTGAAGTGAGCTGGGCACATCTGCCGCAGAACTGACGAACGATGGGACAAACGTGTTTTAGAGTAGACACCACGTAAGGGAAGACACAGAGTGGAACGACGCATGATAGGCTGATGACCTGAAAAAGGTCGCTGGTGGGGTGGCAAGAGATCTCTTTAAGTGGCGAGCCTTGGGCCTACATCCAGCAGTAGAGAAACAGGCTGATTATGATGGTGAAACTGAGAGTTACACCTGTTTATTAGTTTTGTTAAAGGGTGAATAAATTTAAAAAAATGTTAAATATAATTTGCCAGCTATTTGCAATAAGTAACCTTATTTCGATATTCGTTCATAAGCATCGGTGGTTCAGTGGTAGAATGCTCGCCTGCCACGCGGGCGGCCCGGGTTTGATTCCCGGCCGATGCAAGCTTTTTTTGTTCTCTTATTTTGCTTTTATTTTTTTTATTAGTCAGTAAAGTCTCAAAGATACTTTGTGTTCGATAATATAATTTATTTAATAAATGTTTATGTTAAATACATTTATAGGCATTGTTTTATTTTACAGCGCCATCTATTAACGAGTAGCAGTACTATTACACTAGTAAACTGATCGGTGCTCCATCTATTGTCGAATAGCGAAACTATTACGCTACCTTACCTTTTATTTATTGTAATAATATATGATCATACCAATAGATGTCGTATGTAACCAAAAATAAGCCAAAATTGACGACTATCGCTCGCGTTCTTTATTGAATTTTGCTTGAATTAAAAGCTTTAAAAAACAAAAACAGCGACAAGTCGACTACTACTACAGCGTCCTAGACCTCCACTGTTGGAGATGGGCCTTCCATAACATATATCTGGAGAATTTGGCCTACACTCACTACGCTGGCCAGAGGGACGAGGAAAAAATAAAATAAATGTAAACTTCATTAAAATAAATATTTATTATTATTAAAGATTATTCAAAGATTTTATATCTCTTTATTTTTTTGGAACGCAAAACGCAACAAAATTTTATGTAAATCGCGTATAGTATTGGCATGACAAAAGGGGAAAGAGTGGGTTGGATTGTAATTGCAAAAAGTTAAATTTTACAAAGCGGATTGAAACTGTTTCCGGACCAAAAAGCTTTGCATGAAACAATGTATAAAGCTCAAAAAAATACCTTTGTTCGCAAATTTTGCTCTCTTTTAGGGGATTAAGTATTTTGTTTATGCTAAACCGTTTCAGCAAACATTTAAAATGTAATTTTAGGGCAGGTAATTCATTACTTATATCGATATTTCATATTAATCACGGTAATAATCAGATTAGGAATAAAAAACAGGACAATGAATTAAATAAAAATTAAGCTAATAGAAATATATATACTTACTAAATTAAAAATAAAACTGAAATCTAAACTACATATATATATAAAGATATTCACCGATGACTTGATCATGTGGCAGTGCGCCAAGAACACTTGCAGCATTCCCCCGCTGCACAGCGATGCTGATTTGCTGCGTGAAAAAACTGCTAGCCCTCTTGCCACATACATCATACAATCAGCCGCTTAGACAGTTCTTTAATAATCAGATTTAATATCTATGTAATTTATTATTGAATTACAAAAAATAATGATAACGAATCAAATTAAACATTTTGTTGAATTATATCGGCCAAAATTTTGTTTATCTGGTTTTACTTCTAGGATTTTAATGAAAGTAATTCGAAGTAATTAATTTTAAATTATAATATACCTACTTAATAACTGCCTACGTAGTCTAGCACTTAAGTCCGTGGGTTTAGACTCGGAGGTACCAGGTTCGACTCCTTCTCCTGGACACAATAATTTATTTAATTTATTTGTGATATTTCTCTAGTTTGGTACGATAAAGACATCGAAGAGCTTGCCACTTGTCATGATGGGCCTATAGTATAGTTGACTAAAAGTGATGATTTTACTTAAATAATAAAAAATAAATTAAATATAAACTGAACCTAGTAAAACTTTAAAATTTAGATAACAAACTCAAGAGACGTCCTATCCAAGATAGTTCGAAGGAGGCTGGCAACATTTGCCCTAAGTATAGCGAGGCTAACACGTTTGCAGAAATAATTGCCAGCCTTCCTGTCTACAGATCTTTACGTCAGCCATTTTCACAACTCGGCCAGGGACTTGGCTGAGGGTCCCCATGGACCCATCGTTTCGACCACAAACGGCACAAATTTGTAACCTTAACCAAGGTTGGCGTATTTGTGAAACTTGAGGTTCTTAGCAGAAACCTTCTCGCGCCAATGGAGATCGCCTGGATTTAGCTAGTTTGTACTTAGTTCCCAAAATTAAGGTGAGGTCTTTATAATCAATAACATTTTTTCCTGCACTTAACTAAGGTGACATACATACATTAGAAATTGTTACAAAACAGATTGCCCAAAACCAGGCCCCAACTTTTTTGCAGCGTGCGAAACGCTAATCAACAAAATACCTACAATTCAATAATCATAACAATTAATTGTGTTTTTTTTAAATTTAATTACAACATCTCTTTTACCCCAGCATTGAAATATAATTTAATTAAGGTTAAAATTTATGTATGAAATAGTTACAAAGCACTATTTATACAATAAGGTTCTTTATTAGGACCAGGTACTTTATTATAGATAAAACATTGGATTTCAAATAGGCGTGATCGAAACTATGTAATGGGGTGTATCACTAACTTTTTATCACGCCAGATGACGTATGATATATGGTACCTAATATAACTGTCAGTTGCATAGAAATGTTGTATTTTTATTACGAAATTTGTTATTTTCTGGATATTATGCAGAAGTGACAGCTTTTAAGTGTACAAATCGAGATTTCCAAGCGAAAGCAAAGATATGGTGATCTCAAAATTGCCGTTCTATTAATTCAACCTTTTTTTTAATTTAAAGACGGTGTTTGCTTTCTTAATTCGTCTTTTAAGTTAGGTAACGTTAAGTTAAAATACATTTTTCTGTTATAAAAATAAAAAAACTACAAATAAATTTAAAAAAGGATTCGTCATAGGTGTAAACAAGGTACCAGTGCCGCTAGCGACATCTAGAAAAAGCTTTGCCTGATACACCCCATTGTTAACGTAAAAAAAAGTTTTTGTCAATTGTCGATATGGTAGGGTAAAATAAATAAAATTAATTACAGATTAAGAAAAAACAATATATTAACTATCAAATAAAAAGGAAATCATTTTGACACGAGAACATTTTATTGGGCCATTTCTTTAAAAAAAATGGGCATTATCATTTGCCCATTGTTCTTTATTGTTATTTTTCAATAAATTGATGTCCGGCCAGACTAGAATGTCGCTTGTGAGTCAGTGTCGGTGAATCAGTGTCGATAACTTTTCTAATCTCGAAGTTACTAAAACACTCAATATAATTTATAAATATTCGTAATATGTACGACAGTAATATATCATATATGCTGTTATGAATTCCATCTTGCCGCTCAGGTTGAAGGTCCGGATCTACAAGATGTTCATCTGTTTCCATCTCACCTATTCTGCGCCTGCTTGCGCCACCTTCTGGCCAAGACCAATAGGGGGAAGATCCAAAGTCAGCAGAACATATCGCTCAGAGTGCCGTGGTTCGTGCGTAATTCCGTCATAGCTCGAGATCTGGAGGTGGCGTATATCTTTATTCAATAATTCATCATTTATCATTACAGCCCCTGAAACAGCGTCCTTCACCTCCACTGTTGAAGATGGGTCTTCCAGAAAGTATATCTGGAGAATTTGGCCTGCAGTCGCCACGCTGACGGGTTGGCGCGGAATTAAACATTATTCCATAAAAAATATAAATAAAAAAAAGACACGTGCATGTTGTTACATTAAATATTAAAAAAAAACATAAATTTAATTATATTCTTTAAATAATAACAATTTATAAAGGTTACCTACAATTTGTCAAAATTACCACACGCCAGCTGCAGAGGGTTAAAAAAAGACCTAATTTAAATCAATAAATAAATTATATTCAATTATTATTTATTGCACATATTACCTCTCGCTACTCATACAAGTCAAGTTTTAATAAATAAAATAAAACAAATTCGCCCAACGTGGGGCTCGAACCCACGACCCTGAGATTAAGAGTCTCATGCTCTACCGACTGAGCTAGCCGGGCTTATGTCACAGTTACCAAATTATCAGGTGGGTTTATGTCACATACTTTTTATTCTAAAATACTTTATTTTGGGAATAATCTACAGTTTGTAAGTATTATATAAATTCCGAAGTTATAAAATACCAAGATGATAGTATCGACAACACTTTATCCAAAATTCATAAGACATCCGATTTCAAATCTGAAATTACCTTTGTTTATCTAACACTTTTATTCATTCATGATTCATTTTCATTTATGGAACGAGCTTCCAAAACGGCATTAACGGAATCATACAGTATTTGGTTCGGTAGGGAAAGGAGTTGAATGGTGGATGGTGAGCGTATTATCGCGCAATAAAATAAAAAAGGGAGGTCTCCATTTTTAAACCAGCCTATTGTCAGTCGCAAGCCCTAGACACCATTCTTCTCATCTCTTACCCACACACGATGGACCCGGCACCCGCACGGTGAATCCATGGAATGCTTAGAAATTTGTCTTCTCTAAAAAAATATTTTATTTACTTTTTTATACCTTACCTATTTTTTATACCTTACCTTATTGTCAAGAGACATACATATATATATCAGTTATGAGAGTATAATTCCAGTTGATAACACTCATGGACCTCGCGCGCCACTTAAGCTGCTGGTCTTCTGCTAGTAGTAAATATAATTACCAGTTTAATTAGTCTATTGTAGAGCCCCGACGATGTTTATTGACATGATGGGGAAACGAGCCTAGTAGTCTTCGGATTCTCCAGCCTCACCTTGCAGCAGTTTCATGGCATGGAGTCGTGGGTGGCTGCGAGCTGTCTGTGTAGCGTTTCTTATTTTACGTGACAATTTTTCAAAATGTGTTTTAAATTTAAAAAAAGCAAGACGAATCCACATAACTTTACAGAGTCCATATATTATTGTATGTATTATAGATTGTATTATGTGTATATATTATTTATTTATTGTATAGTAAGTATAATTATGTGTTATTTATGCATATATCGGTAGATAAGTACCATAGCTTTATTATTATTTTCTTTTAGTTATAAGTCCTGCCTCCGTGGTCTAGCGGTTAAGTCCGTGGATTTAGACGGGTTCGATTCCTGGTCGGGACACAAAAAAAAATTATTAATGTTAATAAATACATTTAATTAATATTTAATTTATTTATGATATTTCTCGAGTTTGGAGACATCGACGAGCTTGCCACTTGTCATGATTGGCCTAAAGTAAAGTTGGCTAAATGTGAATCCGCTTACTTATAAGCGTGGTTTCTGACCACCCCAAAGGGAAAACGGTCGTGATGATGATGATGATACTTTATAAGTAGTTTTCTCAACCAAACTTATTGTCAAACATAAGTGGTCATGCACCTACAATCCCTACTCACATCTCCTAAATGTTAGATATTGTTTTTAGACCTTAAGCTCGCCTATGTAATGTAAAATGTTTTATTTTCTGTGCAATAAAAAAAATATTTATCTATCTAAATTCTTTATATTTACTTACGGACTATTATCTACTTCTTTTTTTTTAACATGCTAGCAATGTGACTTTGGGTCAATCTGACAGTAAGTGGCGCGCGAGGTCCATGTATGTTAGCAACTGGAATCAGACACCCATTACTGACATCAGACCCTAACTCTATGCCGGCTTGACTGGGCGTGATGGCAATTCGAGCCTGATCCCGAAACGTGGATAATTCCGAAATACACTTTACG
The DNA here is from genome assembly GCA_910589645.1 of Tinea semifulvella. Taxonomy (NCBI): domain Eukaryota; kingdom Metazoa; phylum Arthropoda; class Insecta; order Lepidoptera; family Tineidae; genus Tinea; species Tinea semifulvella. The sequence continues at coordinate 6,334,310 of OU342596.1, forward strand.
AACGGTGGATACTTGCCCGCCCCGACAGACTGGGCAAATTACCAGTAATCAATCCGCCTCGCACCTATTAACATATAGAGATATGAGTATGTGTGTATAGTTATGGTAGAATAATCATAGCCCTAAGAAAACTGAGTTCTTTCGCCATGCTGTGCGAGTATACTATATTTAAATTGACATGTGTATATAGTGTTTACTTGTTTTGAGTGGTGTGGAAGGCAGATCGTGTCCGGCATTGTCACCAAGTCGATCAGCATGCACGTGCCGATGTCTGCAGGAAATGGCGCGCACGAACAGTTACGATGTCCTACCACACTCGACGACGACGCGGACGTCTAGATAAAAGAGAATAACTCATAAAAACTCAATAAACTCATTAATTCTTACTTACGAGTATTTTCTCATTTATAACTTTATGTATTAATAATAATAATAGTAGTTTATAAAACTGTTGCATAATAAGGGGTATTATATACGTGTGTTATAATTCAAATTCAGATTATTTATTTCCATTTGGTTCACAGGTAACACTCGATATTGTCAGTTTTTACAAATAAAATACAATATTATTTAAATTAAATAAAAATTAAATTATGGATGGACCGAAATAAGTAAGTGACATTGGTGCCATAAACAAATACTGCAGCTTAACCTAAATTTGTGGCTTTATAAAGGCCGTGTTAACTTATTAAACTAACTAGTAAACTTAATAAAAAAATAAAAAAAGAAATACAATAACAATTTCGTGGCTGTATAGAGGCCGTGTCAACTTATAATCTAAAATAATTATAATATAATGTCTAATTATAATAAAATCAAATTAACTTAAATTAATAATAATATAAATGTCATAATATTATTTATAATAATAATAAGAACTTAATTCGTGGCTGTAAGGAAGCTGTGTCAATTAACGTACTGAATAAATAATAATATTAGTAATAAAAATAAAATTAAAATAATTTAAAATCGTGGCTGTAAAAGGGCCGTGTCAGCTTATGATCTAATTTTATTTATGACTAAGTATATATACTAGCTTTTCTATGCTATGGTATCCAGCAATGCCTCCTTAAGGTCATAGTAACTCTTTTTAATTAAGATATCTTTAATTTTACTTTTGAATCTTATAAATTGTAAACTTTTGATTTCTGTTGGTAATCTATTATAGAGTTTAATACCATTGCATAAAATAATTGTTCAATTCTAAAATATAATTCGAGAGCCATACCTAGCATATATTTTATTAATTGTTTATACTATTTTTCCTGTAATGAATACAATACACAAAACCCAGTGACGTAGACAACTTAAAATTTCAAGAACATGGATATACGAGTATAGGTCAAATTGAATTGTTGTAAGAAAGGAAAGATGTTACTAGAAAAAAACATGTTTGATGATGAGAATGCGTCATAATTCGTACGTCAGAACTTTAATAGTTATTCTGCGGTAAATATAATTAATTTGTCCTTAAGTAAAGCATGGGTTTTCCCAATTAGTTATTAAAGAAAGGTATTACACGCTTTTGATCAATATTAGTAGCCGTTACGAGCCGGTTAGTCAGTCACAAACCCGAGACACCATTCTTTTCATCTCTGTTTCCTACCCACGATGGATCCGTCACATGCACGGTTAATCCCAAGAAATGAGAATGCTCATTTTTCTAAGAGAAATGACCCCAATAAAAGGTTCTCGTGCCATAATGACTTCTTTTTTATTTGATAGTTCTTCTTTTCACAACTCACTTCTTTCCGTTCCATCTCATCATTCCGGATTTGTTTCGAATTCCTTTGCGGTTGTTGCTACAAATCTGTGGAACAATCTACCTATTACCATAAGGCAGGCATCTACCAGATCATCATTTAAAAAAGCTGGTCTACTCACATTTTCTAAATAGCTCCCAACAAAATTTGTAAGTTTTATATGTAAGTTTATTATTGTGTATGTATTAGTATTTAGTATATTTATAAGTAGATTATATATAAGTAAGTTTATTATCTAAGTATTTATATCTAATTGATGTGTCACTTATACTTTCCTTGCACCTACAGTTGTTCTAATTAGTCCCAAAGGTTTGGCTGTCAGAGAATGTCTACGGGCATTAAGTCCGCCTTTTGTACTTTGTGCATTAAAGTTTTGAAATAAATAAATAAAATAGTTAATATATTGTGTTTTCATAATCTGTAATTAATTTTATTTATTTGACCCCAGCATAACGACAATTGACAAAAACTTTTTCAAGTTAATAATTACATAGTTTCGATCCCGCCGATTTGAAATCCAGTGTTTTATCTATAATAAAGTACCTGGTCGTAATAAAGAACCTAATTGTATAAATAGTGCTTTGTAAACTATTTCATACATAAATTTTAACCAATTGACTATTTACTTAATTTAATTATATTTTAATGCTGGGGTATAAGAGATGTCGTAATTAAATTTTAAAAAAAACACAAATATTTTTTATGATTATTGAATTGTATTTAGTTGAGGTACGCTGCAAAAAAGTTGGGGCCTGGTTTTGGGCAATCTCTTTTGTCCTGTCTTGTTGTCGAAGAAGCACTTGCTAACTTTCGTAGCATGCAGATCAGCATATTGTCAAAAAACAACAATATCTATTTGAAAGTCCACGGCGAGCATGCATAAACGGCAATGCACTGTCATAGAATAATTAATTATGATACTATTGTCCTAGCTTTAATTCTCATACCGTTTAGCTTCTTGCCACAAATTGTTATATGATTAATGTCTTTGCATACTTTGCATGTTCTGAAGTTTGAAATAATCTTCGAGAGAGATGAGTGTTCATTCTAAGAAAGAGATAGACTAACATTTTTTTTTTTAATTAAATTATTTATGATACAAATTAAATATATTTTTTTTCCCTGCAACATTCTACATTAGGAGGCGTACAAAAAATAATTCAAGTCCTAACACTAAGTAACAATTAATCTAAAACTATAACAATTTATTTACACATATTAATTATATTATATGTATAATATGTATATATTTACAAAAAAAAAAAAAAGTATAATATGTAGTTTATCAGTTTCCGTAACACAAGCCTCGTAGCTTACCACGGAAATTAGATGGCGCTGTGTGACCTGTCTGGAAATATTTATTATTATATTTATTTATTTATATATAGGTTAATAACATAGTATGTCAATCAATTTATGCTACGACTACAAAATTTAGTTGAAAATAAAAAAATATACATAAACATACTCTTTGTGTGGTTTTGAGTACTACCCCAAGAAGAATCATGGTCGTTATAATACAATTCTTTTATAGGTGATACTTAGCATATGAGTAATTTTCACACTAACTGGCCGTTCAATTTTAAAACCTAGTAAAGTACTAAAAAGAAAATTTAACACAGAAAATAATGTTTATCATTACTATTTTTAAAATATTGTTTTATTTTCACAATAAGGTTAATTTGGATAAGCCTCTGACCCCAGTAACAATTGTACTGTAACTCTGGACTATATTTTTTTTTTTTTTTTTTTTATTTAAAAAACTTTATTGCACATAAGTACAAAGGGCTAACATAATGTCGTTAGACATTCTCTGCCTGTTAACCTTAAGGACAATAAGAGAGTTTTTAGTGACAGGAGTAGGTGCACAAAATATAAAAAATAAAAATGATTGAATAATGTACATTATTTACAATCTTAATTCTAAGAAATAATATAGACCTACGTAATATACCTATATAAGTATAATAAACATACATATACCTACATACAAATATGTTGAAATAAGGTTCTTAGTAATCCTCAAGTATCCGTCGTAAAAAAGATCGCGAGTGTCATTCTGACAATCGGATCTTGTTGATTTCCAAAAGTCAATATCTAAAGATGTATTTTTATTTTAATATAATTTTATTTACATTTTAACTAGTTATTTTGATGTTGAGAAGCCCCCATCTCCAATAGGTTATGGGCCGATGCTATTCTGCATAATATTTCAGGAAAATATTTCATGATTTCTACGATTATTACAAATATTGTTTGAAATGGCAGAAACACCCAATTCAGGTTTGTCCGTTCCTTCTCCTTATGTTATTAACAATTCTCATGCTAATATTGAGAAATTGGAGGGTGCCAAAAACTATAGTGCTTGGAAATTTCAAATGAAGATAGTACTATTAGACTGCGGCTTATGGGAATACATCGATCTGTCATATGGCGATTTATTTGATGTTACGAGAGACCAAAGAACCTACGCAAAGATTTGTTTGTGCGTTCATAAGGTGTGTTACCCTCATGTGAGGAATTGTAAAACTGCACATGAAGCCTGGATAAATTTACAAAAAGCCTATGAAAGTCCTGGTTTAAGCCGGCGTTTGCATTTAAGGAAACGACTTTCACATATCCAATATAATGAATTTAATTCCATGGATTTATATTTAGGGGCAATTTTATCTTTATGTCAAGAACTTGCCGACATTGACTGTATCATCGATGATGAGGAAATGGCTGAGTATATGCTCATTGGTTTGCCTGATGAATTTGATGCTTTAGTAATGGCGATTGAAGGATCTCAAACAAAGTTGACGAGTGAATTTGTTAAGTCGCGACTATTACAAAATGATGTTAGAAGAAATGATTGTATTGAACGAGACAATGGAAAAGCACTGAATGCAAATAATGCTAATAAGTTTGTTCCTATCTGTCACCATTGTAACAGGGAAGGTCATATTAAACCTTTATGCCCAGAGTTAAAAGTGGATAAAAATAAGTTCAAGAAGAATAAGCATAGACGACATTCTTCACCTCTTCCTTCTACATCTAAGCAAAATTCAGGTGCTCATTCTAAAAAGAAAGGTAGCAATTTAAATTATACAACCCACAATAGTTTGGTTAGTACTCTTGGTAATAATAGTTCTTGGTTAATAGACTCTGGTTGTACGACTCATATGTCATATCGTAATGATTGGTTTAATATTTTTTCTAGTGTTCATAATAAAGCCGAAATAACTGTAGCTAATAATAATAAGTTATATAGTCAAGGTATAGGCGATATTAAAGTCACACTTAAGAACAATGTTTCTAAAACCATTTCTGACGTTTTATATGTACCGGATTTAACCGCTAATTTACTATCTGTTAATAAAATGACTAAACTAGGTTATATTTTAGTTTTTGATGACAAGAAATGTAGCGTTTATGATAAGTCAGATGTAAATGTAATTGGGGCTTGTCAGTTCACAGCCTCTAACTCTGGTGGCGTTTACAAATTAGATCTCAAAAACGTTTTAAAATCGAGCGTACTGGAGCAACCCACAGCACATTGTAGCAGTGACAGTGATAATACTGGTTTGGTATCTTCAGATCTTGAACTATGGCACCGACGATTAGGACATTTAAGCATGAAAGGTATGTTAATGCTACGAGACAGTTTATGTACTGGTATTTCGTTTCCTAACGGTTCGTTGTCTCCTTGTGTTTCCTGTATTGAAGGAAAACAACAAAATAAGGTATTTCCCAAAGGCAAAGCCAAACGTGCAACTGAAATGTTACAATTAATCCACTCGGATTTATGTGGACCTATGTCCGAAACCAGTTGGGGAAATATGCGTTATTTTATTACTTTTACTGACGATTTTTCTAGAAAAACATTTGTTTATTTTCTTAATAGGAAAGATCAGGTTAGTGTATTAAAATGTTTTATTAATTTTAAAAATTTGGTTGAAAATCAAACTAATTTAAAAATTAAATGCATCAGAAGCGATAACGGTACAGAGTATTGCAATAAAAGTTTCAGTAACTTTCTTAAGAAGTATGGTATAATCCATGAAACAACTGTACCACACACGCCTCAGCAAAATGGTGTTGCTGAACGTCTGAATAGGACAATTATGGAAAAGGCGCGTTGTATGCTTCAAGATGCTGGTTTAGGTAAAAAGTATTGGGCGGAAGCTGTTTCTACCGCCGTGTATCTAAAAAATATTTCACCTACTGCTGCTATCGTGGATTCTATTCCAGAGGAAGTCTGGACTGAATCAAAAATTGACTTGAGTCATTTAAAAGTTTTTGGTTCAAAAGCATATGCTTTGACTCCACGACAACAACGTAAAAAGTTAGATCCTAAATCTAAACTATATATAATGGTAGGTTATTGTAAAAATACTAAAGGTTATCGATTAACTGATCCTTCAGATGGCAGTTTAATTAAAGCTAGATCTGTTATTTTCATAGAAAATAAAAGGGATGTTGAACCTGTACATATTAATGATAATGATGTTATTACTGATAGTATTTCTATTAATGTAAATACTAATGTAAATAATAATTCAAATCGTGCAGTAATTCCATCTTCTTCTTTAGTTAATCCTGACCATGATACACAAAATAATGAAACTAATAACAATGATAATGTACAAATTATTGATAGCGATAATGTACAAAATAATGAGGATGATAATTTACAGATGAATGAATCAGTTGATGAAGGTGACATGCAGAGCAATGACCTTCCATCTCCTGTCAACGATGAGCAATCATCATCATCAAATCTACCCCAGAGACCACAGAGAGAACGACGTTTACCCACATGGCTAAAGGATTATGAACTTAATTTCTATTCCGAAAACTTACCTAGAAATTATAAAGAGGTAACCACTTCAATTAATAGTGAAGGATGGATGGAAGCCATGAAGGTCGAGTTCGATTCTCTCATAACTCATAAGGTTTGGGAATTAGTAGATCGTCCGAAAAATACTAATATTGTGAAATGCAAATGGGTTTTCAAAGAGAAAACTGATGCAGATGGTAATTTTTGCAAATATAAAGCTCGTCTTGTTGCCAGAGGTTATTCACAAAAATATGGTATCGACTACGATGAAACATTTGCACCTGTAGTTCGACATTCTACTTTACGCACATTGTTTGCATTAGGAGTAGAACATGACATGGATATTGAACATGTTGATGTTAGTACCGCCTTCCTAAATGGTGATTTATGTGAAACCATTTATATGGAGCAACCTACCGGTTTTGAGGTTGAGGGGAAGCATAAAGTTTGTTTACTCAAAAAGAGTATCTATGGCCTTAAGCAAGCCAGTCGTGCTTGGAATTTAAAGGTACATAATGTTTTAATAAATATTGATTTTAAACAATCACAATGTGAGAAATGTGTTTATTACATAATTACATAACATTATAACATTACATAAATATTAATGATAAGAAAATTATTATAGCTTTATATGTTGATGATTTCTTTATTTTTTGTAATGACATTTTATTAAAAACTGAATTAATCAATATTTTGAAGAGGAATTTTAAAATTCAACTTCTTGGGCCTGTTAAACATTGTTTAGGTATTAAAGTGGATAGAAATGTTGAAACTGGTGTTTTAAAGCTTTCACAAACTGAATATATTAGGAATTTATTAAATAAGTTTGAGATGGCGCAATGTAATCCAGTATCCACTCCAATGCAAGTTAATCTTCAATTAAATAAAGCGTCACAATGTGACGACACATATCCGTACAGGGAATTAATAGGCAGTTTAATGTACTTAGCTGTTTGTACCAGACCGGATATATCTTTTGCTTGTAGCAAATTAAGCCAGTTTAATTCATGTTTTGATAAAACACACTGGGTAGCTGCAAAACATGTGCTAAGATATTTAGCTGGGACCATGAATTATGGTTTATTATTTAAAAAGGGAGATAGTCATTTTGATATATTTGCTGATGCTGATTGGGCCGGCGATATTGTTGACAGAAAATCGTATTCAGGTATTGTTGTTAAATACGGCGATTGTACTGTTAATTGGGAATCGCGTAAACAAGGCGTTGTGGCTTGTTCCAGTACCGAAGCTGAATATTATTGTTTAGGTAATGCGGTTAAGGAAGCTAAATTTATTATTAATTTACTTTCTGAGATTTCTGTTGTACAAACTCCAATTACAATTTACAATGACAATCAGAGTGCCCATAAAATAATTAAAAACTCACAAACGCATAGACGTACTAAACATATTGATATTTGCCATCACTTTGTAAGAGATGCTGTAAATGAAGATTTAGTTAATATTCAATATAAAGCAAGTCAAGAATTAGTTGCTGATGTCTTAACTAAAGCTTTACCTAAAGTTAAACATATTTATTTTGTTAACGAATTAGGATTATCTGATACCATAGTGTAATTATATTTTTTTTTGTTTAATAGGTAATCTTAATTTAATTTAATGTTAATAATTTTATTGTAGTATGTTTTGTTTAATTTAGGTTTAGTTCTTGAATTCTTTATATTTTGTTTTATTACACAGGTACTTGAGTAAGGGGAAGTGTTGAAATAAGGTTCTTAGTAATCCTCAAGTATCCGTCGTAAAAAAGATCGCGAGTGTCATTCTGACAATCGGATCTTGTTGATTTCCAAAAGTCAATATCTAAAGATGTATTTTTATTTTAATATAATTTTATTTACATTTTAACTAGTTATTTTGATGTTGAGAAGCCCCCATCTCCAATAAAATACTATATAATAAATACATACTAATACAACTACACAAATTCGATACAATAAATATAAACAACTACACAATACTGACAAAAAGCAACTTTTAACATTTTATAAAATAAAAGTAAAACAACGTGTTTAATTTTATGTGGAGGTCTTATTTTGGCTCCATAAAATACTTATAAACTTGACTCTTAAAAGTTAGTCTAGTTGTGGCATGTCGGATGGAAACCGGAAGATCGTTCCAAAGAGATGACGCTACAACGACAAAAGACTTTGATACAAAGTTTGTGTGATGAGAGGGGATTGCAAGGACCGAGTTATGCGATGACCGAAGAGTACGTTCATGGAAAGAGTTTAGGAACGCAAATTGTTCCTTTAGATATACAGGTGTATTAGGCTCGTTTAATACCGTGTAAAGTAAACATACTATTCTGAGATTCCTTCGGGACCTGATAGGCAACCATTTGAGTTTACTACGGAATTCAGAAATATGGTCAAACTTGCGAAGGGAGAAAATGAACCTAATACATGTATTGAGAAGGCGATCCATTTTATTAAGCTGCTCTTCAGTCATATTTACACAACATGCATCGCCGTAATCAATAAGTGGAAGGAGAAGACTTTGGACAAGAGTTATCTTTGCTTTATGCGGCAGAAAATTTTTCAACTTATTGAGCGAATGTAGCGAAGCGAAAACTTTTCGGTTTGTGTTAGAGAGATGAGTATCCCAGCTAAGATGGGAGTCGATAAACACACCGAGATCCTTGACGTTATCACAGAACGGTATAGGAGCCTGATCATATCGAACGGCTTCAATCTTTGTGAGATCAATTTTCGACATGAGTCTACTGCTTCCAATTACAATGGCCTGACATTTGGTCGGGTTCACCACCACACCGAATCGTTTGGACCAAGAGTTAATGTGCGACAAATCAACATTTAACCATGCTATGGCACTATTAACAGTTTCGATGCCAGTTTGTATATAGAGTTGCAAGTCATCGGCGTAAAGATGATAATGACAATGTAAAGAAGAAGTAATTGAATTGATAAATAAGGAGAATAACAGGGGAGACAAGATACCACCTTGTGGAACTCCTGTGGGCAAGTCACGCCACTCAGATACATCCTGGCCAACTCTAACTCGTTGCCTTCGTCCATGTAGATACTGTGAGAACCACTGTAACGTTTCCGATGATAGGTTAAGGCGAGATAACATAGCGATGAGCAAATCAGGATCAACTGTGTTAAAGGCATTCGTGAAATCAATCAGTACCAGTACTGTAATCTTGACTTCATCCATGCCGTTTCTGATATCTTCAGTTACCTTAAGCAAAGCTGAAGTTGTGCTATGACCGGGGCGAAAACCAGATTGATAAGGGTTAAGCAAATCGTATACACATAAAAATGATGAAAATTGTTTATAAACTATATATTCTAATACTTTCGATAGAAAAGGTAAAATTGAGATAGGACGAAAGTGACAGGGAAGAGTAGGCAATGATATTTTTGGGAGAGGTATAATAAATGCTTCACGCCACAAGGAGGGGAATTGACTAGTACTAAGAGAGAAATTTATTATATGGGTGATTATAGGTAGAAGGATGTTAAGAATGGGAACGATCATAGCACGACCGATTTCATCACGTCCTATTGCTTTTGAAGTAATGGATTGAATCGCCTTAAGAACCATATCATCAGAAATCTCCGCAAAGGTAAATGTTTCAGTATCTGGAGCCGGCATCTCGAGAATTTCTTTTAGCGTTCTCACCTTCGTGGCGTTGTCGAGAACTGGGGCAGATGAAAAATGGTTAATTAGGTCGTCAAGTTTAATTATGCCTAAATTAAGCTGACTGTGTGAACGGCCAAAACCGATTGTTTTTAGAAATTTCCAGTTCTTAGATGGAGTATTCTTTTTAATATTCTCATAAAAAAAACGTCTCTTAGCAATTCTACAGATCTGATTACACCGATTCCTTGCAACTCTATATGCAGCACCGCTTTCATCACTGCGAGTCTTGCGATATTTGCGATAGGCCTTGTCACGCCTCTTCATGGCTGCGCGGATGTCGTCAGTGATCCACGGCGCAGGCGGACGTTTAATTTTTGTAGGGCGAACCGGAGCATGTTCGTCGTATACCTTAAGTAACTCTCGATTAAATATGGAGACCATATCATCGATATTGTCGGTTTGAAGAAGAGGTACCCAGTCTATACCAGACAGATCACTACGCAGCTTGTCCATATTTATGCGATTAAAATTTCTCATAAATACCGTCGGGGGTCGATACTTTGGCGGTTTTAGTTTATAGGATGCGAACAGTAAATCATGGTGAGAAAAGGAAGGGGCAAGAAGTTGGCCATGGGAAGGAATCAAATCAGGACGAGAAGTGAGAATTAGATCCAGAAGAGTATTGGAGGAAGAAAGGTGATGAGTGGGGCCAGATGGTAATAAAGAAAGGTTTACAGAAGAAATTATATTTAAGAGCTTGACAGCACGGGATCTATTATGTGTTTGGTCGCTGAGGAGGCAGGTGTTAAAGTCGCCCATAACGATGTGGTGTGAGTATAGTGCAACTGTATCCTCCAAAGCTATTTCAAGTTTCGAGAAGTAATTAATATTTGGGGGACAGTACACTACACCCGCGAGAAGTTTGGAACCTAAAAAACATATCTCGATGAATAAATATTCTGGCGATGCCGAGTACGCACTTGGCGAACGACATACAACTTTGTAGGTGAGATCAGAACGCAAAAATATGGCTACTCCGCCTCCATTAGCACCTGTACGATCGTTGCGGATAAGTACATATCCGGGTAATGAATATGAAGTTGAGGGAAGGCTTGGTTTCAGCCAAGTCTCAGAAATGAGTATAGCGTCCACAACATTCGGCGAAGAAAAGGTAACGACAAGATCTGTATAATGGGCAGGTAAACTTTGCGCGTTAATATGACAGACATTAAAATTTTTCTTGTAGCACCCCAATTCATGAATTATTAAGGCATCCAATCCAGGTGCATCATAATACACGTCATCTCTATCGGACGTACTATCGTTTGCAGAATAAAATGAGTCATTATCATCAGAAGTTACCATATCAGCAATTTTGTGTAGTTATAATATAAATAATAAATATAATAATAATAATATATGTACCTAATAATAATATTAAAATACTAAAATATTTATGCTTTTAACCTTATCGTTTAACTTATAATAAATTAATATAAGTTTATCGATGTTTGATCTCTGCATGTCCTGCTGGTAAACGGCTTACAAATCCAAATCTTAAAATAACAATATACAGCAACTAAATTATTTGTAGGTAGTTACACAATATCAGAACAAAAACATACCGGTACAAAGAGTTACAGAGTCCACACACATGTACACACACACCGTATTGAAAGAATATATATATATATTTATTAATAATAAAAATAAATAAAAAAAATAAAAAAAACACTGAAAACTAATAATAATGAATATAGATTTATGACCTTTGCAGATATTGAAAGTACTTACACCAATGGCGTAAGTATGTACTCGCATGACATTAGTTACCTTATTGGTCACTAGATGTCGTATAACATACAAAATACTTGTATAAAAGAGGAATTATATTTTAATTTTGTACAACAGATAGACAGTGAAGTCTGTGAATAATAGTGCTATGTTCGACTTAAAGTATCATCACGACCGTTTCCCTTTCGGGGTGGTCAGAAACCACGCTTATAAATAAGCGGATTCACATTTATGTTCGACTTGAAAGCAAATAAAGCAAAGCTTGTTTTTTTCACCGATTTTTGTATGAAAACCACAGTCAAATGCCAAGTCGGACGACTTTCAAAACGAATTAAAGATTAACAAATAAAAAATAATAATAAAAGCGCCTATAGCGACATTAAAATAGGGACAGACTCTCTAGGGACATCAGCGCCATCTATCATCACACAGATTTACTACTTAATTATATAAACAAGTTACCCATCGTTATAAAAAATTCACAAAAACAAGATAAAAATATAAAGACAGTAAAACGTCAATTTATACATTAATTATGGGCTGAAGGTCCAGATTCCTTTGCCTAGTCATTCCCATTTTTAGTAACTTAACTTGCTAGTTATGCAAGATCATATGAAGAAAATTACGTAAGACGGCGCCTCGTACATTGCGTGCTATTATGAAATATACATACAAAGCAAAACACAATTCAATACACTTCAATGTACGTTGTTTATTCAGGAGTAAAAATACTCTAAGACCAACAATTTTGAAAATACTACAAATAACCGAACGTATACGAGCTAGTCATTAAGGTTATTTCCAATTACAATCAGTTTATTATCAGTTAATAACTAACACATGTCTAAAATAGAAAAGTCATAAATCCAATGCTAGAAAGATTACTAATAGAGGATAGCAAGTGCTGTGTATAGTAAGTAGTAAGAGGTAATGTAAGTAAATATGTGTGGAGTGAGAAACATTTAATAATTACTATATGAAACAAGAACTATCTGATTCTCTGTATTCTTCTAGGGCGTTCTCTGGGTTCTGGCTGTGCCTGAGCAGCTGCTAGTGACGCCTTGGATAACTCTGTGAGGTCGGAGTGATTGTAAAGTTTGTGTCTAGACCCATCTTCAGTCTTCACTATGACAATGCCATCCTGGGACCAGCAATTCCTTACTCCAACAATTTTACGTGCTTCAATAAGTAACAGCTGTCTCGTTTTGATAAGAAATTCAGAGCAACTGTATGGCGTGCCTTTAAACTTTGTCTTTTTATTCCAGATAAGTTGTCGGAGATAAAAATTTTCAAAACGAATGAGAATTGTCCTTGGGGAAGAATCGTTGGCTCTCCCGAGGCGATAACAGGAGCGCAGTGCCTGTACACTGATGTCAGATATGCCAAGTTTATCCCTTACTACATCCACCACCACCTGAGAGACATTTTCATTTTGCCGCTCGGGAAAACCCTTAAGTAGCAAGCAGTTTGTCCTGCTCCTGGTTTCAAGCCTATCCACTGTTGCTTTCAGTTCTGTGACTTGTTGTCTTATTAGAGACAACATCTCCACTGCAAAACATTTGAAGTCTTGAAACTCCTTTGCAATAATTTCCACTTTATTGCTGTGAGGTGCGCCTCTTGCTGCTGCCAGCTGAGCCTCAAACTCTGCCATTCTTTGACTCAGTTTATCCTCAAGGGCTTGCTGGGACTGGAAAACCTTATCAGCTGATGCATTTTTTATCTTGTGTGATTAGTGTTGACAGTTCGTAAATAATATTTTCAAAACCAGCAGGCTAGATGCAGATGTTATTTACCTATTGTTGCATATGTATTTGCTTCTAATGCTGATGCAAAATTAACACCAAAAACTGTTTTTAATAACTTTTAATAAATTTAATATTATAAGATGTAAAAAAATACGTGTGTTTACTTTTACACCTACCCACTTTTATCTACTACTACTATATAAGGCTTTGAAACTATTTACGGCTAGTACATCTAAAAGAAACTATATTTATTGACAAGGCATCTTTACAGCCGCTTTAAAATTAGTTTAGTAATTAGCTTTTTATTTATTATTTTTGACATAAGTACCTATATATATATATAAAAATTTCTCACAAGGCCATTTTACAGCTGTATGATTTAGTTTTATTGCAAATATATATATATATATTTATTTTATTTCTCTTTTGTTTAAATTTCCTTTGACACTACTTTAATCTGCAGTTCTGTTCCTTGCTTTATAGCACTCTCCAGGCAGGACAAAAATGTTGTATTTGTGTTTGTAATCTTAGACTTAGCTGAATTCCGGTGGGAATGTATGGCGGTAGATAAAAAAAATAAAAACTAGGTTAATTTTTCTACACTTCGCTTAAAAGATTTCAGGTTATAGAAATGGGGAACACATATGTCAATTGTTTTTTGTTGTTGTAAATTTATACTGGTAATAATCTTAAAGGTTAATATATAATAATAATTACTAGCTTTTTAAATACGACAGTCGTGCAGGCTGCAATATGCACGACTTGTGAGCAGTGACTAAAGGTGCAAATCATTTATTGGGGGAAATTTACTGACCTAACTGTTTCGACATGAAGGTTTGCCCTTTGTTTTTACAATCACAAGAGGTTAAAGACTCTTTGGGATCGAGTTTTGATACAGTCCGACCAGTGTGGCGAACGTTGGTCAAATTCTCCAGAAATTAGTTTTGAAAGGTCCATCTTCAGCACTGAAGGTCTAGAAGTAGATTTTGCCTTACATATCATTACAGTGCCTAGAACACAGATTCTTACCTCTTCACTGCTTCTGAGGGCCTTCGGGAACATACTTAACATCCCATACCACACTTCCAGCAGATATTCAGATTCATTTACCGTATCAGCTGCTCATCAGTGGAACAAGCTGCCACTATCAGACAATCTCCTTTAATTCACATCTTTAAAAAACTACTTAATACTTTATTTTTCTCTTCGCCAACCCGTCTGGCCAGCGTGGCGGATGTTGGCCAAATTCTCCAGATATATGTTCTGGAAGGCCCATCTCCAGCAGTGGAGGTCTGGGACGCTGTGCTCTAGGGGCTGTAATGATAATAATGAATGACTTTCTTTTTAAACGAGCAGAACAATAAATTTGAAAATGTCTACTTCTTTATATTAACTGGTCTTTATATTAGCTGTAAGTTTTCCAAACCTAACAAAGAAAAATAAATATTAACCTCATTTTTTTTCATTCATTACAGTCCCTAGAACACAGCATCCTAGACCTTCCGGATCTGGAGAATTTGGCCTACACTCGCCATGTTGGCCAGACGGCTTGGCGAGGATGTGATGTCATTTTTTTTAATGACAATTTATTAACAATATCACAAGTTGGCATTAGTGGAACCGGGACCGAAGACCGTAAGAAAAGTGTATTTCTCATTGGTACATGCGTTCTTACAACCGCGCCTAACCTATTTTTATTATTAATATTCTGCATAGTTTTTGCTGACTGCTTGCTTGCAGTTACGAAAAAACTAAATAAGCACGTATCTTGATCTTTGTTTCATACGATAAACTTATGTGACTCCACACCCGATCGTTGGTAAAATTAACACAAAGGTTAGTGCATAAATTAATTATGTCTGTATGTTGCATAATTCGTTCAGTCCGACATACGTGGTTATTTAAAAATCAAGTCATGACATCTCCAATCTGGGTGTCTACTCTGAAATTGCAAAAATACGAGTATTACGAGTATCGAACAAACACGTGTTAAAACAGATTGGAAACCTAGTAACTGCAAATCAATTTTTTACAAGTTACTAAAAAACTTGTATATATATTTTTATTGTATATATTAATATGTATTTTTAACTTTTGAATTTTTACTTCTTTTATTTTGTATCACAGTTTTTAATATTATACGTGGAATCCTGTTAGTGGCCTAAAATTGTTAATTTGTAAGTACTTAATTTATTAAAGTTGAAACGCTGTTGGATTCTCAATAAATAAATATTCTAGTCGAGAAGGACGGATGACCTAAAGAAAGTCGTTTGGTGGGAGATAGAAGCTAATATATTTATTTTTTAATTTAAGGATAACGGTTACATGTAGTCGGTTACATTAAGACGTAATTGAAAGATTAAAGTTAATAATGGCGTTAACGCACTAGTTTTCTATATCAGCTGGTTTATTCTACCATTTTGAACTTTTTAATCGTTGCCGTTACAGAGACTTAGTTATGGTGCAACACTGTCTTATACTTAAAAACACTTAGGGCCGTTAATTGAATTCTTTAGTCGTAATTGTTCACTTAAATGGCCTCGTTCCCATACAAATTTCTGTATTTAAGTGAACAAATGCACAAAAATAACATATAGATACACTGCTTGCTTAATGTTCGATCTGACAAATTCAAGTTTTTTATAATCGTAATTAAATAACTATTAACGAAATTCCAGTAATAAAGATACGTAGACTGCTGATGACAGTATCATATACTTATTTATTTTCGGCTAGTGTAAAACAGGAAATTATTAATAATAAAATTTGGAAATAAAATTATTTAAATACTATTTATAAATAAAACTAAACTATAATATACTATACGTACCTAGTAAAAAAAAACTATTCTACAAAATATAATCGTATAATTTTATTTTGTATCTCGTATTAAATGATGTATTTGGCACGTTCAGAGTAGACGTCTCCTGGAGAAATGCATCTCACGTTGCTCACTGCAACTACTAAATTAATTACGGCATGCATTGCACTTCGTTACCGTTATTATGGACCTCGTAAAAACTTTGTACTGTCACCAGAAGTGCAATTATTGAATTATATATAAACTGGGCAAAATCCATATTTTATTTATTTAAAAACTTTATTACACAAAGTACAAAGGCAGACTTAATGCCCGTAGACATTCTCTGACAGCCAAACCTTAGGGACAAATTTGAACAAATATAGGTGCAATGAAAGTGAAAGTAACAATAATATAATTATAGGATAATTTAAAAATATTATATAACATACTTATATACCTTTATATATATTATAATATCAATACACAATAATAAATGCAAATATTTACACAATATTATACATAAACATACATATATAAAACTTACTACCGTGGTTTGGAGCTATCTATAAAATGCGAATACACTAGTTTTTTTAAAAGACGACCTGGTGTTAGCTTGCCTTATGTTGGTCGGGAGATTGTTCCAAAGGTTTGTTGCAGCGACGACGAAGGAACTGGAAACAAATCCAGTATGGTGTGAGGGGACAGAAAGAAGCGAGTTGTGAGAGGAGCGAAGAGATTTGTCGTGGAAGGAAGAGAGATAGGCAAAGTTGTCCGTCCTTGAGGTATTTCGGTGTCGCAGGCTCATTCAGCACAGAAAATAGGAGACAAAGGGCTCTGAGATTCCTGCGACAACGAATAGGCAGCCACTTCAACTTAGTACTATTTTGTTATTTATTTATATTACAGCAACTAATCTTCAACGAAAGGTTCACAATATTAGAATTATTTTGATCGCAAATATATCGTCAGACAAAAAATAAAAAGTATAAAGTTTTTTGGCGGTTTATAAGTTTTTAAGACATTCCTCTATCATTAAAACACTAAATTATTAACTTTAGGCATTTATTTTTACAAGGCTCATATATTTAATTAACGGAAATTTATCAGTTACAATATAGTTTTTTTTTATATATTTGTTAAGGTTAGATATACTCGTAGTTCTCCCCAAAGAACCGCCATGTGACATTTTGCCACTACCACCCTTTTGTTACCAAAATTTGTCGCCAAAGCAGTGAGAAGGGCTTTCTGTTCTAACTAGTGATAGACTATGATATAGAATTTAGGGTCTATATCCAGCTTTGACGAGACAAATGTTGAAAATTATATCATTAATTTTTAAACAAAAGCAATATAATGTTGTCTAATTTTTTGCGCTCACAGCATTGAAAGTTTACACGCGTTTTATTTAGAAAAAAAATCTTATTTGCCGAAATTTCATTGATTGACAGCTCTCGGCTATCCGAACTTCTGTGTAAAGCTGAAAATATTATAAACTTAGAATAATAACCTAAAGAAAGATAGTGTCATACAAAAATACTGACTTAACTTTAAGAATTATGTACCTTTATTGTGTTTTTCCGATGCACTGTGAAAAAACGTAAAGTATCATCACCACCGTTGCGTGGTCAGAAACCGCGCTTTTTTTTAAAGAGGATTCACATTTAGCCAACTTTACCCATCATGACAAGTGACAAGCACGAGCTTAAGACATCTACGACAATGTCTCTAGCCACATTTAGCGTACCAAACTCGAGAAATATAACAAATAAATTAAATACATTATTGTGACCCGACAAAGAATCGAAGCCGGCACCTCTGCGTCTAAATCTACGGACTTAACCGCTAGACCAAGACAGTCATTGTAACACCAACTATTTGCACAAAAACTGTCATTATCAAATAATAATCACTAGAACTGTTAGCACGATTTTGAGACGGACGATAAAACTTGCCTCACTTGCGTACTATGTTTAGGTACAGCAGATGACAACCGCAATGCATTGATATAGGTGCATAGCAGCATTGGTGAATAATGACAGTGATATCATGTTTTCGGTCGTAAACAGAGGTGAATGATACCAAATGGTGAATGTACTGATACTGTCATCACATCAATACTGCTAACACATTTGCCCTTACTAAACAAATCTTTCAATAAACTTTGCAAAACAATAAAATTATAATGGAACTTTGTAGGAATTACTGAGGCATGACATGTGACATTACGCCCATCTATGGTTATTTTATTTATTTTGTAAGTAGGCATAGGACAATAAATATAATGTATTCTGCGCTTTTACATGTCAAAAAAAAAATTATAACGAAAAGCTTATTTTCTGGGAAATAGCTTGTATTTGGAGCAGCACATTACAACCCAAATATACATAATTATAATCTTAAAATTATAGCTGCTGTAAATAGGCATTGTCATACTACAAGCTAAGACGAAAACAATTATGAGGATGTCACTAAGATTATTGGTAAGCGAGACTTTGCATTCCACTTCCCACCGTGAAAAAATGATTAAAAAAATATATAGTATAGTAGTAGTATACCTATTGTTATATGTGAAAACATAATAAAACTAAGATTTACCTGTATTGCAGGTCTTAATTAACAAGAAAGACAGTGACATATAATAAAGCATACACCACATTCTCCCCTCCTACGTTTTAGTCTCTCATATAATCCTTTTAATATACTAGTGACTTATGTTTCTATTAGATCTTCTTATTTCAACAAAATCTGAAGTAGACGGCTGTGGCTCGGAGATCTCTTCAGCTCCAGATTCAGGCTTGCCTCATAATTATCAATTAATTCAGATTATACAATATTTTCTTCATTGTCCATAGAAACTTTTTCTACTGGCACGTCAGTAAAATATGAATTGTCTACGGCAGGGGCAAGATGACGATTTGTGTCACCTGTGACATTGATTAAACTAACTATCCTCCTCTAATTTTATAAAGCATACACCATATCTATTTATCTATTTATTTATATGGTTATAGATAATATTAAATTTTATTTTATATGTATGTATATTATTATTGTTTATATGTGTAGTTTATTACAGTATTACAGTATTTGCATGTAGTATTAGTATGTAGATATGTAAATATTATTTATTTAGGTATCTAAGTATGTATTAATTTATATATGCCATTATATTGTCTAATTAAGCCTGTAATTGCACCTACCTTTCATTGTTTAATTGCTTTTGTTGTCCCGAAGGTTTGACTGTCATAGAATGCCTAACGGCATTAGTTTCGCCTTTGTACTTTGTGCAATAAAGATTTAAATAAATAAATTTATAATAAGCACCACGCAATCCTCTATCACACTCGAGTGAATATCAGATCTTGAGATCGATTTGTTAATACAAGCCTTAATGTCTTTCAGCTTTTATGATAGATAACCTTATGGTAGAGGAATGAGTATAGCATTATTATAAAAACACAATTACAGGTATAAATAATTATAAAATTTTAAAATATAAGGTTATTTATTTTGAAAATCTGAAAGATCCGATATTCACTCAAGTATGACTTGTCTCTTATTACCAAATGTCAAATCAAGAAAGAATGAAAGAGAGCATAGAGTCTTTAGGTACCTACAATATAGAGTTATTAGGTAATCAAAAAATTAAAACTAAACATTTGGTCTAAAAATAAACTTTTTCCAAAAGTACACCAGTTTGCATTATAAGCGACGATTTGTGCTCGATATTAAAGGGTGTGGCAAATTCTTGAGCCAAACTAGGTGCTAGTCTTTTGTTTGAAGGTGATGATAAAAAATAAGGTGTTATCACTATGTAATACAATCAGTACAAGATCAAAGTAACAAATTTAAAGCAAGCTAGTTCTTACAGTAGTTTATATAAAATACCTTTTTGTAGTTCACTGTTCGAGTTTTTGTATTTGTACTAGGGTTCTCGAAAATTATTTTCATAAACAATATTTATAATTGACCAAAGATGTATAATAAGATGTCAGACCAAATAATAAATGTTGACCATATGAATGACTTTAAATCCAAATTGAAAATCTTTCTCATTGACTAGACATATGAATACTTAAATGACATCTTATAAAACTTGTGACATGTATATTGCCTTATATATTTTAATTTTCATTTGATAAGTATTGAAATATAACTTAAGATTATATAATTGTTTTTTTTATTTATTTAAAAATCGGTTTTGTTGTTTGATGGACAATATGCAAAGAGAATAAGAGCCAAACATTTTTTTTTGCATAATAATAGCATACAATGCCCGCTCTATTTTATTTGATCTTATTGTATTTCAGACACATAAAGCATACAACATGCTACCTAGGTAGAAAATATAGGTACCTGGCCGCAGGAGCCTGTTGGAGATAGGCATTTCAGAACATATATCTGAAGAATTTGGCCTAGACTCGCTGGGTTGGCGAGGGCAATTTTTATGACAAATTATTATTCCACAAGTTCGTGCTGTTTGAGATGCGGAAATGGTGGTGTTGGTAATCTATGACAAATGTACGTAAGAATTTATTATTGGCACATGCGGGTTTTTTTTAATTGGAAGGCGTTCTTACAAAACTGAGAGCCATCACCACTCTTAATTACCTATATCTCGACAATGTGACAACCCTATAGATAGGCTTTACTCGTTAAATAGAGTTACCAAAAAAGTCCCTTTCACTTGGATGATTCATAACCACGTTGTTGGTTACCAGGTTATGATGAGATGGAGTTTGACACATTTTTGACCGTGGTTAACCGCAAATTAGGAAGCCGAAACTTATTTACTCACCTAGCTGTTCGTTACGTTCGGTAGTTGAAGATTACACGGCCAACGCCCCGTCTCAAAACATCTAGTCAAATACTTGAAATAAATCATTGTGTCTTGACTGTAACAATCTGCGGTTGTGACCACTAGACCACGGAAAAAATATATAAAATAATAATAAAAAAAAAAAACCCGACTAAAAATAAGTAAATAAAAGGTCAATAAATCAAACTGAGTAAAAAATAACCTTTAATAAAAACTTTGATTGAACACAAATAAAAAACAGGAACATTTGAGCCGGTCTTGGTTTAATAGGTCCCAACTGTTAAAGCTATTATGTTTCGCATTAGAATTTATTATTTGTTTTATGTGTGTATCAATCATAATATTCTAAATGTCTACTATTGATAAGTTTGTCGCCGGTCTGACTAGACGTAAGTATGTTTTATCGGGCCGACAATGGACACTTCAAGCATCTCCAGAATATCGCTCTGTCTTGCGTACGGGTCTTGGTTTAATAGGTCCCAACTGTTAAAGCTATTATGTTTCGCATTAGAATTTATTATTTGTTTTATGTGTGTATCAATCATAATATTCTAAATGTCTACTATTGATAAGTTTGTCGCCGGTCTGACTAGACGTAAGTATGTTTTATCGGGCCGACAATGGACACTTCAAGCATCTCCAGAATATCGCTCTGTCTTGCGTACGGGTCTTGGTTTAATAGGTCCCAACTGTTAAAGCTATTATGTTTCGCATTAGAATTTATTATTTGTTTTATGTGTGTATCAATCATAATATTCTAAATGTCTACTATTGATAAGTTTGTCGCCGGTCTGACTAGACGTAAGTATGTTTTATCGGGCCGACAATGGACACTTCAAGCATCTCCAGAATATCGCTCTGTCTTGCGTACGGGTCTTGGTTTAATAGGTCCCAACTGTTAAAGCTATTATGTTTCGCATTAGAATTTATTATTTGTTTTATGTGTGTATTAATCATTAAATTCTAAATGTCTACTATTGATAAGTTTGTCGCCGGTCTGACTAGACATAAGTATGTTTTATCGGGCCGACAATGGACACTTCAAGCATCTCCAGAATATCGATCTGTCTTGCGTACGGGAGGAGACCAGTTCCTAAAGAAGTGCTCCTGGAGAAGAGCTAAAGTGGTAGAACCTAGAAAATGGAAGTATCGGCTGGTGGTTGCCCGCTGAGATCCGGCTGGGGAAAATGGGTAATGTTCCTATCCTCGACCATTAACCATCCAGGCCTGGACGACCACACTGTCTGACTGGTGCCATGCCGCTTGTTTGTCCGGTCGATAGAAAAACCAATTCGTTGACATATTTAATTTATTTTATTATTTACCTAACAGCATAAACAAATACCTTCCAAAATGTAGGTATGAGTGCGTAGGTATTTGTATTGTGTTGATGTGATTGTCTGGGTGTGTGTGCCTTTAACAGCGTGGCTCTGCGAAGTGACCATACTACCTAACGACAGCTAGAAGGTTTAGATTTACAAGACCACGGTTCCCGTGCCTCGAAGATCGATCCACTAATACTAGCTTGTGAAATTGTTAAGAAATTGACATGTAAAATTAACATTAGTCAGACCCTCGCCAACCCGTCTGCTCACCGTGGCAAATGTAGGCCAAAATCTCAATAAATATGTTCTAGAAGGCCCATCTTCAACAAGAGGTCTGGAATATGTGTTCTAGGGGCTGTGATCATGAAGATTATGAAATTGATATATGTATATATAGCTACTTATTAATACACGTTTGTAATCTGCTATCCAATTGTTTGACTTAAATACTAGTATAGGGCGATGGTTACTAATTGCACCAATTCAGACATAGTTTCTGTTTCATATGGCGTAGACGTATATTTTGTAGGACCAATGAGATTTTTATTTGTCTAAATATATCTGATGCTTATAAACAGAGTTTTGAACACGAGTCCATATTGCAAGAAGAATAAACATTCATGAAGCCCAAATATTACAGTTTTAGTTAAACGGGCCTCGTGGAGTCGTAATAGTAAATTATTTCGAGTTGATCACTTAACCGTTTTTCCGTAAAAAATGTATGTTCTAGTACTCAAACCTCAGTCTTATGAGATACAGGATCGATTGACATACAAAAGTTTTTGTGTAAAATTACCATTTTCTTGCTGTCTGTAATTTGTTGTAAAAATCTGTGAATGCATTAGAATATCTCAAAAAGCTATATACACGGTTATGGTAGGTACCTGTCCTTACTGACCCGTCACAAAAATCCACCCTGTATACTGTATACTAAGACTAAATTTGTTTAGTTGCATGCGTATTCCCTATTATGACAGTTTTCGCAAATAACATAGATTTTATTGAGACCAATATGCGGCGGCATCGCTTGCCATCGCGGTGAAAAAGAAAGCGAACCGCGGTGCACAATCCTTTTTTGAGTTTTATTGAAAGACTTTCCCAACATTTATTATGGCTTTTGCTGCATATTAGTGTATATATATACCGTGTGCGTGTAATTGTCAAAAGAAAAATATTATTTTTAGGCTTCAGGTGTCATTAGTAAAACCACTATTTGAAATAAAGACACTTTAAAGATAAAAATCATTATCCGAAAAACAAAACACTACTGTAAGGTGTATAAGGCCGCGTCTGAAAATCGCGATATCCATCGTAATATATACCTAAAGGCTGGGGTGTGTTATAATATTAATTGATATTGTCCACAGCCAAGAGACTAAATAGAGAGAGAAAGAATTACGTAAGTCAACGTTTGCGCGATCGTTGACCTTACTTGATTAGGCTCTGTATGAGTGGCGATATTTTTAGGAAAACTTCTCTGCCTCGTAACTTAAGATTTTAATACTAAATAATTAAAATAAAAAATTCGTAGTTATTTATTTTTAGTTTAGATTATAATATAAACATATTTGCTCTCTAATAAATTTAACGCAGTATTAACCAAATATTGTTTGATATTTTTTGATGTATGTCTATGTTCCTATTCCTATCATTATCATAGAGGATGTGACATGATACAACAGACTGTCTGCAAATATTGGTTATTTGTGTCAATTATAATTATAATTCTATTGCAATTTACACAACTACAATGTACAATAACTACCTAAATAGAATTTGTATTTACGTGATTAATAAATAAAAATAAAAATGTACTTAATGACTGGCCCCTCCGTGGTCTAGTGGTTACGACCGCAGATTTAGACGTGGACGAACCGGGTTCGATTCCCGGTCGGGACATAATTGTGATATTTCTCGAGTTTTGTACGCTAGAGACATCACGGAACTTGCCACTTGTCATGATGTAGTAAAGTTCGCTGAAAATCAGCTTTTTTAAAAGAAAAAAAAGAAGCGTGGTTTAAAAAAAAATAATGTTGTGTGTTCGTGGGAGAAATTTAGAAATAGTTTATAAATCGTAGTTACTTATGGTTTTGTGTCGCATATATACTTCTCCAGGGCCAGCATCCAAGCTAGGGGATACTTAAATCTGCTAAACTCAGCTGGAAGAAAACACCAGGACAAAGTATAGGAAAGACAGGATACTCACACCGCGTGGCAGGAGTCCAGGTCACGATTTCACGGCACCATAACTTATCACTAGATCGATTCTTACACCAAACCACGGCTCAATGTTCATATTGTCCTTTAAATTGCTTATTAAAGTATTTAATTAAATGTTTTAATATTTGATTATAACGGTGTCACTTGCACGGGCGACGAAACCGAACTCTCTTCTAACTCCACCCGTTTTTACCAGAGGGCGTAAGCATACACCATATGAATTTACCGTTGTAGCTTACGTTCCCGCGTTTATTTAAATAGTGAGTTTGATTATGGATTATGGTTGTGGAAGGAATCAAAAGGAGAGGATGATACCAAGCCACAACAGACCGGAATTCGTTTTTTTTTATTAGTTTATGCTAGAGCCGCTGGTAAATTCTACAAACGTCAAAAAGTTTGTACGGGACGAGGGGTAAGGAAGGCGACTGTCAACCAATACGCGTCGTTGAGGCACAGAGTGCGAGGGAGCGGCAACATCATCTTAAGGGCAGTCAGTGAGAAGCCAGATATCATGGGACACTCACATGTATGTGCCCAGTGCCTCAGGAGGGCAAGGCAAATATCAAAAGTAAATGTCCTCTTTTTACCAATATAGAATAAGCAAACACTATGTTACTAACCCCTATGGATACTATTCCGAAATAAACGCATTTTGTTTTATTTTATTTATTTATTAGAAGCCAGCGCTGATTAAACGTCGCACGAACTGTACTTATTTTATTCTGTTTTACAAAAATGGGAACAATATTTTTGGGTCAATTAATAAGAAAGAAGCTAAAAGACACGCGATTTGGCTACAAATGCCTACACTAATTAATAGATTTTTCTTTTCTAGGCGTTCCTATTGAGACTAACAGCCTGTCTTTACAGTGAAATATTGGAAGCATTTCTTATCAAACGAATGAATAATTTTTTTATTCATTGATTACAAATGACCTACTGACCTAAGTAATGATTGCAATCATATTATTATATATTAATTACAGTTTTCGTATACCTTTACACCTATGGCTAAGTAGGTATTGTGTACTTTACTTTTTAATGGGGTGTATCACTAACTTTTTATCACGATAGATGGCGCATGATAGATGGTACCTAATATAACTGTCAGTTGCATAGAAAACTTGTATTTTTATTACG
This sequence comes from Tinea semifulvella, assembly GCA_910589645.1. Lineage (NCBI taxonomy): Eukaryota > Metazoa > Arthropoda > Insecta > Lepidoptera > Tineidae > Tinea > Tinea semifulvella. Next base: position 6,360,371 of record OU342596.1, read on the forward strand.
AAATTTATAATTTTCTGGATATCATGCCGAAGTGAGTAGCTTTTAGTGTACAAGCGAAATCAAAGATATGGTGATCTCAAAATTGCCGTCCTATTAATAAAACCTTTTTTCGTTTTAAAGACGGTGTGCGCTTTTTTATTTCGTCTTTTAAGGTAGGTAACGTTAATTTAAAATATTTTTTTCTGTTATAAAAATAAAAAACTACCAAAAATTAAAAAAATATGCGATATAGTTGTAAAACAAGGTACCATTGCCGCTAGCGACATCTACAAAAAGCATTGCCTGATACACCCCTGGTATAGCGGTTTAGCGGTTTTTTGAAAATAGGATGCTGGTTCGCGGCTTTCTATTGCTCCAGCAGTGGGAAAACCTGGACGCGTCACAAGAAGACAAAGCCACTCCTAACTCAGAATTATTAGTAGAAAATTCACTTAATTGAGCTAGCGAAGATGTGGAACTCTAAATGCCGTTCATGTGCCTTCTGGTCAGCTGTGACGATTCAGATGCGCGATGATGATGATAAGCGGTTGTGGATGCGGTTGATGATGATGAAGATGTTGATTTCTTCCATTAAGCGGTTGCAGGTGATTATGCGCGACGCGGACACACGTGGTGGACACAGGCTAGGAAGAGCCAACGACGTTCGCGGGCGGTCGTCCGACACACAATGATAGCACTATGCCGGCCATCAACGCGGTGGGGTTCAAGATTGCCCCTTTGTCGACCATAGCGCCATCTAGCGACATGATGGCGTACTTCAGAGCCGACATGCGTACGTTAGCCTGTAAACGAATTCTCTCCAACAAAACTGAGTGGAGTAGCTTTGCGTAATCAATCCCATTGAAAAATAAATGCAGTTTTCCCAGGTATTAGACTGGCTATATGATCTGGCTGAGACGGTCGCGTCCATCAAGAAGTATAGTCACTAATTAGGAAAAGAGTGTCAAGTCTCGCGAAAAAGTGAGTGCGACCATTTCTTCATTCAAATGCCAGGTGGATGGTAGGATACTGAAAGTGTTATACAGACCTATATAGGTATACCTAACTCCCATAACACAAATAGCTTGGTGTGGAGTTAGCAAGTCTACTTTAATACACCCTTTGTACAACTAACAAACAGCCTTAAGTACTGTATTAAAACAGTGTATCATTATGAAACTGTTGTACTTATGCAATAAAAATATTATTATTATTATATAGGAATAGTATTATATACGATTAACTACGCGCAAAAATTTAAAAATATTGTTTATTTTGTAACTATTATAAGCTTGTTTTTGTGTCACCTGGGAGGTGAACTGACCTGTCATTTATAATTATCTATTACATCATTATATATGACATTCATCCAATCTAAATTTGAAGTCTTATAAACATATTTGATAGTACTAAGGTTTACACAATACATACTGACCTGTTGAATGAATAGAATCAATTGATTAATAATAATAATAATAAATGTATTCGAAGTAAAAGAACATAACATGCATTTTATGGCGCTCTGAATTCTGAGTAAGATGTTTTATAAAATACACATGCGTTACGGGATTCAGGGTCTTCCAGAGGTACAATATAACAAAATTTATTAAACAAATAATATAAATAGAATTTAAGCATGCAAATTAACATAATTAAAAATTTATAATTTAAGTAAGCATATTATTACATTTCTAAGGAAGTAAATTCAATTTTATTTATACCTCAAATTGCGCAAATACGCCAACCTTGGTATCGGTTACGAATTTGCGCCGTTTGGGGTCGAGACAATGGGCTCATGGGCGGCTGACATAATGGTCTGGAGACAGGAAGGCTGGCAATTATTTCTGCCAACGTATTAGCCTCGCTATACAAAGGGGAAATGTTGCCAGTTTCCTTGGGACTATCTCTGATGGGACGTCTCTAGAGGACATTTTTTATTTATAGTTTAGTTTATTTTTAATTTTATTATTTAGATAGCTTTTAATTTGTATTTAATGTACTAATTAACTTCGAATAAATATTTTCTTTAATTATTTTTAGGGCACCAAAATATTGAAGGGAAGTATAAGTAAGGACAATAGGATCGATTGAATTAATTCAGGACCACCCTATTGTGTTTAAAACACGGACAAGAATTTAGTTCTCCCTACCAACATATAGGTACTTTCTATATAAATAAAAATTTGACATTTGCTTGTTCTGAGTTTCCACCTCCTGGCGTCCATGCTAAATGCGTGCTGGTCGTTGCGAGAGAGAAGAGAGAACTGTTCGATGGCATGAGCGCCAGTTGAGAAAATCAACTAGTCAATCTGTCGACTGTTCACCGTTCGTTCTTTGATTCGATTCAATGTCCATACTAGTTCTGGGAGGTCAATTGCCAACAGTGGAGATCTTAAGGGCTGTGATGATGATGATGAATAATAATATGGAGTAACAATCAACACAATAACTGTAGAGATATTTTTTTTCTCTTGCTAACGGTAGTGACTTAAAAAGCCGAGTGCAAATTATTTGCTTATCCTAAACAGAAATCGCCGAGTCATTTTACGCGGACTCAGTTCCATTTGACCCGAATACATACAAGTATTGGTAATACATTGACTTAGATTAAAGCACAAGGCATCCAATATAACTTTATGGGTTATTTTATATTTTATTACGTACTGAATATGATCTTTTAGTTTTTTTTAAAACAACATTTTGATTGAGTTGATTATTTTTTGTCGATTTGTATTTATGACGAAATGGCTGTCAATTTCTAATAATTTAATTTTGGAATTTGGCCCCGTCTGCAAATAAATGCGTAAACTAGGAAAGAATTTATATCACGGGGTCGACACATTCCTGTTCTTCTGCTTTTTCATTCGTGAAATCAGGATATAATAAAATAGAATTTTAATTCGCTGACAAGAAACAAAACTTAAATAAAATACATACAAACTTAAGATGTAATGTTGTTGTGCACATACACAATATAAAATGAAGTAAAACAAATATATAAACTAAATTAAAATTAAACTAAACTATGTATAAAAATATTCACGCATGACCTAATCAAGTGGCGGTGTACCAAGAACACGTGCAGCATTCCCCAGCAGCACAGCGATGCTGATTTGCTGCGCGAAAAAACTGCCAGCCTGGTCACATGCAGGTGAATGTCGCTTATACAGTTCTTTAAAGAACTTCTTAGCACTTGGCTCCCACGGACCCATTGTTTCAAGGCCAAAAGACACAAACACATAATCATTACTCGAATTTGCGATATTTGGCCTTTTTCAGCCGAGTCCGCAGCCGCAACAGCCCTACAGATGTACCCTGGACATGAGACCGAGCAAGAGTGTCGACACAAGTAGCGTCCCACACCAATGCTCGACCCATGGATCACAGCACCAAAGTTAATCCATCGGGTCTTTACCATCACTACGAGAGATTCCAGACGGTTGAAGAACCAAAGGTATTACGGCAGTAACCAAAACCCGGTGGATCACATTATTGACAGAACCGTGACGGAAACGACAACCGGTACTTTTCTGATAAGACAGGCCGTGGTGACCAAGCTGGTCAACGGTGCTGCCACATGAACAAATATGTTGAATACATATTTTTACCCCAAAATCGAAGGGACATGGTGATAAAAAAAATATATATCGACTTTGTGGCGAACTGTCGCAGACGAGCTGATGCTGTTGGTCGTCCCGAATCGATGCAAAAAAATATATGATTTTTTAGAAATACTGTATAAGGGTTGTAAAATATCGGGTGCAAGGGTGAATTTTGGGGGAAGATTATAGGTTTCTAGCACCACCGCGACGGTTGGTAAAAATATACAGTTGTAAATGCCTAGTATCTTGCATATAAGTCAGTGTGTACACACAAATTATAATCCAATCTCTTATCTGATGTATGTTAATATGCTGTTACTTTTTGTTTTTATTTTACTGACAAAATTAGGCACTGAGCTCGATTCCTACTCTAGCCTTGCTTCAGTTTGATTGGATATTATTATTATTTTTGGCTATTGTATTTAATTCAATTATAATTAGGCGAACGTAATTTCTTCATATTTCTTTATGCCGCTGTAAATTAGACTCTCAACTCCTTTGAGATGTGGTGTTGGACGCGTATGTTGTGTATCCCTTGGACAGCCCGAAGAACTAACGTGTCAATACTCAAGGAGCTCAAAATCTCTACTAGGCTGTCTTCCATCTGCCTAAAACGAGTCCTTGAGTATTTCGGCCATATAGCCCGCAAAACACCTGGTAACCTGGAAAGAGAATGTCGAAGGCAAAAGACCACGTGGCCGAAGCCCCATACGCTGGTCTGACCAGATCCGCACCTCACTAAATACCCAGATGCACGATGCATGAAGCCGTAAACAGACCCGGATGGAGCAGCATCGTCCGGGACAAGGTGATCCGTGGAGGGGGTCACGACCCTCAGCAGTGAGGAGAACGACGCAAGGAGGAGGAGGAATGTCGCAAGACATTCTCTTTCTACCTTTGGGACATTTATATATTTAAAATGTTCTACAAGCTATACCACGGCGAGTGTTCTGAGGAGCTCCATAACCTTATCCCTTCTTCTCTATTCCGCAACCGAACTACACGCACAGGCCAAAATATGCATCCACATACCTTACCCACTATCCCTACGCGTACTCATAAATTTGGAGACTCTTACATCTGTCGCACGCTGAAGATTTGGAATGCTCTCCCAGCCAGTGTGTTTCCCCACTCTTATAACCTGGAGTCCTTCAAGCGAAGTGTGAAAAAGCATCTTGTTAGGCCGGCATAGTGGTAGAGACTGATGTCGGTCGTAGTGACCGGCGTCAGTTGCTCCCATTCTTGGACCTCGCGTACTGCTTACCATCAGGTGGGCGCGATGTCACATGTCGTGTCCAGTATAAAAAAATAAAAAAATGTAGTTTGGTTCAAATAGAGAAATAAAACACAATATATTTCTTTATTTAAAACTTTATTGCACTATGTACAAAGGGCGGTCTTAATGCCGCTAGGCATTCTGTAGCAGTTAACATTTGGGACTATTCAGGAGATTACAGTCGTGGTGCAAACGTGCAAAAAACTATGCAAAATAAATGAATTTAATCTTACATACAATACATATTAATTTAATACACATACATACAAATATGTACACAATAATTCATATATGCTACTACTATTTACTACCATAGCTGGGCACCGTTAATCAAATAGTTAACTTCGTTAATCGTTAATCCGCTACAAAAAAAGTTAGCTTCGTTAAACGTTAAAGCGTTACATTTCGGAAGAATTAACGGAAGTTAACGTTAATCGTTAATCCGTTAATATGTCTAAAATTGCATTTTTATTCCATGATATAGTTTTAATTACACTTTTCTATCTAACTAATTACACTGCACTCTTATTTATTAACACGCAAATTATCACTGACAGTAATTTATAATAACAACAAACACAACACTCGTCACTCTAAGCACTGGCGCTAGTACTTCGCAGTTTTCTTACTCGCACGCGCCGGCAAAATATATCTAGTTTTGTTTTTGTCTCACGCGCCGCCGCGCCCGGCACTTGTCGTTTCATGCTTGTCTGAACCGGTTTTTCGCGCCACACCGCGGTGACGTGCGGTAAATAGTGGCATTGGATTAACGATTAACGGACTTCTGCATATTAACGGAAGTTAACGTGTCCGTTAACATTTTTAAAAGTTAACTTAAAAGTTAACCCGTTAATCAAAATGTTAACTTCGTTAATTAACGATTAACGGATTAACGAGTTAATGCCCAGCTATGTTTACTACATACAATTCATAGCCCTTGCAGAAGTCTTGCGAGACTCTTGCGCAATACCAAGACTAAGATTGGGCAACACTAGTCGCGAGGGAGATGATAAAGCGATAAACTCTCTTAAGAAACAAAGCTAGATAGCACGCAATGTACAACGAACATGAATATCAGATCAAAGTCCTTCGTACAAAATATTAATAATTTACAAGGAAATAAATATATTGTCAAATTATACAAACAATTTGGAGTGTATGTGTTTGAGTCACAAATAACGGTGTGTAATAATAAAATTGTAGGTCAGGTCGTCATGGATGGGAAATCACCCAAATTATTATTTATTCATTACTCACGCCAGACTATGGTGAAGCACTTAGGTGGTACTCGAAATGCATTTATCCTGTTCCGTTATAGTTCAAGATACGTAGAAAAGCGATCTTCACCCATCTGTTATCAGAATAAAATCAAGTTTTTATAAGATAATAAAATATGCTAACAAAAGCAATGGTGATGGGTTGCCTAACAAACTATGGTCGGTCAAGGCTATATAGGGTGAATTTTGTGAATGAAACGAAAAGAAACGAAACGGAATGAAACGAAACGGAATAAAACGAGACGTTACGAAACGAAATGAACAAAAAACAAAACGAAATGAAGCGAATCGAAACGAAATGAAATGTAATTTGTTTGTCGGATACAGGGATGTATATTGATATATGTAATTATATCATATTTTCGCTATTTCTACTATACAAACATTTATTTAGTCTCATGACTTTGTCGAGCTTAGTGCCTAGGTGTTCTTTGTATAATAAAAAGATATAAATAAATAAATAAATATTTCCCGACAGGTCACACAGCGCCATCTAATTTCCGTGGTAAGCAACGAGGCTTGTGTTACAGAAACTAGATGGTTGATAAACATATTATCCTTTTTTTTTTTTTGTAAATATAGACATATTATACATATAAACACCCAGACCGAGACAAATTATACAATGTACAACTTGCCCCCGGTGGGAATCGAACCCACGACCTCCCGAGTTCACGGCAACGTTTGTTACCACGGATTAACCAGCATTTGTTTTACTCTTAATTTAAACAGTTTCAGTGGCAGTTACTATAAGCATAACTTATTAAATACCTTTGTTGTCATTGCATAGGCTATATTGGGTACTTTTATGCTTGGAATAATTATTTTCCTAGACTAACGCGTTTAAAATTGCAATTATCTCAAAGAGTTTTTAAAAAATCCGGGTGGCTTTTTACAAATAAACAGCATTCAAGTATGTAGTTTTATAAATAAAGGACGACAGGAAGTCATAGGATGTCTGTTACAAATAGCACGAATACAATTTTGTCCAATAAAGATTATATTTATTTCCACTGCATTACCGCACATGGCTACTGTCTAACTATAAGGACAAATTTTAACCATTATAGATGCAATGAAAGAAATATTTAATAGTTAGGAAGAATGTTAACATCTTAATCACTACATATTAACATTTACATATTATTCTGTTACATACACTATAATATCAATATACTAAATACTAATACATACATAAAACTATACATAAACATACATATGTACACTTACAAATATTGTGAGGAGTTTTTCAGGTAGTGTTTTCTAAACACAGATCTGGTAGTTGCTTGTCTTATGTTTACAGGGAGATCATTATAATGAATAAGCTGCATCATGATTTTATTGCAAATAGGTACTAATTAGAATTAGATTCTAGCCGGGAATCAGACCCGAAGATTTTGACAATAGGGTTCGATTCCTTCAGTTTCCTTAAGTTTGACGTTTGGCATTACTTTCCAAAATTTAACCCTTATAAGCGACACTATCAGCTAGTGTAATAATACAGAATGTTTTATTTGAACACAATAACAATATAAAAAAATGCTTTGACCATATATTTCTTTCGGCAACCTGATAGCCCTTTCAGCACGACAAAAAATATAATGGATATTGAAAGGTTTATTAATAACTTGGAGGTCCTTGTGGTCCAAAATATCTCATAAAAATAGTGTAAAAAATCCTCTCCTAAAATAATGAAAATTAAATCCACTTATGCATGTGTTTTTATTTACTAGTCATAAAATATAATTAATAAGTAGCTAGATGAGTACACAAACTTTTTTATTTTATACTAGCACGACATGTGACCTTGTGCCCTCCTGATGGTAAATGGCGCGCAAGTTCCATGAATGTTAGCAACTGTAATCAGACACTCATGACTGACATCAGTCCCTGACTGGACATCGTTTCGAAGCAGCAAAACAGAATTTGGTGACCGCTAGTTTTTTTTTATAATAACGCACGTTTGGTGCTGAAAGGGATAGGTTTTGTTAACGTATTTTATAAATATAAAAAGTTTCATTCGTATAACAGATCAGTGAAGGTCGCTCTTCTACGTATCATAGACTATTATGATACCTAATATGTGTTATCAGAATCATACAAAAAACTCAATAAGTAATGTTTAAAAATAAATACTACTTCCTTTTTAATAACTCTCTCTCTGTTTGTCTCACTTCTAAAATAATTTTGTTAAAAATTGCAGAGACGTTCCTTGGAACCAAGGATGAAGCACGTCTCGGACATATGAAAAAACATTTTATCGACCACCTATTGTAACACGCGCGAAAGCGGATACAACTGCTTGACGTATCCTTTAATTAAATTAATTAATATAGATGACATTTTAATTTGCATATGTGTTTTTATTAATATTTTATTAGTCATTGAATTACTCTTTGTTATTTTGCATTATGTGTTTCGTATGGTAAATTTAACAATATTTTCACTAATAAGGTGTTATAAAGATAACATTGTTTGTCTGTTTGTTTGTAAAGACTAATCTCTGAATGTACTGTTTTTGTTTTTTTTTTGCACATAAAGAAAGTTACATTATTTCTGAGTAACTTTATTGCCTATTTAATATTTTTTATAGTTACTATGGTAAGAATATATTATCTAATTGGAGAAAAGATCGGCAACTCTAACAAAAAACTCTCGCTTGCCCGAACACTAGTGTCGCCAGGTGGGTAGGTAGTCAGGTAGGTAGTCATCTTCGCCCTTGTGGTGGAACGCTCCAGGGTTATCCCCATTAAGCCCATTTATAATCCTACTTATACATTTATAATCGTACTTGCTTCGGCAGTACATATACTAAAATTGGAACGATACAGAGAAGATTAGCATGGGCCCTGCGCAAGGATGACACGCAAAATCGTGAAGCGTTCCACATTTTCCTCGCCAAGCCGTCTGGCCAGCGTGGCGAGTGTAGGCCAAATTCTCCAGATATATGTTCTGGAAGGCCCATCTCCAGCAGTGGAGGTCTGGGACGCTGTGTTCTAGGGGCTGTAATGATGATGATGATAATCCTATAGTGAGAATGTGTCGTTTTTACAATGACTTAAACAACAAACACAGAGACCTAATAGACATATTTGACTCAAAGTTGCCTAAATTGAAAAGGAGCATCCAGGACATCTTTAGAACCAATCCAAACTACGTATAATAAATTTATTCTGATCAATGTATTATTTGTATTCTATCTAATGAATTGTTATTGAATTTTACTGAATCAAATGTATATGTTTTAACTTTTTTACTGTATTGAATCTTATTTATTATCATATCTGTATATAGTATTAATTTTAATTTAATTTATTTGGAATGTTCTATTTTATTATTTGATAGTGTAAACTGTAAATGAATTATTTAGATGGTAAGGCATGTTTTTATTTTTATTATTATTGTTTTAGCTTTTTGCATGTTTTTGCTTGTCATTATTATTTTAATCATAGTTTTAAGTTGGTCTAGTATAAGCGTATTATTGTTTGCCGTATGTTCACATTTTAAGTTGTGGTCCAGATTAGTACCTAGCAGATTAATTTATAATAGTAGCAGGCGTCGACTGCAACTTGTAGTGAGCATCTTTGTAAATAAATAAATACATTAGGCGTGCGTTAATCTCAGTGGGCGATGGCCCGCTGGTCCCTTGTTTTACTGACCTGGACCTGGACCACTGTAGGATCTGTGGCACCTTTGAGGCAGTCTATTTCCAAATGTCATTAGTAACTGCTGGTTACGCTTCTGCCCCCAGGATCTCACTAAGACCTAATTTCGGCGCGGAGGTCTCGGCTTCTAATTAAAAAAACAATAACATTTAAATTTAATTATGCTTTTTATCTAGTCTGGTACGCTAAGAGACATCGATGACTGATTTCTTACTACCCCGGTCAGAATAATACTTTATTTATACGAAAGTAAAGTCCATAAATAGTAAAATGTGAGTATTATTGTATTCGTTTCTAGGTGGTCAAAAATCAAGATTTTTTAATAAGTGTTATTCAGATTTGGCCAACTTTACTATAGGTATAGGTTATTTTGACTCGAAACCCGTCTAAATCTACAGTCTTAACCGCTAGACCATTATTTATAATTGGAGCAAAACGTAACATTTCCACATAGGCCGGATGAACCGAGGAGCTTTATTGGAATTTCATAGTAGGTACTTTTCATTAGCGGTTGTCCGTGAACTGAAACTCGGGAAAACCACACATCCCGATAATTAAATCTTACCTTCCGCTATTGCTCTTTTCCTGAATACATTAAAATTAATCTTTTCGGATAAATATGAAATAAAAGAGCATTTTTTAAAGATAAGGGGATAATTTAATAATTTTGAATGATTCTACTCCTGCTAGTAGAAGACTAAGCAGCAAAGTGGTCCAATAATTAAGCTGTTAGCAGAAGAACAGCAGCTTATCTAATAATGTTTCGTTTCCTCCATATTTTCCAATATTACGCTCAAATATTTACAAAAAAATATTAACAATATTTTAAAGAAAAACTATCTACAGTTGATACTAAAGGATAAACAAATACAAATGATGTGAGAGCATGTCACAAATTCTGCGTGCGACAGATGTAAGAGTGGAGACTCAATGCACTGCTATAGTAGGTATACAAGAACCAGGCAATATTTAAATTTCAAGTGCAAATTGCAAATGTTTTGTTTATCGGAGATTTGAGTTTGTAGAGCGAACCTATGAGGCTGAAAATTAGTCTGGCCACTAACGTCTAGACGTCTCCCTGTAAAAGCTGTTTTTATATCAGACTGAAAATGGAAAAAGCTGACAGCTTAGGTATTTCCAAAAATATTATGTGTGTATAAGATAGAGAGGGCATTGGTTGTTAATTACTTTAAGAATGCCTACTGTAGTATTTTAAACTTCGATGTTTCCTTAGCAACTGATTTATTTAGGATTTGATGATGGGAGAGGGCAAGAAATAGATAACAAAAAAAAAAAGTTCCTCAGCGTATATTCCGATCCAGTTTCTATATAATTATGATGTTGATGATACAAGTAATAATATTGGACGATCTATTTTATTTCGTAATCGAAACTATGCTAAACTATCTAATAACAATTTTCTAAAGAGATCTGCAGCAAAGCAAGCACTATTAGGACGGGTGCTCGAAACCGTTTACCACCTTAACGCCTTAATTTATAATTTTAATATCTTATGATCGGAGGAATGTAGTATTTTGAACTTCGATGTTTCCTTAGCAACTGATTGTTTGTATTATTATGTCACTTAGTAAAAACATTACGACAACTGCAAACATGCATTTTTAATATACCTATAACACCTACATTATTTTTACGCCATCTATTCTATTGTCGAAGAAGAACATGTTTTACACTTCCGTGGCATGCAGGTCGGTATATTGTCAGTAAAACAATAAAATCAATTTGAAAGTGCACGACAAAACGACTGTAACCGGCAATGCACTGTCATAGACTAATTAATTCTGTGAAGATTGTCCAAGCTTCTATTCTTTTTTTGGCTTCTTTCTCCATCTTGTTAAAAATTTAATTCCTTTGGGTATTTCTAATAGGTTTTAATATAATAATAATAAATAAAAAAGGGAGGCCTCCTTTTCTTAAACCAGCCTATTGTCCGTCGCAAGCCCGAGACACCATTCTTTTCATCTCTTACCCACACGATGGACCTAGCACCCGCACGGTGAATCCATGGAATTCTTAGAAATTTGTCCTCTCTCTCTCTTCTTTTCCACGTCTTAAACCGTTTTGCTGAAGACCCTTGAAGGTTACTTTTAAATTAGCTTATGTATAATTAAAGAATATATATATATATATATATATATATTAAAAATACCTAGGATTTAATTTATACCGGCCGCATTCCTCGTCACGCGGCTCTCAGCGACATCATTTGTAAGGCTCTTGTCACTGCTGGAGTACCCGCTATCCTAAATACAACCCTCTGGGATTGCGCGGAGCTATGGGAAGAGACCCAACGGCATGACCGTTGGGCCGTGGAAACTTGGGCGGCTTCTTGTGTGGGATGCGACATGTGTTGACACATTAGCCCCATATCTCACATCCAGGCAACTTCATTCAGTGCGGCGGTTTCTGCTGAGAACCTAAAGCTGCGCAAATAAGCCAACGTCGGCACAGGTTACGAGTTTGGGGTCGAGACGATGAGACCATAGGTACCCTCAGCCAAACGTCTGGCGAAGGAGTTGTCCAAGCGGCTGAAGGAGAAATCTGGAGAAAGGAAGGCTGGCAAGTATTTCTGCCAAAGTGTGATTGATGATTAGCCTCGCTATACAGAGGAGAAATGTTGCCAGTCTTCTTGAGACTATCTCTGATTGGTCATCTCTTGAGGACATTATTTATTAGGTTTGTATTGTTATTACTCGTAAATTTGATTCTTTTTATTTAGTTAGTTTTTAATTTTAATTATTTTATATTTTGTAAATATTATTTATGTTTATTTATTTTGCTTATATAAAAATATATTTGCCCACCCCTGGGTACGCCCATGTCTATATTAGGTACTTTTTGCTATACAATAAACAAATAAAAGACAGTTATAACCTTAGGTCAGCTTTTCACGTCGACCCGTAATTTGCTCAACAAATAGTTTACCTTAGTGGCCATAATCCACTTTTACATTCACTTCTGAAATGAGTCACTTCAAAACTCAACACGATGTTATCAGCTATACCTATAAATCAGTATCGGTAAGTAATATTTCAAAAAACAAAAGAGCTTTTAAACCCAGCGGCATAAAACAAAGCCAATGCACGCGAAAACTTTAATGAAAGAAATTGCTCCTTGTATTATTGTACAGTAGGCACAATGGTGTTCAAATTATGTAGATGTAGCATCGGGCGAAAACGATTGCTACAAATATGAAAATTTCAATATATTTTGTTGGTACTTTTATAGAATCATTTTATATAAAATAAAATAGAATAGAACAGAATAGGACAGGACAGGACATCGGCTATTTAAAATAAGTAAAAGCCATTCTCACAACTGACTAAAAACCAAAATATAAGTTTCATTAAATTTTAAAATTATTATAAAGATGATGGAAAGATGGAGCAGTTATGCTTGGAGGAACGAATTAATGATTAAATATGATTGAATGTTAAATAATTTTCATATAATTAGTTATTAATTTTATTATTGTCATTTCTCTTAAAATATATTTATTTTTTAATGATATTTATTTATTTAAAACCCGGTTTCACTAATACCAACCAAAGTTGAATCGACATGCATGTCGATTTAATTAGTTCGTAAGAACCTGAGAGTTTACTAGATATTACTTTTTACTCGAATATATCGAGAATTAAGCCCCAGGCCCTCGCCAACCCGTCTGGCCAAGCAACGTGGCGAGTGTAGGCCAAGTTCTCCAAAAAGTTCTAGTAGGCCCATCTCCTGCAGCATAATACGAGTATATTTAGTTGATAAGTACATATTTTAGCTAGTAATTTTAAATCATAGTTTCTAAATATACTTAAACACATGCACCCACACTCTCTTCTCACTCTCCTAAAGGTTAGCTGTTAGAAAATGCCTAGACATTAAGCTCGCCTATGTACATTTGAATGTGTTTTTTTTTTGTGCAATAAAGAATTCATCTATCTATATTACTAAATAGTCATAAGCGCCAATAAACCCAGTTTTAATTTAATTTTGTACTTAAAGCGGTATCTGTGGTTAAAATATCTTTGAGTAGGTACTTGTGAGAGTACAATTATAACCTACAGACACAAAGCTCTGAGTCATACTTGTGCGCATGTCCTAAGCCATATTACACATTGCACGCTAAACGCTAAAACTATTTATTATTAATTAAATTTTTAAAAATCCTTTATATTGTTATATCCCTTTCAGCAGCGAAAAATTCTGTATTGCCCCTCCGTGACGGCATCGATAGTTCGAGCACTCATCTACGAGTAATTATCTATAAAAATATATATATTTTTTATTTTTTAGGTCTAGTAAAAAAAAAGTACAAAAGTATTTTTTTTCCATTATATATTTTTATGAGATATTTTAGACCTCAAGGACCTCAAAGTTATCAATAAACCTACAATATAAAAAAAAATTATTGTCGTGCTGAAAAATTAACCTACGACAATAAAAAAAATGTTTTAGTACAAAGCGTGATTGTTCTACAATTAATTAGGTATTTGAATAAATCTGTAACTACTAAAAAAACCAATGACCGTAGATTACAATTATAACCTAAATAACCCTGTTTACAAAAGAGCATTAAAACATTTTATTATGCGTCACGTGATTGGCAGTTTGCTTATCACTTCGTTATTTCATACAGTTGGACGCATATAAAATAAAAAAATATATTTTATTTTATAAATTTATTGCACTACCACTGAAACGATGATATAATATATGCATGTATATAAATATATGTATGTACATATAATTTAAACGTTAATATAAATAAGTCATACTAAAGATTTATTAATATGACATAGGTACATAAAACTACTGACATAATGAGGAGATTAACAATTAAATTTGATAAAATTAACAATGTGAATTAAGAAAATTGATATAATTAATTGTATTTATATTCCTGGTTTTTTAATTAAATACGCATATGTATACGGGAAGGTTGTGTGCAATTTTGAACTACATATATACCGTAACATAAGTTGAACAAAAGGACAGTGTGAATGAGCTTTATTAACATTATGAACTCGCGCTGTCGGGCGCCCATTCTCCGAAAGTTTAGTATACAATCGTGCGCGACCGCGGCGAACGTGGGCTAGCGAGCGACGCCCTCCGGCACGTTCGAACATTTCCGAAATATTTACAAAATAAAATAGTGCTCTCAAATAGCATCTTTAATAAAAGTGCCAGTGCGTTCTATCTATTAACTCCGGACTGTCATTCAGAATCGCCCAAAAATCTGAAGAAAAGTTCATTCGATTTTCAAGTGTAGTCGTTGTAAATAGTGCTGTATAATAAATGTGTGTTGTGTTTATGCGATCGTTGAAGAGCGAATTCACATCGATTTAATAGTACTCGAATTGTGTGAGGTTTGTATTAGTTTTTTTTTACATTAGTACATATTCGACATACAAGCAAATAAAGCAAAGCTTTTTTACCGAAATTTTAACGCCAAGTTAAACGACTTTTTTAAAAAAAAGCGCTTAAAGCGACAAGTCGAATACATGGTAGATACTATGCTCTTTGTATTATACACTGGTCCATGAGTTTTGACAACTTTTTTGACTATTTAAATATCGCTTAGGTCGAGTAATAGGTTACTTTAGTTATAGTTTCAACTCGATCAACCTTATAGTTGGATGACGAGCAAATAAATCTTAACCGTAAGGTGGTAGACCTCTTTTTTGGTTGACTGTATGAATGCAAACTTGACCCCCAATACCGGCCGTCCTAGTGTGGGTCTCCAATAGAAAAACATGTACATAGGATTTTATTGGAAATAAACGATTATTATTATTATTATTATTACTCTAAGGATTATTTTCTTGTGAACCGAGTTGTGGAGATATATGAGATATGCTTTGTACTATTAGATTTTTTTCATTTTTTACTGTACATATAGAAAGGATATATACCAATAAGAAACGGTTGTATTAAATGCAGTTTTAGTATTGTTATCATTTATATAAATAATATTATTAAAATTAAATCATTATTATTATTATTAAGATCTGTATAACTTATAGATATTTTGGTTCTGTACAAGGTTAACAAACTTAAATGCAGAAATTAATTGGTAATTAATTAAATATCCCATTACGAGTATGAATGAATGCGAGCTTTTTGTCTGGATATTGGAATATTGAGGGGAAGTTCATAGTTCATTGAACTTTAGCATGATTTGTGTTAAATTGGTTTTAACCCCGACTGCAGTCGTCCAAGTTGACTTGCGGTTTTTTTTATCTTTATTTCTAATACTGTATCCGTAGTGTGGCAGTGTTAATATACATTGCGCGTTATTGTAGCTAAATTATTATAACACCCAATGTATATCGATTAATAACTTAACTAGGTAGGTATATAAGCATTTACGTTTTTCCAAACTTTGCATGACAATATAAATACCTACGAAATATTTTATATTAATCAAGAAATAACCTCAAGAACAACTTTGCCTATCGATTCACATTTTATGACAGATCCCTTCGCTCTCCACATAACTCTCTTCTTTTAATTCCCTCGCATCATTCTTGCGTTATTTGAAAACTCATTTGCCTTTGTTGCCGCGATCTTGTGGAACTTGTTGCCCTTAAATATTAGACAAGCATCAAATCGGGCTCAATTGAAAAAAAATATCTTTTACATATTTTTTTTTATAAACAAGCACGACAACGATAACGAAGGTTACACCTTAATATTTTATTAATTTAGTAGCATCGTTATTTTTTAATTTAATTTTAAATACTTTATTGCAATAAAATTGTACATAGGCGGGCTTAATGGCCAGGCATTTTGTAACGACCAACCTAAATTGTCATTAAAAATCCTTGCCAACCTGTCTGGCCAGCGTTGCGAGTGTAGGCCAAATTCTCCAGATATATGTTCTGGAAGGCCCATCTCCAACAGTGGAGGTCTCGGGTGTACTCGGAGGTGGGGTAGGGAGTAGGGGCTGTAATGATGATGATGACTCCACATTTTCAGTGTGCGACAGATGTAAGTCTCCAAATTTATATCTACGCAACACAGACTAGCTTACTTATTTCTGCATTAAATATCATGCAGTTTTTTTTTTATTTTACTATTTTTCATGGATTTTGTACTCGTAATATCATTAGCACATGTGGCTGATGTTTTAGGACATAATGTTAGTAGGACAGCCAGTCATCAGCAAGTGTGGTGGTAAAAAAACACTAGACGAAAGTTTTTATAAATATTATTTATTAATAAAACAGTCGAGTACACTCACATGTATGGCTGTAATTAGCTCAAGACGCCAACTTACTGTATAAATAGCATAGGGTTGCCACATTTTACGCGGTATACATATAAATTTAAAGAGTCTTACATCTGTTGAAAGCTGACGATATAAATTGCTCTCCCTGATTTCTATATTCTTATATTATTTATTTATTTATTTAATAATACAACATTACATGGCTTAACAGTAAAGCCCAATTTACCATGCAGTCAATCTTATAATTAATACATACATTTTAATTAAAAATGAATTGTCAATATACCTATATTTTTTAATTTACTATACAAATATTAATATTAATAAAGCTTTAAAATTAATATAAAAAGAAAGAAAAGACAAATAAATAATAATAATAAAACAAATCAAAATTCAACACTATTTATTAAATGAAATAATAATAAAGTCAATACAAGACAATAAAAATTAGAATAAAAAGTGAGTAAGTAGGTATATAAATAAATAAATCAATTCTACATCATGATAAATTAATACAAAAATAACAATAATAAATAAATCCAAATATTTTAACTTATAAATAATTATTTTATATATATTATATTTTGTTTAACTTTTTTTTTCTTTTTGTCTATTAATTAAATTTCAATTCAATTAAAGGTCTTCTTTTATGTTTTTTTTTTATTTATAATGACTTTGTGCCATAATAAAATAAACTAAAAATAACCTGCAGCCAGATTCTTCTTTAGTTGCAAAGTTTAAACCTCAACTACACTACTCGCCAACTTGGTCGAGTTGGTTGAGGACGTGAATGTAGAGAGGTACTTCTATTTACTATGTGTAACTTTGTTTCGCCTGGGGCGACGTGCCGGTATTTGCGCTCTCAGAATGTTAAGACGTAGTTAGAACTTCGATCAACTTCGACAAGTACTTTTCCGAAGCAATTTTGCGAGAAGGGGTTATAAATATGGGAAATATATACTCATATCTACAAGTACTAAAGGAAATTTACTCACAATGTTAGTATGTGAATATAGATTACCATGAAACAATATACAATTATGTATTTATGTTAATGTATAATATTATGACCCTATGTATTAGTAAAGTATCATCACGACCGTATCCGTATTATGGGGTGGTCAGAAACCACGCTTTTGAAGAAGCGGATTCACATTTCGCCAACATTACTATAGGTCCATCATGACAAGTGGCAAACTCGTTGATGTCTAGCGTACCAAACTCGAGAAATATCACAAATAAATCAAATAAATTATTATGTCTGACCAGGGGCCTAAAGAAAAGCGACAGATCTCCATAGAAAATTGTCAGTTTCATTTGAGCAAATCGAGCGGACATGCATGTCGAAGGCCCGAGAATCGGGGCCCAGAAATCGAAGCCTCGACGTCTAAAACCACAGACTTAACCGTATATATTTATATTATAGTATTAATAGGTACAGTATAATATGTAATTGTATGTTTATAATAACTATTAATTTTCTTTCTATGTTACTTTAATATTTTTTTGATTCTTAATACACACATCAAAAGTGTCTAGGGATCAACATATATTTTTGCAATAACTTTTCTCCTGATTGATATTCATTAAAATTTTCTTTAAGGATTGATCAAATAAAATGTTTTCGTTTGTCTACAGTAACGATAAACCAAGTCACCTTTGCATTAGTAAAAAAAATTGCCATTTTCCTAATAAAGGGATTTTTGACATTTGAACCACTAACATTAAAGTTCGAAAAAAAGACTGAAATAACAGTTTTTTTTTAAATTTTATTGGGTAACTTAAACAATTAATAATCCGTGTTTCTACCGCGAACACTAACAACACAAGAACATCGGTTTGGCATACTCAAAATGAGTTCATCCAAATCACGCTGTGGAATGGCCGCCCATGTTCGTTGCAACAACAAAAAAAGGTCTTCTTGCGACTGGATACCCTCCATATTCGGCAGAGCTCTTCTCTGAAGAATATCCCATGCATGCTCAATCGGGTTCAAGTCTGGCGACTGAGCAGGCCAGGGCAGGACATTGATGTTAGCTGCGGCGAGAGTCTGTCTTACAACTCTTGCGGTGTGCGGTCGTGCATTATCATGCATTAACTGAAATAAGGGACCGATATGCACTTGTAGAGGAACGATGACGTCTGATACAACCGTCTCAGCATAAATTTGAGCGTTGAGGTTGCCTCTGATCCAAATCAACTCAGTTCTTCCGCCGATCGAAATACCCGCCCATACCATGATGGTTCCACCACTATAAGGATGGACTTCCTGGCAGGATTTTAATCGCTGTTGGCGTCCAGGGGTTCTCCAGTGTCGTATACGTCTTGTATCCGGCCTCATACCAAAACGAGACTCATCAGAAAAGCACACGAAACGCCATTGTTCTTCTGTCCAATTTCTGTGTTCAAGAGCCCATTGATATCGAGTCCTACGATTGTGCATTGCTATAGGTGGTACCCGTAGCGGTCTTCGGGAATGAAGGTTCACTTCATGCAAGCGGTTTCTGACTGTTTGGTCGCTAATTAAGTTCCCTGAAGAGCGATGAAGGCTCACGGCTAACATCATGGCGGTTATTGTTGGAGTTCTTCGAGCTGTGATTTGAATGTATCGGTCTTGTCTCCGTGTGGTGCAGCGATACCGTCCTCCATGGCGCTCAGCCACGGTACCAGTGGTTCGGTAACGTGTCCAAAGTCGACTGATAACACTCTGACTTGTATTCAGAGCTAAAGCCACAGTACGTTGCCGGGAACCAGCTTCTATCATTCCCACGGCTCTGATCATTTCTTCCCTGCTTAAATGACGTCGCCGCTCCATAATAACGTTGGTTTTAATCAGTAGTAGGGAAACAGTAGCACTAATAATGTCTTCAATGCGTCTTATGTTTTTATAGGGAAAATATTGACAGCTGATTTTCATCTTTTACTCGAATTTGATTGACAGTTCCTGTTTTAAATTATGAAATGCACCAAAAAGGATCCATATAAATTTATAAAATCATAAATTTATTACAAAGCCACATCTCAATCACAAGAAATCCGCATAAACATGCTTGATCCCTAGACTTTTTTGATGTGTGTAGTTCAATAAAGTTTTCAATTAAATAATAAAAAAAAACTATCGATAGGTTTGACTTAAATGTATAAATATATAAGTTTGGCAACCCTAAGTAGCTCCACTTATTTCAGACTATTAACCATATAATAAGTGCGCTTATTACAACGTACATAGAGACTATTTTCTATCAACATTTGTTTGATCCTTTGCTGAATCCCTGATGTTTCTTTTTCATATAAATTTTACGTGTTTTTTATATGTAGCCTAAATTAATGGATTTCAATATAAGAAAAGGGCTTATTGCTATAGTTTATTATTGTTAATAATTAGATTGAATTCATTCAATTAAAATAATCCAAATTATCCAGAAACATATTCTGGAAGGCTCATCCCTTGAGGGATATTGTATTCTTGGGTCTGTAATAATGATTAATGAGGTAGGAATAGATATACTCGTAAATTAGCAATGGAATTTATGACACTATCTATCTATAGGGTGTGTCCTTTATTGATATCACTTGCCGACACAAGTGCTATGTCTATAAATGAACGTGGAATGATTGTCAATATTAACTATTTTCTTTTTTTGTAAAAAGGGTTGTATTTTTTTATCGACATTTAAAATAAGTAGTATTATCCAGGTTTACTAATTAATTATGCTATAATAATTAACTGATAATATTACAAAAATAATATACCTAAACCATAATATAGGCTATAAATACTAAGATAGGCTACCTACTAAGATACAAACAATATGTCTGGCTAATAAAAATAGATAACGATTAAGCGCGGCACTTCGAAAAATATTAGTATGGTATATTTTCCTATCAAATTGATGGATGAGTTAACTATACGGCAAACAATAGAAACGAAAATAAAATGCTTTCACTGAGAAGATTATTTGTTGCAAGTATCAAAATAGTAAATCATACTAACCTAAGAAATTCAAGACCACACGTAAACAATCTTGTTTTTCGTTGAATTCAGCTTCTTTTTCTTGTTGTTTTTCTTGTAATTTGGACATCATGTAAAACAATATCTTTCGGAGTCCACTTTTAATAGTTTTATTTATATTTTACAACGCAAATGAGGAATTAACAACAAAACAATTCAAAGCAAATGTTTGACAACAGCCATATTGAAAAATTGACACTGTCACAATAGTGTTGCAATTTGAAAGTTTTAAAATAATTCGATTACCTACTTTCATTAGCCAGACTCTAGTAATAAGTAATTTAGGTTTAACGCTTTCGCATCCCTCTAGCTTTCATTCTGATTTTTAAGTGTGAGTGTAATTCTGTTGTTTTTTTTTATATACTAGTACGAAATGGGAACCTGCGCACACCTGATGGTAAGAGGCGCGCAAGGTCCATGAAAATTAGGAACTGACATTAGTCCCTAACACTATGCTGGCTTGACTGGGCATGACGGTAATTCAAGCCTGATCTCGAAAAGTGTGGATACACTTTACTGGGTTTATCGGCACAAACGGTGGATACTTCCCGCCCCGGCAGACTGGGAAATTACGCCTAGTCCGCCTACCACCTATCTGTCGTTTTCGTTGAAAGTATGTGCCATTTGCAATGATGTCAAATGCCATTTTTTACTTTTAAGGAGAACTAATATGTAAGCTTGCCATGGTGATATTTATATAAAAGTAACACCTCTGAAATAAGACTTACCTATCAAGTAAAACGATATAATAAAAATCTTAGAATGTCTCAGCGTCAATTCGGAATGACCCAATTATTACTGACAAATTCAGGTATTTTGCTACAAATTGCTTAATATACGCACATAGAATTGTACACTACTTCCTTGTCAATCGGCAGTATCCCATAATTACGTAAACCGCAAAATAAAGGATTTTCCTGTCGTCTAACAAATCGCTCTGAATAGGGCATTATTCCGTCTGGCGTACTTCATTCCGCATTTTTCTCATCCTTCCCTGTTCCCCAGTACAATATCCATACTAATATGAACGAAGCTTTGTCTGTGTGTATGTATGTTTGTCTTTTCAGCTTAAGTACTAAAACGGTTTAGATGAAAATTGACAAAAACCTAGGGAGGAAATAAACTATATTTAAAGCAAATGTGACTCCAAAGCTATTTTCTGAAAGCTTAGTGTTATTAAGTAATTTAAATAAAATAATGATAGAGACATGCTCCGTGGTCTAGCGGTTAAGTCCATGGATTTAGACTCGTAGGTACCGGTTTCGATTCCTGGACACAATAATATTTATTAATTTAAATTAATATTTAATTTATTTGTGATATTTTTCGAGTTTGACTGCCTCAGTAGTCCAGCGTTTAAGTCCGTGTTCGATTTAGAATCGGAGGTACCGGGTTCGATTCCTGGCCGGGACACATTATTTATTCGTGATATTTCTCGAGTAACATTAGAGACATGGACGAGCTTGCCACTTGTCATGATGGGCCTATAGTAAAATGGCTTAATGTGAATCAGCTTCTATTAAAAAAAAAAAGCGTGGTTTCTAAAGGGAAAACGGTCGTGATGATACTTTACTTTTTTTAGATATGTTCCTCAAATCAAGCATAAGCACGATATTATAACTCTAGACCCATTTTTTTTTTGAACTCTATTTTTTTTTCTGACCTACTATACTGGTCTAGCTTAAGTTCATGGATTTAGACGCGGAGGAACGTGTCTCATACCTGGGCCCTGATTCTCACGCCTTCAACATTCATGTCCGCTCGATTTGCTCGAATGGAACTGACAGTTTTCTATGGAGATATCTGTCGCTTTTCATTCGAAAATTTCGAACCGACACGAAAGTCAAAAGCGCCAGAATTAGGCCCCTGATCGGGACACAATAATTTATTTGTGATATTGGTAAGCTACGCTCGAGTTTGTTACGCTAGAGACATCGACGAGCTTGCCACTTGTCATGATGGACCTATGGTAAAGTTGACTAAACCACACCCTGCTTCTTTAAAAGGGTCATGATGATACTTTACTTTTTCTATTATACAAGCGAAGCCGGATGAAACATGTAGATATATACCTACGCGTGTAAGTATGTAGGTGTAGGAAGCTCTTGTGTACCCCATTTGTGCATTCTATAGGAACCCTCATTCGCTTCAAGTAGGAGAGAAAAATTCCCTTACGAGGGTGAAATCCGTAGACATGTATTTAAATAAAACATCCTCTAATATTTACGTCGATAAAGAATATGAACAGAGAATGAAGAGAGTTGTTATTGGATATTGATATTTCAATAATTGAAGAGTTATTTTAATAAAACGACTCTGTAGGTCTGGAGACAATAATAACTTCAGAGATTTTATTGAAATTACTCGAGATAAACGTCTATAAATTACTTTATATTGAGTAATAATAGTTATCTTATCAAAAGAAGACAAGAAGCACATAATAACTACAGTACCTTATGCATGTTACATAATATAATATAGGTATGTCTCACAGTAGCCAAATTCTGTTTCTTTAACTTAACTGCCTCCGTGGTCTAGCGGTTACGTGGATTTAGACACGGATATAACGGGTTGGATTCCTGGTCGAGACACAATAATTAATTTAATTTATTTGTTCAATTCAGCGGGGAAATGCAGCCAGCGTTCTTGCCACCATTCCACGCGGACGGGACTTATATCCCTATCCTTAGTATTAATATTAATTTTATTTTATATTTTGTAAATATTTTTTTCGAATAAATGCTTTTTATTTATTTGTGATATTTCTCGAGTTTCGTATGCTAGAAACATAGACGAACGTGCCACTTGTCAAGATGGGCCTATAGTAATTAGCTAAATGTGAATCCGCTTCTTTAAAAAGCGTGTTTTCTGACTACCCCGAAAGTAGTACGGTCGTAATGATACTTTACTTTATATATATTTTATTATTATATAATTATTTGTAAACAAATGAAGTCTTTTAATGTAATATTTGTATAATACATATCTTTTTTTTTTAGTTAATTCACTTTTTACACCATCGTTTAAAAAACTCTTTAAAAAAGTATCACCACGATGTATTTATTTACATTAATAAATATTTTTGTGTCCCGACCGGAAATCGAACCCGGTACCTTCGAGTCTACATCCACGGACTTAACCGCTAGACCACGGAGGCAGTCTTTAACTTATATAAATACACTTGAAGTTCATAAAATTTGCTTCACAACTACCTGCTCTTAGATCTCTAAATGTGACAAATATGTTAGAAAAGATAGTGCAATAATGTCTAACTTAGTTGGTTTTCGCTCTAACCCGGCGATATATACATATCTTCACGCCAGATCCCTTGCGGAGTAGGCAGAGACAATTGAACGCCACTTGACACGATCACGACATACCTCCTTCGCTTCGTCAAGATTCATCAGCTTCCTCATACAT
This sequence comes from Tinea semifulvella, assembly GCA_910589645.1. Lineage (NCBI taxonomy): Eukaryota > Metazoa > Arthropoda > Insecta > Lepidoptera > Tineidae > Tinea > Tinea semifulvella. The sequence continues at coordinate 6,384,848 of OU342596.1, forward strand.
GCCTTTTTGTTACGAACGCTTTTTATAGCACCTTAACTCTTCAGCCAGTGTTTTATTAATTTGATCGTGATATGTGAGTCTCGGTCTGTCAGGGCTTCGTTTACCCACAACTTTCGCACTTTCTGGTTCGTCAATCTTTCTTCGCTCATCCTTACAACATGGCCGAACCATCGTAGCATGGGTTTCCTTATTTTTGTCCCTATGCCTATATTTTTTTTATTTTTATGACTCAGTACAACATTTATTGAAGTAATATACAAACAGTATAAAATAATTACAATATAAATTAAAACCACTTAAAGGTAAAAATTAAAATAAATATAAACTAAACCTAATAAAAAATAAACTATAAGTAAATAAGTTTGTATAATATTTCGCTTTTTTAAGTAACGAGTTATCGTTTAGCCAATTTTAATATGCTATACTATATATTCATCATGACAAATGGCAAGCTTGTCGATGTCTCTAGCGTAACAGACTCGAGAAAAATAAATAAATGAAACAGTGTTGTGTTCAAATCTACGACTTTAATCGCTAGACAACGGAGGTTTAAATTTTTTTATGATTTTATGCGCTTTTTTAAAAGCTACTATCTTAGTAAACGCGTTTCTAACGATAAGACTTTTAGTAAACAAAGGAATCCACTAATTTGGTAATTTAACGATAACGATTAAAGAAACAGACTGGGGCCATTTATTCGATGACTTTATTAACCAAAATGTTGTTTATTTTGTTGCAGAATTCACTTAAATATCTTGTGCATACAAGAATATTTTAAGGACCAAACAAACAAGCTGCGCCGCCCACCACGAACGATAACACATCCGCAGAGAAATTTATCTGGCACACGGTGTACAGGAAGCATGCCGATAAACTGCGACTACCAAAACACGACATAAGAAACACCATCAAAAACCAACCCGTAACATGATTAGCTGACATTCCACCACCAAGTCCTAAGAAAAAAAACCTAACAGGGTTCAATACCCGCATCAGCAAATCACAAGATGCAGTATTCCCACAAACCGAACCAATTTAAATTCTGAGCCTGTCCACAGCATACCAAACATGGAAGTCCACTTTCCCGATATGGAATTCGCTACCCGAGTTACATCTAAAGAAATAGACCACTCTCGGGATATCAAGGAGCATCGCGGCATGCGTGATGTAAAAACAAATAGGCATATTATAGATCAAACCCATTCCAATGTTGATAATTTAGAAACAGTGGACGAATCGACTGAATTTATACAAATTAGAAATTTACCTAGTAAGAGAATAAATTTGATAGACTGTAAAAGAAGCAATGCAAGAAGAAGAGACAGTGTAAAGTTAGGCTTATACAGTAAAGAATCGTTACTAGTTAGAGAGAGGTTGGACGTATATGGTGCAGAAAGGAAGGCCGCAGATTGTAATTGTAAATATGCGGTGGTTAAGGAGTGGACGGAAGCGATCATAAGGACAATGAGTGCGCGGCTGCACGTGCTGACTGCGGTGGGCCTCTGTCTGTCGCTTCTGGCCACGTGTGCAGCAGACGAGACACTGCGAACAAAGCGATCCTCAGTCGTCACAACCAACGCTATGGTAAGTCAATTTTATTTTCAAAATAATTTCTTCGTATTCTTTATGTTGCAATCAAAGGATAATGCTGAAGTGGGCTGTAGATGCGTCTTTACCATTCATATACAAATGTAGTGCATAATGGTTTTCCATCGTATTTTAATCTCTCAATCAGCTTCAGTACCGTACGCCTATATACAGTATGGCTATATTATACAATGATATTTATCATTTTGACATTTAACACAAAATAATAAAGTTCAATAATAATAGATATAAAAATGTAATAAAATACGAGTATGTCATATAACTGCCTCCGTGATCTAGAGGTTAAGTCTGTGGATTTATACTCGGATGTACCGGGTTTGATTTCTGGTCGGGATTTAAAGAAATATCGACGTTTGCCACTTGTCATGACGTGGCCTATAGTAGAGTTGGCTAAATGTAAATCCGCTTCTTTTAAACGCGTGGTTTATGCCCACCCCGAAAGGGATACAGTCGTGATGATAAGTTACAAATTATTATTATAACGATTTTTTTGCAATAACTGTTATAGATATTTAAATTAAATTTAATGGTCGTATAAATATACAGGGTGGATTTTAGAGACGGGTCATTAAGGGCAGGTAACTTAACTGTTATATTTATTTATTTTATTTATTTAAAAACTTTATTGCACTATGTACAAAGGCGAACTTAATGCCGCTAGGCATTCTCTGACAGCCAAACCTTTAGGACATTTAGACAGTATAGATGGTAGGTGCAATCATTAATTAAGTTATTCTTAACAATATTAATACATACATAACAATATTACATACTAATACATATACAAATATTTATGTATTATATATACGCAATATAAAAATATATACAAATATAAAAACATAAATTACATCATAAATAAACAATAATATAAAAATAATTATAATAGTTACAGGAACACGTTCCAAGGATCCATAACTTTTGCAGGCACCTTATACAGAGGGCTTAAGATATTTTTTACAGTACTAGGGACGTTTTCCTGTAACTACTCGCATGACGGTTAAGGCTGACCCGTCTCAAAAATCCAACCTGTATATATTTCATCATTACCATTATCATCATAATAGCCCTAGTAAACAAAGTCATTGACCGCTGCTGCTGTAGATAGGCCTTACAGAACATATTTCTGGAGAATTAGTCCTACACTAGCCACGCTTGCCAGACGGGTTGACGAGGGATTTACTAATTAAAATACATAAAAACTAAATTTAAAAAAGTAGATGTAATTTTCTTCCCCTGTTATCATTTGATACAGAGCTATGCACAGACTTCTGGGGCAGCAGGCTCCACAATTCATAACCGTCGCCAACTTAGCGGTTTATGGTGGCCATTGACGAGCCTTCCATCAAACCAAATCGCGAGGAAACTTTCCAAAATTGTTCACCAATATTGACCAAAAAAAAGCTTTTTGATTTTGTAAGTGGCAACATTTTTTTTGACTTACCGATCGAAATCGCTAAGATGGCGATGTGTCGACACTGCCGGCCCTGGTCTAAACTACGTACAGTTTTATTTCCGAGCTGTGAAACTGTAAATAATCATAGATCTGAGCTGCCAATTTGTAGTACCGTTACTTCGCACCTCATGGCGATGTTTTGTGTCAAAACTTAAATTTATTGTACAATTTTCAACTTTAATAGCGCTATATATATTATGTGTATTAACGGATTCCCTTATATACCGTTTTGCGCTTAAGTAATGGAATACGTCTGCTGAGTTAGGCAAAAATTAGAAAGGGTCGGTGATCCGAACTTCTTTCCGAATAATGAGTTGAGAAAGATCTCAATATCATAAAATGTAATTTGGGGATAAAGTTTAAAGCGTATTTTTGTTCAAGTGTAAGTAAACATGAATAATTTATGCGTAGTTGAGTCTTCGCACCCGGTCGTTCATGCATAATAAGTGTCTAGAGGGATGGTCTCGACAAATTCTTAACTTTTGTCTCTGCTTAGAATCGCCGGAAGTTGGTACTTATACTAAAGCCACGATATAATGGCAGTTTAGACATTTATAAAAAAAAAAGCATATTCACGAAGCGGATCACATTTAGCTAACTTTACTATACGCCAATCATGACAAGTGGCAAGCTCGTCGATGTCTCTAGCGTACCAAACTCAAGAAAACTCACAAATAAATTGCTTTTATGAATATACTGATTCCGTGGTATAGCGGTTTAGTCTGTGGATTTCGACCCAGAGGTACCGGGACACAATATATTATTAAATTTATTTGTGTTATTTCTCGAGTTTGGTACGCTATACATCGACGAGCTTGCCACTTGTCACGACGGGCCTCTAGTAAAGTAGCTAAATGTGAATCCGAAACTTAAAAGAAAAAAAGAAGCGTGGTTTCTGACCACCCCGGAAATACGGTCGTGATGATACTTTTATATGAAAATAAAAATATTTAACTAACCCAAAAACTGCAATACTTTGGCTACACCACCGCCTCCGCCACCTCCGCCTCCTCTGTGGTCTAGTGGTAACAAACGTCACCGTGAACGACCTCCTGGGTCAAAAGAACAAGAGGAAGAAGCCCCAAGCGATAGTCCAGTCAGGTGACTGATCAACCAAACATCCCTGTACACCAGGTCATCCACTACGCCGATGACCTAAACCGTAGGAGACGGCAGGTGGGTGAGCTGCAATAGCGAGCATCAATGGGGTACCGACTAAAGAGGATGAGGAACCCTTAAGGATTTTACGCTTTTGGATCCCTGTCGTATATATAAATAAATTTGTAACAAAACTAACCTCTGTGGTCCAGAAGTATATTATACGTTCTATACAGGGGTTAGGGTTCCAACAACTTGTTATTTGCCTGTAATATATAGAAGTTCATAGCCTGTTAACTCTTAACTTACTTTGATGTAACTAGTTATAAGGCAATTTTTGTAAAGTAAATAAATGATTATTATTATTATCATTATTATTTTACTTTACTAATGTTACATAAATTAATAATATTTGACCTACTGTTTTGGAGAAATAAACTGTATGAATAATTAACGTGTTTAAATAAAAATGCTAAAACTAGTTTTAAACACGTTTAATAAAATGAAATACAATTCTTTAAAAATCACGCGTCCTACACAATACAATAAGCTTGCTACGCAAAAAAGAATGTTTATAAAGCACCCTAAACATTATTCGACTTACTGGGTTTAAAGACCCACATACATGACAAATCAACAATATTATTGGCTTTTAAGATCTAATAATCTATCTAAATAAAAACGCTGTAAATGTTAAACCGGCCATCATAGCGTGGTCTTAGTATAGCTTCCTATATTGTCTGCCTTATCTTGGTGCTAAGGATCAACTTGATTTACAACATAATGTTAAGGACACTTCCTCTGCCTGTGGGGTTATCTTTTCATTGTGATGTGATGTTTGATGGATCACTTGACATGTTTGACGAGACTGTTCAGTGCACTTCTTTTGTTAAGTGAATTTACTCATGTATTTAATCTTAAATACATGCTGATTTACTCTTAGATGCGAAGATGCCGGGTGACATAGGAATGATAAAAACATGTGACATTTCCCGAGTCTGATACGCTAGACTCATCAACGAGCTTGCCAGTAGTCATGATGGACCTATAGTAAACTTAGCTAAATGTGAATCAGTTTCTTTAAAAGCGTGGTTTCCACCAGATATGCCACAAATAAATTAAATACATTTTCTAGTGTAGTACTGCCAGCTTTACTTCAATAACCCATCTTTGGGTTCCGTAGAGCTGGCGTACTTGTCATACCCTGTGACCAGGCAGGTCAATGGCATGCCCAAATGTTTTAGTTGCAAATTCACCAAAAATCCAACGACTAGTATGGGACAAGCCGTTCTGCAAACTGGTACAGGAAAATATTTTATCTGGCAGTAATATGAAAGAGCGGGATCGCCTCATAGCCGTTTCGGCAAGAGAGTCGTGTCTCTGGTTGCAGGCTTTTCCCTCGGCAGCGGTTTGCACACTCCTTGATCGAAATATACTGACGGTGTGCCTTCGTCTCGGAGCCCGGACTGCCCACCCGCACGTCTATGCGGAAAACCAGTCGATCATATCGGACGCGCGTCACAGCGCTCTTAACAACATTATCCGAAGGGCTCTTGTCACTGCTGGAGTACAATCTTAGAACTGGAAATAGGCGAAGCGATAGCAAAGAGACTCGGCAGAATCATACTTGGGCCGTGAAAACCTGGCAGGTCTCTGGTGTGGGATGCGACGTGTGTACGTACTAGAGTCTAGTAGATAGTAGATAACTACATAGTTTTAGAAAAACACAATATATATTTTTTAACCAGGAATTGAACTTTGTACTTTACCCATTCTTTGCCTTTATTTCATTTAATCATATTTTAATTCGCATTTAACAGTTTACCATGATGCTAATGACCATAACAATATAGAAACAAGTCGTATATCAGTCAGCGGTTTTGATGACAAATACTTAACCGAATGAACAAAACATACCGACACCAACATGCTTATTTAATTGATTCAAGGTTGTAGCATTATATCGTACTATTTTAAAGCAACACCAGACGTGTGCCTCAGTGGTTTAGCGGTTAAATCTGTGGATTTAGATTTGGAGGTACCAGGTTTCATTCCTGGTCGTAATACAATAATTTATTTGTGATATTTCGCGAGTTTGGTACGCTAGAGACATCGACGAGCTAGCCACTTGTCATGATGTCCCTATAGGAAAGTTGGTTTCAAGTGAATCCGCTTCCTTAGACAAAAAGTACAGTATCATCATGACCGTATCCCTTTCGGGGTGATCAGAAACCGCGTTTTTCTTTTTTAGAGAAGCAGATTCACATTTAGCCTACTTTACTATAGACTAACCGCTAGACTACCGAGGCAGTTCTTTAAAAGCGCCGTTTCTGAACACACCGGAATACGGAAGTCGTCATGTTTTTTTTTATCGAATGTATGCTTTGTACCTACCTACTGACTAACAATTAGTATTTTACTGTATTTTACATGTACTTTGCGTGATTTTCAAATTATTTATTTTATTTTGTCAGGCTTACAAAAGCTGAATATTCATTTTTCAGTCAGATTAAATATGAACAGGTCACTGAAATCTGTTAACAGCTTTTTGTAACAGTTTGCTGCTTAGTATTCTTCTTTTATTCGAGTACAATATATATTATATATATATATATATAAAATATTTATTTCATCAACAAATTAATTTAAACAAAATAAGGTACAATGATTTAAAAAAAAAAAATTGTTAATGTTCCTGGAGACAGGAAGGCTGGCAATTATTTCTGCCAACGTATTAGCCTCGCTATACAGAGGAGAAATGTTGCCAGTCTCCTTGTGACTATCTCGGATGGGACATCTCTAGAGGACATTTTTATTTATAGTTGAGTTTATTTTTAATTTTATTATTTAGGTAGCTTTTATATTGTAATTCTTTTATACTGGTTGTATATTACTTCGAATAAAATAAGAAAGACCCATCCGAGTAAAATTGTTAATAAAACTAAAAACTATAATTTTAAAACATAAATTACTATTAATAAAAAAAAAAAAAAATAACTACTTAATAATTAAAAATACAACTAAAAACTAAAATAAAACATATATACTTGTATATTTGTTTATATTATTCATTATGGATAACCAACAGTAAACAATATTATAATAAATGTTATACAATAAATTCACTAAGGTGGTGTTCACTATTAAAGGTTTTCATATACAAGATTTCACATTTAAATATTGTCGTGTTAGAAATGCATGTAATATATCTACCGCCTTTTCGGAAATGCCTCTACATTTACGCTTTTTATGCTACTTTAAAATCGTAAAAACAAAAGCAGTTACGTAAAGTACATTTATTACAACACAATAACCACAACAATGTTGCATTTTACAGGACAAAGAATGCAATATAAAGAGACAAGAGTCGTAGAGATAGTGGAGAATTAACGAGCACTAAAAGAAGTATTTCCATTAAGTAGAAGTAATGTAAGGATAAAAAGTTAGCGTGTCCGATTGACGTAATGTGCGACTGGGCTTTAAAATATTATTTTTGATTAGCCGCGCCCTTTTTTATCCTTCTCTCTTTATTATAGGTAGGTAGGTGTAGGTAGGACTTACATTGAAATTGCTAACCAACTTCAAATAATTATAGACTACATGGCCACTCCAAATAAAAAATGATAAGAGAAACCTTTTCCAGTAATGTCGTATGGTGCAGAAACGTGGACACTGACGGTAGGTCTGGTCCATAAGTTCAAGGTCGCTCAGCGAGCTATGGAGAGAGCTACGCTCGGGATTTCACTAAAAGATAAAGTCAGAAACGTTGACATCCGTCAAAGAACCAAAGTTACCGATATAGCCTTTAAAATTAGCAAGCTGAAGTGGCAATGGGCTGGACACATATGCCGCAGAACCGATGAACGATGGAGCAGACAGGTTCTGGAGTGGAGACCACGTACTGGAAGACGCAGAGTGGGACGACCCCCCGTCAGATGGACAGATGACCTGAGGAAGGTGGGGGATGGATGAGGGTGGCAGAAGATCGTGTGCAGTGGCGAGCCTTGGGGGAGGCCTACATCCAGCAGTGGAGAGACACAGGCTGATGATGAAGAGAAACCTCAACATGATTTTCAAATACCTATTCTATACCCCACTAAATATAGTTGGTCGGCTTTCATTTTTTTATTTTTCACTATATGGCGTCTGTATGTTGCCTTAATGATATTTGATTAATGTCATCATATAAATTGTCAAACGAGTTTGGTCTCCAGTGTGCCATATAGGAACAAACATACATACATACATAGGTTAATAAACACATAGCCATTATTTGCGTCGCGCAGTCGGGTAAAAAGAATTCAAATATAAATACATATTTTTAAAGTGTGTGGCACAAAAGAAAATCCCTAGTATGAAATTATCAGCATTAACAAACATTCGCAGGGTTTTGCCGTTAGTCAGGCTCCATTTATTTATAAACTCTTCATTGTACAAAAAACTTAAAAGTAATTTTATAACAGCTAACCTTTGGGAGTGTGGTAGAGAATTGCGGAGTCCATTATTATAAATATACAGTTAAATACACTACATAATAATCGTTATATACTTTATATATTTATAGTACAAACATTAAAAATAGTATAATAGATGTAGGTACTAAGAAGAGTTAAGTTGTTTGTTGAGAAAGTGAGCGTAAAGAAGATTTAAAAATATATTTTGCGCCCAGAGGATTATCTATGTCTTATGCATTCAGTAGATTGTTTTAAATTACCGGTCATTACATGCCAGTCAATGTCGTGTCGTATTAGATTACTGTTGGTGACAGACAGATGGACGGTCTACGGAGATTAATGGGCTAAGTGACGAGTGGGAGGGAGCTGACTACTCTCAGACCTTGGATCATTTATTTTCTCATACACTTCCAGAAGCGAAAAATCTGACAAATTAGGGGAACGAAACGTGGAATAATGAATTAGTTTTGGTTTCTCGGCTTTCTTCTTCAAAGCTGGTTGATATTTTGTTTAAAGTTTTTACTGACAAATTGTGCAGCTTTTGTTTAAAATGTTTGTGATTGGCTTTTTAATTTAATAGCCTTGATTGCGGGAAACACTAAAGCTACCTACCTAAAATCCTTCCCCACTCTTCCAGCAGATATTCAGATTCCTTTACAGTATCTGCAGCTCGCCAGTGGAGAATAATAATAATAATATTCTTTATTGCACACAAAATATAAAATATAAAAACATGTACATAGGCGAGCATAATACCATAAAGGTATTCTCTACCAGCTAACCTTTGGGAGAGTGAGAGAAGAATATTATGGGTGCAGAGTAAGAAAAATTTACCAAAAAGATAAAAAATATTATAATAAGTAAAATCAATAAATATATATATATGGTTATGTAGGTAAGTATATGGTTTAAACATCTAAGATGATAATAAATATATACTGTGTATAAATAATAAATAAAATACGTGCATATTTAAAATAAATAAATAATAATACCTATATGTTAAAGAAAGGAGATTAAGATGCATTTTGTTTTTTAAGAAGGTGAGAAATTAAGAGTTTTTTAAATATATTTAGAGACGGTGCCTGTCGGATAAATAAAGGCAGCCTGTTCCATTGACGGGCTGCAGAAACAGTTAGTGAATCTGAATATCTGCTGGAGGAGTGAAGAGGAATTGAGAGTTGGTTGTTGTGCGAAGAACGAAGAGAACGAGAGTGAGAGTCGCACAGATATTCGAAACGATCGCTCAAGTAGGAAGGTGTATTAGGATTATTTAGAATGCCGAACAAGAAGGAAAGAATGTGTAAAGATCTGCGAACTTCCTTCGACTTCCTTTAATTATCAGACAACTACCATCTCTTAAAATATTCAAAGATAAGTTATACAAATACTTTTTTCACAAACAGAATAAATTAAAATTTAATAAATAAATTTTACAAAGTCAAACTATGTCAAAAATAGCTTTAATTAACTCACTTATTATACTGCGCGGAATTTATTAAAGAGCAAATAAAAGTATAAGTATTAATCTGTACTTCGGATGCAGATCCCGGTTGTTTTAATGCTGTCCGCGGTGCTGCTGTCAATTCTACAGGGCTACATCACATCTCACTCACTGTTAGGGTACAATTTCCTGTAGTTAGGGCAGCCAAGAATTATTTGATTATTTAATTTAGAAATCTTTTTAATTTAATTATTAATTTAATCTTTAGTTTTTTTTTGTTCTTTTTTAATTAAATTTAATTCAATATTGATCTGTAATTTTATTTGTGTTATTGTTTTTTGTTTAATTGAATTTCTATATCTTTTGGTTGTATTTCTTGTTTTTTCTCCTTTTCTTTGACACCTAAGTATCAGTAATAAAGTATGTTTCCTAATTTGGCCAATGTATAAACTCAATTATATACTAACCTTTATGTTCTGTAATGTGCTGTGGAAATGAATAAATAAATAAATAAAAAATATTTTTATATTATAATCTAGAATATAAATAAAGGGCTACGTAATTTTCATTTTGATTATTCAGTAATAAAGTCTTAAGATATGGTGCAGAGAAGTTTTCCTAAAAATATCGCCACTCATACTGAGCCTAATCAAATGGGTAGCGAAAATATACGATCGCGCTAACGTTGACTTACGTAATTCTTATTTCGTCTCTTGGCTGTGAGCTGATCAATAAATAATAACACTTACGGCCGGTTGCAGAATTGATTATCAATTATATATTCCACGTGATAAACTATGTACCTCATCTCAACGCTTGGAAATTTACTCGAAAAATTGTTACTGTGTGGCAGTTAAAATATTTAAACATTTGCCATCTGATTTAAAAGCATTTATTTTAAGGGATTTTGAAGAAAGTTATTTAAGCTATTGGTACTAAAGGTATACTATTTAAATAAGGAATATCTTAGTGATGACTTTAAGTAGGAAAATTAAAATATCATGTAATTTATTTTTCCTTTTTATTTTTTTTATGTATTTTGTCATTTTTCTAGGTGTGTCGAAATTATTGCCAATTTTATATAATTATAAATATTTTCATGCTGCATGACAGGATACGCCGAAACTACTAGCCACAACATTACCGTATTGGCTTAGGCTGTAATTTTAGAAGTATGTCATTTTATAAATAAATAAAATAAATACTTGTATTAAACCTGCAGTGGTATTTGAGCTGTCAAAAATCTATTTTATAGTATGTAACGAGTACAATTTAATTACAATATAAACACAGCGTGACCGCAGCAGTAAAGAGCTTCCTGCGCAGGCGCAAGTGGGACGAGATTGTACAGACTTATGCAATTCATAGATAACTGGTTCTATTTTCACTATGAATAATAATAACTCTTAGCAACGTTTCGTTTTACCTGAATCTTGTAATCGAATGTATCATTAATTAGAACAATTTAAAAATAGATGTAAAACTGTTCAATACAAAACATTTAGGGTTTTAACAAAACTAATGTATTAGATATATCTAGCCCCTTGCTAATGTCCGTTATTTCTTTCTTGTCTTTGGTTTAAACTTTATAATAACTACAGTCATTTATAATTAAACATTAAGGCTGAGTTGTACCAAAATGAAGCATCTGTAGTTGTAACAATTTTAAGATAAAAATGGTATCGATTGTACTAGCTGACGGCTGAACTTCAAAATAATACAGACACATTTGACGCCATTTTAAACTTTAATCCATACGTTTACAAAGACGTAAGTAAATGTTGCCCGTGGGGTAATAGTGGTAAGTGAACAAACATTTACGAGTCATATACCCAGATACCCTATATCCGTCCTTGGGTTATAGGATTATCTTTGCCAAATTTATTTGAAATCGGTGTAGTAATAAAGTATTAACAGACGGACAGATAGCAATGGGGTCACATGTCGTGGTCAGATGGTAACGAGGAGTGAGTTTTGCAAGGACCGCCTTTTCTTTTCTTCAAAACTTTTTTTGACTTTCATCAAAAACAATCCTAACTGGATATATATAGATATAAGCGTGAAGGACGGACATACAGACAAAGATTCTTTTATATTTAGTATGGATTAAAAAGTCTTCGTAACCAAAGGGCATGTATGAAGAGGTTAATGAATGTCGACGAAGCGAAAGAGGTATGTCGTGATCGTGTCAAATGGCGCTCAATTGTCATTGCCTACCCCGCAAGGGATCTGGCGTGAAGATTATGTATGTATGTATCTATGGATATCAAAAAGGTGCAATGTGTCAAGTCTGTTGATATTAAAATGTTGTTTACTTTGACGATATAGATAGTGTGATAAAAAAAAAACTGTGTCAAGTTAAATGCACTTGTTGATTTTTTCTCCTTCTTATCATCCTCTGCCATACTAACATCATCTAAGAGCTACCGAATAAACTCGATCGTCTGCTTAACGTATTAGCCTCACTTGACAAAGAGGAAATTTTATTGTTGTTGTGTGCTGAAGGGTCGCCATATAATTAAAAGGACAATTAATTAATATTATAAATGTATTATAATTATTATAGGCGCGGTGGTGGCTCGGTTGTAAGAACGCGTTCCTTAAATTCTACAAAGGTCGGTTGAAAGCCACCCGGCATGTACCAATGAGAAATACACTTTTCTTACGTATATTTGTATATCTACAACACCACCGTTCCCGTGCCTCGGAGGTTCCACTAATACCAACTTGTGGAATCGTCAATAAATTGTCATTAAAAATTGACATCATATCCTCGCTAAGCCGTCTGTCCATTATGGCGAGTGTAGGCCAAATTCTCCAGATTTATGTTCTGGAAGACCCATCTCCAGCAGTAGAGGTCTAGGACGCTGTGTTCTAGGAGCCTGTAATGAAATAAAAAATATAATTATTATTTTAGTAAAGTATCGCATATTATTTTATTAATTGAACTCTAAATTATGCACTAATACAAAACAAAGATAAAAAATAAATCATACGTCTGTATTAATTTAATTGAAAATTATCGCTTTAGCGTCACAATACCATACAAGGCAGAACAATTTGATATTACCCCGATTCAAAATAATAATTCATTACCTATTTATTATACAGACCGCGTTGCAATTTGGCTTCAATATTATAATTTGCATTGTTCGATTGACGTTTCTGTATCGACAAAACGGATGTCAGGACAAAATAAAAATAAAAAAACAATTTAAATAACAAAATAACTCGCCCAACGTGGGGCTCGAACCCACGACCCTGAGATTAAGAGTCTCATGCTCTACCGACTGAGCTAGCCGGGCTTCCGTAACTCGTGCGAAATTCCTGTTTACATTCAGTGCCCGCTTTTAGGTAAAAATAAAGCCACAGCTTTTCTTTGTCTTAGTTATATTTATTTACTCGTAGATGTGCTGCGTTGTTATAAATTAACTTCTACTTTTTTATTTCTGAGGATGTACTCATATTAAATTGTACTAAATGCTAAACTAATTTTATTAGCTGTAAAAAAAAGTGAAAAGTTCGTCGATTTAGGTAGGTTAGTACTTAATAATAGACTAGATTTTAATTGAATGAATTCACTCGAGTAACTAGCACTCGTCTAACAACAGTCGAGCGAAGATGGCGTCTGCGTCGTGGTGTTTGTTGTTATTTTAATTTATTGTGAATATCATTAATAAAGACCTAATAACAAACGCATGAAAAATACAAATAAAAATTTAATTGTACCAAATCATAAATAGGAATTCATAATATGTACCTACCTATTACCGGTAGGTAATAAGGTAAATGAAAATTTAATTAGGTAGGCACGTAATATAAGCTATAAGTATGTATTCAAATTTTAAATAAATTCATGATGATTGTATTAGGTACCTATCTACCTACAACAGAACATTTACGCAAATAAGGATTTATTTTAATAAAATATGTGATTTACACTTATACTATAACTGCCTCCGTGGTCTAGCGGTTAAGTCCGTGGATTTAGACTAGGAGGTACCGGGTTCGATTCCTGGTCGGGAAACAAAAAAAAAAAAAAAATGTAAATAAATACATTTAATAATATTTAAGTTATTTGTGATATTTCTCGAGTTTGGTACGCTGGAGACATCGACGAGCTTGCCACTTGTCATGATTGGCCTATAGTAAAGTTGGCTAAATGTGAATCCGCTTATTTATAAGCGTGGTTTCTGACCACCCCGAAAGGGAAACAGTCGTGATGATACTTTTCTTTACTTACTTTTATACTATAATGTATTGCCAAACGTTGTGTGTGATAGTTTTTGTTTTAAAAACTTAGGAATTTAGGAACTGCAATCAGAAATTTACGACTGATACGTCCTATACACTATGCCGGATTGAGATAATATATTGTTGATGATGAATCAAGTTTTAGAATAAAGACATCCTGTGCGGGGTTATCGTCATTGACCTAAATAAAAGATCATTGCTATCTGTCTCCGATCGTGGAACTAAGAGCTCTCGATTAGCTTCATTTAACCCTATTCGTTGGCAATAACTAGGGCTAGTCATAACTGTGTGCTAATTTCTGCAGTTTAGCTCTGACTGCAATATTAGACATACATATCTATACGCCAGTTCCCTCGCAGGGTAGGCAGAAACAATTGAGCGCCACACATACCTCTTTGGCTTCGTCGACATTTATTAAACCTTTTTATATATATGTATGTTTTTATACATGCCTTTTTGTTTAGTAGACTCTTTATTGGACCTTCTGCGAGTTGTGGTCTGCTGAGGCCTCTATTACCTACAACTTACGCATTATATGCACATAATAATATGTGCTTACTTTAATTATTAATTCTTAATTGTGTTAATTTTTAAGTTAGTTTTTGACCGCCTCCGTGGTCTAGTGGTAACAAACGTTGCCGTGAACTCGGGAGGTCGTGGGTTCGATTCCCACCAGGGGCAAGTTGTACATTGTATAATTTGTCTCGGTCTGGGTGTTTATATGTATAATATGTATATATTTACAAAAAAAGTATAATATGTAGTTTATCAACCATCTAGTTTCCGTAACACAAGCCTCGTAGCTTACCACGGAAACTAGATGGCGCTGTGTGACCTGTCTGAAAATATTTATTTATTATTAATTTATTTATATTTAATTTGCATGCCTAAATTCTATGTATATGATTTGTTTAATAAATTTTGTTATATTGTACCTCTGGAAGACCCTGAATCCCGTAACGCAGGTGTTTTTTATAAAACATCTTACTCGGGATTCAGAGCGCCATAAAATGCATGTTATGTTCTTTTTACTTCGAATAAATTTATTATTATTATATAATAAAAAGAAGAGTACAGTATCATCACGACCGTTTCCTTTCGGGGTATCCAGAAACCACGCTTATAAATAAGCGGATTCACATTTAGCCAACTTTACTATAGGCCGGCCAATCATGACAAGTAATAAGCTCGTCGATGCCTCAACCGTACCAAACTCGAGAAATATCATAAATAAATTAAATATTATTTAAATGTATTTATTTACATTAATAAATATTTTTGTGTCCCGACCAGGAATCGAACCCGGTATTATATAATAATAATAATAGCACTTATTGCAACAAATAAATAGATGAATCATTGAACCCTGATCCCGGCGGTAGTGTCTGTATTACCAGGATCAATCCCTCCGTACAAAACAAATAAATAAATCATTTATGCAAATATGAAAAAAAAAGTAAAATATACATATACATATTTAAAGTTATGTAACTAAATAAATAAATTCAAAGAAATATTTATATTATTGGATTAAAAGTTGAAACAAAACCATAATAATAAACTAATACAATAATAAAAACAAACGTTAGTCTTGGAAAATGCAAACATTCTGACAATCACTATCCACATTACTTACTACCACAAAACATGGCATATACATATATCTGGTTGGTCAATCTTTGATCAATAATTTATATGTATTTAAATAAGCTAATACCTACTTATAAATTTAATAAAACATTGTTTACTTTATGTATTTTATTTATCACAATTTTAATTAAATTGTAAATTTTTATTTGTTTAATATACCTACATTAAATATAAATTTAAAGCTACCTTAATAAAAAAAAATAAAAAAAACTAAACTATAAATAAAAAATGTCCTCTAGAGACGTCCCATCCGAGATTGGAGACTGGCAACATTTCCCCCCTGTATAGCGAGGCTAATACTTTGCCCTTTCCGTCAGCCGCTTTGGCAACTCCTTGGCCCCATCGTCTCGACCCCAAACGGCGCAAATTCGTAACCGGTACCAAGGTTGGCGTATTTGCGCTGCTAATGTGTCTACACACGTCGAATCCCACACCAGAGACCTGCTAAGTTTCCACGCCCCAACAGTCATTCCGTCGGGTCTCTTGCCATCGCTCCGCACAACGAAACTTTTTGTACTTATACATTTATTAACAGGAAAACAAAAATTTGCCAGACATAATACGATATTAATGCAATTCAAGGAATTATATCTGCTTACGTGTTCCAGAGAGACTTAAATACATTTCCTCAAGTAAAGGTATTATTATTACTAGGTAATTTATTCGAAGTAATATACAAACAATATAAAAGAATTACAATATTAAATAAACTATATTACAACAAAATCTAAATTTAACCTTAAAATAATAATAATAATAATGGGTCCCGACAGTTAAAGTCGCTACGTTTTGTATCAGAATTTATTCTACTCAGTTTGGTTTATTGATATTTTATTTATTTCTTTCCAGTCTATAATTGAAATGGTTTTTTTTAATAGTTGGGATTTTATTTTATTAATTAACTTTATACTTATTATATTAATCGTTACAATTATATAGACTTTGTTGTGGTGCAACTCAGCCTAAGAATACGAGTGTAAGAACTGTCTAGAAAGCAAACATTTCGCCGCATAAAGGAGCCAACTACAAATTATACAGAAGCAATGCAACGAGACGATGACCGCTGAAACATTCGCTTACCGGAAACGGGATCGCGGGTTAAAAATAACACTTCAAAACGAGACAGAACACTAAGAAACGCAATTAAAACACGAGAATTTTTCCGCCTTCAATACCTGATAACGCATCTAAATGCAAATAAAAAAGAAATAAAACTGTTCTTTTGTCACAAATAACACATACTAAAACAAAAGTTAAAAAAAAAAGTATTGTGACAAATAGGGAATCAGCTCGGCAATAAGCTGCAACAATTGGTCACACTGGTTACAATGGGACAAAATAGATAGATAGTATCCCGACCAGGAATCGAATCGGTACCTCGATGTCTAAATCTACGGTCTTATCGCGAGACCACTGAAGCAGGTCTTACGTAGGTATTTGCATTAATCTCGATTCTACTGTATTATTTGTATTTTAGAGAACAAATGGATTCAACTGTGTTTTGTAATAAAGCAGCAGAGTTGTTATCAAAAACTGTTGCATTGTCGATGTTGGTCGTGAGATTAAAATTAGGTCAATTATAACATAACTGTTTTATTTCAACTATCAATGAACTATGTGTATTTATAATTTGGTACCATTATTCTATATTTAGTAGGTACTAGTACGATGCTTTTAATAAGTATAGAGAAGAACTTGAAGGGAGATTTGCCTATTAAACTTCTGAGAGAATGCCTTCTAATAATTCTTAAAATATGATATCGTAAGAATAATAATATCCTGATTTAAAAGTTATAAGTCTCGGTTTTATGTTATCATTCAGATTTATTTATTTATTATTTATTTATTTAAACTTAATTGCACAAAGTACAAAGGCGGACCTAATGCCGCTAGACATTCTATGACGGTCAAACCTTAGGGACAACGAGACCAGTAAGTACAGGTTTAAGGTAGGTGCAACACTCAATAAACTTGAAGAGTTTTAATGCAGATAACATATACATACTTATTAATAATTACATATTAACTATACAATATAATATATAAAAAATACTATACCTACTAATGATAAATCACAGTCTGATTAAGACTAAGCTAAAACAATGATTAACGAAAGTCAGATCACGACTTGAACCCCGGCTTGTACCAATAAGATGTACACTATTCTGACTTACATTTTGTCATAGATTTCAACATCTGAGGGGAGAGCACGTTAAACCGTCCTATCACGGTTCAACTATTATCAACTTGTGGAATCGTAAAGAACTTCACAAAAAAATACATCATACCCACGCCAACCCGCCTGGCAAGCCCATCTCCAGCTTTGGAGATCAAGGACTTAAGAGAGTTCGGCCAAATCGACTTGAAAACGGTAAAATGTGTTGGAACTAAAAAAAAGCTGGCATTAGTATTCATGGAGGATATTTATTCAGTCTCGGTGGCTCCGGACCGTAGACGTATATATCTTACATCTAAAACCTAAAGTCCGGTTACACTTAGTTCCTATATTTATAACACCCGGCTATGATTAGGTGCGGCTGGTAGAAGTTGGTTAAACTCAGGTTGCATTTGACTAAAACTAGGTCTGGTATTATTTACATACTAGCTACTATATCCACGCCTAGTTTTAACCACTTAGGATTGGCTATATTAAGTTGTAGCCAGAAGTTTTAGTCGAATGCAACCGGCTACACCTAGTATTCATTATGATTTTCATTATTACAGCCCTTAGAACACAGCGTCCCAGACCTCCACTGTTGGAGATGGGCCTTTAAGAACATATATCCGGAGAATTTGGCCTACACTCGCCACGCTGGCCAGACGGCTTGGCGAGGATAAGATGTCAATTTTCACAAGTTGGTATTAGTGGAACCAGGACCGACGGCTTAACGTGCTCTCCAAGGCACGGTAACCGTGGTTTTGTAAATCTATGACAAATGTACGTAAGAAAAATGTATTTATCATTGGTACATTCCGGGTGGGTTTGAACCGACCTTTGTAGGATTTAAGGAACGCGTTCCTACAACCGTGCCACCACCGCGCCTAGTAATAACCGTGAACAAATAGGATTCACACAAAGTTAAAGCTTTATTTAGCTATACATTTTTAATACTGGCACCTCGTGTCCACTTGAGGATAAGCTTACGCGTACATATACATTTTAAAGACTACATACATCTGATGCACGCTCAAGATTCTTAGTAATCGAAGTAGAGGAATTTGTATCACTGTTATAACTGCAATGACAGCTTTACTTCAGGCTTATCGCTGGCCCTAGTCTTATTTTAACAAAGGACCGTCCTTCATATATACGTCGTTGCTCCGGATGATATTCGGACCTTAGTTCCGGCCATAGTCTTGACTCATCCAAGTTCCGTTCTCAAGTAATCTGTCCCTTTCATCCACTCACAATTTTAATATTTGCATCTCTGTCTTGTCACATTATATAATTATAGTTGTTCGTTTGTTTCGAAGCGTGATTAGGTTTAATAACCCAATTTTATAGCCGGAATTATGACCCACTCATTATTATCGATGGAAAGTTCATTTCATAAATAAAATCAATATTTGTATTCACTTTCATATCGTATACCTTTCGGGGTAGTAAAAATAACGTTTTTTTTTTAAAGAAGCGGATTCTCATTTAGCCATCTTTACTATAGGCCCGACATTACAAGTTGCAAGATCGCCGATGTCTCTAGCGTACCAAACTGGAAAAATATCACAAATAAATTATTGTAGAATCGAACCCTATTCTAAATCCACAGACTTAATCGCTAAAACTTTCTCTAACAAAATATATAATATTTTATTTTGTATTACGATACAGGGCGAATCAAGAAGTAAAATCGAGTTTTTTTTTTAATAATCGTCCTTTAATTCGAATAACAAACTCAAAATTTATATTAATATAGGTACCTAATAAAAGCGAAAATGAAATTTTAAAATAATATATTACGTATTTTTTCAATAACAAAATAATGTTTTTTTTTCTCATTACTATAGAGGGCAAATTCAAGAAGTTAATATCGCCAATAGATGTTATTTTGTTTTTTTAAAGTATAATTTGTTCTTTCTGGATAGGCAAAGGATTGAGTCCATGCAGCTCAAGTCTTTTGCCTTAAATTTCCATGCTGTTTTACAATTTAACGGTTTAATACGAAGTCAAAATATCTTTATTCAAGTTAACTTATTACAGGCATTAATGAAACGTCATTAATTAAATTGTTTCGAATGATTCTACTCCTGCTAGTGGAAGTTTAAGCAGAAAAGTGGTCCAAGGAGTAAGCTGTTAGCAGAAAACCAGCAGCTTAGGTTTCTTGGATTATCCTCGTAGCATCGTGATAGTAAGTTTAACGGCATTGTATTTGTACAGACTGGTTTTATCGGCGTATATGCTAAAATTTATAAAAACTTTTCTATTACATCAAATAGATACATTTTCTCAGTGCCTAAGATTTAGTTATGTTTAGACTAATCAAAGAGACATTTGAAAGGGTAAAAATCGTTGAATGATCAGCTGAGGACATCGTTCAAAGGTCAGTTCCCGGGGCGACGACCTGCCAATCGATACAAGCTTCCTGCCCATAGAAATATACATAAGGACCAGAGACATTATATACATAATAAGACAGAGAAAGAAGCCAAACGGTATGAGAATTGAAACTACGATAATCGTCACATAATAAATTTGTCTATGACGGTGCATCGGTTATAGTTTGACGTGCACTTTCTTATTTTACTGACAATATGCGCCAGCATATTCCATGCTATGGAACTGTTAAACACGTGATTTGAAGATAGAAGAATTAATTATATTTGATCTCTTTGATAAGAACACATAACACTAAACTATAGGTATAATAGAAGACAAGAGGTGAATAATACAACTTAAGGTTGCAGATTCTGGTTATTTAAAAGGTGTCAAAAGTGAAATTAATTTCGTCGCTCATTATTTTGATTTTGCTATATCTCCTAATCTATTTATTTCATTTAATGGTGTAAAGGAAAATAATATCTTCATAAAATGCTCAAGACAAATAAATATTTTAAAATGATAAGGATTAATACCGTATTTGTCTAAATAGCTTTCAATTAGTATTAAGTTATTAAATTAGAAAAACCCGAAAATGCATTAAATATAACAATTAAAATAACGATATAAGAAATATTTACAATGAAATAATAAAACAAAGCACGAACGATGGTTATATAAAATTGAAAAGAAAGCAAGGATGCAGATTATTCAATTTTGGACATTTGAATTAGATTTGATGGCACTATCCGGAAATAAAAGCATTCGCTGTAAAACCCGCGTCCTTGTCTTCTTTTCGATGTCATCAAAGACTCAAAGCATTTGGAAAAACTGCCTCCGTTGTCTAGGGGTTAAGTCCGTGGATTTAGACTTGGAGGTACCAGGTTCGATTCTTGGTCGGGACACAATAATTAATTATTTTTTTTTGTGATATTTCTGGACTTTGGGACGCTAGAGACATCGATGAGCTTGCCACTTGCATGCTGGGCCTTTAGTAAAGTTGGCTGTCGTTATGAGGCGAGTGAGTATGATTTTGATGCCGCGTCATCAAAGCATGGCGTAAATATCTGCTACTCGCTGTCTGTTCTAGTAATATCAATTTACTGAGTGAGTAGTGATTTATGAATTTAGATATCTTTTTACAGATTTAATGTAATAAATGTTGGTAGCTAACAATTGTAATTCCGAATAAATAAAATCGAGTGAACAAAGAAGTATCGAGTAGGTTTCGAGTAACGATGTACTAACAAACTGATTTGTCAACATTGCCGATTCGACTCTTTATTAAATTTACTTTTACGACTAAACGGAATTACAGCTGTCGGTTCATTGCTTCACAATTTGTATTCGTAATCACGGTTACAGACATAATATAATGGACCGGCCCAATATCGCTATTTATACGCCGAGACTCTGTGATCGGTGACAGTCGTGTAAGTGTCTAGTTACTACAAACATTTTTTCACAAAGAGCTATTCAGAAGTATAAACAGGTCTCACGCCTAGATCAAATAAATTTCAACTTTAAAATCAGGCGTTTTATGATAACCTCATTATTGGTTTTCTAATTCGAACACCTAAACTGCAAGAAAATTCCATTCAATTCGTAAGACGTAAGTTTACCCTAATAAGTGTTTATTCAAATAAAAATAAATCTTGATTAGTGAAAAACTGTGGAACGAACTGCCAGTAGAAATCTGTCGAATATTCCAACAGTACACTGTTTAAAAAAAATGGTATTGTTGGATTATTAAAATAGCTCACAATAACTTAAGTAAGTGTATAAATATAGATAAGTGTATATATTGTATGTAGTATGTATTCATCATCATCATCATAACAGCCCCTAAAACACACCTCCACTGTTCGAGATGGACCTTTAAGAACATATATCTAGATAATTTGGCCTACACTCGCTCGATGGCCAGACGGGTTGGTGAGGGTCTCATTTTTAAATGTATTAACGATTCCACAAGTTGGTTGCAATACTTATTAATATAAGTTATATTTATTTAATATGTTATACTTTTAATGTTAAGACTAAAGGTAACCATTTTGTAAACTTAAAAAATAATAAATAGGTATCTAGTTTTTTGTTACGATAATGACACAGTCTTGTTCAATCTCGTGGCCTCAAATATTATAATTATAGAACCAGCCTTATATGTATGTCTATGATGACGATCCTTTTGTTTCATGACATGGGCATTAATTTGGACTGCATGCAACGAAATTACTTATTTTTACATTTCGACATTCATAAAACGGTATACTCGTATTTGCTAAAGGTATCATGATATCGTTGTTTATTATTTGAAACATATTTCAACGATCTCATAAATTACATACTCATTTATATTAACAACATATACGACTTATATAAGGTTCTCTACTTTGGAGTTATCATCATTACGACCGTAATCCTTTTCAGGGTGGTCAGAAACACGCTTTTTTACCATATAGCCAACTTTTCTATAGGTCGCACCAGACCTGAGAATGGTTACAATAAAATTAAATATTTGTATGGTTTCTACCAGTAATCGAACCCGGATTCTCCACGTTATAATCTACGGTTTAATTCTCTAGACCACGGAGGTCTTTATGTGATATACAAAACAGAAAAGGGTGATAAAATGCAAGCAACATTTATTTAGACTTTCTGTGACAAATTCCGAAAATTGATTTTTATCAAGATTCGTCCGTTGATAGCTTATACAAAAAAACCCGTAGCACGCGCTGTGAGTTATCTCTTGCGGTAAATACGCCGACAAAATGACTTTCCTCACGTTTGACATGTCAAAATGTGACATTGTGGTGGCTGCCGCCATATTTGTTACCAAAAGATTGCGATGACAATTTTGACAGCTTGAAAAGAATGCCTTCGGGGGCTGCAATGTTAAAAATCTCAGTCAAAATTGCGTCCAAATTTGGAGGGAAAAAGGAAAAAGTGGAATTCGATATCGTGATATATTAGTAGAGGGTGTTTTTTCAACCCCTAAGAGGGTGCTATTTATACAAAATTGTGGGCTCCGCTTACAAGACCTTTTACAAATATCGCGTTTTTGCCCCATAAACTACAAGCTAATAAAAAAAAACGGGTCGTGTGTATTAACGATTACTGTTACATTTTTTTAGGCCATAATTTCACTATTTTCAATTGGGGAGTGTAATGTGTGATATTTATAGAATGAAAGTGGTTTAAAGATTTTTTAATCGCCAGAAACTGCCTCCGTGGTCTATCGGTTAAGTCCGTGGATTTAGGACTAGGTGGTACCGGGTTCGATTCCTGGTCGGGACACAAAAATATTTATTTATGTAAATAAATACATTTAATTTATTTGTGATATTTCTCGAGTTTGGTACGCTGGAGATATCGACGAGCTTGCCACTTGTCATGATTGGTCTATAGTAAAGTTGGCTAAATGTGAATCCGCTTATTTATAAGCGTGGTTTCTGACCACCCCGAAAGGGAAACGGTCGTGATGGTACTTTACTTTTTTTAATCGCCAGATAAAGTTAACAATTCTACTGATTGTTTATTATTTTGGATATATGTGTATCTATTTATTTATTTATAATAGCGTAGCCAATTGTGCTAACATCAACATTTGTACTAAATCAGAAGTTAGATGCTGCAGCATTACAACTTCTAATTTATAGGCTATTATAGGCGACCATCACATTACCGCAGTAGCCTTTATGGTCTATAAAAAATAGAAATTTTATAAAAAATATAATAATTATACAAAAACTAAATATTATTCAACAAACTAAAACAGAAACAATTAAATTAAATAAAAAATATTCTATAATCTTTTAGAAAAAAATAACAACTAAAATAAAATACTTGTATATATTTGTATTGTATAGTATATCGTGTATCTATAAATTCATTTCACATTAAACATTTTAATATTCATATTCTTTTAGTTCATCCTCCCCATGATCCCTAAATTTAGTTGACCTTATGGCGTTATAGCTTAACTTTGTAGGTACTTAATTTATAGGAGTTGTTAAAATAAATAAATACTGATAACTAATTATTATGATGAATTCATATGGTAATAATCAGTTGTAGTAATAATGATCATCGAACAAAATAAATAGCTAGAATTTAAATTATTCAAAAAAACTAGTCGACGTCTCTGGTGACCCACGGGCTGGCAGCTTCCTCGCTGAAAAGATTAGTATCGAAATTCAACGAGGAAATGCTGCCAGTCTTTTGGGCACCATGCCACTGGACAATTGCCTGGAGGAAATTTTTATATTGTGAGGTTTGAGACATTAGGATGCTTAAATTTTTATTATATTTAATTTGTTATTAAAAATAAACTAAACAAAACCTTAAATTAAATAAACTAAAAGATAAACCTAATTAATATAAAAACTAAATACTTACAAATATCTTGATTATAATCTACATGTCATCGAATCCAGGAGAAGATGAACCCAATGTTCCGAGGACTCCGGCGACGTTGCCTCGTTGGATGGCAACACTGATCCTTTGAATAAGATATTCCCTACTCAAAGGATCACCTGTTGACGCTCGGATGGCAACGCTTACGTCGCGTATTAACGATTTAGCGTCCTCAGACCAAGGGCCCATCGTCTCTACGGCAAACGGCACAAAATAGTAACAATTTGCCAACTCTATGTACTTATTACGTTTGCCGTTTGCAGCCAATTCAGCCGCTGCACCTGCTCGTTTTCGTGTCGCGCCAACACGACTAGCACAAAGGGTGTCAGTACACCTCGCATCCCAAACCAAAGACTTACCTTGTTTATAAGGCACGAGGGTTAGTCCATGTGGTCTTTTCCCATCGCTGCGAAATATACCAGTTGGCTCTAATGTTGATGGGTAATTTGCAGAAGATAGTGCCTTTTGAATGATTAAATTTAGGGATCTATGGCGGGTGAAACGGCCTGCACTTTTTGTTATTTAGATTTAGTTTAATTTTTAGGTTAATTAATAATATTGTAATTCTTTTATATTGTTAATAGCTAGAGAGTTGCTTTTTACACTTGGAAACTAGATTAGAAAAAGGAATAGCGCAGAATGGAAGAGCTTTCATAATATTAATTTATTAAAATAAGCTTATCAGGGAAGTTTTAATTAAAAGTTAGCAAAGTAAAACCATCTTACAAGCTATTAAATTAAACCAATTAACTAAATTCGCTTTTCTGTTCTACATCTACTTAATTAACAGCCAAACCTTAATCTATAAATACACTTGAACGCAATGAAAACAGGTCACTAACATCTTAAAAGCTTCGATATTATTGTAAGAGATTAAAATAAACAGAAATATAAACCAACCTTTATTGTTTCGGTAACAAATAGCTTTATGCTAGCACTAGTTATCGCTATTTAAGGTTATTGTTATGTCTCGTTTTCATTGATTCTGTAAGGGTATAAATTATTTACTGTTAAAATAACAGTAAATAATGCTGTTTACTGTTATGTTTATTTTTAACTTAAAGAATAAAAAAAAATATTTACTGTTAACATTATCTGTTTTTCATATAGTCGTAGGTGTGACTTGTATGCTCTTACTTTTAACTAATATGTGAATCAATTGAAAAACATTTAAAAAACTTGACGTAAGAACCTACATATATGTCGGAAGTATAAAAAAAAATGGCTTTACTTTTTCTTCACATGGTTTCTTGGTTAGAGTTGTTTGTTTCTATCAAATCACATATTAGTCTAAAGTAAGACAAAGTCACGCCATATCCAAGTACTTTATAAAATTTGGATTATTTTATTAAGAATAAACTAAAACAAAAAATTAAAACATTAGGTACTTACAAAACCAGATTTAAATATAAATCGTGTCCGCGTGGTATGGTGGCAAGAACGCTGGCCGCATTACCTCGCTGAATCGCTATGCTGATTTATCTGAGCGAGGAAAGAACCAGCCCTCTTGTCACCGAAGCAGACAATTAGACGAGGGGTGATATTTTTTAAAAAATATTTTATTATTTAAACTCCACGGGCCTCTACAGCAAACGGCACAAATACGTAGTCTTTGATTATATATACGTATTTGTACCGCTTGGCTTTCGGCTGCGGCCCCAGCTTCATTAGGTAATAAAAGCATTAGTTGATGTCCTGTTTACATTGCTTTTGAGTGTATCAACATGATTGAAACAAATATATAAACAACTGGCGTTGACTGTCCACGTAAAGTTCAGTGTTGAAAATGACAAAGTGCCCGTATGTGATAAAATCAGCTGATAGGAACGGAGGTCACGCCCTCTCGCGAGCGAAAGTTCTGCGCTCGAGTCTGTCTGTTACATTATTTATAGTTGTAGCACATACAACTAACAATTTACTAGAATTGGCAAACATTTTTTTTTCCGTAGTTTTGCATGACAGATGTCGTTAACGAATGAGACAGAATTTGTCACAGTGGGACGGACGCGTGTGAGACAGAATGCGAGTGTGGCGTACTTATGGCTCGATAGCTAGCTTACCAAGGAGTCAGTACTTGCTCCCATCCGGTCTTGCGAGCAGTGAAACCAGTGAATACCTGGTCGGGTCACAATAATTTGTTTTATTTATTTGTGATATTTCTCGGGGTTGGTACGCTAGAGACATCGACTTGTCATTACAGGCTTGTATAATTGGCTAAATGTAAATACATAATGACCAGTCCGGAATGGATATGGCCGTGATTATACTTTACTTTGCTACTGATTTAAGTGCGTCAGTTAGACGACGCTTGCTAGTTCCATGCGTTTCATAGTACCGTATTTTCCTTCTTTTCAAATGTTTAAACACTTTTGCATCCCTCTCGCTCGCACAATTCAACATTTTTAAAGATTATTCAAGTCTGAGTGTACTTTTGAGAAAAATAGTCTATTAACTTTCTAAGAAATAAATTTCCACATATTTTAACTTTCATAACAAATTGTCAAAAGAGCGAATATTTTTTTAGATTTCAGCAGCCCTATTCTGTCACTTAAGCGCAAACGTTATATAATGGAATCAATTACTATATATACATAACGCTAATAAAGTTCTTATTTGAACGAACGCTGTCAAGGTCGAGCGCTTATGGAGTTGAGAATTGAATAATATTTTGTAATTATCACGCAATCTCTTACGTAAATAACAAAATACACTAATAAGCTTAAGTAACAGAATAGGGCTGGCTGCAGGTGTCATTAGTAGAACCTCAATTTCAAATAAAAAGGTATTTTTTTAAAGATAATAATTAATACCCGAAATACAAAACACTACTGCATTGTAAAAATCGCGATCAATACCTAAAGGCTAGGGAGTGCTATTATTATAATAATAATAATAATAAAAATAATTGATCTTGCCCACAGCCGAGAGACGAAATAGAGAGATAAAGAATTACCTAAGTCATCGTTCGAGTGACCGTTTGGGGTCGAGACGATAAGCCCATGGGGACCTTCAGCGAGGCGCTTGGCAAAGGAGTTGTCAAAGCGGCTAACGGAAAGGTTTGGAGACAGGAAGCCTGGAAATTATTTCTGTCAACGTATTAGCCTCGCTATACAGACGGGAAATGTTGCCGATCTCCTTGGGACTATCTCGGATGGGACGTCTCTAGAGGACATTTTTTATTTATATTTTAGTTTATTTTTAATTATATTATTTAGGTAGCTTTTAATTTATATTTGATGTATATAAATTTACTTCACATAAGTCTTATCAAAAAAGTTGATAGACTAGATTTGTCAAAACTCAAACACACTCAAACTTGAAATATCTTTAAAAATATTCGTTTGTTAGAGCGAGAGGAATGGAAATGCGTTAAACCCTCCTCATATAGACTTCTAGTATCATTCTTAGTTCTATGTTGTAGCAGGTAGCCCGTCCCCTTCGCTACACTGAGAATAGACGCAGTGGGCACGCGCCGGCCGATGCGCCCTATTATTATGAACCGCATTATTATGAACAGTATACCGAACGATATTTATGGAACTATCAATTGCCCAATATTAGTCAATATAGTGAAATGATTTACGCGTTTATTCACTTGTATGGTTTATGGTTATATTGACATGAAGGACTTCTATGCGTGATTAGGTATTTATTACTTTGATTTAGGGACGGTAATTAATTATCACATTACAGCCTCTAGTCCTAGACCTCCACTGTTATGGATGTGTCTTCCAGAATTTTCTGGAAAATTTAATTTATTCTACACTCGCCTCGCTGGCCAGACGGGTTGGCGAAGATCTGATGTCAATTTTAAATGATAATTTATTAACGTATCTACAAGTTGGTATTAGTGGAACGGTGACGGCTTAACGTGGTCTCCGAAGCACGGGAATGGTGGTATTGTAAATCTATGGCAAATGTAAGTAAGAAAAGTGTATTTGTCATTGGTACATGTCGGGGGGGTTTGTAGGATGTTGAAGAAAGCGTTCTTACAACCGAGCTACCAACGCGCCAGTAAAAGTAGGTATATTATAAATATATAGGTATTATCGAACTGTGACGCGAGTACGTAAATCTGCAATCAAATGTGAATTACAAAACATAATAATGTCCTTTGTCAACAACAAAGCACGCAATCTCAACAGTTATAAAACGGAATGACATTTTAAAGGCAATAAACATTATGCTTGAGTATTCGAACAGCAAGAAAATTATGGAAACCTGACCTGCAAGAAAAATGCGACATGCACTTTTAAGGCTTCACGGCCAAGTACAGCAATCGTTATGTGAACTTGGCTTCGCGAAATAGCTTATTTTATAATTTTAGTATCACACAGCTCTTATGCACATTTACTTTGAGAATTTATTGTTGTTAAAAGGGGAAAGTGGGAGGCCTCGAAAGCCGAAAAGAAATCTTGGTAGAATAATATGGGTTTAAAACTTTTAAACAATAGAAGATTCGGCACGCGCTATTGTTCACTACAAAATTCGGAACCTATGGACAACTACACACCCGTTGGTCTAGAATGTCAAGCTGAGATAGACAGAGGCCTCAGCATGTGCGACCACGTGAATGCGCCTGTGAACACGGCACATTAGGTCCGAGCCAAACTTCGTCCAATGTTTAAATCCACAGTTGCAGTTGTTCAAGCACCAAGACGTGCAATGTATAGGACATACGTCTGCTCTCGTCTCACGTAAGTACACGGCTTCGGCTTGGAACGCCCTAACGTCAAAGGCAAGTGCAACAAAACTTATCACTGCGTACCATAGTCGGCGCAAGGCGATACAAAAGAAACGATGTTATTCTCCGCGATTTGCAGATAGAAATTCATGGTCGTCTGGCTAAGGGAATGTTAGCACTGGCAGAGAGGTCAAACTTCCCACTTGTGAGAAATTTGGCACCTCTGTACGCCAGACCTCCCGACGCGTCGGGACGCTCCTCGGCGCATGGCACGCGACTCAATAGCCTTATCGCGTTGATATTTCGCAGCTTCCGCTCGTACTAATTAACCTATAATAAAGCTTCTCTGCACGTTGTTACGTGCAGCAAATGCTACGTCTGTTAGGAGGCCAACACCTTATTATAGATTCCCGTCTCCAATCAGGGAATTGAGATGACTCAAAAAAAAAACTACACGCACAGTTACCCAGATGTCGTTAACGAATGTGGTAGAATTTGAAACAGTGGGATGCGAGCAAGACAGTACATAGAAGGCGCCCTTGTGGCGTTCTTACGGCTCGATAGCAACCTTACTTCTGACTTGCTACTGATTCAAGTGTGTCAGACGTAGTTTGCTAGTTCCACGCAATTTTATACTTTCCCAAAGGTCAGCTGG
This sequence comes from Tinea semifulvella, assembly GCA_910589645.1. NCBI lineage: Eukaryota > Metazoa > Arthropoda > Insecta > Lepidoptera > Tineidae > Tinea > Tinea semifulvella. Next base: position 6,415,098 of record OU342596.1, read on the forward strand.
TAGAGAATACCATACGGTATTATGCTCGCCTAGTACATTATTTTATATTCTGTGTGCAATAAAGAATTTAATTATTATGATTATTATTTGTTTGCATTGAACCAAAAATATTTACTACTATAAAAATATAAAACCTAAAATTAAATAAATAAAAACTCAGTGAAAATTAAACTCAATAGAAACTAAACGGAATTAATATTTGTAATTATTATTTTATATTGATTGACATGCCTTTGACATAAAGTTTAGCGATGGTGGCTCGGTTGTAAAAACCGATCCATAAAATCTTAAAACTGTCAGTTCGTATGTACCAATGAGAAATACACTTTTCTTACGTACATTTGTCATAGATTTATAACACCATAGTGTGCATCGGAAATGACATTATGACGTCGCGCGTCGGTCCCGGTTCAACATACCCACCTGTGGAATCGTTAATAAATTGTCATTACAAATTGACATCAGACCCTCGCCAACCCATCTAGCCAGCGCGTAAGTCGAATGAACAAGAAATTTCAGGAAGGCCCATCTGGAGATTAGGAGAGCAACGGTGGACTCTGTGTTCTAGTGGCAGTGATCATGATGATGACGATAGTTTTTAGGCTAGTGAGAATACGGATGTCAAAAATTTGGTATATAGTTGAAATACATATTTTATGTGACATATAGGATATCTACCCTGATATTCAACCCCTAACATTCTGAGCCAGACGGAGCAGATGTGAACTATGGGGAATTAATCGAAAGGGCTATTATTGATTTTTATGAAAATAGCATACGCTTTGTGAACCTAGTGTTTTTTTACTAGACTGCGCGACGCGGCGACTCATAGAAATAACCCTTCTGTATGTGTTTATCAGCCTATGTATAATAAAATATAATAATAAAAATCGTTTATTGACACTATTTAATATGTTTTTTACACTTTAAATTTAGATTGGATGTCCTGACCCCTGTCGTAGATATTTCTGAATGACAGGGGCCAGTTCACTCCCAGGTAGGGTTGCTAGGTGAGTCGCGAAATAATACCGGACAACCCCCAATAAAGGTAGGAACTAAAATCACCTAAAACTAGATAGGTATCTTTAACAAAAATAATAGGAACTTCCAATGAACAAATAATAAAGTTGAATCATTCTTCTAAAACTAATTTATGTTGTACTGTACCTAGGTTGCGTTTGAGGGAAATACCGGACATTGTTCTGTCCGGTATGACCATTTATTTTTTACCGGACAGGCCCTTGAAAATACCGTATTGTACGCTTAAATACCGGACATCTGGCAGCCCTACTCCCAGGTGACACAAAAACAAGCTTATACAATTTATTTAAACATTGTAAAGCTTAACCAAGTACAAACAAATAAATAATAATAATAAAAAAAGAGTATAGGGCTGTTGGTGGGTATTTTAGGAATTTCGTGTAACCTCTCTGTGTGTTATGTGAATGTGTATGAGTGTCTGTGAGAGGTATGTAAGAAGAAATAAATAAAAAGAATAAATGCATTGATGAAGAAACATATCGACAATTACATATACCTACCATTAATTATATATACCACAATATATACACATTAACTAGTAAATTTTATGAGTATAAAACATAAATTTAGCCGTATGTACGTGTATGCATATTTGTTCCTTTGTGGCACTCTGAAGACCAAGCGAGTGAGCTGATTTTGATAATTTATACGTCAATCGATTCGTCTCAATCATGCGAGTGTCACTAAAGATATGCCATTAATCAAAATTTAGTAAGGCGACAACCAAACGCCATACTATAAAAAGAACAAAAGTTAAGGCGACGAACTATGTTAAGTGGGGTATCATTGAATAGGTATTTAAAAATCACATTAACTTTACTTGTATCATTTTTTATTTCTTATGACCATTAAGGATCTAAAACGATTTTTTTTTTTTATAAACACATTTATAATATGTTAAAGAAACCTTGTCTGTATGTATGTCTGTTTGTCCGACTTTCACGCTTATATTACTGCACTGATTTTGATGACATATGGTAGAAATTAATGTTCCTTGGAACCCAGAAACAGACATAGGCTATATACGACTCATCATATGACCACGACATGTAACTCCAAATCTATTATTATCGACGAGCTTGCCACTTGTCATGATTGGCCTATAGTAAAGTTGGCTAAATGTGAATCCGCTTATTTATAAGCGCGGTTTCTGACCACCCCGAAAGGGAAACGGTCGTGATGATGTATATATATTTATTTATTTAAAACTTTATTTCACTACGTACAAGAAACGAGCTGAATGCCGCTAGGCATTCTCTAGCAACCAACCTTTGGAACAATGAAATCATACGATATGGGTGCTTTCAATTCGGTGCTAGCTGACATTTGTTCCCAATATTTATTTTTTAAAATATTTTTTTAGAAATAGGTAGATAGAGAACTTATAATTATTTGTTAATTTAGGTAAAGGTTTGATGAAGCTGTCTCAATTTTGGTAAAAATCCCGCATTAAAATTAATTAAATAAAAAAAATGGATTAGGGTTATTAAAATTTAATTTTACATAGAGAAATGTATACTAATATGTTCACAATACTACATTGGTATTATAAACATATTATATCCTAGTACACTACATATACTTACACTGTGAGGAACTGTAATAATGCGAGTATACAATCTTTTTGAAAAGTGTTCTGTTGGACAGTTGACGACTTTTCACATGTAAATTATCCCACAGACTTGCAGCTACTAGTGCAAAAAAGTAAGAATGAAATCCAGAGTGTTGAGAAAGGCTAGATAGAACAGAATTATGGGACATGTTCAATACGAAATAATCTCGCAACGATGACGGCTGTGCGGTAGACAAACAGCTTAAAAATCCAAAGCCAAAAAAAATTTGCATGCGACCGGATAGTTTGTCGATTTGATCCTTAATTAAAGTTAAAATAGTGCCAAGTAGGTTCTTATTCTATGTACGAATGTCACGCCACGCATAAACACATAAGTCATCCCTAGTAACGCAAGCTAATATAACCTTTAACGTGTTGGGTGTAAAGGTTAGAATATAAAAAGCTAAAAGGTTATTTCAGTTACTGTTCTTGATTGCAAGAATCAGAGTATAGACGTACACCAATGACAAACCCAATTTGTTTTATTAAACAAGATTTTTTCACACCTATCCAACTTTATTATAAGCCCACTATGACAAGTGACAAGCTCATCGACGGCTCTAATTACCTACATAATTATGTTTTTTTGTAATCCTAACGACGACTCTTAACCGCTAGACTATGGAGGCAGGCTCAGAAAATAAGAATAAAATAGGTGATAAGAATGACTTCCAATTTAAGATGTAGTGTTCTTTTATTTATTTTATTATACAATAAATAATAATAAAAAGTGCCAAATCGTTCGACAGCGGTAGTGGTCCGATTTTTTTTTAAAAGACTGAATACAATACGATCACTAAAACCATATAAACCGTCTCTCTTTCACTGTTGACCCTGTGTGCCTTTACAGCTAGAAGGCACTCGTTCGCCGGTTGTAAGACCGCTTTCCTTAAAATTCAAAAAACGAACCGTTTTGATCGCGTCATGTACGAATGGGAAATACACTTTTATTATGTTCATCTGTCATAGATTTACAACTAGTTTGACCAGAATGAGGAGTGTTGGCCGAATTCTCCAGAAATATGTTCTAGAACGCTAATCTCCAGCAGTGTAGGTACTTTGTGTTCTAGGGGCAGTAGTGATGATGATGACAACAAAATTTTATAGTTGCACCTACTTTCATGAATAATGCTTCACATTGTCCCTTAAGCTGTAAGATAATGTCTAGCAGCCCCTTATATAAAATGCAATATAGTTTTAACCCTCTGCAACTGATGTTTAAGTTTTTCATCACCAGAGTTTATGTTATTGTAAAATTTTAAACATTTCACCAAGCAATTCATGCTAAGTATCCACTATATGAAGTTTTATAAAATTCTAAAAAAAAAAAAGTTTTTTAAAAGACAACACCGCGTCTTGTCGACTCCTCCTGTGTCAATAGGGCTGGCTCTTTCTTCGCCCAGAGAGCGGGGAATTGCAGCCAGCATTCTTGCCACCATTCCATGCGGACGGGACTTACGAGTATATCCGTATCCTTAGTGTTAATATTTTTTTTATTTTATATATTGTAAATATTTTTTCGAATAAATGTTAACATGTTAACGCGGTGGTGGCTCAGTTTTAAGAACGTGTACCTTAAATCCTACAAAGGTCGGTTCAAACCCACCCGGCATGTACCAATGAGAAATATACTTTTCTTAAGTACATTTTCAACACCACCGTTCCCGTGCCTGAGAGAGCACGTTAAGCTGTCGGTCCCGGTTCCACTAATGCCAACTTGTGGAATCGTTAACAAATTGTCATAAAAATTTGACATCATATCCTCGCCAAGCCGTCTGGCCAGCGCGATGGCGAGTGTAGGCCAAATTCTCCAGTTCTCGAAGGCCCATCTCCAGCAGTGGAGGTCTAGGACGCTGTGTCCTAGGGACTGTAATGAATTAATGAATATAGAAAAATATAATTATGTCTGATGTGCAGCCAGCCCAAAGCTTGCAAACTGTAAAGTTGCCCTAAATCTGATACCGTACATGCTTGTTTCCATTTACTCATTTGCATTTTGTATCATAAAATAGATTTTCATATTAGTCACACTGTTTCTTGAAAAACAACCTTTTAAACATTTTATTATTATTCATACATTAACATTCACGATCGTAGTTATATTCTGCTCGTGTTTGGGGATGTATGGAAAAAAGTGAAGATTTTATTTATTTTCAAGGAAATATTTTTTTGTTATTTATCTGTTTGTTTGTGTTCAATCGCCTTCACGTCTATACTACTGGACTGATTTTAATGAAAGGCTGATATGTCGCTTGGGACCCAGGTATGAACCCGGGGTTTATGAAGCTATCATCTGGGTATTTCTAATTTAAGAAAGTATTTTTATTCGAAGTAAATTAATATACATGAAATATAAATTAAAAGCTAGGTAAATAATAAAATTAAAAATAAACTAAACTATAAATAAAAAATGTCCTCTAGAGACGTCCCATCCGAAATAGTCCCAAGGAGACTAGCAACATTTTCCGTCTGTATAGCGAGGCTAATACGTTGGCAGAAATAATTGCCAGCCTTCCTGTCTCTAGACCTTTCCGTCAGTTGCTTTGACAACTTCTTGGCCAGGCGCTTTGCTGAGGGTCGCCATGGGCCCATCGTCTGGACCCCAAACGAGCTTTTTGGTTTGAAGAAAAGCTACTAACAACCGGACCACTCCGCTGTAGCCAATTCATCATTATAACAGGCCCTAGAACACCTCCACTGCTAAAAATGGATCTTAAAGGCATATGGTCTTGCGAATTTGGCTTACACTCGCCACGCTGGCGAGACCGATTGGCGAGGGTATGATGTTAATTTCAATGGCATTTTAAAAACAATTCCACAAATTGGTATTGCTCTCCAAGGCACGGGAATGGTGGTGAAGAAGACAAATTTCTAAGCCTTCCATGGATTCACTGTGCGGGTGCCGTGTGTGGGTAAGAGATGAGAAGAATGGTGTCTCGGCCTTGCGACCGACAATAGGCCGGTTTAAGAAAAGGAGGCTTCCCTTTTTTATTTTATACGCGATAATACGCTCACCATCCACCATTCTACTCTATCTATTACAAATGTAAGAAAATATTAAAAAGCGATCTTACAAACGAGCCACCACCACTATTTTATTTATTTATTTAAAACATTATTGCACATAAATATACAAAGGCGTGACATAATAATATTTATATGGATCCTTTTTGGTGCATTTCATAATTTAAAACAGGAACTGTCAATCAAATTCGAGTAAAAGATGAAAATCAGCTGTCAATATTTTCCCTATAAAAACATAAGACGCATTGAAGACATTATTAGTGCTACTGTTTCCCTACTACTGATTAAAACCAACGTTATTATGGAGCGGCGACGTCATTTAAGCAGGGAAGAAATGATCAGAGCCGTGGGAATGATAGAAGCTGGTTCCCGGCAACGTACTGTGGCTTTAGCTCTGAATACAAGTCAGAGTGTTATCAGTCGACTTTGGACACGTTACCGAACCACTGGTACCGTGGCTGAGCGCCATGGAGGACGGTATCGCTGCACCACACGGAGACAAGACCGATACATTCAAATCACAGCTCGAAGAACTCCAACAATAACCGCCATGATGTTAGCCGTGAGCCTTCATCGCTCTTCAGGGAACTTAATTAGCGACCAAACAGTCAGAAACCGCTTGCATGAAGTGAACCTTCATTCCCGAAGACCGCTACGGGTACCACCTATAGCAATGCACAATCGTAGGACTCGATATCAATGGGCTCTTGAACACAGAAATTGGACAGAAGAACAATGGCGTTTCGTGTGCTTTTCTGATGAGTCTCGTTTTGGTATGAGGCCGGATACAAGACGTATACGACACTGGAGAACCCCTGGACGCCAACAGCGATTAAAATCCTGCCAGGAAGTCCATCCTTATAGTGGTGGAACCATCATGGTATGGGCGGGTATTTCGATCGGCGGAAGAACTGAGTTGATTTGGATCAGAGGCAACCTCAACGCTCAAATTTATGCTGAGACGGTTGTATCAGACGTCATCGTTCCTCTACAAGTGCATATCGGTCCCTTATTTCAGTTAATGCATGATAATGCACGACCGCACACCGCAAGAGTTGTAAGACAGACTCTCGCCGCAGCTAACATCAATGTCCTGCCCTGGCCTGCTCAGTCGCCAGACTTGAACCCGATTGAGCATGCATGGGATATTCTTCAGAGAAGAGCTCTGCCGAATATGGAGGGTATCCAGTCGCAAGAAGACCTTTTTTTGTTGTTGCAACGAACATGGGCGGCCATTCCACAGCGTGATTTGGATGAACTCATTTTGAGTATGCCAAACCGATGTTCTTGTGTTGTTAGTGTTCGCGGTAGAAACACGGATTATTAATTGTTTAAGTTACCCAATAAAATTAAAAAAAAAACTGTTATTTCAGTCTTTTTTTCGAACTTTAATGTTAGTGGTTCAAATGTCAAAAATCCCTTTATTAGGAAAATGGCAATTTTTTTTACTAATGCAAAGGTGACTTGGTTTATCGTTACTGTAGAGAAACGAAAACATTTTATTTGATCAATCCTTAAAGAAAATTTTAATGAATATCAATCAGGAGAAAAGTTATTGCAAAAATATATGTTGATCCCTAGACACTTTTGATGTGTGTATCAATTAAAATTATATATATTAAAAATATAAGTCTATATGTAAGTATATTAAAAGATTACATATTTATGCCGTTTGCTGTAGAAACTCTGGGCCCATGGAGTCCAAGTGCAAAAAAGTTTTTAAAAGTCATAACACCGCGTCTTGTCGTCTCCTCCGGTGACAAGACGGCTGGCTCTTTCTTCGCCCAAAGAATCAGTATTGCAATGCAGCCAGCGTTCTTGCCATTCCACGCGGACGGGACTTATATCCCTATCCTTAGTATTAATAATAATTTTATTTTATATTTTGTAAATATTTTTTTAGTCTATAGAATATTATTTATTGATTATAATAAATATTTATTTAAAAAAATACATACATATATAAACTACATAAATAAGTTATACTATTTATATACTACTTAAACATAAATTTAGGTACTAAGTACTATATGATAACCGATGATCTAGGATAACAATAAGCAAAAATCACTGAAAATTTTATGAAAATTATGAACCCAATAAGTGCTGAGTCTACTACAAGTAGTACTCAATTACTTTTTCTAAAAGATTAAACAGATGACCCTCAACAGCCGTTTATCATATTATTTAAAACAGAAGGACAACATCAATGTTTGAAATTTGCTGATGCAGAAAATGAGGTTTTAAACGTAACTTTGCCGTCGCTGTTCGGTTTTGCCTCATTTCCCAATGTCGATGGCCTGACACACCCGTCTCTAATGGAAGTTTGCAAAGGGACAATTTCGTTTAAAAGCCAGTGAGCAACATGACATGGGCCGTTTTATCAAAATGTTTGTTTTTAGGTAGGTAGTGCTAAACAGAGTTGGTTTTAAATAAAGGCAGGAAAAACTGAAAAAGGCAATTTTCTTAGCAATATAAATTTCTTATCTCTTCCTCTCCATTCCACAACCGAACCACACTCATAGCCCAAAATATGCATTACCATACCATAGGCACTATCCCTACATACATACATATCTTTACGCAAAATCCCTTGGTCAGAGACAATTGAGCGCCATTTGTCACGATCACGGCATAACTCTTTAACTTCTTCGAATATTCATCAACCTATTCATACATGCCCGTTTGTTTCGATGGCTTTTTTATATACCTTCATCAATTTTTTTCTTGATGAATTTAAATGAACCTTGGTCTGCCATAGCCTCTTTAACCCACAACTTTCGCTATATACTCGTATATTATTATTATTAATGCTCTCCCAGCATGTGTGTTTTCCGATTTCTAATCATCATCATGGAGTGAGAGAGAGTGACTGTGGGATAAAAATGACTGATCTAGTGGTGAACTGTCTGCTTTATGCAGATGATGCTGTTCTTATGGCATCGTCCGAACAACAACTGCAATCACTAGTCACAAAAATGCAAGAAGGATGTGCAGAAAAAGGACTCCGTTTGAATGCGAGAAAAACCAAGGTACTAGTGTTTGAAAGAAGAAGAATGACAAACGTGACGATAAAGATTAATGATGAAACTCTAGAACAAGTAAATGAAATTATATATCTGGGCAGTGTTTTCACTGCGGATGGGAAGTATGTTAGGGATGTTGAAAGAAGAGTGAACGCGGGAAATAGTGTTAACGGTGCCCTGGGGTCACTAATGGCCAGTCGAAATGTCAGTGACAAAGCTCGACTCGCCATACACAATGCCATGCTGGTACCAACACTTATGTATGGAAGCGAAACGTGGATATGTCAGAATACGCATGAGAGTAGAGTTAATGCAGTAGAAATGAGGTCTTTGCGTCGGATATGCGGCGTCACTTTGACGGACCGCATACGTAATGACGAAATACGCAAAAGGGTAGGTATTAAAGAAAGCATAGGGACAAAAATAAGGAAAGGTATGCTCCGATGGTTCGGACATGTTGAAAGAATGAGTGAAGAGAGATTGACGAACCAGATATATAATGCGAAAGTTGTGGGTAAAAGAGGCCCTGGCAGACCAAGACTTATCACGATCAAATAAATAAAACAATAGCTGAAGGTGCATTAAAAAGCCATCAAAATAAAAGGGCATGTATGAAGAGGTTGATGAATGTCGAAAAAGCGAAAGAGGTATGTCGTGATCGTGTCAAGTGGCGCTCAATTGTCTCTGCCTACCCCGCAAGGGATTTGGCGTATGTATCATGGAGATGGGCCTTCCAGAACATAAATCTGGAGAATATTCATTTATTTACCACGCTGCACGCGCTGGCCAGACGGGTTGGCGAGAAATTTCTAATAACCTGGACCAATTCAAGCAAAGTGTAAAAATCATCTTGTAAGGCCGGTATAGTGTTAGAGACTGAAGTCGGGCGGGAATGGCTGGCATCAGTTACTTTTTAATATCTGCAAAATTGTTTATATGACTTTAAATTGAATTAAAATGAAATTAAAACTTTTACAGGTATCTGTGGTTAACTAATGTTTAAAATACAGAAGCGGGTTGTTATTTTAACCGATATTTGTAGCTTCGGGTGTCTACTGTGAAGTTCCTTAAAAAAATTTATGAAAAATTTGGTCGGACTGGCGGACGGATCATGTACAAAAATGTTTAGCCTATGTGCTGTAATATTTTCGTTTGTAATTAATTGTAATTTAACTTTCGCGCACATTCATAATAGTTTTTATAATTTTAACGGGTCTTTACGCGATTTGCCTTAGAGACATTCGTTGTAATTTGAACATGTTTCATACAAAATATTTGTTACATTAATGTTTAACGTCCACTATAAAAACTTTTAACTTTTATAGATAAAGGTTTAATAAAACCATGTCCAATGGGGTGTATCACTAACTTTTTATCACGATAGATTGCGCATGATAGATGGTACCTAATATAACTGTACGTTGCATAGAAAACTTGTATTTTTATTTCGAAATTTATTATTTTCTCTATATTATGCCGAAGTGAGCTGCTTTTAAGTGTACAAATCGAGATTTCTAAGCGAAATCAAAAATATGATGATCTCATAATAGCCGTTCTATTAATAAAACCTTTTTTTCTTTTAAAAGACTGTGTGAGCTTTCTTAATTTGTCTTTTAAGATAGGTAACGTTAATTTTAAATACATTTTTCTGTTATAAAAATAAAAAAAACTACAAAAATATTAAAAAAATATAAGATATAGGTGTGAAACAACCGCTAGCGACATCTACAAAAAGCTTTGCCTGATACACCCCATTGTTTTATGGAGCCAATGCCAACTTGTGGCTAGAGTTTTTAAGGTAATAATTGTGTACATATATAAGCGCCATCTATTATCGAGTGGCGAAACTACATCTATAATTATTCGTGAATTTTAATTGAAAACTTGAAATATATTATTTTAATCAAAATTAAGGTATTATATTCTCTGGTGTAATGCTGGCGTGTTTTTATAGTTTGTATTAATAGTGTTTATTTATTTTTTGTTATTATTTAATTTTTCGTTAAGTATAGGTAAAGTCATTTATTTTGAATTTTGTATGGTTATTAGGATATATTTTTATTTTATATATGAAATGCAAGAGCTCCAAAGCTGGTATGGTGCACACTGATGGAGGGGGATTCTGTAACCACATCGCAAGTTAATCTTTTACAGTGTCCTAAATGTTCCCAGGCTCGTTTTTTCAAGGGGAAAAAAGGTCTAAATATTCACCTTGGTCGTGCGCACAAGGAGAATCTAAGCGCGAGCTGCCCCCTAACTAGCGCTCCAACAAGTAATAACCCAAATTTTTCTATCCCTTTTTACAAACTGTTAAGTAACCTTAAACATTCGACTCCAATTTTAAAGCGAATTCCTAGAGGTGCTAGAATCGCAGTAGCCAATGCGCTATCTAATTCCATTAGGCGCACGGTAAACGAAAACTCCATAGAAGCCTGGGAACAGCTACTCACATTTCCTTACAGAATTCTTCATGCAAAAAAAGAAACTAATTCTACCGCAAAGTTAACTTTAACCACTCAAATAAAACAAAATTGTAATAGTCCCCATAATATTCAAAATTTAGATTTACACAATGTTAAAAACTTGAAGAAGTCAAATTTTAATGTCTATAAGCAGGTTGAATCTAAAGTCAGTGAGGGAGACCTGAAGGGTGCTGCGGGGCTTTTATTTTCGAGTGATGTGATCGCTCCAGATACCCCTGACACCGTAGCAGCTCTCGCCAGCAAACATCCATCTCCTCTAATAAATGATCTTCTTCCCGATCCTCCATCTACCTCAGACCTCACCCTTCAAGTTACGTCAGATCAAATCTACCAGGCTATTTTATCCTTTAGAAGTGGTTCAGCTGGAGGATTAGATGCACTTACACCTCAACATTTAAAGGATCTCCTATGTTTTTCAGTTGGAGATACTGGTGAAAAACTCTTGGAAGATTTAACGGCCTTGGCAAATCTTATGTTGGCCGGTAAAGTCAACGTAGAAATTACGGACATATTATACGGTGCTAACCTTTGTGCTCTATTAAAAAAAGATGGCGGAATCAGACCCATAGCTATCGGCACTACCTACCGTCGCTTAGTAGCCAAAATTGCTGCTAAGAAAATTTCAGAATACCTCAAATCTTTTTTTCAACCCTTTCAGCTTGGCTTCGGTTCTAAAGGAGGCTGTGAAGCTATTGTCCATTCCCTACGTACCTTTTTATTAAATAACGGCGGTGAGGTTTTATTAAAGGTCGACATAAAAAATGCCTTCAACTCTGTAGACAGAAATGCCATGCTGACAGAAGTTAAATCACATATACCTTCTGTTTTCAATTTTTTGTGGCAATGCTACAGCTCCCCGTCTAAGTTACTATATAAAAATCATTTAATCTCTTCTTCAGTTGGCTGTCAACAGGGTGACCCTCTCGGCCCAGCGATCTTCAGTTTAGCGATCCATTCCATCATTCAAAATTTAAAGTCTAAATTTAATGTCTGGTACCTTGACGACGGAGCTCTGGGAGGAGACATCCATACTGTTTTAGATGACCTTTCCACTCTAATCGACAGCTTCAAAAAAATTGGTCTTAGTCTAAATTTCTCAAAATGCGAAATTTTCGTCTCTGCCCCGGATACACTAAAAATATCAGCTATTGAAAAATTTAATAATATTGCCCCAAATATTAGTGTGTTGGACAAAACGTCGCTCCACATACTAGGCTCTCCGGTGTTCGAAAATTCTTTTCCTTCTTTCATAGATAAAACAATTGCAAAATTTAATCTCTGCTCCGATCGTTTATTAAAAATAAATTCCCATATGGCCTATTACATCATCCGTCATTGCCTTTTTGTCCCAAAATTTACCTATATTCTAAGATGTTGTCACATTTGGAATGTTCCCCACCTTTTGCTTATTTTGGACAACATTGTTAAAAAAACCCTTTCATCCATAATGAACATTTTTTTCGAAGACAGATCCTGGTGCCAGGCATCGTTGCCAATCCGTTTCGGTGGTATAGGTGTCCGACAAATTTCTAGCGTGGCTTTACCGGCTTTCTTATCATCTGTCCATAGCACTGAAAGCCTTATAAACAAAATTTTAGTGAAATGCTTTACCTCATATAATATTTCATATATGGCAGAATCTGTAAGCGCGTGGAAGCTTGCTTGCCCCAATACGTCCGTCCCGACTCTCACTACATCACAGCGCCGGTGGGACGAACCGCTTTGCCGATTGGTACGGGATCAACTTTTAAATACGTCAACCAATATGGCAGAGCGTGCTCGTCTTCTGGCGGTGTCGAAGTGGGAATCGGGACTGTGGCTCCAGGCTCTCCCTTCATCTTTTGTTGGAACTCTTTTCGACAACAAATGTTTCAGCACCATAACCAGCCTACGTCTAGGAGCTCCTTGCACTTTTCCACATCGCTGCCAATGTGGAGACAACGTCGGGGCACTCGGCCACCACGGCCTTTCCTGCAGCAAGAGCACAGGTCGCATCCCAAGGCACGCCTGTCTCAATGACGTCATTCGTCGGGCCCTTGTGTCTGTGGGTTCGCCAGCAATATTAGAACCCAGTGGCATGGCCCGCGACGATGGCAAGCGGCCCGACGGAATGACGTTGGTTCCATGGAGGATAGGTTTGCCTTTAGTGTGGGATGCCACCTGTGTGGACACCCTGGCGCCTTCCCACTTGTCCTTGACTTCTAAGGACCCAGGCGCTGCTGCATTAAAAGCAGAGAACCTCAAGCGGCGGAAATACACTCAGCTTATTGGGAGATGTGTTTTTGCGCCGTTTGGAGTTGAAACTCTCGGGCCGTGGGGACCAAGTGCACACGAAATTTTCAAGGCGTTGTCAAAACAGCTCGTCAACACCTCGGGTGACAAAAGGGCTGGGCAATATTTGGGCCAAAGGATCAGTATTGCCATTCAACGTGGCAATGCTGCCAGTATCCTTGGCACCTTGCCCATTGGCAGCGATTTGGAGCAAATGTATTATTTATAATATTTTTTATTTAGTTTTTTCTTCATTTTAGTTTTTAGTTATATTTTTATTTATTAATTAGGTTTATTTTTATTAATAGTAATTTATGTTTTAAGATGTAAGTTTTTAGTTTAATTAATATGTTATTATTTTTTTAAATCATTGTACCTTATTTTCTTCGAATAAAACCAAATTACTTTTTTTTAAATAATTAATAATAGGTACTTACTAAAATATATTGACACGAGGTTCTGTTGCCGCAAAAGGACAGGTTTTAAACTTTCGCAAGCAGGTCTGTATATTGTTAGTGAAATAACAAATGAATTTAAATTCCTATAACCGGCATTACACTGTCATAGACTAATTAATTCTGAGACGATTATCCTTGCTTAATCTCATATCGTTTGGCTTCTTGCCCGTCTTCTATATTCTATATTATAAAATGTTGGCGGATAATTAGAGGTCAAACGACAAACTCGAAGGTGCTACAGCAAATAGGATTTCGAGTTCCGACGAGGTTTCAGTATATGCGTACTATGCAGCCGCTATTTAAGGAGCCGAAGACGCGCACAGTAGCACACGAGACTTCGCCATTGCTAAAATCACTCGGCATTATAAATGGGTTGTCACTGAAGTTTCCCTTGATTGACTTATTTTCTTGCACGGAGACTGAGTTTAAAAAGGTGGCAAAAACTTTTTTAGGATATAGTGAGGATTGATTAATTATTATTGTTACTGCTTATTATTTAGGTATTTTTGTATATTTATTGTATTAACCATATGTGAAGAACACTTACTAACGAATTGGCTTAGGCTGTTATGTTAGGTTTACGTGTTTGTAAATAAATAAATAAATAAAATAAATAAATATTTTTTTCTATTATTTTCTGGTACGTTAAGAGTAGCCCTCCAGGTCTTTGACTTAAGCACTGCGGTGTGAGGTGTGTAGGATGATATTTATGTGAAAACACGCAACTATACGATTTTATGCCTTTCGTAGAGATATAAAAATAGAAGCCAATCTTCAGTCCAGACTGAAGAGAATGTTAGCCAGTTTTATTGTTTATTATTGATTCTGCGTGGATGTGAACGTTAATCTAAAGGTCACAGGATCGAATCAAAGTCGATCGAATCAAATATAATGCGTTACGTGTGCAGTATAATAATGCATTAAGGGTACTGATGGCGCTGCCGCGCTACTGCAGTGCATCAAGTATGTTCGCGGGGGCAAGAGTAGATTGCTTCTATGCCACAATGCGCAAGAAGTGTGGGTCTCTGCTTGGTCGGGTGCGAGACAGCGCCAACAGTATCCTCAGAATGGTCGCTGAGAGCCTTAACTCTCCGTACATGTCTCGTTGCTGTGGCGTGCATGTACGGGGAGTTAGCCTTAGATGAATGTGAAAAACTTGGGTTATTATTAGGTTAGTGCTAACATAGTTTTATAAGGTTTTCTGTTACTAATACTATAAATCTAGTAATTCAATAAACGAATATTATTATTATTATAAAGTACTGGCTAGTTCCAGTACGCCTTATATAAACACTATAGTATTAATTCGTTTGACCATATTGACTTACAAATAGTACTTCTTCTACGAATAAGAAGTACGCGGCGAAGAAGATGCAGCGCTGTCTCGATCTGCTCCCCGAATGGCTAGACAAGTGGAGATTGTCGGTGAATGTGGCGAAAACGCAAGCTATTATGCTCCAAGTAGAGAGGCAAGCGGCAACTCTCTCAGTTTCCCCTCTTCAGCTGTATGGCGAAAATCTGTCGTGGGCCCCGAAGGTCAAGTACCTAGGGCTCACGATAGACAGACGCCTCAGCATGAGCGACCACGTGAATGTCACCGTGAACACGACACGTTTGGCCCGAGCCAAACTACGTCCAGTGTTTGCATCCACATTGGCTCTGCACACAAAGCTGCTCATCTATAAAGCCTATATTCGCTCTCGTCTCACATACGCCGCTCCGGCATGGTACGCCTTAACATCTCAGGCCCAACGAGGCCGGCTGCAGGCTCAACAGAACCTCACGCTGCGTACCATTGTCGGCGCCACGCGCTATGTGAGAAATGACGTCATTCTCCGCGATCTGCGGATGGAAACACTGGATGAGTTCGTGCGCCGTCTAGCCAAGGGAATGTTCGCACGGGCAGAGAGGTCAAATTTCCCACTCGTGAGAGATCTGGCCCCTCTGCATGCTAGACCTCCCGAGGTTCCACGGTGCATGGCGCGCGATTTGATAGCCTGATCACGTTGACATTCCGCGGCCTCCGCCGCGCCCGCTCGTATTAAATTTAACCTATAATAAAGGTTTCCACGCCCTGTCCGTAGTTACGTGCAGCGAATGCTATTTTTGTTAGGAGGCCAACACCTCGTTACAAATTCCCGTCTTCCCCCGGAAGGGGGGGGTCTGAGATGACTTAGTGACTGACTTACAAATAGTAATCCTGGCTTCGCTCGTACGGCAAATCCATACTAACATTATAAATATGAAGTCAGTCTGTATGTATTTTTGTTTATCTCGTTTTCACGCCTATATTACTGAACCGATTTTGATAAATTTTGGCAGAGATGTTTCTTGGAACTTGGAACCCAGGGTCGAAACCAGGGTTCAAAGTTTGAACATCATGACGTCATTATAATCAAGTAAACATGACAATGATAAATTGTCATTAAAAAAATACATCAGAATGGCCAATCCTTCTGGCCAGTGTGGTTAGAGTAGGCCAAATTCTCCAGAAGTAGAAGGCCCATCTCCAACTTTGGTGTTTAGGAGATTGTGTTCTAGGGTCTGTGATGGTGAAATATTCTTGAACTTATAATTAAAAAACCAATAAGTGTGCAAAAAATATTACTTACAAGATTTTTAATGGGCGATTAGCATCCGCGCGTGTTTAACTTTAGATGCTATTTATGTACAAAATAATTTTATTGGTATCGTCGAATGAGATGCATGTTTATTAAAGAGTCGTTTTGTTCAGTTTATTTGTTCTGTATCCCGGACACGTGCTCTTTATGGTGGCGCCGAGATCCGACCAATAATCCTATTGATTTATGTGTAAGGACCGGGGATTCAGTACGTGACTATCTCGAAAAGGCGGGAGCTTAAATAATAAAACAAAGATGCCGAGTTGATTTGTCCACACTTATCTATCCGTCAAATGTAATTTTATAATAATAACATCATTAAACTTATCGTATTTTTACCTAAAATATTTAACTAATATTGCTAGAAAGAGAAGACAAATTTCTAAGAATTCCATGGATTTACAGTGCAGTCATCGTATTTGGGAAAGAGAGAAAAGAAGAATGGTAACTCGGGATTGCGACCGACTTTAGGCTGGTTTTACAAATGAGGTCTCCTTTTTTATTGCTGTAAATGCATTCTTGAAAGCTTGTTAGAAATTGTATTTGTAGCCAGTCCTTTTCTGACTGCTCCAAGGACTTCGTCATGTCAGCGCGAGTAATAGCTCTTTTCTAGAAGAGTAACGACCCTACAAGTATGTGTCTGGCAATTCAGCACCATACAATGTACAATAATGTACATGGAAGGACATTGGAAAGGCGTTTAAGTAATATTTCTGCAACACCGGAGACTAATCGTAAATTAATGTGCATCACCTTAGTTCTGGAGGGATGCAAAAATCGCCCAAAGTGCATCGCGCATCTTACCCGAGGAAGGATCTTACATCCTCTTTGCTACTTCTTTTTTTCCTCGTTTAGTATGGGCACCTGTCATGAATTATTCAAATAATAGTAATCTCAGTTCCCTATCTGACACCAGTCATCAGTTTTACCAAAGTTACGAAAAATGAGACTAATGGACTGGCCCTTGTATAGAAGTCAATGCGATTATTCCATTTGTTTCTCAGTAACATTACTCATAGTCGTACATCTTCCATTCTGTCCAAATATACGTATTGCTTGTAAATTGCATGTCAATTTAGGATAGAATGTTTGTTTCGTCGACATTAAGGTATTCGTTAAATATGGCGTTTATAATACTGAGAAAAGCTTTCAATTGCCTTCACCATCATCAGCTTGTATAGCTCCATTGCATGCGATCTTTTAGCACACTCATCCTATCAGCTACCGGCGACATTCTTTGGTTATCTGTCTGTGTGGCAGCGGGTCGTCTCTACCTACCAAATCGTACTTCGCTTCTGTCATATAGGTTGCCATATAAATAATAAATAGCTAAAATTAACATTGATATTCGTCTCCTTAGGTAAAGTTTCCTAGGTGGTTGAAAACCTCTCGCTGGCACAATACATAATTTTCAAAGATAAGTCTGAGTGTAATTTTGAGAAATGGAGTCTTTCTAGGAAATAAATAATACAATTACGTATACCTACCTAATTCTATTCAGAGAAAAAAATGCAAAAACATTGTTACCAATTTTTCTCTATTTTACTAAATACACATCTATGATTAAAATGTCCGTAATTTGATTCCTTAGTACAGACAGCGACAGACAGCGGAGTCATCCAGGCCCGGATGTTCAATGGGCCTGGGTTGGGGATGGGATAATCTCCCGTTTACCCCGGCAGGATCTCGGCGGCTAACCCCGCCGGTGATTCAACGCACCTTTGGTGCTGGGCGCTGTTCCTACTACAACACCGCTCTTGTGGCTCACGAATCTAGTCTCCTAGATTTGTCTACGTTCTTCTCCAAGAGCGCCTCCCTAGGTAGTGGCCTCCCCTCCGGGGGCCGTGCGAAAGTAGGAGCGATATCCTGAAGATGCCTGTAGGATCCGTTGTCAGTCCGGTAAAACATACGTTTAGCTAGGCCGACAACAAATGCCTCGATTGTAGGCATCTCCAGATCTCTCGCAATTACAGAATGTTCCTTATAAATATTCCTTAGTAAGACCTGAAAAATCTTTGAACGTGTTTGATTTTGCGAGAGGGATGCAAGGAAACGACTAATTTACGAAGTTTATTTTTCATACCTGTTAGCGAATAATAGTGAATAAATCTTTGTAATAACAACTTCATCTTAAATTTAACAGATATATCTTTAATTTAAAGGTACAATGAGAGGCATATTATTTTATTTCGTAATCTTTATTTCAAACGGCAAAGTATATTTTGGTTATCAAAGTTTGTGGATGACTGTACCTGTCTTAGAGTTATAGTAATAATTTCCTCAATGTATGTTTCAGCTCATTTTTTGCAAATCTATCAAGTTTGACCGGACTAAAACACAAATCAGACATTATTATAATAAATAATATAGAAAATAAGGTGCAAAAATAAAGGAAAATAAAAAATAATATTTCCTAACCAACTAGATGTATATTTGTAATATACTACGTCCTAATACATACTCGTTTAAACCTACATACCTACATAATAATATACTTACTAACTTTATTGGGATAGGAAATGCGAATCTACCATTTTTTTAAATAGCAATCTGATGCTAAGAGGCAAATTGTTCCACAAATTAGTGGCGACAACGACAAACGAGTCTAAAACGAGTTATATAGTTCTAAAAACAGTGAAAATTTAATCAAACCAAATTCCCAAATTCGAACAATAAACACGCTATATAAACAAGATACCGACAGAGAAAATTTACACCTAAATGGATTCATCAACACCACGTTTTTATAGCACTGAGTCAATATGAACGCAAAGCGTCAGGCGCCATGCTGCAGGTCGTAAAATGCACGTGCGAACTTCAGGGGGAATTTTGTATCTTATCAACGATCGGCAGATGCATGTAGACTGTACTTTCATTGTAGATTGCTCATTGTTTTATACCAAACTAGTGTTTAGTTTAACAAAACACGCAATGTATGTGGTATATCGATATAATCAAAAGCTTATGAAATCAACTTTTTTTTTTTATACTGAGCACGACATGTGACACCGCTCCCACCTGATGGTAAGCGGTACGCGAGGTCCAAGAATGGAGCAACTGACGCCAGCCTCAAACGACCGACATCAGTCCCTACCACTATGCCGGCCTATAAAGATGCTTTTTCACACTTCGTTTGAAGGACTCCAGGTTATAGGAATGGGGAAACACACTGGCTGGGAGAGCATTTCACATCTTCAGCGTGCGACAGATGTAAGAGTCTCCAAATTTGTATGTACGTGTAGGAATAGTGGCTACGGTATGTGGGTGCATATTTTGGCCTGTGCGAGTGGTTCGGTTTAGACACGGAGGTACCTAAAGTAGCTAAATGGGAATCCAAAAAAAGGGTGGTTTTTGACCATCCCAAAAGGGATACAGTCATGATAATAATAATAATAAATTATGTATTTCAGAATTAATTCCATAATTATTAGTAACATTCCAACTTAGAACTATGTTAGTAGGTATACACATCAATTAAAAAGTCAAAAACAAACCGCAAAAATAATAATAATAATAACAATACCTAGCACTTAATTTAATTAATATTAATTCGTAATTAATTAATAAATATACTTTACTTATAGCCATAGACTATGACGTCATCATAGCTGCACATTCCCAGCACATTCACATAGATTCCCATCTTCCTGACTTATCTACATGAAGAACTATTTAACAGAATAACTAATTACTATAAAAACGGGTAAAGTACGAATACGTAAATACCTAATTTCATTAAAAAGGCAACATTTTGAAATTTTAGGTACCTATTACCAATAAATAAAGGGTATTAAGTTATATCCTAAAGCGTCTACACAATCCCTGTCAATCGAAGTTCAATCAATTCATTATTTCAAGCAAAAACATTAAATCTATTTCAGAGTCAAAGCACTTTTTACTGTTGCCGTCGACTCGTCAATCAATGCATTTTACATTTTATAGCACCGAAGCATATGACAGAGCGCATTTGTTCGCCCACACATTTCGTTACACAGTTAGTAAGGCAACATAAACATGCACTATGTCATGTATGCAGTAAGGTCTAAAATAGGGTACGTTATTATTGTTTGTATAGGCGACTGGAGGACTACTCTGAAATTAAAAGCATTTATTTGTCTGATTATTAAAATAAAAAAATATTATTAAAATAATAAACATTGTTACTGCCTTCGTCGTCTGGTAATTAGGCCCATGGATTTTAAAGGCGATTTATGTTGGATTCTTGGAAAAAAAAAATGTTACATGTCTCGAATCTTGTTCGCTAGAGACATAAACGAGCAAAAAACAATAAAAACTAAGGAAGCAAGATAGAGAAAAATAACACATTTGTACATATATTTTTATTTATTAATTTGTTTTATTCTAAAGGGGTTTCACATGACAGATTGATACAGTTAGTTGATATAATAACCCTCCGGGGGTGTTTATGACCCAAGGAGACACCCACACAATAAACACTACACCACCACATACATGCTTACAAGTGGACTCGAAAAATTAACATCATTGCGAAAAAACGTGGGGTTTTCTGATATTTTTTATCCGACGGCGCGACGAAAAGAAGCCCATGTATCTATCTTTGTTCCTTTGTATTCGGTGGAATAAAACAGCGGCAAATTTGGTACACTTATATTTAATACTTTTAAGTTGTGATACAGACTTTTAATGATAATTTTATAGCGAGCCCGAACTCTCGGCACGGCGACTCGACGACGACAATATTTGACAGTTTACTTTTTAATTGTTTAGGCTTAGGATACAACACTTAGTGGCACACGCGTTTGCCGATTTTGATGATTCATACGTTAATCGATTCGTCGTCATCATGCAAGTGTCACTGAAGATATGACATTAATCAAATTTCAGTAACGACAACCTTGTTGGAAAGATTTGAGTCTGTCTAGGTTTTCAATGGGTCACGACTGTAAGTTGTTATGTAATAAAATATATAAAAATATTTTAATGGCTATATATGTATTTAAAGCGGTTATCAAACTTTTTGACGTCGAAATCCTTGAACTTGTTTATTTTACTTCTTTTTTTTTTAGTTTTTAATTAAGCGGATTCACATTTAGCCAACTTTACTATAGGCCAATAATGACAAGTACCAATCGATAAATATCACAAATAAATTAAATATTAATTAAATGTATATAATTACATTAATAAATATTTTAGTGTCCCGACCAGTAATAGGAAGAGCACGGAGGCAGTTTTTTAATTATTATTTTATTTTATTTATCCTACATTATTACCGATCTTGCATCATTCTCAATAGCATAAGATGTGTTCTAAAACTAAAGATGTCTAAAGTTGTCAATTTTGAAATTAAATGAAGTAGAAGCGAAGCACACATTTATTGTCATACATACATACATACATATCTTCACGCCAGATCCCTTTCGGGGTAGGCAGAGACAATTGAGCGCCACTTGACACGATCACGACATACCTCTTTCGCTTCGTCGACATTCATCATCCTCTTCATACATGCCCTTTTGTTACGAAAGCTTTTTAATGTACCTTCAGCCAGTGTTTTGATGCCAGTGATTCAATGAATTCACTGAGCGAATCTTGTGACCGAAAACACCGCTACTACAAAATTCGAATTGCCCCGATTATTAAAAAAACTTATATCCATCGTTTCGATTTCACCGAAAGTTCGATGTTTTTGGAAATTTGAGAGTAACCCTGTATAGCGAGCAGTTTGGGCAAGTAAATTTTAAAAGGTATTGAAGATGTACTTTTATGTTATGGGGGCCGTTTATCCCCCACATTCTATGCATCCTTTCTACCAGTTTTATAGGGGTAACTGTAAAACGTACTGGCGTCTATAGCAAATGCCTTTTTTATTTGAGCTACAACAAAATTATTACGACGAAGCTTTCAAATCGAAATTGTTTTAGAGTGCTTTATTTACATAGTAGATCATCTTTTATTGAGAGAAAGACTGATACGGTAGACTGAGTGATAACGGGCAAGATGGGTTAATTAAGGACCATAAGAATTTCGGAACTAGTTTAGTGTTTTTTAGAGTATTATCAGTATCATCACGACCGTTTCGTGGTGTACAACAAACGTAGGTCACATGTTGTACTCGTATAACAAAATTTTATCGAAATTGATTCAGTTTATTTTGAGAAAATCAACTAAAAAAAATATATTTAATTACCAATATACCTACAAAATACAATCTACACTTATTCCAAACAAATATTTATCGAACAGTAAGTATACTGCAACAAAATTTCTAATGTGATTAGTGGTTATATACAAGGCACTTTCATGCCTGATCAACTATGGGACCATGCAGTCCATTACTAAAAGGAAAATAAAAAAAATAAAAAATAAAAAAAATATACGAACACAGAGTATGTATTCTTTTGTGAATCTCTTCAGCAAAAGGTGGTCAGAAACCACGCTTATAAATAAGCGGATTCACATTTAGCCAACTTTACTATAGGCCAATCATGACAAATGTCAGCAGTGCGCCGCGAGTAAAGTCTGGGAACCCCTGCAATAAGGTATTATAATGTGGATAACCAATACAGTTGTTTGCATAATAATTAATGACAAAGGATGCAGGCCAGACGCAGCTTGCATTTGTCCGCCATTGTTAAAGGCAACGATCGCCAACACATAATTGGTGCTTGTACTTATTACGATTGTAATTGATTACCACTATGTTGAAAAAAGTTAAAATGTTTTCAAATATGTACATATACACAAATGCATACAGGTATTCTACGACTATAATATATATATATTTACAACTTTTTTATCACACTTGTACCATACTCTTCTAGAAAGGGGCTATTACGCCCCCATTAGTATGCCGCTAGACATACTTTGACAGCCAACCTTTAGCACAAAGTAGAAAGTTATTTTATGTAAAGTAAAGTATCATCACGACCGTTTCCCTTTCGGGGTGGTCAGAAACCACGCTTATAAATAAGCGGATTCACATTTAGCCAACTTTACTATAGGCCAATCATGACAAGTGGCAAGCTCGTCGATGTCTCCAGCGTACCAAACTCGAGAAATATCACAATTAAATTAAATATTAATTAAATGTACATATTTATTTACATTAATAAATATTTTTGTGTCTCGACCAGGAATCGAACCCGGTACCTCCGAGTCTAAATCCACGGACTTAACCGCTAGACCACGGAGGCAGTTATTTTATGATATGTTAAATATTGAAATAATTCAGTTCTAGATAAAAATATACTTAATCACATACTAAGCTACATTCAAAATACAAATATATATATATATATATATATATATATATATATATATATTTATCACAAGTGTGATAAAAAAGTGGTATTTTAAAACCCAAAAAAAAAATACAATGAATATTTAATTGCTCCATATACGAGTACTGTGGACATTATATTGTATCATGCATCAGCGTGCGGATGATCAAAATGGCCACAATGACAACATAAAACTCTTTCGAAGCAATTGTATGCTCATAAATTGTTTTCGAGTGACTCTCTGAAGAGAAATTTATGATAGACTTTTCCTTTCAGTTTTTAAACTTCGTTACTGTAGATTTTATTTATTCAAATTACTCAAATAAATTATTGAATATAATTAAAGTAATAAAATTAAAAATAAACTAAACAAAACCTTAAATTAAATAAACTAAAAGATAAACCTAATTGATATAAATACTTACAAATATCTTGATTATAATCTACATGTCATCGAATCCAGGAGAAGATGAACCCAATGTTCCGAGGACTCCGGCGACGTTACCTCGTTGGATGGCAACACTGATCCTTTGAATAAGATATTCCCTACTCAGAGGATTACCTGTTGACTCTCGGATGGCAACGCTTATGTCGCGTATTAAAGATTTACTCAAATATTTTAATATTTACTATTAAAGAAGCTGATGAAAAGGCATGGGCAATATTTGGGCCAAAGGATCAGCATTGCCATTCAACGTGGCAATGCTTCCAGTATCCTTGGCACTTTGGCCATTGGCTGCGATTTGGAGATTTTTTTTATTTATAATAATTTTATTTTGTTTTTCTTTATTTTAGGTTTTAGTTGTATTTTTAATTATTAAGTAGTTATTATTTTATATTTAAAATTAATAGTAATTTAATTTTTAAAATTTTAGTTTAATTATTAATTTAGTTTTTTTAAATAATCTTTATTATTTATAATATTAATATCTATTTTAGTATTATTTAATATTTATAATAAATATTAAGAAGCTGTTAGTGTGTCTCTGTGATGTAAAATGTTATTTTTTTTTTTCTCTTTACTTTTAGCAGAGAGTTCAGTTATATAGCATAAGTAACTGCGTAGAATTTAGAAATTTCACGGTCTTTCTTGGAAAAATGATGATGCTGTTCTAAATCAAATCTAAGACAAAGTCATAACTAATTTCTTAAGTATGCGGAACTAAAATATTTCAACATTATCATGATATTTCACGCACATTCATCCTCTCAATTCTTAATGTAACAATGAACTATTATTATTAATTAGTTATAAGACAAGAAAGCATGCTTGTTGATATTGATCCTTGAAAATCGGCGCTATGGCCTATCTATAGGTTTTAGCTGACGCCGAGCTGATCGCCTTTATGTCGCTATACATGTGCTGGCTAATTATTTTGCGCATAATCTTTTTACTGTTTTTTTTTGTATAGTTTAAAAAAAAATGTATTATGCTATGTGTATGGTTTGGCGACAAATAAATATATTTCTTTCTTTCTTTCCGTTGGAAAAAATGTCGTAAGAATAAGCGAACTGTACGATTTTTCTGAAATGGTCAATCAATACAACACAAGTACGTTTAATCGATCTCAGCCAAAGACATTAAATGTAACAAGACGGGGCAAGAAGCCAAGTGGCATAAGGATCTAAGCTATAGGCCAATCGTCAAAATGACAGTGTTAGTCCATTGCTAGTTATCATCAAATCAAATAAAAAAAATAAAATAAAATTGGCGGAATATATAAAAACAAGTAGGTACATCTGCCTCCGTGGTCTAGCGGTTAAGTCCGTGGATTTAGACTCGAAGGTACCGGGTTCGATTCCTGGTCGGGACACAAAAATATTTATTAATGTAAATAAATACAATTAATTAATATTTAATTTATTTGTGATATTTCTCGAGTTTGGTACGCTGGAGACATCGACGAGCTTGCCACATGTCATGATTGGTAAAGTTGGCTAAATGTGGATCCGCTTATTTCTAAGCGTGGATTCTGACCACCCCGGAAGGTCGAGATGATTATTTATATGTTTTCTATAAAAGGTAAAAGTTTGCTTATGATGTTAGTGGCGTAAAAATACATATATGTACGAGTAAGTAACAAACATTTTGTGTGAAAATAGCAACCAATGCCAGTTCTATTTTATATTAATTAATACCTTTGATCTCAGTCTAATCCAGGATTAATATAATAATAAAGTAACCAATGATATAAGTTCTGTTTTAATAAGCAGCTAAAGTAATAAAGTAAAGTAAGACACGTCAAATTTATACAGTGGCAAAGACGTGTAAGTGTGGGAAACGGCAAACAGTTCAATTTCTTAGCTAATGCGGTGGCCCTAAAATTACTTAATCATCATTAGCCCGTGGCTCTCCACTGATGGATATAGGCCCCCCTCAAGGCTCGCCACTGCACAAGGACTTTGCAACCACCCCCCAACAGCGACCTTCTTTTTAGGTCATCCGTCTAACGCGGGGAGACATCCCACATTGCGCCGTCCCGTACATCCACTCTAGAACCCGTTTGCCCCATCGATCTTCGGTTCTGCGGCAGATGTGTCCGGCCCATTGCCACTTCAGTTTGCTAATTTTGAAAGCTATGTCAGTAACTTTGGTTTTCTGACAAGTAGCAACGTTTCGAATTTTATCAATCAGTGAAAATCCTAGCATAGCTATCTCTAAAGCTCGCTGAACGATCTTAAACTTGTGGACTTAACCCAGTGTCAAGGTCCAAGTCTCTGTTCCATACGACATTACGGAGAAGACATTGTTGTATCTCGATCGCTTACATATAAATTTGGAGACTCTTACATCTGTCGCACGCTGAAGAATGGAATGCTCTCCCAGCCAGTTTCCATTCCTATAAGCTAAAGTCCTTCAAGCAAAGTGTGAAAAACCAACTTTATAGGCCGGCATAATAATAGGGATTGATGTTGACCGTCATTTGCTCCTATTCTTGGACCTCACGTACCGCTTACCCTCAGGTGGGCTCAGTAATAAAATTTATATAAAAAAGAGAGGACGTTCCCGAATGCCGCGCATATAGTATGTAGTATGTTTCTTCGTTTTTGCCTTCCAAACCATCAGAGCATCATCATCCTTTATTTTTGTCCCTATGCTTTCTTTCATACCTACAATTACATGCCATTCACTATCACTGGTTTGAAATCTCTGATCTATACTATCACGCATCAGTAATACACATCTGTTGTTTATAGGTGATTGCTTCATTGTGTATGTCTATTTATATTTTTCTTGTAAGTATTAAATAAATAATGCTAGTAATAATCCTAAATCAATATACCTACTCCAATCACTACTCATCATAGACGCAGCAAAGAAAATTTTAGTAAACCTATTTGTAATATTTCCGCCTATTCAATAAACGCAATTTTAAATTACTCGACAGACCAAAACTGTGCAGGTAGTGCTGTGTACGGGAAAATGATTCTCATAGTGATCGAATGGACCTTTTGCTGCTTATAACTTTGAGGCAACCTTTTACCTAAAACTTTCATTGTAAGGATCCGGTACTTATTATTATGTCTTCGTACGGAAGAGTTCGCGCGCCGTTTAGACAAGTATTTCCATAATGGATGCCCGAACACGCGTCAGCTCGAATAAATTAATTAAGTCCTATTTATTACGAGATTTAGGCTTTGTTTTCCTCCCTCCAGAATATTATAATTACTTTAATTATATAAGCTACGTGTTTTGGAACAGTTTCTTGGAAGTGAATGTAAAATTCCGAGTCAGTAACTTATGGCACATTGTTTATTCCAAAAATTTAAATTGTCATTATGTTACGACTGCAAAGTTTTACTTGAAACATTAAAAAGCAACCTCACGAATAAAAAAATAATATATATCGTAAATATATGTATGTTTTAATTCTTACAATAAAATTATATTTTTTATTCAGAGTGTCACATTAGTACTATTAATATGATTTGGATTATTCGCAATTTTTTTATATAGGTATATTTTTTATTTTGAGCATGACATGTGACATCCACCACCTGATCGTAAGACCGATATCGGTCCCTAACATTATGCCGGCTTATCAATATGCCTTTTCACATGCTTTAAGGACTCTAGGTTACAGGAATGGGAAAAAAACACTGGCTGGTTGCACTCCCACATCTTTAGCGTGCGACAGATGTAAGAAATTCGAAATTTATATAAATAAATATAAATAAATATTTCCAGACAGGTCACACAGCGCCATCTAGTTTCCGTGGTAAGCTACGAGGCTTGTGTTACGGAAACTAGATGGTTGATAAACTACATATTATACTTTTTTTTTTTTTTGTAAATATATACATATTATACATATAAACACCCAGACCGAGACAAATTATACAATGTACAACTTGCCCCCGGTGGGAATCGAACCCACGACCTCCCGAGTTCACGGCAACGTTTGTTACCACTAGACCACGGAGGCGGTCATTATATATGTATAGGGATAGTGGTTACGGTATGGGGATGCATATTTTGACCTGTGCGTGTGGTTCGGTTGCGGTTATTTATTTAATGACGTAAGGTCTAGTACTGTAGGCTTATCTCCTTACGGGACACACTGTATATCTCGATGCGATTTTGATTATGAAATAAGAAGCAGTATCCTTGATGATAATAAAATACCTAATGATGGCGCCAGTTGGCCGACGTGACTCACTCTGTCCTCATTATGATCCTGTAGGACTTCCTCGTATTTTAGCTTCAGTCTGCCACGGACTCAGACATATACTACTAAGGACCTATAATATAATTTATTACTCTTAAACTTAGAAATCCTAATAAAAAAAAATAACGTTAACTTTGCTATAAACCTAGTTAGAGATTTAGCATGCACTTATTTTGCTATGTATTTTAAAAATGATTTAACCTTTTATATGACATCTTGTATATAATAAAATTCGAATATTAAAAACAAACAACATCACTATCACTATATATTATGAAACTAAGTCCTCCGCCGCGTCTGGTAGTCTGTCTGTTCGCGGTAAACTCAAAAACTACTGAACCGATTTCCATACTGTTTTCACCAATGGATAGAGTGGTTTTTGAAGAAGGTTTTAGTATATAACTTGTATACATTAAATATATTCGTTGGAGGTGTCGGAAAAAAATAATAAATATAAATTTCAACGAAAACGCTGCCTAAACTCTTTGAGATATACCAAAATAATGTATGATGGAATTGTGTATCTTATATAGGTCTATAGAAAAGTCCGCGATGGCATATGTCTATTTCTTAAGGATAACTACTATATCCATTTTAATACTTTAAATAATGGGGAATTATAAAGCGGTAATTGGAAAGCTATTTACACAAATACAGTATTAATCCTTATCATTTTAAATACGTTAGTTGGCTTAAGCATTTCCACATAAAAATAATAATTCAAATTCAAATTCAAAATCGTTTATTTGCTTTAAATGTGGTACATACGGTAATATGGTTAGTAAGTTGGCTCTGCACATTTAGCCATTGTTGTGGCATGCAAAATTTGTTTTAATTTAAAATATATTCTTATCTAGTAAGTCTAGTCATCATTATATAACTAAATTTAGGTCAATACATTTTATTAATAAACAGACAAAAAAACAAAATAAAAATATGTCAAACAAATTCTTTTTCAAACGAATTTAAAAGATTTTCTCTTTCATAATTATTCCCATGCACTGCCCGAGCCCTTCACATCTAATTTGTTATAAACATAATAATACAACTTAAAAGATTCTTAAAACTCTAAATAGTCTTAACTTATTTCTAACTAAAATACCTACATAATATACATTTAAAAATTAATGTCGTGATGTATGAGTGTAGTATAGTATAATTGTAGAAGTAAAAGAAAAAAAAAGTCAAATTATTATATTTTATTATGTAAAACTCACGTGTGATAGTAATACTTTGCGTATTTAAATTTAGGGCCACCGCATTAATGACAATAAATAATATAATCAGTTGTATGTATAAGGCCACTAATAACACCAATATGTTAAGTTACAAATTAAACCTTATTGTCAATTAAAATAAGATACATCCTGATGTGCATCTTTTTTAATTTGACGTGCTGTTATAAATAACAAAACCATCTTGGAAAATATTTGCAAAAAAGCGATGGGAATAGATACGTGTGATTTAGAATTAATGACTGTACAACATCTATTATAACGATTTTTGATGAACGCTGCAATAAACTTAAACTTTGACTTAAAAGGTTAGACTCGGAAAAGGATCATCTCAAGCCGTTTAGATTATTTGTATGAAACTCCCTACTGCAACGCAAACTAATCGGAATCGTAACATAATAGCCTCGCCTCGGGACAAGCTCCGAACCAAAATGCGGTGCGTGGTCAACTTGCAGTTTCCGGGCTTACGTCTCTCTGTACCCGAACTCACGTATCTTGGTTCAGTCCAGCAGCCCTATTCTGGTAGGTACTTGGTCGCAAAAGTTATTAGTGGATTTCGGTATTAACGTCAGACCCTGCGTCATAATTACAAAATATTATTCAATTCTTAGCTCTATAAGCGCTCGACCTTGACAGCGGCCGTGCAATTATCAACTTTAATGGCGTGATACATATATATATGTATATAGTTACCGGATTCCATTGTATAACGTTTGCGCTTAAGTAACAGAATAGGGCTGCAGGGAGTGGAAACTGAGAACGAGCAATTAACAAATTTTGGTTCACATAGAAAGTGGCGCCGCCTAGTAGACGGTAGTACTAAATTTAATGTCTGTGGTTGGAACATAATAGAGTTGTCATTCATTCAATCATTTGGTTCAATTCATTCAACATGTGTCAGCCATTGTTGTCAACAAGCAAACTATACAACTCTAGTAAAAAAATAATAAAAAATGTACTATGTATGTAAGATAGATAGTAACAAAAGTAGTTAATTGATTGCGGGCTCAAAAATCAAATTTCGGATTCATACTATTCCTATATAGAAGCTATACCTCTAATCTAATCTTCTCTGAGCGTGTTCTACCGGCTATACTATGGTGAGTGCTCTGAAGAGCTCTATAACCTAATTTCTTCCTCTCCATTCCGCAACCGAACCACACGCATAGGTCAGAATATGCACCCACATACTGTAGTCACCATCCCTTCACGTACCTACCTATAAATTTGGTGACTTATACATCTGTCGCACAATAATGTGGAATGCTCTTCCAGCCTCTGTGTTTCCACTTTCCTATAACCTGGAGTCCGTCAAGAGAAGTGTGAAAAGGCATCTAGTCATAGGCATAGTGTTAGGGATGATGTCGGACATAAGTGTCTGATTGCAGTTGCTAATATTCATGGACCATGAGCGCCCCTTACCATCAGGTGGGCCCTACATGTCGTGCTAGTATAAAAAAATTAATAGGTATCTATGGCACTTTAAGTATTCTACCATCCACCTGGCGGCGCTAGTGTTCAGGTGAACGATAGTTTTTTGCGTGAGTTGCCACTCTTTTCCCAATTAGTTACTATACTCTTTGGTTCAGTCTTCGTTTTCGAGCCGTAAGCAAGACGTCTTCGCTTAGCCGTAGCCGAGTGGACGTACGTTAGCTGCTGATCCGCGAGGCGAGGCGAAAGGCGATACGATGATGTTCCCTTTCCGAGTTAATATGTGTGCTGTGACCTGAAGGGATTACCTGAAGAAGGTTGCTGGTAGGTAGAGTTGAAAGAGGTTTGTCAAATGGCATGCAATCGCAAGCATTTGAGGAGACAAATATGTTATATAATAACATAATAAACACAATATTGGGTTTTTGCATAGTTTATATTTTGCTTGACAATTCAAGATTGACACTCGTCATATTCGACAGTTATCTTCTATTATACTACATTCCTCCCATACATAATAAAAAACTAAAACATAAATAATAATGAAATTTCTTAATTATATGCCAAACGGTCAGGTGGTTTCCTAACTCGTTGCGGATATCGAATAACAGGTTCTGGTACAAGATCTGATTGTAGAGAATGGTCCGTGACAACTGGAGCATAGCTGGTAGATGGCTGATCGTATTGTGGAACAGGGGTGGGCCTGGCATACTGTGTTTCATGAATAACAAGAGGTTTGCTTGTAGTTCTCGTGCTAATGTTTGTTGGTACCAGGTTAACTCTTGCTCTAAGTTGATCTGCATGTTTTCGCTTCAATTCTCCTCCAATATCTACAATATATGAATACGGACCTGTCCTACTAACAATCTTTCCAGCTTGAGATCCTTTGGAAACAGTGTTATTCACCCATACTTCCTCTCCTTCTTCGAATTCAATAAATTTAACACCTTTACCTCTACTCTCATAATTAAATTGTTGACATATTTGAGCCTTTTGCATGTTACGCGTTACATCAGGTTTAATTTGATCGAAAATGGTTCTAACTCTGCGACCAAACATCATCTCGGCAGGTGTTCTTCCAGTTGATTTCTGAGGAGTAGTTCGGTATGACCAAAGAAAATTTCGTAATTTTTCTGATAAAGTTGACGTTGTAGAAGCTGCTAGAAGTCTGCTTTTAAATGTCCTGATTACTCTTTCGGCTAAACCGTTTGTTCTAGGATGATATGGAGTACTTTTAATGTGAGTAATACCATGTTTGTTGCAAAAAGCTTCAAATATTTCAGCTGTAAATTGAGGACCATTATCGCTAACGATAAATTTTGGCAAGCCAAAACGAGCAAAAATATCAGATAAACGGTTAGTTGTTGCTAAAGCTGTTGTGTCTTTAACAGCAAAAACTTCGAGCCATTTCGTAAAAGCATCTATAACAACAATAAACATACTACCAAGAAAAGGTCCTGCATAATCTATATGGATTCTTGCCCACGGTTCTTCGGGTATTCCCCAGGAATAAAGAGGAAGTCTTGTATCATTTTGTTTCGACTGCTGACAAGACTGACATGTGTTGTATAACTACTAATATCATGATCAATGTTTGGCCAATAAACGTGTAATCTGGCTATAGATTGCATTGCATTTATTCCACAATGTCCGTCATGTAACATATGTAAAATATCGGACTGAAGTGACTTTGGTATACAGATACGGCCTTTCCAGAGAAGTATGTTTTCTTCATATGATAATTCTGTTTTCTTTTCATAATATGTGTAAAGATGTTGTTGTAAGTTTTTTTTTTCTGGCCAAGATGTATTTATAAATCCTATAATTGTACATAATGTTGAATCATTTGATGTTTCCCTTTTTAATAATTTTCGAGTAAAAGGTAATGTCTGTGCTCGTAAATTTAACAAATGTGCTAGTCTGGGTGAGCCAGTATGTTCGATATTAGTTACATCACTGTTGGACAAAGGTAGACGTGATAAAACATCAGCTGGTGCGTTATCTTTACCCGGTAGATACTGTATTGTATAATCATAACTGTTTAATAAAATTGACCATCTTAGTAATCTATTACTTGCCACTTTGGGAGTTTCTCTGTTACTGCTAAATATTCTTTCTAATGGCTTATGATCTGTTAATAAAATGAAAGGTCTCCCATAAAGATATTGATGAAATTTGGTGACTGCATACACTATAGCCAATGCTTCTTTATCTATAGTGGAATATCTTTGTTCAGTTTCATTAAAAGTTCTAGATGCAAACGCTATAGGTTTCATTACATCATTGGAATATTTATGAAAAATGACTGCTCCTGCTCCTTTGTTAGAAGCATCACTAGATACAACAAGAGGTAAACTAGGATCATAATGTACTAACGTATCGTTTGATGATAAAATTTGTTTAAGCTCGTTAAATATTTTATTATCATTATCTGTCCAATTCCATTGATGACCTTTCTTTAGCATATGATGTAAAGGAGCGCATTTAACATGTAATCTGTCGATAAAACGGCCATAGTATGATATAGAACCAAGAAAAGACCTTAATTCACTTGTATTAGACGGTGCTGGCATTTGTCTGATTGCTTCCAAGTGACCTTGAGTTGGATGTAGGCCAGATGCGTCAATCCTGTGACCAAGATATTCCACACTATCTTTAAGCCATGAGCATTTTGATACCTGTGTTCGAACTCCAGCGCTTTGTAACTTGCTTAACACTCGTTTAGTTCGTTCTAGATGTTGTTCTAACGTAGATGATGTTATAAGGATGTCATCAAGATAGCATATAACTCCTTCTAAGCCAAAAAGTATCTGGTCCATTGTTCTTTGAAAAAGTGCTGGTGCAAAAGATATTCCGAAAGGTAAGCGTTTGTATTGAAAATATCCTCTATGTGTTGCAATTGTTAGGTATTTCCGAGAATCTGGATGTACTGGAAGCTGCAGATAAGCATCTTTAAGATCAATTTTTGAAAAATATTTTCCACCTGCTAATTTTGCTGTTATGTCTTCAAAACGTGGTAAAGGGTAATCATCTTTTTGAACATGTTGATTTATTGTTACTCTAAAATCGCTACAAATACGTATGTTACCATTTGCTTTTAAAACTACAACAATCGGTGAAGCCCACTCTATTGGTGTTATAGTAGTATCAACAGGATCTAGAACATCTTCGTCGACTAACCGGTCGAGTTCATCAGAAACTTGCTGTTGTAATGCAATGGGTACAGGCCTGGGTCGAAATATCCTCGGATTGATATTTGTTGGTATATGAATTTTTACTGTATGTCCCCTTATGTATCCTAGTTTTCCATCAAAAAGTTCTTTAAAGTTGTCTAATAATTCTAAAATTTTTGTTTCATTTGTTTTTATATGTTTTTTATCTGTCATCTGTTCATTTACCTTTTCTTCTGTTCCAGTTACTTGATCTCGTTTCTTTATTCTGCATAATTTTGATCCTGGTGGCAAAGGAAGGTTGAATTTAAGTAACCAGTCTAAACCAAAAAGTGGAAAATCGTTTCGCTCAGTTACATATGCTTTTAATGTGTAGGTTTGTTTAAATGCTTTTACTTCTATTTTACAACGCCCAAGAGTTATTATTGGAATGTCGGTATAAGCTACTAAATTATTCGCTCTTTTAAGTTCAGGTTCTCCCACTTTCTTCCATAACTCTTTACCAATTACCGAAAAAGCAGCTCCTGGATCATATAGCATTTCAGTGGGAACACTGTTTAATATGGTACTCACCATGATTTTGTTTGGTTTTTCTGACGTCAAAGCATATATTAGGTTAACATAATCATCATTTTCATCTGAAGTTTCGTCACTATCTGCCTCTAACTGGTCTTCATTACGTTGAATGTTACGTGTTTGTTCCTGTTGATATTTCCGACTTAGGCATGCTGATGCAAAATGATTTTCTTTGCCGCAAGCAGCGCATGTTTGTCCCCGAGCCGGGCATTCTGAAAGTGTTTTGTGGAATGGTTTGCAGCAAAATGAGCATTTCTTTATTAAATTTGGTTTTTTGTTAAATTTATTTTTCGGTCGAACCAATCTTTTATTAGAGCTTGTTGTTGGTATGTTAATATTATTTATGTCGGGCTCATGAGTGCAGTTTGAACATACCATTGCTGATAAATGTGCTGCTTGCGTTTTTGCCTGCTCTAGCTTGAGTGCGGTTTCCACGACATCCATGAAAGTTGATACGTTTGTTTGGTGTTGACGAATTAACTCCTGTTGCCATTGGACATGATTGATCCCAATCACTAGCTGGTCTCTCAGGCGTTCATCAAGCGCACTTCGATACAATGTTGATGTTGTGGTTGTTGTGTTGGTGGCGCAGACACAGGATATGTTGAAATCGCAGTGACCGGCGAGGGCTCGTAATGACGCAACAAACTGTGTTACTGTTTCGTCTGGTTTCCTCCATCGGGCGGCAAAAGTTACTCGTTCTGATAGGAAGTGCCTCTGTTTTCCAAATTGTCGGATTAAAATGTTTTTGATTTCGATATATGTTTTTGTTGTTATGTCAACCGGTCTGACGGTATCGACTAAAACTTTGAAGATTTGTGGTCCAATTTTAGTCAGCAGTATGTTCCTGCGTTGTGTTTCTGTTTCTGGTGTGTCTAGACCGTGTAGTGTTAAAGCGATTTCAAACCTTTGCAAATAATATTCACATTCTTCTTGTTGTGCGTCAAATTGTTCAAACGCGAATTTTTCTGACTTCCCTGTTATAGCTGTGGTAGAAGTCATAATTTCTAGCTTTTAATAGCTCACTCGTCGCCAAATATGTTATATAATAACATAATAAACACAATATTGGGTTTTTGCATAGTTTATATTTTGCTTGACAATTCAAGATTGACACTCGTCATATTCGACAGTTATCTTCTATTATACTACAATATATTCAGAAGTATACACGCTAAATATTAATATATAAAAATACATGATGATGGACATACTTGTAAATATTAAATTATTTTTAATTTTTAGATAGTTATAGTTTTTTTTAAATATTATAATTTTATATTTGTTTGTTTAAATTCCTATTGTGCTTATATTATTTTATATTTATTAATAACCATATATATTTTTATGTAAATAGTGGAACCTTTGGTGGATTTCATCATATAATGAATAAACAAATAAATAAAATATTAACAATGTTTATTTTCTTACTTCTGCCTCCGTGGTCTAGCGGTTAAGTCCGTGGATTTAGACTCGGAGGTACCGGGTTCGATTCTTGGTTGAGACACAAAAATATTTATTGATGTAAATAAATACATTTAATTTATTTGTGATATTTCTCGAGTTTGGTACGCTGGAGACATCGACGAGCTTGCCACTTGTCATGATTGGCCTATAGTTAAGTTGGCTAAATGTGAATCCGCTTCTTTATAAGCGTGGTTTCTGACCACCCTGAAAGGGAAACGGTCGTGATGATACTTTACTTTTATTTTCTTACTTATATTTTTTTTGCAATTAAACAAATATAACAAATGTACTTAATATATTGTATATGTATACTTTTATATTAATAATTTGTCATTAACGTGAAATAATTAAATTTATTATAGTATTATGAGAAACAGATGTTACACAAATCCAATGAAAGAAATTTGGCACAAGAATCGCAATCCATTCATTCCAACCACACTTGTTGAAATGTTTATAAAATGATGATCTGGTACCTACTTGAAAGCTAATATTTTATATCTTTAATTCTGTGGTTATTTGTCAATATACGAGTTTAATAGATGCGTTAATTTCTTGGCCAAAAATCTCGAGATTTGTCAATCCTTTCTTACTTTGTTTTTCAATCTCAGCCTTTATCTGTAGCCTGTAATATCTACATATCATTTGTAAATTGGAAATTCGTCCTAATTGATTTTTGTTAACATTTCAAGACAAAGAAAAACCCAATTATACCCTTGATAATAATATTATGATAATTCTAACCGATTCACGAAATAAGATTATTAAAAAGTCAGTTTTTATTTTAATTTTATCAGTTAGTCTTTCTGCCTGCATGTCTTTGGTGTTCACCAGTGTATACACTGTTATAATAACTTCATAAAGGAATACACTAAATGGAATAAAGAAATATCAAAGTTCTTAAAAATTTATTCTGAGTAAAGTACACAGATTAAATAATAAAATAAATTAAGAACTAAATTATATAAACTAATTAAAAACTAAAAATTAATAAATTAAATTACGACTATTCGATGGACGTAGTGTGCCGATGATACTCGCTGCGTTCCCCCGTTGAACAGCGAGGCTGACCCTTTGAACAAGATATTCTCTACTCAAAGGGTCACCCGTCGCCAAGTGGAGTTTCTCACCAAGCTCGCGGGAGAACACAAGTGCCTCCTCGGACCACGGGCCCATCGTTTCAACTGCAAATGGAATGAAATGGTGATTGATGATTATATCTAAGTATATGTTTATTTCATTATAATCAAAAGACATTGTTTCGGATGTAGTAATAAAATGTTTTGTTTATTTTAAAACCCTATTAGTGTAAACATGCTTCAGTAAAAGTTTTCAGTTAAAATGCCAGTAAAAGTGATATACGGGTATGTATGTAGTCAAAGATAGCTTAAATTTCCTCCTAATTTCATGTTCCATTAATTTTGATTGCTCGTAATTGTAATTTAATTTTATTGATACATTAATGTCAACCTAAATAGCACTTAATGGCGTATTCAGCATTTTGTTAATTTAATTACCCATCTCTTTTACTTTGCTTGAATTAATTTAAATTAATCGATATGGGATTCATCCCGTTTTCCTGTTTTTTACTATAGTATTGTATTGACTTATAATATTTTAGCTTATAATATTTTTACTTGTCGCTTTGGCCTCGGCCAAATTAAAAAAGTGATTTTTGGATGTTTGGCATCACGTGACGGACAGTCTGATTTTGTTGTTTTTTTTGTTTGGATTGATTATCCTGGCGCTACTTCCATATATCGTAATTTTGTGGAGAAACGTTGCGGTAGACTGTTACTGAGCTTTGTTGAGGAAGCGTCCACTACCAGAGCATTTGGCTGGAGCTGAGGCTAGGCCCAGTTCGGCAATTGCGGTGGTGGAGCACTCACGATGAAGTTTTGTGGACTGGTGTTGGAGGGGTTCCGTCAGGCCAGTTTGGGCCCACCTGGAGCAGGGCAAGCCAGCAGGAGGAGTTGCACCCGTGGTCTTCCAGACGACGCAGAAAAGACTGGTTTATGTTCGTGCATGTCCTAATTTAAGCTTGAGTAGAGTAGTAGTCGATTGTTTGAGCAATAAATGGCCTGACCACAGATGAGTTTGTTTGATTTAGTGCGGGCAGAACTCTGCCGTTCCCAAACTCCTCAACATACACATAATATAATTATAACATTCGGAAACTTCGGCACATTCTCATTCATCGTCCATACCACCAAAGTCTTCAACATGTGCGTCCTCGCCGTAATGTCGTACGGAGCAAAGACGTGGACACTGACAGTGGGTCTGGTTCACAAATTCAAGGTTGCTCAGCAAGCTATGCTTGGTATTTCTTGAACGGATAGAATTTGAAACATTGATATTCGTCAGAGAACCTTCTAGAGTGGAGACCACATTCTCACCTCTGGGATGGTTCCGCTAAGTACCTTACAGATGCTCTCAATGTCCTACAGAGGCAGGCGATTCGCTGCAAACGCGAAACTAACTCTAAAACTCTCGAATCGCTGCAGCTTCGTCGAGATGTGGCCTCCCTGAGCGTGTTCTACAAGCTATACTACGGTGAATGTTCTGAAGAGCTCCACAACCTTATCCCTTCTTCTATATTCCGCAACCGAACCACTCGCACAAGCCAAAATATGCATCCACATACCGTAGCCACTATCCCTCGCGTACAAATTTGGAGACTCTTACATCTGTCGCACGCTGAAGATGTGGAATGCTCTCCCAGCCAGTGTGTTTGCCCATCCTATAACCTGGAGTCCTTCAAACGAAGTGTGAAAAAGCATCCTTATAGGCCGGAATAGTGGTAGGGACTGATGTCGGTCGTCTGAGGCTGGCGTCAGTTGCTTAGAATACGGAGGCAGTTGTCTATATCATACATATGTTATTTATTTGTTTTAAATACATACTTTAATGCACTAAAAACTGTACACTATAGTTACATAGGCGTGCTTAGGTCAAGCATTTTCGAACAACCATCAAATCATAAATACTATCTTAATAACAATGGCGGCGAATATTTTCGCGTGATTAATTTATTTACATTGTAATCTTTACAATTAGACCACTCGTATGGTATTTTTTAAACACATGCTATTGTCCTGTCATTCTTCAGTCGCCCTCTGTTTGCATTTAATCATACATTTTCGTAACGCAGTTTATTTTAAAAACACATTCCTAAATAATTAGTAAAAATAATAGCACATTAACAATCATTAAACAAATAATTAGTTCATTTAAAATTCAGCCTTACTTTGTGATAACCTTTAGTTTAAAATAAAATTTTTAAATTAATATAAAATGTTATTTTCTATAGAACAATTAATTTGGTCTGCAGCCGAATTCCCATTGTTTAGTCGCAAACGTTATAATCTATATGTCTGTCAAAATGCATACAAAATAATATTATAATTGGATATACATATATTCGACATTATCTCTATAGTTAAAAAAAAACCCACTTTTTTTTTTTAAGCATATAATTTTCTTAAACTAATTAAATATTTTTACACATATATATATATATATATATTATATATTTATCAATTTTACGAGTATATTTATTTTTAACACTTATAATAAAATAACTTTAAAAAAATAATAATACTGCGAGTGAGTTTGCAGAGTTGTTCCATCAATTAACAGCCGTTGCTTGGTGACTTCGTTTGACGAGTGTTATTGAACGTAACAACTGTACCCATATTAGTATCCACGACCGGAGTAATACCCAAAACATTACATGACAGCCTTAAAACTATTAACGTAGACCAGCACACATACAGACAATTGCAAAAAGCTACAATCCTCAATACTTGCCGTATAGTTAGAAAGTTTGGAGTTAAATAAGCATGATGCTCACTTGGCCGAGGCCCGTGAACGTCATAAACCGGTTAAATACCGAGATTCTTTAAGAATACACATTACATAATAATAATAAAATTCTTTATTGCACATTAAAATATACAAAATAAAATGAAGTACTTAGGCGAGCTTAATACCTTGTAGGTATTCTCTAACAGCTAACCTTTGGGAGAACGACATAAGAAATTGTGGGGTGCAAAGTTAGGAGGAGAGAATAAATATTAAACTAAATGCTATACCTTTCACTGGGTATATCATACGAGTATGTCATATTAAAATGTAATGAAAATAAATAAATTAACATGCCAGTTAATTATAATAACTTAACGATATGATAATACGAGTGGGTATATTGTATTATTGTTTTAGTAAATTAATAAATACAATAAAAATAACTTATCTAAATATTTAATTATATATGCATATGATACTAACTAAAATACTAACATACTAACCTTAATAGAATTCTATTATTGTTTTTTGTAGTTGATTTGATTGTTACTAGCAGCAGAGTGAGTGCCCAACAACATTAACTTTTTAAATATCTCAAGTAAGCCTTGACTTATACTATTATCGTTGAATAAACCTGTGTGCCTAAATAAATAGTTCTTAAATAATATATATAAGTTAGTTGTGTAAACCGCACGATTTGTCAATTCCGATTTGCCCTCAACTTTTTAAAAAAGTTGAGTATGTCATAAGGTGAAATTAGACATGTATCAGATATTGAACGACTCTGCTGCAAGACCGCTTTTATTATATAGTGCCAATTAGCTGTCCCCTATAAGACCAGGGCAACCTTAGTATAGGGGACAGAAGTCCTCTATTAAATTAAACATGTACAACAATGTAATTTTTATTTTTTGTTCAATATGTATATTTTATTTTGTGTCAATAAACTATTATTATTATTATTAATAATAATTATAGTTATGCTGGGAGAATTCGATTAACCGTTGAGCGGTAAATGGTTTGACTTGGCTTTATTTCTGTATACAGTCAAGCGCAAAATTGGCTCGCGCAGGAATCTCAAGAGCAACGACTGAGTAACTATATATATAATAAGAGCTAGGGAGTTTTTACAAATCAGCGCCGATGCGCGCCACCTATCGGACAACAGTAGTACTATGTTTGAAACCTCCGCCGGTGTTCACGCATCGACGAGCTTGCCACTTGTCATGATTGGCCTATAGTAAAGTTGGCTAAATGTGAATCTGCTTATTTATAAGCGTGGTTTCTGACCACCCCGAAAGGGAAACGGTCGTGATGATACTCTACTTTACTTTACTTTTTTCTTCTTTATTAAAATGCAAATAAAACTCCGTAACCTACATGTACCCGTTACAGTACTATAAGAGCTTTCAAAGTTTTTTTAGTGTTCAATTTTTATTGCCCCCGAGTGTAAGTTGAAATCGATAGCTAATAATCTGCTAATATTGAGTTTAATTCTGAAGTGAGTTTCATCATCAATTAGCAGTCGAGCCGTTAGGTCAGCTCATTAGATCGTAGTTGATCGGAAACCAACAATTTATACTACCAATTAACAATATAGCATGGGTAATAATTATATTTGCGCGAGCAGTGGTAAGAACGCTTACCCTTAAATTCAACAAAAGTCAGTTCAAAACCCCGGCATGTACATTTGTCATAGATTTAAGTTCAAGACTCACATTTACGCAGTGGAGGGTGCGAGAGGAGTTCCAGCAAAATCTTTGCAACACTTACTGAAATAATTGGGCCTAAGTAGGTCTGCCGTCAATACATTTATGGAACGAGATTCCAAGACGGCATTAACGGAATCATACAGTATTTGGTTGGATAGGGAGAGAAGTAGAATGGTGGATGGTGAGCGTATTGTCGCGCAATAAAATAAAAAAAGGAGGCCTCCTTAAACCAGCCTATTGTCGGTCGCAAGCCCGAGACACTATTCTTCTCATCTCTTACCCACACACGATGGACCCGGCACCCGCACGGTGAATCCATGGAATGCTTAGAAATTTGTCTTCTCACCACCGCACCGTTCCAATGCCTCGGAGAGCACGTCAAGCCGTCGGTCCCGGTCCCACTAATACTACTTACTTCACGTAAGAAAAGTGTATTTCTCATTGATGCCGGGGTTTACAACCGAGCCACCCAGCCTTATTTTTATATTACCTAAGTTATTACCTTGCAAACAAATACCAAGCGGCTGACCTGTTTAAAAAGATTCGCCAAATAACGAGAAACTTTAAAGCCACCTCCTGTGTTATCAACGATGAGCAGGGTAACCCAATCCATGACCTAAGGGAAGTGGCCAGTCGATGGAAGGAATATTGCACAAAACTGTACCTGGATCTAGGTAAACCTACAGCGACCGCCATGATAATAAATGATCGAGAGCCAGATATTCTTCTCTCAGAAGTGGTCGACGCGATTAAGAGGCTAAAAACAAATAAAGCCCCGGGCCCGGACACTATAACGGCAGAAGCTTTAAAAGCGCTTGGCGACCTAGGTATCACCAGATTGCACGAAATCTGTAATTCCGTCTGGCAATCTGGCATCTGGCCGACGGATTGGGTCCACTCATCAATTCTCCCACTTCACAAGAAAGGATCGGTACGGAACTGCAGTAACTACAGGACTATTGCTCTAATATCCCATGCCAGTAAAGTTCTTCTACATATTATTAATAATCGCCTTCGACACTATCTGGACTGGCAGATCCCTCAAGAACAAGCTGGATTTGTAAAAGGGAAAGGAACCAGGGAACAAATCCTGAACCTCAGGCAGATAGTCGAAAAATGCTACGAGTATAACATCCCGTTGATAATATGTTATGTAGACTACCAAAAGGCATTTGATTGTGTGGGATGGCATGCACTGTGGGAGGTTCTAACAGAGGCCGGTGTACCGACACACATAGTTCAGCTCATCCGCGGTTTATACGACACAGGATACGGAACCGTCAAAGTTGGCACTGTCACATCAGACCAGTTTAAATTTGAGAGAGGGGTAAGACAAGGATGTGTAATATCGCCAATACTCT
This sequence comes from Tinea semifulvella, assembly GCA_910589645.1. Classification (NCBI taxonomy): domain Eukaryota; kingdom Metazoa; phylum Arthropoda; class Insecta; order Lepidoptera; family Tineidae; genus Tinea; species Tinea semifulvella. Next base: position 6,458,328 of record OU342596.1, read on the forward strand.
TTAATATATATGGCGAACACATCATGCGGAAAACTCTTGAAGACTGGGAGGGCGGTGTAACATTTGGTGGGAAGAAAATCTCTAACCTACGGTATGCCGATGATACAACATTGTTTGCCTCGTCAGAAAATGAAATGGTGAAGCTTCTGAATCGGTTGGAGGTCGTCAGTGAAAAGTTTGGCCTATTCATTAACAGAGGCAAAACAAAGCTGATGGTAGTCGACAAATCTCACAAATTCACGCGCACAACAGACCTTGATGCCTATGAAACCGTGGACGATTTCCTATACCTCGGCTCCACTGTTAGTAATAAGGGAGGCTGCGAAGGTGAAATTCGTCGACGAATTGGAATGTCCAAAACTGCGATGACCCAACTTAACAGAATATGGGGTGACAGCAACATATCCAGAAAGACAAAAATTCACATCGTGAGAACACTTGTCTTCTCCATATTTCTGTACGGTTCGGAGACATGGACCATAAAAGCCGCGGATAGAGCGAGGATTGATGCGTTTGAGATGTGGTGCTGGCGTCGTTTGCTTAGAATTCCTTGGACCGCACGACGTACTAACATCTCTGTGCTCGAAGAGCTTAAGCTGACCAGGGAGCAAAGACTCTCTACCGTCTGCTTTGCCCGAATTCTGCAATACTTTGGCCACATTGCAAGAAGAGAAGACGATAATCTAGAAAAACTTCTAATCACGGGCAAGGTAGACGGTACAAGAACAAGAGGGAGAAGCCCCAAGCGATGGTCCAGTCAGGTGACTGACCACCTGAACATCCCTGTACACCAGGCTATCCACTACGCCGTTGGAGGCGGCTGGTGGATGAGCTGCGTTTGCGACGGAGTCACGATCCCCATCAGTGGGGTACCGACTAAGGAGGAGGAGGAAGTTATTACCTACGCTTACGGACAGAGTAGCAAATTTGTTAGTAAAAAATGTATGACTTCTTAATCTTAACATGACCTTGGCAAGGTTTTAGTTGTGACCTCGGCCGACAGTGGATGTGTCAAAAATATTCGGAGTTCGCTGACCGCTCTATAGCCGTTGATATAATATGTGCTTACCATTGACTTATTACCAAAAACATTAAATATGTAACAAGATGGGGCAATAAACCAAACGGCATGGGAATTATTAATATCTACGCTCTGATATAGCAATGATTTGAGCAATGAATACTATTGATAAATACTTTGTGGAATTTATTTAAGAGCAAATATTTTTAACTTATAATCAAGTTAGGGACTGACGTCAGTTGTAAGTGTCTGATTCCAGTTCCTAATATTCATGTGCATGGCGCGCCACTTACCATCATGTAATATAAAAAAATAAAAAAAGTTTGTACAACAAAATTCTCTATTACAGGTTATTTGTTATTTTGAAAAGTGTAAGATACTTAAGATGCAGAACTGCATTGCACAAGGCGATTTTACGCACCTTACCGGGCACAAGTTTTTAGTCTTAATTAATGGTCACAGTTGTTATTAGGTTCATTTACAATTTTCTTCTTCTAATATTTGTATTCGTGTTTCACTCTTATAATCAACTGCTTTAATTGTGTCTATGTAAATAATATAAAATCTGATTGGCCCATATATAGGCTATGATTTAAAAAAAAAATATGTTACGAATATGCCTAAAATCCAACCACTTTAAGGAGCTGAAGACCAATATCTTCCCCTATTTATATTGCCTACATATTTCGTAGGCAGCTCAGTATTAAATATATACATACATATCTTCACGCCAAATCTCTTGCGGGGTAGGCAGAAACAATTGAGCGCTACTTGCACGGTCGCTTCTTCAACATGCATTAACCTCTTCATACATGCCCTTTTGTTTCGATGGCTTTTTAATGCACCTTCAGCTAAGGTCTGCAAGTTTTACCCACAACTTTCGCATTATAATTACATTCCGGTTCGTCAATCTCTCTTTACTCATCCTTTTAACATGCCTGAACCATTGTTGCATGCCTTTCCTTATTTTGTCCACATTCTTTCTTTCATACCTACTATTTTACCTATTTCGTCATTACGTATGCGGTCCGTCAAAGTGACACCGTATAAGTGTGGTACCAGCATGGCATTGTGTATGGCGAGTCGAGCTTTGGCACTGACATTTCGACTGTCGATCAGTGACCCCAGGGCACCGTTAACACTATTTCCCGTGTTCACTCTTCTTTCAACATCCCTATCATACTTTCCATCCGCAGTGAAAACACTGCCCAGATATATAATTTCATTTATATAATATCTAACTTTGCAAAAAGGAAATGATTGGGAAAAATTTTGGTCTTTACATATAGGTCAACAATACTCACTTTCCGTTTGTCTATACGACCTAATTTTGGCACGTTCACTGACTTCACAATGTTCCACAGGATCCAATTGAATGAATAATGTATTTAGTTGACCTTTGGTAACTATTTATTTTAACACATTATTGTTAAGGTGGGTTTAGACCAAAGCAAACGAGCAAAAGCTCATACTATGTGCTCTTTATTAAATATTTTTTGCGTAAACAGAATTAATCTTTCATTCTCCTACATTGTACCTTTGTTCGCCAATATTCTTCGCTCGTCGTTTAGAGGATACATGCAATTTCGGACATGCTCGCTCCTTAAAGCGGTTTCTGCAAGGCTCTCTAGTGTTCTAGTTGACGAGCATGAAGCACTTGTTTGCGTTGTCTAAACATCAATGAAGCAAGTGTAAATATCTTAGTTCTTCTTCTAGTATAATTACGAATAGAAGTTTACACCTAAAAAACAACCGACAGCGACTTGTTCTGGCTCTAGCCACTTGTCCGTTTGGTCTAGAACGACCTTTACTATAATACACATCGCGAACTATAATGCAAATCAGCATAGTTTTTCAGTGGCCCTATTTTGTGCTAACCATTAAATTGTCAAAATAGTGAATTTACTATTAGTTTTATCAAAGAATACAAATCGAATATTTATTCATGTTAACATTAAATAGGGTGGGTACAGATATTAATATGTGACACTTCATAATTTTAGAAGTAGAAGAGGTGCAACTGACAGACATAAGATCAGAAAGGTCGTGTGATCTTAAAATACGGTATTCAAAACTCCATCGAAACTGGTAACAATGGGATATCCCGAAGATATAATTAGGTGGACCGGGCGGGGCGACCCCACAATATAAAACTTCAAATAGTGGTCTTACAATAAATGTAACCCAACACACAAGGTCACACAAATCTTTGGCGTAAACGAATTACATGCATTTGTGAGACGTCATTATTTTGTACATATAAGTAGTGGAAAACTAAGCTAAGCAGTCCATTGAGTAAGCTGTTAGCATAACACGTTAAGGCTGATTTGCACCAGTTGCATTCGTATTTTGAAAGTCATCCGTCAGCTGGTACAATCGACATATTTTTAAACTTTTATCGTTACAATGATAAATACATCATTTTGGTACAACTCAGCCTAAGTTGTCAGAACCGGTTCTATTAATACCAATCTATGGAATCGATAATAAATAGTCATTAAAATTAATATCAGATCCTCGCCAACACGTCTGACCAGCGTGGCGAGTGTAGACCAAATATATATATTTTCTGGAAGGTCCATCTCCAACAGTGGAGGTTTGGGGGCTGTGATTATGTGTGACGGTGTAACATAAATATTGTATAAGAAATAATAACGATGGGTCAATATGAGTATATATGTATAATGTAATGTATGGGTGTTTATATGTATAATATGTATATATTTACAACAAAAAAAGTATAATATGTAGTTTATCAACCATCCGTAACACAAGCCTCGTAGCTTACCACGGAAATTAGATGGCGCTGTGTGACCTGTCTGAAAATATTAAAAAATATATATTATATTATATATATTAAATATATATGTCTACGCCTTACCATTTCTAAACGACTGGTCCCGACAAACCCGCTACCATGTATGGTGCATCCCGATTGGGAAGATTTACCCCTTCACATGACCCGACTTTGCTTAACAATGATGTGGATTTAACAAACCTGAGTTGTATTTTTTATATTTAAAAACTATTGTCTGAGTTGTCAAGCCTTAAAGGGTTAAGGTACAAGATAAGTAGACAAAAATACGTAGAAAGGTTGCTCACTTCACCGATCTGTTATCCAAATAAAAAAAATAAAAAAAGTTGCTGTGGTGTTGGGTTGTCTAACAAAATATGTTCATGGCTATACATATTGTTATTTACAAGCTAGAGTGGATGGGTACTGCCTAAACAAAGAATTTCGCAAAGTCAGCGCTGCAGCCTCGGCTGTAGCTGGCCACCTATTTGTCGCCACACCTGTATGTATCTTTCAGTATATAGAATAGGCTTCAATTCAATTCAATTCGTTTATTTTGCAAGTAGGCATAGAACAAAAAGAAATGTATTCTGCACTTTTCGCGTCAATTTTTGCAATATTGATATAAAACGATATCATTTTATAGTACATATTGGTGAATCTGGAGCAGTCATAATAACTATCATTTGGAAAGAGAAACAATAACATAATAAAATTATAAATACAGAATAACGCTTAACATTATAGCTGCTGTAGATAGGCATTGTCACACTTTAAGCTAAGACAGACACAAATATAAGAATATAAATGTCAATGTCAGTTAAGATAATAGCTGCTGTATATAGGCATTTTCATACTATAAGCTAAGACAGACACAATTATAAAAATAAAAATATAAATGTCAGTTAAGATAATAGCTGCTGTAAAGAAGCATTGTCTAGCTAGAACAATTATAAAAAAAGGTAACTTAAAATTAATAAAGCTTACATTTATACATTTAGATTTATCCCTTGCATATATATATATATATATATATTGTAACCATTGTAATTGTTGCGATAAATAAATTATTTTCTTTCTTTCTTTCAAAATGCTGAAAGTCTGGGCCGATTTTGATTAAGAATAAACTTTTTTTTTAACCTCATTCTATCCAATAATAGAACCCGAAAATTTTGAAAAATGTTTCCATTCCTGCAGTTTCCTTAAGTTTGACCTATTTACATTACTATTATTACATTTTTTTTTGACTGGCCATAACGGCAATTCGAGCCTGATCCCGAACACACTTTACTAAACCCTACACTTTACTGGGTTTATCGGCACGAACGGTGGATACTTCCCCGCCTCGGCAGTCTGGGCAAATTACCACCATCAGTCTGTTACCACCTATTTGTTGTTCTAGTTAAAAGTATGTGCCATTTGCAATAATGTCAAATGCCATTTTTTACTTTTAAGAAGAACTAGTATTGTAAGCTTGCCATGGTGATATTTATATGACCGCCTCCGTGGTCTAGTGGTAACAAACGTTGCCGTGAACTCGGGAGGTCGTGGGTTCGATTCCCACCGGGGGCAAGTTGTACATTGTATAATTTGTCTCGGTCTGGGTGTTTATATGTATAATATGTATATATTTACAAAAAAAAAAAAAAGTATAATATGTAGTTTATCAACCATCTAGTTTCCGTAACACAAGCCTCGTAGCTTACCACGCAAACTAGATAACGCTGTGTGACCTGTCTGGAAATATTTATATATAAAAATAACACAGCTAGAAACAAGACTTACTGATCACTAAACAAAATATTGTTATTAAATAACAATTAGATTTACGGCCAAATAAAAAATCCTCTCCCTCCGTGCGATTCTGTCGACCTAAAGTTACCATAACAGAACACCGTACTGGAGCATTATTAAAACCAGCCATAATCAGTTAAATGCTAATCTATATATGGCGAAGAAAGTTTTCTGGAGTGTTTTTATACCGCCTGATTTTGTATGGTCTTACTCTAGACTAATATGCTATTCTATTGATAGAAACAACACAACAACTTTTCCCAAGAAACAATATGTCGGAAGTGACAATATTTTTTGTCATTTCCGACATATGGTTTCATAGGTAAAGTTGTTTGTTTCTATCTAGAGAATACCATATTAGTCTAGAGTAAGACCATATATAGTCACCACGTACATATATAAAATTCACTAGCTTTTGGGAAGCTAGGCGCTCGCACGGTGTATCTATGGTTCGCTAAGGCATATGACCGCCTCCGTGGTCTAGTTGTAACAAACGTTGCCGTGGACTCGGGAGGTCGTGGGTTCGATTCCCACCGGGGGCAAGTTGTACATTGTATAATTTGTCTCGGTCTGGGTGTTTATATTTAAGTTTGTATATAACATACTTTTATCATTTAACTCTGTAACTGTAAGTATTACTTTTAGTCATAGTTCTCATTATTTTTTAGTTTTTAAGTATAGTTAATATTATTATTTAAATTTCTTAAACATATAATGTATCATAATTGAATGTAGTTTGACATTTTGTGGTCACCTGTTACTGGGGTACCATTCACTAAGGTTTTTTTTTTTTACTGTTTGCTTCTATTGATAGAATTGGATTCAATGTGTACTCTGTTGGTGATCCTAATTAAATAAATAAATAAATATGTATAATATGTATATATTTACAAAAAAAAAAAGTATAATATGTAGTTTATCAACCACCTAGTTTCCGTAACACAAGCTTCGTAGCTTACCACGGAAATTAGATGGCGCTGTGTAGGTCACACAAAAAAAAAAAAAACCTCCGAAAAGCATGAATATTACAATCGGATTACTAGTATAATAATTTAACTTTTTATCGTGGATCGATACAATGTTTATGATTGAATTAGCTATAATAGTATAGACGTTTCCATAAACAGTGGTCAGTGATTCAGTAGTTAAGGCCAGTGCAAGACGCCAAATACAAACTTGTCATGTCCATAAGGTGATAAGATAAGAGTGATAAGACTTTATGGGCTCCTTTACTTTGACCGCTCTTTTTATTATATTCAAAATTCTATTGTAATACAATGTGGTTGTTTGTACATTGTTGCTTACAAATGAGTTCTCACAAGAATAAGGTCAAAAAAACATTAATAACTTTATATAGTTTTTTTTTTAATTCTGTTTTTCATATTATTTAGTTTGTTTTGTATGTCAGTGCACTTTGTGCATTCTATAATTGTATGTTTATCCTATCTGTGGATAACGGTGTTAATTGTAGAATTACCTGTACTATGTAATTTATATTTGTATTGTATCCTCATTGTACAATTATTTGTTATTCCAAATAATAATAAAATAAAAATAAATGATTTCAAAAGAGTTCTTATCAATTGACGTCGGGACTTAACCATATTAATTGCACTATTAATTATTTAGTACCTACTAACTAGGGAAGTTATGGATATGAATTTTGGATGTGAATAACATTTGTTAGGACTAATTTCTCAAATTAAACCAGTCTTCAATGTTGTATGATTTATTTCCATTGCCAATAATTATTTACAACCTTCACTATTTTAAAGGCGCGCAACGACCGACTCGTCTGCTGTGTTCTTGTAATCTGGCGCGATATGATTCGTGCCATTCATTAAAGCGACTTGTAACATCGTTATTGAACCAATCAGAAATCAGCACACGACTACGTTCGTACACAACGCCACCTACTTTACAAAACCATATTGCTAATCATTCTTAACTTATGTTTAAACACTGAGATAATAATGTAATAATAACTATGTTACATTAAAAGATAACACATTATCAGATATGAAATGATTTCGAATTAACCGTCTGTTTCTGACAGTTTTTGTTAAGATTATAATAATATGATTTATTTATTAGAAAATGATTTTTCAAACATAACCTTGAGGGTTTAGATTTATTAGGAATTGTAAAACATTTATTTAATTATATTTTGTGATGCCGCTTGGCACTTTCTCAACACCAACCAACCGCAACCGATAAAGTGACAAATTCCTTCATTAGCTGTCATTTTTATCGTTGGAAATGCTCGAGCTTACATCAAAATTACAACATACCATATATTATCCATTGCTGTTTTAATCCTCTTGCCATCGACTTTTCCCTAACTACAAGACGCTCAATGGATGTATCTCAACGCCGCGACACGTGTCTAAAGAAAGGAAGAATGGGTAATTGTACGATTGAGAAATGGCGCTGTCCTCCAGTTCCTCCAGGATGGATTTGTTGTACATACTTTTCAGTAAAGTGTAATAAAGTATTTTAATAATAATAATAAAACATTCGCTTGGCCTTGTTGCAGTAAACATATGTCTCTGTTTTTTGTTGATATTCTCAGCCTCAATATTGAGATGTCTCTCGGCAAAGAGTCCGTTATTGCTGTTTACTTTCAACCAATAACCGCTGATCAACCAATAATCGTCTAGCCTGTAAGCAAACTTCAAGCCGATCAATAATAATCTACGCATATTTTTCATTTAACCCTAGACAGATGAAATTATTTTATAAACAGGCGCCTGAAAAGCGCATAATTTTACAAACCAATTTTTTTATTACTCAAAAACTTGATTGCACAATAGTAGAAAAGGCGAAGCCTGACAGTCGGCCTTTGGGACAAGAGAGACATTAAAAATAAATCTAGGAGTAGGTGCAAAAAATATTACAAATAAGAAGAGTATAAGTTATAATATAAGTTATATATGATACCTAAATACGTACATATATTACATATTATAAATGAATGGATGGTGAGCGTATTATCGCGTAATAAAAAAAAAAAGGAGCCCTCCTTTTCTTAAATCAGCCTATTGTCGGTCGCAAGCCCGAGACACCATTCTTCTCATCTCCTACTCATACACGATGGACACAGGGAATCCATGGAATGCTTAGAAATTTGTCTTCTCTTCTATTATTATATATATATATCTCACCGGTTATTGATTAAAAGTAAACAACATATTGTTACGTTTAGGTAATGATTTATAAAAACCTACACTTTAAAAAACATGTATAATAAATATATTTGTTTGTTTTATTATTGTGATATACAGATAAACATACATAATATGATAAATATACAAATAAAAAAAAACAAAAACATATATTTAAAATGAACTACACACAATAATAAAACAAACAAATATATTTATTATACATGTTTTTTAAAGTGTAGGTTTTTATAAATCATTACCTAAACGTAACAATATGTTGTTGTTTACTTTTAATCAATAACCGCTGAGATCCCACCTTCAGGCGAAGATAGTCTCGTCTAGCCTGTAAGCAAACTTCAAGCCGGTCGATAATAGTCAAGTCAAAGTCAAAGTCAAATCATTTATTACAATTTGGCCTTCTCGGGCTCTTTTGTATTGTCACATCACATTGTTATAATTATTTAAATAAATTATATTAAATTTATTACAATACAATTGAATTGACCTAAATATAAACATACACCAACAGTAACAGGTGTCCAAAATATATTAATAATATACATTTGCCAATGAGATTTATATATAGAGACGCAAATCGAACATTTCCGTACCACCAAAAGCGTGTCAGTTGCCACTAATTGAGTCGTAGCTTCGAAAATAAAAGCGTTGACAATGTTAATATATTTGTCTCACTTACACTTTACATAATCTTACGAATAAGTTGTTAAAAAGAAAGAGACAGCAATGTTGCGCGTTATCACGTGACGTGTGATACCAGAAATTAATTCAAATTACCCTTTGAATGAATAATTAAATGAATTTGAACTAACATTTTCGTTTTTTTACGAACTTTTTTTAACTTCATTACATAGTCTTGTACACATTGTTACTAACATCTACGGTCACAAAACTGAAATTTAAATAATTTTTAATTTAACTTCCTTTGTTTGTGGTAAAGGTTAGTGAATAACAAAATTGACTTTTTACATGTCAAAATTATACCGTTGTATAACTCTAAATGTACTTGTAGTGATGGTACTCGTATGAAAGGTCTTGATGAGGCTCATGTAAGTAAAATATCAATATACTGATTTCTAGAATGCCTCATGTATGTGTTAAATAGCATCTTTTTTCAAGTTGGCGCAAATACAAAATTTAAAAACTATAATAACTGTTACCAAGCATTGTACTAAGGTCTTTTTTGTTATCACTATTATACTTGTATGTTATTACTTAATCGAAAACCACCAAAATATACCAGCGCCAACTTAAATATATGCCGGAGTACTCATGTTAAAGGTATATTTGACACGACACGAAAATATTGAATACAAGAACTGCCACATGTAATTAAAAGTAATTTTTTTTCATTCTTTAAATCACATGATAATTTTTTAATATTCCCCACTTTTAGGGAAAATAAAAAATCATTTATTGGTATCACAGGCCATAAAATATGGCGTGATAAAACATTTTTATTTTTAAAGTCTTATTACTGTAATTAAACAAGCTAAATTAAAACTTGCCTATGAAATGTAATGCCACTTTTTTTGTGATGCGTTTGTGAACGAGAATGACAGGATTTCACTGTGCATTTCACCATATTTATAACTTTTGTGTCGCGTGTTGCACCGTCGGAACCAAGATGTACACTGGCGCGAATTATGTCTGTGGACATATTTAAAGCGACACGCTTTCAACGCATCGCTGCGAATCTAGTGTATTAACATCATTGACATTTGCACATCTACCAGGCATTTTTGTCACTAATATAATCTCGCATATTTCTTCGTCTTATTTAATTTAACCTTAGATAAACTACCTCCGTGGTCTAGCGGTTAAGTCCGTGGATTTAGACTCGGAGGTAACGGGTTTGATTCCCGGTCGGGACACAAAAATATTTATTAATGTAAATAAATACATTCAATTAATGTTTAATTTGTGATATTTCTCGAGTTTGGTACGCTGGAGACATCGACGAGCTTGCCACTTGTCATGATTGGCCTATAGTATAGTTGGCCAAATGTGATTCCGCTTATTTATAAGCGTGGCTTCTGACCACTAATTACAGACACACTAACTTTATTTTATAGGACTAAAATAATAAACAGGCGCCTGAGAAGCGCACAATTTTACAAACCGATTAATTATACAAATTTAAAAAAATATTCTTCATTTTTATAACTTCAATGAAGTGATAAAATATTTTTAAGTAAAAAAAACACAAATGATATTATTTTTTATTTAAACAAATAAATAGTGGGATTTTATAAATCGTTAAATAAATAAAAAGTACCAAAAAAAATAAGTCATCTGTATTTAGAGATAATTTAAAAATACAAATGTAACTCATATATTATTTTGTTTTAACTAATAAACTAATAAATTACGATATAATCAGTATCAAATACTAAAAAAACAATATTTAGAGAAAATTGTTGCGAAAAGTATGCGCCTTTCGAGCGCCACACGTCGGCTTAGTAAAAAAAACTGTGGTACTTATACAAATATCACCATGGCAAGCTTACAATATTAGTTCTCCTTGAAGGTAAAAATTGGCATTTGACATCATTGCAAATAGCACATACTTTTAAAGAGAACAACAAATAGGTGGTAGGCGGACTGATGTATGGTAATTTGCCAAGTCTGCCGGGGTGGGGAGGTATCCCCCGTTCGTGCCGATAAACCTTGTAAAGTGTATCTACACGTTTCGGGATCAGGCTCGAATTGCCGCCATAATCAGTGTTAGGGACTGATGTCAGTCATGAGTGTCCGATTTACAATCCGACAGTTTCTAACATTCATGTACCTTGCACGCTACTTACCATGTGGGCGTCACATGTCGCGTTAGTATAAAAAAAAAATCTCGAACGTATCCCTTCCGAGGTGGTCAGAAACCACGCTTTTTAAAGAAACAGATTCACATTTCGCTAACTTAACCTATCATGACAAGTAGCAAGCTCGTCGACGTCTAGCTAACCAAACTGAGAAATATCACAAATTAAATAAATTATTGTCAGTCTTTTTAAAACTTTTGGTAGCTTGCGAAAAAAAAAGTAACTATCATTTTCTATGAAAATAGGAAACAATACCCGCTGTATCTTATTAGAACTCGTGGTTTAAATTGTAGGTTATAGTGTGGGAACTGGTCGCGCGGTTGGCGCCAACAGTCAATCAGAATGCAAGGCGTGATGGTGCACTTGCACTTACTGGAAAAGTGATAGCGATCTAACACTAATTGAGTACTATCGCCTTTCCACCACTAACTGTAAAGCATTATTTCTGTGCTGTATTTGATTGAATGATAAACTCGTACAGCGTGAATTGAAACCCAGTTATTTTATTTATTTATTCTTATTTACAGCTTTTACAATATTATAATAGGAATAAAGCAACTTTAAGTTCACTGATAGTATTAATTAAGTTAGTAGTAAACAAATTAGGAAAAAGGTTTACCTATCCAAGCTTGAACTTTTGTACCACTTAATAGCACATCATCATCAGCCTGTTTAGTGTTGTGTAGGCCTCCCCCAAAGCTCGCCACGGCAAACGTTCTTTTGCTACCCTCATCCAACCCCCACCTTCCTTAGGTCATTTGTCCATCTGGCAGGGGAACGTCCCACTCTGAGTCGTTTGCCCCATCGGACGTCGGTTTTGCAGCATATGTGTCCGGCCCATTGCCACTTCAGCTTGCAAATTTTGAATGCTATGTCAGTAACTTTGGTTCTTTCGTAACGTTTCGAATTCTATCCACCAGAGAAATACCAAGCATAGCTCTCTCCATAGCTCGCTGAGCGACCTTGAATTTGTGGACCAGACCCACTGTCAGTGTCCACGTCTCTGCTCCGTACGACGTTGATTGAAGACTTTTGTCCTCATTAATTTCAAAATTTCACTAAAACCGTAATAATCAAATAAAAATCCCGAGAGTTGTCAGCATGATTTGACCTTAAAACTGACATGTGTTGCTCAGTAACTTAGCCGCTTGAGCTCAGTTTTACTGGCCTCATTTATCGTGCGCGTACTTCTTTTCTACGTTTTATTGCGATATAACTATAAAAATAGAATGCAATGTTTTTTTAAAAATAATAATAATAGTAGAATGGATAATGCTGTCTGGGCGGGTGGGTCGAAGAACGCGTAGTCTAGACGAATCTTCCTTTATTAGCCATTCCTCACCTTTCATAAGTACAATCTTAAAACAATGCATCATTAACATTAAAAAATGTCATTCATTTATTTATCCACTTTCACCTGGACGCGTTGAATGAATGATGTTGTCTGGGCGGGCGGATCGAAGATGCGAGTAGTCTAGACGAATTCTCCTTCTGTTACGGTTTAATTTTAGTTTATTATTGATTTAGGAAAAGGTACTCTTAACTAATATAAAATAACTTAAACAATGACAAAATAAAATATTTACATTATTGAGGTAACTGTACTGATCAGGAAATAATATTTAAATCACAAAAAAAGTGTATCCGAGCATTCTGCAAAATACCTAATACGGACAGTTGCAAGCCATTAAATCATTAAAATTATTGACGTTCTCACGTCTGTACATCTATAAATCAGTTTTATTCGTAAAAACGAATCCTGGACTATACCAAAACCTTCTCAGAAGCAAACGTCATCAAAATATAATAAAATACCGTTAAGACTACAGGAGCTAGAGTTAAGAGAAATAAAGAGAAGACTTAAATATTATATGTTATAGAGAAGAATTAAAGAACAGCCTCGGTGATCTAGCGGTTAAGTCCGTGGACTCGGGACACAAAAAAAATATTTATTAATGTTAATAAATACATTTAATTAATATTTAATTTATATGTGACATTTCTCGAGTTTGGTACGCTGGAGACATCGACGAGCTTGCCACTTGCCATGATTGGCCTATAGTAAAGTTGGCTAAATGTGAATCCGCTTATTTATAAGAGTGGTTTCTGACCACCCCGAAAGGGAAACGGTCGTAATGATACTTTTACAAATCTAAATATAGTAAGTAACAAACATACTCTATAGGTATATTCCTGTCATTGTTTCAGATAATGTAATTTCATTTAATTGTATGTGTCAGCAGCAGATTTGAAATTTAAATTGTTAGCTCATTGTCCTTGCGGATTTGTGTTTAGATTACAATTTTGTTCAAATGCGATAATTACAGGAAACCTCAACATTAAGGCTGAGTTGTACCAAAACGAAGTCTTTGTAATTATAATAATAAATAATAATAATAAATATTTCCAGACAGGTCACACAGCGCCATCTAAATTCCGTGGTAAGCTACGAGGCTTGTGTTACGGAAACTAGATGGTTGATAAACTACATATTATACTTTTTTTTTTGTAAATATATACATATTATACATATAAACACCCAGACCGAGACAAATTATACAATGTACAACTTGCCCCCGGTGGGAATCGAACCCACGACCTCTCGAGTTCACGGCAACGTTTGTCACCACTAGACCACGGAGGGGTCATTTATCAAATGTACCATATGACGCCATTTTCAACTTCAATCGTCACAATTTTTCTTTGTTTTTATTTTTATACTAGCACGAAATGTGACCTTGCACCCACCTGATGGTAAGTAGCGCGCAAGATCCATGAATGTCAACTGGAATCAGACACTCATGACTGACATCAGTTCCTAACACTATGCCGGCTTTTGGTGCAACCCAGCTATAGGGTAATTGCATAGTAACGCTGACCGTCTCAGTGCGTACGTGCGATAATCTTGTTTTATTTTTCATTTTTATAGACGGATTCACAGAATAATCTAATTATACAACCCTGCACTTGAATTGTACAAACCTGTAATGCCCGACTCACTAATACTCACTATGGGCCTCATAGCATTTATGGGCTAAAATCATATAACCGTCTTCTTCACTGTTGGCCTTTACAGCTATGTCTAAATCGTGGCTACAAGTGACTGGCACTCGTTTGACGATTAATAATATTGTAGTTTCTTGTTCGGTACTTCTTGTCTGCGCATTAGTACGCATTTATCTATACAAACCGCGCGAACCCGTTTTGCAGTCACGTAAAAACCAGTGCGTGCCAACCGCGCGCTTTTCACCCGCGCTGACAATCACGGGACTATTCAACCAGCCTTAGATTATGTGGGTCTATAGCCGTTACTTAGCGATTTGAATGTGAAAACTTAAAACATGCAGTTTTGTTACTTTAACATTAGATCAACTTCAAGCTTTTTAAATTGAGGACAGAAAAAGCGACGAAATGTTAAAAACATACACAGTATTATGGACTAAAATATTCATAGCCAAATATTTTTTTGAAACAGCTAACCTTTTATTTCGAAATGTGCTAGAGGAACAAACATTATTTTTTTATAGTTTAAGCAAAATGTGAAGAAGTATCTCTCTGAAGTCACAGACAGAGTTTACGGAAGTATATTGAGTACAAAAGCTCTTGGTAAATTTATTGAAGTTCATTAACTTAAGGTGATTATATTATTATGTTTGTAAAATAGTCACTTATTATCTAAAAGCAATAACTCAGAAACAATCAATACTTATGACTTATCGGCTGCCCGAAACCTTGTCAGTGAAGTTCCATTCCAGATAGACTCATTCTCATTTAAAGGTTTATTTTTAAATGGTGACATACTACCAATGAAGAAAATCTCAATGTTTAATAACTATGCCAAAGATACACAATAATAACTAAGGCGCTGCGGCCAACAGTCTCGACAGATCGCTATCTTATTGATTTCGGTCGGATCAAACAAAAATGTTGCCACTTACAAAATAAAAAAGGTGATTTGGTCAATATAATTAGGAGTTTTTCGCGCCATTTTGCGTGGGCATGTCAAGTGCAAGTTTTTGTTTTGTAAATTAATTTGCTGTGGATATTATTGGTCAAAAGTGGTGTTGTTTTGTTTAATAATGTGCTGCATTGTGAATAATTATGGAAAACAATAAATTGGACTTCAAATATGGGGCATAAGTTGCAGTTTATTTTTTGCGGTTTTCCCGCGCTGTCAACTCTCATATTTTACCCGACGTGTTTGGGCTATAATGCCGCGAGTGACTCCAAGCAAAGCATCAAATTCTGCAGCATCTGGAATTTGATGATCCCCAACTCGGTTATGAACTTTGTTATGAACATATTATGCAAATAAATTGACAAAAACCCCTTCGTCTATGCCAGAAAGATATTCAGCGAAAAAAGTGGTGTACTATCGCTGACCAGAGATCAAATATATAAATATTACAAAGAGACATACACAGAAATACAAAAAGAGGAACAATATCTGGACCCACCCTCGCCTCGACCCGTCAGACCTTTAGAGGACTTCCGATGCCTTCCACCAAGCATGGAAGAAATGGACGAACAAATGAAAAGAAAAAGTTCCAAATCGGCACCAGGCCCAGATGGCATTCCGTACATTGTATATAAAAAATGTCCTCACACCCGTAAGCATTTATATAATATATATCGAAAAATCTGGTCTACTAATCAAGTTCCAAAGGCATTTGGCGAGGCAGTCTTCGTTCTCATACCAAAGAAAACTGAGGTAAATGATCCCAAAGATGCAAGACCGATCGCTTTGACGAATACAATGTCCAAAATCTTCTTCTCCATAGTACAAGCAAGAATGTCCCGATTTATGATCAAGAACGAGTACTTCTCACGCCAGCACCAGAAAGGTTTTTTGCCGGGAGTTTCTGGCTGCTTAGAACACAACACCTTACTCGCTGAGTGTTTGAAGGATGCCAGGAAACAGGAGCGGCAACTAAGCGTCTGTTGGATCGACTTGGAAAACGCATTTGGGTCGGTGCAACATGAATTGCTGCAAACTGCGCTAAAATGGTATAACTTTCCAACACTAATCAGAGATATAATTGCCAATTATTACAAGAACTTGAGATTTGTCGTAACAAACAAGGACGGCTACACAGACACACTAAAATACAATGTGGGCCTGTTCCAAGGCTGCTGCCTATCACCTGTAGCTTTTAATATAATTATCAATATCCTAATCGACAAACTTAAATCTCGTGAGAAGAAGTGGGGATATAGATTCAAACAAAACAACATCTATACGGAATCCGTCTTAGCTTTTGCAGACGACTTGGCGGTGCTAACAAGAAATCCCAAGCAATGCCAGGGCTTGCTGAAAATAGTGGATGATTTCTGCTCATGGACAAAGGGAATGAGAACGAAACCATCAAAATGCTTCAGCCTATGTCTGGCTAGGCGAAACACTACATTTACTTCTTATGATCCTGGACTGACTATAGCAGGGCAGAGAATAGCTCCGGTAAATGAAACCATGCCCTTAAAATTTCTTGGCAGAAGGATAAATTTTCAGGGAAAAACACCATCCCTAGAAGTAGTTGTAAAACAATTCACTGACGACATGAATAGGGTTACTCAACAGCCTATAAGCAATGTCAAAAAAGCTTGGATATATGACAACTACTTAGCATCTCGCCTCACTTGGCCTTTCCTAGTATATGATTTCAACAAAAGCCTACTATCAAGTCTGGACGCGGACGTCATAAGAACATTGAAGTCTTGGCTTGGATTAGCCCAGGGTGCTGACTCCTCAACATTCTTTAGAAGACGGAGAAACTTCGGAATGGATCTGAAAAGACCATCTGAATTATACAAACATCTACGTATAAGCAAATATCAAATTCTAACCAGCTCCCAGGATAATACAATTTCATCCCTTCCAAGAGACCCTCTGGTCTCAGATATGGAACCGAGACTACTATTCTTCAAGAAATTCATGACAGGTGCCCAGACTGACAAAAGAGGCATTGGCTGGAAGAAAAAAGAAAGTGACAAAAAGGTTATAAAATCCTTCCTCAGGAAAGATGAAGAGCATGAATACAGAGTGCACGCGATGACTCTAGAAGTTCAAAATGACTGGCTAACTTTGGGCGATTTTTGCATCCCTCCAGCCCTAAAGTGGCGCACACTAATGTACGATCGGCGTTGCTAAAGTTCTACCTAAACGCTTTTCAAATGTCCCTCCCGGACCAGAGTAATCTGGTAAGGTGGGGAAAAGCTACGGAAAAGAACTGTACATTGTGTGGTGCTGCCATAGGAACTGCTAGACACACACTTGTAGGGTGCGTTACTCTCCTAGAAAAGGGCTATTACTCACGCCGACATGACAAAGTCCTAGGTGTTATCCGTGAAGCAGTAAGTCTTTCTATTGCAAGAGCCAGAAAGGGACTGACTACAAATAAAACTTTGACCACATTTGTAAAGGAAGGGCAAAGCACGAAAACTAAATGCAAGCCCACCTCGATCCTTGGCGCCGCATCAGACTGGAAAATTCTCATGGATACATTTGAACACCATTATAGGATCCCAGATGAACTAGCTGTATCAGCCTATAGGCCAGACATCTTAGTGTTTTCTCGGAACTTGAAAAAAGTTATCCTTATTGAACTTACCGTTCCGTGGGAATCAAATATTCCAAAAGACCACAACATGAAGTCGAATAAATATTATGATCTCACAGAAGAAATGATCAGGAACGGGTTCAAGACTCAGCTTTACGCAGTGGAAGTTGGTGCAAGAGGAGTTCCAGCAAAATCTTTGCATCACTTACTGAAAGAATTGGGCCTAAGCAGGTCTGCCGTCAATACATTTATGGAACGAGCTTCCAAGACGGCATTAACGGAATCATACAGTATTTGGTTGGGTAGGGAGAGAAGTAGAATGGTGGATGGTGAGCGTATTATCGCGCAATAGAAAAAAAAGGAGGCCTCCTTTTCTTAAACCAGCCAATTGTCGGTCGCAAGCCCGAGACACCATTCTTCTCATCTCTTACCCACACACGATGGACCCGGCACCCGCACGGTGAATCCATGGAATGCTTAGAAATTTGTCTTCTACAATGTCCTTTAAAGACAATAAAAAAATTAAATTAATATAAATATAAAAATCAATATAATTAGTTCAAAAGGACTGTAATATTTTAATATGAGAACTTATGTCATTAACAGGCAGCTTCATAATTCACTCATTTAATAACCTAAGATTTGTATTATATCAATCGACAATAATATTAATTCCTTTGTAACACTAAAAGCGAATGCCAAAAAGTCAGCTGGCTGCTGTCGCACGGTAAAACTGTATCAGACTAAAGGATGCCATTTTCAACAAGATTATTATTAATAAATCCTTTATTGAACAAAATAAGTGTACAAAGGCGAAGATTATGAAACTGTAGTCGTCACTGGCTTCGTTTAAAAAACAATATACGTTTTCGTCAATTGTGAACAAAAGGAAAGTGACTACGCGAGTTGGTCTGTTGGAAGACTGGTCAATGGCAACCTTAAACCGCTAAGTTAAGCGAACGTTATGAAATGTCGAGACTACTGATCTTCACCGTATAACTATACCGCCGCGGTTTTGACCGCACTTGCGCTGTTTTCCCGCACCTGATTTGAGCTTGAGCGGTTTAGCATTAACGGCTCGCGGAAAAAAGCTATACTGCAACCTTAAAATAATATCTAAAACCCTATTATGGTCTAGTGGTAACAAACGTTGCCGTGAACTCAGGAGGTCGTGGGTTCGATTCCCACCGGGGGCAAGTTGTACGTTGTATAATTTGTCTCGGTCTGGGTGTTTATATGTATAATGTGTATATATTTACAAAAAAAAAAGTATAATATGTAGTTTATCAACCATCTAGTTTCCGTAACACAAGCCTCGTAGCTTAGCACGGAAATTAGATGGCGCTGTGTGACCTGTTTGGAAATATTTATTATTATTATTATTTATTATATTATATTATCCGGCAATTTGTTTAAACAAATATGTATGACAAACCAAAGAAATCTGAGGAAAATTCACCTTCTAAATAAATATTATATGTAGCCAAAAAAATAGGTAGGTAGGTACATTTTTTTGATGAAAACTTGATATCCGAGTTTAGAATAAGACAGCCGTGCGTTATAATTTGAAATGACAGTTTAATTTAATGCAGCACGGAATATTATTTATTGTGGTATTGTTAAGATGTTCTCAGAACTGCGATAAAGGATATCTTCCAATAACGTACCCAACAAAAAACAAACTACAATTAGTAAAAACATAAAGCAAATTCTATAGTATTATTTTAATTTAGCTAGGCAATATTATTCTTGTCTTTATAAATACAAATACAAATACAAATCGTTTATTAGCACAATAAGAATATTGATTCGTTATGGTGAACCCTGTCTCCTGCATGAGCTGAGCTGTATAACAGGAGCCAGTGTCTTCCAATAATGAACATACAATTTAGAAGAAAATAGAATTAAAAAAAGTTACAAATTTAGTATGTGAGTGTAATGTCTGTATATGTACGAGTATGCGTGTGTTTGTGTGTGTGTGTGACTGTGTGTGTGTATGTATAGGGAAGGGAGTGGGGAAGGGGGAGAGGGAGGGTAACCTTGTGTGTATATATATATATATATATAATTTTATTTGTACAGTATTATATATTATTAATTAAACTAAAAACTTATATTTAACATAAATTACTATTAATAAAAATAAACCTACTTAAGAATACAATTATAGACATGAAGAAGACAAATTTCTAAGCATTCCATGGATTCACCGTGCGGGTGCCGGGTCCATCGTGTGTGGGTAAGAGATGAGAAGAATGGTGTCTCGGGCTTGCGACCGACAATTGGCTGGTTTAAGAAAAGGAGGCCTCCTTTTTTTTCTATTGCGCGATAATACGCTCACCATCCACCATTCTACTTCTCTCCCTACCCAACCAAATACTGTATGATTCCGTTAATGCCGTCTTGGAAGCTCGTTCCATAAATGTATTGACGGCAGACCTGCTTAGGCCCAATTCTTTCAGTAAGTGATGCAAAGATTTTGCTGGAACTCCTCTTGCACCAACTTCCACTGCGTAAAGCTGAGTCTTGAACCCGTTCCTGATCATTTCTTCTGTGAGATCATAATATTTATTCGACTTCATGTTGTGGTCTTTTGGAATATTTGATTCCCACGGAACGGTAAGTTCAATAAGGATAACTTTTTTCAAGTTCCGAGAAAACACTAAGATGTCTGGCCTAAAGGCTGATACAGCTAGTTCATCTGGGATCCTATAATGGTGTTCAAATGTATCCATGAGAATTTTCCAGTCTGATGCGGCGCCAAGGATCGAGGTGGGCTTGCATTTAGTTTTCGTCCTTTGCCCTTCCTTTACAAATGTGGTCAAAGTTTTATTTGTAGTCAGTCCCTTTCTGGCTCTTGCAATAGAAAGACTTACTGCTTCACGGATAACACCTAGGACTTTGTCATGTCGGCGTGAGTAATAGCCCTTTTCTAGGAGAGTAACGCACCCTACAAGTGTGTGTCTAGCAGTTCCTATGGCAGCACCACACAATGTACAGTTCTTTTCCGTAGCTTTTCCCCACCTTACCAGATTACTCTGGTTCGGGAGGGACATTTGAAAAGCGTTTAGGTAGAACTTTAAGATCTTTAATATGGTGTATTTATGACCAAGAAACCATATAAAACTTGACAAGTCCTTTATTAAAATTGGCTTGTTTCTCAAGCGTCGCACGGCAAGATGGCGGACATGTCACATTGACAGAAGATTGGACAAGGAAATGACAAGCTACATGGATGGTTAACAAGTTGCTAAACCAATCTAAGTAACCGCTAGCCAAGATCCTCAAAGTTTCATTGAAGTTGGGAAATTACAAACTTTGTTAGTCGTACATAACCTAATTGAATGCCCCTAGGAACTAATAATGATGAATAGATAATTTTGGACTGGTAATATCCTGTCTTAATTCACCACTTTCCTAATATTTATGTTTCCCAGAGAATTTTGTATAGGCACGGGCGGCTACTTAATTTGGCAATCGGGATATTGCATGTTAAGTTCTAGTATTGAAATAAATTATGCATCTTATTGTTACAAATTTAACTACAATGTTTTTTTTTGGTTTAATTATTTTTTATACGAAGAAAGAAAGGTACATTTAAAAATAAACTAAATTATTTAATAAACTTAAAATGTAACAAAAATACAACTACAAAAACTACTTAATAATTAAAAATATAATTAAAAACTAAAACAAAATGAACACATGAAATTCAATTCTCAACTCTATAAGCGCTTGACAGCGGCTGTTCAAATATCAACATTAATAGTGTGATATATATATACATATATGGTTAACGGATTTCATTATATAACATTTGTGCTTAAGTAACAGAAGTGGTCGTGACATAAAAAATATTAAATTTATTTGAGATATTTCTCGAGTTTGGTACACTAAAGACATCGACGAGCTTGCCACTTGTCATGATTGGCCTATATTAAAGTTGGCTAAATGTGAATCCATTTTTTTATTAGCGTGGTTTCTCACCCCGAAAGGGAGAAGAATGATGATACTATACTTTATAAGTAGTAACAAAACTATCAACGTCAATAAACAAAGAAAATATATATATATTGTGTATTTAAAAAAAAAATACTTTCGATGGCGCAGCCTCACAATAATCACAAAAGAGTAACCAACCCGCCTGTTACTCCATTGATTCGATTAATCTGTTTTAATTACTTCAATATAGTGCTGAACTGACAACAAAATAATTAATATTAATTATTATCCTATAATACTTGTAATTACAACTTTAAAAGATATTCAGTTTTGTAAATCTTTTTTTTTTTTGTTCTCTTCTCCCGATGGATGATGAATGAGGTGATAAGGAAGGCAAAGGGTCTAGCCCATACAGCCAAGTCTGACATAAAATATCTTTCTTTTTTATGAGTTAATGAGGTCATCATCAAATTCCAGATGCTGGAGAATTTGATGCTTTTCTTGGAGTCACTCGCGGCATTATAGCCCAAACACGTCGGGTAAAATATGGGAGTTCACAGCGCGGGAAAACCGAATAAAATAAACTGCAACTTGTGCCCCATATTCAATGTACAATTTATCGTTTTCCATAACTATTCATATTGTAGAACATTATTAAACAAAACAACACCACTTTTGACCAACAATATTCACAGTAAATTAATTTACAAAACAAAAACTTGAACTTGACATGTCCATGCAAAATGGCGCGAAGAACTCAATATTTTTTTTTCATAGAGAATCGGGGCCCTGGTCCTAACATATTAAGTCCATGTAACTTATAATTAATGATATTTATCGAGTGAAATATTCCGTGTGGTTTAATTAGTGGCCCCTGGAGTAGATTAGCAGGGATGATTTGCATTTGGGGGTGGACTGAATGATGCTTTATATATGCACATGTTAATGACGACACAGAAATCGACTCACTGCTATTTTCATAATCAAAATTGATGAGAATACAGCCATGTGTTAAAACTTTCTATAATAAAGCACCTATAATTTAAGTTAGAAATATTTGTTGACTATTTTTTTTACATTTTTTATACTGGCACGACATACTCGTATGACCTTCAATGTTAGCAATGTTGTCTAAAATTCAATACTGCAAGTTTTCGATTCGATAATAGTTAAAATTGCATGCTAGAGCTATATTGTATTTGCCGATCACTTTAATTAAATAAATAATATAATTACCAGGTCAAATAGGTTGTAGACGGACTGGTGGTGGTAATATGCCATATGAATAGATCAGGCTCGAATTGCCGTCATGCCCAGTCACGCCGGCATAGTGTTAGGGACTGATGTCAGTCATGAGTGTCTCATTCCAGTTGCTAACATTCATAAACCTCGCGAACCGCTTACCATCAGGTGGGCGCAAGTTAACAAGACGTGCTCCTATAAAAAATAGAAGGAGCACGTAAGAAAAGAGTATTTCTCATTGGTATTGGTACATGCCGCCCCCTCAAACTTGAAAAATATCACAAATAAATTAAATATTAATTAAATTTATTTATTTACATTAATAAATATTTTTGTGTCCCGACCAGGAATCGAACCCGGTACCTCCGAGTCTAAATCCACGGACTTAACCGCTAGATCACGGAGGCAGTCTTTTATAGGGATTTATCTATTTTATATGCCTTGAATATTATCAGGTGTGCGCAAGGTCACATGTCATGCTAGTATAAAAAGCAGCCCTTTACATTAAAACATTTATATTTATTTTTGATAAATATGTTGACATTGCCCGTTCGTTAAAAGAACAGAATTTGACTACAGAGCCATAAGTCAGCCTGTCTTTTTATTGAAATGTTCCTTAAGGGTTAAAAGTACAATCACCTGCCAAAACGTCGCATAAATATTCTTCATCGATATCACTTTACATACAAACAAAACACAAAGCTTACGGTTTCGTAACACAATAAAAATATAAACAAATAAATTAGTATTATCGTAAAAATGTGCTAAGTGAGAATTATAGAGGTTTAAATTATCCACAAATTATGATTAGGCTCTTACAGCCGGAACTTGGCAGTCATAAATTGCAGTCTTTGGAGTTCTGTCTCTGTAGACATATACACCTCGTTTCGAATCATGCTCAGAGCGTGATTTTAATTCGGAACGGTCTAAATTAATATTTATATCATTTTTTTAAAAATGTAT
The DNA here is from genome assembly GCA_910589645.1 of Tinea semifulvella. Lineage (NCBI taxonomy): Eukaryota > Metazoa > Arthropoda > Insecta > Lepidoptera > Tineidae > Tinea > Tinea semifulvella. The sequence goes on from OU342596.1 coordinate 6,482,642, forward strand.
CGAAGATAAATTGCAGATTCCACATCTTTGAGTATGAATACTAACAAACACACCTCTCTTGGCTTTTACCGCTTTATATGTGTAACGTTTAATATTATTTACTAATTTTGGTCTTCTAAAATAACTTGTCGTGTTACAGACATTTCTTTATTTACTTCCTACTTAATTATTAATTATAGATTTGTTTTAGAAGTAATATACAAACAGTATAAACTAATTAGAATATTAAATTAAAAAGAAAACTTAATATTAAACAAACTTGAAAATGGCGCGCGACAAAATGACAAACAACTGACAGCGCTCTGAGCGATCTACCTTGATATCGTGAGCAGTCTAAGCGCGAGCAATGAAGTCATTTGTGACGTCACTAAGCTTTGGCAAAACAGTTTACGCACGTCTCGAAAACGGCTTTAGGCGTGCTTAGGTTACTATTATCGTGTTTTGGAACGATATGCTGTAATTGTCAAAAGAGCAAATATTTTTTAGGCTTCAGGTGTCATTGGTAATTTTTCGAAAAATAAAATAAATAAGTTAACTTTTTAAATTAAAAATCATTGTCTGAAAAACAAAATATTATTAATTAATCTCGCTCACAGCCGATAAACGAAACAGGGAGAGAAAGAATTACGTAAGTCAACGTTCGCGCGATCGTCATTCTCTCGCTACCTACCTGTTTAGGGTCGGTATGAGTGGCGATTTTTAGGAATACTTCTCTGCGTCGTAACTTAAGATTTAATTACTGAGTAATTAATAAAAAAAATACGTGGTTCTTCAATTTTATTCTAGATTATAATATAAAAATATTTGCTATTTAACAAATTCGACGCAGTATAAAGGACATTTCCAACTTTTCACACAATCGGTAAGACAAGGTGCTAGACTGATAGTCAGGTCGTCCAGGCCCGGATAAATGGGCCTGGGGATGAGGACGTTTCCCCGTTCTCTCCGGCTGGATCTCAGCGGGTAACCACCGAACCGCTGGTAATTCATGCACTTCTGATGGAGGGCGCCGTTACTGGTGTAAAAGCGCCCGTGTGGCTGACGAACTCAGGAGGTCTAGGTTCGACAATTTCAGCTCTCCTCCAGGACCCTCTGTTTTGCTTTGTCTTAATTTTCTTTTCTATATAAAAGAATTAAAATATTAAATAAACTATATTACAACAAAATCTAACCTAAAAAAATAATAATAATACATAGAAAATAAAAATAAAGATGTCTTGTGGCATGGTGCCCAATACACTAGCAGCATTTCCCCTTTAAATGATGAGACTTAATTTTTGGGAGAAAAAACTGCCAGCCCTATTGTCACCAGAGACGTCAATGAGCCTTGGGACAATTTCTTTATAAAAGGTTTTAAGTTCCGATCCCCACGGGCCCATCGTTTCTACAGCAAACGTCGAAAAAAAGTAACTATTGCAAATAGTTTCATATTTTCGACGCTTGCTGCGCTTGTTCCGCTGCAACACTAACAGAAGTTCCTTGAAAGTGAGAAGGGGCTAGGGAATCCCAACAGGTAAAATCCCATACCAGGAAACCCAATCTCCAAGGAACTAATGTCATTCCGTCTGGACGCTTGCCATCGTCTCTCCATTTTCTTTTCTTACTATATGTATATAATATATGTTAAGTCATTCTTTAATTGTATATTTTACCATTGCTTTCATTGCACCTATATTTGTTCAAATTTGTCCCTAAGGTTTGGCTGTCAGACAATGTCTACCAGCATTAAGTCCGCCTTTGTACTTTGTGCAATAAAGTTTAGAAATAAATATATTGTGATTTGTGTTGAGCAACATTAAATCATTTTTTTCGAAATTAAGTTTTTTTTCATTTGATGGGCTCAAATGTACCTGTACAAATAACACATAGTCTTATCCCGGGATAGACCCGGAAACATGCTCGGGATTGTATTCTCTACGTGTGATATAATTACATAATTAATCTCTAGTTTAGTTGTCACGATCCCGTCAATATATTTATTTATTTAAAACTTTTTGTACTATGGACCTAATGCCGCTAGACATTCTTACTCGGTCAACCTAAGGGACATTACGAACATGGTATGTGGAAGGTTCGCACATAACATAATATAAGGGAGAAATTAAAATACTACTAAAACTAAACTACTTACTAGTAAATAATATTAATATACTAAACACCAATATACTTATAATACTTAATATATACATAAATACAATATATACATACTTACAGTTGTTGGGATCTATTTAAGAAGTGTGTGAAAACCATCCTTTTAAACAATGTTCTATTTGGCGCCTGTCGGATATCTAAGGGTAGGTTGTTCCACAGATTTGCGGCAACAACTGCGAAGGAGTCGGACATAAAACTAGTGTGATGAGAGGGAATAGCAAGAGTAGAGTTATGCGATGAGGTAGAGATATACATTGTTTTTATTTTGGGAAACCTATTGAATGAATAGATTCGCCTAAACCTGCATTTTTAAAAATCGAAAATTGTCGGTCTGGTCCGTATACTGTCGTCTATGGCTGGGTATCTTTGACAGCATAATTATTAACCTAGATATTGCTTTTGATTTTTATTTTGGTAAGTTCGCATTAATGACGCAGAGTATTTCTCACTATGATTCATTTTGGAAGCAGTTATGGATAACTTTATCGTTTTTTGGGCCTTTTGTAGTTTATAATATTAAAATGTAGATACATATGTACTTATAACACAATAATGGTGTTATTGGTAAATGTTCATATTATGGATTATTACATAAGTTTTTTTTTTGTGTCTATTGCATATTTCGTAATTCGATTTCGTTTAAAGCTTTATTTACATACAGTCCATCACATCAGGTTTCTGTGGAATCACATGGGATTAGACTATGTGCTTTCTAATTGGGTTCAAATGAAAAAAAAAGTAATTTCTTAAAAAAATATTTTAATGTCGTTGCACAAGACAAATTACAATATAGTAATGGCGGGCATACACACCACGGTTCACCGGAGAGGTCTGCCTGTACAGGTATGCCTGCGCAGGTAGACCGGAGCGTGTGTGGGAATAGACCTGTGCAGTTTTTTCAACCTGCGCACGCGACCGGAGCAATATCAAAAACCAATTAAAAAAGCTAAGTACCTTACAGATGCTCTCAATGTCCTACAGAGGCGGGCTATTCGAATAGTGGACGATACTACAGTGTCTTAAACTCTCGAATCGCTGCAGCTTCGTCGAGATGTGGCCTCCCTGAGCGTATTCTACAAGCTATACTATGGTGAATGTTCTGATGAGCTCCACAACCTTATCCCTTCTTCTCTATTCCGCAACCGAACCACTCGCACAGGCCAAAATATGCATCCACATACCGTAGCCACTATCCCTACGCGTACATACAAATTTGGAGACTCTTACATCTGTCGCACGCTGAAGATGTGGAATGCTCTCCCAGCCAGTGTATTTCCCCACTCCTATAACCTGGAGTCCTTCAAACGAAGTGTGAAAAAGCATCTTTATAGGCCGGCATAGTGGTAGGGATTGATGTCAGTCGTCCGAGGCTGGCGTCAGTTGCTCCCATTCTTGGACCTCGCGTACCGCTTACCATCAGGTGGGCGCGGTGTCACATGTCGTGCTACGTATAAAAAAATAAATAAAAATAAAAATATATTATGAGTGAACCGTACGGTGTACTAAAGACCGCTCCGGTACACCGGAACATCCCCATACACGCTATCGACGTCTACTTGACCTCCACAGGCAAACCAGCAAAGGTAACCTCTCCGGTAGACCGAAGCGTATATTTATTTTTTATTTATTTAAAAACTTTATTGCACAATGTACAAAAGGCGAAGCTTAATGCCGTTAGGCATTCTCTGACAGTCGACCTTGGGGACAAAGGAGATATTAAATAGAAATATGAGACGGTGCAAAAATAAGATTTTGCTATAACTTATACTTTACCTAATATCAAATACATATACTACTTAATATACATCATATATAAACCTACATATACTCATATATACATAATACATACATACACATATAACTACATAATAATTAGAATAAACTAAAAACACACATTAAAATAGTATTATTTATTTATTGGGACTTAATTAAATGTGTAAACACAAGCCTTCTAAAGGTGGCTCTATTCGGTGCTTGACGAATACTGACTGGAAGGCTGTACCAAAGGGATGACGCTGCGACTACGAAAGACTTTGAGACAAAACATCACTCTAAGATGGGAAGGGATAGAAAGGACGGAGTTTTGTGAAGATCGAAGAGTTCTGTCGTGAAAGGAGCTGAGGAATGAGAAGAATTGTTTTAGGTATATAGGAGTATATGTCCTACTTAAGAAAACAAAAAAGACAAAACAAAACAAACTATACTTTTGCAAGAAATCAAAACGTAGAGAATGCCTTTGGCATTAAGTTCGGCCATGTACACTACGTTTGTAAATTATGTGCAATATAGAATTTTATTATTATTATTATTTGATTAGGATAACCTATCGGTGGTGGCTCGGTTGTAAGAACGTGTACCCTAAATCCTACAAAGGTCGGTTCAAACCTACCCGGCATGCACCAATGAGGAATACACTTTTCTTACGTACATTTGAGAGAGCACCTTAGGTCCCGGTTCCACTAATACCAACTTGTGGAATCGTTAATAGATTGTTATATAAAAAAAATACATTATATCCTCACCAAGCCGTCTGGCCAGCGTGGCGAGTGTAGGCCAAATTCTCCAGTTCTGGAAGGTCCATCTCCAGCAAGAGAGATCTAGGACTCTGTGTTCTAGGGGTTGTAATGAATGAATGAAACCTATCGGTGAAGGTGGCTCTTAGACTAATAGACATAATAATAAAATGTATGTTGACATTTAACACAATTAGGAATTAGTCTAGTGCTCGAATTAACCTTATTTTGGTGATATTAACATTGAGGCCAATGGGATCCCATTAGAGGGAGAGTTTTGACCTCAAACTAAATCTATTTTGTATTTTATTACCTAGTCTCTAGACACTAATTAATTGATAATTAAATTTGTAGGTACTCGTATTTATGTGGATTTTTATTACATCTGCTAATTAGCTTTTATTTAAGCTAGCAATAATTTAATAAACTACCTTCGTGGAATTAAAGAATTTACTTGTACATTTAGCCAACTTTGCTATAGGCCCATCATGACAAGTAGCAAGCTCATCGATATTTAAAAAAAAAAAAGTCAAAATATCTTTATTCACGTAAACCTATTATAGGCATTTATGAAACGTCATTAATTTAATTATTTTGAATGATTCTACTCCTTCTAGTAGAAGAGCAGCAAAGTGGTCCAATAAGTAAGCTGTTAGCAGAAGACCAGCAGCTTAGCAGATTCCAGTGACCTGTTATATCTCTAGCGTATCAAACTCTAAAAGTATAAAAGTAAAGGATCATCACGACTGTTTCCCTTTCGGGGTGGTCAGAAACTACGCTTATAAATAAGCGGATTCACACTTAGCCAACTTTACTATAGGCCAATCATGACAAGTGGCAAGCTTGTCGATGTCTCCAGCGTACCAAACTCGAGAAATATTACAAAAAAAATAAATATTAATTAAATGTATTTGTTTACATTAATAAATATTTTTGTGTCCCGATCAGGAATCGAACCCGGTACCTCGGAGTCTAAATCCACGGACTTAACCGCTAGACCATGGAGGCACAAACTCTAAAAAATATTACAAATTAACCTATATATGCCTAAAGGGTCGCCAACGACCCAACACAACCTTTAATTGAATTGAATTGAATACCTAGACAGATACCGAGTTTGGTACGAAGACGTCGAAGTGCAGTGTGCAAGAATAAAACCACAAAGGCCTGTAAAGAAATATGATGTAGGGTTACACGATAAGTATCTCAACTTAAGATGTTTTTTTTTTTACTTCCTAAAATTATATTCTTCTTGTATTTGTTGTTTTCACCATATTTGCCCAGCGGGTTGTTAACGACCCTATTAAAAACAAACTTGTCTTGTCTCGTTCAATAACTTGACAGGGTTTTTTCTGTGTATCTTACGTGTTAAATTACTTACTTAAATACATAAATAAATAAAAATAACAATAGCATAGAAAAAAAAGTTCAATTCTTATACCGTTTGACTTCTTGCCATGTCTTGTAATATGTTTATATCTTTCTGGTAATAAATAACGTATTTGTAAGACTTGAAAAAAATATTAATTATACGCTTTGTTGTTTTTGATAAATGCATTACTGCTGAGAAGAAATTATAAAAGGGTAGTATAAAGGTTTATTTAGTTGTGACAAAGACATCATTATAAGGCTAGGGGTACACAAAGCGACCACTTGAATAAACAGCTCTACAATACAATGTGTATAATGGCCTTTATGTTGTTAAAGAAAGTAGCAATTAGTTACTTTTATGTTGGTAAGAAGGGGAACGATCGAATGATAATGAATGACATCCCTGATTTGATGACATTGTTTGTTTGTTTTTAAAATCCAGTAGCTCTAGCACGAACAATCATTATCGAAATGAGATCGTATCGAAAACGAAGTATGACATTTTAGACAGCGCCAACGTAAGGGGCCGTTTATTAAACACGTTATGTTTTTTTAAATAAAATAACATTACGTATAAATTTCGTACCTTAGAAACGGAAACAAAACATTTGTTAAAAATAAGTGATACGATGTTTCTTCGTACGATTCATTGGAGCTACATTTAAGAAAAATATTTAAATACACATATTACCTTCAAATGGTCTTCTATGGCATATTTATTATTTCAATATTAATAACATTTTATATGACATCATCAATTTTGGGCTATTTTGTACTATTTTGTACTACTTCTGATGCGTAATTGTAAAAAAAATATATGTAATGCTATACTTTTATTAATAAGACTAATGTTATTTTTACTATATATTACTGTGCAAATAAGTTATTTGAAAATATATATGTATGTAGTTTTCGTATCAATCAACTCATTTAGTATTAGAGCTATGATGCTGATATTTAAAAAAAATTGCAACTATGTATATAAAGTTATCCATTAATGAACCGATCATGATCATATATTTAATGTTTTTTCTATTTTTTTTTATTTTCTTTGCAGAGAAGCTACTTGGAAACCTTTGGTTACCTGAAGAAAGGTCAGCCTGAAGTGGGGAACTTGTTATCTGGAGACGCGCAGGCGCGAGACGACGACTTCCGGATCGCGATCAAAACCTTACAAGTATGTAAATTGTTCATCATTCAAACTTTAACTATTGTATATTTATTTAAATAAAAAATATAACTAAGTATTTCATTCAAAGGAACATTACAAAATATTATTATTAATAAAAAAACAACTTAAATATAAAGGGATGGGATAAGGTTCGGCCGAAGTTCAATTCAATTCAATTCGTTTATTTTTGCAAGTAGGTATAGGACAAAAAGATATGTATTCTGCACTTTTACACGTCAATTTTTATATTGATATAAAACTATATAATTTTATAGTACATATTGGTGCATCTGGAGCAGTACATGATAACCATCATTTGAAAAGAGAAACAATAAAATAACAAAATTATAAATACAGAATAACGCTTAACATTATAGCTGCTGTAGATAGGCATTGTCACACTATAAGCTAAGACAGACACAATTATAAGAATATAAATGTCAATGTCAGTTAATAAAGTTAGGTTGATAATAATATATTTTTTTTTATTTCAGAATTAATTCCATAATTGTTAGTATCATTTTATCTTAGAACTATGTACTAGAATATTAGTAGGTATACATTAATTAAAAAGTTAAAAAAAAATATTATATAAATTAAATTAAATTCACCACACATCCATGGCCCCATACGACCTGAAAAATCATGGCCGCTGGCAACACCATAAATGTGTGTAGCGATTTATACTACACACATCAAAAAAGTCTAGGGATCAAGCATGTTTATGCGGATTTCTTGTGATTGAGATGTGGCTTTGTAATAAATTTATGATTTTATAAATTTATATGGATCCTTTTTGGTGCATTTCATAATTTAAAACAGGAACTGTCAATCAAATTCGAGTAAAAGATGAAAATCAGCTGTCAATATTTTCCCTATAAAAACATAAGACGCATTGAAGACATTATTAGTGCTACTGTTTCCCTACTACTGATTAAAACCAACGTTATTATGGAGCGGCGACGTCATTTAAGCAGGGAAGAAATGATCAGAGCCGTGGGAATGATAGAAGCTGGTTCCCGGCAACGTACTGTGGCTTTAGCTCTGAATACAAGTCAGAGTGTTATCAGTCGACTTTGGACACGTTACCGAACCACTGGTACCGTGGCTGAGCGCCATGGAGGACGGTATCGCTGCACCACACGGAGACAAGACCGATACATTCAAATCACAGCTCGAAGAACTCCAACAATAACCGCCATGATGTTAGCCGTGAGCCTTCATCGCTCTTCAGGGAACTTAATTAGCGACCAAACAGTCAGAAACCGCTTGCATGAAGTGAACCTTCATTCCCGAAGACCGCTACGGGTACCACCTATAGCAATGCACAATCGTAGGACTCGATATCAATGGGCTCTTGAACACAGAAATTGGACAGAAGAACAATGGCGTTTCGTGTGCTTTTCTGATGAGTCTCGTTTTGGTATGAGGCCGGATACAAGACGTATACGACACTGGAGAACCCCTGGACGCCAACAGCGATTAAAATCCTGCCAGGAAGTCCATCCTTATAGTGGTGGAACCATCATGGTATGGGCGGGTATTTCGATCGGCGGAAGAACTGAGTTGATTTGGATCAGAGGCAACCTCAACGCTCAAATTTATGCTGAGACGGTTGTATCAGACGTCATCGTTCCTCTACAAGTGCATATCGGTCCCTTATTTCAGTTAATGCATGATAATGCACGACCGCACACCGCAAGAGTTGTAAGACAGACTCTCGCCGCAGCTAACATCAATGTCCTGCCCTGGCCTGCTCAGTCGCCAGACTTGAACCCGATTGAGCATACATGGGATATTCTTCAGAGAAGAGCTCTGCCGAATATGGAGGGTATCCAGTCGCAAGAAGACCTTTTTTTGTTGTTGCAACGAACATGGGCGGCCATTCCACAGCGTGATTTGGATGAACTCATTTTGAGTATGCCAAACCGATGTTCTTGTGTTGTTAGTGTTCGCGGTAGAAACACGGATTATTAATTGTTTAAGTTACCCAATAAAATTAAAAAAAAAACTGTTATTTCAGTCTTTTTTTCGAACTTTAATGTTAGTGGTTCAAATGTCAAAAATCCCTTTATTAGGAAAATGGCAATTTTTTTTACTAATGCAAAGGTGACTTGGTTTATCGTTACTGTAGACAAACGAAAACATTTTATTTGATCAATCCTTAAAGAAAATTTTAATGAATATCAATCAGGAGAAAAGTTATTGCAAAAATATATGTTGATCCCTAGACACTTTTGATGTGTGTATTTACCTGTTAAACCTGCCGAATAATCAGTAAACCTCTCACAATAAGCTTGAAAATTTTCTGCCGTTAAAAGCTAAGTGATAAGAGTTTTTTGTCTGCTTTTTTCGGTTTTAAACCAGCCTGCGACACCGAAATACCTCAAGGACAATTTTACCTATCTCTCTTCTTTCCACGACAAATTTCTTCGCTCCTCTTACAACTCACTTCTTTCGGTCCCCTCTCATCATTCCGGATTTGTTTCGAATTCTATTGTCGTTGTACTAATTTATGGAATGATCTCCCTGTCAACATAAGACAAACACCCACCAGAACTTTGTTCAAAAAACTTGTGTATCTACACTACCTGAAAAGCTCCTCACATTGTTAGTAAGTGTACCTATATATAATATGTATGTTTATGTATAGTAATATGTCATCATCATCATTACAGCCCCTAGAACACAGCGTCCTAGATCTCCACTGCTGGAGATGGGCCTTCCAGAACATATACCTGGAGAACTTGGCCTACACTCGCCACGTTGGCCAGACGGCTTGTATATATACATATATATAATATGTGTTAGTATTTAGTATATTGATATTATAGTATATATAACAGTATAATATGTAAGTGTAAATTAAGCTGTTATTTTTTCTTTCTAACTTTTAATATTTCTTTCATTGCACCTATATTAGTTCAAATTTGTCCCCAAGGTTTGGCTATCAGAAGATGTCTACGTGCATTAAGTCCGCCTTTGTACTTTGTGCAATAAAGTTTTTAAATAAATAAACAGAATACTAAAATGACTGAGCTGTAGGTAATTAAATAACTAAAATATTACCTATGAACTATTCTTCAAATGATGTCTATTCAAATATAATGATCGTCTGTATAACGTATATTTAAACAGCACATTAAAATGTTTTGTGTAAGAAAGTAAGTGTAAAATTGAAGTAATCATTAAATTTCAATTAAGTATATAAAATAGCCATTATATAAGTGTAGGTGAATTAATTAAAAACATTTCCTGATGTTTAATTAACTTTTATGATTTACTCATTGTTTTAATAATACAAAATTAATTTAAAATTGTAACAATAAGTACCTAAGTTGGTAATTTATTCTTTTCCCTATTTTAAAAATTATATGAATCACTATTATCTGAGATTTAAAACGAAATTGCTCTCTATCTCTATTATCTAGTGTCTAGTTTGTTTATGGCAAAAAAATAAAGGTGCAGAGGCCTTTGGCATTTTCTACTAGTTAACCTTTGGGAGAGTGAGCAAAGATATGCGGGTGCACAAATAAACTGATTAGATATAAATTTGTACATAAATTATTTGTGTCCTGTTATTTTGTCGCAAATAATATCGAAGTTCGGCCCAAGTTCGAATTCGGTGCAGTCCAGTACCGAATGTTCGGCCGAAGTTCGTATTCGGCATAATCCACATTCGGCCCATTACTAATAAACAAAAAAAAAGGTATCCGAAAATAAAATAAAAAATATTATAAATAAAAAACTTGCTCCAAATCACTACCATTGAGCAAAGTGCCAAGAATACTGGCAGCATTGCCACATTGAATTAACCAAGTTTTTTTAAGCGAGTTCACATTTATTTAACTTTACTATAGGCCTATTATCGATTACCAGACTCTGGAATCTACAGCCTTAACAGCGGTTGCTAAACAAAGGACGCAGTCTAATTTATACTTTAGGTAGATAATTAAAAAAAACAAAATTGGTATTTTACTAAGCAATTCATTCTTGTACAGGAATTTGGTAATATACCAGTGACGGGAGAAATCGACGAGGCGACCAAAGAATTACTTAAGAAAAAACGATGCGGTAGACCTGACAGGGAAACTGACGACGAGGGATCAAGAAAGAAACGGTTTGCAGTACAAGGAGAAACCTGGAAACACACAAACTTAACATGGAGGTCAGTGAAATTAAAACATTAGGATAATGGAAAAAAAAACAAGCTTTTCTTTTACTTGTAATAGCAATAAAAATTAGTCTTTTTTTAAGACAATCGTATATTATCTTCTGCCTTCGGATTAACATTGTTATTTAAATAAAAAAGTTTTATAAAACTTGTTTAATTGAGTATAATTTTGTGGTAGATTTAATTAATAAAACTTGTAATAATAGAATACATTTTTTTAACATTGCGGTTGTTAGTTTAAAAACAATATTTACATATACTATTAACAAATCTTTAGTGTAAACTTTTGGAATGATGTTGCAACAGTAGGTACGTACACGCTATTCTAATATATAAAAATAAGCATTTTTCGAGTATAAATGGTGTATATTATATCTAATTTATTAAAAATACCGAAGCTCCAGCTAATACGAAATATTAATTTTGTTAATAAGATATGTTTTTTAATTTAGTTTATAAAAATCAAACAACGCCATCTAGTAAAATAAAACACAACTAAATTCAACTTTTTGCTGCGCCATCTAGTTGCAGCTTTATTAACTAAGAGTAACTTTTGCAAAAGCGCCATCTATTATTGAGTAGCTTAACTAAAGTTAACCATTGTCACCGATAGTTTCAACCACACCTTTTAAAAAAATATGATATTAAAAAAACCCCAAGCTCGTGGTGTTCGCTGAGGATCTACAGGATAAACGGTGCAATATTTTACAATTCTAAACGAAAACCGTATTTACTTATATTTACACTTGAACCCTAATGTAAAACGATTTAAATTGCTTGACAGATTTTGTCTACTAACGATGGTACTTTTTCCTTTCCGGGTGTAACCCAAAATTATGGAAAAATATTATTTTATTATAATTATTATCAGGCCCCTTCTGGGGTGGTCAGAAACCACGGCTTTAAAGAAGCAGATTCACATTTAGCCAACTTCACTATTCGGACCATCATGACAAGTGTCGAGACATCACCAGAACATACCATACTCGAGAAATATCACAAATAAACAAAATTATTGACCAGGAATCAAACCTCGCCGCGTCTTAAACCACGGTCTTAACCGCTAGACCACTAAGGTAGTCATTATTTTATTATGAAGATCAAAAATTGACAGCCAATATACTAACCTTGCTATAGAATTTAATGGCACCTTATAGTCTAAGATACGTAGAAGAGCGACCTTCACCGATCTGTTATTCGAATGAAATCTACTTTTTATATAATAATATACGCTAGTAAAAGTAATGGTGATGGGCTGCTTAACGAAATATGGTTAATGCTATTATTTTTTTTGTTTAAATAATAACATTTGTTATTTAATAGTGTCGCTTATAAGAATCAAATTTTGGAAAGTATAGTCAAATGTCAAAATTTAACTTTATATATAAATTTGCATCATAATATAAAATTGATTCGGAAGGGTTTGTGACTGTGGAAAAGAAAAAAAGGAGGCCCAAACGTAATAATCGGGGAATTGCGCCTCCCGAACAGTGCGCTCTAAAAGCTGCGATACCGACATCCTATGTATCGCGGCTGCGCAAGGACATGTCATCCCAAGATGTTCTCGGACACATACGGGACCGAGGGGAGATCGACTCTGTCGCTGCCATCGACGAGTTACCTTACCATTGGGATGACACCGGATTCAAGGCCTTTAGGATTCGTGTGCGGTCAGAGCACCTCAAAATATTCCTGAAGAAGGAATTATGGCCGCTCCGTGTTGTGTACCGCAAATACATTCGTGGATTTGCTTCACGCAGCACCAACGATGTTCCTGGGCCCCGCGCAGCACCTACTCCCTCTGCACCACCCCCAGCAGGGACGCCGGCACCGTCCACTGAAGCTTCCAGTACTCCTCAGAAGGTGGTCACAGTACCTGATGGGTACTTCTATGACCACAAGAAGATGAAGATACGGAAGCTTTAGATTAATTAATTTTAATGTTATTTTTATATGTATTTTAGTTGTAAGGTATTTATCTATGGGCCATCTGTTGCCTGAAAATAAACAAATTATTATTATTTATTCCTCATAGTTTAGACAGTAACCATCAACGTCCACTTGAATTATCATTCTTTATAAGCCTTGACCGTATTTTACCTAATCCATCACCATCGATTTTATTAGCGTATTTTATTAAATAAAGGCGGTGGTGGCTTGGTTGACGTTAAGCCGTCGGTCCCGGTTCCACTAATACCAACTTGTGGAATCGTTAATAAATTGTCAGGAAAAACATTGATATCATATTCTCGCCAAGCCGTCTGGCCAGCGTGGTGAGTGTAGCCCAAATTCTCCAGATATATGTCTATGTATATGTGATAAGGCCCATCTTCAGCAGTGAAGGTCTAGGACACTGTGTTCTAGGGGCTGTACTGATACTGATTATACTAGACTAAAGACAAGATACAATGAATACCGGTATAACAACTATTATGGTAAAAGAACTAGAAAGCTCTTAAATCCCATTATATTTAATAATATTATGCCCATTGACGACTGTGTAAAAATGTCTAAAAGTAAATTTAAAGGAAAATTAAAGTTGCTTTTGCTAAGTAAATACTTAATACTAACAGTAATGTGATTTAATGTTAAATAGCTTTGTGTTTTGACAAATATAGTGTAAAAATTAACTGTAAAAAAGAGTGCAGTTTGGCGTATAATTTAAAAAATGTAAATAGTGTAAGTTTTTATTTGAATAGACGATTTAATAATAATAATGATATTGATTAAATAAAAAGTGGATTCCATTCGGATAACAGATCGCTGAAGGTCGCTCTTCTACGCTATTATACAGCCGTATAGGCTCGCGTACACCTATTCCGTTATCGGCCGATCAAATGAAACGTATGGTAAAGAAAGAGAGCGCGTACACTACTACCACTACTACGACCATAGAATTATGGGCGTGTTTGACTTGGAAAATTGTTACGTCAAAGCGACTTTAAGCCAATCGTCCGATGACGCCCAAAAACGGTTGATTAACCTCTGAGCCCGAACTTCTTCGGTTTTTCGCCAGTCTGCCTGCCTATTACAGCGTAAAAGTGTGTTTATTGTTTAAGTCAGCTCTGTTGTTTCTGTTAAAATACACTGAAAATACTGTTTTTTTTTTTTTTTTTAAAGAAAGGTCGAGACAGGAAGGCTGGCAATTATTTCTGCCAACGTATTAGCCTCGCTATACAGAGGGGAAATGTTGCCAGTCTCCTTGGGACTATCTCGGATGGGACGTCTCTAGAGGACATTTTTTATTTATAGTTTATTTTAATTTTATTACTTAGGTAACTTTTAATTTTGTACTATATTTTTTTTTTTTTTTTTTATAAAGTCAACAATACAACTCGAATGGTTTCCTTGCAATATAAGTATTTCCAGTGTATTTTAACATGGTAGCAGAACGTGATTCACTAATTTCAATTGGTAAGATCCGTTCCTGTTAGAAAAACACAGTTCAAGTAAGTGCTTAGTAAAAATAGTCAAGAAAATGATGAGAATACGAATATGACTACCAAATCTATGTTCGATTCAATTATGTGGAGATAGACAATTTGCATTTTAATAGTTTCTTTATCTGACAGTCTAACTTTGAATACCTAATTTGGAACGAATAGCCATTCAAAAAGTTACAGTAATCGCTAGCAATAGACCGGTCTGAAAGCAGACATCGCTTTTTTACCGAATTTTGCTTAAAATGTATGAAAACCATAGATCAACGCCAAGTCAGTGAAAAAAAACGATTAAAGCCACAAGTCAAACATAGTCACAGTTGAACGTCCGAGTCCTGCGAACAGCTCCGTCCAGAAATCGGCCGACGAATCGGGTTTGGTGTACGCGAGGCGTAAGACCACTCGCGATATATATCAGTAAAAGTTCCACATCACCATTATTCCTTCCCTACGTTTTACGCACCATTTCGGACAGCGCTATTTGCTTTAAGGCCACATAAAATTGATGACAAATAATAGTTAAATCACTGCCCTCGTAAAAGTTACGACACTTTTCGCGCGGCTTAATTAAAAGAACACGTCCGTACGACGCGCCGAGGACGAAAGTCAATATGTTCCGTTTGTTTGGTTTTGGACAAACAAAGTATATTGGATTTTTTACTTTGCCAAATTTTTTTCAGAAGAACTCTCTTAATCCGATTTGATTAAGTTTTTTCTATGAGGTTAATTTATATCCCACCAAAAACATTCTGTAAAGAACTAGCCAAGTATTGATTGAGCTGCTTGTTTATCTCTAAAAAGTAATGAAATCTAGACATAGTCGTGCCAACGTTTGACCCTGACTACGTCAGTAGATGTAGAAGACATCACATACTCCCTTTGGCCAAAAACCAGCTGACACTAAAAACCTAAAACTTCGCGTCACAACCGGAAATAAAATTGATTCGGAAGGGTTTGTGACTGTGGAAAAGAAAAAAAGGAGGCCCAAACGTAATCGGGGAATTGCGCCTCCCGAACAGTGCGCTCTAAAAGCTGCGATACCGACAACCTATGTCTATGTATCGCGGCTGCGCAAGGACATGTCATCCCAAGATGTTCTCGGACACATCCGGGACAGAGAGGAGATCGACTCTGTCGCTGCTATCGACGAGTTACCTTCACATTGGGATGACACCGGATTCAAGGCCTTTAGGATTCGTGTGCGGTCAGAGCACCTCAAAATATTCCTGAAGAAGGAATTCTGGCCGCTCGGTGTTGTGTAATAACTTCGGAGATAACAATGATAAAATCACTCTTTTCCTACTGTCTTCAGTTGTTCCAGCGGCCTCCAATGTAAAAAACAATTGTTCTCTGTAATTTTCCCATTTGTCCCTTTTTGGGTCAAATTTTACAAATATAACACTATTTTCAATATTGCACACAGCCATTATCAGTTTTTCTCGTCGCCACTATTATGTTTCAGGCCTAATACTGTTTAATTAAACACCAAGTAACTAATTATATGTTTATTGTCCAGATCACAATCAATAGTAACTATGAGATGTCATGTAGGTAGGTCAACAATATTTTTGACAGATCTTAATTATTACCAACATAACAGTAATAATTTGTTTGAAGCTGTAAGTTCTCCTTAAAGATAAATAAATGAGTCTAAGGTTCCTTACTGCGATTTCTTTATTATTATAGTTAATGTTGTGTGACTTGGCCGTTGAAGGGTACACAAGGGTACAAAACCAGGTGCTCCATGACACCATTGCACCAATCTGTCGCCAGAACCGCTACCCTTTGACGAAGGAAAATTGCCACTTGGAAAACGTTGATTTAATAACCAGTCAATTGTAGGCTTGATAAAGCTGCGTATTTCAATATTGAATAACCGCTAGACCACGGAGGCAGTTTAAGGCTTTAAGACAGTAAAAATTTGCCCAAAACATCTGTAATTTTATTTCATAGAAAGTTAATAGACAACATTTACACTCAGATTTGAAAAATCGTTAATCACAATGAGCACAAGATATGTTCAAATTTTAATTCGTTATTAATGGATTTTAAACTCTATTGCGTATAATATACAAAAAAAAATATACATATATACAGTCGAATTGAGAAATCCTTTTTTGAAGTCGGTTAAAAAATGACACTGTATTATAACCTTGCACTAGTGTGTGTATTGTGCAGTACTCATCTTTTACCGCGCGACCTGTATCTACATAAGTAGGTATATGTATTTTTAAACATTGCAAACAGGGTGCGGTATTATAATCGTACTATAACAAGCATGCATTGTATTAAAGTTAATTAGAATTGGTATCACAAGTCGGCTCTGTAAATTAAAAACCTAGTAACTGTAATTAATATTATTAATTATTATTATTATTATTTATTAGGCAATATCTCAGCCATATAATAGTTGATAGTCTGAGGGATTATGAGGACCTGGAGAGACAGAGGAGGACTCTCGCTGGCTACAGCAATATGTTGGCTCGAAGGTTTGCACGTTTCTCAAGACAAGATAAAATCATTCTGTTTCTTGCATACTGCCAGGCGTTCTACACCAGTCATCTCTGTGTGAGGCGTGCTTTTAACACGAATTGTGTACAATTTGGGTTTTTAGATGCCTGAAATAAAATATATTTAATTTGATTTAATTAAGGATCAGCATTGCCATTCAAAGTGGCAATGCTGCCAGTATCCTTGACACTTTGTCCATTTGGAGCATTTTTATTTATTTATAATATTTTCATTTTATATATCCATTTGTTTTTAAAGTTTTAGTTGTGTTTTTATTATTAAGTAGTTTATATTAGTTTTTAATAATAATAATATTTTGTATATATAATATGAATATGTAATATGTTTCTTCGAATAAATACTTATATAAATAAATAAAAAAGTAAAAATATTAATATATAATCACTTGCAGAGTGGTCAGAATTCCACAAGTTGGTATTAGTGTTCTCCGAGGCACAGGAACGGTGGTGTTGTAAATCTTTGAATGAATTTCTCATTGGTACGTGCCGGAGTTCGAACCCACCTTTTTAGGATGATACGTTCTTACAACCGAGCCACCACCGCTCTAAACCCGATTCTATAGTATAGTATAAATGTAAATCCGCTTTTTTAAAAATGGGGGTATCTGACTATTATTTCTTCTTTTTACAATGTTAGCTGGTAGGTTTTTAATTTGGCCAGCCGAAGTGTACTAAAGGTAGAACTCTACAGACAATTCCCAGGTGGGATCAGCACATGCAACGAGTTGTGAAGCAAAAACGACCTCAAACCACGCTGATAATTTGAAAAGTTCGCAATCACCTGCAGCGCCGCCGCGGCACAATTTCCTGCCGAATTAATGTTCTGTCAATATTGTGTACCTCCATTAGCACTTTGTGTGCGAACTAGCTATAAAAGACACAGAGTTCTCTTAAGCTTTTGACATCTATAAAACTTACGTAGACTTTAGCTCTGTATTTGCTAAACATAAAGGACATTGAGACCTTTACTATGGAAATAAAACCCAAAGAAAACATTTTTTTCTTACACGTACTCGGATGTATAATTACATATGTTCACGCCAAATTCTTTGAGGGTTAGGCAGAGACAATTGAGCACCACTTGTCACGGTCACGACATACCACTTTCTTTTACAGAACATGCCCTTTTATATCGATGGCTTTTTAATGCACCTTCAGCTATTGTTTTATTTATTTGATCGTAATATGTGAGTCTAGGTCTGCCAAGTCCTCTTTTAACCACAACTTGCGCGTATATATCTGATTCGTTAATCTTTCTTTACTCGTCCTTTCAACATGCGCGAACCATGCCTTTCCTTATTTTTGTCCCTATGCTTTCTTTAATACCTACCATTTTGCGTATGTCGTCATTACGGATGCGGTCAGTCAAAGCGACGCCGCATATCCGATGCAACTTCCTCATTCCCACTTTTCTTACGTCATTTGTTAAATACAACATTACCATTCCCGTGCCTCGGAGAGCACGTTAAGCCGCGCGTCGTCGCGTCGGTCGCAGTTCCAATGCCAACTTGTGTGTAGGTATATTCTATTTGTTAATAAATTGTCGTTAAAATTGGTTATGAGAATGACATGACGTATTTATACATGCATATTTAACTTTATTTTCTCTGCACTTTCAAGTTTTAATAAAGAAAGAAAATCAAAACTTTAAAATAAAATAAAAACAGCGAGCCCCCTGTATTGTAAAGCAGTCCATAGTCGGCCGCAAGCCCAAGACACTGTTTTTTCACCGCACGGTAATTCCATGAAATGTTAACAAATTCGTCTTCTTCTTATGAATAGTCTTACAGTAAGTCTTGTTTCAAGCGGTGTTATTTTTATATAAATATTAAAATATTACAAGCTAACAATATACTTAGTTCTCCTTGAAAGTAAAAATTGGCATTTGACATCATTGCAAATGGCAAACAAATAGGTGGTAATTAACCCAGTCGAATCTGCTGGGGCGAGGGAAAATGTTTTGGGATTAGGCTCGAATTGCCGTCATGCCCAGTCAGTTGTTAGAGACTGATGTCAGTTATAACCTAACTGGTACCAATTTCTATCGTAGTTTTTTTTTGGGCACTAGTGAGCGTTTTAGTTACTTATTACTTAACTAAAACACTAACTTTAACTAAGCTTTTTTCTTTCTCTAAGTTCGCTTTATAGATGCTGGAGTTAGTGTCTTTACGAGTGCATGGCGCCGTTGCATTGTCGACTCTCGTGCGGTCCTCTTCAAGCAATTATGTTTATTGCGTGTTCGCGTCTACATTTTCTACTGCTTCTAGAAGGATTCTTTCATCTCGTAAAACTGGATTAATGGTTATGGTTACTTGTCAACTTTGTATTGTTTTTCGCTAGTAAGTACCTAATGTGCCGGGAACTTTTAAAGTAGCAAAAGCACAAGCTTGAAGACTTCTGCATCTATCCTAGCTATGGTCATGCAACTCTAGTCATTGTCAAAACAGACAGACAGTGGGGTCGTCCAGGCTGGCTAATGGGTCTAGGTTCAACAACTTCAGCTCTCCTACAGAAGCACCTCTCTAGGAAGTAGTCTTCCGTTGGGGGGCCGACCACAAGACGGAGCGATGTTCTCGAGATGTTTGAAGTGTCCGTTGTCGGCCCGATAGAACATACGTCTAGTCAGGCCGACGATAAACTCGTCAATAGTAGGCATCTCCAGATGACGGAATGATGCACATAAAACGGCGCCGATTACATTTCACCCATTGCTTTGCCGACATTGATGGACATACGTCATTTGTCAAAAGTTGATATGGAACAAAGTGCAGGCGCTGTCTACAAAGCAGCCTGGTAAGGAGTTCTTCGCGCCATTTTGCGTGGACATGTCAAGTGCAAGTTTTTGTTTTGTAAATTAATTTACTGTGAATATTGTTGGTCAAAAGTGGTGTTGTTTTGTTTAATAATGTGCTACAATGTGAATTATGGAATACGATAAATTTGACTTTAAATATGGGGCACAAGTTGCAGTTTATTTTTTGCGGTTTTCCCGCGCTGTCAACTCCCATATTTTACCCGACGAGTTTGAGCTATGGTGCCGCGAGTGACTCCAAGGAAAGCATCAAATTTTGCAGCATCTGGAATTTGATGATGATCTCATTAACTCATTAAAAAGAAAGATATATTACGTCAGACTTGGCTGTATGGGCTAGACCCTTTGCCTTCCCTATCATCTATTCATTCATCATCCATCGGGAGAAGAGAACTAAAAAAAAAGCTGCCTGGTAAACCGGGCTGTATGAGAGTTGTTTCCTTTGCCTTTCTGGAATAATAAAAAAAAAGTTTTGAGACAAATTGATTGTACGGATTTCGTAATTTAACTGTGTTGTTGTCACTTGGCTTGACAGCGTTTTTCTTTTTGCACCTCACGACATATAGATAATAAATAAAAAAATATTACCTACCTATTATGTAAATAAATGTCTAAAATATATCAGCATGTAACAAAGTGTAATATATAAATAAAATGAAATAAACAAGGGGAAAAAGATGGAAACAAGAAATAACTATATTTATTGTCGCATACATGTATATGGTGTACTTGTATGTATAATTGTGTATTGTATGTATCTTTATGTGTGTAGTATATTATAATTAGTTAGGTAACTTTTAACATGATTGAAATTTTTAATTTTTTTATCCTATCACCTGCTTATCAGCTGGTAAAGAATGTCTACTGACATTATAGCTCGTCTCTGTACTATTTATTAAGTGCATTTTTTTTTTAATAATTACAAATTTCACTAGATTAAAAAAAATATATAATATAAAAATCTCTGTGACGATTGTATAATGATTACAATATTGTCTGAAGTAATAATAATATTTTTAAACTCATGTAAAAGGAATATATTTATATTTTAATAGACCAATATAAAAAAATACCCAGCTTTTCCTGTTTTGGTTCGGACGTTCGATAACTTGTAGATTACATGGAAATATACTGTACTAGCTTCTGTACCCTGACTTTACCTGTAGTGAAGTTTTGACTCTAAATCTTCGACCTAAAATACTTACAAAAACTGCTGCGAAAAACGGGCACTCCGACCTCTACGTACATGCTACCTACTTCATTATCTCATTCATATATGACAGACAAACCTTATCCCTCAGATATAACTTTAAAATACATATTAAAAACAATGACACAATTGCCTCCGTAGGGATTTAGACGCAGAGGTATCGGGTTTGATTCCTGGTCGGGACACAATAATTTATTTAATTTATTTGTGATATTTATCGAGTTTGGTAAACTTGAGACATCGACGAGTCGTAACTTGTCATTATAGGCCTATAGTAAAGGTAGCTAAATGTAAATCCGGTTATCTAAAAAGCATGGTTTCTGACCACCCCGAAAGGGATACGGTCGACATGAATCTTTACTTTTTTTAATTTTACCCAACTTTTAGTCACCGTAAGCGATTGCTATTAAATATTTATTTTAAAAACAACCTTTTCTGCATAAGACATAAATTGCTAAAATAGATAAAAAAATATAAAGAAACTTGCGGTTAGTCAGTCAGGACATTATCTTTCATAGGTATGTAGCGATTGTTTTCATTTTGCTGGTGACATTTAAGCGACAGGCGTTGCGCCCCCCGACCGCGTGCGGCGCTGTCATCGGCACGCGAGACGACCAATCCAACAATGTACATCTACCTTCATTTGCATTTATATTTATATAAGAATACTGTTCAGCCAATTCATTTTATGAATTACATTTTATGGAAATATACAATATGATTATAGGTTAGTAGTAACACATTTTTATTTATTATTATTATTTATATGAATCTGGACATTTTAGCAATTAGTGCGATAATTAAAAACTATTTGTAGGTTTCTTGTATGGAGATTTTATTAATACAAAAATACTATTAAAAAGGGATTCCTTTAATTTAGTTTTGCCCAATGATTATTTTTTAACTGCATCATTATTAACTGTCTCCGTGGTCTAGCGGTTAAATGCGTGATTTAGTGCAGAGAGGTAACGGTTTCGATTCCTGGTCGGGACCATTGAAATAATTTATTATTATAAAATAAACGATAAATTCTAATGCGGAACATAGCGACTTTAACAGTCGGTTTCCCCATTGGAAAGATTGAGCGATCTCGATTTTTTCTCGGCCCAGTCGGGTAATAAGATTTTTTACCTAATTCAAATTACCTGGTTGCTCATTTTCAAGAATTCGATTTAAGAGGTGGTGTATTTTTTTTTTCGTTTTCTCTACTTTCCTATATATTAAAATTTATTTACGAGAACCAAAATACGGAGATAAGATAGTCTACAAAAACTTGTTATTAAATAATTTTATTAGATTATATCGTAGTTTAGGTATATTTGTTTTTTTTTAACTCGTATATATGGTATAATTTTGCTCCTGCCTCTCATTCATTCATTTTGTTTTAGGTAAATAATCATTAACTAAAATAATATTTTTTCTTTTACCTTTGCTAGTCACAGTTCAATTGCACTATTAATTTAAATCTAATTACCTACTATATTTTACTCTTATTTCTGTTTTAATTGTATTGTCTAAATAATATAAAATCTCTTTGGCTTGTGTTCCACTATTGCTTGTTTTTATATGTTTAATATAATAAGCTGTGATTTTTTAATAAATAAATAATTAAAATTAAAAATACTTATTTCCATATAGTTCACAGATAACAATCGGATATTGTCGATTTTTACAATTAATTAATTAATGTATTTATTTCAAAACTTTAATGCACGAAGTACAAAAGGCGGACTTAATGCCCGTAGACATTTTCTGACAGCCAAACCTTTGGGACTAATTGGAACAACTGTAGGTGCAATGAAATTACAAGTGACACATCAATTAGATATAAATACTTATATAATAAACTTAATTATATATAATCTACTTATAAATATACTAAATACTAATACATACACAATAATAAATGTACAAATACGAGTATACAACTTACAAATTTTGTTTGGAGATATTTAGAAAATGTGAGTAGACCAGTTTTTTAATAATGATCTGGTAGAAGCCTGCCTTATGTTAATAGGTAGATTGTTCCAAATAATTTACAATAGTATAAAAATTAAAAACATAACAAACAATGCAAATAATAAATTTAAAAAATGGTCGCATTTCAAGGCACGCCAGCCTCAATGACTTCATTTGTCGGGTATTTGTGTCAGCGGTTTCGCCAGCCATATTAGAACCCAGTGGCATGGCCCGCGACTATGGCAAGATGGAATTACGCTGGTTCCATGGAGGTTAGGTTTGCCTTTAGCGTGGGATGCCACCTGTGTGAACACCCTGGCGCCTTCCCACTTGTCCTTGACCTCTAAGGACCCAGGCGCTGCTGCATTACAAGCAGAGAACCTTAAACGGCGTAAATACACCCAGCTTATTGGGAAATGTATTTTTGCGCTGTTTGGAGTTAAAATAATATATATAAAGTATATTAAAAAAAAATACTATTCTAGCTGATTCATATTCTTTATTTGGTTAATACCACGGTATGACTATTAACATAATCCCTTCATTTTCGGGGTATTCCTAAACTGTTAGTATCATTACAAACATATTACGTCATGTGTTCCCGTAATTAACTTCATTGTAAATTAAGGGATGTCATTGTCTTAGAGAATTGACTTCTCTAGATGGAGTCTCGATGTAAACAATACAGGCTTATTTTATTTAGAATTTAAGGCATAGATAAATTTAAAGTTGGAAGTGTGATATTAAAAGGGGTCAAGTAATTTTTTTATGTTATAGTATAGGACGCAAGCTAAGCTGGATATAGAATCATACCTTTTTATCTATCTATCTTTGGTTTTGCTGGTACTAAAGCTTAAATAAGTTAATAAACAAATAAATTTCTAATGAAGTTATTGAATATTTGAATAGATTATTTCAAAAACATCATAAAAGTAAAGTATCATCATGACCTCATCCCTAGCAGGGTGGTCAGTAACCACGCTTAAATTAATAAATAAATATTTCCAGACAGGTCACACAGCGCCATCTAATTTCCGTGGTAAGCTACGAGGCTTGTGTTACGGAAACTAGATGGTTGATAAACTACATATTATACTTTTTTTTTGTAAATATATACATATTATACATATAAACACCCAGACCGAGACAAATTATACAATGTACAACTTGCCCCCGGTGGGAATCGAACCCACGACCTCCCGAGTTCACGGCAACGTTTGGTACCACTAGACCACGGAGGCGATAAAGAAGATGATTTACTTTTAGTCGACTTTACTATAGGCCAATCATGACAAGTGGCAAGCTCGTCGATGTCTTTAGCGTACCAAACTCGAGAAATATCACAAATAAATTAAATATTTATTTTGAAAATTAATAAATATTATTGTGTCCCAACCAGGAATCGAACCCGGTACCCCCGACTCTAAATTCACGGACTTAACCGCTAGACCATAGAGGCAGTTCATCATAACGCATCCTTTACGTAAGCGTATATGGCAAAAAATGTACATATGTGACATTTTTTTTTGTTTATTTATCCTTGGGAAAATTTACAATATTATGTATACAAAAAATATATGTCATCTTTAAGCCTTACAAATTTTCACTTTCAGCGATAATGAAAAAAAAATCAACAAAATCAGTACAATAAAAGTGAGATATAACATTGTAATTGCATTTGTGTACTGATCACGTTTTAAAACTTAAGAATTATAAAACGAGACGTAGCACTCTTAATAATAAATAATAAAAGTAATACTTACTTTTCATGTAACACTTCACTTAAATCATGTGGTTTTTCAAAATAATCAGTTCGTTTTATATTAGAGTCTATCTTAGTGGACTGTACCTACATTGTAAATACCTATAAACGAATTATAACTCTATCTTGAAATAAATGTTCTAAGGTCATTGTATGCTTAATTCGCAAGTCATTTATGCTTAGTCGATCCCAAAAGCTTGTTGCTTCAGTTATCTCCGGAAATAGGTCAAAATTACAATATTTCACAATTTCTATTGCGCTTTATTGCGAGTATATAGCGTCATAAAATAGTACTACCATCTTCTGATGCATAAACTGGACATAAAATAAATTATTGCTTTAGATTAAAAACTGTCTCTACTCTTATTGTGTTCTATTTATTTATTTATTCGAAGAGAAAGAACAGAGACAGGCAGTATAAGAACAATTAAGAAACAATACAGTAGGAGCTATTAGAATTATACCCGCCACCAAAATATTTCCCACTGTGGACATGGACATACATAATGTTTTATATCTATGTATATGATATATCATACCTACTGGTATTATTTGGAGATGATGGAGGTCAACGCGGTAAAATATAAGATCATTTTTAGGCAAACAGACAGACAGACAGTGGGGTCGTCCAGGTCCGGATGGCTTATGGGATGTTCCTCCGTTTTCCCATATGACTTTCTCATATGCACATTTATTGTTATTACCAAATTATAGGTATTATTAATAGTATTCTTCTATTTTTTTTTATTATTATTGGAAATTTTCTGTGCTTTTAAAAATTATGTCGTAATAAACTATTGAAACATTTATATATCTATCTATTTCTAGTTTATCTTGTATAGTTAGAAGTTAAACTACGCTACGTACTATGTTTATATAGCGTAACCTATAATTGACATTGCTTCATAAATTATACTATACTATTATTAAGCATATTGTTACGAAAGTTGTGGGTAAAAGAGCCCCTGGCAGACCTAGACTCACATATTACGACTAAATTAATAAAACAATAGCTGAAGGTGCGTTGAAAAGCCATCGAAACAAAAGGGCATGTATGAAGAGGTTGATGAATGTCGAAGAAGCGAAAGAGGTATGTCGTGACCGTGACAAGTGGGGCTCAATTGTCTCTGCCTACCCCGCAAGGGATTTGGCATGAAGATATGTATGTATGTATGTATGATTAACTTCAATACTAAACTGGGCAATTTCTCAAAAAACAAGATCGTTACATTTACTCGTATCAAAGCTAACAGAGCTAAAAAAAACTAACTTAGCTTAAATGAAACGGATAGTGGAGCTGGTTTATGATGTTAGCATAGCTTATAACTGGAATGGGACTAAAATATCTATTCATAAATAAAATCAAATCATGTATTTGCTTAGGTTAGCACAACATTTGGATGTTGTCAATACATTTTTTTTCATTTACTTTACTATTTTAAGATAACTTCAAAATAACCAGCAGCTACTAGGGGTGGACTCATCATTTATTTTTTTATTTATTATTTAAGGTACACTAACAGGTTACAATTAATACATATCAAGCACAAATTTACAATAATTCATAAGGTCGGAATTGCAACCCAAGGGCAGTGTACACGGCATGCTACACATAGCTACTTGGATGATTAGAATCAACAGTGTTTTTCAGTTTAAAAATTGTAGGTTTCATCCATTTCATCATTATCAATATATTAATACTATATACGAGAATAAATATGTTATTATTAATGTCAATTTATGTTGAAAGTTAAATCATAGGTTATATATATAATATATAGTATAAGTCAATATAAGAATAGTAAAATTTATCAATCATTAGCTATATAATGTTTTTTAACTAAAATACTGTTGCCATATCAAGTTTTGGCTTAAAACTTGACACCTAAAATTAATTTGTGACTGTAAAGCTTCACCTACATATTTAAAAGATCAATTTTTCTTTCTTAGCTCCTTCATGAGAGAATTCTTCGTTCTGCTCATAACTCTATACTTGCTATTCCTTCACACCACACTAACTCTGTTTCTGATTCTTTTTCTGTAGTTACCGTATTGCTTTGGAACAGCTTGCCCCTTAATATCCGCCAAGCCCCAAGCAGCGCCATCTTCAAAAAGCTGGTTTACACTCACCTTTTGAAATCCCAATCCTTGTCTGTATCGTCCAAAGATGTTGTACTTATAAATAAATATAAATAAATATTTCCAGACAGGTCACACAGCGCCATCTAATTTCCGTGGTAAGCTACGAGGCTTGTGTTACGGAAACTAGATGGTTGATAAACTACATATTATACTTTTTTTTTTTGTAAATATAAACATATTATACATATAAACACCCAGACCGAGACAAATTATACAATGTACAACTTGCCCCCGGTGGGAATCGAACCCACGACCTCCCGAGTTCACGGCAACGTTTGTTACCACTAGACCACGGACGGCGGAAGTATGTATGTTGTATTTATATGTAGTTTATATAGTAATTTATGTATGTATGTATATGTATTGTATATACTCATATATGTAATTTAATACTTTAATTGTAAGTATACTGTATTTTTTTTCCTTAATATTTATTGTTTATTTATCATAACCTTACCTCTTATGTTTCAATGTCCCGAAGGTTGATTGGAAGAGAGTGCCTATAGGCATTATATCCGCCTTTTGTTTATTTAACAATAAAGTTTTAAATAAATAAATAAATAATGAGGTCAGCTTATAGACTAAACTAAGTACTAAACTTATATTTAAATTATATTTATAAGGTAAATGATAAAAGTCAAACAACAGGGCCGCAGAAAGAAATTTGCTTGGCGCGGTGCTTTCACGTAACTCAAACAAAAACCAATTTCGTTTCGGATCCTGTTACACTTGTTTGTCGCGTCTTTCTTGCTTTGGCATTCATTATTTTGCAATAAACCTATCAGATATTATTATATCCATCATATTTTTTATGTAGGTAAATAAGGCAAATCGGATCTCGATTCTATCTATATATATAAAGGTCTGTGTGTGTGTTCCCTATGCATTTCAAAACTACTTGACCAATCAGGATTCAACTTTGGGAATATGTTGTTGATGTGAACATCAGGGAAGGTTTCTTTTTTTTTTTATAGACGGTGAATCAATAAATCATCAATGATACGCCACCTGCCTGAAGGGCCAACGCGGGTGAGGGTCGCATGCCCGACTCATCCGTGAAGCTTCCTAGTGAAGCCCCAGGGCGCCTACGGACTAAAATCCTATAAACCGTCTCTATCTCACTGTTGGCCCTGTGTCAGTCTGAGCCTAAGTCTGAGTCGTGGCTACGGAGTGAAGGCACTCGTTCGCCGCGTGGAAGGTTACTGACATATTAGATTGCATATAAGTAAATCTTAATATAAGTCGGGTTTGTTAGAACTCTAGAACGGCTGGACAAATTTTCACGGTTTTTGATTTGTTGGATTTGTCTCCGCCCCGAATAGCAGAATAACTATACTTAAATAAAATTGGAATATTGAAGGAAAAAAAAAACCTTTTTTATATATTTATATACACAAGCCATTGTAAATCAATACTCATTTTTCTTGGGAATAAGTGTAAACTCTATATAACGACACTGAAGGGACTGTGCATTTTATTGCGTTATAGAGAGTTGTCGTTAAATGGAGAAAACAAAAATCAGAATTGGAAGACAAGCTAAACCAACCAAAGACAATTTATTTCGACGCTTTAGGGAGTTTGTCGTTAAATCGAGTGACGTTGACGATGGAGTTTACACTGTATTTATATATACTTTTTCCTGTATATTAAAATGTTCGTCACCGTAATAATAGTTTAAGTTAAAAATCAAAGAAAAACCATTATAATTATGACAATTCGCAATTTTTTTTTTCTTGTAATAAACTTTTGTGTTCTACGTAAATAACAAGGTATATATACATTTGACACGATCACGACATACCTCTTTCGCTTCGTCGACATTCATTAACCTCTTCATACATGCCCTTTGGTTACGAAGACTTTTTAATGCACCTTCAGTTAGTGTTTTATTTATTTAATCGTGATATGTGAGTCTCGGTCTGCCAGGGCCTCTTTCACCCACAACTTTCGCATTATATATCTGGTTCGTCAATATTTCATCGCTCATCCTTTCAACATGCCCGAACCAAATAACAAGATGAAGTATTAATTAAACGTCTAGGTACATTCTTTTTCAATAAACAGGAATGATTTCTCACTTTCCCAAAGATCAGTTGTTAAATGCCGGCATTATACTCGCCAATGTACACTAATTTAAGTTTTTGTGCAATAAACAATTTAAATAAGTCACTATGCATGCAGCCGTTCTATATTTTATTAACTTAAATAAGTCATTAATAGTTAACTGCAACAAATAAAATGTGTTAGATGTGTTTCTTACTTGGTAAAATA
Source organism: Tinea semifulvella (assembly GCA_910589645.1). Lineage (NCBI taxonomy): Eukaryota > Metazoa > Arthropoda > Insecta > Lepidoptera > Tineidae > Tinea > Tinea semifulvella. The sequence continues at coordinate 6,512,149 of OU342596.1, forward strand.
TATAAATTGAAGCTTAAAAAATTTATTGCCAAATATTTCGCCTCTCTTTGGAGCGGCGTCATCAGTGACAGTGACTGAAGGTCTTTGTCATAAATTTTGAAAAAAGTAATTATATTTCTTTTAGCAATGGTAAAGGCAATGCACTATATAGTTTTGTATTTATTTTTTAGAAAAATATCATCATCACCTCGCGCATCATATTAATATGTATATTAATAAATTTACAAAACAAGTTAGACAAAACCTAATGCATTACATTCAGACCAGGGCTATAGTATGCACCAAGCTGCCATATAAAAGAGCTTTCCCATGTTTTTAAATCAATAGACCGAATAGTTTTAGGAAAACTCTTTAATACTCTTACTGTGAAACAATTGTTAATGGTAGTGTTATGTATACGCGCATGGGTGGGCACAGGTAAAATATTATTAATTTGAGAATCTACTGAATGTCTGTTTCCATTCATGCGAGTACGAAGGGGTGTCGTAGTCTCTCACACATAAAAACTGTTACAAAATCTGCACTCCAGCATATATACGCAATGAGAAGTAGTACATTGTGCGAAATTTTGAATTTTGATGACAACAGGGTTATGATGAGTTTGTAGTATAGCGTTTGGAGTGTTAGAAGGCCTGTTCATGTGTTTGTGTAAAAAGTTTGGGGGATAATCGCGCCTACATAACCCATTAAAAATTTTGCCTTGATATTTAGCCAAAGATGTTGAATTATTACAAATTCTTAATAATTTTTTAATAGTTAAGTTATTTCTGAAGACTTTAGAAGTTTCTTTATTCACATCATTCTCTTCGTTATTGCGTGGTTTTAGACGCAGAGTTGCCGGGTTCGATTCCCGGTCGAGACACAATAATTATAAGTTATTTATTCGAAGGAAATAAGGAAAAAAAAAAAAAAAACAAATAATAAATAAAAATACAACTAAAAACTAAAATAAGGAAACACAAAATAAAAATTATTACAAATAAAAAAATTGCTCCAAATCGCTGCCAATGAGCAAAGTGCCAAGGATACTGGCAGCATTGCCACGTTGAATGGCAATGCTGATCCTTTGGCCCAAATATTGCCCAGCCCTTTAATTTTTTAAAATAATTATAATTATTTATTTGTGACATTTCTCGAGTTTGGTACGCTAGAGAGATCGACGACCATGATGAAGTTGACAAGATGTACTTCCGCTACTTGTGTGCTCAGACTACGACTTCAGCTTTTAACAGTCGCGGGCAAAAACCCGTAATAAAATATACAAAAAACGTGATATACAACCCCTTTTTACCCATTAATACATCAACCCTTTTTAGTCACTAAGAATTTAAAAATAATAATACATTTTATAAAATTAATTTGAATAGATCTTGAAAGAAAGGCTTAATTGATTGTAATAATAAAAAATAAAAAAAAAGTGTACCCCTGGTGGGACTCGAACCCACAATCCCCGGCTTAGGAGGCCGATGCCTTATCCATTAGGCCACAGGGGCGCTTGATAAGACGACAAAAAGAGGCATGGCAACCCCCATAAAAATTGCCATAGAGTAAAAACTTCCAGAGCGGTATTTATATTTAACTGTAAAAAAAAAATTTACAACAAAAAATAAATATAACTTATAAAAGAAACTTTGAAAACAAAAATAAACCTTTAAAAAAAAAAATGCTCCTCCAATTCGCTGCCATGTGGCATGGTGCCCAATACACTAGCAGCATTTACCCTCTGAATTAAGATTTGAGAGAAATTACTGCCAGCCCTATTGTCACCAAAGACGTCTATGAGGCTTGGAACAATTTATTTATAGAGAGCTTTTAATTATAACCCTAAAATAAAATATATATTAGGCCCATGGAGTCCAAGCGCTAAAAAGTTTTTAAAAGACGTAACACCGCCGTTAATTTTATGTTATATATTGTAAATATTTTTATCGATTTTATTTTTATCTAATAATCTAATATAGACGTTAACTAATGACAATAATTAACAGCCTATATATGTACGAGTATGTTTTTTTCTTTCTGGCACTCTGGAGCCTAAATGAGTTGGTCGAATTTGAAGGTTCTCCCTCGATTCGTCTTTTTAAATTATTTATTTAAACATAAATTCAAATTCATTTATTTTGCAGGTCTTTTCTACAATAGGTCTAGTTACAAAATGTAGTTACACAAAAAGAAAAAAAAAAACCGGCACTTATAGGCATGCAAATATGTACAAATTAGATATAAAAAACTCAAGCAACGTATGATTGAACGCATATTGAAGCCAATCCTAATGCATTACAATTATTGTGTGTCAGGCTAATATCTAAACCTATTAAAGGCCTGTCTGACGGACCTTTATAGCTTTATATTGTGTAGAATTCAACTAATTAATTCTATAGCAGTAATATTTATGTACTTAACTTTTCTAGCTTTAAGATTTTAAAATAAGAGTCATAAATTAAAGTAAATATTTTATTATATAATATTTATTTATTATTTTAATTTAATGATTTATATTTTTAAAGTAAAAAATAATATTAATAATAGGTCCCGTCCGCGTGGAATGGTTGCAAGAACGCTGGCTGCATTTCCCCGCTGAATTGCAATACCGATTCTTTGGGCGAGGAAAGAGCCAGCCCACTTGTTACCGGAGGAGACGACAAGACGCGGTGTTGTCTTTTTAAACTCTTTTGCGCTTGGACTCCGTGGGCCCAGAGGTTCTACAGCAAACGGCACAAATATATTTTAAAATAATTATTACATACTTGCGCTGCAACAAACTAAACCTCATAAAAAATAAGCTATAAGTAAAGAATAATAACAACCTACATTATAATCATTTATTTAATTATACATTATAACAAGAATAAAAATAAAAAATAAATAAAAAAATATCGCCCGAACAGGGACTTGAACCCTGGACCCTTGGATTAAAAGTCCAATGCTCTACCGACTGAGCTATCCGGGCCTTACAGAAGCGTGCGAATTAGGTGACTCTGTCCTTGACGGGCGGTTATTACCTTATCGACTCACGAACAAATAACGTTATCTTTCTCTTAGGCGAGCTTTATTTGTATTTTCAATACAATTTTATATTTGTTAGGCCCAAAGCGACATGCAAAGTATGGTCACTATCTTAACAAATATATGATTTGCATTAAGTAGGTATCATCACGACCGTAAAAACTTACAGTGAAGTTAATAACTAATTTATTTATTTATTTAGTACACACAGCAGTACATATATTATCACACACATAACATAGTATAATTATAACTTATCTAATATATGTACCAATTAGGTGTCACAGCATTCACCAATATAAAAAGAAGAAGAAATTAAAAACTTATTACTGTTAAAACAATTAAAAACTTACTACTGTAAAACTAAAAAAAAAAATTAACAAAAACTATCAAATTTACAAAATAAAAATATGACTTCTAAAATAAAATTATACATTTTTCTCTTTTTTAATGGAATAATCAATACTTATGACTTCAAGTAAAGTGTATTAACAAATCTGTGGCTGACGTCAGTTGCTCCTATTCTTGGACCTCGCGTACCTCTTACCATCAGGTGAGCGAGAAGTCACATGTCGTGCTCAGTATATAAAAAAAATATATATTTTAGCACTATTCTTAGACGTTGCCTCAACGGCTTTTCTACCTAATTATTCCTTTCAGTTGTCAAACGGAAGATCGCCTCACTACGCTTAAGGAATAGACCTGTCAAACTCAATATACAAAGCGATGTACCTTGAAACCTGATTGAAACGAAAACTTAAACTGAATTACGAAAGCAATTAGTTTTAGATATTGTTTTAATATTGTTTATTTAATATTGTAATTCTCTTTAAATAAAATATTTTAACGGTCTTCGATAAAAGAAAAGAAAAAAGTTTTAGTGATAATTTTAATGACAATTATGGAAGTTTTTTCAAGTTGACATGTACCGGCAGTTGCGGTCGCTTACTTGCACTTTGAATTAATTTTATTTATCGAGTTCGCGAATCGACGGCGCAACTCGAGCCACCCGCCTCCATAACTGGCTATAAAACCCAGCGAGGACTTGCGACGTCCGTCAGTTTCCTTAGGGACGCGGCCGAGGGCGGGCGTCCCGGAAAATGAACGAGGGTGCCGCTTTTCCGGGCTATTCCGAGTCTGAAATGTCGTGGGCCGCCAGAGCTGCCAAATATGACCTTGAGGTGAGTACCGCGCCCCCGCTCGATAGTACCACACAGCTGTTCCCATTTTTTTTATTATAGCCTCCACACCTTCATTTTTTTCAATACTAATGAGCCTTCGCATATAATTAACAGTAAGATCTTGGGCTGAAATCTATGAAGTGGTATTAATCGGCCTTATCTTCCTATAAATCAACTAGAATTTTATTTGTTTTAGACCACATTGCCCTTCAAATGATGGATTATTTTATAAATTTGATTAATACTTAGTATAGATTTAATTGTTTGAATATTGAAATTAAATATCGTCCTAATTTGAATCGTTTTAGAAAACCTTGATTTCTTATTTGTAAGAATCACAATTTAATTTTACATTGTTATTATTTCGTAGACTTTAATTACGTAACGTTAGGCAATTGTTTGGAATGTAATTAATTTTTCTTTTCTTTAAAAAAAAATCTACAAAAAAATATATATTTTCAAAATATTTAGACACTTAATTCTTTATTTTTTAACTTCTTAACTGACTCCGTGGTCTAGCGGTTAACTCCGTGAATTTAGACTCGTACCGGGTTTGATTCCTGGTCGGGACACAAAAATATTCAATAATGTAAATAAATACGTATGTGATATTTCTCGAGTTTGGTACGCTGGAGACATCGACGAGTTTGCCACGTGTCATGATTGGCCTATAGTAAAGTTGGCTAAATGTGAATCCGCTTATTTATATCATATATTATTTATACCACCGTACATTCCCATTGGAATTTGGTTAAGTCAATTTAATTTAAACAAAATTGTACACAATATAAATTTAACGTTGAAATATTTGTCTTGCCTGGAGAGTGCAACGTGAAGACAAGGAACAGAACTGGTAGTGTCATAGGAAAATCAACACAATACCAAAAAAAATATAAAAAATATAGGTACATATTTTAAATATAAATATCTATCTACCTTAAGTAAATAAATTAAGCTGTTTCTATAAGCTATTTTGACATTTATATTTTTTTTATTCTCAGTACAATTAGATTGTAATATGAATTACGATGTCTCATACATTATGATATTCAGCCATAATTGTAAAAGAAAAAAAAAAGATTGGATTGGGATATGTTTCATCATTACGGGTAATCTACTTTTTCACATTGACTGCTCTTTTGTAAGCTATTTTGCTAAGTAAATCGTTGTCATCTACTTTTATAAGTTATTTTAAAAATAAATCAACTTAAAAGTAAAGTATCATTACGACCGTATCCCTTTTATAAGGAACGAGTTCACATCGCCTCCGTGGTCTAGTGGTAACAAACGTTGCCGTGAACTCGTGGGTTCGATTCCCACCGGAGGCAAGTTGTACATTGTATAATTTGTCTCGGTCTGGGTGTTTATATGTATAATATGTATATATTTACAAAAAAAAAGTATAATATGTAGTTTATCAACCATCTAGTTTCCGTAACAAAGCCTCGTAGCTTACCACGGAAATTAGATGGCGCTGTGTGACCTGTCTGGAAATATTTATTTATTTAGCTAACTTTACTATAGGCCCATCATGACAAGTGGCAAGCTCGTAGATGTCTCTAGCGTACTAAGCTCGAGAAATATCACAAATAAATTAAATAAATTATTGTGTACCGACCAGGAATCGAACCCGGTACATCCGATTCTAATCCACGGACTTAAAAACTGATATATATATATATTTAAAGTATATACTTTACTATGATGGTTTTAATTACCAATTTTCATATGCATATAGAGCTCTGAATTTTAAAAACGATGAAATATTTTTTTATTAGTTTAAAATAGGTATACACAAAGATACGAACTAACAAAAAAATTGGAAGATTTTTTTTGATACAAATTTGACGTCATTGGCCAAAACGACGTGACAAGCAATCACGTGACGTATATCAAAATATTGATCAGAGATTATTTTAATCATCCTTTCTGCAACCGGCCGTGTAAGGTATATGTAAGAGATTTCGTTTTCCATATATCTGTAATTACAGCCTTAGGAAGGCACTAAATTTGCTTAATACATTTGCTATTCGCTCTGGGATGGGATTAGTCTTATTGCTGAACGGCGAATCAGCTGAAGTGGCATAACTCAGACTCGTCGAGTTCGAGAGTGGAGATCACGTACGGGACAACGCAGAGAACCCAGATAGATAATCTGAAGAAGGTCGCTGGGGGGATGGGATGAGGTTGGCAAAAGATTGCGTGCAATGTTTAGAGTTGAAGGCAGAGAGATTATCAGGAGAAATACACAGGCTGGACACAATACTGCCGCGCTATTACAAAATACAGTTAGTAACATATTAATTAACTTTTAGAAAATCACGCGTAATAATTTGTGTTTTCAGATTATTTTTGGTTTGGTTCTGTCTATTAATATATTTAAAAAAAAATGTTTATCACTAATTTCAAATTTTTATTTATTTATTTATTTAAAACTTAAATTATTGCACTTTATACAAGGGGCGGACTTAATGCCGCTAGACATTATCTAACATCCAGTCTTAGGGACAATGTGGAGCATTTTACATGAAAGTTGGTGCAATTAATTTTTATATAATAAAATTAAATCATTATTATATAATACAAAAAAAATATGCTATGCTATAATATTTTATACTATACTTGTTGCTCTTATTTTTTTTAACATCTAACATACTATTATTTTTATTGTGTGAAAATAGTACCTATATATAAAGTGTTATCACGACCGTTTCCCTTACGGGGTGGTCAGAAACCACGCTTATAAATAGGCGTTTAGCCAACTTTAATAGAGGCCAATAATGACAAGTGGCAAGCTTGTCGATGTGTCTAGCGTACCCACCTCGAGAAATGTCACAAATAAATTAAATAATAATTAAATTTATTTATTTAAATTATTAAATATTATTCTGTCCCGACCAGGAATCGAACCCGGTACCTCAGACTCTAAATCCAAGGACTTAACCGCTAGACCACGGAGGCAGTTATATATATATGTATGTGCTTGATAGCATTAATTAGAAATAAATAAAAATACATTTTCTAACGTTCTGAATAAGAATTTAAGGATTCATTCATATCGTAAAATCGACCAAAACTGTACTGTATTTTTCAATAGCGCAACATAATATAGATATGCATGTTTGGACACATTCGACCCAAACTGTACTTAATGCATTTTTCAATAGCGCGACAGAATAAAGATTTATGCATATTTGGACGAGGACAAATATCCAGCAGTAAAGAAACAGGCTGATTATGATACCGAATAATAAACTGATTTGATACAATAAGGAATGTACATAAATCTGGGATTTAAGGGTGGGCAGGTTTGGTGGGTGGCCAAGTACAGTGGTTTGGTAATTACAGCCTCAGGAAGGCACTTAATTTGCTTAATTTACTTGCTATTCGCTCTGGGACGGGATCGGCCTTAATGCACATTTGAACGGCATTATGTTAAATGTCTCTCTAACCCCCTAGAGAGGATAATAGTTTATTTGTCTTGTTCTTTTCCGTAAATAATGAGTGTTTTAACGTAATTAATTGCATGAAAAATACTTAAATCCTAACTGTTCGCGTGGTTTAGCGGTTAAGTTTTAAGAGCAACTGACGACAGTCTCTACCACTATTATTTTTTTCATTTAATTAGGATCACCAACAGAAATGAAATGAAATAATTTATTTGTCAGAAACATGGTAGATACAGGGATGTAAATTATTATATGTAATTATATGACATGCTTTGCTATTTCTAGCATGCAAATATTTATTTAGTCACATGACTTTGTCGAGCTTAGTGTCTAGGTATTCTTATGTCGAATAAAAACATTTATTAACCAGCATTTGTTTGACTCTTAATTTGAATAGTTTTAGTGGCAGCTCCCTTATAGTACACATTAAATCCAATTGCATTAATAGAAGCAAATGGTACCCCAGTAGTAGGTGACCACAATATGTCAAACTTCGTTTTCTTATGATCCATTATAACGTTAAGAAATTAAATAATATTTAAAAATAATATTGAAATAAAAACAATTAAAAAAAAAACAATAGGTATTAAATATAAGCTATGACTAAAAGTAATACGAGAATAATGATATAAGCATGTTATATAATATTTCATTAAAAAAGTAAATAAAAAACTAAAAGAAAAAATCTGAATAGAAATAAGCAATAAGAATAAGTCATATTCTAAATTGAGATTTTTTTGGGGTCGAGACAATAGGCCCATGGTAACCTTCAGCAACGCGCCTGGCCAAGGAGTTGTCAAAGTGGCTGACGGAAAAATCTGGAGACAGGAAGGCTGGCAATTATTTCTGCCAACGTATTAGCCTCGCTAATAATCGGGGTAATGTTGCCAGTCTCTAGAGGACATTTTTTATTTATAGTTTAGTTAATTTTTTTTATTTAAGTAGCTTTTAATTTATAGTTTATGTATATTAATTTACATCGAATAAAATCGTTATTTATATAGTAAAAAATTAGGTGACATTACCTACAATTAACATCACAAACACACAATTCCGCATGTATATATTACTTTACAATACTACAAACAAAAGTAACAATAAATGACTATGTCGGTCTAGTTTTTTACACTTCGCTTGAAGAACTTCAGGCTATAGGAGTGTGGAAACACACTGGCTGGGAGCGCATTCCACATCTTTATCGTGCGACAGATGCTATATTGATATGTACGCGTAGGGTAAAGTTGTATGTAATGTGCAATTCAGAAGCTATACGTGTAAGTATGAAGGCCTTTTTATTGTACAGAAATAAAAAATAACGCATAAAATAATCATTTTATTTTGTAAAATAAAGCCTCGCTGTAGACAAAAATTGCTTATTGTAGAAACATCCGAGCTAAATGGCGTCACATCACCCTTGTTTAATACTCCATAACATTTCGTTGTGCATTGCGCGTTCTTATCAAACCAAAGACGAGCTTGGTTAGTAATAACATGCAATGTAAGAAAAAATTTCAGAACCCGATGTGGCTCGGGTGCCTTTGCATATAAATCTTAATATGTAAGAAATAGGCGGGGAAAATCTCAACTTTTAAATGTAACAACATATCTTTTTACAATTAATTTTAGGATAAAACAGCTTCTAAATTAAAGTAGAGAATATAAGAGGATAGAGACGGACGTTATATAACGTTATCATCTGAACACGACATGTGACATCACAGCCATATTTCTGTCAGCCAGTTTATTATGATTTTTGACAGAAACTATCATTGAAATTCAAGAATGTATAAGACGTCAAAATCTAAATATTAATGTTAAGTATTTCAAAGTTATCAATCCCTTTTAATATCCAAAATATTTTTTGTCGTGCTGAAAGAGATATTATGTGACAAGTACTTTAATAAAATTAAATAATTTATTTGTTAGAAACATGGTAGGTATAGGGATGTAAATTATTATATGTAATTATATCACATGCTACGCTTGTTCTAGCATACAAATATTTATTTAGTCACATGACTTTTTCGAGCTTAGTGTCTAGGTATTTTTTTGTCAAACAAAATCAATTGTTTTGACTCTTAATTTGAACAGTTTTAGTGGCAGCTCCCTTATAGTAACTGCTGGAATAATTATTGTACTAGGATAACGCGTTTTAAAGTTGCAATTATCCCCAAGATTTTAAAAAGTTGAGCTTTAGTAGATTTTTTTCATTTGTGATTTAATGCACCCTCGTTATATTATAAAGGTCACTTTTTAAAAATCTTTGAAAAATCATTATCCGAAAAACAAAACAGTACTGCATGGTGAATAAGGCCGCGTCTGAAAATCGCGATATACAGGCTGGAGAGATTTATTATTAATTGATCTCGCCACAGAGATGAAACAGAGAGAGAAAGAATTACGTAAGTCAACGTTCGCGCGACCGTTGACTTCTCACTACCTACTTTAGGCTCTGTATGAGTGGCGATATTTTTAGTAAAACTTCTGTGCACCGTAACTTAAGTAGGGTCTGATATCAGCCATCAATGGCTGGGGGGAGTTGCTCCCGTTCTTGGACCCATTTACAACTAAATGTCACATTCATGCTCAGCATATAAAACATTACATGTACTCTAAGATTTTTTATTTTTTTTATTATTTTTTTATTTTCCAGACAGGTCACACAGCGCTATCTAATTTCCGTGGTAAGCTACGAGGCTTGTGTTACGGAAACTAGATGGTTGATAAACTACATATTATACTTTTTTTTGTTGTAAATATATACATATTATACATATAAACACCCAGACCCAGACAAATTATACAGTGTACAACTTGCCCCCGGTGGGAATCGAACCCACGACCTCCCGAGTTCACGGCAACGTTTGTTACCACTAGACCACGGATCCATAATTGATATAAATTAAGCTGAAATACCTCTTAAAAAACGACTAAGCGTCCGAACCAATAATTCGTCAGTTTTCCATTCTTGGTAAGTAATGAAAGTTAGAATATTTTCTTACTACCAGCAGCACCTCGTAATATTATGATAATATGACATAAGTTAGTTTAGTAAAACCTAAGTATGGATTAACCGTCAACTTTTTTTTCTTAGTCAAGTTTGGGGATTGGGATATTCTCTCGTTTTTTCCTGTTTAAAACTCAGCGAGCCCTGGTCACCGGTAATAGTAAAACAACGCTTGTTGCTTACGAACCCAGGTGGTCTAGATTCGACTACCTAGTTCTTCTTCTACTTCTTTAGGAAGTGGTCTCCCGTAGGCGGGTCGTGCGCAAGACGGAACGGTATTCTGAAGATGCTTGAAGTGTCCATGTATCGAGCTATGACGGAATTATGCATACAAACCACGGCGCTCGGGAGACCACTCTAAACGATTTTTTTTGCTGTATTTTTCTCAGTGGTTATCTAATACATTTATATAATTTTCTGTCTAAAGCGAAAAAAGTAAGATACTCATATAGTACAGTATATGAATGACTAAAAGAATAATGGTAAAAATATTCACTATCCATTTGAACTCCAGCTTATTGCAAGCAAACATTTCGATTGCAACAAAAATTCCAACAGAGAAGTGGAGACTCAATCAAAAATGTTTACACGTTGAGTCAGCCAGTCCGATATTTGAAATGAACAGCGCCGCTGCAGAGTTGCTCCAGCTTGTAAATCCTACCCTGTGTTTTTGAGAGAAAAAAATCATACACGTATATCTTTATTTAAGGACAGGACAAACAAAAATTCGAACAGTTTTCACGTTAAGTCAGCCAGTATGATATATAAATGAATATTGGGATTCTTTCGTCACAAATTAAAATCCAAAGTTGCGCCAAGAAACAATTTATTTATTTATTAAGGAAAACTATTGACGTTTATTTCACAAGTAATACAAAAATAGAAACAGAAAGTCATTTACAAGTTTTCATTAGTAGTGTTAGAATGATACATATTATGAACGATGATAGCATAGCAACTATCACTTCATGCAATCAATTAATAACTGTACAATAACAAAACTATTATCGTTTAAAGAACCTTAAGTTAAACGCATTTCTTACCACTATCACCTTGTCATGAAACATATTAACATCAGTTTCATCAATGAATATATTAAGAGAATTACAAGGTCTAATTAAAAATGTGTTTTGTCTGTAGTTAGTGCACGCCAATGGTATGCAAAAGGTGGGCTTGTACCGATTAGTCCGCACCGGTGTATTTATGTTCAGCCGAGATAGCAACGAAGGGCAGTCTACTGCTCCTCCGATCAGTTCAGCCAGTTTACCTTAGGTAGTCATAAACACCAGTTGCTAGACCGGTATCGGTGCGTGAATGTCGTTTAAAAAACAAATATACATTTTCGACAAACGTGAACAAATTTTGGAGAGTGGCCATGCCATTTGTTCTGTTGGAAGCTCGTCAATTTAAACCTTAAATCGCTATAAGAATCAATAACACATTGGCTGGGACATTCCATTTCATGAGCGTGCGACAGATGTACTCGTAAGAATCTCCAAATTTATATATACCTACGCGTAGGGATAGTGGCTACTGTATGAGGGTGCATTATATAGACCTGTGCGTGATTCGGTTGCGGATTAGAGAAAATAGGGTTAAGGTTGTAGAACACGCCCAGGGAGTCCACGTCTATCCGAATCGTCTGCTTTTGCGGGATATTGAGAGCATCTGTAAGGTACTTAGCGAAACTATCTGAACAGTATTCGAGTCTGAGTGAGGGCGGGAAAAACCGTTTCAACTTCTTTATTATTCTGCCAAAGAACATAATACTAAGGAAGAAGGGTATCTACCTAGAAGAAAAAAGTGTCATTTATAGCAGCGCTACTACGGCATTCCAGCGAACTATATATAGGCGGCAAATTATACATTCTCAATATTCTTCATTAGTAGTTTTTTTTTACTTTTTGTTAATTAGAGCATCCTTAATAATAGATCAATTCTTTTCAAATTCATTTCTTTCATATTCAAAATCTTGTAACTAAAATTAACTCAATTAATATTTTCAATTTATTTATTTATTAGTTTCTAACGACTTTTATAGACAAAACTCCGTTTTGTTTTTGACAATTTCAAGGCTACCAGTATATTTAAAAATATGTCTATATTATGTATATATTTATATTATAATTAAAGCATAGAGTATAAAACCACATAACAGTTTTAATAGTCATAAAAAATCCGGGGCCGCTGCAGAGTCAGGCGAGGCTGAAACGAAACAAGTACGCGGTTATCATCGTATAATAAATATACTACATCCTATTTGCACTCGAAACAATGGGTCCGTGGTCTGAAGAGGCTCTGGCGTTCTCTCGTGAGCATTGAGAAAAAGTCCGCTTGGCGACGGGTGAACCTTTAAGTAGAGAATATTTTGCTCAAATGGTCAGCCTCGCTGTTCAACGGGGGAACGTAGTGAGTGTCTTCGGCACACAACGCCCAATTAGTACTTAATTTAATATAAAATTTAAAATTGATAAAAAAATATATGATGATGATTTTACAATTGCCCCAATGTTTGCATATATGTCTACGGAGAAAAAGTACAATTTAAAATAGAATTTTGCTTTTGTATTTGCTAGACAGGTATCGGCACGTGAATCGATTGTCGAATAAACCTTCTACAAACATGGCAGTAACGTGATGTACATTGTACAATGCCGATCGTCCAAAGCATGCGGGCTCAATGTAGACCATCCTTTTTTGTAAATTGTTTTTAGTCTTTTTTACTTTAACTAGTATTCCATACGTAAATCGTTTTTTTTTTTTTATACCAGCATGACATGTGACCTTGGGCCCACTTGATGGTAAGTGGCGCGCAAGGTCCATGAATGTTAGCAACTGAAGTCATAACTGCCATCAGTCCCTAACACTATGCCGGCTTGACTAGATGCTTTTTACACTTCGCTTGAAGGACTCCAAGTTATAGAAAAGTGGAAACACAGAGGCTGGAAGAGCATTCCACATCTTTATCTCACGACAGATGTATGAGTCTCCAAATTTATACGTACGCGAAGGGATGGTGACTACGGTATGTGGGTGCATATTCTGACCTGTGCGTGTGGTTCGGTTGCGGAATGGAGAGGGATCCCTATTAGGTTATAGAGTTCTTCGAAGAACTCACCATAGTATAGCCGGTAGAACACGCTCAGAGAAGCCACATCTTGGCGAATCTGCAGAGATATAGTGGCATCGTCCACAATTCGAACAGCTCGCCTCAGTAGGACATTGAGAGCATCTGTGAGGTACTTGGCGGAACCATCCCAAAGGTGTAGATTCATCACACAAATGAACAATAAACAAAAAAATTGCAACAAAGCAAATATAATTCAAACTATTATTATATTAACATGGCGTCCTAGACCTCCACTATTGGAGATGGGCTTTCCAGAACACACTGGGTGACCCTGTATGGTCCCACGCTTGACCAATATGTGATTCCACTGATAGAAACAAAACCATATGTAAAAAAAGAAAGAAAGATAGAAGATAATTTTATTTTTAAATAATTACATAAATATGAAGGATTTTTTTTGGCTTCTCCATACTAATCAAAGTAATTAGGACATCATTAATTATCATATATTGTGGAGTACAATAATTTATTTAATTTGATATCTATCGAGTCTGACGCTAGACTCGACCAGCTTGCCACTTGTCATAATGGGCGTATAGTAAAGTTGGCTGAATGTTAATCCGCTTATTTAAAAGCGTGGTTATATACTCATATATTAGTAATATTTAGATCTTAAGTTGGACACGGCCTTTTTACAGCCACGAATTGGGTTTTGTTGACATTATTAATAATTGTAATTGTTTGTTTTAGATTATAAGCTGACACGGCCCTTTTACAGCCACGATTTTATATTTATGGAAAAAATATTGTTATTACTAGATTGTAAGCTGACACGGCCATTTTACAGCCACGAATCTATATTTATGGACATAAATATTATTATTACTAGATTGTAAGCAGACACGGCCATTTTACAGCCACGAATTTATATTTAAGGATATAAATGTTATTAGATTATAAGCTGACACGGCCTTTTTACAGCCACGAATTAAATTTTAAGTATCTAGTTATAAATAAGTACAAAATCCTCGCTTATGGCAACAATGTTTTATTTATTATAAATTGTATTGCTGTTAGATTCTCTCCAGCCAAGCTTATATTGTATAAAAATATATGTATTGACAATATCCAAGTGTTGTGTACAATTAGTTCAACTCAGTTGTGCGCGCGGCCCTATGTGTGCGTGCGCTTGTAAATATACAACTTTCATTCGTGTGGCAGTGACGCGGCTCGGACGACGGCTGCCGCGTCACTGCCACACGAATGAAAGTTGTATATTTACAAGCGCACGCACACATAGGGCCGCGCGCACAACTGAGTTGAACTAATTGTACTAACCTAAGGAAATAAATGATTTGATTTGGTTACTGACTACCCCGCAAGAGATACGGTCTAGATGATACTTTACTTTACCTGTATAAAAAAACTCGTTTTTAACAAATAAAACTCTCGACTCGGGTATAATTTGCGTTGCATTTACGTTCAGTGAATCTGCCTGGTCTCATAATAGCAGCCATTTTACCCGACTGATTTCTTGTTAATTACCACTAGATACAATATAGAGCACTAGCTGTTTGTCCCGGCTTCGCCCGTGGTAAAAAAATGTGAAGTGGTCGGATAAACCCCGCGTATAGATTTTTCCAGCAGCGCTAGTATAAAATGCCAACAGATTTAGAATGAATTGTTGCATTGTTAAAAATGAATTGTTTTTTTTCTAATAAGAATTGAAAACACGTACTTTATTCATAATATTTATCCATACCCGTGTTAGGGATCATCAAATTTCAAGTGTTGCAGAATTTGATGCTTTTCTTACTTCTTTTCCACGGTGTTATAGCCCAAACACGTCGTGTATAATATAGAAGTTCATAGCGAGGGAATACCGCATAAACTAAACTGCAACTTGTGCCCCATATTTATGATTTACATTGTAGCACAATATTAAACAAATAACATCACTTTTGATTAATAATATCCACAGCAAAGTAATTTACAAAACATTTTATGTTAGTCTAGCGGTGTTATTTTTATATAAATATCACAATGACAAGATGACAATAAGTTCTCCTTGAAAGTAATAATTTCAACGAAAACAACAAATAGTTGGTAGGCGGACTGATGGTGGTAATTTGCCCAGTCTGCCGGGGAGGGGAAGAATCCACCATTGGAACACTCATGACTAATATAAATTAAAAGCTACCTAAATAATAAAATTAAAAATAAACTAAACTATAAATAAAAAATGTCCTCTAGAGATGTCCAATCCAAGATAGTCCCAAGGAGACTGGCAACATTTCCCCTCTGTATAGCGATACGTTGGCAGAAATAATTGCCAGCCTTCCTGTCTCCAGACCTTTTTGTCAGCCGCTTTGACAACTCCTTGCCCAAGCCCTTCACATGGAACACTGTCATGAGTGTCTGATTATTTTTTTAACATTCATGGACCTCGCGCACCACTTACCATCAGGTGGCGCCAAGGTTACATGTCGTGCTAGTATAAAATAATAATACTAAACAAAAACTTGCCCTTGACATGTCCGTGCAAATTGACACGGAGGACTCCACGAATTAATGACAACAAAAAATAATATTTTTAACAGTTCTACAGGAGGTGTCAAATGTCAAATTTAAACTGCGCAAATTAGTTGTTTTGTATTACTTGTCAATGTCAAAAGGATAACCAAACTCGTTCCATTAATCGAAGCTAACGGAGCTTAAAAAGTAACACAGCTTTAATGTTAGCTGTTTGGACAACTCCAACTCTCGACCCCAAACGGCGCAAATTCGTAACCTGTCCAAGGTTGGCGTATTTGCGCAGCTTGAGGTTCTCAGCAGAAATCGCCGCACTATAAGATTTTAGATTGTTGCGACATACTCGTATAACCTATGTCCAACCCTGCGTTACAAGGGTTCTTTGCTAAATATTATTTAAAAAACCCATTATCCGAGTAGAATAATTATTCCAGCGCACAGCGCCACTAAAAGTGTTTAAATTAAGAGTCAAACAAATGCTGTTTAATATATATTTTTATTCGACAAAAGAATACCTAGACACAAGATCGACAAAAGTATGTGACTAAATAAATATTTGTATGCTAGAAATAGCAAAGCATGTGATATAATTTACATCCATGTTTCTGACAAATAAATTATTTCATTTCATATTAAAATCGCGCCAGTACCTAGTATAGTCATGAAAGCAAGGCATGCGTGTCTCGATTGTAACGTCATGTGTTCTGCTATCAGATATATCTATATGTTATAGTAAAGTTTTATCAAAATTCGATTAAGTAATAGTTTTTCGATAAAGCTTAAAACATCAATTCATCCATTCATCCTCTCAAACTTTCGTGTTCGTTATATTAAGAGCATTCAGCCAACCCGCTCTCGCTGCAAAATGCAAATGAATTTCAGCGCAAAGTAACAACGAACCTGGTATAAAAATATTTACCGACGGATCAGCGGGCCAACTGCTTTTAATTGTTGTGTGCACAAACCTTACTGCAATATCGAAAAAGTAAGCTGTATTTTAAAAATAAAATCGATCGTTCTTTACATCACAGCCACTAGAACACAGAGTCCTCGACCTCCAATGCTGGACAGAAACTTTCTTGAAAAAAAGAAGGCTGGCAATTATTTCTGCCTACGTATTAGCCTCGCTATACAGAGGGGAAATGTTGCCAGTCTCCTTGGGACGATCCCTAAAGGGTCGTTCTTAAGGACATAATTATAATTTATTTTTTATTATGATTAGATTTTATTTAATTTTCATTTTTTAAGTAGTTTTAATTAAAACTAAAATACAAAAATAAATAAATAAATAAAATCCCACAAGTTGGTATTAGGATGGTTTAACGTGCTCTCCGAGGCACAGTAGCTACTGTCATAAAATTGCCTAATTGTGTTCGCAAAATGGGCATTTTCTCGGACCACACGACAATGATATTTCGCGGTAACTGATTTAAAGTGAGTTCTACACTGGCGCAATGAAGATAATCAGTTAAATAAAAAACATAATATATAGTATATAGCAACTATTTTCAAAAATAATAACAAAATAAACATATATTACATAATGTAAATTCTTGAAGTTTTTTATATAAGAATTACATAAATATTTTATAAAATAAATACCTATTACTGTATCCCAATTTATACTAGTAAGTTTATTTTTAAAAAAAATTTTTTATTGGTGAATGCTGTAATAATTGGTACATACTTGTTATTTATAAAAAAAATATACGATGAAAACGCTGTATAAAAGTGTTTACTAAAAAATCAGCGAGACAACTGCGCTTAATTGCTGTGTGCTATTGATATTTTTTTAACAATGCGGATGAATTTTTGAAGTGCCTCTGCCCTGGTAGCCACAGCCATGCGCTGTGTGTATTTTTTTTATTCTAACAATTCACGATATTTTTTAACACAAAACATGCTAGTAGAATAAGTGGGCGTAGTTTTCCGCAGGCATATTACATTACTTAACTACTTTGTCTACACGTCGTCGTCGCTGTCAATTCATAGCAAATCATTTTATATTAGTAATGTATTTATATCAATTTCATCGGCCGCGCCGTATAATTGCTTACAAGGTGGTCAGAAATGATGTATTAAAATTCAGACATCATTATTGTCAATGTAAATGTGTAATGTAGGTTAATTATAAGAGTAGGCGTCGAGGACATTTTTATGCAAAAAGATTGTCACATAATAACGCTACCACTATCAAATCTTCTTTTAATATCTAATCACTATTAATTAACTTTAAATACAATCATTTGAGTTCTAACAGGTGGTTGTGAGGTACAACAGTCGACGAGTTCTTGATTGGGAATCGAACCCGGTACCTCTGCGACTTAATCTGTGCTATTACCCGCTAGACTACGGCGGACTTTGTGCAAAGCTTTTCTGTTTTATGTCATAATACGTATATGAATTTTGCACAAAAAGCTAAACGTTGCATATAGTTTTTACTTAAAACTGCTTTGATTACACAAGTGCACTTCTTGTATATTGACTTATATCTGAAGCATGGGCTATTAAAATATGAATTATTCTTTTTGACCGTGGTTACATTGATGGTTATGCTTGTGTTCGTTAAAATCATCGATGCAATGCATATACAACTTATACATAATAGTAACACTGTGAATGGGAAGTATGATAGGGATGTTGAAAGACGAGTAATCGCGGGAAATAGTGCTAACGGTGCCCTGATCGAAATGTCAGTGTCAAAGCTCCACACGCTATATTCCGTGTAACTTCGACGGACCTCATACGTAATGACGAAAAGGTTAGGTATAAAAGAAAGTATAGGGACAAAAATAAGGAAAGGCTTGCTCTTATGGTTCGGACATGTTGAAAGGATAAGCGAAGAGAGATTGACGAACCAAGTATATATTGCGAAAGTTGTAAGTAAACGAGGCGCTGGTAGACCATGACTCACCTATCACCATTTAATAAATAAAACAATAGCTGAAGGTATAATAAAAAGCCAACCAAAAAATACAATGTGTATGAAGAGATTGATATATGTCGAAGAAGCGAAAGAGATGTGTCGTGATCGTGACATGTGGCTTTAATTGTCTTTGCCTACCCGCAAGGGATTCGGCGTGAAGATATGTATGTATGTATGCAACGTAGACTAAAACTAAACTAAATACGATATAAATTACATAGACGAGCTATAAAGGTATTCGCTACTAGCTAACGTTTGGGAGAGTGACATGAATAATATAGGTTATTTAAATAACAAAATATTAAAAAAAACAATTAAGTATAAGTTTAACTGCAATACTCGAAGAGCTATCATAGTTTTTGTAGTATGGAGCATATGCTTGACTTGACGACTTCGCTTGAGCCGAAGAATAGATCAGCATCGCACAATAAATCATCTGATGTCTCACACATTTTATGCAGTAGCCCACGATGTTTTCAACGCACTTTCATATGCGGTCATATTTGCATTTTGGACCCTAGCATTATTAGGATGTCATGTTAAAATAAATATAAACTAAACCTAATAAAAAATAAACTATAAGTAACAAATGTCCTCTAGAGACGACCCTATGATAGTCCCAAGAAGACTGGCAACATTTCCCCTCTGTATAGCTAAGCTAATACGTTGGCAGAAATAATTTCCAGCTTTCCTGTCTTCAGAGTTTATTTATAAATTGTTTATTGCACAAAATATTAATGATTGCGGGTGTATTATAATACAATTAGATACAATACATAATAATCCCTTACATACTAATACTTAAATACCCACAAATTCATAAACGTCACGTCATATTGAATGCCCGGTCATTTACTATAAGTCAATGTATGTAGCACATTTCGGAGTTTTCGTTCTACGTGAACATTTAGAAATGCCGGCATTTTTAAATCGAATTAAACGTAAGCAAAACCAGCTCGTCTGTTTTTGTACGTACCAATTAGAAGGTGATTTTTTAATTAACTGTAAAGAAACTCGCTAATCTTGTAAAATGTTGATGTTATACAGAATTCTGCCCTAACTCATTTCTGACAGAAAGATTCATTTTCTTTGTTTCTTAATATTTAAAAATTACAATTTCATTTCTTGTGGTTTTCACGTGAATCTACATTTTCTTTAAACATGATGGTAAATGAAAAGTATTTTTTTTTCCGATTGCGTGACACGCATAGAATATGTGTTTATCAGCCTATATGTACATATATGTTTGTTCCTTTGTGGCATACTGGAGAACAAACGCGTGTGCCAATTTTGATAATTCGCACGTCAATCGAATCGTCTTAACCACGCGAGTGTCACTGAACAAATATGACATTAATCAAATTTCAATAAACAACCAACGCCATATTGTGAGAAAGTAAAAAATAATAGTCGACGAACTATATCGAGTGGGGTATCATCGAATATTAAACAACAACGAAAAAAAAAAGAAACATAAAATAATAAAATGGGAAAATAATAATAATTAATAATAAAAAAAAAACCTAACCTATTTTCCTGTGTGCTAAGGCATTAGTGTGTGTGTAAAATGTATGTGTTATAGTTGTGACAGTGTGGATGTGAGTGTAATTTGTAGTTTGAGTGTGAGTATGTAATCCTCTGAACGAAACTTTTAGTTATTTCTGTTTTTAAAGATTTTAAAGGCAAATAAAATGTGTCAATATGAGAGAAGTGTGCTTTGTAAGTCCTTGCCAAACTTAGTGAGTGAAGAAAAAACATTTCAAACAAAGAGAAATTGCATTTATAGAAACATATCTAATAATAATGATAAAAACAACGACGGATGAGCACGTTTTAATTCAAGTTAAAAATCGCATACTAATCGGCCACGTCAGCTCTTTGATAGAGGATTATTAAAGTTGGATGATGAAGGCAATTTGGTTACGTTCCGGCTTAGAGGGTGCGAGCATGTGTTTGTGTCGAAGCCAATCGCAATCAATTTCAGAAGGCCCGCTTTAAATTCGAACACATTGGCCGATTTCCGGCGGCACATCGCATATTCGGTGCCGTCTAGTCAGCAGTCAGTTAACTAGGTTTCAGACCTACCTATCTAATACCTACCAATATTTAGACTTTTTAGCGCATATTTATCGCATTTCATGACTGAGACTGAGGGCCAGATTAAAAACACACTGCTAGCATATAATGCGAAAGTTGTGGATGAAAGAGGCCCTGGCAGACCGAGACTCACATATCACGATCAAATAAATAAAACACTGGCTGAAGATACATTAAAAAGCTTTCGTAACAAAAGGGCATGTATGAAGAGGTTAATAAATGTCGATGAAGCAAATAGGTATGTCGTGATCGTGTCAAGTGGCGCTCAATTGTATCTGCCTACCCCGGCGTGAAGATATGTATGTGTATGTATATATGCTTGAGGAAGAAGACCAGAGGCTTGAATATCTAAAGCTGACAAGTCTCAGAGATCGCAGAATGAAGGGAGATACAATTAAGACATTTAAAATTCTGACAGGCAGGTATAACTGCTAAAACGTTTAAAAAATTGACACAGTGATATTTCCCCGTCGTAATCACGAAATGAAATTGATGAGAAAATCCAGCAATACAAATATGAAATATTACTTCACGAATAACAGAGTTGTAAATATGTGGAAGAAATACCAGAAGACATATTGAAGTCCTTAACTGTAATTACTTTTAAAAACAAACTTGACATGTGGCTAGTGAAATAGACTTACATTATGGTGATAATATAATTTTATGAACTTTAAGTCAGTGTGTTTGATATAGGCATATATCAGCAATGCGCTACTCGCTGATTAATCAATAATAATAATAATTTGAGAAGTCAAATCTAATCTCGTTCTTTAACAGCAAAGTTAAATCCCTGTCTCCAGCAGTGTGTATTTACGGTTACGGAGGCAAGAAATTTGGGTCTTCTGATGAATGGAGAGCTACGATTCGAGATGGTTAAAGTCCTTCATAAGGCTACGAAAGTGTCAGCGTACGAGAGAAGCTATGTGAAGGAGTTGCCCTGTCATAGTATAACTATTTTGACACCGTGTGACCCTGCTTGTTGTGTACTGCAGCCCTATTTTGTTACTTAAGCGCAAACGTTATATAATGGAATCCGTTAACTACTATATATATCACGCTATTAAAGTTGTTATTTGCACGGCCGCTGTCAAGGTCGAGCGCTTATAGCTTATAATTATATTATTAGCTTATAAGCTTATAGCTTATAATCTATAAGCGCTCGACCTTGACAGCGGCCGAGGAAATATTAACTTTAATAGCGTGATTTATTTATTTGTTTATTTATTTATTATTAGGTGTGCAAACAGATTCCAGTCAGTTGCAAATTTGAGTTCATTTAATTTTACATGGACTAGACTGGAATCCAAGCAGCACACACAACATGCAAATTATAATAATTATTATTAAAATCAGAAAACAATATATATATACCGCCTCCGTGGTCTAGTGGTAACAAACGTTGCCGTGAACTCGGGAGGTCGTGGGTTTGATTCCCACCGGGGGCAAGTTGTACATTGTATAATTTGTCTCGGTCTGGGTGTTTATATGTATAATATGTATATATTTACAAAAAAAAAGTATAATATGTAGTTTATCAACCATCTAGTTTCCGTAACACAAGCCTCGTAGCTTACCACGGAAATTAGATGGCGCTGTGTTACCTGTCTGGAAATATTTATTATTATTATATTTACGGATTCCATTATATAACGTTTGCGACTAAGTAATATAATAGGGCCGCTGGACGCCTTATACAACGGATTCAAAATGCGTGTGTGTTCTGTTATCCCATTCCGCCTAGGTTTCAAATTACCCCCAATTTAATTTACGCTAGAGACATCGACGATCTTGCTACTTGTCATGATGGGCCTATAGTAGAGTTGTCTAAATGTTAATCCTCTTTAAAAGAGTGGTTTCTGACCACACCGAGATGAATACGGTCGTAATGATACTTTTTTTTACTAAAAAACTATAAGTTCTTATATTTTTTTTGTTAATATTTGAAAAAAAGTATTTACAAAATATAAAATAATAATTATTTATTTATTTAAAACTTTATTGCACTATGTACAAGGGGCGGGCTTAATGCCGCTAGACATTCTCTGACAGCCAACCTTAGGGACAGATAAAGCATTTAAAGTGAACGGTAGGTGCAAGTAAAAATCCAATATATTATAACTAAACGATCACATTTTAAGCAATAAACAATATGTTAATTATATACACAAATAAACACATACATACATACACACAATAATACATACAATACAATATATATACATACACATACATATATACATACAATACAATATATATACATACACTAAGTAGGTCTCTTGTTAGGAGCCATTCAAAAAATGCAAATAGACCATCTTTTTAAATTGAGCTCGATTTGATGCTTGTCTTATATTTAAGGGCAGGTTCCACAAATTCGCAGCAACAACTGCAAATGAGTTTGACACAAAGGAAGAATGATGCGAGGGAATTGAAAGAAGAGAGTTATGTGAAGAGCGAAGGGATCTGTCTTGAAATGTGAATAGATAGGCAAAGTTGTTCTTGAGGTATTTCGGTGTCGCAGGCTCGTTGAGAATAGAGAAAATTACTTAAATAAAATTTAATAACTATAAACTAAGCCTAATAAAAAAATAAAAACTATTCTATGCACTGCTGTGTGTAGGTACTATATAAATAAGTAAAGCTACTCGTATTAATTTTTTTCCCGCTATAAATAGAGATTTAGGCGCAGAAATATCCGGTTCGATTCATGGGACAGTAATCGTAATGATACTTTCCCGATTTTCGATGTGCTAAGGCTTTTATTTTGACATTCCAGACCACTGGCCGCACGTCAGAAGGCGACGACCATGGTGTAATTTTATTTATACACCAATTTTATTTCGTCATAATTCCGTTTTCAATTTCTAGTGAAGGCGGGCGATATGGCGAGATTGGCGCGTAAAAGTCACGGGACAAAGACATATAATAGAATCTAAAATACTTAGCCTAAAACGGGTCCTGTAAAATACCGGGAAATAAGTAGTTTGTGTCATCGGGACATTTTATTTATTTAATACTAGCTGTTGGACCCGGCGTTGCCCGTGTAATGGTGTCGTCAACAAAAAAAAAACCGTTAGGCATGTCTTATGTAGATTTTAACGTCTTATATTTCTTTTAATTAAATTATTATTTTTTCTATATCTATGACTATTAAATTCGTAATATCTATTGAACGGAATAGCCAAATTGAAGGATTCAAAAAGTGTTTTACATGAAAACACAAGAACCTCCTCGGACCCATCGTTTCAACTGAAAATGGAATGAAATGGTGATTGATGATGATCTCCGCGTACTTGTTGCGCTTAAGGCGTGCGGCTGATTCTGCAGCGGCCCCAGGTTTCTTATGGCTGGATGTCATATGTGACTGATAGAGTGTGTCAACACATGTGGCGTCCCAAACCAGTGCGCGGCATCTAGTATGCTATTTAATATTGTAGAACATACTTTTGTTCTATCATCAATAGTTTCCGCAGCGCATGCGACGAAAGACGTTATATGGCACTTTTTAACACCTTGGGTTACGTTATTAAAGTTATAGTAAGGATCCCTAATTATTTCTAGCAATAAATATAGCCTATGTTACTCAGGGTGAATGTAGCTTTCTAATAGTGAAAGAATTTTTGAAATCGGCACAGTAGTTTTTGAGTTTATTCATTACAAACATACACACAAAAATACAAATCTTTCCTCTTTATAATATATAGATAGATATAGATATTAGTAAAGTATCATCACGACCGTTTCCCTTTCGGGGTGGTTATAAACCACGTTTATAAGTGGATTCATATTTATCCAACTTTACTATAGGCCAATCTATGTGTCTAATTTTGTCATATAAGTCATAAATCATAGACAAAAGGTTATGCTATGTATACTTTTTAAATTGTTATAAGTGCCATAAATATGTTCAAGAAGCCTATTTACAGCAGTCAAGTTCTAGGACTCTGTGATGATTTTCGTGAACAAGTTTATTTTTCGTTCGTTCCTTATAAACTATATGTCGACGCGTGTAAACATTTGAGCGGTTGTTGAGCGGTTACAGCAGACTGTAACCGGTTTATACGGGAGCAGAGTGTAAAGAGATAAGGTACTTTATGTGTGTAATCATTTCGTTACGGCGCACGTTCCGCTTCCGAGTATTAAGGCTTTCTTGTCCCTTTCAATTCGCTAAGCTTTTATGTTTTATACTCCTGTAACAGACTTCTAGTTTCTATACTCAATTACGCTTGAGGTTTTAATAAATAAAATCACTAAGTCAATAGTTAATTTTCTTCAGAAAAAGTATGTTTACGACCGTATCACTTTAGGGATGATCAGAAATCACGTTTTTTAAAGAAGCGGATTTACATTTAGACAACTTTACTATAGGCCGATCACGACAAGTGGCAAGCTCGTCCATCGATGTGTCTAGCGTACCAAACTCGAGAAATATCACAAATAAATTATTTTGTCTCGACCAGACGGGTATCTGTTATAATTTTTTGAATGACAATTTATTAACGTTTCCACAAGTTGGTATTAGTGGAACCGGGACCGGACAGCTTAACGTGCTTTCCGAGACATTTATGACAAATTTAAATAAGAAAAGTGTATTTCTCATTGGTATATGCCGGAGGCGGTTTGAACCGACCTTGTAGGTTTTAACAATATAAAATAATACGAGTACAACCGAGCCACCACCATTCGTAGATTCATTTATCATTACAGCCCTCTAGGTTTAGCATCCTAGACCTCCACTGCTGGAGATGGGCCTTCCAGAACATATATCTGGATAATTTGGCTTACACTCGCCACGCTGGCCAGACGGGTTGGCGAGGATACGATGTCAATTTTTATGACAATTTATTAACGATTCCACAAGTTTATATTAGTGACCGACGGCTTAACGTGCTCTCCGAGGCACAAGAACGATGGTGTTGTTTATGTATGACAAATGTACGTAAGAAAAGTGTATTTCTCATTGGTACATGCCGGGTGGGTTTGAACCGACCTTTGTAGGATTTAAGGAACGCGTTCTTACAACCGAGCCACCACCGCACTCGTAGATTACCATGAACCAAATTATTAACCTCTCGTAACTATGTATATTAAAATAATTAGGTATTAGCACAGAAATCTCGGAAACAACATTAAAATTAGTTTGATTATTTCCCAGCAGCTTTATATTTCCTAAACCTTTACCGGGATTGAGAAATTGGATTATTCCTTTCTCAACGTCTTCACGCTTTAATTACTACGTAATTTATTCCCTTATTTTAGTCACTTTAACGGAAATCATTTGACTTTTAAATAAACAAGTATAAATAATAGATATCGCTTTTCAGGATTAGTCTACGAATACAATATATTTCTCAAATATTCCATTTAGTGTTTGCAATTTCCGGTTAACCGGTTTTCTTGAGTGTGGCAACACTTACGTCATTGGTGTTATGACCGAAAATCAAAACCCCTAGATCAAAACTAATTTAACTCAAAATCGTATTGCTAGAAGACCTTCTCATTGCATAATAATTATAATTTGTTTAATGTTCAAGATTAAATCTTATAGTTGAGAGAACTAAGAAACTTGAAGCTGAACTAGATTGGAGCAGCATAATTACGAATTTAAACAGCGAGCTAATATGAATGACAACGGGCGAACCTGCCTCGGCAGTCATTTCCCTGGGCGCACCTCTCTTATAATAACTTGTACATGGGGAACTCTGAACACTCAAACCACAGACCTACATACACTGTATTTTATTGCCTTAAAAACACACTCCTTAAAAATATAATTAAATAATATATAACCAATATGAATAACGACGGGCTAATCTGCCTCGGCATTCATTTCCCTGGGCGCAGCTCTCATATAAAAACTTGTACATGAGGAACTCGATTACATTCAAACCACAAACCTAAATACACTGTATTTTATTGCTTCAAAACACACTCTTTGGTAATATAAATAAATTATATAATAATATAAATAACAATGGGCAAACTTGCCTTTGTCAGTCATTTCCCTGAGCACACCTTAACACACATTAACTTGTAGAAGAGGAACTACGCACACTCAAACCACAGACCCTACAAGATCTGTATTTTAAGGCATTTTGTCAATTATTTTACACGAGAAGCCTATGGGTTTGCTACACGCAGAAGGCCTACAACACTTTTTTTTTTTTTTTTTTTTATATATACTAGCACGACATGTGACCCTGCGCCCACCTGATGGTAAGTGGCGCGCAGGGTCCATGAATGTTAGCAACTGGAATCAGACCCTTATGTCCGACATCAGTCCCTAACACTATGCCGGCTTGACTAGATGCCTTTTCACACTTCGCTTGAAGGACTCCAGGTTATAGGAAAGTGGAAACACAGAGGCTGGAAGAGCATTCCTCTGCGCGTGCAATATAATAACGCTTTTAGGATGCTGTTGGGACTCCCGAGATTCTGTAGTGCCTCCGGGATGTTTGCTGAGATGCGCACGGATAGCTTCCCCGCCATCATGCGTAAGAAAGTATCATCCCTGATGGCGCGGGTATGCAGGAGTCCCAATAGCATCCTGAGGGTGGTTGCGGGCAGTGTGGGGGGGGCTATTGCGCAACACTGGACTGCAGTACTCACAGATATAGCAGTACTGGTGGGAAGTTAGGTTAAGTTTATTTATAGATTTATAGATTATAGAATTAATTATATAATAATAAATATAGTGTAAAGTAATATTAATTATGTTAAATATAAGAAAATGGATTTTTATCTGAAATAAAAATATTTGAATTTAAATTGAATTAGCAATATAATTTAATAATATGAATATGAATAACAACGGGCAAATCTACCTCAGCATTCATTTCCCTGTTCGCAGCTCACATATAAAAACTTGTACATGAGGAACTACCTACATTTAAACCACAAACCCATTTTATGTATTTTTACTTTAATAACACACTATTTAGCAATATAATTATGTAATACAAATACAATACAAAATACAATATTTATCTGAGAAATAATAATTTTCCTAAGCACATCTTCCCTATAATAACTTGTACATGAGGGACTTGTGTTGGAGTCATCATCAACAATGCTAGAAAGAACGCAGACGTCAAAGGATCTACATACATACATACATACATATCTTCACGCCAAATCCCTTGCGGGGTAGGCAGAGACAATTGAGCGCCACTTGTCACGGTCACGACATACCTCTTTCGCTTCTTCGACATTCATCAACCTCTGCATACATGCCCTTTTGTTTAGATGGCATTTTAACGCACCTTCAGTTATTGTTTTATTAATTTGGTCGTAATATGTGAGTTCTCTCTCTCTTTTACCCACAACTTTCGCATTATATATCTGGTTCGTCAATCTCTCTTCATTCATCCTTTCAACATGCCCGAACCATCGAAGCATGCTTTTCCTTATTTTTATCCCTATGCTTTCTTTCATAGCTACCCTTTTGCGTATTTCGTCATCTAAGATCTAAATCTCGCTTATCCAACCATCTGGCGAGATTACGTCGAATTCTGCAGGACCGTGTTCCAGAG
Source organism: Tinea semifulvella (assembly GCA_910589645.1). Classification (NCBI taxonomy): domain Eukaryota; kingdom Metazoa; phylum Arthropoda; class Insecta; order Lepidoptera; family Tineidae; genus Tinea; species Tinea semifulvella. The sequence continues at coordinate 6,540,949 of OU342596.1, forward strand.
GCTGTGTTTTACTTATTTGTAGCGCAATAAGTAAAATAATACAAAAATAAAATATAAAAATATACCTATGTTATTGTTGGCCCTAATCCGTTCGGCAAAAAAAAGTATTGTAAGACCATTATTTTTTTATAAAATATGCGTCTATGGTAACAAGGTAGGAGGAAGTGAGGGTGCACTCTAACAATGTTAGTTTGCACGTAATTTTGGTCTGTTATACCGTTGCTAGCACTTAGTACCTACATACTATTTTACGTACACTATACAGGTAGATCACATAAAAGTAAGTAGGCTTCCAAGACAGCAGAATCAAACGGTAACAGTGTGTTTTAGCTTAAATTATCAGTCACTAGCCTGAGACTAACTAGAGTCCATATTAATAAATAGATTTCAAGATAGATGTCAAACTTAAAATCAAGTTGTCTCTTTTTACCAAATGACAAATCAAGAAAGAATGAAAGAGACAAATTCATCTTTAGTTTAACATCGATATTGAGATCTATTTATTAATACTAGTTAGTTAGTTTCGAAGTTGTTACTGAAAAGTTTAGAAGCTAAAACACCCCTCAACCCAGATTTTTTGTTACAAGTCCGAGACCCTTTTTTAGCCCATACACAATGGCCAATCCATTCGTCCAATCATTGAGTGCGGTGAATCCAAGCCAAGAATTTTCTCTTCTCTCATCTTTAATAGAGAATTGAATAACCTACAGTAAACTTAGTTAATATTGAACATAAAATACTTATTCGCCAACAATTTATTTTATATTAATAGTATGACTTTGCATTGCACGCATCCGTCGCAATAACAAAATTTCCATATGATGAGAATTTTGCGGGAAAAAATCGGCGGTGAAATATCGCGGTGCGGTCTAGCTTTTAGGGTGTTTATTTTTATATTAACCCCCTGCAGCTGATGTGGTAGTTTCCTAGACACCGTGTTTCGGTTTTTCATGTCCGGAGTTTATGTTTTTGGTATTTTAAAAAATCCACTCTTATTAGTAGGTACTGTTGTCTATATATATATACAGGGTGACGTATTGACTTTGACTAATGCGACAGAGAACAGCGGGCGTCAGATCGCACGTATTTAACTCAAGCAACGAAATAATATTAGCTGTGTGTGACTGGTCAGGTAGTCCACTGCACCATATTTATTTATTTTATTTATTTAAAACTTTATTGCACATAAATTACAAAGGCTTGACATAATGTCGCTTGACATTCTCTGCCTATCAGACCTTCGGGACAACGAGAACATTTATGTGAGGTAGGTGCAATATATCAATTAAAATTAAATATATTAAAAATATACGTCTATAAAATATTATTTATTGCTTATAATAAATATTTATTAATATAATTACATACGAATTCATACACACATACATCTAAATACATAAATAAGTTATACTATTTATATACTACATAAACATAAATTAGGTACAGTATTCCCAAATTAATAATGCACATACAGATCTTCGCTAATTGTCGTATTCCCGGAAACACCCGAATCATTGAATCGTAAGAGCCTAAACATTGCACTTGCATTTTGCACCTTGTTCGAAAGAAATAGAAGTCAATATCATGTGTACACAATCGAAAACAATTCGGGCGGTCGGTGACTGCATGTGTTCTCTCTGAGTGGAATTATATAGAGCTGATATTACACACCGTTCTTGGTTTTGTTTTCAAAGGTGAATTTAATTTCAACTTTAATTATCTTATTCAACTTTAAATAGTTTATTAATTTATTAGTTTATTTATTAGTTTTTATTAGTTTATTACACATAATTCTACTAAATTATGCATGAAGAAAATGCACTTAACCACTCTATATACATATCGTCTTCCGACGCTCGGGGAATACGACCGTTGCCGAACAGTGACGAAGATTTCTATGCGCATTATCACTTTGGGAGAACTGTACTACGTACTTAATGATAACCGATGATGTAGGATAATAATAAGCAATACTAATAACTATGACTATTAAGACTAGACTATCAAAGTCCCAGTAAAGTTTTTTTTTTTTTCTTTATTTTATTGTATATACTCGTACTTAGAAACACAACTTTAGAGTAGGATTGAAAATAATAATTTATTCTAGTAATTTAAAATTATTTACAAAAATATTATGTTTGGAACTTGTTTAATAGATTTTGGCAATCTCTACCAACACAATTTATTGATTAAAGGTACAAAGAATATAATTTTAATAAATATTTTATATTATTATAATATTTATATTCAGATTCGTAAACTGTGTCTGCACCGGCCAGTGGAACAAGCTACCACTAGCTATTAGACACGCGCCGTCTGTCCACGTTTTAAGCGATTGGTCACTGCTCTATTTCTAGACACACCGGAGTTGTCATCAGGCTAACAATATATATTTAGCATAATATCTATATATGCGTTTATTTATAACTATATGTGTATTTTATGTGACAGGGTAAGTATCTATTAGTTTGTAGCACTACCCTTAATCTCACACTCTCCCAAAGGTTAGATGTTAGAAAATAATAAATAATAAATAATAAAAACGTTTATTTTCTAAAATACAGCTAAAATACATATACACAGTAAGCAAACACATATTGTTTTGACGTTACTACAGAAACGAGATATGTTTTTATTGACACATTAATTTAGCTCTTGTAATTAAACATTGCAATGCCCTCCGCACTAATAGATTATTTTTATTACCTACTGTACGACGGATAGGCGAGACTCACTGCAAGCGCCCGCGCCGCAGCAAATGAATGAATGACGTTGAATATAAAAAATGGTCAAGCCGTGCCTCGTGGTCTCGGCACACAGTACATGTTGCATGGACAGATAAAATACAGTGGCAGTATTAAAGGTACACAATATTTAGGTAAAACAAAAATAAAACTTAAACTTACATAGAAACAAAACTAGAAATGAAAGCTGCTTATTCTATAAATATTAAATTATATTATTATATATCAAGTAAACATATATTTAAATAGTTAATAATTGTAATGTGTAAGTATAGCGTCCATATAAGGAAGGAATTAATAATTAGGTAAGTATATAATAAATAATGAGAAAAGAAAATAAAAAAAAAGTAAAGAAAAGTGTCTAATCTACCTATTATTGCGTCACCGAAGATATTTTATTTTATTTTATATAGTGTTACTTTTAAATATATATTTTTTTTTTTTTGTCGTGACCAGGTGAGTTCCAGTGAAGGAATCAGTACTGTAAGAGTAACTCATATGTACATCCAAGTATGAGTTTAATGTATATGTCATGTTATATTATTTTATTATGACATACATTTATTTATATACATTATACGTATGTACAACCACACACAATCTACACATTCAACGGATATTTTATGTTATTGTTAGCTTTTCTGTTTTATTTAATAATGTCAAGAAGAAGTTCAGTTGTTGCATAATCAATATTAAATGCTTTGTAGGCATTAATCGTCGCCCTTATTTTGTAGTAACACTTAATTATTTTGTGCAATAAAGAATTTAATAATATTAATACTGATCATGTAGATATAATTGACATATTGTTATGGAACTCTATAATTTTCAAGTTTTCAAAATTACAGCGAACAAGCATATTTGTTTGTGGGTAACGAAGATGCAGGGTTTGGCACCCTGTAATCCAACATCGGCCCTTGAATGCGAGCGAACGAGCGACTGGCCGAGGTTAGAGTGGCCCTTCAATCAGCCGTCTCCCTTCCCCACCGGGGGGAGAGCGAGAGGCCCTTTGAGCTAGGCTCTTTGACACGAGCCACTGGCGCACTCTTCAAGTAATGATTCATTCTGCTGATGACTGACGCGGCTAATGCGGCAATTTTTTAAATCCCCCTTTCATTTTTCGGGAGGGAAAGTCTTCCTTTGTAATTTATATTTTTTTGCATTCTTACGCTACGATCACACGGAGTCAAGTTTTGCCGGATTAAATTTTAACCGTATACGGCAGAACTGAATACACAGTTCACACGGCATTCAGTTTTGCTTTTCAAATTTGGGAGCGTACTAGTCGGTCCCCGCCCCACCGCGTTTGTACCCTCCACCTGACTTGCTGTACCTATATTTTGTTGCGGCATTCCGTAAAAAAAGAAATTTGCACTTGTGTGAACGCATGTATGTGAATATGATGTATGAGAATTTTGATATGTTCGCATCAACGGATGTGGAAAGTAAAAACATTGTCCTAAAGTACTTGGAGCCATATTAATTCGCACATCTAGTCACTTGTGTTTGAATTTTGTTATGAAATATGTATTGTTTAGACGTATAATCTGTAATATACATTTTTATGGAAATAAATAAATGTATTAAAATGCTATTGTTAATGAATCGTATTTGGTATTTTCCCGTGTGTCCGAATCTGATTGTACTTGCAAAACCGGATGTTATGTGTTGCCCGTTTCGGTTCTTTGCCGGATCTTAAAACCGAATGCACGTGTGAACTAATACATAAATTATATTGTGACTAAACTGTATCCTGCAAAAATCAGATCCGGTTTAGAAATTGATGTCTCCGTGTGAACGTAGGGTTAGACTTACCGCATACGTCTCGTTTGCCAATCATATTTTCGAGACCTTTGCTCTTTTATTGCATTCAAACCGCAATCTATTAATTTGGAACATTATTTAATATTTTCTTTGTATTCGTGTGTCATAATTCTAAAATCGCAATTAGTTTACGTAACGTGTGCGGCGGGCTTATAGATCGTTCGTAAACACCTTAATTAAAGTCGTCGCAAAGTCAACATTCGCTTGGTCGGTTGTGTTTTTAATCCTTTCATTATATCCATCGGCATGACAATGGAGTCGCGGGTTCTCTAATGGGGAGCGCGTAGTTGCTGTAGTTGGAACGCCATCGTTGAATACCTCTCGACGCGTTCCGATCCGCTTTTGTTAAACGTAATAAACCGGCTTAACTCTGGCTTAATGACAAACAGCTGGATTGACAATCCCCGCTCGATGCTCCAATAGCTGAATTGATTCGATTTACGCATCGCTAGCTCGCGAAATCCGCAAAGTCCTTCCAAGTAATATTTGTGTTTCAAAAAAAAAACAATTTTAACAGGTGTAATACATTATATATTCACTAACAAAATTTGACATTACCTATTAATAGATTGCAATGACAGATCTCGTTTCAAACTACTGCCTAAAAAAAGTGCCTGTAATGATGAATGTTTTATGAATGTCTTTAGCTTTTTGATTTCGGTTACTATGTTCGACAAGATTAGAACCTTGTTGTATTCATGTATTATTAGGCGGGAAAATAGTATTTACAAAAAAATCCCTGCCTCCGTGGTCTAGCGGTTAAGTCCGTGGATTTAGACTGGAGGTACCGGGTTCGATGCCTGGTCGGGACACAAAAATAATTATTATTGTAAATAAATACATTTAATTAATATTTTATTTATTTGTGATATTTGAGTTTGGTACGCTGCTGGAAACATCGACGAGCTTGCCACTTGTCATTATTGGCCTATAGTAAAGTTGGCTAAATGTGAATCCGCTTATTTATAAGCGTGGTTACTGACCACTCCGAAAGGGAAACGGTAGTGATGATACTTTACTTTTACAAAAAAATACGTCAACCAAAAAGATCAAATAACATAGAGTGGGCATTGGTTTTAATTTTAATACAAATTATTTGTCACGTATTTTTAACCCCATTTACTCTGTTCATCTTTTCATGTCGAACGTGTTTTAATTTAAAAAAAAACATACAAGAATTGGATTCCTAGCTATAGGTGCCTCGCATCTTTTTTAAAGACAAAAGCTGTTTGCGTTGTTCACGTACCTACACAGCTTAATGTGCTAATCGATATTCTGTAATTATTTAATCCCGCGGTCGACTGCTTCGCTATGTGAAGGAAAATAATCCCAACGAACAAGATTAATGGTGTAATGGAATTATAAGACCTCAATATGCAAGCGAGTAAGAAACTCGTGCGAATCGGTGTTTTAGCTTTAAATGCTATATGTTCAGTACTAAAAAACCCAGACGTAAAAGGTAAGTCTTGTTTTAAGCGGAATTTATTTTATATAAATATCACCATTCATTCATTACATCCCCTAAAACACAGCGTCTTAGACCTCCACTGCTGGAGATGGGCTTTCCAGAACAGGAGAATTTGGCCTACACTCGCCACGCTGGCCAGACGGCTTGGCGAGGATATGATGTAATTTTTCCACAAGTTGGTAATAGTGGAACCGGGACCGACGGCTTAACGTCCGAGGCACGGGAACGGTGGTGTTGTAAATCTATAACAAATGTACGTAAGAAAAGTGTATTTCTTATTGGTACTTTGAACCGACCTTTGTAGGATTTAAGAAACGCGTTCTTAGAACCGAGCCACCACCGCGCCTTATATATATTTTTATGTATGTATTAGTATTTAGTATATTGATATTACAGTTTATATAAAAGTATATTATGTAAGTATATATAATTATGTTGTTGTTGTATAAATGTTCTAACTTGTCCCCAAGGTGTGTCTGACAGAAAAAAAGTGAAACCTAAAACTCTTCTTTAAAAGCGAGTATTTTACCACCCCGCAAGGGATTACAGTCGTGATGATACTTTACTTTTTTACTTTAAAAAGCTTTAAGTATTATTACTTAATTATTTATACCGTTATTAAAATATTGTTTGTTCCCGTTAAAGACAAACTGTCGCTGAATTAATTGCTTTAATGTACTAAAAAATCTAATTAAAACTTTTTATCTCCTTGAAGATTAGCGTGGTGCGGTCCGCGGACACTCCACTCTTGTTTTGTTTTACTGGTTATAAGGTATCTAACACACTACCGACCATCCGCAATTCGACGCGCAGTTTTATGTCTATTTTTATATGAAACCGCATAATTCCAACGCACTACCATAACATTTATTTATTTATTTATTTATTTATATGTTTATTTAATGAACTAAGGCGCGAGTGCACTTAGAATTTAGATGATACTGAACAGTTTTTGTATTTGTGGTCTATAGGATTCGATCTTAAAATGTCGAACGGTAAATCATCCGCTATTGTCTATATTTTCAGCTGATTTTGAGTTCAAATAACTTTTATTCGTTGGTACTTTTATAGGCAAAGTAACGTATCAACACGACCGTATCCCATTCGGGGTGGCGAGAAACCACGCTTTTTTTTTTAAAGAAACGGTTTCACATTTATCCAACTTTATTATAGACCCTTACTCGAGAATATAAATTATTGTGTCCTGACCAGAAATCGAACCAGCGTCTAAATCTACGGTCTTAACAGCTAGACCACGGAGGCAGTCATATAATATTAAAAATAAAATAACAAACCGCAAGTTTTTACGGCGCTTCATACCACAAACTTGCGGCTGGCCGATAGTGCGTTACAGGCCTTGAGGCATAAATTATTTTAATTTAACAACTAATAATAAAATTGCATCCCAATTACAATGCTATTCAGAGACATTTCTCTAAACTTACCTTAGTATAATCTAAGATCAAAAATTGTAACTTTACTTTTCCCTATACTGTTCCCTGCTTCAGAGTTTTTTTTTCTTCCGAATAAGTGAATAGCTACAACAAAAATATATTGCGATAGAAATTGTCACTTTCATGTATTTCAATAAAACCAACTACTTGTAGCTCGTGGCGAAAGAAGGAAATTATATTTAGAGAAAATATATTCAATATTTTTCAATATTTGTCGGTTTTCGATTTAACGGCGATATTGGAGAAATGTATTCATTTTTTATGAACCCGCCAGGCGGGTCGTTATCATGTCAAAGAAACTATCGCATTACCACAACTCAAAGACTGTTTGATGTTAGGTATCTACATAGCTCTATTACATATCCCATCGGCAGTCGGCCACGCGTGTTTTAACCATTGAGATATAAGTACTACGTATAGACAGGCTAATCCAAACAAAACGCCTTAAGCTTCAAACCCAAAATCAAGAAGCTGCTACTTTCGATTTAGCTCACACTTTGGCTGTTGGCTTCGAAGTTCACCCAAGAAGTGGCGCGCAAAGTCCATGAGTCTCTAACACTATACCGGCTTGACTGGCCATGACGGCAATTTGAGCCTGATCTCGAAACGTGTGGATACACTTTACTGGGTCTATTGTCACGAACGACCGCCTTCGTTGTCTAGTGGTAACAAACGTTGCCGTGAACTCGGGAGGTCGTGGGTTCGATTCCCACCGGGGTCAAGTTGTACATTGTATAATTTGTCTCGGTCTGGGTGTTTATATGTATAATATGTATATATTTACAAAAAAAAAAAAAGTATAAAATGTAGTTTATCAACCATCTAATTTCCGTAACACAAGCCTCGTAGCTTACCACGGAAATTAGATGGCGCTGTGTGACCTGTCTGGAAATATTTATTTATATTTATTTATTATTTATAACCTTCCCCGTCCCGGCAGACTGGGCAACCACCATCAGTTTGCCTACCACCTATTTGATGGGCACCTTATCTTTCTAGGGTTAAAAATAAAATTAACTAACGCGTATTTTTACACAGATTTATAATTTTCCTGTGTTTTGGAAGTGTACTTCAATTCAAATCTTAATACCATGGCAAGTAAATTGTAATGCAAAACTAATGTATCCATTTTGTCGAGCTATGCAAAAAAAAACATAAAATAACTCTCCTTCTCTCCTCAAATGGCATCGGAGTTTATGTAAAACGCGAAACACGTTCGGAATATTTCGGATTTGGCGTAACGTCTCGTGCTAATGCAAAAGACGACAACTTTGGAATTCATACCGTGTTCCTATTAACGGCCAGTCTTCGAGGATATTTTTCCAAAAAAAAAAAGAAGAAAATTATACTTTTCAGATGGAAATATGTTTTTAATCAAGGTTTCTTACTTTTCTATTATTATTAAAGCAGAGTGTCATTACGACCGCAATCTTTTGCTGGGTAGTCAGAAAGCTATCTCGTTTCTAACAAAGCTGGTTTACTTTATTATAGGCCCATCATGACAAGTGGCAAGCTAATTAAATCTATTTAAATACCTAAGAAATAAGGTTGGATATTGGGTAAAAAAAAAAACTCAACTATAGTAAAGTATCATCACGACCGTATCTTTGCGGGGTGGTCAGAAACCACGCTTATAAAGAAAAGAAACAAAAGAAGTGTGTTCGGGCTATCTGTGGAGTTGGACCATTTGACTCCTGTAGATTCTTATTTAAAAAGCAAAAATTATTAACATTGGCTTTAATGTATATCCTTGAAATAGGAATATTTGTCAATAAACATTCTAATCTCTTTAAAAAATATAATACTTGTAACAAATTTGTACGTAGATTATACCCGACTAATCTCCCCAAGATGTGTAAGTGAATATTACAGCAGAAACTCCCACATAATGTGCATTAGAGTATATAATAAAATTCCTAGAGAGATACGAGAGTTACCTATAAAACGTTTTACTATTGAGTTAAAGAAAATTCTTATTAACTACTGTTTTTACGCAATAAAATAAATTTTAACATGCAAATTTTGACATTAACATTGTATTTCGATAAATTGACAAGCACAATATTAAATATAAACTATATACAAATAAATATTGTAAATAAATATCTAGTGACATAAGCATATTGTATGCCCATAATATGGGCAGATTGCATCATCATGACATGTACATACAACTGTAATTAGAATAAGCAATCTATACAATAAAGAATTTTTAATTTTGAAACGGTTTACCAACACGATTAGCTTAGCTCGTCGATGTCTCTAGCATACCAAACTCGAGAATATCACAAATAAATTAAATATTAATTAAATTTACTTATATATATTATTGTGTCTCTACCAGGAATCGAACCCGGTACCTACGAGATTACGGACTCAATCGCTAACCACAAAGGCAGTTTATTAAAAAATATATTTAAAATGTTAGCACTGTTGGCTACCCTATTATAAATAAATAAAATATCTACGTGTATTAAATTTAAATAATGCTAAAATACAAAAATCTAAATACGAGACGGTATATTATAGATTATAGATTATTATAAACTTTTTTATTTGTTCTATCGTTACATATTTTTTGTATATTCTTATGTACGTGTATCTACATTTATTTATTTTTCCAAGGTTAGAATTAAATTTCAAAAGATTACATTTTAAAACGATTTTTCAATTGATTGGCGCCTCCGTGGTCTAGTGGTAACAAACGTGAACTCGGGAGGTCGTGGGTTCGATTCCCACCGGGGGCAAGTTGTACATTGTATAATTTGTCTCGGTCTGGGTGTTTATATGTATAATATGTATATATTTACAAAAAAAAAAAAAAAGTAAATATGTAGTTTATCAACCATCTAGTTTCCGTAACACAAGCTTACCGCTTACCACGGAAATTAAATGGCGCTGTGTGACCTGTCTGAAAATATTATTTATTAGCAATGTAAGGTTTTACAATATATGTTAACAAACAATCGTGGAACATTATTACAGGATTTGCAAAAGTATTTTGGTGATGGTCCCAATAAGGCAGTTAAGCCTGACATGTAGGTCCCAATCTAAGGTTACTAACTTAGAGATAAAAAGCAACGAAATAAATAAATATATATAGGAGTATACAATAATTAAAACAACGGGTTGTGGATCAAGATATTAATTCTGTGAAGTGTTCAGTGAGCATACTAAGCGATAGGTCTCATAAATTGTTCAGTTTTATAGTAGTTTTTTTTTATAGTAGGTGGTATAATGATTAATAGGATTCCCACAACTATACTCATACTAGTTGTCGTTTCACATGTCTGCTATGTTGGAACCTCTTTAGTAATTTTATTTATAAAAAGTATCATCACTACCGTTTCCCTTTCGGGGTGGTCAGAAACGAAGCTTATAAATAAACGGATTCATATTTAACTAACTTTACTATAGGCCAATCATGACAAGTGGCAAGCTTGTCAATGTCTCTAGCGTACCAAACTCGAGAAATATCTCAAATGAATTAAAAAATAATTAAATGTATTTATATAAATATTATTGTGTCCCGACCAGGCATCAAACCCGGTACTTTCGACTCTAAATCCACGGGCCATTACTATTAGCCAACATGGGACTGACTGACATCCTATGCCACAAATTATCTTGGTTACGAGTCCTATCCTTGTGGTTTACATTCAATCAAGAATATTTATTAATGCTTAGAATGTAAAATCCACGGTATATATATATGTTTACTCAAATTTATTATTATTATTATTATTAATTGCGTTGTTAATGTAGAATTATTACATTAAAAAAAAACAGATATTACAATATTTAATTTATATTTATGTTCCTTTTCATTTTGTTGATAAAAATAACGAATGTTTTCCGCGGATTCCTAATTGGTATAAACGCACGAATTATTATGATATACGGGAACGAAAATGAAGAGGTTCCAGCGAAACTTCCTAAATCCTTCGGCAATTATTTGCGAAATAAAATATGTAATTAACACCGCGCTTAATTGGTATAAAGTGTACTCTTCGTGTATTCGCATTTTAAAATGTTATTTATGTTTGTTTCAGGTATGTAATATTATAATAATTGGAACAAAGGATGTTATATTTTCAACGTACGTTTATAAGGTAAGTGGTTTTTGAAAATTTGGTTTTAACACAAAATTAGTGTTGACCAAAGCAAGATCAAGACTTGGTCTTGGTCTTCCATCAGAGTAGGTGGTCTTGGTCATGGTCTTGCGTATGAGTCTCGGACATAATATATATATATTTTGATTGAATCTTGTGAGTATTTCGTCATGATCGTAGAACAGTGTCGGATTTAAAAAAATACCCATAATTTTGCATTTATTTATTTATATATAGTTTTATATTGTTTGTGGTCTGTAATTTATAGTGCAAATATTAGAAAGGGTTCCAAAATGAAATCTAAATGGTTTGCACTTATTATGAGACTTAAAAAGTGACAAAAAAACAGTCGAAATGACAGTTGAATGGCCGCCATGAAAATTTTAAATATAACAGATCCGTCACTGTTCTATGATCATGACGATTTGTCCGCTATCTACTCGACAATTAAAAAAAATATATACTAGAACGACATGTGACCTTTGGTCCACCTGATGGTAAGTGGCGCGCAAGGTCCATAAATGTTAGCAACTGAAGTAACTGCCATCAGTTCTTAACACTATGCCGGCTTGACTAGATGCTTTTTCACACTTCGCTTGAAGAACTAGGCTCCAAGTTATAGGAAAGTGGAAACACAGAGGCTGGAAGAGCATTAGACATCTTTATCGTACGACAGATGTATGAGTCCTCAAATTTATACGTACGCGAAGGGATTGTGACTACGGTATGTGGGTGCATATTCTGACCTGTGCGTATGGTTCGGTTGCGGAATGGATAGGGAGGGATTAGGTTATAGAGTTTTTCGGAGCACTCACCATAGTATAGCCGGTAAAACACGCTCAGAGAAGCTACATCTCGGCGAAGCTGCAGGGATTCGAGAGTTCCAGATATAGTGGCATCGTCCACAATTCGAACAGCTCGCCTCTGTAGGACATTGAGAGCATCTGTGAGGTACTTGGCGAAATCATCCCAAAGGTCAGAACAGTATTCTATACATAATCTGATCTGTGATTTGTACAGCAACAGTCTAATTAAATGCGGAAAAAACTGCTTCACCTTGTTCAGTATTCCGAGCTTTCTTATTGTTATCTTTACTGTTCTGATTTACTTGAAATTTTAAATAGTTATTTATTACCTGTGCCTCTGTGATCTAGTGGTTAAGTACGTGGATTAAGACGTAGACAATCAATCTACGAGGCTCTTCACAAGAAGCTCTTCTTCGAATTCTACATTTGACATAGATTCATAACACCACCGTTCCCGTGCCTCGGAGAGCACGTAAAGCGTTGGTCCCAGTTCCACTAATACTAACTCGTTAATAAATTGTCTTTAAAAATTGACAACTTCGCCAACTCGGCTAGATTATTAGGATTTAACTAATTAATGAAAAACTATAATAAACTATTAGTAGGTATTGGTATCGATGGCACTCACTGTTACATACCTACCATTAGTTATGTATACCATAATCATATACTGCATGTAGTTTATTAAAGAGCAAATATTTTTATATATTAATCTAGAATAAAAATAAAGAAGTACGTATTTTTTATTTTAATTATTCAGTAATAAAATCTTAAGTTACGGTGCAGAGAAGTTTTCCTAAAAATATCGCCACTACTGAGCCTAATCAAGTAGATAGCGAAAGGTCGGAGATCTCGCAAATGTTGTCTTATGTCATTGTTTCTCTCTCTATTTCGTCTCACGGCTGTGAGCGACATCAATTTATGCTCGTAATAACAGTTGTTTTTAGAATAATTATTTTTATCTTTAAAAATATATATATATATTTAATTCAACAAGGGGTTCTTTCTATCAATGACATCTAAATTTAAAAAAATAATTGTCATTTTGATAATTAAACGTGGTATGCATTCACTATTATAGTGTGTATATATTTATTCCTGTATATATGTATTGTATTATATAAATTATTATTTAAATACTTGGCACTCTGCGTGTAATCCGTTAAAATACCCAAAGGTTAGCTGGTGGAAAATGCCTTACGGCATAAAGCTCGACTGTGCACATTAATTTTAAGTTAATTTAGTTTTTGTGCAATAAAGTTCTTTATTATTATTTAAAAATAAAGGATTAACCAAATTATGCCACAGAGTGTGTTATAAAACAAGCTATTTTTATTTCAAGTATCTGGCGTGGATTGTGGAGAACAAGCAGATAACAGCTTGTCTTTCCGGAAACTGAGTTCCGGTCACGACCCGCGCCACTCAGGGCTCCGGATTCGACCACAATAAGGTGAACCTTACGGGAATTACGGACAACTAGGTTCTTGTGATTTTTTATATTTTCCGCTACGAATAAAAAGTGGCAGTAACTGAAGGAAAATGGATATTTGATTTAATGGAAAATCGACGATTAATTCCTTATTTTAGATTCATCATCATCATTATCATTAGCCTGTGTCTCTCCACTGCTGGATATAGGCCTCCCCCAAGGCTCGCCACTTCACACAATCTCCTGCCACCCTCATCCAACCCCCACCAGCGACCTTCCTCAGGTTATCCGTCCATCTAGCGGGGGGTCGACCCACTCTGCGTCTTCCCGTACGTGGTCTCCACTCTAGAACTCGTCTACTCCATCGTTCATTGGTTCTACGACAGACATGTCCAGCCCATTGCCACTTCAGCTTACTAATTTTGAAGGCTATATCGGTAAATTTGGTTCTCCGACGGATTTCGTCGTTTCGGACTTTATCCATCAGAGAAATACCGAGCATAGCTCTCTCCATAGCCCGCTGAGCGACCTTAAATTTGTAGACCAGACCCAATGTCAGCGTCCACGTTTCTGTTCCGTACGACAGGACTGAAAGAACGCACTGGTTGAAAACTCTCGTCTTCAATGTTTGATAGGAAGATGTGGCGATTTTAGATTACGCCGATAAAATCAAAGTTTACGAATACAATAGCGGTAAACTGAACGGCGGTAGTTCGGTTGTAAAAACGCTCTCCTTTCTACAAAGGTCCCGGCATGTACCAATGAGAAATACACTTTTCTTACGTACATTTGTCATAGATTTACAACACGTTGAGCCTTCGGTCCCGCTTCCATTAATACCAACTTGTGGAATCGTTAATAAATTGTCATAAAAAATTACATCGTATCCTTGCCAAGCCGTCTGGCCAGCGTGGCGAGTGTAGGCCATCTCCAATAGTGAAGCTATACGACGCTGTGTTCTAGGGGCTGTAATGATAAACTTAACGCGAATGGATATACGAGTACTACGTATCCAATCTATCGTTTATTAAATATACTGTTGCTATCGGGGCATGGATTAGCGCCTCGACGATGAACGCTATCTCCAACGTTTTATTAATCGAATTTTAGAACTTGAGCCTTGCTTAGACAAGGTTTAATAATGCCTCGGCGTGATAATTATATGGAAATCTATTTACATTAATAACATATTCAATAATTTATTCAATCTACACCTACTCACTTGGAAATATTAACATAATTTACGAGTTTTGTTATTAGAAATAATAAAATGTACTTACATGAAAAAAAATATTTAGATGTCTCGGTTTCTGGGAAAAAGCAATAATTTATTTATATAATAATCAAAACAAAAGTAACGTATCATCACGACCGTTTCCCTTTTGGGGTGGTCAGAAACCACGCTTATAAATAAGCAGATTCACATTTAGCCAACTTTACTATAGGCCAATCATGACAAGTGGCAAGCTCATCGATGTCTCCAGCGTATCAAACTCGAGAAATATCACAAATAAATTATATATTAATTAAATGTATTTATTTACATTAAGAAATATTTTTGCGTCCCGACCAGGAATCGAACCCGGTACCTCCGAGTCTAAATCCACGGACTTAACCGCTACACCACGGGGGCAGTTAACAATCAATACAATACACAAAATCAATAAAACAGTAATATTTCGCCCAGTTGCAAAAATTACCAATGTTTTTTTTAATTGAGAGTGAACTGCTATCCCCGAACAGTGCCTGAATCGCGGGGATCAATATATATACAGGGTGTCCCAAAAATCAACGTCAAGCCGAAAACGGTTGATAGGCCAGGTGGTGATAGTTATCAGAAAAATAATTTAAAAAATCTAAGTCAAGTACTTTTCAAATTAGTGACATTAAAAAAAAATTGAGACACTGACATTTTTCTCAAATTTTTTTGGTGTAAAAACTCACAAAAAAAATGCAAAGTAAAGATTTGTAGTCACAATACTTAAAAGATCATCACAGGATGACATTTTTCTCAAATTTTTTTAATGTCAATAATTTGAAAAGTACTTAACTTAGATTTTTCAAATTATTTTTCTGATAACTGTCACCACCCCTATCAACCGTTTTCGGCTTGACGTTGATTTTTGGGACACCCTGTATATGGGTAAAATATTCTTTTTTACTAATATAGAATATTCAGAAATAAACATATTTTTTTTTTTTTTTTTTTCATTTATTTTATTTTATTTATTTTATAATAATAACCTATATTAAATAAATATATTACATCTAAAATTAGAATTAATATTTTTACTGTTTGGGTTGGTTATGTACCTACTCATATATCATAATAAATATACAAAGAAATAAAAATAAACTAAAATTTTCCTGTGCCTTTTTTGTTATAAGTACTTAAATTTACTTTTAACTTAAATAATAGATGCTCTATAATAGACCTGTAGTTTTAAAAAATATATTAGGAGCGTTGTTTTGCTCTGCAACTTTCTCGCTCGCACACTTAATTTTTTAAAAAGATTTTTCAAGACAGACCTTTCAGAAATGTAGTCGATGTAGGGCTTCATATACCTAATATAAAAATCAATCAAAATCAAATCAAAATCAAAATAATTTATTTCCATTGGTTCTCTCGAAACAACTTGGATACAGTCAGAACTAATAAAATCAATACATTTTTCACAACATATGTACTAATCAAAGTGGTAATAATGGTTGGACCGTAAACAGGCAATAATCCATATTTATGTATGCTATGCACAACATTATTGCTATAAGCAAGTAAAACTAACTAACTTAGAAACTACTTAAATAAGATCGTGGCTGTAAAGAGGCCGTGTCAGTTTACATTCTAAATACTTAATAATTATGATGTATAGAAATTATATACATATGTCAGATAATTTATAAATGTATAGAACAAAATAATAATAATAATGAAAAATAAAAAAAAGACGTCATCTTATAATCTAAATACTAATAATGATATGTCAATTAAACATAAATTCATAGCTGTAAATGGGCCGTGTCATCTTATATTCTAATAGCATTAATAACGCTTTCTATATATTTATATTATATATCTATATTATAATATTCTAAAAAGGTAGGTTCAAACCCCGGGCATGTATGGAATTAGTGGAACCGGGACCGACGGCTTAACGTGCTCTCCGAGGCACGGGAACGGTGGTGTTTTAAATCTATGCCAAATGTACTTTAAAAAAGTGTATTTCTCATTGGTACATGTCGCGGTTTGAACCCACCTCTTTAGGATGTTAAGGAAAGCGTTCATACAACCGCTATAAAAGAACGCTCAGTTTTAAATAATCTTATATCTTAAAAGTGTGCGAGCGAGAAAGATGCGAAGTGTAACAAGCTAAGCCGGTTTAAGTCATTTAAGTGTAAATATATATGTTACCCCTTTAATAGCTATAAAACTTCAAGCACGTCGAAGTATTGTGTATTCAGTTCAATAATATCGTTCCGAACTCCCTGTGCTGCTCGCCTTACTCCAAATATAATATAAATAAGAATCACGTATGTAATAAGGCGGTGCGGGACGGCATTCCTCACACGTTGCGGGACTTCACGCGGCTTAGCTCAACTTGGACCATTACCGACCGCGCCAAACACAGATTTTACACCAAGAGCCGGCTTACAAAAAACCTACTCATATATCAAACCTTTTTTTTTTAAATACGAACACATTGTTAAAAGACAAATAAATATTGGGGTTAGCTATTTATAAGTAAGTACTAGAATGATAGGCATATTTAAACTAATAATAGTCGTTTTATTTTTTATTAAAAATATATACCTATTTCCTAAAAATAGCTATTTACATATACGCAAA
The DNA here is from genome assembly GCA_910589645.1 of Tinea semifulvella. Lineage (NCBI taxonomy): Eukaryota > Metazoa > Arthropoda > Insecta > Lepidoptera > Tineidae > Tinea > Tinea semifulvella. The sequence continues at coordinate 6,558,633 of OU342596.1, forward strand.
ACAAGTATTAAAGTTAAATTTGCTACATCAGCTTCAAGGCTTAACAAAGTGAATCGTTCGCTTAAAAAGTATTTACCTATTAATTTACTAAAACATCATATTAAAAATAAATTAATGCAAAAATGCTATTACAAATAATGACTATCTAAATATTGTAAATGATAAAAATGGTTGGGTATAAAATTAAAGCATTTAAATAGGTCTTGTAGTTTGACAAGGCTTCTGTACGGCAGCTAATAGTGTAATAAGAGACATTTATTTATACAATTTGTATTAATATTATATTGTTCCAAAAAACGCAAAATTCATACTATTTTTGGCTTACATATGGTAGATAAATAATAACTTTATCTATTACTAGCTAATTGTATGTATGTGAATGATTAAAATGTATATAAATAATAAGACTAACACCGGTAAAGTAATCCATTAAATAAATAAAAAATCGGAAAGAATAAGTTATATAAATAAATTTATTCTAAATAATTTTTATATATCTAATTTTATTACGTTAATAAAAATAATTACAAAAATTTGGTACAACTAAATGATAGCCTTAAAACAGCTTCAAGCTCTCATTGTAGAATATTGGGAGATCGCCGGACTCATATTGGAGTGCAGAATCGGTACGGTTCGGATTGCCGATGATTTCTGACGGCCAAGGCGCTTGGAGACTTATTCTTGAACTTATTAAAATTCAAAATATAGTTCAAATAAAAAATCAAAAATATAATAAAGCTTAACTTTACTACAAATACACTCAATTTATTCAAATAGTAATGTATACATTAAAAATAATTAAACATTCAGTTTTCGCCGAGACATTGCCTCTAGGGCGTGTTTCATATACAAGCAAGCAAGCAACGGCAAGTGTTGTGAAGAGCTCCAAAACCTTATGCCTTCTTTTCTATTCCGTATCCGAATAAACACACAAGCCCACTATGCACTCCCATACGTCGTTCTATAAGTTGTGGAAATCTCTCCTAGCCAGTGTGTTTGTACATTCCTATAACCTAGCGTTTTTCAAGTAAAGTGTAAAAAAGCATCTATCTTCTTATGATGGCGTCAGTTTCTCAAAAAAAAAACAATCTAAACTTAATAAAAAATAAACTATAAATAATGAATGTCTTCTAGAAATGTTCAATCCAATATAGTGCTAGGGATAGACTAATACTTTGGCAGAAATAATTGCCCTTCCTGTCTCCGGACTTTTTCGTCAACCGTTTGAACAGCGGCCTTGGCCAGGCGTTTGGCTGAGGGACCCGAAGGGCCCATCTTCTCGTCTGCAAACAGCGCAAAATCGTACATGTTCCGAGGTTGGCGTATTTCCGTTTTTAAAATACCGATTTGAAATTAAATAACATCAAGAATAAGACCGCTGATGTCTCTTTAATATCGTCCTCCATGCTTTCGCGATTTGTGATAACTTCGCTACCACTTTGCACTTTGCCACTTTGGAGCTTATGGCAAAACATTGCGGTTATATTTGTTCTGTAAATGCGGCCTTTGATACTTGGATTTATATTGCAACATTGTAGTTATGCAGTTGGTTTTGAGAAAATTATACACTATTTAAACAGCTCCCAACAGCAAGTATGTAAGATATATTGTATGTAGTATATTTATATGTATAGTGTGTAGTATATGTATTATTGCGCACATATTTGTATGTATATTAATATGTATTATTGTATCATAGAATAAGTTTATTTTAATTATATTTTTATTTAAAATTAAGTGTCATATTTAAGCCCTGTATTGTCCTGCATTAAGGGCGTCCCTTGTACATAGTGCAATAAAGTTTTTAAATAAATAAAATAAAAGACTGGAGATCAAAGTCAAAATATCTTTATTCACCTAAACCTATTATAGGCATTTGTAACACACTTCTAAATGTTTCTACTCCTGCTAGCAGTAGACTTACAGGCGCTCTGAATGTCCTGCAGACAAGAGCGATTCGAATTGCTGCAGTTTCGCCGAGATGTGCCCTCCCTGAGTGCGTTCTACAAGCTATACAGCAATAAGTGTTCGAAAGAGATTCATAGCCTCTTTTTAATATATACTAAACACGACTTGTGACATCGCGCCCACCTAGTCGAAAGCGGTACGCAAGGTCTAAAAATGGAAGCAACCGACGCCAGCCACTAACGACTGAGATCAGTCTCTACCACTATGCCGGCCTAAGAAGTTGCTTTTTCTTAAAGACTTCGCTTAAAGGACTCCAGGCTATGGGAGTGGTGGAACACACTGGCTGGGAGAATCTCCAAATTTATAAGTACGCGTAGCGACAGTGGCTATGGTATATGGATGCATATTTTGGCCTTGCGTGTGGTACGATTGCGAAATAGAGAAGAGATAAAGCAAACTTTGACTTTAAAACAAATTGAAAACGATTGCAATCGTCTACGGCGTAGCAGACAATATTTCGTACCCTCAAAACATATTCACCTTCAGGCCCCTCGTACCTGGTCCATATCTGCGATGCGTACTCTAATAAGTTGCAAACAAAACGCATTAAGATTACATCTTTAAGGTATTTTTTTAAAGTTTGGAGTGATTCGAAGGCGTTGGTGTTGGCGTAAATGGAACTTAACAGTTGCGCTTATAGAAATAGACTACGGTCGCAGGAGTATGAAGATATACCTTTATATATTCAACTTTATTTACGATGACATCTAGATATATTTTTTTATTAATATAGTACCTATGTGGCGCGGTAGTGGCTTGGTTGTAAGAACGCGTTCTTTAAATCCTACAAAGGTCGGTTAAAACACACCCGTTTTTGTCATGTACCAATGAGAAGTACACTTTTCTTACGTACATTTGTCATAGATTTACAACACCACCGTTCCTGTGCCTCGGAGAGCACGTTAAGCTGTCGGTCCCAGTTCCACTAATACCAACTTGTGGAGTCATTAAAAATTAACATTATATCCTCGCCAAGCCGTCTGGCCAGCGGAAATGTTCTGGCAGGCCCATCTTCATCAGTGGAGGTCTAGAACGCTGTGTTCTAGGGGCTGTAATGAATGAATGAATGAACAATAGTACCTACTACGACCGTCTACGCACGACGCGACGTAGCAAACACTAAGGCCCAGTTTCACGCCATGTCTGTTAAAGTATTTGTTTTAGAACTCGACAAATGAACCTTTTATACAATCAGTGATAAATTAAGCTCCATATTTTACCACTTCATGTACGTAGGCACATCTCAGACGTCACATACTTGATTAACATTCCAATTGGGCGGTTGGATACCCCCTAACTTCTTCGTAGAATCAGTCTGAAGACTACCCGTCTACGAACTAGAATCACGTCGATTTACCAGAATCCAGGCAAAACTCACACAATCATACGTAATTTTTTAAAAATATTATTTATTAATATAAATCCGGCGATTGATCGTAGCTTCTTCACCAGATATTTATGTACTAACGAATAGCATAACGTAATAACTAATGTGGTATCGGAAAATAACATAACTTAAGTTTATTCGATAAATGTATGCATCGCTCATCCGTTACTTCGGCGCTGTCAACTTATTCTCAGTGATCGCGGCCTGCGCGGTGAACAAACGGATTAAGAATTCGCCGGTATCTTAAAATCGCGAAAACTGTATTTACTGCATTTTTTTATAACGCGGTAGTATACCTAAGGTAAATTAATTTATTTAAAACTTTACTGCCGTTATACAAGGGGATAATACAGCCAACGTTAGGAGCAATGTGGACCATTTTAAATGTAAGGTAAGTGCATTATATCATATGTGTAAATCAATAACAACGCTTTTTAATAGCGGATTCACATTTAGCCAACTTTACTGTACGCCCATCATGACAAGTCGCAAGCTCGTCGATGTCTCTAGCATAACAAACTCAAGAAATACCACAAATAAATTACATAATATATTGTGTCCCGACTAGGAATCGAACCAGATTACTTCCACGGAGGCAGTCATAACATACATTACAACTCAGCGAAAATACGCGTTCACGTACGTACGTATACGTAATCGTTGTGTTTTTAATAAATCTTTGATAAACCAACGACATAGTAAATTTTATACATTAGTCGGGAATAGTCAAGATACGCGAATTAAGTCTTACTTATTGCTCCGAGTCGTTCAAAAGTTGCCAAACTCACAGTCTGCTAAAATACGGGCAATAAATTCGCCTTACGAAAGAGCCAACTTTAAAATTGCAAGTTTACAGCAATTAAATTAAACTTGTACTAATATATTCCTCAAAATATTCCTGAAGAAGGAATTCTGGCCGCTCGGTGTTGTGTACCGCAAATACATTCGTGGATTTGCTTCACGCAGAACCAACGATGTTCCTGGGCCCCGCGCAGCACCTACTCCCTCTGCACCACCCCCAGCAGGGACGCCGGCACCGTCCACTGAAGCTTCTCGTACTCCTCGGAAGGTGGTCACAGTACCTGATGGGTACTTCTATGACCACAAGAAGATGAAGATACGGAAGCTTTAGATTAATTAATTTTATTACTCTTAAGTTAATGATATTTATTTATATGTATTTTAGTTGTAAGGTATTTTTATCTATGGGCCATCTGTTGCCTGATAATAAACAATTTATTATTATTATTAATAATACTTACTGGCAACGAGGTCAAATATAAGATAGAGCGGCATCGAGTACATTTTAGTTCAAAATGTTTGTTACATTATTTTTACACTACCTAACGTCCACTAAAAACTTCTAACTTTATTTGTTTATTTAAAATTTTAAATTCACCATAAGCCTAATACACTCTCTGCTATATTTATTTCTCTCATTATAGTCATGATATAGTAGGTATTTTTATGTATATTCATAAAACGTATGTATGTAGTTTTATTTGTAGGTATTTGTGTATGTATTAGTATGTAAATAAGTATTTATTCACTAGTATATATTGAAGTCTAATATTTTCTATTAGTTTTGATAGCACCTGCCTTATCTTGTCGTAACTGCTTTAGTTGTCCCAAAGGTTTGACCAGTATAGAATGTCTAGCGGCATTGTGCAATAAAGTTTATAATAAATAAATAATAAAAACTTTATATACAATCTTAAAAACACAAGCTATATTCGTAAGGATGACATTGCTGAGTAGATATGATGGAGGACAACTTTGCCTATCTCTCTTCTTTCCTCTCACAACTCGCTTCTTTCTATCCCCTCACACCATATTTATTTTAAAACTTAATTGCACTATGTACAAAGGCGGACTTAATGCCCGTAGACATTTTATGACAGCCAAACCTTAGGGATAAATTTGAACAAATATACATCCAATGAAAGTGACAGAAAACGGTTCTAGAGTGAAGACCACGTACGGGAAGACGCAGAGTGGGACGACCCCCCGCCAGATGGACAGATGACCTAAAGAAGGTCGCTGGTGGAGGTTGGATGAGGGTAGCGAAAGATCCCGTTAAGCGAGCCTTGGGGGAGGCCTACATCTAGCAGTGGAGAGATACAGACTGATGATGAACGAATGATGATGATGAAAGTGACAATAACAATAATATAAGTATAGGATAATTTTAAATATTATATACCTACCTTTATATATATTATAATATCATAAACAATAATAAATGCAAATATGTACACAATATTATAGTGAAACCGACTCCCTTTTCATATTCGTAAAGCACCATCGTCCATCAAATATATATTTTTAAAAATTTGCTTACTAAACTCGTTCACAAAAAGCAAGACTGTTATATAATAATAAATAATAAATATTTCCAGACAGGTCACACAGCGCCATCTAATTTTCGTGGTAAGCTACGAGGCTTGTGTTCGGAAACTAGATGGTTGATAAACTACATATTATACTTTTTTTTTTGTAAATATATACATATTATACATATAAACACCCAGACCGAGACAAATTATACAATGTACAACTTGCCTCCGGTAGGAATCGAACCCACGACCTCCCAAGTTCACGGCAACGTTTGTTACCACTAGACCACGGAGGCGGTCGATATGTATATATATATATATATATATATATATACATATATAACCATTATATGTATGTGTGTTATATATGTATTGTATGTATTTATATTATAGGTTAAATATCGTTCTTTTTCTAAAACCGTTTTAATCCATTGCCTAAATTACGTTTTTGGCAATCCTTTTAAACACTTAGTGTATTGTAAAGGCCTATTAGTGATATATGGAAGAAGTTAACTCCTTCATCCTCCATAGAAAACATACCAATGACAGTGTTATGAGTTGGGAAAATTTACAAATCAAATCAAATTATTTATTTCCTTATCTTGTAACAACTCGGATATTGTCAGCACTAAAATAATATAAAACAAAAACATAAAAAAAATATAAACAAACATAAGTTAGGTAATCATGGTTGGACCGTAACAGCCAATAATCCAGATTTATGTGTGTTAGAATAGCATTATTGTCATAAGCAAGGTAATTGTAACATAATAATTACTTAATATAATATCGTGGCTGTAAATAGGCTGTGTAAACTAAATATAAATTCGTGGCTGTAAAAGGGCCGAGTCAGCTTACAATCTAACAATAATAATAAATATCAAATCTTAATACGTTCGTGGCTGTATACAATAAGGACAATACAATAAACAATAATTGGTTTAACATTTTATATACTTGATGACTTTTATACACTAAATGATTTAAAAGATCCAAGCATATACCAAGCGTAGTCTTTACTTCTGTTCACATCCTAAAGCTGTAACTGCATGATAATAATTTATTCACGTGAAAACTTTGCCGTCGCCTGCAACTTAGATTGGACTTAAACGAGTATGTGTTGTGAACGCCGCGTATTATGCTTAATGAAGTTAAACATGTCCCAAACAGGAAACTTGTTGATAGACTGGAAACTTCGAGAAAATTACTTGTCTTGGTTCAATTCAAGAGCGACGCGGGTTAAAAGCCACAGTTTTGTTTAACAAAATTAAATTAAATCACATTATTATTGCGCAGTAGGCACTCACTTTCATTTTATGATTACAGCCTCTGGAACTAAAAGACCTAAACCTCCACTGCTAAATCCTTCCCATTCATTCTTTATTCTCTTATTTACAAAACTATTTCTACACAATATTTAATTTTTTTTATTTAATGATAACTATTTATTCGAAGTAAATACAAAAATATTTTAATAAAATAGATTAAAAAACTAATTATAAATAAAACTAAACTAAAAATACCTATAACCTAACTGCCTCCGTGGTCTAGCGGCATTTGAAGATTATCGCAAACCCCGCACCTAACGTAACGTAACGTACCCTAAAAGTGTGTGTCTAGCAGTTCCACCACACATATGTAGGTATTTTTAAAACGTTCGTAATTTAATTCTGAGTATTCACACATGGTGGTAAATTTCATAACAATATGAACTAGCCTCACGCCATTAACCCATTTTGTAATAAAAGTGACACACAATTACTTTATTATGGTGGTTAACAGTAATTGAAATGCAGTTTGATATACGACGCCGTAATTGCGACAAGCATATCACATATGTATATATAGTACATAACAAATATCATAGCTTATTCAAGCGGATTCACATTTAGCCACCTTTACTACAGTCCAATCATGAAAAGTGGCTAGCTCGTCGAGGTACTAGCGTAACAAACTAGAGATATATCACAAATAAAAAATATATATTTTAAGATAATTTTAAATTAAGAAATATTATTGTGTGTAATCGAACCCGGTACCTCCGAGTCGAAATACACAGACTTAACCACTTGACCACGGAGGCAGTTAAACACACGATATACTCGTAGGTACCTATATTATATAATATTTACTCAACTTTGTATACTGCGTGGAATTTGTTAAAGAGCAAATATTTTTAAATTATAATCTGGAATAAAAATAAAGAACTACGTGTTTTTTATTTTAATTATTCAGTAATAAAATTTTATGTTACGGTGCAGAGAAGTTTTCCTAAAAATATCGCTACTAATACACAGCCTAATCAAGTCGGTCGTGGTCGGCGATCGCTCGAACGTTGACTTACGTAATTCTTTTTCGCTCGGCTGTGAGCGAGATCAATTATTAATAACACTCCCCAGCTTTTAGGCATTTATCTGGATATCGCGATTTTCAGACGCGGCTTTATTCACCATGCAGTAGTGTTTCGTTTTTAGGATAATTATTTTTATCTTTATAAAAAGTGACCTTTTTATTTTAAATAAAGGTTCTACTAATGACACCAGTAGCTTAAAAAAATACTTCTTTTGACAATTACATATACGGTATAAGTAACAATAATAAAGCTCAATAAACGTTATTAACTAACTAAAAAAAATAGTGCAGCCATAAGAACGGTTAATCGATCTTGGCTTTAAAGAAAAACGGGAACATAAATAGACTCCAGTCTAAATCAATAGCAGGTAATTTGGTGATGAATAAACAGTGAGGCGGCCTGTCTCATAAAGAATTCTTTCTTGGTGTTTACAGCAACAGTTGCCGCGGTGTAACTTTAATGTTAAAGTTAGCGAAGGCAACTAAAAGCCAATTACGAGGAAACATGTATGAATTATTTTGTCGTAGCCTCACGCGACCATCCACTAGCACGCTCGAGTAGGCAAGTCAACTGGACACGCGGAAGTGGGCACACGTATGATCAGTTGGGGAAAATCGTTTATATTTTTTTTTAAATAATAACATTAACATAGTACTAACTTATTTATAAATTTCCATTTCCTATTTAGAACCATTAATCATTTCTGATTTAATAATTAAATTTACATTATTTAATATTACGACATGTGATACAGAGCTCAACTGATACAACCATACACATGATAAACACACATACTAAATACTGGGTGTCTTACGTCAGACTAATATGTTATTCTATTAACAGAAACAAACAACTTTACCAAAAAAATCATATGTCGGAAGTGACAATTTTTTTTAGTTTTTTCATACAAATTGGCTATTTTAAATTTAACAGTTTGTATAGAGAAGCCAAAAAAAAAACTAATTAGGTATATCTATCTCTTTAGTGATCCCAGGAAAAAAATAATTTCCCGTTTGATACTCAAATACGACACGAAAAAAATATTTCCCGTGGTACACCTAGGTGGACCAAAAATTGTATTTGTCACATTCCCGAACATGCGCGTGTCCAGCTCCGTGTGCCCAGTTGCCGACTTACCCCGTCGGGTCACCATAAGTAAATTATCGTGTTGGACGATACGTCCCCATACATAGCCGCTGCCACATTACTGATACGTGAAATATGTTCTAATAAATCACACAAACAATGTTTTGCTCGCCAGCCAACCGTAACACTTATTTTAGAACTACGAGTAACTCTATAATATTTATAAACACAGGCACACGCTCGAGCTTTCCAGAAACGATTATCTAAACTACAGCAAAGTTACTGTCATAATTGATGAACAACAAAACAGATTTAGAACGAAATTAAGTTAGAAAGCAAACTATGTTCACGACCGTAATAATTTACGAATTTGTCAGAACCATGATTTTATAGGAGCAAACATTTTTAGGTAGAAATAATTAAAAAATAAATAAAACTAAACTATGAATAAAAAAAATAATATCATGTGGCAGCGTGCCAAGAACACTTGCAGCATTCCCCCGCTGCACAGTGACACTGATTTGCTGCGCGTAACTGCCAGCCCTCTTGTCATATACAGCATTAACCAGCCACTCAGACAGTTCTTTAAATAACTGGTTAGCATTTGGCCCCTACTGTCGCTAACAGACTCGTATTTTCGATATTTGTTACATTTAAAATGGTCAACATTGTCCCTAAGGTTTGCTGTCTAGCGGCATTAAGTCCGCCCCTTGTATAACGTGCAATAAAGTTTTATTTTATTTTAAATACTCTAAATAAATAAAGGTCTAGAAGTCTCTGTCTAGGGGCTAAGCTAATAGATACGCGTCTGCGCCCAATGTAGTTGGCCTTAAAAGTTTCACATTTTTAGCAAGCGCCGCTTGTAATGCTGAATGCAAACGCTCGGAACGAACGTTAAGCACAATGTTTTCGTTGATTCAGCAAGCTCTTATTAAATAAATAAGTATAGTAGACAGTTTTGCAAAGTAAACGAGCGTTCGGATATACTTTGTACACACGCGACGCGGCAGCACAACTTCTTAAATGTTAGCTACGCTCCACTGACTTTTATCGCCGGAACGAATCCCCCGATATATTTCTACTTGTTTTTAAATCCGCTTACGATTTTGAACTTGTATGTCAATATGTACTTATTACAGACAAAATTATTGTTAATTTCATTGGGGTTGAAAGAAACAATAATTAATTCTTTAAACGATTAGTCACCAACTTGTTTCTTGATAAATAGGAGCAAACTTGCAAATTTTAAAAGCTATGTCGGTAACGTTGGTTCTCTGATGGATTGTCATCCACGTTGACACGTTTAAGAGAAATCCCGAGCATAGATCTCTTCTTAGCTCGTTGAGCGACCTTGAACTTGTGGATCAGACCCACTCTTGTGTCCACATCTCTGCTACATACGACATTACTGGAAGAACTCACTGGTTGAAAACTTTTGTCTTTAAACACTGTGGTATGTTCGACTACATCTAGTACAAATTAAATATTTAGTACAATTTAATAATCCACATCTCGACGTAGATAATTATTATATTAATATATATATATATATATATGTAAATCATATTTTATTAGGGGCTTTTACCCAAATTGAGCATGTCAGCCCCATCGTAACTTAACCTAAATCAATAAACAATTATCAGCTTTCCATCTGCCTATTCTTATTATTAATATTTATTTAAAAAAATACTAACCTAACTCCGCCTTTGTACTTTGTGCAATAAAGTTTTTAAATAAATAAATAACCTAGATGATTGGGAAATATTTATTATATCGTTGACATATTTATGTATGTTATTTATATTATATTATATTTATGATTGATTTAAACTATTATTATTATTTCTTACTCTGCACCGATTATAATAATTTCTCAATCTCCCAAGGGTCAGCTGGTAGAGAATACGGTATGATATACATTATTTTATATTTTGTGTGCAATAAAGAACTTTATTATTATTAATTATTGTAATAATTAAGGCGCGCTGGTGGCTCGGTTGTAAGAACGCGTTTCTTAAATCCTACAAAGGTCGATTCAAACCCGACCAGCATGTACCAATGAGAAATACACTTTTCTTAAGTACATTTGTCATAGATTTACAACACCACCGATCCCGTGCCTCGGAGAGCACGTTAAGCCGTCGATCCCGGCTCCACCAACTTGTGGAATCGTTAAAAATTGACATCATATCCTTGCCAAGCCGTCTGGCCAGCGTGGCGAGTGTAGGTCAAATTCTCCAGATATATGTTCTCAAAGGGCCATCTCCAACAGTGGAGGTCTGGGACGCTGTGTTCTAGGGGCTGTAATGATTGTAATAATCATTTAAAGGGTGGTTATTCCAGTCTTGACTTGGTCAAGTCCACCTTATAGGAGGATTATATAAAAAGGATTTTCCCCTGGAATATCAGATGTTTCTTCACGCCCCAATACGAACCCGTGAAAAAGTAAAGTCATTTAAAAGTATAGAATAAATTGTCGATGTCGGTTAAGCGCAACACATCCGGCTTTCGTGACTCCTACAGGAAAATGCAGTCAGTTATTTCTCGATAATATGGCGTGTTCAATTCCAAATATTAATGAAACATTAGTTAATATTTTTAAGTTTGTTTATGTAATAAGACATTAAATATACAAGTATAACTTGATGGGGTCAGAAGCCAAATGGTATGAGAAATAAAACAAGAACAATCGTCTCAAAATTAATTAGTTTATGACAGTGCATTGCCGGATATAGTGCCGGATTTTGTTGTTAAACTGACAATATGCCGAACGACATAAGACCCTCGCCAACCTGTCTGACCAGCATGGCGAGTCTAGGCCAATTTCTCCAGAAAATTCTGAAAGGCCCATCTCCAACAGTGGAGGTCTAGGACTCTATGATGAAAATAAATAAATAGTTGTAAGTGTGTTTATTCTAGAATGTGTAGTATTTTTTATTGTGATATATCAATACTAATGTCCAGTTCGTTTGGGATCGAGACGATGGGCTCATGGGGGATGGGGGCTCAAGGCGCCTGGCCAAAGAGTTGTCAAAGCGGCTGACGGAAAAGTCTGGAGACAGGAAGGCTGGCAATTATTTCTGCCATCTATTAGCCTCGCTATACAGAGGGCAAATGTTGCCAGTCTCCTTAGGACTATCTCGGATGGGACATTTTTATTTATAGTTTAGTTTATTTTTAATTTTATTATTTAGGTAGCTTTTAATTTATATTTAATGTATGTTAATTTACTTCGAATTAAACTTTTCAATAAATTTCATATATTTCTAAAATTGGCTGACTCCGTATTTATTAATGTATTCTTGAATGTGTCAATTCACTTATTTACTGTATTAAAAAAATGAATTTTGCACTTTTACATGTAAAATTTGTAATATATATATTAAGCAACGCCAGTAGAGCGCCATGAAACCATACAACTTTAATTGAATGTAAGTGCATTACAATATAAACATCAAAATTATATTTACACACAAAACTACACTTAAAATGATAGTTGCTGTAAATAGGCATTGTCATCATTATCAAATAAAACACGGATATAAAAAATATATGACACTTATTATTATAGCTGCTGTAAAGAGGTGTTGTCGTACTATAAGCTAATAGCTGCTGTAAACAGGCATTGTCATACTATAGTATACTATATAAACACAAATAATTTAAATAATAAATGACTCCATACATGCGTCCTTGTCTTGAAGATATTCATCAACAGTATAATATCCTTTTTCAAATATTATATTTCAAATATAAGTGCGATATAACCGAATGAAATACAGGTGTGTTTTAAGCACTGTAAGGATGTTTTTTTCCGTCAAAGCAAACGTTCTCGGTTAACTGGTCTGAGTCGGATTAGTCCGGTTCTAATCTAATTAACTAATGACACCGGACACGTGTTTGTAAAGGCAGCTTGCATTTCACCTAAGAACAAATACATAGCTATTTTCCATCGCATGGTGGATATTTGTATTTATTGTAGAAGTCCACGCAATAAAACTTAAGAACTTAATTGTATAATAATTTTACAACAGTTGTAAAATAAGTCAAGATACAACAAATTCCCTTTATACCGTGTGTAGTTGTCAAATGAGCAAATATTTTTAGGTGATATTCTACCGCTTTTTGAAAAAAAAAATGTGACTTAAAAAAAAGTAAAAGCCATTATCCGAAAAACAAAACATTATTAATTAATCTTGCTCAAAGCCAAAAGACGAAATACTCGTAGAGAGAGAAACAATTACGTAAGCCAACGTTCGCGCGATCGCCGACCTCTTGCTACCTACTTAATTAGGGTCAGTATGAATAGCCATGTTTTTAGGAAAACTTCTTTGTGCCGTGACTTAAGATTTTATTGCTGAGTAATTAAAATAAAAAATACGTCGTTCTTTAATTTTATTCTAGAATATAATATAAAAATATTTGCTCTTTATCAAATTCCACTCAGTATAGGTAAGGCAATGGTGCGAAATTTCCGTCTGGAAAAAGCAATCGGATCAGAACATTTTTTTAAATGATTTTTAGTAGAAATCGATAATTTTCGCTACTTTAACCATTCTATTTCTCAAAAACCATCCAGCAGAAACGGAATCCATTGAACCATGCGACGCATTAACGTTTCGGTGCTCGAAGAGCTCAAACTTGCCAAGGGACAGAGACTTTTTGCCGTCTGCTTTACCCGAATTCTGCAATATTATGGCCACATTGCTAGAATAGGTGCCGACAATCTGGAACAATTTTAGTAACGGGAAAAAAACAAGAGGAAGTAGCCCCAAACTATGGTCCAGTCAGGCCACCTAAAAATTCCAGCACACCAAACCATCCACTCCGCCGAGGACCGCAATCACTGGAAACGGCTGGTGGATGGACTGCGACGGAGTCACGATCCCCAACAATGGGGTACTGGCTAAGGAGGATCTTGGGGATCACTTTTCGTGATCCTTTTGGCGTTATAGCTCGCCTATGTACGAGTACTAGGTTTTTAAGTGCAATAAAGTATTTAAATAAATAAATAATGGAGGAGAGGGAGGAGTATGGATATACCTACTACAATATTTAAAATAATTAGATAAGCATTTTGTTTTGAATACGCAATGTGTTTTTCTCATAATAATAATATTTCAGTAAATATATTCGTCAAGTAATGCACCCACCGCAATCGCTCACAATGTATTCAATTGCTTTGTTTTCCCAAAGCAAATTTATTTATTGTTTAGAATAATGAGGTGCTCGCGTTTACTTGAGCGAAAGCTATTTTTTCATACAATATATAAAACTGTACGTAAAAGTATCATCACGACCGTGATGCCGTCATGTAGGCAAGTTCAAGACAGCTTCTTATACTCGGAAACCTAATCTTCACTAATATTGGCCTTTCATAACTGCCTTCGTGGTCTAGCGGTTAAGTCCATATTTGTTAATGTAAATAAATACATTTAATTAATATTTAATTTATTTGTGATATTTCTCGAGTTTCGTACGCTGGAGACATCGACAAGCTTGCCAATTGTCATGATTGGCCTATAGTAAAGGTGGCTAAATGTGAATCCGCTTATTTATAATCGTGGTTTCTGACGACCCCGAAAGGGAAACGGTCGTGATGATACTTTCCTACGTAACATAACATAATTGTTGAGTTTTTATTTTTTTATACATTTACCTATTTGACTTTTTCTTGCCACGCTGGCCAGACGGATTACGAAAACAACAATTGCCTTCCTTCTAACTACCGCTACAAAGGGCAACTTCCATAAACTCATCATCGTCACTGCTCCTAGAACACAGAGTCCTAGATCTCCACTATGTCTTTGTTGGTCTGTGGAGTTGAGCTTTCCAGAATTTCTGGAGAATTTAGCCTATACTCGCCACGCTAGCCAGACGGGATGACGAGGATCTGATTACAATTTTAATGACAATTCACTAACGATTCTATAACTAGGTAAAACTGAAACCGGGACCGACGGCTTAACGTGGTCTCCGACGCATGGGAACGGTGGTGTTGTCAATCTATGATTTTAAAAAAACTCATTAGTGCATGCCGGAGTTAAGACCGTCAATTTATACCCACTTAATAATATTTTTTTTAACCACAAGGTGCCGGAGCTATTAGTTGCTGGAGTTTTTAGGTAAAACATTCTCCATTAGCTAGGCTCCACTCTCTCCTAAAAACATATCTGATTCAATTTTTTAACGGTATCTCTGAAACTTTTGTTCTATGACGGATTCGAATTTTCAATCTATGAGAGAAATAACATTTTGTATTTTAATTTAAATAAAAGTAAGAAGATAACAAAAGAACTTCCACAATAACAGACTTTTACCTCAAAAAGGGAATATAAACTTCCTTCCACTGGTACAGTCATTGTCATAAAATACAAAGAGTGCTTATAATTTTAAAGTTGTCATAAGTTTATTTTTTGAGATTTATCTAACTATATCGTTAAAAAAACTAGTTTTGGTATATTTGTTATATTATCATTTTTTTATTATATAATTTTCTACATTATTGTTTTTTATTGAAATTAGTTTATTGAGGTACTCAACCAATAATTTATAGGGAATAAATATAAAATCATTAACATTTTATATCTTACACTTCCTCTTCACTCTCCTCCCCTCCCTATTCCACACACACAGGCATCCACCCATCTACACACACGAACACACAGATACAGACAACACACTCACATACTTTACTTTACATGCTATTGTAATATATGTATGTATGTGTAATATCTTTTTCAAAATTTTTGTATGAACATTATTGGAAGATACTGTGTCTCCTGTTATACAGCACAACTCATGCAGGTTCACCATAACGAACATTCTTTTGTGTTAATAAACGATTTGTATTTATTTAATTTTAAAACTAAAAAATATTTATGCAGAAACGCTGTTGAAAAAAAAAATATATATAAAAAGAAAAGTTTATTCGGATAACAGATCGGTGAAGATGTACTCGTATCTTGGACTAATATATTTATTTATCGCTTAAGCTTCGTATCGCGTTCAATGGTACGAGGAGGGGTAAATTATGCGGTTAATCAGAGATAATAAACCAGTTATTTTGAGGTTAATTATTAAAAAATCCCACTAAAGATGGTTTGTAACACCTGCAGCCCTATTCTGTTACTTAAACGCAATCGTTATTAGTGGATTTCATTGTTTACGTCAGAGATTGCGTCATAATTACAAAATATTATAAATTTCTCAACTCTATAAGCGCTCGACCTTGACAGCGTCCATGAAAATATGAACTTTAATAGCGTGATATATACGAGTATATAGTTAATGGATTCTATTATATAACGTTTGCGCTTAATTAACAGGATAAATAGAACTGCTAGAAAACAGAGAAAATAAATCTTAGGCCGACGAAGTGTTGGCATAAACTTATGAGTGAAACCTTCTCTTGTAATGCCTTTGAAAAAAAAAAAAATGTAGGTACAATGTACGTGTATATTCGTTTGCTTAATAAATTGATGATGACTGTACCTATAGGATAATATTTGTAACTTTGCAGAAAGCTCGCCGTCAACGTGGCATTAAGTAAAAGAGTTCCGTGTGCTATAATTTAGTAAAAAGCATTCAAATATTCGTGTATAATCCGAATAACATGGCGATATGAAGTACGGGGGAATACGGGCGAGGAGGTATTTTATCCAATATTAAACGTTTACAGGGCTCCGGACGGAATATTTTATGAACTACGTACGGCTTTTAAAATACTTATCAATAATATTGCAAGTAAACAAAAGTAAGATTACTTTATACGCTATCATAAAGAGCTTTATGATTCGGCTTCCTTAAAGATACTATTAAAAGGGCTCTAGCCACCATCGAGGTTCTAGCTCTTCTGGAGCCTGCTGGAGTTATCCGAGATGATGGCAAAAGAGCCGATGGTATGACGTTGGTCCCCTGGGAACGAGGACGTGCTCTAGTGTGGGACGCAATGGGCGTCGATACCCTCGCCACGTCGCATCTTAGGGGCGCATAAAGCGGGAGCCGCGGCATAAAAGAGGCGTAAGTATTTTAAAGGATTATATATTTGTGCCGTTTACTGTGGTCTCATAGAGTCCATGCGCAACAAAGTTTTTAAAAGACATAACACCGCGTTTAGTCGTCTTCTCTGGTGAAAAGAGGTCTGGATCTTTCTTCGCCCAAAGAATCAGTATTGCAATTCAGCGGGGAAATGCAGACAGCTTTCTTGTCACCACTCCACGCGGACGGGACTTACATACTCGTATATCCCTATCCGTAGTATTAATATTAATTTTATTTTATATTTTGTAAATATTTTTCATTAAGTCAATATTGATTAAACTAATATTAATATTAGTAGGGTCTTTAATTAATACATGGAATAGAAGCATAAAATTTATAGCAAGCTACCTGATGAACTGAAATTGTTACCCGAAATATTATTTAGACGAAAACTAAAATACTATTTACTGTCACATGGCTTTTATACGGCCAATGAATACTTAAATACTTAAGGCATACTCCAACAATACAGACCAATCAGGTGGAAGCGCGGTATGGCTCTACCAATCAGGTCGGAGTACGAACTAATAGAATTTTGCATATTAGATTAGTTTCTTGGGAACGCTTATGTTTCAGTTAGGACCTTGCTACCAGGTTATTAATTACGATAATAAAATAGTGTTGATCGTAAAAAAATACCTAATTGTGTAGATGAAGGGGCTAAACTACCGCTTGACATAAAAAAATACAAAACGAGTATAATAAGTGAGAACTATATTATACATATTTTAAATCCATGTTAATAATGTTATTCTACGTAATAGGGAGTAGGTACGAGTAGGTTCATAAATACGTTTAATTTCTAAGTAATGTACCTAATAGATTTCTGAGAAAAAGCAAATCGCGACAGTGAAAGTAAATTTAATGCTAAGGTAACTTGTCCAATGCCGAAGTGGAAGCGATCAGCGATCGACTATATTCTAGCTCGAAAAACTTACATTTCACACCACCCGCCGCGCCGCACACTATACTTATTTATAGACTACAATTTGTAGTATAAAATATACCTTGATATCGAACTATGAGCTACTACAAGGTTCATTATAATATACACGACACATTTTAGCCGAAAAATGCCTTACAGCTATATTTTTACATAATTTGAAAAGTATTTAAAATTAACGGAACGAACATAGGTTGCCTTACATAAGATTACATAGGTAAACTATTTACATAAAAAACAACATAAGTACAAAATGTTATTTTTTAAATATAAATAACATGAAAAAAATAATCCTTAAATAACTTAAACATAGAAATTACAATAAAAATAAAAACATAAACTAGATTTGGGTAATATCATTCGTCCAGTGAATACAAATATGAAATATTTTTCTTATGCTAGTGTGTGTGAGTGAATTTAAGTGTTTATTTGCAAATGTAAGTTTAAACTGTAATATAGCGACGAAGGCCGAATATGGTTTTAAATACAATTTTTAATCGCTCTACTAATCGACATTACTAGACTGTACTGTTATATTTACACACATCAAAAAAGTCTAGGGATCAAGCATGTTTATGCGGATTTCTTGTGATTGAGATGTGGCTTTGTAATAAATTTATGATTTTATAAATTTATATGGATCCTTTTTGGTGCATTTCATAATTTAAAACAGGAACTGTCAATCAAATTCGAGTAAAAGATGAAAATCAGCTGTCAATATTTTCCCTATAAAAACATAAGACGCATTGAAGACATTATTAGTGCTACTGTTTCCCTACTACTGATTAAAACCAACGTTATTATGGAGCGGCGACGTCATTTAAGCAGGGAAGAAATGATCAGAGCCGTGGGAATGATAGAAGCTGGTTCCCGGCAACGTACTGTGGCTTTAGCTCTGAATACAAGTCAGAGTGTTATCAGTCGACTTTGGACACGTTACCGAACCACTGGTACCGTGGCTGAGCGCCATGGAGGACGGTATCGCTGCACCACACGGAGACAAGACCGATACATTCAAATCACAGCTCGAAGAACTCCAACAATAACCGCCATGATGTTAGCCGTGAGCCTTCATCGCTCTTCAGGGAACTTAATTAGCGACCAAACAGTCAGAAACCGCTTGCATGAAGTGAACCTTCATTCCCGAAGACCGCTACGGGTACCACCTATAGCAATGCACAATCGTAGGACTCGATATCAATGGGCTCTTGAACACAGAAATTGGACAGAAGAACAATGGCGTTTCGTGTGCTTTTCTGATGAGTCTCGTTTTGGTATGAGGCCGGATACAAGACGTATACGACACTGGAGAACCCCTGGACGCCAACAGCGATTAAAATCCTGCCAGGAAGTCCATCCTTATAGTGGTGGAACCATCATGGTATGGGCGGGTATTTCGATCGGCGGAAGAACTGAGTTGATTTGGATCAGAGGCAACCTCAACGCTCAAATTTATGCTGAGACGGTTGTATCAGACGTCATCGTTCCTCTACAAGTGCATATCGGTCCCTTATTTCAGTTAATGCATGATAATGCACGACCGCACACCGCAAGAGTTGTAAGACAGACTCTCGCCGCAGCTAACATCAATGTCCTGCCCTGGCCTGCTCAGTCGCCAGACTTGAACCCGATTGAGCATGCATGGGATATTCTTCAGAGAAGAGCTCTGCCGAATATGGAGGGTATCCAGTCGCAAGAAGATCTTTTTTTGTTGTTGCAACGAACATGGGCGGCCATTCCACAGCGTGATTTGGATGAACTCATTTTGAGTATGTTAAACCGATGTTCTTGTGTTGTTAGTGTTCGCGGTAGAAACACGGATTATTAATTGTTTAAGTTACCCAATAAAATTAAAAAAAAAACTGTTATTTCAGTCTTTTTTTCGAACTTTAATGTTAGTGGTTCAAATGTCAAAAATCCCTTTATTAGGAAAATGGCAATTTTTTTTACTAATGCAAAGGTGACTTGGTTTATCGTTACTGTAGACAAACGAAAACATTTTATTTGATCAATCCTTAAAGAAAATTTTAATGAATATCAATCAGGAGAAAAGTTATTGCAAAAATATATGTTGATCCCTAGACACTTTTGATGTGTGTATTAAGAATAAAAAACAGTACAATGATTTAAATAGATATTGACCGCCTCCGTGGTCTAGCGGTAACAAATGTTGCCGTGAACTCGGGAGGTCGTGGGTTCGATTCCCAACGGGGGCAAGTTGTACATTGTATAATTTGTCTCGATCTGGGTGTTTATATGTATAATATGTATATATTTACAAAAAAAAAGGTATAATATGTAGTTTATCAACCATCTAGTTTCCGTAACACAAGCCTCGTAGCTTACCACGGAAATTTGATGGCGCTGTGTGACCTGTCTGGAAATAAAAAAATGAAAAAAATTTTAAAAAAAATGTGGCAATGTGCCAAGAACACTGCACAGCGATGCTGTTTTGCTGCACGAAAACATTGCCAGCCCTCTTGTCACATACAACGTTAACCAGCCCCTTATACAGTTCTTTAAAGAACTTCATAGCGCTTGGCCCCCACGGTCCCATTGTCTCAAGACCAAAAGGTGCAAATACGTAGTCAATAGCAACAAACTCGTATTTGCGACATTTAGCATTTTCAGCCGAAGCCGCCCCAGCCCTGACAGACGGACATGAAACCGAACAAGGGTGTAGACATAAGTAGCGTCCTACACCAATGCTCGACCCATGGACCACGGCACCAAAGTTAATCCATCGGGGCTTTTACCATCACTGCAAGAGATCCCAGACGGAATCCCGGCAGTAACCAAAGCCCGGTGGATTACATTGTTGACAGAACCGTGGCGGAAACGACGACCAGCACTTTGCTGACAAGACAGGCCGTGGTGACCAAGCTGGTCAACGATGCTGCCACATGAACAAATATATTGAATACCTATTTTTTCCCCTAATCGAAGTGACATGGCGATTCTAAAACAATTGTTGTCCAACAATGTGCCTTAATTTTTGCTGGGGATGGCATGTAGCCAATGACCTGAATTGATATCACTGGCAGAATTTTAAATTAAAGAAATATAGACACCCTGCACCAATGGAATGTCCCACTGTTTTTGATACTGTGGTTCCAGGGGAATGTCTACATTGGTGCAAAGAGATTTCCAAACAAATTAGAGTACTCTTCTACTAATTTGTTAAATAACAATTTAAAAAAGTGCTTTCTGTTTTAACTCTTTGCTAGTTTGTAGTTTAGTCTCTTCTGGTTTATCTTAAGTAATGAGAAAAGTCCCTAAATCAAGTTTAAAGTAACAAAAATACTTACTCGTTACTAGCCAATAAACAAATCGCTTTTCGCTAATATTAACAGGAAGATAAGCCCTTAATCAACTTTCAAGCAAAGAAAGCTCCTTAACTTGTTACTAGGCTATCCACCAGCTTACTATCTATTATTTATTTATTTATTTATTTATTATAAACTTTATTGCACAAAGTACAAAGGCGGACCTAATGCCGCTAGACATTCTATACTGGTCAAACCTTTGGGACAACTAAAGCAGTTACGACGAGATAAGGCAGGTGCTATCAAAACTAATAAAAAAATATTAGACTTCAATATATACTAGTGAATAAATACTTATTTACATACTAATATATATTATTAATACTAACTATACAATAATAAAATATATAATAATATATATTATTATATAGTTTTAAATACATTACCAAATATTGAGTTGTTCAGCTGATATTATTTTTTTGTTTTGATCACTAGTAGATATTATAATGTATACATTATGTAAATTATATAAAATTATAAATATAAAATGCAATAAAACTGTTATAACGTGTAAAAGTGCTAAAAATATTGCCTATTTACTAAATAAATTATTTGATTTGATTTAATTGAACTAGCTTCTCGCTAATCTTTGGCAGTGCGACAAATCCCTTAATGAAATTTTTCAAAGGTCGATGTCATCCCAAACCCAGACATATAATTATCAGATAAGACATTAGAAACACGTCGAGGAGAAACTCGTTGTACAAAAGTTTTAAACAAAGCCTTAGATTAAATCGGCTATTTGATCCCACATTGCTACGAAATTTTCAGTCATTTTGTTAAACAGTTTTTGAGCCAGGATGTATAACATGTATAAAAGTATCTAGTAGAGTTAGCCGTAAAATATATATTTTTCTTTTATTTTTTTATTGTTTTATTTATTCAGGAAACATACAGATCTTAAAACATAATTACAACAATTCTAAAAGTTACACAATCCAGCAAAGTTTCCACTTAAATATTAAACATAGATTTTGCAGAAAATAATAATAATAGGGATAAGCTTAAAAACAATACCTATATAACAAATACAACTAAATAATATACATATATATATAGTAAAATAATATATATTAAAATTAGTAATCAAAAAATAAATAAATAAAAAGTTCTCCAAGCATTCCAATTATGATTTATTTAGATAATTTAATATTGATTTATTTTTTAACCTAGCAACACTAACACTGAACAAATCAATATCACCGAAATTTTCATTGTAGTTTAGGCCTGATCTTAGCACAAAAGAGTTTTTTAATTATTTTGTTCCAGCATATCTGGTAGCAAATAACAGAATATTATATTATATTAGAATTCATCTTTATTTAAAGTTAAAAAAACAGTTGACAAACTAATTAAATAATAGAAATACAATGAAATAAATATTATTCCAAGATAATTTTGGTTTTTGATATTAAATAAAATACGATAAAAATAAATTGGCAACGTATAACTAAAATCAATAACACCCTGGATCATCCATCTAGGATCGAGCTTTAACTTCGTCTGTGATTGTTTGCTTTAAAACATCCAAACTGGCTGTCAAAGGGTCGTTAAGTAGCTCCACAGAAAAACACACAACAGCAGGACTTAGGTCTAAGCTCCTTGATGGCCAGTTAATGTCTCCTCGGCGACTTATTCTGTCAGGAAATAACTACATTTTCCTAGCAAGATGGAGCCCCTTCACATGTTACCAATGACTTGTTTGCTGGTCTTCATTCATTTAGATGGTTCCAGTATTAAAATATTTATCCTGTCAAAGTTACTCGCTCCAGCACTGTTGAACAGCATAAGTCTGCATATATATTAAAAAAAAATCAGGCAATTTAAAAAAAAAAATACAAACACGCAAATAGTTGTACGGGCGGATCTCATTCACTCAGTATATAAAAACAGCATTTTCAACAACAGATTAGATTTCATTTATAAGTTACAATATACAGCAAAGATAGAGATGGTCGTAGCAATGCTAAAGTGAGCTACGAGGAAGCAAGAGGTATATTTAAGCAACCTTAGGTAGAGCTAGCCGCAACAACGTTCCGATTACCTTCTAGACCGAGAGGGCACTGTCGAAATTTCCACTTCAACGAGTACTAGTATGTAACATCCCTGTAGTAGCAGTATTAAAAAATACATTTTTTAAAGCATTGGTCTGCCACATCTACAATCAGTCATTCGCAAAAAGGCAGTATAGAATGTTAGTGAAATGAGAAATAATGTAAATATAATAATTGTTTTATTTGATCTTCTTTGCAAACAACATAGCATGCAACAACCCCCTCACTCGAATGTGTAGGTAATACAAAGATTTATGTTTACAGGGAGACAGACGCTCCTGATTTATTTTAATTCGCCAGTATTTATAAAATTAACTTGTGCAAGATAATAGGAATAAAAAAAATGAAAATAAAATATCCTAAATGGGTGTTCGCTCTCTATAGTGGATTATTTCTGGCCTTTGGGAAGGAGAAATTTGCTGTGGACGGCGAGCAAACTAAAACTAAATTAAATTTATGAACTATACTCAGTGTGGGTATTGTATTGTTATTTTAATTTTTAAATATATGAAAATGTTTTAAAATTGCATGCTGTGTGCACATGCTTTTGGAGATGGTACTGGAACTGTATTGTAAAGATTTGAAATTTAAAAAATGTTTTGTACTCATTTCTGTTGTGTGTACCTAATAAATAATAATAATAATAATTATACTTAAAATTGTTACAAGCAATGACGATAGATATTGATGGCATTTAGAGTTTTTTTTTATTGCTCACTTTATATTATTTTTGTTATTGATGTAATATACAAACAGTATAAAAGAATTACAATATTAAATGATTAAAAAGAAAACCTAACATTAAATAAACAAAAAAAACTACATTACAAATAAAACTAAAAAAAAAAACTAAAATTATTACCGATTTTTATGAATATTATGACATTGATCATAATCTTCTAAGTAGTGTGATACAGTCTATGTTCATCCAGATCTTCGAGGCATAGGTGTAGGAGATTCAAATGGCACAGGTTTCAATACAGGAGGTAATTTTGTAGATTCTATTAGTGGCGAAGGTAGCTCAAGAGCTTTCGAATCTTCTAGATCAGGTAATTGGGCCGGTAATTTTTGATCACGAGAATTCTTGATCTTTATCACCTATCGAAGCAAGATGTCGATTATATACAGCTAATACTTGTTTACCTGCGTGTCAAATATGACTGTACTGTGGTCACGGTTCTAATAAATAATCGTCGTTAATAAATGATCAGTCCAAAAAAAGTCAAAAATTATTTCAACTTTCAATTCTAAAGGTTAGGGTTAGCCGTTGAATAATGTGTACTGATGCTTTATGGCACTTAAAAACTTAACAGTTGACTACAAGGACGAGCCTAGGTAGACGATCATGGGTGCATTAGAAATAAAAACAAATACTTAAACATACATCATAATAATTAACATACTACTACAGATAATATTAATAAAATAATAATAATAATTTTATTTATTTTATTTAAAATACTTTATTGCACTAAAAATGTACATAGACGGGCTTAATGACTAAGTAGTTTCTGACAACATTCAAGTATATTTATGTACGAATACCTAACCAGAAGAAGAAAAAAATACGTACAATTTACACAACAAAGAAAACGAGACAGAGATAGATATTAGAAAGTCGGATTATTATGTACCTAAAGTATTTAATAAAAAAATATAAAAAGATCCTACTGATGAGGTTATTGTCACGGGAAAAGTGGTAACAACGAAAATAGAAATAAAAACTACAAGAATAAATATATACTACTAACTATTTATTAAAGATAAAGATAAATTAAATGTAGTTACAAACAAAAAAAAAAAGATATTCTACCCGGGGGTCGTGGTTATTAAAAGAGGTGGCCAGTACAATAGCTTTCCGCCATGCCACGGTACGGTACTCCCCTGGCCAACTCGCTGTGCCGCGCCGAAGTGAGGATCTGGGCGCTGGGCGTAGTGCAGGCAGGGGCTGGTTACAGTGCAGGTGGAGAGGCATTAAGTACCTTACATATAGGGCCTATACCCATCAACTAATTTATTTTTCACAAAGCTATGTCATACAGTTGCTCGACGAAGTCAGGTTAATGACGGTGGGCTCTTGGTCTACAGGAGGAATATTATCTGAATGCGGTAGGCATTGATTAAATTAACACGATTCCAACCGAAACCTGATCTATTGAACTCATGAATATTAATCTAAACAGAGTTATCTTAAGAATTAACTATGTGTACACGTGTCGGTACTATGTGTACACCTACACATTGTTTATTTGGCTAATTCAAAGCATTACTGTTGCTATTTGTCATGAAGGTTCTATAGTCCTTCTTCGTCGTTACACTTTTTACCCGACAGCATGACGCAATAAAGGGTTATGTGTTTTTTACCCTATGTATGTATGTTTCTTTGTGGCATACTGGAGACCAAACGCATTCGCTGATTTAGATAATTCTCACGTCAATCGATTCTTTAACATGTCTGAAGAGTGTCACTGAAGATATGACATTAATCAAACTTCCTTAAGGCGACAACCAGACGCCATATTGTAAAAGTAAAAATATGTGTAAAAAAATAAGGTCGACGAACTATATTAAGTGGAGTATCGTAGAATAGGTACAAAATCATGTTGTGGTTTCTCTTATAATTTTTAATTTTGAGCGACTATTTAAGATCTATAACGATTTAAAGTTGATTATAATAATAATAAACTGTTATTTCGGACTTTACATCCATAAATTGTTAGTAACAATTTTACCTAATCTATATTTAGTATAACTAATAATTCATTTTAAACTATCCGCTTCTGGAGGCTATCTATTTGACTATATAGGGCTCTAGCCACCATCGAGGTTCCAGCTCTTCTAGAGCCTGTTGGAGTTATCCGAGATGATGGCAAGAGACCCGATGGTATGACGTTGGTCCCCTGGGAACGGGGACTTTTGGATTTTTGAGTAGTTTCAGCCTTTATTTTTTTATAGTATATATGCTTTTACGATCTCAGCCTTAGTATAATATGTTAATAAAAAAACATCATTTCTAAGCTCTCTCGTACGAGTAATATGATTTACGAAATTAAAAATATAAAAATGAAAAGCTTTTATAAAACACAATAACATAAAAAGATATTATGTCCTTAGATCAAAGCAATACATGTCGACGAGTCGTCCAAAAGAGAAGAGAAAATTTTTAGAGACCTTCCTAATGTAATTTTTCGCTTTTCCATTTTCTTCCCCCAAAAGTTGGGAGGTTTATTGAAATATTGGATATCAAGTACGGTAGAGTTGTTTTTATTTCAAACTTAGTTTTAACTTTGCGGATCACTCAAAACTATGTTTACGTTTGACATTTGCAGTAAAGCAATCTATTTTACTGTTTGACACAATGATCTTTACATTTGTTAGATGTAGCATTCGCGGGTAAAATGGTTTCCGCAAATCAGTATTTGAATCCACAGTAAATACAATTTCCTTGTAAGATCCATAACCTTACATTGTGTTTAAGAGTGTGTAATATAAAATAAATAAATCCTAAGTAAGTTCATAATCTTATATTAATATATTCTGGAAACAATGTTCATTAAGGACTGGTTAAAACAAAAGGGAAAAAGGAATATTACGCGTGGAACTAACAAACTCGGTCTAACTGACACTCATCAATCGGTAGCAAGATCAGTAGTAAGCTAGCTATCGGGCCGTAAGGACGCCTCTATGCAGTCGGTCTCGCTGTGCTATATTATATCTCATTCGTTGACGACATCGGTGATGCAACTTTGGGTGTGGTTGTCTATCGGTTTCGCATTTTATAGTAAACAATATATTTATTTATTAAGGTGCAACAAACAAATTGCAATCATTGACATTTTTATGAATAAATTAAAGAACCAGACTGTAATTCTTGAGCAGTGCTCACAACATTAAAAAATATATAGGTACGCGAGCAAGCTACTTTCTCGTAAGTGCTACACTTTTGTGTTGTAGGAAAAAAACATGCAAAAAGTTAAAAACAAATAAAACCTAATCTAAATTTATACAATAAATTAAAATAAAACATGCAATAATATAAAATATATATAAATTAAAATCAAATTAATTTAATAACTAACCTAAAATTTTAATTATAAAATGTTATAAAAAGGTAAAATATTAAAAAAAAACATTAAAAATAAATAAAATTTAAAATGTAAAATAGTGATACCTAAATAAAAAATGATCAAGTCATGGGTGAATATTTTTATGTATAGTTTAGAATTTAGTTTTATTTTTAATTTAGTTTATACATTTTTATTAGCTTAATTTTTATTATTACTTAAATCATTGTACTGTTTTTTATTCTTAATAAAGTTATAAATAAAAAATAAACCTATAGGCCTAGAGGCACTCAATACAAAGAGAAAATAAAAGGTGATTTATCGAATAAAACTTTGTATTGTAGAAATTTTGGGGAATTTGGATTAATCATGTGTATCCTTATAGTAATCATAGCCAAACATAATGTTTACAGACAGTTTCAATAAAGTGTATATATATATATTTTTGTGTATTTAGTAAATTGATATTACAGTATATATAAAAATATATTATGTAAGTATATATAATTATTTTGTTGAATTTATCCTACTATTAATGGTTCTTTCATTGCACCTATAAATGTTCTAATTTGTCCCCAAGGTTTGGCTGTCAGAAAATGTCCGATAGAAGTGGTGTTTTTGTTGCCCATTGCTGTGATTTGTAATCCACTTGGATCTCCCTGACGCGCTATCCTTATTTGTTAAAGATCTTTGATTTGACATGAATATTACGGCCTTCTCCGTGTTTGTAAACTTGTAATTTTGTAATAATAGAGAGACATTCTGTAGATAATGGGTTCAAGTGCTGTCATCTGCAGATCTACAGCGTAATAATTCGTCATCAAGAAACAATTGAAATAATCTTCTACATTAGTGTTCCCTAATCCTAACCCGCTGTCTGTAAATTTACATCACAATGCATACAACATCTTTGAAACATTTATTTACCTTCCAAAACACCAATTATTTCTTGGTTTATTAATTTTAAAAAAAGGTACATGAAACAGTTAACAAATAAAATAACATGAAGTAATAGACAATATATTCATGTTGGGTATGCTAGCCTGTGTGTACACATCATTGAAATAACAATTTTAAATAACATAAAAAAATTAAAAATGATATAAAGTAAATAGACTAATAAAACATTATTAGATATTGCTTGTAGGTATCTGCTAGTAGTTAATTTTATTAGATATAATTTAAATGAAGACGCTTTACTATGTTTGTGTTTATGTATGTATATCTATGTAGTATATATATGAAATGAAAGTGACCTAACTTAAAATTTGGGTAAATTCAGATTGACCTTCACTCAATATTTTTAAAAATTGCTCACCAAGCACTTACATGAAAAGCAAAACAAGACCGCATAACATGACAATATGTATGATGTATCTTATATATATATGTCTAGGCATTTTCTAATTCAATATATTCCATACTTATATAAAATACATAATTATATAATACACATATAATATATATGGAATATATTATTATTTCTATATGTATTTTATTGTTGTACGATATATATTTATTGTTTATTTAGTTGATAAGTATTTTAGTTAGTAATTTTAAATCATAGTTTCTTAACATACTAATACACATTCCATCAGTTCCCAAACTCTCTTCTCACTCTCCCAAAGGTTAGCTGTTAGAAAATGCCTAGATATTAAGCTCGCCTATGTACATTGGAATGTTTTTATTCTTTGTGCAATAAAGAATTTATCTATCTATCTATCTATGCTATTATTACCTTTATGGAAATGATTAAAACTACTTAAAAGTAAAAAATAAAATAAATATAAACTAAACCTAATAAAAAATAAACTATAAGTAAAAAATGTCCTCTAGAGACGACCCTACAGGAATATTCAAAATTCAAAATTCTTTATTGTATTCTTATTGCTTATTCTAATCACAGTTGTATATACATGTCATGATCTACAAGCTGCAATCTGCACATATTATGCTAATGTCAATAGATATTTATTTATTGGAATATATAGTCCCAAGAACACTGGCAACATTTAATATACATATTATATTATTATCAAATAACTATAAAATTAAGAATTGCAATATCTAAATTATTATTTTAAGTTATTTATAGCAATAACTGTGTAGAGTTAATCCAAGTCGGGTTCATTTGTAACAGGAATGAGCCGACCTCAGAACGCAAGAACGCATAACTTGCGGCTTGAAGGCAAACCGCGGGAAACCCGATGCTACTACCAGATAGTGCTGTATCGATATCAAATTTCCTAAGACATCGATATCGATTCACTTCTATACTTCACTGCGTCTTCAAGTCTAGTTTTTTTAAGACTTGTAACCAATGTTTTTTTTTTACCATATAGCCTATATAAAAATGATATTTTAGATTAACAAATGATTTAAATCTGCTTCCGTCGTATTATTACGTCCGTATCCCTTTCGGGGTGGTCAGAAACCACGCTTTACAAAAAAAACACATTTATACAACTAGGCCCATCATGGCAAGTGGCAAGCTCGTCGATTTCTCTAGCGCACCAAACTCAAGACATATCCATACACGGTTTTATTTTGAAGGTCTGCTGACAGTTGGTACAATTGACGCCATTTTAAACTTTAATCGTTACATTTACAGAGACTTCACTTAGGTGCAACCCAGGGTAAAGTCTTAACCGCTAGACCACGGAGGCAAACAGACAGAGAACAGTTTATTTATATATATATACATATATATATATATATATATATTTTTATACATTTATAACTATTAAATTATTGCTTTTATAAGTATCTGACTTAGCTGTATTATTTTTATAATTGTGTTGTATATACCTACTTTATTAATTATATGTTATTTATAGTAAGCTGACATGGCCTTTTTACAGCCACGAATTTAATATTTTTAATATTAAGTATCTAGCTGTAAGTAAAAACAAATTCCTCGTTTATGGCAACAATGTTTTAGTTATAATTATTGTATTGATGTTAGGTTCGGTCCAGCCATGGTCAATGGTAATATTTTTTATTTGTTTTTTTTTTTTATTTTTTTTTTATTGGCTTGTATGTATTGACAATATCCAAGTGTTACGTGCTAACCATACGGAACAAAATTATTTTGATTTGATTTGATATTGATATATATATATAAAGCATTAATACAATAATGAACAAGCTCTATAAACAATTTTTCACATATGAATATATAAACTAGTAGATGCAGTTTAAAGAAAAGGATATAGTATTAAACTCAATACTCGTTTATGAGTAAGTATACAGTAATATAATATATATTTTTTTAAAACATATAATTCTTATAACAAAAATAAACTTGCAACAACAATAATATGATGTCATTTCTGTATATCTTTAAATATAGTTTATATATAATAGAAAATATATATCTAGCATTATTTGTTAATAAAGAACTAAGATGAAGATAAAACTGGAATGGAACTAACTGCCGTTGAAATACGAGTTAGATACGAGTTCAAATCGAGGCCAAAAAGGAAATGAATGTTTCAGCAAAGTTAAAAATTGTGTCATTAAAACCACCACTCGTAGTAATTTATCTTTCCGTTTTTAATAGTTTACAAGTAGGTGATGTTTCTCGCTATTAAAACTTTATCATCAACCATAAAATAGTTCAATATTATCATTTTTATGATGTCTACCATTTTGTAGCGCATAAGCTTTTAAAGATTTTTCTCAGCGAGCGACGCGACGATACGTTGCAGACTTGGTGAAGAAAAATTGCTTGAGGCCAACGCTGCTAAAATGCTGTTAAGATTCCATAGCAAGATAGAAATTTAGAACTGTTAAATGATTACTTTTCTGTAAAAATAATCAAACGTTAGGTATCATTAAAAATTTACAAAAAAAAATCTCCCTCGCCAACTTGTCTTTTTTTATACTAGCACTCAATTTGACCTTGAGCCGCCCACCTGATGGTAAGTGGCGTCAGGTCCATGAATGTTAGCAACTGGAATCAGACACTCATGACTGACAGCAGTCGCTAACTTTATGCCGGCTTGACTGGGCATGACAGCAATTCGAGTCTGATCCTGAAAAGCGTTAAACCTTAACTAGGTTTATTGGCACGAACGGTGGATACTTCCCCGCCCCGGTAAATCCTGTACAATATAGTCACACGTTTTGGGATCAGGCCCAATCAGCCGGCATAGTGTTGGGGACTGATGTCAGTCATGAGTGTATGATTCCAGTTGCTAACATTGATGGACGTCGCGCTATTTACCATTAGGTGAGCAAAAGATCACATGGCGTGCTAGTAATAAAAAAGTAAAAAAAAAAAATCAAATGTGTCAGATTCACATAAACTAATACGATTGCATAGACATTAAAACAGGCTTACCAAAATATGTATATATCCATATATTTTTAAACTAGTTTTTTTACAAAATGAATACTGAGGCTTCCGTACAAGGCCGGTTAGGACCCGTGCTACACATAGCGTCTATGTACCTAAGTTTTGTAGTATAGGCTAAATTTTCCAGAAATATTTAGTGCTCTGTGTTCTAGGGGCTGTTATGATTTTTATGTTTTTCTTTTACGTGCAATAAAGAATTTATCTATCTATATTTACATATCAATCATCAAATGACTACCTCCGGGGTCTAGCGGTTTAAACGCCGAGGTACCGGGTTCGAATCCTGGTCATTTCTCGAGTTTGGTACGCTAGAGACTTCGACGAGCTTGCCACTTGTCATGATAGGCCTATAGTAAAGTTGGCTAAATATGAATCAGCTTCTTTAAAAAGCGCGGTTTCTGACCAACCACGTTAGGGCATACGGTCCTTTTACACGTGCAGCCTATGGGTGGACTATACTCGGAGAGCGTACAGCGACCTGTGCGTCCAGTATAATAATGCGTTTAAGATCCTGATGGGGTTGCCGAAGTTCTGTAGTGCCTCGGGTATGTTTGCTGATTCGAGGACTGACAGTTTTCAAACAATTATGCACAAAATATCTGCGTTTATGCTGTGCCGCATGAGAACCAGTACCAACAGGCTCCTAAACGTATTGGCAGATCGGTGGGACTCTCCGCTGCTGGAGCACTGGATACAGCTGCATACAGTCAAGTAGACAGCCTCTAGTAGCGGATAGTTTAAAAGAAATTATTAGTTATACTAAATATAGATTAAGTAAAATTGTTACCAACAATTTATGAATGTAAAATCCGAAATAAAAGTTTATTATTATTATTAAAGGAATACGGTCGTGATACTTCACTATTTATACTTTACTTTTATTGCACCGAATCACGACAGTTCTAAAATCTAAACATGGTTCATGCTATGGAGCCTTAATGCAAAAAAAAAGAGAAAGCAAGACAAATTTCATAGCACGCCTTACAGAGCAAACCACTCAACTAGTGAAAAATTCTCTTGCTTTTATTTCCAGACGGGCTGACAGTCGATCGCTTACGAGACACGTCACTTCGCTTGCAGACTTGATTTATGCGACCAATATGGCGACGCCTGTCACTCGCTGGCTACGATCGAACCCTTCCACTAGATACTATCTCATTTCCAACCATTGACTTACTGGAAGAGATATTTTAAACACTCTGTGGTCCTTAGATTAAAACAATAGGGGAAATTACAGTATGAAAACATTCCGCGTCTACTACCAAATTACGTCTAACTGACGCACATCAATAGTAAGGTACGCCTTCTATGCATTCTGTCTTGCTCGCGTCCCATTGTGATATTTTATTTAACTCATTCGTTTCTCGTTAACGTAATTTTTACTTGCATACACCTAATTTTAGCCAGAGAAAAATAACAAAACATTTATAACGATTTCATTATATTTTAGTTAATCTATAATTAATATGTATATCACTAACACATTTAACATCTTAAGTGCGCGGGTGGATTCTCCTGAACTTATTCGTAGAATTAGTCTAGAAACTACTGGCCTAAGAACAAAGGGCAAATATGTTATGTAAGTCTCTATTACATCATAGCCCCTAGAACACAGAGTTCTAGACCTCCACTGTTGGAAGTAGGTCTTCCAGGAATTTCTGGAGTATCTAGCCAACACTTGCCACGCTAGCCAGACGGATTGGCGAGGGATGCATGCCCCTATGTGCTTTACCAAATCATATATATATATATATGGCACATGCGTTATGTCCGTGATCGGGTGCTGCTGTGGGGGCCTGGGACCTCTGCCGAACACGTTCAATTTATTGTTCTTAAATTAACAGAGGTTTTTGCGTTTTGTCGACTTTCGGGTTGCACATAGGCATGTAGTCTACCTAAATTCTGACTTGCCAGGTGGGTTACTGCTGTACCAGGTATTGTATTTTCATAGGTACTGATAACTAAATTTAAAAGGTTAATAATTGATCGTTGTGGTGCAGTTCTGTATATGTTTTATTTTGTAAATCTGATATAGCTGAGTTTTCCTTGGATTCCTTTCTCAGTCAGATTAAACATTAACAGGTCACTGGAATTTGCTAAGCTGCTGGTCTTCTGCTAACAGCTTACTTATTGGACCACTTTGCTGCTTAGTCTTCTACTAGCAGGAGTAGAATCATTCAAAATAATTAAATTAATGACGTTTCATAAATGCCTGTAATAGGTTTACGTGAATAAAGATATTTTGACTTTGACTTTGACTTTATAGATAAAAACGAACCAGTACTTTTGAGTTAGACTCTTTTCACGGACGTAATCGCTAGACCACGGAGGCTTGACCAGATTGTTCTGTACCAAATTATGCCTTAGCTGTGTACCCTTATAGTTATTTGTTATTATATGGTTTTTGTAAGAGTTCTTTATTTTATTACTTTTGTATTAAGTTCTGTAGTCTAATTGCGGTAACTTCTAATTGACCCTTTATGTTTCCATATATTTTTTTCTATTTTATTCTTAGTTGTTAGTAAATAAATAAAATGTCTGTAATTTTATTTCCTAATCATCAATATCATCGGCTTTGACTAAATTTCACAAAATTGCATTCAGACTTGAAAATTCTTTATAAATGTTGGATTGTGTGAGTAAAGGTGATGTAAAGGTTCCCTCTCCCTCTCTTAAGGGTGGAATGATATCGTTGAATAATTCGGTTACAACTCACTCTATGTATAGATTTCTATAATTTATCCGGGTACAGAATTAGTTTGAAATGTCTTTTCCAGTAGTTCAATGTTTTCAACACGACATCTCCAGAAAATTTTAACTTCGATTTTGCTATCTTAATATCATGTCTGGGAAAAACTGTCATTTTTCCGATCCCTCTTCGTTCGCAAGTTATTATAGTTCGGTTGAACGAATATCGTTATTTTAATGTCTACTATTTTTTTTTACTTTTAAACTATCATAACGACTGTTCTTTAGCAGTTTACCTTACATAGAGTAAGTTTTGTTTCAAGCGGTGTTATTTTTAGATACCTTAATATCACCATGACAGTAAAGTATCATCAGGACCGTTTCCCTTTCGGGGTGGTCAGAAACAACGCTTATAAATAAGCGGATTCACATTTAGCCAACTTTACTACAGGCCAATCATGACAAATGGCAAGCTCGTCGATGTCTCCAGCGTACCAAACTCGTGAAATATCACAAATAAATTAAATATTAATTCAATGTATTTATTTACATTAATAAATAATTTTGTGTATCGACCAGGAATCGAACCCGGTACCGCCGAGTCTAAATCCACGGACTTAACCACTAGACCACGGAGGCAGCTTACAATATTTCTCCTTGAAAGTAAAAATTGACATTTGACATCATTGCAAATGGCACATACTTTTAACGAGAACAACAAAAAGGTGGTAGGCGGACTGATGGTGGTAAATTGTCGAGTCTACCGGGGTAAGGGTACTGTTCGTGCCGATAAAGCTAGTAAAGTACGTTTCGGGCTCAGGGCACAGTGTTAGGAACTGATGTCAAAGTCAAAAGTCAAAATACCTTTATTCACGTAAACCTCTTACAGGCATTTATGAAACGTCATTAATTTAATTATTTTAAATGATTCTACTTCTGCTAGTAGAAGACTAAGCAGCATAGTGGTCCAAAGAGTAAGCTGTTATCAGAAGACCAGCAGCTTAGCAGATTCCAGTGACCTGTTAATGTTTAATCTGACTGAGAAAGGAATCTGCAAGGAAAACTCAGCTATATCAGATTTACAAAATAAAACATACAGAACTGCACCACAACATGTCAGTAATGAGTGTCTGATTCCAGTTCTAACATTCATGGACCTTGCGCGTCACTTACTATCAGGTGGGGGCAAGGTCACATGTCGTGTGAGCGTAATAAAAAAAAAAGGTGGGAACCGGAACCGACGACTTAACCGTGCTCTCCGAGGCACGGGAAAGGTGGAGAAGAAGAAGACAAATTTCTAAGCATTCCATGGATTCACCGTGCGGGTGCCGGGTCCATCGTGTGTGGGTAAGAGATGAGAAGAATGGTGTCTCGGGCTTGCGACCGACAATTGGCTGGTTTAAGAAAAGGAGGCCTCCTTTTTTTTCTATTGCGCGATAATACGCTCACCATCCACCATTCTACTTCTCTCCCTACCCAACCAAATACTGTATGATTCCGTTAATGCCGTCTTGGAAGCTCGTTCCATAAATGTATTGACGGCAGACCTGCTTAGGCCCAATTCTTTCAGTAAGTGATGCAAAGATTTTGCTGGAACTCCTCTTGCACCAACTTCCACTGCGTAAAGCTGAGTCTTGAACCCGTTCCTGATCATTTCTTCTGTGAGATCATAATATTTATTCGACTTCATGTTGTGGTCTTTTGGAATATTTGATTCCCACGGAACGGTAAGTTCAATAAGGATAACTTTTTTCAAGTTCCGAGAAAACACTAAGATGTCTGGCCTATAGGCTGATACAGCTAGTTCATCTGGGATCCTATAATGGTGTTCAAATGTAAATCTCTGACATATGTACGTATACTCGTAACTTAAATGTGTAAATTTCTCATTGGTACATGATGAATAGAATAGTAATAATTATAGTTGTATAATTTAATTTACTTTTAAGTAGAGTACGTTCAATTGAATTGAAAATTCTCTGACACAGAATGGTTTTAATTAAGGGATATTTATGTGCTATGGCGGTTTAAGAGCGGCAGTTTCATGGTAATAGGACGCTTGATGATGTGGTCACACTGCACTCTATTTACTACAATAATATATCATTGGGCAGTATAACAAAAATAATAATAATATTTTTTATTTATTTGGAATAACAAGGTTTATTGTAATAAATAAATATTTCCAGACAGGTCACACAGCGCCATCTAATTTCCGTGGTAAGCTACGAGGCTTGTGTTACGGAAACTAGATGGTTGATAAACTACATATTATTATTATTTTTATTTTTTTTGGACATATATATACATATTATACATATAAACACCCAGACCGAGACAAATTATACAATGTACAACTTGCCCCCGGTGGGAATCGAACCCACGACCTCCCGAGTTCACGGCAACGTTTGTTACCACTAGACCACGGAGGCGGTCAATGTAATAGCAGTTTGTTTGTTACTAACGAGTAACAAACTAACTTATAGATAGATAGATAGATAAATTCTTTATCGCACAGAAAATAATACATTTTACAGTAGATAGGCGAGCTTAATGTCTAAAACATTTTCTAACAGCTAACCTTTGGGAGAGGGATTGTAAGGTGCATGACGGCAAATATTTGATTTACATATCATCATTACAGCCCCTAGAACACAGCGTCCTAGACCTCCACTGCTGGAGATGGGCCTTCCACAACATACATCTGGAGAATTTGGCCTACACTCGCCACGCTGGCCAGACGGCTTGGCGAGGATATGATGTCATTTTTTATGACAATTTATTAACGATTCCATAAGTTGGTATTAGTGGAACCGGGACCGACGGCTTAACGTGCTCTCCGAGGCACGGTAACGGTGGTGTTGTAAATCAACGACAAATGTACGTAAGAAAATTGTATTTCTCATTGGTACATGCCGGGTGGGTTTGAACCGACCTTTGTAGGATTTAAGGTACGCGTTCTTACAACCGAGCCACCACCGCGCACCCGAGCCACCACCGCGCACAATTTTACATATAAAACTATGTTATTATTATTTATTTTTCTCAAGCCCCAGAAATGCAGTCCATTAACCCTATTCTTTTACTTAAGCGCCAACGTTATATAGTTTTAACAACCCTCATACCAACTTGTGGAACCATTATATCTTGGCGATAATAACAAAAATGTTAAGACATTATTAATTAATTATAACTATTATAAATTAGTATGTAGATTGACAACGCCCATTTACAGCAGCAAAATATATTTTTAATTTAATGTAATTGACATTATAATTTTAGCGTAAGTAATCGTGACATTTTTATTTTGGTATTATTATTATCAGTTTATAATTTATTGGTGTATTTTTATATTAAAATAAAATAGATTAAAAAAACTAATTATAAATAAAATTAAACTAAAAATAGCTATAAAATTAAAACTATTCTACAAAATAAAATGCAGCCGCATTTCCTCGTTGAATTATAATTGAAATATTCTGTTTTAGGTAGTTATGACATTTGGGATCGCCACACTCTTGAAAAATTCGTTTACCCAGCTCTTTTATGAATTTGTGGGTATCAAGAGAATATATCCCCATTGTTTTAACCCCAAATGCCACAATTATTATTATTATGTTTTATTATAACTGTTATTTATATTTTTTATGTACCTATGTTTAACATTTTTTTTTAGACAGATTAGTTGAAATGTTTTTGTCATTTTTTTTTCATTATTGCTGTAAGTTCTTTGGTATTATAATAATATAATTTAGTATTAAGTATGACAATGCCAATTTACAGCTGCTATTTATTATTATTTCAATAAATAGATTACTTATAATTTGACGAAGCGGTTTCTACTGTTCCTGATCAGTAATTTTAAATCCATTACCAATTATTGAGTTGTTCAGCTGATATTATGTTTTTGTTTTGATCACTAGTAAATATTATAATGTATACATTATATAAATTATATAAAATTATAAATACAAAATGTAATAAAATGCTAAAAATATTACATATTTACTGAATAAATTATTTGATTTGAGTGTAGGCCAAATTCTCGTGTCCATCTTTAAAAGTGGAGGTCTCTTTGTTCTTTTGTGTCTTGCTCGTCTACAGTGTCGATTTTATTTGTCTGATAAGGTGTAGCAAATTGAATATAGAGCGAAAACCTAAAGTATTGGAAAACTAATTGATTGTGGATATCTTGGAAGACTGATTGCAAATAACGAAGGCTAGGGATGTACAGCGTATCGATACTGTAGTATCAGATAAAACTATCGATTACGAAATTCAGTATCGGAAGGAAGTACTCGATAGCAAAAAGTATTTATACCTAAACGCTATTGATCACTTATTAGAAATGCGCCCAGCTGGTCATGCATTTTTTCTGGTTTGGCGAGATAATAAGTTTTAGTTTAACAAGTCAAATTTTCTGTATTGTCAGCACAGCGAGCTCATCAGGGAACAAGACATAATGTCAAATGCGATATACATATGTCGACTGAAATCGTTTTAGAGTTATTTCTATTGATGTCGAATACCTTCCAGATGATGACGATCGCCGAGCACCCAAACGTGCTCCAACGATTGTCGAGTTTTCGCAATCCATTTGAATGTTACATTACAAGTTTCGTACTTGTTGCTCTGTTTGTGTCATGGTATTTTTACGTTTGGTAAAATGCAGTGAAGTCAGAAAAACGTCATTTTGTTTATGGATAGTATAGAGTACAAAGATATCGATATAGGATAAAAAAGTACTCGTTAATGTATCGATACTTCTCTGTGTCTCCCTACCGAAGTCAGAGTATCGATCGGTACTAAAATAACAGTTAATGCGTTGCATTAGAGTTCAATTTGTTTTAATTACTGCATTATGTTTAGCTTAGTGTGTGGTTATAGACGTATACTATAGGGACCATCTATTCTTACAATTACGAATTATTTTCGTGCTAACAGGCATTAAACTCGCCTATGTACCTAATTTTAAGTTTTGGTGCAATAAAGAATTTAAAATAAATAAATAAAATAAATAAATTCACTGGCCCTAAAATTATTATTTTTGACGAAAGCTCGTTTAGTTACATGCGATGCATATTCTCTAAACGTTTTTATTGTTTATTGGATTTCTTTACCATACACTGAGTAAAGTAAATTAGAATATATATATTTGATGTAATTACAACCATCGACAATCGTCAGTTAATCTATACATTTTTAAGTTTTACGCCAGATAAGATCAGTTTATTCGAAAATCATTATAGCCCTTCGAACAAAATAATTTAATGATTCCGACGGCTTAACGTGATCTCCGATGCACAGAAGCAGTGGTGTTGCAAATCTATGACATGCCGGGGTTAAAACCGGGTTCTTTTGGTTAAAAAAATGCGTTCTTACAACCGAGCCACCACCGCTCTAGCGGGCGCTGAATTCATATTAAAAAAATGGGTATATAGTTCTCTTAGTAGTACTTGCTTGCTTTCGGAAATTACAGGAATACATAGATGAGCCGGTCTGTCTACCACTATCCATGTTCGGTGAGGGTAAAAGACATCGAAGGAGGTTAGGGAGGGCTGTCACAATGCATCGACACGCACATCCCTCAATGCCCGTGACGGGACGAATGAACTGACAAATTGAAAACCATCCCTTCACCAAAGAATAATTATTTATTTATGTACCTAAATACATTAAAATGTTAATTGTAGCCCGTTTTCTGGTATTTGTGATCAAACCGTCGACCCAAGCAGTCGATGACAAAACGGTGGTAGCTACACACACGTGACTATAGTACCTAATACTAAACAAATTACCGAAAGTACAATAGTGGGTTATATAGCAATCAAATATAGATATTTCATATTTTCTGCGCCGCTCTGTCTGCTTCGTAAATACGTCTAAGCAATCATTATTCTATTTTAAACGTCCAACATGTTCGTGAATGATTGCCAACTGAAGCACAATGATGACTTTACAAAAAGAAGAAATAATTTCCATCTTCATAGCTATTCCTCTCCATTACACAAAACCGTCTCGGTACACTGAGCCATTTAGAGCCGAGAGGTCTACCCTAAACGTACGAAATAAATCTTCGAACTACCCACCCAGTATATATAGTATAGTATACAATTCCCAGAGGTGTCCAACTATAACTGAACTATTTAGAGCCATTTATTAAAACTTTTACACCAAGGCCACGTTTCTGGCGCTTTTGACATGTGTTCCATTTGTAGTTATGATACCGACAGTTTCTGGAGATCTGTCACTTTTTAAGCAACATATATATACTAAAGCTTTTGGATGGTGAATCAGTTCAATTCCATATGTCAACTAATAAATTTTAGTTTTGTGTAGTGAAATGGTTATAGATATAACCAGGCGGAAATATCTATAGGCACCTTAAAAGAGTGAGTTTTATTTTATTTTAAATTATTTATTGCACCAAAACTTTAAATTAGGTACATAGGCGAGTTAGTTAGGTATTCTCTGACAACTAACCTTTGGGATAGTGAGAAATTATGAGCAGGGTGCAACAATCTAATAACAATAGTCTAATTTATAGATACACTACATACCAAGCAATTACATAAACTACATGCAAGTATGAACATATACATATTAGATTGCATAATAAGTAAATCTTAATATATAAAACTTTATATATAAGTCGGGTTTGTTAGAACACTTATAACTCGAGAACGGCTGAACAGATTTTCACGGTTTTTGATTTGTTGCCTAGCATGCTAGGCTGTCGCCGGGTCAGCTAGCAGACTAATAAAGTTTAGAAAAAGTGTTAGTACATTTATGGGCGTTATGTTTTATCTTATCTCAAAATCTTTAAAACCCTAGGAACTTTTGGGGATATCAGAGTACACTCGCTGGTGATAAATTAGCCCACCAATCGATTTACTCAAATTTGGCTGTAAAGGAAATATAAATGAAAACCCTCTTTGGATTTATTTAAATAGCCTGCGAAGTGTCAATATGCTTTATTATAGCAAAAGCAATATATATTTCTTATTTTAGGTATTACGAATAAATAAAAATGGGCTTAATAATTGCTAACGTTGTAATTATTATAAATTCCTATAATATTATCCCAAGACCTCATAAACCCTCTGAATATTGCGTTATTAATTTTTGACTTTTGCGTTACGTACAAAGGCGGAGCTAATGCTGCTAGACATTCTTACTCGGTTAACCTTTCAAATTTCAAACATTTTATGTGGAAGGATAGTGCTACTTACAAGAGAAAATTATTATTAGTGATAATACTTAGCATGCTAGACAATATATTTTAAAAGTGTAAAACGGTACTTATTATCACTAGAACCGACACCGCGAACCCTGAAATTGCAATGCCGCGGCATCAAAATCATAGACACTCTACTACGCTCATTGCGTCCGCACGCTTAAATTGTCACTAAATATCAAATAAAAATATGTTATTCTTGTGTTTGTGTTATTCGCCGTATATTGATCAATTTTGATGGGTAGGCTATATTGTGATCCATCAGTGAATAAACAAGACATTTCTAATTTGTTACCTTATCCTGTCTCTTTCTGGCTACTTCCTTTTTATATTACCCATCTCGCTCACGCTAGTCCAAAGGCCAGTGCTTGCGCAATGAAGAGGAGCAGCGTCCATATAACTGGCTGCGGAGCACTGGTCATCATAGAAGAAGAAGTCGTTAAAGAAGTCGCCACGCTCGTTGTTTGTAACCTGCATTCGTAAAGAACAAAATTCCAAGTGCTTGTGAAATGAAATGAAATATTTATTTGTGATTGCATGGTTACAAATCAAGATGAACAATATATTTTTACCTGTAACAATCTACCTTAAGAGGCGTACAAATATTAATTTAAGTCCTAACACTAATTAACAATTATTCTAAAACTACGGCTAAAACAAACAATTTATTTACATACATTGATCTTATATAGGTTCATTACATATGTCAATATTATATAATATAAATAAATATCAAAATAACACACCTAGATAAGAAAAATAACAAAATAAAATAATAAAATGGCCTACGCGATTCGTTAATAATTATTATATTCGGTCAATGACGTAAATGTGACGAGGACATTTACTAGTTTCCTCTTATTGTGTGTCATTGCACAAAACTGGCATTTGGAAAAAAATCGTTTCATTTGAAAAAACCAAAATAACTTCTTACGTACTTGTAAAAAATATTTTTCGTGACGTCAGTAGTCCAGTGTGTCGACAAAGGCTCGAGACAGGTTGTGAGAGGCCGCCTCCGCCGCGCCAGCACCCTTCAGCTCGTCAAGGGCCCTCCACTCTTGTCAAGTCTCTGCTGACGAAGCTCAGACAAACGCTCAGCTTTATTGCCGTGTAAAAAGGAAGGCAATTTTAATACGATTTTTTATTTATCAACCCTGTACCTACGAGTAAATTTATATCATGATTTTCATCATTGCAGCCCCTAGACCTCCACTGCTGGAGATGGGCCTTCCAGAACATATATCTGGAGAATTTGGCCTACTCTCGCCACGCTGGCCAGACGGATTGGCCAGTTGAAATTTATATAAGCAATACCTTATTGAAGTAATTTATACAATTAAGCGTCTGGCTAACGGAAAGGTCTGGAGACAGGAAAGCTGGCAATTATTTCTGCCAATGTATTAGCTTTATACAGAGGGTAAATGTTGCCAGTCTCCTTGGGACTATCACTGAAGGGTCGTCTCTAGAGGACATTTTTTACTTATAGTTTATTTTTTATTAGGTTTAGTTTATATTTATTTTAATTTTTAAGTAGTTTTAATTTTTTATTGTAATTATTTTATACTTTTTGTATATTACTTCAATAAGCAATTTATTAATTAATGTTGTGAGTTCCGGTTTAATATAGGTATTAGCTTTGTTCATAAACTACTATTTAACCATAATAAGCGCGTTTTATTTTGGAAAGTAATACATATAATACAGATTTTCTGTAAAGAAATACAAATTTAAGGTGTTGTTAAGGGGCTTAACAACCTTCTCAAGAATAGTATCTTGGTATACCTGTACTCCAGTACTTCGGACACATTGCCAGAAAAGGAGAGGGAGAAACTTTTTGTTACTGTCAAGGTGGAAGGAAAGAGACCGAGAGGCCGTAGTCCGGTACGC
This sequence comes from Tinea semifulvella, assembly GCA_910589645.1. Classification (NCBI taxonomy): domain Eukaryota; kingdom Metazoa; phylum Arthropoda; class Insecta; order Lepidoptera; family Tineidae; genus Tinea; species Tinea semifulvella. The sequence continues at coordinate 6,602,365 of OU342596.1, forward strand.
TGGTCCGACCAAATCCGCTCCACCACCAACACTAGCGTCCATGATGCTGTGCATGCCGCCGAAGACAGGAACGGGTGGCGTGCTATCATCAAGACGCACACCAATTCATCGGGAGGTCACGACCCTCATCAATGAGGAAACACGACGCAAGGAGGATACCTGGACCTATGGTTCGAATTAAATATAAAATATAATTGGGAGAGGAAAACTCGCTAGTGGTTAAAAAATTATATCTAATTCAGTATAAACAAATCCATCAAAAATAACAAACTTAACAGTTATTTGTAATAACAAACAAACTACTTTCAACATCCTCCGGAAGTTCCGGACCGGAACAAGGAAAAGAACAAAAAAAAAAAAAAAAACTATATCTGGAGGTTTCACTGCACGCCCACTTTGTATTGTAATCTTTCTGTCATTGGGCTTACTTATTTTATCATAAGGTCATTGTTTTAAAGAATCTTTCAATCTTTGTAAATAAGAGTTTTCATTTTGGAAATATTTAGGTTCAATTATCTCGAGGTCTATAATATATAATAATATTGGGAGAATAATAAATAAACAAATTATTACCAACAGCCTTTTCACAAAAATATGACTCATACACTCCTTAATAGCTAATACCAAACCATCACTGAGGCCGGATAACACCCACACTGTACCCTACTGACTAATTGAGAATCTAGAACTTTTAGTATGAATTCGATCATTTTGCTTATTAACCCTTTCAGACCTGGCGTCCATAATTGAGGACACATAGTTTATAAAACATCAAATAAAGTATGTACCTATAGTACCGTGATAAAGTTCTTGTAGCTTCCAATTCCAAAGAATTGTTGGAACTTGAGTTATAACAGTAAATCGTGTGTATTTTGTTATTTATTATTATTATAATCTATAATATAAATAATAATAATAAATATTTCCAGACAGGTCACACAGCGCTATCTAGTTTCCGTGGTAAGCTACGAGGCTTGTGTTACGGAAACTAGATGGTTGATAACCTACATATTATACTTTTTTTGTTGTAAATATATACATATTATACATATAAACACCCAGACCGATACACACTTTTACATGTATATACACTTGTTTTATTTTCTTCATTTTCATAAAAAAACAATTTTATACATTACCTATATTATCGTACATGTCGATTAATTGTGCACATATAGAAAAACCATCCACAAAACAAATATAACCAGAACCTTTATAAATATATTTTTTTAAATTACAAATGTATCTATTATTATTCAAAAATAAAGTAAGTATAGTAAAGTATCATCACGACCGTTTTCCTTTCGGGGTGGTCAGAAACCACGCTTATAATAAATAAGGGGATTCACATTTAGCCAACTTTACTATAGGCCAATCATGACAAGTGGCAAGCTCGTCGATGTCTCCAACGTACCAAACCAGAGAAATATCACAAATAAATTAAATATTAATTAAATGTATTTATTTATATTAATAAATATTTTTGTGTCCCGACGAGGAATCGAACCCAGAACAGTCTAAATCCGCGGACTTAGCCGCTAGACCACGGAGGTAGTCGTTAGTAGAGGTAGTATTAAAGATTAATTATTAATTCAGGTCTGAAAAGGGTTAAATTGTCGCTCGATAGTAAAACTGAAGATATAAAAAGGTGTATAAAGATAACATTGAGTCTACCTGCTGACATAAAATTTATATTACTCGTTCATCAAAATCTCTTGAAGCTGTCAAAAATATTTAATACGGTATATAATTATGAAGGTCATAATTATATACCGACGTTAACGACATTAACGAAATCATACAGTATTTGGTTGGGTAGGGAGAGAAATAGAATGGTGGATGTTGAGCGTATTATCACGCAATAAAATAAAAAAGGGAGGCCTTATTTTCTTAAACCAGCCTATTGTCGATCGCAAGCCCGAGACACCATTCTTCTCGTCTCTCACCCACACACTATGGACCCGGCACCCGCACGGTGAATCCCTGGAACGCTTAGAAATTTGTCTTCTTCTTCTCTGTCTTCTAGACTTTTTCTGAGCTCAAACTTCGGTATTTAAAAGGAAATTGGCCGCTAAATCCTAACCGCAGAAATGATTAGATAAGAATGAAAACGACATAGCAAAAGAAACACAAAATTAAGTAAATTACAGTCATTTCATGCAAAGCGACGGCAACAAAAGCTGCGGGCGTCTCGTCACCTGATCTTTTTACGTGCCTTTTGTTTACTTAAGTTTTTAAAACCTCGGCAGACCTCTTTTGTCTTCTAACAAACAATTTAACAGCCTAACTCCGGCAAATAGACTTTTCAGAAGAGATTTGTTATTCACTCAAAAGTTTTAAGTGGCTGTGAAACATCGTCGTCAAAGGTTTATATAAGTAGTTCTGCTGGCTAAATTGTTACTTTACATGTCAAAGAATAAAGCAGACAATGGTATGGGAGCGTGGCGAGTTGCGGTCGCCCGCCGACACGTCGATCGGCAAAGTTTTCCCGCCCACAAACTCTGCAACTGTAGGTTAATAACCTACCAACTTCAGGTTAATATACGAATGATGATTATAGGTACATTTTAGCAGCTAAACCTACAAGAAATGCTACTTGTCTCTTTTTTAATTAGTCGAATCAGATTACAACGAAGCTCTCAGTTCAAATTAAATGTTACTACTCGTACTAGACTAGGGTTGAGATTTATAAACCGTTTTTATACAATTTTATGCAAGTTTTATTTTGCAGTTTTATTATAGGGTCCCTAAACTAAACCCCATCATCATTTAGGGTACCAAACTCGAGAAATATCACAAATAAATTAAATATTTTTTGTGTTTCGACCTGAATCGAACTCAGTACCTCCGCGTCTAAATCCATTTATTGTTATAGTTTAAAAGTAAAGTAAAGTATCATCACGACCGTTTCCCTTTCGGGGTGGTCAGAAATCACGTATATGAATAAGCGGATTCACATTTAGCCAACTTTACTATAGGCCAATCATGACAAGTGGCAAGCTCGTCGATGTCTCCAGCGTACCAAACTCGAGAAATATCACAAATAAATTAAATATTAATGAAATGTATTTATTTACATTAATAAATATGTTTGTGTCCCGACCAGGAATCGAACCCGGTACCTCTAAGTCTTAAATCTACGGACTTAACCGCTAGACCACGGAGGCAGTTGTTCTAGTTTATTTATATATATGTATGTATATCCTAATATTTTTTTTGTATATCACTTTAATTCATAATATTTTATTTACTCATTGCCTTGAAGTCCTAATTACTTAAGAGATTTTGATGAAGTTTTGAAATATGTTCCTAAAAATACGTTATTATAATGACCATGACATTTGTTAAATGTCTGTATTTGTTTGTCTTTTTGATTTATTTATTTAAATTAAATTTTGCGGTAAAATCCCAAAGATCCCAGGAATGGATATAAAGCAATTGGTTATTTTTAGTTTCTATCAAAATGTATTTAAAGTAATGTACTAAGATTTAAAATAAAATAAATATTAAGCTAATAAAAATATATAATTTAAAAATAAAACTATGAACTGAATAAATGAAATGAAATAAACTATAAACTTGATCATATGACAGACCACTAGCAGCATTCCCCCGTTGCACAGCAATGCGGATTTTCTGCGCGAAACTGTCACCCCTTTTGTCACATACATCATTAACCAGCCCCTTAAACAGTTCTTTAAAGAACTTTTATCACTTGGTCCCCACTATCCCATTGACTCAAGACAAGAGATTCGTATTTGTCACATTTGGCCTTTTCAATCGATTTCGCAGCCCTGACAGATGTGCCCTGGGTGTCGACACAAGTAGACGTCCCAGACCAATGCACGACCCATGAACCACAGCACTAATTAGTCGTAACATCACTTTGGAGGTTCAGGACTCGTGTTTTAATTAGTACATTACTGAGGGTCGTGACCTATCGAAGAATTAAATAATAAAATAAATATTTTAGACAGGTCACACAGCGCCATCTAATTTCCGTGGTAAGCGGTAAGCTTGTGTTACGGAAACTAGATGGTTGATAAACTACATATTATACTTTTTTTTTTTGTAAATATATACATATAATACATATAAACACCCAGACCGAGACAAATTATACAATGTACAACTTGCCCACGGTGGGAATCGAACCCACGACCTCCCGACTTCACGGCAACGTTTGTTACCACTAGACCACGGCGGCGCCAATTGGTGTGCGTCTTTCATTTCAGCAAATTTGGTCGAAACAGCTTACCTAGCTTTGGCCTCTCAGTCTCTTTCCTTCCACCTTGCCAGTAACAAAAAGTATTTCCAGGTTATCTCCTCCTTTTCTGGCAATGTGTCGAAAGTACTGAAGTATCCGACAAAGTGGTGGATAGCCTAGTCTAGATGTTTTAAAATCGATACGTTAGTCCAATGCTCAGTCCACGAGATGCTCAACACCACATCTCGAAAGCATTGATTTCGGTCGGCTCTCTTTATGGTCCTAAGGCTTGGGCTAAGTCCAAAAGCGCTTTATAGATTTCGGCCCAAGTCGCCGAGTCTTATTGAGAAGACTAAATGCTTAGCTGTTATTAAGAAAGTCTGGAGTTAAGTTCGATAAGAGTGCAATGTAATAGCCCCCCAGAGCGGGCCGGCCTCCATTAGGCGGCATGTTGGGGAACCCCGTGACGCACAGCGTGCCATCGCATCCATATACTTTACTTCGTTACTTTTATTTCTTCGTTAATACACTACCAAATTAAGTTTACAACTTTTTTATCTTTATTACGATACTTATCTATACTAATATTATAAATGCGAAAGAAACTTTGTCTCTTTAATTAACCGTAAAGCTGTTTCTTACGGTTGCAGAAACCGATGTATCTTTTGGTATCTTTATCGTATGCATATAAGGCACGTCATTGGCTAAAATAGTTGAAGTAAAATAAAAAAATAAAAGTAATAAAATAAAAAAATATTCTTTCTGCAACTTGTCACTGATGTAAATAGTTCGGAAGGGCGTGTTTATGCTTTGCTCCTGTTAATACCGCCCTTAGTCTTTTAGTATCTCTGTATCTTATATAAGGACATAATGCTCACAGTAACCGGACGGACATGTTTACATGATAAATTATTTATTCTTATACTGTTACGTTATGCGGGACATTAAAGGTCTGGCGGGAGTGAGGTGCATCCTGTCAGACTGGTGGGGGGCGGAGTGGTTACTGCACAGTCATATTGTTTTAATATTGCCATATTTTATTTTCTTTTTACTTTTATTTTTATTTTTATATTAACATTAGTTGTAAGTATTTTGTAACTAACAAGTGAGCTTAGTTGCTTTGAATAAACGTATATTATTATTATTATTAAAATAAAACAAATAGATTTAAGCAAAGGAAGTTAATATATTAAGTAAAGTAAAGTTAACACAGCGAAAGCAATGAGTTTAAAATTATACAAGGGAGGGTCGTATGTCAAAACTTAGCCCTATCACTGCTATCCGTTGCCCGTACGTAGAGGTACCTACCCTTGGAGAGCCTGAAGACGGGGACCCGGAGAGCGCTGCCGATCCCAAGCGGACAACGTGGCGTCACGGGGATCCTGGGCAGCGGGGTTAACTTCTCAAGCTGGGCCTCAGCTCTATAGTCCTACTGGAAAAACCCCAAGCTAAGGGGGCGACAATATCCAGTAGGTATATTAAGGTATTTATAGATAAAGTTTAAAATGAATTTTATAGAACTATTTAAATAATAATTAGAATAATTTAAAAAAGCAGCGTATTGCTGAAGTCTGTTTCGAAAAAGGAAGCATGTCAAAATCTACACTGACAGGTGACGTCTTAAATATGTGCAAGGCAAAGGATGTTGATTGCAGCCAACAATATTTATTCCTTGGCCGCATGTATACAATCGTTACAATACCTTCTATTATTATAAGTCGTATGTTCGTAGAGGGGTCACGACCATCAGCAGTAAGAAGATAGACACAAGGAGGACGATTGCTATACAAGAGAAGCTAGGTTAAACAGCCAATTCTTGATAAGATATGCTTCTATTGTCAAAGAATTGCAAAATTTCATCAACATTTTATTTAAAAAACAAACTAGCCTGTAACATTGTAAAACTCGTTAAATTTTTACGTAGATATTTTATCTCGTCTAGTTTCGTATGTAAGGATCATAATTGCAGTAACCGCATTTATCCGCTTCCGAGAAAGTCCTGAATGTAAAATTTAATCGAGTTATTTTGTGATGTGGATCGTGTGTCCGGGGGAACAAGCCCGGAACATTCTCCCGGGAAACATTCTAATAGGGGCTATTTTCATCGTATTTTATATTACCGGAATGAAAAATTAAACGAGTTATATTTCTAATTCATAGTCTTTCTTTTTCATTTCTTGCTGCGTAATTTAAATAATTGTATTAGTTGTAATAAAGGAGCTTGTCAGAGTAAGACAGGGCAAGAAACCAAACGATATCAGAGATTGAAACCCCGGTAAATACCAATAAGAAATACCCCATCGTACGTACATTTGTCATAGACTTTGACCGCCTCCGTGGTCTAGTGGTAAAACACGTTGCCATGAACTCGGGAAGTCGTATAATATGTATATATTTACAAAAAAAAAAGTATAATATGTAGTTTATCAACCATCTAGTTTCCGTAACACAAGCCTCATAGCTTACCACGGAAATTAGATGGCGCTGTGTGACCTGTCTGGAAATATTTATTTATTATTTATTTATTTATTTATTTACAACACTTCAATTCCCGTGCCTCTGTGATGGAGTAGCATGTAAGTTTTCATTACAGCCCCTAGAACACAGCATCCTAGACCTTCACTGCTGGAGATGGGCCTTCCAGAACATATATCTGGAGAATTTGGCCTACACTCGCCACGCTGGCCAGACGGTTTGGCGAGGATATGATGTCACTTTTTTATGACAATTTATTAACGACTCCACAAGTTGGTATTAGTGAAACCGGGACCGACGGCTTAACATGCTCTCCGAGGCACGGGAACGGTGGTTTTGTAAATCTATGACGTAAGAAAAGTGTATTTCTTATTTGTACATGCCGGGTGGGTTCGAACTGACCTTTGTAGGATTTAAGGAACGAGTTCTTACAACCGAGCCATCACTGTGCATGTAAGTTTAGTCGATATTAAATGGTGTATCTCATTAAATCTTCATCTTCGCTCTGCTAATAACAATCAGCTCAAAATCCCTACCCATTCTTCCAGCAGATATTCAGATTCTTTTACAGTTTCCGCTGCTCGAGAGTGGAACAAACTTCCTCTGGTTATCAGACGGGCGCCGTCTATTAATATATTTAAAAATCTACTTATCGCTCACTTTCTTAACAAACAACATAGATCTTCCTAGTGCCTATATCTATCATACTATTTTTATTGTGTGTAAACGGTACTATATATACCACACTCCCAAAGATTAGATGTTATAAAATGCCGAAAGGCATTAAGTTCGCCCTTGTACATTACTTTTAAGTTTTTTGTGCCTACAAAAGTTTATATATATATATTAAATATGTTCTAATATGGTTTCTTAGAAACAGTTGTTTGTTTCTATCAATAGAATAACATATCAGTCTAACTTAGGGCCAAACATCATTAGTCTTACTGACAAAATTATCGAACAATTTTTCATCATTGACAGAACATGTAGTGCAAATAAATTACGAGTAACCGTATTCCTAAGATATTGAATCCTAGAAGAACTCTTGTTGATGACGATTATGCACACCTACATAATTAATGGGGTTATCTAATAAAATTAATGGTTACACTTTCCAAGCTTAAACAAAGTTCTATTGAAAGGTCCCTTATCTCGGTTACAGGCTCTTTGAATAATGACCCCAAGTGTAACTTCATCGCTGCCTTTCTTTGATGTCGTTTAATTATAAAAGTTTGTTCTTAACAGCTAGTAGCGTGGGTCATGTTACATACAACATTACAGTCTTAGTTCTACAAGTAATAATAATAATAATAAATTATTTATTGTACAAAACCAAAACAAGTGCAGGTACATAGGCAAACTTAATGCCGGAAATGCATTTTCTACTAACTAACCTTTGTGACTGAGATATGTAATAAGCGGGTGCAGAATGTTACAAAGAAATAGATAGTTGAAATTATTTATTACTATATAAACACAAATTAATTACATACATATAGGAACTATACTTAACTAGTACACTGCTGAAGACAATCTTCTAGATTTTTTCTGGAGAATATTGTTATCTAGCCTACTTTTTCAGTACATAAATTTATTTGCATTTTTCATTTATTTGCGCGGTGGTGGCTCGGTTGTAAGAACGCGTTCCTTAAATCCTGCAAAGGTCGGTTCAAACCCACCCGGCATGTACCAATGAGAAATACACTTTTCTTACGTACATTTGTCATAGATTTACAAAACCACCGTTCCCGTGCCTTGAAAGCACGTTAAGCCGTCGGTCCCGGTTCCACTAATACCGACTTGTGGAATCGTTAGTAAATTGTCATTAAAAATTGACATTATATTCTCGCCAAGCCGTTTGGCCAGCGTGGCGAGTATAGGCCAAATTCTCCACATATATGTTCTGGAAGGCCCATCTCCAGCAGTGGAGGTCTGGGACGCTGTGTTCTAGGGGCTGTAATGATGAATGATGATTCATTTATTTATTTATTTGTTCTCCAACATAATTAACAATATTTCAATTGCAATTACATGCATACATAATTAACAGAGCAAATGTAATTTTAATTAAAGGAGAAGACGACCTGCTCATAATAACCATTAAATTCACATTTAAAACTAGGCATGCAATAAATATCATACAATATATAAAGAAATTTATTAAATAAAACTAATACCTACCTAAGTACCTAAATGAAGTCAGTAATATTACAAATATTATAATATAAAAAAAAAATACAGCTTTAAAACAAAATTACAAATAAAATTACAATATTTATTCATTTGTAGTAAGTCAAGCCCTGTCTGGCCAGCGCAGTGTGGCGAGTGTAGGCCAAATTCTCCAGATATATGTTCTGGAATGCCCATCTCCAGCAGCTTTCACAGTTATTTAACCATTTCACAAGTTACTTTTCACTATTATACCGGGACCAATAGTGGTATTGTAAATATATGACTTATTTAAAAATATCATTATTAGTCTGTGTCTCTCACTGCTAGATATAAGCCTCCCCGAAGGCTTGCTATTTCCCACAATCTCTTGCCATCCTCAACCTTGATGACCTTACTCAGGTCATCCGTCCATTTGGCGATGGTCATCCCACTCTGCGTCTTCCAGTACGTCGTCTCCACTCCGTCTACTCGTTCATCGGTCCTGCGGCATATGTGTCCGGCTCTGTGAACTTTAGCTTGCTAATTTTGAAAGGTATATCTGTAACTTTGGTTCTCTCACGAATGTCTCGTCTTCATCGCCCGTTGAGCGACCTTGAACTTGTGGAAAAGACCCACTGTCCACGTTTCTGCACCATGCGACATTACTGAAAGAACGCACTGGTATAAAACTTTTGTCATTAAATACTGTGGTATGCTCGATAGGATTTTTTATGTTATTTATTTATGAAATTTAAATGAATATCACCGCCCCTGCTGACTCTTAAATAAACGGCGAACAGCTGAAATGTTTTGATATCGCTGAACAGATTGTATGAATACAAAATGCAGTTATGTTAATTGTGTCCGCATTTAAGCGTCTGATATTACGTGTTCTTATTGTTATTCGCTCCCTCGACTTTGTAATGATAAGTATTTTAAAAAAAACAGTTTTCCCCACAAATAGAAGCGCTTGCATAAACTATTAGATGCTAAAGCTCTGTCGTGAACTAGCGAAAATTATACCATTGCTTATTGTGCCTGCTTTTAAATTATGTTCCTGAAATCTTTTACAATAATTATACATAGTTATACGAGAAAGACAAAATTAAGTCAGCAATTCGTTATTCGTAGATATATAATTTTTTAACTGAATACGACATAAAAATGTAAGTGGTACGCGAGGTCAAAGAACTGACGGCAGCCATAGATTTTTATTTTATTATTATTATGAAAATTACACTATCAGCAGCCATGGCTGGACTGAACCTAACAACAATACAATAATTGCCATTAACATGGCTATTGTTTTTACTTACAACTAGGTCAATTCATTAATATTAATTAAAGAGGTTATCTCAGCTTATAGACTAATAACATATTAACATTAATTTAAAAAAATATATAACATATAAAATATACCTTTTTTTTAAATAAGTTAAACAAGTCATGGTTGTAGAAGCTGTTACAACTGAACATGTATAATATTTATGTCAAATAAATAATACCAAAAAACCTATACAACCATCTCTCTTCTTAATAACCTAGTTGATAAATAATTAAACATGAGTGTCTAAACTTAAGACACATTCGGATTTGATTCTGCGAACTTGCGCCACTCCTACGAAGTGAACGCTTTATTGAATTTATACCGCATTTGGGGACTATGGGTTGATCAAAATCGACAAACTAAATTGGAAGTAAAACTACTTGCTATGCACGTCGGGGCGACGATATCCGTGTCTTGTCGCTCGCTGTGGCGGGTTCATTTGTCACCCGCCCGCCCTCATCGACTGCCCAACCTATCTACCTACATAGCTAACGACGCTCTATGGAATTTGTCTACTATCTACATAATTGGATTGAAATTAAACTACGCGTTGACTTATATACGACTAAATGCCAGCATTCTTTACATTTCATAGCGCTATCCTAGCGATTGAAAGTAGTCATAGATGAGTCTTCCAACAGTATATATATATATAATAATAAATATTTCCAGACAGGTCACACAGCGCCATCTAGTTTCCGTGGTAAGCTACGAGGCTTGTGTTACGGAAACTAGATGGTTGATAAACTACATATTATACTTTTTTTTTGTAAATATATACATATACATATAAACACCCAGACCGAGACAAATTATACAATGTACAACTTGCCCTCGGTGGGAATCGAACCCACGACCTCCTGAGTTCACGGCAACGTTTGTTACCACTAGACCACGGAGGCAGTCCACTTAATTTAAATAATATATATATATATATATATATAATTATTTTTTTATTATTTTATTTAATTTTGTTCGATTATGTCTAATAAAATGTTTATGTTTGTTTCAGGTAAGCCCGTATAAGAGAAATAAGTAACATCAAAAAACGTAGGTGGATAACATGAATTTTAAATTATTAGGTACCTACTGAAACTATAAGGTATATATAATAAGCGACAAGTTTGTCGATAATAATAATAAAAATATTTAATCCTAAAAATTTCAGTGAGTCTTGTTTCAAGCGGTGTTTTTTTTATGTAAACATCACCATGGCAAGCTTACAATAGGTATTAGTTCGCCTTTAAAGTAAAATTTGTCATTTGACATCGTTGCAAAAGGCACATACTTTCAACGTGAACGACAAATGACAAACTGATGGTGGTAATTTGCCTAGTCTGCCGGGGCGGGGATGTATCCACCGTTCGTGCTGATAAGCCTTGTAGAGTGTATTCACACGTTTCAGGCTCACATCAGTCATGAGTTTCTGATTCCAATTGCTAACTAACATTCATGGACCTTGCGCGCCACTTACCATCAAGTGGGTGTGCGCAAGGTCATATTTTGTGCTAGTATTAAAAAAAAATACTCGTATAATACAATATTGCAGTGTGTAAAAAAAATATTATTCCGTAACACAAGCCTCGTAGCTTAGCACGGAAACTAGATGGCGCTGTGTGACCTGTCTGGAAATAAATAAAAAATAAATATAAAACAAAAAAAAACTTGTCATCCATCTTAAATATTGGAGATTAAAAAATAAAATAAATTAAGAACTAAATTATAAAAACTAAAAATTAATAAATAAAATTACGACTATTCGATAGGCGTAGTGTGCCGAGGACACTCGCTGCATTCCCCCGCTGAACAGCGAGGCTGACCCTTTGGAGATTAAATATTTTCTCATAAAAAAACATTTTCTTATTTTAATTGCATTGAAGTTATTTAATTTTACTTTTGTTAAAAGTCAGGAAATAAATTTTGTATACGTGAAAAACTCTTTTGTTGGCTATACATGCAAGTTGAAAATTATTTTGTTTTTTTTTAATTTTAACAGTCGGGTTCGTTGAAAAGCCATCGAAACAAAAGGGAATGTATTAAGAGGTTGTTGAATGTCGAAGAAGCGAAAGAGGTATGTCGTGACCGTGACAAGTGGCGCTCAATTGTCTCTGCCTACCCGCAAGGGATTTGGCGTGAAGATATGTATGTAGGTTAACAGTCGGGAATATAACATTTTATAGGTAAAAAAAAAACTCTTTTGTTGGCTATAAATACAAGTTAAAATTTATTAATTTAATTTTAATAGTCAGGAATATATTTTATACGTGAAAAACCCTTTTGTTGTCTATACAAGCAAGTTAAAATGTAACTACTTTGTAATTAACGCTAAAATTTATATCACAAGTGATATTTTAGTATCCATTTGCATGAAGTATTTCAGGAATAATCCGGTCCAAAGTTAGCCGTGCTCAAGTTTCATTAATGCATCCAAAATGGATGGAGCCGCTTACATCGACCTACTTGCGATGCATCAATTATTATTTGAATACATTTCTGTAAATCCACGTCTATATTCGGATGACCTAAATAATCCCACACGATATCTAACTGCTAAAGGTTACAAACAAACTGAAATGAATATAAATTTAATATCAGCTGTTTCACCATATTTTAAACCAAATCTGATACTAAATCTAGTATTTGTTTATTTAAATACTTGCACTTAAAAAAACCTAGTAAATATTTACTAATTTTAGTTAATGCTATAGTAAAGTATCATCACGACCGTTTCCCTTTCGGGGTGGTCAGAAACCACGCTTATAAATAAGCGGATTCACATTTAGCCAACTTTACTATAGGCCAATCATGACAAGTGGCAAGCTCGTCGATGTCTCCAGCGTACTAAACTCGAGAAATATCACAAATAAATTAAATAATAATTAAATGTATTTATTAATAAATATGTTTGTGTCCCGACCGGGAATCGAACCCGGTACCTCCACTCTAAATTCACGGACTTAACTGCTAGACCACGGAGGAAGTTAAACTGAAATGAAAATAAATTTAATATCAGCCTTTTCACCACGTTTTTAACTATTTAAGGAAAAGGGATATTTTAACCAAATCTGGTAGTACTCGTAAATCTAGTATTTATTTATTTAAATACTTGCATTTAAAAAAACCTAGTAAATATTTACCAACTAACCTTGGCGTGGTGGTGGCTCAGTTGTAAGAACGCGTACCTGAAATCTTACAAATGACGGTTCAAACCCCCCCGATATGTACCAATGAGAAATACACTTTTCTTACGTACATTTGTCATAGATTGACAAAACCATAGCAGCTCGGAGAGCACGTTAAGCCGTCGGTTCCACTAATACCAACTTGTGGAATCGTTAAAAAATTGTCATTAAAAATTGACATCATATCCTCGCCAAGCCGTCTGGCCAGCGTGGCGAGTGTAGGCGAAATTCTCCAGATATATGTTCTGGGAGGCCCGTCTCCAGCAGTGGAGGTCTAGGACGCTCTGTTCTAGGGGCTGTAATGAATAAATGAACCTTGGGGATAATATAAGGTAGTGGGCAGGTTGAACAAAATATGAAAATTACTAAAATAGATATATTTAGTTAATGCTATAGCACACAAATATACATATACGTACATACATAATACACATACATAAACCAAACAAGATAGTAATGTGGTTAGAAGGTTTTTAAATATATTGACAGACGTTGCGCGCCTTATAGAGTAGCTTCTGTGGAAAGATGTGGAATTGGAAAGAATCTATAAATGATTGTTATAAGAGAAGCGGAGGGCACTGTTGTGCATGTTAGTTAGTACGTTAAAAAAATCAACGATCTTGCAACTTGTAATAATAAGCCAATTGTAACGTTATCTGAACGTGACACCGCTGCTTAAAAATAACATCACGCAATACTAATCAAAACGCTGCCATTATGTCTTGGTGCACTTAGCTCGGCCATTAAGGGTCCTGCACATTTCCATTGATGAAACGATGCAGCTATAAAGAAGGTTATAACATCCTTTCAGTGCTTTTAAAGTCTTATAAGATCTTAACGTTCTCGAATAAAAACTGAAAGATTCTCACGATGAACGTTAAACGTCTTACAACAAAACTTGAAGACTGTGGGTCTCGTATGGAAATGATATTTTTAAAGTCCAATGCCAAAATATGTGAATATCATCGTCATCATCATCATCATCATGTCCCTCTTCTACTTGCAAGCAAACTTTTGCCACTCTTATTCAATCCTCACCAGCGAATTTCTTTAGGTTATCCGTCTCTCTGGTGAGGGGTCTTTCTACTCCGCGTCTTCCCGTATATACGTGGTATCTAATCTACGAGTAGAACCCGCTTTCTCTATCTTTCGTTGGTTCTGCGGCAAATGTGCTTGTGTTAGTCGTGCATATTTTTTTAATGCTAGCTCGACATATCACCTTTCTCACATTTGGACATCAGTTACTAACACTATGCCGGCTTGACAGAAAAAAACACACTTTGCTTGAAAGTCTTCGAGTTATAGGAAAATTTAAACACATCTTCATTTTGAGACAGATAAATACGAGTCTACAAAACGTAGGTATGCGTTGGTATGGTGACTACAGTATGTGGATGCATATTCTGGTCTGTGAGTGTGGTTCAGTTGCGGAATAGAAAGGAATGGAGAAGGATAGAGTTATTTAGAGCACACGCATAGTATAACCAGTGCACGCTCAGAGAGGCTACATCTAGGACCTGAAAAGCTGCAGGGATTCGCTAGTTTCAGAGATTGTGGCATCATTCACATACATGATCCCAGACATGAGATCAGAATTTACGCATGATCTGTATTTCCACTTTCCTATGAGTCCTTCCACCGAAGTGTGAAAAAACATATAGTCAAGCCGGCATAGTGTTAAGGACTGATGTCAGTCATAAGTGTTTGATTTCAGTTGCTAATGTTCATGGAGTATAAATTTGACTTTGCGTCCACCTGATGGTAGGTTGCGCGCAAGGTCCATGAATGTTAGCAACTGGAATCAGACACTGTGTCAGTCCCTAACACTATGCCGGCTTGACTGGGCATGATGGCAATTAGAGCCTGATCCCAAAATGTGTGGATACACTTTACTGAGTTTATACGTCCCGCCCCGGCAAATTGGGCAAATTACCACTATCACTCTGCCTACCACCTATGATGCTCTCATTGTAGTTCCAGTGGCTGAGGTATGAGCGTATTTACATCCCAAGAATGTTATTGGAACTATTACACAATTATTGGAACTGGAACTACGTTGGTCAAATTAAATTTAGGTATATATTTTGTATTGGCGCATCAATCTGGAGCTGGCATTGCTCGGCGACAAGCCAAGTGCCCAATACTCGTAAGTCTCGTCGGCAAATTGCGCCACAGTCTTTTCGATTGTTTTAGAGAAATAAAATATCATTACTTCCGTAATCCCTTGTTTTTATTGATGCTGGTTTATTAAACTGAATTCACCAACAACTCGTGGATGTCCTACGGTTAAACCTAATATTACCTTTTGTGTTTGTCTTACTGGTGACGTCAAATTATATTATGTATCTACTTTACTGCGTCATAACCAATTTTTACGCACAGCAAGGCATTCTGAAAATTTATTCGCAAGACACAAATATATCGTCACATCTTCCTAATATACCAAGCTGTTTGAAGACAAAAGTATTCAACCAGTGCGTTCTTCCAGTAATGTCATATGGTGCAAAAACGTGGACACTGACAGTGGGTTTGGTCCACAAATACAAGGTCGCTTTGTTTTAAGGATAAAGTTAGAAAATTTTACATCCATCGGAGAACCAAAGTTACCGACATAGCTTTCTAAATTTATGATTAATCTGAAGTTGTAATGACACGTCTGTCGAAGAACCAATGAATGATGGACTAGACGGGCTCTGGAGTAGAGACCAGGTACGGTGGGATGACCTCCCACCAGATGGACGGATGACCTGAAGAAAGTCGCTGGTGGGGAATGAGGGTTGCAAGAGATCGTATGAAGTGACTAGCCTTGGGGAAGGCCTATATCCAGCAGTAAAGAGACACAGGCTTATGATGATGATGATGAAATAGATCGTTTGACGCTGTTAAATGTTCGACAATGGATTTCCGATGATATACGTAGTTAATTGCCGCCAGACTTGGTAAAGACAGAATTATTTTATTACACCGTAACCGCTAAACGATAGAATTAGTTATAGAGAAGCTTGTTTAAAAAATCTCAACGTCTCGGTTTATATGGGTATTAGCAAAAGAGGTCGTGATTTGCGGGCGTCGTTGGTTTCTCTGTGAGATAAGTTTAATCAGAGTGCCGTTAAGTTTTAGTGCCTCGCCGGGTGCATACGGTTTATGGCGGGTTGGGGCGACATTGTCAACAGATCTTGCGACGCTCTTTACGGCTGCTGAAACCTTACTTTAACAGTTTTATAGTTTTCGTCGTACGTCGCGCGCCGGCGGTCACAGCGCCCTTAATAGCCCGTACTAAGTGCCCGCTCGAGGCTCAAACCAACATCTTTGTGTTTTTCTTTAACATTTTCCGAGATTACGATCTTTATGATACAACCAGACTCGTGTTTCTCTTTGTTATCTCCTATCACACTAATTGGTTTGTCATTTTATGACGCTTTTTTAAAGATTATAGTCAAGTTAAACCACGCCGGTCTCTCTTCTCTAATACTAAAGTTTAGAATCGTTAGTATCTACCTCATGTTCGACTTGCCAAAATTTTAAATAAATAAAAAATAAAATCTAAGTAAAATTCAGTATAATAAGCGCGCTTCTCTATGCTTTCTACGCGAACACGGGGGTAGTAAAATAGTTAAGAATATATCAAAATATTATTTCTCATCTGATCCTCGGCAACCGACTGGCAAGCGTGGCAAGAGTCCTACCAGAACTATCTACAAAAAAACTCTTCTTTGACAGTAGATCTAAAGGATATATGCATATTGTATATCAAAAAACAATAGACTTATATACTTATGAAAAATCAAAATCAACGTTAATAAAATAAGTACGTGTAGGTGTACTTCGTCTACAAACAGCACAAGTTTAAAGAAACAGCAATCATGCTATATTTATCAAAATATCTTTGAATAGATACAACAAGATGTCGCCTGAGCGTGTTCTACAAGCTATACTACGGTGAATGTTCTGGAGAGCTCCACAACCTTATGCCTTCTTCTCTATTCCGCAACCGAACCACTCACACAGGCCAAAATATGCATCCACTTACAGTAGCCACTATAGCCTACGCGTACATACAAATTTGGAGACTCTTACATCTGTCGCACGCTGAAGATGTGGAATGCTCTCCCAGCCAGTGTGTTTCCCCATTCCTATAACCTGGATTCCTTCAAACAAAGTGCGAAAAAGCATCTTTATAGGCCGGCATAGCGGTAGGGACTGATGTCAGTCGTCTGAGGCTGGCGTCAGTTGCTCCCATTCTTGGACCTCGCGTACCGCTTACCATCAGATGGGCCCGGTGTCACATGTCGTGCTCTGTAATAAAAATAAATATTTAAAAAATGGTTTAACTCGATATATTTCAATAGGGTTGTCCAGCTTAGATTAGAATTAAATACTATCTAAAACAACAATAAAATTCATAAAAAGTGAATTATTATCAGAATTAATTATAGTAGACCGTGTACCTCGTCTACAAACAACACAAGTTTCGAGAAACAGAAACCACTTGAGATCCGACACATGCTTGTTATAATGCCGCTTTAATTAATGAAATCTAAACTTCCAATCACATATAACTAATAGCAAGTCACGCAGCGCTGAAGCCGCTGACGGGAAAGCCTACATGACAGCGGCTGCAGTTGCAGCGCTGCAATGTCAAATGCACCCGAACATTATTAATTTCTACACCCGTGAATAATTAATTAATAACATGAGAACGTTCCTCCATTAATCAAAGCGCTGGCGGTCACGTCTCTCGACGGTAGCTTTTGATTTGGTGCCGCTACATGAGAACAATGAAGGCGATTCGCGATAACTTACGAACTAGCTTCATCAAACATTATTAACTTGTACGGTACTTCCACTTTAGAGGCTTCTACTTCGTTCATTAAAATACTAACTTCTTATATAATATTCAAGAAACTTCTTGCATAATAATAATTATTATTTATTTGCATAAATGTCGTTTTCAATTCCTATGTGATTCTCACAGCCTTTCACTTCGTTCTTCACAGAATAACCTACTTAAAATCCCTCCTTACTCTTCCAGCAGATATTCAGATTCCTTCACAGTATCTGCAGCTCGCCAGTGGAACAGACTTCCTTTAATTATCAGACAGGCACCATCTCTTAAAATATTTAAAGATAAATTATACAAATACTTACTTCACAAACAGAATAAGTCGCCATAACTTATTTATTATTTATTATATATATATACCAGTATATATGTATTTTATATTTAGGTATATATTTATTTGTTTATTTAGGATGGTTATCTATGTATATTGTATTGCATATAATAAATACTATATGTATGTAATTAATTTGTGTTTTGTATAGTAATAAATAATTTCAACTATCTATTTTCTTCGTAACCTTCTGCACCCGCTTATTACAGCTCTCAGTCACAAAGGTTAGTTGGTAGAAAATGCATTTACGGCATTAAGCTCGCCTATGTACCTGCACTTGTTTTGGTTTTGTACAATAAATAATTTATTATTATTATTATTAATGTCATGTATACAATTTTACAGATCTTAAAGTAGGTAAATTTGTGAAGTTAGCAAATATTTTATACATGATGAGTGTGTTCTAAAAGTATCATCACGACCGTATAGTCAGAAACCACGCTTATAAAGAAACTGATGCACATTTAGCCAACTTTACTATAGGCCAATCGTGACAAGTGGCAAGCTCGTCGATATCTCTAGCGTACCAAACTCGAGAAATAACACAAATAAATTAAATATATTTTTATAGTAAAAATGGCTAAATGTGAAACGCTCCTTACAAATAATCACCATCCCCTTTGCGTACGTGAATAAAGATATGGAATGCTCTTCCAGCCTCTGTGTTTCCACTTTCCTATAACCTAGAGTCCTTCAAGCGAAGTGTGAAAAGGCATCTAGTCAAGCCGTCATAGAGTTGGGGACTGATGTTAGTCATGAGTCCAGTTGCTAATATTCATGGATCTTGCGCGCCACTTACTATCAGGTAGGCGCAAGGTCACAGGTTGTGCTAATAGAATAAAAGATAAAATATAAAAGCGTAGATGATATATCTAAGCCGTCTGGCCAGCGTGGCGAGTGTAGGCCAAATTCTCCAGATATATGTTCTGGAAGGCCCATCTCCAGCAGTGGAGATCTAGGGCGCTGTGTTCTAGGGGCTGTAATGATGAATGTTGAGATGATATATAGTAGTTATAATTGGACGAATTTACGCAGTAAGGATTCAATCCACATTAAGTTAAAAAGTTAAGTTAACTGCCTTCGTGGTCTAGCGGTTAAGTCCGTAGATTTATACTCGGAGGTACCAGGTTCGATTCCTGGTCGGGACACAAAAATATTTATTAATGTAAATAAATACATTTAATTATTATTTAATTTATTTGTGATATTTCTCGAGTTTGGTACGCTGGAGACATCGACGAGCTTGCCACTTGTCATGATTGGCCTATAGTAAAGTTTGGCTAACTGTGAATCCGCTTCTTTATAAGTGTGGTTTCTGACCACCCCGAAATGGAAACGGTCGTGATGATACTGATGATACGTGAAGCCATCTAGTCAAGCCGTCATAGAGTTGGGGACTGATGTTAGTCATGAGTGTCTGTCTGATTCCAGTTGCTAATATTCATGGATCTTGCGCGTCACTTACCATCAGGTAGGCGCAATGTCACAGGTCGTGCTAATAGAATAAAAGATAAAATATAGAAGCGTGATTTCTGACCACCCCGCAAGGGATACGGTCGTAATGATACTTTTTGTTGCTGTCCTAAATAAATATATAGTAGTTATAATTGGACGAATTTACGTAGTAAGGATTCAATCCACATTAAGTTAACGCTATTGAAGTTCGAACTTTCATTCGTCCAACATTTAATACAATTAAGCTTTGTTTAAAAACGATGATTTTATCTCGATCGTTTTTAATATTATAGATGTCATCCTCAGGTTTCAGGTCAGATTGGCAAACAAACTTGAATTTCTGAAAAAAATGTGCATTGGATTCTTTTTTCTTAACTATACATCCATATTATCGTTTTATCACACTGTTCCGAAATCGCTCATATTGTGTCGTGACCGGGTGAATTGCTGCTAATGAGTCAGAATATTTTTTGTACAGCAGTAGATCTCCGCTGCTGAAGTTTTTTTTTTATTTTTATTTTTTTATTAATACAACATTACTCGTACATGGCTTTACAGTAAAGCCCAATTTACCATGCAGTCAATCTTATAATTAATACATATATTTTAATTAAAAATGGATTGTCAATATACCTATATTTTTTAATTTACTATACAAATATTAATATTAATAAAGCTTTAAAATTAAGAATAGTTGTATACAGTATAAAATTAATATAAAAAGAAAGAAAAGACAAATAAATAATAATAATAAAATAAATCAAAATTCAACACTAATAAAATGAATGAAATAATAATAAAGTTAATACAAGGCAATAAAAATTTGAACTAAAACTGAGTAAGTAGGTATATAAATAAATAAATCAATTCTACATCATGATAAATTAATACAAAAACATTTTAACTTATAAATAATTAATTAATTATTCACAAAATTTAAAGAATGCCTTGCTCAGAATATGCAGATGATCAGGAGCTTCCTTAGGCTGCGGAGTGCGCGAGGCAGATGCAAGGAATCGTGCGCCACTGTGCGAGATGCAAAAGATCGGCCTTCCGGAACATAGTCCTGGAGGATTTGTCCTATATCATGATGGTAAGTCTATTTCACCCACAAAAGGACAACACTAAAATAAATATAAAACTGTAATTACCCCTGAAGACATAATAAGTGTGAAAGCAATGTGAATATAAATAATTTGATGGTGTTTGATATAAGTTAGGCGAATGCTTGTGGCGTCGGGCAACAAGTGGGGCGTCGGTCTGGCGCCGCGTCGACAACGTCAGACGACGCAATCTCGTCCAACGTATGCCATGCAATAAACACTAAGGGTGTCATGAATAAAATTACGTAAGGAACACCCTGTTTGCGACACGGTGTATTTTTATTGCTTAATCAACCAGTAAGTTTTTGCTTTAAAATTACGTGAAACCTCGCATTACCTTTTACTACATTAAGGCTGAGTAAATGAACTTGTCTTGAGCGGTCGTGGCATGGTTGTAACAACGCTTTCTTTAAAATGTACGATTTAGAGTCGATTTAAACCCCCCCGGCATGTACGAATGAGAAATACACTTTTCTTACGTACATTTGTCAACACCACCGTTCCAGTGCCTCGAAGAGAACATTAAGCCATCGGTCCCGATTCCACTAATACCATCTAAAAAAATCTACAGGTGGCCGTAGGGTCACAAGTCATATTTAAATTTTGACGTATTATACTCCAAATCCATTTCTGAATTTCAAGGATCATTACTACCAAATTTTATCAAATTCGCTTATGTAATATATGCGTGAAGACGAAATATTCGTATAGGTATAGACAGATAATTATATGGGGGCGGAGTTACATGTGATGGTGAAATGATGACGTCGTATACTCTATGTCCGTCTCGGGGTTAGTCAAACATACATCATCAAAGCCATTAGAACACAAGAGTCCCAGACCTTCACTGTTGGAGATGGGCCTTTCACAAATTTCTGGTGAATTTGGCGAGGGTCTGATGTCATTTTTTTATTACAATTTATTAATGATTCCACAAGTTGGTATTAGTGAAAGCGACTACGTTACGTCCTCACCAAAGCGTGCAACGGTAGTGTAGTAAATCTATGACAAATGTACGTAAGAAAAGAGTACTTACAGTACTGCATGGTGAATAAGGTCGTCTGAAAATCGCGATATCCATCGTGATAAATACCTAAAAGCTGGGAAATGATCTTATTAATTGATCTCGCTCATAGCCAAGAGACGAAATTAGAGAGACAAAAGAATTACGAACACGTAAGTCAACGTTTACGCGATCGTCGACCTTCTTGATTAGGGTCTGTATGAGTGGCGATAATTTTAGGACAACTTCTCTGCGTCGTAACTTTAGATTTTATTACTGAATAATTGAAATAAAAAATACGTTGTTCCTTATTTTTATTCTTGATTATGATATAAAAATATTTACTAAAGAAAAAAGTAAAGTATCGTCCGTTTCCCTTTCGGGGTGGTCAGAAACCACGCTTATAAATAAGCATTCACATTTAGCCAACTTTACTATACGCCAATCATGACAAGTGGCAAGCTCGTCGATGTCACTAGTGTACCAAACTCGAGAAATATCACAAATAAATTAAATATTAATTAAATGTATTTATTTACATTAATAAATATTTTTGCGTCCCGACCAGGAATCGAACCCGGTACCTCCGAGTCTAAATCCACGGACTTAATCGCTAGACCACGGAGGCAGTTTAAAAATATTTACTCTTTAATAATTTCCACGAAGTATATCTGCCAATATACTATTATTACAATAAACCTTTGTCTATACTCATTTTAAACCATTTACTCATTCCAAAATACACATTATTATTCAACGACACACAAAAGATTTTCCAGATCAATATAATTTGTTTGTAACCAGCTGATTGTAAGATTATTTTTTTCGAGTAGATGTTGTATGACACAGCACCATCCTCATTAACTTTCGCTAAATTATTGACTTCTGGTGGCGCGGGTTTAGTGGACTGTATCTAGGTGCGGGATTTGCGATAATCTTCAAATTAGATAATCGGTGCAATAAACAAACTAGAAAGGAAACTGGTAAAGGAACTCACCTGATGTCCTCGGCACCAGCACTTATAAATTGTTCTTACACTGATTTTACGGGTTTGGCGAATGCGGGCGAAAACAACGATCGCGGCGATTTCTTCAGCGTCTTCTATGACGACTGTAGGACAACGACTGCGCGACGACGACGACTATATTTCGATTTGACGATTACGACCACCATGCGGCGCGGCCAGTTATATAGGCACTGCCTCTCTTCAGTGCGCAAGCGCCGGCCTTTGGACTAGTGAGCGGGATGGGTAATATAGAAAGGAAGCGGCGCGAAAGAGACAGGACAAGGGTATAGGGGTAACAAATTAGGACGTCTGTTTATGCACCGACGAATCACAATAACGCCTAACCATCCAAAACTGGTCGAACTATCGCGATCGGCGCGAACAACTTCTATTGGATAGTCAGCATTTTGTTCTGAATCTGCATTATTCAAAGCTCTTACGTTCCCGTGGTGTAAGCATTTCTTTCCGGCTGGGCGTGCCTAAGTGGTTAAACGACATCACAAAGCTCTAGTACCAACTCTAAACCTAAGCACCAGATTAAACAGATTCCTTTGTTATAATTATATCATTCATAAAAACTCAGAATTATAATGTACATACCTACTTGTAAGTACTCCGTGGTCTAGCGGTTCATTTTTTCACATCATTCTTCTTCTTAGTCGCTACACTCTTGGCAGAGTGGTCGTGGTCGCCATTGGAGTGCTAGTGGCACGCTTAACAAGCCGTCGCCACTCCTCTCGGACCCCGGCTTTTCTAGTGCGCTCATGTAGGGGATGATCCATTGCAACCTACACCTGATCGGTCCATCTCATCGGAGACCTACCACGCATCCTCTTGCCATCGACTTTCCCCTGGACTACCAAGCGCTCGATTGATGTTTTCACATCATACAAACTGTTAAATTAAAAATAGCCAAATAGTATGAAGAAGTAAAAAATAATTTCACTTCCGACACCATATTTTCTTAGGAATAGTTCTTTCTATTATAAGAATAACAAATTAGTCCAGAATAAGACCATACAAAATCACTCGGTATATAAAAAATATATTATGATTATAATTATGATAATAAGCAGATTAAGATATAATTTCTGAACTAGACATTGATTATAACTGCGTCCGTGGTCTAGCGGTTAAGTCCGTGGATTTAGACTCGGAGGTACCGGGTTCGATTTCTGGTCGGGACACAAAAATATTTATTAATGTAAATAAATACATTTAATTAATATTTAATTTATATGTGATATTTCTCGAGTTTGGTACGCTGGAGACATCGACGAGCTTGCCACTTGTCATGATTGGCCTATAGTAAAGTTGTCTAAATGTAAATCCGCTTATTTATAAGCGTGGTTTCTAACCACCCCGAAAGGGAAACGGTCGTGATGATGATACATAAAAACGCAGAATTATAATGTACCTACCTACTTGTAAGTACTCCGTGGTCTAGCGGTTCATTTTTAAAAAATGGCTACATCATACAAAATGCAAATAGTATGAAGAAGTAACAAAATAATTTCACTTCCGACACCATATTTTCTTAGGAAAAATAGTTTCTATCAAAATAATAATATATTAGTCTAGAATAAGACCATACAAAATCACGTGGTATATAAAAATTATATGATGATTAATAAGCAGATAAAGATATAATTTCTGAACTAGACATTATATTTATTAATAAAAAAATATATACCTGTTTGTATTTATATATTATTATTTATGTATTTATATGTATCCTTATTAAGGAACAATATTTATTAGGAACTTGATATTACTTGAATTAAAATACCCTGAGACATTTTTTTTTTCCGTTGAACTCTGCATCCCACAAGTTCATTTACCATTCTATCAAAATTTAGCTGTTAGATATACCTTTATGGTATTAAGCTCGTCTATGTACTTATACTTATATATATTTGTATAAAATGTTTGATTAGGAAGTGTGAAAATAATAGTTTTTTAAATATATTTAAATACGATGCCCGTTTGATAAATAAAGGCAGCCTGTTCCATTGACATGGCAGACACGGTAAGAATATCTTGTGTGAAGAACGAAGACGACCAATGCCTACTCTATCTTATATGTATATTGTAGTATTCAGTTGGCTAGATAATATTATCCTACTACAATCTCATTGTTGATGAATAGTAAAATCACTTATTTTTAATTCAAGTTTATACAAGGGTTGCTGTTGATGGTTGGTAGTTTGTTGTATCCGTAATTAGTATTATAAGTATGTAGTTATAAAGTACTATTATAGCATCTGTTAATGTTAATTTAAGTATCTTTTAAATCATGTTTGCGTTATTACTCTATCCTTGTTTTTATTTTTATATCCAGTTTTTTTTTTCTCTCCTTTCCATAGTATTTGTGTTTAACTCCTATTATGTATAAAATATTTTTGGCACTCAATGTCTTCTTATTGTTATTAATTTATTACACAGATGTTCAAACTTGTCACGTGCCGGCAAAGCCTTTAAAGGGGCCCCTTAGTGGTTCATATTATTTATTAGTTTTCAATTTTAGTATCTTGCAGAGTGACAATTTTGTTTATCTGTGACATTATTTGCGTATGTTGACTGTTTGTTGCCTAAAAAAATGAAAAAAATATATATATATATATGAACTCTTTGGTGGTGGCCATAACAAGACGTAGGTATGAGGCGTCCGTGGCGCCACGGCCCGCTGTTTGAAGAGAGGGCGAGCCGTAATGGCCGTCCACTTCCGCTTTATTAAATTTCTTCGCAAATACACTTTTATTGCCGACAGCGAACCCTTTGCATTCTGGACATTTGTTTGTATCGTCGTATGCAAATACTCGATCTAACTCTTTCACTATCATTATATTCCAATTTCTTCTACCTCTCAAGAAACGATTCTGCAAACATCAAACTTTTCATTTATTAGAATCCAAACGGTAACAAAAATATTTTATAAAAGCTAAAATAAAAAAAATGTATGTACCATGTTCTTATAACGGAGTAAAAAGTATAAAAGAATTTAAAAATACAAAACTGTATAGTGCATTACCTTTACCATTACTAAAAGAAATAAAATTATTTTTTCAAAATTTATGACAAAGACCTTCAGTCACTGTCACTGATGACGCCGCTCCAAAGAGAGGCGAAATATTTGGCAATAAAATTTTATAGCTTCAATTTATATATTTTACCAAGTAAGAAACACATCTAACACACTTTATTTGTTGCAGATAAAATAATTTATCAATTTTTTATATATATTTTTTATACTAGCACGACATGTGACCTTGCGTCCACCTGGTAGTAAGTCCATCTAGTTTCCGTAACACAAGCCTCGTAGCTTACCACGGAAATTAGATAGCGCTGGGTGACCTGTCTGGAAATATTAAAAAAAAAAACAAACAATGTATTGCACCGCAAATAATGTGAACCGATTTCTTTTTTTATTGATAGATACACTCTTTATAGTTAGCATGCGAATGTAATTTTGTTTCCAATCATTAGAACCGAAAATTAAATCTACTGCGTGGAATTTATTAAATAGCAAAAATCTTTATACTATAATCTAGAATAAAAATAAAGAACTACGATTTTTGTATTTTATTAATTCAGCAAATACATCTTAAGTTACAGTTGAGAGAAGTTTTCCTAAAAATATCGCCAAGCATATAGAGCTTAATCAAGTAGGTAGTGAGAGGTCGACGAACGCGCGAACTTTGACGTTTCTTTCTCTGTCTATATCGTCTCTCGGCTGTGGTCGAGTACAATTAATAATAACACTCCTCAGCCTTTAGGTATTTATCACAATGGATATCGCTGTTTTCAGACGCGGACTCATTCACCATACCATGTTTTGTTTTTCGGATAATGATTTTTATCTGTAAAAAAGTGATTATTATAAATAGAGATATACTAATGACACCTGATGCCTAAAAAAATTGCTCTATTGACAATTACACGCGGTATAATTGAAAGTGGCGAGTGTAGGCCAATTTCTCCAGATATAATATTCTGAAAGGTCCATCCCCAAGAGTGGAGGTCTAGGACGTTGTGTTCTAGGTTCTGTAAATATGATGATGAATAAAAATTAACGATGTGATGCCAAAAGCTAAATACATTTAACTTATTACATTTTTAAAAGTAATAAGTTAAATGTTATCTGGGGCTGCTGCAGAATCAGCCGCACGCCTTAAGCGCAACAAGTACGCGGAGATCATCATCAATCACCATTTCATTCCATTTGCAGTTGAAACGATGGGCCCGTGGTCCGAGGAGGCTCTTGCGTTCTCCCGCGAGCTTGGTGTGAAACTCCACTTGGCGACGGGTGACCCTTTGAGTAGAGAATATCTTGTTCAAAGGGTCAGCCTCGCTGTTCAACGGGGGAACGCAGCGAGTGTCCTCGGCACACTACGCCCATCGAATAGTCGTAATTTTATTTATTATTTTTTATAATTTAGTTCTTAATTTATTTCATTTTTTAATCTTTGTACTTTACTCCGAATAAACTATTATATATATATATATACATATAAAAAATAATTGAACATGTGAAGCGAAATACGAGTAAGATAAAAAAGAACTAAGAAGTAAAAAGCTACCATTTTATGTTTAAAACATCGTTCGTCTTGGAAAAAATCAATTTACCGTTTTGATAAATTTAATAAAAGCTTCTAGCAGCACTGGGCGTTAATATGGAGTGCTATGGAGCATTTAGAGTTCGTAGAACGGCGCTTGTTCTCGCCCCGACGACTTATGGCTTCCTAATGAAGTTGTCACGAAGCTTTACGCGTGAGTGTTAGACGTGTGTGTACATATAAACTACGTTAGTCGGTGTGAGGGCTGCTTGTGTGTATACATTTCTATTTATGCTTTACAGGCAGTTTGTACCGGCTACGTTCGTATAGTATAAGTCGGCAAGAAAACCTTCAGGTAGACGTTTCGTTCACATCATGACGTCATATAGCCTATTAGCGTAACAAACTCTCAAAATAACACAATTACAAAAAAATGAGGTCCGACCAGAAATCGGAAATATATAAAAATTAATATATGTATAAAATAAATATATGAGGAGGCTCTTGTGTTCTTCCGCGAGCTTGGTAAGAAACTCCACTTGGCGACGGGTGACCCTTTGAGTTAAGAATATCTTGTTCAAAGGGTCAGCCTCGCTGTTCAGCGGGGGAACGTAGCGATTGATACGCCCATCGAATAGTCGTAATTTGATTTATAAATTTTTAGTTTTTAAAATTTAGTTCTTAATTAATTTTATTTTTTAATCTTTGTACTTTACCCCGAATAAATAAAAAAGTACTATTATACTATCAATTATTATTTACAATTACGAAACATTATTATTTTTGATATAACATTTCCTCACTTCTGAGCTATGGTCCAAATTTCAAGTCTCTAGCTCATCAGAAAGTCAGTTTAAAATCAATTACAAAATTTCACCACAACAGACATACTTACAAGAAATCGATATTTTAAAATAAAAATGTTGTCTGAGCAACACCTTAAAACTCCTCCTAAAATATGTAAATATGAGATGTGTGTGAGGGTGTGAGTTGTGTTTGTGTGCGAGTGAGTTGTGTTTGTATAAAAGTGAGTTACATGTGTGTGTTAGTTCGTGTGTGTAAATCGCGTTGAACATCTTAAAAGCACTGACAGTGTAGTGTGCAGATTTTAACCTAAAGGTCTTACCGACCCATAATCACTTTTCGCACGATTTCCTTCGATAGCGCAAGCGTAAACTTTATCGCAGGGATGGTACAGCCATGTCGTTAAACTTTGGAATTATTACGCTAATAAAATACATTTTATTTTTAGCATAGCACGCAATCTCTCTTCTCTGTTGTATGTTTCACAAATAGAGATGCATTTATTATGTGTTTATCAGCCTATAATGTTTGTGTTACTGAAGATATGACATTAATCAGTTTTTTTTAAGGCGACAACCATCCGCCATATTTGGAAAATAATAAAAATAAAGTTGAACTATATTGAGTGGGGTATCACCGAATAGGTATTTGAAAATCATGTTGAGGTTTCTCTTATCATTTTTCATTTCAAGTGACCATTTAGAATCTATAATGCTTTAAAATTGGTTAGCAACCATTATCATTAAAATTTTCAATTTACTTCGCATGTATAATAGGTATTGTGGTGTAATCTCTATAGATTTATATATTTAATGTCAATTTTGTATTGTTAGACTACTAAAATAAGTAAATCAAGTAAAATAAAAAAGTTAAAAAAAAATAAAAAACCCAACTTCGTAAAAAATACTTTATTTAAAAACTTAAAATATATTTATTCGAAGTTAATTAATATAAATTAAATATAAATTAAAAGCTACCTAAATAATAAAATTAAAAATAAACTAAACTATAAATAAAAAATGTCCTCTAGATAGTCCCAAGGAGACTGGCAACATTTCCCCTCTGTATAGCGAGGCTAATACGTTGGCAGAAATAATTGCCAGCCTTTCTGTCTCCAGACCTTTCTGTCAGCCGCTTTGACAACTCCTTGGCCAACCGCCTCGCCGACGGTCCCCATGGGCCCATCGTCTCGACTCCAAACGGTGCAAATTCGTAACCGGCACCAAGGTTGGCATATTTGCTCAATTTGAGGTTCTCTGCAGAACATTAAAATATATAAATGAAATATCAATAAACCGAACCGAGTTTTATATTTATGTATGTAGCTACTTTAAACATACTAATATTATTGATGTGAAAGTCTCACAAGAAAAGCAGGAATAAAAGCCAAGTCTTCCAGCCGAGATTCGAACCCACCAAGCACGGGACTGTGAGACAGAGACTAGTACCACCCGGACCAATGAAACGTATAGCATGAGCGCAAAATTCTCAGCCACATACGATGCACGGATGTCCACCCTTGTTTTTCACTAATTTATTTTAAAACTTTCGCGCATAATCATATTAGTAATTCTATGAAAGACTTGAATGCAAAGCAGACTATGAAAACCATAGAACAACGCAAGTTAAACGAGTTTCAAAACGAAATAAAATGAAAAAAAATCGCTTAAAGCGTCTAGTCATCATAGGGTTATTAAAACATCTCTTATCGAAGTACCAAGGCATAGGTTAAGCAAAGTTTCAAAAAGTTTTTTGTGTCTATGTGTCAAATTATACAACAAACTATCTGAAGACACAAAAAACCTAGACTATAACATGTACAAACTTAAAATTAAGACAATTTTAATTGACAAATCATACTATACTATAGATGATGCCTTAAAAGACGAACACATTATGTGAACACTTAGTTTTCTTATTGTTTATTTTATTATTATGACTTTTATATTATAAATTAATATTTTAGAGTTTAAGGTTCTTGTTTTATAATGACAACGCCCATCTACAGCTGCTTTCTTTTAGTTATTCTTTATTATCATTGTTATTATTTTTGAAATTTAATTTGATTATTTATTTTGACATACACAATTTTGTAGTTTTTTATATATTTTATTTTATTAAAATAATAATTATTATTTTATTATATAATTTTAATATAGTTTATTTTCTAGACATTAAGTGACAACGCCCTTGTACAGCAGCATCTATGTAGGTATTGATTGTTTGTAGTGTTAAGTGTAAATGACGATGGCTGTTCTTTGCTATTAATGACATACTTCTGCTATCCTGCCATGATTGGTAAACAAGAATATGTATAAGTGACAAAACCGAGTGTACTTAATGTATCTTATGGTTAATAAATAAATTGAAATTGAAAGTATATATATATATATATATATAGTATTTATTATTGTAGTATATGGTTTAGATAATATTGCATATTTATTACATAATCATATTTCTCTAATTGCACCTACTTACGTCTTTAATGTTCTACAGTGTCCCTAAGGTTGGCTGTCAGAGAATGTCTGACGACAATAAGTCCGCCCCTTGTGTATATTATGCAATAAAGTTTTTATAAATAAATAAATATAAACATCAACTACAACACCTCTTTTTACGACTAACGTTCAAAAACTTTTTAAAGAACTGTTGTATCAGATAAGAGAAGTCTCATGTTAGTTGTTTCCACAGTGGTTAAATGTTGAAACTAACTGTTGTAGTTGCTTATAGTAATATACTTAAACAGTGAAATTAAATGTTTTTGCTAACCCTAGATAGCAAGTGCGCATCCACCAGCACTCAGGGTACGTCTCGAACAAATTGCCGTGATGCCCTCGCCATATTAAGTTAGCTTACCCTTCTTGTTTCCACAATCTACTCTTTTTACCTATATAAGTACCTTAGCTATAAATATAAAATCACTAAAGTATATTTTCATATCATTACAGTTCCTAGAACACAGACTCGTAGACTATTAGAGATCGACCTTCCAGAAATCTCCGGGGAATTTGGCTCACCACGCAAATTACATTTTAGTAGAAGATTACTTGACGGTATCAATATTACCCCAGTAATTTCTATGCGTATACAAAATTGTAGCGTGAAATTATGCCTAATCTCGTTCGTTAATGTTGCATGATTAAATTAATAATAAATAATAAAACCATGTTAGTTTTTAGTTAGCGATGTATTGTAATCAACAATAACATAAAATCTCCTAGCAACCAAAATATGACAATTAGTCTTCAAATGAGTGAGGCTTAGACAAGCCGTTATATAACATTTATTCCCCCGAAAAGGATAGCTAAAAACCGAAACGCGCAGGTGGCTTACGTTTACGATTAGATCGGCGAGGTGCGTTTGGTGCCGTGGACGTTGATGCTTCAGGTTCAAACAGTTGAGGGATTTCAGGATCAATTGTTGCGTTGGACGTTGATGGTTGAGGCTCGTACTGTTGAATGTTTAAAGGTTGTGGTGTTGCGTAAGACGTTGAAGGTTGAGGTTCAAATTGTTGAGTGTTTTGAGATTGGATTGTTGCGTTAGTCGGGTCTGTTTGTTCCCCTCTTCCATGTTGTGAATGAGTAATATTTGATGGTCCAGATTGAATTCGTAAGTCGTCACCTCTATCACGACTAGTATTTTGTCTATAGTATGAATAGTTGTTGGCAACAATCCAATCTCAAAACACTCAACAATTTGAACCTCAACCTTCAACGTCTTACGCAACACCACAACCTTTAAACATTCAACAGTACGAGCCTCAACCATCAACGTCCAACGCAACAATTGATCCTGAAATCCCTCAACTGTTTGAACCTGAAGCATCAACGTCCACGGCACCAAACGCACCTCGCCGATCTAATCGTAAACGTAAGCCACCTGCGCGTTTCGGTTTTTAGCTATCCTTTTCGGGGGAATAAATGTTATATAACGGCTTGTCTAAGCCTCACTCATTTGAAGACTAATTGTCATATTTTGGTTGCTAGGAGATTTTATGCCCAAGAAATGTCACACTTCCCTGAAACCATGTACATTTAGATTTTTGACATTTAATACCTGCTTCTTGAAGTCGTTGTAATACTATTTTAATACGATTCAAATGTTGTTGAGGATTGTTGGCTGTGATTAAAATGTCATCTAGATAACATACTACACCATCTAGACCGCTAAGAATAGTGTTCATAATTCTCTGAAAAACAGCTGGTGCAAATGATATGCCGAAAGGCAAACGTTTATACTGAAAATATCCCTTATGAGTGCTTATTGTTAAATATTTTCTTGAATCCGGATGTATTGTTAGTTGTAAATAAGCGTCTTTTAAATCAATTTTTGTAAATAGTTGTCCGCCAGATAACTTTGATGTAATATCTTCAAATCTTGGTAATGGATAGTTATCTATTTGTACATATCTGTTTATAGTTACTTTAAAATCTGCACAAATGCGAATGCTTCCGTTTGCTTTAATTGCTATTACAATCGGTGATGCCCATTCTATAGGTGTTGTCATAGTGTCTACTGGTTCGATTACTCCTTCTTGTACAAGACGTTTTAGCTCAATGCTTACTTGTTCTTTTAATGCAATTGGAACAGGGCGGGGTCGAAATGCCTTTGGAGTGACGTCTGATGGAATGTGGATAATTGCGCTGTGCCCTTGTATTGTTCCCAGTTTACTGTCAAAAAGCATTTGATGATCGTTGAGAACTTTGTTCAATTCTGTGTTATGATCGGTTCTTGATATTGATTGTGATGGTATGTTGTATTTAATGTTGCAAAGTTTAGATCCTGGTGGCATTGGTAAGTTAAATTGTAAACACCAATCCAAACCAAATAGTGGAATATCGTTATCTTCAGTGACATATGCTTTAAGAGTTTTGATAGTGTTGAATGCTTCTACTGATATTTGACATGTACCAAGTGTTTTAATTTTAACATCTGTATATGCTATAAGTTCGCTGCATTTTGTTAGTTTCGGGCTTCCAATTGAAATCCATAATGTTTTGCCAATGACGGAATGAACAGCTCCCGGATCGTATAACATGTCAATATTTGATCTGTTTAGCTTCGTAGGAATCATCACCTTAGTCGCAGAATTTGGCAAATTAATAGGAAACGTGTGATTGCTTACGTTGTCAGTTGATCGATTTGGTGATGTTTCTCGTGCCACTCTTCTTGTTCGAAAATGTTTTGGACGTGCATTGCCGCTTTTAATGCAAACAATTGAAAAATGGTTTTCTTTGCCACAAGATCCACATCGTTTACCTTTCGCAGGGCAGTCTTGAATGTTGCTATGATAATCTCCCCCACAGAAAATACATTTTCGAGTGTTCCGATTTAAATGTTTGTTTGTTGACCATTGTTTAGTCCTTATCTTGTTAACCATATTTTCATGTTGTTCGTTTGTTATTATTGTGTTGTTTTGTTGTAAAATGCGTTGGCTTTGTATTTCTGCTTGTTCAAGTTTATTTGCTGTTGCAACGACATCTGCAAGTTTGGCAGAGTTTGATGGGTGTTCCTTAATAAGTTCCTGTTGCCATTTGTTATTGTTAATGCCGATCACAAACTGATCTCGAATTCGTTCGTCTAAATTGTTTCCAAATTCACAATATCCAGCGAGACTTCGCAGTTGTAAAGAAAATTGTGAGGTTGTTTCGTTTTCGATGCGGTATCTTGTACCGAACACTACTCTCTCAGAGAGTACGTATGTTTTCTTGCCATAGTAAGTGTTGAGTACTGAGACAAGTTCATCAAATGTTTTTGATGTTACTGGTGTTGGACGATAATAGTCCACAAGTACCTTAAAAGCTGCTGGTCCGACACGTGATAACAGTAGTTGTTCTCGTTTGTTCTCGGTGCCTGTTGTTACACCATCAATTTCATGAAGATTTAGTTCTATGTTGAAACGTTGTATGTAGTAGTCCCAATCTTCATTGTTAGGGTTGAAAATTTCAAACTGAAATTTTCCGAACGACATTTTTCGTTATTTAAAAGTATCCTCGTCGCCAGAAAACTGTTGCATAATTAAATTAATAATAAATAATAAAACCATGTTAGTTTTTAGTTAGCGATGTATTTTAATCAACAATAACATAAAATCTCCTAGCAACCAAAATATGACAATTAGTCTTCAAATGAGTGAGGCTTAGACAAGCCGTTATATAACAGTTAATTATGTATTTATTTATAAAAAACTTTATTGAACTGTGTACAAGTGGCGGGCTTGATGGCGCTAAGCATTCTCTAGCAGCCAGCCTTTGGGACAATACAGAGCATTTTATATTAATTAATAAAGATATTAAACAAAACTCTAAGGTACAACAATACATATTTTTCACCCTTTCCATCACATCCCATCACACCTCCTTTGTCTCTAATTCGTTTGCTGCTTTTGCTATCTTTGGAATCTTTAGGTATCAGGCAAGCTCCAAATGAAGCCATCTTCAACAATATGGTCTACAAAACACTTCCTTTCTAACTAAACTGTCCTAAATTCATGTCTCTTTTCCATTTCCTCAATATCTTCAATTGCAGCAACATCCTATTTCACTTCCCTCGTCATGTAAGTAGTTTTATATTATTATGGATTCATGATATACATTTTACGTATATATATATATATACGAGTATATATTGCGAGAAGACAAATTTCTAAGCATTCCATGGATTCACCGTGCGGGTGCCGGGTCCATCGTGTGTGGGTAAGAGATGAGAAGAATAGTGTCTCGGGCTTGCGACTGACAATAAGCTGGTTTAAGAAAAGGAGGCCTCCCTTTTTTATTTTATTGCGCGATAATACGCTTACCATCCACCATTCTACTCCTCTCCCTACCCAATCAAATACTGTATGATTCCTTTAATTTTTGTATTTGTATATGTATGTATTATTGTTATGTTTTAATACTGTTTAGAATAATTAACTTAATTGATGATCGCACCTACCATATACGAGTATACTGTCCAAATGTCCTAAACGTTTGACTGTCAGAGAATGCCATAAATAAATATCAATATACATACCAACATACAAATGTGTACTCAATAGTATATATATAAAAACTTTATTGTTTAATACAAAAGGCATAAGTTTGGCTACTTGGCATTAACCTTCAACACAAGCTATCTAAGCTACACAATTATTATTTTTTTCTAATATTTCCAGACAGGTCACACAGCGCCATCTAGTTTCCGAGGTAAGCTACGAGGCTTGTGTTACGGAAACTAGATGGTTGATAAACTACATATTATACTTTTTTTTTTGTAAATATATACATATTATACATATAAACACCCAGACCGAGACAAATTATACAATGTAAAACTTGCAACAATGTACAACTTAAATATGTAATAAACATCATTAAAATAATAATACATAAATAGCTACAATACACTACATAAACGGGAAATATAAATATATATATAAATATAAATATAACAGGATTCATCCAATATACTCGAACTCAAAGTTTAACTGTTGCAAAATACTCACTGACTGGCTACACTCAGTCACATGATGATAAGGAATGTTTTTTAAAAGTAATTATATAAAGGGATAATATATACCTACGTCATTTTTGATTTGTTTATTTTTTGCAAAATTTCGCTGTGGCATCTGCTATTTAAGGAGCATAGTTTTAAATGGTTCTTATATATAAATCTCATACACACCCTCTCTATAATTTATGTGACATTTTAATAATGTTTTAGCTTATAGTATGACAATGCCACTTTACAGCAGCTATAATCTTAGTGACATCCTCGTAATTGTTTTCGTCTAAGCTTGTAGTATGACAATGCCTCATTACAGCAGCTATAATCCTTGGTGTATTTATTTTATAATTGTGTATGTCTTAGTTTATAATATGACAATGCCTATTTACAGCAGCTATAATTTTAAGATTATAATTATGTATATTTGGGTTGTAATGTGCTGCTCCAAATACAAGCTATTTATAATTTAAATAAGCCTAATTAAAATAAGCTTTTCGTTATATTAAGTAATTTTTTGACATGTAAAAGCGCAGAATACATTATATTTACTGTCCTATGCCTACTTACAAAAAAAAAAAAAAAAAAAACACACGCACTCACATATATATCACGAACACAGAGAGGACATACATCATTTATTGTTGTAACATTATAACACGGAAGAGCATCGATATCCTGCACTACAGGGCAACCTCGTGTAGGTATCACAAACACATCAGCCTATATTGTTCACCTATTTTACATCTGTATACTTTTTGTGACAATTAATGACTTTTTATTATATATATATATATATATATAAACTAAAAAGTGGGCGTAGTAATAATCTATTACACACCAATTCTTTAACTTTTTGACCACCTTGCTAGGGATACAGTCGTGACAATAATTTACTTTTTTCGTTTAGAACCGATTGAAAAATAAAATAGGCACTACCCACCATCATTCAGAACATCGAGTACCTCTCATTGTTAGTCAAATACGACTATTTGCAAGTTAGGGCTTGGCAGGCCGACCGAGTGGCTGACGACTCAAACGGGCCGTGACAAAGGCGAGTTCTTCCATGCTAAATGTCATGGTGTCTATTGTTCTCTGCCCCCATACCACCCCTAGTAGACCTGACATTTACGCCCTTCTGTTTTTATTAATACATGTAGCTATACGATGGTAACTAGCGTTTTGTAAAAGGGAAGTAATTACAAGGACAGTCATTAATGTTATACGATCCAACTAAGAATGCGATGGAACCTTGTAAAAATGGTAAAGTATTATCATGACCGTATCCGTTCATATGGTGATCATGAGGGTGATCAGAAACCACGCTTTTAAAGAAGCGAAACCACATTTTACTATAAGCCAATCATGACAAGTTGCAAGCTCGTCGATGAATCTCTATTATTGCAGTGTGCATTAAAAAGCTGGTGTTTTATTTATTTGATCGTGAAATGTAAGTCTCGGACCTCTTTAAACCCGGTAGTCTAAATCCACGGACTTAACCGCTAGACCACGGAATCAGTCATCTTGTAACAGTGAATTGAAATTAAAATTAATAAATAGTTTTGTTCAATGATATTGTCAAGCCGAGGCAAATCTGCGTGGGAAACGCTACTCTCGAAGTTGTGCAAAATTACGTCTACATCGAGCAGACTATCCAATTAGGCGCAACCAATTTCAGCAAAGAAGTCGACAGACGTATTCAGCTAGGATGGGCGGAATTCGGGAAACCTCGGCACATCCTCTCATCGTCCATACCACAATGTTTCAAGACGAAGGTCTTTAATCAGTGTGTCCTCCTGGTAATGTCGTACGGAGCAGAGACGTGGTCTCTGACAATGGGTTTGGTCAATAAATTCAAAGTTGCTCAGCGAGCTATGGAAAGAGGCATGCTTGGTATTTCTTTAATGGATAGAATTCGATACGTTGATATTCGTCAGAGAACAAAAGTGGGCCGGACACATCTGCCGCAGAACCGACGAACGATGGGGCAAACGGGTACTAGAGTACTAGAGACCACGTACGGGAAGATGCAGAGTGGGATGAACCTCCGCCAGATGGTCGGATGACCTGAAGAAGGTCGCTGGTGGGGGTTGGATAAGGTTGGCGACAGATCGCGTTAAGTGGCGAGCCTTAGGAGACCAGCAGTGGAGAGATTTTGCGGGATGATGATGAGATAGTTTTTATTTAGACCAATTTCTACTTGCCTGCCTATGTGGACTATGATACAAAAAAATATGAAATGGAATGCTAGATACAAAAACATTCAATAAGTATATAACAAGACGGGGCAAGAAGCCAAACGGTATGAAAAATTAAATTTAGGACAACCGTCTTAAAACAAAAAACTTCCTTCAAGAGAAGAAGAACAAAGTACATAGATGAAAATAGAAACAAATGCTCGTATTTAGTATGAAAATAACAACTACTGCCCACTCTATCTCTATATTTGATCTATTTGGCTAGATGTACGTGTATTCTGTATTAATATTTAATTGTTGTTTTATTATTACGACAATACTAATGGCTGAGATGTCGCCTGGAACACTCGTAATTCTTATCCAAATGTGCGTTAATACGTTTATTATTATGCATATTTATGTAAAGATATTCTACGACACACTGTCAAGGAATCTGCGAAAGTAAACAATATTTTTCTTCGAGCTTAAATATTGTAGGCATTTCTCATGCAAGAACAACACGGCGAAGTTTATTGGAAGAATAAATTGTGACTTAAAAGCAGAGAGTTTTTTTCACGGACTGAGTTGAGGCGGAGAGGGGAAAACAAATTGTTGCTAGATGGTAAGTAATGCCAAAGACGTGCTTCAGCCGCCTGAATTACACTGTTTTACCAACTTTCAGCTGTTAATAACGCCAACTCTCGCCAAGATTAGTCCCAACCCTATTTTGTAGAACTCACATAATTATTTTAATCATTTCCTGTCTCGGACACCATGAGCTTTCTTGCGCTAGAAGTGCTGGCCGCATTCCTCGTCACGCGGATCACAATGACATCATCCGAATGGCTCCTGTCTCTGGAATTGCGCGGAGCCATAGCAAGAGACCCGACGGCATGACCGTTGGGCGGTGGAAACTTGGCAGGTGCCTGGTGTGGGATGCGACATGTGTAGTCTACATTAGCCCCATCTCACATTCAGGCGACATAGAAGGTGCGGGAAGACCGTAAAAATGCCCAACATTTTATTTCCTAAAAAATCTTTAAAAATAGTTTGTGCGAGACTCCTCCTCCACTCTACATTTCCTTCCATCTGTCAAACGAAAATTAAGTTTCTGTAATAGTTACGATTAAAGTTAAAAATAAAGCCAAACCAACGAACCGACAGTTTTATTTTAAAGGTCAGCCGTAAGCTGGTACATTAGACGCCATTTTTAGTTACACCCCACCACTAACTTTTTATTAGATGGTACCTGATATAACTGTCAGTTGCATAGAAAACTTGTATTTTTATTTCGAAATTTATTATTTTCTGGTTATTATGCCGAAGTGAGCAGCTTTTAAGTGTACAAATCGAGATTTCTATACGAAATCAAAGATATGGTGATCTCAAAATTGTCGTTATTTTAATAAAACCTTTTATTATTTTTAGAGACGGTGTGCTCTTTCTTAATTCATCTTTTAAGATAGGTAACGTTAATTTTAAATACATTTTTCTGTTATAAAAATAAAAACTACAAACACATTAAGTGATGCGATATAGGTGTAAAACAAGGTGCCATTGCCGCTAGCGACATCTACAAAAAGCTTTGCCTGATACACCCCATTGTCTTAAGACTTAATTTTCGTTTGACAGCTGGAAGGAAATGTTGAGTGGAGGAAAAAACGTTGAAGAAACGTACATTACGGTCGCGATGATACTTTAGTTTTGCATGTGTATTAGTTTTATTATATTTACAATAACATTGTTTCCAGTAGTTTTTGAAATAGCATCTGTCCGCTAAAATGTTTGTAGCAAAATATTTACTTGGCTGGAGGTATGCTGACTCGACGATACGGCTCGATGTCAAGACACCTGTGTTCTTTGCAGAACTCGAACAAACACTAAATGTAATTCGTTTAAATTAAATTCAAAAACAGTGCTTTTAGAGTTTCTAGTAAAATAATAATAATAAAGCAATTCAAGTTTATAATATTTATTAAATTATAATATAATTAAAACTACTCAAAAAGTAATTAAATATAAACTACACCTAATGAAAAAATAACTATAATTTACAAAAAATCCTCTAGAGACGACCCTTCAGGGATAGTCCCAAGGTGACTGTCAACATTTACCCTTTGCGAGGCCAACACGTTGGCAGATATAATTGCCAGCTTTCCTGTCTCCACACTTTTCCGCTAGCCGTTCGGACAACTCCTTGGCCTTTAACTGTATTGTATTTGTACGGACTGTTTTTATCGGCGTAAATCCTAAAATATATCAGTTAACCGACAATTTTCCATTACATCAAATATCCATTTTTCTCAATGTAACGTAAGCAATTTTAGGTGACATTCCTCCTTAATCCACTAAATAAAGCTATTAACTGAATTTTTATTGCGAGCGGCATCAGCCGACCTCCCACTGGGCGAGGGAGTGGCCACAGGGGGACGGCTTAGGTATTTTTATGGGGCAACTCGTCAACTCAACTCACGGATCTGGACATACGTGTGTTCAGTTATAAAATACTGAAGATTATGGGGATCCATATTCCATTTCTAGAGAATTTGAACCAAACGGGTAAAATTATTATATAATTCAATTGCTATTAGTGGGACCGGGACTGATACGGCTTTAACGGTGGTTTTGTACATTACAAATGTACGCAAAAATATTTATTAATGTAAAAAATGGTACATTTAATTAATATTTAATTTATTTGTAATATTTCTCGAGTTTGGTACGCTGGAGTCATCGACGAGCTTGCCACTTGTCATGATTGGCATATAGCAAAGTTGGCTAAATGTGAATCCGCTTATTTATAAGCGTGGTTTCTGACCACCCCGAAAGGGAAACGGTCGTGATGATACTTTACTTCTATCTAAGGAAAGTTTATTTTTCATTGACATATCGTCTGTGAACTGGCAATTCTTCGTAACTGTTAATTGCTAACTTTTAAGGCTAAGAAATAAATGTGTAAAGTTATAGAGTTTTTTTTTTGGTTTATTACGCCACAAAGAACAAATTGCGCCTATAATGTTATTTCTTAAGTTTTTATTTTATTTATATTTAACAATTTATTGCACAAAGACTAAGGCGCGCTTTGGTGCCACAAGATATTTTATCATAGCCATTATTATAAATTGTCCCATAATTATTGGGAATAATAATATAAATATAAAAATATTTAATAACTAACCTAAGTTGAGATGTGACTATTTGCCTTGTATAATGGTGAGCCTTTATTTAGCAGTGAAGAAACATAGGCTAATTATGATGATGATATGCCATAATCGATCCGCGACCTTTAGTTTAAAGGACAGCGATTAAATAACTTGACTTTCACTGCCTTCATAAAACTAAACTAAAAACACCTATAAAATGAAAACTATTCTACAAAATAAACTAAGGGCTTATCACCTTTTTTATTATTTATTTATAATATACTTACATGTTTCAACCCCAAATGCTATCAAGTTAGAACTTTGTTTAATGCTGTTATATTTTATATGATTTTAATTATTTTCTTTCTGTAATATAAATATGGCAAAGATATCCACATAGGTGGCATCCTCACTCCATGGTATACCATTACTACGTGATTAGATCTGATTGTTTAGGGACGGACGAAATTTTAGCGGACCATAAACTTCTCTTTATAATATCATTTAGGACTTAGTGTCTAGGTGCCTTCATGCTGATTAGATTTATTTATAAAACGATCTCCAAATAAATAAACAAAATAAATAAATTCCAAAGTGATCAAGCTGACAATCGCAAAATTATATTTACTGCGAATTATCCCTACTAAACAGATGTGTGTCGAGATCCGTGTGTCCAGTTGAGGACTTACCCTTTTTATGCCGCGACACAAAACCTCAATGAAGATATTGCATTGTCGGAGTTTAGTCCTTTTATCGTTTACCATCTTCATTATAATTCCTCTTGAAAAGTTAGATTATGTGCCGTTAGAATTTTATTTTCGTTTGAACGTAAAATGTCACTATCGGCGATTGTCTTTGTAATTTTATTTCGTTGTTAAAAGTCGAGTTTGATTAAAACTTTATTTTTAATTCGCTTATTGTTACTGCCATCGGTTTTCATATGAAGTTATTTCTCTTTTTTTACCGGTAAATGTATGTTTTTGATATTTACTAATAAAATTAAAACTCTTTATCCTTTTTTTCTGTAATGTAGATACGTTTAAGGTCGAGCTGGGAACATACGAGTATACCTCGTAAGGTCAGCATAGACAAGGTTATATGTAACTATCTATTATTTTTAAATTACATTTTCGCCAATTTTGGAACTATTTCTTATGGGACGCCTCTGGAAATCATTTTTGTTTTGTAGGTTAAAGTTTATATTTATTTTTTATTATATTTGTTTATTATATATTTTTTTCTTTTTATGAGTTTATTCTAGTATGGAAAACGAACCTAAGTCTGTCGTACTCATTTTTTATTTTTTCTATAATTAACAAGTTATATTTTTTAATAACGCGTTACTTTAGTTCAAAAATGTCACAATGCCCGGCAGATATAATACAAATTTAAATAGAAATACACTTTTCTAACGTATATACTCATGACTCAGTTTAAAAAAAACCATATATACTCTCGCTGATGCCTATGATGCCTATGGGCATGCATCCGTAGTCTAGCGGTTAAGTCAATGGAGGAATATAGACGAGGAGGTACCAATAACTAGACACAATAATTTATTTGTGATATTTCTCGAGTTTGATACGCCAAAGATATCGACGAGCTTCTCACTATGGGCTTTTGGCAGTTGGCTAGTAAATACGCTTCTTCAAAGCGTGGTTTCTAATACGATCGTGATGATGATACTTTTACATACCCTCGCTACATGTATGGCCAGGCAGCGTGGTAAGAGAAGGTATTCTCCAGCAATCTCCATATCCAACAGTATAAAACTTTAAAGAGACTTCATTTGAATAAACCGTATTGTACTTTCTTGCCCTTTGAATTGTGTAAGTTTTTCATTATACCACGATTTTTGTATTCTGATTTCATTACAGACCCCAGCAGCCCTATTCTGTTACTTAAGCGCAAACGTCATTAGTGGATTTCGTTATTAACATCAGAGCTTGCGTCATAATTACATAATATTATTCAATTCTTAACTCTATAAGCGCACGACCTTGACAGCGGCGTGCAAATATCAACCTTAATAGCGCGATATAAGAGTATATGTAGTTACCAGATTTCATCATATAACGTTTGCGCTTAAGTAACAGAATAGGGCTGCTAGGGTCTGTAATGAAATCAGAATACAAAAATCGTGGTATAATGAAAAACTTACACAATTCAAAGGGGAAGAAAGTACAATACGGTTTATTCAAATGAAGTCTCTTTAAAGTTTTAAAACATTTAACGTAGTTAAGCGCGGTGAAAAGTTTCTTAGGATTTTGGTTTGCGCTGCGATTGTCACTTAAACTTTATACAATTTTCCACACCAATAAAGAATTTTACACTGTAAAATTTAAATTTGTAATTTCTTTCCTTTAAAGGTAGCAAAATAGTTTTTGAATGTATTTTACCCATTTGTTCGCAGCTTTTGTTGAAAATTTCAGTTCACGACTTTCTATAGCAGATGGCTTCTCTCTTCTCTCACAAATTGGGGACTGGCT
The DNA here is from genome assembly GCA_910589645.1 of Tinea semifulvella. Classification (NCBI taxonomy): domain Eukaryota; kingdom Metazoa; phylum Arthropoda; class Insecta; order Lepidoptera; family Tineidae; genus Tinea; species Tinea semifulvella. The sequence goes on from OU342596.1 coordinate 6,646,105, forward strand.
AAAAGCTTATGGAAGAGGAATGCAGAGTCTCTGCAAGTTACGCTCCAGTACCAACAGCATCCTGAATGTTGTTTCTGATAGGGTTGACTCCCGCTATGTACAACAGTCGATTAAAGCCCAATGTCCCACATAGTAAAATATGGTTGTTTGCAGGAATCCATGGGTGTTGCTTGGCGGTTGTCTGCCAATTATACTGACACTTGCTCGAAGTGGCACATGCCAGACATTTGCCAAGCTGTGTATATGGGTCTAAGTCTTTTAGTTAAGTCTTAATGGGTTGCTTGCACTCCCTGGGCCCAGAGTTTCTACAGCAATGGCACAAATATGTTATCTTTTAATGGTGAATGCTGTGACACCTAATTGGTACATATATTAGATAAGCTATAATTATACTATGTTATGTGTGTGATAATATATGTACTGCTGTGTGTACTAAATAAATAAATAAATAAATAAATATACCCGTATACTTGCGCCGTTTGCCCGATTCCGCATTTTCCGCCGCGGCCCCCGCTTTATGCGCTGCCCCCTGAGATGCGACGCGGCGAGGGTGTCCAGAGCACGTTCTCGTTCCCAGGGGACCAACGTCATACCATACCATGTCTGATAACTCCAGCAGGCTCTAGAAGAGCTGGATTTTATAGAATATATAATATATAGCTTTCTAGAATGAATAATGTTTTTTTTATTATTATTATTATTTAGTTATTAATTTTACTTTTATATACTTATAAACGTGGCTTCTCAGCAGGTTGGCCTCGGAATGAACCTGGATAAGACTAAGGTTATGTTCAATGACCATGTCAAGCCGAGGCCAATCTGTGTGGGAAATGCTACTCTCGAAGTTGTGCAGGAATACGTCTACCTTGGACAGACTATTCAGCTAGGCGCTGCTAACTTCAGCAAAGAAGCCGACAGACGCATTCAGCTAGGATGGGCGGCATTCGGGAAACTTCGACATATCTTCTCATCGTCCATACCACAGTGTTTGAAGACAAAAGTCTTCAACCAGTGCGTCCTCCCCGTAATGTCGTACGGAGCAGAGACGTGGACACTGACAGTGGGTCTGGTTCACAAATTCAAGGTCGCTCAGCGAGCTATGGAGAGAGCTATGCTTGGTATTTCTCTGATGGATAGAATTCGAAACGTTGAAATTCGTCAGAGAACCAAAGTTACTGACATAGCATTCAAAATTAGCAAGCTGAAGTGGCAATGGGCCGGACACATCTGCCGCAGAACCGACGACCGATGGGGCAAACGGGTTCTAGAGTGGAGACCACGTATGGGAAGACGCAGAGTGGGACGACCCCCCGCCAGATGGACAGATGACCTAAAGAAGGTCGCTGGTGGGGGTTGGATGAGGGTAGAGAAAGATCGCGTTAAGTGGCGAGCCTTAGGGGAGGCCTACATCTAGCAGTGGAGAGATACAGGCTGATGATGATGATGATGATGATGAGGTATTTTCAAAAACTAAAGATAAATTCTCAAGATAGATTTAACAAACATTATAATAATAATAATAATAATAATCTTTATTGCAAAATAAATATATATCACAATTTAGTTGTTACATAGGTTAGGGCATATAATAAATTGTACATAGTGACAAAAACAGTTTAGCTGTGACATCTGAAATAGTCGGTGAACGGTGTTTCAGATGTCATTGTCATATTAATATTTGCTTAAATAACTGTTTGTGTAACTGTATGTGTATGGTTGGTGTTTATGCATTTGTGTGCGTGTGTGTGTGTGGTTTGGTGTATGTGGGTTTGAGTGAATGTACATGATTAAGTATGCATGTGTAAGCAACAACCTATTTTTTATAATATTATTTTATGATTTTAAATAGGTTTTCAGTGTCCTCATAAGTTAGTTCCTTAAGCCAGTTCCTAACGAGTACCTTGTACTGTACTTTCTGGATGTCGGGGGATAAATATTAAGCACTTTATTAATCCTATTATATAGCCGGCCACTTAAAGAAATATAATTGTACCATTTATCCACCATCTCAATTGTGAATGAATAAATTTCTCCATGTGAAAATTGCATAATATGAAAGATAGTTATATGCTATATTCTTTGCCATAAATAGTAGGATTATTAGAAATTTGATCCGCAGCACCGATCCTTTGGCAGCTGTCACTCCGAAAGTCAATTTCCTCAACATGACGGTGGATGTGCAAACTTTTTTCCCGTCCCGAGAGCAAACGGATGAAAACGGAATGAAACAAAAGAACTGTCATCAACGACAGTGCTACCAACTGCACACAAGAACCCGGAGTATAAAACACTTTCTCAAAGTAGTTGGAAAAATGTGGATAAAATAGCTCTTATTAGATTTAAGGCCTAAGCACATTGGATATGAATGTCGAAAAAATTGGTTTACAGGATTTATCCGGTAGATAAGGTGATTTGCATATCTTCACCAGCTCTAGTGTTGCTCAAAGCAAGACCAAAACCCAGTCTTGGTCTTGGTCTTGCACTCTTAATCTTGGTCTTGGTATTGTTGGAGTCTCGCAAGACTCTTATCCTATATAATTTTAATATTTTAATGAGTATAATATTTAAAAAAAACTACCGACTCTTCGACCTTTGACTTCGACTCTTTGACCGCCTCCGTAGTCTAGTGGTAACAAACGTTGCCGTGGACTCGGGAGGTCGTGGGTTCGATTCCCACCAGGGGCAAGTTGTACATTGTATAATTTGTCTCGGTCTGGGTGTTTATATGTATATATATATTTACAAAAAAAAGTATATATTATCAACCATCTAGTTTCCGTAACACAAGCCTCGTAGCTTACCACGGAAATTAGATGGCGCTGTGTGACCTGTTTGGAAATATTTATTTATTATTATTAAAAATGTTTACTGGATCCGTAGCCTATCATGTAACTTCTATTTAAGACACGGAGATATAAGGCTCGATTCTTAGTCTCGCTCTGACTATAAATATATATCGAATTCTAAATGTAGTAGGGAAACTGTAGTAGTATCACATACTCTAGTGTATGTCTGCAAACTACTATCTTGAAAACTACAAGCCTGATTAACTTGAAATTTGGAATGGTTATATAGATCTTGTTGACCAGCATGTATCCAAAAATGCATACAGATGTTGTAACAAACCTCTATATATAACGCTTTACATGATGTTTTATTTCACAAAACGACGCGCAGTTTAAAAAAAAACGTAATTTAAAAAAAAATCAGCATTTAGCAAAATTAGGAATACACGTCAGAGCAAGAGTACAGTACTAGGGCAAGTCTTGGAATTGGTCTTGCTAAAATATCGGTGGTCTTGGTCTTGCAAAAAAGCAAGAACTTGACCAAGAGCAAGATTGCGCAACACTACCCTTGTGGGGTAGGCAGTTCCCACCACATCTTTGCTTCGACATCTAATATAGATAATCTACGTTTTCATACATGCCCTTTTGTTTCAAAGACTCTTTACTGCACCATCGGCCAGTGTTTTATTTACTTTATCGTAATCTGTACCTCTTGTACTCACAACTTTCGCATTATATATCTGGTTCTTCAATCTTTCTTTACTCATCACGCCTATTTTTGGCCCTATGCTTTCTTTCATACCTACCCTTATGCGTATTTCTTTGTTAATATCCGCCGCAACGACCTCATTTCTACTCCATTACTACTCTCATGCGTATTCTGACATATCCACGTCTCGCTTCAGTGTTTGTACCTGCATGGCATTGTGTATGGGAGCCGAGCTTTGTCACTGATATTTCGACTGCCGATTAGTAACCCCAGGGCACCGGTAACACTATTTTGCGTTCACCCCACTTTCAACATCCCTATCATACTTCTCTTTTTTAAAAAAGTTTTTAAAAATCTGAAACAGAATCCATTATTCCAGTAATTCGCGGCAACATCACCCAAACACGTATGATGCAGATTGAAACTGCAATCTCACTCTCAAACTCAAATTTCAATCAAACTCAACTCACATTATTAAACAAAACAACACCACTTTTGACTAACAATATCAATAGAAAACTAATTTACAAACCAAAAAAGTTGGACTTGACATATCCGTGCAAAATGGCGTGAAGAACTCCCCTCATACCTACTTCCTATGTGAAGTGAATACGAGTTCACTGCCAATATACTATAATTTAATTAACTTGTTCTAGAGTTTCATCATCCGTAGCCCTGCATGTAATAAAATATTCCAGACATTAGGTTCGATTCTTAGTGATAAACATAACACAAAATGGTTTAGGAATTACAAGTACTTAACAAATTTCTGTTGCGTAATAAAAACTCGCCTATCTACACTTTCTAAATAGCTCCCAACAATGTTAATATGTGTATATATGTATATTTTTGTGTATGTATTAGTATTTAGTATATTGATATTACAGTATATGTTAAAGTTATGTAAGTATATATAATTATATTGAATTTATCCTACTATTAATATTTATTTCATTGCACCTATAAATGTTCTAATTTGTCCCTAAGGTTTGGCTGTCAGAAAATGTCTACGGGCATTAAGTCCGCCTTTGTACTTTGTGCAATAAAGTTTTTAATAAATAAATAAATAAAATACTCATATACAATAAATTTTTGTTACCATTGACTCGGAAAAGTGGTGTTCGGCTTCTTTAAAAAGGGATTACAGACGAGATGATAGTTCATTTTTCCTAAAGCGCTTACCAAAGTCTGAGAGCAAACTAGATTATTATGAAAAATATAAATATAACGATAGCGTTGATAAATGACTCGCGGGTTCAATGAATCTCCATCAGGGTTGGTCTCTGGCCACGATCAGCGTTACTACTACTGGCATAGACCTATATGTTGGTCGGTATTTTTTACAATAGTCAACGCGAATTAATTAAATCCTGTTCGTCCTAGAACAAGCAGGTCTATCAAGTAGTGATGGTAAAAGGCCGGATGGTATGTCTCTTATACCACTGAGTGAAGAGTCTTGTCTGGGATGCCACCTGTGTAGGATAATACCTTTGCAGCTTGCTAATGTTCATACAGCTAAATCTAAAAAGCACATAAAATATAATAGCATTAATCAAAATTAAAACATTGTGTGGTGGTGGTTAGGTTGTAAGAGCGCTTACCTTAAATCCTACAAGGCCGGTTTAACGTGTTCTACGAGTATCGCAAGACTCTTGCTCTGATACTTATTCCTAATTTTGCTTAATGTTTTAATTTTTTGGGAGTAAGGTTTTTTTTTTAATCGTAACTGCGTTGTGTCGTGAAATAAAACATCATGTAAAGCATTATGTACAGAGTCTTTGTTAAAACCTCTGTATGCATTTTTGGATACATGCTGATCAACAAGATCTATAACCATTCCAAATTATAAGTTAATCAGACCAGTAGTATGCAGACATACACTAGAATCACGATCAACTAAATAAAACATTCGCGGAAGGTACATTAAAAAGATTTCGTAACAAAAGGGCATGTATGAAGAGGTTGATGAATGTCGACTGCCTAGCCCACAAGGGATGTGGCGTAAAGATATGTATGTATGTATGTTGTATGCAAATAAATAATTTCATTTCATTTGGTATGATAAATGTACGTAAGAAAAGTATTTCTTATTGTTGCACCACATTGTTCGACAAAGCGTTCTTACAACTGAGACAAACAAAAATATTTTCTGTTTATTAGGACCGTTCTTTGTATATATGTCTATGATATGAGCACTCGTACCACGTTCCACGATGAAAAACTTGATTACACTTATTTTTCATATTCTTTGTTTTATCGCCGTACAGAGAAGATTAAATACGTTGTGTTGGTAAATTTGTATATATTTTTTTAACACTACAATTTATATGAGAGAACAGAGTCTATATTTATGCAAAAAATGTGACTGAACATTTGCTTCTCAAAGAATTTGAATCTAAAAAAACGTAGTAAAATTTTATATTTCTATAACATTAATAAGCGATGGTGGCTCGGTTGTAAGATCGCTTTCCTTTCAATCCTACAAAGGTCGGTTCAAACCCCCCCGGCATGTACCATTAAGGTAATTAATATAATCGTATTTTAATTCTCATTTGGAATCTATAATGAAATAATTAAATTGATGTGATGTGTCTAAGAATATACTTTTTCTACACGATTCTGTAGCCTTTTATACGTTGTAATAAAGGGTATAGGGAAACAAATATGTGTTTCGCACAGCGTGACCCCAGTCTCATTTCGACCCACATTCCCCTTACTGCGGCCAATATGAAGCCAATTGTCTCGGGTACATCTTAACTTGCGTAAATACATTAATCCGCAAAATGTTTGACAAAGACAAAGATTGGTAATTATTTGCACTGATTTTGTTTTTCTTGGTCAACCAACCTTTCTTGGTTGTGTGAAAGTAAATTTTGGATAACGTAACTAAAGGGTCTTCGAACTTCCGAACTTTGACAGTTGATAGCGGCCATTTTGTTGAAGCTACATCTGTCAAATTAGTTGTCATTTGTTCAGTCTGTTGCTAAATGGGTGTTCTGTTCCGGCAACGTCCCGCTTGCTTCGCCCATTTTACGGTCGCCATAATCGCCCTACCGAGAGGACTATTCGCAATGTGGTGGATTTGACCCCTGTAGACTTCTTCTTTTGGGGTTTTCTTAAGTCGTAGGTGTAGATATGCGTAAAAGCCACAAACTACAGCAGTCCTCAAAGCCAACATGCTATCGTTCGAATTTAGCCTGATTTATGCGCCAGAGTGATGAAAAATTGAACATTTCGGATGCGCTCCACCCAGAGAAGCCGTGGCGGACATTCAAGCGATGTTATGTTCCACACATTTTTTTTAAATTCATTACAGCCCGTAGAACACAGCGTCTTAGACCTCCACTGCTGGAGATGAGCCTTCCAGAACTGGAGAATAGGAAATCATTTTTTGATGACAATTTATTAACCATTCCACAAGTTGGCATTAGTGGAACCGGGACCGATGGCTCAACGTGCTCTCCGAGGCACGGGAACGGTGGTGTTGTAAATCTATGACTATATTTTTGGACCTCGCGTACCGCTTACCATCTGGTGGTAAATGTATATGTACTCAATAAAAAAAACATTTTCCTTATCAATTTAACTTATCCTAAATTTACTCGCGTCGTTTTATAACATAGTAAATTTCACATCCCGTACGTACATAGAAGTTTATAGCAGATAAAGGAAATATTGTCACACTGGTCGGTTGAAGCATTCGTATAGGTACCTAATCCCCGCTGGGAGAGCACAGGCACGCTCCGTCAGCGATACGCTACCCAACCAATAGTCCAGTGAATAATACCCGTACCTAACTTGCTTACAATATTGCAAATTGCAATACAATTTTCGAATGGCTATCGTGTTTTGCGAAATCGTTGGACGGATTTAGGATTTTAATTGTTTTTAGGTGCAAAATTTTAGTTTTTGTTATTTAGCTCCAAGACGGAATGAACAACGTTGCAACAGTATTTAGTTAGTAAATAAAAGTTTAACATCTAAAAAAGGCATCCTAATTCCAGAGTTATCGTTCACTATTTTTTTTTATTATAGCACTTGCGCCCATCTGATAGTAAGTGGCGCCCAAGGTCCATGAATGTTAGCAACTGGAATCAGACACTCATGACTGACATCAAACACTCATAACTGACATCAGACACTCATAACTGACATCAGACACTCATGACTGACATCAGACACTCATAACTGACATCAGACACTCATGACTGACATCAGACACTCATAACTGACATCAGACACTCATAACTGACATCAGACACTCATAACTGACATCAGACACTCATAACTGACATCAGACACTCATAACTGACATCAGTTCCTAACACTACGCTGGCTTGTCTGGGCATGACGGCAATTTGAGCCTGATCCCGAAACGTGTGGACACACTTTACTGGGTTTATAGGCACAAACGGTGGTTACTTCCCCGCCCCGTCAGACTGGGCAATTTACCACTATCAGTCCGCTACCACCTATTTTAATTTTTGATTCCTCTCTTAAGTTAAGTTTAAATTAAAATTTACATTTTTATATTTTTTATGTAATTTAAGTTCTGTTATAGATTTAATATACCTATATATTTTTTACAAATGTTATATTTGTTTAAATACCTACTTGTTGCCAGTCCCTATTGGACTATCTCTGTAGTGGGGGAAACATTTTTTTAATTTATTTTTTTCACTTTAGTATATATTTATTTTTATAAGGTTTAGTTTTATATTTAGATAGTTTCTTTTTAATTATGTTTTTTTTTCAACTTAAACGGTCGTGATGATACTTTTTTTTTAGACAATTTTAGACTTAATTTTTATTTAATTGTTATTTTTTATAGCATGTGATGGTATATTTATTTATTCGAAGAGAAAGAACACAGACAGGCAGTATAAGAACAATTAAGAAACGATACAGTAGGAGCCATTTACCCGCCACCAAAATATTTCCCACTGTGGACAATAGTGCACCAATTATATTTTTAGATACGTTACTACTACATATGTATACCTTGGCCAGGTATAATGGATAATACAATTGCAGTGTTCGAATTTATGGAACTATCAATGAACTCCGAAGCAAACCCCACCCAGCGAGCTAAACCGACAACAACAGCTTCTTTATTTTGCCTTTAGCACGAGTATATTAGGTGCAGCTGTTGGCGACTAAAATAAAATAATTATTTCAATTATTTGTACAAAATGAAACAATAATTATGTAAATTAAATACCACTTATAATCCAGCGGATTACATTTCATTTCGAAATCGGCGGGCAAAAATTATTGTGATTGGTTTATACAATTAGTCAGTTAATTCTGAACATTATTCCCACACATCGCCTGGAAGCGATAAAATATACATAAATTTACAATTTCACGTCGACATTATTATTTTAGTATAACTTTATGATATGGTAGGTATTATGATGACAGACGGATTTCGAGGTGGTTAATTTATTTATTTATCTTTTTTATCTCCAACAATATTACAATTTCAGAGTATATGTAGGTAAACATATTTAACAGTGAAAATATAATTTTAACTAAAGGAAAATACGGCCTGCTTACACTTACTGTCATGTATAAATTTTAAAACTAGGCATGTAATAGATATTATACAATATATTTTTTAAGAACCTACCTACCAAGACCAATCTCTTAAAATAAGATTAATAAGATACACAATTAAACAAAAAACTAATACCTACCTAAGTACCTAAATGAATGTCAATAAAATAACAAATATTCTAATAATAAAAAATAGATTGCGAGAAAAATCAAGGTACTAGTGTTTGAAAGAAGAAGGATGACAACCGTGACGATAAAGATTGATGATGAAACTCTAGAACAAGTAAATTAAATTATATATCTGGGCAGTGTTTTCACTGCGGATGGGACGGATGACAGGGATGTTGAAAGAAGAGTGAACGCGGGAAATAGTGTTAACAAGGCCCTGGGGTCACTGATCGCGAGTCGAAATGTCAGTGACAAAGCTCGGCTTGCCATACAAAATGCCATGTTGGTACCAACACTGATGTATGGAAGCGAGGCGTAAATATGTCAGAATACGCATGAGAGTAGGGTTAATGCTGTAGGTCGTTGCATCGGATTTTCCGTATCTATTTTATTTTTTTACATGTATATATTTATTAATGTTTATATATCTATAATATAATATTTAATTATTTATTATAAATTGTATATGTATGTATCTTAATATATTATATTTATCTATCTATTTATTATTCCACACAACACTGACACAATTCGTATAAAAAGAGCGGGGCACCCTGAGACACAGGCATCACGCTAAGTTTAGGAGCCTTCGTAAAATGTAAAAAAGTACTATGAAAAATAAACGTTTATTTTTAATTTTTTTATTATTTTTTTTTAATATGCGGCGTCACTTTCGCGGACCGTATACGTAACGTGGAAAATGGTGGGTATAAAAGAAAGCATAGGGACAAAAATAAGAAAAGGCATGCTACAATGGTTCGGGCATGTTGAAAGGATATGCGAAGAAAGATAAAGACAAACCAGGTTTACAATGCAAAAGTTTGAGAGACTCACATATCACATATATTTATCAAATAAATAAAACACTACCGGAAGGTACATTAAACAGTTTTCGTAACATAAGGGCATGTATGAAAAGGTTGAGAAATGTCGACGAAGCCAAAGAGGTATCGTGTCAAGTGGCGCTCAATTGTCTCTGTCTACCCCACAAGGGATCTGACGTGAAGATATGTATGTATGAAAAATTTAAATTTATACATAGTTTTAAAAGAATCACAAACAAAATTAAAATAATCAAAAAATTAAATCAACCTTTATATAAATTAAAGTTAAAATTTGCTATTAGTGGAACCGGCGGCGGCTTAATCTAAATCTATGAGATCTACGTAAGAAAAGTGTATTTCTCATTGTTACATGCCGAGAAGTTTGTAACCGACCTTTAAAGAAAGCGCTCTCACAACCGAGACACTTCTGTGAATATAATTAGGGTTAGAATTTTAGTCTGTCTTCTTCAAAGCAAAGGTGTTTTATTTTTCTAATATGGTTTACGCTTGCTTACAAACGTGACTCGCGTGTTTATGTTAATAGCAAAATACTGAAAGCAAAGGATATCGCGCATCTACCGGCTGGGTTAATTTCGTTTTTATAACACCACAAACCCGAATGATCTGTTTACTAGCGGGTCAGTAATAAAAAGGAGGCCGTGGTTGTCATTACTGGAGGAGTGTGGGTCGGCGCCCCCTATCAAGTTGCAAGTGAAACAGATAGCAAGGGGGCGGCTAACACAGAACGAAAATAAATTGTAGAAATAGACGCATAAGGTATCAAGAAATTTTACCGAATATAGAATATGTTCACGTATTGTCTCTGATATGTGATTGCCTCTGTGGTCTATCGGTTAAGGTCGTAAATTTAATCGCGAAGGTGCTGGGTTTGATTTCTTGCCGACAACACTAAATTATTTGTGACATTACTAGAGTCATCGACGAGATAACCAGTTCTCATGATGGGCCTATAGTAAAGTTGACTAAATGTATACACGCTGGTTAAAAAACCCCGCTAAAGAATCCTGTCGCGATGATCAGTCAGTGAAGTCGTCCAGGCCCGGATGGCTAGCTTTTCCCCGGTAGGATATTAGAAAGTAACCACCCGCTGGTAATTCATGCATGTGCTGGGCGCCATTACTGGTGTAACAGCGCCCGTGTGGCTCACAAACCCAGGGGGACTAGGTTCGACTACTTCAGTTGTCCTCCAGGAGCACTTCTCTAGGAAGACGGAGGTGAAGATGTTTGAAATGTCCGTGTCGGGCCGATAGAACAGATGTCTAGTCAGGCCGACAACAAACTCCTTAAAAGAATGGCATTTCCAGATCTCGAGAGAGAGACCACTTTGAGCGATATGTTCTGCTGACTTAAGCCCTGACCCTTTGACCCTGGCCATTCTATAAGAGTAGGTGAATATGCAGTTTGAAAGAGCATTTGATAAATCCTTCATCATATTCTTAAAGTTACCTTTAAACTTCGGTAATATTTTTAAACTAAAATTAATCTTTATAAAAGGCTCATATTATGTTTACTTTACCCGACGACCACTCTTACTCATACTTAGTGTAATAGTTTTATAATTTTAACAGACTTTAGTCACGGGTAGACTGGAGTTGCACGGTGTAGCCTTCGCACATAATGGACGGTAGATGGAAACCTACCCACTCATCACTTTAAATTGTTAATTTTAGTTGTAATAAATATAGTATTGATTTAATACATGTATGTATTTATTTAAATCTTTATTGCACTATGTACAAGGGGCGGGCTTAAAGCCGCTAGACATTCTTTGACAGACAACTTTTGGGACAATGTAGACAGCTAAAAGTATAACGTAGGTGCAACACATAATTAGTTATGTTAAATATTGAAATAATTCGGTTTTAGATAAAAGAATATACATACTTAAATGTACATACATTTAAAATACATATACTACATACATACAATAAGCACTTATATACTTTGTAGGGAGCTGTTGTAATGCTAGTAGAATTTTAAAAAGTTTTCTGTTTGGCGCTTGTCGCATTATATATAAACAGCAAATTTATTTAAAATTAGGCCAGAGAAATATAGATATATAGAGGTTTTAATAGTGCGCAAAAATACGCTCTTAGGTGCCATGCTACGCGGTTTCATTTCACATACTCGTACATTCTACCCGTTTTTTATCTATTCTATCGCGGCGACAGATAACGACCAATATGGCGGCTGGTAACTGTCAGCCCGATTATGTCACATGGCGGAACTAGGCGATGACATCTCTAAATTTTATGATTAATTTGTAAATAAAATGTAATCACCCACCGCCACACTCCATCTCCAAGCCTATTGTAAAAAAATGCAAAAAATTAATAAATAAATAATATAAATACACCTATAATATATAAATAACTAAATAAAAATAAATATAAACTAAACCTAATAAAAAATAAACTTCCTAAAGTAGTCGATCGGTGAACGTATCTTGCGCTATCAATGGAGCGGCCCGCAGGCTGCGCTTGAACTCCGAGTTCTCTGCTAGCTGTCGGTGCGTAGACCGAGACTTGTCTGCTAGCTGTCGGCGCGTGGAACTAGAGTTGTCTTCTAGCTGTCGGCGCGTGGACTAAGAGTTGTCTGCTAGCTGTCGGCGCGTGGACTAAGAGTTGTCTGCTAGCTGTCGGCGCCGGGACCGAGAGTTGTCTGCTAGCTGCCGGCGCGTGGACTAAGAGTTGTCTGCTAGCTGTCGGCGCCGGGACCGAGAGTTGTCTGCTAGCTGTCGCCGTGTGGATAATGATAATGAGGTCACCTCCATTTAAGACGGTGCTGTGCAGGAGCGGAATCGTGTAAATATGCGACGACCATTAAGTTCCTATTCGTACTTTGTACCATTAAGCTAAGATGCAATAAAGTATTCAATAATAATAATTTTAAATTACAGCAACGGAGCTTGAAATAACGCTAATAAGGCTCCTTGTTCACATCATAGAATTAAAAGTATACGTTCACATTTAACGAGACAATCGACTATAAGTGCACAGTAAATATTGGTAGATTAAACATTCCAATCTGAATAATCAATGACGTCATCATTCACCATCCATCATAACGACGTGTGTTTGGATGCATTTGTTTTTATTTAATTGATTGGCTCCTATCGAGTTTCGCTATCGCGTCCATTACTCTCATCGCGTATGCATTCCAATCACTGCTTTATTTATGACCCCTTTGAATTTAATCAAGTCGTCATCATTACGGACGTGTTCCTTTTCAGATCAGTCACAACAATTTTACCCTGAAATGTATGTTTTTACCTGACTGCGTGACTAAATCATAAATAAAATAAATCATAAAATATATCTTGAGCTCTCTATAGCTAATGATAAAATATATGTCTATAAATTTAACTATACGAGTATGTTACAAACTAAACTTGTTTATTTTTTATTAGGTTTAGTTTATATTTAATTTTTACGTTTTTAATTTATAAGTAAAAAATTTCCTCTAGAGACGACCCTTCAGGGATAGATCCAAGGAGGCTGGCAATATTTCCCCTCTGTATAGCAAGGCTAATAAGTCTCCAGACATTTCCGTTAGCCGTTTGGATAACTCCTTGGCCAGGCGCTTGGCAGAATGTGTCCTTGGGCCCATCGTCTCGACCCCAAACGGCGCAAACTCGTAACCTATACCGAGGTTGGCGTATTTGTGCAGCTTGAGGTTCTCAGCAGAAACCGTTGCACTCCCCGCGCTTGATGAGGTCGCCTGGATGTGTGATGGGGCTAATGTGTCTACATATGTCGCATCCCGCACCAGACCTGCCAAGTTTCCACGGCCCAACGGTCATGCTCTGCGCAATCCCTGAGGGTTCTAGGATCGCGGGTTCTCCAGCAGTGACAAAAGCCCTTCGGATGATGTCGTTGAGAGCAGCGCGAGCGTGACGAGGAATGCGGCCAGCACTTCTAGCGCAAGAAAGCCCATAGTGTCCGAAATGTTCCACTGGCTCTCCACACCGACACTAGTGTGGGTGGACGGTCCGGGCTCCGAGACGAGGGCACACGGTCAGTGTATTTCAAAGTAAAAAAATCCAATAACTCCCTCTTCTCTCTACTTAGAACCTACACTATTTATTTTTATTTACGTTTGCAACACTTTATATACTTACTAGAGGTACTGGTATCTATAGTGACGATTAAATTTCATTTAGTTAAGCAGAATTCGGTCCTTGTTTGCATTCGATGTTCGCAGGGCGCGGGCAGAGCTCCGAGTGGTCGCCGCGTCGCGATGTCGGTGACACATCCATTATGCGGACATTTTCGCCCTTTTTCCTGACACTTGTGACAGCTTTGGAAACGACTCCTCCTTGTCAAATTCTCTGAATATGTCAAACCTTAACACGGGACGAGTTAAACAAAAATGACTATTTTAGATTGGAGTTAAATTTATTCTATCAAAAAAAAAACAAGTAGGTATAGATGTATGTAGATACAATTATGATTGGTTCGTGACGCTTCGCGATAACCAATCATAAGTATGTGATTTTAACATCAACAATCCACGTTTTCGCCGTGTGTGAATAATAAAATAAATAAATAAATAAATATTTCCAGACAAGTCACACAGCGCCATCTAATTTCCGTGGTAAGCTACGAGGCTTGTGTTACGGAAACTAGATGGTTGATAAACTACATATTATACTTTTTTTTTTTTTAAATATATACATATTATACATATAAACACCCAGACCAAGACAAATTATACAATGTACAACTTGCCCCCGGTGGGAATCGAACCCACGACCTCCCGAGTAATGTAGAGTAAATAATGTCTCGGGCCTATGACTTTTTATTACTCTTCCCATCCACCATTCTTCGCCTCTCTCTCCACCCAAACGAATACTGCTAACTGCTTTTAGAAGACAAAATTCGTATGGATTCACCGTGCGGGATGCTTAAACAGTCGATTGCGATCGAAAGCGAGAGCTTTTAGAGCCGATTTTGTGACCTATGTGTATATCAGACAATTTTGATATTGTTTTTTATTACTATTATTTTTATTTATTTAGACCTACGCTTTACAATCTACATAGTCAATGGTTTGTAGTCTAACAAGGGTATTTTATTGAAACCCAAATATATAATTTAAAAAAATATAATTTGAAAAATTTTACACCAACAAAAGAAGTGTAATAAAGAAAAGCAAACCACAGACAGTAGTTAATAAAGCGTCGCGTCGCCAGACTCACAGTTCTTTGCCATTTAAAGAAATGTACTGGCATGTCCATAGAACACTGTCAGTGCGCCTGAATGAGTACTGAAGGCATAGACGTGCATATACTCGTAACCTGTCCAATAAAAATTAAATATTTAAATCGTGTTCAACTTGACGCTTTTTTGACATAATTTTGCTTTGACAGGCGTTCGAGTTGCGTTTTTGTTCAATTCAAAACACAATTTTGTAAAAAAAAGAGCTTTTTGCTTACTACATGAACATGGGGTTGGGGAGATATAGACAAGTTAGTTACACAAGCTATGAGACTTTATTACATACTATGCACGGACAGCATAGCTTTCACGTCCCATTTGACCGCCTCCGTGGTCTAGTGGTAACAAACGTTGCCGTGAACTCGGGAGGTCGTGGGTTCGATTCCCACCGGGGGCAAGTTGTACATTGTATAATTTGTCTCGGTCTGGGTCTTTATATGTATAATGTGTATATATTTACAAAAAAAAGTATAATATGTAGTTTATCAATAGTTTCCGTAACACAAGCCTCGTTGCGCTGTGTGACCTGTCTGGAAATATTTATTTATTTATTTTTCAACCGACAAATTCTTGCCCTAATTACGGTGTTAATGGGGAGAAATGAGAAAATTATAAACAGAATAAAGTTTTTTAAATTACATAGGATTATTTAAATAAATTTTGTGTAAGGTAGTACGAGGGTGGCGGAAGATCGTGTAAAATGGCGAGTCTTGAGAGAGGCCTATATCCAGCAGTGGATAATCAAGGTAGTATGTGGCAACGGCAAGAATAATAGCCGCCGGCTATGACGATCAAGATGCTTTTTCACACTTTGCTTGAAGGACTCCACGTTATAGGAATAAGGAAACACACTGGCTGAAAGAGTCTCCACATCTTTTGCGTGCGAAGAGTCTCCGAATTTATATGTACGCGTAGGGTTAGTGACTACGACATGGAGATGCAATTCTGGTCTTTGCGTGTGGTTTGGTTCCGAAAGAGAGAAGAAGAGATAAGGTTGTGGAGCTCTTTAGAATTATTTGAGCTTGTAAAACACGCTCAGGGATGTCACGTCTCGGTAAGGCTGCAGTGATTCAAGAGTTTAAGATACTATTGTGTCGTACGCTGTCCGGATCGCACATCTCATAATGACACTAAGAGAATTTGTAAGAAATGTTAAATGTGACATTAGTATATAATTGAAATATCTACATATTGTGGTGATCTTTGCACTTTTGCAATACGCATCTTTATAGAGCGGTAGTGACTCCGTTGTACGAGTAAAAACGCTTTTCTTCAATCCTATATAAAGGACGTGGTTCGAACCCCTGCATGTACCAATGAGAAACACTTTTCTTATGCACATTTTTCATAGATTTACAATGCCACTGCTCCCGTGCCTGGGAAAGCACGTTAAGCTGTCGGTCCCGGTTCCACTAATACCAACTTGTGAAATCGTTAATAAATTGTCGCCAACCCGTCTGGCCAACGCGAACGTGGCGAGTGTAGACCAAATTTTCCAGATATATTTTTAAGGCCAATTTTTCGCAGTAGAACTTCGTGTTCTGTAGGAGATATTTATAGTAGTCTCCGTCCTTATATGTTATGTCTATGGTTAGAGGACGATGCAATTTAATAGTGAGCTTGTTGCAGCCTGGACGTAGTGCAATCGGACTTCATGTCGTAGCAAACACGCCAGTCTTGATTAAAACTGACCATTAGCGTGTGTTGCCTCCGACACGCTCATATTTCTCACCACTGCAGACACTTTTACAAAACATTATGACGGCTTCTGTATTAATAATCATAAAATCTAATCTTTCACCCTTTACAAAAAAAACGTTTTTATTGACTTTTACAAATACGACTGTTTCCGTGGTCTAGCGGTTAAGTCCGTAGATTTAGACTCGGAGGTACCGGGTTCGATTCCTGGTCGGAACACAAAAATATTTAATAATGTAAATAAATGCATTTAATTAATATTTAATTTAATTGTGATATTTCTCGAGTTTGGTACGCTGCTGGAGACATCGACGAGCTTGCCAATTGTCATGATTGGCCTATAGTAAAGTTGGCTTAATGTGAATCCGCTTATTTATTCGCGTGGTTTTTGACCACCCCGAAAGGGAAACGGTCGTGATAATACTTTACTTTTTCTTCTTTTTTTTAATAAATACGAACGTAATCCAACTCAGACTATAGTTTTAATTTTAACAGTGAAATAATAAAAGCGGTGGTGGATCTGTTGTAAGAACGCTTACCTTAAAATCAAAAGGCCGGTTAAAACCCACCCGGCATGTACCAAAGATAAATACACTTTTCTTACGTACATTTGTCATACATTTGCAACACCACCGTTCCCGTGCCTCGGAGAGCACGTTAATCAGTCCGTCCCGGTTCCACTGATACCATACTAGTGGAATCGTTAATAAATTGTCTTAAAAATTTGACATCAGATCCTCGCCAACCCGTCTGGCTACCATGGCGAGTGTAGGCCAAATTCTCCAGATATATGTTCTGAAAGGCCCATCTCCAACAGTGGAGGTCTAGTGCCTTTTCGAACGAGTGCCTTCACTCCGTAGCCACGACTCAGACTTAGCTGTTAAGGTACGCAGGGCCAACAGTGAGATAGAGACGGTTTATAGGGTTTTATTATTATTATTATTAATTTTTTTATTGCACAAAATAAGTGTACAAAGGCGAAGATTAATGCCTACAAGGCATTTTCTAACATCTAACCTTTGGGAGAGTGTGAGATTAAGGGTAGTGCCGATATCAAGTTTAACAATATAGAATATACTACACACACTACATACTAATAGATACTTACACTGTTACATAAATTACACATATACCTATAAATAAACGTATATACACATATATATTATGCAAAATATATATGTTTAGCCTGATGACGACTCCTGTTTGTCTAGAAATAAAGCAGTGACCAAGCGCTTAAAACGTGGACAGACGGCGCGTGTCTAATAGCGAGTGGTAGCTTGTTCCACTCGGTTTTAGTCCGTAGGTGCCTTGGGGCCTCCTTAGGAGGCCTCACGGTAATTCGGGGATACGACCTCCTGCGGTGGCCCTTCAGGCTGGGTTCGTATCGTCAGGCGATTTTGCGATTCACCGTCTTTAAAAAAAAAAAGCGGAGGTCTAGGACGCCGTGTTCCGGGGGCTGTAATGAATAATGAACAAATCAATACCGATGCGCAAATTTGCTATACCCACAGCTATTTTTTATCTGTCCGTACCTGTAACGTAAATTGTAATTATTATTATTATTACTTGCATGGTATGTCTTAAAAGTATAATTCTTTCACGTATTACATACATTCATGTCGATATACATTGTCTGTTAAAAACAAAATATATCTTTTTGAGTAATTTAAATTTTGGACCGACGACGTTATATGTATTTCCTTAAACTACCCAACAAAGCTGACTTGGTTGTGTGTAAAATGCAATCACTCACGAGCGGCCGTCGAGTACGGACGTCTCTCGTCGCGCTCCTCCACAGTTATTTATCGAGCCAATCTTGGTGGGTTTGCGTGGAAAAAACATTGGCACCTGCGATACGACGCTTCAAAATTTATTACTTCTATTGGCCCGGGATTTACGTTGACATGAATGTTGGTCATTTTATTCACGTGAGGGAACTCTTTAATTTATGGGTTTAATAGTAAAACTGTTGCGTACACGTGTAATTTAAATTACTTATACAAAACCAATACGATAAATCACGCCTCGAAACGGCTACGGCGTGTAACAATAAATTTTCTACGGTCAACGTATAAGAGCATTTACATCCTATTTTTGCGTTTTATATACTTTCTAATAAATCTTTCTTCTTTTCAGGTAAGTTTCGATGCTCAACAATTTATGAATGGTAAGTATAAGAGTAATGTAAAAAATATGTGTTTTTTGTTGTTATTAATTCTTATGGTTTTAGAGTAACTAAAATCACACTAATTTCAATAAAGTCAATAAATATACATTATTTTTATTTTAGAACGTCACCTTAATACATATTACACATTACAGTACATACAACATATTAGTGAGCATGAGTGACGTCACTTACCCCATGTTCGACTTGACGCTGTAAACTATTATTTTTAAATTTATTTCGCTTTGAAAGTCATTCGAGTAGCAACTTCATTCGCTTCAAGCAAAATTCAATAAAAAAATCGCGTTCTGCTTTTTTACGTGACGTCATCCGGCAGCCATTTGCAGCTACAACGTTTCCGAGCAAAAATTCAAACACGATATTGTAAGATTTAGACCCCATTAAAAATCGAATTATTTTTAAGGAATCTGTTAGTAAAAATTAACAATTTAAACACATTTTGAAAAAATTACAAGTAGTCTGTTGCTTTACCAAATTATGCTAAATTGTGCATTAATTCAGTAGCTAACTAAACCAAATACATAATAGGAGTGAGTCGCAGAAATTAATTTCGAAATGTGAATGAATGCGTTGCTCGCCGAGTGGCGCCGATGAACTGTCCGTAATAAATGTCATTAGAGCGCGTGACGTCACGCCAGGACATGATGGTCGACTCTGTGCTTCCAATTACGTTTCAAAACGGCCGAACATAAATTTCAATAACACAATTTGTCACAATTTGCGGCTCCACCAAAACTGCCGCTCGGTCTCTTCGTTTTTTGACTGCGGTCTGCCGAGTTACCCGACGAACTGTTTGTTACCGACATAAATATACTGATTTGAACTGTCCCAATCTCCAAAACAACTAAACTAATTATAATGCGGTTTTAAAAACCTCTGGTAATAAATTTTAATATTGTAAGCACAACACATGTTTACATTTCATATTATCAGCCTACCTTTTTATTAATTTAGTATTTTCACGAACTTATCCCTTGCGGAGTCCCTTAGAGTCACTGTTACATTTTTATGAGAAATTAGTTGATTACTACTCCATTCACTCCGTGCTCAGGCCGGGTCTGAGCATCAGAATAGTTCTGGAATCCAAGAGCCCGCTGATTCTCCGGTAGTTGATGTTTAGCCTAACCCAGGTAGAAAAGGAAAGACTCACTAGGATTGGCACCTCTAATAATACTCACTACCAGCTGCTTGATGTGTCTTGGTCCGTGTTTCGGTAGAAGAAAAACGCGGAGATTTTAAACCGGCTTTTATATTCAACTTCTATGAATTTTCTCGACTCGACGCGTCACAATGACATTTGTAAGGCGAGGGCCGAGGCAAACGATTGGTTGTTTGGATAAATATAGGCAGGGGACGTGGTATCAGGCGATTCAAGGACTAGGGATGTGCTAGGCCGCAACAGTCATACTTCGAACTATATGTGATAAAAGGAATCAGGTGTCAGCAGTTGTCGTGCAGCAGTACAAGTACTTACACCTGCACGATGCTGTTTTTCAACCTGTTCCTGTTCTCATGTAGTAATATATATTTTTATAATTACAGGGTACACACTTATAAATTAAAAGATACACAATTATACTAAACAGCTATAAATGAATGAGGCTCGGTTCGTCAGGAATATCAACATTGTTGCAGGCTCTTTAATTATATAGTTACTGTAGGTTTATTATTTATATGTCTTTATAGCAGCCAGACATGTTACCTTATGTTAATGTTAGGAACTGGAATCAGACACTCATGACTGGCATTAGACCCTAACCCTATGCCGGGTTGACTGGGCGTGTTTTCTGACCACTCGGAAAAGGATACGGTCGTGATCGATGAAAAATCTTTATTAGTTTTGTGAACAATTTGCGATTGTAAAACTGTATTTAATTTCCAATGTGAATGTACCAAACCATAATCCAATTGTAAACTACAGTATGCATATCTCCAACGGCACAGTACTTACAGGTTTGGACTCTGTACATGTACAGAGAAAACGACTTTATTTTGAGTTTAGAAATTTCAATATCATTTACTTATGTTTAGAAACTGGGCATTGAAATTTTTTTTTGCATCTATCGTAGATGTTGCAGTAGTAGTGAAAGAAACGTAGATCACACGAAGTCACTATGTTATATAATAAATATTTTGGTGGAAAATGAATTCCAGCAAAATATTTGTACCTATTTTTTTTTTATACATGCACGACATGTGACCTTGCGCCCACCTGATAGTAAGTGACGCGCAAAGTCCATGAATGTTAGCAACTGGAATCAGACACTCATGACTTACATCAGTCCCTAACACTATGCCGGCTTGACGAAGCATGACGGCAATTCAAGCCTGATCCCGAAACGTGTGGATATGCACGTTACTGGGCTTATCGGCACGAACGGTGGATACTTCCCCGCCCCGGCAGACTGGGCAAATTAGCAACATTAATCCGCTTACCACCTATTTGTTGTTCTCGTTGAAGTATGTGCCGTTTGCAATGATGTCAAATGACAATCTTTACTTTCAAGGAGAACTAATATTGTAAGCTTGCCATGGTGATATTTATTTAAAAATAACACTGATTGAAACAAGACTTACTGAAGGAATTGGCCCTAAGCAGCTAATGAAACGACTTTCAATTCAGCATTAACGGAATCATACAGTAATTGGTTGGGTAGGAGTAGACGATAACTACGCTTTTAAAGAAGCGGATTTACATTTAGCCAAATACCAGGCATCGAACCCGGAAGATAACGTACTCGTACGTAACCGCTAGACTACGGAGGGACTTTTTAATTTTATTGCGCAATATTACAGCGTTAGGGCCGCCTAACAATTTACTATCACAGTTTAGTTGTCAGTGCCTCCGCATACTTATCCCGCTTGCCATAAAAGTGTCGTGGCAACATTGTGCATAGACTAAAAAATATAAAAAATAATTAAATGCCCAGTAAACTGTAAATCAATGTTCAATATGGTTTGCGAATCGATCGTGCTGCTAGATTTGGTGGCACGTAACCGGAGGCGATTCTGTACCCGCTCAGGAAGCTTAAATCACAAGCAAGAATTAATCGCCAATGAAAATTGCTATCCAGCCGTGAAATTACAATTTGAGCGCTCGCGCTGTTTGTCGGCACTTTCATATATTCTAAATATCAACATGTATAATTGTATAGCTTTATTCAACTTAATATTTACTTTTTAATTATTATTACATACGGCATATTGTCAGTAAAAACAATTTGAAATTGGACGTCAAACACAACAATAACCGGCAATGCGCTGTTATTAATTTTGAGTCGTTTGTCCTTGCTTTATTTCTCATACTGTTTGCCTTATAGCCCCATCTTGTTATACATTTCATGTATGTATTTAGCCATTATTAGCGGACATAAGTCATTAAGATTAATTTAACGCGTAAAAAAATAAATTTAATTAGGTACCTACAAATAAATAAAAGTTATTATTAACTTTATTAGTTAGTAGACCTATTTATATATGGAAAACATATTTTAATCATTGCTGTAGAAACTCTGGGCCTGTGGAGTCCAAGCGAAAAAAAGATTTTAAAAGACATAACCGCGTCTTGTCGTCTCCTCCGGTGACAAGAGAGCTGGCTCTTTCTTCGCTCAAAGAATCAGTTTTGTAATTCAGCGGGGAAATGCAGCGAGCGTTCCTTCCACCATTCCACGCGGACGGGACTTATATCCCTATCCGTAATTATTATTATTTTATTTATTTATTTTAATTTTTTTCGAATTAATGCATTAATAATCATTAATTCGAAATAATATTTTTTAAATTAAAAAAAAAATGCTGTGTACAAGGGCATGTCCCTTTGTAACAAGTACGATTACGATTACACAACCGATAACCACAGTGTATGCCACTGCGGCTGCATATTGAAAGCGTTGGTTAGAACTTTTTTTTTTTATACTAGCACGTCATGTGACCTGTGCCCACCTGATGGTAAGTGGCTTGCGAGGTCCATGAATGTTAGCAACTAGAATCAGAGACTCATGACTGACATCAGTCCCCAACACTATGTCGGCTTGACTGGGTTTGACGGCAATTCGAGCCTGATCCCGAAACGTGTGGATACACTTTACTGGGTTTATCGGCAAGAACGGTGGGTACTTCCCTGCCCCGGCATACTGAGCAAATTAACACCATCAGTCCGCCTACCACCTATTTTTACTTAAAAGACGCGAAAAACAGAAATAAAATAATGTTTTATGGCTAACAAAAAGCTTGATTGTATTGTTATCGATTTGACATTTCACGATAGTCCGCTCGGTCGGGGCCTTACTAATTATAAATTTATGCTTTCCTATTTACATTATCTGCTAATGTTTTTATTAAATCAAAATTAATTGCCTTAAACATTTATTATATTATATATTATAAATGATTAATAATGCCTTAATTCGAAAAAATAAATAAAATAACAATACTACGGATAGGGATATAAGTACCATCCGAGTGGAATGGTGGAAGGAATCCTGGCTGCATTTCCTTGATTATTTGGGCGAAGAAAGAGCCAGCCCTCTTGTCATCGAAGGAGACGACAAGACGCGGTTATGTCTTTTAAATACTTTTTTGCGCTTGGGCTCCATGGGCCCAGAGTTTCTACAGCAATGATTTAAATATGTTTTTCATATATTAACTAATAAAGTTAATAATAAAATTTATTTATTTGTAGGTACCTACTTAAATTAATTTTTTACGCGTTAAATTAATCTTCATGACTGATGTCCGCTAATAAGGGCTAAAAACCTACATGAAATGTATAACACGATGGGGCTATAAGGCAAACAGTATGAGAATTAAAGCAAGGACAAACGACTCAAAATGGATTAATTCTATGACAGTGCGTTGCCGGTTATTGTCGTGTTTGACGTGCACTTAATGACAATATGCCATATGTAATAATATTAAGTTGAATAAAGCTATACAATTATACATGTCGATATTCAGAATATATGAAAGCGCCGACAAGCAGCGCGAGCGCTCAAATTGTAATTTCAAGGCTGGATAGCAATTTTCATTGGCGTAATCCCAAAAGCAAAATTAGGAAATAATGTCTGTGCAAGAGTCCAAGACTCTAGCGGAAGAACAATACCAAGACTAGGGTGAGTCTTGCAAGACTAGGGTGAGTCTTGGTATTGTTCTTGCTAACAGATCAGTGGTCTTGGTCTTGCAAAAAAGCAAGAAGTAGACCAAGATTGGACAACACTAGGTTTTTTTTTATTCTTTTATTTTTTTATACTGAGCACGACATGTGACACCGCTCCCACCTGATGGTAAGCGGTACGCGAGGTCCAAGAATGGGAGCAACTGACGCCAGCCTCAGACGACCGACATCAATCCCTACCACTATGCCGGCCTATAAAGATGCTTTTTCACATTTTGTTTGAAGGACTCCAGGTTATAGGAATGGGGATACACATTGGCTGGGAGAGCATTCCACATCTTCAGCGTGCGACAGATGTAAGAGTTTCCAAATTTATATGTACGCGTAGGGATAGTGGCTACGGTATGTGGATGCATATTTCGGCCTGTGCGAGTGGTTCGGTAGCGGAATAGAGAAGAAGGGATAAGGTTGTGGAGCTCTTCAGAACATTCACCGTAGATACTGCTAACATAGTAAATTCTATTTTCGTAACGAATTAAAATCATTATAGAATAGAGGAGTAATTTTAAATTGCCAAGTAGTTGAGGAAGTAAAGTTTTCACCCCTTTTCTCGGGCCCCTTCCTACGCCCGGGGCGAGGCTCAAGACAACCTTCGTATAAAATTTCAACTGACGACGTAAAATTACAAAATGCATGACAGATTGCTTTTTAACTATTTTCCTACTAAAAATGTTATAAACTCACTAAAAAATAAATAGTTAATCTTTGCATCACTTACTGAAAGAATTGGGCCTAAGCAGATCTGCTTCCAAGACGGCATTAACGGAATCATACAATATTTGGTTGGGTAGGGAGAGGGGTAAAATGGTAAATGGTGAGCGTATTATCGCGCAATAAAATAAAAAAGGGAGGCCTCCTTTTCTTAAACCAGCCTATTGTCGGTCGCAAGCCCGAGACACCATTCTTCTCATATCTTACTCACACACGATGCACCCGGCACCCGCACGGTGAATCCATGGAATGCTTAGAAATGTGTCTTCTCTAGAGATAAGGTTACATATTATAACTACAAGATATTTTTTTATTATAAAATAGAGCTTCAAAAACTAGCCTAAAGTATTTTTTTAAATACTGACCACGACATTGATATCGCGCCGATCTGTGTGCTTAGTGTAAAATGCAAGTTTCGGAAAACGTAACTGCTGTAGTTACGTTTTTTTATTTTAGATTGCGTGTTATTGCAAGTTTGGCTATAATAACAGGCAATGAACATCGAAAATTCAGTAAAAAAAACTCTACTACTATAGTTGCGTTTACGAAACTTCACTGTCACACTAGGCATACTGATAGTAAGCAGTACGCGAGGTCCATTAATGGCAGCAACTGACGCTAGTCACTGACGGCCGACTTTAGTCCATACAATGGTATGGACTGATGCCGGCTATCAAGATGTTTTTTTGTCGATCCCAAGCTCGAGTTCTTCTCTCTCTCCCACACACAATAGACCCGACATCCGCACGATGATTCTGTAGTAGACATATCATTGCAATGGAAAAATATAAAATTCAATACGACTTTTGACATGTGCTGCCAAAACACATCTTTTAACAATAATATAATTTAATACGCCTAAACTAGTGTTTCAGTTATTTCAAAGAATTAGCCCCGATAAATCCAGGGCATAAATTTCTTATACATTATTTTTGACCTAAATTTAAACTGACAACTTGAAATTATCTCATATCATCGTATGTTAGTCATTTGGATATTATAATTACGTATAATGTTATGTCCACTTCATTTCCGAAGCCATAAGAATTATCGAATTGGTCATACCAATCATTTGATTAAACGAAACCATATAAAGATCAACGAAGCAATAAAAAACAACATTCTTATTTATATTCGAAAATAATTGACCGAATTTAGATACAACGAAGCAATTAGATAATAAAATTTAAATATTTCAACAGTCACGATATAAGATAGCCCTTAAAATTCCAGCCCTTTTACAGATGTTTTACTTATCTCCTAATAGGCATGTACTGCAGCTTTTAATAGGTATGTAACGCGATATTATGGTGTTATTTATCGGCGCCGCCCGCCCGCGCCGACTGGGAGGCGGTAATCGACGGCGCGCGTCATCAGCTCTAGCCTGCTGACTCCGCCGCCGTCGCCCAAGCGGAGCGGTCCACTCAACAAGCTCCGCAAATAATTCAAATCAAACATTTTATTCGTCCCGGGAGTAAGCTCGTTTTATTACAATCTTTATTCGAATTTTTACGTCCTCTAATGCAATTGCACTCCAGCTCTCGACAGTAACATTATTATTTAGATTGTACATTTGTTTTTTATTGTTTTGTGCTTTTATAATTTGAAGACGTCCGTCTGCAGCCCTTCAGAAATGGTGAGTTTGAATTTTATTTAAGAATTATCGAATATTTTAATAAAACAGGCAGAGACAATTTTAAAACATTCGTTTCGTCAACATCCTTCAACCTTTTCATACCTACGAGTTTATACTATTGTTTCATAGTTTCTTGAGTTTATATTCAGCTTAATTTTTTTTTAATTTGTCATCATTTATTTAAAATAATTCAGTTTTGGTCTGCCATTATTTTAGATACTCGTAGATATATAGTTTTTTTTTACACACAGTATATAAAAAACAGATCAGGATCATGGACTAGCTTTTAAGCTGAAAAATGAATGTCTTGTGACATTTTTCTAACAGCTTCTTCTTTCGCTTTATTATTTTAAACCCAGCCTATGTCGGTCTTAAGTCCGACGCAGTGTTCTCCTCCCACAAACTATGGAGCCGGTTAATACATGAATTATGACTTTTAAAAAGGGCACGAGTTCCATTATTTTCATATTTTTTTCTCTTTGGCGATTTTTCAAGGTGAAAAAAAGGGCTTAAATTCGTATACCTAATAGTGATATCAATACGAAAATGCTTTCTCAAATATACAAATAATATGGCAAAATTTAATATTGTATATGTACCACTAAAAGTAGTACCGTTTATTTTGTATAGATACTATTAAAGTTGTTTAAACGTACTGTGAAAAAATTAACGGACTTTTTGTCAAGTTTTGTACCATTTTTTTCTATCACTTAGACCTAATGATGTGCAAAAAAAATACTTCTCTCAAAAAAATATTTAGAATTTTTATTTTGAGATTTTTTTGCATAAACTGCAAATTTACTAAATATGTTTTGGTCTATTAAAAGCAATATATTAAATGTGATATAACTATTTATGAATAATTTGATGTCTATAATGGTTGGGAATGTGTAATAATTGTTACTCTTCGAAAACAATCCGAAATTCTCATATTTAAATAGTTTTTTGTCTTTTCTGAAGAACAACTGTGCCCTTTTTATTACAAGTTACAAGTCACATAGAAATTAGTCTCCTTTTATAATAATAATGAACAAGAAAAGCTGCGAGACGTTTTCCGTAAAATCCAATAAGAAATGTTTTTTTTTTCTTTTCTTACATCTTTAATTTACAACACCATCGTTCCCGTGCTTCGGAGAGCCGACAAGCCGTCGGCTCTGTTCCACAAATACCAAGTTGTGGATCATTAATAAAATAGAAGAAAAAAAAGTCTTATCACGACCATTTCCCTTTAAGGGTGGTCAGAAACCATGCTTCATTCACAATAAGCGGATTCACATTTAACCAACTTTACTATAGGCCAATCATGAAAAGTGGCAAGCTCGTCGATGTCTCCAGCGTACCAAACTCGAGAAATATCACAAATAAATTAAATGTATTTGTGTCCCGACCACGAATCGAACCAGGTACCTCCGAGTCTAAATCCACGGACTTAACCGCCTGACCACGGAGGCAGTTTATAAAATAACATTGAAATTTAGATCAGCGAACCCGTCTGGCCAGCGTGGCGAGTGTAGGACAAATTCTCCAGATATATTATATAATAGGGGTAGAGGTAGACAGAGACAGTATGTTAGAGCTTCGCAAAACTTTCAGTCACTACCGAACTTTGGAAATTCACTAGTTTGGTATAAACTTAACTGCATGCTTCACATTTTGCCAAAAGCATTTTAACCAGTTACATGCATGGAGGTGTATTTAGTTAATATACCTTGTGGAGACGCCGCGGCCGGTGACATCACGAGCCTGGTAGTCTTCAGGTATAGTTAGAAGATGAAACAAGGGAAGTGACAACTCCTAAATGTACCCCTCTACTAAACCCATCGTCCGGGTCCATCTCGGGTA
This sequence comes from Tinea semifulvella, assembly GCA_910589645.1. Lineage (NCBI taxonomy): Eukaryota > Metazoa > Arthropoda > Insecta > Lepidoptera > Tineidae > Tinea > Tinea semifulvella. The sequence continues at coordinate 6,674,639 of OU342596.1, forward strand.
CATTTAAAAAGAACTATGTTAAAATTACTGTTAAGAATGAAGGATTTTGCGTGAGCATCCTTGACTTTTGAATGTATATATATATATATATATATATATACCTACTCGCATATGTAAATTTTACAAAAGGTCGGTTCAAACATCCCCAGCATGTACCAATGAGAAATACACTTTTCTTACGAACATTTGTCATAGATTTACAACATCACAGTTCTCGTGCCTCGGAAGGACGTTAAGCCGTCTGTCCCGATTCCACTAACACCAACTTGTGGAATAAAATTGCAATTAGATCCTCGCCAACCCGTCTGGCCTGCGTGGCGAGTGAAGGCTAAATTCTCCAACTGTGGAGGTCTAGGACACTGTGTTCTAAGGGATGTAATAAATAAATGAAAAAAATATACCCTATAATAAACCACAGCCTTAACTCAGGTATGCATAGAAGTTAAATATTCATCATCACACCCCCCAGAACGCAAAGTCCTAGAACTCCACTGTTGGAGATGGGCCTTCGAGTAATTTCTGAAGAATTCGGCACACACTAGCCACGGTTGGCGAGGTTCTGATGTCACTTTTCTAATGACAATTAATTAACGATTTCCCAAGTTAGTACAAGTGGAACCGGGACCAACGACTCAACGTGTTCTCCGAGGCACGGGAACGGTGATATTGTAAATCTACCGACTAAATAAAGTAATTTTGTGACTAAGAACGACAAGAGGCTCATTTCTAAGAATTCAAATCAGCAACGTTCAGTTTATGTTGAGTACCTTACGTAACTATCTTAAATTGCTTTAATAAACTTGTTTAAGTTTTGATTGAGGCACAATGCGTATGAGGCGACGAGACCGGGAGCCAATGTCCCCTCCATATCATATTTCTACTCCAACACGACACTTATTGATTTTTTATTAGACCCCATTAACGCTTTGTGGTTCAGTGACCTTCGCGTTCTATATGCTTTCTTAAACGATAAATTATCCTACCACATATAGTACGAAAGTAAATTCGTGTATCGTTTTATTTAGATTGCCCTGTTTTAAGCGGCTGGTTAATGCTGTATGTGACCAGAGAGCTGGCAGTTTTTTTGCTTAACAAATCAGCTTCGCTGTGCAGCGGGGGAATGCTGCAGGTATTTTTGGCACACTACCACATGATCAAGTCATGGGTGAATATTATTATTTTTAATCTAGTTTTTTTTCTTTACAAAATAATTGGATTATTATAAATAATAAAAGAACGGATTTCGGGTTGTGTTCTTTATTAGTTATTATAATCTCACAATAGGTATTAGGTTTTAATTTTATATTTTAACATTTTACGTTCTTAACATTTTAATCCTCCATTTTGAATCTATGTCAGTTTTGACGTTTCCATTTTTAATTTTTATCCTTGTAATTATCATTCAACATTAATACGATCGTATATAAAAGCTAAAATTTGGTTATAAAAAACCGGGGAATTTTACTTAATGAATATTTTACATATTTAGCGTGCGACATGTGTAAGAATTATTTTACTTTTAACAAGCTACAAATCACCACGATTGTTAGCGAGACTATGACATATAATGGGAACCGAAATATTATTAAGATTAAAAAATCTTTACTCTGATCTCGTTAATGTCTTAAAACTTCCAGAATTATTAAAAAATCAAAAACAGCCTCCAAAAGTTCAACTGCGTCTTGCAAATGAATTTTAGGAATTTCTAACTAATAAAAGGCGCAATGGATCCTTGAAAACCTCAAACGATCGTACCTATACTCGTATAATTTAAAACCCTTGTATGTTTAGCTTACAAAGCTAAAGGTTGGTTGAAACTTGATATATGTATTTTAAAAGCGTACACGATAGCGTTTTATGTGGGGTTTCGTGCATGAACCGACTCCATGAAATCAAAACATTTCGGCTGTACAATTTAAAAAACTAGCAACTTGATATTATTTTTATTTAAAAATCACGAATAAACTTAATAGTTAACAAGGACAAAATTAATTAATAATGTGTAGCAGTACTCGCTTACAACGAAAAGTCTTTTTTTTAGACTTTTAATAGTATAAAAGGAAACATATTGCCTTCACTCCGTAGCCACGACTCAGACTTAGCTGTAAAGGCACACAGGGCCAACAGTGAGATAGAGACGGTTTATAGGATTTTAGTCCGTAGGCGCCCTGGGGCTTCACTAGGAAGCTTCACGGATGAGTCGGGCATACGACCTCCACCCGCGTTGGCCCTTCAGGCAGGGGGCGTATCATTGATGATTTATTGATTCACCGTCTATAAAAAAAAAAAGCACAATAATGATGTGTTTAACGTGACTTGTTATGCACTGCCTTCGCCGTGCTTAAGCCTAAGCTTCTTTTATTTCTTGTCGAGAACACAATGAAAATCTCGAGCTACATACAAATATGTCATGAGTAAAAGTTTGCTATATTTGAAACGATTCTTTAAAAAAAACGGCGATTGTTTCATATAGACAATTAAGTGTAATGCCATCTAATTAAAAAAAAATGTTTCTATAGGAAGCAATAATAACGGTTTTTTTCTTACACCTATTAACGAATTGTTTTTATATTGAAAATTTATTATTCTAGGAACTTTAATTTATGGCATTATAAGGAAATCCTATGGTTCATTAAATTAAATAATATATTAGCAGTAAAAGTGACTGCCTCTGCGGTTTAGCGGTTAAGTCCGTGGATTTAGACTCAGAGTACCGGGTTCGATTCCTGGTCGGGTCACGCTAATATTTATTAATTTTATTAAATAAATATAATTAATATTAAATTCATTTGTGATGTTTTCGAATTTGGTACGCTAGAGATATCTACGAGCTTGCTAACATGATTGTCCCATAGAAAAGTTGGCTAAATGTGAATCTGCTTCTTTATAAGAGCTATTTCTGACCACCCCGGAAGGGAAACGGTCGTGATAATACTTTACTATTAGCAGTAAAATTAACGTAAATAAATCCATATAAATAAAAATATTAAAAGTGACAAAATGCCTGTTAAGAGGTCATTAAATTGATCGTCGATATTACCTTATCCCACTTTATTTTTCATTTAATAACTAAACAGTATAGATTTATAATTCATACACGATTAATTATTTAAACAGCGTTAGATTTTTTTTATATCAGTTGCTAGGTTTTAAAATTGCACAGCCGACGGGCTAAGAACTATATTTACAACAAAAGCCGTTGTTTTCATTCCATATCCGATATGAGTTTGAATAAGAACGTGTGGGCAGAGTTCAACATGCAACATAGTCCAATTGCTTCTGCGAATTGTTACCAATAAACAAAATTAACTATTAATAAACGGGCATTTATCAATTGATCACATGAAATGCTGAGAATATGACGTCATAATGCATACACATACGTATCTTTACGCCAAATCCCTTGCGGGGTAGAGATAGACAATTGAGCGCCACTTGTCACGATCACGACATACCTCTTTCGCTTCTTCAACATTCATGAACCAATTCATACATGCCCTTTTGTTTCGATGGCTTTTTATTGTATTTAAAGCTATTGTTTTATTTATTTGATCGTGATACTTTCGCATTATATATCTGGTTCGTCAACCTCTCTATCATTACGTATGCGGTCTGTTAAAGTTACGACTTATATCCGACGCAACGACCTATTCGTATTCTGACATATCCACGTCTCACTTCCATACATAAGTGTTGGTACCACCATTTCGACTGGCGATCAGTGACCGCAGGGCACCGTTAAAACTATATCCCGCGTTCACTCTTCTTTCAACATCCCAATCATTCTCCCTATCCGCAGTAAAAACACTGTCTTTTCATTTAGTACTTGTTCTAGAGTTTAATCAATCTTTATCGTCACGGTTGTCATCCTTCTTATTTCAAACACTAGTTTGAAAAAAAAAGTAACTTGGTTTATCTCTCATTCCAACGAAGTTTTTCTGCACATCCCTCTTTCATTTCTGTGATTGGTGATTGCAGTTGTTGTTTCGAACGATGCCATAAGAACAGCATCATCTGCATAAAGCATATTATATCCAAATGTCTTTATTGCATAAACCACAGCACATAATCAAATACATATATCTTATACTCGTAATACATTGGTCATAGTAGTATATAGTTTTATATAAATTATAGATATTGGTAACTGACTCCGTGGTCTAACGCTGGGGGTGGAAAATTATAACAAGCGATTGACAAATTTCGGTTCACATAGACAGTGGCGCCGCCTAGTAGAAGGTAGGTGGTACTAAATTTAATCTTCATTATTTCATTCACCAATTTAATCAATTCGTTCATTATGTTCCTTGATTTGTTACTGTTACCCAATTTCTAGTTTAGTATTTTATTTTAATTGCAATTTTTATGTTTAAGTTAGTTATTATTTTATTATTATTATTTTCCTAATATTTGTTTAAATTTAAAAAAATATATACTGCGTGGACTTTGTTAAAGATCATATATTTTTATATTATAAAATTAAATTAAAGAACTTATTTCTTATTTTAATTACTCAGTAATAAAATCTAAAGTTACGACGCAGAGAAGTTTTCCCAAAAACATCGCCACACATACTGACCCTAAATAAGTAGGTAGCAAGAGGTCGACGATCGCGCGAACGTTGACTTATGTAATTACTTCTCTCTCTATTTCGTCTTTCGGCTGTGAGCGAGATCAATTAATAATATATATAATAATAAAAATACTTTTTTATTTCGAAAAATAGTTTTACCAATGACACATTTAACAAAAATGTTCTTTTGACAATTAAACGCGGCATTGTTCATCTTTTATTTGTAACCATACAATCAAAAATAATTATTTAATTTAAATAAAACTAAAAAATTGCACTGTTCCCGTGCCTCATGAAACACGTTAAGCTGTCGGTCTCGGTTACACTAATAGTAACTTGTGGAATCGTTAATAATTGCCATATAAAGTTTGACATGTAGCATTAAGCGTTTTTTTACTTCATTTCGTTTTGAAATTCGTTCGACTTGGCGTTGCTCCATGGTTTTCATTCACTTTAAGCAAAATTTAATAAAAAGAGATTTGCTTTTAAATCGAATACAACTAAAGTGTAGGCAAAATTCTTCAGAAATATGCTCCGCAAGTCCCATCACCAACAGTGACGGTTTAGGACTCTATGGGGCTGTAATGAATAATTGAAAATGTAATCCAAGAACAAAGCTCTCACATGTTTTATGTCGAGGATGGCTTGTTATCGGCGCCGAGGGCGTATCCGGCCAGATATCTTATCACGCCTTATCTGCGGGAAGCTGCTAAATCGATATCTACTCGCCATAATGTTACTAAACTAATTATTGACCGATAATAATAATAATAAAATCTTTATTTAGAAACATATTAATATGCATTTTAGTTTGCATTTTTTGTTTTAGATATACATATATTGTGCAATAAATTTTACTTTACTTTACTTACAAAAGCAACGGTGATGGGTTGCCTAACGATTTATGATATGATATTTTTCATTCTTTTCATTCGGATACTCGATCGATGAAGGTAGCTTTCCTTCGAATCGTGTGTATGTACAATTGTCAAATGGCGTTTTCATTTGTTTTCTCTTACCATCGATATGATACTCGTACCTTTGGTGCTTTTTTATGCAGAAAGACCTCAGTAATATTAAATCTAAATATTTATTGCTTTTTCGCCTTCAAATTTGGGTTTTAGCCATCATGAGGAAAATATAAATATTATCGATATCGATAAATGTAAAATATAAATCGACACGTAAACTCGACAATCTTACATCTCATCAAACGACGTTCTGAAGGGGTAATTCTTGAAACTGATATGATATAAATCGAAATGCATTAACTGCTGTCAAATTCCTGGTACCTACTGTTTGGGTTAATAATAATAATAACGTTTATTGAGCTTTCTTATTGGTACCTATATACAAAGTTGAGTAAACAATATATAAAATATTCCCTGAATTTACATACATTTTTGATTGAATGCAAACCACAAGGATAGGCAATTTTAAGATGGTCCCCGACTTCTAACCAAGATAACTTGTGTCCTAGGATGTCAGTCAGTTCCATATTGACTTATAGCCTCAGATAGCCAGCTCTAAAGGTATCATAAAATAAAATAAACAACGTAAATCAAAGTACAAAAGAGGTTCCAACACAACACACCTGTAAAACGACACCAGCATAGATATTTTGTTATTATATATTATAACTACTGTCATCTTAAAGCCTTTCTGTTGTTGTAGGAAACCCATTTATAATTTATTAAATACTTTACCCACCACCAATTAATATATAGTAAAGTTGACTATTCACATTCAGAATTCAAATATTATTTTCCACATGGTTCATATTGAAACTATTGTTTATTGTATAAATAAATTTATTTATTCGAAGGAATATAATTAAAACTACTTTAAGAGTAAAAAATAAATATAAACTAAACCTAATAAAAAATAACTATAAGTAAAAAATGTCCTCTAGAGACGACCCTTCAGGGATAGTCTCAAGGAGGCTGGCAACATTTTTCCCTCTGTATAGCGAGGGTAATACGTTGGCAGAAATAATTGCCAGCCTTCCTGTCTCTGGAGACAAAGTAAAGTCTGGACTTTTCCGTTAGCCGTTTGGACAACTCCTTGGCCAGACGTTTGGCCGAGTGACGTATATTGTCAAATACATTTTTATGATTTTCTACACTATATTTCATTAAAAAAAAACCCTATTTTTAAAAAAATATTTACATAAAAAAATAGCTCCACCAAATCGCTGTCCTGAGGCATGGTGCCCAATACACTGGCAGCATTTCCCCTCTGAATTAAGATACTTAATTTTAGATAGAAAAAACTGCCAGCCCTATTGTCACCGGAAGGTTCTCGCCCGGACAAGCCAATTTCCAAGCTATCATGGCCTCTGTCAAGTCTACCTTGACATCCCTGCAGGATGGGACCTTTTTATTTTTTATTTATCTATACTTGTAATATTATTAATTAGAACTAATAACATGATTCAAATTATAAATAATGTTTTTAAACAAGCTTGAAAAATATTATTTAACATACTATATATTATATTACTTTGCAATTAAGTTATTTGGAAAATAAAATACGTAGTTTTCGTATCAATTGAGTCCTTTAGTGCCAAAGCTGTCGTCATGATATTTTTTTACACCTAAACTATATAAAATAAAGGGTTTTTTTTCTTCTTACATTGTAATCTTGTTAGAATAATTTATCTAAAAATGCGTATACTGTCAATTCCCTTTAGCCCAAATATTTTTTCCGGCATATTTGTCTCTACCTAGATATCTGTTTGTCTTAAAGAATAGCAATTTTTACCACTTCTTAAAAGTAGTAATACTCGTAGGATTTGGTACGTCTTAGTTCTAACACATTTAAGAATCGGCCTCCTGGATCTTGTTACATGGAAAATGTGACACATTTTATAGGCCACGTTATTGCTTTATGAACACGTATCACATACAAGAACGAGCATTAAGTAGGTAGTTTTTTTTTCTCTATTTGCATAACGTCAATATGAAATAATATACATGATTTTTATGCCGAGCTTAGTAAAAAAATATACTTACAGGAGCTGACTATTGTTGTAATAGTATTTTGGTGAAATGTACTGCAGTGTGGTAAATATTTAATAGGATAGGTGGTAGGCGGATTGATGGTGGTATCTAGCCAGGTCTGCCAGGTGGGCGGGAAAGTATCCACCGTTCGTGCCTATAAACCTAGTAAAGTGTATCCACACGTTTCGGAATCAATCAAATCCAGTCAAACCGGCATAGTGTTAGATACTCATGTCAGTCATGAGTGTCTGATTTCAGTTGCTAACATTCATGGACATCGCGCGCCACTTAGCATCAGGTAGGTGTACTACTAGTTTTGAACGTGATAATTATTTTGTTTTTTCACTGACAATATGCCGACCAGCATGCTAGGAGCAGCCAACTTCAGCAAAGAAGCCGACAGTCGCATTCAGCTAGGATGGGCGGCATTTGGGAAACTCCGGAACATCCTCTCATCGTCTATACCACAATGTTTAAAGACTAAGGTATTTAACCAGTGCATCCTCCCGGTTATGTCGTACGGAGCAGAGACGTGGACACTAACAGTGGGTCTGGTCCATAAATTAGAAATAAATAGAATTTGAAACGTTGATATTCGTCAGAGAACGAAAGTTACTGACATAGCTTTTAAAATTAGCAAGCAGAAGTGGTAATGGGCCGGACACATCTGCCGCAGAACCGACGATCGATGGGGCAAAAGGGTTCTAGAGTGGAGACCACGTACGGGAAGACGCAGAGTGGGACGACCCCCCGCCAGATGGACAGATGACCTAAAGAAGGTCGCTGGTGAGGGTTGGATGAGGGTAGCGAAAGACCGCGTTAAGTGGCGAGCCTTAGGGGAGGCCTACATCCAGCAGTGCAGAGATACAGGCTGATGATGATGCTATGGAAGTGTAAAACACGTTCTTCCTTGACAAGAGAAGAAGAACGAATTAGACAATAATAAAAAATGTAAGAAACATTTTATATAAAAATAGCAACCAATGCCCTCTTTGGTAGTGCCAGAATCAGACCCAATACATCTGAATCTAAATTCGTTTTATTACTAAGAGAAACAAAAGTATTTATTAGGTTCGTACGTGTACTAGTAAGTAGTTCAATGTAAACGGAGTGTTTTGTTTTGTAAACATGCTCCTTTGTGTGCATAGAAACAGCTAACGTACTATATCTACGTAACTAACGTATCATCATCTCTATCTTGTCGCCAATAAATGTGCATATCGTTGTCAGCAAGCGTGTGTCTAAAGTCGGCAAACGTGTGTCTTGTAGACAGTGAGTAGTGTTTGCAATAAGGCATATTAATAAAGTCAGTGAATATATGTTCATGGCATCAAAAATTAATTTACTGTGGATATTATTGGTACAATATGTGGATACACAAATCAGCTGTCAAATTAACCGAAAGCAAAGATATATCGTTCTCATATTTATATAAATTAAAAATAGTAAACTAATTTACTTACCATATTAATTGCTTTATTTAATTACTTACGGAGTTCTAATGTTGATGTGAGTTGTGAAAAAGTGGTTTGGAGTGCCTCGCAACAGGTATTAATTATACACTTATAAACACTGAAAAGTGATGCTAATATTTGAACACTAACACCTTAATAAACTGTGGAAAGCACTGAGCTAAACAACTACACGTTAATTGGGATTTTTGGCCGTAAGCACGTCTGGTGTGTTACATAATCACTGAAAGACTGAAGTCAGTTTGGAGGTAGCTGCAGCCGCGTGCGCCGAGTACAGTCAACCACTGCAGCCAGCTAACATTGTCTTTTATTCCACATACCACAATCCTATTAGACGACATTAAGAGCAAAAAGATATAATAATTACTGTCAAACAAATTATTGACCATGTTGTTATTTTATTGTATTTGAATTAATTTATCCAACATTGCGGTTAAATGATGTTTAATACAAGACAACAATTATAAATTGGAAAACTAGCACACTGTACACTGTTTTAGTCTTGGCTCAATACTTGCAACGAGTTATTAAGTAAATACAAATCTGTGATTATTACTTATTTACGACTGGCCTGATACAATGCCATCCCTTTGCTCAGCCTGCAATAGTTCGCTGACTGTTACGCAAAAACGGATTAAATGTACGTTATGCCCCAGGTCATACCACACGGAGTGCGTTAACTTTGGCCCTGATGGTGCCCCTTCTGCTGCTCGATCCAGCTGGAAATGCCCTGTTTGCGTTGTAGCAACGCCACGCCGTGGAGATAGAAATAATTTACCCGTTGCCGATACCGGCATTCCTGGTACACCTGAATCAAGAATTGAAGGTTTGGATGCTAACTTGGCAACATTTATTAAATCGGAAATATCTGAAATGTTAACTACTTTACTACCAGGGTTACTAAGAACACAACTTAACGCTGCTTTCGCCCCAATGACTACTCAGTTGGCAGAATTAAGATCATCACTGGACTTCCTTAGTTCCAAATATGATGAATTCTCTGTTGAATTAAAGAGCCTCAGAATGGAGTGCGCCGAAGTGAAGAGTGAAAATGCTGTGATTAATTCTGATGTTAGAGCACTTCAAGACAAAATAAACTTCTTAGAACAACATCTTCGTGAATCAAATATTGAGGTCCATGGCATTGTGGAACATAATGGGGAGAACCTTTGCGAATTGGTTAAGAAAATTGGAGACACGGTTTCTGTTAAACTTACTGAAAACGACATATTGAGCTGTTCTAGAGTGGCCAAACTTAATAAGAATAGCAACAGACCACGTACAATTGTCGCTAAGCTCCGTAGCAGGACCTGTCGGGACGAGATTCTTTCTGGAGTTAGTCGCTATAATAAATCTAATAGAAACGATAAACTTAACTCTGTTGCTCTCGGACTAACAAACGATAGGATGCCTGTTTATGTCACCGAGCATCTTTCTCCACATTTTAAATCTCTTCACGCAGCCGCAAGACTTAAAGCTAAAGAACTGTCATATAAATTCGTATGGATCCGCAATGGGACAATACATGTTCGTAAGGACGAAAATTCAAGATACATCATAATTAAAAATCAAAATTCTTTAAATTTAATAAATTAATCATAATCTATTTCTCTATATATAGATAAACCTACTTATTAATATTTCTATTTTACCTTATTCATTTGTATTATTATTATAATTTTTTGTTTCTTTATCGAAATAAGCATATTTTATGGAACTCACTTTTTATTACCAAAATATACGTGGCATGAGAACAAAAACTATAGACATTTATAATTCTATTCTTAATTGTAACTATGACGTCATATGTTTGTGCGAGACGTGGCTGGACGATTCTATCTTCTCCTCTGAGCTGTTTGATTCCAGGTATAGGGTTTTACGGCGTGATCGCGGTAGTGAATTTGAAGCCACATATGGTAAAAAATATGGTGGCGGTGTACTTATTGCTGTCTCCACCAAACTTAAAATTCATGTCCATGATGATTGGCATACTTCATTGGAGGACGTGTGGATGTCTATTCAATTTAATGATATGTGTTTAAATATATGTGTGGTATACATTCCATCCTACATTTCTGATGAGCATTATGCTGCCTTTATAAATAGATGCGAGGAGTTAACATTATCCAACAGTAGCAATAGAACACTTATTTTAGGTGACTTTAACCTGCCTCACATTGACTGGAATATAGGTTCAAATATAGTTTGTACTTCAACCAATTTTAAGACTTCGTCCCTGGCTGATCTTCTTAGTGTCTCTGGCATCCAACAATACAACCATATTCAGAACCACAATGGTAGGATATTAGATCTAGTTCTTACCAACCATCCAGGAATCACTTCAGTCACACCCGCTGTTCCCTTAAGTCGCGTAGACTCCCATCACATCCCTCTAGAATTCAACATAAGTCTCAAATCAGTCCCGTCATTGAGAACAAATAAATATCAGACCAGTTACTGCTTTTTTAAGACTGACTATAATATGTGTACTCAAGATTTAATTAATATTGATTGGGATAGCCATAGCATTGATATGACAAATGATAATTTTATTTTACTCTTCTATAACAAATTATGGACCGCTATTGAAAAATGCACTCCAAAGAAACCACACAAATCGTCAACTTATCCAATATGGTACTCACAATCTCTGCTTAAAGTTTTAAAAGAAAAAAATAAATACCATCGCAAATATAAAAAATATAAAAATCCTAGAGATTATGACACCTTTTCAATGCTGAGGTCACGTTCGAAGAAACTAATTAATCGATGCTTTAAGGATTACATTTCTGCGGTCGAGTCCGATCTGATATCCAACATTAAATGTTTCTGGAGATACACTAAAAATAAAAAACTGACCAACACTATTCCCAACAGCGTTCACTACGGTAACGCAACTGCTGACGAGGGTCCGAATGTAGCAAATCTATTCGCCGACTTTTTCTCGTCTGTCTACAGTACCAATGCCTCAAATAACACCTCATCACCATTAATTAAGGACCTCACAAGTGCTTACATTTTAAGTAATATCGTGATTAGTGAAGATGAGGTGCTTACCTCTCTTAAACAGCTGGATATCACCAAGGGATCCGGACCTGATGGCATTCCACCCGTATTTGCTCATCTCTGTAGGTCAGCTTTAGCTAAGCCACTTTGTATAATTTTTAACAAGTCCATTACAGAAGGGGTTTTTCCTGACCTATGGAAGATCACTAAAATTACACCAATCCATAAATCAGGTAACAGGAGTGACGTAACGAATTATCGCCCCATAGCCATTCTTTCCTGTTTTCCCAAACTGTTTGAGCGTCTTATGTACCCTCATTTATCATTTCACTTTGATAAATTTGTAAGCACACGCCAGCATGGATTCATCCACGGCCGGTCAACCAATTCAAATCTTCTAACCTATACCCAATTCATATGTAACGCATTTGAAAGAAGAACGCAAGTGGATTCTATCTACACTGATTTTTCCAAGGCCTTCGATCGAGTTGATCATGACTTGCTGTTGAGGAAAGCGGCGATGATGGGCATACATGGCAACCTTCACCGCTGGATTCGCTCCTATCTTGAAAATAGATCTCAACTGGTTTCCGTGTATGGTTACGATTCCACCCCTTTTGTTGCTGCCTCTGGTGTCCCTCAAGGGTCGATTCTCGGTCCTCTGTTATTTCTGCTATTTATCAATGACCTCCTAGCTCAGTTAGACTCCGAATGTCTTGCCTATGCAGACGATCTGAAGATATATCGCACGATCTCGAGTGAACATGATTGCTCCTTGCTTCAACGCGACCTAAACACAGTAAGCAAATGGTGCAAAGAGAATGCTATGTCGTTAAATACTAGCAAATGTCAATACATAAGTTTTACGAAGAACAAGCTCATGATTAGGTATCCTTACTCCTTGGGTGGGGTCCTATTAGAGCGCGTATCTTATATAAGAGATTTAGGTGTGACACTTGATTCATCACTGTCTTTTCGGTCTCATTATGAAAGAGTAGTATTAAAGGCAAACAAAATGCTAGGGTTTATATTCCGACAATGTCAGCCTTTCAAAAATCCGAATACACTAATCATACTATATGGCTCTCTCGTGCGATCAATTCTGGAATATTGCCCCACGGTGTGGTCTCCAATTTACCAACTACATATTAACCGACTGGAATCCGTTCAAAAACGCTTTCTAAAACTGTTGTGTGGCAAATTTGGTTTAAAGCGAAAACTAAAATCATACGAGGATAGGCTTCTGCATTATAAAATGAAAACCCTAAATGATCGTCGAAAGGTGACTGACCTATGCACGCTACACCGGATCGCTAATGGTTCCTTCGGAGAGGAATTGACCATGAGCCTGAGCTATCGTGTACCTAACCGACCTGTCCGCATACCCAGTCTTTTCCTCTTACCACGGGCTACCAACAATGTCTCGTTTAACAGCCCACTACTACGTATGTGTCGTCGTTACAATGATTTATGTTTAACCCAGAGTGAAATAGATATCTTTAACTGTACATATTCAATGTTTAAACACCACGTACATAAACTGAACCAATAAGTATGCTGATTTTATTGTTTGATTTAATGTTATTAAGAATACTTATTATTACTACTATATTATTATTGTTTTTGTGTTTATATAAATATATTTAATTTTAGTTATATATAAGATATGTATGCCAAATTGTTTACTTATATGTTTAAATTTAGATATTAATGTCTTTCTGTATTTTATTCTTAATATTGTTTACTGCATGCTGTGTACAAATATTAGGTTGGCAAACTTACTACTTATTTATATCACTGTATTTTGTCAAATGTTTTGTCTGTTAACTGTTTTTTGTACCTTAATAAATAAATAAATAAATAAATAAACTAAATACCAGATGCAAGAATGATCTCATTCCTATGATTACGCTGCGAAACTATATTATTGCTATTAGGTAGTTAAGTATCTCCTACTGAAATACAAATAATTATACTGTTATATGATTTCATAATTTTGAGATAAGATTCAGAAAAGATTTAGCTAAGCCAGAGACTTAAATACTGCCAAGCAATCAAAGAGTTCAAGTAGGTACAGATAGAGCAGACGTTGGATGTCATTTTCATTAAAAAAGTTACAATAGGAAAATGAAAATTTTTACCTATAATATTTTTTTTTTTTTTTATACTAGCACGACATGTGACCTTAAATGTTAGCAACTGGAATCAGACACTCATGACTGACATCAGTTCCTAACACTTGACTGGGCATGACGGCAATTCACGCCTGATCCCGAAACCTGTGGATACACTTTATTGAGTCTTTCGGCACGAACTGTGAATATTTCCCCGCCTCGGCAGACTGGGCCTACCACCTATTTGTTGTTCTGGTTGAAAGTATGTCCAATGATGTCAAATGCCATTTTTTTCTTTTAAGGAACACCAATATTGCCATGGTGATATTTACTTTTCGACCGCCTCCGTGGTCTAGTGGTAACAAACGTTGCCGTGGACTCGGGAGGTCGTGGGTTCGATTCCCACCGGGGGCAAGTTGTACATTGTATAATTTGTCTCGGCCTGGGTGTTTATATGTATAATATGTATATATTTACAAAAAAAAGTATAATATGTAGTTTATCAACTATCTAGTTTCCGTAACACAAGCCTCGTAGCTTACCACGGAAACTAGATGGCGCTGTGTGACCTGTCTGGAAACATTTATTTATATAAAAATACTCGTAATACCGCTTGAAACAAGACTTACTGATTTTTCGTATTTGACATTCGTATACGTGAAAGTGGTAGTTATTCCTTTCGTTACTAATCACCACCTTAAGATATTAGTTACAAATATACCGAGTAATTATTTATTTAAAACTTTATTGCACGTTATAAAAGGGGCGGACTTAATGCCGCTAGACATTATCTGACAGCCAACCTTAGGGACAATGGGGACCATTTCAAATGTAAGGTAGGTGCAAATATTTATATATAATAATAATAAATAAATCTATATACATAAAAATACAATGATATTACTAAATACATACTAATAACTATGATATATTAAATACTAATAATACATATACTACATATGATACCATTAAATAACTTATGAACTATTTAAATAATACGATGACACCATTTTTTTAAATATATTTCGGTTGGATGTTTGTCGGATTTCTACCGGTAGTTCATTCCACAGATTTGCGGCGACAACAGCAAATGAGTTGGCCATAAATCCAGTATGGTGAGAGGGAATGGAGAGAACAGAGAGAGAAGAGCGAAGAGACTGGAATGAAGAGAGATAGGCAAATTTACTCTTGAGGTATTTCGGTGTCACAGGCTCGTTGAGTATAGAAAATAGTAAACAGAGAATTCGGAGATTCCTGCGACAGCGAATTGGTAGCGACTTTGATTTTGTTCGATACTCAGAGATGTGGTCGTATTTGCGAAGGTCGTAATTGTCGTATTGATTTACTAAAGAAAAAACTACGTATATTGACATTGGCCATAACATAACCCAAACAATAGGTTCAGTAAAACTTTTATTGGTTTGAACAAAAACGGTTCGGACTCGACTGAAATTGATTCTATCGAAACGAAATTGAAGTGCGGTTTGAAGCAAGTCGCTAGGGAATAGCGTGTATGAAACACGGTAATATAAATGTACCTAATAATAATAAAAGTACTCAACTGTTTTGTTCATAATTGAAGTAAAGTACAGTCATCATCCAGTGTTAGTAAAATTAAAAATTTTAGGTTCCATTATTTGCTATCAGATTTATCCTTAGAAATGTCTGATCGTGTAAAACAATTTTAAGAGCTTGCAAAGATATTTAATATACCACGTGATTTTGTATGCTCCTATTTTAGACTGCTGGCCGCATTTCTCGTCACGCGGCTCTCAACGACATCACCCGAAGGGCTCTTGTCACCCTTGTACCTGCAATCTTAGAACCATCTGAGATTGTGCGGAGCGATGGCAAGAGACCCGACGGAGTGACTGTCGGGCCGTGGAAACTTGACAGGTCTCTGATGTGGGATGTGACGTGTGTAGACACATTAGCGGAGAACCTCAAATTGCGCAAATACGCCAACCTTGGTACCGGTTACGAATTTGCGCCGTTTGGGGTCGAGACGTAGGGCCCATGGGGACCGTCAGCGAGGCGCTTGGCCAAGGAGTTGTCAAAGCGGCTGACAGAAAGGTCTGGAGACAGGAAGGCTGGCAATTATTTCTGCCAGCGTATTAGCCTCGCTATACAAGAGAAAATGTTGCCAGTCCCCTTGGATGTCTCGGGGACGTCTCTAGAGGACATTTTTTATTTATAGTTTAGTTTATAAAAGTAAAGTATCATCACGACCGTTTCCCTTTCAGGGTGATCAGAAACCACGCTTATAAATAAGCCGATTCACATTTAGCCAACTTTACTATAGGCCAATTATGACAAGTGGCAAGCTCGTCGATGTCTTCAGCGACCAAACTCGAGAAATATCACAAATAAATTAAATATTAATTAAATGTATTTATTTACATTAATACATATTTTTGTGTCCCGACCAGGAATCGAACCCGGTACCTCCGAGTCTAAATCCACGGACTTAACCGCTAGACTACGGAGGCAGTTTAATTTATTTTTAATTTTATTATTTAGGTAGCTTTTAATTTATATTTAATGTATAATAATTTACTTCCAATAAAGCTTATTTTAGACTAATATGTTATTCTATTACTTGAAAAGTCGACGTTTTTTTTAAATTTGCCGAACTGTACAACGAATAGGAGCATAGTAGGTACTCGTAAGTGTAGTAGGTGAGAAGTATTTTTTCTTTCTTTCAAGATTTCGCAATGAGTATTACTCAACTAAACTACGGTACTAGTATCACCTATGAGTAACTTGAGCCCTTGAAAGTAGCTACTCGCGATGACTAAGTTTTTCCTACCTATACCTACTCCTAAGAAAGTTAGTCATACAATTACATCGTTATATTTATTGCCATAGAAAAAAAAAAATTTCGTTTAGTGCTGTGACTTAAATAGAATTTTGCTTAGTAGTGATCGAATTTTTATAGTGTGTGAAGATTTTTTTAAGGCTAACAAGAGATCAGGAGACAATAGGGCTGGGCAATATTTGGGCCAAAGAATCAGCATTGCTATTGGTAGGTAGCGATTTAGAACATGTTTTATTTATATTTTATCTCTTTTTTTTATATTCATAAACAAACAGTTTATACTCGTACTTATGTTCAAAATCATAATAGTTTTTATAATAATACTTCGTTAATCCAATCGACAATTTTTCTGAAAATTTATTAATGATCTACATACTGATTGATATCTTTGATATAAAAAAAACAATACGTATAAAAATACTGTTTTTGATATATAATCGTAAATGTATTAAATATCGAAATATAACTTCTAAATTTAAAAAATCAACGTTCAAATTCAAAATTCAGAATACAGGTAAATGTTACAATTTTAGAGTCCATCTGTATCTTAACATAATGGTATTCAAAAAATTATATATATGTCAAAACTATATTTATAATAATAATAATAATAACATCGACGAGCTTGCCACTACATCGACGAGCTTGTCACTTGTCATGATTAACCTACAGTAAAGTTGGCTAAATGTGAATCCGCTTAAATAAACAATTAAATAAATGTATATAAAATTTACTATGTCATTTATATGTCAACACTTATAATGTAAAATCCTGTATACTGTAAAAACATTGTTCTTTTAACCATTTAATTAACAACTTCTTAAATTTGATTATTGATGTCATTTGTTTTAGTTCCAAAGGGCAAACTGTTTTAAATATTTACTGTTACAATAGTAAGTTTAGCATATACGCAGATTTAATTATAAAATCTAATTTTTATTTTATTTATTACATATTTATATTAGCTGTGTTTGGGACTTTTCTTGTCCCTTAATCTACGCCAACACATAACCACTTATAAGTTTTATTAGGAAGACACGGCTAATAACATCTAAATAACAGAAGAACGGGAAACTACTTTTGGTAATGGAAAAGTTGTAGAAATATGTTATAGGTGCGATGGTAGTGGAAACTCGATCCTTGTACAAATTGATTGAGAGCGACATTTGATATAAAATTGTGTTGTGATTGATGCGAACCGTCTCCCCGTGTTACAGCTAAGTGCTTTCGGTGTCACTTATATGCGTTTTATATCATATATTTTATTCATTTCTTTATTGGTTACATTCTATACAAGTATAAGTATGTATTTCTCAATACTACCTTAGCGCACTTTTTGCTGACTCATCAGCACAGCCCCTAGAACACAGAGTTTTAGACCTCCACTAATGAAAAAAAAATAATAATATTTGTTTATTGAATTACTAGATTCATAGTGTTAGTAACAGAAAACCTTATAAAACTATGTTAGCACTAACCTAATAATAACCCAAGTTTTTATTTATTTTATTTTTCACATTCATCTAAGGCCAACTCCCCACATGCACGCCACAGCAACGATACATGTACGGAGAGTTAAGGCTCTCAGCGACCATTCTGAGGATACTGTTGGCGCTGTCTCGCACCCGACCAAGCAGAGACCCACACTTCTTGCGCATTGTGGCATAGAAGCAATCTACTCTTGCTTCCGCAAACATCTTGATGCACTGCAGTAGCGCGGCAGCGCCATCAGTACCCTGAATGCATTATTATACTGCACACGTAGCGCATTATATTGCCTTTGTGTAAAGAAGGCCCGCAGGCTGCTCGTGTAAAAGGATCTACAGTACGCTCTAAACAAGGTAACCTTGACGTCATGCGAGCAACGAGCAACCTGCGAGCAATCATATTAGCCCTAACAGCCAATGCGCGCCTCTCCCTCTCAATGTCTGCATCATCTCTGAGTCCAGACGTGACATATATCTGGAGAATTTGGCCGACATTCGCCACGCGCTGGCCAGAGGATCTGATGACAAGTTGGTATTAGAGGAACCGGGACTGAGGCACGGGAACAGTGTGTTATAAATCTATGTATAACAAATGTACGTACTCGAAGTGTATTTCTCATTACATTTATATTTTTATTTTTATAATTGTGTCTGTCTGTTAGAGCCTGGAAAATAAAATGTCCCAATGATGATATTCCAAAGGAATCAAACTTTCAAAAACTTTGGGATACACCATTGGTACAAAACACCTATAAACATTTGGCTCAAAATCCAATCAGTGATCAACATCGCGCCCGGCTTCTGGCTTCAGTAGAAAAGGAATCCGGCCACTGGTTACACGCACTGCCTTCTGCGAACCTCGGCACACTGCTTGACGACGAAAGTTTCCGTATCGCCGTTGGTCTACGGTTAGGGGCACCATTATGTATCCTACATAGATGTCCGTGTGGAAAGGAGGTCGACTGTCTTGGAGTTCATGGGCTTTCCTGTTCCAAAAGTGCGGGCAGATTTTCCCGCCACGGCTCCCTTAACGATACTATAAAAAGGGCTCTAGCCACCATCGAGGTTCCAGCTCTTCTAGAGCCTGTTGGAGTTATCCGAGATGATGGCAAGAGACCCGATGGTATGACGTTGGTCCCCTGGGAACGGGGACGTGCTCTAGTGTGGGACGCCACGTGCGTCGACACCCTTGCCGCGTCGCATCTCAGGGGGACAGCGCATAAAGCGGGAGCCGCGGCGGAAAATGCGGAGTCCAGCAAGCGGCGCAAGTATGTAAGTATATTAAAAGATTACATATTTGTGCCGTTTGCTGTAGAAACTCTGGGCCCATGGAGTCCAAGCGCAAAAAAGTTTTTAAAAGACATAACACCGCGTCTTGTTGTCTCCTCCGGTGACAAGAGGGCTGGCTCTTTCTTCGCCCAGAGAATTAGTATTGCAATTCAGCGGGGAAATGCAGCCAGCGTTCTTGCCACCATTCCACGCGGACGGGACTTATATCCCTATCCTTAATATTAATTTTATTTTATATGTTGTAAATATTATGTCTTAGCTTATAGTATGACAATGCCTATATACAGCAGCTATTATCTTAACTGACATTGACATTTATATTCTTATAATTGTGTCTGTCTTAGCTTATAGTGTGACAATGCCTATCTACAGCAGCTATAATGTTAAGCGTTATTCTGTTTTTATAATTTTATTGTTTCTCTTTCCAAATGATGGATATCATGTACTGCTCCAGATTCACCAATATGTACTATAAAATGATATCGTTTTATATTAATATTGTAAAAATTGACGTGTAAAAGTGCAGAATACATCTCCTTTTGTCCTATGTCTAATTGCAAAATAAACGAATTGAATTGAATTAGTACGTGCTAAGGTTCGAACCGCACCCTTATGGATTAAAGGAAAGAGATCTTACAACCAAGCAACCACCATTTTGTTTCTAATTCCGCAACATATTTTGGGCGAATTTGTTTTTCTGTCGCCACGCTGCTGGCCACACTGGTCTGACTTATTTTTTATACTCATATTTCTAAACGATTTCACAAATTAGTAGGTATTAGAGAAACCCGACGCGTATTTACATATTATAACTTGTGGAGACGCCGTATAGAGTCTTGACCGGGTATAATTTGTACACCTAATGTTCCAACTCCAAAATATACCCGAGTCGGACGCGATAATCGGGTATATTTAGTACTTGGCATACTAAATATACATCATGATATCGGTTGGGTATACTTTGTACGTGTTGACATTATTCTTCGACTCCTAAACAAACCTAAGTTAGTGGTGTGGTTATAATCGGGTATATTTGGCATTTAGCATGTCCTTATTACTACCGCTAAATATAGAGGTACATTCGAAACAGTCAAGGATGCCCGTTCTTGAGTCTTTCTTTGAGTTTTCGTAAATGCTTAATATCTCTGTTCCCAGTTGCTCTTGACTTGATAACAAGATGTTAATATGTTCAGTCATTATGTGGCAGTTACTTTGGCACTTTAGAACTATTTTATTATTTTATTCTACTGGGACATAACCGTTATTTAATTTTTTGCTCGAAGGACCATGTCAGAGCGTGGACGCTAAATGCAGAGGGCCTAACACCTAAGTCCAAGCTCTGAGCGTAATATATAAACTTAACAATATATAAATTATAGTGGTAGTGTAAAGATAGGAGTCTCACTGCCGGTGTAATGAATCCTGGACCCTTACCCATTTTCCAGTATTTGGGAGTACTCTATTTTACCCATGTACCCGAAATGGACCAGGACGCTTGGTCCAGTACAGTTAGATTTAGGAGTAATCACTTCACTCGTTTCATCTTCTAACTATACCCATAGTCGACCAGGCTCATGACGTCACCGGGGCGTCTCCACAAGGTATGTTATGTAAAATACGCTGGTCCCACAGCTTAACGTGCTCTCCGAAGCACGGAAACGGTCGTTTTACAAATGTATGTAAGAAAAGTGTATTCCTTATTGATACATGTCAGGGTCGAAATTGTGACCTTTTTGGATTTAAAGAAAAACGTTTTACACACCACTACCTCCTTTTGCTGTGTCTGTTATTAGAGTACCTACATCGATCTGAAACATAATCTTCTTGTCTGTTTGTTTGTTTACGAAAATATACCCCAGAGACAAAGTTTAGGGCACAATCGTGTTCAAAGTTGCAATAAATCTCTGAGCAAGTAAGTGAAGATAGTTAAGGCACGCGCCACGTCTCCCGTTTCTAATCTAACTTAGGACTCGCCTCTGTCGGTGATGCATAATCAAGCTTGTCACGAACTCAAAGGAACATAATCTCCAATATTCCATTCAAGTTTGTTTACACTGCATTTTATAGTAGTGCATCAACATATATGTATATATTGTTGTCCCCTTACCTACCTTAGCGATTGTTTTGAGTATCTGCGTGACTTGCACACCCGCTCTCTTCGTTTCACTCAGAACAATGAACAACCTTTACCACACTCCCAAAGCTTAGCTAGTATAAAATTCCGAAAGGTAATAAGTTCCCCCTTGAACATAACTGTAAGGTTGTTAAATGCGATAAAGAATTTGTAAATAATAAATAAACAATATTCTCTCAGATACTCTGTTTCTGCAGCTCGTTAATAGAACAGGCAACCTCTGTTAATCAGACAGCGTATTTAAATATTTTTAAACATTTACTAATTACTTTCCCAAAAAAGAAAATGAGAAATCCTTCAAAGAAATCCTGACCTTTCTCGATAACTCATTGAGCAACCTAAACATTGTGGACCAGACCAACTATATTATCAGTGTCCACGTTTCTGCTCCATTTAACATTAATCGAAGAATGCACTGGTTGAACAATAATAATAAATGTAGAATAAATAATTAAACTTTAGCATATGCTAGACAAGTTGTGGTGGTAGCTCGGTTGTAAAGGTACCTTTTTGGAACCCCGGCATATACCAATGAGAAATACTTTTTTTTGCGTACATTTGTCTTAGATTTACAAAACCACCGTTCCCTTGTCTCGGATATGGAATCATTAATAAACTGTCATTCAAATTTACATCAGACCCTCGCCAACCCGCCTGGCCAGTGCAGCGTGGCGAGTGTAGAGAGAAATTCTCCAGAAATGTATTCTGTATATCCAACAGTGGGTCTAGGACTGTTCTAGGGTCTGTGATGTTGATGACGATGATATCCTAGACAAAATTACGCTTCATAGATCTCAACCCGAGTCCGTTCCTGACCATGCTGATGATAACAAGCAAGAGGGTATTGGGTCAGCGAATAGTGTAAAGAATTTCTGTAATACAAAACGGCCGAGTGATGAATGTATTTCCAAAACATTTTTTGCCCTTTCGTTCTTATCTATCGCGCAAAAACATTTATCTAGGATCTGTCACTTAAATCCTTTGCCCTCGTGTAAATGGCCGACCTATTTTTTTGTTAAAAGGGCCAAGCTATCAAGCTCGCGACACAATATTACCCTGCACGCCGATATATCGAGAGCGGAACTAAATGACGTCATCGCTGACTCCCCGCGCCCTTGCAAGGCGTAAAGGATGAGTTGACGCGAGAATAATGCCCCCGGCTGATACAGATTGCCGGATGTGGTGACAGAATCTACCTACACTCTACTGATTTTAGGCGTACATTTTTTACTTTAAAGAATTATGTCGGCATTTGTTTAAAAATAATAAAAGAATGAAGACACATTTCATAATCAATCCTTGGCCTAACAGTGCGGGTCCGGTTTATCGTGTATAAGGCGCGAATTATACAGAAACGGTGTAAGGTGGAGGCGCAGAGCATGCGTGAAACAGATAAGGTACGGACGCGATTTAAATTAATTTCAATGTGTACAAAGAAAAAATTGAGATGGTGCAAAAGAAATTCTTAAGAGGACTTAATCGCAGATACGGAACCGGACATCTTTCCTACGACAAACTATGTACACATTACAGACTGACGACACTCTCAAACCGTAGACTTACAACTGATATGACACTATTGTATAATATTTGTCGAGACCTACTTAGTTGTCCAAACCTGACAGAAGGTATTTATTATAATGCCCCCGCGAGACAGACTCGCTCCTGCAATCTCTTCCATGTCTGCCGCGTACGTACAATATCTGGCATGCGGATGTGCGACACGTACAACAGGCGTGTATCGGACGTGGATATATTCAGTAACTCCTGCGCCGCCTTCAAAGCCAAAATCAAGAAGCTGCTACTTTCGGTTTAGCTCGCAAAGTGTGGGCAGTTGGCTTCGGAGTTCGCCTAACAGTTTTAATGCATTGAACAATGCAGATGTTTTCTATATACCTGGCCAAGGTGATATTTTACGAATTTTGTATCGCACTTGTGCACTATTGTTCACAGTGAGAAATATTCTGGTGGCGGGTATAATTTTAATTGCTTCTACTCTGTTGCTATCTTTTATGTTCTTATGTTGCCTGTATCTGTCCTTTCTCTTCGAATAAATATCAAAGAGGCGATGACACGTCATCATTCATTCATTATCATTACAGCCCCTAGAACTCAACGTCCTAGACCTCCACTGTTCAGGTCTAGGACTGTGTACTAGGGACTGTATTTAAAAAAAAGTAGGACTACCCACCCTATGGCGACTAGCTGTAGACGATAAGCTGCATATTTATTTACATAAATTGTGCTTGTTTGTTATTTTTTAGTTACAAAAGAGTTCACACAATTTACCCCGGAACAGGGAGTATTTTACTTTTTTCTTTCTTTAAATCCGAGGTCATGAGATATGAACAGCTGGGTTTGATCAATTTATATCAATATAATGTAGATATTCCTCGGTGCAGTGGTTTGTAACAGAGGGTGTGACATCTAGGAGATGCAGTTATTAGTCTGGGGATGATGGATGGCCGATGGTCGAGCAATTTCATACACCACATGCATATTAGGTACACATGTATATACAGGGTGAGTGTTAGATCGGGTATAAAGGACAGCTTTACGAGTAAGAGAAACAAACAGTTACTTTGTTTAACTAATGAACATAACAATATAGTTTTTACTTAAATTTTTGAAACATGCCTATAATTTTTTTAGGCACGTATAATTTATTTATAACTGGCATTTGGAATTTTAATAAATATAAAATCATTTTTCTTATTTTTTTTGTTTTATTATTAACTAAAAGATTTTTACAATATATACTAGCACGACATGTAACCTTGCGCCAAACTGATGGTAAGTGGCGCGCAAGGTCCATTAATGTTAGCAACTGGAATCAGACACTCATGACTGACATCCCCTAACACTATGCCGGCTTGACTGAGCATGAAATTAATTCGAGCCTGATTCCGTCAGCTGGTACATACGAAGCCATTTTTTATTGTTACAGTTACAGACACTTCGTTTTGGTACAACCCATCCTTTGACCGTAGATTTATCGGATTAGATTCCTGTCCTGGTCAGGACACAATAATTTAATCAATTTGATATTTCTAGAGTCTGGTACGCTAGAGACATCGACAAGCTTGCCACTTGCTATGATGGGACTATAGTAATGTTGGCTATCTGTCAAACCGCTCTTTAAAACCGTGGTTTCTGACGCTCTGACTGACGCTGATCGTGTTCATACTAACCTATTACTTTTTTTTACGCTCATCGTAATTTGCTTGACGCTTCGGTCCAATCACATTTTTTTTTTTACTACTAGTACGACACCCTTGCGCCCACCTGATGGTACGTGGGGAGCGAGATCCATGAATGTTAGTAACTGGAATCTGACACTTATGACTGACATCATTCCCTAACACGGCTTGGCTGTTAAATTAAAACGTCCATTAATATATTTAATCTTCATGAAACTAAGGGTATTTTACTTTTAATAATATTATATTATAGTTTTTTTTTTTATAACGGCCCCTCTTTACTCTTTAATCTTGATAGTGACAAAAATAATTTCACAAACGCGTGTTAAGTAATTATGTGATTATTAATTTCGTACCCTTTGCGTGAAAATGTCTAAAATGAGGAAAAAAATATCGCGATGTCGGGCTGCGTTGTCAACCTTACGCCCCACATGATGAATGACACTCCTACAAAGACATATCTATACGGACCATTGATCATGCCTATATACAAAACTCAGTCTACAAACGCTACCGCGCCACGTCCATGAATGGACCAATGAGGTACGACTACAAACTAATAGGCTATTGCGATTTAGATTAGTTTCGTTGAAACGTTTTTATACCAGTTGGGGCCTATCTATAAAAATGTATATACCCACATGTATGTTTCCAGTACTACCTACAGTAGGGCAAGGTAATTGAAATTAATAAAAAAAAAACAATTAACATAATACTAATACCTACTTGTATATGTACAAACTTAAACTAAAAAGTAATAAATAATATTTCAATTACTTAAAGCTTAAAGGACAATAATAAAATTAATAATAGTTATATATCTATTTAATAATTATAAACAGTTATTTTTGCAGTCGATGTCAACATAAAACGAGAATGTCTTTGTTTGGATGTATGTATAGTAACATAAGTTCAGGCGCCTGAACAATGTATGTATATATATTTGTTTTTCTCAAAAAGATATGAATGAATTTCGAAAAATTCCCCTCTCTGAAGTATGACCTACTAAAAAAAAAAACTGTCGAATTGATAATTGTCCTTTTTTGAAGTCGGTTAAAAGTAAATGTTCTCTTTAATAGTATAGAATAAGCAATCACTATATTACAAAGCCAATTTTATTGTTTATTAGTTATATATCGATGTTACGGATTTTCATACATCTGAGGTGTCAGTTTTTTGTTCCATTACGTCACATCTCATGGCGCTGTCTGAAATTCATATTTTCGATTCGATAACCGATGTTCGTGCTTGAGCTACTACAGTACAGTAAATGAAAATCATAAATATTTTTATTTATCATTACCCAATAAAAAAGAAGAGTATGAAAAACGAACCATAGTCGCCTTTTATTTGACGTTACTACATAAGTCCATTCTTTGTTTTGTTGGCCCGTTTTCATACATTTGTCTATGCCAGCGCCACATGAAGCCCTCATCTATTCACACTGCATACAAAAATCACCATTGAGAATATCATGGTAATATTTGAGAAGTAAACAAGTAAGAAACATTTGTGATGACTTTTTGCATTTTAAAAGGAATGTGATTTCCTTATTATAGTTATGTATAAAAAATATATGACCTAAAATTGAAGTAACAGATGTCATAGATATTTTTTATTTTTATTTATGCTAGCACGACATGTGACCCTGCGCCCACCTGATGGTAAGTGGCGCACAGGGTCCATGAATGTTAGCAACCGGAATCAGACCCTTATGTCCGACATCAGTCCCTAACACTATGCCGGCTTGGCTAGATGCCTTTTCACACTTCGCTTGAAGGACTCCAGGTTATAGGAAAGTGGAAACACAGAGGCTGGAAGAGCATTCCACATCTTTATTGTGCGACAGATGTATGAGTCACCAAATTTATAGGTACGCGAAGGGATAGTGACTACGGTATGTGGGTGCATATTCTGACCTGTGCGTGTGGTTCGGTTGCGGAATGGAGAGGAAGAAATTAGGTTATAGAGCTCTTCAAAGCACTCACCATAGAATAGCCAGTAGAACACGCTCAGAGAAGCTACATCTCGGCGAAGCATCCCTGCAGGATTCGAGAGTTCCAGATATAGTGGCATCGTCCACAATTCGAACAGCTCGCCTCTGTAGGACATTGAGAGCATCTGTGAGGTACTTGGCTGAACCATCCCAAAGGTGTGAACAGTATTCCACGCATGATCTGATCTGTGCTTTGTAGAGTAACAGTCTGATTGATATTTGATGAATGATTAACTTTGCGCTATAAAGGTCACATTTCGTGCTAGTATAAAAAATACAATTAGATATACACTTTTCTTACTAACATTTTTCATAGATTTACAACACCACCGTTTCCGAGAGCACGTTAAGCCAGTCCTTTCACTCATATAAATTGTCATAAAAAAATAAAGACCCTCGCTAACCAGTCTGGCCAGTGCAGCGTGGTGAATTTTCAAAAAGAATGCTAGATCAGTATAAGGATTTTTATTTAAATTTCTTAACGGTTCCAATTTAATAAGTTAGTATTAGTGCGAAAGTTGTATATTTATGACAAATTTACGTAAGAAAATACCTTTCCGGGCTTCGATGAATATGATCAAAGTTTCCGGGTATTTCTCACCTTTACCTCCTCATTCCTTTGTAAGCCTGACAGGTGAATTAGTACCACCGATATTAATAGTGTAAAAAAAAATATGTAATTAATATAATGTAGCAGAGAAACCTTATCAGTCAACATGTCCTGCTGATAAGCCGGAAGAGTGGGCGGGTTTGCCATCCGTCCAGGCATGTCCTGTGTGACACACGATACGCTGGTGTCATGTTCTCTAGTTTTTTTTTTAAATAATATAAATATTTGAACTACAACAACGGCTTTAAACAATGAAGAAAGGAATATATTTTACCCGCACCCAATCAGTTCTAATCTATACTTCAATCCATAATTTAGTATATTTATTTATA
The DNA here is from genome assembly GCA_910589645.1 of Tinea semifulvella. NCBI lineage: Eukaryota > Metazoa > Arthropoda > Insecta > Lepidoptera > Tineidae > Tinea > Tinea semifulvella. The sequence goes on from OU342596.1 coordinate 6,702,673, forward strand.
GTACACAGCTGTACATATATAGTCAGTTGAAGACGTTACCGGACTATTTAAAAAAAATGTTTTTCAGTCTAAATACACCGTTGTGTTACACGTCAATCAATTGTTTTAGGGCACTATTAGAACAACTCAAATATGGACTCATATAAACCGATATAGCTCCGAGAATTTATTGTAGTTAATAACTGGGTTATTTCGGAATGTATATAATGATGTAATAGGAGCATAGCAAATGTACACTGTACCTATAAATACGAAAATTCCAATGGTAAGTTAGATTTATTTTTTTAAACAATTTTATCATTTGGTAATTGCTAATTATCTCAAAGCTGCCGATTTTGAGATGTTCCCGTAACGTCTCACTTATTACATACATAATATAATTATAACTTATCTAATATATGATACCAATTAGGTGTCACAGAATTTACCAAAAAAAAAAGAAGGAATAATATTAAAAACTTATTAATTTTTAAACTAAAATTAACAAAACTTATACTTACATAATAAAATATTGTTATATAAATATTTAGTGTACGTAATAATGTATTACAATGTATTTTTTTGGAATACTTACATCGTTTTTCAATACATAAATCGAATTAATAGAAAGTAATTATTATTTTTTCATAGATTTACTACGCCACCGTTCCCGTGCTTTGGAGAGCACGTTAAGCCGTCGGACCCGGTTTCACTAATACCAACTTGTGGAATCGTTAATAAATTGTCATAAAAAAATATGATGACAATATGTCAAGCCGTCTGGCCAGCGTGGTGAGTGTAGGCCAAATTCTCCAGATATATGTTCTGGAAGGCCCATCTCCAGCAGTGGAGGTCTGGGACGCTGTGCTCTAGTGGCTGTAATGAAATGTTTTTTTTTTTTTAATTACCTACCTTCTTTTTATTCGACTGCGCGAAGCAAAAAAGGGTTATTTCTTTGACGGTCTATGTATGTATGTTTGTTCCATTGTGGCACGCAAGAGACCAAACGCGTTTTTTATAACTCTCACTTCAATCGATTCTTTACCATCACGCGAGTGTCACTGATTATTATATTAATCAAATTTCATTAAGGCGACAACCAGACACCATATTGTGGAAGATAAAAAATTATGTCGACAAACTACAAGTATATTTGACCGCCTCCGTGGTCTAGTGGTAACAAACGTTGCCGTGAACTCAGGAGGTCGTGGGTTCGATTCCCACCGGGGGCAAGTTGTACATTGTATAATTTGTCTCGGTCTGGGTGTTTATATGTATATATTTACAAAAACAAAAAAAGTATAATATGTAGTTTATCAACCATCTAGTTTCCGTAACACAAGCCTCGTAGCTTACCACGGAAACTAGATGGCGCTGTGTGACCTGTCTGCAAATATTTTATATTGAGTGGGCTATCGGCGAATAGATATTTTAAATTCATGTTGAGGTTTCTCTTATCATTTTTCATTCACAGTAATTCAATAAATTATTATTTAATGGACCCCTTGTAAAATAGTACTTGCAACAAGCAAAAAATCCGAATTCCACAAAAAATTTTATATTATTTTACTCGTAAAACCACTGGCGTTATGATAAACAGTTAAACAAACGGGGAAACCTCACAATTACTCTAATTACCGCCTCGGTTACCAAATCACGAGAAAATTCACGCCCTAACCCTTAAACTTCACGTCACAATGACGAGAGTGGAAGAAGCCAGTGAAAAACAAATTAAATTAATTGTGATGTAAACGAGGGTTGACTGTATTGTCTGTATATACCTACTGGCTGTACACTGAATTATAAATGGAGCTCGCCCACATACGGATTCTTACTATGGTCAGCAATTAAAAAACAAACAATATCCAGCTAAGGTTATCCAATTTAACTTCTTCATTTTGTAGACTATACTGAGAAGTGCATTTTTGTTTTAAAAATTATATCATACCTCGAAGGAACTGTTTTCCATATAGAAAATGGATTGATATTTTGCTATTGATGATTTCATTAAAAACGCGATCTATGTGACGTCACAACACATTAAACAAGAGTATGTATAATATAGTAAAGTAAAGTATCATCACGACCGTTTCCCTTTCGGGGTGGTCAGAAACCACGCTTATCATGAAAAGTGGCAAGCTCGTCGATGTCTCCAGCGTACCAAACTCGAGAAATTTCACAAATAAATTAAAATTTAATTAAATGTATTTATTTACATTAATAAATATTTTTGTGTCCCGACCAGGAATCTAACCCGGTACCTCCGAGTCTAAATCCACGGACTTAGCCGCTAGACCACGGACGCAGCAATCGCAGGTTTCTGACCACCCCGAAAGGGAAACGGTCGTAATGATACTTTACTGTACTTTACGTATTAAAATAGATACAGTACGTGTAAACTGTAACCTTAAAATCATCTCCCTGGGGTATTTCGGACTCAACTCAAACAACAACGCGTTTTTATTATAAACAAATGTTTTCTTGGACATTCTTGCTATTTCATCAAACTCATTAGAAATCTAACGTAAAAATGTTTACAAAAAAGAACCCTAACATTGGTACATATGAGAAATACATTTTTCTTAAGTGCATTTGTCATTTATTTACAACACCGCTGTTTCCCGTGCCTCGGAGAGCACGTTAATCCGTCGGTCCCGGTTCCACTAATATCAACTTGTGGAATCGTTAATAAATTGTCATTAACAATGACATCAGAACCTCGCCAACCCGTCTGGCCAGCGTGGCGAGTGTAGAATCATTATAATATTTATTTCAGATATTGGAAGAAAGAAATCTTAGAAGCAAAGAATATTTGAAGAACTAATCGGTCCCAGTTACTCACTCAACCTGGGTGTGATGTGGGCATTCTTGCTAGTCCATCACAACCTCCTTGAGTGAGCGATTGTGGCCGACATTACAACAAACAAGATTTGAAGACTTCAGCAAGATTTCAAGAAGACGATTATTTAAAACTTGTAATTAATTCAATTTTAAATATTGGTACCTACATACATACATATCTTCACGTCAAATCCCTTGCGAGAGAGACTGTCACGATCACGACATACCTCTTTCGCTTCCTCGACATTCATCAACCTCTTCATACATGCCCTTTTGTTTTGATGGCTTTTTAATGCTATTGTTTTATTGATTTGATCGTGATAGGTAAGTCTTGGTCTGCCAGGGCATCTTTTACCCACAACTTTCGCATTATATATCTGATTCGTCAATCTGTCTTCACTCATTCTTTCAACATGTCCGAACCATCGGAGCATACCTTTCCTTATTTTTGTCCCTATGCTTTCTTTAATACCTACCCTTTTTTTGTATTTCGTCATTACGTATGCGGTCTATCAAAGTGACGCCGCATATCCGACGCATCATCATTTCTACTGCACTCTACTCTCATACGTATTCTGACATATCCATGTTTCGCTTCCATATATAAGTGTTGGTACCGACATGACATTGTGTATGGCATATATTGGTACCTGTAGAATTATATATTTAAATTTTAAAGTGTGTTTGTTACATTACTATATTAGTTTATTTCACATATAAGTATCAAAACGAAAATTACGGCCAGTTGTAGAAATGCTGATTATCTCTTGACATGTTTAACATATACCTATGAGGCACGTCATTGGCTGAAATAACCAAAGTGACAAGCTAACTACCTATCACGTGGCGTATATTAAAATTTAATCATTCTTTCTACAACTGGTCGTTGATGCCCGAAGACATTTTCTGACAGCCAAACCTTATGGACTATTTAACATATACACAATAATAGGTTGTTGCTTACACATGCATACTTAATCATATAATTTTTTTTTTTTTTTTTATACTTTTTTTTTTTTTTTTGTATCGCTCACTATATATTATTATTGATTCATTAATTGGTTTTAGTTAAGAAATTTGTAGACTAGGTTTAATTTTAAGCGCTGTTGAATCTGTAACTAAATAAATACATATTATACATACACACAAACAATTATTTAAGTCTTGCCTTTAACAAATATGTATAAATAAATATTGTCTAGAGTAGTATAAAATGTTGTAAATACTAATTAATGCCTACATTAACATCTGAAACACCGTCCACCGACTATTTCAAATGTCACAGCTGAACTGTTTTTATCACTATGTACGTTTTATTACTATGTCCTGACCTATGTCAAAGTCAAAGTCAAAATATTTTTATTCACATAAACCTATTACTATTAGGCGTTTGTGGACACGTCATAATTTAAATTATTTAGAATGATTGTACTCCTGTTAGTGGAAGACTAACCATCGAAGTGGTCCAAGAAGTAAGCTATTAGCAGAAGACTAGCAGCTTAGCAAATCCCAGTGACCTGTTAATGTTTATTCTGACTGAGAAAGGAATCTGCAAGGAAATTTAAAATGATAAGGAATAATACCTTATTTTGGTAAAAAGCTTTCCAATTACCGCTTTATAATTGCCCATTTTTTTAGTATTAAAATAGATATAGAATGTTATCCTTAATAGATACACGTATGCCATTGCAATATTTCCTATAGACCTATATATGTATATATATAAGATATACATTTCCATCATACATTATTTTGTTATGTCTCAAAGGGTTTAGGCAGCGTTTCGTTGAAAGCTCCCAGACGATTTATTTTTTCAGACACCACTAACAAATATCGTAAATTTTTACAAAAAAAAATATTTTTAAACCTTCCTCGAGTACCACTCTATCCAGACAGACAGAGGCGGTGGAGGATTTTGTTTTTTTATTATATAGTGATGTATTTATTTGAATAACCAGATGAGTTGTGTTAACAAAAAAAAAAACAATGTTAGTTAAATTATCTGGTTAAGACGGATAAAATAATATAGGTACAACCAAACAGATTAAATATAAGATGGAACGGGCATTGGTCGGTTTTTCATACAAAATGTGTGTTGTACGAGTACTTTATTTTTCTTTGTATTACGAGTGCTCTGTTTGTTTGGCCTGCGTAAGTGTGATCATGTCTCCCAATTTCGTATTCAACTAAAGTGGCTTAATATTCGTTTTCGCAGACATCAGCATATCCTAACCACTCTCTTCGGCATCCTAAACAACCCTCTCTCACCACCATACCTAAAAGAACGCTTTAAGTTTCTCTCCTCAACTCATGATCGCGAATTGCGATCTGTGCAGAACAACCTCCTCTCTATTCCTATCCACTCCTCGACCAGATATTCAAATTCTTTTACTGTTACTGCAGCATCACTCTGGACCTCCCTTTCCCTTCGCACTCTTCAAACTGCAGTCTCCTTCAAAAATAATCTATACTCTCACTTTTTATCCATACAAAATATTTGTAGTTGACATCATTCCTATTCCGTATTGTGGAAAAAAAACATTTAAGTGTATGTATTCTATGTAAATATTACCCTTTCAGTAAGTATTATGTGTAGTGTATTGTATGTATTGTTGTTTATGTAGTTTATTGTAACAATATTATAATAATATTTATAAGTATTAGTATAAATTAATATTTTATAATATTTCTCATTATCTATCATATATATATGTTTTGGCACTCTGCCTGTAATTGGTTACATTTCACAAAGGTTAGCTGGTAGAAGATGCCTTAAGGCATAAAGCTATGCGCTTAGTTTTAAGTTATTTAACTTTGTGCAATAAAGATATTTTATTATTATTATTTGTCAATGAAGAACATGTTTTACACTTTCGTAGCATGCAGGTTGGCATATAAATAAATATTTCCAGACAGGTCACACAGCGCCATCTAATTTCCGTGGTAAGCTACGAGGCTTGTGTTACGGAAACTAGATGGTTGATAAACTACATATTATACTTTTTTTTTTGTAAATATATACATATTATACATATAAACACCCAGACCGAGACAAATTATACAATGTACAACTTGCCCCCGGTGGGAATCGAACCCACGACCTCCCGAGTTCACGGCAACGTTTGTTACCACTAGACCACGGAGGCGGCATATAGTAAGTAAAACAAAAAAAAAACAATTTGAAGTCTAACACTACCATAAATGACAATGCACTGTCATATACAAATTAATTATGTCCCGATTGTCCTAGCTTTAATTTAACATACCGTTTGGATTTGTGCCCCATCTTCTTAATATTTAATAGCTTTCGCTACAACATAAAATATGTTTAGAATTTCCACAAACAAAATGTTTGCAGTGTGGACAAAAATAGCAACGTAGATACTCGTACGTAGGTGAAATGGTTGAACAAAAACCATACGCCTGCGCCCATCGATTCATGATTTATTTATGATTACGGCAAGTTTTAGTAGTATTTTAATTTCTCCCTTATATTATGTTCGTAATGTCCCTAAGGTTGACCGAGTAAGACTGTCTAGCGGCATTAGGTCCGCCTTTGTACATAGTGAAAAATTTTGTCAAATCACACATGGCGTATATCAAAAATTGGATTGTGGAATTCATTGGCTGTCCCAAGGGGATTTGCCCAAAACCGGTTCAGAATGGACAAACTTTTAATAAATACCAAAAATTATAATTATGTTTTAAAGTCGACATGTTATTTTAGAACTTGGAAACTTTCTCACGTTGATGATGACACTTGAGTCATGATATGTAAAAAAATTACATTTGTAACAACTGCCTTCGTGGTCTAGCGGTTAAGTCCGTGGATTTAGACTCGAAGGTACCGGATTCGTTCCTGGTCGGGACACAAAAATATTTATTAATGTATAAAAATACATTTAATTTTTATTTAATTGATTTGTGACATTTCTCGAGTTTCGATGAGCTTGCGACTTGTCATGATTGGCCTATAGTAAAGTTGGCTAAATATGAATCCGCTTATTTATAAGCGTGGTTTCTGACTACCCCGAGAGGGAAACGGTCGTGATGATACTTTACTTTACTAGATTTACAACACCACTGTTTCCGTACGAAAGAACGTTAAGCCGTGTCGGTTCCACTAATTCCATTATGTGGAATCGTTAATAATTTGTCATTAAAATTGACATCAAACCCTCGCCAACCCGTCTGACCAGCGTGGTGGGTATAAGTTAAATTCTCCAGAAATATGTAAATATTTAAGCTGTGATTATGATAAAATGATACGCAAGATCCAAGCGCGTATCGAACTGAGTTTTTAAAACTTCTGCTATTCTAGAATTCGAATCTGCATTTTTAAATTCAACGTACACCTAAATACAAGTGATTTAATGACTAGTTGCAAGTTATCCAGTACACTTCAGTACACAAATGCAATCTTAATTTCCATTCCAACGAATTGATATGCAAATTACGTACACCTGATTAGGCAACCTTGTACACTGCCCGTACGCAGCCCAAATTATATGTTACATATATTATAATATATAAATAAGTGCGAAAATCGTAGGTATATACATATACTCGTATTTGTCTGTCTGTGTTTCGTCTGTCAAGCTTAAACAATGGGCAAATTTAATTTTCAAAATGCAGATAGGTTCATTGGAACCAGAGACATTAAATATATAACAAGAAGCTAAACTGTATGAGAATCAAATTTAGGCCAATTGGTACAGAGTGTATTGTAGTATGAAACCGTTATTTCCTGTTATGGTCGTGTTTGACGTAAAAATATCATCACGACCGTGGTCAGAAACCACGTTTGTAAATAAGCGGATTCACATTTAGCCAACTTTTACTATACGCCAATCATGACATTCTCGTCGATGTCTCCATCGTACCAAACTCGAGAAATATCACAAATAAATTCAATATCAATTAAATTTATTTATTTACATTAATAAATATTTTTGTGTCCCGACCAGGAATCGAACCCGGTACCTCGGATTCTAAATCCACGGACTTAACCGCTAGACTACGGAGGCAGTTCGACGTGCACTTCCACATTGACTTTGTCGTTTCACTGACAATATGCCGACCTGCATACTACGGAAATATTAAACACGTTCTTCTTTGACGAGAGAAGAAGAACAAAGTAGATGGCGTAAAAAAAAAGTAACAAACATTTTGTATGAAACTGGAAATCACGATATTTGACCTCTTTGAACGTATTCAAGTGTTACGAACGAGAACCTATAGAGAATAAACAAAATATGAAATATGAATTATACTAACTTATGTCATAAATACATTAGTACTAAACTAAAAATTATTGCACAAATTAAACCTACCTACTATAGTACATACAAAATCTCGACAGCTCTTACACAAATTAGCATGCAAGTAAACTAATTACATCGGATACTGTGTGTGTCTTCTCTCAATCGCTTTACAATGCAGGCTTAGGAATCAGTGTTTAGTGCAAGTAAGCCTGAGATGTGGCTTATGCAGCCCTATTCTTGACGTTTCTCAATCGCGATTCGATAACCAACGGTTACATTAACGAACTAAGTCGATAACTTATTTCTTGACTAAACATATGTAGATTTCGATATTACGTGGTAGAAAACAAACTAAACGTTTCACGAATTACCTTAGAGACATACATCTCCCAACGACGTTCTGGTCAAGTTGTATAGAGTGTGTGACACGATTTTCAAAAACTTTAAAAATGACAAGTTGATAGGTTTACCGCCCATTATGACTGAATGCATCAATGAAAAGGTTATAGAATGTCGACGAAGCGAAAGAGGTATGTGTTATACATGAGAAATGGCGATCAATTGTCTCTGCCTACCCCGCAAGGGAGCTGGCGTGAAATTATGTAATTTAAATCGCGTAAATACCAAATAAATTATAAAAACTATTAATTAACGAACTGTTATTAAAGAACAAAGCTTTTCAATATAAAATATAAAAAAATAGAAATGGGGTGACACTACTTAAAAATAGACCTATCTACTTTGATGAAAGCAGTGACAACCAATCGGATATAGTCACAATATACTGACTCGGACACTTCAAGCATCTCCAGAACATCGCTCCGTCTTGTGCACGGCCCCCCAACGGGAGACCACTTCCTAAAGAAGTACTCCTGGAGGAGAGCTGAAGCAGTCGAACTTAGCCCCCTGGGTTCGTGAGCCACACGGGCGCTGTTATACTAGTAACGGCGCCCAGCACTAAACGTGCATGAATTACCGGCGGGTGGTTACCCGCTGAGATCCTGCCGGGGAAAACGGGGGACTGTCCCCATCCCCAACCCACGCCCATTAGGCATCCGGGCCTGGACGACCCCACTGTCTGTCTGTCTGTCTGACAACAATTATTCTGTATGGCTAATATTTTCCAGCCGGTAGGCCTCAGCCTTTTCTTATCAAGAGTTATGATTCCAGAACGTTTAACATACAAATAGAAATAGTTTAATCGCATTCGAAGTCAAGAATAGTCCTTCAATGCAGAGACAGTGAACGCTGCTGTCTAGAGATTAGCAGAGAGGTGTTGGCAACTCGAGTATTCAAAGTGGCTGCCAGTTGCGGCCTACCAATTGCCACGGTTTAACGCCCTATCTCCATTGACAGCTCGACACCGTAACAATGTTATTGTTATTGGAATATAGGATATAGGTAATTCTATTGGATCCAGACTAGAACATTTAGCAATAAGTTTAGTATTATGAATAATATAACTTACTAAAGTTTGTAAAATCAACTTAAATTGTTTATTGTTCATTATTCGTCCATAGGAACACTTGAACTTACATATACTTAAATATATTACGTAACTCTAAAAAAATATATAGGTTAACAGTAAATGAAGAATATTGGATGGATTGAGCTGCCGTTGGCGAGGAACAGTCAGTTAAGCCCAATGCTGGTTAGATGAAGCTGTAAAGTATATTTTTTTTATAAAAAATAATAATTACCTATTAAAATAAAATTAACAATAATAACTTGTTTTAAGAAGTCATTTAATGCGAATGCAGAGTAGGATATAATAATTAATTTTAAAAAGTAGAGTCAACAAGAAGTCCATTGGTTCGTTAGAAAAAAAAAATCACTTTACAAGCTTTGGTGTGTGCGGATTGAGTGATGGTGGCTTGGTTGTAAAACAGCAAAAAAAAAATTAAGACTTTTCTTACGTACTCGTACATTTGTCATAGATTACCAACACCGCCGTTACCATGCTTCGGGGAGCACGTGAAGCTGTCGGTTCCGATTCCACTAATACCTACTTGTGGAATTGTTAATGTAGGCTAAATATGTTTTGGAAGCCTAATGGTGAAATGCATCAGTGAAGGTCTTGGACTTAGTGTTCTAGTGGCTGTAACAATTTGATTTTTGTTTTTTTTTGTATTGCGCCACAAGACGCTCACCATCCACCATCCTGCTTCTCTCCCTACCCAACCAAATACTGTATGAATCAGTAAATGCGATTTTGGAAGCTCATTCCATAAATGTATTGACGGCAGACCTGCTTAGGCCCAATTCTTTCAGTAAGTAATATAACTCCAATATGTCCGAAATTTTATTCGCCAGTAAGTTTTTAAAAAGCACAATCGGACTTCAAAAACTTTTAAAATACTGGATTGTGCGAGCGAGAGGGATACAAAACTATTAAATCCTCTTTAAGTGACTTGGACTTTTTCTTATTTGGCGCCATTTGTCTGTATTTACTGGTCTTTAGATTTCTTTTAACTCGTCATATTTTTTGTACAAACTGGCATTTATTTTATGTATTTATTTGTGGGAAAATTTACAGCCTTTACAATATTATGTATACAAAAAATATATGTCATCTTAAAGCCTTACAAATTTTAATATCTTGTTCGGCATTCTAAATAATCCTAATACACCTTCCTACTTGAGCGATCGTTTCGAATATCTGTGCGACTCTCACTCTCGTTCTCTTCGTTCTTCGCACAACAACCAACTCTCAATTCCTCTTCACTCCTCCAGCAGGTATTCAGATTCACTAACTGTTTCTGCAGCCCGTCAATGGAACAGGCTGCCTTTATTTATCCGACAGACACCGTCTCTAAATATATTTTTAAAAACTCTTCATTTCTCACCTTCTTAAAAAACAAAATGCATCTTAATCTCCTTTCTTTGACATATAGGTATTATTATTTATTTATTTTAAATATGCACGTATTTTATTTATTATTTATACAAAGTATATATTCATTATCATCTTAGATGTTTAAACCATATACTTACCTACGTACCCATATATTTATTGATATTACTTATTATAATATTTTGATCTTTTTGTGTAAATTTTTCTTACTCTGCACCCATAATATTCTTCTCTCTCTCTCCCAAAGGTTAGCTGGTAGAGAATACTTTTATGGTATTATGCTCGCCTATGTACATGTTTTTATATTTTATATTTTGTGTGCAATAAAGAATTTTATTATTATTAATATTAGCTATAATGAAAAAAAAAGAACCAACAAAATCAGTACAATAACAATGAGATATGAAATAACAATTGTATTTGTATAATGATCCCGTTTAACAACTTAAGATACATACAATATAATAAAAGTAATTAAGTGTAACAATAAGTATTAGTAACAATAAGTAGGTACACAAACAACACTTTTCAAATTTTGACAAGAAATATAAATGAAACAATAAGTAATAGAAAAATATGATCGTAATGTTTCTCTACGTATCCCACTACTTAGCTCTGGTCTCTTTTAAATTACAGGACAAAAGTCAGTGTAAAGCTGGCTTTGATATAAAAAAAAATGTTATAAGAGAAATCTGGGTGGTGTTAGTTTGAAGCTTGTAATTTGCATCAAACATGCTAGACATATGAACCGCCGCGTCGCATGCACTGGCTGGTTAATTCCCAGTATGTCCCTCGTCGCCGGTGACAATCGAACTTTGTTACGCGACTCTGTCCAGTAATTAATCAACTTGTTTAGTTGCGATTGAGATATCGCTACGAACAAACTACGAGTAGATGAGCTTGTTTGCTAATTGTGAAACTTTGCCGACGCTCGCAATGCTTGTTACTGTATAGTTTTGCTTTAACCTGTGCAAATGATCTCGTATCATCCTTATTAATATTTATTTAGTTGTTATGGTATGGTTTTCATTAAAAGTCATAAAATATAAAACAATACGGGGCAAGAAGCTAGAGGGAATAAATTAAAGCTAAAATAAGTGTCTCAGAATTATTTAGCCAATGCACTGTATTGCTCATAATATAACAAAGCTTACGTGAGAGAAGAAGAAAACAGAGAAAGTGATAAAATACAAAAATACAAATTTTAATGAAATCAAATATAAGACAGAGCATTTATTCATTCATTTTTTTATATTTTTTTTATACCAAACTTTTTTTTATACACACAGTCACAAAAAAAAAACACATATACATAGACACACATACACACATACCACAGACACAAATACAAAACTTCTTTCAGATTTATCATTTTAGTATGGATATCTGCATTATATTTGATCTCTTTAATTTCATTAAAATTTGTATTTTTGTATTTTATCACTTTCTCTGTTTTAATTAATTTAGTTTTAATTTTTATTTAATTATTTTATATTGTTAGTATATTCGAATAAATATTAAAATTTGTATGTATGTAAATTGTATGTATGTAATTGGCTTCTTCTCTCACTTCAACTTTTATGCCCATTTTTCAAATCATAAATATGTGTAAAAAAAAAGAAAATTATTTCTAGTAGTATCATCACGACCGTTTCCCTTCCGGGGTGGTCAGAAACCACGCTTGTAAAGAAGCTGATTCACATTTAGCCAACTTTACTACAGGCCAATAATGCCAAGTAGCAAGCTCGTCGATGTCCCTAGCGTACCAAAATCGAGAAATATCACAAATAAATTAAATTCATATAATAAATATTATTGTGTCCCGACTAGGAATCAAACCCGGTACCTTCGAGTCTAAATCCACGGACTTAACCGCTAGACCACGGAGGCAGTGAATACTCTATATATCCGTTCAGAGTCGTATTCACAAACAAAACTATCTTCAATATTCTGCAGCACATTCAGTCCCTAGAGATATTAAATGATTACTGATTCAAGTAGAAAATAGGTTTTTGAAAAGCGCACAGCGACCAGAGCAATATTTCGATTCAGTAGAGTTGTCTCGATGCGGTCTCAAGACAATTTGTTTGAAAGGTGTCGATCCTTACGGCGCAATCCACTCACGTAGATACAAGCAAAACACTACAGAATAAATCACTCTAAGGAAATAGCATGCAAACAGACGTTCCATTTGCCTCACTGGACGTCTAGCTCGGCTCTTCGATATAAAAACCTAGTATTTATTTAAAATCTTTATTATACAAAGTACAAAGTCGGACTTAATTCCCGAAGATATTCTCTGACAGCGAAATCTTAGGAACAAATTTAACAAAATATAGGTAATATATATATATTAGAATATCAATAAACTAAATACTAATACATGCACATTATTATACATAAACTAAATACTTACTAACGCTGTTTGGAGCTATTTAAAAAGTGTGAATACTTTTTAAATAATGTCCTGGTAGTTGCATGCCGTATTTTGACAGGTTCCATTCCACAAATTAGTAGCATCAACTACGAAATAATTATACACAAATAAAGAGGGATGAGTAATAAAAGATCAAACATTACCGGCATGTTGTAAGGGAGGTAAATAGTGTAACGGAGTTGTGACTAAACAATCTGGATTTACAAGCATCATTTTATTAATTTATGTTAGGATAACTTACAGCTACTATACATACATAATTTAAATTAAAGATTAAATACAATTAAGCTAATGACAAGTTTTCACTTATAAGAAAACACATTATATATAAAAAAAAACAGAAAGATTAAAATAAAAACCAAATATAAATTGTATTGTACAATAACACTTCCTATCCACTATTTTTTATTATATTTATAATATAAATATTTTTAAAAATTTTGTTCATTACTTCATGATCTACAACTTTGTCTAATCTATTTTATGATAAAACTTGCCGAATAAAATATGAACTATTTTTTACCTACAATAACTTTTTTGCAGAAGTGCGATTGGTGGGACTTTTAATATTTTATTTGTTATAATATCCCCAAGGTATGTGCCACTTTCAGCTTTATACGTATTATTGTAAACCTACCACATTTTTTTTGTCTATTTTTGACCGGATTATATTGGTTTTTTAAAGCTTCCTGATACTGCATTTTCTGTGTTTCATCAATACCGCTGTGCCCATAGAATACAGAGCCACTGAACTAAATATATATATGAGACTTTTAAATATATTTCTAAAGATTTTAGTCAACTATTTATTTTTTACACCATCAGTTGCAGGGTTTTTAAATTGTGCAGCCAATTTGCTTTAGATGTCTAGCTACAGTCCGCAGCTCGCTTACTAAATGATGTATGGGGAACAAGATTGTTCTATCATTTAAGAGAATTAAAGCCACATCATCTGTCCAACTTGGCAGATAAGTCGACAGGCGACATCGGCTGCGCTAAGAGCTAAGATATTTGTGTCAGGACCGTGGGTAGTTCTGAGTTTCTGGAATTGGAGTACTTATCGTAAAACTATTGTAGTAGCATGCGAAATCTCTTTTAATATAATCTTAATACATTTATTGAATTATGTGAACGACTGTGGCCAAATAGTGCTACTTCGAACAAACTTGGTTGCACGTCAGCACTTATTTCGGAACCCTTAAAAGACAGACACGACGCAGTTACAATTGAGAAAAATATAAATCTGATCCCAAAAAAAATGTTTAAAATAGAACTAATAATAATAAATGTTCGTTGAATTAGACGAAACTATCTACTGAGATTCACAACGTACGAATGGAATGATTAGGTAAGGCATTGCACATTCGCCCGAATGCGAGTGACAAAGTTGTATAAGGACACTTCTCCTTGACGTTTAGTTTTAAGGAATAAAACATAAATAAATCATTCTAATATTTGTTTAGAACTGAAGTAGATAGTTATTAAAAGTAGATAGTTTCCACAACGTTTTTTTGTTATTAAAAAAACCCCATAACTACACAACTCCAATTAAAAACTAGTGAGTGACGTATGCAAGTTATAAACACGTCGAGGGAGGCATAATCTAATCATGCCTAAAGACTACCCAAGCAATATTGATGGCGACGTCGATGGACTGAAATAGAAAACGCTCCGTGATTAATTGCCAATTACTCGAACTGGCGAGCAATCTTGCACTCCCACTTGTCGCCGTTCTAAACCCACTAGGTATATTACCTACTTTTTTTCGAAGACATTTATTAAGTTACGCGGACATTTGAGATTTACGTTAAATTGTTACATTCTTTGTAACATTTGGCCTCGGTCTTATGCCAGTTACAGTGCTAGACCTACTGTTGATGTGTAGGGTCCAAAGAGTATAGCAACTTGTACGGTCGATCGCGCACGTCTATGATATGGAAATGTGTTACACAGCGTAACGTTGCTACGCACCGTATGAAACTATCATTGTATGCGTTATTATTCTGAGATTACAATAATAATTTATTCCCGAATCGTGTGAATAAACTTTACTGGGTTTTTCAGCACGAACGGTGGATACTTCCCTGCCCCGGCAGACTGGGCAAATTACCACCATCAGGCCGCCTACCACCTATTACCTATTACTGAGAAGACAAATTTCTAAGCATTCCATGGATTCACCGTGCGGGTGCCGGGTCCATCGTGTGTGGGTAAGAGATGAGAAGAATGGTGTCTCGGGCTTGCGACCGACAATTGGCTGGTTTAAGAAAAGGAGGCCTCCTTTTTTCTATTGCGCGATAATACGCTCACCATCCACCATTCTACTTCTCTCCCTACCCAACCAAATACTGTATGATTCCGTTAATGCCGTCTTGGAAGCTCGTTCCATAAATGTATTGACGGCAGACCTGCTTAGGCCCAATTCTTTCAGTAAGTGATGCAAAGATTTTGCTGGAACTCCTCTTGCACCAACTTCCACTGCGTAAAGCTGAGTCTTGAACCCGTTCCTGATCATTTCTTCTGTGAGATCATAATATTTATTCGACTTCATGTTGTGGTCTTTTGGAATGTTTGATTCCCACGGAACGGTAAGTTCAATAAGGATAACTTTTTTCAAGTTCCGAGAAAACACTAAGATGTCTGGCCTATAGGCTGATACAGCTAGTTCATCTGGGATCCTATAATGGTGTTCAAATGTATCCATGAGAATTTTCCAGTCTGATGCGGCGCCAAGGATCGAGGTGGGCTTGCATTTAGTTTTCGTGCTTTGCCCTTCCTTTACAAATGTGGTCAAAGTTTTATTTGTAGTCAGTCCCTTTCTGGCTCTTGCAATAGAAAGACTTACTGCTTCACGGATAACACCTAGGACTTTGTCATGTCGGCGTGAGTAATAGCCCTTTTCTAGGAGAGTAACGCACCCTACAAGTGTGTGTCTAGCAGTTCCTATGGCAGCACTACACAATGTACAGTTCTTTTCCGTAGCTTTTCCCCACCTTACCAGATTACTCTGGTCCGGGAGGGACATTTGAAAAGCGTTTAGGTAGAACTTTAGCAACGCCGGAGACCAATCGTACATTAGTGTGCGCCACTTTAGGGCTGGAGGGATGCAAAAATCGCCAAACATATATTTAATTTTAGACAGAGTAATTAATATAGCAACGTTTATAAAAAAAAATCTCTATTTTACTAAAACAAATCTATGATTAATATATGTGCAAAAATTGTCCGTAATGTTTGTTAATATTTTTTTTATTATTAAATACTTTATTGCACTTTTAATTAAAAGTATGTTCAAAGGCGAACTTAAAGCCATTTCGGATTTTTCTACCCTTGGGAGAGTGAGACAGTATAAATATGTGGGGTGCAATTCTAAACAATAAACTACATAAATGGTATTTATTATTTAGGCGCGGTGGTGGCTCGGTCGTAAGAACGCGTTTCTTAAATCCTACAAAGGTCGGTTCAAACCCCCCCCGGCATGTACCAATGAGAAATACACTTTTCTTACGTACATTTGTCATAGATTTACAGAGCCACCGTTCCCGTGCCTCGGAGAGCACGTTAAGCCGTCGGTCCCGGTTCCACTAATACCAACTTGTGGAATCGTTAATAAATTGTAATTAAAAATTGACATCATTTAATCGCCAAGCCGTCTGGCCAGCGTGGCGAGTTTAGGCCAAATTCTCCAGATATATTTATTTATTTAGTTATTTCCATGAAAATGTACATAACAGAGTATACGTCTAAACAATACATATTTCATAACAAAATTAAAACACAAGTGACTAGATGTGCGAATTAATATGGCTCCAAGTACTTTAGGACAATGTTTTTACTTTCCACATCCGTTGATGCGAACACATCAAAATTCTCATAGGACTGTACGATTTTGTTCAATAAAACGATTGCACGGGGAACGGGGGCACTCGGAGTAGGTGTGTACGAGCACTCTCCTCAGCAAATAGTCGATGGCCGCGCAGGTACTTGTTAGGTACAAACAATGAAATTAATTTTAATATAGCAGGTAGATATATTTTACCTCTAAGAATATTTAATATATATAAGACTAATGCTTTATTGTGTCTAACTTCTCAGGAGTTATAACGCAGCATACCTAATATAAATAATGTGGAGTACAAAAAAGGGCTCTGAGAAATAGCTTCTGCACCTTTTCCACCATTAGTGTGTATGTACTTTATCTTGGATTCCAAACTATGGCGTTGAATTCAAGAGAACTGCGGACATGTGAATTGTACAACACTGCCAATGTACTCGGGGAAGTAAAGTCTCGCGCTTGTCGCATTACCCATCCTAAGTTTCTTCTAGCTCTTCCACAGATATATGTTCTGGAAGGCCCATCTCCGGCAGTGGAGGTCTGGGACGCTGTGTTCTAGGGACTGTAATGATGATAATGATTACTTATTTATTTAAAAACTTTATGCACTAGGTACACAGGCGGACTTAATACCGCTAGGCATTCTGACTGGTCAACCTTAGGGACAATTTAGAGCACTTAGTATTTACATAGACTACATAAATACTCACAATATACTCGTATACGTATTATAGTATATATACATATATATTTATTTATTCATTTATTTCCACAGGACATTACAGAACATAAAGGTTAGTATATAATTGAGTTTATACATTGGCCAAATTAGGAAACATACTTTATTACTGATGCTTAGGTGTCAAAGAAAAGGAGAAAAAAACAGAAGAAATACAACCAAAAGATATAGAAATTCAATTAAACAAAAACACAAATAAAATTAGAGATATCCAATATTGAATTAAATTAAATTCAAAAAGAAAAAACTAAAGAACAAATTAATAATTAAATTAAAAAGAGTTCTAAATTAAATAATTATTGGCTGCCCTAACTACAGGAAAGTGTACCCTAACAGTGAGTGAGATGTGATGTAGCTCTGTAGAATTGACAGCAGCACCGCGGACAGCATCAGCAACCGGGATCTATATGAAGATAATATATTATATATTAAAATGTTATCTACTTTTTAATTTGGAATGCTGCCCTGTCGAATATGCGCAGCCGGAAGTCAAAGTGTTGACAACTAAAACGAAAGATAAACGTCATTTAGCGCACCCCACGTACCGAGGACGGCAAAATTCTAATTTGCTGAGATATAATTCGATATTTCGCGATGTGTAATTGAATATTTTTCCAATTTGTCGCGAGTAATGGGGCAAGATTGAGTTGAGGGACCCCCACGGTCTCGTGGGGACCAACGCCCATTACACAGGACATCGATGCTTTACCGTCACGGAGCCGACCCCAAATCTTTGGTTTTATTTACTTACTGTAGAACAAATTTCTAGACATCTATTGTATGGACCAAATTTATTTATTTTCTCATTATCATGACAGCCCTTGGAACATAGAGTAGAACCTCTAATATTGGAGATGAGCCTTCCAAAGAATCCTTCGCGCCATTTTGCGTGGACATGTCAAGTGCAAGTTTTTGTTTTGTAAATTAATTTACTGTGGATATTATTGGTCAAAAGTGGTGTTGTTTTGTTTAATAATGTGCTACAATGTGAATAATTATGGAAAACGATAAATTGGACTATAAATATGGGGCACAAGTTGCAGTTTATTTTTTGCGGTTTTCCCGCGCTGTCAACTCCCATATTTTACCCGACGTGTGACTCCAAGAAAAGCATCAAATTCTGCAGCATCTGGAATTTGATGATGGCCTCATTAACTCATTAAAAATAAAGATATATTATCTCAGACTTGGCTGTATGGGCTAGACCCTTTGCCTTCCCTATCATCTCATTCATCATCCATCGGGAGAAGAGAACCAAAAAAAAAAAAAATGAGCCTTCCAAAACATATTTCTGGATAATTTGGCCTACAGTCGCCAGCTGGCCAGACGGGTTGGAGAATGTAGATTTTAAGGATAATTCATTAACGATTTGACAAATTGGTATAAGCTGAACCGGGACAGAAAGTCTTAAGGTGTGTTGTAAATTTATGACAAATGACGGTAAGAAAAGTGTATTTGTTAATTGGTACATTCCAGAGTTCGAACCGCGTCCTTTTTAGCATTTTAAGGAAAGCGTTTTTTAACCGAGCCGCCACGGCTTATTTATTTATATATGCCAATTAATGTACAAAATATCCCTAACAAAACAATTATTGAAGCAATAGTGAATAGACAAAGAATCTTGTCAGGGTTGCTAGTTTAAAAAAAAAGTATATATTTAAAAAGAACTAAATAATGGCCTTAAATTCAAAATCAAACTAGTAATTTAAACGAATTCAAAAAAGTAAAGGTTTCATAAATAATAGTAACATTAAAGAATAAAGCTGAAAACAACTAAAAAATATATTTATCGTGTACCTACCGACCAATGTCAATTTTCGATGTCTAGGATATAGGCAGATAAACGCGGAGATACCGATTACCACTCATTCTGGTTAGATTATGTAAAAGTGACGTGAGTGGTATTAACCGCATTTTGTGTATGCTAAAGTAAGATATTTTATGGTTACTGAATATGCCTTTATCACAGTCCGACATTGTGGCACTGACGTCACTATTAACAGTATCAATATCTGCTATTTTTAAGCTTAAATAATACTACTACTCATTCTGGTTAGAATATGTAAAAGTGAGGTGAAGTGGTATTTTATGGTTACTGAATATGCCTTTATCACAGTCCGACATTGTGGCACTGACGTTACCATTAACAGTATCAATATCTGCCATGTTTAAGCTTTAATTTTCACCAATATGGGTGTATAAAGAGAGCATCAGACAAAGATATATAATTATCAAGTGAATTACGGCTGAGACATCTACTTCATGATAGACCCAGTAAAAACGGCTATAACATAAACCCTTCTTCAAAAGCTTTTGTGATTTCTGTGAGTCAATTTTGTATCGGATAATCAGCTCAAATCGAATCTATCTTGCAATAGAAGTACAATATATTATACATGATGTTAATGTAAAACATACCGCAATATGTCATAAGTTATACACTTTAATAAAGACTTATCCATAAAGACCTTTATTTCGTTCTATGGTTACTAAAATAGAAGTGGTGTTATCCAGAATTGATGAATTGGTTCTGAAATAGCGCGGTGCATGTCATGTCTCGACGTCAATAAGGCTAGATTACGGCGCGAAGCTCTTAGGATTCTACTCACGTCTTATCGCATTTCTGCGCTAACAAAAGACACACCCATTCATATCCTCCCCTATTTTTAATATTATATAGGTAGTTTAAATGTTAATTCGGTCTTATTGCGTCAGCTATTGCATTTCTATTATGAGACGTAATTGTCAATACCAACGAGGTCAAATGTAAGATACTCGTAGGGCCGGAATCGAGCATATTTTCATACAAAATGTTTTTTACATTACTACTGCCTCCGTGGTCTATCTGTTTAGTACGTGGATTTAGACTCAGAGGTACCGGCTTCGATTCCTGGTCGGGAGACAATTTCCATATAGCCTCTAGAACACAGCGTCCTAGAGAGCGTCCAATGCTGGAGATGGGCCTTTCAGAACTGGAAAATTTGGCCTACACTCGCCACGCTGGCCAGACGGCTTGGCGAGGATATGATGTAATTTTTTTATGACAATTTATTAACGATTCCACAAGTTGGCATTAGTGGAACCGGGACCGACGGCTTAACGTACTCTCCGAGGCACGGGAACGGTGGTGTTGTAAATCTATGACAAATGTTACGTACATTAAGAGTGTATTTCTCATTGGTACATGCCGGGGGGGCTTGAACCGACCTTTGTAGGATTTAAGGTACGCGTTCTTACAACCGAGCTACCACCACGCCTAATAAATAAAGACAATAATATTTATTATTTTAAATAAATACATTTTATTATTATTTAATTTATTTGTGATATTCTCAAGTTTTGGTACGCTAGAGGCATTGATGAGCTTGCCACTTGTCTGTCATGATTGGCCTATAGTAAAATTGGCTAAATGTGAATCCGCTTATTTATAAGCGTGGTTTCTGACCATTTCGGAAGGGTAACGGTCGTGATCTGATACTAAAATACTTGTAAGATTGGAAGTGCTATAAAAAGTGTATTATTTATTCAATAAATATTTTACATATTTGATACTTACAAAATATAAAATAATAATTACAAAGTACTTTAATAAAAATAATCAAATTAAATAAGTATAAACTAAACCTCTCTATTTTATACTTTTTAGTCTGTTATAAAAACATGGTACATATTTTTTTTATTTGATTAATATTTTTACATAATGCTCGAACAATAATGGTGAAGGCTGGCTTGCGACATGCGATTTAACGCTCGTAACTCTTCGCCGGAGGCTAAACAAACTCTGCTTATCGCACAGCATAAATTGGCAACACATCGTTAAGGCGACCCGCACCCCCCGCGCCGCGGGCTGCGGCTTTATCAGCCGGCCTCGTAAACCTGCGCCCGCTGTTATTGCCACCGACCGCGACTTTATTCGATACTTTTTTCATTTCGTACCGCACAAAATACCGTTACCATAAGATACGATACCAACGCCACTTCGGAACGCAACACTTTTGCCGAATGTGAAAAATTTAGAAAGCCAGTTACAAAGTGGTCGATTTGGCACGCGTCGCGCCACAATCAACTGTGTAACAACTGAAAAAGCGCAGCGCCTTAAGCGCGGGTGTAATTAGAGGCCAATCGTAAAACGAAAGGGTTGCGCTCCGAAACGTCCCATCTGATAATGAGCGCGCCTGGCGCCGCTCCAGCAGCCGCTCATATTAGGCGGCTCTCTCCACCGCTATCGTTACGACTTTTACACTTTTACGAGTTGTTTAGTTTATAGAGCCGGCTGTGTGCTCATGCGGCCGCTGCCAAATGCTAGTTCGCGGCTCACCGCGTACGACCCTCCCGCTAAATATTGTCACCGCTACGTGTTAATGAGACGGTCGTGTCGGCATCGAGCGGACTCCCATTACCCGACGAGTTTCAAACTTTAATTTACAGTTCGACTCGTTCATTGTAGCGCAAACAATCCATTATTAATCAACTAACAATGCATCTCTTTACAATAGCGGTTTTTAATTTACGACGATATCAATTTGGTTTCAGTAGCTCTTAATTAATGTTTTCTCTTTTTTCTTTCCAGGTGAGTGGAGAATACGACCGACAGGCTTTGTGCGGATCCTCGCAGCAGAGCTCGCGACCGCCAACAATTATAGACAAAAAAGAATATTGCGAAGCTTTCAATTCAGATACAAATTTAAAAAAATATGTACTCTTAAAAACGTAAATGAATTCGCTTTCGAAAGAAGCGGGATAATTTAAATTACTTCGTCCAAACAATAACACAATGTTTAATGCTCATAAGATATCGTACAATGGTTGTCACGAACACAACCTTCCTAAAGCCTGGAATTTTTATTTTCAGAAACGTCATGAAGGTAAGTGAACTTACATTAAAATTGTCGTTGTCGTTTTACTGTAGAGAAACATAACCGTGCAGTAAGAGATCAAAGTTATTTAATTTTGAGCAGTAAATTACGCCATATTACATAGAATGGAGAGAAAGTTTGCGGGCTTCGACCGGGGAGTGCCACAACGACCTCGGAGTGCTTCACCCTGCGCTTCCAGTTTGTTCAGTAACCCCTCACAGCGGTCACTGGCATTTGAACATCGATGACGTGTAGCTATTGTGTATTCTGTACTACAAACATACTACGCAGGTGGGCCGCGACTACGACGGTCTACGATACATTGTAACATGTTTGCTACGATCACTATTATCATTTATTTTTTTATGTATTTGCTTAGGCTGGGTTCTATGAGACATGCTTGGATTACAGCCCTAGCATATTTTTTATTATTTTAGAAATGAAAACGTAGTTTTTTGGAAATACTTCGCTATAATATGAAACCACTTGACTGCCTCAATAGTCTACGTGTTTTTTTTTTATACTAGGACTACATATAACCTTGCGCCTACCTTATGTTAAGTGGCGCGCGAGGTCCATAAATGTTAACAACTGGAATCAGACACTTATAGATAGATAGATAAATTCTTTATTGCACAAAAAAATAAAAAAACATTCCAATGTACATAGGCGAGCTTAATGTCTAGGCATTTTCTAACAGCTAACCTTTGGGAGAGTGAGAAGACTGACGTCAGTCCCTAACACTATGCCGGCTTGGCTAGGCAATTCGAGCCTGATTCCGAAACGTGTTGATTCCTCTACAGGGTTTTTCGGCATGAACGGTGGATCCTGCCCCGCCCTGGCAGGCTGGAAAAATTACCACCTTGTTCTTGTTGAAAGTATGTGCCATTTGCAATGATGTCAAATGCCAATTTTGAAATTTCAAGGAGAACTAATATTGTAAGCTTGCCATGATGATATTTATATAAAAATAACACTGCTTGAAACAAGATTTACTGAATATTTTTTCTGTAAGCTTGGACGCGGCGGTATTAGGTATAATTCCTGATCGAGACACAATAATTTATTAGTGATATATTTCGAGTCTGATACGCTAGAAACATCGACGAGCTGCATGTCGAGTCATGATAGGTCTCTATAGTAAAGTTGGCTAAAGGTGAAGTAGCTTCTTTAAAAGTGTGATGTTAACCACCCTGCAAGGGATTGCGGTAGTGATGGTAATAATTAGTATAATCATATATATCAAATCAAATCAAAATAATTTATTTCCGTATGGTTAGCACGTAACACTTAGATATTGTCAATACATACAAGCCAATAAATAAAAAAAAACAAAAACAAATAAAAAATATTACCATTGACTATGGCTGGACCGAACCCAACATCAATACAATAATTATAACTAAAACATTGTTGCCATAAGCGAGGATTTTTTTTTACTTACAGCTAGATACTTAATATTAAATTCGTGGCTGTAAAAAGGCCATGTCAGCGTACAATCTAATAATAATTATGTCCATAAATATAAATTCGTGGCTGTAAAAAGGCCATGTCAGCTTACAATCTAAAAATAATGATATTTATGTCCATAAATATTAATTCGTGGCTGTAAAAGCCGTGTCAGCTTACAACTACACAAGTATAATATTAATGTCAAATAAATTGATAAATTACATGTCCGTTTACACTATATGATATACTATTATGATGTTGTATTGTTGTTAGTATATGTATTTCTGTGAAACCTTTTTTACTAGCCATACATACATATCTTCACGCCAGATCCCTTGCGGGGTAGGCAGAGACAATTGAGCGCCACTTGACACGATCACGACATACCTCTATCGCTTCGTCGACATTCATCGACCTCTTCATACATGCCCTTTTGTTGCGAAGGCTTTTTAGTGCTCCTTCAGCCAGTGTTTTATTTATTTGATCGTGATATGTAAGTCTGGGTCTGTGCCAGGGCACCTTTTACCCACAACTTTCGCATTATATACCTGGTTCGTCAATCTTTCTTTGCTCATCATTTATCAGCCCTTTATATTTTTTATCTATTATATCTTTCCTAGAATGTAAGTATAAAATAAAATATATTGTTTGCGAAAAGATTTTATGCCAATACACTATAAATATATGTATTAATATACGCCTTTTGTTATCAAAACAATAAAGTTTTTAAATAAATAAATAATGTCATTTTTTTTAACTTTGAATAGAAATAAAACAAAATATTACGAGTTTAAACCTCATAAAAAATGAGCTTTGGAGATAGCCCCAAAGAGACTGGCAACGTTTTCCCTCTGTATGGCGATAGTATTGTAATACGTTGGCAGAAATAGCCTTTCTGGCTCCAGATTTTTCCGCTGTGGAAAATATACTTGGTTGAAGTTACTAAACTAACAATAAAACTTAAATCTGAATTGAGTTTTGAAAATATAATAAATTCACATGTGCAGATAGCGCTGGGGGCATGATGTAATGTAGAAGTCATCGACATATATAGAAGGACTGGCCAAATGACAATTTATTCCCTGGTCCAAAGTGCGAGAAATGCGCGTATACATAAGGCTACAGGGCATACATGCCCAGGGGTGTAGTGACTTGTGTCATTCAGTTGCATAAACACTTCGTATCAGTTGCATAAAACCGTCTCGCTTTCACACTCGAATATTTATTATGTGTTCTTTTAAAATATGTAGTCAAGCTTCATAGGAAATTTTAGTAAAATGGAAACATCGTTATAAATGTGTTTTTTTTAAATATTTTTTTAGCAGTCATTTCATTTCCTAGAAATCTGATGAACAATTTTTTTACCAAATACACTCATATATCTTAAAGCGTAAAAACCCTATGAAAACTTTTTTTTTTTAATTAAAAATATAATTACTTTGGCACGACAATACTTTGCAACTTAATTTATTCACACATTTTTGGTTAATAACAAACTGTATCTACTGTTCACTAAACTTGGCCGACTTATTTTACTGACCTTTTTTCCGATAGGTTTTAAAAAAAAAAGTATTTTAAAAAACTCTATCCCTGAAGTCAGCCTTTAAAATGATGGTAAAGTTTACTTATTATTATTATAGTACAATACTAGAGCAGTGGTAGCTCGGTTGTAAGAATGTTTTCCAATCCGAAAGGTCCGCTGTTCAAACTCCGGCACATACCAATGAGAAATACTTTTCTTACTTACATTTCTCATAGATTATCAACACCACTGTCCTGATTTTACTAATACCAACTTGCAAAAGTAATAAATTGTTATTAAAATTGGCATCAGACCCTCGCCAACCCGTCTGGTCAGAGCGTGGGGAGTGTAGTTTAAATTCTCCAGATATACCTTTATGTTCTGGAAGGCCCATTTTAGTACTCTGTGTTCTAGGAGCTGTAATAATGATTGAAATACTGTTTGGTTAATTAAATTTCTATTTCAAATTCTAGGTCCAAACTAAATTATATGATTAGACCTGTCGTTACATACTTGTCTATGTTAGAATTGGTTTTGTTTGAACCCTAAGTGAGAGTTCGCTGGGTGCATGTTAAAGACAAAGAGTGCAGGGCAAGAACCGCCAGTGCATCAGGTTCATGCCCTCCATGGCCTCGCTATTGCATAAACCTCATTTCTGTTACGTACTTGGAAAATTGAACTCTTTACTTCCATTTTTGTATTGGATTTTTCCTTTATTTAAAAATGTTACGATGCTTTTAAGTTTCCATGAATATTTTCGATTGAATTCTAAATTTTTGTTTAGTTTCCGGTAATGTAATTATGACATGACTGCCTTCGTGGTTTAGTGTTTAAGACCGCAAATTTACACCAGGTTTCTCGAGTTTCGTGCGCCAAGATATTTTTCAAAGTTATTTAATGGACATTGTACGAAGTACATCCGTCCTAAACATGATATTCCTTCATAAATGAGTTGATCATCCAATTGTGTTACAAAAATTGATGTGGATTCTTGAAGTGATTCGCGGTAATATAGTTCAAACACGTTGGGAATATAGGAGTTCACAGTGCGGGAAATCCGCAAAAAAATTACTGCAACTTCTGCCCCATATATAGAGTCACAAAGTTATTGTTTTCCTTAATTATTCATATTGTAGCACATTAATAAACAAAATAACCACCACATTTAAGTTCGATTCCATAGTTAATAATTTTCAAAACAAAAATCTTGAACGTGACATTTCAGTACAAAAGCGCGGGAATTACTCTCGACAAGGTTATTATGATGTGGTTCATAGCTTGCTAAATGTGATCCCCTTTGGATTCTGTTTGTTTATGACAAACCTATAACGTTTGCCTCTATATTAGCAAGCCGTTGATAGTCGTCGAACGTAAATGGTAACCTAAATCCCTCTCGTTCTTATGTTTTTTCACATAAAGATGTACTAAAGTCTTAGATATTATTGTTATGTTATTACAGTGGTACAAATGCAAATAATAAGTTGATAATAAAACTCAGAGTTGGTTCTGAATTTGAGATGTAAGCGCTACTTGGCAAGTGTTTTTATTTCCACACGCCTGCACCACTTCGGGCCCATACTTCACCCATGTTGAATATGTAATCATATCGCGGTCGCAAAAATACCGACTATCTATTCAATAACGGTCATTCACTTCCACAATTCATGAAACTTTCACAATTTGTTAGTCTAAAACTAAATTCAGCATTAGAATACTCGTAGCTTGCACATTTCAAGTGACATATTTATTTTGAAAATTTAGCTTTGGGATTTCAGTCAATATTTTTGTATTCATATCCCGGTCTATCTATTCAACAACGGACATTTACTTCCACAATTCATGAAACTTTCACAATTTGTTAGTCTAAATCTAAATCCAGCAACAGAATACTCGTAGCTTTTATATTTAAAATGATATACATATTTATTTTGAAAATTTGGCTTTGGGATTTCAGTCAATATTTTTGTAATCATATCGCGGTCTATCTATTCAATAACGGACATTTACTTTTACAATTCATAAAACTTTTACAATTTGTTAGTCTAATTTAAATTCAGCAATAGAATACTTGTAGCTTGCACATTTCAAGTGTAAGACTTATTTATTTTGAAATTAAGGATTTATGTAAATATTTTTACTTAAAATACACAATAACATTATAAAAAATACATTAAGTAAAGAATTCTTTATATATATGTTTAACGATGGTGCTAGTCTGATTTACAAAGGCAGTTTGTTCCATTCGCATGATGGAGAAATTGTAAGAGAATCGGGATATGGCAGAGTGAAGAGGAATTGCAAGATGTTTGTTGTGCGAAGAGTAAAGAAAACGGTCGTGGGAGTCACGAAGGAATTGGAAGCGATTGCGCAGGTAAGGGGGAGTTTTCGGGTTGTTTATAAAGAAAGGACAGGATATGAACAGGTCTACGAAACCGAACATCCAGGCACTTTTTGATTGAATACGAATTTGTGAGGCGTGAACATACTGACAATGCCCTTTTACTTGTAGATTTAATTAGTAATAATGACGATGGCTGTTCTTTGCTACTAATAGTCATTCTTTTGCTATCCTGCCATGATTGGTGAACGGATGATTGTAAAACTGACAAAACCGAGTGTGATTAATGTATGTGTAGTTTATGGTGAAGTTGAATTGAATTGGATATTTACGCAGGCCAAATACATAGCGTATGCATAAGTTAAGAAGACGATGAAGTTAAGTCAGTAGCTCTTCAGTGAGATCGTGATACATAATACACACAATATTATGAATTAAATAATAACTTGTTGAGCTTGCCATCTTTACATTTGTGTAAAATGCATTAATATACTCTCAAATAGCAAATAGCAATATTTAAATGACAAAATAGGAAAGTAAAAGTGAGTTTTTTACTTAAATAATTTTATTTTTATTCAAACTCCGAGCCCGTCCTCCATTTCGAAACAGTAATTTCGGTAAATATTTGATAATTCAATTTCATCCCTATTGCAAAATAAAAATACCAAAGCAATCTTGTGAAACAGAATATAATTTTACAACATCATAATATTGAAAATAATAAAATAGTATACCAATTCAATTTTAAAAACTGTTTCCAAATACAAACTTATTTTTTAGTAAGATACAAAAAAATAGATGAAATACATACTAACTATATATAAAACAAAACTGCCTCCATGGTCTAGCGGTTAAGTCCGTGGATTTAGACTCGGAGGTACCGGGTTTCTGGTCGGGACACAATAATATTTATTAATTTAAATAAATAAAGAAAATAAAGTAAAGTATCATCACGACTGTTTCCCTTTCGGGGTAGTCAGAAACCACGCTTATAAATAAGCGGATTCACATTTAGCCAACTTTACTATAGGCCAATCATGACAAGTGGCAAGCTCGTCGATGTCTCCAGCGTACCAAACTCGAGAAATATCACAAATAAATTTAATATTAATAAAATGTGTTAATTAATAAATATTTTTGTGCCC
Source organism: Tinea semifulvella (assembly GCA_910589645.1). Classification (NCBI taxonomy): domain Eukaryota; kingdom Metazoa; phylum Arthropoda; class Insecta; order Lepidoptera; family Tineidae; genus Tinea; species Tinea semifulvella. The sequence goes on from OU342596.1 coordinate 6,731,935, forward strand.
CGACCAGGAATCGAACCCGGTACCTCCGAATCTAAATCCACATACTTAACCGCTAGACCACGGAGGCAGTTAAATAAATTTGATTAATATTTAATTTATTTGTGATATTTCTCGAGTTAGGTACGCTAGAGACATCGGCGAGCTTGCCACTTGTCATGATTGGCCTATAGTAGAGTTGGCTAAATGTGGTAATCAAATTGTAACGAATTTACCTTTAAAAATATCGTCTAAGTTGAAATTCTAAATACGGTTGTTCGTTCTAACGTTGCCGGAGAATATTTGTTGGGTCAATAATTTATTTAGGCGTGTAAATACACAAGAATAAGATGTGAGCAACAGTCTGTTTCAATTTGGAAGTTATAAATTTGCGTAAAGTTATTTGAGTTGCAAGTTTGGGTTCTCTGTTTGTCCGGACGTGCGCGACCGAATGCCTAAACAAGCCGTCTTTAGTTCACGTTAATCACAAATGATTGCCTATATACCTATATATGTACAAATTCAAATTATTTATTTCCATTTGGTTCACAGGTAACACTCGGATATTGTCAATTTTACAAATAAAATACAATATTATTAAAATTAATTCAAATTAAATTATGGATGGACCGAAATAAGTAAGTGACATTGGTGCCATAAACAAGTACTGCAGCTTAACCTAAATTTGTGGCTTTATATAACACGTAACTTATAAATTAAATAATGATAATTTTATGTCAAATTATAAAAAAAATATAATAACAATTTCGTGGCTGTATAGAGGCATTGTCAACTTATAATCTAAAATAATTATAATATAATGTCTAATTATAACAAAATCAAATTATTTTTTTTTATTTTTAAATATATGCAAATGTTTCATAATTGCATGCTGTGTGCACATGCTTTTGGAGATGGTACTGGAACTGTATTGTAAAGATTTGAAATTTAAAAAATCTTTTGTACCCATTTCTGTTGTGTAGTACTAATAATAAAATGTATGTAAGAAAAGTGTATTTTTTTGGTACATACCGGGAGGGTTAATACCGACCCTTGTAGGACTAACACCCATTTCCGACTTTACGTTGACTTACAAGACACAATGTTAACAAATTAAGTTCTTATTGTTATTATAAATAATATTATGACATTCATATTATTATGATTTTAATTTTAATTTAACTCGGCCACTGTACAGCCACGAAATAAATTTAAGTTAATTTGATTTTATTATAATTATTTGGGGTTGAAACAATATATATATATTCTCTTGATACCCACAAATTCATAAAAGAGCTGGGTAAACGAATTTTTTAAGTGTGTGGCGATCCCAAATGCCATAACTACATAAAAAAGTAATATACATTCGTGTTTTATTTAGTTATTTTATAGTCATTGAAGATTATAAAAATATATCATAAATATTAGTCTATTAAAAACAAAAATGTTTATAATTGTGAGCCTCTCACATTATTATTTGAAATATTATTGTAAATATTGGATTGCGCGAGCATAAGGGATGCAACAGCTTTGAACCCAATCAGGAAAGCGTTCTAACAACCGAACCAAGATCGTAAATTGAATACATCTGCCTAAATAATGCACAAGGTCGTGATAAACTATTTTTCCTGTGCAGTATAATCTAAAGTTTCAATTGAATAGGTAATAAGTTTAGTCTGGCAGGTAAAGATCAGGCTTCCGGAGCACAATAGTAAATATTTGATTGAATCTCAAGATGTTACAAAAGTTGGTCTATTGTGCGCGACGTATTAAGTTCCAGACAACTTTTCTAAGTGACTTAGGCACGGAAAAAATATATTGCACAACAAACACTCAGTACAAACTTTGCTGGTTTATTACATTATTTATTTAGATGAATTAAATATTGCACAAAGTTAATCCGATTATTTGCACTTTTTGTATTACACTTTTGCCCTTCCTTTATCAGCGCTCACACGCGATGTCCATGTATATTGGAATGTCATTGATATGCAGGTAAACCTATTACAGGCTTTTGTGACAAGATATCGTTTTAAATAATTCTAGAACCTGTTAGCATTATACAAGCTCCTAACAGAGCTTTATTTAAAAGGAGAGTTTACACTCACTTTATTAAGTCCTTGTAGATTTCTTTCACTGTCACTGTCAAACCTGGAGACCCTGGATTATCTTAAAACCAGTAGTTATTTTTATGTATAGTATTTATAATATATGTTTATGTATTAATGTTATGTATACAGTATTTAAGTATATGTATGTTTATATAGGAATTACTTACTTTTATGGTATTAATTGGAATAAAAATAATTTCTTAATATCATTTCACTATCCTCGATCTAATGAAGAAATCTCATTTGTCCCAACGGTCAACGGTCAGAGAATGCCTTACGGCACTATGTTCGCCGATTGTAAAAAGCAGTAAGTAATAATCCTGTAATTAAAACGTCGCAAAAAATCTATCTTTGTCGCTGTATAAAAATACAACAAAATATTCGTCCGATATTACCTCAGATTACATTTTTTTCTTTCTTAGTAAAAGCAATAAAATTCAGCTTATACTAAAGTAAGCGCTAGGGGAATACCTTTGATGTTTTTCATTACAGCGATTACTAGCAACTAAGATTATCTTTATAAAAACTAAAATAAATAGAGAAAGAAACCTATGATAGTTTTTCTTGAAAATATAAAGCCATCAAAAACATAATTTGTAAAAAAGAACAAGTCTCGCAACTCAGTTCTTCTATCGTAAAAAGTTGTGAGAACCATGTAATACCAAGTCGTTTAATTTATTCAGTCCCTACTTAAGGGACCTTCTGTCTTAAGGTATTACGAAATTAGCTATCATATAGATAGTGACCATATCAATATATTTTTATTTTTATTTTAAATAGATTGACTTGGCAATCGCACTAAACAATCTTATTTAATATAATATGTATTACTTGTAAGATTTGTGTTTTCATGTGAGTGTCATCATTCATCATTACAGCCCCAAATATGTTTAACGAAGGTGTCTGATTGACAGACAGTTTGTTCCATTAGCGTGCTGCAGAAACTGTGAGAGAATCTGAATATCTGCTGGAAGAGTGAAGAGGAATTGCAAGTTGATTGTTGGGCGAAGAGCGGAGAGAACGGGCGTGGGAGTCACGAATTCTAATTCACCATAATTGGCAAATGATTTGTCCAGCAGGTTGTTAACGACCATACTTGCTTTGTTTTTTTAAATAAATTACCAGTCTTTTATATATCCGATTATGATTTCTATTCTGATATTTTACGTATTCTTCTTCTCAGTTGTTTATTTTGCTTTCAATGAAGTTTGTATATAAGATACTTTTATCATTTAACTCTGTAACTGTAAGTATTACTTTTAGTCATAGTTCTCATTAATTTTTAGGTTTTAAGTATTGTTAATATTATTATTTAAATTTCTTAAACATATAATGTATCATAATTGAATGTAGTTTGACATGTTGTGGTCACCTGTTACTGGGGTACCATTCACTAATGTTTTTTTTTTTACTGTTTTCTTCTATTGATAGAATTGGATTCAATGTGTACTCTGTTGGTGATCCTAATTAAATAAATAAATAAATAAATAAATGATACTTTTATTAATCCATAATATAAATATATAAGAATATACGAGTATATGGGTGGATTTTTGTGACGGGTCAGTAAGGGCAGATACCTTAACCGTTATTATAGTTACAGGAAAACGTTCCTAGGAGACCATTCATATTTTTTGAGATATTCTGAACTGCATTCATACCATTTTTAACAATATTTAATAAAATCAAATCATTATTTATTATCATGCATTCATCATTGCATTGCGGTTGTAAAAACGCGTACCTTATATCCTGCAACTGTCGGTTCAAACCCCCCCGGCATGTACCAATGAGAAATACACTTTTTTTACGTACATTTGTCTTAGATTTACAACACCACCGTTCCCGTGCCTCGGAGAGCACGTTAAGCCGTCGGTCCCGGTTCCACTACTACCAACTTGTAGAATCGTTAATAAATTGTCTTTAACATTGACATAATATCCTCGCCAAGCCGTCTGGTCAGCGTGCCGAGTGTAGGCCAAATTCTCCAGATATATGTTCTGGAAGGCCCATCTCCAGCAGTGGAGGTCTAGGACGCTGTGTTCTAGGGGCTGTACTGATATTCATCATTGCATATTTCAGTTGGCTAGATTCTACTATCCTACTTTAATTTCATTGTTGATAAATAATAAAATCACTTATTTCTAATTCAAGTTTATACAAAAAATATTGTTAATAGTTGGTAGTTTGTTGTATCCGTAATTAGTATTATAAGTATGTATTTATAAATTACTATAATAGCATCTGTTAATTTAAGTATCTTTTAATCATGTTTGCGTTATTACTCTATCCTTGTTTTAATTTTTGTATCCAGTTTTTTTTCTTTCCATAGTATTTGTGTTTAACTTCTATTATGTATCAAAATATTTTTGGCTCTTAATGTCTTCTTATTGTTATTAATTTATTACACAGATGTTCAAAGTCTCTTACAAGCCACAATGGCAATTTTGTTTATCTGTGATATTGTTTGTGTGTTGACTGTTTGTTGCCTAAATAAATGAAAATAAAATAAAAATTAGGAAAAAACTAGTAAGAGTTTTGCGAGACTCTTGCGCAAGACCAATATCAAGACTAGGGTTAGTCTTCGGTCTAGGGTTAGTCTTCGGTCTAGGATTAGTCTTCGGTCTAGGGTTAGTCTTCGGTCTAGGGTTAGTCTTCGGTCTAGGGTTAGTTAGGTCTTGTTAACGTATTGGTCGTCTTGCTCTTGATCTTGGTCTTGCTTTTTTGCAAGATTGGGCAACACTAGTGGTGTTATAAATCTATAACAAATATACCTACGTAAGTGGTATTTAATAAATCAGTAGTTCGCTAGTTCACTAGTTGCAGCAAGCCTCTGTCCGGAGCACTGCAACTGAAAACAATCCCGACTGCGTTAATCACTTATTTACATCCAGAGTCCAGTGACTCGACGGCTTCTGATGTGAGGTTTACAAGGGGCGACTTTACATCTGATTTTTTGCCGTGATTAAAGCCAGTTGTCCCTCGTTTTTGCAAATGGTGTGTCTTATAAAATAAAACCATAATATATACACGTATATTGTATATATATTTTTATTGTTACCACTTATACTGCGTAATTTATGTGATCTTACTCTAGACTAATTTGTTGTTCCAGTGATAGAAGCAAACAACTATTCCTATACAACATATTAGTCTAGTGTAATTCTAGTCTTTCTATCATAAATGAAAAATTCACGTTTGACGTCATTGTTTATAAAAAATGCCTACAAATGCATTGAGTTTTAGCAATGTCTATATACTATGTACATGACTATTAATAAAAATAAACCTAATTAATAAATAAAAAATATAACTAAAAACTCAAATGAAGAAAAAACTATTTTTTTTTTTTATAAATAAAAAATTTGCTCCCAATCGCTGCCAATGGGTAAAGTGCCAAGGATACTGGCAGCATTGCCACGTTGTATGTATATTATTTTTTAAACTGTAATTTTATTATCATAAGTAAAAATTATGCAAAAAAAAAAAAAATTTTATAAAGCAACAACTACGGGTAACACATTTTTTATTCGGAGTTTCAAATCAAATCAAATATCCTAATTTAGTATATTTATTGTATATTTCACCGTGTGTTTAGTTTGTCGATAATCAATCGATAATTTGGAATCACAAACCAGTGTTGATGAAAAACTCGTGTCTGAAAATCGTTCGGTGTAAATCCCCCTTTACGAACCTCGACTATTCTAGACATTCCTAATGAACCGTGGGAATTCGAAAGCGCACAACTTACTGAGGCGACTATTCCGATCTTCGGAGGTTCTTAAATTGAATCGCGTAGTTCGGGCATTGTTGCCATGCACTAAATCCATCGTGAATAAAGCTACGAACAGAATTTTGGAAGCAAATAATATTCTACGTCTATTACATTCGATTGAAGAAGTGGATTATTATTGCTAACCGTTTATTTAAGAAATAAATAAATAGGGAATTTGTGGATAAGAAAACTGATGGAAAAATATTTAATCGTGTCGGGGAAATAAAATTATCACGGTTTATGTGAAACAAACGTGTTTGTTTAATTCCGCTATATCTTGTTATAAAACATTTTTGGTACATTGGCCATTTTTGTTAAAGTCTAATACGCTCCGTATTAGACATATCTAGTTCAGTAGGTTTTGTAAAGTTTTTTTTTTTTTACAGTCTCTGAGCAATGGTTCGTGCTAAGCACTGGCAGAGCAACTATTATCCGGACTACTATTAATCCGGACCTAACAGTATAACATTTATTTATTTATTTAAAACTTGATTGCACTATGTACAAGGGGCGGGCTTAATGCCGCTAGACATTCTCTGACAGCCAACCTTTGGGACAATAATAAGTATAACTTAGATCGAGGAGTAGGTGCGAAGACGTATTTGAAGACTTATCATTATAAAATAATAACTATATTTATTAATAATATATATACTACATACTAATAGTACTTACATACATACATACATACATATATATATATACATAACTATACTACATACAATATCTACTTATACACGCTGTAGGGAGCTGTTTAAGTAATGTGAGTATACCAATCTTTTGAATATTATTATGTTGGATGCTTGCCGAATATTGACCGGCAGTGTTCCAAAGATTTACTGTGAAAGAGTTTAACATTAGACGACTATATTATTTTAAAGATCGATAGAATATGTAGGTGGTGGCTCGGTTTTAAGAACGCTTTCCTTAAAAAAGTAAAGTATCATCACAACCGTATCCCTTCCGAGGTAGTCAGAAACCACGCTTTTTTTTAATGAAGCGGATCTAGCCAACTTTACTATAGGCCCATCATGACAAGTGGCAAGCTCGCCGATGTCTCTAGCGTACCAAACTAAATTAAATAATTTATTGTGTCCGGTCCAGGAATTGAACCCGGTACCTCCGAGTTTAAATCCACGGACTTAACCACTAGACCAAGGAATCCTAAAATCCTAAGTAGGTCGTTTCGAGCTGGTTCAAGCCCTGGCGTATACTAATGAGAAATACACTTTTCCTACGTACATTTGTCATAGATTTGCAACGCGTCGGAGAGTACGTAATGCCGTCAGTCCCGCTTCCACTACTACCATCTTGTGGAAACGTTACTAAATTGTCAATAAAAATTTACATTGACTAGCTTGGCGAGTTTAGGCCAAATTCTCCAGATACCTATATATTCCGTAATTTCCAACAGTGGAGGTCTAGGATTTTATTTACGCCAATGACGACAAATTGTTGATGATACTTACACTATTTTTGTTTAACGATATCTTTTTTTACCCTTTTGTATTGAAACAAAAGACGCCATTGTCAGTAGTCAATAGTTAGTTTCCAGCTTTAGTTAGACGCGGGAAGTAATTTGGTGCTCTTCCGGCGGAAATATCTCTCTCAGGAGGCGCAGCGACCTCCGACTAATCCGTTTGCTATTTCCGTATCGACCGCAACCGCGCGAACACGACGCTCACTTGAATTTCCGGAATGCCGTCTATATAGACTTAGGTCTAGCACTTGTACGTTGGCTGTAATCATCCCCTTCAAACATCACTCAGTTCTAGACTTAGAATGCATGATCATGATGAAAATAACATAAAAATAATTATCTGTAAACTGTAAAAGATAATTTTATGATTCTTCTTAAATTCGACAGAGAAAAACTAAGTATTAATTTCATATAGATCAGATGATAATTAAAAAAAAACCCGCCTATGTAAAAAGTGATCTTGCTATTAAAAACTGAAAAAATAAAATCTAAAAAGTAATAAACAAGCCTAAAGGTTTCGTCACCAAAAAGTTTGATAATCGCTAACTACATACACCATTAAAAAAAATTTATACATTTTATTACATAGCGACTTCAACAGTCAGGACCCATTAAAAACCGAGGGAGGTTTAAATCTTCCCAACAATTTTAATAGGCTTTACGATAAACCATATTCAATCAATATCTTTATTTGGACCAAGGTTCTTGAACAAACGTGCCATCTTCTTTGTTCTTTCACTTTTATTTGTCAATGTCAATCCAAGGGACAGGTAATTTACAGTTTTGATTTGGCAAATATATATTTTTTTTTTTTATAAGAAAAATTAAATTCTTATTTGAAGTAAGATACACAAATACAAACAATAAATATAAATTAAAAGCTACCTAAATATTTATTATCTAATCTAATTAAATTATTTTATTTTTTACTCATTTTTTAAATATTATTATATCTATGTTTTAATTCAAGATTTTTGAACTATCGCTTATCATATTTGTTTTGCTTGATTTATAGTCAGGATTTTATTATACATTTTTTTTTTCTCATGTTTAAATTAAGTACTTACTTTTTTTTTTGTTCTCTAGATATTTGTGAAAACTAGTAACATTTATGACTATAGAGGTTTGGAGAGTTTACAACTAAGAATATTGATTTGGAAGATCCCACGAGGGAACCCGTTTAACGCTGGAATGATTGCCTGAGTGGAGGAGCTGTTGAGCAAACGTATTTAAGACGACATGTGTAATGACAAAACTTGTCACAAAATACAGTATGTACAGGTGTACAGGTTAAGCAATGCTTGCAGTGTCTCAGGTATAACCATCTAGCCGAATACTGCAAAAACAGCATATGATATATGTAGCCAATATGTACAGAAAGCTATAGCTTTAAGGAATGTGTATTGCCTGTAGAAAAAGCTTGCCACTGCAAAGGAAATCATATATCAATATCAGGTGAATGTCCAATTAAACAGATAATTATAATAATAAATATTTCCAGACAGGTCACACAGCGCCATCTAGTTTCCGTGGTAAGCTACGAGGCTTGTGTTACGGAAACTAGATGGTTGATAAACTACATATTATACTTTTTTTTTGTAAATATATACATATTATACATATAAACACCCAGACGGAGACAAATTATACAATGTACAACTTGCCCCGGTGGGAATCGAACCCACGACCTCCCGAGTTCACGGCAACGTTTGTTACCACTAGACCACGGAGGCGGTCAAGATCGGTCGGATAATAAAGAGAGTGAAAAATGATACTAAAAGCTTACGTAGTAAGACAACACGCTTACAAAAATATCACAAGGTGCAAGCATGTTGAATTTGTTCCCGAATTACCTCCATCAGTTATGTCAACTGTGAATGTTTGCCGTCTTACTACAAGGTTAAGGGGGGCTATTCTCGAAACTGATATAAAAACCGGTTCCTGAAAGTAAAATTCAGGTTGTTTAGTATCATAGTCATAGATAGTCATGCATGTCGAAGGCGCGGGAATCGAGGCCCTGGACGGCACACAATAATATTTTTTTTTTTGTTGATATTTCTCGAGTTTGGGACGATCGTTGATTTTGTCACTTGTCATGATGGACCTACAGTAAAATTGGCATTATCCGCTTTATTGAAGGCGTGGTTTCTGACCATCCCGAAAGGGATACGGTCGATATTTCTATCTAATAAATGAGAAATAAAACCGTGCGACACGCTATAATCTATTCTCAATAAAAGTGAAAGACTATCTACCACAAAGTGGAAGAACTTGCAATGATGGAATTCAACGCGTTTCAGCTGTACCACATTCGAGAATAGTCCTCCTAGAAGACTAGCAACATTTCTACAAAACTTCGTTCCAAGTGTCTCGAGATATTTTTACTCGACTAAGTGCGCTCTAAAAGTGTTTGCTTTACATTTTTAAAGAGCCAATTGAAAGTTTTAAAACAGGTCTCCTTCACGATAAATATAGATAACAGACTTAACGTCCTTTAGATATTAATTTTTTTTTTAATCAACATCATTACAGCCCCTAGAACACAGCGTCCTAGACCTTCACTGCTGGAGAAGGGCCTTCCAGAACATATATCTGGAGAATTTGGCCTACACTCGCCACGCTGGCCAGACGGCTTGGCGAGGATATGATTTTTTTGTAAAAATTCATAAACGATTCCACAAGTTGGTATTAGTGGAACCGGGACCGACGGCTTAACGTGCTCTCCAAGGCACGGGAACGGTTGTGTTTTAAATCTATGACAGATGTACGTAAGAAAAGTGTATTTCTCATTGGTACATGCCGGGTGGGGTTTGAACCGATTTTTGTAAGATTTAAGGAACGCGTTCTTACAACCGAGCCGCCACCGCGCCATTTGTTGAACATTTTTTTATAATTTAAATATATTTCACATGACCGCCTTCGTGGTCTAGTGTTAACAAACGTTGCCGTGAACTCGGGAGGTCGTGGGTTCGATTCCCACCGGGGGCAAGTTGTACATTGTATAATTTGTCTCGGTCTGGGTGTTTATATGTATAATATGTATATATTTAAAAAAAAAAGTATAATATGTAGTTTATCAACAATCTAGTTTCCGTAACACAAGCCTCGTAGCTTACCACGGAAATTAGATGGCGCTGTGTGACCTGTCTGGAAATATTTAAAAAAATTTTTTTTTTTGTAAATAAGAATAATATTAAAATTAAAGAAGTCATCATCACGACCCTATCGTTTGCGTTTTTAAAGAAGCGGATTCCTTTTTAGCCAATTTTACTGCATATATAATATGTATAATGACAAGTGGTTAGAAAACAAAGCAATTAAAATTATTGTGTCCTGCTGCTTATGAATCGAACCCTATACCTCCGCGTCTAAGGCTGAGTTGCACCAACATGAAGTCTCTGTTGATGTCACGATTAAAGTTATAAATGGCGTCGAATGTGATACATTTTAAAGTTTTATTTTGAAGGTCAGTCATCAGCTGCTACATGTTTAACTTTAATCGTTACATTTACAGAGGTTTTGTTTTGGTACAACCCGGCCTAAATAATAATAATAATACAATTCTTTATTGCACACAAAATATACAAAAAAAAAATATGTACATAGGCGAGCATAATACCATGAAGGTATTCTCTACCAGCTAACCTTTGGGAGAGTGATAGATTTAATAATAATAATAATAATAACGTTTATTTCCCAGATCGATTTTACACAGTTAAATACAATTCAATTAATACAACTAATAGAAAAAAGGTAAAAACTAAAAACTAAGTATATACTTGTAAAATAAAATTAAAAATAAATAAAATCAAAATCAAGCATCCATACTGGGAGTATGATAGTCTCTCCATAGTTGGTGCAGTGGACTACCCGGCCAGTCACGCACAGCTGATATTATTTTGTTGCTCGAGTTAAATACGTGTGATCTGACGCCCGCTGTTCTCTGTCGCATTAGTGCGGCCCAGCCCGGAGTGCGTCCTGTGCAGAACATCTCGCTAGCACTGCACCAGCGAGGTAGATGAAACATAACTCGCCAACAATCATTGTATTGGACACGCATTGTTGACAAGGTTGTTTTTGTGTATTGAGACCACAGCTCCACGGTGTACACGCTGGTACAGTATGACAGAAACAACTGCCTCTTTACGGCCTTGCTACATCTTTATATGTCCCCATATAGATAAATCTATGTTCTTAACTGCTAGGTCTAGCAATAAAACATAACATGTTAAAATAACTCAAACTGTAAGTAAGGAACTACCTCCGTGGTCTAGCGGTTAAGTCCGTGGTTCGATTCCTGGTCGGGACACAAAAATATTTATTAATGTTAATTAATACATTTAATTAATATATAATTTATTTGTGATATTTCTCGAGTTTGGTACGCTAGAGACATCGACGAGCTTGCCACTTGTCATGATTGGCGTATAGTAAAGTTGGGTAAATGTGAATCCGCTTATTTATAAGCGTGGTTTCTGACTACCCCGAAAGGGAAACGGTCGTAATGATACTTTACTTAACTTTTTTTTTAAATAATCGTAATAATTAACATATTATGTTTCTAATTAGTTCGTTTAATCGTGTTACGGAGAAAAGTGGGGTTTTATTTATTAGTGGTGGGTTGAATCGTTACCTCCATCATGCTAGGGTGTCCTACAACTAATTCCTATCTGAAACGCTCTTCTAGAGTTTCCAATTATTTCTCTTCTACTGGATAACTCGTATTAAAGTTTCTCGAGGCTTAAGGTAGAAGGTATTTCGATCATTCATAGCTCGGCAGTGCTATTGCAAAACCTAGTATGTATATATTTTAATGAAGTAGCTATCGTACTCGTATTATACAGGGCGGTAATTTTAAAACAACTACAATTATGTTATTATTACAAAATAACTATTAAAATATATCCCCAATAACATTAACAGATTTTTAAAAATACTGTTTTTGCTACATAAGTTACTGAAATATAATAAAAAATAAAATATAATATAATGGGCACATGAACATGAACATTATACTCACCACAATAACACCACACACATACAGATTTACACACGTCTACGCACCGCCATACACACCCTCATAAACACTCATAGCACCTTACAATACATACCTTTATTTGAATTGACAATCAGCACACCCCCCAAACGCTGCGACACATCACTTTGGTGCACTGGCTGGGACGTTAACTAAAGTCCAATCCTTAGTAGGTACACTGGGTATTTAACTTTGAAATCAACAGAGACGATCGAAAGACTATATAGTAATCTGGGTCTTACTGCTAAATGTTGAATGATGCAAACAAACCTTACTCTTCTATAGACTAACCTATTTTGTATCAATTTTTGTATTTTTTTATTTTGTATTACCAGTGTACCTACTTCTCGAATAAACGTATTTAATTATTATTATTATACATTTATGGAACGAGTTACCAAGACGGCATTGACGAAATCATACACTATTTAGTCAGGTAGGGAGAAGGGCTTAATGGTGGATGGTGAGTGTCTCCTTTCGTACCTACGTACGATGGTGCCCGATGAATCCATGGAGTGCTAAGAAATTTGTCTTGCTGTATTTGACTTGAAAGCAAAGCAAAGAGAAGCTCGCTTTTTTTAACGAATTTTGCTTATAGTGTATGTAAACCATAGAGCAACGTCAAGTCGAAAAAGCGAAAAAAGCGCTTAAAGTGACAAGTCAAACACGGGGTATACGTGTAGCCTTAAGTAATAAAATACAGCTGCTGGAAATAAACATTTTCATAAAAAAATATATTGCTAAATTCTTTGCTCTGTCGTTCGATTTCGTTTTTTATAAAGATCAAAGTAAAAAAAAATAGCACGTACTATGTTTTTAAATAAGTCGGCTAAGTTAACTTTGTCTTATCTTTTATAATAATATTTCTATTCAACTTAATGCTTTAGATAGGTATTCCTTTATTCATTAAACGCTGCTTTGAAATAATTAATTACTTATCAATAAGCAATCCAATTTAAAATAATTGTTTCGAGGCATCTAAATGGTTAATGTGAGTGCAAAGTTCATTTCATTTTAATTTGTTTCGTCGATTTAAACAATAAAAATATCTCTTTTAATTTGTATGGACCATGCTCCACGCTATGACAGTTTTATCAGTACCCATTCGATTGGATGCACCAATCATTGTGTCGAAAAACTGCTTTAATTTTGCCGCATTTTACGTGGAAAATTGTAGGCATATTATGGACATATACTCGTATCTACGAGTACACTGAGATAATATTACTCACCCTTAATATGTTTTTTTTTCTTATAACAGCTATGCGTCCGAATTAACGAGTTATGCGTATTTGAGATAATTTCTTACTGCCAGCATCTCGTAGTATCATGAGAGTAATGATATCAGTTAGTTTAACGGGCCTTGCATTCGTAAATACTAATCTTATCAGGTATCTAAAATACTGTAAGTTTTAATTGTAGTTTAATATTCGTCCTTACCTTGGAGATCACGTTAAACTTTTTCGGTTCCAATAGCACTAATACAAACTAGTGGAATCGTTAATAAATTGTCATTTAAATTGACATCAGACTCTCACCAGCCCGTCTGACCAGAGCGTGACGAGTGTTTTGATTTGCGTAGGATAAATCACTACACAGTGTGTCGCCATCTGCCAATGTTATTGAGGTGGTATGGGGTGAAAGATTTTTTATATAATTTAACTGCTTTTTTTTGTTTCCTTTTAAGTTGTTTTGCTTTTTAATTAATGTGTATTCCTACTAACATAGTTGTTAATAAATATGGATTGAATTATTATTATTATTATCGCCGACTTCTTCTTCAGAAATTTGTCCTGGAAGCAAAGTATAGGAAAGCTTTACCGATCTCAGGTTTATACGTTTAGAGGAGGTCGTAGTTTCCATACGCATTATAAGTTTTTTACTCAACGAATCTCAAACATTAGCAAGTCATGCACCTTACAATCCCTGCTCATTTCTTCCAAAGGTTAGCTGGTAGATGCTTTTAGACATTATGCTCACCTATGTACTGTAAAATGTATTATTTTCTATTCAATAAAGAGTGTACGTGTACCTATCTATTAAAAATGAACTGTTGGGAACGTCCATATATTAATACGTCTGTGTCCGGAATGGAACGTTGGTTGCGCCATTACCGCCATAACAATGTTAGAGTGTACTTAATTTGCGCCCCCGGCTCGCCCGCGCTCATCCACGCCCAGATTTGTTAATTTCTCATGTGCCTCTCACTTCCGAATATGAAAGATTTAACTACGCGCCGATCTAACTAGATTCCTATTAACAAATTAACACCCAGCTTCAAAAAAAATATTTATTTATTTAAATACTTTATTGCACTATGTACAAGAGGCGGGCTTAATGCCGCTAGGCATTCTCTTGCAACCAACCTTTGGGACAATGAAACGATTTGTGTTGTGAGGTAGGTGCAACCATTAAATAGATTAAAAGGTAATTCAAGTTAAATCTAAGTGTTATATCTATATAGACAGATATGTACACAATACTACATATACTACATACTATATATATATATATTATACATTACATATAATACCTACTTACACTGTGAGGAACTGTTTAAATAATGTGAGTATACGAGTACCATCTTTTTGAAAAGTGATCTGTTTGGCACTTGACGAATTTCTACCGGCAAATTGTTCCACAGATTTGCGGCCACTACTGCAAAAGAGTTAGACTGAAAGCCAGAGTGATGAGAAGGGATAGATAGAACAGAATTATGGGACGAACGGAGAGATCTGTTATGAAATGAGGAAAGATAGCAAAATTTGTCCTTGAGGTATTTCGGTGAGGTAAAATTAACGTAGGTAAAGTAGCTAAATCTTTGTGATACCTTCCCATGGGGTACAATACATAAAATATATAAAGAGAGAAGCCAAACTTGCTTGCTTTGGGCAACACTAGCCATATCATTAGTTTTAATAATATTTATTTGTTTTTATGAAATACGAACATGGGTGTCTGATTCCAGTTGCTAACATTCATGGACCATGCGCGCCACTTACCATCAGGTGGGCGCAAGGTTACATGTAGGGCTAGTATACCAAAAAAAAAAAAAAAACATAAGTTAAACAAAAAATCTACAACAAAAGAGATTGCCCAAAACCAGGCCCCAACTTTTATGCAGCGTGCCTCAACTAAATACAATTCAATAATCATAACAATTAATTGTGTTTTTTTTTAAATAAATATTATTCAATTAAATAGTCAATGGGTTAAAAATTATGTATGAAATAGTTACAAAACACTATTTATATGATTAGGTTCTTTATTATAATCAGGCACTTTATTACAGATAAAACACTGGATTTCAGATTGGCGGGATCAAAACTATGTAATTATTAAGTAAAAAAAAAAGTTTTTCTCAATTATCGTTATGCTAGGGTAAAATAAATAAAATTAATTACACATTATGAAAACACAATATATTAACTAATAAATAAAAAAGAAATTATTATAGCACGAGAACATTTATTGGACCCATTTCTCTAAGAATAATGGGCAATTTCATTTATACTTGAAAATTTTCTGTACCTGGTATTATAATCTCATGGGTGAATTTGAAAGATATTTATTTATTGTTGTTGTGTTTGTTTCATTTGTAAATCTGCTATAGCTGAGTTTTCCTAGCAGATTCCTTTTTCAGTCGGATTAAACATTAACAGGTCACTGGAATTTGCTAAGCTGTTAGTCTTCTGCTAACAGCATACTCCTTGGACCACTTCGCTGCTTAGTTTACAGGAGTAGAGACTAACAGGAGTAGAATCTTTCTAAATAATTTAAATAATGACGTGTCACAAATGCCTGTAATATGTTTACGTGAATATTTCAAAAGATATGGCTTCGATAGTTTTGATAATGGGTTTTTTTGTTGCGAGGTATAAAATGCCTTGCTGTAAAATGTTTTTGCATATTTTTGAGCATTTATGTGTGCATATTTTTCTTTAAAACAACACAAAGTGAACCCAAGAAACATTAGAGTGAAACCTGAATACGTCGCGCGGCGTTGGGAAAGCCTCTTAAATTCCCAGCCACATCAAAGGCTTTCCAAATCCACAAACAGCACGTGAGGTCTTCCTTGTTCGAAATAGCGGCCATTCAAATAACCTATTATTGTAAGTAAAGGTCAATTAGTGTATCATTGGGTTGTATCAGGCAAAGCTTTTTGTAGATGTCGCTAGCGGCATTGTACCTTGTTAATATGGCGGATCATTTTTTAAATGTTTTTGTAGTTTTTTATTTTTATAACAGAAAAATATATTATAACTTAACGTTACCTACCTTAAAAGACGAATTAAGAAAAAAAAACGAAAAAAGAAAAACACCGTCTTTAAAAAGAAAATTGGTTGAATTAATAGAACGGCAATTTTGAAATCACTACATATCTTCACGCCAAATCCCTTGCGGGGTAGGCAGAGACAATTGAGCGCCACTTGTCACGGTCACGACATACCTCTTTCGCTTCTTCGACATTCATCAACCTCTTCATACATGCCCTTTTGTTTCGATGGCTTTTCAACGCACCTTCAGCTATTGTTTTATTAATTTGGTCGTAATATGTGAGTCTAGGTCTGCCAGGGCCTCTTTTACCCACGACTTTCGCATTATATATCTGGTTCGTCAATCTCTCTGCATTCATCCTTTCAACATGCCCGAACCATCGTAGCATGCCTTTCCTTATTTTTGTCCCTATGCTTTCTTTCATACCTACCCTTTTTCGTATTTCGTCATTACGTATGCGGTCCGTCAAAGTGACGCCGCATATCCGACGCAACGATCTCATTTCTACTGCATTAACTCTACTCTCATGCGTATTCTGACATATCCACGTCTCGCTTCCATACATAAGTGTTGGTACCAGCATGGCATTGTGTATGGCGAGTCGAGCTTTGTCACTGACATTCCGACTGGCTATCAGTGACCCCAGGGCACCGTTGACACTATTTCCCGCGTTCACTCTTCTTTCAACATCCCTATCATACTTCCCATCCGCAGTGAAAACACTGCCCAGATATATAATTTCATTTACTTGTTCTAGAGTTTCATCATCAATCTTTATCGTCACGGTTGTCATCCTTCTTCTTTCAAACACTAGTACCTTGGTTTTTCTCGCATTCAAACGGAGTTTTGAAATCACTATATCTTTGATTTCGCTTGGAAATCTCTATATTTACACTTAAAAGCTGCTCACACTGCATAATATCCAGAAAATAATGAATT
This sequence comes from Tinea semifulvella, assembly GCA_910589645.1. NCBI lineage: Eukaryota > Metazoa > Arthropoda > Insecta > Lepidoptera > Tineidae > Tinea > Tinea semifulvella. The sequence continues at coordinate 6,749,529 of OU342596.1, forward strand.
TCGCAATAAAAGTAAAAGATTTCTATGCTACTGATAGTTATATTAGGTACCATCTATCATGCGCCATCTATCGTGATAAAAAGTTAGTGATACACCCCATTCTGTGCACGTGCTACTAAATTTCATCACTACATTGCTCCGATGCAATACTGTCATTGTTCACAATATATTTTACAGGAGAAGTTTTTAAATATTTATTAATCATAACAGCCCCTATCTATAACAGACGCTATCGTCCACTGCTGGAGATGGATCTTCCAGAACATATATCTGTATAATTTGGCCTACACTCGCTACGCTGGCCAGACGGGTTGGCGAGGATTTACATATTTAATGTACACAATATATAACAAATAAAAACATGTATATACCATGAAGGTATTTGGAAGTGTGACAGAAGAATATTATGGGTCTAGAGTAAGAAAAAAATATACAAAAGATTAAGATACAATAAGTGAAATCAATAAGTATATATATGGGTACGTAGGTAATTAGAAGGTTTAAGTATCTAAGATATTTTTTTTTTTTTTTTTTTTTATTTAAAAACTTTATTGCACTATGTACAAAGGCGGACTTAATGCCGCTAGGCATTCTCTGACAGCCAAACCTTTAGGACATTTGGACAGTATACTCGTAGATGGTAGGTGCAATATTAACTAAGTCCATATATATTAATATATACATACCAATATTTACTTACTATTACATAACACGTACATAAATAAATTATATATATATATAAATATACTATATACACATAATAAATATACAAATAAACCAATTAAATAATAATAATTATGAAAAAGATTATTAATGTAATGATTAAATACATCAACAGTACATAATAATATGGTACATGCGTACGTATTGGATATTGTATCCAAAACAAAATACTCGTTTATACTTAAAAATAATTAAGTTGCCGAGCATGAGAGCTGGTGCCTCATAAGATCCGCACCACACTCAAAATTGAGGAAAACAACAAGGATACTACTCCTTAATGGTACGTCCTACACCACAGGTCGTCACGTTTACATCTACAAAAACCTATGAAGTTTTACGTCGAAATAAGTTTTGCTTTATTTCTAACGATTAATCCTGCACGGTATTAAAATCTACTAATACGGATAAAGTTCAAAAACAACATACAGTCCAACCATATAAAAAGTCTATCTATTGTGCACTGGATTCTTTTTAGTCAATTCACAGAAGTAAATATCGAGATAAATGTAAAATAGGAATTGCCTTTCATTGGAAGAACGCTTTAAATCCTTTTTAACATCAAAGCATTGAAGAGTAGGCCGCTATTGAATTCCCTCGTGAACATCAATGCCTATTGCCACGTCGCTTATCTTCTGTGTACGGCGTGAGAGTACGGAGGAGGGAGTTTTCTAAGGACTGCATTATTGGAGACTTTAAGACTATTATATTATAGAGGTCAATCAGCTAGACGAGAGACGATGCGGGCAGAAATCGATAGCATACTCTCAATTGTTCGTTCATTGTTAGCGCTTTTGCAATTTATTTTGCATTATTCACATTGTTTGGTGTCATCAAAAAGGCTAGAATATGAACCATATTTCAAAGCAAAGTTTTGGATTTGCGACGGAACTAAAGTTACAATATTCAACTGCCTGTATGTCGGATTCGTTATTATTATTATTCGTTCTAAGGGATTACGTACGGGAAGAATCTGAGTAGAACAAAGCTTTGCCAGATGGAAAGATAATCTAAAGCAGATTTCTGGTGGGAGTTCGATGAGAGCAGCAAAATGTCTATTCTATAAACAATTAAGTTTTATTATCAAATTTTTGTTTTTTACTATTATTTATTAGGAATTCAAGTTTGAAGAACCTGACTTAAGCCAAAGATCAAGCCTTATTGCTTATAGTGAAGAGACATATTAAAATAATTTAAAATTGAAAATCCATACAAAATTATTGCATTCGTTTATTATGAAAGCTTTCAAGATAATAAACTGTTATTTCACCGAACGACAAAGCCAACAATTGGTTTGACAAGCCACATCGGCAACAGCACATTGCACCGCGGGGTACGCCGCATTCAGCTGACATTTTATTATTTTATGCTAATCCTCTTGTTGGATAAGTTAAACTAAATTAATATTTCCTTCACCCTTCCTGCTCGTGCTTAGTTTGATAGGATATTATTATTATTATCTAGGTAAGTTTTGTAATATTTTTTAAAGCTTTATTTACGCCTATTTTACTATATACAAGTAGCATCGACGTGATTTAAGGCGTTGTCTTATTTAATATTTGGTGAAAAAAAAAAAAAAAAATGAGACACAATATTTCTTGATACTTGTACATAATTCTTTATACAAGTTAACAATTAAATAACTTAATCTGGTTAATAATGATAAAATAACAACATCATCATCAGCCTGTGTATCTCCACTGCTTGATATAGGCTTCAACCAAGGCTCGCCATTTCACACGATATTCCGCCACCCATCCAGCCCCCACCAGCGACTTTTTTCAGGTCATCCGTCCATCTGGCGGGGGGTCGTCCGACTCTGCGTCTTTCTGTACGTGTTCTCCACTTCTGTTCTGTGACAGACGTCGGCTATTGATTGCCACTTCAGCTTACTAATTTTGATGGCTATGAACCTTGGGTTCTCTGACGGATGTCCACGTTTCGGACTTTACCATTAAAGATATACCGAGCATAGTCTCTCCATAGCTTGCTGAGCGACCTTAAACTTGTGGACCAGACCAACTGTGAATGTTCACGGCTCTGCTCCGTACGACAATACTGGAAGAACGCACTGGTTAAAAACTTTCGTCTTAGAAAAATCAACAACTAATATATAATAACATAATACAATAATAATCTTATATTTTGCGATCTTTGTAATCGACTTTTCTACTCCAGTTTAATGACAGCGCAATTTTTGTAAGTTCACTTAGTTGTTTTTCCTAAACGCCACGTTGCAATAACAGAGACGTATTATTTTAACGATTCCCTGACAGATTATTTCAGAGAATTAAATTTAAGCGTTTTGCACACAGTCCATAAATCGCATGCTTACAAATCTCTTTATTACGACATCGTAACTAGATTATGTCCGAAGATGTCGTCGCCATGTCCAATTCTTGATGTCGCATGTTTATTTCTCGCAATAAACCTTTACCAAATTATTCGACAACATTTCGACGGCCCAGCGACTTCCGGGTTTATGGGCTGTAAATGCCTAGTCACTTTAAATTTCGGACCATACTTATGCAAATAAAAAGAAGCAATAACAAGTTCACCTCATTTTATTTACTGTTGGAACAAATGAGGCTTTTTCATTAGATTGAGAATAAAGTATACTTTTAATCAAATAGCATTATAATTCGAAATACAATACGCTTAGACGTCAGTCGATAGAGCGGTTTTGCGATGCTCATTTGGTGTAACAAAGGTTATCTGTTATAAAATGACGCATTATGTTGGCCTTTGTAATTACTGTAAAGTTTTTACGTCTAATAATGAGTTTATAAATAATTATAATTTTTTGTAGTTAAATTCTGTAATCTTTTCTTTAAACTGTATCTACTAGTTTATATATATTCGTATGAGTTTTTTTTTTTTCCAAAAAAAATAATAAAATAAAAAATATAATAAATACATGTATACGAGATTATAATTAAGGTTACAACCGTGTTAGTTGTAGAATGTAAAAAAAAATACTTAGCTATACTTTTTTTTAAATTCGAAACCTCTCAAATGTCTATGTCCAGTAGCAGCTAGGATTAGTAAGTTACTGTATTATTAAATGGCAAAACGCTATCTAAATTATTGAGCGTGTTTAATTATTCAACAATTTGCGGTTGCAAATACGTTATGCCATACAACAGCAGGTCAGGTTCTTTATATATTCAGATACATAGTTTATCAAAAGGTAACCCAGTTAAAGTCGATTCCACGAATAGGTATTTATTTTTGTAGCTGAAATGGTATTGCTTCAAATGTCACCCTAATTGGATTGTGGACAGAATGGGCAGGTATGTACGTTTAGTTGTATTGTCGGCACTCAAATCCCACGCTAAGGCCTTGTTCACACGGCGATATAAGAGAAACGCACGGATTTTTTGTCGGAAAAAGCTCAATAAATAAATGTGCATAGATTATAAATATTATAATATAAATGTAAAAGAAGCTTTGTCTATGTATCCGTCAGTATGTGTGTATGTTTGTCTCGCCTATATTTACATAATAGGCTATATAACGTCATCATGACGTCATGTCATCCCACGGCCATATATCTGTTTGCCAGTTAGATTCGTTGTCACGCCGAAACTTCTTGACCGATTTTAGTAAAATTGATCCTTTTAGTAAAATAAAGTGTTCCTTTGATGAAGAAAGCATAGGGACAAAAATAAGGAAAGGCATGCTCCGATGGTATACACATATTACGATCAAATAAATAAAATAATAAATAGCTTAAAGTGCATTACAAAGCCACCGAAACAAAAGGCCATGTATGAAGAGGTTGATGAATGTTGAAGAAGCGCAATTGTCTCTGCCTACCCCGCAAGGGATTTGGCGTGAAGATATGTATATTCATTAAAAAAGAGAGATCAACACTATACTGCACGGGCGTAGCCGGATCTAACAGCTTGTTAACTATAAAACTGGTTAGAATGCTGACTTTGAATCCAAGAGCCGAGTCGAAAATTGTACCTATACAATTAAGAATATCCATAAATTTATATATTTACCTGCTAAGGAGAGCAGATTCTGGTGTGAGCCCCCCCCCGGTTCCACCAATACTAACATGTGGAATCGTTAAGAAATTGTCAAATAAATAGTATTACACTCTCGCCAACCCGTCTGGTCAGCGTGGCAAGAGTTGGTCGAATTCTCCAGCCTCTCTGGCTGTAATGATTTACATATAACAATACGTAAGATACCAAATTATTGACACTTCAATAGTTACTACTTATTATCATACAAAAATACTACTATTTGAAGTTATTAGCAATACTCGGAATTAGTTTATTAGTTTTTAGCTGCTTACAATAGATCTTAGTAAATGTTACTAGCTCGCTTAAATGATATTGAAACGTCATTTTGACACTTGTTTTCAGCTTATTTAAATAATACGCGATTTACCAAAATATTAATATCACATAATTTACATTGAAAACAACCAATAGTCCAATTTATCCTGCATAATATTAAACATACAATCGGAATTAAAACTAACTTACCAATTAGGTACTGCACTTATCAATTTTTTTTTTTTTAAATATTTTACACAAAAATAATGTAGTGTCAATAATTGGTGGAGTTTTAATATTTGGGTATCTTGCCCTACGAGTAATATCTGTGAATAAAGGCGACAAACAGGCTGTCAGTATAGGCTACAATAGCACTGCTGCATCGCTATTTCTTACAGAACCGTTTATTTTAATAAAGATATTATTTATTGACCAACTTTATCGTGTGAACGTAGCTTTACTGGTCACGTGTGCAGTTGGGTGATGCCCAGTTACGTCCCTTGTATAACGACCTAGTTACACACCGAATTGTTAGCAATGTGAATCCACTCACGTGCTAATCTCTAGCCTCTAATTCCTTTAGCATTTACTGGGTTTTGGTATTTATAATTAAGTCGGATTAAGGCTTCTTTACTTGTACATTTTCCACTTATTGGTTTATAGGTTTAATTAGTTTAACAGAAAGTATGACGTATAAAAAAAAATCGTCTGGTTTCGTAGTCCGGTCAAAGTAGACGAAATATTAGTGATAGGTTTTACAATGTTTAAGGTATATTTTGTCTGGACTATATGTTGTCAGCTTATATGTATAGCTTGCGCCCACCTGATGGTAAGTGAAATCAGCCACTCATGACTGACATCAGTCCCTAACACTATGCCGGCTTGACTAGGCATGACGGCAATTCGAGCCTGATCCCGAAACGTGTGAGTAACTTTACTGGCTTTATCGGCACAAACGGCAAATTACCACCATCTGTCCGCCTACCACCTATTTAGAAATACTTAATTTTTGAGGTCATATATGTATATTAATATTATAAAATTAAATGCCAAAGATGCTCTGTCGCATTGTCTGTCTGACTTTGTGTCTGCATGTTAATACGATTAAACAGATTTTTTTAAAATAATAATAAAATAAAGTATTTAAAAAAAAATATTTTTTTTAGTAATTACGGTCGTGATGATTTTTTACTTTATTTGAAATCAGGAATGGATATAGAGTATAATTATTCATCATTTTGGCAGAACATATGACCTACGAGTAATAGCTATTTGGCAGGATTTTCCGACCACCTATTAAGAGACGGGTAGTAACAGAGCTACAATTTATAAACACAGAAGAATACGAAATTTTGTATGTGCCGTTGGCGTCGTGTGTGGGAAAGAGAGGAATAGAACAAGGTCTCGGACTAGCGACCGAATTTTTATTGCGCAATAACACGCTTATACCAACCACTATTCTGCTCCTCTCTCTACCCAATCAAATACTGATTCCGCTAATGCCGTCTTGGAATCTCGGTACATAAATCTACTGATGATTAGGCTCAATTTTTAACTTATTGAAAAGTGGTACAAACATTTTTGCTTCCGTTTTCCGCTTGAATCCGTTTCTGATATATTTTTCTATGAGATCATAATATTAGGTATAAAAGGATTATACTGGATAATGTACTCAGTAATAAATACCAGCGTCAGTAGCTATTAGTTATTCAAATATAATAAGCCATTGTAATTAAATTGACCAAAAAGCACATTGTCAAAACATTAATCTCCTAGCACTAATGAGAAAGGCATGTCCATAACAGCATTATTAACGTACTATCTAGTTTCATCGAATTTCGATAATGTGATATCATGCATACCCGATCAGTTTATATTCATAGAAGCACGGACAATGCACAATATTGTTATGGAAACAATCAACGCATCCACTGTGCCTGCTTACGAAGGGCTCCTGTCACTGAAATGTGTTATCAGTTTCACATGTCCGCGCAGTTGAGCTTCTTTTAGATAATTTGAATAATGAGATAGTTATTAATTTCCAAATGATAAAATAGTGTTAAAAAATAAATTAAAACTAACGTTGCGTCTCTGAGCATGTTCTACAAGCTATACCACGGTGAGTGTTCTGAGGAGCTCCATAACCTTATCCCTTCTTCTCTATTCCGCAACCGAACCACTCGCACAGGCCAAAATGTGCGTACACATACCATACCCACTATCTCTACGCGTACTTAAAAATTTGTAGACTCTTACATCGGTCGCACGCTGATATGTGGAATGCTTTCCTAGCCAGTGTGTTTCTCCACTCCTATAACTTGGAGTCCTTCAAGCGAAGTGTGAAAAAGCATCTTGTTAGACCGGCATAGTGGCAGAGACTGATGCCGGTCGTTAGTGACTGGTGTCAGTTGCTCCCATTCTAGGACTTCGCGTACCGCTTACCATCGTAAGGTGGGCGCGATGTCACATGTCGTGTTCAGTAATTAAATTTTTGTATTTAAGTATATAGTGTACATTTTACTTTTTTTAAAACTCCTACTACCTACATTATTTTATACATTCGAAATAACCCATTTATTAACTAAAATGCTCAGAGCTATATCGGTTTATGGCAATAATATCTGCAATATTTGAGTTGTTTTCATAGTGCCCTATAACAATTGATTGACTTGTAACAAAATGATGTATTTAACAAACTATTTTTTGAGATGTTCCGGTAACGTCTCGGACCGACGGACGATATACATACTTACATATATTAGGTACCTAAGTTTTATATATATATATGATCGATCGACGTCGATGTTAATTTTAATAATTATTTTAGTTTCTGTTTAGTTTTTAATAACGACAAATAATGGAGCAATTTTTTTACTACTTTTCAATTATGATCTTACAATGTCCGCAAAAAATAGAATGGACTCATTAGAATACTTTCTTTTGATTGCCTGCGTTTGCTAACTGTACCTTCTTTACCTTCAGCCTGTTACTCTATTGAAACGTTAGCGCTCCAAACACTTCTGACGTATTTTTAGTAAAGCAAAAATTTTGTCATTATTTATCAGACGCCAACACTTGCTGCTGGAGTTTTATTTAATAATGTAACATGATGCTTTGTCAATAAACAAGTGTTTTTAATTTCCTACCACCGCCATGGACCTAACGACACGGCGACAGGGAGTTTACTTTGACATTCTGAAGGTGAGAACTTCGGTCAGGTCGATTTAAAGCGTGGTATTATTATTTATTTAACAGAAAAAACAATATATTTTATTTAAAAAAAAAAATCAATCATTTATTTACTTTCCAATACATATAACTTATTAAATAGCCCGCCAAACTGTAATCACAGTTTGTTGGCGGAGACAATAATAAATATTTATAGTAGGTACATAAAAAAAATGCGCTGGCGCGAACCACAATCCCCCTGCGCGACTACCCCGTCCGCCTACCGATACTATTGATTTAAGTCTTTCTTAGGATGAAAAACTACTTTGATAATACTTAGTAATAAATACTATGTAATGTAAATAAAATATGTCCTCTAGAGAAGTCCTATCAGAGATAGTTCTTAGACTTAGACTGGCAACATTGCCCTTTGTATTACGAGGCTAATACGCTAGCAGTAATAATTGCCAGCCGTCATATCTCTACATTTCCAGTCTCGATCCCAAATGGCGCAAACTCGTAACCTGCACCGAGGTAATTACGCAGATTGAGATTCTTAGCAGAAACCGTAGCATTTCCTGCGCCGGACGAGGTCGCCTGGATGTAAGATGGGGCTAATATGTCTACACATGTCGCATTCAACACCAGAGACCTGCTAAGTTTCCACGGCCCAACGGTCATGCCGTCGGGTCTCTTGCTTGAGCTCCGAGTATTAAGATTGCGGTACTCCAGCAGTAAAAAGACGCCTTCGGATGATGTTGTTTAGAGCAAATCGTTTGATCGATATTTATTTATTTATTTATTAAATACTTTATTGCACTTTACTTAAAAGTATGTACAAAGGCGAACTTAAAGCCATTTCGGCTTTTTCTACCAGCTAACCTTTGGGAGAGTGAGACAGTATAAATATGTGGGGTGCAATTCTAACCAATAAACTACATAAATAGTATGAATACATAGACTACATAAATACTCATCTATATATAAGTATTATATAAGATATACATATATGAGGATAATATATTATTAGGAAGTAGAAATTTATGGAGTTAAAATATATTGTTCTGCTTGTTTAAAAAGAAAGTATTAAGTAGTTTTTTAAAGATGTGAATGGAAGGAGCTTGTCTGATGGTCAGTGGAAGTTTGTTCCACTGGCGAGCAGACGATACGGTAAATGAATCTGAATATCTGCTGGAAGTGTGGGGTGGGATCATTAACCATAGATTTTAAACGTAGACTACCTTAGACTTAGTGTATCAGTCTTGTGACCTAGAGAGCTGGGTTAAGGAACATTTTGGTCAGTTCGCTCTGTTGCGACTTGCCATTTAATTTTGCCTGTAAGATTCGATTTGTATTGCATTAAACATGTATAATAATTTCAATATTTTTCTTTGTTTTAGCTTGTCCTCATTCCGTCGCCCATCAACATTGGACATCGGTGGCACTCGACGGGAGCTAGCGAAGGCCTTAGACGTCTGGCAACAAGCTTCAAGGCTCACTTTTCAAGAACTAAACTCGGACGAAGCTGACATTGTTGTGTCTTTTGCCAAGTAAGTCATCGCCATTACAACGGCTAGAACACAGAGTCCTAGATCTCCACTGCTGAAGATTAGCCATGCTGGACAGACAGGGTTGGTGCATTCTTTTGGTCAACTATTTAACGATTTCACAAATGAACGTTGGTGATGTTATGTACGTAATAAAAAAAAACTTTCATATTTTGGATTTGCACTCATTAGAATGGATATTTGATGTAATTAAAAATCGTTGATAAAACAATATTTTTTGCGCTGATAAGATCAGAATACAATGCTGCTAAACTAGCACATATCATTACTATCACGATACCACGAGGTGTGACGCAGTGAAAAAATATCACAAATGTTCATTATCAAAAAAGAAATACGGTGAATTATAGGTTTGGATGCCTAGTTATTTTTAAGAGGTATATGACTAAATAAGCGCTGAATTCGTATTAAAATCTCGTGTCCTAGTATATTTCTCTGGGTTCTAACCAATCGGCCAGAATCACAAGAAACAGTGGTTCTTTATGTTTACTTTTAGGCAGTCAAAGTACTTTTTTATGGAACTTTTCCAACCAGATTTTCAGTTGTTACTATCATCAACGTAGATTAGATCAAATATAGATTTATTAATATAATACTAATAAAAAATACTTCTATAAACGACCCATCAGGGATAGTCCCAAGGAGACTGGCAACATTTCCTTCTCGTATAGCAAAGCTAATACATTGACGTAAAAAAAAACAGACTTCCATCTCCAGACTTTGGATAACTTCTTGGCCAGACGCTTGGCTGAGGGTTTTTAAATTAAATCTTGCTAATAATAATAATAATGTATGAGCGTTGTACCTAATAAATATTTATAATTAAAAAGCATTTTTTCATACTTTATAAACAGCACAAAATATCCCGATAAATGGAGTAGAGTTTTTGTTGTGACAAGATCCGCATATCCGATGAAGGAAGGGAGAAGTTTCGCTTATTAGTTCGTGGACGATATGAGAAAGTATCAATGACAAAAACCGTCGGCGACCATATTGCCCCGCCATATGGCCTCGCCCGCTGCAAAACTTGCAAGCTGCATAAAATTTTCTTTCTCGACCGAACTTTGCTCGAAACTTGTCACGTACTTACGTTTTTTTCTCTTCACTCCGTGTACATTTCCAACAAATTTCTTGGTTCCTTCTTGTAATTCAATTCTTACTTCGTATTTTATTACAACTTGGACTTTTAGTAGGATAGTAAATTCATACTTTAGAACAGTTGGTTTCAGGTTCAAGTTATTTTTATTTTACCTACTTTAGTTGTAACGAAGTTATGAAGATTATCTGGGTCAAAAGTACGTCTTCAAGTCGTCTAGGCATATGCATCTTTGGTGCTAGGCACCGCGCCGTTCCATTTTTGATATAGCGTGAGGTTCACGAGCTATCTAGATCTATGTGATCATTTATTTGATTATTTATTAGCTCCAAACTATTTAAAAGAGTTTTTCACAACATGGTCCGTTAGTATCGTCCGTAGTTACCTAAATAAAAACCCGAACATATATTATTTAAATAAAAAACATATTTAAATTTATTTATTTTGTTAACATATTACTTTATATTTACATACAGCAATAATTGTAATAGGTGGTAGGCGGACTAAAAGTGGTATTTTGCCCAGTCCGCCGCGTCGTGCCGATAAACCCATTAAAGTGTATCGGGATTAGGCTCGAATTGCCGTCATGCCCAGTCAAGCCGGCATAGTATTAGGAACTAATGTCAGTCATGAGTGTCTAATTCCAATTGCTAACATTCATGGACCATGCGCGCCACTTAGCATGTCGTGCTAGTAAAAAAATAATTTAAAAAATTATGAAAAAAAAATAATAAAAAAAAATCGTTGCTATTTTCATTAAATTTAATAATTATACGCCATCTAACGTGTAATAGCAAAACTTCTAACATTTATGAATAACAGTTTTAAAAATATGATTTCTACTGAACAATTGATGAAGTGCTAATCAATTTAAAAGTGCACGCCGATTTTTTATTCTATTATTTTCCATATTCCATTCCCACCGGTGTTTTTTTTTAAATTGTTCGCAATATAAATTTACATTAATTATTTTGTTCTAAATAACGCGACCTTAAAATATCTGTCTTGTCTGGAGAGTGCAATGTAAAGGCAAGGAAGAGAACAGAATCCACCGGCAATGCAACGTCAAATTTATTCTTTGACCATTGCCTTGCTTTGATTCTCATACCGTTTGACTTCTTGCAGTCTGGTTATATAATAATGTCTCTACGAAATTACAATCATAATGATACTGTTCAACTTTATGGATACAAATAAGGAACATAGAACAATTTGTAAACTAAAACAATGATATTGATCAGCAAGTTACGACTGGACATTGTTCCAAAGCGACTGCAAGTCGTCACGAAACGCATTCGAATACTATACGCGTCTTGGGAGATTTATTACCTTATATAAAGTAATATAATGGAGCCATAAAGGAGCGCAGAGGAACTTAACTACGCTTTCATACTGTTAAGTTGTAAGTGCAATTATTTTAATGCTATATAACTGAAACTTATTCTTATCTGCAGACTGATCGTCGCAATAAAATATTAAGTTTAATGCTATTTACAGCTTACAGTTCCATTATAGTTATTAGTTTATTTTAAATCAATTATTGTAAAACTACTATTTAATTATTCACGCGGTGGTGGCTCGGTTATAAGAACGCTTTCCATGTACCATGACATGCTACGCATGTACCAATGAAAAATACACTTTTTAAGTGCATTTGTCATAGATTGACAACGCCACGTTTCCGTGCTTTGAAAATCACATTAAGCTGTCGGTCCCAGTTCCACTAATACCAAATTGTGGAATCGTTAATAAATTGTCATTAAATAAAATTACATCAGATCCTCGCTAACCCGTCTGGCCAGCGTGGCGAGTGTAGGCCAAATTCTCCAGATTCTCGATTATTTTGTGAGCTGTTATTTTTTCGGTCATTTTTAAAGCTGTCACCTTTAAACTAGTGCAAAAAGATCAAATATAAGATAAAGCTATTGTTATTCTCATCCAAAATATTTTACCAGTTTGTTCTTCTCCTCTTTTCGAAGAATGTGTTTTATACTTCTGTAGCATGCCGGACATATTAAATCCGTGAAAAAACAAAATAAATAAAAAATATGCATAATCGGCAATGCCCTGTCATACTCGTAGACTAATTAATTCTGAGACGATTTAATTTATTCTCACACCGTTCGGCTTCTTGTCCCATCTTATTATATATTTAATGTCTTTGAACTAGTTTATTTTTAATCAAAGTTATAAACACTTTAATCCTCTTAAATTTTCCCGTTACGATTTTGCTACGCGCTGAATATGAGTAGTAAAAACCTGTTAAACTACGTTTCTTGTATAATTAATATCAACTTCTACCAGCGACCTTCTTTAAATCATCATCGCCGCTAGACATATATATATATACCCATGCATATTATTACATACATTCTTCTAAGACATTTAAATAGATAATTGCTCTTTTACGCGCTAATTTCTGATTGGATGGCTTGTAAATTATACGGCAATCGATCGCGGATTTATTCATTTTAAAAGTTTTTAACACACGTTCAATTATCAGAAATATAAAAATATTTATTATTTAATTTGTATTAATGTATAACTATTTAATTGTAATCTAACAAATTTTCAATTGTTGAGCAAGAATCTCTCCTGAATACAGGAGTGGTCAGGCCATAATCTAGATATAAAAACTAGTATTGGAATTTCCTCACTGTGTGTTTCTTCAGACAGACAGTGGGATCGTCCAGGCCCGGATGGCTAATGGGCCTGGGTTGTGGATGGGAACATTCCCCCGTTTTCCCCGGCAGGATCTCAGCGGGTAACGAGCCGCTGGTAATTCATGCACTTTTGGTGCTGGGCCCGTGTGGCTCACGAACCCAGGGGGTCTAGGTTCGACTACTTCAGCTCTCCTCCAAGAGCACTTCTCCAGGAAGTGGTCTCCCGTTGGGGGGCCGAGTGCAAGACGGAGCGATATTCTGAAGATGCTTGAAGTGTCCGTTGTCGGCCCGATACGTCATACGTCCAGTCAGGCCGACGACAAATTCCTCAACAGTAAGCAACTCCATGTCTTGAGCTATGGTGGAGTTATGCCCAATGTGTTTCTTACATAGTTTCTTCACCGTAAGAGCAACCATTTTCTGTATTATGTCAAAACCAAAAAAACACATTGCAACCTTTGGTTTTTTGGTTTGCACCCCATACCATTAGGATAAATAAAATTAACTTTTTCGACTTTACAAAAAACATTTTTTAAAAAACTTTTGTTCATGAGGCAGTGTGCCAAGAACACATGCAGCATTCCCCCGCTGCCCAGCAATGCTGATTCGCTACACGAGAAAACTTAATTTCAGCAAATAAATAAAAACCACTCTATTCGCGGCGCCTTAAACGAAATTCCATAAAATTAATTAAAATCCCTAACTTAGATATTTTAATGATATTATTATTTGCATTAATAATGGTCCCCTAGCTTCGAGTCAAATATTCGTTAATCGCAGTACGGCTTCCATTAGGCCTGGTGGCAGCAACTGTATTAAACATTTTAGTCTGGCGTTTCCTAATTTAATTACGTTTACCTGACGTAGACGTGTTTAGTAGACGAAGCGATCCGTTATATTCTGCTGCCGTTTACAAAATAATACAGTATAATGTTGTGCACTGTAACTCATTCAGTAGGTTTTTAAAAAAAAAAACGTTTATTCTCTAAATACCTCATAACCAAAGGCATTAAATATCTAACAAGATGGGGCAAAAAGTCAAACGGTATGATTAATTAAACAAAGGACTTTAAAATAATGTCTTTCACAAACACACACCCTATTATTATTTTTTGTTCTATTTATGATTGGCCTATAGTAAAGTTGGCTAAATGTGAATCCGCTTCTTTATAAGCGTGGTTTCTGACCACCCCAAAATAAAAACGGTCGTGATGATACTACTACTACTACTTATAACAATGTAATGTTAAAAATTTCATCGACGGAATAGAAATTATCATGTCAATGAAAAATTTATATAGTAAGTAATAAGAAAAAAAACATAAGTGTTAATTAAATACATATACGAAGTCTAACTGAGATTCGAAATGATTTGTCATGTTTAGTTTCATGACAATAAGATAGTGTCAGAAGAGAGATTTAGCTCTGATTTAGTAAAACTTTGCACTGAATTCAAATCACAGCAGCATTCGTTTTTGGTATTGAAAGTGAATTTATTTAAGTTTGTGTTTTATTGCAGACGTTACCATGACGACGCGTACCCCTTCGACGGTCGCGGTACCATACTTGCGCACGCCTTCTTCCCAGGCACCGGGCGTGGCGGAGATGCTCACTTCGACGATGATGAACTATGGCTGTTGCATCCAAACAATGACGATGAAGACGGTAATGAGACAACACTTTTTAGAATGTACCCTAGCATACAAAATTACAAATATAGTGCATAATGTATTTCCATCGGGAAAACTCGGGTCTCAATCAAAATACGACGGTAGCCGAAGTGTCAATCAATTATTGTATAAAATATTTGTTAATAATATATATAATAAACGAAAACCTTTGTAAGCAAGAGTGGCGCTCCCTGTATCATACATAGTACATGGATTCCCGTATTTATTAAGGTTTTTATTATTATCATATCCATGATATTTTATTATCTAATGTCAAAATAAAAAATATTATTAGAGATCATAGAGATCATAGAGATGTTACAACCACCTTAAGAAAGAGAGAGCACGAGAAATACAAACTTTTCCGATAAATACGATGGAAGACGTCTATGCACTATATATATTGACGCTTCGGTCACCACTTATAATCATACAAAATTACCACTGTCTGAAGTTATCAGCGAAAATATATGATTTGGTAGGTTACATTAGATCTTAGTAAATGTTACCAGCTCACTTAAAGTATCTTCAAACGTCATTTTACCACTTTATTTCAGCTTATTTACCAAATTATTGGCACCACATAATTTACATTAAAAACATCCAAAACTTCACTTTATCATGAACCTATGAAAAATAAAATCGAAGTTAAAAAAAATACTTTCATCACGACCGTTTCCCTTTCGGGGTGGTCAGAAACCACACTTATAAATAAGCGGACTCACATTTAGCCAACTTTACTATAGGCCAATCATGACAAGTGGCAAGCTCGTCGATGTCTCCAGCGTACCAAACTCGAGAAATATCACAAATAAATTAAATATTAATTAAATGTATTTATTTACATTAATAAATATTTTGTGTTTTTGTGTCCTGACCAGGAATCGAACCCGGTACCTCCGAATCTTAATCCACGGACTTAACCGATAGACCACGGAGACAGTTCAAAACTTACCAAATTTTATTTAGCTCTTCGTAAAACAATACATTGAGAAAATTTATATTTTTTACGAATAAATAATGTAGTATCAATAATTGGTTGGGTGACAACAATTGGGTATCTCACCCTATATCTTATAAATAACGAGAGAAGCTACAATTATGATGGGGAATGTCAATGAATCAAATCATATCAAATAAGAAAGGGGGCCTTTTCAACCCAGTATTTCAGCCACAAACCTGAAACGTTGTTACCACACTAAATTTTATATATACCTAGTATATAGTTTTGATATGTTTTTTTAAATACTAAATTATATTTTCTTTCTTAACCTATACTCGTCACTCTTTTCTTAACACACTAATTTCTTCAAGCTTCTTCTTCTTTAGGCTGTTTTCTAAAATAAGAAATTTCTTTTAGGCACATCCCTCTTCGCAGTGGCAGCCCACGAGTTCGGACATTCTCTTGGGCTTAGCCACAGCTCCGTGAAAGGAGCCCTTATGTACCCCTGGTACCAAGGAATACAACCCAACTTCGTGCTGCCTGAAGATGACAGAAACGGCATCCAACAGATGTATGGTAAGTAGAACAATTTTTGCAACAACGCAATTTAAACGACGGCATTGGAAGTTGGTAAGCAAGGCATCCAGGAATAGTAACCTAAATAACCTATCTTTTCTGAAAATCAAGTAAGTTTCATGGTACTATGTATCATATACCTGGTGGTACTAGGCAATGCTATTGCTGTTGATTTCAATAGTTAATTAAATTTTCTCCATCTCAGGTCCCAAAGAACGACGATCCTGGGCGCACATACCGCACTACAGGCCAGTGGAAACACCACCTCCAATCACAACCACTACAACGACCACGACTACAACGACGACCACAAGACGACCCTTCCACAATCATAACCATCACCACCATTATCCAGACAAACACCATCATCCAAGACCCCCAATAAAACATCCTATGTATCCCAATTACCCTGAAAGAGATCCAGAAAGACCTAGCTATAATCCTAACTATCCAAGAAGACATTATAATACAACAGAAGACTATCCTCGAAGACCTATTCATAACTATCCAAGACCAACTCCTGAAACAACTACACAAACTCCAACATATCGACCTATAAGATATCCTAACACCAGGCCTCAATATCCATCGTATCCTCGACCTAATTACCCCTCGGATCCTAGAAAGGATTACCCTAAAAAAGATTATCCGACTACTAAGCCGAAGCCGTACTACCCAGCAAGGACTACACAGAAGCCGATTTCAGATAAGCCGGATACCTGCGACACCAGTTATGACGCTATCTCACTTATCCGCAACGAGCTATTCATCTTTAAAAATAGGGTAAGTAATATCATACAAAAATCATGATCGTGACACTGACCCCACTTGCTAGCCAGACTGGCTAGATTATGCCAGGAAGCACCTTATAATATTGAAATTTAATACAAAAAGGAAGGTGTATTCTAAACTCTACATTTCTTTCCACATCTACTCTCCCACATAATAGGGACTACACTAAAAATCCATGAATTGCTTAGTATTTCTCCCACAAATGCACATATTAGATATACATATAGAAAAAAACAACCTTTAGAACAGTATTGCTGGCGTCGTTTGCTCAAAATTCATTGGACTGCACGACGCACTAACGTTTCGGTGCTCGAAGAGCTTAAACTTGCCAAGGGACAGAGACTTTCTGCCGTCTGCTTTACCAGAATTCTGCAATATTTTGGCCACATTGCTAGAAGAGGCGCCGACAATCTGGAAAAACTCTCAGTAACGGGAAAAGTAGACGGTAAAAGAACAAGAGGAAGAAACCCCAAACGACGGTCTAGTCAGGTGACTGGCCAGCTAAACATCCCAGTACACCAAGCCATCCACTGCGCCGAGGGCCGCAACCACTGGAAACGGCTAATGTATGGACTGCGACGGAGTCACGATCCCTAACCGTGGGGTACCGACTAAGGAGGAGGAGGAGAACAGTATTTTTTAAAGTGGGCGATAACGCCCGCTTGAGGACGCTGGACGCCTAGAGGGGGGCGGTAAGGGGCCCAGAATAAAATGGGAGGCGTTGGCATGGTTTAGGGGGCGACTTTATATTTAAAAATCCACTGAAATTAAAACCTACCTATTACACAACATCGATTATTTTGTATATTCGGTGAAAGTGGGGGTAGACGAAATAAGTTTGAGAATCTCTACAGTGTAGAACATATGAGTTCTAGACCTTCGCTGCTAAAGATGAATATATTTCTTCAAACCGGTTAGTGTTCAAATAAAAACATACTTAGGTCTAAACCAGAATCTACATGTTTTGTAAATTTTGTTTAATGACAATATAGTGGCAGAAAATAAATCTGACTAGCATTTACAGTCATAAATAAATATTGTAAATAACTTATTATTTAATTTTTGTTAACAGTATCACTGGAGGATAGGCGCCAGAGGACATTTTGATGGATATCCCATAGAAATTACGAGAATGTGGCCGATGCTACCGAAAGATTTGACGCACGTCGATGCAGTCTATGAAAGGCCTGACAGAAAAATTGCATTTTTTATTGGTAAGTAAATCTGACTCCTAAATGCTTATCTGGGATAAACCGATGCTTTTGAGAATTCGCGTACAGGACTTCTTTCATACACGACAAAACCAGGACCGACTTAACGTTCCAAGAAGAAATGTATTACATAATATGTCAGTATTCTAAACACCCGTCGACAAAAAATATCTAATAGGTAATCGTAATTATAGGTAAGGAGCTATTCCTATTCGATTCCCACACCCTGGTCCGAGGGTATCCCAAAAGGCTGGAGGAGCTCGGCCTTCCCGCCCACCTGGAGAAGATCGACGCGGCAATGATTTGGGGACACAATGGCAAGACCTACTTCTACAGCGGATCCATGTATTGGAAGTGAGTACTTACAATTTTCACATCCTAATTTTCTTGTATATAATAATCATATTCCATTGCCCATAATCCGTTATGGTAGCCAGTGTCATTATAGTAAAAAAAAAAACAGAAAACACGTTTTTTTTAAGAAACTACCCTTCTTAGCAGCCCTTATGTTATTTAAGCGCAAACGTTAAATAATGAATTCCATTAAATAACGGAAACTGCCAATGTAAAATGTTAATAATATTGGTAAAAAAGTAAAGTATCATCACAACCGTTTCCCTTTCGGGGTGGTCAGAAACGACGCTTATAAATAAGCGGATTCACATTTAGCCAACTTTACTATAGGCCAATCGTGACAAGTGGCAAGCTCGTCGATGTCTCCAGCGTACCAAACTAACAAAGAAATATCACAAATAAATTAAATAATAATTAAATGTATTTATTTACATTAATAAATATTTTTGTGTCCCGACCAGGAATCGAACCCGGTACTTCCGAGTCTAAATCCACAGACTTAACCGCTAGACCACGGAGGTTTATTAATATTGGTATTCTTGTATGAAAGCTGATTTCATACAGACGACAGCGAATAACGTTTGAAATGCGTTAATTTTAAAAAATGATTATTTTTTACTTATTTACTATTATTCTTCCTTGTTAATCAATCAATGTTGTAAAACTATTAATTTAATGTAAATATACTTGTATAATCTTATTTTAATTAATATACGTTTAAATGTGAAAGTTAGGTTAGGTTAAGTTAGGTATTATAAACGTGCCGCGGACAATATTATACGTTATGTTAAACTTACGTTATGCTGACTTTTAAAATAGTTGTAAACATGAAAGCAACGTTAGAGAATCCACTATTTTGACAATCTAACGTTTGCGCTGAAGGAATAGAATTTATTATAGTTATTCATTACCTACCTCATTGTCAATATTATTTATTACTAAAACAGTGATATAAAAATAAAAAAAAATAAAAAAATGCGTTTATTTCGGAATAGTATCCATAGGGGTGGTTAGTAACATAGTGTTTGCTTATTATTTATTAGTAAAAAGAGGGCATTTATTTTTTATATTTGCCTTGCCCTCCTGAGGCACTGGGCACATACATGTCAGTATGTACACAGTGCCCCATGATAGGGCAATCTGGCTTCTCACTAACTGCCCTTAAGATGATGTTGCCGCTCCCTCGTACTCTGTGCATCAACGACGCGACTCGTTCCCGCAATACTGAGTAGGAAATCATCTATGTGCGCGTACGCAATCATCGCTGATGCACTGCACCAACGAGGGAGCCCCATCATCATCCTGAAGATGTTATTATATTGTATTCAAAGGTGTACATATAGGTGATCAAGGGCTCTGAAGGGTCAGGATATAATCCAGTATACTAGCCAAGTTTAAGTTGGAGGATAACGTCGATTCGCTTTCATTCATTGTAAAAGCGGTAGTTAGTTAAAAGTCGGAAATAGTGATTATGATGTAATTATGATGACGCAATAGCTATTAATTTAAGTCCTTGAGGTAAATCTAATACTTAAAATGTTTCTAGGTATGATGAAGATGAGGGTCGTGTGGAGCTGGACTACCCTCGGGACATGTCCATGTGGAAAGGAGTAGGCTCCAACATTGACAGCGTCTTCCAGTGGAAAGATGGTAAGAAACAAACACTTGAAATATTTAATTATTCAGAGAGAAAACAAAAATATTTTTTTTATTGAAAATATTACTTGTTATTTGTACATGTGGCATGTGCCAAGAACACTGGCAGCATTGACATGCTAGACAGCAAAGCTGATTTGCTGCGCGAGATTACTTTTAGCCCTCTTGTCATACACATCAATAACAACCCCTTTGCTAGTTCCTTAAATAACTTCTTAGCACTTAGCTCCCACGGTTTTTCCTCAAGATCCAACGGCACAAACAGGTAGTAATTGCTTATAGACTCGCGACCTTCGGCCTTTATATTTAAACAACAAAAAATATTATTATCCTCATTGTCGCCTTCTTGTTTTGTGATAAAAATATAATAAATCTAAAAATAATTATTCGTTGTTACCAAAGGTTGGTTGTTAGAAAATGCTTAGTCATTAAACCCGCCTATGTACAATATTTTTAGTGCAATAAAGAATTTTTAAATTTGAATTATCTATTCCATATGTTATTATGAAATATAACTATTAAAGAAGAAGAAACCTACATTTCTTAGCATTCCTTTGAATAATCTTTGGTCCGTCGTATGTGGAAAAGAGATACATATATATGGGCTGGTATACAAAAGGTGGCTTTCCTATCTCTTTTTTGCGCAATAACACAAATTATAATATTTGTTACGGTTCAGTAAAATTATAGGTTTGCATTTAAAGATAAAATAAATCCACATTTTGATTATTGGATATATCTTACCGACATTTTTACCCAATATGGGTACTTCATAGGTTTTATTTACTCCTAAAGACTATTAAGGTTGAGTTCTCTCACTCTTTTTATAGTTTTTATCGATTAAAATACAATTAAACATTTGTTTTTCAGGTAAAACATACTTTTTCAAAGGAAAAGGTTTTTGGAAGTTCAACGATTTAATGATGCGCGTTGATCAAGAGAAGCAGCACTCTTCCGCGCAGTTCTGGATGAATTGTCCTTCTGAGCGTGCCGGCCGCCGCGCCCCCTTCCGCTCTCCGCCCGCGCCAGGCTCCACTCTCCGCTCCCCCAGCGCCGCATACTCCGCTCAAGCACTTTTCCCGCTCATATTATTGTCACTACTTTTCAGTTTACTTATACGCTCGATTTAATATGTGTCTACTTTATATTTAGGATTTTTTGATAATAATAAATTGGGTAATAATAACAATAAAAACGTACCCCCCCCCCCCCTCGCCCGCCGCGCCGCCCGCGCATACCCCTATTCGGGCATATTCGAATCTATGACATCGTAATATTCGATTTTTTATTTTAGTTCAAATTATGTTTATTACAATAATTGTACAATAGAATATCCTGAATACATATTTAATGCTATATTTTGGTTCTATATTGGTCTTATTATATATTATATAAAAATAAGCATTTAAAAGAAAAGAAACTCAGTGCCTGTAGTCAACTAGTTATAAGAAAAATAATAATGATGAAAATATCACATTAGAATAAGTAGTCGCTTAATTGAATAAAAAAAATTCGAGTAAAATATTGCTCGTGCATTTATTGCTTAATGTATCTATCGTTAATCCTACATATCGATTTATGTCTGATATTTGTAAGATATAATATATCTAGTGGCACAAGACTAGTATGCACTGCCTTTTTTAACCTATATTAGTAATTCAATGATTATATTGAATATTTTAAATTAAGAATAAGGGCCAAGATTTATAAAGCGTAAGTACTTTGCCTAACACCGAATACATTAAATATATAAAAAGATCGAGTAAGTAGCCAAACGGTGTAAGAATTAAACCTAGCAATCATCTTAGCATTAATTAGTATGTGACAGTGCATTTCCGGTTACGATCGTGTTCAACGTTGACATTCAAAGAACAATGGCGTGCGCCTATACATGAATTTACCTGAACTAAATTCGCAACATCTTAACGCCCAAAAATATAAAAAGAGCTAGGGAACAATTGAGGAACATGTTCCTATAAAAATATTTTAATAGAACGCCGCAAAGTAATTTAGTTTTTGTATTATGGATGATTCTATTCGTCTTTGGAAAATGTATTTTTTTTTATAGTTCTTCTGTAGCGATTCTTTAATCTTTTAAGTAATCAATAATTAAATATAATTTATATGAAAGTCACAACTAATGCCCGCTCTATCTTGTATTTGATATCTTTACCTAATATATACTTAGGATAATATAATTTCATGCAGAGAATTCCGCAAAAATATAATAACGTTATTAGTAAAAATAGGTACTCACATTTTTCTTGTATTTGGATAAAATTATTATTTTTGTGTTTCTTTTAAGTCATACTATTTCTATCAGTGGAGACCTTTAATTGACCTCCTAAATCTTATATATATTATATAATGTGTATTTTTGTGTTGTTGGTCTTCCCAAAAGTTTATAAATAAATAAATAAAAACTTACATTGACGATTTCAATTATACCGTTGAATGGAAAGGAATCTTTTATGCTAAATTATAAAATTACAAAGATTTGTAATAATTATCACTACACTTATCATAATATAAGTATATGTGTTGATATATGGTTACCAACATTCATGATTATTTAGATTTTTACTACGTTAACATTATTTCGTTCAAATTTCGGAAACATATGTTAACTTTATTGGTCAAATAGGTAATATTGTATTTGGATAAAACTTAAAATTTTACCAATGGGGTGTATCACTAACTTTTTATCACGATAGATGGCGCATGATAGATGGTACCCAATAGAACTCTCAGTTGCATAGAAAACTACTATTTTTATTACAAAATTTATTATTTTCTAGATATATTACCGAAGTCAGCAGGTTTTAAGTGTACAAATCGAGATTTCCAAGCGAAATCAAAGATATGGTGATCTCAAAATTGCCGTTCTATTAAATAAACCTTTTTTCTTTTTAAAGACGGTGTTCGCTTTCCTAATTCGTCTTTTAAAATGGGTAACGTTACGTTAAAATTCCTATTTCTCTTACAAAAATAAAAAAACTACAAAAACATTTAAAAAATGATCCGTCGTAGGTGTTTACAAGGTACCGGTGCCGCTAGCGATATCTATAAAAAAGCTTTGCCTGATACACCCCATTGTGCCTATAAGCAAAAAATGCTTTATCGATCTTAACCTAAGAGAACTACCCAATT
Organism: Tinea semifulvella; assembly: GCA_910589645.1. NCBI lineage: Eukaryota > Metazoa > Arthropoda > Insecta > Lepidoptera > Tineidae > Tinea > Tinea semifulvella. The sequence continues at coordinate 6,773,388 of OU342596.1, forward strand.
ATGGTTCCTTAAACTTGTGGTCGCCCTTCGTTAAATTGACCTTACCAAGCCAACTAGACCCTCGGGTGAAACCGTTTTCGTACGGTTCAGTATCGAACAATTACATTGAAATTTTGTAATAAATTATTTTGTAATTGTTTAATCACATTGTTGATAGTTTGTTCTTTTGTTAGTTGTTTAACACAGCGACAGCGATTGAGACTAAAAATTAAAATAATATATGTCTTCGTGCCAACCCGTCTGGCCAGCGTGGCGAGTGTAGGCCATATTCTCCAGATATATGTTCTGGAAGGCCCATCTCCAACAGTGGAGGTCTAGGACGCTGTGTTCTAGGGGCTGTACTGATACTGATATGTCTTCGTACTACGAAATCAGGAATTAAAGACAGATGATGATATAAAATTATGTTAATAAAGCACTCGTTGATTTTCGTATATCTTAAACGCCTTATTCACCATCTATCTTATACAGCCCGCCAAAATGTTGGACATAGCATCAAGATTTCTCGCTGTAGGAAGGCATAAAAATAAATTTATTTTCGACGCACGTTAAGTCTATTCACAGTCGTTTCAGATGGTCAGCTGTATAGCAAGATGGATAGTGAATAAGGCACATTAATGTATTTTTATTATCCCTCTAAAATATATTTCTTATTCTATCTATACCCGAAACATGTGCGGGTGACGTCACATTTTCAGGGGTCTATTCTAGTGGCTTGGTCGGGTAATATTTAGCTAAAGGAAGCATAGAATATTGGCCCTAAATTAGTTTGCTCCGTACTTTTAAGTGTCGTATGTAATTGTAATTATGATCTCAACATGATCAATTGTATGTTTTATTATTATCATGTAAGGAATAACACCATTAATTTAGCTTTTGTACAGCTCGTGTCCCATGTCTATTGCAATCCCACGATTGATACTCGTGGTAATTTCATATTGTTAGTTTGCGTTCCAATTATATTATTTTTGACAGATTAACTCATTGTACAAAAGAGACAGACTCATAGCTGTCCAAAGTGCTCAAGCGAGTAGTCTGGCAGAATTAATATTTTGAAAACTGGAACCTTATCTTAACATATCAAAATTCATAGAAGTTTTTATGTATGGTACACAAACCTACATACCAAGTCTATAGAATAAATATAAATTGTCGACACCCAAATTAGCTGTGTGTACGCGCTTAAACATTCAATTTGAGTTTTTGTATACACTGTTAGTATTCGCATTTTGAACCATGTTAAGGCATTGCAAGTAGCGATGCGTATAATGTATAAGGAAAACATTGATATAATCTTCAGTTTGCCATGTTTTATAGTTTAGTTTTTACCAGATATGACATGTATTTTCCGTTATAGGTAGGAACTTATGTAAATTATTGTACTATATAATATTTTGGTAATCAAATATATTTTAAATAGGTTATAATTATACCTAAGTTTTATAAGTAATGCAGTTCATAATTTGCTTGGATGAGGGTAGGTAGATATTTTTTTATGATCGTCTATATATTATCTTTACTCGAAAGAATATTTACAAAATCAACAAAAAATAAATACAAACTACCTAAATAAAAATAATCAAATTAAATAACTATAAACTAAACCTCATAAAAAAATAACTATAAATAAAAAATGTTCTCAAGTGACGTCCCATGAATAGAGATAGTCCCAAGAAGACTGGCAACATTTGCTCTCTATAGCGAGGCCATCTAGCGGTGGTGGCTCGGTTCTAAGAACACTTTCCATTAAATCCTACTGAGGTCGGTTCAAATCCCTCCGGCATGTACCAATGAAAAATACACTTTTCTTACGTACATTTGTCATAGATGAACAACACCACCGTTTCCGTGAGAGCACTTTAAGCCGCCGGTCCCGGTTCCACTAATACCAACTTGTGGAATCGTTATTAAAATGTCATTATAAAATTGACATCGGACCCTCATCAACCCGTCTGGCCAGCGTGGCGAATGTAGCCCAAATTCTCCAGAAAATTCTGGAAGGCCCATCTCCAACAGTGGAGGTCTAGGCGCTGTAATGATGATGATAATGATAGAAATAATTGACAGCCTCGTCTCCAGATTTCTCCGTTTGGACAACTCCCTGGTTATTCTAGAAGAAATAGTTCCGCTACTCGATTATAGATGGCGCTAGTATATTGCACACAATTATAGCCTTAAAAACATTGTTCATAAGGTTGACATTGGCTCCAATTATTGCTCAGTTGACGATTAGACGAAAAGTTGTTGTATTGAAATGTGTTCGATGCCCGCTAGATCTTATACTCATATTTGACCAGATAAATAAAATAGATATTGTCTTAATATAACAATGTGGGCAATAGCTTTAAAAAGACAAGACGAATCGCCGGGTTAGAGCGAAAACCAACTAGCATTTTTTTTTAGTACATTTACTTTTTTTTTTAAATCGACCAAGCACTGTGACGCTTATTTTCGAAGATAGTGAGTCTTAAAAGCATTAAACGAACGGTTTTAGCTGAAAACGCTAATTATAAAGTAATTAAATGTGCATAATATTTTTGTGCTAAAATGGCTAACAATTAGCTAGTTGGTTTTTGTTCTAACACGGCTAAATACACTTTTAACTTAGTGTGGGGTTTAGGTTAGTGACTGCATTACTTTGTATATAGTTAAACATTTTTCTTTGGTGCTGAAACCTTGAACCTATTTAAAATTAGATGCATTCTCATAATTGTATAACCACACATGTCTGAAATCAAGGCTATATTACTTGTATAAATAATCCATAGGCCTGATTAACCTGAACTAAACCTCATGAAGTGCCCCTACGGGGAACATGCCTTAACCTACTTACATATTATAATATATTTATATGTCAGAGCTAGGTACTATAAACTCGGTGCTTAAATAGTTAGAATGTGTACAGAATTAAAAAAACTTTTGTACTGTGTTTATACGTTTTTTAACCTAATCCTTAGTATTAGATTGGATAAGATTACAGTTTCAATTAATTTTATACGAAACAATAACTCCCCTATGACTTTTATCCTCTGGAGAATAAAATGAACATTTTACAAAAACCCATTTGACAATTTATTTCTGTTAAATTTTTTGCAAACTTCATTTTTTGTAATAATATTTTTATTCTCCTGGGACGTCGATATACTCGTATTATATTTTAGTGACATTTACCACCAGTTTCCAAAAGAATTGTCATGAGGGTTTTAGGGATGCAAAATCCTCTCGCAAGCAACAATCCAAAATTTTAAAAGAGTTTTCTAGTGAGTTCTTTTGAGGAATCTTTGAATGAACTTTCTAAGAAATAAAATTACTGACATTTTGAACATGTTTTCACTTTCATATATCTAATTTTAGACAGAGAAAAATGCAACAACATTATGTAACAATTTTCCTCTATTTTACTAAAAGAAATCTATGAGACGAAGAAGACAAATTTCTAAACATTCCATGGTTGCACCGTGCAGGTGCCGGGTCCATCGTGTGTGGGTAAGAGATGAGAAGGTGTCCCGGGCTTGCGACCGAAAATAGGCTGGTATAAATATATTATTATCTCCCAAAATGTCCTAGAAAGTTAATAGACTACATTCAGTAAATATTGGATTTTGCGAGTGAGGGATGCAAAAGCGTAAATCCCTCCTAATTAACAGTGTTGTTAAATAGGTAATTATTTAATTATTGATGATTATGATTAATCAATTAATATTGACAAGTGACAGACGTCCAAATTTTTGCTTACAAAATTTTAATTAATAATATTACATTTTTCGTTAATATTTTCAGTGTTTTCAGACATATTCACACGTAAATTATATAATTAACGGAAGCAATGCATATCTAGCAAAATTGTAAATAAATCTGACCAAATGCCTACGCAGTGAGAAGAAGTATTGTTATGATGTCGATTATGTGGTTCTATCCTATTTCTAGGGGTGTTTCCTCCATGTTATGTTCTGTGGAGTGCAAGTCTGTTATCCCGGAACCCCCCCGAACTGTGAATACTTTGTTTCTATTTTAGAGGACACCTATTTTTTAAAGAACTTTTATTGGTTATATTTTTATTAGTTAAGAAGTAGTTTATTTATATATAATTTTATGTTAGGAAGTGCCTCACAACCGGAATTCTTTCAATGTCAGCAGTGTGACGACGGACGCTTTTTCAAAGGACGAAGAGGGCTTAAAATTCACACAACACGATGTCATTCCCTTCCTTTATCATGTCCACTAATAAGTCAACCTTCAATTTCAGCTAATTCAACATTCAACAACAATAATAATGTACCGACATTCGATTCTATCATTACCCGCCTCCATCTCACCACACCAGTGGTCAAACGGATTCCGAGGGGAGCACGGATTTCGTTGGCTGGATCCCTGTCTATGGCAATCCAAAATTGTCTATCCAATACTCAAGCTGCATGGGAAAACCTATTACTATTTGCATTCAATCATTTCCACATAAATCAAAAAGAAAATGGTTCATTGACTTCAAAACTAAAATCAAATTGTTCTAACCCTAAATTACCACAATATCACAACTCATCTTCCTTCAAAAATTATAATATTAAAAATATAATTGAGAGTAAAGTCATGGATGGGGACCTACGAAATGCAGCTCGAATTCTTTTCTCCAGCGACACCCTTGCATCCTCTAACAACGAAACGCTTGAAGCCCTCCGCAGTAAACATCCTTCACCCGACCCAGCTTCTAATCTGCCAAATCCACCTCCCCAAAATTCAGTTTTTTTACAAATCAATGATGAAGACACCATCGCCGCTTTGATGTCATTTCCAAATGGCTCTGCTGGTGGCGTCGATAGTATAACGCCACAACATCTGAAAGATTTAGTAAGTAGGTCAGCTGGCGACTCTGGCAGGAGACTCGTATCTGACATAACAAAATTATGTAATTTAATGCTCTCTGGAACAGTTCATCAGGCCATATTACCATTCTTGTACGGTGCGAGACTATGTGCCTTCAACAAAAAGGAAGGCGGCATTCGGCCCATTGCTATAGGAAATACATTCCGCCGCTTGTCGTCAAAACTAGCTTGTAGACACATAGTCTCTACTCTAAGAACCAAATTCCAACCAGTACAGGTTGGATTTGGCAGTAAAGGAGGCTGTGAAGCAGCAGTACACTCCGCGCGCACTTTCATTGCATCAGATGAGGTGGAAGTGCTACTCAAAGTCGACGTGAAGAATGCTTTTAATTCCCTAGATAGGACCACCCTGCTCAACGAAGCTGCCTCACACATTCCGGATATCTTCCCATATATCTGGCAATGCTACAGTTCTCCTTCTAAATTATTTTACCATGAGCATTGTATTGAATCAGCTGTAGGCGTTCAGCAGGGTGATCCACTTGGTCCAGCTCTATTTAGTCTCGGTATCCATCATTGTATATCATCCCTAAATTCAAAATTCAACGTTTGGTACCTAGACGATGGAACCATAGGAGGTAAAGCGAATACGGTAATCAAGGACCTTATCCACATTAAACAAGCCTTTCAGGAAATAGGTCTCGAGTTAAATCCTTCAAAATGCGAAATATTTATTAGTTCTAATTTATCAAATAACATTCCATCTATTATCAAAAAATTTAACGAACATGCTCCTAATATTAAAATCCTTTTTAAAGATTCGCTTTTCCTCCTAGGTGCACCGCTCTTAAATGAAGGTATAAAGCCATTTTTGGATAATAAATTTAAACTTTTTTCTGAAAATTCAAACAGATTGGGTGTTTTAAATTCGCATATAGCATTTACATTACTAAAAAACTGCCTTTTTGTTCCAAAATTAATATATGCACTCCGCGCAAGCCCTATCTGGAAATTTCCGGCCCTGCTCGATCAATTGGATGCCACCTTAAAAGAAACTCTTGAAAAAATTCTAAATTTATCATTTGATGAAATTTCTTGGTCCCAAGCAACCTTGCCTGTTAAATTCGGTGGCATCGGCGTGCGAAAAATTTCTAGTATTGCTTTACCGGCGTTCTTATCTTCGGTGCACAGTGTTCAAGATTTAAGTTCAAAAATCTTAAATCAAAATCGTATTGAATTAACATGTGCACTGGAGGCAATTAGAGCCTGGAAAATAAAATGTCCCAATGATGATATTCCAAAGGAATCAAACTTTCAAAAACTTTGGGATACACCATTGGTACAAAACACCTATAAACATTTGGCTCAAAATCCAATCAGTGATCAACATCGCGCCCGGCTTCTGGCTTCAGTAGAAAAGGAATCCGGCCACTGGTTACACGCACTGCCTTCTGCGAACCTCGGCACACTGCTTGACGACGAAAGTTTCCGTATCGCCGTTGGTCTACGGTTAGGGGCACCATTATGTATCCTACATAGATGTCCGTGTGGAAAGGAGGTCGACTGTCTTGGAGTTCATGGGCTCTCCTGTTCCAAAAGTGCGGGCAGATTTTCCCGCCACGGCTCCCTTAACGATACTATAAAAAGGGCTCTAGCCACCATCGAGGTTCCAGCTCTTCTAGAGCCTGTTGGAGTTATCCGAGATGATGGTAAGAGACCCGATGGTATGACGTTGGTCCCCTGGGAACGGGGACGTGCTCTAGTGTGGGACGCCACGTGCGTCGACACCCTTGCCGCGTCGCATCTCAGGGGGACAGCGCATAAAGCGGGAGCCGCGGCGGAAAATGCGGAGTCCAGCAAGCGGCGCAAGTATGTAAGTATCTTAAAAGATTACATATTTGTGCCGTTTGCTGTAGAAACTCTGGGCCCATGGAGTCCAAGCGCAAAAAAGTTTTTAAAAGACATAACACCGCGTCTTGTTGTCTCCTCCGGTGACAAGAGGGCTGGCTCTTTCTTCGCCCAGAGAATTAGTATTGCAATTCAGCGGGGAAATGCAGCCAGCGTTCTTGCCACCATTCCACGCGGACGGGACTTATATCCCTATCCTTAATATTAATTTTATTTTATATGTTGTAAATATTTTTTCGAATAAATGTATATATAATATTATTGATTATCTTTTTGGAAAAAGGTTTTTAGTTACTATTATTATTTTTTATAATTATATCATCATATTAGTCATCAAATAATAGTTTTTCCGAATCTCTATTGGTCACAAATAATTTAAAATAAAACTGTGATATTTACTTTTATTTAAAAACTGCCTTAAGATATTGGCGATAAAATAAATAACTTTTGTAACAAGAACTTTGGAGATTTATTAGTTTAAGTTTATAACTTTTTTATATTGCATAAGTACATTTTAAGATAAAATAAATGAATTTATAAATAAATCTATTGATTTAATTTTATTCCTACTTCCTTCCTGTTGATATTTCAGCTTACAAAACTTGTGTATTAATTTAACCCATTAACAACCAAAATAAAACTCAACAAAATCTTATTAAATTCTATTTATGCTGTGTTAAACTCATCTAAATTGAAAGCTAATATAAAACAGAGATTATTAATGGCTTTGCTACGGGAGCAATAACCAATCAAATTTTTTTAGGTTGCAAAATAAAGTACCTAAAAGATATTTTTTTACTAAAATGACATATTTGGGCCTGCAACAAACTATGCTTTGGTTTAAAAGGGCACAGCCATGCCCCCCAGACAATAAATAAAAATGCAAAGCAACCAAAGTATCTCACTAACAAACTTGCTTGATTATTAGTTCCTGAATATTTTATTTATTAGAAAAATATTATTTATTATTTATTAATACTAATAGGTACATAAACAATAATAAACATACATATATGTATACAACTTACAATATTAATAAATTTGTTTACAAGTTTCATTCATCTACAGTCAAAAGGTTGTGGTGCTTTACAAATTAGACTATTCATATTACAATCTCCATAAGTATTATTTATTATATTTTTTTATAACAAGGCACACTACAAATAAGTGTAAAGCTTCATGTGTTCTTGACTTTACCTACAATTGATACTATTTAGTTCCTCTATATATCAACTTGCCATTTGTTTATTTATTATCCTTAGGAGCCTATAGGAACACTTGTATTCGTAAATTTTTCATTTTTCTTATATTAAATTAATATACATAAAAATGGCTGAAATAGCTGGCTGTTAGCAAGAAACAGTCTGCTAATAAGGGCATAGTGCCTAAGAATAACAAGCTTAATTGTAATAGTGGATAGCAGCTGTAAAGTTGGCTAGCTATGCCCTGTGAATTTTTTATTGTGCAATAAGTGTTTCTCAACTGTACTATATACATAATGAGAAAAATTGTTAATTTATGTAAGAAAATAGTCTAATATAAATATGTTAACAGCAAAAAGCTATTAGATAGGTACCAAAATAAAACAAACTATGGCTAAAAGGATATATTAGTTTTGTTAAAAACAGGACTTAGTGTAACTATATAATATTAACAATGCAGTCATTCTCATTCTAGGATCTCTATATTATTAACAGTCACAAAATAAATTCACTTTGCTTTGGATTCGTTAACTTGACTGTTGATTCCATCTTGAAATCCCAACTTATTCCAGTCTTCTTTAGCCATTAAATTGTGTTCCATTCGACATTCAAGGTAGTCTTTAGCCTCTTCTCTACAGAATGAATTGTTGTTGTTATTATTTAACAAACATTTCATATATTTATTCATAGTTTGCTTACACAAACCTTCGTGATCTAAAGGAAAACTTCCTTTGTCTGGCGGCGTCGGGAGAAACTGTTTCTGACCAAAAGTCATTGCTGTAGACATTTTGTAAATATGTATATACTATTTTCCAAAAGTAAAATACAAGAATTATGTTAAAAACACAATAAAAACTAATAAATAAATTGTTAAACCGAAACAGCTGATAACTAATAACTGACAGATGACACTAGTTTTTTTAATTATTTTAGCCTGGGTTGCACTTAGGTGAAGTCTCTGGCGTCGTATGTTCCAGATTCACTTTGGAGGTCAGCCGCTAGCTGGTACAATCGACGCCATTTATAACTTTACTTTGAGACTTCATTTTGGCTTTAATTTAGTTTTAGTACAACCAGCCTTGATATTACACCTAAATTTAAAGGACGTTAAAATAACTTACAAAAAAAACACAGCTGTCAGTTCTGTGCTGTCAGCTGACAGTATTGTGCTCTGTGGCTGACAGTATATAGTCTGTGGACAGTATTAGCTATATAGTCTGTGCTGACAGTCAGTCATCTGTCATTTCCGCGTGGTTCGCTGAATATTTTTACGTACATGTAAATAATGCTAAAAACAATATATTAACAAATATGTCACGACTTATAATTAAAAATCTACCGAATAAGGTTATTATTTATCTTTTAACAGAGTTTTATCCACGAGTTTGGCGACTACTTAATAATCTCATTATTTATACTTACCAAATATTTTGATTTTAGGTGACTGTTGACAAATTAAAGGATATTTTTGGGGAAAAAGGCGAAGTAACAGACGTGCAGTTAAAGTATACAAAAGATGGGAAGTTCAGAAACTTTGCATTCATTGGTTATAGGAATGATGAACAGGCATCAGTTGCCAAAGAGTACTTTGATGGAACTTGTATAAAATCTATGAAAATATCCGTAGAAGTTTGTGCTAATTTGGGTGATGAGAAAAAGCCGAGGGCTTGGAGTAAGTATGCAGTGGATAGCAATGCCTACAAAGAGTTGCACAAAACTGAGATTGAAGCAAAGGCTGCAGAGGAGAGGAAACTAAAACAAAAGAAGACAGAAAAAAGCAATAAAGATAAAATCAAAGACTTGTTAAGGAAGGTAAGTTTTCTTTGGCAACAAATATATATTTTTTATGATTAGAATCTGTTGTGATTAATGGAGGGAAGGTGAGTAGAGGCGATGCATCATTTCCTGACGTCAGAACTGGATGACACCCTAACTGGACGACAGTCCTGAAAGGTCATCACTTCCAATTGGTTTTACATTGATTTACTGCTATACCATTTGATTTTTAACTATTACCTACTGTTTAAGACTAGATTTTTTTTCTTTCAACACCTAGGTAGGTGTAAAATAGTTTACTGTATTTTTTTTTTCTAATATTAAATTATTTGAATAATAATAATACAACATTATTATTTTACTAAACTTGGGGTCCCACATGTCATAAAATTAAATAAATGTTTTTTTCGTCCATTTATTTAGAAGTATTTTTAGATATATTTTTTTCACCTCCGGTTCCGATAAATTTAAAAACTCAAAATCCAACCTCGGTACCGATATCATCACTTCCGATACATCCCTGATCCCTACCCATACACATATATTTGCATTTTTTAGGATCAACAAACATCCATCCATCCCCACAAACTTTCATGTTTATAATAATTGCTTCAAAATCAATACAAAGTACAGATTACCCTGCAAGTGAATCACAGTATCATCCTACTTTCAATGTTATGATTTGTCTGTTTTAGCACAAAGAAGATCCATTATTCGCAGAATTCATACAAGCTCATGTGAATGACAAGACAGTTTGGATCAAGGATGCCCTTGATAAGATTGGCAGCGATGATGAAGACCATGACAGTGGAGTTGAGGAAGAAATCAACAAAACGGAAATAACAGAAGTTGACAAAAATATTAAGAAAAAAAAGGACAAAGTTGCTGATAAAAAAATTAGTGATCTGGATGTAAGTTTTAATTATTACAATTACATTTATGTGTGTTTAGGAGTCATCCATAAATTATATACACGGTAAGTGGAGGCAAACTTGCCACTTATCATGATGGGCCTATACTTAGTTGGCTAAATAAGAATCGCTTCTTTAATGTGTGGTTTCTGACCACCACGGAGGGAATATGGTTGTGATGATGCTTAACTTTTTGTTTTAGTACATGAAAATCTTGATGAAAAAAGAGTCAACTGGCGGAGATAGTGAAGTGACTGAGGACAAACCCAAGAAAATTAGAAATAGGCCATTACTATATGTCAAGGTATAAGAATTATCTTATTTTATTATTTAATTTACACATTGCTATTTTTTATTATTTTATATTTGTTTATATAATTAATTTAAGATGAGATTAAATTTCAATTAAGTATAATATTTTCTGTTTACAAGTATATGTATCATTCGTGATTGTGGTTTGGTATTAAAATATTTATTAATTCACAGAAACATATTTAATTTAATGGAAACATCTTATCTTATAAAACACTTCAATATAGTATACTATGCGGTAGTGACTCGGTTGTAAGCTTCCCTTAACCCGGGTTCGAACCCTAGCATATACCAATGAGAAATACACTTAAGTACATTTGTCATAGGTCTTATGAAATCTTTAATAAATTGTCATTAAAATTACATCAAACTCTCGCCAACCCGTCTAGCCAGCAGCGTGGCAAGTGTAGGCCAAATTCTCCAGATATAAGTTCTGGAAAGCCCATCTCCAACAGTGGAGGTCTAGGACGCTGTGTTGCAGGGGCTGTAACGAATGAATTATTTATAGTAATTATAATTCTTATATCAGAATCAAAACTAATTGTGAAATGGTATGTGAAAATAACTAAAATGTACATGTAACTATGCACTTTAACTTTCTGAGTACTAAAATTGTTCTGCCTTATTCTTATGTCCATTTTCCAGTTGACAGGGTTACCATACCGTTGTAAGAAGAAGGATATCAAAGATTTCTTCCGACCTCTGGTTCCTTTCTCAATCCGGTTCCCCCTCGGCACGGGGAAGAAGTTAACAGGATTCTGCTATGTTGGCTTCAGGACAGAACCAGAATTCAAAAAGGCTCTCAACAAGAATAAACTGTTTTTAGGTATGTTCTTTTTTATTTAGGTAGTTTAGAAGTAGAGTAACTTGAAGATCAAAACAAGGGACCATTCGTCAAATTAGCCTCAGTGTTAGTGGCTCAGCCAACAGAATTATGGATATGCCATATGCTATGGATACCAACTACAATTCCATTGCAAAAGAAAGATATGCTTTGCAGGATTTTCCATAGACTTTAATAGGTGGCAGGTGACTGATGGATCAGGTTTGAATTGTCGTCATGCTCAGTCAAGTCGGCATAATGTCAGTCATGAGAGTCTGATTCCATTTGCTAATATTCATGGACATTGCGCGCCACTTACCATCAGGTGGGCGTAAAGTCACATGTCGTGCTAGTATTTTAAAAAAAAATAAACTGCACTCAAATAAGTTTTTAACAGGGTTTAACGGTTTTGCATCCCTCTCGCTCGCTTTCGAAGTTTTTTTAAGTTTTCAACTTTTCAGGAAATAATTTTTCGAACCTTTGGACATGTTTTTACTTTCATATACCTAATTTTAGAAAGAGAAAAATAAATATTTTTTAAAATCTCATCTTTGTTGGTGGGGGTGAGCCTAGGCTCCATTCATTTTTGTTATGGCGTGCAAGGATCATAAATATTAGCAACTAGAATCAGACAATCATGACTAGCATCAGTCCCTAACAGTATGCCGCCCTGACTGGGCATATCGGCAATTCGAGCCTAATCCCGAAACTTGTGGATACACTTTACTGGGTTATCGGCACGAACGGTTGATACTCCCCCGCCCCGGCAGACGGGGCAAATTGCCACCGTCAGTCCACCTACCACCTATTTGTTGTTCTCGTTGAACTTCTGCCTCCGTGGTCTAGCGGTTTAGTTCATGGATTTAGACTCGAAGGTACCGGGTTCGATTTCTGGCCGGGACACAAAAATATTTATTAACATTTCATTAATATTAATATTTATTTATTTGTGATATTTCTCGAGTTTGATACGCTGGAGACATCGACGAGCTTGCCACTTGTCATGATTGGCCTATAATAAAGTTGGCTAAATGTGAATCCGCTTATTTATGAGCGTGGTTTCTGACCACCCAAAAAAGGAAACGGTCGTGATAATACTTTACTTTTTTTTTACATATTTAGCCAGCTTTACTGTAGGACCATCATGACAAATGGCAAGCTTGTCGATATCTAGCGAACTCGACAAAGCTTACTCTAGGGTTCGAAAATCACTTGTAATTATTTGACGTACTACTTTTTCTCATTCACAGGATTTTTTTTTATTTCCGAAACCAGGTTATTATTATTAAAAAATCTAATGTACATTTTAAGTTGGCTTTGTTTTTTTTAAAAAATGGGTTTGAGTATTATTTTATTGTCAATTAATAGGTAGTCACCGTGTACATGTACATAAATATGAAAATAAAGAAGAGAAAGCTGCTGCCGAGGAACAGGAATCTGTTAAAAGAAAAAATCAACAGGTAACACAACTATTATTTAATAATATTATCATCATCATAGCCCCTGGAACACAGCGTCCTGGACCTTCACTGTTGAAGATGGGCCTTCCAGAACATATATCTGGAGAATTGGACATACACTCGCCACGCTGGCCAGACGGGTTCACGAGGATCTGATGTCAATTTTTAATGACAATTTATTAATGATTTCACAAGTTGGTATTAGTGAAACCGGGACCGACAGCTTAACGTGCTCTTCGAGGCACGGGAACGGTGGTGTTGTAAATTTATGACAAATATATGTAAGAAAAGTGCATTTCTCATTGGTACATGCCGGCGGGGTTTGAACCGAACTTGTAGGATTTAAGGAATGCGTTCTTACAAACGAGCCACCACCAATAATATCTTTAATTGTTGATCTTCTATAATCTGTATGTTATTTATACTGTGTGACTTTGTATGGTCTTACTTTAGACGAATATGAGATTCTATTGATAGAAACAAACAACTTTTGCTAAGAAACCATACGAGTATGTCAAAAATGACAAAAAAAAAATGGCTTCTCCATACAAACTTAAAAATAGCATTTTTGTATGGATAAGCCAAAAAAGTGTCATTTTCGAGATATGGTTTCTTAGGGAAAAGAGATAAAGAAAACCAGGCCCCAACTTTGTTGAAGCGTGCCTCAACAAAATATAATTCAATAATCATATCTTTTTATTGTGTTTTTTTTTTAATTTAATTTCAACATCTGATTTACCCCAGCATTAAAATATAGTTTAATTAAATAGTCAATTGGTTCAGATTTATGTATGAAATGGTTACAAAGCACTATTTATACGATTAGGTTCTTTATTATGATCAGGTACTTTATTACAGATAAAAGTTGGCAGGATAAAAATTATGTAATTTATTAAGGTAAAAGAAGTTTTTGACAATTGTCGTTATGCTAGGGTGAAATAAATAAAATTAATTACAGATTATGAAATCACAATATATTAACTATGAAATAAAAAATAAATCATTATGACACGAGAACATATTTTTGGGCCCAATTCACTAAGAAAAATGGGCATTCTCATTTGTTTGTTTCTATCAAGACGTGTTTTATTCCATAGAAAGTTAGTAGACTACATTCCTCAAAAGTACTAGACTAACCTGTAATAGACTTGAATAATCTTTAAAAATGCTGTATTGTGTGAGCGAGAGGGTTGCAAAAGCGTTTAACGCTCTTAACAGATACTTTAATATAAAGAGTATTTTAGTTTAAGATATTAAAACAAAAAAATTTTTTTTTTTTTTTAGAACAAAAATAATGAGGAGAGTATAGGTGAGAGTGGGAGTATATTTGCAAGAAATCTCCCCTACATTGTTTCCGAGGATGAATTAACCAAGTTATTTGAAAAGTATGGTAAGCAGTGTGATTTTTTCCTGTGGGGCTATTTAGAGGGTAAAGTCTACACCCGTTTGCCATCCAATATCAATCTTTTAAAGAATCGCAGACGAAATTAAATCTATTCCTAGGTCGATGATCCAGCGTGTGATTGATAACTTAGTTCTAGGTTAAACGAATTTGAAAAAGTGCGCATTTCCAAACGGTTTTATTTTTTCATAAATAAATTTAAATAACTGATATTTTATTAAGTATCAATGGTAATACCTACTCATGGTATGGACCATCTTATTTAATTATTTCATTAAATAAAACTTTTATTTTAAACCATTCCTAACTGCTTCTCCACTTAACCATTCCTTCCAACTGTCAAACGGGGAACCCGTTTCATCAAGGGATCCTCAAAATCGATATTCTTAGTTATAAACTCTCCAAACCTCGAAAGGCATACATGTTACCTTTTCTATTTTTTTTCTAGCAACATTTAAGATTGTGTTCCTGTATTATAAATATTAATTTTATCAGGATTACTACACGCTCTAGCACTTTTGACATCTATAAGTCTGTCTCTTTCATACTATGAATATTTATGTATCACGAAAATTAATTATTATTTTAGAACGAAATCTGATTTGATTGAATTTTCCATTTTGTTGTTCATAATGTTAAAATGTGTTCTTTAACTAAATTAGGAGAAAATAAGAAATATATTTTAAATAGTATAAATATTAGCTAAATATTACATATTACGCCATTCAAGGAGGTTTGAAGGTACGTCGCGATGTACCTAACGAAATGTCTAACACCCGTATTCTAAGACCGTATTAGTAATTGAGACGATTAAAATTAAAAATGGCGTCTAATGTACCAGCTTACGGCTGACCTTCAAAATAAAACTGTCGGCTCGGTTCAACTTTTAACTTTATGGAGTCTGCCCACTACACCGTATCATACCATGACCGTAATAGGAACGTGTCAGGCAAAAAAATATTCTTTGTATAGAAAAGCATGACACTACGTCCACTAGACCGTTCCGTCACCGACCCGTACCGTCGCGTGGCATGCACGGAGCGTTAATAATTGTCGGCGAGAATATTTTGCCGGTGCCAAAACTCTCCGCGCAAGGCACGCCACGTTCCCAAACCGATGCGCAGCCAGCAAAACGGTGATCATACGGGTTATAACCACGTATGAGCACCGTAATAAACGCGTCTGAAGTTGGTGTTTCTTCTGAAAATGTCATTTTAAATTTATTGCAGCAATATATTAAATTGGTATGTAGACATTCGGAAATACTGAAAAAAACTTTTTGTTCTTTTAGACTCTAAAATTTAGAGTATCGTGAATCCAGTAGCGTCGTGTGGTTTTTTGGTTCTCTTCTTCTTCCTCATTCAATATTATGGCAATCATTGCCAGTTGTCTAACAGTTAATCTTTTAATAGCCATACCTATTTTATTATTTCATCCAGGCATTACCGAGACATATGCGAGAATCAAACGGCTTCCTATCAATTTTACGTCATACAAATTACCGGTGGGCAACACACGGGTTGCATACGGACACCATACCGGCATCATACGGGCATTAAACGCCGTCGATTCGTTTCAGTGGGCAAAGCAAGCCGAATCGTATTGCCCTCCGTGCTTGATACGTTCATAGCCAGTCATGGTATGATACGGTGTAGTGGGCAGACTCCTTAAAGGAGTTCGACTCTTAACTAGTACAGAAACTTAATTTTCGTTTGACAGCTGGAAGGAAATGTTGAGTGGAGGAGGCGTTGGGGAAACGTCTTAGAACACGGGTGTAAGAATACGGATGTAAGCCTTGGGATACGTAGACCCAAGCCGTGACAGTCACTGATGTTACTTACTTGCTAAATATAGCCAACGGTACAGTTGATTGTCCCGAGTTGCTGGCTAGTTGGGACTACGAATCCCAAGGCTTAATCTCCGCTGTCCTTCCCTCTTGTTTGTTCAACACGCTCGGACTAGGTATAGGCAGAATAGTTATTTTTTGAGCGTTTGTAAATTACAGTAAATTCCTATTTATGTTTAGGTCCCATAGCAGAAGTTAACATGCCTATAGACAAAATCCTACGACAACCTAAAGGTTTTGCGACGATCACGTTTGTAATGCCGGAGCACGCCGTCCGCGCGTACTCCGAACTCGATGGAACTGCCTTCTGTGGACGAATGATTCATCTCCTACCAGCCAAATCTGAAACCAACGATAAAGAAGATGATAACGATGGTATTATTAAACTTTTTTTTAATCTTTAAACATATAGATCGAAATGTTGTAGACAGCCTTTTTAGATTTTATCGTAGCAACAGAAAAAAGTCAATGTACATGCAGAATACAGCATTTTAAATTTATTTGTTAAACTACCCACAATAGTTTTATGATTATATTATTGTAAAAATAGTTGATCGTTAGTCAGCCAACTTTACCTTAAGCCGATCATCACAACAAACATTACCATAGGACACTGAAAAAGCCGAGAGTGGTGAGTTTGAGTACATAAAAATGTACGTCCATTCCGAATTAGGTAAGTCTTATTTCAAGTATATTTTTATATAAATATCACCATGACAAGCTTACAATATTAGTTCCCCTTGAAAGTTAAAATTGGCATTTGACATCATTGCAAATGGCACATACTTTTAACCAGAAAAGACAAAGACATGGTGGTAATTTTCTCAGTCTGCCGGGCCGGGGAAGTATCTACCGTCTGTGCCGATAAACCCAGTAAATTATATCCACACGTTTCGGGATCAGGCTTGAATTGCCGTCATGTCCAGTCAAGCCGGCATAGTGTTGGGGACAAAAGTAAAGTATTATCACGACCGATTCCCTTCTAGGGTGTTCAGTAACCATGCTTATAAAGAAGCGGATTCACATTTAGACAACTTTACTATAGCTCAATCATGACAAGTGACAAGCTCATCGGTGTCTCTAGCGTACCAAACTCGGGAAATATTGCAATTAAATAAAATAATAATTTATTTAAATTATTAAATATTATTGTGTCCCGACCAGAAATTGAACTCGGTACTTACGAGTCTAATTTCACGGACTTAACCGCTAGACCACGAAGGCAGTCAGAGTTGGGAACTAATATCAGTCATCAAGTGTCTGATTCCAGTTGCTTACATTTATCGACCTTGCGCGCCACGTCACATGTCGTGCTAGTATATAAAATAGTGATAAATTCATTCGAAATAACTGTCAGTAACATATTCATTCTAAGCATTCTCAGCATGATTCCTAAGGAGGGGTAAGCTTTGGTGTCATGACATCACAAAGCCGGAAAGTACGGCACGTTGTACAATAAAAAAACTTTTTTTTAAATGATGACGCCAATATTTTAATCCACTATTAGTATAAAACTTCCGTTAGTATTTCTATTTTTTTTTATTTACAGAGGGATTATCATTTAAAGAGAAGAAAGCCAAGAAGTTAAAGGCCCAAGCCAAGTCTTCGCATAACTGGAACACCTTATTTCTGGGAGCAAACGCAGTGGCTGACGTCATCGCTTCCAATTACAACACCACTAAAGAGAATCTTCTCACTGAAAATACCAAACGTAAATTCCCACTAATATAATAAATTTTATCTACTCTCATATCGTAAAAGCGAATTACAAACTTCAAAACGATATTATATTGACATAATTTATAAACATACTGCTGAAATTTAAAAACAGAATCACATTATAACACTTTTTCTCTAACAAAATAATGTTATATTTCATTTTATAAATATAATCATACATATTATATAACACTTTTTTTTAAGGCAAAGGTTCTATTACTAAAAAGTTTTTACTTGTCTATGGCAGCGCTCGCCATAGCGCGTCATAAGCGAGGTTTTCGGCGCCATTTCATTGTTTAGGACTTATGTATTCTGTACCATGGTAATTTAAAAAAAAAAAAATTGGCGCCATTCAATACGTTTTGGTGTATAGCATTTCGTGTGATTATTTTATTTAGTAGGTTCAATCCCAATGTATGAGAGTAGATAAATTAGTATATGGAACTGCACATACCTAGGTATTAAAACACTCGTGTATAATACCCCTTATTATGCAACAGTTTCATAAACTACTATAAAAGTACCTTTGTCATAGATTATAACACCACCGTTTTCGTGCTTCGGAAAGCACGTCAAGCCTTGTCGGTTCCTGTTCCAGTAATACCAACTTGTGGAATCGGTGTCTCTAAAATTGACATCAGACCCTCACCAACCCGTCTGGCCTTGGTGTAGGGTAAATTTTCTGAATTCAGAAATGTTCTGTAAGGCCCATCTCCAACAGTGGTAGTCTAGGACTCGTGTGTTCTTAGCTCTGATTATAATAATTTAATGCGAGAGTTTGTGAGGATAGAAGGATGTAATAATAATAATAAAATACTTTATTGCACAAAATTACAAAAGTACAAGGGCGAACTTAATGCCGTAGGCATTCTCTTACAGCTAACCTTATGATAGTGAAAAGTGAGGTTATAGGGTGCTTATAAATGATAAGTCAATAGAATTAGATGTGAATATCGATACTGAACAATAAATAGCTTAAATATATACATAAAAGCAAACAATAAATATTAATAATATCCATGTACATACACATCTACACAAATATATATATATATAGTAAAGTTTTATCAAAATCTGTTAAGTAGTTTTCGCGATTTGTAATAAGTATATATATATATAGTTTTATGTATAGTAGACTAGCAATATAAGGGCTTGGCGGCTATAGGGACAAATGTCATATTTAGATTTTAATGTCTAGTAAAGTATTATCACGACCTTCCAAGGTGGTCAGAAATCACGCTCATAAAGAAGCAGATTCACATTTAGCCAACTCTACTATAGGCCAATCATGACAAGTGGCAAGGTCGTTGATGTCTCCAGCGAACCAAATTGGATATAAATCACAAATTATTAATAATTAGATGTATTTTTTAAATTAATAAATATTATTGTGTCCCTAACAGGAATCGAATCGAGTCTAAATCCGCGGACTTAACCGCTAGACCACGAAGGCAGACGTAAAATAGTTAAATAAAAATGCTGTATTTTAATATATTTTCAGATACTAGTGCGGCTGTGCGGTTAGCACTTGGTGAAACGCAACTTGTATCCGAAACCAAAGCGTTCCTCGAAAACAATGGCGTTTATTTAGAAGCTTTTAATAAGGTAAAACTTTATAAATTGCCCTTTTTATATGTCTAATATCTTTGTTTGATATCACGTCTAGCCTATGTAGAATACCAATCATAATGCTACCAAATAAACAGATCGTGGGAATAAAAGCACGAGGATAAAGCACAATGGAGCGTTTGCTAGAAAGAGAGAGCACGAAAATAAACCGCGACGCCATCTTTTTTGATAGTGTATCCTCCCAAATCACCCCGCTTATCAAAACGCGCGGCATATTTTGTTTAAAAATAATTTACTTGTTTTTAATTTATTGTACCTTATGACTTGTTTCGCGGTGGTGGTGGTGGCTCGTTTGTAAGAACGCGTACCTTAAATCCTGCAAAGGTCGGTTCAAACCCACCCGGCATGTACCAATGAGAGATGCACTTTTCTTACGAACATTTGTCATAGATTTACAATGCCACCATTCCCGTGCCTCGGAGAGCACGTAAAGCCGTCGGACCCGGTTCCACTAATGCCAACTTGTGGAATCGTTAATAAATTGTCATAAAAAAATGACATCATATCCTCGCCAAGTCGTCTGGCCAGCGTGGCGAGTGTAGGCCAAATTCTCCAGTTCTGGAAGGCCCATTTCCAACAGTGGAGGCTAGGCTGTGTTCTAGGGGCTGTAATGAAGACTCTTTTCCAGTTCCTTGGAGACAGTCATAATCTTCCCCTTCGCTCTGAATAACAATCAGCTAAAAATCCCTACCCATTCTTCCAGCAGATATTCAAATTCTTTCAGTGTCCGCTGCTCGAAAGTGGAACAAACTACCTCTGGTTATCAGACGGGCGACGTCTATTAATATATTTAAAAATCCCCTAATCGCTCACTTTATCAACAAACAACTTCTTAGTACCTAAATCTATTATACTATTTTTAATGTGTGTAAATAGTTCTATACTTACCAATTTTTATATGTATTTTATTTAAGTAATATTATGTAACGATTATTATGTAGTGTATGTAGTTGTTTATAATAATAAACCCCGCAATCCTCTACCACACTCCCAAAGGTTAGCTGTTCTAAAATGCCGAAAGGCATTAAGTTCGCCCTTGTGTTGCACATTACTTTTAAGTTTTTTTGTGCAATAAAGAGTTTATAAATAAATTAATTAAATTGTGAAATACGACTACAGTGTCTTGTTCGTTAAATCACTGTAAAGTGACGAGGCGTAATAAATAAATAAATAAATATTTCCAGAGTCCAGGTCACACAGCGCTATCTAATTTCCGTGGTAAGCTACGAGGCTTGTGTTACGGAAACTAGATGGTTGATAAACTACATATTATACTTTTTTTTGTTTTTTTTTGTAAATATATACATATTATACATATAAACACCCAGACCGAGACAAATTATACAATGTACAACTTGCCCCCGGTGGGAATCGAACCCACGACCTCCCGAGTTCACGGCAACATTTGTTACCACTAGACCACGGAGGCGGTCAAATAATTATGTATATATTGTTATGTTGTTTATATATACTTATTATGGTATATTTATCATTTCAACTATTATTATTATTATATCTTGTTTAAAACTATAATAAAATTATTATTTTCAGTTACAAAATAAAAGATCCAAAACATGTATATTAGTTAAAAATTTACCCGCAAACACCACAATGGAAGAAGTTAGACCATTATTTGAGCAGCACGGTCGTATAGCACGATTTATTATGCCAAAGCATGGAATTACAGCATTAATAGATTTCATAGAACCGTTTGAAGCCAAAAAGGCATTTACTAAGTTAGCTTATTCGCAATTTAAATCGTCGCCGTTATATTTGGAATGGGCTCCGGAAAATGTATTTCTAAAAAGCTTTGAAAAAGATGAAGTTTTAAAAATTGAATCTGTTAAAGAAGAAATTAGAGAAGAGATTAGTAAAGAGAATAATGAGAAAGAAGATGTAGTAGAGAAGAAAGAGACAGAGACAGCTGATGAACCTGATGATATTGAGCCAGAAAATGATACGACGTTGTTTGTTAAAAATCTGAATTTCAAAACAACTGACGACTCACTAAAACTGGTTGGTACAGATTAGACACAATATTTTTAATACGATTTAATTTACTTTATTCTTAAACAAACCCCACTAGGTAATATTATAAACGCAACAACATGAAGTTTGTGGATTGATTGATGGATGGATGGATATACTGTGTGATTTTGTATGGTCTTACTCTAGACTAATATGTTATTCTAAATTAACAGTTTGTATGGAGAAGTCAATTTTTTTGTCACTTCAGACATATCAAATTCAAATAGTTTATTGATAAAAAAAAAGCCTAATACAAAATAGCTTAAAAATAGTACTAGTTACATAAAATAACCAATAAAAATATAATTTAAAAAAAACAAATAGTTTAGATCCATCTGATATAATTATTAGACAAATATTTACATTTTTTAATCCTGTGATTTATCTACAATAAAGAACCTGATCATAATAAAGTACCTAATCGTATAAATAGCACTCTTTTCTAATTTACTACTGTCATTATTCTAAGGGTTTAGGGAGTTCCTCGCGCCATTTTGCGTGAACATGTCAATGCAAGTTTTTGTTATGTAAATTAGGTTACTATGGATATTATTAGTCAAAAGTTGTGTTATTTTGTTTAATAATTTGCTACAATGTAAATAATTATGAAAAACGATAAATTGGACTTTAAATATGGGGCACAAGTTGCAGTTTATTTTTTGCGGTTTTCCCGCGCTGCGGACTCCCATATTTTACCCGATGTGTTTGGACTATAATGCCGCGTGTGACTCTAAGAAAAGCATCAAATTCTGCAGCATCTGGAATTTTATGATGACCTCATTAACTCATAGAAAAGAAAGATATATTACGTCAGACTTGGCTGTATGGGCTAGACCCTTTGCCTTCCTTATCACCTCATTCATCATCCATCGGGAGAAGAGAACAAACAAAACAAACAAAAAAAAAACAATCTAAGGGTTTATTTCATTTTAACCAATTGACTGTTTAATTAAATTGTACTTTAATGCTGGGGTAAAAAAGATGTTGACATATTTTTATTAAAAACACATACTAATTATGATTATTGAATTATATTTAGTTGAGGCACGTTGCAACAAAGTTGGGGCCTGGTTTTGGGCAATCTCTTTTCAACCTTGTAAATATTTCTGTATTTTCCAGCATTTCTCACCTATTGGTAAGCTACACAGTGTAACCATAGCCAAGAAAAAGGATCCAAAAAATCCCGGCCAAGTCTTGTCGATGGGCTATGGATTTGTACAATTCTATACAAAACGAGATACTAACGAAGCGCTAAAGGAGTTACAATGCTCCAATTTGGACGGAAAAACCTTGGAGATTAAGCGGTCGGAGCGGGGAAATACGTAAGTTACAAAATCATGATTAGAACTATACGCCATTCATTAGGCCCATAAGACAAAGAATCCAGTATTTTTAATGCACACTGCTTAATCCAGGTTCACTCATTTTTTATAAGAAAAAAGACAAATATGACAAAATAAAACAATACAACATAAAAGTAAAGAATCATCACGACCGTTTGTCAGAAAAGTGGCAAGCTCATCGATGTCTCCAGCGTACCATACTCGAGAAATATCACAAATAAATTAAATATTAATTTAATGCATTTATTTAAATGTAGTTCGATGGGAGGTACCTGGTCGGGACACGAAAATATTCATTAATGTAAATAAATACATTTAATTATTATTTAATTTATTTGTGATATTTCTCGAGTTTGGTACGCTGGAGTAGACATGCGCGCCGCGCCGCCCTATGTCCGGCGCCGCCGAAGCGCGGGCACGAGCGAAAGTAACCCAATCGAGCGAGCGTTTGATGAAGCCGATCAAGAGTGCTGGAAGTACTTGGCAGCTGCTAATGCTAATGACGTTATTGATGACGACGTTCTACAGTATTGGCGGGAAAAGAAAAAAAAACCTTTCCTCTTTTAAGCGAACTCGCAAGGGCTATGTTGGCAATTCCTGCCACTAGCACGCCAAGTGAGCGCGTTTTTTCTATAGCAGGGCTAACCGTCACTGCTAAAAGATCGCGACTAAGTCCACTACGCGTGGGCAAAATTATTTTCATCCATGACAATTATGTATTGTGCAAACAAAACCATACTTTTTAAGTTGGTTACCTGACCTTCTCTTTCCTATTACTGTTGATAGCATTTTCAGTAATAAACTTTTTGATTCCACTTCTATTTTTTACTTTTATCTTCTTTATTATATAGCCAATCCAAATCGGCCAAGTGAATATAAATAATATAAGTATATGATATGAGTTATGCTAGCTAGGCACCTTTTTCTTTATTTCGACCAAAAAAATTATAGTTTCCTCATAGGAAAATGCAAAGTTTGTAAAGGTTCTCATGCACATATAACATTTATTTATTAATATAAATTATGACTGCAAAATATATGGCCACGCGCCGGCCGCCAAAATTGGGGCTTGGCGCGCACATCTACGCTGGAGACATCGACGAGCTTGCCACTTGTCATGATTGGCCTATAGTAAAGTTGAATGTGAATCCGCTTTTTAATAAGCGTGGTTTCTGACCACCCCGAAAGGAAACGGTCGTGGTGATAATTTATACTTTTTTTTTTTTTTAATAGTTAAGGCCGCGTGGGTCCTAATTATTATAACATCAACTTGATTTGTACAAGTATCTTGAGATACTTAAGCTGAGTTACTACTTGAATAAAAAAATATATAATAATAAATAAGTCTAATCCATTAAATTAGGGAAAACTCACTACTGTAAAACTACAAGACAGCTGTACTGTCATTTTTAGTTCCAGCTTTAACCGTAGGACTGGTGGACTCAAATTATGATTAAAACTAAAGTACTCTTATATTTTTTTACAGAAATGAAGTTAAAACATCAAAAAAAAATAGCAAAGCTTCCGAACAAAATGGTACAAAGATATTGGTACGCAATGTACCATTTCAAGCTAATAGAAATGAGTTGCATGAAATATTCAGGTAAGGATACATATGACTTTTTATAAATCAAATTCACAAAAAAAGACGTCTTAATAGGCTATTTGACAGGTTTTCAAAATCCATTTTATATTATGCAGTAGAGTTTAAGGAACCCAGTAAAAGTTTTTTTTTTTAATTCTGGTACATATTTGCTGAAAAATATCAAATTGAAAAAACAATATTTAAAAAGCATGCCAAACGCTACTTTGACAATATGGCGCCTCAATCGGGTCTGTGACGTCACTTGCCTGTGTGGCACATGTCATCCGCATACATTTGTCGTAAACAAAAAACAAAAGTGCGATTGGATTTACATTTTATCAGTGATTTATGTAATAAAATGAGTTACAAATGGTGTGTAGTTCCAAAATGTACAAATACGTCGTTGAAAAATCCGGAAAAACTATTTGTAGTGTTCCAAAGAATGTCAAAGTGCGGCGAAAGTGGTTGCAACTTTCTCGGAGGGATCCTAATGACATAGCGAATAGTACAAATATTTTCTTCTGTGAAGACCATTTCAATGTAAGTAAAGATATTAAGAATGTAAATGTTTTCGTTATTGATTTGAGGTTATAATGATACCTCTAATGTTTTTAACAGAATGTCTATTACAACTCGCTTCAAATACTTCCGATGTTTTCCATAATATTAGTTAAAAATTGTAGCTACAGAGTCTTATGATTTCAATAAGCATTATACTAAAAGATCCCCACTAACTTGTTTGTTTGTTACAGATGGAAAATGACGGCAAATTACTTACAGTACAAAATGGGTTTCAGCCAGAAATTAATTTTGAAAGATAAAGTTTGGCCTTCTAAATTTCATTGCCAGCCAGATCGCATTAAAAGAATGTGTGATGCTGGTCCTTTACGATCTACATTTGTCAAACGCCGAAGAATGGAACTTGTTAAACAATGTGAAGACATTCAACAACCTACAACTCTTAAGAAATTTTTATTAATGACAGTGTTGCTTTAACATTTTAAACTCTCTTATACGCCTTATGACTCTTTCCACATGAATCCTTAAACTGGCAATAATTTTTGTTTGCCGTACTTCTTCTTTAGATAACTTTGACCCAGAGGCTACACTAGGAGGCCTTAACAGTTTGATTCCTTTTTTACTTAATGTTTGTTCCACATGCTTGAATCCTTTATCAGCTAATATGACAGTACCTGGATCTAGATAATCTAGAAAGTTGCAATTTTCCACAATAGATACATCACTTGCTCTTCCCCCAAAACCAGGAGAAATATAATTGATGAGACCATTAGGCGTACATGACATCAAATACTTTACAGTATTACCTTTCTTATAATCTGACCAAGTTAATGCTTGAAAAAGGGCTTTGGAAGGCTTTTGTATGTCAATTTCCAGGCAATCAATAATACAACTTACATTGTGATAGTTGTGTCGAAATGAAATCGGCAAAGTCTTTCTGATAGATTGTTTATTTAAGTTAACAATAAAAAGGCGTAAAAAGCTAGCTATAATTGGAATATTTTTCAAGAATAATTTACTGTTATATGATACTGTCATTATCTTTAAGTTCAGAAAAACTAATTTATTTTTTTTCAAACACATTAATATATGTTCATTTGGTATGTGGGTGTGCTTATGGATTAAATGAATTAAAAAATAGCAGTCAATGCTTCTGAAATGCATTTTTGCCACACCTTTCTGGGATGTCATATATGTATCCAATCACTTAGTTACGCATTCTGTTTATATTGGAATTTTTATAATTTATTAAATAAAACATTTGAAAACCTTTAGTATAAATTTTATTTTTCCTTCGTTATTAGTTTTGACAATAAAATATATTTTATTAATGTAGCTACAATTAATAGAATAAAATATATTTTATTGTCAAAACTGTGTATATTATTCAATGTCCACAGTTTTTGGTTACATTGTGGTAGTAGTAAACCTTACAACAGCTATCCTTTTCGAACATACAATAATTTGAGTAGGTAATCTGCTTTTAAATAGCTTGTAGGTAGACAAGGTTATATTATTATTGGTCTGTTTATGAATAGTTTGTGGGTCTACAAACTATTCAAAAACAGACTAATAACAAAAATAAACTATTTAAAAACAGAATAATAACTCAAAGATTACTTTTTGAACTTTATATAACATGAACACACAATATTACACTAGTAATCACTATAATATTCACTTAAATTATAATATAGCTTAGATAAAAGCCAGGTTTTTAATGTGTACTTAAATGTATTACCATTTAGGGTTTTTAACCTTAATGACAAATGATTAAACATTTTTATTGCAATTATATATGTACTTTTTTGGTACATTGTATTATTTATTTGAGGTATACAGAGATCATATTTATATTTATTACTAATTCATGTTTTTTGATGTAACATTTAACACTGCAGTTCAATCCCCTGCCTTCCAACCAGTACGGTGAAGCCATAGCTAAGAACATTGTCCCTCTCTATAAAATTATCTTTGTTTCATTACAAACAGATAACATTCTAATATGTATATACAAATTACAGTGAGAAACTTTTCATCTCTGAATGTATTACGGAGGGACATAGTAGTGTATTTATTATAACTTGTTCTTATACATTTTTTCTGTAACATAAAGGTAGTTTGAATATTTACACTATTACCCCTGAATATTATACTATATGGTAATTGAGGATAAACATAGCCATAATAAGCACTTATTGATATTTTAAAGTTTTTAATAACATAAGAATAAATTTATTTATTATGAACTTATATTACTACCTAAAATATTTTTAATTAGGTACTGTAACACTACGAATTAACAGTGGAAAAATATTTGCTTTCCAAAAAGATGCAACATTTATTAACAAATTACTCACATATTCATTGTCATAGTCAACTACAATCACATCCACTTTTTTTGAATCTTCAGTCAGGGTGAGCCACACAAAAGTAACCTTTCCTCATTTTGGTAACAAACATTTGCAGTTGAATTTGAGCTTGGTACTTTTCTGAAATGTTGCCATACAAATGTAATTATTTTTGGTACTTTCACTTCCGCAGGGCTTCACTCTCTATTTCAGTATATTTTGCACGGTTTTTATCACTGAGGATTCTAATCTTCGGCCTCTTTTCATGGCAGGCATCTCTGGGGCTTTTGCTCCCATGATCTCTACTAAAGATCCTAGAGGCTATTATTGGTTTCACATTGAGGAGCTTGCTTACACAACTGTTCCACAGTCACATATTTCAAGGTTGTACCTACTCTTGAGAGCCTTGGTTTTTTCCAGAAACATTCCACCTCAGTGCAAGAAGGTTCCTCTGTGCGACGATGGGTCCACATGAGGAATGCCACTGCATGTTTACAGCCACCAGCTGAAGCTGCACAGTCCAAGCACTGACAGCTAACAATTTCACCCTTATTCTCGTCTATCACCATAGTGACATTGTAAGAGCTGCTCCTCACCTTGTGCTTAGGACAAATCTTACAGTTTAATGTGCAAAGATCTGGCTCGCGACGCAGCTGCACATTTCCAATGGCATCATCTCCATATGTTTCCCTTGCAGACCTGCAAAAGTAAACAAATTATCGTTTATGTTCACGAAACTGCGCCAAACTAACTTAACATTTATAACCTATAAAAGTCCTTGCTTGTTGTGGAAGTTCATCATTATTTCACTTTCTTATGATATAATTTAAGTTACCACTAAAGTGTTACTATACTTACTTTGCTGTCTTCACATTTTTTAGCTCCGAGGCATAAAAGTCGGAATCATTTTTGAAAAATAATCCGACTATGATTGCGTCGACTTGGGGCAGGTTTCTGCTGTCTACTTTTACAAAATCTTTGTCCATGGTAAAAGTACTTGACAGAATTTGTAAAATATTGAAAATAAATCACACAACGTATTATTTATGCGTGTA
The DNA here is from genome assembly GCA_910589645.1 of Tinea semifulvella. Taxonomy (NCBI): domain Eukaryota; kingdom Metazoa; phylum Arthropoda; class Insecta; order Lepidoptera; family Tineidae; genus Tinea; species Tinea semifulvella. The sequence continues at coordinate 6,802,077 of OU342596.1, forward strand.
ATAGTGTATTATCTATGCGGTTTACAAGGCGTGGAATCTGTGTTTACAAGCAGGTGACGTCATCATAAACTCGACCAACCAGGAGCGTTTTGTGTCACGTGACAAACATTTAAAAAATGCATTTTTAATTACGGATTTTTAAATAAATTAATCATTAATTTCAACTATAATTAATAAATACCCATTTTTAAACTCTTAATGTATACTGATAACAGTAATTGACACTTTATTTTTCGCATTGTCAAATAGCCCATTACAAAAACGCAGTTAATAAAACAGATATACCAACTTTTAAAAATATGACATTTTAAATATATTTTCACTTTTATATACCTACTTAATTCTAAACAAATCTATCTCTAATATGTCTGTAATTTTATTTCCTAGAAATAGATAGACTACATTTTTTTACAGTATATTCAGACTTGCAAAATCTTCGAAAATGTTAGAATGCGAGTGTTCGCGCCGAATGCGGTAATTCGACAAATTTGGATGGCTAGTCGTTATTGTGATTCGTCAGTGCATAAACAGACTTCCTAATTTGTTACCCCTATACCCTTGTCCTGTCTCTTTCTTGCGAGAGGGATGCAAAGTTTAACAACCCTCTTAAGTTAATTATTACTTCCTTGTATATATATACATATATATGACCGCCTCCGTGGTCTAGTGGTAACAAACGTTGCCGTGAACTCGGGAGGTCGTGGGTTCGATTCCCACCGGGGGCAAGTTGTACATTGTATAATTTGTCTCGGTCTGGGTGTTTATATGTATATATTTACAAAAAAAAGTATAATATGTAGTTTATCAACCATCTAGTTTCCGTAACACAAGCCTCGTAGCTTACCATGGAAATTAGATAGTGTGTGTGACCTGTCTGGAAATATTTATTATATATATATTATATACTAGCACGACATGTGACCTTGCGGCAACTGAAATCAAACAATCATGACTGACATCAGTCTCTAACACTATGCCGGCTTGACTGGGCGTGACGGCTATTCAAACCTGATCCCGAAACGTGTGGATACACTTTGCTGAGCTTATCGGCAAGAACGATGGATACTTCCCCGCCCCGGCAGACTGAGCAAATTACCACCATCAGTCCGCCTACCACCTATTTTTTGTTCTTGTTTAAAGTATGTGCCATTTGCAATGATGTCAAATGCCAATTTTTACTTTTAAGAAAAATTTAATATCGTAAACTTGCCATGCCACGGTGACATTTATATAAAAAATAATACTGCTTGAAACAAGACCTACATCTAAAATCAATAAAAACATTTACAGTGCATTAACACTTTGTTTAAAATATGATTTACAGGGCTTTTGGAGAAATTAAAACTTTACGTTTGCCTAAGAAACTGACTCCCGGCGCTGATCAACACAGAGGATTTGCGTTCGTTGATTTTTACTCGAAAGCTGATGCAAAGGTAAATACTGTTCATTTTTAAAAAGATTGTATTCATCCCACCTATTTAAAAAAAAAGTTTTTTTGTTCTAACGCCTTGGTTATATTAGGAAAAAAACACATGCCTTACTTTGGCGCCAAAACTACTGTTCATTTTTTATTCATCCCATCTATATAAAAAAAATGATCGTTTTGTTCTAACGCCTTTATATTTATATATTAGAAAAAAAAAACGAGTTCTTCGCGCCATTTTGCGTGGACATGTTAAGTGCAAGTTTTTGTTTTGTAAATTAGTTTACTGTGGATATTATTGGTCAAAAGTGGTGTTGTTTGGTTTAATAATGTGCTACAATGTGAATAATTGTGGAAAAGGATAAATTGTACTTTAAATATGGGGCACAAGTTGCAGTTAATTTTTTGCGGTTTTCCCGCGCTGTCAACTCCCATATTATACCCGACGTGTTTGAGCTATGATGCCGCGAGTGACTCCAAGAAAAGCATCAAATTCTGCAGCATCTGGAATTTGATGATGACCTCATTAACTCATAAAAAAAGAAAGATATATTACGTTAGACTTGGCTGTATGGGCTAGACCCTTTGCCTTCCCTATCATCTCATTCATCATCCATCGGGAGAAGAGAACCAAAAATGAAAAAAACACATGCCTTACTTTGGCGCCAAAACTACTGTTCATTTTTAAAGAGATTGTAATCATTCCACCTATTGCTATACGATATATATTTAATGTTTATTAGTTGATAAGTAGGTTAAATTAGTTAGTAATTTTTTAATCATAGTTTCTAAATAAACGTATAGACATGCACCCACACTCTCTTCTCAGTCTCCCAGGTTAGCTGTTACAAAATGCCTAGACATTAAGGTCGCCTATGTATATTTGAATGTTTTTATTTTTTGTGCAATAATGACATTATCTATCTATCTGCATTTTGCCAATAATACCCAGTTTGATATCGCGAGACTCAAGCTATTATTATACAGGAATAAAACTATGATTCAATTTGCAGATGGCATTTGAAGCTCTCTGCCAGTCTACTCACTTGTACGGTCGAAGACTGGTGTTGGAATGGGCCGAGCAGACCGAGGACAATGAAGATGTGGACAATTTAAGGAAAAGAACGGCACAAACATTCTATGCCAAAACTCCAGGAGGGAAGAAATCCAAGAAATCCACCATCGACGTCGAAACATTTGTAGAATAATAATATTTTAAGTAATCATATTTCCCACTCCAGCCAGTAACAGTCAGCCAGATTCTAGAAAATATGTTCTGGACGGCTCCTCTTTAGCAGTGGAGATCTTAAACTGTGTCGTTCTAAGTGCTATAATGACATTGTATGTACTATGTTTTGATATTGTATATTTTTCGGCTATTACGAAAGCCATCTATGTAAGAATTGATCTTGTAAGATATAACATTTTAGTGTATTTGAAGTGTTTTATTTTTCCCATATACCGTAATTGTCAATAGAGCAAATATTTTTTTTAGGCTTCAGGTGTCATTGGTGTGACCACTTTTTGAAATAAAAAAAGTAACTTTTTTAAAATGAAAACCTTTGTCCGAAAAACAAAACATTAATAATAATTGGTCTCGCTCACAGCCGAAAGAGAGAAGCAATTACGTAAGTCAACGTTCGCGCGATCGTCGACCGCTACCTACTTGATTAGGGTCGGTATGGGTGGCGTTTTTAGGAAAACTTCTCTGCGCCGTAACTTAAGATATGATTACTGAGTAATTAAAATAAAAAAACACGTAGTTCTTTAATTTTATTCTAGATTATAATATCAAAATATTTGCTCTTTAACGAATTACACGCAGTATATATAAATATTATTTCCTATATATATTAAGGTTTAGAGATGTATCAAATTGTTCCAAGGCTCATTGACGTCTCTTGTGACAATAGGGCTGGCAGTTTTTTCTTCCAAAAATTAAGTATAATAATTCAAAGGGGAAATGCTGCTAGTGTATTGGACACCATGCCACAAGACAGCGATTTGGAGGAGCTATTTTTTGTAAGTATTTATTTTTTATTTTCTATGTATTATTATTTTAGGTTAAATTTAGATTTTGTTTATTCAATAATTTAGAGATGTATTAATCATAGATTTGTTTTAGTAAAATCGTTATTAATGTTTGTTTTTTTTTCGTCTAATGTTAGGTTAGGTTATAAAAGCAAAAATATGTCTAAGATGTCCGTAATTTTATTTCCTAGAAAGACTACATTCATACTTGAAAAATATTAGATTGTGCGAGCGAGAAGGTTGCTAAAGCTTTACTCTTTTAAACCCTCTCACACGGGGGCCACTAACGTCCATATTGAGCCACCAAGCGCAGCTAGATAACTCATATCGACAAGAGAATTGTAAAATTTTAAAAACATTAACGCTCGAGATGAAATTCTCGATTGCCTCGAAGTCGGATGGTCTCCTAGGAACATTTTCCTGTAAATATAACGATGACAGTACCTACCCATACTGACCCGTCTCAAAAATCCATCCGAATATATATCTTATCATCATCATCACTAGAACACTTGAGTCGAGTTAATCTACCAAAAGCTCGCACTTTATAGTCCAGTCAAATAGACGAAAAAATTGTGGTAGATTTGCAATAACTCGCATGGAGCTAAAAGCTGGTGCAGACCTTGTGGACATTATTACAAATACTAAAAGTTCCCACCGATCCCATATCTGCAAAAGTTATTCAAGGTCAAAGGATAATAAAAACCTTCAGCTCTATACGAATTGTTGTAAATTGAAATGTCTACCTAGGTAAGTATTCAACATAATGAGATCGATGCAAGCGTAACAAGATCATGTCAAGATCACAAAACATTTTGACGTATATTTCTAAGTAAAGTTCAAGCACACAGATTCAGGCTCTCGTGAAATTGGCCAGTAGACGAGGACGGAAGGTAAATAATTACATAGGCATTAGGTGCAAGAAAGTTTGTGAAAAAACGATAAATTCAAAATAAAACCACTGCTTTTATTGACCAAATAGTGTATTGGCATACATATTTTATTAAGGTGGAATATTTTAATTAAAATGCAACAAAGAGAAATAAAAACACTAATTTAATTTTAATTGCAGTTCGCAATCAAGTTACTGATATTTACATAGAACAAAACCCATATTTTAAACACTCACATCACTCCTAATTTAAATATCAGTTTGGAGTTAGCATTGAAAGGCCAGTGTTGGACGGTTTTCTCAGTCAAACTAAGAACTGTTTATCCATCAGACCAGCGTTTTTAATTAATAGCTGTTTTTTTTTTTGTAATATACATTGAGTGTTATCATTAAGAAGGTTTAATGCTTGCACAAACAAATATTTCAATTTTAAGAAATGTAGTCTCTCAACTTACTAGGAAATAGAATTACGGGCTTTTTTGAGATATATTAATCATATATTTCAATATTTGTTTTTATTAAAATGGAGGAAAATAGTTATAAATGGTTTTTTAATTTTTCTAAATTAAGTAAAAATATGTCCAAAATGTCCGTATTTTTATTTCCTAAAAAGTTGATACTACTTAGACTTGAAAAATCATTGATTGTGCGAGCGAGAGGGGTGTAACAGCGTTAAACCCTCTTACAACAGCGTTAAACACTCTTAAACTAAACACAAATAAAAAAAAAAAGTAACATCTGTACAATAAAATTACAGAAACCAGGTTTAAACCGCCTATGTAAATCTATGGCTATCAGGGATGTTCGAGGGAAATGATCAGTGCACAAGAAAAATATCCACCAAATATCACTTCAACTCAAATCATACAAAATTTGTAGTAGGTATTATTATTAATATATAAAAATCAATTGCCGTATCCCGCTTCTCTTTGAAAATAGCTCGACCTATTTAAAATAACATTTGTTTTGTTTGCTTTGAGGGATGGTGAGCAAAAAATGAGGACATGTTAGTGATGATATTTTCCACTATGATAATTTTCCCATATATTTTGTTGATACTCTTGACTGTTCGTCTTCCCTTTACGTGTTTACTGTACCGATTTAGTGTTAATCGTATATATGTTGCTTAGATAGCAGGGATTGACTGATGTGAGCTTTATTATCCCTATGTTTGATTTGTGGCTTTAGGCGCTTTTTTTAAATTACTTTGCTTCGAAAGTTGTTCAACTTGGCGTTTATTTATGGTTTTTATACAAAATTCGGTAATAAAGGAAGCATTACTTTGCTTTGAAGTCGAACATAGCCCAAATTGATAATCGCTTATAAGAGTTGTATTCTTAATCAAATACATTTTAGGTGGTACGAAGTTTACGCGTTATCTAGTGTTTAACATAAATTCATGTTTCAACTTTGATTGGATTGTAATAATAATAAGAATAGAATTGTTCTTTTATAAGGAGGCAATGTTGCTAGACCAAAAAAAATAAAAATGCAAAAATTATACATTCTCATTTTTGTTTTTGGACATAGAGTCGAATAAGTAACTAGTTGGGATGTGATAATGAAGTGATACACTTGGTGGCTATTTTCCTAGCATATCTCTGAGGATAAGCAGCCTTACAGACAAAAACAGTTAAATAATAATATTGCCTGTAATGAATGTAACTCCAAACTTGTCAACTCACAAAATACCCTAAGTTAATAAAATACACTAAACAATAAATAGTAATAACAAAAAGTACTTAACTAATAATTTCTGTGTTATGGTATGTTTACAAACTTCCTATTATGACATTTTATTAATATATTTGGATTTTAAAGTATTTATGTTACAGACAGTGTCTAACGGGCCTGGGTTGGGGATGGGGATATTCCCCCGTTCTCCCCGGCAGGATCTCAGCGAGTAATCACCCGCTGGTAATTCATGCACATTTAGTGCCAGGCACCATTACTGGTATAACAGCGCCCGTATGTCTCACGAGCCCAGGGGATCTGGGTTCGGCTACTTCAGTTCTCCTCCAGGAGCACTTCTCTAGGAAGTGGACTCCCGTTGGGCGGCCGAGCGCAAGACGGAGCGATATTCTGGAGATGCTTGAAGTGTCCATTGTCGGCCCGATAGAACATACGTCTAGTCAGGCCAACGACAAACTCCTCAATACTAGGCATCTCCAGATCTCGAGCTATGACGGAAGTATTTATGTTAAAATTTAGTAAAACAAAAATATGTACTTTGCTTTTCTTTCAAGTCGAATACAGCATTGATCACAAAGTTTGATATATTATGTATGGTACAATTGTCATTACCTACTGTATATATATTTATAGATTGCATTCCAATATCTGATAGAATTCCCACTTGTTTTAGCACTCTTGGTTCTGCAGCGCTGATAAGTCTTTATTAGGAGAAATCTGACAGGAATTACATTTTAAATTTTGTAATGCAATCTAATTGTTAAATAATAGTTGTCATTACAACTATGCCCAACATTTTGGTCACAAGACCAGTACCATCCTCTCAGAGTGCCAAGATAATGAAGGTGCTAATATTGTAATATACCATATTGTAAAAAAAACAAATTAAATAAATAATTACTGTTTATAACTCACATATCAAAATACTACTGAATGACACAATAATTCACACAATTCATCAAAAAATAATAACTCATTTATTAAGTTTATTTTTAAACAGTATCTTACATAATATTTTACAAAAGGCCTGATGTGGCAATTTATAAAAGATGGATAAATTTTAGGAAGTAGGAAAATTTTGAATTTGTTGTTATCTACATGCACTAAAAATATAATAATATCTACGCTTGAAAGGCAAAATGACTAAGCAACATTATTGCATCAATTAGTGACTCATATAAAAAAATATGCTTTAACATTATTCCCTTTCAAGCGTTGATATGGTTATTCTCAATCACAGGTATATATATTAACTACAATATAAGATAAACTAACTAACTTACCCAACTAAAGGCTAGCTCCTTAACTAAGTCAGTGACTTTTATACAAAAAATAAGTATCAAACTACCAAAAACATTTTAAATTCAGTACAATCAAATTATTAAAAAAAATGAAAGTACTGGAATGTAAAATCTGAGGGCAGGCATTTATTTTAATTCATTTAATATTATTAGTACAATTATAATTTTGAATTAATATTTAGGATTTAAACTAGAATAGAAATAGTAAGTATATAGAATAATTACCTATATAATTTATTATAAAATAACTTTTTTTTTATTGGCAAACCCCATATTCATTACTTTACATACCTACAATTCAATCAAAGCACATCTAATAATTCTAGAACTTCAATCAATTTTTACTGTAGAATATATTTTTCTAACAAAAATACTTGTGCCAATATAGCCTACTGTGCCACAAATCAGACCAAGTGCCACACTGAACAGAGCCATGTAACCAAAATAAAAAGTAGTTTGGAATAAGCCATACATCTTTGTTTTAAATAAGAAATAATAGAATGAATACATGTAGATGTAAAGAGCAGTGCTGCCAGCTGACAGAAAACTGGTCCACTGCCAGCGGTAGTCCTCCGCATTCAACAAGAAGTATGTGCACACAATGGTCACACATACTGTCACTATCATTAAAATCAAAAACACCAGCAACATAAAACCATACACATAATAGATCTTGTATGCCCAGAATGATGTGAAAATGAAATACATTTCAATGAAAATCGACCCAAATGGTAAGATTCCTCCCATAATGATTATAATCATGGGTTCCATATACCATTTCTTCTCAGGAATGGGACGAGGTACTGCATTGATTCTGCAAGGATAATCTGGCTGACCTGCCAAGTTACGGCCGAGAACTGTACCCACCAGAGTTAATGGTAGTATAATAAAAGTGCAGATAGACATGACAGCAATCATGCTGCCAAATGGAATGGCTCGAGACGCATGGTAGTATATAGCAATAAAATTAATAAAGAATGCTGTTCCACAAACTAAAACAGGCAGCAAAAATGCAGAAAGCAACATTTGTTTAATCCACAGCCGACCCCCCATCCGTGCATACAGAGACCCACCAAAGTAACCATTCACAGGAGAAGTAGCAGCATATATAAAGATGGCAGTGGATAGTAACGAGCCTCTCTCAGTATAAAGTTCCCCAAATATTGTGGATATGATAACAGCTAGAGTTACTACAGTGAGCTGGTGTCCGGCTCCCACTAGAGCAGAGAACAAAGCCAAGTGCGGCACCGGTCTAAAAACATCTCCATGAACCTGCTTCCAACCATACTCATCTCCCAAATCCTTTTCCAAATCATCCAGATCATCATCCTTAGAGTATCTAGCATAATCCTTACGCAAAGTCCTCATCAAAATCATAGACACCAACCCAACCAAAAAGATAACCATCATAAAACTATTAAATATGCTAAACCAATGAATGCGATGCTGAAAGAAATTAGGATCCAAATACTTATCAAACCTATCCTCAAACTTAATATTGCTCTTCTTCCAGTTAACTTCATAAGTGAAAGGTATGCTGGCTTTGGGAGAGAGCCGCTCCTTGTTCTCGGCGGTCAGATTCACTTCCACAATCCTGTCTCCGTTGTAGCCTATATCAAACTTCTTATGTGTCCAAATATAGTAACTGTCGTCGTCCACTTCGCCTACAATACCCCATATCGGCAAATCATCAACGTACATCTGATACCAGTAATGATTCTTTACGGCATATGCCAGAGCTTTATAAGACTGCTCATCAAGTTCTATCGCACAAAATTGCTGAGCCGGCGTGTTATCTTTAAACGTTATGTCCAAACCGCTGAACTCCAATTCCACACCTTGAAGAGCTTCAGATAGAGTTTCATGATAGTGCCCGATCGTTGCTTTGGTTCCTACGCAAAACGGTAAAGAATAATATGCATAGGTCTCTTGACGATTGTGATACGGTCCGACTGTATTCATCCATAATACTACTTGTTCGTTGCTTTTGTATGAATGTGTATGTTCGTCACAATTGACAACAGTCCACAGTATTAAAATAATGTAAAAGAATTTCATTTTAACATCTGGTTATTACTAATATAACATGAATTTGGTAAACATAACACGTAAGTACACGAAAACCACAGAACAAGACGAAAACCGTCGACGACACGACAGACATCTAACAAGTAATGTTACCATTTCATTAATGTATTTATATTTATTTTGGAAACTAAAATAATACATAAATATTATTTACATCGATATTAGAGATATAAGTGTAATAATAAAAAAAGAAGATCGATATGGAGAAATCATGAGAATCTATTATTAATTAGTTTTAAATAGCAATAAAATGTTTTTTATGTACTGTTATACATTAGAGATGTCCACAAAATAATTGATTTAATTGATTTTGGAACAAATCCTTTGCCCCTATATAAAAAATTAACTTGACTAGGCTGTTGTGGCGCTTAGTCTCTATGCCTTTCCCATATTTTTTTCTTTACGTGTTCTGATATTCAAAATTTAAAAATGTTTATTCTTTGTGAAATATTACTCGCTCTAGTACTTATGAAAGCTATAAGTCTGTTTCTTTCCTAGGATAAATATTTATCTGACTAGAACAATATTTATAATTTTGGATAGCAAACTAAATATATTTGAGGTTATGTCCATATTGTTGATAAAATTATTATAAATAATTTACTATTACTGTTGTTGTAAATATGGAAATGGATTTACCAGTTTGTGTGCAAGCACGGTTAAAATCAGACACTGGAGAAGACACAGGAAACCCATTAGAATTACCTCTAAACATTGATCGGGATCAACTACAACTTATCTGTAATGCACTTTTACAAGAGGCAAGTGCATAATAAAAAATAGTATAGAATAAAGCATATTATTAAGTATTTTTAATTAGGATGTATAAATAGTAAAGGACAATTTTTAACTTTCAGGAAGAAAAACCATTTTTATTTTTTGTCAAAGATGTTGAAATAACAAAAACTCTAGATGAAGCTTTGGACCTTAAAAATTTAGATTCGGAAGAAGTTATTGAAATTATATACCAACAGCAAGCAGTATTTAGAGTGAGACCAGTCACAAGATGTACCAGGTAAGAAAATATTTGTCTATTTAAATTTAGTACTCTATCTAGGATCAATCACTATGAGGTATTTTATATGGACCCTGTCTCTACCTTTAACAAATTTGCAATGTGTCATTCAAGGCGTCTAGGTAGCAAGTTAAAAATTTTTTTACTGCGCAGACTTTATTTTTGAAACTATTTCTGTGGTCTAGCGGTTAAGTCCAATGATTTAGATCTGGAGGTACCCAAAATTGATTCCTGATCAAGACACTAATATTTATGTTATGTAGTTTCAATCTTTATTTTTAGTTCCATACCAGGTCACGCAGAGGCTGTGATTTCTACATCCTTCAGTCCTTCAGGAAAGCAACTTGCAAGTGGTTCAGGAGACACCACTGTCAGATTCTGGGATTTGAACACACAAACACCTTTACATGTTTGTAAAGGTAATATAACTTCATTATTTTTTTATAGACATAATATATATACAGATAATTGGCATTACATTAACTTTTTTAGGCTTTTACTAAATCTTGAGTAAACAATTAAAGTTAACCCTTAAAGTGGCAAGCTCATTGATATCTCTAGCGTATCAAACTCGAGAAATATCACAAATAAATTAAATATTCATTGAATTGATTTACTTAAATTAATAAATATTATTGTGTCCCGACCAGTAATCGAACCCGGTACCTCCGAGTCTAATTTAGTAATAAACTATTTGATAAATTAATTGAATTATCTATTTACATTTACAGGTCATAGTAATTGGGTTTTATGCATCAGTTGGTCTCCTGATGGTCTCAAGTTGGCTTCGGCTTGTAAACAAGGTAGAATCATGCTCTGGGATCCACAAACTGGGAAACAGGTGGGGAACACTATGATAGGACATAAACAGTGGGTTACTGCGCTAGCTTGGGAACCTTATCATAGGTAAATAAATATTAAGTCATGTTTCGTTACAATGGATTTCAGGCACCACCAAAGTTAGTTGTTACTTTTATTACGTGATAACACTTGAACACTTTGCTTTGTCTGTGTTAATCACCACAATTTATAAAATAATTCCCTTCATTTGAATAACTTAAAAACAAAAAAATAAAAGGTGTGTTTCTAAATGGGTCTGGATTGGTATCAAAAAAGCTAAAATTATTAACATTGGCTTCAATAATTGAAATAGGTATATTTGTCAATAAACATTCTAATCTCTTAAAAATTTATAACTTGTAACTTTGTACCTAGAGATTATACCCGACTAATGTACCCAAGATGTGTAAGTGAACAGCAGAAACTGCCACATAATATGCATTAGAGTATATAATAAAATTCCTAGAGAGATACGAGAGTTACCTATAAAACGTTTTACTATTGAGTTTAGAAAATTCTTATTGTCAACTGTTTTTACTCAATAAAAGTTTTTTTAATATCAAATAATAAATTGACAAGAACAATATTAAATATTACCTATATATAAATAAATATTGTAAATAAATATCTATTGACATAAGCATATTGTATGCCCATTATATGGGTAGATTGCATCAATCAGAATAGCAGAATAAGATGTAATTTCTTAACTATGCATTGATTATTATTTATTAATAAAATAATTATTTACCTATATGTTTTTGTATTTATATGTTGCTTTTAAGTAAAATATATATTAGGAGCATTATAGTATTACTAAAATTAAAATACCCAGTGATATAGTTATTTATTGCTATTAGTTATAATTATTTTTTTCCTTTAACTCTGCATCCCACAAGTTCTTTTATCATTCTCCCGAAGGTTATCTGTTAGAGAATACCTTTGAGGAAGTAAGCTCGCCTATGTACTTTATTTTATTTTAGATTGTAGAATAAAGAATTTTTAACTTTTACGGCATGTCATTGGCTAAAATAACCATAGTGACAAGCCAATCGCAAGGCATATATCAAAATATTGATCAGAAATTATTATACATAATTATCTTTTCTGCAACTGGCCGTAAGTATATTTAGCCCTATTGTCGTTACAATATTAGTGACAAATATTACCTTAAGTAGGTACATTTATTTTAAGCTTTAACCAACCGAGTCACAATTTCCAGGGATCCATCATGTAGGAAACTTGCATCGTCATCAAAAGATGGTGATGTAAGAATTTGGGACACTGTAACGGGGATCATGATTGTGACACTGGCAGGACACACCAAGGCCGTCACCTCTGTCAAGTGGGGAGGGACGGGACTCATCTACACCTCCTCCCAGGATAGAACTATCAAAGTTAGTATATATATATGATGAAATTAAATTAAAACTGATAAAGACGTACATTCGACATGTTTCCACTAATGATATGTTCGACTTATGTTATATATATGTTCGATCTTAACTGATATTGACATTTATATTTTTATAATTGTGTCTGTCTTAGCTTATGCACTTCGTTCCGAGACGCGATAATAGTAACCTAAGCACGCTTAATGGTGTTCCGAGACGCGCTTAAACTGTTTTGCCAAAGCTATGTGACGTCACAAATGACATTTCTCGCGCTTAGACTGCTCACGATATCTAGGTAGATCGGTCTGAGCGCTGTCACTTGTTTGTCATAATGTCCCGCGCCATTTTCAAGTTAATTTAATATTAGGTTTTCTTTTAAATTATTTAATATTGTAATCCGTTTATATTGTTTCTATAATACTTCTTAAACAAATCTATAATTAATATTTAAGTAGGAAGTGAAAAAAAAAATGTCTGTAACACGGCAAGTTATTTTAAATTACCAAAATAAGTTAATAATATTAAACTTTACACATATGAAGATGAATAAACCGAGAGATGTATGTTTGTTATTATTCATACTCAAAGATGTGGAATCCGCAATTTATCTTCCATACATTTAAAAAAAAACTAACATTTTATGAATTAAAATGTGATTTAGACCGTTCCGAATTGATATCACGCTCTGAGCATCCAAATCGCGATATTTAATTCGGGACGACGCGACGGTCAGTGTCATATTCGTTCTAAGCGCTCTGAGCGCGATTCGGAATGAGGGGTTGGTGTGACAATGCCTATCTACAGCAGCTATAATGTTAAGCGTTATTCTGTATTTATAATTTTATTGTTTCTCTTCCCAAAGGATGGTTATCATGAACTGCTCCAGATTTACCAATATGTACTATAAAATGGTATTGTTTTATATCAATATTGTAAAAATAGACATGTAAACGTGCAGAATACATCTTTTTTGACCTATGCCTACTTGCAAAATAAACGAATTGAATTGAACTCAATAGCAAAGCAAGGCTTGCTTTTTTCCCCCGAATTTTGATTAAATTGTATGAAAACCATAAAGCAACGCCAAGTCGAACGACTTTCAAAGCTAAAAAAGCGCTTAAAGCGACAAGTCAAACACGCTAAGATGGCCGTCTGTTTTCGCGAAAATCCTATTTTTTATGCGAATCTGTATAAATAAGAATAGATTCATAATTTTAATTTTGCTATTACATTTTTTTCCATGTAATGTGTTCCAGAAGACAGTTCGTCGTTTGTTTATTCTCCTATGGCGTGTTTGACTTGAATACAAAGCTTTCAACACTTTTTTTTACCATATTTTACTTAAATTGTAAAAAAAACAATAGAGTAACGCCAAGTCGAACAACTTTCAAAGTGAAAAAAAGCGCTTACATTAACAAGTCGAACATAGGTTATGTATGTTCTCAAAGCTCGTATAAAATGGGAAGAGGCAATATGTTCGCCCTTGTACATAACTGTTAGTTCTTAAGTGCACTAAAGAATTTATAAATAAATATCTATAGAGAAATGTTTATTGTTGAATTCTCTAACTTTGAGTTTTCAAAGTGGTAAATATAGATATTTGTTTAGGTATGGCGGTCAGATGACGGTGTTCTTTGCCGTACATTAGAAGGCCATGCTCACTGGGTCAACACTCTAGCCCTGAGTACTGACTATGTACTGCGGACCGGACCCTTCCATCCCATTATTGATCAACAAAATCATACCAACGACAGTAAGTAACAATCATAATTTTACAAATTACAGGTATGGGCAAATAGAAAGTGCTCAGTGGGAGTGGGGGTTTATTAATATAATAGTGGAAATAAAATGTAGGTACTAAGGTGGATTTATTTAAATAAAATTACACTGTCTTCGGTCTGTTTCATGCATTAAGTTTAATTCATTACCTACCTTTTAGATCTCGGCTCCCTTTTATACTTTACTAGCTAGTTTACTATTAAATACCCCAAAGCTCGTCTGACGAAATCGACAAAGAGTTTTCTATGCAATGGTATAAAGCTATATAATAAATTATCGGCAGATGTAACAAATTTAGAATATGCAAAATTTAAAACATCACTAAAAAAAATTCTCATAAACAAAAGTTATTATGAGCTACAAGATGCAATGAAAGATACCATTGCATAGAAGTACTCGGCCAAATTTTATAAATTAATGATTAATTAATAATAAATCTTAATATTTAAATTTAAATTATTTAATTTTATATTTATTTTTAATTGACACGGCCCTTTTACAGCCACGAATTTAAATTTAAGTTTACTTGACATAGAATGTTTTATTTAGATTGTAAGGTGACACGGCCATTTTACAGCCACGAATATTAATTAACATTAATGCTACTAGAATATAAGATGACACGGCCCATTTACAGCTATGAATTTATGTTTAATTGACATATCATTATTAGTATTTAGATTATAAGATGACGTCTTTTTTATTATGATTTTTTTATTATTATTATATATATATATATGTTCTGTACATTTATATATTATCTGACATATGTATATAATTTCTATACATCATAATTATTAAGTATTTAGAATGTAAACTGACACGGCCTCTTTACAGCCACGATCTTATTTAAGTAGTTTCTAAGTTAGTTAGTTTTACTTGCTTGTAGCAATAGTGTTGTGCATAGCATACATAGATATGGATTATTGCCTGTTTACGGTCCAACCATTATTACCAATTTGATTAGTACATATGTTGTCAAAAATGTATTGATTTTATTAGTTTTGACTGTATCCAAGTTGTTTCGAGAAAACCAATGGAAATAAATTAATTTGATTTGATTTGAACCCGGCTTCGCCCGTGTAAACGGCGATACAAAATTAATTTCGTTGTGCATTATTTTGATTTTGCTATATCTTCAAAGGTGTTCTACATTGCCAACGTATATATAATATGTATATATTTACAACAAAAAAAAAAAAGTATAATATGTATCAACCATCTAGTTTCCGTAAAACAAGCCTCGTAGCTTACCACGGAAATTAGATGGCGCTGTGTGACCTGTCTGGAAATATTTATTATTATTAGCTTAGCTATACAGAGGGGAAATGTTGCCAGTCTTCTTGGGACTATCACTGAAGGGTCGTCTCTAGAGGACTTTTTTTACTTATCGTTTATTTTTTATTATGTTTAGTTTATAGTTATTTTAATTTTTACTTTTAAGTAGTTTTAATTTATATTGTAATTCTTTTATACTGTTAAAGTTGGCTAAATGTAAATCCGCTTATTTAAAAGCGCGGTTTCCGACCACCCTAAAAGGGAAACGGCCGTGATGATACTTTACTTTTATACTGTTTGTATATTACTTCGATATAAAGACTTATTATATTTTAAATAATTTAACAATATTTATAAAAGAACACTTAGATTTCTAAAAAAAACTATGATAATAAGTATTGGAATGTACGAGCCAGAGCAATGCAAAGCTTAACAACCCTCTTAAATTGATATGCATGGAATATTTTTTTTTTGTATAAGTGTGAGCGACTGTTTTTATTTCTTAAGAAATATGTTACTTTTTTTTCTAGAAACAATATTACAAAAGCAAGCGTTGGAAAGGTATGAGGCTGTGTGTAAGTCTGGAGAGGAGCGAGTGGTCTCCGGCTCTGATGACTTCACTCTGTTCCTGTGGCTGCCGGAGAAGGAAAAGAGACCGCTTGCCAGGATGACAGGTCACCAACAACTAATTAATGATGTCAAATTTTCGCCAGATACAAGGTATATATATAAATTTTTACTTATACCGCGTGTAATTATCTAAAGAATAGGCTTCAGGTGTCAATAGTAGAATCTCTATTTGAAATAAAAAAAGTCACTTTTTTTAAAAGATAAAAATCATTAACTGAAAAACAAAACACTACTGCATGGTGAATAGTCTGAAAATCGCGATATCCATCTTGATAAATAGGTACCTAAAGCGTTATTATTAAATGATCTCGCCCACAGCCGAGAGACGAAATAGAGAGAAAGAATTACGTAAGTCAACGTTCGCGCTATCGTCGACCTCTCGTTACCTACTTGATTAGGCTCTGTATGAGTGGCGATATTTTTAGGAACACTTCTCTGCACCGTAACTTAAGATTTTATTACTGAATAATTAAAATAAAATATACGTAGTTCTTTATTTTTATTCTAGATTATAATATAAAAATATTTGCTCTTTAATAAATTCCACGCAGTATATACATGACGTACCTTACTATCTAAAGTTTAGTCACTATTGATCCAACTTGGACCATGATAGAGACTAGGGGTGGCCTATTTTACCTGTACAGATTGCTGTGTGCTGTGTATATATATTTGTATTGTTGATAAATATGTATGTATATATATTATTTTTTCTTGTAGATACATAGCTTCAGCATCATTTGATAAGTCTGTGAAACTATGGCAGGCTGTGGATGGTAAATTCATAACTACACTGCGGGGACACGTGCAGGCCGTGTACATGGTGGCCTGGTCTGCCGATACCAGGCTACTGCTCAGTGCCAGTGCTGACTCCACACTTAAAGGTAAGTATTACGAAACGCAGATGTAAATTGCCTCCGTGGTCTAGTGGTAACAAACGTTGCCGTGAACTCGGGAGGTCGTGGGTTCGATTCCCACCGGGGGCAAGTTGTACATTGTATAATCAGTCTCGGTCTGGGTGTTTATATGTATAATATGTATATATTAACAAAAAAAAAAGTATATGTAGTTTATCAACCATCTAGTTTCCGTAACACAAGCCTCGTAGCTTACCACGTAAACTAGATGGCGCTGTGTGACCTGTCTGAAAATATTTATTTATTTATATTTATAATTGTGATGTCCATAAATCATGAGCCATCCTCCTCCATTCCTTCCGTAAGGCCAGGAGGACCCATTATGTTCCTTTGCAGGAACACTTTTTCTGGAGGAACTTTAGCCTGGGTAAAGTGAAGTACATGCACGTTTTGTCACTAATATTAGTCTACAAAGTCACCACCATATTGTTCTTATTTCAGTCTGGAATATGAAAACTAAGAAGTTAGAACTGGACCTTCCCGGACATGCAGACGAAGTGTATGCAGTAGACTGGTCGCCCGACGGAGCTTACGTGGCTTCGGGAGGGAAGGATAAAGTGTTAAAATTGTAAGAACTTTTCACTGTTATTACAGCCTATAGAAACCGGTCCTAGAACTCCACTGCTGGAAATAAGCCTTCGAAAACAAATTTCTAAAGAATATAGCCTCCTCTATAAGTATTTGTATTTATTTATTTGAGGAAAGGTACAAAAAACAGTTAACAAACAAAACTAAGAAGAAGTAAAATCATGTCGGGTTTGCTAGCCTAAAAAAAGGATCTAATATATATAGTATTACTAGCAGGACATGTGACCTTGACATTCATGTCTGATTGCTAACATTAGCAATAACACTAATGACTGACATCAGTCCCTAACACTATGCCTCCTTGACTGGGCATGACGGCAATTCGAGCCTGATCTGATCTCGAAACGTGTGGATACTTCCCCGCCCCGGCAGACTGGGCAAATTACCACCATCAGTCGGCCTACCTACCTATCTACCTATTTGTTCTCGTTAAAAGTATGTGCCATGATGAACTAATATTTGACAACTTGTCATGGTGATGTTACTGTATGTATTAATTTATCATTGGTACATGATTCAAACACATTAGTTGACTGCATTCTTAACTCAACTGTTTAAATTATTTTCTTAATTAATAAGCCACTAATTGCAAAATTATTTGTTTCAGATGGCAACACTAATGTTACATTATTTGTAAAATACCTAAAATATATTATATTTTACCTAAAAACTGAGTTTTATTATAAAAAAACCCGCAGACAACAGTGGTTTTTGCTTCAAAGTTACAAGTTGTAACTACAAGGCCAATGGGGTGTATCAGGCAAAGCTTTTTGTAGATGTCGCTAGCTGTAATGGTGCCTTATTTTACACCTATATCGCATCATTTTTTAAATGTTTTATTGGTTTTATATGTTTATAACAGAACTTACAGTATTTTAAATTAAAGTTACTTACCTTAAAAACAAATTAAAAAGCGCACACCCCGTCTTTAAAAAGAAAAAAAGGTTTTATTAATACTAATATAACACTGAACGTCGCGTCGTTCCGAATCAAATATCGCGATTTGGATGCTCAGAGCGTGATATCAATTCGGAACGGTCTAAATCACATTTTCATTCATAAAATTTTAGTTTCTTTTTTAATGTATGGATGATAAATTGCGGAACTTTGAGTATGAATACTAACAAATATACATCTCTCGGTTTATTCATCTTTATAAGTGTAAAGTTTAATATTATTAACTTATTTTGGTCTTTTAAAATAACTTGCCGTGTTACAGACATTTTTTTTTCACTTCCTACTTAAATATTAATTATAGATTTGTTTTAGAAGTAAGTAATATACAAACAGTATAAACGAATTACAAAATTAAATAATTTAAAAGAAAACCTAATATTAAATTAACTTGAAAATGGCGCGGGACATTATAACAAACAAGTGACAGCGCTCAGAGCGATCTACCTTGATATCGTGAGCAGTCTAAGCGCGAGAAATGATGTCATTTGTGACGTCACACAGCTTTGGCAAAAGAGTTTAAGCGCGTCTCGGAACATCTTTAAGCGCGCTTAGGTTACTATTATCGCGTATCGGAACGAAGCGGCTATTGGAACGTCTGTCAAAGCTTTAGCTTCAGTAAAATAAAGCATGCTTGGAGCACCAATACGAACACTTGAATTTATATGTATAATAGATAACGAACTACCTCCGTAGTTTAGCGGTTAAGTCGGTGGATTTAAACTTAGCGATACCAGGTTTGATTTCTGGTCGGGACACAATAATTTATTTGTGATATATGATACCTTGTCATGATGGGCTTATAGTAAAGTTTGCAAATTTGAATCAGCTTCTATAAAAAATAAATAAGAGGCATAACAATAAAATAAACGGTTGTAATCATAGATGCAGATATTTTGATTCGACTTTTATCAAAATAAATGTCCAATATATACAAAAAACAGTCTAATTTATTTATTTAATTAGGATCACCGCCAGAGTACTCATCTAACACATCAAATCTAATTACCTACGTGAAGCACAGTTAAAATAAAAACATAAGCGTATGGTACCCCAGTAATAGGTGACCCACCTCATTGAGGTGACCACATGTCAAACTAGGTACATGTACTTATGATACATTATCATTTTAAGAAATTTAATACAATATATTACAACCATAGACATAGGATCGTCGCGTCGTTAAAGTATTCAATTACATATATAAGTAGGTATATACAGTACATATACATACATATATAAATTATTATATAAACTACATACATATAAGTACTACACTACAATACATCTTTGGACAATACAGACAAGGACTTTATTGGGATTTTGAAAAGTGAGTGTAAACAAGCTTTTTAAAGATGGCCCTGATATTATTATAATTCTTTAATTATTATTCAAGTAATCTCCATACATTTTGTATGTTGAGGATAGGGCTCCAAATAAAAATTCTGATTGGCAAATGTAGTATTTTTATATTAAGTAGTTATTAATGTGGACATAATAATTAGTATAAATATAAATTCTACATGAACAGCTACATTTTGCAACAAGTTACCTACTTAATCTTTATACTCTTCTTAACATTAGCCTTGATTCCTGAAGCTTCTCCAGCATACCTAGAGAGCTCCAGCCGTGCCTCCCTTACAGCTCCCTTCCTCCTTATCTTAGCTTTCTTGAATTTCAGCTTATGTTTGACCCTGGGATTTCTCTGCTCCTTCTTCCTGTGAGGTGTCAGGCCCTTATTCTTGGCAATTTGATAGGTGATCTTACGCTTGTCACCTATTTCTTCAATAATATTTTGTGATGTGGTAGCAATCTCCTTGCTTGTCCCTTCCTCATTGTCTGAGAAGCCGCTCTCTTCAGATTCCTCATTGTTCTTGGGAGTAACTTGTGTCCTGAAGTAGTCGTTGCCTTCATACTCCTCCTCATTCTCTGACACCCCTGTGTCTTCAGCTTCATCTTTCTCCAGGCTACTGATGAGTTTCAGTTTCTTTGGTGCAGTTTCCAAAGAGCTCTCGCCCTTACGTTTTTTGCTTTCATTTAATATCTCCTTGATGTCTGTTTGTAACTGAACATTATTACTAACTGCATGCAATATTTGTCTGATTTGTGGTTTAATTACCTCTAAATATATTGGCTCCATTTTATTTAACATCTGCCTGTACTGATACAATCTCTTGATGACTGGGTGATTCTGAATGTTGATTTTTTGACTTTTTAGGAGCATATAAAAACTAATATTAGTGCAGTAATTCAAAATGAGATTATAGTTTGTTTTGATAAATTTTGAAGCCGGGCATGCTGGAAGTTTTCCATCTTTTACTAGTTCTAGTACTGGTTTCAGATCATCTTTGGCAACAGTTAGCTTATTTTTAAAATCATCAACTAAACCAGAAAACTCTGGGCTTTCCTTTTCAAAAAGTTGTAATTTCTGTCTCTTGGTGAGTTGCCCCAGGTCACTTTTGATGACTGTTGCAGTCTCTTCCTCGTCTGTTTTAGGTTTGGTGAAGAATTCTATAGAGAAGTCCTCGTCACCAAGTTGCTCCAGGAGTCTCTTCTGTATATTCTTTGCTTCCTCTTCCTCCATAAGGGCAGCTTGTTCATCATTACCAAAACCTCCATAGTCTTCATCTACATAATCTGTGGCATAAAATGACCTCTTCTTTTTACCCCAAGCCTTAGTATCAGGCAGATCATCATCAGATTCTTCCTGTCCCTCCACATCGCTGTCAGCAATGTCAGCATCACTTTTATGATCAGAATCATCATCAGATTCTGAGAAATTATATACATCTTCACTGCCGGAGCTCTCCCTTCGTTTCTTTCTCACTTTGTCTAATAGTTTCTTGTCTTCTTCAGTATATTCATCCTCCGAATCGGAAGGTTCGTAGTTGCCTTGCAAGTCATACTTAGACGAGGTAATTCTGGAATATTAACAACTGGTTAATATATTAACTTAAATTAAATATATTATTTAAAAGTTTGAAGCTTGGTCATGTATGTTTTTTTAAAGACTAATACTACTAAGTAATATAAACAAAAAAGTACCTTATTTTATCAGCCATTGCTTTGCACGTGAATGCTCCAGGTGTTTGCTCATGTAAAGTATTGATTAATAAACTATTAGCCTATTAAAACCACCATTATTTAGTTAAAAGTCAATGAATGCTAATAATTATATCTTTCTTTATAGCACGTTTCTAAATAAATTAATAAATGGATGTCTTCTACAGAAAAACCTACGAAAACCGAAATGTCAACTCACGAAAGCTGTCATCCGGCGGCCACATTGCGTAAGGATGTTAATCCTTGCTCTGTGGTGAATACGCTAATTGAACTTGAAATTAATCAATTACTTTTTAAATAATTATACAACAAATGCTCTAAGAATAAAACGAGATAAACAGGTTAGCAAAAGTCAATAGGTACTTTTAACGAAAATTGCTAAATTAAATTAACAATAAAAGCCAATCAGAATGAATATATATCCAAGGGACGTTAGTTTTATTTATTATTTATTTAAAAAAGAAAATTTGTAGGTTATGTTATGTTTCGTCTTGAATTGAGATTATATAGTTTTTATCACAAACCAAGGTTTTTATGTGTGCTTCAAAGTAATAAATTAAAATTAGTTAAATTTGTTGTATTATAATATGATGAACATTCAAAAAATAATAGTTATTACTATTTTAATAATAGTTTGTAGTTTCGTTCTAATAACCTGTAAAAAAGTGCCTATGCCAAACCCAAGATCGAAGTCAATAAAGCTAAATGACTGTGAACGTTGTAAGCTATTAACAGATTCGTTTAGCTACTGGTTTGATAAAACTTCTCGTGGGAAATTCGAAGGTGGAGATGCCGATTGGGAGGAAAAAAAGCTAAAATCTTACGCCAGAAGTGAAATTCGGTTGGTTGAAATTCAAGAGGGATTATGTTCAGAATTGAAGAAGCACAAAGATCATTGTTACGTTCTTAGTGAAGAAGCTGAACAATCCCTGGAAAAAATGTGGTTTGATGAGAAACTAAGTCCTGACAATTTATACACTTGGTTGTGTATAGAAACAAGGCAACACTGTTGTCCGAAGTCTCATTATGGACCTCTATGTGAAACTTGCTCTAGGGGTGTAAACAATATTGTCTGTAGTGGAAATGGGAGGTGTGATGGTGATGGACTACGAAGTGGTAAGGGGACTTGTTTGTGTAAGAAAGGTTATGTAGGGGATGTCTGTCAAGATTGTGATAATGACCATTTTGTTAGAGATAATAAGTGTGAGCCTTGTGATAAAGCTTGCAATGGCTGTACTGACAAAGGACAGAGTGCCTGTCTGGCTTGTAACACTGGCTGGTCCATGGATGGAAGTATTTGTATAGACACAAATGAATGTTTAGATGTAACAATATGTAAGAACAATCAATTTTGTGAAAATAGAGAAGGATCATACAGCTGTAATGCATGTGATACTTCCTGCAACACATGTACAGGTGGTGGATCATCTAACTGTACTACTTGTTTTGCAGAATGCGAACTCTGGAGTGGAATGTGTGTTGATAGTAAATTAAAAGAGTATTTAGTTAGTAATGCAATACAAAAAATGACACTCTATACAGGTTTATGTATAATCTTGTTTTTTATACTTCGAAAGTCAAAAGCTTTTGCTTCACTTGTGATTTTAGTTATAGCAGCATATATTTACATATTGGAATCCAAAGTGATGATGTCCAGTTTCAAAGTACTGAACCATGCATACATTAACAAATAATGTTGCTAATATTTTTGTTCTTATTTATTGAACAAGTTATATTTTTTATATTATAAAACCTGTAATACACTTCTCAGGAAGTAATTTGAAAGGAAGTTTGAAGTACAAAACTACACACTCATGCAGTTTGCAAATCCGTTGACTCAGGCGCAGAAACAGACACTGATCAGATGAAACATAGCAAAGTAACACACAGTCAAAGTGCCCCTCTACATTTTATTAACAATTCCACAAGTTAGTATCAGTGGAACCAGGACCAATGGCTTAACGTGCTCTCCGAGGCACGGGAACAGTGGTGTTGTAAATCTTGACAAATGTACCTAAGAAATTCTACATTCTCATCCTTGACAATTTCACAAGTAGTGTAGTAGAGGTATTATCCCTTTACCCAGTTTCTAATGATTTATTTTTGATTATAACAATTGACAGGCCAACTTTAAGCATAATAAATATTCTATAAAAAATAGTTATTTATTCATAGAGTTTATTAAGTTACCTATGTAGTGGCTGTGGAGCTTCTGATTGCCTAAGACATACTAATTGATTTCACAATTAAAAGATTTATAAGGTTTGCAAAGCTTATTTGATATTTTCTGCGGAAATAAACGTTAATTATCGTAATTTGTTTTAAAATGTATCTTGATGTTGCTATATACCAAGCTTTAATTTTATAAGTTAACAGGGAAGCATAAGTAATAAATAAAACCAAAGTGATTGAAGGTGTATTAAAAATACATTTTATTGCAAATTTAAAGTTGTGTCACATAATTTATATACAAAACTGTTTTAAGCACACAAAAAATGTAAATACTTAAAGACACAATACAGTACGTACATAAAACATAACAATACAAAGAATACATATAAATAAATGTCTTTAATAAATTACTTACGGATGGTAGCAGAAAGGCTGATTTATCTTTTGACATGTTTAATGTATGCCTATGAGGCACATCATCGGCTGAAATAAAGTATCAATTATAGGAATTGAAATGTTGATCATGCTTTATTTTTACCATCCGTTAGTTTGTCTCAAGCCAGTCAGTAAACATGTAACAAAAAAGTATGAAAGTTAATTATCACTACTAATCAGGGGTGGTCAAAACCCACGCTTTTTAAGGAGTTAGTTTCCATTTAGCCAACTTTACCAAAGGCCCTTTACGACAAGTGGCAAGCTAATCAATTTCTCTGGCAGAGTCTAGTATACCAGATACAAGAAATATAAAAATAAACCAGTTTACTCAATCAGTATTCACTCAGTAACTCCCCACATTAACGGCTTAACACGGAGGCAGTCAATATGATTGAAACATATTTACTGATTGGTAGAAATCTAACAAATACAAACAACTAGATTGCCAAACTATAAGGTGATGTTAATAGAAAGTACACTTCTAAACTGCTGTTTAAATAATTTATCTTGCAGTTAAATAATTCCCAGACTTCCTAGCTCGGGCTTGCTTAATTGTGACAAGCTGTCAAATTTTATTACAACATACAACTTACTAAAAGTGACAAATATGACTGCTCTCTAGGTAAGAATTTATCACATACTTAAAAATTTACATACACTCTCTGACAATTAATTGCCTTATCTCACAGCCCGTGCTAGGAGGCTGTAATCTTTTGTAGCACCTCCAAACTTGCATAAAGCTGTCTCTCTTTTTGATGAAGATACATATTTATTGTTGGCGGGGTCTATATCACAATTATTTATAATAAGAAAGTTATGTATTGGTGTAAAATTATTATCTAAATGCAAATAGCATCGAAATTGCTTATAGACAAATCTATGAATTGGCATTAATTTTGGCCACTTTTAAGCATACAGTATACATTATCATCAGTCTATAAGGGTGCATAATTGTTAAGAAGAAGCACATTATAGTATGCCTAGTGTGACATTTAAGTGTCGAAAACGTAACTACAGTAATTTACTTTTTTTACTGTATTTTTGATGTACATTGCTCGTTATTATAGCCAAGATTGTAATAGCACGTTATTATATCCAAGCTTGTTTTAACACATTATAGCCTGATTTGTAATAACACGTTATTGTACCCATGCTTGTAACAATATTGCGGTTTTACACTCCAATAAAACGATTATTATTTTTCGAGAAAAGACAGCATTGCTTTGAAGAAATGTGCACGCTACTTACCGAATACCTTGTGTTTGGACTTACGTACGCGTCGCTCTGCCTTTGAGATGACAACGAGGCCTGACAGCAGAGGAATACCATTTGCCCTGAAGTCTTGAAGTCTTCACCAGGAAGTAATTCCTGCAATGCTGCCTTTTCTCGACACATAATAACCGATATTATGTGCTATCGAAAAGACAGCATTACTTTAAAGACCTGTTTCATATCTGCTGGTGACGCAACACGCAATTTGAATAGGTAAAATATAGGTATTACTCATATACTATAGGCAATGATTACGTAATCAAATAGACAATTTAAATAAAGTCTTTAATCTCTATAACAAAATTACCCTGCAGAAAAAATCCTAAACAAATTGTCTTATCTAACGCATGCCTGTCTGATTTCCAACTTGAGTATTTTTTGTTCTCCAGTTACCTCGAGGAAGGATTTATTGTACTCTCATTTCAGCCTAAAGACTCTACCAAGCTGGCCCTGGATCTGACTTGTGTTATGAATAGGTGATCCAAACTTTTTTCTATGAGTTTGTTTTGTGTGTGCATTATGTGTTTGTTATGTGCATTATGACCTTCCATCCAGATTACCTGTGTTTCTTTGTTCATTTTTAAACCAAAGATAATATATTCCGCGGCCTGATGCTATAAATAGTTACAGTTCTTCTAGAAATTTCGAAAGGAGTATTATCAGCTGAAGGGCATTTAATGGTACAGAAAGATTTGCCTGGGAAACTTTTCGTCTTTGAAAAGATTTGTAAGTGATAACAGTGCAGTCAACCTCTTGGAGTCTCATTACAGGCAAAATTAGGCAGACCTGGCCATCGTTGCAGTTTTGCAGGTTTTTTACTTTATGGCTTAATAGCCAATGTAAAGCCTTAACTATCTTGCTTTTTCATTACCAAGCTCATTAAAATCCTGTCCAGTATCCATCTCAAAAGGGGATTTAGTCTGGTCCTGATTTGCAATAAGGAAATCGTCTAAATACATAATTACGCGTAGTCTCTGCGACCCAGCAAGTAATAACCGAAAAGAGGCGTGGTGCAAGGGATGTCCAAACGGTAAAGCTGTCATTTGCAAAAGTTCACCATCTTCTATAAGCGTAAGAAAGTGACTTTGAAACTGGAATATGTAAGAAATCAATCTTGATCATTCAATCTCCAGGTTTTAAGATATCTGGGACAGTGGCTTGTGATATTAGTTTTGAATGCCTAATAGCTATAAATCTGTATTGGTTGAGTATAATCAGACTTATTTACTAGGAACATCTTTCACAAATAACTTGGTATAATCTCTGCAACTTCAAATATTTTCTTATTCCTTTATTTGTTCCGACATCTGTACTAAAGTTCTGTTTTATATATTTTAAGTATGGTTTTTGATAGACAGCAAAGGGGACTTTCTGTTGAAAGGAATCCGTAAACCGAATAATGTTTTTTTTAAATAAAATAATTGACATCCAGTTACTGACACTAGACATACATATATTTCCTTAAGCATTCTCCATCAAAGCTTCACATACTTGTAACATAACTACTTTCTGGGGAGACGAAAGGAATAAGTCCTAACCCAGCCCTTGCATTTTTACTTATTGTTATTATGTGGGGCATGATGCTTGTGGTGATATTATTATTTTTGTTAGTAGGTCTAAACCCCTTGATGGATTTAAAATTCATTTTTTTCCCCTCCTGCCAACCAAGCCCTTGGGTGGCCAATGCCGAGATTAGCTGCCCTAGCCTCGCCCTTTCAAAGAGATATTCGTCATCAGGGGGAATGTTTCATAGACCACGTCGGGTATTTAGACTTAAGATTTATTGTAGCAATCTCTCCAGTCTTGTTTCTATGCACTCTGCTCTTTTTCCACAATATATCTGAAGGGTATTTTCAAAATTAAAAATGGACTCGTGAGGTTTGTCCAAAGGTATCTGAAATCTTGTTAAATAGTGACACTGGTGAAAGTTCCTTTGGAGCTTTCACAGCCCAGTTAGGTATACTTTGTAGGGTAGATATTAACAACTACATTTGTTGAAGAATAGCATTACATATACCCGCCATCACATTTTCGGTAGACAGCAACATGTCCTTCCCCTTATTGATAGAGTACAGTTCCTCATTTAGTATAGTAATGCAGGTGTGGCCTGATAAATTTGTAGTGTCTTTAGAAATCTAACCTTATTTCATGTTGGTAGAAAAAACTTTTGTAATTGCCTTATCTGAGTCAGTCTTTCTTTATCTATGGAAGTCGGTCTGTGCCTGTCTTAACAACTCAAGTTTTTTAATCGGTTAAATTGAATAAACTATTAGATGACAGTTTTATCTATTATCTCACGTATTCTAATCTACATATATCAACCGCAACCATTTTACTCGAAAAATCGTATATATTTTTTAAACGTTCCTATTAGTATGTGTATATTTTGATAACGCGTTGTTTTCATACGGCTATCGTCGCACAGTCCGTTTCCGCAACTGGTTTTCGTTCTCTGGAAAACGGTTGCGTTTTGTTTTCAATAAGTTCGATAACGGCCTACCACTACTGGTGTCAGGCATCATTGTTCTTGAAGGTAAAAACGCATACAAAAAGACGACAAGGAATTTGGTGAGAAAGCTTGTAATAACCAGCAATGTAAATGACTAACTTGCATTTCACACTAGGGCTACAGTTACCCATAGTTTCAAATTAATGAATCTTTGGTAGGACGAAGTTAAATTATGACAATAATAGTGAAATAAGGTAATACTAGAATTATAAGATAATGGTGATAGACTGCACTTCCTTGTTGTTGGGTAAATGAGGTACAGTGCAATCAATAATACCTTTACGTTAACAATTAACTTATATTTAGTAAAAGCAAAATTAGAATAAATTATTAATAAATGTTATAATTATTATAGAAAGAATTGATGTTTGTTCATTTTTTGGTATATAATTAAGTACTAATACAGCGCCACCTAGATACAAACTTATGTGCGAAAATAATTTAAATAATGGACGTTGTATCCACGGCGATGTGCACAACATCATACAGTGTAGATCATAAAACTAAGCAGTATGTGCTACAGTACAACATAAACCTCACCATACTTATCTACAAAGACTAGCATTTAAAATGCTACTTTTATCAGTGGCCCTATTCTGTTCCTTTAACAGCTTCTATCAAAATTACAAAATATTATATAATAACAACTTTAATTGCGGTTAACAATTACAGTGTCCGTTTGTAGAATGTCTTTATACTTATGCTTGAACTTGAAGAAACAGAATTTGACTACAGAATAACTTATGGACAATTGCATATGCAGTATTAATTATAAAACGTGAAACATTGATCCTTTTCTCAATTGTAATCCACACATATTTTTATGTAAAACTATAGTGCAATATTAAACTAAGTTGATAATAAAAATGTGCCTATTTTATTTATTATTGTGATGTTCAGAATATCCTAATAGGAAACTCAATTTGGTCTAAACTACAGCATGGATTATTACAATGATTGAAGTGTTATGCCAATTTTATTATATTATACTTAAGTACTAATGTAAATGAAATCCATATAAAAACCATTTTACAATAAATAATTAAAAAATAAACAATTATTTTTAATAATAAAGTAGCTGCGTGATCTGTTAAATATAAGATAATGAATGAATTTTCATTATAACTCAGATTATAGTTAGTTTTTTTTTATACTACGTGTAATTGCAAAAAGAGCAAATATTTTTTTTAGGCTTCAAGTGTCATTGGTAGAACTATTTGAAATAAAATCTTAAAAGGACACTTTTTTTAAAGATATAAATCATTATCCTAAAAACAAAACACTATTGTATGGTGAATAAGGCCGCGTCTGAAAATCACTATATCTATCGTGACAAGTACCTAAGGGCTGGGGAGTGTGACAAGGTCAAACACCAGCCGGGCGGAGCGGGGCTGTAACGCCGCTCGAATCTCAAGGCTCTTTTTTGAAGTCCGCGCGATCGTCCTTTCGCTGTCTACTTGATTAGGCTCAGTATGAGTGGCGATATTTTTAAAACTTCTCTGCACCGTAACTTAAGATTTTATTTAAAAATATAAATTTTAAAAAAACGTACGTTCTTAATTTTCATTCTAGATTATAATATAAAAATATTTGATCTTTAATTAATTCCACGTGGTATAACACTAGTGTTAATGTTATAGAAAAATGATTACTTTATGAACTTAGAATTTCCAATCGATCTCTTATTATTAACAAAAACCTCCACCAATATCAGTCTGTGCCAATTAAGCTACATATTATACTAATTTCGGTCCCTCGATAATACTTTCATTTAAGGTTTTGTAAAAACAAATTGCAAAATAAAACTAAATATATGGTTGTATATTTCCTATACCTATAATAATACTTCGAATGTAATCGATGATGAAGAAGATACAAATTGTATAACGGAGAATATCGATAGAAAATCAATTTGCTTTTTCAGTCTGATAAACGGAATGTTAGTTTTACTAATATATTCAAATTCATTATAATAATTTATCAAATTATACAAAATTTTTGCAAATGATTAAATAACTAAATTGCTAAAATCAGTAATTGCTAGCTGCACAACTTATTTTTACTATAATTTCATTCAAATTCAGCTTTCCAAAATGTAGAAAAATACTTTTTTTATGTTGCCAGTATTTTTTACAATTTGATATATCCAGTTTAATGACGATTTAATTTTCCCAATTTTTGTAAGGCTTGTTTTACAGTATTATTTTCATCTCATCTGCTTATTATAAAATTTATCCCATTAAAGAGTCTTGTGGTTTTCTTATAAAGAGTATCACACAGAATGCCCTAAGTTGTTTATGAAAAAGATTTGTCTCATTATATGATGACATGTCAAATATCTTATTTTTCAGTCGTTTTAGAATTTTGTGGTATAAATGTGTTACAAATGCCTAATATTATTCAAACATAAGGTTTATTTGTTCCTAAATAATGAGGGTGCAACAAGCGATTTTTTAATGGAGGAAACGTTAAGTGATCCCATTTGATATTTTCTAAACTTAACATGATATATACATATATTTAAACTAATGCGGATATGTGGCGTCACTTTGGCGGACCGCATACGTAACGTCGAAATACGGAAAAGGGTTGGTATTAAGGAAAGCATAGGGACAAAAATAAGGAAGGCATGCTACGATGGTTCGGCCATGTTGAAAGGATAAGCGATGAAAGATTGACGAACCAGATATATAAGGCGAAAGTTGTGGGTGACAGAGGCCCTGGCAGACCGAGACTCACATATCACGATCAAATAAATAAAACACTGACTGAAGTTGCATTAAAAAGTCTTCGTAACCAAAGGGCATGTATGAAGAGGTTAATGAATGTCGACGAAGCGAAAGAGGTATGTCGTGATCGTGTCAAATGGCGCTCAATTGTCTCTGCCTACTCCGCAAGGGATCTGGTGAAGATATGTATATATGTATCTATATGAATCGAAAATAATGTTAAAATATCATGGAATATAAACTGGATAAGTTGAAATTTGAGACATCCCAGTTACATTCATTTGCTATGGCAGACCATATCGCACACTTAGATCAAAACTGTATTAACTAAAAAAATAACTTTTTTTACAATTCAAGAAATACTGATATGGTTAAACCTGTGGGTTAAAATTAAAAAGCCTTCGTAACCAAAGGGCATGTATGAAGAGGTTGATGAATGTCGATGAAGCGAAAGAGGTATGTCGTGATCGTGTCAAATGGCGCTCGATTGTCTCTGCCTACCCCGCAAGGGATTTGGCGTGAAGATATGTATGTATGTATGCTGTGGGTTTATAGGTAATTCTGGTTACACACACAGTTACACAACACAGTTTACTTGCTGTATAGGTGTTCGAATTAGTCCAATAATATGAGGTTACCTCAAAAAGCGCGATATTTAAGTTGAATCATTTTTGATCTAGATAATACAATTTTGACAATATTTAAAACTAAAACAAATGGCCTAATAACTTTACAAAACAGAATATGCTTTATTATTAATTTTAGTTTATTTTTTAAAATTAAATAATATATCGTCATTTTTATCGTTAATTATGTAATAAAATAACTTTCGAATCATGCTATTCAATATTTGTAAAGTTATTAAAATTAATTTATAAAGTAGGAACAATTAAATTTTGTTAAATATAAGTAGGTACAAAAATACTTTGTGGTCTATGGAGTGAAAAGCCTAAAGTTTTGACACTTTGTAATCCTCTCAGATTATACTGTTTGCACTTGTAAGTACTTGCGGTATTCATTTTTGTTATTTTCTGTAGTTTATTGTTTTTGTCATGCCAATATTTTATTTTAAATTGTAATTGGATTTTGTGTGTTAGTAAATGATGCTACCTACCTATTGAATGCAGTGCTGGTCAGTAACATGTTTTCTAAACTAATATGATTACTACTAGATTATATATTGTATAAGATTTCGTAAACATGTTGTTGACTTGATTTAAAAAAAAAAAAAACTTTTTTTTTTAAATACCTATATCGTTTACTTTATAAAAAATACCAAGTAAGATCTCTTTACGTTTCCACCAATGAAAAATATGTGCATTATTACTATGTCGAGCTGCACTTTTTCCATATAGTAATGACCAGAATTGTATATGCTCAGTCCAAGGTAGATCGATGGTGTGAAGAGAGTTGTGAAGCCAGTTGTCTGTGTTGCAGAAGACAGTAGAGTATACCTGCCTGAGCCATGGCATCAACTGTGCCGGCCGCCAGCAAGTCTATCCGCAGCTTGACCTGGTTACTGCCGGACGGACGGAGCAGCGTCGGACCAAACACAGTCGCCAAGTTGTGGAGAGACATCTTGTTCTCGCCTTCATGTTTGTTAACACTGAAAGTTAAAATACACATGACAACTGCATCATCAAAGTAATCGAGACCGGCGAGCTGTTCGAATTGTGGACGATGCCACTATATCTGGAACTCTCGAATTCCTGCAGCTTCGCCGAGATGTAGCTTCTCTGAGCGTGTTCTACCGGCTATACTATTGTAAGTGCTCAGAAGAGCTTTATAACCTAATCCCTCCCTCTTCATTCTGCAACCGAACCACACGCACAGGTCAAAATATGCACCCACATACTGTAGTCACCACCCCTTTGCCCATTTTTCTTAGACAAATGGGCCCAATAAAATGTTCTTGTGCCATAATAATTTATTTTTTATTAGATAGTTAATACACAATTTCATAATCTGTAATTAATTTTATTTATTTTACCCTAGCATGACGACAATTTACAAAAACTTTTTTTTAAGTTAACAATTACATAGTTTCGATCACGCCGATTTGAAATCCAGTGTTTTATCTACAATAAAGTACCTGGTCATAATAAAGAATCTAATCGTATAAATAGTTCTTTGTAACAATTTCATACATAAATTTTAACGACTATTTAAATAATTATATTTTAATGCTGGGGTAAAAGAGATGTTGTAATTAAATTTAAAAAAAAAACACAATTAATTGTTATGATTATTGAATTGTATTTAGTTGAGGCACGCTGCAAAAAAGTTGGGGCCTGGGTTTGGGCAATCTCTTTTGGGGACTCATACATCCGTCGCACAATGAAGATGTGGAATGCTCTTCCAGCTACTTTCCTATAAAGGAGTCCTTCAAGCAAAGTGTGAACAAGCATCTAGTCAAGCCGGCTTAGTGTTAGGGACTGATGTCAGATTCAGTTGCTAACATTAATGGATCTTGCACGCCACTTACCATCAGGTGGGCGCAAAGTAACATGTCGTGCTATTATAAAAAAGTTAGGCAAACTTACAGCTACTATACATACATGAAATTAAAGATTAAACACAATAAAGCTAATGATAAGTTTTTACAATTACATAATAATATATTAAAATATATAAAGAGAAAAAAAAACTTCCCTTACTCGAAGTATGGCGGTACTGTCATTAAACATATCAACATCAATGCTCAGGTCATTAAAGAACTCAGTTGCTGTATTGAAGAATGCGTTACGTCAGTAATTAGTGTTGGAGCTAGGAATATGTAAGAGTGAACGCTACCTGGCTTGAGGGTATTTTCAAATTAGCAGCGAGTTATATAAGGTCGGAAGTTATATCAGGTTAGGTTAGGCGCACGATAATTTATTCAGTGAAATATAATTGAATACTGCGTGTACAAACTGTAATACATTATAATAATTTTCCTGAGCGTAAAATGGAATAAAAAAAGGAGGTCAAATTATCAATATTCTAAATAAACCAGAGTAAAAACAGGGAAGGTCCAATAGAAGTTGCATATAATATTGAAAATTATATATTAAACAGTTTCAATCTTAAGATAATATAAATATAATTAATATAAATAATATTTTTATATATAATTTAGATTTTAGTTATATTTTTAATTTAGTTTATATATTTTTATTAGCTTAATTTTTATTTAAATCATTGTACTGTTTTTTATTCTAAATTAATTATTATTAATATTATAATTATTATGTTTATTAAATATGGCTAATGATCGTAATTTTTATATGGAGTAGTCTATAACACGCTTTTAAAAAAGTAATACCAGACTTGAGTAAAGTCACAAATAAATTATTTTTTGTGTTCATTCCGTATAAGCCTGCGTCCTATTATCAAAGGTACCTAAATAAAAATGTACTAACTTGACAAAATGGTTAAGTAGGAAGTCGATGCAGTTCTTGTTGAGATCAGGAAGCTGCGCGTAACACTTGAGCAGCGCGTGCCGTCTCGTCTGCGCCGGACCGGAGTCCACGGACGTGCCAGCTCCCTACAAATTCAAAATAATTATAAAAAGAGTAAAGTAAAGTATCACCACGACCGTTTCCCTTTGGGGTGGTCAGAAACCACGCTTATAAATAATAACAGCGTCCTATACCTTCACTGCTGAAGATGGGCCTTCCAGAACATATACCTGGAGAATTTGGCCTACACTCGCCACGCTGAGTGTATTTCTTATTGGTACATGTCGGGGGGGGGGGGGGGGGGGGGGGGGGGGGTTGAACGACCTTTGTAGGATTTAAGGAACCCGTTTTCACGACCTTAAATATTATTTAAATGTATTTATGTACATTAATAAAAATTTTTTTTGTGTCCCGACCAGGAATCGAACCCGGTACCTTCGAGTCTAAATCCACGGAACTAACAGCTAGACCACGGAGGCAGTATAAATAATAATAATTATAATCAGTTTTAATCTTAATTTTATATAGGATTTCATCTTCCCTAGAAGATAAATTACATATTATACTTTTTTTTTTTTTTGGAAATATATACATATTATACATTTATAAACACCCAGACCGAGACAAATTATACAATGTACAACTTAAAAAAAAATTAATCATTTATTTGAAGAACAGAAACATTTGAAACATTAACAAAATAAAAGAGTATGTGTCTATAATGCGTGACAGATGTGTGTGTGTAATGTGGGAATAGAAACTGGTAACTCTATATGTGTGAATGTTGGGTGATTGTTAATATTAGACTACTATCTTCGATACGTCTTCAGTTTCAGTGCAGGTTAAATTAGGCAGACATTTTTTTTACACAACCAACTAAAATCATTGTTAGAAAATAATTGCCTAAAGCTCGCCTTTTGTATATTTTTTTATGTAATAAAATATTTAAAATAAATAAAGGCATTAAGTTCGCCGTTGTACATTATTTTAAGTTTTTTGTACAATACAAGGTTTATGCATAAAATGGAGCAAACGGATTTTAAGAGTGGAAACCGCCACGTACGGGACAACCCAAATAGTCGTTTCATTTCTGGTTTTTATGTTCGTAGTAGCTTGTGTTCAGTTTAACGATAAGCAGTGTTTTATGAAAATTCAAAAGATGTGAAGAGACTGATGAAGATGATGATGGGTTGGTGTGCTATGGCGGTATTACCTGTGAAGCAGACCAAGCACGGAGTAATTCTGGGTAAAGCGCGTCAGTGAACAGCGCTTCAGGTAGTTCTCGCAGGTACAACTTTAACACGCCCGTCACTGAATGGATGTCCACTTCTTTAAGTAACTGCTCAGCTTCGTAGGCGTCTAAACAACCAAAAGACTAACATTTTAAAAGATAATCGGCACGTAAATCTAGCTCTGACAATGAATGCGCGAATTCGTACGCGCCGATTGGTTCTCCAGTCGCACGTCATACGCAATAATCCTCACCACATTACCTTCAGATCTCGGGACACAATTAAATAAATTTAATATTTAATTTATTTGTGATATTTCCCGAGTTTGGTACGCTAGAGACATCGACGAGCTTGTCACTTTTCATGATGATTGGCCTATAGTCATTACAGCCCCTAGAACACAGCGTACTGCTGGAGATGGCCAGACGACTTGGCGAGGATATAATGTCATTGGATATTATGACAATTTATTAACGATTCCACAAGTTGGCATTAGTGGAACCGGGACAGACAGCTTAACGTGCTCTCCGAGGCGTACGTAAGAAAAGTGTATTTCTCATTGGTACATGCCGGGTGGGTTTGAACCGACCTTTGTAGGATTTAAGGTACGCGTTCTTACAACCGAGCCACCACCGCATTATTGGACTATAGTAAAGTTGGCTAAATGTGAATACGCTTCTTTATAAGAAACCACGTGGCTGTGTAGTGTTGATCTGAATAATTTGGGTACGATTGCTTCCTGCAAAATATGAAAGTGTCATGGGTTGTGAATACGTACTGGTTTCGAAGCTCTTCTTCAATCTGTTGAGGTCGGAGGCGCTCCCGGAGACTCTGTACACGCCGACTTCATGAATACCTCTCCGCTCTACCTCTCGAACACAAGCGCTGATTATGAACGGGATGTTGCGTTTCTCCCGTCTGCAAGAGAAGACAAACTTAGGAAACCGTTCGAGTGCCAAGTTCATCGTATGTGGGATAGGAGAGGTCCTTGTGCCCTAAAGGGCTATTACATTTTTGGGCCAAAAGTTATACCGCGAAAGTAATCATTAATATTATTGTTAATGATTAATAGGCGAGCAGCGCATTGCTGATATGCCTAAATTAACGCTGGTATAAAGTTCATAAAATTGACTGTTATCACCATAGTCTACGAGTATTTTTGTCACTAATCACTTGCCAGTTTGTTTATAGTTGAGAATTCTCGTATTTTGTTCCACATATTCATAGCTGGGCACCGTTAATCAAATAGTTAACTTCGTTAATCGTTAATCCGCTACAAAAAAAGTTAGCTTCGTTAAACGTTAAAGCGTTACATTTCGGAAGAATAAACGGAAGTTAATGTTAATCGTTAATCCGTTAATATGTGTAAAATTGCATTTTTATATCGTTGCGTTAGTGAACTTATAAAACCTGTTGGTTTAGGTTCTGGAAGTTAACAGGTTAATATATAATATTGTCAGAATGAGTTCTCTTTTTTGTCTTGCGTCGGTGTACGTATTGTGACTCATGTACCCTTCTTACATGTTGTTTCAAATTATTCAGGCTTGATACATGAACTTTTATTTTGGTGTCTTTCGCCAAGCAACGCTTACAAGCAAAAAATATTTGCTGGCCCGATCTGGATACAAATTCCACATACTCAGTCAAATGTGGCCAAGGATTCTCATCAGGACCGCTAAAATCCGATTCCATGTCTTCCATGATATAGTTTTAATTACTACACTGCAAAGTACACTTTTCTATCTAACTAATTACACTGCACTCTTCTTTATTAACACGCAAATTATCACTGACAGTAATTTATAATAACAACAAACACAACACTCGTCACTCTAGGCTCTGGCGCTAGTACTTCGCAGTTTTCTTACTCGCACGCGCCGGCAAAATATATCTAGTTTTGTTTTTGTCTCACGCGCCGCCGCGCCCGGCACTTGTCGTTTCATACTTGTCTGAACCTGTTTTTTGCGCCACACCGCGGTGTCGTGCCGTAAATACTGGCATTGGATTAACTATTAACGGACTTCTGCATATTAACGGAAGTTAACGTGTCCGTTAACATTTTAAAAAGTTAACTTAAAAGTTAACCCGTTAATCAAAATGTTAACTTCGTTAATTAACGATTAACGGATTAACGAGTTAATGCCCAGCTATGCACATATTTACATCTCTGTTATACTTGATTGATTGGAATTGCTGGATTTTCTCATTGGTTTCATTCCGTGATCACGACGGGGAAATATCATTATGTTAAACCTAAACATTTTGGCTAGGTGGGGGCAGTTATACCTTCTGTTAGAATTTTAAATGTCTCAATTATATCTCCCCTCATTCTGTGATCCGAAATATGTCTAAAATGTCCGTAATTTTATTCCCTAGAAAGTTAGTTAAGTAGTTGTTACATTAAAAATATATCATTTGTAGGAAGGATATAAAAGTGTTTCTAGGTTCTTTGGTACATACTTGCAAACATGGTGTATTTTGGCTTGGAAGAGTGCTCCTGGCTTGGCGGCGGGCACTCTACGGGCCGTCATCTCTGGCGGCAACAGCTTGAGGCGCAGCGTGAGGGAGCCCCCGCCCAGCTGCACGGCGCGGGACACCGCCGTCTCCACCCACTCACGGCTCAGCTGGAAAACAAACACATCCATGCTCCTGATTTATTTCAATTCGCCAGTATTTATAAAATTAACTTGTGCAAGATATTAGGAATAAAAAAAAAAAATTATCCTAACTAGGTGTTCGCTTTCTACAGTGGATTATTTCTGGCCTTTGGGAAGGAGTAAATTGCTGTGGACGGCGAGGAAACTAAAACTAAATTAATATTTATGAACTATACTCACTGTGGGTATTGTATTGTTATTTAAATTTTTAAATATATGTAAATGTTTCATAATTGCATGCTGTGTGCACATGCTTTTGGAGATGATACTGGAACTGTATTGTAAAGATTTGAAATTTAAAAAATGTTTTGTATCCATTTCTGTTGTGTGTACCTAATAAATACATAAATAAATAAATGTCGAGCCTGCGCACTAGGCGGCCAGTAATTTTATGCCTGACATGGTAAGCGGTACGCGAGATCGAGGAGCAACTGACTCTAGCTATTGACGACCGATATCAGTCCCTATCAAAATGCTTTTTCACGCCTAGCTTGAAAGACTCCGAGTTATGGGAATGGGATGGAATTTTTGGCTGCAGCAGCTATTAGAACGCGTATACAATTATGTTTAACAAAAAATAACTAACAATGAGTTTCGGAGTCGATCCCGCGCATTTGCACGGACATGGCAGCAAGTTTTTGTTTTGTACTCGTAAATTACTTTACTCATATATTTTTATCCATCGGGAGAATGAAAACAATAAGTTTTGAAGCTCCCCGTCGAATGGCTGCTAAAACTGGCTGCTCAATATTTCATCAACATATCATATCAACCCCTATATCAAAACTGTTTCAACACAATAAACGCGTTTTTTGAGATAACCCCTTATAATTCGAAAACCTATACAGCATGAAAACTGTATATAGTAGCTGTGTTTTTGATAACTTCTCATAGATGTTGTGAGAAAAACCATTTAACCAAATATTATCAGTGTTTATTGATTTGTAAAAATAGTGTTTTTTCGAGTTGAAGCTAATATAATGTCATACAGCATGTGATGCAGAACCCGGAGATAGCCATAGCACGTATGACGTTATCATCTGCGTAGATTGAATTTTAATTGATTGAACCTGTTTTTTTGTTGTTTCAATAATTACCACATCTTAAAATCATTTTTTTTGTTTTGTTAAATTCTTAGTAACATACACATTCCGCTTATAATAAAATTTTAATTACTGTAATGCAATTCTGAGGTAAAAACCATCAGTTACTTATTTAATCGCGTTTTCATTGATAGTCAATAAAACTTGAAAAAAGGTTATTTAGACTAAAAAACACAAACCTTTAAAACATTTTTCCCACGGAGCACAGGTCGGGCGGCATCTTCATAGAGCAGTATTCGTAGGTTCTGAGATCCTTCTAAGTCTAGAGTGAAGCTTTCGTTCCACCTCGGCTGAGCGCTGCGACACACCATCTTGGACTTAGCTTTGCGGAAGTAATGTCCATACGAATCTACCTCAACCACTATGTAATAGTCTGAAAGAAATATCCTAGGATTAATAATAATAATAATAAATTGTTTATTGTACAGAACCAAAAATAGTGTGGGTACAAAGGCGAGCTTAATGCTATAAATGCATTTTCTACCAACTAACCTTTGTGAATGGGGAGCCATTATAAGCGGGTGCAGAAATAATATTGTGATCAACAATAATAAAATATAAATACATACTAATTAAATATACATATCCTACATATTAAATAAATATATACATAAATAATAAATACATATCTAAGTACATAGTAGAAAGGTATTTGTATTTAATAATATAAATCTTAAGTAGACATGTAGACTTTAACATGGATTGATAAAGGTTTCCAGAATCGCCAAGATTTCGTATTTCTTACATTGAGTGGCGGCTATGTATATTTATTTGTTATTTTTAATTCATCTACTAGGTACACGGCTAATAGATACTTTTGTCGCTCTCTCGACTACTACGATAAGGAATTGTCTCATCTTGACTTATTTAACTCTAGTGTTAACAAATTTGAAAACGACTTCAAATTAAATAAGTTCTCTAAATTAAAATAATATAATATTTCTAATGTAAAGCTGTTTATAAATGTAGTGTTGTTGATAGTGTTTCTGCTATGATATAACTTAGTATTTCAATTCAATTTTGATGTTGTAATTTTTTTTTTAATGTTAATCTGCTATGCTTGTTTGTGATTTCGTTTATTGTATTTTGTGGAAATTCTCGTCACTCAAGGTCTTGTTAGTGTTAATTATGTTTGTAATGTGATGTAAATGACTGTTGTTGTAAAAAAAAAATAGGATATTCTACATCAAATTATTGTGTCCCGACCAGGAATGGACCCGGTATCTCCGCGGACTTAACGCTAAACTACTTACGCAGCTTCTTCCGATTTTGTTTTATATTATAGTAAGTTTTTCTCAGAATAATCAAGTCATAATCTCGTCTCATAGTTCCAGCAGATATTCAGATTCGTACACTGTGTCATCGCTCGCCAATGGAACAGGCTCCCACTGACGATCAGACAGGCTCCCTCTGTTCATATTTTTAAACGTTTACTTACCACCTACTTTCTAAACAAGTAAAACAGTGTTTTATAAATCAATATTAGACTGCCTCCGTGGTCAAGCGGTTAAATCCGTGGATTTAGACTCGGAGGTACCGGGTTCGATTCCTGGTCGGGACACCAAAATATTTATTAATGTATATGAATACATTTAACTAATATTTAATTTATTTGTGTTAATTCTCGAGTTTGGTACGCTGGAGACATCGACGAGCTTGCCACTTTCATGATTGGCCTATAGTAAAGTTGGCTAAATGTGAATCCGCTTATTTATAAGCGTGGTTTCTGACCACCCCGAAAGGCCGTTTGGTCGTGATGATACTTTACTAATATTACATTTTATTTTTGTGTTATTTTTTTTAAGATTTTTCATTTACTGTTTAGACTTATTTTTAGTATTTTATTGTTATATGTATGTATTTATTTATTCTTATATGTATTATTAGTATGTAGTTTATTATAATAAATTTGCCCATACATTGTTTTTCCAAACTTTAACTTTTTAACTTATAAACAAACATTAACTTTATATGTAACTAGATCTGTGTCAAATCAGACAACACGAAAACGTTGCAATCTTTATCGATAATCTAAGTCAATGCAGTCGCGCCCATCACTATCCGTCTCGCACACATGCGCATTTCACGCACACCGGTGTTTTTCATTTTTGGTCTCGCCCTAATCATTCCATTGCCAATCTATATATACTAAATCTATGGTTTTTCCACACTCACAAAGGTTGGTTGTTAGAAAATGCCTGGCCATTAAGCCCGCCTATGTACAATTTTAGTGCAATAAAGTATTTAAAATAAAATAAGATTAAGTGATAATTGTGTAAGGTAACCTGCGGGTGTGTCGAGTGGTGCCGTCATGCCTCCCACATGTAGCTGCAGGTCGCCGAGCAGCAGAGACTCGTCCCTGCCAACTCGCAGCAGGTACGAGCTGACGTCAGCTTGCAGGTTACCGCGACAAGCTGTCACCCAGCTTTGTAACTCCAGTAGCGATACTCCGCAAGAACCGGGCGGTGCCGATGACGCCTGAAAATCAAATTTAGTATAGGCTTTTTCAAGGTCGCTTAACGAGCTACTGAAGGATAGAATTCAACGTTTATTATTCTTGGACGTTTCCTTAAAGTAGGACATTGACGGTCAGTTTAGGCGTCAAACCAGACGTAAAAGTGTGGATTACATCCAAAATTTTATCGTGAGTGTCGAAACCCAACTCCAGAGTTTTAACTGACGACGCGCCACGAAATTTTCCGTGACTACCGTAATCCCCACCCACATCCAACCAAACCTACATCTAAACTGACCGTGAGTGTGTGATCTGCAATCCAATCGCGTCAGCCGGATTAATTTCGTTCGATCAACTTTGTGCTATAATGGATTGTTTTCACAGTTACTATCGAAATTAATAAATTGATCAATTATTAAAAATCGTCTAATTAGTAAAAAGTAAAATATATATATAAATGTCCCGCCAATAAGAAGGTAAAACTTCCCGCCTATTAAATAGGTAGTACACGTCCTTCAAACAGTCGGCCGGTCGAAAACTGAAGAGCCGGTTTGACGCCAGTGAGTGGGGAAATATAGTTGGCATAAAACTGTGGATGTAAGCCACAGTTTTACATCTGGTTTGACGCGAAAAACTGACCGTCAATGTCGAGCTTAACCCTTTCAGCACGGACTATGCCAAGCGTGGGTTATTACAAAATAAATCTAGCCGTGTCGCCAAATTCTGTTTGGCCGCTCCGAAACGTCCTCGATATGAGGAGTTCGTGCACTCATCTAGCTAATTAGTAATTATCTGTATTAAATTGTTAGGACTAGTAAACATATAAAAGTGGTTTTTATTTCCATTGTATTACCAAACGCACAATAGTGCGCTAGTACATTAGAAAACGACAACGCACAACATGCGAAGGAGGTTTTGTAGAATTCCCTAGAGGAGGATTTTTTTCACTATTTATATGAGATATTGTAGACCTCAAGGATCTTAAAGTTATCAATATCCAAAATATTTTTAGCCGTGCTGAAAGGGTTAATTATTCTTTCCAGCTGTCAAACGGAAGAACGTCCCTACGCTCGAGGAATAGAACTTTTTTATATTTTATTATATTATCCCGCGATGTAACCTTGCGCCTACCTGAGTGTAAGTGGCGCGCGAGGTCCATGAATGAATGCAACTTGAATCAGACACTCATGACTAACATCAGTCCCTAACAATATGTCGGCTTGACTGGGCATGACGGCAATTCGAGCCTGATCCCGAAACGTGAGGATACACTTTACTGGGTTTATCGGCACGAACGGTGGATACTTTCCCGCCCCGGCAGACTGGGCAATTTTCCACCATCAGTCCCATAGCATCAATTTGTTGTTCTCGTTGAAAGTATGTGCCATTTCCAATGTTGTCAATTGCTAATTTTTACTTTCAAGGAGTTCTTATATTGTAAACTTGCCTATTGATATTTATAAAAAAATAACACCGCTTGAAACAAGACTTACCTTAACTAAGAATTGTCAAACTCCTTGTCCTTGAAGTGTGTTTATGTTATTTTCAACTAATATATTTAAATAATAATAATAAATTTACTTATTTTAATTAAAGAACACATTTTAAACATTTTTAAATAAAACAAGTTATAAAACTGATTCAAATCAGATTTCGTTTCAAAATTATAAATAATTTTCATGACACATGAATAAGACAGACTTATGGATGTCAAAAATGCTGGAACGACTAGTGTGTAATAATTCTAATGATTTTTTTTACTACAGGAACGCGTTCTTTAATATTGCCAGAACAAAATATGTTACAGGAAATATTCAAAATGATAACATTTATGCCTTTCGAGGTTTGGAGAGTTTACAACTAAGTATACCGATTTCGAGGGAACCCGTTTCACAGCTGGAAAGAATGGTTAAGTGGGTTGAGTCGAGGAAACATCTTAGATTGACGGGT
Source organism: Tinea semifulvella (assembly GCA_910589645.1). Taxonomy (NCBI): domain Eukaryota; kingdom Metazoa; phylum Arthropoda; class Insecta; order Lepidoptera; family Tineidae; genus Tinea; species Tinea semifulvella. The sequence goes on from OU342596.1 coordinate 6,845,916, forward strand.
GTATGTATGAGAGCTGCCCGCACTCTCGACGGTCATGAGCGTACTACAACAGTCGGAGACAACACCTTTCACTTTAAAAACATATACATTTTGGAAAAAGTATTTTGGGTCATTCTTGTACACAGTACTGTGCTCCGTGTTACACGATTATTATTTTTTAAAGTGTATGTATTTATTTATATAGTACACACAGCAGTACATATATTATCACACACATAACATAGTATAATTATAACTTATCTAATATATGTACCAATTAGGTGTCACAGCATTTACCAATATAAAAAGAAGAAGAAATTAAAAACATATTACTGTTAAAACAAAAAAAAAACAACTAATTTACATAATAAAAATATGACTTCTAAATAAAATTATACATTTTTTCTCTTTTTTAATAGAACTAATAAGGAAACATAAAAATTGCACAAATTTGGTACCTTAAAAAAAAACGAAAACAAAACACATTATAAATAAATTATAAGCTACACATACTCATATATTGATTTGAAATGTTCGAGAATATTTTTTCTGAATACATTGTAACGGTCATGAAATATGTCTACATTATTATTGGCATTATATGTATAATTTTTAATTAAAAATTAATGTGGACAATTATTACCTGTAAAGCGTGTATAGAATCTATCCATTGCGTTTTTTCGTATTCAGAACTAAGAAAGAATATATGTTGCCGGTGCAAGCCGCCAGCGCTGCCAGATGCGCGTGCGCCGATTCTGAATACCAAATTAGGTGACGCCACAACCAACTGGCTTTCTAATTCTGCTAATTTCTTACGTTGCTTTTCAGCCACTCCCTTACCACCTAACTTGAGTTTCTGTGAAAATACATTCTAATTAAAAAAAAAAACATTATAGCCACAGTCCTAGATCTGAAGATGAGCCTTCAAATTGAAATATATTTTATTTGCAGGTTTAATACAAATAGGTCTTACGACTATCAGCAAGCTCCCAAAAAACCGGCCATTCGGCATGCAAATACTTCTTAAGCTAAGTCAATGAATGACAACAAAATAGACATGTTCTTATAAAAATAAAATATTTTATTTATATATTTATATCGCCATAGGATCCTATCGGAACACTTGGTTAAGTATTTTATTCTAAATAACAATGCTAAATAAAATACCTGGCCAGATATGGTGATACAGTATGGAAAGGAACAGCCTCAATTTCCATTATTGTTATTTTATTATTATTATCTCTATCTCTTTTACTTCTAAGCCTAATAATTATTATAATATATAATAATTTAGGTCTAGTTTGTGGCTGTAAAGTGCCTCGTCGGGTATTTTAATAAATAGTAGTTAAAAACTATATTTGAATTTAGATATGTCAATAACTATAAGTAAAAATAAATATATATATATATGTAAAAAATGTCAATATAATTAATATATAAGATGTCACAAATTCATAAAAAAGCTATAAATTAAATCCAAAAAATAGACAAAATATTTTATTAAATTTAAACTTTTTTTTATGTATCTTCAAAAGCAAAACAATATTTTAAAAAACAATAATGGAAACAAACACTACAAAACATAACAATGCAAAACAGACAAAACAATAAAAATAACATAATTCTGGAGAATTTAGCCATTTCTCGCCACGCTGCGCAGTCGGGTTGGCAAGGATTTTTCATTGGACTGTTTATCCACTATTAATCCCACGTAGATTCTGACCTGACATTTAGACCATTTGGGACTTTTTACATGTGTGACAGGTAAAATCAGTTTACTAACCTTTTCATCTTGAACAAGTCTTTCTTCGGCTAATATTTGGTCTCTAACGGTGGATGCCTGTGACTTCAAGCCCACTATATTAGCTGGAGACACCTCCTTGGCCTCCACCCCCCCAGGACCAACACTCTCGTCTTCAACCACCACGATGTCAGAGAGAGTGATGAACCATTTCACTTCGAACGTATATTTGTCGCGACTTGATGCCTGTTAAAGTTATTGTACATTTTAGTATTAAAGTTGCATCCAAATTTTAACCTTACCTCTTCGACATAAGTCATAAATTGCCCAATTACAATTAGGGGCTATTTAGTGCGGTGCTTTTTTTTTATACTGACCCGTTATTTATGTATTCTTGGTCCGAGGTTTAATATTAAAAAAGTATAGAAGCCAGGGACAATAAATCTATTAGCAAATTTTAGATTGACTGCGCATCGTAGTCCTTCGTGCGTGAACAGTGTCTCAGTTCTGTGACAGAACAACGTGAGTTTAGAGCAGGGATGTTATAAATGTTTGCATTCTACTTGCTTAGGCGAAATTTATTCAGTAAGTGGTACAACAATTTTGCTAAAGAATTAAAATGTGAGTGATATTTCTAATATTTTGTATGTTTAAAACAAGGCATTTATGTGTATTTTTTTAGAAAAGTAATCTTATTGCAGCAACGAGATTGAACCGCGTCTTCTCTAAAGAAAAAAATTCAACTAAAAAGATTTCACATTTTTTAAATAGTCGTTATTAATTGCATAACTTAGGTTTTTTAAATAGTAGTGCAACTAACTTTTATCCATTTTACGTTTTTAGCTTTAACTAGAAATATACTAATTCATAAAATATAGACTTACCTTGTACTTGGCACAAGCGATAACGTCATTAAATAATAGAAGATGTCTTAATTTTCTGTGTCCATCGCATAGTTCTACAATAAAGGAATTCTTTACTAGTCGCCGTAGTGTACGATCAGCAGTCTGAAAATATAAAAATTAATAGCATTTGTCTATCCCAAAAACCGTATAAAGACAAGGAATTTATATTTGACCGCCTCCGTGGTCTAGTGGTAACAAACGTTGCCGTGAACTCGGGAGGTCGTGGGTTCGATTCCCACCGGGGGCAAATTGTACATTGTATAATTTGTCTCGGTCTGGGTGTTTATATGTATAATATGTATATATTTACAAAAAAAAAAAGTATAATATGTAGTTTATCAACCATCTAGTTTCCGTAACACAAGCCTCGTAGCTTACCACGGAAACTAGATGGCGCTGTGTGACCTGTCTGGAAATATTTATTATATATTTAGAAAAAAAAACTATATATTTTTATTATTACAGCCCCTAGAACACAGCGTCCTAGACCTCCACTGCTGGAGATGGGTCTTCCAGAACATATTTGGAGAATTTGGCCTACACTCGCCACGCTGGCCAGACGGCTTGGCGAGGATATATATATATATATATTAATTATGTATTAATGAATTCAAAGTGTCTGGCGGGCTTCTGACCGATTATGCTGGGTTAAAAAGTTTTTCCTGAAAAGTATACAAATTTTACTTTAGTACAACTTCATAGAGAAACTTGGATTTTTACTTACTGGGAACATAGATTTAGTTTGTATAATATTGAATTCGTCTAAGAAATGTTGTGTCATGTTGAGAGCTTCTGTCAACATTGCATGATCTGGATGACTTGCTGGGGTATATTTGATTAGATCCTGAAATAATTGCATAAAATTGAATGTAGTGGTAAAAAAGCAAATCTGGTATAGTTTAAAGATATGAAAAAGTTTGACATGATGGGCTATATAAAGTTTTATACGAGTATATGTGAACACTTATTATCAAGAAGCGGATTCTGAATAGACTGCTGTGGTACACTTTGAGTGATATAATAACCATTATACTTTTGCTAGTATTCTTTTCCTTAACAACTCCTTTATGTTTTTTTTTGCTAATACAGTGTAAACTCCATGCAACGTCACTCGATTTAACGACAAACTCCCTAAAGCGTCGAAATCAATTGGCTGAAATAAACTTTTTCTTTTTCTAATTCTGATTTTTCTTCTCTCCATTTAACGACAACTCTCTATAACGCCATAAAATGCACAGGGTTATATAGAGTTTACACTGTATTAATATTATCTTAACATGTATTTCTTATTAATAATAATAAACTAAATAAAAAAAAAACAATGGGACCATGGGGGCCAAGCGCTAAGAAGTTCTTTAAAGAACTGTCTAAGTGGCTGGTTAACGCTGTATGTGACAAGATGGGGGAATGCTGCGAGTGTTCTTGGCACACTGACACATGATCAAGTCATGGGTGAATATTTTTATATATAGTTTAGATTTTAGTTTAATAATAATTAGTATTAGAATACATTTTTTTTTAATAAAATAATTTATAAACATATTCAAATCAGATTTTGTTCTAAAATTAGAAACAATTTTCGTTACACATTCATAATACGAAAGAGACAGACTTATGGATGTAAAAAGCTCCAGTGAGAAGAGTAATTCAGACAAAATGAATATTAGAATACGAGAAAGCAACCTTCAATGTTGCCAGATAAAAATTCTGAAAGTAATTAGAATGGTAACATTTATTATGTCTTTCGAGGTTTAGAAAGTTTGTAACTAAGTATACCGATTTCTCACGTTCCCTTTTGAGCTGTTCAGCAAACTTATTAAAATCTTAGGATACGGGTGTGGCTATACACCTTGTACATAGTGCAATATTTAAAAAAAATAAACAATACAAGAATCCATACTCACGTGAAGAACAAGCGCATTTTTCTGCACCCTAGCAACAGGTTTGTGTAATAAATCGTCCAAGGACATGGGTTGTCCGCGGCACGTGATCTGTTTGGTGAGGTCCGCGAAGAGCGAGGACGCGGTGCACCGCCGCCGGACCGCATCCGTCGCGCGACCGTAGTTGTGAAGAAACGCGCCGTAGATATTTATACTTTCAGCCTAAAACAGTATTACTAATATAACACTTTAATAATAATATTAATAAATCGTTTATTATCGGGCAATAATACCTCAATAATAATAATAAATCTTTTATTATCGGGCAACTGTTGGCAAATTAAAAAACAAAATAGTATCAACATCACGACCGTTTCCCTTTTAGGGTGGTCAGAAACCACGCTTATAAGCGGATTCACTATAGGCCAATCATGACAAGTGGCAAGCTCTTCGATGTCTCCAGCGTACCCGTAAAAATAATGATTTTAATTAATTTAAAGCTTTCATATCTTCATCTTCCGAGGAGTACGAGCTTCAGTGGACGGCGCCGCGTCCCTACTAGGGGCGGTGCAGAGGGAGTAGAAGCTGCGCGGGCCCAGGAACATCGTTGGTGCTGCGTGAAGTTAATCTACAAATGTATTTACGGTACACAACACCAAATCCCTTCTTCAGGAATATTTTGAGGTGCTCTGACCGCACACGAATCCTAAAGGCCTTGAATCCGGTGGTAAACAATTGTAATCAAATCAAAGGCAGGGGTGATGACAAACACTTATACACTCTGAATATTACAGATAGCGCACTGTGTAGAGGATGCATGGCAGAGGAGGAGATGGCCGCGCAATTACTTATGGAGTGTTCCAGTGTGGCTGCATCCAAGCTTAGGTCTCTTCCGGAGATCTGCAGGAACCTTACGGGATCTCCTTAGGACCTTCCTGGAGATAGGTTGGCTCAATTAATTGCGGAGAATACCCAGCCTTGTCTATCTAAGCCCTAAAAGCTAAGAGCTAAGGTCAAAGCAACACGCTGCATTGTTTTTGTAGCGAACCATGTACTGATCGCCACATGCAGTCATGATCAAGCTGGACACGTTGGTTACTAGGTTACATCTCCAAACATAATTACTCGAATGTTCACATAACTTAATATGTACAATAATAAATAAATTAACAAAGTTTTTATGCAATCACATAAAGTATAATATGAATCGAAAAAAAAAATGTTTAATAACAAACCATTTTCTTAAAATGAATGCCAACAGACAAGGGTTCGTCCCAGGTGGTTATAGCAGCTTTTAGTCCTTCTAGAAAACTCTTGTGTAGCTCGTGTAGTTCCGAAATCTTGTAAAATATAGTGTTGAATTCTTCTTCAGTTATAACTGGCTGGGATGAATTTAAAGTTGCTTTTATTGCGTTCATATACTAAAAAAAGGAACCAACGTTACACAAAAAAAAGATTATATTAATATTTTTTTAGGATGAATATTTTTCTGTCAAGAATAATATTTTCAATATTATAAAAAGCAAACTAAACCTAGTTTAGTAATAAATATTATGTATATTATTTTATTAATATGTATTTAATAAACTATTAAATAATAATAAAATAATAAATAAATATTTCCAGACAGGTCACACAGCGCACTCTAATTTCCGTGGTAAGCTACGAGGCTTGTGTTACGGAAACTAGATGGTTGATAAACTACATATTATACTTATTTTTTTGTAAATATATACATATTATACATATAAACACCCAGACCGAGACAAATTATACAATGTACAACTTGCCCTTGGTGGGAATCGAACCCACGACCTCCCGAGTTCACGGCAACGTTTGTTACCACTAGACCACGGAGGCGGTCAAATCATTCAGTTATTTATGAAACATTGAATAAATTGAAAAAATAGGCATGTATTCGAAAAATATAACCAAATAAAATTGTTAAAATTACCTTTTCCATAACATACAGGCATTCTACATAGACGGTTTCGCTTTCTATAATACTGGTAACGATACAGCGGTGCATTGTCAGTCGTTCCGCTTCTGCATTGCTGCTCATATTTGATTCCTAATAAAACATAACAATATATTATCAATACACCATTATTTGTTTCCTTATTAGGACTTTAAAGTCGAATAATACGGGTTGACAAATGCTGTGCTCAACTGTAAAAAGTTTATGTACATTAAAGTTTTTCAGAATTGCATAATAATCTAATGATAAGTAGGTATATATAATGTTGTTTGAGTCTTAATAATAAATAAAAATAATACAACAAAAATAAGACCACAAAAGTTTCAGACCTCCATAGATGACGCTAGGCCTAATCTCGTCAGACGGGTTGGCGAGGTTATAATAAAACATACTTGAGTGGTTATTTATTTTATTATATTTTATTTTATTATAATTTTTATTTTACTAATGTTTAATATTTTTAATTTTTAATTTGTATTTTTTTTTTTAATATTTAACCCACTGTTTTTTAATGAAATGTACAAATAATATAAAATCTTTCTGGCTTAAAATCTAATAATTTATAATATTGTAATTTTTATGTCCTAGTTATAAGCTGTGATTTTTCTGAAAATATATAAATAAATGAAATAAATAAAATTTAAAACCTAAAATAGGAACCAAATGTAAATATTTGTCTAAATAAAATCCCTTGTTTAATAATAATAAAACTAATTATTGCACACAATTTGCAAACGTAGTGAATATGAGCGAACTTAATGCCAAAGGCATTCCCTACCAGTTAACCTTTGTGATGGTAAACAGTAAGGTAATGTAAATTGAGATTGGAAATAATAATAGTATAGATACAACATCAATAAAGATATAAATACTTAGAGATTAATTAATAAATTATATGTGAATTACATCAGATACATGGCATGTAAATTTGTTAAGTCAAATATTGAGCTGGATCAACAAAGTAATAATAATGGCAAACGTTCCATCACTCACACATCCTTAGTAATGCCTATACCTAAATTAGAAATCTTTAGACGAAACGCCTCCTACATGAGTGCTACAATATATAATTGTTTGCCAAAGGTATGGACAGGGATGCCTTATAAAAGATTCTTCAGAGTACTGCATGCGTGGCTAGTTCAGGAATGTTTCTATACTTTGGAGGAATACTATGTGTATTTTAAGCAACACAAAGGTTTTTGTGAAGTAAAGTTACTAAAGAAGCAACGCTGAGTTTTTAGTAACTTTACTTCTATAACAGTTGTAAAATTTTGCATGCTTATAGCGAAATATGTGTGTGACCCATTTAATATTAATAAGACCTAATATTGTTTGTTACCATGTTTCCTGCAATAAATATTTCATTACATTAAGACTAAGGCCACACTTAGAGCCCTGCTTAATGCTACTCGCTTAGTGACTAATCCTAGTAAACGATCAAAATCCGTTATCGAATCGAGAACTTTATGGGATTTTAGACAGCGACATGAGGTGCGACGTAACCGAACTACAACTGCCATAGACGTATTGTGTACTTTCGCAGTTAACCACATTGCAAACGAAGCGCGGTTAGTGCAGTGTGGCCAACTGCGATAGTACGCAATACGTCTGTTCACTAGCATTAGAATCTAAGCGAGTAGCAATTAGCGAGGCACTGTGTAGTATTGACTTAGCCGTACTGGGGGTTAATTCTGACGCTTTCGACTTACGTGTCGGTTCCAAATATTCGAGTGAAAAATGACAGATCTCCATAGAAAACTGTCAGGCTCATACGAACTAATCGAATCGATATGCATGTCAAAGGCGCGTCAGTGTCCACATATCTGCTCCATACGAAATTATGGGAAGAATGTATTGGCTGAAGACCTTTGTCTTCAGACATTATGGAATGGAGGACAAGAGGATATGACGAAGATATACAAAAGATTACGGTCTTGATAATACTTTACTTCTTGACTAGCATGGAATCTTTTATCTTTAACTGTTACTTCTGTAACAATATTTAAGATATGCTTAAATAAATAAAAAGTTCTTCTAAAAAAATGCAGGCGTGGTGATATTTGTTACTTAGCTAATACGTATAAACATAAATCCATTATCGTAGGCTTATGTAATGTTGTGTACAACACACAATAGTTGTTGAAAAAATATTTATAAACAAGCATTTAATCATTGCCTATTAAACAAGGTTTATAAATAATTTGTTCACTTTAATCATGAGCAAGCGAGCTCCGAGCAATATGTCCATATTCCTATATTATATTTTCTTAAAATTTTCTGGTGTTATAAGTTTTGATACAAATCGTAAGTATTTAATTTATTGTTTTTTGGTATTTTTTAGGAAACACCAGTAAGCTTTAAAAACCAATATTTTAATTGCAGTATCAGAATGGGACGTAAATAGGGTTGATTATGACGTTACGCCAGTATATCAATCTATTATAATTAGTGATATAGCAGACATTTTGCAAGAATTAGACAAAGGTACGGTAAATAATGATTCTGGCTTCCACTTGAAGAAATTAACGAATAACGTAAGTGTTTATAAAAAAACACCCTCTCAGTGTGTCGGACAATGATTTGCCTTTTAAATAAAGATTATAATTTTAAACATAATTAAAATTTACAGAACCCGCCTTTCGGAGATTTTTTTCACAGCAGTGGAAGTGATGAAAACGTTGAAGATTTACTTTCCGAATACCAACATTATTTGGATAAGGCCCAAAAGCAAACACAAGCGTACATAGAAAAAACGAAGGCTAAAAATAATAATAATTACAAGAAAAAACAATTTAAACCAACACAATATTTTACGAATAGCAATGCCATTATAGATGTTAAACCATTTACGTACACATACGAAGTACCAAATAGTATTGTTGATGTATTTATGCCTATGAATTACTCACCAAAAGTAGACCTATCGTCACTAGACCCACCGAATTTGACAATCAATCAAGAAACAATTAGATCATTAAAATCACTCGAGTCAATTGACAATGATCTCAGAAATTTTGGACACCCACGTCATACAAACCAAGATTCACCTAAATGTGGCTGCAATCAATGTTCGGGGATGTTTTTAAATTCGCATGTTAACAATAAAAAGTATAAGACTTATAATAATATTAATCATCATTTCAAAAGTTTCCCATTATTATCCGGGGGTCTATATGATAACTCAAAGCTAGTAAAAACTATTATTGATAGTTTGTCCAATAACGTTATTAACGTACGTATGAAAATAGATATAAAATTACCAGCTAACGCTGAAAAATACTCGGAAATTCATCCAGATTATAAAACATATACACTTGAAGACAACGCTATAAATCCGACTGTCGTTAATTTACCATTTCCGTATCTAAATTTTCCCACATCTTTTGACGGATGGGAGTTAGCAAATGGCAATAAGATTAAAAATAACAAAATTAATCCCGTACATAAAATGATTATGCACAAAAGAAAAAGGAATCGACAAAACAATACAAGCAAAAGACATCATAAGAAGGTTTTTGCGTTTCAGGATTTTAAAATAAATGATCAGAAATTGCCCCTATTTCATGATAAAAACAGCACAGAAGTTGATCATAATGACGACAATGAAATTCATTCGGATTTTACAATAGTAAATGATAACAACAATGATACAACAAAATCTGTAATATCTAATTCCACAAAAACCAATGTTTTACCACAAGAACTATCACTTGCCGTGAATGTGACTTTTAACTCAGTGAATTATACAACTGAAAACTCACAGGCTTTACTTTCTGATAACGGGATTGTAAATAGTGATCCTGACACTACAGTAGAAGAGACAACATTTCATGCGCTTAAAACAAGAAGTAAAAGACAGATTTTAATCAATGATACTCTTTATAACTCAACTACAGCTGAGGAGTCTGTAATAAAATCGTATGAGCTATCTAAAAAAGATATTATATCGGATGAAGAACTGACTTATTGGCCTGATTTAAAACATGACTCTACGGTGCTAAGTATTAACTTGTCTGATATTAATACATTTAAAAGTCTACTGCTAACCACAAACATAAGTGAAACCTTGTTTAGCAATGATTCCGAAACGCTTAAAAATTTTATAATTAAAATGGTAGACTGGGATAATATAAACAGAGTAGCTTCATTATTTACAAACTATTTTGGAAAATATTTTCAAGGAATTTTAACATTTTGCTCAACAGAAATGTGTTCATCAATAAAATGCTATGATAAAAAATGTTTCCGAAGAACTTGTTTACCAGAATGTAGACAAAATCATAAGGGACATTGCAATAAATTTAACAGTACAGGTAATAACAATGTGTTCGTGAGAGGTATAATCAATTTTCTGGTTTTATACAATTATTTTCTTATCGTAAATGTTAACATTTAATCTCGTTACAGATAGCGTGATAATGGATTCTAATATAGATCTTTCTAGCGCAGCATTAGATATGGTCAACATACTACAGGACAAATTGTTGGGAAAAATTTTTGGTAAAGGAACATTGTGCATAAACGCCAAATGTGTAACATTTGTAGCTAATAAGAAAACATTCTTCAAGGCAAAATGTATTACGAAAAACTTAAACGCAGCTGGCCATTGTGTGATGACAAAACCCAATTACAATGCTTAAATTACATAAGGTGAAGTAGTTTCTATTATAAATGTGATTTTTTAATCACCAGTTTTTGCAATTTTCGCAATGGAAAAACGTGTTATTTTGTTCAAGTATATTATTCTTTATTGTACCATTTTTGAAATACAGCGACAGGTAAATTTTATAAATTAAATTATGTTATATGTATATTGAAGATATTTTATTCTTACAGATAATTTGTTTTGTTTTCTGCCAAGAAAATGTTTATTGGAATCCATGGACCAAAAACAAAAAAAGCACATTAAAACTTTTAAAATTTAGACCTAATGGAGAATTTTATACGGAAGATATTTTAAATGATAATTTTATTAATGACATAAAAAATATTACGACTGAGAGTAATATTTTACTAAAAAAGCGTAAAAAAAGATTAAAAGTTTTAAGATATTGTTCTCAAAATACATGCAAATATCTCGCATGTCCAAATATTAAAATAGGATGTAAACTATGTGAAGATAGAGAAATAAATAATCGGGCAGATGATTCTATTTCGTGTAAAATAATTATGACTGCTCACTTAACCTAATAAATTATATTTTAAAATGTTTATTAGTTTTGAATTTCCATACTACTTTTTCGCACTTGACTTTGATTTTCCATCACCGACAATGAGCGAGGAGCTAGTGCAGCTAGTAACGAGTTCGCTAGCAAGTTCTTGTTTGATAGCTCTTGTCGCTGTGACAATAATTAAGAGACATCAATTATAAAAATTTGGATGTATATTTATGTTGTTACGACGAAAGCGTACATAAATTGTACGTTTAAAGATAAAAAACAGTCGATCAGTCGCATCCTTGTTTAACAGTAAACCTGCATCTTCCTTACGATATTATCAGCAAAAAATAACTATTAGACTGACTGGCAGCCATTATATCTAAATAAGTGTTCAATGAAACGGAATTTATAAGAAACCGTCATAAACGATTACAAAATGAATCACGGTTACAAATGTACCAAATCAAAACAAATGAATAGTCAATCCTAAAACGCCGTTAACTCAATCGTGTAAGTAAAAGGACTCACAGGTAACAAAAAATTAAGCGCTTTTGAATAGCTTTGTAAACATTCCTTACTCATTCTCATTATGTAAATATTCCTAGCTGTTATCTCGAAGCTGATAGGGACATACCTCAGCCTTAGTATAAAACCTTCGTCAAAGGATGTCTCAATGTTTAGTCGAGTATTTTCGGGGAATCGCGGCGGTATACCTGACAATATGTTAGTCTCAAAACTCAATATCGTATTTGTTTTGTGCCTTTTTCACGGATGCATGAGTAAACCTACTGGTGGTAAGTTAAATTATTTTACGGAAATTAATAAATTATTGCAGAAAATTAAATGTATATTAAAAAAATATCAAAATTCTATTAGTTCTAGATATTTGATTTTGTAACTAACACTGCATTTTGCATGCTTTCAGATTTAACTAATGCTCGTGGGATACGTTCAACAATATGGGGTTGGATATCTTATCCTTTTAGTTGGTGGAGTGCTGAAGCCGAAGTACCACCACCGACCACCGACAATTATAATACCGTACTTGGACTAAATGATAACATCGAAGTAGGACGCCGTAATGTTACAGTATGGTGCAACGATCAGACCTGCACGACTATGAGATGCGATAAATTTGGTTGCTTTAACACAACTTGCAACATTTACGATACTGATTTAATGGGAGAATGTCGGGTCTACAACACTATTACAACAAAACCTGTAGACTTATCAACACAGGTTATCCCGAAAACAGCTCAGAATGAAAAGATAACAGAGGCGCCAACAAAGTTGCCTGAAGTGACATCTGAAGCTGCAGTGACGGAACATTTAGATCATGTCGAACAGCCCTTGGAACTGGAAGCGGTTCTATCCTCCACCGTGCAACAAGTTGAGAACCCAATATCAGATAACAAGACTAACAAAAATTCTTCCAGTCCAATTAACAAGGTGATGTCATAATTTGGTGTAATTTCACTGTTACATAATCATATTTTCTAGTTCAATGGTATCATTCATATCTATTTTCTTCCTATTGGAATAAGCTAGTTGGTGTGGGTTTAAATAGTTGTAAGCTTGCTTTAAATGTTTATCTTACTTGCTGTCTTGTACAAGACTTTTGTGCTTTAGATAACATAATTCAAATCAAATACTTGTTTTACAGATTTGACGCAGAGAGGAAGAAGCTTTCATATAACAGAGATAAAGGAGTATCTACACACATACATTAGCAGTTTCGTAGAGCATTATGCTACAGTCTTAAGTAATTATATGATAACACACTCAAAAATGGAATCCTTCTGCCTTGACGGTATTTGTTATTACACAGTATGTAGGAATATAAAGTGCATGGTTCGTTATTGTATATACATTTTGTTAACTGGTGAAAAAATATGCTCACGAAATGAGTTTACTGGATTAACGGAAGTTAATGCCAATAAACAAAGTATAATTGACACAATCATGAAAACTGTAAATTCTTATAATAATGAAATAAATAATGAAACAAATGGTATCTAAATGAAATAACTATGTTTGGAATAGTCACAAAAAACAGAGAAACCTTCAAATTTCAATTTAAATCTAACATATAAATACATAACTTTGTACTAATTGTAATTTATTGTAGGAATCACTTTGTGAGGTGTAGTAAATAGTAGAATTAAAATAACATAACATAAAGAATATAAATTAATAAAAAATATTTTGTTTTATTTAAATATTCCTAACACTTTTCTTTTAAAATATTTGTTGATTATTCCTTTGCTTTCTGATTTTATTCAACAGATATTTTAAATAAATTTTGCTGAATACGATTAAACATCAGATTCAGTGCATTCTAATGACAACTTTACAAGGCCCAAAACGACAGAGGATCCAGGCCAATGGCTTAACGTTGTCATATGGGTATCTTGTCTTTGGCCGGCCGCCCCGCTTCGACCTCTAGTCATCATCATTCCTTATGTATCCTGTTGCACGTAGTCATTGGGTGGTTAATAAGAAAAATAAAATACCAATATAGGATCTTTTTTCTCGTTCTTAGTAGTTTCTTACCTGATGTTGTAGTTTTCTCAGTACAGGAGGCGTGCCCGTGGCGTCTGTGTCCGAGGAAATAGTACGCAATAACAACGGAGTATCTGATGACTCCATCAACTCACTGCTTGTCTCACTCTGTTCACTTTCGCTCTGTCTGCTGAGACAAAATTACATAACTTAAAAATAAGCTTATACCAAAATAGCCATACTATAATCTCTGATCTCACAAAAGAATTGATCAGAAATGGGTTCAAGACAAAGCTTTATGCAGTGGAAGTACTAAGCAGTAAGTGGAAAAAGCACTATTAATGAAAGAATTTGACATTTCCAGGTCTGTAGTCAGTACATTTTTAGAATGAACTTTCAAAATTAATTTCTTAGCATGACATTGATGTTCATTAGTTTCTCTGGACCCGCCATTGTGAAAAGGAGGCTTCCTCTTATTTTTGAGCAACAAGGCGCTCACCATTCACCTTTCTGCTCCTCTCCCTACCCATCCAAATACTGTATGATTCCGCTAATGCAGTCTTTAAAGCTCGTTTCATCAATTGTGCTTAGGCCCAATTCTTACAGGAAGTGATGAAAAAATTTTGTTAGAATTTCTCTCGAGCAAATTTCCACTTTGTAAAGATCATTTTACAAACTATGTCTATAGTTATGTGTAAATACGTACTGTATGAAATAGTGTATGTTAACGTAGTTAGGTGCCGGGGGAGAGTCCGGAGCTCGCGGGGCTGTGGGGGCCTTGGACAGTGGGAGGGTACTCGTTCCGCTCGAGCCTTCGTCGGTACTCGAACCTGTACCACCTGACAAAACACAACTATATTTTTCAACTAACCAACTTGAAATTTAATATAAATATGAATAAATAAAAATAATCCTCTCAAAAAGGACAATGGCGGACACATGTTGCTTAGTTGTGTTATAACCTTTTGATATGTTTTTGTTAATTGTCTATGTTATTGATTTCTGTGCCGACAAGTATTAGTTTTTGTTTAAAATATGATTTTACATCGGACAGATATATAGTGGTTGTCTCAAAAGATAGTAAAATCTTACCGGCTTGTATGTAAACATATTCGCCATCATTAGGGTCTACGGGCACTTGGTCGTAGTAGGGTTCATCGTCAGCTGATACTGCTGGGATGCTCTCGAGAGATACTGGGGGGGACTTGTCTGGCTCGCTGACTTCCGGCAGGTCGGGGGTCGTGGAGGTCACCTCCTCGTCTATAGACCGAGGGGTGGCCGCACCCCCAGATCTCTTCCGCTCAGATGACAATGAATTTATTGATTCATAGCTTTTTACCTGTTGGAAATTAGACACATTAAAATTTTACCCGATTGCGTCGAAGAACGTCGACAAGTTACAGCAAGGAGTTTGATTTAAAAGTAGGATCCAATGCAAGTCTAAAGTAATATTTAGACGAGGCCAGCTCTGGCTTGGTTTTGGCCTAGGACAAACAGCTTCGTGTAAAAAGCGATGTCCCCCTAATGCGATGTCGGGGGTAATTGGTCACTAACAGGTCACTGGAATCTGCTAAGCTGCTCTGGTCTTCTGCTAACAGCTTACTTATTGGACCACTTTGCTACTTAGTCTTCTATGTATCATTCAAAAGAATTAAATTATTGACGTTTCATAAATGCCTGTATAGGTATACGTGAATAAAAATTTTTTGGACTTTAACTTTGACACTTATTATTTACTATGATTGCATCTCAAAAGAACAGTGGTGGCTTGGTTGTAATGACGTTTTACCACCGTTACAAATACCACCATTACCGTGCTTCAAAGAGCATGGTAATCTGTTGGTTCCGGTTCCTCTAATACCAACTTGCGGAATCTTTAATAAAAATCATTAAAATTTACATTAGAACCTCTTTAACCAATCCGGCGAGTGTAGGTCGAATTCTCCAGATTTTTTCTGGAGGCCCAGGACTCTGTGTTCTAGGGACTTACAAATGTGGACATTTCATACCCGCTCTATTATGGATGGCGTGGAGGCTCGGCTGTGTATGGACTCGCGCGAGTCTGCACTGCGCAGGCGCCGTCCCAAGGACGAGGGCGGGCTGTCCTCGCTCTCCGGGAGGGACGCACCGCGCTTACTGAACACTTTTGGTGGAGGCCTGGCGGACATTAACATTATTATTATTTTTATTTATTTGAGTGATGGAGAGAGAAGAGTATTACTATTGGGGGAAGCCTATATCAAGTAGGGGAGATACCTGGCTGATAATGACGATAACGAAATTGACAATTTAAATAGTAATACAACTAAACAGCTACATTATTTGTTGGCCAGTTATATTAATACACACATTATGTATAATTTAAAAAATAAAAACCAGTCGTATTTAACCGACTTCACAAAAGGTTCTTAATTCGATTGTATGGTTGTTTTTTTCTATGTTTGTTACGCGATTTCTCCGCCAATTACGAATTGATGTTAATGATTTTCTTTTTGGTTAGGTCATACTTCAGTAGTCCCATAAAAAAATCGAATTTGGTTCAGCACTTTTTGAGAAAATCAACTAAAACAACAAAATATACACAAGAGTGTATGATTAAGCTGTTAATTTTTATTTCTAACATTTAATATTTCTTTCATTGCAAAAGTTCAAATTTGTCCCCAAGGTTTGGCTGTCAGAAAATGTCTATATATATACAAATACGTAAATAGGTTATATATTGTACATATATGTATATATACAATAATACATATAAAATCCGTGATCTAGCGGTTAAGTCCGTGGATTTAGACTCGGAGGTACCGGGTTCGATTCCTGGTCCGGACACAAAAATATTTATTAATGTACCTATATAAATACATTTAATTAATATTTAATTTATTTGCGATATTTCTCGAGTTTGGTAAGCTGGAAACATCGACGAGCTTGCCACTTGTCATGATTGGCCTATAGTAAAGTTGGCTAAATGTGAATTCGCTTATTTATAAGCGTGGTTTCTGAGCACCCCGAAAGGGAAACGGTCGTGATGATACTTTACTTTACTTTTTAACATATAAAATAAAATTACTCATGTGATGAAGGAAGTGGGACAAAAAGTAGACGTCGCGGCGTCGCTCGTTGTAAAAGTGTGAATAAAGAGTGGCAATACAATACTAGTAAAAAAAATCAGGTTAAAGATAGTGTTTGTACACCCCATTCTTGAATATAGCACGACTAGAAGCTTGTCTAAAATCCTGAGGTAATTCATTCCATAGATTTGCGACGACGACAGCAAACGGTTTAAAGACGAAAGTGTGATGAGAGGGAATGGATAGAGTGGAGTTGGAAGAGGAACGAAGGGTTCTTAGGTGATGTGAGCTCCAAAAACTAAATAAATCTTTTAGATAGTTAGGTGTATCGGGTTCGTTGTATGTAAACCTCGGTTTAAAACCGTGCGATTTTGTGAGTCAAGGTTATTAATGCGTATTTGCATTTTTTTCTTTTTTTGGTTCTCTTCTCCCGATGGATGAATGAGATGATAGGGAAGGCAAAGGGTCTAGCCCATACAGCCAAGTCTGACGTAATATATCTTAAATTCCAGATGCTGCAGAATTTGATGCTTTTCTTGGAGTCACTCGCGGAACCATCCACTGCTCAAACACGTCGGGTAAAATATGGGAATTGACAGCGCGGGAAAACCGCAAAAAATAAACTGCAACTTGTGCCTCATATTTAAAGTCCAATTTATCGTTTTCCATAATTATTCACATTGTAGCACATTATTAAACCAAACAACACCAATTTCGACAAATAATATCCACAGTAAATTAATTTACAAAACAAAAACTTGCACTTGACATGTCCACGCAAAATGGCGCGAAAAAAACCTTATTTTTTTCTTTTTTCTGGAATAAATCGTAGAGCGGACTTTGCCTAAGAGTAATTGATATTGTAACTTACTTTGGTGGTACTTTTTTCTTAGCTGCGGCGGGCTCCAGAGAACTACTGTCGGAGGACGGCGACGTGGTCTCCTCGGCCTTCTTAGCTGCATTCTCTGCAAGTTTCAAACCATTCACTTCTATGACGGTCACGAAATCTCCTGCTTGTGACGCTGGACGGGTTTTTAACTGCTGACAACCATTCTCTTCAGCTATAGAAAAAAAATATGATTCAGAAATACTCTTTTTCTTATTATTTTTAATTTGTTTAGTGAGCCTAGCGAGGTAGGTTTCGGAAAACAGAAATAACAGTAGTAACTACAGAGGTACGTTTTTTTTCTACATTGTGTGTTAATACAAGCTTGGCGCAATGTACTAGGGGCTGTAATGATAGAAATATTTGTTGGCCATAAGTTGCTGACTAACTGTCATTTTGCCTGACCAAATCTATTTTACTGCTCACAAAAGCTTTTTCGTATTTAATTAAAGTGGGTTTTTAGTAGATCTGTACATATTCTCTCCTTTCTATATGGTATCCTTAATAACCTTCGCCATCGTTTCCAATTCACAACAATCAACTTTCAATTCCTCTCCAGGTAGCAGATATTCTCTCACTGTCTCCGCAGCTTGCCAATGGAACAGACTGCATTGTTTATCAGACAGGCACCTATTTTAAACATATTTACACATCTTCTATCATATCTTACTTTCTTAAAAATCAAAATTTTTTTTATTAAAAAAATTATTTATTATTATTATTACTTATAAAATGTAAATGTAATGTAAATATTTATGTATGTTTATAGGTATATATTTTATGTATGTAACTGACATATATATATATTTATTACTTTTAAATATTAATTTCTTTAAATACCTAATAAATAAATAGCAATGCTTTATTTTGTATATTTTAATGTGCAATAATAATATAATTCTTTATTGCACACAAAATATAAAATAATGTACATAGGCGAGCATAATACCGTACGGTATTCTCTACCAGCTAACCTTTGGGAGAGTGATAAATTATTATAATGGGTGCAGAGTATGAAATAATAATGATAATTAAAATCAATCATAACTATACCATAGTAAGTATAAATAACATACCAATATATAAATGTCATATGATAATAAATACTTAAATGAAATATTTTTATGTACTTTACTTATATTGTTAACTTACCAGCATCAAGTAGTGGTTCAGTTCGTTGTACAAGTTCGCTGTTACATCTCCGGCGAGCTGCCTCGGTTAATGTGGAGGAAATCTCGTTGATACATTGATTGACAGAGCTCCGAGCTGCCGAGTGGATCACCTTCTTCCGCAAGTGCACTTCGGGCTTCTCGCCTAACTCTGGAGTTGACTCGTCGCTACTACTAGCAACACTAATTTCACTCTTCTTAGACAATGAATTAGTGTTAGAACCCTGAAATTTAAAAAGAATGAGAATAAAAGGAAAATAATAGTTTAATTAGAATTTTGATTGGTAAAAGATGATGATAATGAAGTTTCATAGCACGCGCTAGTTAGGGCATTTCTCGCGAATAATAATTTTGGTTAATAACAAATAATAAACCAACAAAGGCATGTGTTGAATGTTGACGGAGCAAATGTGGGAACAATGACAACTGGAGATCAATAGGGATTGTGCATTCAATGTAAAAGAAACTATATTTGGTACTTAGAGGTATTGTGCATTTTTTATTACAAATTAATATAATAATAATAAAATAATAATTTGGTTTTTATATATTCAAACCATGTTATTTACTGTTCAAAAACGCATTACTGTTGTGCCGAGTTTGACCTGAAAGCAAAAGCTTTAAACACATTTTTTACTGAATTTAGGCATTTGTTGTCGGCCTAGCTAGACATCTAAGCTATAATATGTATGTTTAACCGGGCTGACAATAGATCCTACAAGCATCTTTAGGATATCGCTCCTACTTTCGCACTGCCCACGGAGGGGATGCTGCCTAGGGAGACGCTGTTGGAAAAGAACTATAGTAGACGAATCTTGGATACTAGATTCATGAGCCCCATGGGCGGTGTTCTATAGTGCCCAGCACCAAAGGTGCATTGAATCACCGGCGGGTAGTTACCCTGCCGGGGAAAACGGTGGATTATCCCATCCCCAACCGAAGCCTATTGAACATCCAGGCCTGGATGACTCTGCTATCTGTCTGCTTTAGATGAAGGAAAACCATAGAGCAACGCCAAGAAATAAAGTGGTCAAAGCAACACGTTGGTCAAGTTCCATATTGTCTCTGCCTACCCCAACATGATATATACATATATGAACTATTTTGTCATTTAAAAAAAAAAATATTGCATATACTTAGTTTTGAAAAATACATTGGTTGGTATTGGTTCATAGTAGTTCAGTAGTTTAAACTAGGTACTACAGCTTGTGTTGTCTAAAGTACAAAGGCAGACCTAATGCCGCTAGACATATAGAATAGAGAACCAGTTAAACCTTAAAGACAACAAGCAGTAAGTATATATTAGTTTGTTGTAGAACCTGTTTGGTTCATTCATACTGTGCCTCTAATGTTGGTATGTGGCAAGCAACACATTTGTTAGGATGTCTATAATAATAATTAATAAACTTATACATTGAACGTTATTGCATTTAGTTTTGTTGTTGTAATTACCAAATTAATATTTTTTATTAATGATCTTGTTCAATTAAAGTTAAACAGGACCTCCTTAAATGATGAAATGAACGAGCTAGTTTAGCAATGACTGCCTGTTCTATATTAAATTGAGAAGATCAAAGAAGAAAAGCAAGAAACATTGGGGATAATAAAGTAATGTCTCTCTTTTACCTAAAAAGGACCTTTTATATGTATATCATGCTCACCTGCTATTTTGGTGCATCTAATTGGTAACCTGAGGCATTATTAAGCCAACTCCTTATCACCGACTAAACTATTTATAAAATCAATACATTGCTTGGTCTTGCCTCTTTTTCCTATTTTTATTGTTTTGTTTTTTTTTGGTATCATTTTCTTCTTTTATTATTTGTATTTATCACCTATTACGCTCCTAATATTATAATCAACTGTATTAATTATGTCTATGTAAATAATATAAAATCTTCTTGGCCTATGTTCTACTAATAATGCCTAATGGCATAAAGCTCGCCTGTGTACATTAATATTAAGTTATTTTAGTTTTTGTGCAATAAAGCATTTTTATTATTATTATTATAATACTATATTATCAATATGTGTAATAAGAAAAGCTGTGATTTGACTTGAAAATAAATAAATGTGCTAAGTTGTATTTTGGTTTCCACACCAAAAAAAAACATGTCTAAAGAAAACCGCTAGGTTTTGTAATTATGTTGAAGACAAATTTATAAGCATTCTATGGATTCACTGTGCTGGTGTTGGGTCCATTGTGTGTGGGAAAGAGAGATAAGAAGAATGGTCTTGGTCTTGCAATCGACAATAGGCTGTTGAGCTATGTAAAACTCCTTTTATATTTTAACCCTGTGTTATATCTTTTCTTTACTTATGTCAAGTCATTCTTCGCATTTAGTCTCTGGAAGAGCTTTGTGACTGTCGTTCCCAATCAAATATCACGATTTGAATGCTCAGAGAGTGATTTCAATTTGGAACGGTCTAAATCACATTTTTATTCATAGTATAATAGTTTTTTTTATGCATAGATGATAAATTGCGTATTCCACATCTTTGAGTATGAATACTAACAAACACATCGCTTTCACTTTTTTCATCTTTATATGTCTAACGTTATTTTAGTATTCTAAAATAACTTGCCGTGTTACAGACATTTTTTATTTACTTCCTACTTAAATATTAATTATAGATTTGTTTAAGAAGTAATATACAGACAGTATAAATGAACTACAATATTAAATAATTTAAAAGAAAACCTAATATTAAATTAACTTGAAAATGGCTCCTCATAAGGACAAACAACTAACAGCACTCCAAGCGATCTACCTCAATATCGTGAGCAGTCTAAGCGCGGGGAATTAAGTAATTTGTGACGTCACAGAGCTTTGGCAAATCAGTTTATTTAAGAGCGCTTAGGTTACTATTGTCGTGTCTGGAAATGACGGGATGACTATCTCAAGTAATAATTCTGACAGTATGATATTTTTTAAATATTGGAACATACAATATAAATAAATTATAAAAAAATAATACCCTAGTTAAATACATGAAATTAAATGTATGATTATAATCAGTATTATGCTAGCAAAATAACGCTTAATTTAAAAATAAAAAGTATTGTTGCGTAGAATAGTTATTATTTTATAGAGTAATAATATTATGTGTTACAGTTAAGAGGAACTATATTATACAAACATTAACATAACTCAATCAATTAATATGCAATCACTAGTGGAACATATATGAATAATACATTACTCAATTACAATAACTATACACTGTTTCTACAACATAGCAGAAAACTTAAACAAACCTATAATTAAAATTATCAATTAGTTTTTCTTTGTAGGTATTATTACAGCCCCTTAGTTCACTGCTAAAGATAAGCCAGACATTCCAGCACATTTTATTTTGTCTACAGCTATAGCAGGTCGTATTTGAAAAAAATATGTAATTCATATAAATAAAAAATATTTAATATAGTAAGATAGTTACAAATCTTTTTACATTTAGACTAAATTCTTAGCATTCCATGGATTCTGGGTCCATTATGTGTGGGGAAGAGAGAAAAAACAATGATTGATTCTTTATTTTCATTTGTTGTTGTTTTGAATCATATAAACTGTAGTTTATTATTATTCAACAGTTTGAAAAAAATACCTGTATAAAAACTTTACAGGTTTAGATGGTCTACCTACTAAGAACCATATAACAATGTAATGTATCATCATGACCATATCACTTTCAAGGTAGTCAGAAACCACACAAATGGATTTACATTAAGCCAACTTCACTATAGGCCCATGACAAGTGGCAAGCTTGTTGATGTCTCTAGAGTACCTTACTCGAGAAATATAAAAAATAAATTAAATATTAATTTCATTTATTTATTTAAATTAATAAATATTATTGACCAGGTATTGAACCAACCTCCGAGTCTAAATCCATGGACTTACACGCTAGACCACAGAGGCAGTCATTAAGTACTACTGACCA
Organism: Tinea semifulvella; assembly: GCA_910589645.1. Lineage (NCBI taxonomy): Eukaryota > Metazoa > Arthropoda > Insecta > Lepidoptera > Tineidae > Tinea > Tinea semifulvella. Next base: position 6,869,125 of record OU342596.1, read on the forward strand.
TAATATAGGTAAATAAGAGGTTCTAATGTTTTTAGGTATGTTTGGTATTTAAAATATTCTATAATATTTATCTCATCATTTTCAATGGACCCCTGAAAAAGTCAGTATTATAGCTGTCAAATGCTAAAGGGAGTAGTAATACTAATATTCATCTTACAAGTCTAGCTTCTTATTAGAATCCAAAATATATTTTATATATGTTATTAAGTAATAACAATTTACTTGTTAAAGACTAAAATTTATTGACAGTATTTTAAAAGATATTTACAAGAACAGTTAGTCCCTAAATTGAAACAAAAAAAAATGTATAACCTTTATTATATTAACACCTATTAATCTAGGTCCAAAATAGTAATTTTGGATGTGTTATATGTATGTATATGTTATATGACTTTTACTGCATTCTTTACATTGACTAACCAGGGTTTTCTTTAAAAAAGAATAGTGAATCACCTATAAGATTAACTAAGCAAAAATATGCTTTAAAATGCAAGATAACAATAATTTTATTGTAATGAATAGTTAAATACTTTAAACTATCAAAGTAAAATGAGGTATTAGCAATAGATTAGTTACCTGTTTGCTATCACACGTCTTATCGTCAATCTCGTTCACGTCAGCCACCGAGGGCGGAGCCGACCGGGGGGACTGCGACACCGCTTTGTGCTTCTCCACATCAGAAAGCAGCGTCTCTAAGTACTCTACATAAAACTCCTCCTTCTCCAATTCTTCTCTAAGGACAGCCACTTTCTGTTTGTGTTTCGCCAAATTTGCCCTGACATCTTCCTCCCAAGCGGCTGGCAAAGCACTCTCTGGAAAACGTTGCACCCAAACGCGTTGGAAATCCCCGAAGACACTCATCTCACAGAAAACGATTTCATGACAACTTAATGTTCATGAAAATAAATTACAAATAATATTTTAACTATACTATTATCTACAATACAAAATTATCACAAAAATCTGTCATTGGAAGGCAGGCAAGTGCTTTCATTTTTGTTTTCCATAGTTCCAGTAGCTCGCTATTATACTCGAAGAATAATAAAAAAAATTTACATCGAGTAGTCTGTTTTAATATTAATAATTGCATTATAAGAAAACCTGCAATGAACGATAAACCGAAATCTAGTGATATTTTTAAGCTAGATGAACACATTTGCACTAGTGAAGTACTTTTATTGAATTAACATAATCCAAATCAATTAATTTTTCAACAAAATATATATAAATAAATAAGTATTTTTGTTTAGTTTTATTTATAATTAGTTTTTTAATATATTTTATTTTAATATTTTTGTATCTACTTCGAATAATAAATAAGAAACAGGGAGATTTCTATTCAAGTGACGTTAAACTAATTTAAGAAAACAAATTACGTTCCGGGATCAGCAAAGCTTATATCTGACTGTCTAACATCTCAAATGAAGCATATTTAGCAATGCTAAAATATGCACCCAACATGGACAGCTGTATTTCTTTTTATGATCTAGAATTATAGATAATTGTAATATTTATTGGACGTGTAACACTTGGTGCCAAAAACTGGATTTACTGTGCAACAGCTGTGTACAGCTCGTCCCGAAACGTATCCCAGCTGTCAAACCATGGTAAACTTTTCGTCGTCCCTCGTCTTGTATTTTTAAATTATTTTGACTTTTTGTTATTTAAGGCAGTTTTACAAGGTAATTAAGTCATATTATCTAAAAGAAAAATATTCTATATTCTTTTTATCATTTTTTTTGGTTGTATCGTACACAGATCAATAGCAAGTGAACTTCTGTTGATGTGGGATTTGCATGCTATAAGTTATATAGTTTTGTTTTGTGTGTACCCGCTTTGCTGGTTGATAAATAAGTCAACCAGTAAGTTAAATAATACTGTAAAAATAAATATAAAGTTATTATACGTTAAATATATAGGTAGTTAGATATTTAGTTAATTAATAGAGGGTAATGTCAGACAATCGATACAAAACATGCCGACAACCATGGACATTCGCCGCCAAGTATTTTAAGTTTAAATTATTAAAACATTTTATATTCTTTTGGCTAACAATTTGGTATTATGTTCCTTGGGCCAACACATCTCAGCCTATTATCTGTTTGAGCGATATTATTTCAGCCTTATGCTGAAGAAGACAAATTTCTAAGCATTCCATGGATTCACCGTGCGGGTGCCGGGTCCATCGTGTGTGGGTAAGAGATGAGAAGAATGGTGTCTCGGGCTTGCGACCGACAATTGGCTGGTTTAAGAAAAGGAGGCCTCCTTTTTTTCTATTGCGCGATAATACTATACTATAATAATAATACATACTTGTATGGAATTTTACGTATTTAGGTTTTTAGATTCCCCTGAGACTAGTGTGCACCTTTCATCTGCTTTCATACAAAGTTTTCAATAATTTCATGCCTTTAGCACATTTGGCTCTGACAACCTTTGAGTGTTTCCTCCATACAACAGCTGTTTTATTATAAATAAATATTTGTAATAAACCAAATAGACATAATATGGCATCAGAAGCAAATGGTTTAGCTCAGTGCTAATTAATTTAATTCATAGAAACCTGATTTATGTTGTGTATTCAGTATTTTTGAAAGTCTTAGTATATTTTTCTCTGCTGATAATAAAAGAGAATTCTGGATAATACTCTCAGTACTCTTGGAACCTGCTGTTCTTGATAAAGACTTTGCCACTATTATTATATATATATTTCTATTGTAGTAATTCCTAACACTAATGCCCAACTGACTTAAGTTGCAACTAATTGTTTTATTGTATATTTGAAATACAACTAAAAAGATGAATAAATAGAATATACTAGATTCTATTAAGAAATTTAAATCACATATTGTTTGAGAAGCTATAGTGAAAATTTAAAATAGGATTTCAATTAATAAATAACAATGGTCTTTTTTTTAAAATTGTCTATTGAGTAAAAAGATAGTCATGGGTATATTACTCTCTGTATTCTTGACCTCCTGTCTTGATAATGGCTTCCATTTTTTAATATTTTTTTTTGTAAAAACAAAAAAAGTAATGTATCATCACAACCATTTTCTTTCTCAGGGAAAGGAAAATATACAAAAAAACAAATTAGTTGCAACACAAGTCAGTTGGGCATTAGTGTTAGGAATTACTACAATAGAAACATATATATAATAATAGTGGCAAAGTTTTTATCAAGAACAGCAGATTCCAAGAGTACTGAGAGTAATATCCGGATTTCTCTTTTAAATCAACAATACTAATACTTCAAAGTCAGAAACCATGCTTATTAAGAAGCAGATTCACATTTAGACAACTTTACTATAGGCCAATCATGACAAGTGGCAAGCGCGTCTATGTCTCTAGCATACCAAACTCAAGAATGCTCACAAATAAATTAAATATTAATTAAATTTATTTATTTAAAAATAATAAATATTATTCCCGACCAGGATTAAAACCTGGTACCTCCGAGTCTAAATCTATGGATTTAACCTCGAAACCAAGGAAGCAGGGTTTTTTTGTAATTTATATGAGATCTATTTTTGTAATACTAAAATTTAAATTTTCAAAGCTCTTTCATTAAATTTTCAATGCTAATTCATTTAATTTTCAGAAACTTGGTGTATGTTGTTTGTTTAAAACCAAATTAGAAATATGGATAAACAAAATATAATAGATGTTATTGAGAAATTAAAGTCACCAACGTCAACCATTGTTGAAGAAACATTAGTGAATATACGAAATAAAATTATCTCTTCTCCTGAATGGATTCAGTTATTTAGAAATCAGAATGGTCTGGAGTGTCTTCCACCTTTGATTCGGAAACCAAATGAGAGAATTCTGGATATTACGCTTAGCATTCTGGGTACCTGCTGTCTTGATGAAGACTGTGCCATAATTGTAAGTTACCATAACTTTTTTTAGTGATTATTATCACAAAGTTTATATAAATGATTTTATTACCTTTCCTATAAGAGCTTGAATTCTGTTAAAGGGAATTAACTGTTTAATTAATTAGCTTAAAATATGTTCACATCAGTTCTTTCTTCAATAGTAAGCTGCACTTTAACAAACTAGGCTTACCAATTTACTACCTGTTTAAATATAAATTATTATTTGGTACCAACAGAACTGTAATCCATTGTGGAGTGGTGAGAAATGAAAGCTTTGTAAAGAATGTTACTGTGTGTGTGAGAACAGTACTGTGAGTGGCAAGCTTGATAATGTTTCACCAATGCTTTACCAGAATTAAACAAATAAATTATTTTGAGATCAAAGAGCATTCAGGCATATGCTAAACATTCACCACCAATCTTGCCAAAGCGAAATAACTCTGCATGTTTTTAAGCACAATGTATTGTCGCTGCAACAGATCCTGGCTGAGACTGTAAACTGAACTGCTGTTTGACCAAATTGTGTTCCTTGATTGTAGTTGCATCATGTAGTTTTGTGTTATAGTTTTTACTTAGATTTTCTCAATTATTATTGTATTGTGTTTTTATTTTGGTTATTCAAAGGCCCAATTAATGGATACTGTAATAGAATGTGTTAGTTGCCTGTAATTGGTGCAGCATCTAGTTTCTGTCTTAGTTTAAGTGAAAATTCATGTATGTAGGCACTTTTGGCGATCGTAATAAATAAATAAATGAGTACTCCATGAGCACATGTACATCTTAGGCCGTCTCCTCTGCCATGTTCCTCTCTACAGTGTATATGTTTAGAGTGATGTTCGTTTAAGAATTGCTGTGCCGACATCACCCCTATCATTGTGCGAATCTTAGCTCATCACTGCCTATATCAAGCACTGGTATAAAAAATGTTTAAAAAAATTCAATTTTCACCATAGTCTGTCTTTAACCACTTATTCAATCATGAAGGAAGCTTATTAGAGTTATTTTAATTTGAACTTATGATAATGTTACTTTCAGATTGGCAATCAAAATATATATGCGTCATTAATAACAATTATAAAAACTGTATGCAAGGATAGCATTGTCGGTCGAGCTTGCAGAGTTGTAGGCAACTTGTGTCAAAAACAAGTCAATGCAGAGGGCTTCCACAATCATGGAGCTGTCCTCTCATTGGTGGAATTAATTGAGGGTAGAGACAAAAATACCTCCAATCCCACTCTTGCTATGGCTGTCAGAGCTCTTAGGTAAGTTTATTTATATTTATTATTTTGTGTCTATCAGAGACAAGTTACATGTCAGTTTATTTTTATTTCTCTGACTATAATTTGTATTATTTATAATAATTGCACATGTAGACCCTATTACAGCTAATATTATTATTATTTATTATATTAGCAATAGTTTTCCAATAACTGAATAAATTATTGTATAAATCGCTTCTTAAACATATTTGAAAAATTTGCTTTATAATTGTACAGTGTAAACTCCATGTAAAGTCACTTGATTTAACGGCAAACTCCCTAAAGCGTCGAAATCAATTGGCTTTAGTTGGTTTAGCTTGTCTTCCAATTCTGATTTTTCTTCTCTCCAAATAACGACAACTCTCTATAACGCCATAAAATGCAGAGTCCCTTCAGTGTCGTTATATAGAGTTTACACTGTAGTTTGTTTTCTAAGTGTGTTTCTTTTGTTTGTTTACTTAATTTCTTTTGAAATGCTTACTTGCATTGGTATTTATTTGGTTATTTTGTAGGATAATTGTATTGTACGTACATACCTCTATGTATTATGTTTTCAAAACTATATTTTCAAATATTAGATTTGCTTTAATTTGAGACAACTATTACTTTTAGTTTTGACATTAAATACTCGCCAACCCGTCTGGCCATCGTGGCGTGTGTAGGCCAAATTCTCCAGATATATGTTCAGGAAGGCCCATCCCCAGCAGTGGAGGTTTAGGACGCTGTGTTCTAGGGGCTGTAATGAATGATGACTGAATTATTTTTCTCTATTCATCTGATAAATCATGATTTAGGGCGACTTGCACAATATCTCACTATTTACCCCTGATTAGTCTAAATTTAAGAACACAATACGACTGTCAAATAATGTTGGCGGAATTTGCCATATAGCAGGTAATTTCAAATTATAGTTTTATCTAAATTTATAATAATATCATTATAATAATATCATTATAATAATGAGATGATTTTCAATTGGCAGGAAATGGACCTGATAATTATTATTGTAAATACTTTATTATTTTTATAGCAAACTTTGGATTGTGGTTGATAAGAGAGATGAGATGTTACAGCATAATGCAGTATGTTGTGTTGCCAAGCTTATGATCTCAGAATGTGAGGCTGTGGGTATTTTAAAGGGAACTTCTGATAAGGAACCAAAAAAAATAAGGAAAAGCCAAGAAGAACTGTTAAATGGTATCCTAAAAAGTTTGTGTTACTTCACATTGCATTTTACACCTCCATGTACTGAGCAGGTTTGTTTACCTGATTATTAATTACCCTAATGTTTATAAAGTTTTTTTTTACATAACATATAAATATTACCTCCATGGTTAAGATGTAGATTAGATAGAATTTATTTGTGACATTTCTCTCCTCCTCCTAGCCTTGATGCATCAAAGAGCTTTCAACTTGTTTTGTCCATAGAAAAGTTGGCTAAATGCAAACTTGTTTCTATGTTTAACAAAATATTTCACTGCTGTATGAGTTCTGTTGACATAGTTACAACTTAAAATTAAATTAATTCTGACTTCAAATGTTCCAATAGTCATAAAGTTTTTACCCTAGTTAATATTGTAAAATACTTACACACCAATAACTAAAATTTAGTATAAGAATGCTTTATCATCAGTTTTAAAAAGTTATGTAATATTTTTTTAGATTAAGGGTGATGGCAGAGGATACCAGTGTCTAGTAGAGCTGACAAAAACCTTCCAAACCTTGTCATTGAAGTGTCTACTAAATCTGTGCCACCTATCCTCTAGCAGACTTCAGTTGGGCAGGGTAGGATTTGTGGAATGTCTTGTAAGAATTCTGGAAAATATGTCAGGTAGGTTAAGTTAAGGTTTCAGGCTAAGACATTTTTTTATATCTTCCATTTTATTTATTTTGTCAAGCTGTAAAATTTTGTTAAAATTACACAATCTTGACACACCCGCTAAAATTTGTGACAAATAATTTATCTCAGTCCATTACAAGCATGTTGGGGAGAGGGGATTTAACATTCTATCTATGTATCGTGTTACCATTAAAAATACATAAATAAAATAGTATCAAAATAATATCTGAATTAAAATACTGCCAAAAACAATTGTCTATGAATGTCTTGCATCTGCACATGCTTGTTAAAGTTAACAAGCTATCAAGAAAATCAGATTTTGCCATTTCTTAATATACATAGGTCACGTTAGCAGTCCTAGCTATACCCCCACGACTCCCTGAGAAGAAAACACTCTCGGGACCACTCACAGCTACCTCCAACTGGTTAAGCCAAAGTCTACAAGGCTAAACCTATCAGGTCAAGAAACATCTTCTGGGCTGTGCCATAATATTGCATTGTATGTATATATGTATGTGTATGTATATATATTGTATTGTATGTATGTGTTTATGTGTGTATATAATTTATATATTGTTTATTGCTTACAATGTGATTGTTTAGTTATAATATATTTAATTTTTACTTGCACCTACCATTCACTTTAAATGCTTTATCTGTCCCTAAGGTTGGCTGTCAGAGAATGTCTAGCGGCATTAAGCCCGCCCCTTGTACATAGTGCAATAAAGTTTAAAATAAATAATAGGCTACATACATCTAACAAGTCCAAAAAAATAAATTTATAGCTAAAACAAAATCTGTAAGATAAAGTTAAATAATACTTACAAGCCAAATATATTAATTTATCATATTGATAAAGAGGTATCCCACAAACTTGTTTTTTTTTTTTTAAACTTAATTTTATAATTAAAAAATACTTAAATCTAATCCCCCCCCAAAACAAAAATTCTAAGGGCTTGGATATCTCTAATTTTATTTGTTTTTTGTTAAATTGAATTTCTATATCTTTTGGTTGTATTTCTTCTGTTTTTTCTCCTTTTCTTTGACACCTAAATATTAATAATAAAGTATGTTTCCTAATTTGGCAAAGTATAAACTCAATTATATACTAACCTTTATGTTCTGTAATGTGCTGTGGAAATGAATGAATAAATAAATAAATGGCAACTAGGAGAAGAATAGTATCTCGGGCTTGTGACACAGGCTGGACTGACCTTTTAATTCTGCACATTACTAAATTAGTCTTTATATTTTAGTATCACGTTGGCCAGAAGGCGCTGCTCGTGCGTTGGCTCACTTGAGTGGCGAGTCTGTGAACAGGTCTCGGTTGCTACACTGTGGAGGACTCACTTTACTGGTTGCAGCTGCTGGAGATGGACCTCATGCAATGCACGCCTTGTTGCAATACGTATTTGATGATACAGGTAATATTTATTTTTACCAAAGCCCAGCTGAACCACAAAAAGTATTTTGGCTACGAATTTTATTATATTATACAGCCCTTATAATCTAAGATTGAGGGTAGGTGAAATATAGTTTTAGTTCATTCACCTTGACAAATCAATTGTAAGCACAATAAAGATATGCCAAATACTGCACTAAATATATTTTTCTAAATAGTTATATATTCATTTTTAGATAAATTATTCTTACTAGATTACTATTATAAAAAACCCCTTTTTTATATAGTTAATTGTACAAAATGTTTCAAATATGACATCTCTAGTATTAAAGGACTTGATTGATATGAAAACTACATATTTTATTTTCCAAATAACTTAATTGCTGCCTCCGTGGTCTAGTCTGTGGATTTAGACTCGGAGGTACCGGGTTCGATTCCTGCTCGGGACACAAAAAATATTTATTAATGTTAATAAATACATTTAATTTATTTGTGATATTTTTCGAGTTTGGTACGCTGGAGACATCGACGAGCTTGCCACTTGTGACTTGTCATGATTGGCCTATAGTAAAGTTGGCTAAATGTGAATCCGCATACTTATAAGCGTGGTTTCTGACCACCCTGAAAGGGAAAACGGTCGTGATGATACTTTACTTTTAATATATATAGTAAAAATAACATAAGTCTTATTAAGTTAAATTATAAAACATACAGATTTCTTGAGTTTGGTAGGTATGCTAGAGATATCGACGAGCTTGCTTCTTTTTATGATGGACCTATAGTAAAGTAGTCCAAATGTGAATCCGCTTCTGTAATAGCTGTGGTTTCTCATCAGCCCGGAAGGGATACAGTCGTGAAGATACCATCTCTGTAGTGCAATGTAACTTGTATTTTTTTTTCAGCTTTCCAAATGCTCGTAAATGAAGGACTGATTTCAATTTTGACTGAACAATTAAAACTTTACCTAAAAACTATGAAGTATCAACATGAATTTTTGAAAGAGACTGTTAAAAATACTAAACCTATTGCTATAGAGAGTACATCAGGACAATCTACCTCAGCTGCATGTACTAATTATGAAATTAAACCATCAAGAAAACGTGCATTTACTTCCAGTGATGATTCTAATGTAGTTATTGAAAGAGACAATATGATAGTAGGGTTTGTGGAATGTTTGAGAAGCGAAGACAGCAATAGTGAGGATGAAATTCCTTGCAAAAGAAATCTCAATAAATGGACTAAAAAGGTGTGTATTTATTTATGTACTAAATAATGTGTAACTTATTATTTGAATATATAATGGCGCGGTGATGGCTCGGTTGTAAGAATTTAAGTTTATCATTGTATGTATCACAGCCCCTATCTCAGCTTTACACAGTGGAAGTTGGTGAAGAGGAGTTTCAGCAAAATCTTCTTTCAAAAGATAGCTTATGATACGTAGATATTTTAAAATACATCTGCCGAACAACTGCCATAATATTTTTTTTAGATATCCCTTAGAGAAAAAAAAAACTTGCTAATTATTTTTGTAATTTCTTAACTTTCACTTGTCTACTACGGCCTATTCAATTAACTTATGCACTATTTTAATGATTGACGTCCTAAAGCATCTTATTACACATGCAAAAATGCAATAATAATAATAATAAGGCACACAAAATAAACAAAATTAATTTTAGTAGCCCAAAAATCGGCAATTTTCAATAAAAAAATTAAAAGTCGAAAATCTCGAAAAGGGTTAAATTTAGGGTAGGGTGTTTCATAGAGAAATAAGTCAGAACTGATGGGTACTCCACGCCCTGAACGGATCTAGCACGACTTTTTCTGTAACCCTGTATAAATAGTACTAAACTAAACTAAAACTAGAAATAATAATAATATTTATTTATTTAAGGACAACCAGTGGTCGGTTACATTATTGCTTACTTAAAAACTAGGACATAAATTCAACGATATATATAATAATAATAATAATTCTTTATTTCGGTACAAAAACCATATCGTGTTAGTAACAATAATAACTTAACTGTTAGTAATTAATCTAAAATGTAGATACTAATTTATTTGTCCATAATTTTTGAAGCATAAAGCAATGCTCATATATATATATATATATATATATATATATATATATATAAGAATAATAATAAAAATATAAAATAAAAAATATATATAAAATCAATTATAATATAAAGAATAGAAACAAAAACAAGCCAATATTCATAATAATAATAATATGCGTGTACACAACAATAAAGTCACTCGTAAGAGGACAAAATACAGTAAATAGTTATGGATGCGCGAGTGCATGTGTGTTATGTTAGTGTACCTATGTGTTGTGTTAGTGTGTACGTGTGTTATATTGTGTATTCTTTATCATATATTTGATATCAAATTAAACACCTTTCGAACTGTACTTCACAGTACTCCGTATTATTAAATTTATCTTTAAATTTAGTTTTTTTTTCAAATTTTACTATAATCATTTATTTATAAATTTTATTTTATTTTATTTATAAAAAAAAAAAAAAAAAAAAAAAGGACCGTCAGTATTGTACGAGCGAGTGGGATGGATTATTTTCAGGGATCTTCTCAACTAAATATGGGTGGTATGAGCTGGTCACCAGATATCTATTGGGAACCTAAAAGTCCGGAGTTTTATAGATCTCCCAGGAGTCCAGAACTGGGAGACATGAGTCCTATGTCACCAGGCTCTGACGGGTATGTACTATGGAAGCACTTTACACTTAGTATCAATCACGTTTTTGTACAATGAATATTTTTTATTGTTAAGTTATTGCACATTAAGATATTTCATTTTATTTATTTATTCACCATTTCATTTGGTACACTCGGTTTTGTCAGATTATAAATTATATATTTTACTAATCATGTTATGATAGCTAGTCGCGATCACAGCGACATTATTGCCGCTCGGCCAATACCACCGTTGGATCGGTGGCCAGCGCTCCGAGCGGCGCCCACGAGAGTGGAATCAATCCGCGCACCGAGCGGTCACACGTTTTTTGCTCTCACAATTTATAGCCTTAATTTACTCAAGTAATTATTTGTAACTTCTTGTTCTACAATAAACCATATACAGTCCGCTAAACAATCTTTAATTGAGCCATCGAAGTCCCGCAGCAGTATCCCTACGTGGTTAGCAGCACAAATAGGGACTGACGATTTTATTTTATCGCTGTGATCGCGACTATAGCAAATAAATAACAGCAAAGAACAGCCTTCGTCGTTACCAGATGTATTCATACCTACACTAATAGATGCTGCTGTAAAAGGGCGTTGGTCAATGGTAAAAGTAAAGTATCATCAAGACCGTTTCCCTTTCGGGGTGGTCAGAAACCACGCTTATAAATAAGCGAATTCACATTTAGCCAACTTTACTATAGGCCAATCATGACAAGTGGCAAGCTCGTTGATATGTCTCCAGCGTACCAAACTCGAGAAATATCACAAATAAATTAAATATTAATTAAATGTATTTATTTACATTAATAAATATTTTTGTGTCCCGACCAGGCATCGAACCCTAATATATTTAATGAATATTTAATTTATTTGTGTCATTTCTCGAGTTTGGTACGCTGGAGACATCGACGAGCTTGCCACTTGTCATGATTAGCCTATAGTAAAGTTGGCTAAATGTGTACCGCCTATTCATAAGCGTGGTTTCTGACCACCCTGGCAGGGAAACGGTCGTGATGATACTTTAGTTTACATTAGAAACTAAATTTGGGATGCCACCTGTGTGGATACCTTTGCCGCTTGCCACATTTCCTCTACATCAAAAAAGGCCGGTTCGGCTGCTCATACAGCCGAATTTAGAAAACACATCAAATACAATAGCATTAAACAAAATTATAACTTTGTGGCATTTGGGGTTGAAACAATGGGGGTATATTCTCTTGATACCCACAAATTCATAAAAGAGCTGGGTAAACGAATTTTCCAAGAGTGTGGCGATCCCAAATGCCACAACTACCTAAAACAGAATATGTCCATAATAATTCAACGAGGAAATGCGGCGAGCGTTTTAGGTACCCTCCCTGGTGGTAAGCCCTTAGTTTATTTTGTAGAATAGCTTTAATTTCATAGGTATTTTTAGTTTTAGTTTTCTTTATAATTAGTTTTTAGTCAATTTTATTTTAATATTTTTGTATCGAATTACCTACTTCGAATAAAAAAAAAAAAAAATGAAAATATATTTATAATCGAAAGAGTTACGTAGAATATTTAACAGCTGTCATAGAAACATTCATAGAAAAATTAGATTAGATTTTTTTTTTTTTTTTCATATTTACCACTTGTAGGTATCAGTCCGGCCTGAGTCCCGAGTACCGCAGCTCCAGTTCCCAGAAGAAGAAGTCCCACTGCTAGTGGAGTCCCGACTCCGACTGGTTCTCCGGAGAGGGATCCACCTCCGCCGCGCCGTGGAGTCCCGCCAGCTCCCTCTCTCCTACCTACAGTGACCATGGTAACATCAACACTGCTTTTAAATAAGTCGGTCATTTTTGGGCCGGAGCATTTACTACTAAGGCTGTGTTGTACCAAAACGAAGTCTCTATAAATGTAACAATTAAAGTTTAACGAACCTTGAAAACTTAAACATTTGACGCCATTTTAAAATTGAATCGTCACAATTAAGCCCGCGTTCGTTTTAAGAAATGTTAGCATGAAAATACCACTTTTTTTAGCACAAGTCGTTCGTTTAATGAAAATTCTAACATTTGATGCTAATTTCGTATGTCAGTACCGTGTTGAAAGGAGGGTTATTGATGTTACTTTTTGACAGATGTCATTAACATATAAAATAGTTTGTATACCATTTTTATATACTTTATAGTTTTCTATTATATTTGTTAAAAATAAATAAAAAAATAAATAAAATAATGGCGCTGGTTTATGAAGTTGCTACGAGATGTTGGAAATGCTATAAAACGAACACGGGAAAAGTAAGTTGACACTGCCTTTATACAGCCACCAAATTAATTAACTTTTATTATAATTAGATATTATTATATTACGAGGGTAACACTAGATTTTTTAAAACTGGCCACTTGTAAAGAAAATAATATAAAATTATAATTTTTAAAATTGAACTCTTTGCCAAGACTATTGAGTATGTACATATTTCATTCATTTGTCATTTTTTTTACGATTTGGCGGCAAATTTAAAATTGTCTGTGTCACGTTAGCATGAAATTTACTCGAGAAAATTTTGGTGCAATGATTTTTAAAATTTCAAGAAATGGGTTGAAATATCTTTTGATTTCTGTCTACGACCTCTTTCAATAGAAACATCTAATTAAGATGAGAAAATTAAACGCAGATGAGGCTGTATGGTCCTAAGTACCCTTTCATTTATTTTAGCGCCTAGAACACAGCGTCCTAGACCTCCACTGTTGGACATGAGAGATGAGCCTTCCAGAACTTTGGCCTACACTCGACACGCCTGGCCAGAGGGGTTGGCGAGGATCTGTTTTTTTTTTTTTAATATCCTATTTATTAACGATTCTACAAGTTAGTATTAGTGGAACCGGGACCGAACGTGCTCTTTTCGAGGCACGGGATTTGGTGTGTTGTCAATCGGTGACAATTGTAGGTAAGAAAAGTGTATTTCTTATTGGTACCTACATGCCGGGGGGGGTTTAACCGACATTTGTAGGATGTTAAGGAAAGCGATCATACAACAGAGCCACCACCGCACTCTGGTTTCCCTTCAAAATGTATTGTAAAAAATATGCATCCACATACCTTACCCACTATCCCTACGCGTACTCATAAATTTGGAGACTCTTACATCTGTCGCACGCTGAAGATGTGGAATGCTCTCCCAGCCAGTGTGTTTCCCCACTCTTATAACCTGGAGTCCTTACGGCGAAGTGTGAAAAAGCATCTTGTTAGGCCGGCATAGTGGTAGAGACTGATGTCGGTCGTGGTGACCGGCGTCAGTTGCTCCCATTCTTGGATCTCGCGTACTGCTTACCATCAGGTGGGCGCGATGTCACATGTCGTGTCCAGTATTAAAAAAAAAAATTGTAATCTAAATGTAATTATTTTAATAAATTATGTTTTAAAGTAATAATAATAATTATGTTATACGGTCTGCGCTCAGACTTGCCCACACGCGAGCGGTTTTTGTTTTAAATTTGTTTAGTAATATTTACCACTGGTCACTCGCTCTTTCTACTGAAAAACAAATGTCACATGTGTCACTCGATTGTAGTTCATCGTCGGAAGATACAATATTACTACTATGAGCCTTGCGCAGTCTAAGAAAAGATAAAATCATCACCTAAATTATAATGGAAACATATATCTCGCACTTATTTAGTAAGTCTTGTTTCAAGCGGTGTTATTTATATATAAATATCACCATGGCAAGCTTACAAATATAAGTTCTCCTTAAATGTAACAATTTGCATTTGACATCATTTCAAATAGCACATACTTTCAACGTGAACAACAAATAGTAATTGAAATAGACCGACTGCATGGTGGTGATTTGCGGGGAAGTATCCACCGATCGTGCTGATAAGCCCAGTAATGCCGTCATGCCCAAACAAGCCGGCATAGTGTTAGGGACTGATCTCTGTCATGAGTGTCTGATTCCAGTTGTTAACATTCAAGATCACATGTGCTATTATATAAAAACAAAAATTAAAAAAAAACAATGTCTTCGGTTTTCCAGCGTATTGACCGTTCACTTTGATCATCTCGATCTGGTGTGTAGTTTTCTAAGGCACTGCATAGACTACAGACATAGTGAACGCGAACCGAAGAACTTGATCAAAGACAGCGGGGCGGTATGTCCGGCGCCTAACTTAATCATTTTTTCGAAAACTAATTAATTTAGTATTTATACAGATAGTTCTGACTCTGACATCCCGGGTCGGTACTCCCCCGTGTGCGATAGTGAGTCAGAGGGAGTGACGTCACGGGAAGAGCCGTCACAGGAAGGAGACACAGAGGACCTCACACAGGATCTAGATGACCTGCTTATGGATGATCTGGAACTCAACACCACTTATGATCAGGAAGAGTCTTTACAAGGTGAGTGTTGATTCCGTATTATTGTATGTTTAGTCAATTAAATGGACATGCGATGGGTAATGATTTTGCAGCGTATTTATTTATTATTATTATTATGATGAACTTTATTGCCCAAAGTACAAAGACGGACATAATGCCGCTAGACATTTTATACTGGTCAAACCTTCTAAAGCATTTACGACAAGATAAGGCAGGTGCTATCAAAACTAATAGAAAATATTAGACTTCAATATATACTTATGAATAATTACTTATTTACATACTAAGACATACACAAATATATACATACGTTCTATGAATATACATAAATATAATATACCTACTTTATGATGACTATAATGAGAGAAATAAATATAGCAGAGAGTGTATTAAGGTTATAGTAAATTTTAATAGTGCGCATAGACCAGTGTCTTAAATAGTGTTCTATTTGGAGCTTGACGGATGTCCACCGGTAACTGATTCCAAAGATATACAGCCACAACCGTTTATTATAAAATTTATTGCACAAAGTACAAAAGCGGACCTAATGCCGTTAGACATTGACATGACCGGTATATCTAATCTTTGGACAACTAAAGCAGTTACGATAAGGCAGGTGCGATCAAAACTAATAGAGAATATTAGACGTAATTGACCGCTTTATTACGACCGTCATATAGCGTGCCTGCTTTATGCAGATGATGCTGTTCTTATGGCATCGACTGAACAACAATTGCAATCACTAGTCACAGAAATGAAAGAGGGATGTGCATACGAGAAAAGCCAAGGTATTGGTGTTTAAATGAAGGATGACAACCATTACGATATAGATTGATGATGAAACTCTAGAACAAGTAAATTAAATTATATATCTGAGCAGCGTTTTCATTGCGGATGGGAAGTGTGATAGGGATGTTGAAAGAAGAGTGAACGCGGGAAATAGTGTTAACGGTGCCCTGTAGTCTTTGATCGCCAGTCGAAATGTCAGTGATATAGCTCGACTCGCCATCCACAATACTATGCTGGTACCAACACTTACTCGTACTTGATTAGGCTTAGTATGAATCGTAATGAAGCTAATGAGAAAATCCAGCAACATAGGATATCACTTCATGAATAACAGAGTTGTAAATATGTGGAACAAAATACCAGAAGACATATTAAAAGTCCTCAACTGTAAACACTTTTAAAAACAAACTGGACAAGTGGCTAGTGACAATCGAAATAGACTATGGTGATAACTGACAATTTAATAAACTTTACACTAGTGCTTGATATAGGCATATCAGCAATGATATGCCTATTAATCAATAATAATAATAATATTTATAAGAAATCTTCTCTGCACCGAAACTAGAGATATTATTACTGATTAATTAAAATGAAACATACCTAGCTCTTTGTACATACTATATACTTTATACATAATATTCTAGATTATAATATAAAAATATTTGCGCTTTAATTAATAACAGGCAGTATGAACGTATGTGTTAACTTGCAGACTTGAATTCAAGAGTTTAAAGTATCATAATTATTTGCAGATAACATCGCAAAAGCTATAAATTCATCAGAATCATCGCTTGTGGCATGCATACTAGTACTACTGTGCAAAGTATCTTACTGCATGTCAAACAGAACAATAAGAAATGATCCTAACTTTATAACGCCTTTGGACGCGTTAATGGAAACCAATTGTGTACACACACTCTTGGATTATTTGGAAAAGTGTAAACGACCAACTGGTCGTGCTACTATAATTTTCTCCAAAATTTTCAGGTCTGTATCATTATTTACAGCACGTCTCATAATATAGTGGCTCAAGCAAATATTCTACATAGTTTAGTTGGTTTATTAGATAAACCAAAATGTTTCTAACTAAGAATAAAGATATTGTGACTTTAATATTGAAAAAACTAATGTTTTCTACAAAATTACCGTGTTATTGATACCCTTTGATATATGACTTACAAATATATTTATTAATTTTCAGTAATCCACTGTGTTTAATTAGTATCATGAAATATAAGCTAGTACCGAGGTTACACAATATGTTACTCAATCCCAAACATCCCATCACCAAATGTACGCAGTGTAAACAAGTAAGTGCTTATGTCAATTCATCATTATCACCATCACAGCCCTTAGAGCACAGTCCTGAAACCGTCAAATTCAGGAGAATTTGACCTACTCTTTTCATATGATTTTATCAACACCCACAAATGGACCATCTATAAATTAAGTCACATGTTTCTTAAGAGGGGTCTTTGTCACAGGTGGTCACATTTGAGAGACCCCCTTCCCCCCTCCCTCTGGTATGACGTCACATATTTTACAATAGGTAGATGATTATTCTAAAGATATGAGTATTTTGTTTTATATTAATCTTTAATCAGTGTACCAAATAAAATAATAAATACATTTTTTTAAGATATCAGAACGTTACCCCCAAAACATTATTTAGTGTGAGTGACGTCACTTAATAGTTAGTATTTTAGGACAGCGTAAAACAAAAATGAATAAATTGGTACCTACTTCTATAAAAGCACCTAGTTATGTTAGTGTCGTAAATTAGTTGTTATTTACTATTACGTGACGTCATCCGGCAGCCAATTGAAACTGCAGCGTTTTCGAGCGAAAGTTCAAATACGATAGTAGATTTTAAGACAATTTAGTTTAGATTATTGATTTGTTGAATTTCCAACCCGAATAGCAGATAACTATTAAAACAGAAAAAAAATCTCATACATTTTGTATGGAACGGTTTTTAAGCCATTCTTAGGAGTACCTGAACTCTATCCCAGGCAGACCCAGGGCATAATTTTGGCCTAAAATAAACAGTTTTATGTTATTTGCCACATCTACCAATTCGAGACCCTCTCTCACTCACCACATGGAGCCGGATCAAACAGTTAGTTTTTTAAATAAAATTAATATTACGGTGTAAACTAACTCGATTTAACGACAAAAACTCCCTAAAGCGTCGAAATCAATTGGCTTTGGTTGGTTTAGCTTGTCTTCCAATTCAAATTTTCCTTCTCTCCATTTAACGACAACTCTCTATAACGCCATAAAATGCACAGTCCCTTCAGTGTCGTTATATAGAGTTTACACTGTACTTATAAATGAGCCCGAAAGTTAGAGTTAGAGACAACTTAATCTCTTAGGATCTATTTATTAATACGTGCCCAAAAAATGGTGGTAATAATTTCCCATATCATTATTATATCCATTCTTCTACAATTTCTTTACATTTTTAGATAACCTTACTATGTAAGAAGTTCCTGAGGCAAGTATCAGAGCTAGCAGAGTCGTGGTATGGGATCGGTGAAATTAGTTACCAATTACTTAAAGGAAGATCTGATATGAAACTCAACTTATCTTTATATTTGCCTTATATAGTCAGGTAAGACATTATTTACTATTATAATTGTATTATTATTATTTTAAGTTTTTACTGACTTTTCTTAAGTCCTCCACTCATCTATTTCTTCCAGCTGTCAAACCTGTTCCCTTTTAACGGATCCTCGGAATCGGTATTCTTAGTTGTATTATTTCCAAACCTCGAACGGCATAAATGTTACAATTTCAAGATTGCGTTCCCATATTATAAATATTAATTTTGTTAGAATTACACGCCCTTGCGCTTTTAATATCCATAAGTCTCTTTCATATTATAAATATTCATGTGTCACGAAAATTAAAACCCATATTCTAAGACATTTCCTCAAAAGCTCCACCACTCAACATTTCCTTCCAGCTGTCAAACGAAAATTAAGTATCTAATTGAGACAAATAAAATTAAAAATGGCGTCTAATGTACCAGATTAGAAAACCACAAAAAATAAACTGCAACTTGTGCCCCATATTCAAAGTCCAATTTATCGTTTTCCATAACTATTCACATTGTAGAACATTATTAAACAAAACGACACCGCTTTTGACCAACAATATTCACAGTAAATTAATTTACAAAACAAAAACTTGCACTTGACATGTCCGCGCAAAATGGCGCGAAGAACTCCCGGAAGAAATCTAATTTGAATTGTTTGACAATTTGTTTCGTTTAAAAATGTTACTTTTACAATTTTTTTATATTTAATAAGAAGTACAAGTTTTAATATTTTGTAGATTTAATATATTAGCTGAAAATAAAATAAACACGCTTCAAGGAGATTTTAGGGTACGTCGCGTTTAGTTTAGTTCGACAGTTATTTTCCTCGAGCGTTGTGACGTGCCGAGGCGTCCCTCCGTTTGACAGCTGGAAGGAATAATTGAGTATACGCGTGTTAGTGCCCCGTAAAATGTATTTTACTCTTTCAGAAAAACTAGTGTATTGAAGAAGTACTACATGGATTGTGATGCTATAAACATTCTGTTTTCTTTAATTTGTGATGCTAAAGAGGAGATGGACACGGCAGTATCGTCTATCGTCAGACTTGCCTTTAGCGCCAAAATTAAGAACCCAAAGTTATTAGAAAATCGGTTCAAAGACCACACTGAACTAAATTACAAACCGACATCCAATCTGACAGACGGAGATGTCTCCTTCGAACTCGACGACTCCACAATAGTCAAAGTCAACAAAAGATTCCTATGCCAACATTCTGAAGTCTTCAACGCAATGTTAATGGGAAATTTCAAAGAATCAGAAGAAGAAACTGTGCATTTAAAGCATGTCTCCCAAACTTCATTCGAATATCTTATAAGTTTACTCTTTATTGGGTTTAACGATGCGTCTTGCGGTATAGAATGTTTTCCGTTAGCTAAAGATTTGGATACAAATTTGGAAGCTTTGTTGCTTGCTGATAGATTTTTATTCCAAAATATTAAGGTTCTTTTACATAGCGCCATAGTTCAGTTCCAACTGTCATCTGAGACTGTTCTAAAAATCTATATGTGGTCTTTAACAGAAGGGGCGGGACATCTATCCGTGGAATCTATAGCATTTCTACTTACTGATGATAAATTGAAATCAAGACTGGTAGATATTTTAAAATCAATACTGGATGAGGACTTTAAGAGGCAGTGCCTGGAAGACATTAAAAATGTAATCTCTCAACACTTGGTTAACACATAGTGAATCATCATCAAAATTACCGTCCCTAGAACACAGTGTCCTGGACCTCCACTGCTGGAGATGGGCCTTCCAGAACATATATCTGGAGAATTTGGCCTACACTTGTCACGCTAGCCAGACCGGTTGACGAGGATCTCATGTCAATTTTTAAATGATAATTTATTTCGATTTCACAAGTTGGTATTAGTGGAACCGGAACCGACGGCTTAACGTGCTCTCCGAGACATGAGGATGGTGGTGTTGTAAATTTATGATAAATGTACTTAAGAAAAGTGTACTTCTCATTGGAACATGCCGGGGGGGTTTGAACCGACCTTGTAGGATTTAAACAAAAGTTTTAATACAGGTCAACTGCTAAAATAAATACTGAAATTATTTGCCTTTATTATTATGCAATGTGATAATTATTATTTATTATTGTGCCATATCTTTTTTAAAGGGAATTTTATGAATAAAAACTCATTAGATAAGATCCATCATAATGGAGTTGCAATTATAGGTCAGTACAAATAACCTTTAAACAAAAATTATATTATATTAATAATAACAGCATGAGAATGGTTGGAAAATGTAGGATAAACCGCAATTAACAGAAAAAAATAATTAAAATTAGTGAAACGGATGAACTTTTAGGGGTTGATTTTTTTACAATTTCCAGCAAAACTAGACCTTTTTCCATCAATTTATCCAACCATTTGTCATTATCATCAAAGCCCCTAGAACATCAGTCCTAGACCTCCACTGTTGAAAATGGATCTTCTAGAAACTTCTAGAGAATTTGACCTTCACTCGCTACGCTCGCTCGCTGTGTTGGCGACCATCCATTATTATGCTGTTGTTATTATTTTTCGAAATATTTTTTTTTTTCACTATTACTACTTAAGTGTATTTTGATTCCGCCTATGGGGTGTATCGCGATAGATGATAGATGGTACCTAATGTTCAGTTAGTTGCATAGAATTTTTTTTCTTGCTCTTATGCCGTAATGTGCAATTTTAAGTGCTCAAATCGATTCATCGTTTTCCAAGCGATACCAAAGATATGGTGATTTCAAACTTACCGTTTTATTAATTTAGCCTATATTGCTTTTAAAGACGCTTTCTTTCTTAACCCATTCAGACCTGCAGCCCTATTCTGTTACCTAAGCGCAAACGTTATATATTGGAGTCCATTAACTATATATATTATAGTTTGCTATTTGCACGGATCGTGTCAAGGTCGTGCGTTTGTTAGTTATTCTTTTTTTTTATTATAACCTATGCATTTACACTTTAAAAAAACCAGGCTTTTACATATATTACCGTTTAGTAGAGTTAATGCAGTAGAAATGAGGTCTTTACGTCGGATATGGATACTTTGATGGACCGTATACGTAATAACGAAATACGCAAAAGGGTAGGTATAAAAGAAAGCATAGGTACAAAAATAAAGAAAGGCATGCTCCGATGGTTCGGGCATGTCGAAAGGATGAGCGAAGAGAGATTGACGAACCAGATATATAATGCGAAAGTTGTGGGTAAAAGAGGCCCTGGCAGACCAAGACTTGCCTATCATGATCAAATAAATAAAACATTAGCTGAAGGTAAATTAAAAAGCCATCGAAACAAGAGGACATGTATGAAGAGGTTGATGAATGTCGAAGAAGCGAAAGAGGTATGTCGTAATCGTGACAAGTGGCGCTCAATTGTCTCTGCCTACCCCGGAAGGGATTTGGCGTGAAGATATGTATGTATGTTCTTAATTGTACACAAATAAAAACCAATTAGGTATCCTCAAAAAATCCAAGTAATCCGGATTTTATTAAATATATATTATTCAATCTATTATTAACTTACTGTCTATACTAGACAACTTATTTAATCAGTAGCCCTGTTCTGTTAGTTAGTCACAAACGTTATTAGTCTATGAGCGCTCGACCTTGACAGCGGCCGTGCAAATATCAACTTTAATAGCGTGATATATATAGTTAAGGATTATATATTATAACGTCCGCTCTTAACAGAATAGGACTGCAGGTCCGAAAGGGTTAATTCGTCTTTAAAGGCAGGTAACGTTAACTTAAAATACAAATTTCTGATAGAAAAATCACAAATACATCTACAAAAAGTTTTGCGTGAAAAATATAATATATACCTACTTAGTTAATAAAATGAATGTATTTTTTGGTAATTTTATTAAGACTTATATAAATTAAGTAGGTTGTTGTTCTTGTTGACAAGATCACGAACATATTGGGAAATTTAAATGAAAAATCTTTGTGTAGTTTTAATTATATAATAGTGTTAATAATTCAGTATTGTAAAATAATACTCTAATCTTTATAATACTTTTTTTACTTAATTAGTTTTGTACTTATATAACCATATTTATAAAAAAATATATAATGGCTTTAGTAAATATTTTGTTTTATTTCAATTAGTTGTTTCATGTTAAAGTTATTGCAACATGGTCCTTATCCTCGCATAATATCAGGGGCCTAATTCTGGCGCATTTGACTTGCGTGTCGGTTCGAAATATTCGAATGAAACTGACAGTTTTTTATGGAGATCTGTCGCTTTTCATTCGAATATTTCAAATCGACACGTTAGTCCAAAGCGCCAGAATTAGGCCCCTTTACCGTAGTGTGCAATTCAAGTTTCAATACATTACAGTAGTAGTTTTATCTGAATTTTCTATGTACATTGCACGTTATTTAGACTCAATGAAAAAACGTATCTAGAGCAGTTACAGTTTTCGAAATTTGTATTCCACACTAGTGGTACAGAAATGCTTATCAATTGACCAACGATTATATATATGTTTAACGTACTAAAAACTCTAGTTTAATTGGTTTATCTGGTACTAGCACTTGAGAGGTCATCGCATTGACTTCTGTCGTATTCAGACATTTAAAATCGAAGTGATCAGCAATCTGAAATATTGGGATAGTATTAGTAAAAGTACTATTAAGGAAAGATCATTATTACCACCCTCATCCATCCCCCACCAGCGACATTCCTCAGGTCATTCCATTCATTCCACTCCTGAAGATTACTGCATCGTTCATCAGTTTTGCGTCAGTCGTGTCCAGCCCATCGCCACTTCAGCTTGCTAATTTTATAAGTTATTTAAGGTCACTTTGGTTTTTTAACGGATATCAACATTTCGGGCTTAATCCTTTAGATAACTCCCGAGCGTAGCTATAGAGAGCCATAGCTCGCTGAGCGACCTTGAACTTGTGGATCAGACCTACTGTCAGTGTCCATGTCTCCTTACGACATTAGGTACTGTAAGAACACACTCGTTGAAAACTTTTGTCTTCAAACACTAGTATGTCCGATAGGAAGATGTGACTAGCTGAATGCGTATGTCGGCTTCTTTGCTGAAGTTGGCTACGCCTAATTGGATGGTCTGTCCAAGATAGACGTATTTTTGCACAACTTCGAGAGTAGCATTTCCCACGCAGATTGAATTCGGTATAACATGCCAGTTAAACTTTGTCTTGTCCAAGTTCATATCGATAGAAGATAAGATCCTTTAGCGAGCTAGCCATTATGACTGCCATCCGTGAATTGGAGGTGCGTGACCTATGTAATACAAGATCTTTGTTGACAAGACCAAACATATTAAGGTTTAAACTGCCTAATTATTTACACTTGTATCATTTATCGAGTGAGTTGTTTATTACTCGACCAAGCCAACTAGACACCCGGGTGGAATCCGACGCCCGCGTATCGCCTCGGTTACCGCCTTGGTACAGTTCGCAGCATCAAAGCACGTATTAACCAGAAGAAATCGATGCAGTTAGATAAATAAGTAGTAAATTTTTAAAAGCAATATATAAATTTATTATAAGCAATAAATAATATTCTATAGACGTATATATTTAATTTTAATTGATATATTGCACCTATCTCACATAAATGTTCTCGTTGTCCCGAAGGTCTGACAGGCAGAGAATGTCAAGCGACATTATGTCACGCCTTTGTAATTTATGTGCAATAAAGTTTTAAATAAATAAAATAAAATAAATAAATATTTTTTGTATTAACAATCTTGTTTTGATAGTTAAGTTTTTTATTAGTTGTTTTACAGAGCAAAAAGTTCTGACTCTGAAAATATAACTACCCATAGGTATCATCGTACGGCGAAATTGAAAAAATGATGTTGATTTTTGAGATTATTGTAGTTTTACTATCCCGTCACATTGTAAGGCGTCTAGTTGGCTTGGTAGTGTAATAAAAGTGAGCACGCTTCCTAAAACGCGTTTGTGGTTAAGCCCCGTAGGGGATTACTTTTACTTAAAGTAAAAACTTACCTGTTTTATTAACTCAGTAAGTTGTATGATAGCTATCTTCTTTCCAACACAAGATCTGGCCCCAAGAGCAAACGGGAGGGAAGCAGAGGATTCAAAGTTCTGTAGTTCAGATCTTCTAACGTCATTCCTGTCCCATCTGTATGGAAGGAAACTCTGCGCATGTGTAAAGTAACTCTCATCTCTGCCAGATGTATAAATAGATGCAACTATGGGAGTCTAAAAACATAAATTACAAAATATTTACATGGTTGGATAGAACTCCAAAAATAGTGATTGAGAGTGTTGTTGCATAATATAGATCCCAAGCTGAGATTATAATTTTTTGTATGTACTTGCACTAAGCCCAGTTAATCGTTAAATATAATCAAGACATAGTCCTAGATCTCTACTCATGGAGATGAGACTTCCAGAACATATTTTGTAGAATTTGGCCTACAACCACTATGTCAGCCAAATGAGTGGATTAAACATAAAGCTTGCTTAAACAACGAGCTTGCCACTTGTCATGATGGGCCTATAGTAAAGTTGGCTGAATATGAATCTTCTTTAAAAGCATGGATACTACCCAGAAAGGGATATGGTTGTGATGGTACTTTACTTTTTTAGTATGTGCAAAGTCGCATTACTCTCATCCGCATACTCCCAACATTGTCTATGATTTTAAATACAATTGTTCTTTTTAAAAAAATATTGTCTATATACATACTTGTATCTTAAAAGTACACTCAAGCAAGAGGGATGCAAAGTGTAAATCATCTTTAAGTTTTTTGCTAATGTTAATGTGATTTATAATGAATGAAGGCCATGGATAAATAAAGAAAAAATACAAAAGCTATAAATAATTAACAACTTTACTATATTAAAAAATAAATATATTTAATCTTAAACATAATTATAACTAGATCACAGTTTACACTTGTTACTTTAAACTTGACGGCAAAATTTTATTGACTCTTCCTTTTAATTCTTCTCTCATATGTTGATATGGGTTTTCCAGTTCACTTGGAACATTGGGAATTTTTAATTTTCTTCTCAGTGATGGAGACAATAGTGCTAGGTTTTGTACTAGGCCAAATGTGCTAGAAACTGTCCAATACAAGCACATGCAGGAAGGTACACTCGCTGCCACCGGAATCATTACTATAGAAAATACTCTAAATACATTTGTAAAAATATTGTACAATTTTGATGGTGGTCTAACTTTTGACATTTTCTGAATCTCTACAATAGCTAAATTTGTAAGTCCAAATACAATTGGCAACACCAGAGAGTGATCGGGAACTGTCAAGTTAGGAATCCACCCAATACCACCCACAGACATCTCAGTAAAAGTTATCATAGCTGCAGCATCTGCAACAGGCTGCATTTGTACCAAGTTTCTTAACGCAAATGAAGTACACACCCATATTGGTATCTGCAGCCATATCACTAAACTAGCTTTAAAAGGGTGACAGTTATCTCTAACTATTAGCTTCCTCCATTGTTTCTTTAAAGAACTTTTATACAAGTTTACAGCTTGTTTGTTATTTAATTTGTACATCTTTTTAGCCATTGCAGTCTCCATTTTGAGTTCATCAATCAATTCTTTCAGCTCCAAACTTATGTTTTCCACTCTTGCAAGGATATAATTTTGATAAACTGTGAGCGGTAAAGTCATACACCCTCGGAGGAGCAATGTAGATGTAACTATGGTAGCCCACCAGGGCAACCCTGTTGCATCATGAATATATAACAAAGAGTCCTGAACCGCTCCCACCATCTGGCTGTTAGATATGCTAGTATATGTTTCCTGTTGCCAATCTACGAAGCCTTGTAGAGAGAGAGAACGGTCACAATTTCTTATAGGAGTTCTATGCTGTTCGTATAACCTCTCAAAATTGTGTGGTACCACATATTTGGTCTTAATAAAAGCGCTATAAGTTCGAACACTGTATTGTTTACTTATTGATTGAATTGTTATTTTACAATAATTCATTTTTATCATAAATAAAAGGATTACAACAAAAAAAATGCAAATTTAAATTTGGTGGATGACATTGACATCTGTCAAAAACAGGGTTGTACTAACATCTAACTATGGGTTCCCTAAGTTTTAATTGATTACTATTAACTACTTGTTTACTACTAACTATTCTCTTATATATAAGAGAATAAGTACAATTAATAAATAAAATCTAAAAAGAAAAAAACAATCCCAAGGGTTCCGTCACCAAAAACTTTGATAACCGCCTAACTACACCATTGATATAATTTTATATATTTGATTACATAGCAACTTTAACAGTCGAGACCCATATGGGGAACATTTGAACCTGTCCCGGTTTTTAATGGGTCCTGACGGAAGCTTGTTTTTTTCTTTTCAGTTTTATTTATTTCTGTTCAGTTTATAATTCAAGATTATATTTTACATAGGCGGGTTGTTAATTATTAAATTATTTGTTTATTTAAATATTTTTAGCTACCTAACGCTGCTGTCTGTTATAATATTTTACCACCTCAAAAGGGATACCGTCGTATGGATACTTTTTATAGAACTTTATTACATCTTTATTATACGTAGGAAGGTGAAGATAGGACTTACATTGTAATTTTAAATGATAAGGTTGCTAACCAACTTTCAATCGTTATAGGTCCTAAAAGGTCATTCTAAATGAAAAAAAGTTTAACCTATTTCAAATACCTATTCGATGATACCCCACTCAATATAGTTCGTCGACTTTCATTTTCCACAATATGGAGTCTGGTTGCCGGCCTAATAAAATTAAGTTAATTTTATATCTTCAGTGACACTCGCGTGATTCGTGAATTGACGTGAAAATCATTAAAATCGGTCAACGCTTTTGGTCTTCAGTGTGCCACAAAGGCACAAACATATATACATACATACATAGGATGATAAAGATAATCCTTCTTTGCGTCGCGTAGTCGAGTGAAAAATTATTTATTCTTACCCCTTTTTCTAATTTAAAGTTTCCTAAAACAGCTTCGTTAGGTAAAATTCGTGTTAGAAATGGTGCGACCGGATATAATCGCATCGATTCTCTCAAGACATGCTTCGCATAAGTTTTATCATTTTTGCGGATATCATCAATTATTTCTTTATTGTTTGATAACAAATACAACGTCCACAATAATGTGTAAGCTGTCTGAAACATAAACATTAGAATTATGTATACTTATCTATACAACGAGTACTTTTTAGTTAAGGTTCTTACTGTATCTCCTGCAGCAATAATGAAGTCAGCGACGATTCTTGTAATATTTTCTTCGGACACATTTTCCGCTTTAAGTTTTTCTATTAAACCTGTTTTATTTCCATTCATCATTACCATTTCCTTTATTAACTTTTGAGCTGGAAATTGTATATTCGATTAGGTTACTTACCTAGTCAGTAAGAACATCGAAATTCAATTAGGATTGTACTACTTACCCAAGAATATTGATACGTCAACGCTCTCTTTAAAATCTCTCCAGGGCTTCAGATTGAAACGGTAGCACAGTTCTAATGGTAGAGCATGCAACTTGGTGGTAGTGAGAAATATTTTCTTAACTTCTCCTGCGAACATGTCCAAGAATTCGTCGTAATGCTTGCTGACGTTATTAGCCTCAGATCCCAGTAAAACAGCAATAATTACTAAAATATTAAAATAAATAAAAGAATATACCATTACAAGTTGAATCTCTGTTTTACCCAGTTAAGAGTAGCAGAAGTCAGCACAGCACATAACGATTGTAAAGTGGTTAAATATTTCATTTTATATTACGTGTTACATTACGTTACGTATTACAATAGGTAATTGTTAATTCGAGTATAACACACAATTTACATTTAAACTATTTATATCGAAATAAATGTTTTACCTACTAATACTTATTGCAGTAACATTACAATGAAGAAGGTACAGATATAGTGCATAATGTAATGGTCTCAATTGCAATACAACGGCACCCGAAGTGTCAATAAATTATTGTAAGTATTAAATGAGTGACATTATGATCCTTTTTTTATGGACATTTTCATATCCATTAAAATTGAAACGGAAAAGTCTGGAGACAAGGAAGCTGGCAATTATTTCTACCAACGTATTAGCCTCGCCATACAGAGAGGAAATGATGCCAGTCTTAGGACTATCCCTGAAGGGTCGTCTCTAGAGGACATTTTTTATTAGGTTTAGTTTATTTATATTTATTTAAATTTTTACTTTTAAGTAGTTTTAACTATATAAAAACTTTATTATTTAGTGTCAAATGGTACTGAAGCTAATTGAGAGACCACGATAAATACGAACTTTTTTGATAAAAATCGATAGAATACCTAATGGTACTACTGACTACGTCTGTACTAACGTTATATTTGCTTTAATGCTATGTTCGACTTGGCGCTGCCTGTATGCTACATTACACTTTTACTGAATACTTTACATTACATTACACTGCAATGTCACCAAGTTTCTACTTACCATCTATCGACAATCGATAAAATTCGGTTTCCATATCGGGTCTTAGTTTATTATTCTCAGCTTTTACTTTCCATTTATTGATAAAATCTCGAATCACCTGCTTTATTGGATCATCGAGCCATTTCTCAGCTCCTTCTCTTAGCACGAATTTATTAGTTATTCTTCTATTAGTCAACCATTCTTCGCCATCCATAAAAAATAAGCCTCTTTTGAAACCGTATGATTTCTCGTATAACACCCAAGGGTCAGGCAAAATGTGCGCAGGATACTTTCCTTCCAGCTTTAAAAATAACATCTTCATCATTTGTGGATTACTTGTAAATACGATGTCTGCTTTACCGAACTTTTCACAAAATATTGGTCCTAATGTTTCGTGTCTCTTGTGGGCATATTCGTGCAATCTGTAAGATTATAAAATTGCTAAACTAAAATCATTAGTACCAGAAACATAATATAACCCTTAAAGATAAAACAAATAGGTACCTACTCGTAGACACATTCATACGATACGAGAATTCATGGGTCAACTAAGTAATGACTTAGTTAATGGTACTTTTGCGATGAAAAAATACGGCCCAATGTTATAGTAACTACTCGTACGTAGGTATTACCTTTTGCTGATAAAAATCTAAAATGTTACTAAAAGAAGTTTTTTTATTATCGTAAGTATGCACAATACTGCATGAAATTCGCCTATGTACCTACCCTTTTTTTTGTTTTGCACAATAAATAATTCATTATTATAATGCGACCAGCGCGAGCGAGAAACGATTTAAAAAAGCGTGCACACTGTATGATCCTTTAAACATTTTTTTTCGCCAACTCAACGTCTCACACCTATTCAGTAATAGGTATTCTCCATCTAGTTAGATAGGTATCCGAAGGAAAAATATCTAGGTAAAATCCGGCAATAGATATAGAATAGCTTGTATTATGTTCCTTGGGGAGTAGAGACTGAAGAGATGTTTATCGTCAGTGGAGGTATTTTTTCTTGGATCTCGCATCCCGTTTACTACATGTATTACTAAGTATAAAAGAAGACGTAAGTAATAAATAATGTATACAAACTTGGCACCACTTCCAGCTAAGAAGAAATCCAGTTTAGTTCCAAGTAGAGGTAAAACTTTCGGTCGAGGGATATCACTCAAATTCAAAAGGTTCCTCTCAGCCTCAACTGTCGTGACCATCCTTTTTCCAGCATTTAAATAAATAACAGGTTTTCTGGATGAAGATGTCACTAATTTTGCAAATCTATGCATATTAGCTTTGTGGAGCTTCTTTCACAGGCAAACTAATTTTCCTTTGCTAAAAAAATAATATTTATTATTAGCTTATCCAGCTCGAGAATGTCTAAAAACGTATAATAAGAACTTTAACCCTTTTAGCACGGATGATACCAAGCGTGCGTTACAAAAAATAATCTAGACCTCACGCCAAATTCTGTTATACCGCTCCGAAATGGCCTCGATACGAGTAGTTCCTGTTCTCATCTAGCTACTTCGTAATTATCTCTATTAAATTGTAAGGACTAGTTAAGAAAAAACGATAGTGCGCTAGCACATTAGAAAAGGACAACGCTAGGGGAGGTTTTTTTTTACTATTTATATGAGATATTTTAGACATCAAGGAATCAAAGTTATCAATAAAACTTTAATTATCTAAAATATATTTTATCGTGCTGAAAGGGTTAAGAAATTGTGTTTAATCGGAAGGGCTCGAGTTTTGTAAAGCGCGAAAACAGTACACCCCCTGAGAGATTACGGCCGTGATGTTTTTGTTTTACATTTGTATAATGATGTTATTAAAAATGTATGTGTATAAGAACTTAACACACTTACGAGTAACACAGAGGTGCTCTACCGTATTTTATGTAGATATCTATGAAAAAGCTAAAGCTATAAAAAAATAACTAAAATAAACCAGTGTAGATGTGTACGCCTTAAGCTCCTTGCTAATATGCCCCTAATATTGGAAAAATACTGAAGTACATACATAGTATACGAGTATAATTTAAGTAGGTGAATGATATGAATAATGCTTACCTATATCCTTTATTATGCTCACAAAAACAAAATTAGTCGTAAAAATATTTGTAGGCAATTTGGCTTCCTTTTACAAAAGGCAACACTCAGTACGAATGCTGATACAGGAATAAGGCAAATGCTTGGGTCACTACCTGCTAGGGGCGCCCCGCTGATTCATTTATGATAATAATTTTGCTAAGCTAAACATATGGGTTTATTTTAAATCTTTTTTGTGATGTTATATGCTTTACTGCATAACGTTTAACGACTGAAACAGCATTTTTATGTCTATACACAGATAGTTTTAATAAATATTCCTCACTGAGTTTTGTAATAAAAGCGTCAACGAACGTTGGAGATACATTTAATCACGCTATTAGAGGAACATTTTATTTGAACATGAATAAGTATCTATTTACATCAAAGATACATCTATGAAGGACAATATAATCACGACATTAACCTCAAAGGGGTGGCCTGATCAATGGCTAGCAATATTCCAACAACGTAACAACAGATTCACATTAACTAACTGTATTAGTGTAAGTTGCATTTATGTGGTTGGATGCTTCAACTTTGGCTAACATGAAATTGAAGTATCGAAAAAGCAGCAGGTGTTTTTGTGTATTTTCATTGTAACGTAAAGTCGGGCTTGATAGGTGATTTATGACCATTATTTAAAGTGTGAGAAATAAGTATAGGTATCAAATTTATGAACGTATTAGTATATCAAAATACTTTTTATTGATGTGATATTTATTTAGTTACAGATTCAACAGCGCTTAAATATAAATCTAGTCTACAAAATTATGAACTAAAGCCAAATTAAATGTGTTATTTTGCGATCTTTTGCTGATCTATACTAATGCTATAAATGTGAAAGAACCTTTGTCCGTGTGTCTGTATGTATGTACATTTATCTCGCCCTCACGCCTATATTACTAAAATGATTTTGATGAAATTCGTCAAAATTAAACATATAGCATGTTTAATTCGCCCTTATGCCTAAATTAATTATATAGAACGACATGTGACCCCACAGCTTGAAAGTCTATTTTTTCGACCACTATATTACACGAACAAAGCCGAGTAAACAGCTAGTAAATCAAGAATTTTTTGTTATCTTGTTAATAATTTTCTTGTAACCTATATCGAAATATTTCGATTCTCTTTAATTGGGTTTAGTTTAATAATAATTTATATAAATTCCCACTTCTATTTATTTAGAATGCAATTAAAGAGCCTAAACTTTCCCCATCCTACACAAACCAGTAGGTATTAAGTCATAATGCTGATACATTTTAGTAGCTATCTCTGCTTCTTTTGCTGTCCTAAGTGGCGAATACCTGTGAATTTTGGATCTTTTAAAGTTTGTATTAGTATTACTTATTATAGCAAAAAGGTATTTTTATATACTTAAAGGTAATTTATCTAGTAAAGCCATAGATATAGAATTAAGCGGCGACGCGACGATCCTATGTCTATGAGTAAAGCTATACCTGAATCAATTTTAAAGTAAAAAGGTGAAATAAATTATATTTTATTAAATAAAGATATAATGCATGTCTTTAGGAGGCTAATAACTGAAGTACTTGAAGTAGTAAACATGTAAGATTCACAATACTGTTTTTTATTGTTTAGAAAGTCATTCTTTATAAGTTTGGTTTAAATAAAATAGTAACTGATTATTCAATTAAATAATTGATTCTTTTGGTGCAAACGTTGATTCTTTGCCACATTTAAAAAATAAACTGTCAAAATTGGTGACTTGTCAAATTTCTGAAATTCATTATTTGTTTCGAGCTGTGAATTTAGCTTTATTTGCATTTTCTTAATAATTAAATAAATATGACTGGAAAAACAAAAGCAGAAGAAGAGAAAAAAGCCGATCCGGCTCCTACCACAGATGATTTGGTGATTATACTTGGAAATATATTTTTTTTCGAGTGTTTTATTCGTTGTGTGAAAGTTATTTTATTGTTTGATTCCAGTCTGAAGAAGATAAACGGCTACAGGAGGAGCTCAATATGCTTGTTGAGAAGTTGGTTGTAAGTTTAAAACAAAACTTTATTACCATTAGTAAATTTTATTATTCTTGATATGGCATAACCTATATTTTTGTTTAGGGTGACGATGTAAATTTGTACTTTCCTGCTTTACAAATGTTAAGTAATCTTATTCGCACTTCCACCACATCTATGACTTCTGTGCCGAAGCCTTTGAAGTTTCTGAGAGAACATTATCCAGCATTGAAAGAAGTGTATGACAAAGTGGAGGACACAAAAACTAAGAAGTTCTGTGCTGATGTAGTGTCGGTACTTGCAATGGGAGTTAGTGGAGCTCCAGTAAGTATATATTATTAATTTATTTTATTTAATGTAGGTTGTAGATATCTATGACCATGTATCTAATTTTAGTTCCTGAAGCTCCACCCTCTTAAAAAATATGGATGCTTTTTTGGCCTTGTTATGTACTTTTGTTATTGGTCATCTACTAAAAAGTATATTTTCCAATAAAAATTTTGCTGAGATGGAAAACATTTTGAAATTAAATCAATGCATGAAACAGATTGCAGGCGGTGTTATTTTATTTACATAAAATTAATAATACATCAATTAGATTGAACTTTTTTATTAGTACTTTAAATTATATTAATTTAAAAAATATACAAACAACCTGACTGTACCAATTTAATGTTACAATACAATTATTTTAATGTCATTACATATTAGACAATAAACTAGTTTTATACATATTTTTTTTCTTTTGGGATAATTAAATTTGATACTTTTTTCAAGCATCCATAGCTCACAAGACAGTTAATTGAAATACTGAGTACAAATAAAGTTGGTTGTAAAAATTACATAATTTGAATTAAAAATTATAAATAGCTTGAGGTGGGTAAAACAATATTTTACCTTAAATTGTAATTTTTGTTATAATAAAATAATAAACCTAGCACATATACTAATTTATAAATAGGATTTATATTATTTTATTAAAATGTTATTAATATTATTTTATTCTAAGAATTTAAACTTTCATTTTCTATATTAGTGGCATGTTACTGTTTTTTTATACATTCATTCACTCTGGAGACCTATTTATAAAATATGTTCCAGAACATATCTGGAGAATTTGGCCTACACTCCCCACTCTGGCCAGATGGGTTGGCGAGGATCTGATGTCAATTTGTAAGGAATTTAATAACAATTCCACAAGTTGGTATTAGTGGAACCGGAACCAACGGCTTAACATACTCTCCAAGGCACAGGTGTTGTAAATTTATGACAAATATAGATAGATAGATAAATTCTATATTGCACAGAAAATAAAACATTTTACAGTACATAGGCGAGCTTAATGGTTTGACTCGACCTTTGTAGGATTTTAAGGAAAGCATTCTTACAACCAAGTCACCTGTATTTTTACTGTTCTTAAATAATTTCTGTTGTTGAATAAAGGAAGCTGCAGAGAAGAGAGAATGTCTGAAGTACTGTTTACTTGGCACAATGGCTAATGTAGGTGACTGGGGACATGAATATGTCAGGTGAGAAAATTTATGAAATAATACTTTTATATATATTTTTTACTTACCACCTGGATAAGTGGCATACAAATTCACAAATAAGATAATATCACATTAATAGGGGAGTGTCTATTCTATTCACTATTTTATAACTGTTTGGGTAGAGAGGATGGTAGATCGATGGAATGCTTAGTAATTTGTCTATTCTCCACATAGTAAATAATTTAATGATCTCAGTCATGAGTGTCTGATTCCAGTTGCTCACATTCATGGACCTTGCACGCTACTTACCATCAGGTGTGCACAAGGTCACATGTTGTGCCAGTATAAAGAACCTATTTATTAAAATGTGTTAATCAGTTCTTCACATCATCCAAAGTTACTTTTGTGACTGCTGGAGTACTCGCAATCCTAGAACCCTCTGGGATGGCAAGACACAATGGCATGATCGTTGGGTCGTGGAAACTTGGCAGGTCCCTGGTGTGGTATGCATTAGTGTAAACACATTAGCCCCACATCCATGAGAACTCGTCCTGCGTGGGCAGTGTGGCTGTTACTACTGAAAATCCATTACAATTACCCCAACCTTACACATCAGGTTACATTTGCGTCATTTGGGGTCGAGACGATGGGCCCATGGGGACACACAGCCAAACTCCTTGTCAAGGAGTTCTCCAAATGGCTAACGGAAAAGTGGAGACGGAAAGCTGACAATTATTTCTTAGTCTCTCCAGTTGTGTGTTGAATGTTGCCAGCCTCTTTGGGACTATCCCTAAAGGGTCATCGCTAGAGGACATTTTATACTTATAGTTTATTATATCTTTAAGTAGTTTTGTCAAAATAAAAAACTAATCAGGATCAATATTTGATTTTACAACTATGAAAATATATCTAGGCAATTGGAAGGTGAGATTGCGGAAGAATGGAACGTGGATAACACGGAGGCTCTCTTGCCCCTGGTGAGGGATGTAATCCAGTTTGACATGAAGCACTCGGCTGAGATCCAAGCCTGTGACCTGCTTATGGAAATAGACCAGCTCGACCTCCTTACCAAGCACATGGACCAGAGCAACTATCCCAGGGTCTGCTTGTATCTTATTGGGTAGGTACAACTTATTTTAACCTCTAATTTTGCAAGAAAATTTACTCGGAAAGTTATTTCCAAAGGTAGTAAAATTCTATTCCTGACAAATAAAAAAACCAGTATGTCATTATCACAATTTTTTTTATTTGGCTTTGGAAATAAAATATGGCCATGAATTACCCAAACTTTTGTAGTACAAAAACTATCTCTTAGCATCAACAAAGTATTTATTAATTATATATTTATAAGCGTTGTTAAATAAATGTAATTTTACCAAAACCAATACCACCATTTTGCAATGACCCTTAACCTATATTTCAGACGAAGTATGTTTCAGAATTAAGGTATTGCTTAGTATTACCTGTTTTTTTATATTTTTCAACAGAATTAGTATAGGTATTTTTATTTTTTTATTTAAGATAATTAAAACTTCTGTCATAATTCCAGTTGTGCTAGTTATGTGGTGGAGCCAGAATCGACCCAAATCCTGCAGGGGGTTCTAGACACATACCTCAAATTCGGAGAGTACCCACGGGCACTGCTAGTCTCCATGCAGCTTCACGACAAGGATAAGTGTGAAGAGGTCTTCAACTCCTGTACTGATCCGTAAGAAATACCATACTAAATTGTATTACCTTTGTTAACCTGTGCAGTTTACGTTTCTCTTAGAAATAATTCATAACATAAATTTGTTCATAGCTACTAAATGCACTGATTATGTTGTTTGTACTTTTAGTGTGAATTTGTATAAATGGATGTAAAATCAAAGAATTTAGTTAATTTATAAATTAATTATATAATTTATTTGTGATATTTCTCGAGCTTAGTATGCTAGAGACATCGACGGGCTTGCCACATCATGGTAGGTCTATAGTAAAGTTGGCTAAATGTGAATCCACTTCGTATAAAGTGTGGTTTCTGACCACCCCGAAAGGGATATGGTTGTGATCAAGATGATGATACAAAATAGCTCTTTACCACTTTATTGCATTTTATTTATATTTTGATTAAGATATTATTTTGCATAAACATTTGTAAATCGGCTATAGCTGAGTTTTCCTTGCAGATTCCTTTCTCACTCAGATGAAACATTAACAGGTCACTGGTATTTGCTAAGCTGTTAGTCTTCTGCTAACAGCTCACTCCTTGGACCACTTTGCTGCTTAGTCTTTCACTAACAGCTACTCCTTATTCATTCTAAATAATTTAAATTATGACGTGTCCCAAATGCCTGTAATAGGTTTACGTGAATAAAGATATTTTGACTTTCATAATGAACAAAAGTCTTCAAGAATCTACAACTTTACATTCTCTTTTAGCTTTTAAGATTTATTTTCACTACATATTAAACAAACTTAATACACGCTATTTGTTTGAACCTTGTAAAGGATTTTGCTGTCAATTATTTTTTGTGCAGTCTAGTTTTCCTAATAAAACATTTATTTTACAATTCAACTTTTGGAAACCAGCCCATAGTCAGTTACATGCCTGATAATAATAATAATGGAAAAAGTATTTATTGCTCAAACTTACATAACTTAAAACTTAGCGGACAGCGAGCTTTATGCCTTAAGGCATCTTCTACCAGCTAACCTTTGTGAGATATAACCAATTAAAGGCAAAGTGCGAAAAAATAAATAAATGATAGATAATGAAATTATGGCATACTAAGGTTTTTTTTAAGCAAAGAATAACTACACTACAACTATATCTTTAAAATCTTTACTAACATTTTTAGGCTAATAAAGAAGCAGTTGTGCTACATGCTGGCGCGTCAGTATGTCCCCATAGATGTGGAGGATGAGGATCTGCGCACCATACTACTTAATGCACACATCAATGATCATTACCTCAGTCTAGGGAGAGAGGTAAGCCTTGACAAAGATTATTATATTCATTATTTAACAATAATATATGATGTCGCTGTATGATACATACTCTGGTTAGTCGCGATCACAGCGACATCGAGGAACTGAACGACATCATCGGCGCTCGCTTAATACCACCGTCGAAACCTTGGCCAGCGCTCCAAGCGGCGACTGGCAGAGTTAGTTATTCATCCCCACACAATATCTTTCTAGCATAAAAAATAATTATTTGATAATTGTCTTTTGCAATAAACCATACAGTCCGGCAAATTCTCTTTAATTAAGCTATCGAAGGGCAGAAATCCCTACATGGTTAGCAGCACAGAAAAGGCCTGCCGCCTTTACATATGGTCTTTCAAGCCATATCAACGCCGGGAGTATAGACGCGATCATAGCGACATCGTCAAGGCTCTGAACGCAACTACTTTAAGTTGGTATAGACCTTGGGGACATTATAAATACCACATCTACAAACAAGTTACTTAAGCTTTAGTCGATACAACACTTTAGTATATTTATTAAACGTTATTTTATTTCTTCTCTTCCCAATTGATGGTTATCATGTACTGCTTCAGATTCAACAATATGTACTATGAAATGATATCATATTATACATACAGTTAATATAATTTTAAAAAATGTGTAAAAGTTCAGAACTCAACTGTTTTTATCCTATGCCTACTAGCAAAAAAAAAATGTAAATTCACTGTGTTAGAATAAAAACCAACTTTTTTGCAAAAAATATTACTTTTGAATTTACGTTTTCGGCTAATACCGTTCTTTAATTCCTTTTAAGACCAACTATTTTCAAAACTAAGCGTCACTGTGCTTAGTCGATTTTATCACTGGAAAAAGCAGAAGTTTCTTAAATGATTGGTGTAAAATGATGAATTTACTAAAAAAAAAATAGTCAGTTGGTTTTTGCTTCTAACCCGGAGTAATATTATTTTTATTCTTTGTTAACCAGCTTGATATAATGGAACCTAAGACGCCTGAAGAAGTTTACAAGACATGGTTAGAATCTGCGGGTTCCGCTCTCCGACCCTCCTTACTAACAGATCACCCTGTAGACTCTGCCAGACAAAATCTCTCAGCAACATTTGTTAATGCCTTTGTCAATGCTGGCTTTGGGCAAGACAAACTGGTCACAACAGAAGATGGCAATAAATGGATGTATAAAAATAAAGATCACGGTAAGTGTTGACCAATCTTTCTATAGTTAGCAGACTAACCTGCTTTATCCTTGGTTCAAAAATCAATCCTTAGTAGATTCAATTGTAAATTACTATAATATTGTTCTAAAAAACTCATGTGCGGTATAAATATTTAATGATGAAGCTCGGCATTAAGTTTGTTTTTTTTTTAGTGACTTTGTACAATGAAATGAAATTATTGGGTAGGGCACCCTACTTATGCAAATTTAAATATCACAAATAAGGTAGCTCTTAAAACGTAATATTTTATCCTTATATTAATTGTGATCTATTTCATTAATATTTTTTTTAATGTAGTAATGAATTTGTATTTCTTCAATAAATTGTAGTTAATTTAATAATAAGTGAACATTTAACATGAATTTAAAGTTTATCTAGTTGGTTTCTTTTGCCATGTGTAATAAAATGAACACCAAGTTACAAAAAGGAATTGTTGTAAGAATGGAAGACACAAATTCTTTTAAATTCTTGTGACACATTCACTTAATGTTTACATACCGCAATTTCCTTTTTTTCTTCTAGGCATGTTGTCAGCCGCAGCATCATTAGGTATGATACATCTCTGGGATGTTGACGGTGGGTTAACTCCCATAGACAAGTATCTGTATACTGCAGACGAGCACATCAAGGCTGGAGCCTTGTTGGCCCTGGGCCTCGTCAACTGTGGGGTCAGGAACGAGTGCGACCCCGCTCTGGCTTTGCTGTCAGACTATGTATTACATCCCAGCTCCAATTTACGGATAGGAAGTGTGCTTGGTAAGTCTGTTTACACCTAAACAAAAAATAAAATTTGACTGACCAGTTTTCCAGGCAGTTTTAAATTGTACTTTAATTTTAATATTATATCAATTATGACCTCCACTGTTGGAGATGAGCTTTCCTGGATGGAATTTCAGGATAGCCTACACTCGCCACCAAATGAGAGAATATCAATGAGAAATACAATTTTCTTACATACATTTGTCATAGATATACAACACCACCATTCCCGTGCTTTGGAGAGCACGTTAAGCCGTCGGTCCTGGTTCCACTACACAACTTGTGGAATTGTTAATGAATTATCATTAATAATTGACATCAGATCCTTGCCAACCCGTCTGGCCAGCGTTCGAGTGTAGGCTAAACTCTTCAGATATATGTTCTCGTCTAGGGGCTAATGAATGAAAAAAAAAGTCAAATAATAATTGCACTGTACTCCGAGCAACTATCAGTTCCAAATGTCTGCCGGCAGATGCTATGAATCTCTGTAAATTGTTGCCTGCTAATATATATCTTATTTCCACAGACTTAACCTTAGACCACAGAGGCTGGTACACCTTGTTATATTTGTATTTGTTAAGGTTTGGGTATCGCATATGCTGGCACCCAGCGCGAGGACGTCCTGTCGCACCTGCTGCCCGTGCTGAGCGACACGGCCGCCTCGCCAGAGATCTGTGCGCTCGCCGCCATCTCCTGCGGCCTCATCGCAGTCGGCTCCTGCAACGGTGATGTATGTACTGGCTTCTGTACTATAGATAGCGAGTCATCTCAGAGCCCTTCCAGGGGAGACGGGAATCTGTCAATAAAATCAGCCAATATTTTAATTTTAATATATAAAGCGTATTACACAGTAGGTAAATGAATATTGAAGATAAAAATGCTTGGACAATATAAAGCATCATTTACCCTATTATATATTATTGAATTTTTCTTAGTTTATAGTGTGACATTCTCCATTCATCAACAAACTTGTTTTTGACTTTTGAATAATTGTTCTTAAATAATTTAATATATTTAGTTCCTAGTACGTTAATGCACTTTCACAGCGGCTAAACCTATACTTACTTTTATATATATATATTTGTTTAGACATATGTTTTGTTAATATTTTTTAGTTTATATACTTATGACAATGCCATTATATAGCTGCAATACAACATAATTATAATTTTAATAATATAATTTATTCGTGACATTATGCCCTATTTATGACAGGTAACATGCGCCATCATTCAACGCCTCATCGACGACAACAAGGACCTGCACTCCTCCACCTACTGCAGGTTCCTGCATCTTGGACTTGGACTATGTTTCCTAGGTAATGTTTTTTTTTTTTAAATATAAATCTAAAAATACTCAACTGACAGTTGTTTGTAATTTGTAAATAATAATATAAATAGAATATAATAATAATAAACAAAATGGCCGCGATAAACGACCGTTAATTCTCGGGTTGGACAAGGGACAAAGGTCACAGAATCGAGCTTATTATTGTTAATAAAAATAATTATTCACAGTTATTAATCCATTAAATAAATACTTTGCTGCGTTTTCGATGCTCAATCTTTATAAAGTATCATCACGACTATCCCTTGTAGGGTGGTCAGAACTATGCTTTTTTTAAAGAAGATTATTACATTTAGTCAATATTGCTATATGCCCATCGTGACCATGTTATTGAGTCCCGACCAGGAATCGAACCCCGTACATTCGCGTCTAAATCAACCCCTCTTAAGAGGGTTTAACGTTGTGCCGACCTCTCGCCACAATTCAATATTTTAGTATTTCCAATATAATATAGTCAAGTATCAAATGTCAAATATCAAAAATATTTATAACGACTTTCCTCCATTTTAATAAAACAAAATCTATGATTAATATATCTACAAAATGTCCGTAATTTTATTTTATAGATTTTTTTACTTGATAGACTTCATTTCTCAATCATTCATTCATCATTACAACCCCTAGAACTAGACCTCCACTGCTGGAGATGGGCCTTCCAGAACATATATCTGGAGAATTTGGCCTACACTCGCCACGCTGTCAATAGTACACTAAAATTGTGCGAGCGAGAGGGATGTAAAAGCATTAACCATCTAAATCAAGAGGCAATTTTGTGCAACAAAGTTCTGTCATCCATGAGTTGCAATAAAGTCCGAAACGTAGTGGAACTGTGACCTTCATCTTTTCTTATTGGCCCAAGTCAAAAGTGGAAAATATTGCACGTGAATCAAACGATCGGTTCCGAACATTTACGAACACAGCATATAGGTACATGCGATGGGTTATAACGAACAAATGATCAATTGTAGGTGCAAAGGAGCGTACGGAGGCGACAATGGCGGCTCTGGAGGTGTTACCGGAGCCGCAGCAGTCCCTCTGCCAGACCACGCTGTCCATGTGTGCCTACGCTGGCACCGGGGATGTGCTCGTGGTCCAACAGATGCTGCACATCTGCTCCAAGCACTACGACACTGATGTAAGTCTCGTATATAATACCTATTATCTAACATTCATATTCGCTCCGATTTGCTGATGATATAGTCATAATGGCTAGCTCGCTGGAAGATCTTAGCGGAATGCTGAACTGCTTAAATGTGGCATCTAAGCGGGATGGTCTCAGTATGAACTTGGAAAAGACAAAAATCATGTTCAACGGCCATGTCATACCGAGACCAATCTACGTGAGAAAGGCAACTATCGAAGTTATACAAAAATACGTCTACCTTGGACAGATCATCCAATTAGGAGTAGCCAACTTCAGTAAAGAAGCCGATAGACGCATTCAGCTAGGATGGGCAGCATTTGGAAAATTGCGACACATCTTCCTATCGAACATACAACAGTGTTTGAAGACAAAAGTTTTTAACCAGTGCGTTCTTCCAGTAATGTCGTATGGAGCAGAGACGTGGACACTGACGGTGGGTCTGATGCATAAGTTCAAGGTCGCTCAGGGAGCTACGGAGAGAGCTATGCTAATGATTTCTCTGAAGGATAACGTCAGAAACGTTTATATCCGTCAAA
Organism: Tinea semifulvella; assembly: GCA_910589645.1. Lineage (NCBI taxonomy): Eukaryota > Metazoa > Arthropoda > Insecta > Lepidoptera > Tineidae > Tinea > Tinea semifulvella. The sequence goes on from OU342596.1 coordinate 6,911,899, forward strand.
GAACCAAATTTACCGATATAGCTTTCAAAATTTGCAAGTTGAAGTGGCAATGGGCTGGACCCGTCTGTCGCAGAAGCGATGAACGATGTAGTAAACGGGTGCTGCAGTGTTGACCACGTACTGCAAGACGTAGAGTGGGACGACCCCCCGCCAGATGGACGGATGACCTGAGGAAGGTCGCAGGGTGGCAGAAGATCGTATAAAATGGCGAGCCTTGGGGGAGGCCTATATCCAGCTGTGGAGAGATGATGATGATGATATAACATTCTACAACTATATTTTCATACACACACCTTTTCACCTACTTATACATACTTATTGTGTCAAAAGTCTATTATTACATATCTGTTATATTTTAAAATTAAATAAAAATGGTGTCCAAATTTATAAGTAACTAACCTCTGTAGTCAGAAGTATATATTATACCTTCTATACAGGGGTAATAATAATAATAATTTATTAGAATATTAGAAATTGTTAGCTCGATTTAAAGTTATAATTGAATAAAATTAAGATAATAATAAAGTACGAATACGAGTACTATTTTAGTATCGATGTATTCGGACTAGAATGAATTTAATTTATTTCTCAGTTGCAATATTTGTAATTCCAATGTTCTTTATCATTGGTTAACGACAATTTCCACGGTTCGTAATCGGACCAATTATAAACATCCATTTGCGGTAACTTCTAATTGACAACAACAGAGTTTACTCTTGTACGTGGAGCCTTCGGGAACACATCTTAGTAGTAAACCTAAGTCATTGTAATAATATACTCAATACATCAACTGAATATACTCAAGTGTTCCTTTGTTTTTATTTATTAGTTTAATCTTCATTTAGTGTTTACTTTCTGGAGTTATTAAGAAGCATGACGTTAGCAGTGATGCTGGCTTCTGCTGTTTCTACGACATACTCGTACAAGTATATAAAGGAAGTTTTTTGTTTTATTTTTTCAAATAAAATGGCAGATAAATAGGTTTTGTGCCGTAAATTGCTCAGAAACAGAATTTTGGTATCCGACGCTCCGCTCCCTTTTAAAAATACAGGCGCAGACACTTGTTTTAAAACTACATAATTAATCATATAAATATTTATTATTTCTCTCCCTTGATTTCAGCTCATTTTTTTTAAATTATCATAAATAAAATTGTATCTTAAATAAATCTTTCCGATTTTGTTAGAATGAACAATCGTCCGCCGAAGACACGGCCTTCAAGAAGACAGATAAGAAGGAGGCCAAGGAACCTGCAGCCAGCAGTTCCAAAGAAGATAAAGATAAAAACAAAAGTTTGTACCTTTTTTGTACTCTTAAAGCCTAAACATCTATATAATCCTGGAAAACTAATTTTGATTTTTTATGGGTTCTGAATCGCCTTAAAATCTACTTTGATTATCATTTATTCGATGATGCCCCACTCAATATAGTTTGTCGTCTTTCAATTGTTTAATTTTCCACAACATGGCGTCTGGTTGCCTATTACTCGCGTGATTAAGACGAATCAATTGACGCGAGAATCATCAAACGCGTACGACTCCAGTGTGCCACAAAGGAACAAACATAGATACATGGGCTGATAACCACATAACCCTTCTTTGCGTCGCGCAGTCGGGCAAAAAGAAATGTGTTCTTTCTTCTTAAGAAATCGTTATTTCATCAGAGTACCTAAACTCACACTTATTTACATTTTATTACCGAAATCATTAATATTTTAATTAAATAAATACATTATTTTAGATTTTAGAACGTTACCTTAAAACATTAGTCAGCGTAAGTGACGTCACTTAATAATACGAATACTTGAGAGCATTCTACTGGATAGGATGAGACAATACTTACCAGACGTCATCCCAGATCACCAGTTTGGATTCAGAGAACAACATGGCACATTGGAGCAAATACACAGAATAACTGACGTCATTAACCGTAGCTTCGAACAAAACATTTACTGCTCAGGAGTATTCCTTGACATTAGTCAAGCTTTTGACAGAGTTTGGCATGAGGGACTACTATATAAAGTTAAAAAACTACTCCCACACTCCTTCTTTAACATATTAAAGTCATACCTGGCTAACAGAAGCTATGAAGTTAAGTATAACAGCGAAACCTCTGAACTCTATGACATCAAGTCGGGTGTGCCGCAGGGTAGCATACTTGGACCCGTCCTTTATGTAATATATACATCAGACCTACCTACCAACAGTCGTACCACAACAGCTACATACGCAGACGATACAGCAATGCTAGCTACACATAAAGACCCTGAAGTTGCATCTGCCTACCTGCAAATACATTTAGATGAGGTGGAACAATGGCTCGATCTCTGGCGAATTAAAGTTAACCAAACCAAGTCGGCGCACGTTACTTTTACACTAAAACGCAAAACTTGCGCTCCAGTTACACTTTACAACCAACAAATTCCGCAAATGGAGGATGCAAAATACCTGGGAATGCACCTGGACCGTCGACTCACATGGCGTAAACATATATGGACGAAACGCAAGCAGCTGGATACCAAACTTAGAAATATGTATTGGTTGATAGGCAGAAACTCACAACTAAGTGACAATAACAAAGTTCTTATATACAAAACCATCCTCAAACCAATTTGGACATATGGTATTCAGCTGTGGGGAACAGCTAGCAATAGTAACATCGACATCCTGGAGAGATTTCAGAGCAAAGCTCTGAGGCTTATGCTTAACATTCCTTTCTATATTGGAAACAAATATATTCACGAGGACCTAAGAATGAACACTATAAGAGAGGAAATAACCTCATACAGCCACGGGTATCAACTGAGACTCGCATCACACCCGAACGTGCTCGCCTCAGACCTGAGCGGGTCAGGCAGCATCACACACCGCAGGCTCAAGCGAAAGAGTGTCCCTGGCCTTGGTGCCAGATTTAGCAGAGATTGAGGAAGGAGCCAATGGGTTCCCCTCCAATACTGACATTAATACAGATAGATATCAAACAAAAGAGTGGCCCATTGTACCTGTACAGATTGCCACGAATGCAGAAACCAAAGGAGAAAAAAAAATAAAATAATAATACGAAAACCGTGTTCGACTTGAAGCCAGCTTTTTTCAATGAATTTAATTTTAAAATTTGTAAAAATTCAACACGATAGATTTGAAAATCATGTTGAGGTTTTTAACAATAATCAACTACTCTATTGTCGACGCGTATCGATGTGAATAGCCAGTGTGTGTGTCAAAAAAACCTTTGTATGTTTCTCTAGACAAATGCAGCAAAGAAAGCAAGAATAAGGAGAAAGAGGCCAGCAAGGAGCTGTCGTCGGTGCAGGCCGTGGCGACCCTGGGGGTGGCCGTCATCGCGCTCGCCGAGGAGACCGGCGCAGAGATGTGCACCAGGATCTTCGGACAACTTGTAAGACATGCCTCAATTGACTCGGTTTTCCTATATTTAGAATACAATGTCTTGTATAATATTATTGAGATATAACTATGTAGCTATTCCAAACACGAGACGTGTCCCAAATTGATAACAGCGGGGCCGTGCGCTGTGGACTAAGATATTTGCTGCTATTACATAATTATTTTATTTTTTTCCAAACTAATAAAACGTGCAGCGCTAGATGGATTAAAGATATAGATATTAAATATAAAAAAGACAGGGCGAGAAACCAAACGATATGAGAAACACAAATCGGGAAATAATCGGTACAGAAATAATAAGTGTATGACATTTATTGTCTGTTATGGTCATGTTCTACGTCCACTTTAAAATTGATTATTTTGCTAATTGTAACATTTTTGAAGTTGTCATTAGAAAATAATTCCGCTACTCGATTATAGATAGCTTCTATTATAGCTGTAAAAACACTAATCATAAGGTTAATATTGGCTTCAATTAATGCTCATACCATTAGAAAAAAAGTTCCTCTAGTCGATCATAGATATGGAGCTGTTATAGTTGCACACAATTATAATCTTAAATAAGCCACACGGGCGCTGTTATACCAGTAACAGTGCCCAGCACCAAAAGTGCACGATTTACTAACGGGTGATTAACCGCTGAGATCCTGCTGGGAAAGACGGGAGAATGTTTTCATTCCCAACCCGGCCTTACCCACCCGGGCCTGAACGAACCCACTGTATCTGTCTGAATCTTAATAACACTAGCCATAAGGTCGAAATTGGCGTCATGGTTTGCTTAATAGAGAAGTTTTTTTATATAAAAGTAAAGTTTTCGTAAAAATATATATATAAACATTTTTGTATGAAAATACCACCAATGCCCGCTCTATTTTATTGTATTTGACCTCGTTGTTTTGTCGTTTAGTCACACTATTAAAACGTGCAGCGCTAGATGAATTTAAGAGTATAGTTTACTCGCGACCAAAACTCTATAAGTTACTTTTTCAAGTGACTGTGACTACCATCGTATTTCAGGAGGTTAAAATAGACAAGTTTAAATTAGCTGTTCCTAATCTAAATAAATTTTAATAATCCAGGGTCGGTACGGAGAGCCGGCAGTACGTCGCGCGGTCCCGCTGGCCATCGCCCTCTGTTCGGTCTCCAACCCGCAGCTGTCCGTCATAGATGTACTCAACAAGTACTCCCACGACTCCGACAACGATGTGGCCTACAACGCCATCTTCGCCATGGGCCTTGTCGGCGCCGGAACTAATAATGCCAGGTATGTTCCTTCAAGAAACATAAACTTTGATTTATATTTAACATACAATAAAAATACAGAACCCTGGGTTAATCATGAATGCGTGAAAGTTCCAATAGGCCGGACGCATTTGCCGCAGAACCGACCACCGATGGGGCAAACTGGTCTAGAGGAGAACCCACGCACGAGATAAGGCAGAGGGGGACGACACCTCGCAAGATGGATGGATGACCTAAAAGAAGATGGATGAGGGTTGCAATAGGCTCTTAAAAGTTTTTCAAAATGTGTTTTTAATTTACATAGGGATTCCTGTAAAAAATCTTTAGATATTTTATAGGATCTAAATCTACTTTTAAGTATAGTATTTGATTATTCGCTCTGAAACGCTGCAGTTGACGGGATGTTGACCGGATGACGTCACGTAATAGTAAATAAACAACTAATTTACGACACTAACTACTACTTCAGTTGTCACAAAAATTACATATTACGTAACTAAAATTATTGGATGCATATACTCACATAAGTTTCTTAGTACCTAATATATACTACCTAATATAATATGTACCTATTGTACACATGTAAAAATAGGTATAACTTTATAGTTTTATTAGTTTAGTTTAGAAAAGATATCACTGTTTGTTGCAAAAAACTTGAAACCATGATAGAATCTATCCTTGGCAAATTATAATTTATACATTTTCCTTTGTGATAAAATACTCGGAACTTGATTAAGTAGATTTAAGCGTGTGGCAGTTTACAATATTTACTATAAAGTGACGTTACTCACGCTGACTAATGTTTTGAGGTAACAACTTAACGAGTTATAATTTTATTGTAACAACGCAAATACGAGTTAATTCTAGTTTTCGTAGCAGAGGAAAGAGATCGCTCGCTTGTTTGACTCTTAATTTAAACAGTTTTAGTTAGTGGCAGCTTCATTATAGTAACTGGAAGCTTATTAAATAAATATATTTGTTGTCATTGCATAACAATTATATGCTATATTGGTGGATGATAAAGCTTTGTTGTAATTTAGATTAGCGACAATGCTCCGCGCACTGGCCCTGTACCACGGCAAGTCTCCGGTGCACCTGTTCATGGTCCGGCTGGCGCAGGGGCTCTGTCACTGCGGGAAGGGCACGCTGGCCCTCAGCGCCACGCACGCCGACAGGAGACTGCTGCACCACCCCGCGCTCGCCGGCCTGCTCGTCGTCTTGACTGCCTTCCTGGACTGTAAAAACAGTAAGTAGCTTTAAATAAAATAGAAAAAAAATCTTAGCAATGCAGGTTTGGTAGTCTTCAAGAGTAAATCTGATTGTTAGTAGTTGATAAATATTTCATCATTAATAAGCCTCCTCCAGCTGTTTACGAACGTGTTGGAAGATCCTCCTTGCGTCGTGTTTCCTCATTGATGAGGGTCGTGACCTCCGAATTGGTGTGCGTCTTGATGATAGCACGCCACCCGTTCCTGTCTTGATGCACAGCATCATGGACGCTAGGGATTGGTGGTGGAGCGGATTTGGTCGGACCAGCGTACCGGACTTCGGCCTCTCGGTCTCTTTCCTTCCACCTTGAAAGTAACAAAAAGTTTATTCAGGTTATCCCCTCCTTTTTTGGCAATGTGCCCGAAGTACTGGAGTATCCGACGAAGGCATATGGTGGATAGCCTAGTCGATATGTGTAGTTGCGGCATAAATATCGATGGACAATAAATTTCACACCTCTAATGCGCGGATGACATAGTCATTACTGCCAGCTCGCTCAAGGATCTTAGTGGAATCCTAAACGGCTTAAATATGGGAAAGTTGGTCTCGGAATGAACTTGGACAAGACGAAAGTCATGTTCAACCGAGACCAATCTGCGTGGGAAATGCCACTTTCAAAGTTTTGCGAGAATACGACTATCTAGGGCATACCATTCAGTTAGGGGCAGCCAACTTTAACAAAGAAGACACATTCAGCTAGAATGAGCGACAAATGTCTTCAACCAATGCGTTCTCCCTGTAATTTCGTATGGAGCAGAGACGTGGACAGCAGGTCTGGTCCACAAGTTTAAGGTCGCTCAGTGAGTTATGGAGAGAGCTATGCTTGGTATTTCTTTTAAGAACCAAAGTTACTAATATAGCTTTCAAAATTAATAACCGCAGAACCGACGACCGATGGAGCAAACGGGTTCTAAAGTACAGACCACGTACGGGACGACTCAGAGTGGGACGGCCCCTCGACAGATAGATGGATGACCTAAAGAAGGTCGCTGGTGGGGGTTGGATGAGGGTTGCAAAAGACCGCTTGCAGTGACGAGGTTTGGGGGAGATATACATTTAGCAATGGAGAGGCACAGGCATAGGCGATTCAAACCCCCGGGGCATGCACCAATAAGAAATACACTTTCAAGCCCTCGGTCTCGGTTCCACTAATATCAACTTGTCCGTCTGGCCGAGTGTAGGCCAAATTCTACAGAATTATGTTCTGGAACACCACCACCAACAGTAAAGGTCTAGGACACTGTCTTCTAAGAGGCTATTGAAGCCTCCTTGCAATCCGCGCCGGATTGAACTATTCAACACATCTATCCCACGAGATTGAAAGAGTTGTGGAGCTGGCTGTCTGCTAAATGTTTCTATAGTCTTAAGGAATTTTGTGAATACAAATGTTGACATAATTTAAAAAATGACAAATTGGATGTAATGCTATTATTATTATTATCCTTAAACATTTGCATGCCATATTCTGGTGGATCATGAGAAACTATTTTGATTTTATTTATATAACATACTATGTACCATGTATCCTAGCAAATAAACAATTTCATTTCATTTCATTGCAATCCCTAGAGCATAGTTATCTCTCTCCATTACTGGAAATAGCAAGCAATCTATTGCCGCTCTCATCTTACTTCAAGTTCTGAATTGGTCAGGCGGAGATCGTATCTTCCTAAGTTTAACTCATTGTTAATGTTTTTTTTTTCAGTAATCCTTGGCAAATCACATTACCTACTGTATGTGTTGGCCACAGCCATGCAACCCAGATGGTTGGTCACTCTTGATGAAAACCTACAACCCCTCAATGTCAGTGTACGAGTAGGACAGGTGAGATTAATATATATATATATATATTTGACCGCCTTCGTGGTCTAGTGGTAACAAACGTTGCCGTGAACTTGGGTGGTCGTGGGTTCGATTCCGAAATTCGAAAAAAAAGTATAATATGTAGTTTATCAACCATCTAGTTTCCGTAACACAAGCCTCGTAGCTTACCACGGAAATTAGATGGTGCTGTGTGACCTGTCTGGAAATATTTATTTATTATATATATTTGTGCACACCATATTGTTTTACAAATATTTGTAGTTCTTCTGTTTCATACGCATGTAAACATCATATTAGAGGTGCGCCGAATACGAATATTGATTTTTAACATATTTTAGCTATGATAGAATGTCTCACGGCATTAAAGCCCGCCTTTGTCTTTGTCCATTGAAGTGTTATATAAATAAATAAATAATAAGCGGAAGTGGTGATGGCTTGGTTGTAAGTACCTTAAAAGGTGGGTTCGAACACCGGCATGTACCAATGAGAAATACACTTTTCTTACGTAAAGTAAAAAGTATCATCACAACCGTATCCCTTTCGGGGTGGTCAGAAACCACGCTTATAAAGAAGCCAATTCACATTTAGCCAACTTTACTATAGGGCCAATCATGACAAGTGACAAGCTTGTCGATGTCTCCAGCATACCAAACTCGAAAAATATCACAAATAAATTAAATATTAATTGAATTTATTTATTTTCATTAATATATTATTGTGTCCCAACCAGGAATCGAACCCGATACCTCCGAGTCTACGGACTTAACCGCTAGACAATGGAGGCAGTTTTTCTTACGTGTGTTTGCGTTTCAAATCAAATCATTTATTTCCTTTGGTTGTCACAACAACACTTATATTGTCAATACATTTTTTCTTCATAGTTTACTATTAATTCGATTATAAAATCACTAGCAGCTACTATGGGTACTACTTCGACTAAAACACTGTTGCCATAAACAAGTTTATTAATCCAATTTAAAAAAAAACTGCATTTATGTCTAGTAATATATTTTAAATATATTTATATATACATATATCTGCGACTGCCAAATTTCATACTTTGTTTTTGTATAAATATAATCTCCGTTTTAATCTCTCTCTATGTTGAAAAATAAGCTTAAGGAATTCCATAGGTATTTGTCATAGATTTACAATACCGTCGTTCCCGTGCCTCGGAGAGCACGTTGAGCCGTCGGCCCCTGTTCCACTAATACCAACTTGTGAAATCGTTAACAAATTGACATCAGACCCTCGCCATCTCCAACAGTAAAGGTTTAGTTATTCGTGGGCTAGTTTTCTAGGAGCTGTGATAATTATAGTAAAGTATAATAAAAAAAAATTTATAATACTTTAATTATGTATTTTAATTTATAATTTTATAAATAAATGGTCAGTTGTTAGAAAATGCTTAACCGGCATTAAACTCGCCTATGTACACTAATTTTAAGTTTTTGTTCAATAAAGTATTTAAATAAATAAATAATAATAATAATATGTTTAATTACCAATATACCTTCAAAATACAATTACACTTATTCCAAACAAATATTTGTCAAATAGTAAGTATACTGCTAAAAAAAAATATCAAATGTGATTAGTAGTGGACCCACACAAGGCACTTTCATGGCTGACCAACTATGGGACCATGCAGTCGAATTACCAAGAATAGGAAAAAGGAAAAATAAATAGTTATACCTAGTGTTTATTTTTGTAAGCAAATACTATGTCAGTGCTCAGTATAAAGCCCTTCTTATACATGTATGTGCAACACCCGGCATGTACCAATGAGAAATACACTTTTCTTAAGTACATTTGTCATAGATTTACAACACCACCATTCCCGTGCCTTAGAAAGCACGTTAAGCCGTCGGTCTCGGTTCCACTTATATCTACTTGTAGAATCGTTGATAAATTGATATTTTAAAAAACATATTCGGCCAAACATTATAGTTAAAGAAAACACTGAGAATCAATTCTCATGCGTGTTATAACTTTGCTTCACCAAAATCGGCCAGCAATCGGTTCCATGATTCATTCACCTGTGCTCCAGCAGTGGAAACTTACTAGTGAAAAATTTAATTATACAAAAATGACAATTTTCTAAACTAATTTTATTATTTCTCAGGCTGTTGATGTGATAGGCAAAGCAGGTACTCCTAAGACCATAGCTGGTTCTCACACGCACACGACCCCCGTCCTGCTCTCATTTGGAGAGCGTGCCGAGCTCGCCACAGACGAGTACATCCCACTCTCGCCCGTCATGGAGGGATTCGTTATACTCAAGAAGAATGAAGACAGCATCATGGCTTCAGTACAATAGTATATCTGTATTCTATGCATATTCGTAAAGTGTAATTTTTAATAAATAAAATAATACTACTGAATAATTTAGTTTTTTTTTAAAATAGAGAGAAGACAAATTTCTAAGCATTCCATGGATTCACCGTGCGGGTGCCGGGTCCATCGTGTGTGGGTAGGAGATGAGAAGAATGGTGTCTCGTGCTTGCGACTGACAATAGGCTGGTTTAAGAAAAGGAGGCCTCCTTTTTTTTTTTATTGCGCGATAATATGCTCACCATCCACCATTCTACTCCTCTCCCTACCCAACCAAATACTGTATGATTCCGTTAATGCCGTCTTGGAAGCTCGTTCCGTAAATGTATTGACGGCAGACCTGCTGAGGCCCAATTCTTTCAGTAAGTGATGCAAAGATTTTGCTGGAACTCCTCTTGCACCAACTTCCACTGCGTAAAGCTGAGTCTTGAACCCGTTCCTGATCATTTCTTCTGTGAGATCATAATATTTATTCGACTTCATGTTGTGGTCTTTTGGAATATTTGATTCCCACGGAACGGTAAGTTTAATAAGGATAACTTTTTTCAAGTTCCGAGAAAAAATAAAGGATGGTCTACAGTCCGCGTAATGGGGAAGTATAGTTTGCCTCTAGAATTATATTTTTTGGTGCCTATACTATACAGAGTACATTTTATCTGTCGGTACCTGTAACAAGCAATTAAAAGTTTTCATAGACGCTATGCGACGGTGAAACTCTTCTATATTATGACTTTGGTTAATAAAGTTAATTGCTAAGCTAGTTATTATCCAAAATATTGTAACCTTCATACTATAATAGTGTATTGTCTTTTTATTTTGGCTACTCAAAGACCCAATTGATGGATACTGTAATAGCATGTGGTGGTTGCCTGTAATTGGTGCAGCATCTGGTTTCTGTCCTAATTGTAAGTCCATGTATGTATTGTTGCCGACCCTAATAAATAAAAATAAAAGATCGAAACAATCCTTTTTATAGAAAAAATTTATAACAGCAAAACAATCATTAAATTAAACCATAACTACTTAAAAAATAAATTAAAATGAGCGAACCAGAATAAAAAAATTAAACTATAAATAAATGCCAGCATTCCTGCCTCCACACCTTTTATCCAATATTGATCACCTACTATAAAAATATTAATTTTAAAAATACTGACTAGTATTACTTTGGATAAAAGACCCTCGTGGTTAGGTAGAATCAAACAATTGTTGGTAGATTTTGTACTTTACTATTATTTATTTATTAATTTCCATAAAAATGTACATAACAGATTATACGTCTAAACAATACATATTTCATAACAAAATTCAAACACAAGTGACTACATGTGTGAATTAATATGGCTCCCAGTACTTTAGGACAATTATGTTCCTTGATCTTGTAACAATATTGTAGGGTTATGTTTGTTGGGATTACATATATTTTTTATTAGTAATTCAGATATACAGTTGTATTTATATAATTGTACAAACATGGCCATTTTACAGCGAGAAGTAATTCTGACAGTGTATATGAGCTCTGTGTTTGACTTCTCGCCTTAAGCACTGTTTTTCACTTTGAAAGTTGTTCGACTTGGCGTAGCTCAAGCAAAATAAGCTAAAAAAGTGTTAAATGCTTTGCTTGGCTTTCTAGTCAAACAGTATAGGAATACTGTAATCAAAGATAATAAATTTATAATGGAGCAAGAAGCTTCATAGAATTGATTAGTGTATGACAGTGCTGGACAGTAACTCCCACATAACTTATTGATGTACTCTTTGTAGTCTGTAATGACAGTGCATAGCTGGTTATAGTCGTGTTTGACGTGCATTCATTGTTTTCATGGACAATATGCCGACCTGCATAATACAGAAGTGTGCAAACACATTCTTAGACAAGAGAAGTACAAAGTAAGAGTAAAAAATAAAATAATATTTTATATGAAAATAACAACCTATGCCTGCTCTATTATATATTTGATCTCTTACAATCCTAAAAGTTGTCTAGTATGCACAAACTGTTATCAATTCAGGAATATTATGGGATTTTGAGCACTATCTACAAATAAGCAACCAATGTATGTTAATTAACTCAATTCAATTCATTTATTCACCATAAGATACATAATGTACACTTGGTTTTGTCAGTTATACAATTAACAGTTTACATATCATGGAAGGATAGCAAAAGATCGACCATTAGTGCAAAGAACAGCCATCGTCATTAAATTAAAACTATGTAAATTATACATTCCCTAAATATAGATGCTGCTGTAAAAGAGTGTTGTCAGTTACTATACTACTTGTATGTAGTATAAAGGAAATTGTGCATCCTGCTACAGAAGAACTGTAAAAAATAAATGTCTTATAATAAAATGATTTATTAATCTACTTAAGATTAAATTAAATTATGTTGAAGTTTCTTTTTTATCATTTTCTGGATTATCATCATTATTGGTGTCACTATCTTCATTCTCACTATTCTCTGAATGGGAAGAGTTGGTTTCTTTGTTATCTTCTACTTTAGGTTTTTTTGCTTTTAATTTTGCATTCTTTTTCTTCTTCAATCTCTTAGCTCGCTTCTTTGCAGTCTTTTCTTCTGCAATTCTTTTGTTGTCTTGTATTTTCTGGTGGTAGTCATCTTCAAGTTTTTCCTAAAATAACAAAAGCATTTATATAAAAATTGGACCATCAGTTTTAAAAGTAGTAAGGCTATTTTTGGTGTTGTTAAATGTTACCTAAATTATATATAGTTATTGCTATGCTACAGCAACCGAACCTAGGATACAGTGTTGAGGTCATATAAAAAATAAGTTTGATCAAAACATAGTATACCTTTTCACTTTTTTCTTGGATGAATTTCTGCCTCGCATATTCCTTTCTTCGTAAATGTCTGTACACGTGAAATTCTCCGGACCCTGCTCCAGCACTGGAACCCATAACGTTTCTTACAAAATCTGGTGCAGTTGGAATGGATTTTGCCTTTGCTGCATTTGGTATGAATACCGGTTTATCCTAATAATAATATTGAATAATTAGGTTTACTATGATTATAAAACAAATAAATATTTTTAAATTATAAATGACATTCTTACAGGATTCTTCATCAGTCGTTCTAACCGTAACCGTTGCAAATCTGAAGCATTTTTTACCACGACTGGTTTCACCTCTTCCTTTTTTTTCTCTTTATCTGCCATATTCTATGCTATTTGTTTCCGATAAATTATGAATAAATATCACAGATAAATATACTGAATGAAAATAAAACCAAAACAAACTTTCTGACATATTATTTTTAAATACTTAAATAGGCATTGGAATTGGATTGCAAATCCTTATTCTGACTTTGTTTTAAAGTTGTGTTAATGTCTATTGAAATTTATTTCTATTATATTGAGGAAAGAGATAAAAAGTACAACATTCCGTATTTGCACAGAAAATATTAAAATGCAATCAAATTTTATTTTATACTTAATGTTATTGAAAACATTGGTATTTATATTTTAAATAACAACACTAGTGTCACCTTGTGAAGGTCAAATTGTCGACATTTTTCGGCACTTGTTCCTCCGGTAATTCCACTTGTTTCCTCTTAATTTCTAAAAGGTGAGTAAACCAACTTATTTGAGTTTTTAGAACAATAGGAACTAGAGAGCAACGCTTCGAATGCATAATATTACTAATTATAAACTAAATTATCTAACAACTTTTGTAGATGTGACCCCTATTTCGATACTTATTTTGCTGATCCTACATGGATGATAATATTTTATTCCCAATGTTTTACCTACTTTATTTATAACTCTTTTCTCCCTTACCAAATTTTTATTCAGTATTATTAAAAAGACTTAGGTGTGACTCGTACGTAGGTACCTACCAATATTTTAAAGTCTTTTTTTTATACAAGTCTTACCTACTTATTTTGTAATTATTTACAGAAATACAAAATGCCGATCCAGTCCATCAAAGCTCGTCAGATCTTTGACTCCCGTGGGAACCCAACTGTTGAAGTCGACTTGGTAATATTTATTCCATACCTACCATAGAAATATATACAGGTTATAGGAAAGTTAGACACAGGCTGCAATAAAGCATGTTTTTTGCAATATAGGTAACAGAATTGGGTCTATTCCGGGCTGCAGTACCTTCTGGAGCCTCTACTGGTGTTCATGAGGCATTAGAGCTCCGTGACAATGTCAAGGGAGAATACCACGGCAAGGGAGTCCGTACTGCTGTTAACAACATCAACAGTGTCATTGCTCCAGAACTGATTAAGCAAAATCTGGAGGTCACCGCACAGAAGGAGGTATGATAGCAATTAGAAAACTACATCCTCATTAATATTGTATAGGCTGTATCTTGGCTTGAATTCAAAAGCCAAGCAGTTTATATTTTTTTTAATGATAAATTAAATACTTACATTTCTTTAATTGGTTTGAATCCAGACTACTAAATTATTCTAAAAATATTAAATTCAAATCATAATAATCATTTTTTACAAGATAAATACTATTTTCATAGCTTTTTAATATAACATTTTGGATTACTATAATTTGTGAGATAAAGACATCATATGCTGTAAAAAATCAGTAAAATAAATAAAATAATTTCAGATCGACTCTTTTATGTTGAACTTGGATGGCACCGAGAACAAATCAAAGTTTGGTGCTAACGCCATCCTGGGTGTGTCCCTGGCTGTAGCCAAGGCTGGTGCTGCCAAGAAGGGAGTTCCCCTTTACAAGCACTTGGCAGATTTGGCTGGTAACCCTGAAATAATTCTGCCAGTACCAGCTTTTAATGTTATCAACGGAGGCTCGCATGCTGGCAACAAACTGGCCATGCAGGAATTCATGATCTTGCCTACTGGTAATTAACAGCTTTATATTTTATACACCATGTTTTCAAGTCTATGATTATAGCAATTTTTTATTATGTGTTTTTAATTATATATATGTATTAATTATATTATGTTTAGTTAAAATTATTGCCTAATTATAATTAAACTCTTAATACAATGAGTCACCCAATTTAAGTGCAGTGCCAAATATGAGTATTATTAGGTACTAAATAACTATTAAAAACTACAGCTAAGCTTGTCTTGCCTAGCAGCTTACTGGACCACTTTGCTGCTTTGTCTTCCACTAAACTATATAAATACATATGTATATTGTGAAATCCATAGGTGCATCATCCTTCAGTGAGGCCATGCGTATGGGGTCTGAGGTATACCACCACTTAAAGAAGATCATAAAGGACAAGTTTGGTTTGGACTCCACCGCTGTTGGAGATGAGGGTGGCTTTGCACCAAACATTCAAAACAACAAGGATGCCCTATTCCTTATCCAGGATGCTATTAAACTGGCCGGATACACTGGCAAGGTATACTTCTTCAATAAAAACATATTTTTACCTTTGTACATTCTAAAATCCTATTTCCACTATAGATATTTTAAAATGTTATTATTATTAATAATAATTATTATTATTATTACTGGGTAGTACAAATTTATCCAATCTTTGTATTACTGTTTAATGAGAAGAATTATTAGATAAATACAATTATAAAAGTTATATTTATCAGTGCAAATTTTAGCCAAAACCAACAAGTTGGCAATGATTTTTCTGGTCTGTTTGTTAATTAATGAATAAGTAAGCAGAGCAGGATGTTGAGTATCTGTAGAACACAGCATTACCAACATTAAATTTTACTAATTTTCATTCTTAATGTCTAGTTCTTTTCAGACCACTTTTTTATTTAGACTATTCAACAAAATATATTTTTCCATTAGATTGAAATTGGTATGGATGTAGCTGCTTCGGAATTCTTCAAGAATGGCACCTACGATCTTGACTTCAAGAACCCCAACTCCAACGCCGCCGATTGTCTGCCATCGGCCAAGCTTGCTGATATGTACTTGGAGTTCATCAAGGACTTCCCTATGGTCTCCATTGAAGATCCCTTCGACCAGGATGACTGGGCAGCCTGGGCTGATCTCACTTCCCGTACACCCATCCAAATTGTTGGTGATGATTTGACTGTGAGTAACAAATTTATGTTTTATGTCAGTCTGACAGGCCAAAACAGAGATATATGTAGAACATTTCATATTGTCAATCTTAAGCCTAATTTAGATAAAAGTATTTTTATTTGTCTGTGTTTAGGTGACAAACCCCAAGCGTATTGCCACCGCTGTGGAGAAGAAGGCTTGCAACTGCCTGTTGCTGAAGGTCAACCAGATTGGAAGTGTCACTGAGTCCATCCAGGCCCATCTGCTGGCCAAGAGCAACGGCTGGGGCACCATGGTCTCCCACAGGTAAATTATTATGTTTTAATCACATAAGGAGTCAAATTATTTTATCTCTTTTTTATTTTCATTGTTATGAAAATAAGTTATTGAAGATGTCGACTACAATCAAGATATATTTCCTTATCTTTTTTAATACACTTATGGAATGTTTTGTATGTTATAAAATAAATATTATATCTTGATTTCATTCAACTAGTATTTATTTATTAATAATAATTTAAGCGTAATCGATCAGGAAGGTTTTTGCTGCTGTAAGTTGTAACTGAAAATCAAATCTGTGTAGACCCATGGACAATGCTAGGGATTGATTGAAATCGACAGGCGCTAATACAGATCCTACTGCGTAAAAAGGCCGTTGGCGATGTACCTGTGCAGTTCGCGATTTTAAGACTCATAGTACAGTCACGCAACAATACTTTTTGAATTTTAAACAATGCTTTTGCTCCATGGATATGATATCTGATGTTGGAAACATGTACCATTCGCGTTGGCTACGATGAAATTGTCTCTAGTAGCACTTAACACCTTATTATCATCTAGCTTTTATGTGACCCAAGATGTTTTAACATAAGGCATATCACCCTTAAATTATTTTTTTCAATATTAATTACTAGGTACTTTATTTATATATATTAAGATTAAAAAAAAAAAATTCCTCGCCACGCTGGCCAGACGGCCAGTAGACCAAATTCTCCAGATATATGTTCTGGAAGGCCCATCTCCAGCAGTGGACGCCTGTGTTCTAGGGGCTGTACTGAAAAAAAGATTAAAATATAAATGTGTTGACCAAAACATATGTAGTATGCCCTCTACTATCGATTAGCGTTTTTTAAAATTTTATTTTTATACTAGCACATGTGACCTACTACTAGCACATCCTCGCCAAGCCGTCTGGCCAGCGTGGCGAGTGTAGGCCAAGTTCTCCAGATATATGTTCTGGAAGGCCCATCTCCAGTAGTGGAGGTCTAGGTCGCTGTGTTCTAGGGGCTGTAATGATGATGAATGATGACATGTGACCTTGGGCGCACCTGATAGTAAGTGGCGCGCAGGTCCATAAATGTTAGCAACTAAAGTCAGACACTCATACTGACATCAGTCCCTAACATTATGCCGGCTATGACTAGATGCTTTTTCACACTTCGCTTGAAGGACTTCAAGTCCACAGAGATCCAAGAAACACAGGCTGGAAGAGCATTCCACATCTTTATCGTGCGACAGATGTATGAGTCCCCAAATTTATACGTACGCGAAGGAATAGTGACTATGGTATGTGGGTGCATATTCTGACCTGTGCGTGTGACCAGTAACTATATTAAAAGATAAATATTTTTTTTTAAAATAATTCATTTATTTCATCAGGTCTGGAGAGACTGAAGACACTTTCATCGCTGACTTGGTGGTAGGTCTGTCGACCGGTCAGATCAAGACAGGAGCTCCGTGCCGCTCCGAGCGTCTCGCCAAGTATAACCAGATCCTCCGCATTGAGGAGGAACTCGGAGCCGCCGCCAAATACGCCGGCAAAAACTTTCGCAGACCTGTCTAAGCACAAAACCTTAGCTTTCAAAAGAAAAGTATCAATTAGTGATACCATTACTGATAAGTTTATGCTCTTCTAGATGTATAATGAAATTATAGCCCTCACGTTAAATTTTGTTGTACTGTGTGTTGTGAGTTAATGAATGTTGAATCAAAATGATGTAATTGTTGTAATAATTATTTGCTTTTAATAATTTGTTTACAATTTAAGAGATTACCAATTATAATTTTATATGATGTTTAAAATATCTTAAGGTCAATATTATTTATTTTCTTGTAAAAGAATATGATGCATATTGTTTTTGTTGAGACGTTTAAATTAATGCTGTGCATTGTGATTGTTGTCTACATAATAAATGTATTGTTCACTAGTTGAATTATTTGTTTTATTTGTGTTCAATTCATCACTCCTAAATTCCCCCTTATCTAATGAGTTCCTCGAGTTAAACCAAGGAACATAATATAAGAATTAAGCTGTTACACTGTTTGTCAAATTGTGTCGTACAATCAGCGAAGAGTATGCTATGGAGGCCCACCTAAACTATAATTTTACTGTAAAACGCATAACCTCTTTAGCTTCGGCCGCCTCTTCGTAGCAAGGGCAACATAATACAAGAGCAAGGGAGTACCTTTTCCTGTTGTCAGTGACCTTGTCGGTTACATCTGTCTAAAACTAGGTTTTTGGCTTCAAAAGGAATTTTATCATTTTCAAATTCGGTCAATCGTCCATCTGTACCGAATAAGTGATATTTTCTGATCCTGCCAAAATTTCATATTACGTTTAGGGTACAGCCTCTTACTGAAAGGCGTAGGCCGTAAATTGATGGCAAGCGGGCACGCCCAACGCCATGTAAGTAGGTAGCTATACGCGCCCTTCGGAAAGGTCATTGCGTATATAGGTGGCATGAAACTATGGATTTCCACGTCTTTGTATAAATGGATACGCTTTTTACATCGGACAGTCCGAAAAAAGTATGCTAACAACCTTAGGGCTGTGTTGCACCAACATCAAAATGTACCAGATTAATTTTGAAGGTCAGCTGGTACTATGAACGCAATTATTAACTTTAATCGTTATAATTAAAGACTCCGTTTTGGTACAACCCAGCCTAAGAATAATTTTCCTGTAAATCGCACTTAATCATTGCTAAGCGTAAGCCCTAATGAGGCAGGGTTACTTTTTGCAGATACTATCTAACTTGCATTAAACGAATAAAATGGAAATATTGCCCCGAATGAATGCATTAAAAGCCAGCTACTTGAAAGTGTGCGCGATAATTAACATGATCTCATTAGACGGACCGACAAGATCATGGAGTGTCGTTGTAATAGGTAAGTATCAAGGAACATAATACAAGTAGATATGTAGAAGACGTCAAGGTTTTAGTAAATGATTCCGAAGTATAATAAGGAAGATCCTGGGGGCCGCGTGTCGCCCACAAAGATTAACGCACGTGGTCTAGCGTCCATCCGAGTCTAAGTCCGCGGATTTAGACTCGGATGTACTGGATTCGATTTATGGTCGGGACCTAAGACCAATAATATAGGTCTTTGGTCAGGACACAATAATATTTATTTATTTAATTATTATATTTAAATTTAATTTGTGATATTTCTTTAGTTTGGTACGCTATAGAGACATCGACGAGCTTGCCACTTGTCATAAATGGCTTATAGTCTATATAATCTGTGCTTATAGTAAAGTTGGCTAAATGTAAGCTTTATAAGCGTGGTTTCGGACCACCCCGAAAAAGAAACGGTCATGTTTATATTTTACTTTTTATAAATAAGGATAACCGGAGCGTTCTGCCCTGCCCTACTATTGTCATTATTCTAATATAACGCCCAGGTTTGGTATAAATAATAATAATCATAAGGAAACTAGAAGCCATTTGATATTTAACGAACCCAAAATAATTAGCTACTAAAATGAACGCATCGTCATTTTTTTTTATTGGCAATACCAAAAATCTGATGTAACTGGCTGTCAAAAAATGCAAATACTTCTGTTTCAATAAATTAGCTTTATCTCATTACTAAAAAGACGTAGAATGGTGCGGTTAACTTCATTATTGCACAGAGTGCCTGTTATTAAGTTCCGCAAGGGGCCGGGCACTGGGTCGAGCTCCCAGGCACCTGGGGGAGCACCTGCCACTGCTCCTCAATCAGCTGGTGCCGTAAGTAGCTAGGATAAAGTTTACAAATCAGTAGACCCCAGCCTGCAATTCGTCACGGTTTTCCCTTATTTAAAGAGCGTCTAGGGAGCAACTGGACAGTTTGTGGCATACAAATAGGCATTTATATATATTACAATAATAGCTTGGTTTTGAGCTAAGATCTCCCAGATTAAGATTGTAGGGATGGCAACATTAACTACACCATTTAAACCTGTATCCTAAAGTCAGTTTATTTATTTCCAGCCAGCTGCAGCAATGAGTACAAGTGCAATTAATGATTTTGAATTACCACCAAAATACCAGCGAAGACCAATGTCTCAAGAGGAAATTGATCATATAAATGGCGGCGGAATCGTATAGTTTGAGTTTTTCTTTCTTTCTGTAGTTAGAAAATATGGGTTGTTATATTTTAGCAATAAATTAAGTTTCATCAAAATTAAAAGTATTAGTGTATAATTCGTTATTTATTTAAATTAAACTATGTAGTATTTATTTATTATTAATATATTGTACTATGTTTTCTATTTATAAACTATGTAGATTGCATAAAATTACAGATTTAGAATGTGTTACAAATTTCAGAAAGATGAATCAAGTGAAATACTTGAAAAGAAAAATAGTACTAATGATGTAAAAATAATTCAACTTCCCTGCAAAGTGATCATAGCTTCTGGTAAGAAGAAACAATATGCAGTCAGTCTCAATATTGTGGTGCAGAACACTCAAAATAAAAAGTGAAGTTTCAAATTAAAATCCAAAATTGTAACAATATCTTTTATTTTCTCATTATTGCTTAAGTAGGTATATATGATTAAAAATTGAGATTTAGGAATGCATTATTTAGGCATATAGTCAACATAAAGAATGTATATAACATATATGAGAGAGATTAATAACAATAGTCTAATAATATCTAACATTGAGTTTTTCGCCCGGGATGGCCCGCATTTGTGTAACTTGCCCATAGTACATGCCATCATTATTAGCATCAAATTTAATCACCCCGAACTTTGCAAACTTTTTCTTCCAAATTGGAGTTTCTGGTAGAGTAAGCAAAGCTTCTGCTATTGCTAATTTTACCTTATCTGAAAATAAATATTTTTTTACTACCAAATTATAATATTGATATTAATAAAATGAACTAGTTAACTTACCAGGAAGTCTTTTATTAGCAATAATAGAATAAGGAGGAAGTCGTCCTAATGTTTCAAGAAGAATAATGTCTTTACCACCATCTTGCATGTACTTTTTGGAGTAAAGAAGTGCAGTAGAATCAATTGCAGCCCATTCAGCCTGTTTAGTCAAAACCATGTGGGCGGATGCCAAATGTGAACCAGATACTGAAATAGTGAAAAAAAAAAGTTCAAAATAAATGTTTGAAAGAAATATAGTTGATACCAAATATTCGAAATATTGTAGGTAAGTAAGAGATTATAATATTAAGCCTAGCTCTATGTAGGTATAATATTTTGTAGCATATTTACTATTTCATTACAATATTAGAAATAAATATTTGGTTACATTTATTTTAAACTTTTCTCATATATTTTTTGCCATTCATACTACTATAAATTATTTATCCTGTTGGATAAATTATTTTTAAAATATTAATCACATAAACCTTTTACATGCATTTGTAATACATTATTATTTTGAAGAAGTAAGCTGTTAGCAGATTCCAGTGACATGTTTAATGTTTTGTCTGTGTGATAAAGGAATCTGCAAAGAAAACTCGCCTAGCTATAGTATATTTACATTAATCAAATTAAGCACAAAATTACTATATAAAACTAAATTTGAGCACCTATGGAATACAGTAAACAGTACCTGGTACAGTAATTGGAAGAAGCTCTAGTTAATTAAAGAAGAATACATACTTAGCAATGATCCAATGAATGAAGCATTTTCACCCTTATCATGTAATGTTTTAAGTACAATTTTGCTGCCGCTAAGTGATTCTTGATTAGAACAAGCAAAGGTGCAACCACGCAGATCTATCAATGTGTTTACATTGTGAGCTCTGTAAAATCCATTGTTAATAGTTATTGTTAATTAAGTTAGTGGAATAATTAGACTTATAGTTATCAACTTTAATGACATTATTGATAACATTTAATTATCTATCAGTGTTTTGTTTATATAGGTAGTTGTACTAAAAATAAACATCTGATAACTTGAAGAAGCCCTCAATGAGCGCTTTATCTTAATAGGTACCTACATAGTTATTAAGACAAAGAAATTCTAAGTTGGTTAAAACTTACTTCTTATCACTATGAATTATGACATCAGAGAAGTATCCTGGTTTATTGTCCACATTCATCTGGTGGGCAAAAACAGGGGTCACTGGTAACAGCTCTATAGCATTATTTTTGCTGTCACAGAGGTTCATGTATGAAGCTGCAGTCATAAAAGCTAAAACGAAGGCAATATTTATGATAGTTGTATTATTATTACTTATATGAAAGGTAAGAAAATAAATAACTAGTATAAAATAAGAGTGCAGACTTACCCAAATCAACTTTGTCAGTAATAAATGGATCTGGGCGATCAGGCAAAGGTCCAGGTTTGCGACTCTCATACTGAAGTGTTGCATGGCAGGGTAGAGCCTCTTCCAATAATTCCAATATTAACTCGTACAGTTGAACAGGATGTGTTGGGCACATATAAGTTACCACACGCAAGTTTATATTTTTATCCGACATTTTTTGTTTCTATTCGTAGGGTAGGTGTTGAACGAACACACGTCTTTTAAAACCCAATGTACAAAATGCACTAACTTAATCTGGTTTCTAATAACAAACTTTTACCGTACAAATTTCGTTATCGTACAAACTTAACAAACGCCAGCATAATCCGGTTTTAGTCTCATTTTACTATCCTGA
This sequence comes from Tinea semifulvella, assembly GCA_910589645.1. Taxonomy (NCBI): domain Eukaryota; kingdom Metazoa; phylum Arthropoda; class Insecta; order Lepidoptera; family Tineidae; genus Tinea; species Tinea semifulvella. The sequence continues at coordinate 6,934,854 of OU342596.1, forward strand.
CGTCACATTGCAATACCACCCAACACGCGGAAGGAACATGGTGTTTAATTTGTTGAAAGTATCAACTTTCTAATCTTTTATCTAATTATTTAAATAACAATAAGTATAAGCCTTGACTTAATAATTAACAATTTCTCACATATAATAAATTACGTATTATAAACGTATAACCAAAGTAACAAAGGTAAAACAACTTTTATAATTCCCGCCAATTGATATCGCCATTTTTTTAAAATTATAATGTTTAACGTCTCTACTCTCTTGGATATTAGGATTTTTCAAACTAACTAAAACCTTTACCTAGATTGTTTGTGTTTCCTTCTCCCGATTTTCGTCACAGATTATATAGTAAGATGTACTACATATTTTCGTGTTGCTATAAGCTCTCGATGGATGATGACGGAGGTTAAAATCCATCCCTATCGGAAGGCAATGGGTCTAGCCCATACAGCCAAGTCAGACGCGATATATCTTTCTTTGAATGAAATGAGGTTACCAGATGTTGCAGAATTTGATACTTTTCTAGGAGTCACTCGCGGTATTGTAGCCCAAACACGTCGCGTATAATATTGTTATTGAGTACACAGCGCGGAAAATCCACAAAATAAAAACTGCAAATTGTGCTTCATATATAAAGTCTAATTAAGTGTTTTCCATAATCATTCACATTGTAACACATTATTAAACAAAATAACAATTGACTAACAATTTCCACAGTAAAGTTATTTACAAAACAAAAACTTGCACTTGACATGTGCTGTGGATCTGCGGCTTTTTGCTTGGTCTTGGTTTAGGTCGTCTTGTTTTAATATTTAAGCTTTTTATATAATTTAAACTGATTTATGTATTAAATTGCAACTGTAAAACCAACTAAAATGGGAAAGGATGAAGTCACAGCAAAAAAACGGCGTAAATTACATACCACTACACCAGAAACCACGAAAACAGCTTCTGTCGATATTTACAAGGTAAACAAAGTTAAATAATTTCTTTAGTTATAGTTTTATCCCTATAATAACGTAAAAAAACACTATAGACCAAAATTTGTTGTAGATTAAATAATATTTTAATAAATACGTATAAATTTAATTTTGGGGTTATAATTGTTAATTTAAGGATAATATTTTCAGAAAGTGGTTGAGTTTGAGGAGTCGGAGGCACAACTGAGACCTGCTGTTAAAGATGCTGCATTGTATAAGAAAATCTGCCAAGACCTACGAGAAATATTTGCTAGCATTGCAGACTTAAAGAAGAAAAATACAACTGAAGTTAGTATTTTAAACAGCTTGAACTCATAATTCATATCATCACAGTTTATAAAATATAGCTTGAGCATTGTGATAGTTGTTTATTGCTTAATTATCCATAGGAACTAGTGGTTGATGTTTTTGGCTTAGGAATGAAACAGTCTTCGTTCTTAGGTATTTGGTAGTATGTTGTCGCAACTCTTTCTAGTCCATTTTTATCAGTAGGAATGTGTTTAGTTTGACAACCTACATTCGTTTTTTTTGGGCGGCTGTCGTTTTAACACGCCAAACCAGTTACAACACGAACCGTTTGCATGACTAGTTTTGACCCACCCCTAATTGAAACCTATAGGACACTTAGGTCTATAGGTCTTAGTTTTTTATTTATTTTTATAAATCCAAATTCTTATATAGTGTCATTAATAAATTTTTATTATTTATTTATTCATCATCATCAGCCTGTGTCTCTCCACTGCTGGATATAGGCCTCCCCCAAGGCTCGCCACTGCACGCGGTCTTTTGCAATCCTCATCCAACCCCCACCAGCGACCCTCCTTAGGTCATCCGTCCATCTGGCGGGGGGTCGTCCCACTCTGCGCCGTCCCATACGTGGTCTCCACTCCAGAATTTATTTATTATTAGCTTTAATTAAATAAAAACATGTAACCTCATATTCATTGTGTTAGATTTAATTACAAATATCACTTCTAAATTAGTTAATTCTGGATTATGGTCCCAATTTGTTCATTGCACAATGACACTTCCCATCCACTTTGCTCCTTTCTGTATTTCTGTTATTGTATTTTTCTATGGCAAAACCTCAAAATGATTTTATGTTACAGGCTAAAGAACAAATAATTGCTCAAAGAGTTGAAGCATCCTTACTAATTGTAACACTTAAAAAACTGAACCGCCTAGAGAAAGTACGGACACGTCTAGCTCATGATGTACTTAGAGCGGAGAAATTAAAACTAGATTCAACCCACCTCTTACTACAAAACCTTCTCTATGAAGCTGATCATTTGGATATGGAAGTCAATAAATGCCTCCAGTTTAAGTCTAAAGATGAAGAAATTGAGCTGGTGCCTGTGGAAGAATTTTATAAAAATGCCCCTTCTGAAATCACTAGACCTGTAAGTAATTTTTACTTAAACCTGTTTTTTTTTTTAATTGTGCAATTAAAACTTATAAAATGCAGCATGTAACCCTAGCTGGACGAAGAAATCTGCATAAGGCCTTAAACTCCTAAAAAAATGCTCAAAAATATTTTCAGAGGATATTAAGTATAAGTATATCAGCTAAGAAGAATATAGTAAGCATTTTTTAAGCCATACATTTTATTATATATGTTTGTGTCTGTTTTGAATAAAATTGTCCAAATCACATTGTTTATTTCTTAGTTTTATTTGGACAAATGTATACACATCTTGATCATTCAACTCAATTCGGATGGCTTATACTTTATTAATATTTTGCACTATTTGCATCCAAGTTTGCATTCATGACTACATACAGATACATGAGGCCTGCATTTAGATACTTGTCACAAATTTATATTTATATGAATAAAGTAATATCAACTTAATTTTTAATATTTTAATTATCTTCAGTTTCAAGAACTGACTACACAGCTCTATTATACAATTGTTTTGTCCCGTAATGCATGCTCTGCATTTCCCTAGATTATGTTAATAAATAGACCCTCGCCAACCCATCTGGACAAATTCTCCAGAAATAATCTCCATATCCAACAGTGGAGGTCTAGGACTCTGTGTTAGGGTCTAGGGGCTATGATGATTATTATGATATTAAGATTGTTTGTTACTTCCTTTCTAAAGTTAGATTAAGTTCAGGTTATTAAACTGTTACAAGTAAGCTGTCACTTACTTAATTTTACTTATTTACAATATAGTCAATCAGTATAATATTTTTTCAGGAAGTTACTATGAAGAATGAACATGAGCTTCAGTTAGCGAGACTGGAGTGGGAGCTGAGGCAACGTCGGGAGCTATCGGGAGCTGTCAATGAATTGGTCTCCAGCAAGGTACTGAATAACTTTATAATTGTAAGCTTATAATAGTTGTATCACAATTGGCTAGATTAGTATTTAATTTTAAAAGTATTTATATTAAGAATTGGTAGAGTATAATATAAGATAATATATAGGAAGTATATATATATATAGTATAGTAATAATATGAATATAAGAGTGGTTGTGGCTTGTTTGAATGAGTGCTTTCCTTAAAATCTAAAGCTCCCGGTTTCACTAATACCGAGCTGTGGAATCGTTATTAAATCGTCATTATAAATTGACATCAGATCCTCGCCTACCTATCTGCCAAGTATGTCGAGTGTAGGCCAAATTCTCCAGAAATAATTTGTTCTAGGGGGTGTGGTGATGAAAGTACAGTTGTTATTTCATTCTGATGGATGATGGTAGATATGATAGGGAAGGCTAAGGCCATACAGCCACGTCTGTCTTAAAATATTCTTTGTTTTTCATGAGTTAATTATTAAATTATAGATGTTGCTTTCATTGGAGTCACTCGCGGCATTATCTCCTAAACACATTCCAAGACATGGGAGTTACACAGCGAAAAAATCGTTAAAATAAACTTGTACCCCATATATAGAGTCTAATTTAATTGTTTTAAGTATTTATTCACATTTTAGGACATTATTAAACAAACTTTTGACTAACAATATCCACAGTAAAGTAATAAGGCAAAACATAACTAATTTTTAATTTTATTTTTTTAGGAGCAAGTTTCAGCTGCAATAGCAGCTGCAAAATCACGTTTGGACGCTTTAGCCCCTCATTTGAAGGATGTGTTGAAATCTACTAAACCACTCCAGGAGTGCCTCGCTTTAAGACTGGATGAGAAGAGAGATGAGACCCGAGCAGCATCATTTCTGCCCTCACCATTATTTCTGCTCTATGCTAATGCCAGTGCTTATTCTGATGCTCTGGGCAAGCAATTTGTAGCTGTTTGTAAGTATTAAATCTAAAATTTCAACTATTCTCATGTTCTAATTTGTAAAATTTTGCTTGACCTATGATGTCAAGTGGCAAACTTACGAGATTTAAGAAATATGACAAGTAAATTATTTTGTATTCAACTTGGAACGCCAACCGGCTAACAGAATGAAGACAGGAACTGGAAATATTTCTGATATCCAACAAAATTTACATTGTCCTTATATCAGAAACAAGATTCACTGATAAAATCGATATGTAGATAAATATCAAAAACTACAACATGTACATAACTAACCATCCCTCAGGAAATTCCCACGGCGGCACTGCTGTTATTATTAAAACAAATATTAAGTATTATCCTATACAATTGTATCAAACTGAAAAAATCCAAGCTACCTCAATTAAAATTAATAAATATAATGCTAATATTTGTCTATCTGCAGTTTACTGCCCACCTAGACATATGTTCACTGCACGAGATTTTGAAGACTTCTCATTCCTGGGAAATAAATAACATTATTTATATTTATGCCATATTATATTTTTTAATGGCCTTTAAGTTTAATATAATAAATGTCTCCGTCAGAACATTTATTGAACGAGCTTCCAAGAGGTCATTATGAGGTGTGATTTTACCCAGCTTACATTATGGACCTAAAAATTTCGAAAACAACTCACATTGTTGATTTTATTTACAGCAATTAGCGGTGACGAAGAAGATGCTAAACGTATTGACCAATCAGCCTTGGACAGACAATTGGAGTTATCCAACGATTCAGATTCGGATCAGGACAATAATGATGATGACCAACAAGAAAAGAAAAAACGACATCATAGATCTACCAAGATATCTAAAGAAGAAAAGGCAGAAGCTAAGAAGAAAGATATCTTACGAAAACATCCATTGAATGTTGAGTTAGTCATAATCATAAAAGATGGAACAGGCTTAAATCTTATCTTCTCATACTTATTACATTTAAAGATAGTTGTGGTGAAATTCTCAGTAATTCTACCCAAACCAGCTTCGGGAATAGCAGCTGCCGATGTTCTAGTACTCAAGTCTTTATACCCAAATGATACAGGAGACAATTCTCCACATCCTGCAACAACATATTTGCTAAATTCAGCAGGAATTCTTGATGATTTCCACACTTTAATCCCAGAATTAGGCCGGCCATATATCTGGGCTCAGAGAATGTGTGGTTTAGACTTCATGCCAACAATCATTGGAGAAGTTTCCAAACACAAAATAGAACCTAATCAGAGTCTAAGTGTTGTTACAGTGGAAAATGTTATTTTAACACTAAAAAAGCGACTCAAAGCGCGAGTTGAACTCATGAGGGAATTGCAAGATTTGGAATCTGGGAAGATTACTAATGTTGATCCATGTATCAGATTATGGGGTTCCTTAACTCAATGGCAGAGTATAAGCTGGCCGGAGTACAGTCAGTCTCCTTCCACAGCATTTTTGATAGCTGAAGGTGTTGTACATCCTGATGATATGTTATACAGAGCTATAATAACCCGACAATCAGCAAAACTTGTAGCTTTAGTAGCTTTGAAAAGCGAGTATCCCAAAAAGGCTCCGATATTTTCGTTAACTTTACATTGGAACGGGACTCATCATGCTGGGACTGATGACGATATAAGAGATATTGAACGAATGGTTAATACATATCAAGAAAATGATTCTGTAAAAAAGTTTAGCCTTTCAGTTCAAATAACAAAGTTGTTGACATGTTTAGATGTGTTGCTGGAGTGTTTAGGAGTTCCAGAGTTTACTCCGGATAAAGTAATGTTGAGAACGGTTCGAGGACGAAATAGATTAAAGCCATACAAATATCTGAATCAAGGAACTGGAGTCTTTTTGCAGTAACTCTTTTTCTGCAGTAAACGTAAATAAGTTTTAAAAATAAAATATAAAAAAAACAATTTTGTTGTTTAATTTTATTAGAATAGATTAGAGTCTGGCTAATGAAAGTAGATAACGAAAAAGCGCAAATCCAAAAATATTGTATGGTATGCTTCAAAGTTTCCTATCAAATTATTGATCATCTATGTTCGGGTTGTTACATATACAGCAAAAAAATTGAAACTAAAGAAAAATGCATTAACTGAGAAGATGATTTGTTGCAAGTATTAATATAATAAATCATACTAACCTAAGAAATTCAACACCACGCGTAAATAATCTTGTTTTTGGTTGAATTCTGCTTCTTTTTCTTGGAATTTAGACATCATGTAAAACAATATCTTTCGGACTCCACTTTTCATAGGTTTATTCATATTTTACAAGGCAAATGAGGAATTAACAACAAAACAATTCAAAGCAAATATTGACAACAGCCATATTGAAAAATTAACACTGTGTTGCCATTAGAAAGTTTCCAAATAATTCGATTATCTACTTTTATTAGTTAGACTTTAATCGATATATAAGGCTTGTTCTAGATTTTTTTTTTTTTTCAAATTTATCGTTTTCCATAATATTTATTCGAAGTAGGTACAGTACTCCCAAATTAATAATGCGCATGCAGATCTTCGCTAATTGTCGTATTCCCGGAAACACCCGAATCATTGAATCGTAAGAGCCCTAAACAATGCACTTGCATTTTGCACCTTGTTCGAAAGAAATAGAAGTCAATATCATGAGTACACAATCGAAAACAATTCGAGTCGTTTTTATATATTGGCGGTGACTGCACGTGTTCTCTCTGTGTGGAATTATATAGAGCTGTACACACCCTTCTTGGTTTTGTTTTCAAATGTGAATTTAATTTCAACTTTAATTATCTTATTTAAATAGTTTATTTGACAATTGCTTGTCTGTCTGATACAGGCAGAGATTTTATATTTAAAGGAGGTCACTACAGTACTAAAAAATTTTCGAAGTTAATCAATCCAACAAAGATTGTAGCATATTCTCAATCGTGTGGTTTTCCTCGCTATTTACTTACATGGAATTATCGAATCAAATTTCGTTACTGATAAATCAATATTTATCTCTTTTAGCACAAAACACATAATTCTACTAAATTATGCATGAAGAAAATGCACTTAACCACTCTAAATACATATCGTCTTCCGACGCTCGGGGAATACGACCGTTGCCGAACAGTGACGAAGATTTCTATGCGCATTATCACTTTGGGAGAGCTGTACTTAGATACATAAATATAAAAAAAAATATGATTAAATAAAGTTATAATTTTGTTTAATGCTATTGTATTTGATGTGTTTTCTAAATTCGGCTGTATGAGCAGCCGAACCGGCCTTTTTTGATGTAGAGGAAATGTGGCAAGCGGCAAAGGTGGCATCCCAAACAAGACATCTTCCCTCACTCCATGGTACAAGAGACATACCATCCGGCCTTTTACCATCACTACGTGAAAGTCCTGATGGTTCAAGGACGGACGGGATTTTAGCAGACCATAAACTTCTCTTTATAAACTCATTTAAGGCTTGGTGTCTGGAGAATCTGCCTCCACTCTTTTGACAACTAAGCCCGTGTAGACCCATTTCATCAACTTGAGAAACACACTTGCATATGTGAGGTTGACATATTTTTGAACCAAGGCGTAAAGAAACTGAAAATAAATTGGAAAAAAACAACTATCACTCAAAAAGTTGGCAAAAGTAAAAATTGCTAAAATTGTATCTACGAAATTCTAAATTATAATGTAAACCATAGAGAATTCGACTTCCTTAATACAATTTAAAAAAGCTTGCAATATGCGGGTATGTAAACATTTTTGTAAGACATGTTTTGCTTCTGCTAACTTGGTTTTTGGTAGACCATTGGTGCTTCCAAGAAAGTATTGCAGTTGTCCGACTGGTATGAAAGTTACAATTTGTGGTGCTGCTGGCTGTACTGGTAAGTGTGATCTCGAGTAGGTAGTTAGATATATTTAGGGTAAATACTAACTTTGTGTATAAGAGATAAGAGCTTCTAAAATAATTTGAAGTTTTTTAAATTAACGTAAAACTTGGATACTCGGGACACTGTGTTGTAAATTGGGACAGAGATGGGACAATTAGGAATTCATGTTCTGGGTGCCGATTCCCAAAAAATTGTCCCATCTCTGTCCCAAATTACCACTTCTACTCTTAATACTTTCCATTTCAAATAGGACAGCCATTGTCAGTGTTGCTAAAACAGTCGCCGCTTCTGGACGAAATAGCGTTGTACGATATTTACCCAACATGCGGATACGGTATGGAACTTAGCCACGTCGATACCAAATGTAAGGTGTCCTCTTTCTCAGGGAGACATATGCTGTGTGATGCTTTGAAGGTAACCGAACGAGGATTACAGTATAAAAAAAGTAGCCAAACATTATCATCACTTCACTGCTTAAGACAGATAAAATCGTGCTTCGGATACGAATAATTGGGATCGCGTTAGCTTTATTGCCCACAAGGATCACTGGAGGACCCATCATGACATAAGCCTAGTGCTTGAGATTGCAGGAGTAGGTACCGCTTAGGAAAAATCTCAAATAAATCTATGTCATCTCATTATAGACATTAGTCGTTTTCTCAGCGGCTCCCTCTCTCAACTATTCCTTCCAACTAATAAACGGGTACCCTCAAGGGATCCTCGAATTGTAAACTCAAACCTCAAAAGGCATAAATGTTGCCATTTAAAAATATATCCAATAAGATAAGTTATATATAATTTAATTCTAATTTAATTATAAATTTGTTGTAAGTACGTGATGTATTATTTTTAAATAATAAAATAAGCAATCTTAATTTAAATAATATAAATATTAGTCGACAATAACATACAATAAGGTTATCGCGTAGTATCTTGAGTTATACACTTCTATTCCTTGAACGTAATGACGTCCCCCCGTTTTACAGCTGGAAGACATAATTGAGTGTAGGAACCGTTGAGGAAGCATCTAATAATCACCTAAGATCTAACCGCTATAATGCTATATAAAACTATAATAACAAAATTCGCAAATAGACATCGAAGACCCTCGACTAAGACAAAATGGGGTGTATCACTAACTTTTTATCACGATAGATGGCGCATAATAGATGGTACCTTATATAACTGTCAGTTGCATAGATAACTTATATTTTTATTACGATATTTATTGTTTTCTGGATATTATGTCAAAGTGAGCAGTTTTTAAGTGTACAAATCGAGATTTCCAAGCGAAATCAAAGATATGGTGATCTCAAAATTGCCGTTCTATTAATTCAACCTTTTTTCTTTTTAAAGACGCTTCTGTTCGCTTTCTTAATTCGTAATTTAAGGTAGGTAACGTTAATTTAAAATTAATTTTTCTGTTATAAAAATAAAAAACTACAAAAACATTTGAAAATGATGCGTCAAAGGTGTAAACAAGGTACCAGTGCCGCTAGCGACATCTACAAAAAGCTTTGCCTGATACACCCCATTCGCACAAATATTTTTTTCAGTTTATAGCCCCTAAGATCTATAACCACATTCTAAAATACATTACTAAATACAGACTTAGAAAATTAAGGAAACATGTAATAAAATGGCTGCTCGACATTGGTATTGAAATATCAGAGCAAAAATTACTACAAATTCTAAAATAAAGACACATGTAGGCATATGTATTTATTTTATTTATATATTTAAATTCACCATAAGCTTAATACATTCTCTGCTATATTTATTTTTCTCATTATAGTCATCATATAGTAGGTATATTATATTTATGTATATTCATAGAACGTATGTATGTAGTTTTATTTGTGTATGTATTAGTATGTAAATAAGTATTTATTCACTAGTATATATTGAAGTCTAATATTTTCTATTAGTTTTGATAGCACCTGCCTTATCTTGTCGTAACTGCTTTAGTATAGAATGTCTAGCGGCATTAGGTCCGCCTTTGTACTTTGTGCAATAAAGTTTACAATAAATAAAATAAATAAATATTTCATATCCTAACCTATTTAATTAGTTTGTTATTTTATTTATCTATGTATTTTATTACATTATATATATATCTTATTTTATGCTTTTATATTATATTTACTAACATTATTAACTTATATACCTTATAATAGCTGTAATGAGCCTCAACTGAGTCAACCAATGCACGGGCCCTGTCCCTTATTGATGACCATACACCACCCAGCAGTGATGTACCTCCGTAAACAATATATCTCTCATATTTTGTACTACTAAAATTATTTGCAATTCATGTAAACTATGGTCAATACTCGTATATGATTTGTATTTTTTATTATAATGATTTTCAGGGATCGAAAGTTGTAGTAATCGTAGCACGTAACGAATACGACACGTTTGAAAACAATGCGCCAGCTGTCATCGAAATAGCTCTACAGATTTGTAATAATTGTCCTGCAGTACGTATCAATTATATAGCCAATAAATTAAAGGCATGCTAGCCATCATACCAAAGTAAGCCAAAAATAGAAGAATAAAAGTACCATCACGACCGTATCCCTTCCGAGGTGATCGGAAACCATCCTTTTAAAAAAGCGGATTCACATTTAGCCAACATTACTAGTGGCAACTTAGCGCACCAAATTCAACAAATATAAAAAATAAATTAAATCAATTAATGCGTCCCGACCAGGAATCGAACCCTGTCTAAATCCACGGACTTAACCGCTAGTCCACGGAGGCAGTAGAGAATGGAATAAACTTGCTAAAGATAAACTACTCGTATGTCGATCATTTCATAAAAATGATTTATAAGAGACTAGCTGACCCGGCGAACTTCGTACCGCCTAACAGTCATTGAATGGTCAAGCTTGATATAAATTTCTGAACGCACCCATATGTATATTTGACAAGCAACATTGTTTGACACGTACGAAACACACGAACTTTTATGAAAATGTTTTTTCTTTTCTTTTATTTTTTTATTCTATTTTCCAATTTTATTTATGGTTATTCTGCTATTCGGGACGGAGACAAATCCAACAAAACCGTGAAAATCTGTCTAGTCGTTCTCGAGTTATAAGTGTTCTAACAAACCCCACTTTGTTTTTTATTTAAGATTTACTTATTATGCAATCTAATATGTCAGAAACCTTCCCTGATGTTCACACAACATATTCCCAAAGTTTCATCCCGATCGGTCAAGTAGTTTTGCAATGCATAGGGAACACACACACAGACATTCACATTATATACATAGCTGGGCACCGTTAATCAAATAGTTAACTTCGTTAATCGTTAATCCGATACAAAAAAAGTTAGCTTCGTTAAACGTTAAAGCGTTACATTTCGGAAGAATTAACGGAAGTTAATGTTAATCGTTAATCCGTTAATATGTGTAAAATTGCATTTTTATATCGTTGCGTTAGTGAACTTATAAAACCTGTTGGTTAAGGTTCTGGAAGTTAACAGGTTAATATATAATATTGTCAAATTATTCAGGCTTGATACATGAACTTTTATTTTGGTGTCTTTCGGCAAGCAACGCTTACAAGCAAAAAGTATTTGCTGGCCCGATCTGGATACAAACTCCACATACTCAGTCAAATGTGGCCAAGGATTCTCATCAGGACCGCTGAAATCCGATTCCATGTCTTCCATGATATAGTTTTAATTACTACACTGCACAGTACACTTTTCTATCTAACTAATTACACTGCACTCTTCTTTATTAACACGCAAATTATCACTGACAGTAATTTATAATAACAACAAACACAACACTCGTCACTCTAAGCACTTTTCTTACTCGCACGCGCCGGCAAAATATATCTAGTTTTGTTTTGTCTCACGCGCCGCCGCGCCCGGCACTTGTCGTTTCATACTTCTCTGAACCAGTTTTTCGCGAAACACCGCGGTGCCGTGTGGTAAATAGTGGCATTGGATTAACGATTAACGGACTTCTGCATATTAACGGAAGTTAACGTGTCCGTTAACATTTTTAAAAGTTAACCCGTTAATCAAAATGTAAACTTCGTTAATTAACGATTAACGGATTAACGAGTTAATGCCCAGCTATGATTATATATATTTCCGCCTTCAATTAGACTGTTGCTGTACAAAGCACAGATCAGATCATGTATAGAATACTGTTCTCACCTTTGGGATGGTTCCGCCAAGTACCTCACAGATGCTCTCGATGTCCTGCAGAGGCGAGCTGTACGAATTGTGGACGATGCCACTACATCTGGAACTCTCGAATCCCTGCAGCTTCGCCGAGATGTGGCTTCTCTGAGCGTGTTCTACCGGCTATACTATGGTGAGTGCTCCGAAGAACTCTATAACCTAATCCCTCCCTCTCCATTCCGCAACCGAACCACACGCACAGGTCAGAATATGCACCCACATACCGTAGTCACCATCCCTTCGCGTACATATAAATTTGGGGACTCATACATCTGTCGTACGATAAAGATTTTTCCACTTTCCTATAATTTGGAGTCCTTCAAGCGAAGTGTGAAAAAGCATCTAGTCAAGCCGGCATAGTGTTAGGGACTGATGGCAGTTACGAGTATCTGACTTCAGTTGCTAACATTCATGGACCTTGCGCGCCACTTACCATCAGGTGGGCCCAAGGTCACATGTCGTGCTAGTATAAAAAAAAATATATATATATAGATAGATGATGAAAGATCCTAAAAGTTGATTGGCAGTTTTTTTGTACATCCATAACTGTGTAACCTAAAACAACTTGCTGCTGAGCTTGATGGGTTTCTCGATTTTGATATCTACGAGTAACCAGCCATGGATTGTCGCTCTTGGAATAAAGCGACGTATAACGATATAATATTATTTTATTTTATTACCATGGTTCTATTACTCGCTTTTTTGCATCTCTGTTCTTTATGTCCGGGTGGAATTTTAATTGTTTTTAAACTAACTTCCCGATGAGCTAGAGACTTGAAATTTGGACCATAGCTAATAGCTCAGAAGTGTATAAAAACAAAAATGTTATCATATACATATATCGCCGGGTTAGAGCGAAAACCAACTAACTATTTTATAGTAAATTCACTTTTTACACCAGTCGTTTAAAAAACTTCTACTTTTTCCAGTAATAAAATCGACTAAGCACTGAGTTTTAGTTTTAAAGATAGTGGGTCTTAAAAGCATTTAAACGAACGGTTTAATCCAAAAACGCAAATTCAAACGTAATTAAATGTGCATAATATTTTTTTGCAAAAATTGCTAACTTAGCTTAGTGCTATTCTAACATGGCGATATATAATAATGTACCATATTTTATAACGGACTAAAAGTATAAAAATAATTTATCTTATCCTAGTTTTTAAGTAAGCAATAATGTAACCGACCACTGGTTGTCCTTAAATAAATAAATAAAAGATAAAATGACATACAGATTTATAACTTTTCAAAAATATCCTATTCATAAGTACCTACTTAATAACTTTTGATAGCTATTTAATTTTTATTTTTATCCTAGCACGACATGTGACCTTGCACCCACCTGATGTTAAGTGGTGCGCGAGGTCCATGAATGTTAGCAACTTGAATCAGACACTCATGACTGACATCAGTTCCTAACACTATGCCGGCTTGACTGGGCATGACGGCAATTCGAGCCTGATCCACAAACGTGTGGATACACTTTACTGGGTTTATCGGCACGAACGGTGGATACTTTCCCGCCCCGGCAGACTAGGCAAATTACCACCATCAGTCCGCCTACTACCTCTAGAAAACTTGTAAGATTGGAAACGAAAAATATGGGGCGCATGCAATACATAACTAATTAAGAGTGTAGGAGTAGCTATCAATAAAATAGCTTAATTATTGGGTCCAAGGATTTATTATATTCATTAATGTTAGTGATCGGTTCACATTATTTGCGGTGCAATAAAATTATTAGTTAAGCTGTTAATGCATTAATTATCTGCTGCATGCGCCCAATGTTATTCGTTTCCAATTTTACAAGTAGCTATTTTAATAGCTATCATAAGTATGAATTTTCAGGATATTTAGAAAAAGTTATATATCTGTATGTGGTTTTATCCTTCATAAGGATTAAGGAAATTATTTTATACTTTTTAGTCCATTATAAAAACATGGTATTTTTTTTTTTTTTTGTTATTCTTTGCTAGGCTTTTACAATTGTAGCAACAGAGCCAGTGGAAAGTATGACGCCTTTAATTGAGGAGGTTCAAAGACTTCGAGGTACCTATGATCCTAAAAAGCTCATCGGTTGCGTGGAGTTGAACTGCATCCGAGCGAACACAGCGTTGGGGGACTTCTTGAAAGTGGCTCCTGAATCTCTTCGTGTGCCGGTGGTGGGAGGAGCCAGTACTACCACCATGGTGCCCGTGCTGTCTCGAGCTGTTAATACCAACACCATGACTCAGGAGCAGGTTAGTGTGACCATAAGTAAGTTGCAGCGCTGTCTCGATCTTACGTTTGAGGTTGTCGGTGAACGCCAGGAAGACTCAGGCTACGTTCCTCGATACTGCATTGGACTGAGAAGGCTAAAACCCGACCGTCTGCTTCTGTTGAACGGCAAGAGTGACCGTCATTGTGAACATGGCGCGAGTGGCGTGAGCCCAACTTCGCCCATTTTTTCCATTCAGTTTGCCGCTGTGTACGAAGCCAAAGCTATTTAAAGCCTCCGCATCCGACATCCGCAGCCGACTCACGTTTGCCGCGCCGGCCTGGAACGCTCTCACCTTAGCTACGCTGAGAGCATGTTTACAAGCGCAACAAAATCTGACGCTCCGTATCATAATTGACGCCTCGAGTTACGTGAGGAACGATGCCAATTCATAGGGCTATGCGGATGGAAACACTGGACGAATTCTCTATTCTGTTACGTAAGCGCAAACGTTATATAATGGAATCCAATAACCATATAAAATCACTGTTTTAAAGTTGATATTTGCACGGACGCTGTCAAGGGCGAGCGCTTATAGAGTTGAGAATTGAATAGTATTTTGTAATTATGACGCAACATCTGACGTAAATAACGAAATCCACTAATACGTTCGCGACTAAGTAACAGAATAGGGCTGCTGGCCCCTCTCCACGCCTGTCCGCCAAATGCCAGACAATCTTAAGCTCGACACCTGCTACCAATCATGTGGGGTGTAAGAAGACCAGTCGACGACGACCATAAGTTTTGTGTTTATTGGGTAAAGTATGACGTAAAGATGACAATGATCCTAAAAAATCCTTTGCTGCGTGGAGTTGAATTGCATAGGGAGATTTCTGAAAAAAAAAAGTAGTTGAGTCCCTTAGTTGAGAAGGTTCAAAGACGTCGAGGGACTTATGGTCCTACAAAGCTCATTGGATGCGTGGAATTGAACTGCATCCTTCTTACTTCTTGAAAGTGGCCCCTTAATTGTTTTTTTTTCGTAAGAATCGGAGCAAATGTCATTAGTTCCTGTAAAGCCGGCTCTGAGTATTATGCATATCTATTCCAGTGTGACCCCGGTTTAGGCAAGATTTTAGAGAATCGAATAAGTAGCTCTGTAACAGTTTGTATTTTTAAATATTGAATTCCATATTTTTTTTATCATAATTTCTAACGCCCATGTTTCTAATTATTCCAGCATTTGTAATTACTTGAATGAATATTTATGAATATTTTAATTTTCGAATGCAATCCGGTATATTTCTACCCTTTCTTAATATTGAAAAGCCAGTAAATCATTCTTAAGTGTTATTTTAATTTCTTTATTTAAGTAAACAAATTCCACTAAGGAAGGATTCATTTACCTGCCATTAAATATTGTTTTCTTTAGGTCGAATGCGTTACTTCAAGCATTATGAGCGGGAATGATGCTGTCCGTACCGCCAAGGGCTGTCAGTTTGCAACCCCCAGTTTTGCGGGGGCATACGCCATCGCTCGAACCACCTTGAACGTTGTCAAAGGATTAAGAGGGGAAAAAAACGTACTACAATGTGCTTACGTAGACCATCTATTGACCTGTGTACCAGATTGTCAGTTCTTTTCTAGCGAGGTAAATTGCACTGTAACAGTATTCCTACACATTTTACTACTTATAGATTCAATGTTTTATGGTTTGACCGTCATTGTAACGATTTTTTTTAGGTAATGCTAGGTCCATCGGGAATAGAGAAGAACTTGGGAATACCAGAACTCTCAAAGTTTGAAAATTGCCTTCTATGCAACTCTTTGCCTGACATACAGAATGAAATAAAGCGGGCTATTTATTTAGTAAGTACCATCTCTTAGACACTTATAAATCATGTTTAGAAAACAGTATAGCTTACTCGTATGTCCAGCGCCAGATTCCTTCTATTATTCAGACAAGACCATCGCTTAGCATTGGAAGGAATATTATGGGTTTGCTTCGAATAGTTTATGTGTATTATTAATAGTATTATTTCGTATTGACTCAACATTCTACCTGTATAAACTAACCCGCTGAATGTTAGCGTGGTGAAAATGACTCGGTCTCTCCTAGATTGACCCTTGCTTAGTAAGAGGATATTAAATGTAACAATTCCTTAGGAGTAAAAAATACTTTAATAATCTGGATAATTGATCCCTTACATATCACTTATAATTATAACTATAAAGTATAATTTATGTACTAGATTATTACTTCATTCAGGTCTACACGATATGTACCACGCACCAATACCCAATCTGCACGGCTCACCCTGCCAACTGCTTCCACATCCCCACTTGTCCGTGTATCAGGAACGGCACAACTTGTGACCAGTGCTGCGATCAACAATTGGCTACAGTAAGATTTATATTCTCTTAAGAGTAAAAAACTACGCGATTATCGTTTATACTTCATGTCCACTTGACGATGTCAATAGTACTTACCTAGTCGTACCAGACATAAAAGTAGAATGTGAAGAATTATTCCAAGAACTTCAACCGATGAGAGTTATTGGAAAATAATGTAAGGTGATTTGGGGTAAGTGTGGCATTAATAAAAAAAAAAAAAAAAATAGAGAGATAAAATATAAACGTTGACTACTCAGTGTTACTTTTTGTAACGAATTGTAATTCCATGTATTTTTATCGTAATTTTATGCAGATTACAATAATTAATTTGAATTCCGGATGATGCTTAAGAATATGGATACCACATATAGGTAGTTGTTATATCTCGCCTAGTTACACTTCTTTCGTTGAAGGGGAAAGAACAGAAAAAATAATATAGATATTCAATTGTATACAGAGTAGACAATCGTTTTGATAGAGCAATTTAGGATCATAAACAATACATTTACACCAACTCACCTTGAATACTTGTCGTACTTCTGGATTTTATAAATTATATTAGTAGTGTAAAATAGTGTTTATTGTGGTGGTCTAAGAGCCTACAGTGATGAGATATTTTAGAAAACATATTTGTCGTATAATTGTATCAGAATTATATTTAATTCTGTCCTGGGATTATCGGTCTGTGGTCAGGCGGCAGAAGGGAATTAATGAAACATTTGTTTATAGGTGTGTCGTGAAATGTCTTGTAAGTGTGGCAGTACAGAGCTAGTGTGGAAGCCCCGAGGTGTGGACTACGACGCAGTGCGGGCGTCCAACCGAGCGCACCAGATCCCGATCAAGGGCGAGTCGTGCCATAAGAGAAGACTGCCCAGAAGCGTCAGGATGGCAGAGCAAATACAACAACAAGCCAAACCTTGCGATTTGTAATTATTATACCTTGTTTTATACAATGTTTTGTATTATTTTACTCGACATATTACCTCCTTCTATTAGTAAATATTCCAGCATAACCTTTTTAATTCAAGATTTATTAGATTTTTTTGTCGGGATAACTTACAACTTAATAGATAATGTAACAGATAGTGTAGTAACAATAATACAGGTTGCTTGGTATTTTAAGATTTAATAAAAATGTGGAGTTCTTCGCGCCGTTTTTCACAGACATGTGCAAGTTTTTGTTTTGTAAATTACTTTTCTGTGGATATTGTTAGTCAAAGGTCTGTTACGCTATCTATTACACTATCTATTACACTATATATTACGCTATCTATTATACTATCTATTACACTATCTGTTATACTATCTATTACACTATCTGTTATACTATCTATTACACTATCTGTTATACTATCTATTACACTATCTGTTATACTATCTATTACACGCTATTGATTACACCATCTGTTACGCTATTTATTACACTATCTATTACGCTATCGATTACACCATCTGTTACGCTATTATTTTCTTAATAATATTACCTCCGGTTGCAAAGGTATGTTTATCTTTTATTTATTTATTGTGAATCTAACAACATTTTGACTTAAATTGGTTATTTACAAATAAACAATTTTAGGCCATTAACAGATCTTTCGACATGTTTAACGTATGCATATGAAAAACGTCATTGGCTGAAATAACCAAGTGGCACTACAAATCACGTGGCGTACAGTGTACTCGTATTTTATAATGTTTATCATGGATTATTTTAGTCACCCTTAATGCAATTGGCCGTTGATATGGTGTAAATGTATTAAAATCTAATATATTTTTTATGAAGTAGTTAATTTTGTCCCTATAGTTAATAATAATTACAACTTTCAGGGTACAACATTTGACCCGAAAATAAGGAATCCTTTATGTGTGTTAATAGCTTCGTTGCGTATTAGAAAGAGAGAAAGAGGTACCTAATAGTAAAAAAAAACATATTTAAATGCATATATTTATTTGTTGGAATCGTCTATATAAATAATTTCTTGACTTTTCTCTGCAAGTTACCAAAAGCTCCCTGTATGTTCTTATATAGTTTGTCGCAATTAGTTACAGCATCGTTCTAAAAATAAAGATATTGTTACATACATTAAGACAAAATTATCTGAAAATATGGAACAAAAACAAGGTAGTACCTGATTAGGATTATTATTTTCAATGTGAAGTGTTTCTGTCATTCGTGGTAAAGATCTCTGGAATGGAGAACGATTGGTTAAATTAGTTTCATGATTGAGAGCAACACTCTTGCTCGCACAATCCGATGATTTTTTTAGCTTCAGTGTACTTTAAAAAATTGTAGTCTAATAATTCTCTAGGATTAAATTACGGACATTTTAGAGGTTGGTTAGGGGGAGGAGTAGAATGGTGGATGGTGCGGTGCGTATTGCATCTCTTAGCCACACCCGGCATCCGCACGGTAAATCCATGGATGGAATGCTTCAAAATTTGTCTTCATAGATTTCTTTTAGTAAAATAGAGCAAAATCTATTTAAATATTTTTGCTATTTTTGTGAAATGGAAGTAAAAATTTGTCTAAAATGTCCATAATTTTACTTCCTAGAAAGTTAATAGATTTCTTATAAGTACATCCAGACTTGAATATTAAAAAAATATTGTACGGTTAGGTATGTCATCTCGTATAACATGAGTGAGTTAAAGGCGGTAGGTACGTAATTAAATCCCTAATTTTGAAATACGTCGAGTCGGTAACTACTCGCAGTAGGCGCTCGTTTAGGCATCACAATGCCGCCACCCTGCCAAACGCGAAGAGCGGGTAATTACACTATAGTTACGCGAGCGAGCTGACAAAACTGTTCGTGAAATTGCTTCATAGCTCAACGAGCGAACTTCGCTGGATAAGTCTGTAATTGCGGCTGATTTATATATACCTTAAACGATACATAAATGCCAGATGGTTTTATTGTTAAGTCGCCAATTCTCTCAACTTTATTTGACTTCTGAAACAAATATTCTGAAATTTAGCATTTATATGTTATTTATAGTAAAATGGAAATGCGATAATAACAAAGTATGAAAAGTTTACACACCCTCTTACACACACTCACACACTTACATCATACATAAAAAGAGGATCTCAGCCACACAATTTTTATTTTATTTTTCTTTTTGTGTACATTTTGTTTCTTTTTTTTTTGTAATGTAAAGTAATAATATATTTAAAGGAGTGTCTGGGCGATGACTGCCGACGGACAGACCTATACATATAGGCTTAGTTCGGCCGCAAATGTCTGTTTTCCTGTACCATAATGAAATATGTTATTGTTTTCACATCTTGTAACTTTACTGAATAAAGATATTATTATTATTATTTATGTATCTGGAGCACAAAGAGTCGTCTTGATCCTAATGTTGTGGAAGGACATGTTGCCCCAGGAAATAACCATCGTGAGTGGACCAAAAACATGGGGTCTATGTGGAGCCCGCGCACTAGGCGGCCAGGAATGCATGGCTGCGACAGCCATTAAATCGTGCATGGCAGCCAATTGGCTAAAGCAATACAAAGCGAAGTTATGTGGCTGTCTTTAGTCTCCGCGCACTTGTAGCAGCCAGAATTTTCTAGAGTTAAATACTGGTACATAATCAGTACGTTACGAGGTTATCAAATTATTACACTGGCATTCTTGTAAAGTGGAAAACTTGTAATTATGCAGATCCTTTAATAATTAAATAAGTGACGTTCCAGAAAAAGAAGATTAGTCCAATATCTTCTCTTTGCTTTGCGTTTCTTACCAGACAAAAGGTGAAAAATTACAATTTCGTCCACATTCATATCGCTAGACGGAAGGGTCACGACTGCCATCAAATGGCTGCTAAAACTGGCCGCTCAGTATTTTGGCTGCCTAGTGCGTGGCAGTTCCAAGATCGTCTATAAATTTTCGGGTAATGCCGGACGAGTGGCATGCGGTTCCTATAAAGCATATAGTGGAAGAAGAGACTAAATATCTACAAGTATATTTTCTTTACCTTTGGCAAACAAATAAGGATCCCTGAAGGACGACAATACGGCACAGTTGTTTTTAAAAAGGGGCCGATTGATGCCTTACTTTCTAAAGCGCACCGAGATTGGATAGCTGTAATCTAAAAAAAAAACTACAATGATTAGCGAAAAATGCTCAGAGGAGTCCCGGGGCACGTTTTGATAAAAACTAAAATTGCATTATTAGATTTTATTAAATAAATAAACCGACTGCTTAAAAAATAACATAAATTAAAAATTGAAATAAATAAATAAAAACTAAAAAGAAAAAATCAAGCCAAAGGTTCCATCGCCATAAAGTTTGAAAACCGCTGATATATTTTATTACATATATACATATATTTTATTAGAGGCCTTACCAAAAAAAATCACCCTAGTTATTCTAACAAATACCGAATTTGGATCAAACAAGTTTTTTATTAAACAAAATAACGGAAGGCTAAATTATTAAATGTTTTTAGCGTATTTACCAACGTATAGCTATATTCTTAGTACAGATATGTTTTTCTCAGAAGTAGGTTCTGGTTTTCCGCAGCAGAATAGTTTGCGAACTGCGCTCCGGACTCGACTGGACCGCGACTCACTGCGCGGCAACCCGCACGAATTCAAATCTTCATTTAACTAAAACAACCAAAACATCATATTGAACCTTCAAAATTAAAACATCTTACGGAGGTATAAAAAACCAGCTAAGTAAGCCATTTTTGCACAAAAATATTATGCACATTTAATTACTTTTGAATTTGCGTTTTCGGCCGTTTGTTTAATTGCTTTTAAGACCCACTATCTTCATAACTAAGCGTCACAGTGCTTAGTCGATTTTATCACTGGAAAAAACAGAAGTTTTTTAAACGACTGGCGTAAAACAGTGAATTTACTAAAAAAAACTTTAGTTGGTTTTCGTTCTAACCCGGCGATATGTATATACCTAATTATAAAATAAATATACAAGAATTTAATAAATATATGAACTCGTAGATAAATAATATTATTTTGCCTCCAGTCTCGTACATAAATGTTTCTGAAATACCGTTATAAATTGTAAGCTTTGTGGGAGAAAACAAAACTAAAATAAACGCTGTATATGAGTTTTTATTTTATTGGCTATGAAGTGATAACTACTAATCATGTGGCGTATATCAAAATGTTAATCATGTATTATTTTAATTATCCTTTCTGCAACTGGTCGTAAGTATATTATATACTTACGTTTCGGAGTACGCTACTACTATAGGTATTTTTTTTCATTTAACATTGCTACCTTGTTTAAAATAACGCGCAATGAAAATCGATTCATAAATTCAGTCACATTTAGGTCGGATCAACGTCCTACAAAGTTTTTTTTAAATACACATTTCTTGTTTGAACATTTTGAATTGCTAATAAGAATAATTGATACGGGTTGCCGCGTAAGAGTTGAACCTCGACTACGAAGACTACGAGGCTATGTAAATATCGTAGTAATTTTGTAGAATGTTATTTATTTTTGTTTGCCAAGTTTAGTATTATCACGACTGTAATACCTTGCGGGATGATTAAAAACTCGTCGATGTGTCTAGCGTGCCCGACTCGTATGTCACATTTTTTTTTTGTGTTTTCGACCAGAAACGGAATCTGGTACTTTCGAGTCTAAAATCTTTTAAACGCTACACCACGAAGAGAGTCCGTTATTTGTTGTACTAACTATTATTTAATCATTAGATTATATTTAAACATAAAATGTTTTCAGTACACAACAATTTGATTTTCTTCAATTGATGTACTGCCGAGAAAAATTATAGATAAAACATTGTGTAAAGTAAAATTTAATTCGATATGGATACAAACTTACCCATTCTGAACGTTTTTCAGATACAGAAGGTTGAATAATTGGAATTTGTGACTCCGGAGGTTCATCGATAGTGTCTTCAATTTCTGGCTCTTGACTGACGGGAGTAGGTTTTATTAAAGATATTCCAATGACTAAGGCCTAAACAATAAATTTATTACAGAGTTATTATTAAAATATTTTACGTGTATTTTACTTATCTTAAAAAATCTCATGGATACATTGGAACACCATTATAGGATCCCAGATGAACTAGCTGTATCAGCCTATAGGCCAGACATCTTAGTGTTTTCTCGGAACTTGAAAAAAGTTATCCTTATTGAACTTACCGTTCCGTGGGAATCAAATATTCCAAAAGACCACATGAAGTCGAATAAATATTATGATCTCACAGAAGAAATGGTCAGGAACGGTTTCAAGACTCAGCTTTACGCAGTGGAAGTTGGTGCGAGAGGAGTTCCAGCAAAATCATTGCATCACTTACTGAAAGAATTGGGCCTAAGCAGGTCTGCCGTCAATACATTTATGGAACGAGCTTCCAAGACGGCATTAACGGAATCATACAGTATTTGGTTGGGTAGGGAGAGGAGTAGAATGGTGGATGGTGAGCGTATTATCGCGCAATAAAATAAAAAGGGAGGCCTCCTTTTCTTAAACCAACCTATTGTCGGTCACAAGTCTTCTCACCTCCTACCCACACACGATGGACCCGGCACCCGCACGGTGAATCCATAGAATGCTTAGAAATTTGTCTTCTTCTCTATGTGCAAAGGCGAACTTAAAGTCATTTCGACTTTTTCTATCAGCTAACCTTGAGAGTGAGACAGTATAAATATGTGGGGTGTAATTCTAACCAAAAACCTATAGGTTTTACATTTGGGAAATCCTCTTTTTTCACGACATTTTGCAAACGATAGCGATCAATATACGCTTTAAAAAAAATATTTTTTTTTTCAGAGTGTAATATTATATAATAGGTACTTATTACGTAATATAAATGTTTTTTCTATCTTTCTCTCTCTAAAATTATGTATATGAAAGTGAGAATATGTCCAAAGTGTCCGTAATTTTATTTCCTAAAAGTTTATTTACCCAGTGATAGAGACAAGAGGTACGTATATGGCGTTACAATAATAACCTATGGCCAACTAAAGGAAGGAATTTATTACGCGGGCAAATCCGGGTCAAACAGCTAGTAGCTATTATAAATGAATCATGTATTTTACATGAATAATGCTTAGACCTAGGTAGCCTACTGAACGTAAACACCATTTAACTTGCGTGACTGTCTGGACATAAACTCTAAACATGAAGGCATACAATTTAAATGTATCAACCTAATGTATCTAGCTATATTTGAAACCAAATATTATTACGCTACATCATTCTATAGTTTTAAAATGATACATTTGTCATGATCAATGTTAAGCTGGGTCTGTTGTCAATACATTTATGGGACGAGCTTCCAAGACGGCATTAACGGAATGAAACACCAAATGTAATCAGAATGGTGGATGGTGAGCGGCATAAAAAAAAGGATACTTTCTTTGTAAACCAGCCTATAGTATATTGTATATATATGTTGTTGTGTAAAAAGTATCATCACGACCGTTTCGCTTTCGGGCTGGTCAGAAACCACGCTTATAAATAAGCGGATTCACACTTAGCCAACTTTACTATAGGCCAAACATGACAAGTGGCAAGCTCGAGGATGTCTCCAGCGTACCAAACTCGTATTAAATCATGAATACGTAATACTTTTACGTAATAAAGGTATTTTGACTTTGGCTTAACCCTGTGTTTAACTTGTCGCTTTGAGCACTTTTTCACTTTATTTCGCTTTGAAAGTCATTCGAGTTGACGTTGCTTGGGGTTTCATACGTATTAAGCAAAATTCAGTAAAAAGCAAGCTTTGCTTTGCTTTCAAGTCAAATATAGCATTTGTCGGCCGCAAGCCCGAGACACCATTCTCCTCCCTTTAACACACACGGTAGAATGCTTAGAAATTTGTCTTCTATTATTTTTTTGAACCCTTCACTTGCACACTCCAACATTTTAAAAGATTTTTCAAATTATTCAGCTTTCTAGGAAATAAAATTATGGAGATTTTAGGAGATATATTATGTATAGATAAGGGAGGAAAATGAAAATATATATATAAATGTAATTGCTATTTTTCTCCCTCTAAAATTAGGTAAGTCTATGAATGTAAAGATATATCTAAAATGACGGAAGGTTTATTTCTATAATATACTAAATACTTATACATAAACTATATTATACACATAATATAGTTTATGTGTTTAATATATTATATATTATACACATAATATATAATATACGAGTACTTACAAACTATATTGGAAAAGGAATTAAGCTTGGTAAAAATAGCATTATATCATTATTAAAGGTTAGCTGGTAGAAAAAATCGATATGGCTTTAAGTTCGACTTGGAACATAGTTCTAAGTATGGAATAATGTATTTTAATATTAATTATCAGAATTGAGATAATGTTTAGTTAACTAAAGTTAAACTAGAACCTTACAAATGCTCGTCATCTAGGTTTACAACTAAGACGTGAAACGATTGCAATTTTTTGAAAACTTATATTGGGAAAATAATCAGTAAGCACATCAATACAATTTTGTCTGAGAAGACATCATGTATTTCTGAATCGCGAATGCCTAACAATAAAAACCAGCGCCGCTCAACGTTTCACTTAAAGGTTCATCACCGCAGGCCTAGAGATAGGCCCTCCAGGAAAATATTTCTAAAAATATTACCTGCTCTCGCCAGGCTTGCCAAACGGCGTGCCGAGTGCATAATTTATTTTTATTTATTTAATAATTACAGGAAAACTTACAGCTAGATAACAAAATAGATATAATAAAAAATGAGCCAATTAAAAGTTTTCGCCTTTAGCTAAGGTAAGGGGTTATTTTTTATGAATTAATATTTTATTATTCTAACCGAAGGTTCTTCGTAATTTTGCCTTTCAATTTCTTCATTTTTCGTCGGTGTGGGTTCAGTAGTTGGTTGAGTTTGTTCTTCTGATGTCTCGATGTCATCAACAACTTTACTATGTTCTAATACCTTATTATGTTTTAATAAAATATTATCTGCTTGATCTCTAACGATATCTGTAACGTTAATTTGATTTGCCATTATACGAGTATTTATAGAGCGACTGTGACCTGACCGCCTAATATTAGAATTAAAAAAGATCCTTGTAAACAGTGAGAGGAAGAGAATTATCCAAATATTATATATGAGAATCTGATGCTAGATATAGGCTTTACACATCAACTGGTAAACCGTGTCCATTCATTACCTCATCCTTTCGCCGGCAAACATTTGATTCATTTCATAAACTTGATGCCTGTGCCACCTCATGACTCAAGGAACATTATACAAGCTACTATTGGCGGATTTAATTTTGTCGGGCATGGGATGGATAAAGATTATTATGTGTAATTTCCAGTGGACAGCAATTATGTGATCAAGGAGGTTGTCATATGGTATACGCATTTGTTCATACCATAGCAAAAAATTGTGCCTTCTAGTGATTGACTGATAAATGTTTAGGTGGCATTTAATAATGAAGAACTTTAATTTAAAGCGCAAACATTATTATTAGTGGATTCCGTTATTGACAACAGAGCCATTGGAGTTAATTGTATAATATTTTGTACAGTGTTGTTATAAGTGAAAATGGGACCAATGCGTTTGCGCTAAAAAAATGGACTTCAGTTACTGGTTAATATATTTCCATCTATAAATATTAATTTTACCCCCAACATTTACTAAAGGATAGTTAAACTGTACTATGTTTAACACTTGCAGTTAGTTTCTCACCTTGTACCATTGCAGTATTGCAAATTTGTTTTGAAGATGTATGTCTTCCAGATTCTTCAGATAACATGGGTTTTTGTATAACATCGCTGGAAAATGCTGTAGAAACCTCTCCTGTAGTAGATTTAGCTGTATCTTTCTTAGACATGGTAAAATTTTAAAAGATACAAAATATAATCAATACAAAATCGTAAAGCAACAACTAAAATGTCAATAATGTTATTTATCATATGTCATCGGATTGCAATTATAAAGTTTTTTTTTTATTTTGTAAAGTAATTTATCTTTTCCATTAGGTATATACATGTGTTAAAATTTGATCTAATCTACCAAAGCAGTACATACTGTGGTGGATATTTCATAATAGTTTATAATATTCATAGACATCCATGTTAAAAGTTTCACTCTGCAATTTAAATCGAGATATGCAACGTGACGTGCAACCTTTTTCTTAATTTTCGACTGAAATCTGTCTTATCTTCTGTCATCAGACAGCGCTGACACAAACAGACTTGATCACATGAACTTATAAATTCGTAGTTCTATTTCCTAAAATGTAAGAATGCATGTCAAGAAGAGATTAAAATGTGATGGAAAGTAACAATTCCATGTCTAGAAACATATCACTGTTGAATGATGAAAAATTTATACGTGAAGTGAATTACATTTCAGAGACCATACACAACAAACGGAAGAAGCCACTTGCTCTAGGTAAATTTAAAACAATACACATTTAAAATGTTACATTTATTAACTAACAATACCTTCTCCATTTTTATTATCACTTCCTAGACTTGCACTGCTGAAGATGGTGCAGAACATGTTTCTGGCGAATTTAGCTTCTCCCGCCGGGTTGGAGTCCGACAAATTCAACTGTGGAGGTCTGCAACTCTGTGTTGTGTATGATGATGTATAACATTTAATAAATAAATATTCCTAGTTTTGTTGTGATTTCTTATTATAAGTTGATGTTCTATTTTTAGTATTGGAAATATTTCAAAAAGGGACTGCATTACCTCAAACATCAAAACGTGTTTTAGTAACAATAAAATCTAGGGTACCAGCTCTAAAGACCTTGTACATTGCTGAAAGGAGACGCTATTCGTCTGTAGAGGTAATATTTTGGACAGATTTGTTTTTTTTTATTTTTGCATTAAAAAAATCTTCCTTAATATTGTTTTAGGGTTCAGGGTCATTATTGGCTATTGGAGATCCTCAATTATTACCCTGTGAGTAAATATAATATTTAAACTAATATTTTATGATACACGTGTTTAGTAAAGAGCTTAATTAAAAAGATCTAAATATATTTTTAGATACTAGTGAAGATTCTAAAGATAATTCAGAACTATTCATATATGATAATAAGGGAAGTTGCGAATCAAAACCTAAAATAGTAGAACTTGAACATAAACCTTTATATAATACAAAAAAAAGGAATCGGACTTTTCGAAACTCAAAACTAAACAAAGGAAAATGTATTTTTACCACGTCTGTGACTGCTATGAATATTGAGACAAATGTAAAAATTAAAACTACTAATGAACCAACCAAAATTGATAAAGCCACATTGATTATTACAAATACTACGTCTGAAGAATCTTTTCAATCTGACACTAAGACCAGTTTAATTAGGCGACTGGGGAAACGAGTTTACAACTTGGAGCAGAAAATATTGCATAAAATTTTCCTAACATCAGATGAAATGTTAAAGTCATTAAATGACGACTGCCCTGGGCATTCACGCTCAAAACCACTAAAGCGTACCTTTGTAGACCAATATAGTCACATTGCTGAGAAATCTGCTTTTAACCGCAATTCTCAACAAGCAACTCCATTATCTCCAAGTAAGGCAACGGCCTTCGATAAAGGACACAGCTCAGAACAATATGGAAGAAATTTTACGACCTATGATGAACACACGGCACGTGGTCGTCGGCAGTGTGCATCGATGCCATTAAATAAGAAAGAAATGCCTAAAAAAGCTGCAGAAAGAGTTAATAAAATTCGTAATAAATTAAACCCAGTCCGCGATTATAGGTTAATGGATACTGTGCATTATTTGGCTCAAGGCGAATTTGCTCCAAGAGATGATGGAATAAAATTAACACCATCAAGAGAAGCTGTTTTGAGTGATATCATTTGGGAAGACGTTTGTAGAACTAACTGGCCGAACACTCGCCTTGCTCGTCGAGTACAACATTCAGAAAGACGCAACGCAAGATATGAACTTCAGCGTTTAATTGATAGCCTTCTACGAGAACGAGTATCACACGTTCAGCGTAGGAGACGAAAACATTACAGAATTGTTAAACTTAACAATCGCTATGAAAGCAGTAATAAACGCTTAGGTAAAACTGGAGATATAATTGTGGCTGCACACAAAAACAATGACGTCAGGGATGTCATAGTAAGTGACCATGGTGGAATGCCGATGTTACAGGACGCTCATCGTCTACCTATTCCTTTAAAAAATACAGAACAAAAAAGGCAAATACCGCGTCGTTTACAAGTGGAAAACAGTTTGCCTGGAACTAGTAGTAATGTGTCAAAATGTATTCAGGAATCATCTCAATCTAAACATATAAAAGGCAAATATTTAAAAAAATATAATAACAAAAAATCTTTAGAACAACCGCGCACATCAAAAGAATCATCAGACCATGAAAGTACATCAATAAATAGTAAAGTTATTCAGAAAAATCCTCGGCTCGTAGTTAAAAGAGTGCACGAAATTACTAAACGTAAGAGTCAGTCTAGAAACCTTCCGAGCTTAGAGCATTACATAGTTCTCCCCACACTAGTTGCCCGTACAGATTCTAATATTAAACGACAGAAGAAATTCAGTGAATTGTATCAACAAATACTCAATGGCCACTACAAAAAAGATAGTAAGTTTCTCGATTATTCTATATTCTATATTATTTTATATTTTCCTCAAAAGGTAAGTAAAGTAAAGTAAGGTTAAATCCGTAGACCATCTACTGGGTTCTATTATTGATAGAGGGCACTAAAAATATTACAAATTTGTTTGTGACATTTCACGAGTCTGGTTTGCTGAGCTTGCCGTTAGCATGATAGGCCTGTAGTAAAGTTGGCGAAATGTGAACCCAATTCTTAAAAGAATGGTCGTTGACATCCCTCAAAAGACTATGTGTCGTGATGTTATTAAAGACACGTATCGTAATACATTTTAATTTTATATAACAATCTATATATATGTTACAAAGAGGCATTAGGAACATAATACGTCAAGCGAGGAGGCTATCACATTCGTGAACAATTATTTTGCAGAGAAGAATGCCGAGTACTATTTAAACGGGGTAAAGAGATGGGAGCATCGCTGGGAGAAGTGTGTAGAGTTACAAAGAGAATTAATGTATAAAAATAAAAATTTTTTTTTAGAAAAAATGTCTTGAATCTTTGTTAGGTCGGAAACTTTTCAGACCATCCTCGTATACTCGTAAAAGGCATAAGACCACAAAATTTTACAACTACATATATTTAAATGAATATTCCGTCAAAAGCATGCCAATTCTGTAATAATTCTGACTGGTTATTTGGAAAAAGAGTTTTTTTTTTTTCATATACATTGAAATGTTTTTATTTTATTATCTAATGAAGTCTGTAGTTTCAGTTTGTAATGCTGAGAGTATCCCACCAGCAAAATTAAACAAGGATAAGGCAGTAACAAACAAAAAAGATATAAGCTTTAACATAAACATTCCTTCTTCGGACAGCGACAATTACTATGAAGATTAAATCGCAAAGTGCACTGTGTTTTCCACTAACTCAATGGTTGAAAATAAACAATTTTAATGCGGCAAATTGAAGCAGGGGGCGAAGGTCAGGCATGGGAAGAAGCGCATCGAGTGCAGCTGACAAGGGCTGAAGGCCATCGCCACTCAACATCAATGACAATTTTAATAAAACTTTAGCAAATTAATGTTTGGTATATATTTATTGTTTTTTATACTAAATCCTTGCTTTATTTTCTTTATTTAGGAAACATACAGAACAGGAATGATTTGTTTTCAAAGATAGTATCAAAAAGTAAAGTATCATCACGACCGTTTGTCAGAAACCACGCTTATAAATAAGCGAATTCACATTTAGCCAACTTTACTATAGGCCAATCACTGCTAATTACTGCCCCCTAGCAGTTAAGTCCGTGGATTTAGACTCGCAGGTACCGGGTTCGATTCCTGGTCGGGACACAGGAATATTTATTAATGTAAATAAATACATTTAATTAATATTTCAATTGATTTGTGATATTTCTCGAGTTTGGAACGCTGGAGACATCGACGAGACTTGTCATGATTGGCCTAATATGTAGACAGTAAAGTTTTTTCTATCATTTGTGTATTTTTATATATAACAACGTTATAATTTGGTTATTTCAGTTTTAATAAATCGATGAAATTATTAAACTAATATTGCCCGATAATCGAATAAGTACTCACTGTTTAACTATAATTATTTGTGTGTGCATATAAAATTATATTGTATATATAAACTATCAATAAATAATTAATTATTATAATCAGTTGTTTAGAGCTAGGTAGCTTATACATTAAGCACCGTATTTATTATAATATTACTAAGTAAAATCTCAAGATCAATATCAGAACTTGAGATGTTGAATGTCAAAGCAAGAAACAATGAAAGAGATATCTTGGTTTATTAAATTAGCGAAATGACTAGATTTTAAAATTTACGATCTTATAACAAAAGGCAATTTAAAAAAAATAATATTATTACTGTTATTAACATTTAATGGGGTGTATCACTAACTTTTTATCACGATAGGTGGCGCATGATAGTTGGTACCTAATAGAACTGTCAGTTGCATAGAAAACTTGTATTTTTATTACGAAATTTATTATTTTCTGGATATTATGCCGAAGTGAGCAGCTTTTAAGTGTACAAATCGAGTTTTCTACGCAAAATCAAAAATATGGTGATCTCAAAATTGCCGTTCTATTAATAATACCTTTTTTCTTTTTAAAGACAGTGTGCGCTTTCTTATTTCGTCTTTTAAGGTAGGTAACGTTAATTTAAAATACATTTTACTGTTATAGAAATAAAAAAAACTACAAAACATTTTAAAATGATGCGATGTAGGTGTAAAACAAGGTACCAGTGCCGCTAGCGACATCTACAAAAAGCTTTGCCTGATACACCCCATTGATGCAACGACTCCGTGATTAGAAGATTTATTTTGGATAAAAAAAAATGCTCAAAATGGATAATGTCATTTGCTCCCACAGTTATCCATCGCTCTTTTTATCTGTTGGTACCTGTACGTACATGCATAAGCAGATTTATTTTTTAGATATCATCATAAACTACGTCGGCAAAACCTAAAAATTCCAGCTGAATATGACATGCTCTACACTTTCCACTTTAAAATGGTATAGTTAATTAGTTAATGAGATACCATTAAATTGTAGTTAAATAAAAACTAGGTGATCCCATATTAGGTGATGAAAGGTTTAAGGTTTCGCTGAATTTCCATTGTGTTTTGTAAACCATTAATTACCCTGTCACTGTGCTTTGTAAAATTATCTTTCATCTTTTATAGCTGAATCAGGTACACCATCACTATCAAGTTTCGATTTCGTACATGGAGTTATAATCCAATTAAAATGCTAATAGGATTGCATTTCCTCGCAACTATGTTCACTCGGGTATGGTTGATATAAGAATTAAGCAGCAAAGGTTTGCAGAAGGGATCATTAAACAAAAATAATATTTGATCAATAATATGATATAATAATAATTTGTTTATTATCAGGCAAGAGATGGTCCATAAATAAGTACCCATCAGACCACCTTCTGAGGAGTATGAGAAGCTTCAGTGGACGGTGCCGGCGTCCCTGCTGGGGGTGGTGCAGAGGGAGTAGGTGCTGCGCGGGGCCCAGGAACATCGTTGGTTCTGCATGAAGCAAATCCACTAGTGTATTTGCGGTACACAACACCGATATACGTCACGTGATTGTCTGTTTAGTTATTTCGGCCAACATTTACATGCCAAAATATATTAGGGCTCTCTGCAACTGGTCGTATGTCTCTGTAAATGTTACACTTAAAGTTATAAATAGCGTCGATTGTATCAGTTTATTTTGAACTTCAGCCGTCAGCTGGTACAATTTTATTTTTAATATTTATTTTAAATCTTTACAATAACAGAGACTTCGTTTTGGTGCAACTCAGCCTTAAAAGAGTAAAATTTATTTTATGATTTATATTTTAAATGATCTTTATAGTTTTTTATGTATTTTCAATTGACTAC
The DNA here is from genome assembly GCA_910589645.1 of Tinea semifulvella. Lineage (NCBI taxonomy): Eukaryota > Metazoa > Arthropoda > Insecta > Lepidoptera > Tineidae > Tinea > Tinea semifulvella. The sequence goes on from OU342596.1 coordinate 6,967,725, forward strand.
GAGTATCTTGTAAAAATAAAAAATAAAAAGACAGTGACACATTTCTAAGTATTCCATGCCTCCCCCGTTGCAGGTGCCGGTGGTTCCACCGTGTCTGGGAAAGAGAGATCAGAAGCATGGTGTCTCGGACTTGCGACCGACCATAGGCTGGTTTACAAAGGCCTTCTTTTTATTTAATTGTGCATCCAAACGCTCACCATCCACCATTCTACTACTCTTCCTACCCAATCAAATACGAGTACTGTACGATTTCGTTAATGCCGTCTTTGAAGCTCGTTCCATAATTAATGACGACCTGCTTAGGCCCAATTCTTTCAGTAAGTGGTGTAACTTCAACTGCGTAAAGCTTAGTCTTGAACTGGACCTTAGTATATCTATAGTATGACTTATGTATTAGTATGTAAATTGTATGTAGATATTAGTATGTATATATTTAAATTATAATTATATTTCTGTTTTATTTAAATTTCACCTAATTTTTAATTGCACCCACCACCTATCCTGTCTAAATGCCCTAAAGGTTTGGCTGCCAGAGAATGCCTAGCGGCATTGAGTCCGCCTTTGTACATAGTGCAATAAAGTTTTAAAATAGAATAAAAATATATATATTCAACAATTTTTTTGTTATTTTTGGAATATTTGATTGCCACGGAACGGTAAGTTTAATAAGAATAACTCTTTTATTTATGTAAACGTAAAATAATAAACCAAATTTATTTGATCAATTTACCGTGACTATTATAGGTACGTACGTTCACGAGTAAAATCCATATTGATACGTTATACTTCAGATAGTTCATGAAATACCTATTATCGAGGTTGTACGTTTTCATTTAAAAAGGAAGGTATCATTTTCTCGTGTGAAACTGAAGACGTGCGTTAGTTGTGCAAACACCTGCTGTGTACAAAGTGCTCGCAGATACATATAAAGTAGAAAATAAATTTTAAATGAACAAATAACCAGTAAACTCAGATTTTAGATCGAATGTTTAGGTATTTACACATAACTTTTTTTAATTAACGACAGTGCCGTCGCATTGCTAATAACACAGTATTTCTATGTGATATATTAAGTAGGTTTTTAGTAGTGTTTAGCTTTGACATTGTGTCAGATGTGAGCTGGATCACCTTGAAGGGTGATGGAAAGTGTGAAGAAATGGCTATCAGATCGATCTGTGAAGCGCAACGGCCTCTACTTGCATTACAGTCCACCTAAAAGTATGTATTCATTTATTTTCCACAAAGTCGTAGACTTCCACTGTTAGATGGGTCTTCCAAAATTTTCTGATTTGGCCTACACTCGGCGTTGCTACAGAAGCGGTGGCGAGTATCTCATTCACGATTCCATAAGATAGTATTAGTGGAACCGGGATCGACGGCTTAACGTGCTCTCTGAGGCACGAGAACGGTGGTGTTGTAATTACAAATTGCATATAAAGTATAAATGCGAAAAAAGTAGGTATGTATATATCGTTGTAAAAAAGTAAAGTCTTATTCACGACCATATCCCTTTCGGGGTGGTCGGAAACTACGCTTTAATGAAGCGGATTCACATTTAGCCAAGTTTACTATAAGCCCATCATGAGAAGAGGCAAGCTCGTCGATGTACCTGTATCTAGCGTACGAAACTCGAAAATATTACAAAAAAAATAATTGCGTTGCCTCTATACCACTGAGCTCTATAACCTAATCCCTATAACCTGTAAGCGAAGTGTTAAAAAGCATCTTGTTAAGCCGGAATAGTGGTAGAGACTGATGTTGCTCTTTTGTGGATAGCGTCAGTTCACATTATTAGACCTCGCGTACAGCTTACCATCAGGAAGGCGCGATGTCACTATTGGTGTTAAGTATAAAAAATAAAAGTATTATGTAGGTATTTAAAAAAAAAAGTAAATAAAACTCATAATTAACGTTTTTATGCGTTAAGGCACAAACTTGTTTCATGATAACAGGAGCTGACGGCATAATATATTTCTGAAGAATTTGGCTTGCAATGGCCACGCTGACCAAACGGGTTGGCGAGGGTTTGATGTCAATTTGAATGACAATTTATTACCGTTTCCACAAGGTGGTATTTGTGGAACGGATACCGAAGGAACGATGGTTAAGAAGATGACAAATTTCTGAGCATTCCATGGATTTACCGTGCGAGTGTCGGGTCCATCGTGTGTGCGAAAGAGAGAGGAGAATAATGGTGTCTTGGGCTTGCGACCGACTATGTGGATTGTAGATCTATAGCAAATGCACGTAATAAAAGTGTATTTCTCATTGGTACGATCCACCAGGCCGCCATCGCATCGTTCATATATTTGGCACAAAATTTATGTTTATTAATTAACTTTTATATAATTTATAATACAAGTCTATGTAGTCTATCTATGTTATGTTCGACTTGAAAGCAAGCTTGCTTTTTTTTTTAGCGAATTTTGTTATGGTTTCATACCACAGACAAGCGCCATATCGAACGATTTTCAAAGCGATATAAAATGAAAAAAGCGCTTAAACCGATAAGTCGAATACAGGACTAATAGCTTGATATGTAGTGTATTTATAAATAGTTACCTACTCGTAGTTGTGATTTGTTTGTGTAGTAAACAACTCAGCAAGCTTGTCGACATCCAATCATTTTGTACTGAAAATCGCGTGATCAAAGATACCAGCACTTACAGAGTGACTAATATGTAACGACTAGGCTTTTGATAATAAATATTCTCGCCGAATAGATCAAGTTGGGCCAGCGTCATTTTTAACGACCTTCTGGATATAAAATATTTTTTTTATATACTATACTACTTCGTACCGCCTAACAGTCATTGAATGGTCAAGCTTGATATAAATTTCTGAACGCACCCATATATATTTGACAACCAACATTGTTTGACAGGTACGAACTCACAAACTTTTTGTATGGGAAAATAATAATAAATAATAAATAAATATTTCCAGACAGATCACACAGCGCCATCTAGTTTCCGTGGTAAGCTACAAGGCTTGTGTTACGGAAACTAGATGGTTGATAAACTACATATTATACTTTTTTTTTTGTAAATATATACATATTATACATATAAACACCCAGACCGAGACAAATTATACAATGTACAACTTGCCCCCGGTGGGAATCGAACCCACGACCTCCCGAGTCACGGCAACGTTTGTTACCACTAGACCACGGAGGCGGTCAATGTTTTTTCTTTTATTTTATTTTTTACAACATATTCCCAAAGTTTCATCCCGATCGGTCAAGTAGTTTTGCAATGTATAGGGAACACACACACATACATTCACCTTTATATATATAGATAGATAAAAAACAGTTTTATACGTCGCGTCGGGTAAGCAGAGATGATGTCGACAAAATCGTTATAAAATAGGCTAAAATGGTTTTATTAGGATAGGAAAAAACGAAGCGCAAGTTGCAGTTAAAAGACAAATAAAGATTACTAATTATTCATTAAGTTTAAAACTGATCTCGCTGAAATTTACATCGTAGAAAATATTTTTTTTAGTAATTGTGAAATTATAAAATGTTTCCAACAAGTCCGACCGAATAGTGAAAATCGAAATCAGCGCGTATTTTTTTACTATTTTACCAACAAAAAAAAAGTTTTTATCGAGGGAAATCTTGTCTGAGCTACAAATTTAAGCTTATGTGACAAGATTATATTTACTAGACCCTACGAGCCGTTTACAAAAAAAAATACTTCTGTCTTCATACGGCAAGCAACTACAGGTCATCTTTTAAAAAACTGGTGTATTCACACTTGTTAAATAGCTCCTGACAGCTTTAGTAAGTAGTATATGTTTATGTATAATAATGTGTATTATTAGTATTTAGTATATTAATATTATGATATATATATGATGTAAGTGTATATTAATCCTAATAAATTACCTTTTATAATTATAGTATTATTAAAATTTCTATAATTGTTCAAAGTCCCTAAGGTTTGGCTGTCAGAGAATGTCTTCGGGCATTAAGTCCGCCTTTGTACTTTGTGCAATAGTTTTTTAAATAAATAAAATACAATAATGTAATTAATAATTTTAATATTTAGTTAGCTTTTAATTTATATTTAATGTACTATATTTATTAATAAAAAAATAAAATAATGTAATTTATAAATAAAATTAGAATGAAACTAATAAAATATCGATACCTACCTAAGTGGTATTGATTTTAGTGGCAGGTCAGACGTCCGATTAGTATAAAGTTTCAGTTAGCAACATGGTTTGTCGTATCAATAGAGGATAGTTTAGATATTGAAAAGGTTCGATGTGCTACCGGCAGTACGTTTACCTGTATGACCCACATAATGTAGTTGTCATTTAGCATTCAGAGGCTGAATCCAATACACTGTATCTAGTAATTCTTTAAGCTTTTGCATCCGTCTCACTCGCACAAAAATCTGAGTGTACTTTGAGAAATGTAGCCTATCAACTTTCTGGGAAATATAGTTACGGACATTTTGGACATACGAGTATTTTCACTGTTATAATATAAAAAAACATTTATAACGATTTTCCTCTAGTCGTATATCAATTGAAGGTATTTATAGGGTTTACCTCGGCTCTACTGTCAGCAATAAGGGAGGTTGTGAAAGTGAGATTCGTCGACGAATTAGAATGTCTAAAACAGCAATGACCCAGCTCGACAAAATATGGAGAGATAACAACATATCCAGGAAGACAAAAATCCACATTGTCGGAACGCTCGTATTCTCCATATTCTTGTACGGTTCAGAGACGATATCGATGTATATAGATAGGCCCTCACTGATATAAAAACGTTCCCGCAAAACTAATCGAGTCATGTAGCTGCACCAACAGTCGCGAGCTAGCAAGCTTTGAGAGCGCTTATATATTAATATTTATATCGAATGAAACTAGTCTTTATATCGCATGTGAGATTCATTGCTTGAAAATTGGCCCCCAAAGTTGGTAGGGACACGTGGCAAGCGGCACGTTTTTAGAGTGCGTTTTGTATTTAATAGGCCTATCTATATACATCAATGCCTGGACATGAGCAAGGGTGTCGACACAAGTAGCGACCCACACCAATGCTCGACCCATGGACCACGGCACCAAAGTCAATCCATCGAGTCTTTTACCATCACTGCGACAGATCCCAAATGGTTTAAAAACCAAGGGGATCCCGGCAGTAACCAAAGCCCGGTGAATTATATTATTTTATATATTACTATATACTATATCTATATTACTTTATAACATACAGTTTAACAACATGATGATAAAAAATTGTGAATAAAATATATTTAATTCTACCGTGTATTTAATTAAGGTGTCAGCATTTTAACGGTATCTAGGTTTTGTTAGTACTTTATTTCCATGGTTTTAATGGTTTAAAAATTAGAGTATTTTGGTTTGTAGGTATTGTAAGGTACTTATGAGTAATTGCCTATTATTATAAGGGCAATGGGTAGGGAGGTAAAGGGTAGACAGAGGAATAGAAAGGTCGATGGTGAGCGTTTTGTTGCGCAATAAATAAAAAAGAAGGCCTTAGTAAACCAGCCTATTGTCGGTTGCAAGCCCGAGACACCATTCTTCTCATCTCTTACCCAAACACGATGGTCCCGGTACGGTGAATCCATGAAATGCTTAGAAATATGTCTTCCTCTCTCTGAATTCAATATAATTTCCATATTTCCGGAGTTGTAAGAACAAACAAATAAACAATTTGTGTGCTATAATAAGTAATTGTGTATATTTAAGTAATTTTCATATTTGGCGATTCTGCCCATTACCTATCATTATCCCCAAGATTAGCTGGATAAGAATGACGTATAGCGTTTATGTCTCGCCTGTGTACTAGGTTTTTAAGTGCAATAAAGTATTTACTAAAATAAATATTTTGTTAACCGTTTAAATGTAATCAATATATAAATTTAATCAAATTAAAAAGCACAAGCATTTACAATTAAAAACCAACATAGAAAAATGAGTTTAATGCAATCAACAAAGAAAACCGCATGTTCAGTAATTCAAACCCTATCTGCAATCAGAGGTAGCCTTTTGCCGTCAACCTGTGCAATAAAGAGGCCAATAAAATTGCAAACGTACAACTCTTTATTACTTAAAAGCAGTGTTTATTTCTACGTTGTGATTATTTTGTTTACAAAGTTACCACGGAGGCATGGTTTAGCGGCTAAGGAGTTCTATTTCTGTCGAGAACACGAAAAAAAAAATCTATTTGGCCGAATCTAAGTGAAAGTCAAAATTAATATATTAAAATCCATATCTATAATTATCATCAGCCTGTGTCTCTCCACTGCTGGATATAAGTCTCCCTCAAAGGCTCGCCACATTACACGATGTCCTGCCACTCTCATCCAACCCCCACCAGCTACCTTTTTTTTTTTAAAAAATATTTTTCTTTATATCATAACATTTAAATATAACATTATTCTGCCAAACTATAAAATAGTTTATCGGCAGATAGCTCTCATTACAATGATACAACTTTAGTTTATAAAAGATTAAATAAAATAAAACACAACTATAATAGATTCGGTTATTAACTGCTAAATAAAAAATAAATAAATAAATAATATAGCTTGTATCTTTCCAATCGCACACTTTTTTTTTTTTCACACAAATAATCTATCGATTTTGCTACTCAGTTGATCGAGTAGTTCTTTCTTAATTTTGTTTTTATATGTGAATTTGGAAAGTTTCTTCAGGTCATCCGTCCATCTAGCAGGGGGTCGTCCCAATCTGCGTCTTCCCGTACGTTCTTCACTCTAGAACCCGTCTACTTCATCGTTCATCGGTTCTCCGACAGACGTGTCCATTGTCACTTTAGCTTACTAATTTAGAAGGCTATATCAGTAACTGTTCTCTGACGATTTGGATTTCCATGTTTTGGATTTTATTCATGAAAGAAATACCGTTCATAGCAGTCTCCATAGCCCGCTGAGCGACCTTAAATTTGAGGATCAGATCTACTATCAGTGTCCACGTTCCTGTTCCGTACGACAGTCCTGGTAAAACTTAAATACTCTCGTCTTCAAACATGTTTCATAAGAAGATGTGACGCAGGTTCCCGAATGCCGCCCATCCTAGCTGTCTGTTCTTTGCTGAAGTTCGCCTAACTGCATATATAAAAATTCCATACTCTCATCTTACTACAATTCAGGACACCGTGGCAGAACATACAAGTGGCGAGCCTTGAGGGGCCTACATCCAGAAGTGGAGTTATATAGGCTGATGATGATGCTATTTTTGTTGAGTTTCCAGAGTATCCTTTGTAAAGTAACAAGGTGGAGATCAAGACTTGGTCACTAATAAACACTAAGCCGCTTATTTGCATGAACGTATCGTGCAGAAATGCTATAATGGTGCAAAATTAATCGCCAGTTCTACAAGCATGTGTGACCTTTAATTTTCACGATTGGCAATTAAGTTAGCAATAAAAAAAATACCTCAACGTAAGGTAACGGCTCCAATTTATCGTCTCTCTCAAAATACTCTAACTACCTAAGGTTGAGTTGCACGAAAATGAAGTAAGATGACTGACAATATTATCGCCGCGTCTCTGCCTCGACTGCATTAGATGAGCGCACTGAATGTGCGTTCGGAAAGCTGTTAATTTCGTTGACAACGATTATTATGTAGTAGTGTAGTATATATACAAAGAAAAAACGAGATCTCGTATGTTTTTTTAGACATTTCGCTGCTATGTTCGACTGGAAAGCAAATCGTTTAATGCTTTTTTTTACCGATTATTGCTTAAAGTGTATAAAAACCACTATGAAAGTAGAACGATTTTCAAAGCGAAATAAAGTAAAAAAGCGCTTAAACAGGGCGCTACGTTCGACTTGAAAGCAAATAAAGAAAAGCTTGCTATTTTTTACCGAATTTTGTATGAAAGCCATAGAGCAACGGCAAGTCGAACGACTTTCAAAGTATGTGAATAAGTACTAAAGTGAAAAAAAGCGCATAAGTTAAACATAGGGACAATGTTCACTTCACACATTTTGCTATACGAATAGCGCGGGGGCGTGGAGCGGTGTCAGTGTTTCAAATGTCATTTGACAATTTGTCGTAACCAATCGTAATTATTTTTTTACATCAACCCAATTCTCGCGCTTTTGACATGCATGTCCGCTTGATTTGCTCGAATGAAACTGACAGTTTTCTATTGAGATCTGTCGCTTTTCATTCGAATATTTCAAACCGACACGTATGTTGCAAGCGCCAGAATTAGGCCCCTGGGGCGAAATTAACTATTACGATTTTGAAAAGTATTTATAAAAGAAAATTCAAAATTAGTATTTTAAATTAACCTTATTATTATAAAACTTATTTTTGGACCATTGTATTTTAGTTATTTTCTGTTTGTTAATGTTATTTAAACGTAGTAATCGAAGTAATGTACAAAGGAATAAAATAAAATAAAAAATTAGATAATATAAATATATAAACTAAATTAAACTATATCTAATACCCATGACTAGAGTGCCAAGAACACTTGTTGCACTCCCCGCTGCACAGCTATGCTATTTCATTAAATGAGTTTTTTTTTATTCTCGGTTATAATGTTATTGAATGTATTTTTACTCATAAAATATTTGCATGCCGGATAAAACTTAATTATAATATAAAAATTAAATACCCGCGAAAACGTCTGACAGATCATACACAAAGCGAGTTATGTGGCGTTAAGATTAGTTTAGTGGTAACATTGTAAAAAGCAAGCTGGCTGGAATAGATGTGTGGCCTCCCTGAGCGTATTCTACAAGCTATACTACGGTGAATGTTCTGAAGAGCTCCACAACCTTATCCCTTCTTCTCTATTCCGCAACCGAACCACTCGTACAGGCCAAAATATGCATCCACATACCGTAGCCACTATCCCTACGCGTACATACAAATTTGGAGACTCTTACATCTGTCGCACGCTGAAGATGTGGAATGCTCTCCCAGCCAGTGTATTTCCCCACTCCTATAACCTGGAGTCCTTCAAACGAAGTGTGAAAAAGCATCTTTATGGGCCGGCATAGTGGTAGGGACTGATGTCGGTCGTCCGAGGCTGGCGTCAGTTGCTCCCATTCTTGGACCTCGCGTACTGCTTACCATCAGGTGGGCGCGGTGTCACATGTCGTGCTCCGTATAAAAAAAAAAAAAAAAAATGTGTACAAATTAAACAGTTTAACAGTTTATAATGGCTTTCCGAACTCAATCTTTGACTCTTTTGAGTGTGTGATCAACTTAGCGGCGATATTAGGTGCCGTTACCCTAATACGTGCTTCAAGGTCAGGATATGGTTACGATATTTTTGCATATTAGGACTTTTTATATCATTTATGCTGAAATTAATTATAATTCATGTATATGCTGAAGTTATTGTATTTAATTTTAACTTGCTATTATACTCGTATTTGACCTTATACACCTAAACTTATTTATTGAAATGATGAAAACTACTTAAAAGTAAAAAAATAAAATAAATATAAAGTAAACCTAATAAAAAATAAACTATAAGTAAAACCTCCTCCTCTAGAGACGACCCTTCAGGGATAGTCCCAAGTCTTAAGTGTACAACATGATGCTTGGAAAATTTATTTTTGTACAATTCTTTATTTAATTGGTTAAAAATGTTATTTCATAATTTATTAAGAATAAAAAATAGATTTAAATAAAAATTAAGCTAATAAAAATATATAAACTAAATTAATAATAAAAATAAAATCTAAATTATATATAAAATATTCACCCATGACTTGATCATGTGGCAGTGTGCCAAGAACACTCACAGCATTCCCCCGCTGCACAGAGATGCTGATTTGCTGCCTGAAAAAGCTGTCAGCCCTCTTGTTACATACAGCGTTAACCAGCCTCTTAGACAGTTCTTTAAAGAGCTTTTTAGCGCTTGGCCCCCACAGTCCCATGGTCTCAAGACCAAAAGGCACAAATTAGTAGTCATTAGCATCAGACTCGTATTTGCGACATTTGGCCTTTTCAGCCGAGTTAGTTAGAGAACGTTTTACTATTGAGTTAAAGAAAATTCTTATTGACAACTGTTTTTACTCAATAAAAGAATTTTTAGCATGCAAATTTTGACATTAACATTGTATTCCAATAAATTGATAAGAACAATATTAAATGTAAACTATATACAAATGAATATTGTAAAGAAATATCTATTGACATAAGCATATTGTATGCCCATAATATGGGCAGATTGCATCATCATGACATGTACATACAACTGTAATTAGAATAAGCAATCTATACAATAAAGAATTTTAAATTTTTGAATTCGAGTCCGCAGCCGCCCCAGCCCTGACAGGTGTGCCCTGGACATGAGACCGAGCAAAGGTGTCGACACAAGTAGCGTCCCACATTAATGCTCGACCGAAGAACCACGGCACAAAAGTCAATAAATCGGGTCTTTTACCATCACTACGACAGATCCCAGACGGTTCAAGAACCGACACGATCCCGGCAGTAACCAAAGCTCGGTGGATTACATGAAATCAAATGTTTTTATAGTATACGGTATTTTTTTACATTATAAGTGTTGACATATAAATATAATTTTTGTTGCAATTTTGACATATACTTATATAATTATTAGCATACCAATATGGTAGGATACAGCTGGACTGTAAAGTTGTATTATCCTATATTTATCTGTATTCTGTGCAATAAAATTTTGAATTAAATTTGAATTGAATTGCACGAGCTTTATAAATATTTATTTATTATTACGATTATTAATAGGTGGTAGGCGGACTGATGGTGGTAATTTGCCCAGTCTGCCGGGACGGGGAAGTATCCACCGTTCTTGCCGATAAACCCAGGCTCGGGATCAGGCTCGAATTACCGTTTGCCAATTGCCCAGTCAAGCCGGCATAGTGTTAGGGAGTGATGTCAGTCCTGCTTCCAGTTGCTAACATTCATGGACCTCGTGCGCCAGTTTCCATCAGCTGGTATAAAAAAAACTAAATATTTATGTTATTTGCTAAAGCTTGAATAGATAACCAATATCTTTTTAAATTTACAGTGGTGGCTCGGTTGTACGAACGCTATCCTAAAATCATAAATGTTCGATTCGAACCCCGGCATGTATAACAAATAAGATATACACTTTTCTTACGTAAATTTATATTAGATTTACATCCGTTATCGGAGAGCACGTTAAGCCGATTCCACTAATACCAATTTATGGAATCGTTAATAATTGACATTAAATTGAAATCAAACCCTCGCCAACTCGTGTGGCCAGCGTGGCGAGTGTAGGCCAAATTCTCTAAAAATGTGATCTCCCAAGGACTATCCCTAACAATGTGTGGTGTTCTAGGGTGGATGATGATTATTTTATATATTTTAAAAACAATCTAACATTATAGTGGTTTTTACAGTTCTCTTTTTTAAGTGCCCTAGTAAAAGTGTAAAGGTCGAATGAATAAAAATAATGCACTATGTTCGAACCATTTAGGTGCACGAAAGGTATGTGGACAAATGATTACGGTTTGTTACCTAAAAATACACGAGATCGTTTTCATACTTTGTTTCTCAAATACCAAGAATAATGAATAAATTGCTAAATAACAGTGCAAAGTTTATATTTAATTATATAAAAAACAGTATTTTTTAAAAATAATATGTATGTAATTTATATGTTAAACCTTAGTTTGTAAGTAAAAATATTGTAGTATATATAGTATTGTAGTAATATATATTTATTATTCTTCTTCTTAGTCGCTACACTCTTGGCAAAGTGGTCGTAGTCCTCACTTAAGTGTCAGTGACACGCGCCGCGACACGTTGCCGAAGAAAGTCGGGATGCGTGATTGAGGAAAGGTGCTGTCTTATTTCCAGTTCCTCCAGGATGGACTTGCTGGTTCGGAACTCCGTCCATGCTATGCCTAACATTCTCCGCCAACACCAAATCTTTAGAACATCAATCCGTTTTATTTCTGTTTCGCTCAGGGTCCACGCGTCTGCAGCATACAGGAAAATAAATGTGTTCCCACAAGCCGAATTTTAGTAGCTTTCATAATTTGCACCGCTTACTGAAAGAACTGGGCGTAAGCTCTACCTCAAGGACAAATTCGCCTATCTCTCTTCTTTTCATGATAAATCTCTCCGATCTTCTCACAACTCACTTCTTTCCGTTCCATCTCATCATTCCGGATTTGTTTCGAATTCCTTTGCGGTTGTTGCTACAAATTTGTGGAACAATCTACCTATTAACATAAGGCAGGCATCTACCAGATCATCATTTAAAAAACTCACATTTTCTAAATAACTCCCAACAAAATTTGTAAGTTTTATATGTAAGTTTATTACTGTGTATGTATTAGTATTTAGTATATTTATAAGTAGATTATATATAAGTAAGTTTATTATCTAAGTATTTATATCTAATTGATGTATCACTTATACTTTCCTTGCACCTACAGTTCTAATTAGTCCCAAAGGTTTGGCTGTCAGAGAATGTCTACGGGCATTAAGTCCGCCTTTTGTACTTTGTGCATTAAAGTTTTGAAATAAATAAATAAGCAGGTCTGCTACATACATTTATAGAAAGAGCTTTTAAGATGGCATTAACGGAATCGTACAGTATTTGGTTGGGTAGGGAGAGGAGTAGAAAGGTGGTGGTAGTTACAAAAAGGAGGCCTCTTTGTAACTCAGCCTATTGAAGGTCGCAAGCCCGAGACACCATTCTTCTCATCTTTTACCCACACAAGATAGACCTGGTGAATCCATGGAATGCTTAGAAAGTTAGTTTCTTCTTCTTATTCACTTATTTATTATACCTATAGTGTTGCCACCAAATTATACTACTTACATACTCAATGTTTTTAATTAGAACCTAATAGGGCGTTGGGGCCGGTAAATTAATCCTTTCTTAGTGGCATTTCTTCACTTAAATAGCCGTGATCCTGTGCTCGTATATCTATTGGACTTAAGTGAAGGCGCAGTGGTCGCTCGGTTGTAAGAACGCGTTCCTTAAATCCTACAAAGGTCGGTTCAAACCCACCCGGCATGTACCAATGAGAAATACATTTTTCTTACGTACATTTGTCACATATTTACAACACCACCGTTCCCGTGCCTCGGAGAGCACGTTAAGCCGTCGTTCCCAGTTTCACTAATACCAACCTGTGGAATCGTTAATAAATTGTCATAATGATTGGCATCATATCCTCGCTAAGCCATCTGACCAGCGTGGCGAGTGTAGGTCATATTCTCCAGATATATGTTTTGGAAGGCCCATCTCCAGCAGTAGAGGTCTAGGACGCTGTGTTCTAGGGGCTGTAATGATGAAGAAATTCAACTAAGGAAGGTTTTAGTTACTGGTGCATCCATATTTAGTAAAGAACATACTGTATTACGTAAAATAAATGCATTAAAGGCAATAACTTGGACCTAATAGCGGCGATCTCAATTTAAGATTAGCAACGTATTATTGGATGAAGTCATACAATGGTTTTATTGGTGGAAGGAGCGTGCGAGTTAGCTAGAGGTGAGACAACCCGCTGACTGCTTGTATTTTAAATTTTAGAGCGGTACTAGCTCGGTTGTAAGAACGCTTTTCTTAAAATTCTACAAAGGTAAGTTCAAACCGCCGGCATGGACCAATGAGAAATACACTTTTCTTACGTACATATGTCATAGATTTACAACACCACTGTTCCCGTGCCTCGGAGAGCCGTCGGTCCCGGTTTTACTAATACCAACTTGTAGAATCGTTAATTGTCATTAAAATTGACATCAGACTTTCGCCATCCCGTCTCTGTCCAGCGTGGCGAGTATAGGCGAATTTCTTCAGGAATTTTGGGAAAGGCTCATCTCGAGGTCTAAGAGTCGGTGTTCAATGGTGGCATGTGAAATATGCCATTTTCACAGTCTAAATTTAGTTTAAAATATGGTGAAAACCTCCAATTAAGAGGCGACGATAAAAACGATTCCAGTTAAAGATTAGAAGCGGTTTATTGGTTGAAGTCATTCAATTGTTCGATTTGTCAGGTGTGTCGGGGGCGCAGCTCCGGCAGTGGGCGAGAGGTGGAGCTGAGAGCAGGTTAGAGCGCGCCGTGCTGGCCGGACAGGGACGCAGGCTCCTTGCTGAAGCGGAGGCACTTCCGATAGCGCACCACCTACCAGCACTAATGGTTAAGTGCAGCTCACTTCACACCGCTGTAGAAAGGGGATCGCTCATGGAGCTCCAGGTAATTTTACTGTGATACTTACAAAATAAGGTAGCATGATTTTTGTATTTGATGTGATAAGTTATGAGTTACGGTCTACGTAACTTACAAATTTAAAATATTTAAATATTGCTTTTAAATAGTTTTCCAAATAAAAATATTTATAAAATAATAATTACAAACTAATTAAATAAAATTAAATAATATAACTATAAACTAATACTAATAAATACATAAAAATGGTCCTCTAGTGACGTCCCATTAGAGACGACTAACATTTTTTCTCTGTATAGCGAGACTAATACGTTGGCAGAAATAGTTACCAGCCTTCCTGTTTTCACATTTATTCGTCAGACGTTTGGACAACTCCTTGGCCAGACGTTTAGCTGAGGATCCCCATGGTCCCATCGTCTCGACCCCAAATCAATCTTCACTTTAATATACCTAGTTTTAGACAGAGAAAAATAGCAAAAAATATCGTATTCCCTCTATTTTGTTAAAACAAATATTCGAATATTACTTGTACTCTTATATATCTTAATGTTCATAATTTTAATGCCTAGTAAATTAATAGACTACATTTCTTAAAAGTGCAGTCAGATGTCAGTCATGATGATCTGATTCCAGTAAAGTATCATCACGACCGAAGAAGCGGATTCACATTTAGCCAAACTTTAGCCAATCATGACAAGTGGCAAGCTCGTCGATGTCTCCAGCGTACCAAACTCGAGAAATATCACAAATAAATTTAATATTAATTAAATGTATTTTTACATTAATAAATATTTTTGTGTCCCGACCAGGAATCGATCCCGGAAATCCACGGACTTAACCGCTAGATCACGAAGGCAGTTCAGGTTCCAGTTGCTAACATTAATGGATCTCGCGAGCCGCTTACCATCAGATGGGCGCAAGGTCATGTCGTGCTAGTATATAAAAATACATATATATTTTTGTTTAGTTTAGTTTTTGACAGAGGTATTCTAAATCTATTAAATCTTGCACTAATCCATCGATGTATCGGACTAATTTAAATTACAACTTTAATGGCCTATAACTTAAAATTAACTTAATGTGGATTGTCTCCTTTTTGCATAACCTCGTTCAATTATAAGTAACTTTACTTACTATTTTAAACAAAATAGCATTTGATTTTTATTAAACCTTGTTTAGTGAATGAAATGCAAATATTCGATTACTTTACTTTTTAAAATGATAGAAAAACACGTCTTTTTTGAGACATTTATGAAATAAAAGTAAAGTATTATTACGACCTTCTGGAGTAGTGAGAATCCACCCTTTTTTTGTAATGAAGCGGAATCACTGTTAGCCAAAATTACTATAGGCCCATCGTGACAAGTTACACGATTGTCACTAGCGTACCAAACTCGAGATATATCATAAATAAATGATTGTGTCGCGACCTAGGAATCGAACGCGGTAACACGTAGGCAGTTTACAAAGTCAAGAACATTTTTAAGTATCGGTTTTCACGTTACATTGTTTTCAGGAATTGCTAGAATCTGACTACAACAGACGCAAGTACATTATGTGTACTGATGAGAGCGGAGTGGGATTGCTTCACAAGGCTATTTACTACGACTACATGGATATTGCGGAGTGGCTGGTCCAGATATACCCGCCCATAGTTCATCAGCGAGACTCGGTAAATATTTATTTATACGAAAATAATGAATCGATACTGGCAGTATAAGATGTCACATTTAGTGACATTTAGTGTTAATAAAGAAAGAGAACTTTTACATTACAAAGATCGTTTAAAATACTTTAATTTATCCTCATTACAAGATCGAAGGAAATTGATGGATAGTATGTTTCTATATAAATTAATCAACGGTAAAATCGACGCACCTCACCTACTGTCCCGTGTTCGTGTCTTGTCTTGTCTATTCATTCTACGACAATCTAAATCCAATTTGGGTTACCACTCATCACTAAACCGTACATGTCGTCAATACAACATATTTTCACGAAAAAATAATGACAGTCTAGACATATTTGCTAATTCTTTGCATGTTTTTAAGCGCAATGTATTGTCACTGCAGCGGATCCTGGCTAGGACTGTAAACTGAACTGCTGTTTAACCAATTTTGATCCTTGGAATTGTGTTGCTTGATTGTGGTTGTATCATGTTCTTTTGTTTTTGTTTTTGCTTAGATTAACTTAGTTGTTGCTGTGATTGTATTGTGTTTTTATTTTGGCTACTCAAAGGCCCAATTAATGGATACTGTAATAGCATGTGGTGGTTGCCTGTAATTGGTGCAGCATCTGTTTTCTGTCTTAGTTGTAAGTAAAAATCGATGTATCTTTTGTTGCTGTCACTGTTGGCGACCCTAATAAATAAAATAGATAAATATGTCTCTAAGGTAAATCGCGTAAAGACCCGTTAAAATTATAAAAACTAGTATAAGAACAATAAAGAAATGATACGATAGGACAAGTATATACAATTATACCCGCTATCAAAATATTTCCCACTGTGAATAATAATGCACTGTTTGAATTTAAATGTACGTTAGTATACCTTAATAATAATAATAAATTCTTTATTGTACAGAACCAAAAATAGTGTAGGTACAAAGGCGAGCTTAATGCTATAAATGCATTTTCTACCAATTTACCTTTGTGTATGGGGAGCCATTATAAGCGGGTGCAGAAATACTATTGTGATCAACAATAATGAAATATAAATACATACTAATTAAATATACATATCCTACATATTTAATAAATATATACATAAATAATAAATACATATCTAAGTACATAGTAAAAGTTATGGTAAGTTATTCTGTTTATGGTGTAAAAAATTGTATAACTTGTCTTTAAATATTTTGAGAGATGGAGCTTGTCTGATTACCAAAGGTAGTCTGTTCCACTAGCGAGCTGCAGATACCGAAAAGGAGTCTGAATATCTGCTGGAAGAGTGGGGAGGGATTTATGTAAGTTGTTATGGGAAGAACAAAGAAATTGAAAATTACCTTAGCCAGGTATCACTATCATTACTCGTACATATTGTAAAACAAAGTCCTCCACCGCGCTCAAAAAGTACTGCACCGATTTTCATGCTGTTTTGACCAATGGATAGAGTGTTTCTCGATGAAGGTTTTAATATATAGTTTGCTAAGTTTTCGTTGAAGGTTGAAAGAATATACGAATAGATACTCGTTACAACAAAATACGAAATGTGTAACTTAATCCTTATTTCATTAAGCGCTTCCTATCTTTAAATTTAAATAAAACAAAGTTTGTGTGAGATATCAATTTTTTTTATTCGCTTAAAAAGACCTTCTGTAGTGACAAGGAAAAAGGAGATGAGCAAAGAAAATAAAAATTTTATTTTTGCAACTATTTGTTCAAAACATTCATATGCGTCAATGCAATAAGGAGATGAGTCTATACATTGTACAGTTTATTTTACTCCCCTACGTACATAAAGGGGCAAGTCGTAACATTAAAATGTATAAATAAGTAAAAAGAGTTCAATCGAGCTATTTCAGTATCGCGCTTTTACCGCCAATAATTCAGTTATGCACAGTGAGATAGATGAGTGGACTCGTACCTAAAGTAACTAATGAAATTGAACATTTACTAATTACAATTTTCTAATTATAAAAATTAGTTGTTTACTAAATTTGCCTCTAGTGAAAAGTTCAAGCTTTGTACTTATCCCTTTTTTCCTTGACACCACAGTATTGATGCCATTATGTGTGAAATATAACATCGCTCAAATGTCCGCCACGGCTTGTCTGTGTGTATCGCATCTGAAGTGTCCAATTTACCATGACTGGCGGATAAATCAGGCTGAATTATGGTACGGTTGTAAGAACGCGTTCCTTAAATCCTACTAAGGCCGGTTCAAACCCCTCCAGCATGCATGTACCAATGAGAAATACAATTTTCTTACGTATATTTGTCATAGATTTACAACACTACCGTGTCCGTGCCTCAGAGAGCATGTTAAGCCGTCGGTCCCGGGTCCACTAATACCAACTTGTGGAATCATTAATAAATTGTTGCGAGTGTAGGCCAAATTCTCCAGATATATGTACTGGAAGGCCCAACTCCAGCAGTGGTGGTCTAAGACGCTGTGTTCTAGCGGCTGTAATGATGATGTTTAATTGTATTTGTTTGTGTAATTGTTTTTTTTTAAATATTTAATAGTAGTATATTGTGTAGTAAAGTAAAAGTATCATTACAACCGTTTCCCTTTCGGGGTGGTCAGAAACCACGCTTATATAGAAGCGGATACACATTTAGCCAACTTTACTATAGGCCAATCATGACAAGTGGCAAGCTCGTCGCTGTCACCAGCGTACCAAACTCGAGAAATATCACAAATAAATTAAATATTAATTAAATGTATTTATTTACATTAATAAATATTTTTGTGTCCCGACCAGGAATCGAACCCGGTACCTCCGAGTCTAAATCCACGGACTTAACCGCTAGACCACGAAGGCAGTTTATTTATTGTTATTGTGTAGTGTAGTGTTTATATGGTAGTCTGTATGTTTTTAATCCTTGTCATGGCATATGCTGACGTTTTTGTTTGTTTGTTTTTTACACTATAATTCAATTTGCGAAAACCTATAAATGTCACTTTGTTGCTAATTGCACTATTTCTTATTGAATTTTGTCAATAGTTTTCCTTAATTCGATAAATAATAATTATTATAGTTCAGTGGCCAGCAGAAAAAGTGGTTTTCATCCGAATAACCTGTCGGTAAAGGTTCCTTTTCTACGGATCTTGTACTATAATATTCTAGAAATAAATAATTACTATTGATTTGGAAATCTATTTTGGTTTCAGTTGACTTTAATGAGAGTAATTACTATTATATTTATACCCCTGGCCCATGCCAACATTTTGTTCATTGATTTTTATTATTCAAAGCTAATCTATTTTTACATGGGGCATATATTATTCACTATAAATGACTGATCAAATAGATATTAAATTAAAACTGTTATACTGCTATTAAAACTGAAAAAAAGTATTATCAGAAATTATGTTTAGTAGTTTGTATTCTCTTCTCCTGATGGATGTTGAATGAGGTGATAAGGAAGGCAAAGAGTCTAGCCCATACAGCCAACCCTACCGTAATATATCTTTCTTTCTTATGAGGTTATCATCAAATTCCAGATGTTGTAGAACTTGATGCTTTTCTTGGAGTTACTCGCGGCATTATAGCCCAAACATGTCGGGTATAAAATGAGATTGGGAGTTAACAGCGCGGGAAATATAAAATATAAAGTCAAATTTATCGTTTTCCATAATTATTTACATTGTAGTATATTACTAAACAAAACATCATTACTTTTGACTAACAATATCCATAGAAAAGTAATTTACAAAATAAATGCTTGCACTTAAAATGTTTGTGAAAAATGGCGCGAAGAACTCTCTTGTGTTTTCTTCTTCCGATGGATGATGAATGAGGTGATAGGAAAGCCAAAGGGTCTAGCACATACAGCCAAGTCAGACGTAATATATCTTTTTTTGAATGAGTTAATGAGGTCATTAAATTCCAGATGCTGCAGAATTTGATGCTTTTCTAGGAGTCAATCGCGGCATTATAGCCCAAACACGTCGTGTATAATATAGGAGTACACTGCACGGGAAAACCACAAAAAATAAACTGCAACTTGTACCCCATATATAAAGTTCAATTTAGTGTGTTCCATAAGTATTCACATTATTAAACATAACTTTTAACAATAATAATAATAATAAATTCTTTATTGTACAAAACCAAAACAAGTGCAGGTACATAGGCGAGCTTAATGCCGTAAATGCATTTTCTACCAACTAACCTTTGTGACTGAGATGTGTAATAAGCGGGTGCAGCAGAAGAAAAAAGATAATTGAAATTATTTATTACTATATAAAACACACATTAATTATAAACATATAGTACTTATACATAAATAAATGTCCTACTTAAACAAATAAATATATAACTAAATATAAAATATATACATATATATACTAAGAGAGTTATGGCGACTTATTCTGCTTGTGAAATAAGTATGTGTATAGCTTATCTTTAAATATTTTAAGAGATGGTGCCTGTCTGATAATTAAAGGAAGTCTGTTCCACTGGCGAGCTGCAGATACTGTAAAGGAATCTGAATATCTGCTGGAAGAGTATCTACAGTAAAGTCATCTACAAAACAACAACTTGCATACATGTTCGAATATTTGGTTGGGTAGGGAGAGGAGCAGAACGGTGGATAGTGAAAAAAGCAGCAAGCCTGAGACACTATTATTCTCATCTCCCTTTACCGCATACGATGGACCCGGTACCCGCACGGTGAATCCGAATTTATTTTAGTAAAATAGAGGTAAATCGTTATATATTTTTTCTTTGTCTATAATGAAGTAAATATATGAAAATAAAAATATGTCCAAAATGTCCGTGATTTTATTTCCTAGAAAGTTGATACACTACATTTTTAACTACACTCAGACTTTAGACATCTTTTAAAATATTAGATTGTGCGAGCGAGAAAGAAAGAAATAAAGAAGAAGATAATAAAACTATTTGTCGCCAAACCACAAACACAAAACATTACTAAAAATTTTTAAAAATGGAAAAAGAGTACCTATGCTAAACATACCGAGTACCTACTAGCTTAGTACCAGCACATGTATAGCGATAAAAAGGCGATCAGCTCGGCGTCCGCTACAACTTAGTCATTTATTTTTCAGCCGCCGCCTTACGGATGGAAAGCACGTCACGGACAGGTGTACTAATTACAACCTATTTAACACATACATGTATTGCATACTTGCATACGACACATAATAATAACAATTTCTGCTCTCTGGTCTGCAAAAACTGCCTCCGTGGTCTAGCGGTTAAGTCCGTGGATTTAGACTTGGAGGTACCGGGTTTTTTCTGTACCTTTTTCTGGACACAAAAATATTAATGTAAATAAAAATACATTTAATTTTTATTTTATTTATTTGTGATATTTCTCGAGTTTGGTACGCTGGAGACATCGACGAGTTTGTCATGATTGGCCTATAGTAAAGTTGGCTTAATGTGAACCCGCTTATTCATAAGCGTGGTTTCTGACCACACCGAAAGGGAAACGGTCGTGATGATGCTTAACTTTTTTTTTTTACTTTTAATAATAACTTCATATATATGTGTGGGTCTTTCATAGTCGTCCTCTTCTCTCTAGCAGGTATTCAGATATTCTCTAACCGTGTCTGCAGCTCGTCAATGGAACAGGCTGCCATTAATTATTCGTCAGGCACCATCTCTAAATATATTTAAATATATGTAGATCTTTTAATATTTTGTGTGCAATAAAGGATTTTATTGTTATCTTTATCATGTTATCCTGATGTGAATCAGGAAGGTCGCACACCGCTGCACTACTCTGCAATGTGTCGGGACGAGGCGGGCGCGGCGGCGCTGCTGGAGGGCGCGGGCGCGGCGCGGGGCGCGAGGGACGCGGCAGGTCGCACGCCGGCTCACTACCGCGGGCCCCGACCAGACCTCGTCCTGCCAACAGCAGCGACCGACATGGCGCGAGACACCAAGAATCATCCGCCTGGTCAGTCACTTTATTTTATTTTGATATAAAAATATAAGTAATTAAAGAAACTTCATTTATTAATAAAAAAATAATACTACATAACATTTATAGTAAAGTATCATCACGACCGTTTCTCTTCCGGTGGTGGTGGTGGTCAGAAACCACGTTTTAGACATTTAGTCAACTTTACTATAGACCAATCATGACAAGTTGCAAGCTCGTCGATATCTCTAGCGTACCGACCTCTAGAATATCACAAATAATTTTATTAATTTAAATTAATAACTATTATTGTGACCCGACTAGAAATTGAACCTGGTACCTCCGACTCTAAATCCACGGACTTAACTGCTGGACCACGGAGATAGTTTACAATATTTATAACAGATAAAATTTATTTTTAGACCATTGAGGCAGTTAAAATATTTGTAACAGATTTTTTATTTTATTTTTTAAATCTCTACCAACAAAAAATTCAGGATTAAAAGTACCAATCCCACGTTGCACTGCTATAGATTTATTTTGTTTTAAATTATTTTTAGACCGTCTATCTCCAGAAACTTCTACCATTTTTTTTTCACAGTTATTTAATAAAATTTCACACCAAGGACTTAACGTTTCTATTGCGAAGAAGGAATATATATTCATTTGAAAGAGATTGATTGTGTTTTAATTTAGCTGCCTTTTCGCCGGCAGAGTCTGGACAAATGCTCGTAGAGTCAATATGTGTTGCAGCTAAAGTATCGACACTGTCGCATCCCAGACTAATAATATTAAACCAAGGAATTAACGTTATACCATCTGGACGTTTTTCGTCATTTGTAGTTACCTGGCGGCTCTAGGATTAAAGGAATTATGTTAAAATATAAGTAACTAATTGTTATATTAGCGATATTAAAAAAAAAAAAAAATAACACAAGCATTTACAGTCAAAGGCGGTGGTTTCTCGGTTGTAAGAATTCTTTCCTTTAAACCTTAAAAAGGTCAGTTCGAACCCCGTCATGCACCAATGAGAAATACACTTTTCTTACGTACATTTCGTTATAGAATGATAACACCGCTCTCATATAGTACAACACAACATGTGGAATCGTAATTAAATGTCATTAAAATTGACATCAGACTCTCGCCAACCCGTCTAGCTAGCGTGGCAAGTGTAGGCCAAATTCTCCAGAAATATGTTCTGGAAGGCCCATCTCCAGCATTGCTGTGTTCTATTAGCTGTAATGATGAATGATATAAGTTTTAGTGGGTTTACTTTGTATTTATTTTTATTATTTTTTACCGGTATTTAAATGTAATTATATGTTTAAAGCTGATAGTTTGTAGCCTCGATCGACGTACTCGTATCTATTTTACAGAAGGGTAATTATTCCTACGATATCTGACAATAGTTATTTCGTAGCAAACTCGTAGCATCGTAGTGAAATAACTGAGATTTCGTTTTATTCTATAAATATAAGATTAAAATATGATTACTATAATAAAATTTAATAAATCATAAATAAGCCTTATGAGACGTCCTATTGGAGATATAGACGTACCTACTTGTAAAAGTTGGTACTCAGGACAACAATTAAATCAGAAGCAGAGCTTTTGGGCTATCTGCTGTTCATTACATCATCATTACAGCCCCTAGAACACAGCGTCCTAGACCTCCACTATTGGAGATGGGCCTTCCAGCTCATGGAGAATTTGGCCTACACTCGCCACGCTGGCCAGATGGCTTGGCGAGGATATGAAGTCATTTTTTATTGACAATTTATTAACGATTCCACAAGTTGGTATTAGTGGAACCGGGACCGACGGCTTAACGTGCTCTCCGAGGCACGGAAACGGTGGTGTTGTAAATCTATGACAAATGTACGTAAGAAAAGTGCATTTCTCATTGGTACATGCCGGGTGGGTTTGAACCGACCTTTGTATGATTTAAGGAACGCGTTCTTACAACCGAGCCACTACCGCGCCTTCTGATGTTAGGCAATAATAAATAATATTAAAAAAACAATCTCTTATTCACATACAGCCCACTTTACTGTAGACCGATCATGATAAGTGACAAGCTTGTCGATGTCTCTAGCGGACCAGACGAGAAATGTCACAATTAAATTATTGTGTCTTGACCAAAAATCGAATGCATCCATGGACTTAACCGCTACACCACTGAGGCAGTTAAATATTATAGGAAAACTCATTTATTATTTTTTATAGCGAGTTAGTGTAGTCATTAGTTAGCCGGTATGATAAAGGTCCATCCAGATTTCAGCGCAAACAGCAATTATCAACACGCCGATAAAGGCTTGGCTCAGGGCAGGGCAGTAGTTGCGTGTTCATGAATATTTATAGCTAAGCCTTTTTTTACTGCCAAAGCCTCTCCCTTAAGCAAAGGTCAAACAAACAAGCTTGCGTTCGCGATGGCGTGCACGGTAGCGATCACCCACTGCAAATGTTATAAATATAAATTATTCCGTGGTCTAGCGGTTAAGTCCGTGGAGTTACACTCGGAGGTACCGGGTTCGATTCCTGGTCGGGACACAAAAATATTTATTAATGTAAATAAATACATTGAATTATTATTTAATTTATTTCTCGAGTTTACCACTTGTCATGATTGGCCTATAGTAAAGTTAGCTAAATGTGAATCCGCTTATTTATAAGCGTGGTTTCTGACCACCCCGAAAGGGAAACGGTCGTGATGATACTAACTAAATTTTCTTTTATAATTATACTATTATTATTATTTCTATAATTGTACCTATAATTGTTCAAATTTGTACCCAAGGTCAGAGAATGTCTTTGGGCATTAAGTCCTCCTTTGTATTTTGTGCAATAAAGTTTTTGAAATAAATAAAAAAATAAAATAAAGAGATTCGGCATGAAAACTCTTACCTACATCTGTCCCATGCTCTTGCAATGCACGCTACGAATTTTTTTTAGTATATTTGAGAACGACAATATGAAAATCTAAAAAAAAATACTGAAATATAAATTATTATTCGATACGAGTATTTTTATAAAAATAATCGAAAAAATATAAGATTTGATAATAAATAAACTCTACTCAATAACAAAAAAATGCTTAGAATTTGTGTAATAATGGTGTATACAATTATTTTCTACAATAGTACGATTATGATGTACAAATTTATCAAAATATAATTAAACATTAATATAAAAACATAAGATAAAAAAAATAAAGAGAATACTATATAATTTGCATAATATGAGTTTATTGTATAAAAGTCAAATGAGAACGCCGATTACTATACTAAACTATACTAACGTATAAACTCGCTATAAAGAGGAGGCACCTTGGGACTATCTCTGATGCGATGTCTAAAGGACATTTTTTATTTATAGTTTATTTATTAGGTTTAGTTTATATTTCTTATTTGAGGTGTTTTTAATTAAAATAATAAAACAATTTGGCACATAAACGTGAAACTTAAAAAAAAACTTGTCAACTTACTTGCTGTCTACATAGCTCAAAATGATAAAAATCAGACTACAGTAGTTGTGAATATTTATTTTTGCTCGCAACTATATCGCTACCGCAAACGCAGATAGAACGCGTTTGTTTGAGCTTACCTTAACAAAACATTTTCGCGCTTCCATCATTATGATAATAATGTTTTATTACGCACTTACTTTAAAGCACTTAAAGGAATTCCATTATCAACTAAAATTAATAAAACCTCTTCATTATTCAGAATGTTTAATCAACTTTAATAATTTACTTAAGTGGTCACTATGGCCCAGTGTTACCTAACTAGTTTATTGAAAAGTGAATTGGTAATAAAATTACATACATATCTTCGCGCTTGTTCCCTTGCGAGGTAGGCAGAGACTATTGAGCCACATTTATCAAGTTTAGTATGTCTTTCATTTTTTTTATGAGAATCCTTTTTAAGCATGACCTTTTATTTAATTAGTTTTATGTATTTATAATAATAATAATAATATTTTTTATTGCGTAAGTACAACAGTTTCATAATGATACACTGTGATAATACAGTACTTATATATATACATACATACCTTTCCTACTTTTTATTTTGGTAGGTATCATAACTTATGATACCTACCAACATAAAAAGTAGGTAAAGGTATGTATAGTTACACAACCAGATCAAGATACTATAATACTATTCCATGACGGACAGAAGCATCTCAGTCTGGTCGTAACTAAGTTTTTGTAACCAGCTTGATATTTTCTATTTAACCTCGTATTTATTTAATAGGTATATTGTTTTTTTTTTATATTGACTTCGTTGTATAACCTTGAACTTACAGACTCATACTGCCTGCGTGCAAATGCAGTTCTGCATTTTATACCCGGACATATTAATGCACCAGAGCGTTTTTGAGCTACGTTATTTGATCGTGGTCGTTATACTCTTTATGATCATAAAATTATGATTTTAAGAAACGTTCGATGAAAATGTGGTGGGGATACCACAAGGGTCTGACCTACTACTTCCCAATCCTAGTTTCCGGCTATAATTTATTTATTTATTTAAAACTTTATTGCACGAAGTACAAAGGCGGACTTAATGCCCGTAGATATTTTCTGACAGCCAAACCTTGGGGACAAATTGGAACTATTATGAGTGCAATGAAAGAAATATTAAAAGTTAGAAAGACAAATTAACAGCTTAATTATACACTTACATATTATATTGCTATATATACTATAATATCAATATACTAAATACTAATACATACCTAATACTATACATAAACATACATATATACACTTACTAATATTGTGATGTAGATATACGAGTTTTTTAAACAAAGATCTGGTAGTTGCTTGTTTTATGTTCACAGGAAGATCATTCCATAAATTTGTGGCGACAAAGACATAATACACGATTGATATTAAATGATTTACAATTACCGCACAAGCAGTAAAACTCAAATTGGCTCGACCAGGTTTCTCGCCACCCCTCTAGGGATACAGTCGTGATGATACTTTTTATTCTGAAATAGAGAAACACAAGCCGGCATAGTGTTAGGGACTGATGTCGGATATAAGGGTCTGATTCCAGTTGCTAACATTCATGGACCCTGCGCGCCACTTACCATCAGGTGGGCGCAGGGTCACATGTCGTGCTAGTATAATAAAAAAAAAAAAAACAAAATAATTATACAAAACTGAAACACCATTGAAACACGTGTTTCTACTAACTAAAAATAAACATCAAATATTGACATCATTAAATCAAAAGAGGAAATGACGTGCTTGCCACTACTAAAGGAATTTTATTTCGTAACAATTATCAAGTGAAGAAATCTAGTTTGCAATGGCTGAATTAAAGTTTTTACACTCAAAAGCAATGGAAACCGGTCACCAACAAAAAAAAAAAGTTATGAATTCGATTTCCGCCCTAATCTAACCCCACCGATCCTGCTCTATGATTTATATATTTTCCACCAAGTCTTAAATAAGCACTTTTGTATGGAAATCTTTTACTACGGTTCAAACTGCCTTGGTCTAGCGGTAAAGTCTGTGGATTAAGACTCTCAAATACCGGGTTTGATTTCTGGTCGGAACACAATAATATTTAATAATTAAAATGAATAATTTTAATTAATATTTAATTTATTTGTGAAATTTCTCGAGTTTGGTACGCTACAAACATCACCGAGCTTGCCACTTATCATGATTGACCTATATAGTAAAATTAACTAAATGTGAATCCTCCATCCAATGTGGTTTCCGACCACCCCGAAAAGGAAACAGTCGTGATGACACTACTTTAACTAGGGCGGTTAGCTTTACCCAGTCAGGCATACCTTAAGAAAAAACATATTAATATGCAATTGTAATTATTTTATACTGTTTGTATATTACTTCATTAAATAAATAATCGTTACAAAGTTAAAAATATATATATATATTATACAATAGATTTATTAATTTTTTTTTTCTTAAGGTTAACGAAATGAGAGATTTAAATACACATTTTATTAATTAAAAATATGTGATACTTGACTTTACTTGTGTTTATTATTGTTAGATTTTTTATTATCTTACAAAACCTTTATTCGAAGGAAATAAGGTACAATGATTAAAAAAAATAATAAAATATTAATTAAACTAAAAACTTACATCTTAAAACATAAATTACTAATAATAAAAATAAACCTAATTAATAAATAAAAATATAACTAAAAACTAAAATGAAGAAAACAAAAAAATATATATATTATAAATAAAAAATTTGCTCCAAATCGCTGCCAATGGGCAAAGTGCCAATTTTTTATTATTTTTTATTTGTCAGTTAATATCAGTCCCTGGCCAGACATAGTGGCTAGAGAAGGATAAATCGATAACTATGCTCTTGAAGGCCCATTTCCGGTAGTAAAAGTCAAAGACGTTGTGTTCTAGTAACTTTAATCGAGCGTCGTTTTATATTTTTCGACTTCTTCCTACCGCACTCAGTTTTGAAGGTATTCGATTTTTTGTTAGTGGAACACGTTCGCATTGCTCTCGCGTGTATTAGGGGTGTATAATCTCGAGTCTTAGCGGTTTACACGCAAACCTGTTGCTCCCCTTCTTGGAGTGGTGTTTGATAAGAGTTTTACAGTTATGCGATATTAATGGCGGTATTTCGTAACTATTTTATCATTTAATAGTAGAGAGATATCTGATAGATTTTAGAGTAAGTATTTTATAATAAAAAATACACCTTCGAGGTTAGCTTGTGTTAATTAGGACGTTGTTTTTTAGTCGCGAACACAAAAATCCATATATACATACATATCTTCACGCCAGATCCCTTGCGGGGTAGGCATAGATAATTAAGCGCCACTTGTCACGATCACGACATAAACTCTTTCGCTTCTTCAACATTTATCAACCTCTTGATACATCCCCTTTTGTTTCGATGCCTTTTTATTGCACCATCAGCTATTATTTTATTTATTTGATCGTTTTGGTCTGCCAGGGCCTCTTTTACCCACAATTTTATCTCGTATATCTCAATCTGTCTTCGCATGCTCCTTTTCCTTATTTTTGTCCCTATGCTTTCTTTCATACCTACTTTATTGCGTATTTGCGTTAAAGTTACGCCGCACATGCAACGCAATGACATCATTTCTACTACATTAAATCTACTCTAATGGCTATTCTGACATATCCAGGTCTCGCTTCCATACATAAGTGTTAGTACCAGCATGGCATTGTGTATGGCGAGTCGGGCTTTGTCATTAACATTTCGACTGGCGATCAGTGACCTCAGGGCACCGTTAACACTATTTCAAGCGTTCACTCTTCTTTCAACATCCCTATTATCCGTCCCATCCGCAGTGAAAACACTGCCAATATATATAATTTAATTTACTTGTTCTAGAGTTTCATCATCAAATATATATATATAGATAAAGTCATAAATAGTGACCCTCTAGATGGCTTTCTTAAAACAATTCTCAACTATGTAATATATTTGTTATACAGAATTCCTGTGATTAAGCGAGGGAATCTATTTAATATTTCGACTGCCTCCGTGGTTTAGCGGTTAATCCGTGGATTTAGACGCAGAGAGGTACGATTCCCGGTCGGAACACAATAATTTATAATATTTCTCGATTTGGGAGACATCGACGAGCTTGCCACTCGTCATGATAGGCCATGGTAGTAAAGTTGCTAAATATGAATCCGATTTAAAAAAAAAGTGGTTACTTACCACCCCGAAAGGGATTACCGTCTACGATACTTTACTATAAATAATCAAAAAATGTAATTCAACACAAGTAATTGTGGTCTTCTTATATGTATTTTAAATTATTAAAATTCTCATACTTTATAACGTTAATGGTACTATACAGTTGGCTAAATGTGAGTCTGTTTTTTAAAAAGCGTGGTTTCTGACTAACCTAAAATGGATACTTCTTCTTTTTTCATTATTTTGACAATCTAACTTTTGCGCTAAACTGCCGCTGAGCGCTTAACAAAATACTTCCCACTGCTATCGATTTTCACCCATATGTCTCTAATAAGTGTTAAAAGACAAGTTTTCATCGATCGCTGGAGGCCTCGATATGAAACATTAATGACTAGTATGTCTGAGCCCACGGCCCGTGTGAATAAATAACGAACGCCCTTGACACTAAGGAGGTGTATGAATGTCACTATATTACTTGCAAACAACCGATTCTACGTATTAATCCAATGTGTCATAATTAATGTATACTTGTATGTTACAACTAAAAGCTAATGTATATATATGTATATATATATATATATATTATACTAGCACGGCATATGACTTTGCGCCCACCTGATGGTAAGTGGGTAGAGAGATCCATGAATGTTACCAACTGGAATCAGACACTCATGACTGACATCAGTCCCTAACACTATGCCGGCTTGACTGGACAAATATCGGCACGAACGGTGAATACTTTCCCGCCCCAGCAGACTGGACAAATTACCACCATCAGCCTGCCTACAACTTGTTATTCACGTTGAAAGTAATAAGTTGTTGCAATGATGTCAAATGCCAATTTTTTACTTTTAAGGAGAACCAATATTGTAAGCTTGCCATGGTGATATTTATATAAAAATAACACAGCTTGAAACAAGACTTACCGTATATGCAGTTACACCTAATTCTAAAACTCCTTACCTAAAATATCGTTTTGAAGTTCTGTGCGATTTGTTTTTTTGTTTTTTAACCAAAGGCCAAAATTTTTGTTCTGGGTAGATCAGCTATAAAGAAAACTGTGTGAAAAATGGTAGGCTTACTAATAGTGTTTTTTTTTTAATCTGTGAATTCAGTTCAGAATTTCTCAAATAGTTATGGATGGATAGTCCTGTGACTTTAACGGTTAATGTACCTGATCTTACCGTACCGTTCCAAAAATCTATTCTGTATATATGACTATGTATATATGTATGTGACTAAGTACTACTAACAAAAAGATTCGCGGTTCGCATGATTACCAACAGCAACGTTTCTGCGCTTTGGAGAGCACGTAAAGGCATCGGTCCCAGTTCCGCTAGTATCAGCTTGTTGAATCGTTAGTTATTTGTCATTAAAATTTATATTAGACTCTGGTCAATCCGTCTGGCGTGAGCTTGGCTAGTTTAGGCAAAATTCTCCAGATACATTTTAGAGGGCCCATCTCCAACAGTGGAGGTCTAGCAGCTGTGATGAAATAAATTATTTATTCTTTTTGTACCACTAATAAATAATCTTGTTGGGCTAGGCTTTGGAAATACCTCTACATTTATATACGTCTCTAAGCTCCACGACTTTACATGAATCAGCCGAAATGAGGGCAATAGCCATTAAATTATATCGACACCCTATTCGATGGAAATCGATGTCCCGCCGTGAATGGGGGTGAATCAGCCCATATAGGTACATACTCGTATACCCATCAATTTACGTAACGACTTAAACTTTTATACATCCATTTTCTATTACACGGAAAGTTCAGCAGTTAATCTACATGGAAACGTTCATCGATATTGAAATTTAAAATGTACAGTCATGTACAATATGCTGGCAAAATGAAAATAATCACGTACGCATTGTTACGACAAGACGGCTGAAACTGCAATGTATTGAAAAATAAACTTTAGGTACTTCATATATTTTGACGCCTTCTTACAGCTGATATAATGTTGTACTTTCTCTATTTTTATTTAAACTGAACCGACTGAACATAATTTTGGAGAAATTGGCCTATTCTTGCCACGTTGGCCAAACAGGTTGGCAATGGTCTAGTGAATTCTAATAATAATTAAATAGTGAATCATCATTAGAATCCATAGAATATAACAAAAAAACAAATTCATTTATTTTAAACCACTGAGATTATTAACCACATATTAAAATATTAGTAAAGACAGATACTGAATAAACTATAACTTTGTACATTCTATAATTATATATCCTATCTGTGGATAACGGTGTTAATTGTATAATTACCTGTACTATGTAATCTATATTTGTATTGCATCCTTATTGTACAATTGTTTGTTATTCCAAATAAATAAAATAAAATAAAAACTCGACCGTTTTGGATATCTATTTATTTATAGTGTATGTTTATGTATGTATTTATTATACGGCATGTACGAGTATGTGTATTTTTTTGTATATGTATTTTTGAGTGTTATAAATACGTAATTATTGTTATTTTAGTTAAAGTTATTTTCATATTTTTCTTCATCCTCCCCATCACCTTTCATGATCCTAAAAGGTTAGCTGCTGAAGAATGCCATATGGTGTTATAGCTTTTTAAGTGCAATAAAGTATTTAAGTAAAATATAAATAGTCCTTAAATATAACTATTATATAAATACAAATAGAAGAAAAATAGCTACATAACCATAGCGCATAGTCAAGTAGATTGTTGCTGCCAAATAGATATGCAGCAACAGCAACCCACGCAGCAGTACACTATGCGGCCAGTTCCAGCAAATATATGCTCATTGCTGCCGGGAGCAACATGTCATAGAGATTTTGTATGATCTTGTTCTCAGATGTTCGAAGACGGCCAAGAAATGACGCAACTCTATGCCTCATAATAGTCTCTTCCAGAACCTATTTCTCTAAATATCTCGCTATTTAATTATATTTACACCCTATTCGATGGAAATGGATCTCTAGGCGTGAATGATTGTGATGTCAAATCTTGACAATTTTTTCAACGATTCCACAAGTTGGTAGTGGAAGCGAGACTGACGACTAACGAGGTACGGGAACGAATGGTGGTGTTGTAAAGCTACGAGAGAGAGAAATATACGTAAGAAGAGTTGGAGGACAGTATTTTAACAGCATTGTAACTGGACCACGACCGCTAAAGTTCATACAAGTAATTTATGCTAACTAGAGATTAAAATCGCAGGGGGTGTGATCAAGCGGTCCAATATCAGGATATGGTGCCATGATTGCGACATGTCTAGGCTACAGCGCGTGGTGTGGGACGGACACGGCGCTCGGCTACTTAGCGAAGTCACCAACCAGCCCGTCGTCAAGAAGTTCTTTGAAGCTGTGCCTTATATCATGGTTAGTATAAATTCCTTTGCTTTTTGAAATTTTACAATAATAATCCTTATTACTGCTGAACAAAGCTGACACGGCCTCTTTACAGCTAAGAATTAATTTGAAGTACCTAATTTTAAGCAAAACCTAAAAAAACTAAAACTCTTAGGCGTTGTCAAAACAGCTCGTCAACACCTCGGGAGACAAAAGGGCTGGGTAATATTTGGGCCAAAGGATCAGCATTGCCATTCAACGTGGCAATGCTGCCAGTATCCTTGGCACTTTACCCATTGGCAGCGATTTAGAGCAATTTTTTTATTTATAATATTTTTTGCTTTGTTTTATCTTTATTTTTAGTTGTACTTTTATTTATTAAGTTGGTTTATTTTTATTAATAGTAATTTATGTATTAAAATGTAAAAAAAAATAAATGTAATTTAGTTTAATTAATAATTTAGTTTTTTTTTAAATCATTGTACCTTACTTCCTTCGAATAAAAAATTTAGCAAAACCTTGTTTATGGCAACAAATAAAATTATAGCTGAAATGATGGGCCATAGTAGTTGCTATTTATTTTATAGTTATCTTGTCTAA
Organism: Tinea semifulvella; assembly: GCA_910589645.1. Taxonomy (NCBI): domain Eukaryota; kingdom Metazoa; phylum Arthropoda; class Insecta; order Lepidoptera; family Tineidae; genus Tinea; species Tinea semifulvella. The sequence goes on from OU342596.1 coordinate 7,001,077, forward strand.
ATAATTGTAAAGTATGAAAAAAAAAAATGTTTTGGCAATACGAGTATCTAAGTGTTGGACCAAAGGAAATAAATGAATTGATTTGATTCATGTGCAATTGTTATGGAAGTGATTTTAAACCTGCTAGTAAAAGACCAGCTGCTTAGATAATTTTCCATGACTGAGAAAAGAAGAATTAATCAGGAAAATAAGAACAAAAAAATTTTTTTTTTTTTTAAACCATTCTATGAATTGATAATGGAAAGTGGGGTAATTGGGAACACCTAATTTTAAATGCTTTAATAAAAAATGGCACAAATATAATTAACTTTTATTGCATCTACACTTCTACAGATAAAATAATGCAAAATTCTTAAAAATAATAATAAGTTACCGCAAGTGAGCCGGTAGTGCGGTGCATAGAAATCTTTCTTAGATCCATTTCGCTGATTTCAGTACCAGTGCTCAAAGGGCGGTTAATATTTTCCGCCCAGTTGCATAGGATGCATGTCTATTGCAACATGGAATACAAATAAGATTAGTTCGCAGGCTCGGCGTAGCTTGTGTTGACTCTTGAGCTTTAGATGATCTAGCTCATGTTTTGCCACTGTAAAAGTTTCTATGCCAATGGTTCCAGAACACAATTCGCGAGCTGCATACAGCGGTGGTCCAGAATGACATCGAGAATGTGATGAAGCACTCCGGAGACCCGATTCCAGCCGTGGTGCTCTCAAGCCGGGATACTAACAATATGACAGTATTTCATAAGGTAAGATGGATAAGGAATGAGGAAAGAAAAATGTCCTTTTCATTGAAAATAATCCTTAAGACATTTTTTTAAGTAAAAAAAAAGTTAAATATCATCACAACCGTTTCCCTTTCGGGGTGGTCAGAAATCACGCTTATAAATAAGGGGATTCACATTTAGCCAACTTTACTATAGGCCAATCATGACAAGTGGCAAGCTCGTCGATGTCTCCAGCGTACCAAACTCGAGAAATATCACAAATAAATTAAATATTAATTAAATGTATTTATTTACATTAATTAATATTTTTGTGTCCCGACCAGGAATCGAACCCGGTACCTTAAAAGGTTATTAATTGATCGTTGTGGTGCAGTTCTGTATATGTTTTATTTTGTAAATCTGATATAGCTGAGTTTTCCTTGCAGATTCCTTTCTCAGTCAGATTAAACATTAACAGGTCACTGGAATCTGCTAAGCTGCTGGTCTTCTGCTAACAGCTTACTGATTGGACCACTTTGTTGCTTAGTCTTCTACTAGCAGGAGTAGAATCATTCAAAATAATTAAATTAATGACGTTTCATAAATGCCTGTAATAGGTTTATGTGAATAAAGATATTTTGACTTTGACTTTGACCTCTGAGTCTAAGTCCACGGACTTAACCGTTAGACCACGGAGGTAGTTTTTTAAGTGAAACGGTTATATAGTCCGTAGGTCGTTGTAGTCTCTTTTAGTCTCAATTTCGTATTCAATTAAAGTGGCGAAATATTTTCGCAGCATCTACAACGTTTTTCCTTTCTGTATGGCGTTATACGTAATAAGACCTCCTTATCTGAAAGATCGTCTACAATCTCTATGCACAGTTATCCACTTCGCTCTTCTCAAAATAATCAACTATCTATCCACACACTTCCACCAGATATTCAGATTCTGTTACTGATTCGGCTGCTCGCCAGTCGAATAAACTTCCACTGGTGATCAAACTCCTTTTTTAAATTTGGTCTTCTGTCACTTTATCACACTCTGACATAGTAATTATTATATAAACCGTGTGACTTTGTACTCGTTTGGTTATACAATATGTTATTCTATTGATAGAAACAAATAACTTTTCCAAAGAAACAATATGTCAGAAATGACAAAAGAATTTGGCTTTTTCATACAAACTGTTAATTTTGATATAGCCAATTTATAGGAAGAAGCCAAAAAAGGACATTTTCGACATATCGCACACTATAAAAGTGTTATTGAGTTATTGACACCATCGAATTTCTTATCTCACTATCACCGACCAATAAAAGAGATTTTAAATTATTTTAAGTGCACAAACAAATTGGATATAAAATAAAAGCAATCTATACAGAAACCTTCTGCAGCACATAGGGATGCAGTAAATACTTTTGCCTTTTCCGAAAAAGTTTTTTTTGAGTTAGTGCTGTTTAGATCTTGATGTGCGAAACCATTCTTAGAAAAAAAAAACACGTATTAGTCTAACGTATGACCATACAAAGTCACCCGGTATGTATGTATATATTTTTTATTCTGTCTTTTACAAATAAATATTTACATTCAAATGATTACTTAACACCTAGCCAATTACGCAATAACATTATTTTCACTAAACATATACTTAGCACGAATGGATTATAAACAATTTAAACTACTTAAAAAATAAACATTAAAATATAGACACAATATAAAATAAAAAAAACTACGCATCAATATGTTAAGTGTATATGTGAATGAGTATTGAAAGTGTACTATGTAAGTGTGAATGTGTAAAAATGTGTAGATTTCATTGCATATGCAATGTATTATTTACATACTTACATACATATAAGTAGTTATGTAATAAATAAATAAATATTCCCAGACAGGTCACACAGCGCCATCTAGTTTCCGTGGTAAGCAACGAGGCTTGTGTTACGGAAGCTAGATGGTTGATAAACTACATATTATATTATTATTTTTTTTGTAAATATATACATATTATACATATAAACACCCAGACCGAGACAAATTATACAATGTACAACTTGCCCCCGGTGGGAATCGAACCCACGACCTCCCGAGTTCACATTTATGAATTGTTATCATTTTGTACCATTTTGCTCTCTTACCGCCATCACAAAGATTAGCTGTTAGAAAATGCCTCGGCATTAATATAGCCCGTGTACAACAAATACTTTTGTAAACAATGTGCAATAAATAATTATATTATCAATATTAAGGGCTATGGGGTGTTAGGAGATAGGCCGCCCAAAAATTTCTGGAGAATTTTGGCTTACACTTCCCACGCTGACGGGTTGTTGGATGTCAATTTTGATAATAATTTATTAACGATTCCACAAGTTGGTATTAGTGAAACCGGGACCGACAGCTTAACGTGCTTTCCGGCGCATGGGAACGGTGGTGTTGTAAATGTATATACAAATAACAAATGTACGTAAGAAATATTTCTTATTGATACATGCCGGGGGGTTGAACCAAACTTTGTAGGATTTTAAGGAAAGCGTTTTTACAACCGCTGTACATAATACACTATATATAAACCTATATATATATATATACATATATAGATCTACACAATGTTTAAATTAAACTAAAATAAAAAAAGTTTTATCTTTTGGGACAATATTTAAAAAAAAATAAAAAAAATATATATATATATATATAATAAATTAATTTTTATATGTTCTAGGCTGCCGGATTAGGCCACGGCGGTATATTACGTTATATATGTGAAAGATATCCTCAAGGAGTGAACGATGTAGACAATGAAGGTCGTACTGCTCTTCACTATGCTGCGGCAGTCAAAGACGACCAGCACACATACAACACTCTAGTCGGGCTGGGTGCTGATGAAAGTGTTATGGATAACGTAAGTGTTTTTGTTATTTTTACGTGATACAGAAAGTAGACTCACCTAATAGTGAGACATGTACGAGTAAGTATATGTCGAGGATGTAATGCATTTGTTGTGGGAGCATGGGTGTAGTAAGACGGGTAGGGAGGGGCAGCTGCCCTCTCTTAGAAGAGCTTCTTGTGAAGAGTATCGTAGATTGATTATCAAGTAATAACTCTATTTCTGATTTTTATCCCCCCCTATATACAATCCTGGCTATGCCATTGTGTGGCCGATGCGAGCCTCACAGGAAAATCTGTTGTTAAAGCTTGGGAGATATACATCGTTTAGTGTACAAATATTTATGTATTAAGTTACATTTAATATTATTTCTGGTGCTCACAAAAAGTTTTTAAGTGTAGGCTACTTTTTTAAATTAAAGAGCGCTTTATTTTCTAGTTTTGCTTGTATTTATTGCAATTTTCTAATGCTACATATGTTAAATCGCTACTTTATAATCCTATATTTAAGGCCGGTTACCGAATTTGAATCTGAATTCTCTTTTTTTTTGTATTTAAGTTATCAAATGCCACTAATAAAGGATTTAGTTACTGGCCCTTAAAGTAACTAAGGATATTAAACAATAATTTCGTTTTAGAAAAACAAAACTCCTGGTTACTACATTAATAGATCTCAGGAGATTGACCGAAGTCTCTTCAAAGTAGTTCCGGAAGCGCCGCGGACCCCGTCCAGCGCATACCCCTCCTCTTGGGATTGGAAGCTTCTCGACACCGAAGTCATAGCCGAACTGAATAAAAAGTCGAGAAGGAAAGGCTTTAAACAATCTACAGAAAATATCTCTTCAAACAACACACTCTCGGAAAATACTGAAAACCTAGGGCATATGAAGACAAGTAGCACGCAGGAACTTATTAAAGACTTGCCTGATTTAGATGACAGCAGCAAATCCATAAAACAAATGTCTGACGATAACGACAGAGCAACAAACAGCAAGGTGAGTTATTGACAAGCATGAGTTTTTTATTATTTTGGAATGCCGTTTTAATTAATTTGCTTCGCTTTTAGTTATAGCATCAAATTGCATGAATTTATACCTTGTTTCTTTTAGGAGTCAGAGGAAGCTGAAGAGCATAAAGAACCGGAAACTATTGAAGAAGAACCGGAGATCACTGAAGAAAACGACGAGAAAGAAGAGGAACCTGATCCTGCTAAAAATCTTGATGAAAATGACAAACCAAAAATTGAAGAAGAAAATGATAATGCAGATATTATTGACAACAACGAACACAAAGATGATAACGAACCAGAGGCTGACGTTAATAGTGTTGGTGAAACAGAAAATGATGGAGATAAGCCGAACAAAGATGACGAATCTGATCATAAAAGTGATTCAAATAATGACGCTGAAGTATTACAAACAAGCGATAAAAAGTCGGTTAAAACTGAAGACGGCGATGAAGATAAAAACAGTGAATCAACAGATGTGGAAGAAAAAGACATGGCTAAAGAAGAAGATAATTGTCAAGATAAAGAAAATAACAAAGAAGATTGTGATAAACAAACTATTGATGAAAAACCAGCATCACCTAAGACAGAAACTGGTAATAAATGCGACGAAGCACTTGAAAAAGAAGAAGCTAGTGGCTCGTTAGAGAAAGAAGAACAAGAACAAGGCGCGGAGTCAGAAAAGGCGCAAAGCGAAGGTAATCACAATAAATGTGACGACGAAGACGACGACGATGTACAAATTCCGGGAGAGTCACAATCGGAATATAGTGAATTAAATTTAGCAAGTACCACCGAGGCTACTGACTCGCCGAGTGTCAAGAGAGGTAACACAGGCATCTCTTCTGGCACTGTTCACCAAATCATAAAAACTTAAATTTACATTTTAGTAACAAATAAAGGGTCCCTAAACAAGCTCAACATTTTTGGTTATTTTACTAATTAAGGAAACCAGACGAACGGCAGAAGCACACAAGAGAGTCTTATTGAAGGAGTAATTAATGGAGACATGGATATCGATACCGAAGATGCAAGTATATCAGAAAGAGACATATCAGTTCACGGCGAATCAGAAGTTCTTATTGTTGTAAGTATAAATAAATCAAACAACGCATGAAAATTTGATCTACTTATCAAGGTAAATGATGAAGGTAAAGTTAGTAGTTTGTATTGTACCTTAGTAGTAGCATTATTATTGCACCTTGTATTCTTCACAAACACGTCGTGACTCATTGTCATGAGTTAATTTGCCCGCTTTTTAGTTCATAAAAGCAAATTAGTTTGTGATATTCATCACTTATCGAGAAAGATCAGAAACTACTTCTAAAGTAGGTTTTTTTTTTCGATATTATAAACATGGTTGTCAATATCAATTCTACAGGATAATGAGATAGACCCGGAAGTAACAGAATTAATTAATACAATAAATATGGAAATGCTAGCAGCGTTAGTTTTGAATGGAGAGGGAGCGAGGTTGGTTGGCAGACATTCTTCAAATACAGAGCTGGAAGCATTTTTACAAAATGTTCCTGCGTATATGGTTAGTAAATTTTTTATACAATTATACATATTTTCTTTGATTATTTTATTTTATTAATAGTTATCAGTGTAGGTTTTAATCAAAAACAATCATAGACCAGAAAAATCAACAGGAAATCTAATTGAATACATTGATTGTAGATTAGAGTAGATTGATTCATTAAAGTCTTTATACTCATACTGTTATGTATTTACCTTCTTCCAGAGAAAAATCCACAAAGTCCACATGGCAGCAAGAGAAGGAAGTATTAAGGAACTTCAATCAGCACTTGATAGACGAAAATTTGCAATTGCACGAGATCCCATATCTCCTAACGGTGCTACACCTTTACACGTTGCCACTATATTTGGAAAAACTAACATTATCAAATACCTAGGAGGAAGGTTTGTTGTACAGTTACAATAATTACTTCTGCAAATTAATTTAGACTTTAATTCAAGTTAAAGTAGTGACATGAGATATTTAACTAACTCTAATTGGAACAATATCCGAATGAAGCAAGTGGAAGTGAAGACTTTTGCATAACTCATCTTAACCTGAAATCTATGAAACGTTCTTATTGCTTTGATAATAATTTTCCATACAATAGTAAAATTAAAAGATAGAGTTATCAGTGCAAATTTTACCAAAAAAGACCCAAGTAAATCGCAGAACGATAAAATTAACGAGTTAGCTACGACCTAAACTACTTTCATTACCTAAAGAGCTCCTCACAACGTATATAAGTATGTATTGTATGTAGTATATGGTAGCCAATATAGTTTGTAGTAAATGTATTATTGTGTACATATTTGTATGTATGTGTATTTATTTTAATATCTAGTGAATGTAAGATTAAATGAATTTATTTGGCAACGTTTCTTACAATCGTTTGCACCTAGCCTCATGACTGTAATGTTCTGTATTGTCCCAAAGGTTGGCTGCTAGAGAATGCCTAGCGGCATTAAGCCCGCCCTTTGTACATAGTGCAATAAAGTTTTAAATAAATAAAACGTTTCCGGTCTAAAATAATTTATAAATTTAAGCAATGAATCATAATCAAATCATTTCACTCAGTGAGATTTGCCTTCTGGTAAAGAAATTCTCGGCTACCAGAAATCAGTTTTATTATTTTTGACACAATAAAACTTAACTTAAATAAGTTAACATACAATAAATTCCCCCATTAAACATGGTTTAATTCTAACCAGCCTCTCGACAACTGTCTACAGCAGTAGCAACAATTAACACCTTACTACTCGATTTTATGTCTCGGTAAAACTTTATTATTTTCATTTCCTATAAAAACCTAGTTCTTTTGTACTGGTAATCCTAGAAACTTTATTGTTACAACTATCGATGCACAAACATAATTTAAGTAAAACATAATACATTCTTGGATTTGTGCCTAAAAATTGCATTAGAAAGCATAACGTAGTTTACAGTGGACCAGAAAGGATACCTGCATAGCATCTTTTATTGTTAAACTGTGTTCAATCCATACAGGTTTCCAGAAACGTTGTCGGCGGTTGATTTCGAAGGCCGAACAGCATTACATTACGCTGCCATTCTCCCTGACAACGGTCACTATTACAATTTACTTCAACAACTCGGTGCCAACTCCAAGGATCTTGATGACGTACGTAATGAGTATCATTAACTAATCAAACTTAATAGGTGTGTAATTTGTGTCCTTCGAAAAAACTAGAGCAACTGTCTACTAGTAAATGGTTAAAGTTCACTTTAATTGGATTGGCGTACTAAACATGGATTAGGTTTGGGTCCAAACATCACTTACAGGCCTGAAGTTGTTCAGAATGGTTGTTATTAATTCATTATTCATTAAACTTTTTAAACTTTCGCGCATATTCATAATAGTTTTTTTTAAATAATTTTAACGGGTGTAGGTTTAAGTGGGTAGGTTTACATCTGCCGCCCAGTATGTACGAGACTACACCGCATAGCTTCAGTCGACCCGTGACCATGGCCAATGCAACTTGGCTGAAACGTCGGGAGAAATATGTCTCTAAGGTAAATCGCGTAAAGACCCGTTAAAATTATAAAAAAAAAAAACTCATTATTCATTATTATAACTTCTAGAATACGGAGTCTTAGAACTCCACTGCTGAAGATGGGCCTTCCAGAATGTATTTCTAGAGATTTTGCCACGCTGGCCAGATAGGTTGGCAAAGGCCATTGATGACTTTTTACCACTTAATTATGGCAGTGAGTGTGATAATATATTTTTTTTAATTTTAGAATGGACATTCAGCTGAGGAATATTATAGAAAACAAAATCTAATGTCGTTGGATCAGTTATTTTCTGATTTTGGTGTAACTGAAGACGTTATGCAAGATATGCTGTCAGACAAAGGTATCATGTAATATGTAAAGTGGCTTCCATCGTTTGTTATTAAATATGTTAACCAAGGCAGGTCATTTTCAGTTTACTGCAACAATGTAAGTCACATTATTGTACTAAATTTAGGTTCGAATAGCTATAGATTGTAAAATTATAATTTATGCACAGTTCCTGAAGACTATGTCTCATCACGTCGGTCGCTCGATGCTCCCGAAGCAATAGACACTATCGAGCGTTGTTTTCGACTGTTAGAATCTTCACGACCTTCGAAGACGCCTCTCTCAGCCTCCTCCAACAGGGCGACACCACCTCTGGTGTTAGGCAGATTCCTACGAAGAAATATATTTAATGCCATTAAAACTCGTGTCACGAAACTAGACCACGATCTCTTTGATGTCATATGGCCAGCAGTAAAAAAGTTGCCAAATAACAAAAACTTAATTCAAACAATCGAAGACGACTTTCCTGGTGGAGTAACTGCACCGGATTATTATGTATATGCCGTTTTCAATGAATTTTTGACTCCACTAATCAAAGATCTTCATAATTTAAATATTCAGTCAGAGTTCCGAGCGCAACCCAGATCAGATTATAGTAAGAAGAGGCGAAACAGTAGCACTTCGAGCTCGGAACCTTTGGTCGAGTTTAACATTGATCCTAGTGAAGATTTTGTATTGTCTGGTACCATTGAGTGTATGAGAAACTTAAGCGGATTCGAACTACCTGTAAACTTATCAGTGGGACAACTAGAAGAAGTTGAAAGGATTTTAACAACCATGTTATTACATGAAGAGTTCGCTAAATTTAACGTACAGTCCAATCCTGAGTCCGATCAAAAAGGAGGCACTTATTATACCTTGAACGAAGTTCTGGAAAAGCCTTCTGAAGTAGGTGCAATGTTAGCGTCTTCAGGATTGCTTATTGCGTTGTGTGACAAGGAAGAAATGGACGATTGTCACAGACTTCACGGAAAGCATTGGCCGTATGGTCGCGGAGTATATGTCAGTGACGACAAAACTATAGCTGTGTGGATCAACATACACGACCACTTGCGGGTAGTTACAGCCACTCTAACAGATGCTCCAGGAGAAATCGGTCTACCATTTAGCAGACTATCATCAGTTATGACATATCTTCATAATAAGCTTGAATTTGTCTGGGATACAATGTTGGGTTTTATGTCTTGTCGCCCTACCTTCTTAGGATCCGGCATTCACTTTAGCTTGATCGTCAATTTCCCTGGATTGGCAAAGGACTTGGATAACTTAAAACATTTGAGTGCCGTCAGAGGTCTACAGTACAGAGAGACACTATCTCCTGGTATTGCCAAAATAACAAATTACCAATGTCTAGGAGTATCTGAATTAAATTGTTTCAATGACTTCACTATGGCCACATCAAATTTGTTGCATTTGGAGAAAGATTTATCAATGCAAAGCTCAGCCCACATAGCTACAATGTTATCGAATATATTTCGTAGAAAGCGTAGTAGTGTCGCTGGCTCCGACACTTCTGACAGATATAATTAATACACATTCACCTATTTTAATTATTTAATTAATCTTAATATAAATTATAGTCTAATTAAAGTTAATGTTGGAAAGATAGATGCTGAAATTGTCGCTGGTTTTTTACTCATGGTGTTATGATCTCTTCATATATATTATAGGTCAGTATTTATTTATTTAAATACATGTTCCGTGTGAGTCTGCGTCGTGTGTGTTTTCTTTATTATGTGGTGACATTTGTTATTTAAACCCACGCTTTTTAGTTTCACCCGAGCGACAACTTTGCTTATTTTTTTTCACTTTAGTTCACAGCTTCGTATCTTTCCAACATTATAGTGTGTAGCACTTAGCTTAACAATGTGTGTACTTATAGAACCCTCTTCTTAAAACAACTAATATTGATAAAGCATTTAAAACGCTTAATAGGTATCGGCTATTTTCTTAAATATAAAAAAAAAACATTAGGTAGGTATAGCTATCCCGAAAAGTCAAATTTAGTTATTCTTCTGTAGTATTAAAATGAAAAAAAATATATCCAAAAACCTATAGGGACAAAAAAGCAAACTGTTGATTTCTATGATAGCTGTTAAATATTATTTTGTACAAATATTGGATTATAATTTTATTTTTCTCTTGTTTCAAATGTGAATCTGGTCATAAATAAACAGCTTTTTCTAAATGCATTCTTGAAATGCAAGAAGTTATAAAAGGCGATTTTTTTTGCGTTTTTTTCCTAATTTTTCTTTCCGTTATAACCTTCTCCAAAGATAGAATATATAATTTAATGAAATCGGTTAAATTAAAGATAATTTTTTATAGATATTATAATGAGTTATTTTAACACAAACTTCCAATTGCCAGTTAAAAAGAAATAATTGATTAAAATAATCTGGAAATCAGGAATGTTCTTAGTTAAATCAAAGTAGGTACCTACAGTACATACTAGTACATCGATAAATGCTAATATAATAATAAACAATTATTAGTTAACGTCCTTAAATTATAATTACGGGTCTGTCCTCGCCTTCATCGATCAAAATTGGCCAAACAAGTGTTCTATATATAGAGATCAAATATAAGATAGTGGGCATTGGTTGTAATTTTGTTACATTATTTTAAACGCCATCTACCTTGTTTTTCTTCTCTTGTCGAAGAAGAACGTGTTTTACACTTCCTTATTGACCGCTTCCGTGTTCTAGTGCTAACAAACGTTGCCGTGAACTCGGGAGGTCGTGGGTTCGATTCCCACCGGGGGCAAATTGTACAGTGTATAATTTGTCTTGGTCTGGGTGTTTATATGTACAATATGTATATATTCACAAATAAAAAGTATAATGTAGTTTATCAACCATCTAGTTTCCGTAAAACAACCTCGTAGGTTACCACGGAAATTAGATGGCGCTGTGTGACCTGTCTGGAAATATTTATTTATTTATTAGCACGCAGTTAGGCATAAACAAGAAAAACAATTTTAAAGTCGTCGAAGAGGTCCATAATTAGCATAATTCTGAGACGGTTGTCCTAGCTTTAATTCTCATAGTGTTTGGATTCTTGCCCCATCTTGTTATATGTTTAATGTGTTTGGTCCTACATAATTTATTAGTTAAGACAAACTAGGTACTCTATTTCTAAGCTGTCATTTAGCCTTCAAGCAACTCATTTTCTTATTAACTATTTATACAGGACTTTAGAACTAATAAAATAAATAATAGTAGGCACTTAGTATAGTACCTACCTGTGTCCATTTATCATTATTCTCGTAAGTAGTAGTGGTCTTGTCAAGAGTGTAGACGCTAAATGCAGAGGGCCTATCAGCTAAGTCCTAGCTCAGAGCAATATACATAGTCTGGCCATAAATACAAATAATAATAAAATAAACAATAATATTACATTTAAATTTGGAACCCGTCATTCTCACCTAAATATTCATTGTGTTGTCTCATTATCGCGCATTATCTTTGTTAAATATTATTGTGATTTTAAAATGAAGTGGGGTGATGAAGAGAACCGAATTGCTGTTACACAAAGTAGGTATGAAGCGAAATGCAATTTTTATAGGAACACTAGGTATGGGTAAACCTAACAATATATACATTATAATGGTTGTATAAAGGAGTCTCATTGCCAGTGTAATAATATCTTTATTCAGTAAAAAAGTTACAAGATATGAAAACAATAACATATTTCATTATGCATGCACAGAAAAACAGACATTTGCAGCCGAACTAAGCCTATATGTAGAGGTCTGTCCGTCGGCAGTCAACGCCCAGACACCCTTTTAAATATATTATTACTTTTAATTACAAAATAATAAAAGAAACAAAATGTACACAAAAATGTAGTATATAAATAGTATAACTTATTTATGTAGTTTATATATGTATGTGTGTATGAATTCGTATGTAATTTTATTAATAAATATTTATTATAAGCAATAAATAATAATTTATAGACGTATATTTTTAATATATTTAATTTTAATTGATATATTGCACCTACCTCACATAAATGTTCTCGTTGTCCCGAAGGTCTGACAGGCAGAGAATGTCAAGCGACATTATGTCACGCCTTTGGAATTTATGTGCAATAAAGTTTTAAATAAATAAATAAAAAGAAAAATAAATTAAAAATTGTGTGGTTGAGATCCTCTTTTTGTTTATGATGTAAGTGTGTGAGTGTGTGTGAGAGGGTGTGTAAACTTTACATACTTTGTTATTATCGCATTCCTACTTTACTATTGACAGTAATTCCTCAGTTATATTATAGTCAAGAGACTGTAGCCATTGTGTGACATTCTTTCTACATATCACTTTAGTGCATTGATAGCCTCTTTATTAATTTTATTATATAAATATAGACCCAGTAATACCCTAAAATGGTGAGGGATGTAGAATATAGTATAATAACGATTGTTCGGGGGCAGGTGTCTTGACCAACGTGATGGACCCTAACTGAGGTCGGGCGGGGATTCTAGGTGGTGGATACACGTTTGATAAAGCAGGATTGCAAGAGGTAGAACGCAAAGGGGTAATAAATGTTTGTTATACCTGCTTGCTACGGAAGTATCAAACACGTTCTTTTTCGACAACAAAGTAGATAGCGTAAAAATTATGTAAAAAACATTATGTATTATATCAATATATTGATATTATATCAACCAATGCCCGCTCTGTCGTATGTTTGATTTGGCGCGTTCACTGTTTCGTGAAACTCATTGGTCTATTGTAAAATTGATTTTTGGACAATAATCTAAAGTTATAAAAAACCCACAGAACAAGTAAAATATTATATCTTTAAAAAAAAAATCAATGACCTAAATTTTAACCCTCTGCAACTGACGTGGCTTAAATTTAACCATTTAACTGTCGTGTAGACTTGTAAATACCTTTAGTAGTGTTTATATGTTATTCATAAAAATCGTTTACCAATATGCATTATATTGAATTCATTTAGATAAATAAACATCATACAACGTATTTAATTCTAAAACTTTGAATCTTTATATAGTACCTACGAATAACATAAATTGGTTGGTGGATTGTTGTAAATTTATCAAGAAAATGAAACACGGTGTCTAGGAGACTACCACATTAGCTGCAAAGGGTTAAACTTGGGTAAAATGCATTCAAATAATAACCAAGGTAATGTTTACAGTCAATTTATCCACAAATACATTTTGAAATAAGAATATCATTTAATCGAAAAAAAATATTTACAAAATATAAAATAAAGTTATTATTACCTACGGATATAAGTCCCGTACGCATGGAATAATGGCAAGAATTCAAAGCATTTGATTTTCAAAATGAAACACGGTGTCTAGGAGACTACCACATTAGCTGCAAAGGGTTAAACTTGGGTAAAATGCATTCAAATAATAACCAAGGTAATGTTTACAGTCAATTTATCCACAAATACATTTTGAAATAAGAATATCATTTAATCGAAAAAAAATATTTACAAAATATAAAATAAAGTTATTATTACCTACGGATATAAGTCCCGTACGCATGGAATAATGGCAAGAATTCAAAGCATTTCCCGCTGAATTGCAATACTGATTCTTTGAGCGAAGAAAAAGCCAGCTATCTTATTACCGGAGGTGACAGGTCGTCGTTTTAAAAGATTTAAAATTCAAAAATTGTATATTCAAAAAATCCTATTAGAAGTAATTGGTTTCATTATTGAACGCAAAAACACTAAGGCTGAGTTGCACCAAAATTAAGTCTCTGTTATTGTTAGGATTAAAGTTAAAAATGACGTCGAATGTACCAGTTTTATTTTAAAAGTCAGCCGTTATCTGGTACATTCGACTACATTTTAAACTTTAATCATCACAATGCCGCGTTGAAGTTAAAAGCCCCGCTAACATCACATGCTCATAAACCAACGGTTTCATTTAATCTGTGTCACTTTTTGCTCTGTTAGCTTGGATAAATGGAACGATTTTGGTAATTATTTTGACATAGACAAGTAAAAATGCAAAAGAACCAAACTGCGCAGTTTTTATTTGACATTTGTCCATTGTTAAAATCAAATTAAAATGATGGAGTTCTTCGCGCCATTTTGCGTGGAAATGTCAAGTGCAAGTTTTTGTTTTGTAAATTAATTTCCTGTGGATATTGTTGGTCAAAAGTGGTGTTGTTTTGTTTAATAATGTGCTACAATGTGAATAATTATGGAAAACGATAAATTGGACTTTAAATGTGGGGCTCAAGTTGCAGTTTATTTTTTGCGGTTTTCCCGCGCTGTGGACTCACATATTTTACCCGACGTGTTTGGGCTATAATGCCGCGAGTGACTCCAAGTAAAGCATCAAATTCTGCAGCATCTGGAATTTGATGATCCCCAACTCGGTTATGAACTCTGTTATGAACATATATTATGCAAATAAATTACGTGTTTAGGACTGTACAATGTCCTTTAAAAACAATAAAAAAAAAACAAATTAAAATAATATTTTTTGCGTTTTATTAAACTTAATGAAACGCTTGTCAATTTTTTGGTAATGGAACAATTGACGTTAAAAATGTTAACATTGCTGCTAATTTCTGTAAGCTTCGTTTTGGTGCAACCCAGCCTAAGGTTATAGCGTGTTGTGAGAGTGGAAAATAACGAAGTTTTAGGCGACAGAAATAAAAGCCATCATAGCTCGATCGATAGCCATGTTGTTATAGCAATTATGACCACTATCCGCTAATACCAACTACTGTTTTCACCTATAACCACCCCTTGACGTGTCCATGTACATGTTAGGCCCATAAACACACAGGGAAACCAAAATATAATGAAACTGGAACGCAATTTACGAGGTTAATGCAAATGAGCAAGTTTATTTTATTTTTCGTACCAAGTGTAGATTTACAACACTATCGTTCCCGTTGCTCCAAGAGCACTTTAAGCTATTGTTCCAGGTTTCACAATACCAACTTGTGAAATCGTTAATTAAGTTGTTATTAACATTGGCATTAAATCCTCACCAACTCGTCTATAGGGAGTATAGGCCAAATTATCCAAAAAATATGTTCTGGAAGGCCCACCTTCAATATTAGACTCTTTGATTGCGTCTTTCGTAACAACTTAGGTGCTCTTCTTGGGCTGGGTTGTACAAAAAAGAAGACTGCAATCGTAACAATTAAAGTAAAATTAATACATTTGACGCCATTTTTAACTTTGATCGTTACTATTACAGAGGCTTTATTTTGGTGCAACTCAGCCTTAGAATTCAATTCCAATGCACAAAGGATCCGTGGGTTCATTAGAATTGCCGATGTGATATTGTAGTTTATATTAGGTTTTAAACAGGTTTCAAACGAGTCTGCTACGCGTTTTAAATGTTGCTGATGTATCTTACTTATAATGACAGTTGTACAAACAAACAAAGATATAATATAAGTTGCGATGTCTGAGTTTCATCACAATTTGGTTTCCCCGTGTGTATGATGACCTTACTATTAAAATCGATTGCCGTCACACTGAATAATTGATTTCAGGTACGAACAATACGAACGGCCACATGGACATTCCCATCTTCAGAACCGAGGAGGGCAAATATCTCGCTAAGTGTAAGCGATTAATCTATTAAATTAATAGTAAATTCAGTGTTTTGTTGTTAATTATGGACAATAAATCGAATGTGAATGTGAACGATGTTTTTGCAGCGCTCGGCGATCCTTTGATCAAAGGGCTGACCGAAGTGGCTCACGTAAAACCGAAGGATCCAATTGCTTTTCTCGCGAGTTTTCTACACAATTTTCCCGATCAAGAAAAACCTAGACTAGGTACGCAGGTGAGATGTTATTTATTTCCTTTTGTGTTGGTTTTAGTTCAATTTTATGTTAACTTTAATGCTATTTTTTAAATTTAAAATACTGCCTCCGTGGTCTAGTCCGTGGATTTAAACTCGGAGGTACCGGGTTCGATTCCTGATTGGGACACAAAAATATTTATTAATGTAAATAAATACATTTAATTATTATTTAATTTATTTGTAATATTTCTCGAGTTTGGTACGCTGAAGACTTCGACGAGCTTGCCACTTGTCATGATTGGCCTATAGTAAAGTTGGCTAAATGTGAATCCGCTTATTTATAAGCGTGGTTTCTGACCACCCCGAAAGGGAAACGGTCGTGATGATACTTTCAATTTCAAAATGATTTGTGTACTTTTCATAATAAAATTTATATAAGTAGGTATAATCCAATTAAAGAGGTGTGGTGGCTGGGATGTAAGAACGCTTTCCTTAACAGCCTAAAGAGGTGGGTTCGAACCCCGGCATATACCAATGGGATATACACTTTTCTTAAGTACCTACAGTTGTCATAGATTTCCACCGTTCCCGTGCCTCGGTGTCCTGGTTCCACTAATATTAACTTGTGAATCGTTTATAAATTGTTGTAAAAAAATTACATCAAACCGTCACCAAAGCGTGGCTTGTGTAGGCCAAATTCTCCAGATATATGTTTTCCATGAGTAGAGACTAGGACGCTGTGTTCAGGGGCTGTAAGGAAATGAATTTAAATAATGCTATTAGGATTGCGTTGTAGCTTTCGAGACTACAGGTTTAATTCATTTGATGTTTTGTATATTATTTTTCCTTTCAAGAAATAAACTAATAATAATAATAATAATATAATTTATTCGTGATATTTCTCGAGTTTAGTACGCTTACGACGTGATTGCCACTTGTCACGATGGTTCTATAGTAAAGTTGAATAAATGTTAATCCGCTTCTTTAAAAAAATATGTTTTTAATTATAATTTGAATAATAATAATAACAATAATTTTTGATCAATTCATTTTTTGTTTCTACTATACCCGAGTGAACTCCGAGTAAATCGCGAAATGACTAACTAACTAATAACTCTTAATTGGATTATAAGTTATTGATCATGTTAATAATCAAATTTGAGAGAACCTGACATTGTGGAATAATTACTATGCCGACTTGATGTGGAGTAAAAGTCTTCAGACAAACACAAGCTTAAAGCAATGCGTAGATACTAGATATTGTGAACGTTTAAAATGATATATAACTTAGGATATGTTTAGAAAATAAATTGTAAAACAGGAATCAAATCTGCTAGTGACCCATGAGGCTGCAGAGGTAGAGAACAACGCCCCAGCACCTCCTGCCACCACCTCCATGGCACTTCGAGCAAAAACCAGTGTCAAGAAACCAGAGAAACCGATAGATGTCATCACAGTCGACCCTAAACCAGAACCTAGTCCAGATGCACCAGAAGCCGCATTCAGCAGTGTTAATAGGGTATGTAAAAAAAAACTAACGTCGCTGTCCATTTAACTAAGATCTTTATGAAATTTCTAGCCAAAACCTGCGTCAAAGAACCAAAGAGAATCTTCAATGTTGTTACTGGGTTTCTAAGTGGGTGATCCTTAAGGTATTAGGTTGTATTTTATAAATATTGATCACTGTAATAATATGTTTTTAGGCCTAATATTGTTTTCTACTCCTTAAATAAATAAATGTTTTAAATGAATGAGTCTAAGAGATAGGCTCAAGATGTTTTACTAAACTCACTTTGATCTGAATCACGAACCCATGTCTTTTATATCCCTTTATTTATTTATTTATTTAGTACACACAGCAGTACATATATTATCACACACATAACATAGTATAATTATAGCTTATCTAATATATGTACCAATTAGGTGTCACAGCATTCACCAATATAAAAAGAAGAAGAAATTAAAAACTTATTACTGTTAAAACAATTAAAAACTTACTACTGTTAAAACAAAAAAAAGTTTAACAAAAACCATCAAATTTACAAAATAAAAATATGACTTCTAAAAAAAAATTATACATTTTTTTTATTCCCTTTCAGCACGACAAAAAATATTTTGGATATTGATAACTTTGAAGTCCAAAATATCTTATATAAATTGTGAAAAAAATCCTCCCTAGCTAATTCCACAAAACCCCCTCCGCATATAGACCGCCTCCGTGGTCTAGTGGTAACATTCGTTGCCGTGAACTCGGGAGGTCGTGGGTTCGATTACCACCGGGGGCAAGTTGTACATTGTATAATTTGTCTCGGTCTGGGTGTTTATATGTATATTATGTATATATTTACAAAAAAAAGAAAGAGTATAATATGTAGTTTATCAACCATCTAGTTTCCGTAACACAAGCCTCGTAGCTTACCACGGAAACTAGATGGCGCTGTGTGACCTGTCTGGAAATATTTATTTATTAATTAATTATTATTATTATTTATATTCGTACGTCTTTTAATGTGCACCATCGTGCATTTGGTATCATAGTGGAAAGAAAAACATGTATGTTTTTTTCTTGACTAGTTCTAACAATTTAATAGAGATACGAACAATAGGGCTTTACTAAATAGCTACTCGTAGATGAGTGCACGAACTATTCGTATCGAGGCTGTTTTAGAGCGGCAAAACAGAATTTGACGACGACGCGGAGCCGACTAGATATTTTTTTTGTATTAACGCACGCTTGGTATTGTCCGTGCTGTAAGGGATATCAATATGGCACTTTTTTTTTTTTACACGCTTTTTCTAATTTTAACTAGGTATAACCCTAATAAAGCAAAACGCTTCTGCAAAGGTCATTGATGTCGTGATTAATTAACCTATGCTTTCAGGATGAACACGGCCAATCGATGCTTCACTTCGCAGCCGCTCGCTCCCACACACGGAACGCGCTGTTCCAACTACTTCAGGAATCTGACATCAACCTGGCATACCGAGATGAATTGTACAGAACCGCCAGAGACGTGTCCATCCAGGCTAATGTGGCCGAAAATACAATAGAAATAGATCGATGGGTCTTGCATTTAGCTGCTAGAGGTAATTTTACTATCTAAGTTACGTTTTTATTTAGGAGCTTAAACGTCAGCAGATTACAATCAGGTAGGTAACAATAAAAAAAAAAATGCCTTTTTTTTATGATACACTTTGATAATACAGTACTTAAGGCTATTTGTTAGTTGTACAAAGGGTGTATTAAAGTAGACTTTCTAACTCCACACCAAGCTACTTGTGTTATGGGAGTTAGCCTATTATTCTAGGTTATAAATTAAATTATTAGAGCAGTGCGTATATATTTTTCACTGTACTAATAGAGATATTTCCTTCCAGATAATTCTGAAAAGATCATGGATCTGTTGCTAGAAGGTTACGACCATATCCTGGATGTACTAGACGAGGAGGGAGTGCCGATCGCCGAGGTAATTGCACAGCGGGGACTTAACAAAATGAGTAGTCTACTTGCTTCTATACCTGCTTTTGAAGTAAGCATATTTCAAGATGTACAATTTCATTGTTTTAAATTTTATCAATCAGCAAAACCACCTATATATTAGCGAAACCACCTATATATTAGCAAGACCACCTATATATTAGCAAGTCCACCTATATATTAGCAAGACCACCTATATATTAGCAAGACCACCTATATATTAGCAAGACCACCTATATATTAGCAAGACCACCTATATATTAGCAAGGCCACCTATATATTAGCAAGACCACCTACCTATATAGTAGCAAGACCACCTATATATTAGCAAGACCACCTATATATTAGCAAGGCCACCTATATATTAGCAAGACCACCTATATATTAGCAAGACCACCTATATATTAGCAAGGCCACCTATATATTAGCAAGGCCACCTATATATTAGCAAGACCACCTATATATTAGCAAGACCACCTATATATTAGCAAGGCCATCTATATATTAGCAAGACCACCTATATATTAGCAAGGCCACCTATATATTAGCAAGACCACCTATATATTAGCAAGGCCACCTATATATTAGCAAGACCACCTATATATTAGCAAGGCCATCTATATATTAGCAAGACCACCTATATATTAGCAAGGCCACCTATATATTAGCAAGACCACCTATATATTAGCAAGACCACCTATATATTAGCAAGACCACCTATATATTAGCAAGACCACCTATATATTAGCAAGGCCACCTATATATTAGCAAGACCACCTATATATTAGCAAGACCATTCCTAATCTAGGTTTTATTATTGGTCTTGAGCAAGAATGAGGAATGCAAAAGCATTAAACGCTCTTAGTGCTCGCCTGTGCACTTAATTTTAAGATATTTAATTAGAGCAATAAATAAAATTAAAATTAAATTTTTAAATTCCTTTTTCATTTACTAATTATATATAATTCTAATTAACTCCTATATCCCTAGAACATGTAGAGGTTTTAATGACTTGTTACAACGTATGGATGTCGACCTGTTTGAGACATCTCCTTCCACCCTCAGACGTTTATTGACTACAGAGTACTGTAATGAGCATATTGAGTAGATGTCCATTAACATTTGAAATATTACATTATTATTAATTTAAATTATTTATTTTATCCTTGTTTTAGTTTTTTTCTGTTGGTTCTTTTTTTTTTCATTATAGCTAACAGTAAAATTTGTAAGGCTTTAAGATTAGATATTTTTTGTATACATAATATTGTAAAGGCTGTAAATTTTCCCACGAAAAATAAATAAAAATTTATTATTATTATTACTTAGGAATCTCGTGAATCACTTCATGCGGCGATCCGTCGCGGCGATCTTGCGAGCGTTCAGGCCGCTGTGGCTGCAGAGGGAGGACGCACTCTCGCAAGAGGGAAGAACTCCTTCGGCCGGTCAGCTCTACATGTGGCCGTGCTCGCCCAGCAGGAGGATCTCGTCTCCCATCTCGTCGACACCTGCCCTGAACTACTGCGCTGCGGAGACAACGTAAGCTATTTCATTTTACAAGCACCGTTTACTAGTTTTTTTGCCATAAAGATGTTCGAATCATATTATCGTTAAAAGCGCAATGTTTTGGGATGTGTGTGTGAATGGATTATCTGTATGGATTTGTGTGTTTGTGTGTAGGAGAGGGTGAGGGGAGACGGTAATGGTAGTGGGGAGGTGAGGGAGGAGAATAATTATGTATTTGGGATTTCATATTTTATTAATGAATTTAAAGTTGTGTAACTTTTTTTACAGATTTAGGCAGTGTTGTATCAAAACTAAATCTCGTCAATTGCAACGATTAAAGTTTATAGCGTCTATTGTACCAACTGACGGCTGAACTTGAAAAAAAACTGATACATTCGACGCCATTATTAACTTTATTCGTAAGAATTTCAGAGTCTTCTATTTGGTGCAACTCAGCCATTACGTGTAGGTACTTGTACTATATTTTTTTTACCTTTTTAGGCTTCGTTGTACCAAAACAAGTCTCTAATTGTAACAATTAAAGTTAAAAATGAACCTTGATTGTTGTAGCTGACGGCTGATTTTCTAAACATTTTTAACTTCAATCGTTACAATTTTGGTGCTAATTACTTTTAATTGTAATAGTTTACTGCTTTAGGATTTTATTTGACTGGACTGTGTTTGTGAGTGCCTCCGTAGTCTAGCGGTTAAGTCCGCGGATTTAGACTCGGAGGTTCGATTCCTGGTCGGGACACAAAAATATTTATTAATGTATATAAATACATTAATTTATCATGTAATTCATTTGTGATATTCTCGAGTTTGGTACGCTGGAGACATCGACGAGCTTGCCACTTGTCATGTTTGGCCGATAGTAAAGTTGGCTAAATGTGAATCCGCTTATTTATAAAGTGGTTTCTGACCACCCCGAAAGGGAAACGGTCGTGATGATACTTTACTGTGTTTAATTTCAGTTAGAACGAACGCCTCTACATTATGCGATGGGGATAGACAAGATAGAATCCATCAGCCGAGTGTTAATCAGGGCCGGAGCTAAGCGAGTTCTCAAAGATCTTAAGGGCCGACAACCTTCGTACTACTTCATGAACAAATCAGACATCCTGCGATTGAAAGAGGAAGAAGAAGTCTATTAAAATATACTCATAGTCAAATATCACACGATTCACGTACAGTCGTCCAAAATAGTTGTCTACTACGGCCATGTTCAACTTAGTGCTTAAAGCGCGCTTTTATACTGAATTATGCTTTGACAGGCGTTTAAGTTGCGTTTTCTTCCTTCTCACTCTTAGCTATTTTTCTCTGAAATTTCCCCAGAAAGTTGGTAAAAGTGCAAAATAGAAATGAAACGCAGTTCAACCCAAAAAAATATCATTCGCAGTAAAATCGTTGACTTCATACGTCGTGAAACCCGTCTTTTGGTTATTCGACGTCTGGTCCGTACTGGGTAATACGGGTCCAGCCATCGGTCAGGCGGTCTACTCTGCTACTTTGTCCAGAAAATGAGTCACTAAAGCAAATGGCAATGATCTGCTAGAACCAACAAGTGAACAAGAAAAAAGGGCAAACCACGGGAAAAAAGCCAGGTTTTCACTGCGGGCACGCTTTCTTCTCACACTTCACTTTCTCGGAACTGTTTTAGGCACGATTTATAGTCCAACCCGGCTTGGGAGCTTTCACACTAAAATCGCGGTGATTTTCGATCCGCACGGGCCGAGCGTAGATTTTGTACTGGCGCCAACTTGAACGCCTCTAGCGGTAGATCGCGAAACTACTCGCGATTATACCAGGCTTGGTGGTAGGAATAAATGTGGATGGAATAAATGTGGATGGGATAAATTGGTGTAGGATATTGGATGTCTTAACAACGTCATTAAAAGAAAGCTCCTCAAACGCCTGTCAAAGCGAAATTCTGTAAAAAAAATCGCTTTCAGTACCAAGTCGAACACGGATTATATTCTCATCCTGGACCAACTTCGCAAGTAGTGTACTGGAGGTTTTAGTAGTATTGAGATTTGTGATATTTAAATTTGAAGAAAAAAAAACATCTACAAGTAGGTACCCAATTATTTAATAAATCTCTCTTCTCCCAAAGTGTCTAAATGAGATCGTCGTCTTAAATTTTAATGGTGTAAAGGATAAAATTATCTACTAAAACTGAGAAATTACTAAATTTCTTAGTTGCAGTTTCTCAAAGTATGAATAAAATATGCAAGAAACATCGACCAGCTTGTCAACTCAACTTGTCATTACTGGCCTATAAAAGTTGGCAAAATGTAAGTTATGTTATTCATTCTTTCAGAAACCAGGAATCAGTGAAATTTCAGTTAGGAAAGGCCAACAAACACTTTTTAGTTTAGCCACATTTTTTCACTTTTTTTTTTTATTAATACGCATTTTATACCCTAGAATAAAGCTGCTCGTCCAACAGATATGTGCGAGAAAAAAAAAAACAAAGCGCGATGAAAATATACACCAATAGTGTTATACTATTACGGTCGTGATGATACTATAGTATGAGTTTATTATCACATTAAATTATCATGAAGAAAATATACACCTCTTTGGTGTATATTTTCTTACCTATAATTACACGATGTGATAATATACATATGTTAGTTATTAAATATTATTTTTTATTATCCTTTATTTTTGTACCTACTTTTCAGTAAAGTGTTTAAAATTATCCCAATGGTTGGCTATGATAAAATGTCTTGCGGCATTAAAGCCCGCCTTTGTCTTTGTGCAATAAATAAATAAAAATAATGAAATAATATTATTGGTGGATATTGAACTCGCGCATAGCTCATTTCCGTAGCATATCTATGTTGGATAGCAGCCTAAACAGATACGAGTACTCGTTACCAAATTTTTTGTTAATTTATTTTTCGAATAGACATATTTTTCAGAAAACTAGTTTTATAAGCACATTAAAGTAGGCAATTAAATACGTAGGTATATTTTTCTACATAGTTCACGAATTTGTAATTGTAAGGGACCCTGTTTGTAATATTTCTTAAGCAATAAAATAAAATGTTTAGAATAACTAGATATGTCTTTTATTTCAATACAATTATCTATACAAAATTACAGATGTAGCAATTACAGCGAAACAGTTGTAGATATTTAAAAAATATAAATAATATAAATAAACTAGAATATCTGGTGAAATATCAAAGACTTCTTCAAATCAAGGATTTCCAGGGAACAGGGTTGATATACATGTCTGATACTGAACCTCGCATGCCTGTGAAATTATAAAATTTATTTATTTATTATATGATATACCTTAGTTTTATTCTCAGTATTATTTTTTTTTAAGCCAACATAGGTTCCACATTTTCATAAAAAGTTATACTCGTATACCCCTCGTTCCGAACCAAGCTCAGAGCGCTTAGAATGAATATGATACTAACAGTCGTTCCGAATCAAATATCACGATTTGGATGCTCAGAGCGTGATATCAATTCGGAACGGTCTAAATCACATTTTCATTCATAACATGATAGTTTTTTTAAATGTATGGAAGATAAATTGCGGATTCCACATCTTTGAGTATGAATGAATACTAACAAACATAAATTTCTCGGTTTATTCATCTTTATATGTGTAAAGTTTAATATTATTAACTTATTTTGGTCTTTTAAAATAACTTGCCGTGTTACAGACATTTTTTTTCCCCTTCCTACTTTAATAATAATTATAGATTTGTTTTAGAAGTAATATACAAACAGTATAAACGAATTACAATATGAAATAATTTAAAAGAAAACCTTACATTAAATAAACTAAAAATGGGGCGCGGCATAATGACAAAAAACTGACAGCGCTCAGAGCGATCTACCTCGATATTGTGAGCAGTCTAAGCGCGAGGAGCAATGTTATATGTGAGTGTCAACGGAGCGTTTGTTCGGGCACGTCACACTTCTTTGTAATTTTCTATTTTGTTTGGAATAGTGAATCATACAACCTTATATTGTGCTTGTCCATTAGTGTTTCTGTGTTTTGTAATTGTAAGTGTATTGTTTCTGCGTAAATAAGTGTAACTACAGAGTGAGTAGATAGCGAAGTAAGACACGCGTTAGTTCTAGGTTAGGATGAACGAACCGCCGGACCCCGGGGGTGGGTCGAGTTCTCGGCCTATGACCCTGTTATGCCCTTTATCTCCTGCTGCATTTATAACTCTCCCTCCCGAATCACCCATCCAGTCTGATACCTTCTTTTCACCACCTTCTCCCAACGATTTAAAAAAAAAATTAAACGTAAAATTAAAGATGACAAAAAAATCAGATACAAACATAAAAAAGCAGATACTTATTCTAAAAATCCTAGCCACCTCAATTGTGAGTCCTCAGACACAGAATCTACATTTAAACCTGCATCCATCTCACCAAAAAAGCCCTCAACCCTCCCACGAGACAGCCCTATGTTCTCTAATCTACCCTCAACCTTACCGACACAAACTATTGGTAGACAAAAATATGACAACAATGACAAAGGTCCATTTGTTATTCATGTCCAGCGTATTGAACCCAATCCGACATCAGGCACAACACTACACCCTGTCACCTTTGGCTTACTGGTCCATAAAAACCACATATCCGGAATAGTAGAGGGGAGTATTAAAAGTATAGGTAGAAACCGAATTAAAATATGCTTCTCCACACCTGATCATGCCAACTCCTTTCTGAACAGCAATTTACTCCCCAAAAAAAATCTAAAAGCCTTCATACCTACATTTAGCATCACCAAAATGGGTCTCGTCCGGGGCATCCCGGCTGAGTGGTCTCCAGAGGAGATCATTGAATACATATCTTTTCCAATAAACTTTGTAGGCAAAGTTCTCAGAGCCCGCCGCCTTAATCATAAGACGATGGTGGATGGGAACCCAGAATGGAAACCCTCCCAGACCGTGGTATTAACATTTGACGGCCAATCCTTGCCTGAAAAAATCTTTGTTTGCTACAATGCATTGCCTGTACAAGTTTACATCTATCCAACGGTACAATGCTTTAAGTGCTGTCGTTTCGGACAAACCAAAACTATATGCAGGTCCAAGCCGAGATGTTTTAAGTGTGCTGAGGAGGGTCACTCAGGTGATTCTTGCCAAGTAGACGGAGAGGATGTATTCTGCATATCATGCAGGGGTCAACTCTCTACAATCGTTCTAACCTATTATCCTCCCTCTACAAAATTGTCCCCTTTCCAACTGCTATTGCCTCTCTCCTCTCCTCTGCCAACCCTACTGTGTATATAATTCTCACTAAGTTCCTCAACCTCAACAATATCAAACTGTATTTAAAAAAAAAAAAATAATTAAAAAAAATATATATATATTAAAAATTAAAAAAAAAAAAAAAAACTAGGGTCATGGTGGTGTCTACCGGGTGGGGCAGGATGCCCTGGTTCCAGGCCTCGGGATCTCGGCTCCTCCCTCTTCGCCATGCATACTGAAAAAAAAAAATATTTTTTTTTCTCGTCATGCATAATGGGAGGCGGAGCGGTCTAGGTCCGGAGGGGTGGAGCTAGGGTGATGGCCTCGACCCGGTGGCCAGGGCTATGGTCCTAAGAGCCATTACATGTTTCGCCTATCGACTCACAATGTCTGTATACTGTGCCGTTTACTAATACCTCAATGTGCTGTGTTGTGACGTATTATACTAACTAAACCGTTTTCTGTTTTAGTGTTTGATTCATCGCATCCAGATAAAAGCTAAAATCTCTAAAGAAAAATAAACTCTTTCTATTTTTTTTTAAATTAATCTATACAAACGTGATGTTGGCACAAATGCCTTAGTGGCGATTGCCATTACTAGTTATACTAGTTCCCAAAAAAGAAGAAGAAGAATGTTATATGTGACGTCACATAGCTTTGGCAAACAGTTTATACACGTCTCGGAATACCTTTAAGCGTGCTTAAGTTACTATTATCGTGTCTCGGAACGAGGGGATATTGTGTTGATGTGAAAGTGTAGGTGCTATTAGGTATCTGGTATCAATGAGGTATCTGGGTCTGGACGACATTATTGTTTGTTTTAAAGTTCACATGACTTGTCTACCAGAAATGTCATTTTTAAATCGAACCTCAGTGTCTAAAGGTCAGTTGTTAGAAAATGCCTACCCGGCATTAAACTCGCCTATGTTCACTAGTTTTTGTGCAATAAAGTATTTAAATAAATAAATCTTCGTAACCTTGACTACCTACTTACTTAGTTCTCCCTGGTTGAGTGGAACTGGTAATGGTTTGTTCTTGCTGCTCCTCAGCCAGTCTCTGTATGCTCTCTCTCCGCTCACTTTACGTTTCTCATTCTCCATCGCCATGCGAGCTGCTATTCTTTCTTCACGAGTTTTCATTACTACAAAAAAACCTTTCAATATTGCAAGAATATAAAATGCGAAGTCTAACTTTCTATATCACATAGCGACACATGCAACACCTTTATTCAACTATTCCTCTACAAAGTCCTGGTCAGGACTCAACTTGAGTATGGTGTTACTACATAGAAGCCACATTTAGTGTTGCCCAATCTTGTTATAAGTAGGTCTTGCTTTTTTGCAAGACCCTTAGCACGGCCACCGATATATTAGCAAGACAAATACGAAGACTAACTCAAGTCTTGTTTGTTTTAAAGTTGTCCCCAAAACTACCTACTTTTCCGATGTGAAACAGACGATTTTAACTCTGACAAATAATACTATTGATAAACAAAAAATCATGTAAAACTTCATACACGTTTATAGAATTTTTGTTCCCCCTTCGCCATGTATACTGAAAAAAAAAAATTCTTTTTTTCTCGTCATGCATAATGGGAGGCGGAGCGGTCTAGGTCCGGAGGGGTGGCGCTAGGGTGATGGCCTCGACCCGGTGGCCAGGGCTATGGTCCTGAGAGCCATTACATGTTTCGCCTATCGACTCACAATGTAGGATGTCTGTATACTGTGCCGTTTACTAATACCTCAATGTGCTGTGTTGTGACGTATTATACTAACCAAACCGTTTTCTGTTTTAGTGTTTGATTCATCGCATCCAGATAAAAGCTAAAATCTCTAAAGAAAAATAAACACTTTCTAATTTTTTTAAAATTAATCTATACAAACGTGATGTTGGCACAAATGCCTTAGTGGCGATTGCCATTACTAGTTATACTAGTTCCCAAAAAAAGAAGAAGAAGAATTTTTGTAACAAGCTTTGTATTAATTTTAATCGTAAAGATCATTTCAAATTTGCAATAATCAGACTATCAGTGCATATACATGCGATAGCAGTGCATCAGCGATGTTTGCGTACGCGCACACCGATGACTTCTACTCAGTATTGCAAAAACGATTCGCGTCGTTGATGCACAGAGTACGAGGGAGCAGCAACATCATCTTGAGGGCAGTTAGTGAGAAGAGATTGCCGTATCATGGGGCACTGTGTACATACTCACATGTGCTTCAGGAGGGCAAGGCAAATATAAAAAATAAATGTTTTCTTTTTACTAATATAGAACAATCAAACACTATGGGGGCGAAATAAACGCATTTTATTTTATTTATTTTTTATTATTTCTTGAGCGTTAGTTGAAAATTACTCGAGTCTCACATGGTTGTCTCACTACAATAAGAAATCAAAATATATTTTCAGTCAGAGCAAGAGTCTTGCGCAAGACCTCTACCAAGACCCAAACCACGACCAGGTCTTGCTTTGGGCAACACTACCCACCCAAATTACCAAAAATATAGTCGCAAGTTAACTACGCAACGTTAACTACAATAGAAAATTATCTTATAATAAAACACTAGGGAAATAATAAACTAACATCTAACGAATGCCAACATTGGGGTTTAACTAACCTTTCATATCTTCCTCTTTCTTCAATTTCCATTCTGCCATTTTCTTTTGTTTCTCGCGTTCAGCTTTCGCCCTCTCCCGTTCCAAGCGTTCTTTCTCTCGGTATTGTTGGGTGTTGACCTGATCTTTCCGCCGTTCAGACTCCATACGTTTCTGCGCCAACCAGCTTTGATACGACCTTTCACGCTCTTGTTCAGAAATTATTTTGGGAGGTTGTTCGCGGAGTTTATTCAAACGAGCTTTATCTTTTCTCTATAAGTATACGAATAATGTGATAATTATTATTATTATCAGCCAGTGTATCTCCACTGCTGATTCACCTAAAGCACGCTATTGCAACGCTCACCCGACTCCCATCAGATTACGACTTTAATACGGTCATCCGTCCATTTGGCGGCGGGTTAGCGTTGTGCTGTACGTGGTCTTAACTCTAGATCCCGTTCAACCCTAACATTCGTCGGTTCTGCTACACATGTATCCGGCCCATCGCCATATTGCTTACTAATTTTAATGTCGGTTCCAAATAAACCGAATTGGTTCTATCAACCAGAGATGTGTCGGGAAAATATCCACCAATAGTACCATTTCATTATCACATCATGTCATCATAAATTCACATAAAAAGGCTGCTGAACAACAGTGAAAGAGAAGACAAATTTCTAAGCATTTCATGGATTCACCGTGCTTGTGCCGGGTCCATCGAAGGTAAGAGATGAGAAGAATGGTTTCTCGGGATTGCGGCCGATAATAGGCTGGTTTACAAAGTTATTATTTTATTTATTTATTTAAAAACTTAATTGCACTTTGTACAAAAATGCCGCTAGGCATTCTCTGACAGCCAAACCTTTAGGACATTAGGACAGTTTGTATGGTAAGTAGGTGCAATAATAGATATAAAATAACAATTTATGAAACAAATACATCAAAATAATACTTACTATTACATATACAAATACGTAAATAGGTTATATTATATATATATAATATATACACTAATACATATAAAATAAAACTACTCATGTGATGAAGGAAGCGGGACAAAAGTAGACGTCGCTCGTTGTGAAAGTGTGAATGAAGAGAGTGGCAATACAATAGAAGTAATAAAAATAGTTTAAGTTAAAGATAATGTTTGTACACCCCATTCTTGAATATAGCACGACTAGAAGCTTGTCTAATATCCTGAGGTAATTCATTTTATAGATTTGCGGCGACGACAGCAAACGATTTAGAGACGAAAGAGGTGTGATGAGAGGGAATGGAAAGAGTGGAGTTGGAAGAGGAACGAAGGGTTCTTACGTGATGTGAGCTCAAAAAACTAAATAAATCTTTAAGATAGTTAGGTGTATCGGGTTCGTTGAGAATACTGTATAACAAGCACAGAACGATTCCGCCGTTTACGAATAGGCAGCCATTTAAGTTGATTCCGTGAAGAAGAAATATGGTCATATTTCCGCAATCCAAAGACGAACCTAATACATGCATTGTTTAATCTTTCCATTTTATTAAGATAATCTTGTGAAAGATCCACACAACACACGTCACCGTAGTCTAATATCGGCAGTATTTTATTTTAATGCGCAACAAGACTCTCAACATCCACCATTCCAACCAAATACTGTATGTTTCCGTTAATGCCGTCTTGAAAGCTATTTCCATAAATGTATTGACGACAGGACTGCTTAGGCCAAATTCTATCAGTAAGTAGTGCAAAGATTTAGCTGGAACTCCTCTCGCACCAACTTTCACTGCGTAGAGCTGAGTCTTGAAACGGATCCTGATCTTTTTTTTGTGAGAAGGGATGAAATTGTATTATATATGTTAACCGCCCGAAAAAAGCCTAGTTGATGACAACTGAATAATCAGGCGCGACTGTATTTGACTGTACCTACCCATGCTACATCCCCTCCACTGTCCATCAGCGGCCTATTTATGTGACGGTAACTATTTATTATAACAGTCGTAAAATATATTTAACCAAGTAATTTAGATATTGTAAACAGATAGGCCCATCATGACAAGTGGCAAGCTCGTCGTTGTCTCTAGCGTACCAGACTCTAGAAATGTCACTAATTAAATATTTTTGTGTTGACCAGGAATCAAAATTGGTACCTCCGCATCTAAATCTACGTTCTTAAGTGCTAGACCACTGAGTCTTATAATAGTTGGTATTCATACCTACAAACTTTCGTTATGAAATCTACTCACCTCCTGTTCTTTCCTAGCAAGCCATTGTTCAAAATTTTCCTTTCTACATTGTTCGTTATCTTCTTTAGCAGTTGTGGTGGTAGATAACGAAGCAACGGAGAGTCGAAACGTGTCTGATCCGTGTTCCTCCCTATACGTGCGGTTCAAAGGAATATATCGCTCTTCAAGATCATAATCCAAATGACAAGAAAACCTTTTTACACTAAAGTCTTCTTTGGCACTCAAATATGGCGTAGAATTGCTTCTACACGACCCGTGAGGATGTGGAGTCATTTCATACGAAGAGTCGTTTATAATGCTCGCTGAATGGGCACTTTCTACTTTCTCGACGCATATGGCTGGGTTTATGTACCGTTTGCTAGTTTTAGTACAAAACGACTCAGAATCGCTGTGGTATTGTACGTTTTCACCCGCTCCGTCTATCACGTGGTTGAATTTGCTCAAATCGATCTTAAAACGGGTGGTATCGCTGTCCCTGAAATTACTTTCTTCAAATTTCGCCGACATTTTTAAATTTCAACACACAAAGAGCAGAACTAACAATACGCAACACGCTTCAGATAGTCCATAATAAATTCTGGTTAATTTCTAGTTATTTTGTAAATATTAGATAAAAATTATGTAGTTTGATAGAAATAAATAATGCCAAAGTTATTATTTGTAATATTTTGACATGGATTAATATTCCAAATACGAAATTAAAAACTAGCTCTGACAGTTAATGAGCAGAAGGCGAAAACCAGTCTCATGTCATGCGCAGTTATCCCCTCCACACATTACCTTCAGAGCTTACCTACCGAGAGTTATCTGCCGCTTTTCCTAAATTTTCAGTAGTTATGGTAGAGGTTGCTCAGGGATGAATGATAGACGATAAAGTTCAATACCAAACTATTTTAATGTGTTTCACAACTTCACAATTA
Organism: Tinea semifulvella; assembly: GCA_910589645.1. Classification (NCBI taxonomy): domain Eukaryota; kingdom Metazoa; phylum Arthropoda; class Insecta; order Lepidoptera; family Tineidae; genus Tinea; species Tinea semifulvella. Next base: position 7,033,273 of record OU342596.1, read on the forward strand.
CAACAAATATACAAAAATAAAATTAAACGTTACGAATGGCGCGCGCGCGTGCTGTCGTCGGCCATGTAGCCCTGGTGTGTCTCGAATAGGCTACTCTTGGCGTCTCACATCGCCTATGGCGGTGAGAGCGAGAGCAACAACACGCATGCGCAGTAAATCTACAAGTCGACGATGAACCGCGCCGGAAGTCGACCACGCGCAACTCTTGGCGGCAATATACGATTTACTACATACTCCCCCTCTAGTTCAGGAGAACGCCCTCGCTCCTGGACTAGATCCTGCCCCTTTGCTCCAACAGTGCGGGTAGGGCGGCCGCGATTTCTCTTGGGTATGACGGGTCTAGGTGGGGTATCATGGCTACCGATATAGGGTGTAAGATCTTGTACGTGATACTTACAGGCTGTTCGATGTCTGAAATCTCGTAAGTTGTGGGACTGACCTTTTTAGCCACACGATAAGGACCATCGCGTCGTGGCACAAACTTAGAGGTTAGTTCCTTAGAACTTTTGCTGAGAACGTGGGATTTAAGGAGTACTAAATCATTTACCTGAAATGATACTGCCGGACGGCGCGAAATATCTGCGTACTCCTTGTTCTTATCCTGCTGAAGCTCCACGCGCTCGCGAACAGCTGACAAGGAATTTAAAAACTTCCCAAGGTAAGGAGTTATTTGTGGTACAAAATTTTCTTTTAATTGTATGGCACGAAGGTCATGTGTGACCTCTGTGGGAGATCTCATCTCTCTGGCGAAAGTTAAGTAAGCTGGTGACATACCTGTTGTGCGACATTTTGCACTATTTAATGCGAAACGAATCACCGAAAGCTTCTTTGGCCATGAGGTGTGATTTTCTTCCACGAGTTGTGCGAGTAAAGCTTTGACATCGCGGTTCTTTCGCTCCGCAGGGTTAGCTTGTGGGTGGTAAAAGGGAACAAAATTTTGCTTTACCTTTAAAATGGACATACACTGCCGCATAACTGCCGACACAAACTGTACCCCATTGTCCGATACAATCCTGCGGGGTAAACCGTAACGCATAAAATATTTCTCAATGAGAATATGGGCACAAGCATCTGCAGTCGCTTCTTTAAGCGCGTATAGCTCTATCCACCTGGTAGCAGTGTCTTCGACAAGGAAAATCCAACGCTCCCCCTGGTCTCCCTCTGGTAATGGACCGAAGAGGTCTATAGCTAGCACCTCATTTCGCTGATTCATGATAACCACGCGCAACTCTTGGCGGCAATATACGATTTACTACATAGTTTATTAATGAAGAGGATTTGCATCGGTCTCGCTCGCACAATAAAACATTTTTAAAGATTATTCAAGTCTTGGGTGTATTTTGTGTAGTTTATTAACTTTCTAGGAATTAATTACGGGCATTTTAGATACTTATACTCGTATTTTTACTTTCATATACCTAATTTTAGACAGACAAAAATAGAAAAATCATAACGATTATATACCCCTCATTCCGAATCGCTCTCAGAGCGCTTAGAACGAATATGACACTGACCGTCGTTCCGAATCAAATATCGCGATTTTGAGCGTGATGTCAATTCGGAACGGTCTAAATTGTAAAATGTGCATTCATAAAATGTTAGTTTTTTTTTTTTAATGCAATGAAGATAAATTGCTGATTCCACATCTTTGAGTATGAATACTAATAAATATACATATCTCGGTTTATTCATCTTTGTATGTGTAAAGTTTAATATTATTAACTTATTTTGGTAATTTAAAATAACTTGCCGTGTTAAAGACATTTTTTTTTCACTTCCTACTTAAATATTAATTATTGATTTGTTTAAGAAGTAATATAGAAACAGTATAAACGAATTACAATATTAAATAATTTAAAAGAAAACTTAATTTAAATAAACTTAAAAATGGCGGGCGACATAATGACAAAAAACTGACAGCGCGAGAAATGATGTCATTTGTGACGTCACACAGCTTGGCAAAACAGTTTAAGCGCGTATCGGAACACCTTTAAGCGTGCTTAGGTTACTATTATCGCGTATCGGAACAAAGATAGACAAATATATCTCTAAAATGACCGTAATTTTATTCCTTGGTAAGTTTAGATATTTCTCAAAAAATACACACAAACTTATAAATATTGGATTGTGCGACAGAGAGGGAAGCTAAAGCGTTAAACCATCCTAAATTAAAGGAAGGCTTTGGGTCGTAGGTATTCGATGATTATGGCTATTATAGAGGTAAAACAATAAAACGACATTTATTTTAATGTAATTTATTTACATGTACTCACATGTATTAAAATGTACTCAATGTAGGTATACCTCGAAATTGACGAAGTTTTCAACAATATAATAATCATTCAATAGGTACAGGTTTATTGGATAGTTGCCTAACGATATATGGTCAAGGCTAGTTCTTTCATCATCATAGAACTGAAGTCCTAGACCTCCAGTGTTAGAGATGAGACTTTCAGAAATATCTGGAGAACTTGGCCTTAGAAGTTGGTATTAGTTGAAACGGGACCGGACGGCTTAACGTGCTCTCCGAGGCACGGGAACGGTGGTGTTGTAAATCCATGACAAATGTACGTGAGAAAAGCGTATTTCTCATTGGTACATGCCGGGGGGGGGGGGGGGGGGGGGGGGGGGGTTAAACCGACCCACCTCCGCTCACATTTGTTTTTTTAAGTTAATCATCAAAAATAGACATATTGATAGTGTCACTAAGCGTCAAATTTTGGGAAGTAACTGCAAATGCCCATAATGTTCGTAATTATATTTCCTAAGAAAGTTGATGTAGTCATTCGTACATTTTTTAACAGTACACTCGGGCTTCAAGCCTTCTTGTAATGTGCGAGCGATAACTAATAAAAAAAATCCCTAAAAAGATAAAATATTTTTTTGGCAAATTTAAGAAAAACATGTCAGAGCAAGAGTTTCGCAAGACTGACTTAGGCCAAGATTGGGCAACACTAAAAAATTATATTAAATAATGGTGAAGTTATTAAATAGCGTAAAAAATAATAATACATATCAGGCATATTTTTTTATACTTTTTTATTGGAATTACAAGTACCTTAAAACTATTTAATGTTTAATTAATTTATTAATCATACTATAGTCTTAACAATTTTAAAATTTTATTTCACTTGAATCAATTATTTTTTGACATAATATGCTAAAATACGTGAGGATTAAATTGGAAATAACTAAATTTTATGGCTTCTCCATACAAACTGTTAATTTTCAAATAGCCAATTTGTATGGAGAAGCCAAAATACTATTTAAGAAAAAAATGGGTGCTGGACTATTGATGCGTTTTTAGTTACGAGAGGAAAAGATAGATGGCGCGGATAAATGTACAATCTCGTTCTGTTATGAACTCCATATTGCCGCTCAGGTTAAAGGTCCGAATCAACAAGATGTTCATCCATTCCCTATCTCACCTATGCTGTGTCAGCCTGGCACAACCTTCTGGCACAGACCAATAGGGACAAGATCCAAAGCTAGCAGAACATATAGCTCAGAGTGATATCCAGAGCGCCACGGTGTGATTCGTGCGTAATTCCGTCATGAGCTCGGAATCTGGAGATGCCTACTATTGAGGAGTTTATCGTCGGCCTTCAAGCATATCCAGAATATTGCTCCGACTTGCTGGGCCCGCCAACGGGAGACCACTTCCTAGAGCTAAAGAACGCCTTATATCAGTTATATCAGAACAGACCCAATACTAAAAGTGCATGAATTATCAGATGACTAAGATCCTGGCGGGGAAAATGTACACATACCCAACCCAGGCTCATTAGCCATCCAGGTCTGGACGACCCCACTGTACTGTAATACATACAAGCCCATACACTTAAAAGATAAAATTAACCACCCTATGTACTCACAAATATTTGTGTAGGGACTATGATTATTGTAAAACACAACATTCTATACTAATTCAATTCGTTAATTTTATTATCGCTAATTTGCAAAATGCTTTTAAAAATTTAATTTCTTCATTAATAAAGTCGATTGTTACAAGAAACGCATTAGGACATTACTAGTTAATTAGTACTCAAGCTGTCAAAAGAAAAAATACGAATGGAAATGGTATAGTGATAGATACTTAAAGACAAAAGATAGAAACCAGTTAATTTTGCATTTGAATGGCAAGCTCCCATTCTTGGACCTCGCGTACCGCTTACCATCAGGTGGGCTCGGTGTCACGTGTCGTGCTCAGTAAAAAAAAAAAAAAAAAAAAGAGAAAAAAAAAACAGCTATTGGTTGCAAGCCCGAGTTACATTCATCCATGAATACATGGAATACTTAAATATTTCTCTTTGCTGTGAAGACTTCTTTTTCTGCATAAATAATTATTGTAAGATAAAAACGATTTACTTAAAATGTATTTATTTATTAATTTCAAATAATAAGTTATTGTTAAGTACAACTTGTAAATTCTTAAGACTACAGTATGAAAATTTCTTCGAATTTACTCGAAATATTGACAAATACAAAAGTCATAGATATATCATTTATGTGTCTAGGATACGTTATAATTTTAAAAACAATGGATAATTTACATCCTGTCAAATTTACTACTCCCTCTATCATTCTTAATGGCCATAAGTCAATCTCTTTCTTAGAATGAATATTCATATGTATTCAAAGATATCTATATCAATGCTACATACATATGGCCCCCCAAAGTCTCCATGACAACTACCTACATTCTTTCAAAACTAAAACTAATAATTATGTCTATAAAAGTACGAGAACACCAGCCAGAAGTCAACACAACCCTCTCGCTCGCACAATCCAATATTTTTAAATATTTTTCAAGTGTACTTTAAGAAATGTAGTCTATCAAATACTATAAATTTCAACATCATTATAGGATCCCAGATAAACTAGCTGTATCAGCCTATAGGCCAGACATCTTAGTGTTTTCTCGGAACTTGAAAAAAGTTAACCTTATTGAACTTACCATTCTGTGGGAATCAAATATTCCAAAAGACCACAACATGAAGTCGAATAAATATTATGATCTCACAGAAGAAATGATCATGAACTTTCCTGTCTTCTCTGATCCTGAGTCTTGAACCCGTTCATGATCATTTCTTCTGTGAGATCATAATATTTATTCGACTTCATGTTGTGGTCTTTTGGAATATTTGATTCCCACAGAATTTACTTTACGCAGTGGAAGTTGGACACGATGGACCCGGCACCCGCACGGTGAATCCATGAAATGATTAGCCATTTCCATAAATGATATATTTCCAAAATATCCTTAAATTTATTCCCTAGTAAGTTGATAGAATACATTTCTGAAAAGTAATTCAGACTTGGGAATTCTTTGAAAATATTAGATCTGGCGAGCGAGAGAGATGCCAGCCTTCTTAAATAAAATGGTTGGTGGCGCTGGTTTATGATGTAAGCATGGCTTATAATTAGAATGCGGCATATGTTAACAATAATTTAAAAAAAAAAATGGGAGAATGTTAAAAGAGTATTTTGTTGCAACATTATATACCTAAATAGCTTATATACCAAATTTTCTGTAGAAATAAGATTTTTTGGAGATAGAATCATCCCTATTATAATATTTATTCCAATTTCAATTGCTTTCTTTCGTATGTAAAAAGGTTCTATACCTACCTGTAATAAATTTAAAAATAATATTTCCGAGTAAATCCCAAGCTTATTATCAGTTTATTTTATAGGTAATTTTACTAATAGAGTGATTCGGCATTGGAGGAGCGTGGTTTTTTTATTTTCTCCAAGTTTTTGATGACTATGTCGTGCAGAGAACAGTAACGGTTGCGGATTTCACATAAAACCAACCACAATGATAAGTACTCTTTTTCATCCAGTTCCTGAAAGCAAAAAATTACTTTATATTGTCTGCAATACTCTAATTGTTAAGTTAAGAGAATGGATTTAGATACGGACGGACGCACCTGGTTTGATTTGGCAGGGACACAATAATTTATTTCGATTCTTTTATTGAGAGAAGACCACTTCTTCCACTCATAGCAAATAGTCGCTTTTATAGTCAAGTACGTAAGGAGAATCTCACACTAATAGGTGTTATTCACCAATGATTACTATAAACAGACTATTAATTCAGATTTAGATGTTACAAAATTATTTATTTACATTTTATAAATCTTCTGATTTATTGTATACATAATTTTATAAGTTCCTAAGGCTAAATCCTAAACTACAAGGAATAGTCAAAAATGCTCAAAGCCGATTATGATAAAACCTTAACTGCATTATTTGATTTTTGAAAGTTTGCCATTTAAAGTTACTTTCCACTATTTGATCTTTCTAAGCCAGACTATCAGCTGGTGCAATAAAACAGCGGAGTAAGGCGGAGTGCACAATCGTCTGAGATCAATTTGTTTTGGGACAATTGTGCACTCCGTCCCACCCTTTAGGTTTTTTTTTTCATAAATAAATTTCCCGTTTTAACTTATTTGGTTCTCTCAGAACTTTAAAAGTTTAAATTTTACATTTTTTGTTTTAATTATAAAAATTTGTAACATAGAATAATCTATATTTACTCACTCTAACAGCTCTTCTGTAGTCGTCAATGTGTGGGTATTTAGCAACTTTGGATACTACTTTGGCCCGTGAGATGAAGTAGCGAGAGATTTGATCAAAGAATGTGGCGGCCTCTGACTCCACAGACTGCACCTCCGCAAGCGTGTCCTCCTGAATCGACACACCAAAGTTGTTCCCGTCCTCGATTTTGGGAATCATAAATGAAATCCACATTTTTAACTGGAAAACAATGGTTTTATGGGTTAGTTCTAAGCAAATTGTGTGGCGAGAGAGAGAAAACTGACAGACTAGACTGGTTTAAAACACCTATTCACCACCACTATTCTGCTCTCTCTCCCTAACCAACAAAATTATGTTAGTGCCATTTTGGAAGCTTGTTCCATAAATGTATTAGTGACAGACCGGTTTATGCCAGATTTTTTCAGTAAGTGGTGCAAAGATTTTGCTGGAATCTACAGTGTAAAGCTGAATGTTGGGTCCGTTTCTGATCATTCTTAACATAATATATTTTTGCAATGATGTTGTGGTTAAATAAATAAAAAAGATAATCAGCCTTTCTACAACTGCTGTAAGTCGTTGGTCCTGTTTACAGTAATACCAACTTGTGAAATTGTTAAGAATTCTCAACATAAATGTTATCAGACTCTCACCAATCTGTCTGGACCAGCTTTGCAAGAGTAGGCAAAAATCTCCAGAAATATAATCTAGAAAGCTTATCTTCCACAATAGAGGTTCACTACTCTTGTCTAGGGATTGTAATGATGATGGTGGAATTGAATTGTATGAAATCCCAAGTACTTGAGTATTATTGTTTTAGATTGTGTATTGTGGTTACTCAGGGTCGTCTTGCGAGGTACCACATCATTTGGTAAATCATAGACCTTATTACCTTCAATAATACTTGTCGTCACTGGATACTTTTAACTGTCCAGTCTCCAAAATTTATATAAGACTCTTTTAAATTGTAACATGTTATTGTGGTGTTATGTTAACCCACCAACCCTGGTTCCACTAACGAACTTATTGAATCGTTAGAAATTGTTTTTTTATTTTATACTAGCACATGTGACTTTGGGCCCACCTGATGGTAAGCGGCGTGCAAGGTCCATGAATGTTAGCAACTGAAGTCAGACACTCATAACTGCCATCAGTCCCTAACACTATGCTGGCTTGACTAGATGCTTTATCACACTGTATTTCCACCCCGAGAATGTTGAAGCTGAGTTGTAGATCCAGTGTGGTGCTCTGAAGAGTAGGGGGAGGAGAGAAGGGGGACGTCTTGGCCGTCAGCGCGCATGCCTGGGTCTTGTCAAGAATGTAACATCCAAAACTACTAACCAGTGTAACCTTGTGGACTATTCAAATTTTTCAGAAATATATGGAAGGTTAAGGTCACTATGGGTGTGGTTAGGCTTATAGTACATGTTATTAATCCTTATCTCTTACCAAATTAGAATCTTCAACCAGTTCCCTGATGTGTGGTTTGACCAAGTGGATGAGGTCACTTAGGGGCTTGTTGCAAGGTACCAGGCCATTTGGTAGTACATAGACCTTAGTACCTTCAATGGATGAGTTAATGGATACTTCTGAAGTGTCCAGTCTTGGACGCTTGGCGTTGGGCTCCAACCCAGAGTTGGCTGCAGGTGGTATTGGAATGTTTAAATCCTAAAAATAAATTGTATTACAGCCTAATTGACTAGTAGTAAGCTTCTAATTTAGACTAGGTATAAAATAGTGGTTACTTTATTTTAAAACCCTTATCAATTATTATGAATTGTATATTTATAATAATGCACCCCGCAAATCCTCTACCATACTCCGAAAGGTTAGCGGTTATAAAATGCCGAAAGGCATAAATTCGCGCTTGTACATTACTTTTAAGTTTATTGTGCAATAAAGAGTTTATAAATAAATAAAAAAAACAACCTGTCTTACCCTTAAAATCCATGCAAATGAATAAGGCATCGTCCTAATTCAACATGACTACTATTGCTAGTTTGCACAAATTTGATTGCATAGTCACATTCAATTAGGACAGTCCCTAATAATAAAAAGTCAAAGTCAAAAGAAACAGTTAAAATACCTGATGTACATCAGCAAAATCACGATTTTGAAAGTTGGATGTCTCTAATAATTCATTTAACTTCACAATCTTCTCTGGAAAGCCTTTTACAATCAGACGTTCAGCCTTTAGCTTCAGGGAATCTTTATAATCTTGCACCTGCACCAAAGAATACTACTAGATATAAATTCTAATGCTTTACTAATCAAAATACAATAGAAAAATTATTGGATATGCCACCTTCATGCTCAAAAGTAAGGTTATGATAGTTTTATATGTTATTAAGATTACATATAAAAACATAATGAATGTAAATTAAATATTATGTTCATGTTAACAAATTAGATGGAATAATTTTACTGGCTTTTTAACGAAAAACACGTCCTTACATTGTAAATTGTAAGGTCACGCACATTATTCTTCGGTGGTCAATATCAACAACAAAATTATACTAATATTACAAAATATATGTGTTTTATACCTTTTTTGCGACGTCAGTCATCTTCCAAATATTACAAGAAAGGGACTAAACCAATAAATTCCCCAATAACTTAATAAATAAAGAAATAAACGCAATTTTCCTTGATGCTTGCTAAAACTTCGTTTTTTTGGTTTGGTATGAAGAAAAGAAAATTAACCAATGCGTTCAAAATGTTTATTCATAACAAGCAAGATTTTATTACGGCATTTTAATTAATGTTTTTGGAATTTTGTATATAAGATTTTTATACTAACGTGAATATATATTTTTGGGACAATAGTTTTTTTTTGGTATAATTAATTATATATTTAAATATAATTGGAATAAGAAATAATAACATTGGCCTCTTAAACAATTTTTTTTTTGCCTAAATCTAGGCCAAGCGTAGACAGATTGATCCTATTTTTATTAGGCCAAGCTATATTTCTTAAAAATAACAATGTCAATGTCATCGAACAGCTGATTGACCATATTTTAATTTATATATTAGTTTAGTTTAGTTTAGTTTAGTTTTAACACCATACATTCCTACCGGAATTCGGTTAAGTCATACTCTTAATTTTTAATATATATATATATATATATATATTGCACATTTATCACTATAGATAGGTACATGACAAGTAACAGAACTGGAGGTTTAAGCATTTACAAAAAACACTTAAATAAATAGATTTATTGCAGCTGTAAAGAGGCTTTGTCAATAACTTATAGGTACCTAATAAATAAATGATTAAAAATATGTCAATTAACTTAACTAAATATTACTAATTATTACTAATTATTGTAGCAGCTGTAAAGAGGCCTTGTCAATAATTTTAAAGTACCTAATAAATATTTTTTTAAAAATATGTCAATGTACTTAACTAAATAATACTAATCATTAAGAGTAATAATAAATATGTCAATTTAATTAAATTAAAAATAGTTATAATATAATAAATTATGCGAATATGTCCAATCTTTATGTCATAATTTTATTAGTATATGTCACTGATATATACACTATCCTATGTCATCATCCCTTAGCGCTTCATCTACAGTGTAATAAGCTTATTTTATTAATACAGTTTTAATTTTTTTCTTGAAGTCATTATGTTCTAGGCATTTCATTTCTTTTTCCAGATTATTATACAGTTTCACACAGTTACAGATGAAACTTTTGGAAAACTTACTCAATCTGTGTTTAGGAACAGCTAACGATTCTTTTTGTCGAACAAACAATTTTTAACTGGTTCTAAATGTGTTTATGATGTCTGCATTTAGATTTAATTTTCAAAACAACGAAAGTTTAGATAGTGAAAGTAAGTTTCTAAAAGAAGCATTGCAATAATTGCTTTTGCTCACCTATTATAACCTTACTTTCCAGGTAAACCGCCGACGGATAAAATAAGTTGGATTGCTAGCGAGGAAGTTAATCCAAGTTATCAAATACATAATCTGGACGAAATCGTAAAGCATGCTAAGATATATACAAACGGAGACTTGGAAATAGGTCATGTTGCTGCGAGTGAGGTTACAAATAATGCTCAGATGAAATGTCTAAACAATGGCTTGAACTTGGCTGAACAGAAACATAGTGATCTTATAGCAGGAACTTATGAAGGTTGGTTTGTTAAACTAGGGTTTAACAAGCGCTAGTGATGCATATGTTATGACTTTTTAGCTTTGTTGTTTGTGTTCTATTCTTCCGATGGATGATGAATGAGGTGATAGGGAAGGCAAAGGGTCTAGCCTATACAGCCAAGTCTGATGTAATACATCTTTCTTTTTTATGAGTTAATGAGGTTATCATCAAATTCCAGATGTAGCAGAATTTGATGCTTTTCTTGGAGTCAATTGCGGCATTATAGCCCAAACATGTCAGTTATAATATGGGAGTTCTCAGTGCAGGAAAACCGCAAAAAAATAACTGCAACTTGTGCCCCATATTTAAATTACAATTTATCGTTTTTGTAGCACATTATTAAACAAAATAGCACCACTTTTGACTAACAATATCCACAGTAAATTAATGTTCAAAACAAAATCTTGCACTTGAGATGTCCCTTTTTATATTTCTGTTAATATGAACCACAGTTGAAGAATTACTATTGCTGCGTTGGGCTTGAAAATACAGCTCACTTTTTACCAATTTGTGCTTAAAGTTTATGAAAACCATAGAGCAATGCCAAGTCGAACGACTTTCAAAGCCAAATCAATGGGAAAAAGTGCTTCAAGTCAAACATAGGGTATACGAAGGTATGATTGCATGTGAGCAATTTACACATACAGTATAAGGTTCATATGTATCTTATTTAGCGTTTCAATAATGAACTCATTTAATTAAAATAGCAACACTTAAAAATGCAATAATTTCTAACATTTTACAAAAAATACACTTGGTATGTATTGCGTTTTAAGTGTTGATGTCATATTATTAGACCGCCTCCGTGGTCTAGTGGTAACAAACGTTGCCGTAAACTCGGGAGGTCGTGGGTTCGATTCCCACCGGGGGCAAGTTGTACATTGTATAATTTGTCTCGGTCTGGGTGTTTATATGTATAATATGTATATATTTACAAAAAAAAAGTATAATATGTAGTTTATCAACCATCTAGTTTCCGTAACACAAGCCTTGTAGCTTACCACGGAAATTAGATGGCGCTGTGTGACCTGTCTAAAAAAAAAAAAAAAAAAAAAAAAAAAAAAAAAAAAAAAAAAATATTCTTGCCATACAGGCACTATTCCATTTCTATGCACGGACAAGCTATGATCGTTGACAAATTTGTTTGTAGCATATGTGTAGGTTAATTTAAACCATTCCGAATTGATATCATGCTCTGAGCTCCAAATTGTGATATTTGATTCGGAATGACTGACAGTGTTAGTGTGAAATGGGAAAGGCACCTTCAAAGGTAGTTTTGTCCTATAATTATTCTTATTATCTATTTTTACAGGCGGATTAAAAATATGGGAATGCACAAGTGACTTGGTTAAATATCTTATGAATAACATTGATACAAATGCATGGAATAATGCTAAAGTATTAGACTTGGGCTGTGGGGCTGGTATACTTGGAATTTTAGCTTTTCTCAATGGTAGTGAAGTCTTCTTTCAGGATTATGTAAGTAAATAAAACAAAAACTTTGGTGTTATGTAATACAACTTCTCATAATGCTTTTCTTTGTTATATTATTTTTCTATACAAAATTTCCTAATCAAAATTCTAAAATCATACTCGACTGCCTCCATGGTCAAGCAGAAGTCCATTTAGAATATTTCATAGATTTAGAAGCGAGGGTGCCGTGTTTGATTCCTGGTTGGGGCAGAGTTTTTTTTACATATCGGATAATTAAATTAGATTAAAATTGACCTACTATTTTATGTGTAATGGCAAGTCAAGCAAATTGAGAGATGGGTCCACATGTCATGCTTCAATCATGACATTGTATACAAGTATAGCCATGTCCCATGGGACAGGAACATTAATTAATCTATATTAGAAAGATAAAAAAAATATGTTATGTTGATAGTTTTACTTTATTCCAGAACAAAGAAGTAATAGAACATGTGACTATTCCAAATGTGCTGCTTAACATTGAAGACGAAGAGAAGAGAGAGTTAGAGATAAACAAATGTAAATTTTATTCCGGAGACTGGGAATCTTTTAACAAACTATTGGACAATAACCAATTCCATTACATATTAACATCGGAAACTATATACAACTCAGAAAATTACAATAAAATAATTGATATAATTAATACTAGATTAACAGATAAAGGGACAGCGTTTATAGCAGCAAAGACAGTTTATTTTGGTGTTGGTGGTGGCGTTAGAGATTTTGAGACCTATTTACAAAAACATAAACATTTAAATGTAGATATTTGTTGGAAGAGTAGTGGTGGAATACAGAGAGAAATTTTGAAAGTGACCAAGAAATAAAAAAAATACAATTAGTCTGTTATTTATTGTCCTTAAACACAATTCACTCCTACCCTCATTCAATTAAACATTTTATTAATATAAATAATATATATATTATCGATTTCTATACTTTAAATTATTTCCGACCATTTCTTTTATTAGATAGAACAATATATGAAAACATTTTTTGGTTATTACTAATCTACCTAATGACCAACTCGAGATCATTATAAAAAACAATTTTCAATAATAATTATTTTTTAAACATGTGAAATACAACTTTGTGGATGAAGATCCAAAAACATATACAGTGTGAATCCTTTGCGTTACTAAAATTTGTCTTTATTCTTTTGTGGTCATACATAACTTCTGTCTGTAAGTAGGAAAAGGTGAGAACTAATTTAGTATGGAAAGTATTATATATTCAAAAATATTTTTTTAAGGCGATAACCTTTCAAACACCCATCCATCTTCTCCTTGGTGAAGCAGTTTCTCATCAGGTACCTCCCCCTCTTTGGGCCTCCTAAATTTGATTCGATCATGCAATCGATCTGACTGACCTTGCCAAAACTCAACAGCCCGCGGTCTAATTATGTAACCGCCCCTGGAAACAAGGTAATTTACACATTTAATTACAATTTAGTGTAGCTTGTATATAAAATGATGACTAATTTCATTCTGCAGTCTGAAATGCGATTATGTTTGCTTCACCAAGCAGATGCTTACAAACCATTAGCGCCCGTATTTGCAACAAAAAATACATTTTGGCTTTATCTCTTTTGTATGGAAATGTTTAAAATGTAAAGACTTCCTAACTATGTGGTCACTATTACTCTTTTTTTCCCGTTTCACAATAATACAGGCATGATCTTAAAAGGATTGCTAGATTATTAAAACTAACCAATATTCAGGTTTAGGCACTTCTAGTCCCGGAACCATGTATTCTTGTTCCAGTTTTTTTTCCTTTTCACACAGGACATCTCGGGACTCTATTGGGGTGCTCTGTCTACTTGCACAAGCTGCTATTTGGCTTGGAACCGGTCTCGAATGAAAGTACTTGTTGGATTCCTCCTCTGTCAGTTTTTCTACATGGCCTTCTATTCTAATACATCTCTTCATGGACTCCCAGTAAATTGTTGCTGCAACATTTGGGTTGATACTCTGTAATTTATTAAATCAAATTATTTATTGCAAGTAACCCTTGGAAAGTAAAATATTTAATGTACATAAAAATAAATGACCAATTTTTTAGCATGGAGGATGAATGTGGTCTAAAGATTCCATAATTTTTGGAAATTCTATAGTACTCTCGGTGCTATTCGTCACTTCTTTCGTATTTTACATTTATTATTGTTGCATGGACTACATTCTACATAATATGTTTCTTGCATAAGTGCTAAGAACTTAATCATTAAGATTTTTTTTTTTTTTGTTTATTTAATTTAGTGTCAAGAATATCAGATTATTTAATTTAAAGAATACTATTGGATAAATTAGTGCTACCTTTTCATATCCTTTTTGGAAGGCTCCTATACATATTAAGCTTAATATGATTAAATATTTATTTTGTTATTTATAGTCATAGTGAAAAGGATGATAGCTTGAAGATTGCCTTGCAGTTTCAACTTTATCTTATCAGAATTCTTGTTCATACAAAAAGTTTATTATATCATTATTTTATTATCCTACAATATAACTGAGAAAAGTTACCAGTTCTTTGCCTTTTCTGCTTTCATAGTTTGTGTAAAACTTAAATCCTTCCTTCCCATATCCTTTCAATAGCACAAATCTTGACGATGGATATCCGTCTCTGAAATATTTGTTTATTACATTAGTGAATTAAAACAAAATATTAATAAATGAAAAAAGTCAGATTTTGGAGGATTGAATTCCACCAGCATTGGGACCCAAGTAGTAGTAGTAGGTACAAGATTTGTTTTTTTTTTAGATATAATTATCATAGATCAACTGACAGTTGGGAGGATCACACAGATACAAATGTGGTTAAGGTTCAAATAAAATGTGGACATTCCCATATTAGCATTGCAGTAAGTAACCACCCTCACACTGGTATAACAGGAACTTTTATTTCACAGATAATTGCAAATGTTATTTAAATGCAACCTGTGCTATGCCAGTATGGTGGATTATGGCATGACCTTTTTTGATTATTCAATGGATACCTATTAAAAATTACAGATTTCACATTCACACTTGCTCAACTGAATAAGACAGTATGGTTTGTTGATGAGAATGATGATAAACAAATGTATACTAGTTACCTAGTTGCAGTGGCTAGGTGCATTGCATTAGGTTCTGAAATGTTTGGATTATTGCTAGCTTCTTGAAACCATGCCTGGAATTGTCCAATAGGCTCCTTAGAGACCAAATTTTGCTCCAAAAACGTTTCTCTTTTGTCCTTATATTTAATACGCATACCTATATAAACAAGAAAATTGCCATTATATTAAGGACTTAAATATATAAAAAAAAATTGTTGGAGTATAAAACTTACCTCCAATATCAATGCTCATTTTTCTTGATTCTAAAGATTTTCCCACACAAATGCGAAACCTATAAAGTATTATAATAATATGAATTTAATATAAAATTGTATCACTACGTGCGCTAAAGAGAAATGTGTAGTAAAATAAAGGAATATTGCATAATATACCAATTAGATATGTTCTTATCGTTGCAGATAACTTTGTTTAAGATAAAGATGATTTAGATACCTCTTAGAAACTTGTTATTGTCTTATTTAAAGTTAATATTGACCTTGTATTGAGCGGCAGCACAAGTTTGACGATTTTTGTTGACAAATCTGACAGCATCTTGTTGTGAAGTGTTGTCTTATCAGCTGTTTGTTGTTGCTATACTTATTTGACTGATAACAAATACTTTGTTCTGCTGCGGGGTAAGGTGGAGTGCACAATCGTCCGAAAACGTATTTTTTAAGATCGATAACGTCTGTCAAAAGCTAGGCGGAATGCCCAAGCTTTTGACATTTCTGACAGACGTAATCGATCTTAAACGATACGTTTTA
This sequence comes from Tinea semifulvella, assembly GCA_910589645.1. Classification (NCBI taxonomy): domain Eukaryota; kingdom Metazoa; phylum Arthropoda; class Insecta; order Lepidoptera; family Tineidae; genus Tinea; species Tinea semifulvella. Next base: position 7,049,314 of record OU342596.1, read on the forward strand.
ATACGATTGTGGACTCCGCCTTACCCCGCTGGTTGTTTTTATATTGATAAGTGTTCATTAAATAGGTATATTCATGATATATTAATAAAACGATGAAAGCCTCTTTATAAATATTTTTTATGGCTGGTGACACACAAAATCTACGAAAAAGTCAATGGAAAATAAATCAAAGAACGAATACAAAAATAGTTTATTTTATTAATTGATTTATTCAATTGATTAGGTGATTCATACGTTGCTACATCATTACAAATGTCAACGTCATCGAAATGCAGCCGGATAGCGAGAGTCTCTCGCGCCATTTTGCGCGGCCATGTCAAGTGCAAGTTTTTGTTTTGTAAATTAGTTTACTGTGGTTATTATTGGTCAAGAGTGGTGTTGTTTTGTTTAATAATGTGCTACAATGTGAATAATTATGGAAAACGATAAATTGGACTTTAAATATGGGGCACAAGTTGCAGTTTATTTTTTGCGGTTTTCCCGCGCTGTCAACTCCCATATTTTACCCGACGTGTTTGAGCAGTGGATGGTTCCGCGAGTGACTCCAAGAAAAGCATCAACTTCTACAGCATCTGGAATTTGATGATGACCTCATTAATTCATGAAAAAGAAAGATATATTACGTCAGACTTGGCTGTATGGGCTAGACCCTTTGCCTTCCCTATCATCTCATTCATCATCCATCGGGAGAAGAGAACCAAAAAAAAAAAAAAAAGCAGCCGGATAGCAAAAAAAAATAAAATGTACATTGGTTGTTTAATTGATCCACAATAAAAGCAGCTAATTGAAAACGCGCTATGTACAAAGATGTTATGTCTGAAAACACGTCTCGTGGACAGCGTGCAAAAGTACCGTATAATAAATAATAACTTTTGAAAGTAATAAATTATTATAATAAAATGGACGGCAACGTTATTAAGGAAAAAATCCAGACACTACCATTATTAAATGATCCTCGTTATATCACTGCGTTAAGCTTAATTGTTCTTTTGTTTACTATTTGTAAGTATAAGTTTCCTAGAAGTTTTACTCATCATTTTTAGTTTAAATATATTAGCTGATATTATTTTAAAGGTTACATGGGGTTGGCTTTAGAATCGAGACGCACGAATTAATTATAAATGATTGTTGTATTTGATAGATAATGAAGCCCTGATGCATGCACTAGTAGATTTATTTGAGGGAGACGCCCCGTTAAAAAATATAACACTTTTAAGTTTTTAGGTTAAGTTGTAAAAAGTGGTAAACATAATAAGAATTGATGTAAATCAACATGATATTATAACATACATGGAGGTATATTTTTAAATCATATTTTATTAGGGGCTTTTACCCAAATTGAGCATGTCAGCCATGGAGGTATATACTAACACTAACACACTAACATTTATTTGGCACCATACTAACTGTCTTTTATACACTAAACATAAAATTTATAATTTGTTCTATTGTATTAAAAGTATTATTAATTAATATTTTTGCATTGGATTTAGGTCCTTCAATTTTTTTTTATTATTTATGGTCATGGTTTTAAGTCCTTATGTCTTCAATAAAAAAATATTATTACAAGTTCTCAAGCCGGATTCGTCACTGCTAAGGTTAGTTTAGACTCAATTAAGTTATAGCAAGATATCCTTGACACTGCTAGGTTAGGTTAGATTCAAATAAATTAGGTCATATCCAAAAATCCTTTAAGTCAATTACGACACTGCTAGGTTAGGTTAGACTCGATTAAGTCATATCCAGAAATCCTTTAAGTCGGATACGACACTGCTAGGTTAGGTTAGGTTAGACTTGATTAAGTCATATCCAACACACATCACAGCCAACTGTCATTATCAAGTAAACCGAATTGGCTCGGTTAGGTTAGTCCTTCAGTACCCAAAACCGAATTGGTTCGATTAGGTTGGGTTAGGTTAACTCGATTAACCGCGTGCACGAGCCGAGTGAGCGAAGCAAACGTGCCGCGGTAGCGGTCGGCGAAGTGCCAGAACCGAATTGGTTTCGTTTCAGTAGTTTTATTCTCGGAAACAATTGCAGGGGCATTCATAATTATAACTACACAGAAAGCCTTTAGTATAGTTATAATAAATATATGGCCGTATAAGAAATCCTTTAAGTCAGATACGACACCGTTAGGTTAGGTTAGACTCGATTAAGTCATATCCAGAAATCCTTTAAGTCAGATACGACACTGCTAGGTTAGGTTAGGTTAGACTCGATTAAGTCGTATCCAACACACATCACAGCCAACTGTCATTATCAAGTAAACCGAATTGGCTCAGTTAGGTTAGTCCTTCAGTACCCAAAACCGAATTGGTTCGATTAGGTTGGGTTAGGTTACCTCGATTAACCGCGTGCACGAGCCGAGTGAGCGAAGCGAACGTGCCGCGGTAGCGGTCGGCGAAGTGCCAGAACCGAATTGGTTTCGTTTTAGAAGTTTTATTCTCGGAAACAATTGCAGGAGCATTCATAATTATAACTACACAGAAAGAGTGACTTAGCGTTGCTCTATGGTTTTTATACATTTTAAGCAAACTTTAGTAAAAAAAGCGAAAATTGGTTTTAATTCGAAAGTAGCACTAAAAACACAGATTCCATGGCCTAAGAAACATAATACTAAGGCAGTAGTCTGTGCCATTGTTAAAGAAAAAAAAAAACAATGGTTAATTATTTTCTTATTTTATTTTATTGATTTTAATTGTTTTTTGTTGCTCGTGATATTGAAATGTTTTTAGTTTTTACGTTTTTATTTACTTTACTAAGAGTATAACATTGATAAATAATGTTTGACAGTCTACTAGTTACTAAAAAGTTAAAAATGCGCTTGTTATGTTTACCTCTTTTTACAACTTAACCTAAAAACTTAAAAGTGTTATATTTTTTTAACGGGGCATCTCCCTCAAATAAATCTACTAGTTCATGCATCAGGGCTTCATTATCTATCAAATACAACAATCATTTATAATTAATTCGTGCGTCTCGATTCTAAAGCGTCCCCGTTACATGCACAAAAGTATATAATTTACTGTTTATGCATTAATTTTTTATTCATGATTTAGTGTTTCTTTCAGTATTTTGGTGGTTCTTTAGCAGACGCCGCCAACTTCGCCAATCAGTCCTTCTAACAGGTTTGTCGGACTCCGGCAAGACTCTTCTATTTGTTAGACTTGTCTACAGTCAATATCGAGAGACATTTACGTCTATGAAAGAAAATGTTGAAGAATATATTACTTCTAATGTAAGTATCTTGGCTTTAACTAAGACAATTTCTACTAAGAAAAAGAACTGGAAGTGTAAATAGAATTTCACCTTATTCAGTTCTTATGATAGGATCTCAGATGAACTAGCAGTATTTGCGTATAGGCCAGAAATCTTGAGTGTTTTCTCGGAACTTCGGAACAAAAAGTTGAACAACATCAAGTCAAACATATTATGATCTTGAAGACAGTGTAAGTCCGTTGTGTGTTGAAAAGGAGGAGAATAATAGTGTCTTATGATTGAAAGCTTTAGGTGATTTAGGTAGCTTATTCTCATTGCAATTAATATTTATTTCTACAGAAAACACTAAAAGTTGTGGACTTGCCAGGACAAGAGAGGCTAAGGAATAAATTCTTTGATCAGTACAAGAGCAGTGCCAAAGCTCTGGTCTATGTTGTAGACTCCGTCACCATTCAGAAGGAGATTCGTGATGTGGCTGAGTAAGTAATCATTTATTAAGTTTTTCAGATGGTAAAAACACCATGAACTCACATTAGGCCAGGGTGTGTCATTGTTTTTAAATAAGTATATTTTGTGGGTTATAATGATAAAGAAAAAATATGGATCTTCACTTATCATTACAGCTCCTAAAACCAATAATCTTCACTGCTAAAGAACAGTATATATTTCTGGAGTAATAGGGCATTTTTTGCCTTGCTGGTCAGAAGCCAAATTCTTTATCAATTTCACAACTAACATATTATTCAAACTGGAGGCTTAATATGCTCTCCAAACAGAAAGCAGTGTGTTGTAAAATCTTGGCAAAATAAAGGTTTTTTTTCATACTGTTTAATAGAAACTACATTACTGGTTAAATTAAGGAATTTAATAATTAAAACTTTTTTATCACCAAGGCCTAGGGCCAGGCAAACTTGACAGGCATAGTGATGTCCCACTATAGAGTATTGTTTTTAGTCTTGACTAATCAAATGATCATTCTCAATAAATTCCTGATTGATGTTTTGCGAAGCTGCAATATTAGGATAAAGTGTTTTATAATTTATTAGCTTTTTAGTAATTCTGCCACATCTTATTTAATTTAATAATGCTAATAAAATCCCTTGTTTAAAGGTACTTGTACACAATACTATCGGATCCTGTAATACAGAGTTGCTCTCCCCCTCTGCTGGTGCTTTGCAATAAACAAGATCAACCCACGGCCAAAGGAGAACAACTCATCAAGGGATTGTTGGAGAAGGAGATGTAAGTCAAAGTCACAACATAAAGTAATTATTAGTTTATAGATAGCGAAGCTAAACTGGTAAAAAAAAGTATCATGAATACCTTTCATCATTCTCTCCACACATTTTTATTTCAAGTTCTTCTTTAAATATCTTGAGAGTATATTTATTTATTTAAAAAAAAAAACATAGTCTTTATTATTACACGTATTGACATTATAATATTATGATTATTATTGATTAATGGGCGAGCAGCGCATTGCTGATATGCCTATATCAAGCACTGGTGTAAAGTTCATAAAATAGTCAGTTATCACCATAGTCTTATGTCTTTTGTCACTAGCCATTTGTTCAGTTTGTTTTTAAAAGTTAGTAGAACATAATAATAGTAGAAGATTTTATATATAATATAACACTCTCACATTGGCTGTCTGTTCAGCAGAGCCCAAACCATAAATAAACTTGAATCAAATCTAATGCTTGGGAGTGGGCATGAGTGCTCTGCTTGATTCCCTCTGAGAGCTTGACTCGGTAAAGTCGAGTAGAATAGTCTCCCTAGTTATTGGCAAATATTTCATTTTATTTTTGTCCTAAATATTTATATTTAATAACAGTACTATAGCTTTATTATGAAATTTGACTAATATGGGTGTAATACCTGAAATAAAACTTCATTTATTTATTATTAGTAGGAAATAATAATAGTAGAAGATATATTATATTATTTATATAATGACAATTAAAACAGTTGATTATAATATTAGAACTGTAACAAAGGTGATGAATACAAATAATAAAAGAAGATAACTATAATTAGACCAAACACAATAAAAAAGAGTAATTCAGGTAGTCTATAACAGAAAGTATCATCACGACCGTTTCCCTTTCAGGGTGGTCAGAAACCACGCTTATAATTTAGCCAAACTTTACTATAGGCCAATCATGACAAGTGGCAAGCTTGTCGATGTCTCCAGCGTACCAAACTCGAGAAATATCACAAATAAATTTAAATGTATTTATTTACATTAATAAATATTTTTGTGTCCCGACCAGGAATCGAACCCGGTACCTCCGAGTCTAAATCCACGGACTTAACCGCTAGACCACGAAGGCAGTAGTCTATAACAAAACAATAAAAATATGAAAAAGAGGCGATATACTATAGAAATTAATAAACTTTATGATTATATTAATAGTATAAATAGTTTAGTGGGTGATAAGGAATTGTCTTAATATTGCCTCCGGTTACCAATTAGATGCACCAAAATTGCAGATGGGCAAGATATACATTTATAAGGTCGTTTTTAGGTACAAGAATGTTACATTGCTCTTTACAATAATCAAAATAGGTGAATATGAATGGTAATGCAATGCGTTAATTAAAATATATATGTATACATACATAATGGCATAATGTGGAACCTATTCTGCATTGGAAATATCTTCTGGTTCTCTCACCAACATGAATCTGGCTGTCTGTCTGCTTTTAACAGTGTCATTTTAGATGCCTGACTTTTTAGGGGGTTGGGTAATTAACTAGGGTGATTGGGGGAAAAAATAGATAGTTGTTTATTTATATTTTATTTTGTAATTTACTGAAAAATATTTTTACCTATTTTACCGCCACCATGGTCTAGTGGTAACAAACGTTGCCGTGAACTCGGGAGGTCGTGGGTTCGATTCCCACCGGGGGCAATTTTTACATTGTATAATTTGTCTCGGTCTGGGTGTTTATATGTATAATATGTATATATTTACAAAAAAAAACAAGTATAACATGTAGTTTATCAACCATCTAGTTTCCGTAACACTAGCCTCGTAGCTTACCACGGAAATTAGTTAGCGCTGTGTGACCTGTCTGGAAATATTTATTTATTTATTTATTATGTAGCCGTTATTTATCTCTAACTTACGTATTCCAGAAACTTGGTACGTCTGACTAAATCAAGTCAGCTTCAGTCAGTGGACCCTTCCCAAAGCCGAGTTGCATATCTCGGGAAGTCAGGCAAAGACTTCGAATTCTCTCATCTTGGCTGCAAAGTGGAATTTGCAGAATGCGCGGTCTTGGAGTCTTCGGGAGATGACGAGGAAACTGACATCAAACCCCTCCAAGATTGGATCTCAAAATTGTAAACTATATATTTTTTTAATAATAAGACTGCATTCCATAATTTGAAATATTCTTCCTTACCATTCTAAGCAAGACAGTATTATGGCTGTTGGAAGTGGCAGGATATTTTAAATACTGGAACACAATCCAACTATTATGTTATTAATAATAACAATAAAAATTTTGTAATTCCTATTTTTTAAATAAATATTCTTTCCTAAAATAAAATGTTTTTTTTATTTTATCGCACCCAGTCGCTGATGATTTAGATTGTTAAATTTTATATTTTTCTAACATTATTATAACTAATTTAAGAATTTAGTTTTTATTGTTTGAAAAAAAAAAAATATCCATAATGGTTTTTAACCCAGGGTTGACTTATCGCTTTAAGCGCTTTTTTTTTAGTTTATTTCGCTTTGAAAGTTGTTCGACTTGGTGTTGCTTTATACTTAGTTTTTATACAAAATTCGGTAAAATAGCGAGCTTTGCTTTATTTGCTTTCAAGTCGAACATAGCATAAGTCTACTCTTATGCCATGTTTGACTTGACGCTGTAACCCCTTTTATTATTTCGCTTTGAAAGGCGTTCGAGTAGCCTTTTTATTTACTTTAAAGCGAAATTCAGTAAAAAAATACGTTTAGAGATTCAAGTCGAACATGAGGTTAAGTTGTATGAGAACTGTTATTCCTTTGCTTTGAAATATTCAGTAGAATAACTTTATTTGACTATTTTAAAATCAAACCTAGTAGGACCCCAATAATTAAACACAAAAGGATAATATTTACGGTGGGTTCATGAATATGCAAAAGTGTTAATGATCGATACATCATTAATCGAGCACAACCCTTTACCCATTCTATCGATATCAATCAATAACTTTACAAAAATATGAATATGCAAAAATAACAATTAGGACAATCAAAATGTGAAAGTCGATCTTTATGAGAAAGTGCAAGTCATTGTAAATTCATTTATAAGCACTGTCTTTTCTTAGTATTCAACACCCTTTTTTAGTAATCGATTATCGCAAATCGAGGGTTGCAATAATTGCACCTGGCTAAACGATTACCTACGGGACCACACTATTTATTTACTCCAGTTTCAGAACTTAAATAAGTGTAAAAGTAAATGAAATTTTATTATTTAATTTTCAACTTTTGTTTTTTAAGTGAAGTTCTTATTTAAGTTGATTTTAAAAATAATATTTATTTAACTTGTAATCTGGATATTAATCTTAATTTATTATGTTTCAAACTTAATATATTTTGTCATCATCATCAGCCTGTGTCTCTCCACTGCTGGATGTAGCCCCCCCCCCCAAGGCTCGCCACTTCACACGATCTTCTGCCACCCACATCCATCCCCCACCAGCTTTCCTCAGGTCATCTGCCCATCTGGCGGGGGGTTCGTCTCACTCTGCGTCTTCCAGTACGTGGTCTCCACTCCAGAACCCATCTACTCCATCGGTTCTGCGGCATATGTGTCCAGCCCATTGCCACTTCAGCTTGCTAATTTTAAAAGCTATATCGGTAACTTTGGTTCTTTGACGGATGTCATATACTTATGTTTTGTACTATTTTATAAATAAATAAAAAAAGAGTGGCACTACTTTAACTTAAAGCCCCTTATCTATACTTTCTGCTCTTTAGGGCGTTTAAGGGCCTGTAACTGAATCTCTCCTTAGTGGCATTCGATCCCACAAATGGCGGCGTTCTTTTCAAATTTCTGTATTGGACAAATGCAAGGAAATGTTAGGGCCGGTAACTAATCACTTAGTGGCTTCGTTTACTTAAGCGTTACCCGGTTTAGTAAACAAAACTTACTAAATTAACTGCCCTATTTTTTATGTTTACTGTTATTTGGATGGAACTTTATTTATTTATTTATTCATTAATTTGTTCCTAAAATAGCAATAAATTCATTCGCGATTCATGCAAGATAAACTCTAACGTATATGCAGTAGGTAGTTACGATTTTCGATCCTTCTGTTACTTTTTTTTTTACCTAAAATGTTGTAATACAGTTTAAGGTGTAAATAGTTTGAAAAGTTATTATTTGCTACTTAATGTAATTATATATATTAAATAATATATGTAATTGTACTATTTTGTAAAATGTATGTTAGTTATTTTTTCCCTACATTTTGTTTTAAATATTTTAGTTTTATATAAATTGTAAAATGCATGCTTAAGTTGTTATTATATTTGTTATTATTTTTAGAATTATATTTGTTAATGTAATGAATTCATACACCACATGTGGTAGGTTTTTTGCATGCTCACCCTAACCTAAGAACTGTACCGAAAAACCACGAATAAATGATTTTGATTTGATTTAAATGTAATGGTAGTTTGTGACATGCAATTAAATATTTGAATTTGAACATCTAACAAAAATACAGTAAAACACCTAGATCTAATGTTAAACATAAAAAAGGCATGTTAGGCTAGGAACAGTCTCAATTTCCATTATAGTGTGGAAGAGTTATTATGGCTAATATCTAGTATACGTCTAGTTTTCGGCTGTAAAGGGCCCTCGTCGGATATTATAACAAATAATAATAACAAAATGTCAACTGATAGATCATCAAATTAAATGCACAAACACAGGCAAAAAAACTATAAAGTGGGGTATAAAAAAGTGTAGGTAACTAAAATGGGTTAATTTCTTACTGTAGAAAATTCCCACAAGTGTCAACAGTAATCAATAGATGCCAAAAAAAGTTAGTACAATAATACCGCACCCACAGGTGCTTTTATCAGCGAGTTATCCCACAATGTGTCGAAACAGTAAAAAAAAATCATTTACAATTCCCCTTTTTGTATCTATTTAGGCAGGGGCGTTTTTTTCTACATTTTTGCAATACTATAAATAAAGATCTCACGGTTTGTACGAATAGAGAAATTTCACTTGTACCTATTCACTTAAGATTGCTAACTTAAACTATTTTTTTAAAAACATTATTTCTGCCTCCGTTATATTAGTATCGGGTTTCTTGATAGTAAAGTAAAAAGTAAAGTATCATCACGACCGTTTCCCTTTCGGGGTGGTCAGAAACCACGCTTATAAAGAAGCGGATTCACATTTAGCCAACTTTACTACAGGCCAATCATGACAAGTGGCAAGCTCGTCGATGTCTCCAGCGTACCAAACTCGAGAAATTTTACAAATTAAACAATAATTAAATATATTTGTTTTGGAGTTGAAACTCTCGGGCCGTGGCGACCAAGTGCACATGAAATTTTCAAGGCGTTGTCAAAACAGCTCGTCAACACCTCGGGAGACAAAAGGGCTGGGCAATATTTGGGCCAAAGGATCAGCATTGCCATTCAACATGGCAATGCTGCCAGCTTCCTTGGCACTTTGCCCATTGGCAGCGATTTGGAGCAATTTTTTTATTTATAATAATTATTATTTTGTTTTTTAGTTGTATTTTTATTTATTAATTAGATTTATTTTTATTAATGTTTTAAAAAGTAAGTTTTTAGTTTTTATTTTTTATTTTTTTTTATCATTGTACCTTATTTCCTTCGAATAAAAAGTTATATATATAGTATACATTAAAAATTAAATATATTTATTTAAATTAATAAATATTATTGTGTCTCGACCAGGAATCGAACCCGGTACCCCCGAATCTAAATCCACTTAACCTCTAGACTACGGAGGCATTTTCTTGATGTTACCTAGATTAAAATTATCATAAACAATTTAAAAAGAAAACAATTAAAATTTAAACATTTTGAACTAACAATATATATCTCCTTTTGTATATTCAAGAAATATGACTAAAAAAAGTAAGAGTAAGTAAGTAGAAGTATGAATCACGTAATTAAAATAAAATTTCCAAAAGTACCGAAAAAATTTTATTTCCCGGTTACATTTAACCGGGAATTCCCGGTACTTTCGAGATCGAGATATCCCGGTTCTGAACCCTAGTCGCTACGGAGTTGTAATTGAGTTAGGTACTTATTTACCATAAAACTTAATGCAGTAACGTTTAGATTTAAGAACACAATAATTTGATTCATTCCTGAAGTCTGGTAGATACTTGCTATTTTTTAAAACGTTGTTACCGACTATAATACCTCAAAGTCAAAGTCAAAATATCTTTATTCACGTAAACCTATTACAGGAATTTATGAAACGTCATTAATTTTTTTTTTTTAATTATTCTACTCCTGCTAGTAGAAGACTAAGCAGCAAAGTGGTCCAATAAGTAAGCTGTTAGCAGAAGACTAGCAGCTTACAATGGATGGTACTTTAAATTTTATATTAACAAGTAGGTACTCACATTACGTTATCAAAGTCCACGAGACGTGTCAAATCTAAAGACAAGTGGTTCTTGTTTGGCGTCGTGCCGAGTCGCCCCATGCTGGTTGTTGGGCACCTACACACTAACCGAAAAACGGAAGCGAACATCACCGAAGTCGCGTCCAATTTAAATTGTAAGCGAAAATAATCGACGATATGTGTAGTGTTGCCCAAAGCAAGACCAAGACCAAGGCTTAGCCAGTCTTGGTCTTGGTCTTGCATCAGAATAGATGGTCTTGGTTTCGGTCTGGGTCTTGGTCTTGTGCAAGAGTCTCGCAATATATTTCATTTTCCAATTGTACTAAGGAAATCTCTCTTGGTACCAAATTAGGGAAATATCACAAATAAATTAAACAATTTATTGTGTCCCGACCAGGAATCAAACCTTGTACCCGCTTGACCTCGGAGGCATTAGGTATAGGTAGGATTTAGGTATACTAATATCAATCAATATCACTATGTATAATTTAATAATTTTTATTTTGTTTTAAATATTATTATAACTATGCCATTAGAGTTTAGACATTAGCGTTTTGATTTATATATATTTTATTTACAAAAAATAGTATTGAGTTGTTCAGTTTATATCATGTTTAATTTTTATATAGCTTCATATAATTGTATAAACTTTTAAATGTATCTGACGTGTAAAAGTGCTTGTAATATTGCCAATTTACTGAATAAATGAATTTGAATTTGAATTAAAAGAAAATTATTTGCGAACGAGCTCTCCCAAGTTCCAAATACCTAAAAGTATTTTTTTTTACTTAGGAACAAAAAATAATAAAAATTAATTTTAATAACTTAGCTGTAGAGAGGTGTCACATTCGTTTGATGTGTGTGTGTGTGTACCCAGCATTACGAACCGGCAGTCGTCGAGCCCCGTGCCGAATGGCTAATTATTTTAATCAAGAATTAATCGAATTCTTTTGTTAAGGAGATAAAAAGGCTTCGGGAACCCGTTCCCGCGTCTCCGTATTAATATTCGCAATAAACACATGCGCCAAGACTTCAACAATAATGTAGCAGAACAAATATGTACCAATAACTACCTGGGTGGTCTCGGTTTTAAATGTAGACTCCATGTTAAACGGTAAACACATTTGCCTCTACTCTTAACGCGTTCGGTTAGGGATCGAAATTACTTTCAATTTATAATTTAGTTTTGTTATTATTCTTTGTTTCTGATGAAATCGTTGATATTTGTCAGAGAGCGAGAACGATGTCATTTCCTCGCCACGCCGCCCCGTCTGGCCAGCGTTGTGAGTGTAGTCCAAATTCTCCAGATATATGTTTAGGACGCTGTGTTCTAGGGGCTGTAATGATGATGATGAAATGATGTGGTCTAACGGTAGGTACATTTAGACGCGAAGGTACCGATTTGGAATCCCGATAACTCGAAAAAAGAGAGATAAGAAATCTTCGACTTGGAAATTATTTGAAAATATTCGATTGTGCGAGCATACGCGTTAAACCCTCTTAACTTTATTTACCACTAGCTGACCCTGTGAACTTTCTACCGCCTTACAGTCAATGAATGTCATTGTTAATAATAATACTACTCACACTCACTGGGTGAGGTTCATTAACCGTTGAGCGGGATAGCCCACTGTGTAGAGGATGCATGGCGGAGGAGGAGACGGCCGCGCATGTGCTCTTGGAGTGCGACGGTGTGGCTGCGCCTAGACTAAGGTTCCTCCAGACTGCGAGGACTGCAGGAACGTAACGGCTCTTCTGGCCTTCCTGGAAGAGATCGGATGGCTCCGCTGAAGGAGTAAATGTCACGCACAATGGTCCAATTTATTTATTTATTTTATTTATTTATTAGGGTCGCCAACAGTGACAGCAACAAAAGATACATCGACTTTTACTTACAACTAAGACAGAATACAGATGCTGCACCAATTACAGGCAACCACCACATGCTATTACAGTATCCATTAATTGGGCCTTTGAGTAGCCAAAACAAAAACACAATACAATTACAGCAACAACTAAGTAAATCTAAGCAAAAACAAAAACAAAAGAACATGATACAACCACAATCAAGCAACACAATTCCAAGGATCAAAATTGGTTAAACAGCAGTTCAGTTACAATGGAGACTAAGTGCGGAAAAGCCACCGTTTTTTATACCATTTTTTATACTAGCACGACATGAGACCGTGCCTACCTGATGGTAAGTGGCAAGCAAGGTCCATGAATATTGGCAACTAGGATCAGACACTCATGACTGACATCAGTCCCTAACACTATGTCGGCTTGACTGGGCATGTCGGCAATTCGAGCCTGATCCCGAAATGTGTGGATACACTTTACTGGGTTTATCAGCACAAACGGTGGATACTTCCTCGCCCCAGCAGACACCAGGTATCTTGCCATTATCTTGGATTACTCCAACAAGCTCTAGAAGAGATGGCACCTGGATGGTGGCTAGAGCCAATTTAATAGTATATATTATGGGAACCGAGGCGTGATAATTTGCTTGCATATTTGGAATAGGATAGCCTATGACCTCCAAGACGGTGACTTTCTTTCCACACGGACATTGATGTAGGACACACAAGGCGCCCAACCGAAGACCAACGGCGATATGAAAACTTTGGTTGTCAAGCAGTGTCTCGAGGTTCGCAGAAGACAGTTAGTGTAACCAGTAGCTGACTTTTTCTACTGAAACCAGAAGGCGGCATCAAATTCAAACATTTTATTGCATGTCACAAAATAGTACAACTACATATATGACACCCCTAAATTTTTTTTTTTTAAAGACGGTGAATCCTAAAATCGCCTTACGATACGACCCTAGCCTGAAGGGCCACCGCCGGAGGTCCGCATGCTCGAATCACCGTGAGGCCTCCTTAGGAGACCCCAAGGCGCCTACGGACTAAAACCCTATAAACCGTCTCTCTTTCACTGTTGGCCCTGCGTGCCTTAACAGCTAAGTCTGAGTGCGTGTAGGGGCGTAGCAAATAATAACATTAAAATTAAAACTATATAACAATTTCAAACCATCAAACACCTTAATTCATTTATAACACATTTATATTAAGAAAAAGAAAGAAATAACAACAGGACTTCGGAGAAGGATCGAAAATAATAACTACTGCATATACGTTAGAGTTTATCTTAAATGAATTCATTTAATGCGTAGTAACATTTTTCTAGTAAAATATCCTTAAGATTATTTACAAAAATATTATGGTTAGCTTCTTGTGTAATAGATTCTGGCAATTTATTGTATATACTTGCGGATATAGCATATTATTTTGTCACTGCCAGCACCTCCTAAAATAATAATAGTAATGACATGAGTTACTTAAAAATATTAATTATAAAATAAAATAATAAAATAACGTTTATTGGATCATAATCAAATAATTTCAGTTAGTGAGCACTGCCTTCTGGAAAAGAAATTCTGGGCTCCAAAAGGCAGTTTTCCTATTTTGACACAATAAAACTATACGAGTACAGTATTCCCAAATTAATAATGCACATACAGATCTTCGCTAATTGTCGTATTCCCGGAAACACCCGAATCATTGAATCGTAAGAGCCCAAACATTGCACTTGCATTTTGCACCTTGTTCGAAAGAAATAGAAGTCAATATCATGTGTACACAATCGAAAACAATTCGGGCGGTCGGTGACTGCATGTGTTCTCTCTGAGTGGAATTATATTACACACCGTTCTTGGTTTTGTTTTCAAAGGTGAATTTAATTTCAACTTTAATTATCTTATTCAACTTTAAATAGTTTATTTTGTAAAATAGGAAAACGTACTAACAACTAGCACAAAACACATAATTCTACTAAATTATGCATGAAGAAAATGCACTTAACCACTCTATATACATATCGTCTTCCGACGCTCGGGGAATACGACCGTTGCCGAACAGTGACGAAGATTTCTATGCGCATTATCACTTTGGGAGAACTGTACTTACATAAGTTAATAATACAGTGCATTCCCATCCTTATTTAACATTGTTTTACTGTAACCAGCCTCTCGGCAACTGTGTGCTGCAGTAGCAACTTTTAACACTATTCGTATGTATATCTCGTTATTAAAACTATGCATATAATTAAATTACATACATACATATCTTCACGCCAGATCCCTTACGGGGTAGGCAGAGACAATTGAGCGCCACTTGACACGATCACGACATACCTCTTTCGCTTCATCGACATTCATAAACCTCTTCATACATGCCCTTTTGTTATGAAGGCTTTTTAATTCTCCTTCAGCTAGTGTTTTATTTATTTGATCGTGATACGTGTGTCTCGGTCTGCCAGGGCCTCTTTTACCCACAACTTTCGCATTATATACCTGGTTCGTCAATCTTTCTTCGCTCATCCTTTCAACATGCCCGAACCATCGTAGCATGCTTTTTCTTATTTTTGTGCCTATGCTTTCTTTTATACCTACCATTTTTCGTATTTCGACGTTACGTATGTGGTCCGCCAAAGTGACGCCGCATAACCGATTATGCGATACGATAATTAAATTGCTACTTTTATATCGAGACACAGCACACCTTCGCTCAGAGTAATTACCTAACTATCGGTTTTAAATTACATCAATTAATTTTTCTCTGTATATGATTGTTGTATGTATGTATTGCTGTATATGTTGTATAATCGTTACTTTTCTTGTGCTTCTTTTTATATGTAATACATTGTAATGAAACTTTGCTTCCAACCCAGTTGAGCCAGTTCCTCTAACGTTTTGATACTTTGATTGCAACCACCTTTTGCTCTCCTGGAATTGGAAGCTTAATCTTAATCTCTAAACTTATATTATATAGAGCACTGATACCAGTATGACAGTTAACTGGTATAGGTATCAGTGAATCAAACCAACAATTGATAGTGTACCTAATGTAAAAGAGTTCTTTTTATCTATGATGTACCACTTATTTAATGAATAAACGCTTTTTATTATTATTATATTATTTATTAATAGTAGGTATAATTAACTGATTATTTATAAATAAGCGTGGCACAGTCCTGAGATGCCCGGGCTCGTTCCATACACGTCGGTTCTCTTTGTCGGTGCTTTTACAGCTTGTTGACATTTTGTAAAGCAAAGCTTCATTCCGCGGCCTCTTTGATTCGAGGCGGTTGCTCATATTACTGATGGATTGCTTTTTTCTTTAAACTTCTCAAATATAATTGTTCTACTTAATTTTAGACACGTTTAGCTACTGACTGACCTACCGCTCGAGTTTTTCTATTGAGACATGCGATTTACGCCAGGGATACCTTTCAAAGAGAGCTAGACCCGGAGGTTTCTTATCTCTATTTTTTTTAGTTTTAGGGCGGGTTTATTCGCGTCTAAATGTACCTACCGCTAGACCACGAAGAAGTAAAAATAAAATAATTATATCAAGTGGCAAGCTTATCGATCTCTCTGGCTTACCAGGATTGAAATCTCACTAATAATAAATAAATAAATAAAAATCGTTTATTGATCCAATTAACTTAAATATTACATTTTTATATGCTCAATGACCTGCATTGGTAGCAACCGTGCCGCAGGTCGTAGCATACCATTTTGTTTTATCCGGTCGACAGAAAATACAATTTATTTTATCATTAAAAAAACAATTATTATCAAACAAAACAGCACAAACAAATACCCACAAAAATTGTTCTGTGTGGGTATGTAGGTGTAAGTGTATATGTAGTTGTGTGTGTATGTGTGTCTATATCAGCGTGGATCGGTGAAGAGGCCAGACTACCTAACGACAGCTAGAAGGTTTTCAGTTTCCGTGTATCCCTCTGACTGAGCCATTTTTTCAACCTAGTGAAGAGTTGTCTATGTAATAATGTTTCTATCTTGTCACCTCCTAGATCTTGGACATACTTATTTATAAATTACCAAAAACAAAAAAACGGTATCTCAACGTCTAAACGTGTAAAATAAAATAATAAGATCATTTACTAGTCTTAAAGAGTTCAACGCGTTGTTTTTTATCGCCTTTATTTGTTGTAAATATATTTCTTCAAATAAATCGACATACAGTATCGGTTGTGGTGACTAGTAGGCCTTGGTAGGAGACAGG
The DNA here is from genome assembly GCA_910589645.1 of Tinea semifulvella. Classification (NCBI taxonomy): domain Eukaryota; kingdom Metazoa; phylum Arthropoda; class Insecta; order Lepidoptera; family Tineidae; genus Tinea; species Tinea semifulvella. Next base: position 7,066,248 of record OU342596.1, read on the forward strand.
AACACGCCTTCCTGCCGACCTCATCGACAACTCCTCATTGGCTGCTAAACTAAACCCCACACGCACTCTCTTTACAGTGCAGGACTTGTGTGGTAGCATATTCTGGACAAGATGACATGTGCATAATTTTATTAAACCAGGAAATATTAGTATTGAAGTAAGATGGTCTGCACATAATTTTTTTTTTATTATAATCCCAAAAGATGTACACTTTGTTTTTCCAATAATAACCTACTTACAATTCCTCTCCACTCTTCCAGGAGATATTCAGTTTCCCTTACGGTATCTGCAGCTCGTCAGTGGAATAGACAGGATTTAATTATTAGGTAGTCACCATCTCTTAAAATATTTAAAGATAAGATATACAAATACAGAATAAGTCGCCATAACTCTCTATATATATATATTAGTTTATGTAGGACATGCCTTTTTAACTGTGGTCTAGCGGTTAAGTCCGTGGATTTAGACTTTGATTTAGACCTGGTTCGATTCCTGGTCGGGACACAAAAATATTTATTAATGTAAATAAAAATACATTTAATTAATATTTAATTTATTTGTGATATTTCTTGAGTTTGGTACGCTGGAGACATAGACGAGCTTGCCACTTGTCATGATTGGCCTATAGTAAAGTTGGCTAAATGTGAATCCGCTTATTCATAAGCGTGGTTTCTGACCACCCCGAAAGGGAAATGGTCGTGATGATACTTTACTATGCCTATTAGAGTGTTTAATATTGCATACAATAAGACTATACACACATATATATATGTATATGTAACTAATCTTTGTTTTATAGTAACAAATAATTTTAACTATTCCCTTTGTAACCTTCTGCACCCGCTTATTACAGATACCAGTCACATAGGTTAGATGGTAGAAAATGCTTTTAAGGCATTAAGCTCACCTATGTTTTGGTTTTGTAAAATTAAGTATTTATTATTATTACTATTAATTAATCAGAGCGGGATTTTAGATTATGATAATTATATTTTCAAATGTCTTGTATTCGTAGCTTATATTATAGTTTGTGAAAAGTCAGACTGCCCTATCAAGGGGCACTGAGTATTTACACATGTATGTTTCCAATGCTTTAGGAAGGCAAAGTAAATATTACAAATAAATGCTATTTTTAGTAATATAGAATAAGTGGTGGTGGCTCGGTTGCAAGAGCGCGTTCCTTAAATCCTACAAAGGTCGGTTCAAACCCACCCGGCATGTACCAATGAGAAATACACTTTTCTTAAGTACATTTGTCATAGATATACAACACCACCGTTCCCGTGCCTCGGAGAGCACGATAAGCCGTCGGTCCCGGTTCCACTAATACCAACTTGTGGAATCGTTAATAGATTGTCATATAAATTGACATCATATCCTCGCCAAGCCGTCTGGCCAGCGTGGCAAGCGTAGACCAAATTCTCCAGATATATGTTCTGGAAGGCCCATCTCCAGCAGTGGAGGTCTAGGACGCTGTGTTCCAGGGGATGTAATGAATGAATATAGTATTACTAACCATATGGATATTTTATTATTATTTTAATAGGTGGTAGGCGGACTGATGGTGGTAATTTGCCCAGTCTGCCGTGGCTGGGAAGTATCCACCGTTTGTGCCGATAAACCCAGTTTTTCTGATCTCTTGTGTGATTGAAATAGCCCCGTAACTTTTCAGTTAAAGATACGTCACAACGATATATTACGAATAGGATATGATAAATAAAATATTTAATTTGGGTGAGTCCTGCATTGTAATTGTATTGTTTTTCAGTTCATAATGGTGGGTGTAATTGTGGTAGTGGAATGTTGTGCAGGCTGTCACAGGGCATGACGTATGTTATTGCAGTAGCCTCCCGATTTGGCAACGCTGATGAATATTTAATGGTGCTCGCAGCCTTATTAGGACTTAATTCACTTTGTTGCGTTTAGGCACGAAAGATCAAGCGATTCGAAGAATTATTTTGCACCAGATTAACTTTATGAATGTGTTCTAATTTTCTATAACAGTCTGCTTTAAAAACTTTGATAAGCTGCTTCAAGGCTGCAGCCTACACAAAAATATTCGCCGATCGTGGTAATTCGACTAATTTAGGATAATTAGGCGTTATTGTGATTCGTCCTAATTTGTTACCCCATATAACCTTGTCCTGTCTCTTTCTCACCGCTTCCTTTCTATATTACCTATCCCTCTCACGCTGCGCTTGCGCAATGAAGAGAAGAAGCGCATATATAACCGGCCGCGGAGCGTACTTGACGAATCGAAAAATAGTCTTTGTCCTACAGTCGTCATAGAAGACGTTAAAGACATCGCCACGGTCGTTGTTATCACAGCATTCGCAAAAGCCGCAAAATTAGTGATATAGTATAATTTACAAGTGCTGGTGCCGAGGACATTGAATGAGTTCCTTTACCAGTTTCCTTTCTTGTTTGTTGATTAAAGTCAAAAGTCAAAATCAAAGTCAAAATATCTTTATTCACGTAAACATATCACAGGCATTTATGAAACGTCATTAATTTAATTATTTTGAATGATTCTACTCCTGCTAGTAGAAGACTAAGCAGCAAAGTGGTCCAATAAGTAAGCTGTTAGCAGAAGACCAGCAGCTTAGCAATTCCAGTGACCTGTTAATGTTTAATCTGACTGAGAAAGGGATCTGCAAGGAAAACTCAGCTATATCAGATTTACAAAATAAAACATATACAGAACTGCACCACAACGATCAATTAATAACCTTTTAAATTTAGTTATCAGTACCTATAAGAAAACAATACCTGGTATAGCAGTAACCCACCAGGCAAGTCAGAATTAAGGTAGACTACATGCCTATGTGCAACCCGAAAGTCGACAAAAAATCGATTGCAGTGATTATCATAGTATCGTCCAAGTATTTAATTTAATGATCACTACCCCGCGCCTAGATATATTCCACTAAACTCTCGCTAGCAATTAGCTAGTTTTTAGAATAAACATATATGTGAGGAGCCATGTAAATATAAAATTTGTATTTACGAATAAGTAACGGTACAAAGTAAAATAAATCAGATTGCAAGACTACGTTGTTTATCTCATTTCCTACACGTTGTTTAGGACACCTTTGCGTGCTACGTCTTCTAGATACGATCTTGTGATCCTGCTCGATCGAACGTGTAACCACCAGCTATAATCTCAAGATTATTATTAAATCAAAGAGAAATTTAATTTCCTTGGTGCCACACATGAAATGAAATGAAATGAAATAATTTATTTGTCAGAAACATGGTAGGTACAGGGATGTAAATTATTATATGTAATTATATCACATGATTCGCTATTTCTAGCATACAAATATTTATTTAGTCACATGACTTTGTCGAGCTTAGTGTCTAGGTATTCTTTTGTCGAATAAAAACATTTATTAACCAGCATTTGTTTGACTCTTAATTTGAACAGTTTTAGTGGCAGCTCCCTTATAGTAACTGGAAGCTTATTAAATATCTTTGTCGCCATTGCATAACAATTTCGGCTATATTGAGTACTTTTATGAGCTGGAATAATTATTCTACTAGGATAACGCGTTTTAAAATTGCAATTATCCCCAAGAGTTTTAAAAAGTTCCGGGTGGCTTTTTACAAATAAACAGCATTCAAGTATATAGATAGAAGGAACAGTCAGTAATTTTAGTTTTATAAATAAAGGACGACAGGAAGTCATAGGAGGTGTGTTACAAATAGCACGAATGCATTGTTTTTGTCCAATAAAGATTCTATAAAGATTCTATTTATTTCCACTTGACAGAACTTTACGTTCTTCTTCTAACTCCACGCTCTCCTTCCCCACACATCACACCGCATTCGTTTCCAATTCGTTTGCGGTGTTGGCTGTGCATCTTTGGAACCAGTTACCAGTGGACATCCGTCAAGCTCCAAATAGAACACTATTTAAGAAACTGGTCTATGCGCAGTATTTAAATTTACCATAAGCTTAATACACTCTCTGCTATATTTATTTCTCTCATTATAGTCATCATATAGTAGGTATATTATATTTATGTATATTCATAGAACGTATGTATGTAGTTTTATTTGTATGTATTTGTGTATGTATTAGTATGTAAATAAGTATTTATTCACTAGTATATATTGAAGTCTAATATTTTTCTATTAGTTTTGATAGCACCTGCCTTATCTTGTCGTAACTGCTTTAGTTGTCCCAAAGGTTTGACCAGTATAGAATGTCTAGCGGCCTTTGTACTTTGTGCAATAAAGTTTATAATAAATAAATAAATAAATAAATAATCTCTGCCCGATCTCAGTTAGAAACCATCACGTTGCGCGTTGGTCATTGGGTCTGGTTCACAATTTTAAGGTCGCTAGCGAGCTATGGAGAGAGCTATGCTCGCTTTTTCTTCGATGGATAGAGTTCGAATGAATGAAGTAGACGGGTTCTGGAGTGGAGACCACGTACAGGAAAACGCAGAGTGGGACGACGTTCTATGAGTTCGGCAGAAGAACGTGTGATTTTTTTTATATTTGTGCTTCTTACATCTATAATACATTTGTGTGTTTATCTTCAAAGTACAATACAGGCAAGGTTAAGTAAGTAGACTCGGAGGTACCGGGTTCGATTCCTGGTCGGGACACAAAAATATAATAATAAATAATAATAATAAATATTTCCAGACAGGTCACACAGCGCCATCTAATTTGATAAACTACATATTATACTATATATTACTGAATATAAATACATTTAATTAATATTAAATTTATTTGTGATATTTCTCGAGCTTGCCACTTTTCATGATTAGGCCTATAGTAAAGTTGGCTAAATGTGTTCCGCTTATTTATAAGCGTGGTTTCTGACCACCCCGAAAGGGAAACGGTCGTGATGATACTTAACATTTACTTTACAGGCAATTAGCAGATTTTTCATTTAGTAAATGGCGAGACTTGAGGTAGGCCTACATCCAACAGTGAAGAGACAGAGGCTGATGATAACGTAGGTCAAGACACCTGCCTCCTCTAGATACAATCACGTAAGCCTGCTGTAAGGATGTAACTACCATCTTCCCCATTCCCTCATTGCCTTAGGGTCATACATTGGCAGTATGCCAGATCTTTACACAACCATTATAGTAATTTACTCGTATATATTGTTAGGTTTATACTGTGTGGAATTTGTTAAAGAGCAAATATTTTTATATTATAATCTAGAATAAAAATAAAGAACTACGTATTTTTTATTTTTTTTATTCAGTAATACAATTTTAAGTTACGGTGCAAAGAAGTTATCCTAAAAATATCGTTACTTATACAAGAGGTAGGTAGAGGGAGAGAGAGAGAGGTCGACGATTGCGCGAACGTTGATTTACGTAATTCTTTCTCTCTCGCAATTCGTCTCTAAGCTGTGGGTGAGATCAATTAATAATAACGCTTCCCAGCCTTTGGGTATTTATCACGATGGATATAGCGATTTTTAGACGCGGCTTTATTCACCATGCAGTAGTGTTATGTTTGTCGGATAATGATTTTAAACTTTAAAAATGGTGACCTTTTTTATTTCAAATAGAGGTTCTACTAAAGACAACTGAACCCTAAAAAATATTTGCTCTTTTGTCAATTACACACGGTATATTGCTCAGAGCTTGGACTTAGGTGATAGGCCCTCTGAATTTAGCGTCCACGCTTTCTGATATGGTTCTTCAAACCAGGTGGCGATGGAAAGACTCCAGAAAATATTAAATGATAATTTGGTTGGCCAGCACGAGATTTATAAATCAATTAATATAATTACGATACATTGAAATTGAAATTGTCGATAAAATAATTAATTTCATTATTATTAATTGAAATGGCAGTGGCCGTCGCGGTCTGATGCGTATCTTCGGCAGAACGAGGTTTCGATTTGCGCAGCATCTGCCCACATATATTAATTCCAATGACAAACAAAACAATTGTACGTTCTAGTGGCGACACCCATTTCTAATTTTATTTGTTTAATTATTCAAAGAGAAAAGACAAAGACAAGCGATATAAAAACAACAGTGAAGCAGTAGAAGCAATTAAATTTATACCCATAGGTGTTAAATCCATAAAATTATAAATATGTAAAGTCAAATATATATAGGTAGTCTATTTATTTCAGCGCAAATGTTAGATTGTAACAATAGTGGATTCTTCTATTAGCGAGTTTAGCCGAATATAGCCGAGCTTACTTCAAAATTTACTAAATATTATATGAATATCAACTCTAATAGCGGTTGAAAGTGTTTGTTAGATAAAGGATTCCTATAACGGTTGCGCTTAAATAATCTCCCTGCAGGATTCTTTGTAAAACGATCTCCTCGCCACCCTCATCCATCCCATACTAACGACCTTCCTCAGGTCATCTGTCTACCTAGCAGGGGATCGTCCATCTCTTCCAGTACGTGGTCTCATCATCTCATCATTGTCCATCGGTTCTGCGATAGACTTTTCCATTCCATTGTCACATCAGTTTGCTCAGTTTGAGTAAGTCTTCATAGAAGTATTTGGCAATTATTTTGTCATTTCTAGTATCCCAACCTCAATTTTTTGTGTATATTAATTTCGTCCAGTACCTAGGTTATTTCAAAAATCTGTCAATGTGAATTAGGATAGTTTTAAAAGTAATCTGAGAATAGGACCTGTTTACTTCCTCTTCTCAAATATTCACCCTGATGAAATTAATTTAGTAAACTAGATATTTACCGGCCGCTCTAATATAACGCACATACAAAAGACATTTGAGACACGTTCTTATGAATTTGTACATGAATTTACAGTATGAATTATTTATTAATTTTATTGGCGCGTTATCGTGTGATCGCTGCCTCTGTGCCGGATGCCACACGAGCCAGGGGGCCTACTCTGGTCTTACCTAATATACTTATGATTTGACCAAATCTCAGACTGACTCCGTGATCTAGTGCCTAGGTTAAAGTTAAAAGAAAACTGTTCCAGAAATTTCTGTATATTTTGGTCTACAATCGCCACGCCGCCGGCCAGAGTCTGATGTCAACTTTTAATGTCAATTTATAACAATTACTCAAGTTGGTATTAGTGCGACCAACGGCTTAACGTGCTCTCCGAGGCACGGAAACGGTGGTTTTGTAAATCTATGCAAATGTACATAAGAAAAGTGTATTTCTCATTAGTAGGGGTTCGAAACGATATTTTATGGTTTAAAAGAAAGCGTTCTTACAACCGAGCCACTAATTTCCGCACAACACTGTCTCAAATGGCTGTCCACTAGTTGACATTTAGCAGACAACTCGCTGTCCAGCTCCAAAAGCTCCACAGCGGTGGCACCTTCCTCCTGCACGCACACGTGCACCATCAGTACGCTCCAAGCAACCAATTTGCGTGCGGGCCGCTCTTTTGAAGCGAAACGTCAACTATCGAATACCACGATTTTGGCAAGCTCGTACCGCGAGCAGTTAGCATATTACGACATTTAGCCCGAAGTCCATTTAGATGCAGAGGTGCTGAGTTCATTTCCTGTTAAGAAACAAAAATAATTTGTAAAGTCTGTTTGAAAAAGACCACCTTCCATGTGATTTTGGTCGTGAAGATTGTTGACTGTTACTTTTGCTCCTGGAGATCGAATTTTGACATTTGTTCCGCACTAAAAACGTCAGACTTCATTTAATTGTAAAACATTAAATTGTAGTTTTAATAGAAGATTTACGGACCAAGTCTCTGTAATTTCAGAGTAAACACCCAGGCCTTTGTGAAATAATAATCAGGACATCATTTATATTTTTGACAAATAACTTGCTCGTGCTCGTTGCTGCTGGTTTTTGCAAGATGGCGGCTGTAATCGGCATTGTTGAGATTCGATAGGACATGTCGGTCAGATTTCATTGATATGTTTTTCATTGATTAAAATAAAACACAATGGACTACCGACTGCTATATTAATAGCCATTAACTGTCGATATTACGGGTTTATAACTGGAAGACGCCATGTGATTCACAGGTCACTTCAAATGCATGTGTATTTTTCAACATTTGTGAGTTTCGTTTTGTACCTGCGAAAACCACAAGAGAATTACAATATGTATTTGTGTATTTTTTTTGTAATTAGAATGGTTATTGTCATAGGCGTGTACCCAGGCTCTGACCCAGAGAGGGGAAATTCTTATTTTTTATAATCACCTAGCCAAACAAGTTTACATAAATTAAAATAGGTTTTTTATATAAATTCTTAAATGGGGTGTATCACTAACTTGTTATCATGATAGTTGGCGCATGGTAGATGGTATCTTATATAACTGTCAGTTGCATAGAAATCTTGTAATTTTATTACGAAACCTATTATTTTCTGGATATCATGCCGAAGTGAGCAGCTTTTAAGTGTACAAATCGAGATTTCCAAGCGAAATCAAAGATTGCCGTTCTATTAATTCAACCTTTTATCTTTTAAAAGACGGTGTTCGCTTTCTTAATTCGTCTTCTGAGGTAGGTAACTGTGGCCGACGATTTGGCATCCTTTGCCACACGTTTTTGTTATTTTTAATTTTGATATTATTTTGAATTTTATATGACATATTTGTTTACATTTACATTTTGACATTGGTCTAAAAATACAAGCAAGAAAAAGTCGTGATTGTACATTTTCATTGAAGATTACCCTATTGTCTATCCCCAACTGTAGATATCGGTCACAGTAACGTTAAGTTAAAATACATTTCTCTGTTATAAAAATAATAAAAAATACAAAAAAATTTAAAAAATGTTGCGTCATAGGTGCAAACAAGGTACCATTGCTGCTAGCCACATCTACAAAAAGCTATGCCTGATACACCCCATTATACATTAGTTATTTTAAAAGTAACTTTCGAGGGTCTTCAGCAAAACGGTTTATGATGTGGCAAAAAGTTTTATCGTCAAAAGTAGATAGTGGAGACGTAAACAAAATCAAGGGGGGCAGTGTACGCCCATGGTGATTGTTAATGCAATAGAACTATTAAATTTGGTATTTACTGCTTAAGACCTTGCGTTTATTAATAACTCTTAAATTCAAAATATTTTTATATAAACCTAATAGAGGCATTTGTGGCATTTCATTATTCAAATCCTGAGTAGAAGATTACACATTAAAACAGTCCAAAGAGCATGTAGCGGCTTAGCAGATTCTGACCTGTAAATGTTTAACCTGACTGAGAAAGAAATATGCAAGGAAAACTCAGCTATATCAGATCTACAATAAAAACAGAACTAACAATACCACGACGCCTGCCAAAGACAATTGTCAATTTATGCGTCTGCGAAGGCGCCTTAAAAAGTAACGGAAAAGCTAACGAGCTGTCAAAACGGCTTGATCTACATACAAGTACATCGGAATCTACTTAAGAAGGTCGCTGGAGATCTTGCCTATACCCTACGAATCGTACGAATCGCTAAAGAAGAAAAGCTCCTGAGACTCTTGCAAGCTGGAGAAGCCAAAGAGTACCAGGTCAGTTGTTTCCATAAACCCATCAGATCAATAAACATCTTCTGGACTGTCATGGTATATAGGCTAATAAAATATGTGTGACAAAAAAAATGTATCATCACGACCGTTTCCTTTTCGGGGTGGTCAGAAACCACGCTTATAAATAAGCGGATTCACATTTAGCCAACTTTACTATAGGCCAATCATGACAAGTGGCAAGCTCGTCGATGTCTCCAGCGTACCAAACTCGAGAAATATCACAAATTAATAAAATATAAATTAAATTTATTTACATTAATAAATATTTTTGTGTCCCGACCAGGAATCAAACCCGGTACCTCCGAGTCTAAATCCACGGACTTAACCGATAGACCACGGACGCAGTTGCCCGAATTTATGGATGACCTCTAACTGGCCGTTTTTGCTGCATGTTGATGCTTTAAAATATTTAAGCATACGTATTTGGCGCTTGCAAGAGACAAAAATAATTTATAATATTGTCGTTCGATCAATCTGTCAGTTAAGATCATTGTTATAAGTTGTAATGGTCATCTAGGGCACAACATGCGGCTTCTTATATTCATCATTGTCACGATACGTTATTTGTGGCACTCGCTCACTGACGCGTGTTCTGTTCTTTTTATTGCGATACATGTTATTTAAAAGGAGCATTAAGGCTGTTTATTCACCCGAGATGTACTAGGAAAAAATAAATTAATACAATAATAATAAAACGACTGAGTAAAGAAATATATATTTAATTAAAAACTAAAAAGAAAATAGGCGTTAAAGGCTACTGTGTAAAGTACAAGAAATCAGACCCGTAGATTTTAACAATAGAGTTCGATTCGTGCAGTTTCTTTAAATTTGACATTACTTCCCAAAAAAATACTCTTATAAGCGATTTTTTTTAAAAACAAAATAACAAATAAATTAGTTTGACCATATTTCGTTAGGCAAACCGTAATTGCTTTTGTTAGCAAGCAGTTATTTAAGTATATATTAAAAAAAAAATAATGCGAAGTCCGGCAAGTCCGTTTAAATGCCAAAAAGGTTTTTAGAAGACATCTCCTCTGGTGACAAGACTCTTTCTTTGCACAAAGAATCAGTATTGCAATTAAGCGGGGAAATGCAGACAGCGTTCTTGCCACCATTTCACGCGGACGGGTCTTGTATCCGTATCCGTAAGTAATATTAATTTTATTTTATATTTTGTAAATATTTTTCTAATAAATTATAATTTCGATTCCTGGTCGGGACACAAAAATATTTATTAATGTAAATAAATACATTTATTTAATATTTAATTTATTTGTGATATCTTTCGAGTTTGGTACGCTAGAGACATCGAGGAGCTTGCCACTTGTAGTGATTGGCCTATAGTAAAGTTGGCTAAATGTGAATCCGCTTATTTATAAGCCTGGTTTCTGACCACCCCGAAAGAGAAACGGTCGTGATGATACTTTACTTAAATTATATTTTGTCTTATTAAAAGTGGAATTTTTAGACAACAGACTAACTTTTCTTAGACTATAACGAGTTAATAGAGAAATATAAATATTTTCAAAATGTTAGAGTCAATGTCAAAGTCAAAATATCTTTATTCACGTAAACCTATTACACGCATTTATTAAACGTTATTAATTTAATTATTTTGAATGATTATACTCCTGCTAGTTGAAGACTAAGCAGCAAAGTGGTCCAAAGAGTAAGCTGTTAGCAGAAGACCGGCAGCTTAGCAGATTCCAGTAATCTGTTAATGTTTAACCTGACTGAGAAAGGAATCCGCAAGAAAAACTCAGCTATATCAGATTTCCAAAATAAAACATATACAGAACTACACTACAACGATCAATTAATAATAAAAAGAGATCCACTGGTCATCCTTATTATTTCTTAAAACTATACTTCATGGAACTAAATAAAACAATATAAAAAGTAACCAGTCGACTTAATGAGTAGTGATTGTCAATCGTGCGGCGGCATCAGACCTGCCCGTATGCTAAACTAGACTGACATTCCCTTCCACGGATTTATCTGATGCCAATGATATGTCCCGTCCCGTCCTGCATTTATTATTATAGCATAGCAACACAGTAGTTAGAAAACTTGTAAAGTATCACTAACTCCGTGGTCTAGCGCTTTAGATTAAACAATAATAATATAATAATAATAAATACGTTTATTAACTTAAAAACCTAGATACATCAATCAATAAATCAGTACAATACAATACTTTACTTTGTTTTATTTATTTGTGATATTTCTCGAGTTTGGTGCGCTAGAGCATTGACAAGCTTGTGATGTATCATAATTTGCCTATAGTAAAGTTCGCTAGATGTGAATTCTTTTTTTAAAGCATGCGGTGATAAGGGTAAAAATGGATGGGGTAGTGATGATCACACTCATGACGAAAACGTCCCCATCCCCAACCTAGGCCAATGTCAATTCAAATATATATTTTTTACCTTTTTTACCAACGTTTGTGACACGTCATTATTTAATTTTTTGTGCTTGCTCCTGCTAGTGGAGACTAAGCGGAAAAGCGCTCCAAAGAGTGATCTTTTAGCAGAAGACTAGCAGCTTAACAGATTCCAATAACGTCCGGGCCTGGACGACCACACTGTCTTCTGCATAGGACTATTTTCAGATGGTGGTTATAGTCCATAATACTTAGGGTATCGTGAGGGCTGAGCAATATTTGAATCTGAAGTAAGTAAGGACTTTGTGCAATTAAAGACATTTGATGGCATTTCGTCAGCATTATCACAGCCTTAAGAACACATAGTCCTAGACCTCCACGGTTAGAGATGGCCCTTCCAGAACTTTCTGGAGAATTTAGCTTACACTCGCCACGCTGTCCAGACGGTTTGGCGAGGGTCTGATGTAATTTTCAATGATAATTTATTTACGATTCCACAAGTTGGTATTAGTGGGTATTTACATCTCTTTTTGTCCTTATGCCTACTTGCAAAATAAACGAATTGAATTGAATTGGAATCGGGACCGAACGGCGTGGTTTTGTAAATCTATGACAAGTGTACGTAAGAAATTAGTATTTTCTCATTGGTACATGCCGGGGTTCAAACCAAACTTTTAAGGTTTTAATTATTTAAGGATAGTGTTTTTACAACTAAGAGACCAACGCTATTTTTATCATTATAACTAGTGTTGACTAATGACCATGATCAGGTATGATGGATATATCGCAATTAATTATGCAAGTCACCAATAAAGTTGAATTCTTCATCAATTTGATAAGCAATAAAAGGTTACTGTATAACAAATGCTTGTGACCATTGACTTTCATGTATGGGGAACGGCCATTCAATAAAACAAATTGGGTGTTTTTTTTTTTGACGGTATTCACATCCCCTAAAACACAGAGTCCTAGACCGCCACTATTGGAGATGAGCCTTTCAAAAATTTCTGGAGTATTTGGCCTACACTCGCCACGCTGGCCAGACGGGTTAGCGGAGGGATTAATGTATAAAAACGAACGGCTTGGCTTACAGAGCATTAGCATGCAGCTACAAATTAAAAAAAAATGTTCTGAGATAGCTTTTAATAACATTTTATTAACGATTCCACAAGTTGGTATTAGTGAAACCGGCACCGACGCTGACGGCTTAACGTGCTCTCCAAGGCACGACAACGGAGATTTCGGTTATTGGAATAACAGGGCCTGTGCCTCACGAACCCCTGGGTCTAGGTTCGACTACTTCAGCTCTCCCTTAGGAGCACTTGTCAAGGAAGTGGTCTCCTAAGACGGAGCGATATTCTGGTGATGCTTAAAATGTCCATTGTCAGCCCGATAAAACATACGAGTACGTCTAGTCAATCCGACGCGCGCGTCGACAAACTCTTAAAAAAGTAAGTGGTGTAAATCTATATAATTTTTTTTCAATACTAAAACGACATGTGACCTTGTGATCACCTGAAGGTAAGTACCGCACGAGGTTAATGAATGTTAGGAACTGGAATAAGACACTAATGACTGACATCAGTCCCTAACACTATGCCGGCTTTACTGGACAATTCGAACCTGATCCCGAAACGTGTGGATACACTTTATTGGGTTTATCGGCATGAACGGTGGATACTTCTGCGCCCCGGCAGATGCAGCGACATTTCTAGGAACCCAGAGTCGCATGACCATATAAGGTAACGTCGGTGCACTGCGATGACACACCGTTGTGCATTGAGTTACGCGCCTCTCGGGCCCCGACAGTCATCTTGTAATAGCGTTACCGATAGGACACCTAAATTGTAAAATCAAAGTAAACGCATATTAGTTAGTTCCAGTGTTTTATTTACAATCTTATAGTACACCTCACAAGCTGGACCCGTAGCAAGCATTCACGCAAAAGCAGACTGGTCAAATTACCATTTATTTGTTATTCTTGTTGAAAGTATGAGCCATTTGCAATGATGTCAAATGCCAATTTTTACTTTCAAGAAGAATACGAATATTGTAAGCTTGCCATGGTGATATTTATATAAAAATAACACCGCTTGAAACAAGACTTAAATAAATATACGTAAGAAAAGTGTATTCCTTATTAGTACGGGGTTTGGACCTTTCGTTTAAGCCCAGTGCATTACATATAAGTGACTGCTCGTGACAGATTGCGATATGGAAGCGAGGCGAGGAACCGGCTGCCAAGTATTTTAATTAATGCCACACCGGGAGAAATAAATTTTCAGTTCTGTGTGTTGATTAAGAATGCTTTCTGCGGCCCCCAATTTATCGAGTTATTGTCAATCGGTGCACAATATTTATGATGTTAAATAAAACTCCATTTAGTCACTGATTAATGAAAAAATTTTTTTTTTTAGTTATGTACTCTGCTTCCTACAAACTTTAAAAAGTTCATATACTTCTTAAGGGTCAATTATTTATTTCGTAAGACGATTTTTGACAGTTTTTTACCCCCTCGATGTAAAGTATAGACCCCCTTCCACTGTTTAATATTTATTACATAAAAATAATAGAAAGTAAAAGTTAATTATCATTACGATCGTTTCCCTTTCGGGGTGGTCAGAAACCACGCTTATAAATAAGCGGATTCACATTTAGCCAACTTTACTATAGGCCAATCATGACGAGTGGCAAGCTCGTCGATGTCTCCAGCGTACCAAACTCGAGAAATATCACAAATAAATTAAATATTATGTAGATAAATACATTTACATTAATAAATATTTTTGTGTCTCGACCAGGAATCGAACCCGGTACCTCCGAGTCTAAATCCACGGACATAACCGCTAGACCACGGAGGCAGTAAGAATAATAATAACAATAAAATTCAGTATTGCACACAAAATAAAATGATGTACATAGGCGAGCATAATACCATAAAGGTATTATCTACCAGCTAACCTTTGGGAGAGTTATAGATTTATAAGATTGGTGCAGACGTTTTGATTTATTCTAGTTCTATATGTAAAAAAATATAAGACACTCTGTTGCAAAATTTTGTTTTATTTGTTGTTAGATATTGTCATTAGTTTTTCTTGATTAAATAAATAAACAAATACTCAACTGTACAAGATCAGTGGAACATGACTAAATTGCAAATTTCAACTTCCGCATACAAAATATTTCACAGTTACCGAAATACACGTGGACAGGAGGAAGTGCGTGCGATGTCACCAGACAGGCCCTGCATTATTCAATACTTTATTATTAATAAATTAAGGTTGTGTTCATGTAGGAACTGCGAGTGCTTTACTTTACAATCCATTTGGCGCAAAATGCGTTATAAACATATAAAATAGCTACATGCACAGTAAGAGCTCGTACCCACTTGTCGGGTGTCGGATCCGTATATTAATCGGATGTCGGCGCCTTTGTTCACACTTTCGGTTAATAATCGGTTGTCGGCCACGGTTGAAGCTAATACCAATTTTTAGCACTCTACGCAAAGCAACTAGGTACGATGGACGTCGATGAAGTTCTTGTTGTGATGTATTATTATGTAAGAAGAAAACAAAGAAAGAGATCCCAGAAAAGACAATATTGGGTGCACCCAATCCTGAGGGAAAGATTTAGTTTGGGAACATTTCAGAACTTAATAACAGAATTGAGAAGTGACGAAATTAAGTTTTTCAATTATTTTAGGATGTCAATAACTACATTCAACGATCTACTGGCTCGAATATCAGTGAGCATAAACTACCAAAATACAAGAAGCGCACGCACGGCACGAACAGAACAAGGGGTAGCGGGGAGAGGGTTATCGGCACCGACATCTGACAAATGTGAATAGCGACATTCGTACTCATAGGCGAGCGAGATCCGACACGATTGTGTTCCGGGCGTAGAGGGCTAGCAAAACACCCGACATTTCTTGTCGGCGCCGACACAAAATTGGTTTCCCACAAGTATGAATAGCTTCATATAAAATACTCTGCCACTGGAACCTCCGATTAATATACGGATCCGACACCCGACAAGTGGGAACGAGCTCTAAGTGTAACATTTCACAACTGACATCTCACACGGATGCGTTTGTTTTTATTGTTTTCTGTGGCTTTAATTTATTTGTTCCATTTTTCTAATTAAATGTGATTAAAACAACTCCCTACCAATGGTTAGCAATTAGAGAATACAATCCTGAGCATGTTTTTCAATCCCGAGATTACAGGATTTTTAATGCCTGATTAGGCATTAAAAATCGGGATTAAGTATGTGTTATCTAATTGGGCTCAAATAACATAGTAATAAAAGATAAATGACAAAACAAAACAAACTATTTTTTGCAAGAAATCATGAAGACAACACAAAAAAAAAAAACAATTTCAAAACTACAATCGCAGAAATATCAAAGCATCCAATGTTTGACTTCCAAGCCTGCTTCATAGTTTATTGCCAATATAAGCAGCAGCTCAAAACGCTCGGTCAAGGTTTACGCTGGTTGGAGGAATAAATAGACAATAGATACTTATATGCTGTTTGTAAGTGATATCCACGAACTCCTCCATTTTCAAACAGGCTCATTTCATTATTTTGTACTTGTACTTCAGGTATCCCCAGGATCTGGGGATTTCAAACTCCTACAATTTCCAGCTGTAACTTTTCTTTTCATCATTCATCATTACAACCCCTAGAACACAGCGTCCTAGACCTCCACTGCTGGAGATGGGCCTTCCAGAACATATATCTGGAAAATTTGGCCTACACTCGCCACGCTGGCCAGACGGCTTGGCGAGGGGCAGATGTTTGTGGCAATCCCGAAAACTCCTAGATTAGCCAAGTACAGTCACGGGATTTTATTTTATTTAAAAACTTTATTGCACAATGTACAAAAGGCGAAGCTTAATGCAGTTAGGCATTCTCTGACACTCGACCTTGGGTACAAAAAGATATCAAATAGAAATATAAGAAGGTGCAAAAATAAGAATGAATTTCGAGGCCAGAAAACTGATCCCGGGATTGTATTCTCTATTAGCAATTCACAAATATACTATTTTCTATTTCAAGATGTTTGGCGCTTAAAAACGTCATTTTACTGCGTTAGGTTAGGTCTTGTGAACGTTTGATGACGTTTTACATGACATCATAAATATATTCTAAGCACGCTGCAAATCCTATATTAACAGCGCTTAAAACACGTTTAAAGCGAGCTACGTGAACATAGTGCTCACATCGGGCCCCCACCGAACATAGGAATAATGGCAACACGCAGGGTCTCGCTTTTTGTTCTTACCGCTCGACTCCAGTTAACCATCCATAGACATTAAAAATATATGGACATGCCATCAATATAATTTACCTACTAATCGTTGACTTTAAGGTTGAGACTTCTAGTCTTCTGCTTAGAATTCCATTTACAGAAGTAAAATAAAAAAATGATTATATAATAAATAAATAAAACAACAAGAAAAATGGCGTAATTATTTTATTCAACATTGCCATAACGATGAACTCGTAGTACTTTTAAAATTTAAAGATGAAAAAAGTGAGAAAAGAAAAAGGACAGAGACAGGCAACATAAGAACATAGAAAATAGCAACACGCTGTGTTCTAGGGGCTGTAATGATGATGAATAACGATAATAATATAATGATAACGGTGGTATTGTAAATCAATGACAAATGTAAATTACTTTTTATTGTTTTCTGTAATTTTCTTATTATTTTTGTCATGCTTATATTAGATTTTGTGTGTGATGACATGATGATGTTACTCATAAAATGAAATGCTGGTCTGTAAGTAACATTTTTTTAAAACTAATAAGATACCTTCCTACCTACTTGATTATTTTCTGTAAAGAATTTTGTAAACATAAACGTTGGCCCTAATCCAGAATAAATTATAATATTGAGCTGGTCTACTACTACACGTCTACGCAGCCATTGATACAAGTAAAAACTCGGACGCAATCTTGCACGTGCATTCACTAACATATCGCAGTTCTTATCATCTGCTCTTACTTTGGAAAGGCGAGTAGAATTTTTAATTACAATACAAATTATATCGGCATGTCGGTGTAACTGCGACCGCTTTTTGTCTATATCAAAATCGTTGACCGAATGAACAAAATCATGTATGACCTGGATTTTATCAATGGGTTTAACTATGCATAGAAACGAAAAACATAGTCATAACGTAAAAATACGTGTCAGACTCAAGGTCGACGCTAACAGCACTTGAGATTTTCATTTGATATAATTATGACTGTTTTTGTGCCGTTTTATGCTAATTTCTCCAGAAATAATTATGTTCTATAAAGTTCTATAAAAAAATATATTAGTCTGGGACTTTGAGGGTAATATCAAACAACTTTAAAATATATAGCAGTTAAGTCCGTGAATTTAGAGTAGGGTTCCATTCTTGGTCGGTAAATAATTATTTTCTTAATTTATTTGTGGTATTTATCAAGTTTCGTACGCTAGCTTGTCACTTGTCATAATGGCCTAGTAAAGTTGGCTTAATGTGAATCCGGTTCATTAAAATCGTAGTTTCTTACCACCCCAAAAGGGATACGGTCGTGACGTTTTTTTTTATTTACTTGTCCAGACATAAATTTTTAAGTTAAACTGGGACATTGCGGCATTCTCATTAAAATGCTGAAGAGGAAATACTTACGGTGAAATTTGGCAAAAACCATCGACGTGCGTCGTCAGGCGTCTCATTAAGTCGTGTTATTATTCATTCGCTGGTCTTGTTCCTTTATGTCAATTTACGAGTTAAGAAGTGCTGAACACGTGCGCACTTGACAAGCTTGTTTTTCACACAATTAGGAAAAAAACAGTGAATCATATTTTTAAAACGCATTTCGACTCACTTTAACATAACAAAATTATATCATAATGACCGCAATCTTGAGAAGAGGTATGGTAGAACTATTTTCTTAAAATCCTAAAAAGATCGGTTTAAACCCCGGCATGTACCAATGAGAAATACACGTACATTTGTCATAGATTTACAACGCAACCGGTCCCGTGCTTCGGAGAGCAATTTAAGCCGCTAGTACCAACTTGTGGAATCGTTAATAAATTGTCATAAAAAAAATCAAATTCACACTCTGCGACAGATTAAACAAAAGACCGTAGAATATAATCTCCCATTGTGACCTGGGCTGTTCTGGACTCCATGCAGCCATGCCTAATTGACGGGCAATAGTTGTTGAGATTTATATATAGTGCTGCAACTATGACCGTACAGATACAAGGCCAGCATACGAAACCAATTCAACAGCGCAGAGGTGTAAGACAGGGTGATGTCATATCGCCGAAACTGTTTCTCCAACGCGTTGGAGGACGTCATTAGCGGGACTGGACGAACTGCGGCATAAATGTCAACGGAGAATACATCTCACACCTCCGTTTTGCGGATGACATAGTCATAGCTGAAGGATCTTTGCGGATTGCTAAACGGCTTAAACCTGCTGGGCAGGTTGGTCTCGAAATGTACTTGGACAAGACAAAAGTCATGTTTAACGACCATGTCATACCGAGATCAATCTGCGTGGGCAATGCAACTCTCGAAGTTGCGCAAAAATCGTCGTCTTGGACAGACTATGCAATTAGGGGAAGCCAACTTCAACAAAAAAGCCGACAGACGCATTTAGCTAGGATGACCGGAATTCGGGAAGCTGCGCCACATCTTCTTAGGAGAAGACGTAGTGTGGGACGACCCCCCGCTAGATGAACGAATGACCTGAAGACGGTCGCTGATGGGGGTTGGATGAGGGTGATAGGAGATCGTGTGAAGTGGCGAGCCTTGGGGGAGGTCTATATCCAGCAGTGGAGAGACACAGGCTGGTGATAATGATGAAAAAATGCATCAGACTTTCGCCAGAGTGGCGAGTGTTGGCCAAGTAAATCTAATATAATAAAACTGATAATAATGTAATAAAAGTACGGAAAACATGCCTTAGGGCAACGAGGAGCTATTTTTTTGTAAGTATGTAATATTTTTTTTAAGTTCAGTTTGAACTGTAGAAGTAGATGGAATTTAAAAAAAAAACTTTTGTATGAAAATAACAAGATACCCTCTATTTTTTATCAGACCTCTTTGGTTGCACCCAATCTTGGAATTCGGGTCGTGCTTACCATTCTATATTTGAAAAAAATAATAATAGATGACATAGCTACGGCGTAGTAGTAGTAAGCGTAGCGCTATTAGATATCTCTCTACTTTAAATACTGTTTTTACATAGTTATATTTTATGCATACCATATTCATATATTCAGTTGCTGTCCTAATAATGATATTGTAAAAACACAAGTTAACAAGCAACATTGATTAATCGTTAATCTTGTAAGGACAGCGACCTTTTGTTCGTCAACAAAGGCTTTGCTTTAATTGAAAAATTCTCGAGATACGAGTAACGGACTATCTCTAATTGAATTCAGTGGTAGCCAAGTCGAATTATTTCAATAAGAAAGAGCAAGCGACCGGCGCCGCAGCAAATTGCGCCTTCCCGCGTTTTCCTTTTTGTATTTCGAATGCTGGCTGTTGGCTATTGGTTCATTTTAATGAGCTCCGATCAATGGGCGTAATTATTTCTTGTATCATTCTTTGTTCGCGACGCGAGCGAGCTGTCATCTTTTATGGGCCCCTCCAATACACGTAGGCATTTTCTGTGTGTTTTTGCGTGCGTTTTTGGTGAATAGCCGTATGCGGATGAGTTCGCAGCGTCAAGTCCAATTACTGCGTGTATGGAAAAGAGCCGCTCTGTTGAACAATGACTAACAGTAACCTATCCTGTTACCGCTCGCCGTAAATGTCTTCATGTCAATTTAAGAGATTTACCACACGCCGCTTTTGATAAGATTAACGCATTATTTTTAGTGTATTACCTATAGCTTTCTTGGAGATGGGTGAATCAGACGCCTTGAGTTTTTTATAGCCAAGACCAGCGATATCATTTAGTTTAATGGAAGGCTGTAATTGGCATATATATACCTACTGCTATTGTTTATGCCGTTGATTGAAATGGGTATTTTAAACTATACATCTCTCGTTCGTAGTCAAATATTTTCTGTCTGTACTTTTAAGAAATGTAGCCTATAAGCTAATTTTGTTTTTCATAGTGACTTAAAAATTACGGTAATTTTAGAGATAGATATTATATTAATCACAAATTTGTTTTAGAAAAATAAGACTAAAAATATAATTTTCAAGATTAATGTAAATATTTAATTAATTCTCGAGTTTGGTTTTTAGGTTTTAAAATTACTGTCACAATAGTCATAAGTAAAGTATTATCACGACCGTTTCCCTTTCGGGATCGTCAGAAACCACGCTTATAAAGAAGCGGATTCACATTTAGCCAACTTTACTATAGGCCAATCATGACAAGTGGCAAGCTCGTCAATGTCATTAGCGTACCAACTCGCGAAATAATTAAATATGTTTATTTACATTAATATATATTATTGTGTCCCGACCAGGAATCAACCCGGAACCTCCGAGTCTAAATTCACGGACTTAACCTCTAGACTACGGAGACAGTCATAAAGGACATATTTTCATGAAAGTGATATTTTGAGTTATAGAAAATATGCAAAAATATTTTTTAAATCTTTTTCCTCTATTTTACTAAAACAAATGTATGATTAATATATACCACAAAAAAAAATATTTAAAATGTTGGTAGCAATGTTTAACAACCCTCTTGGGAAGAATCAATTGAGATTGAATGTCCTCTAAGGTTATGTCACTTGCGTGATTAAGATGTGCGCGAGAGATGACGTGTGCGAGGAGTGTGTCGGAAAGACGGAAAAGAAAGTTGTGTGCTAAGAATGTGTGCGAGGGATGTATGCGAGATAAGTGTACGAGAGACGCGGGAGAGTAATGTGTCCGAAAGACGAGAGTTGTGTGCTAAGAATGTGTACGATGGATAGGTTTGAGAGATGTGTACGAGGGACAACAGTAAGGAATGTGTGCGAGAGACGCAAACAAGAGTTGTGTGTTAAGAATATGTACGAGGGATGTGTGCGAGAGATGTCTTGGAGGGACGCGAGCGTGAATAGTGTGCGAGAGACGCAAACGAGAGTTGTGTGCTAAGAATATGTGCGAGGGATGTGTGCGAGAGATGTGTTTGAGGGACGCGATCGTGGATAGTGTGCGAGAGACGCAAACGAGAGTTGTGTGCTAAGAATGTGTGCGAGGGACGGAAGGATGTTTAGGAGACGGTGTAGCGACTGCACTAGTGCACATCATATCTATGAGTGCACATCTGTAAATAGTCCGCTACGTATCTCTACTCTTTGGTAGATAAGAAGCAGCGATACTTTTTCTGACCGTACCTAAAAGACAATAAGAAGAAACGAAATAGCAATCTTACAACTTGCAAAAGTCATTTAGTTGCTGTCATTCACATCTTTCTTTCCACTTAACAGATAAATGCATAATAAATTTGGCTTTTACCACATAATTAGGTACCTACTTATATCGTATTTAACAGTAGCTGTCACATTCAGCTTACTAGAGATTTATTCTTGCAATTTACACCAATATTACCAAGGCATAAAGTCTAAAATTTAAACTAAATGATTGAATTGCATAACAAAGATAGCGTCCATCCTCATTATGTTTAATTTCTTAATCGTCTCGTTAATTGAAATGTTAAGCCCTTGGAAGATAAGGCAGCGTCACTGCTAATGCTTGTGTCGGTTTTCGTGTGTGTATTGACAACGTCAGACAGTGGGCCCTTAGTTTTATTTTAGTATAGTGAATTTAATTCACTCATTCTTTAAAGTTTAGCAGCCAGATTGTGATTCTTTAAGCGCAAAGGAACTAACGGATACCGTCGCCCGATTGTAGTATTGCTGATTACTTTAAACATGTCAAAACATGTTTATATTATGACTATAAAGCACTTTAGTAAGTCTTGTTTCAAGCAGTGTTATTGTTATATAAATATCACAATATAAGCTCTCCTTGATAATAAAAAATGGCATTTGACATCATTGCAAATGGCACATACTTTCAACGGGAACAGAAAATAGGTGGTAGGCAGACTGATGGTGGTAATTTGCCCAGTCTGACGAGGCGAGGAAGTATCCACCGGTCGTGCCGATAAACCCTAGTAAAGTAGCCGTTATGCCCAACCAAGCCGGCATAGTGATAGGGACTGATGTCAGTTATGATTTCAGTTGAAATAACTAAAGTGACAAGCGAACGACCAATGACATGGCGAATATATATTATTTTAACGATCTATCTGCAACTGGCCGTGTAAATGTCAACTGCTGTTAGAGTTAATCGTACAGACGCTGTTAATGTCAACTGCTGATCTCAATTTGAATTACATTGAATTTACGATTCCACAAGTTGGTAGTAGTGGAACCGGGACCAGGGGCTTAACTGTGGGAACGAGAGGAATGCAAAAACTCACATATGAAATGCTTTTACTTTTTGTGAAATTAAATTCATAAGTTATGTAATCGTATCATATGTAGTATTATATGTATTATTAGTATTTAATATATCATGGGCTTTTGCCACTGCTGGTGTATCCGCAAATTTAGAACCATCTGGGATCGTGCGGAGCGATGGCAAGAGACCCGACGGAATGACTGTTGGGCCGTGGAAACTTGCCAGGCCTCTGGTGTGGGATGCGACGTGTGTAGCGCTCCATCTCACATCCAGGCGACCTCGTCAGGCGCGGAGAGAGCGGCGTTTTTCTGCGGAGAACCTCAAATTGCGCAAATACGCCAACCTTGGTTACGAATTTGCGCCGTTTGGGGTCGAGACGATGGCGCCATGAGAACCTTCAGAGCGGCGCTTGGCCAAGGAGTTGTCAAAGCAGCTTACGGAAAGGTCTGGAAACAGGAAGGCTGGGAATTATTTCTGCCAACGTATTAGCCTCGCTATACAGAGGGGAAATGTTGCTAGTCTCCTTGGGACTATCTCGGATGGAACGTCTCTATATATATATATCGTCTTTTTATTTATAGTTTAGTTTATTTTAATTTTATTATTTAGGTAGCTTTTAATTTATATATCATAGTTATTAGTATGTATTTTAGTAATATAATTGTATTTATATGTATATAGACTTATTAATTATTATAATATTTACTATAAGTTGGTTATAAATATTTGCACCTACCTTACATTTGAAATGGTCCACATTGTCCCTAAGGTTCGCTGTCAGATAATATCTAGCGGCATTAAGTCCGCCCCATGTATAATGTGCATTAAAGTTTTAAATAAATATACTTTATTTGAATGTAACGGTAAAACTTAAGCTATAGTCGTCAGTGTAAAATTTATCCAAAATAAAACGTAAATAAATCGTAGGCCAGTAAATCGACCAGTTGGTAAATACTTACGATGATTTCGACGTATAAGACGTTAACAAGATGGCTTCCAGTCTCATTAGGTTTAATTTCTTAATCGACTTGTTAATTGAAATGTTGAGCCCTGGAAGATAAGGCAGCGTCGCTGTTAATGCTTGTGTCGGTTTTCGTGTGTAGTATTGACAACGTCAGTGGGCGACGTAAGTTCGTTAGGGCGCGTTCCCACCATGTCAGGACTATATATTATCGTGTCGTAGCATCGTGGCTTGTATATTTCAGTAGCTGAGAGATAAATAGTCCTAAATAATAAACTAAACTATGATTAAATCTAAAAAATAATAACTAAAATTACGACTGGTGGGCGTAGTGTGCCGAGGACATTTGCCACGTTCCCCCGTTGAACAGCTAGACTGACCCTGAACAAATATTTTGTCTCTACTTAAAGCGTCACCCATCGCCAAGCGGAGTTTTTCCCCAAGCTCACGAGGCCCACCGTTTCGACTAAAAATGGAATGCAGTGGTTATATAAACGATGATCTTCTTGTACTAGTTGCGTTTAAGGCGTGTGTCTATTAAGGTTGAGTGACGGACAGAGTATGTCAACAGATTTGGCAGAGAACGGCCTCGCTTGTGTGGAATCAATGACATCCCATCCGGATGCCTATCATGAGATCTAACTACTTTTGATGGTTCCAGCGTGCAGGGGATGTTAACAGATGTACGAGTAAGCGCCTTTGACAGGATGTCATTAATTGCATAATGTTGAGTCATAAGTTCATTTTTGGTAGATTGTGATTTTTACATAGAAATGGTCAAAAATAACGATAAAATACGCCTCATTTTTCCAATGCAAATATTTTATCAACTTAGCCACAGGTTTGTAGCTGTCCTCACGAATAAAATTTAGTGGGAACAACAAGACGCGGCAGTCGTTCTACGTTCGACGAGACGATACAGTGACGACAGAAGTCATGATAAAGGGAACAGTTAGAAACGACACGATAATCTGCTATCACACATGGTTGGAACACGCCCTTACCATTATTTTTATTAAGTAAATTTCAACTCATTACACGAGTACAGTCAATATAAAATTAAGCATAAGTTTTTCAAAAAGAAATGCGAAAGAATTTTGGCACTATGTTCAAGTTCAAAATATTTATTTCCATATGGTTTTTTTTACTAGGGTTTCACAAAAAAATAATCCTACAGAAGATGTAGGTAGGCACTTTTACAAATAATATCTAAACTAGTAATTAAGACAAATATGTCGCTGCTAGCTAAACTAATAGTCTTTCAACTACTGTTAAATATAGCTAGCAGGTCTCTTTCCTATCAGGTTTACATGTAACACTCGGATATTGACAATTTTGACAAATTATTAACAATAATATTAAAATTAAAAAATCATTACAAGCAACAAATAATAAATCAAAAGATTAAATTAAATTATGGATAGAGGCTGCCATAAGCAAGTACTGTAGCTTAACCTAAATTCGAGGCATTATAGCCGTGTCAACTTATAATCTAAATAATTATAACATAATGTATAATTATAATAAATTTAAATTAATTTCGTATAACTGGCCCGTAAATTATATATTTTCTTGCAGAATAAGGATGAAATGAAATCTGGTAGTGATATTTAAATAATTAATAGGGCTCTATCCATTATCAAGATTCCGGCTCTTCTGAAAGCCTGCTGGAGTTATCCGAGATGATGGCGACCCGATGGTATGAAGTCCCTGGGAACGAGAACGTGCTCTGGTGTAGGATGTTATGTGCGTCGACACGCTCGCCGCGTCGCATCTCAGGAGGACAGCATAAAGCGGGGGCTGCGGCGGAAAATGCGGAGTCCGGCAAGCGGCGCAGGTATGTAAAACATTACATATTTGTACCGTTTACTGTAGAAAATCTGGAGTCCAAGCGCAAAAAAGTTTTTAAAAGGCATAACACGCGTCTTGTCGTCTTCTTCGGTGACAACTCTTTCTCACTCAGTCTCTTTCCTCGCCCAAAAAATCAGTATTGCAATTCAGCGGGGAAATGCAGCCAGCGTTCTTGCCACCATTCCACGCGGACGGGACTTATATCCCTATCCGTTGTATTAATATTAATTATATTTTTAATTTTTTTTTGAATACATTTCCTTTTACTAGGTATTAATTAATTTATCAATTTTAATATTTTTCCAAAAGTAACTCGGTAAGAAAATTAAATATTTATTTTTATTTTTTGTTTTTCCCTTTAAAATATTAATAAAATATGATCTTCGCCGAGGCTATCATACGGCCTCATACGTTGAACAAAGAGACGCATATCTTATATTAATAAACTACAATAAATATTACGATAATAAATTCGAAAGCTATAAAAGGTTCAATAACGTCAACTGAGAATAAATCCTAAGTGCTCGATTATCGATTTATTTTTATACAGACAATGATAGATGAACGATTCTCTGCTGAAGTCATTGACAGTCAGACATACATCGCTATCAGACACGTAAAGTCGTCACAAAAGAGCACTTAACTGCATCTAACAAAGATCTTTAAATTAACTAGATATGGCATTAGCGACCGGACAGGGTTCTCAATCATTAAAATCAACAGTATGCATTATTGTGTTAAACTTATACGCATATATAAAGCTTAATATGTAAATATTATCTTTTATGACTGCCTCCGTAGTCTAGTGGTTAAGTCCGTGGATTTAGACTCGGAGGTATTGTGTTCGATTCCTGGTCGGTACGCAATAATTCGATTTGTAATACTTCTCGAGTTTGGTATGCTAGAGACATCGACGAGCTTGCTATTTGTCGTGATGGGCCTATAGTAAAGTTCATGGTTAAATGTGAATCCATTTCTTTAAAGCGTCCAATGCTAAAGATGTCCCGTTTTTCGATATACCGAAGAATTAGGTCTGCCATGCAATGGCCACCCGTCTGGCGCTATTTTTTTGTCTATTTAGCTATGATTCCAGATTAGTGGACCTCGCCGTCTTTAAGTGATCTCCGAGGCGCGGTAACGGTTGTATTGTAAATTTTTTCACAAATGTACGTAAGAAAATATCGAATAATGTCGAAATTCAAACCAGTGACCCTAGGAATGGGGGTCAGCGCTTAACAATTCCGATACGTGTATATATTTTTGTTCTACGACTTTTAGATGTAAAATAACAAATATATCTCTAGGCCTATATAAATTAGATTTTGTATTGGAAGAGGTGTTCATGGTTTCGAAGATCTGTGGCATCCATCCATCGCCTTCAAACAAATCTCTTATAATCTTTATTGAGCAACTTTGTCACACTCACAAATCCAAAAGTTGTCGTACGTGTGTTCAGAATGAGTGGTCGTTGGTTATTGTGAAAAGGGTTCAAGTGTTAAAAAAATGTGTAGCCCACGCAAGCGATGGTTGACAAAAGTTAATGCGCCTCGCCCACGCGCCGGCTGCAAGGATTATATCGTCTTAGCGGGTATTACCTACCAAGGGCGGACAACGAAGACGTATATCCACTAGTATACAAAGTCTATGACAACTGCCTAACTCTATACCTACATGTTATTACGTTTAGACCTGGAAGAGGATGCACTGACCAAGTCTTTTCGCTCCGCAATATCACAGAGAAGTTTTTGGCCTTAAACCAGAAGGTTTTCTGTGCTTTTGTGGATTTGGAAAAGGCCTTTGATAGAGTTGTAAGAAAGAAGCTTTGGGACATATTGCCGGAGTATGGAGTGAATGACAAACTGCTACAGGCTATACAGTCCCTGTACAAGGGCTGCAAAGCTTGTGTGCGGGTGGAGGGGGGTATGTCGCCTTGCTTTGAATCCCAAATGGGCGTCAAACAGGGTTGTGTGCTTTCTCCTAGATTATTCACTCTATATCTCGACAAATGCCTAAAAAGAGTGAGAGAGAGTGACTGTGGGATAAAGATGAGTGATCTAGTGGTGAACTGCCTGCTTTATGCAGATGATGCTGTTCTTATGGCATCGTCCGAACAACAACTGCAATCACTAGTCACAAGAATGAAGGAGGGATGTGCAGAAAAAGGACTCCGTTTGAATGCGAGAAAAACCAAGGTACTAGTGTTTGAAAGAAGAAGGATGACAACCGTGACGATAAAGATTGATGATGAAACTCTAGAACAAGTAAATGAAATTATATATCTGGGCAGTGTTTTCACTGCGGATGGGAAGTACGATAGGGACGTTGAAAGAAGAGTGAACGCGGGAAATAGTGTTAACGGTGCCCTGGGGTCACTGATCGGCAGTCGAAATGTCAGTGACAAAGCTCGGCTCGCCATACACAATGCCATGTTGGTACCAACACTGATGTATGGAAGCGAAACGTGGATATGTCAGAATACGCATGAGAGTAGGGTTAATGCAGTAGAAATGCGGTCGTTGCGGCGGATATGTGGCGTCACTTTGGCGGACCGCATACGTAACGTCGAAATACGGAAAAGGGTTGGTATGAAGGAAAGCATAGGGACAAAAATAAGGAAAAGCATGCTACGATGGTTCGGGCATGTTGAAAGGATGAGCGATGAAAGATTGACGAACCAGATATATAATGCGAAAGTTGTGGGTAAAAGAGGCCCTGGCAGACCGAGACTTACATATCACGATCAAATAAATAAAACACTGACTGAAGGTGCATTAAAAAGTCTTCGTAACCAAAGGGCATGTATGAAGAGGTTAATGAATGTCGACGAAGCGAAAGAGGTATGTCGTGATCGTGTCAAATGGCGCTCAATTGTCTCTGCCTACCCCGCAAGGGATCTGGCGTGAAGATATGTATGTATGTATGTATGTATTACGTTTACACGTCTGTACCGATGCGCCTACATACAATATGAAACACGCGTATTTGCCTGGCAGGCAACTCCAGAGGCACAATCGTTGACTACTCAGGTAAGTACAATAATTATGCAAACATAAACTTTTACTCTAACTGGTCACTGCAAACTGAGCAAGCACATGTTTATTATGAGCTTAATAAAAATAGACGAGTGCAGATTCTGTCGCTCTACATTACAAACGAAGCAACGTCTTGGACGCTCACAGATTAAGCCCGGAGAAGGTACAATGCCTCGTCCTAAGCCCATACTAAGGTTCCTTAAGCTAGCGAGGGAATTGTAGTCTAGGGAGGTCATAGGTATGTATTTTAGGTCGAAGAAAAAAAAACAGTAAATATAAAAAATTAAAAAAAATACAATATGAGAATCAAAGCTGGACCACAATTAGTTTTTGATCACAGTGCCGGTTATGGTCATGTTTGACGTGCACTTTAAAATCTATTATTTGGTTGTTTCAAAAACAATATGCCGTACTGCGTGCAACGTATATGCAAAACAAGTTCTTCTGTGACAATAGAGCTCGTGTCAGTTTATTTTGGTAAGTAAATGGTGTTTTTTTTTTTTTAGTTTTCATTTAATATACACGGAACATCTAAGAAGTTACATTAATAGCAACACGATTATAGATGATACTACGAGTATTATAGATGCACACAATTATAGCCCTAAAATCTAAGTGCTAAGTGGCGTAAAAAATAATGTAACAAATATTTAGTATGAAATATCTTATATTTGTCCGCTGATAGCACTAAATACCCGTGTAGACGGTCTCATTGTTTCAAGACCAAACGGAAAATATTACTTGGGTCAATTTGTGTCATGTCAATGGCACGCATATATTCAGGCTCCCTCGCCGTATGGATGGCTCTGTTTACTCGTCGCCGACCTTATACAGAACTGTACTTCAAGGTAGAAAAGAATCTTATTTCAATATTGCCTGTGTTAGTTTATATTTTAAATAATTAACAGTGGCATCCAATGGACATTCGTTTTTTGCTCTTTGTTATACGCCATCATGATCGACGTATTATCCGTGTTTAATATTAATTTTGAGACGATAGTTCTAACTTTGATTCTCATACTTCTTGCCCTATCTTGCTATATTTTAATGTCTTTTGTTTGCAAAAAACTTACAGATACCAACTTTGTAGACCAGTGCCAGAGGAGTTGGCTAGTGTGCCCATAACCAGTTAATATAATATATTTATTAGTAAAATTATTAACAAAATATAAAATAATAATTACAAACTACTTAAATAAAATAAATTTAATAACTAAAAACTAAATCCTAATAAAAAAAAAACTAGCTATAAATAAATATGTACAGAGTGTTTTAGGATAGCGGGTACTCCAGCAGTGATAATAAATAGCCTTTCGGATGATATCATCGAGAGCGACTTGACCAGTTGTTTATTTTTTTTGCTATTGCTTACAACACACGTGGTAATTGTTTATACATACTCGTAAGATGAGGTTCTGTGCACATTTCAATCATGTGCAATTTCCTGGAGCAACCGGCGCGAACCTCCGCCGGACCTACACCCGGCGCCGCAGCAATTCTATTGTTCTGCTAGTAATTAAATCGATGCCACTCATAGATACGTTGTAGTCGTAGGGCCGGTTAACCAAAAACCTTTATAGAGGGTAGGTGAAGTGATAGTTGTAACTTGCCCAGTTTAGCGGGGCCATCCACCATTCTAGTGATTTGTAATACGATTCTAGCTGCACTGATTCATATGCAAGCTGCTACACCAGGATGTATGTTATTTAATCATATAGATACAATTTGATATACTCCTAGGTAATTCTAGGACAAGACGTAAGAAAAGTGCATTTTTCATCGCTTAATGGCGGGCTTTGAACAGCTTTTTTTGGATTTTAAAGACGTTCTTACAACCGAGCCGTCTCTGGTTTCCAAAGAACAATTCTAGCTTTTAAAATTCTTTTGATTGCGCGTACAGACATTAACAGGTATGAAGGACATAATAGTTTTCTAATAAATGCGATAGTTTGTGAGGGTGTACGTCTGGATGTTTGATTCTATTTCACACAAAAACTACTGAATTGTTTTTAATAAAACTTTACAGTTATAAAGGCTATAAATATAAGAATACACTTCTAGTATTGCCTGGACTTCCACTGCTGATGATATATCTTTTAAAAATATATCCGGAAGAATTTGGCCTACTATTGCAGGGCTGCTGGCCAGACGGTTTGACGACGGTCATCTCATTTAATTGTATCTTTTTTTTTTACGATTCCACAATTAAGGTTGTAAACGCAAAGGTGGCCTAACAGGCATAGTATTGTGTTTTGTTTTGCGCTAATGATCTCAATTGATCTTATATAATATTAAAGGGCTTAACTCTCTCCGAGGAACAGGAACAGTGGTGTTATAAATACATGATTTACAATATATTATATTATTTAGTGTTTCGGCCTTGTGACTTAAATACTGGGTAATATTATCCACCTACCACCATCATATCAATAATCAATCCTGAAAGAGACCGTATTTTTGCTAAATACTAAGGATGATTTGACTTATGACTGTTCAATTTGTTATAGCAGGTTTATGGTGCTACCGGGCCTTGCGTAACGAAATTGTCTGAGCTGCCGGACAAAGGATAAATGGAATCTGTCAATCCGCCCGAGCGTGACACCCACTATTTCTACACATAAACTAATGAAATACAACCCAATTCGTAATTTGATAAAACAAAACTATCATTTATTAGAAGTTTATGATGAACGATAGATTTCAGTTACATTAAAAACTAATTTAAACCTACAAAAAACAACAATTGAAATTAAAATTCAATTAAAATTAAATGTCTGCACCCTAAGGGCCTGGTTAAGCGGTGGGATTGCTGGCTTTGCCGAGATGTGGCCTCCCTGAGCGTGTTCTACAAGTTATACTACGATGAATGTTCTGAAGAGCTCCACAACCTTATCCCTTCTTCTCTATTCCGCAACCGAACCACTCGCACAAGCCAAAATATGCATCCATATACCGTAGCCACTATCACTACGCGTATAGACATATTTGGAGACTCTTACATCTGTCGCACGCTCAAGATGTGGAATGCTCTCTCAGCCATTGTGTTTCCCCATTCCTATAACCTGGAGTCCTTCAAACGAAGTGTGAAAAAGCATCTTTATTGGCCGGTATAGTGGTAGGGACTGATGTCGGTCGTCTGAGGCTGGCATCAGTTGCTCCCATTCTTGGACCTCGTGTACCGCTTACCATCAGGTGGGCGCGGTGTCACATGTCGTAAAAAACATGCGTTATGTCCGTGATCGGGTGCTGCTGTGGGGGCCTGGGACCTCTGCCGAACTCGTTCAATTTATTGTTCTTAAATTAGCAGAGGTTTTGCGTTTTGTCGGCTTTCGGATTGCACACGAGCAAGTATCTGGTACCACTGTACCAGGTATTGTAATCTCATAGGTACTCATAGCTGAATTTGAAAGATATTTATTTATTGTTATTGTATAGTTTTGTATTTGTTTCATTTGTAAATCTGCTATAGCTAAATTTTCCTTGCAGATTGCTTTCTCAGTCAGATTAAACATTAACAGACCACTGGAATTTGCTAAGCTGCTAGTTTTCTCCTAACAGCTTACTCTTAGGACCACTTTGCTGCTTAGTCTTGCAAGAATCATTCAATAAAATATATATGACGTGTCACAAATGCCTATAATAGGTTTACGTAAATAAACATATTTTGACTTGACTTTGATTACACTAGCTTGATAATTTATAACTTATAAGGGTAAAATGTTCAAATGTCAAACTTAAGAAAACTACAGGAATCGTCCCTTTTGTCAAAATATTCGGACCCAATTTCCGGCTAGCAAAGTTTAAAAAAAATAATAAGTTATCATTATAAAATTTATAAAAAGTTTGATAGTAGCCATCCACTGCTATACTCGTATATTTCATAACTACCGCTTTTGTTAGGGTATTTTATCAAATAATAATAGTCAGCACCCATTAAAAACTGAGACAGGCTTAAATCTTCCCATTTTGGGGAATTTTTGGTCCTATTATACGATTAGTTTAAAATCAATTTAAAAAACCAATTGGAAAGACATACGAGAAAGTAAGTAAATAAAAACATTCTAATAAAATAGTAACTAAACCTAATTAAAAAAGTCTAGAAACGTCCCACCAGTACTAATAAAATAGTAACTATACCTAATAAAAAAATCTAGAGACGTCCCACCAGTACTAATAAAATAGTAACTAAACCTAATAAAAAAAGTCTAGAGACGTCCCATCAGTACTAATAAAATAGTAACTAAACCTAATAAAAAAAGTCTAGAGACGTCCCATCAGTACTAATAAAATAGTAACTAAACCTAATAAAAAAAGTCTAGAGACGTCCCATCAGTACTAATAAAATAGTAACTAAACCTAATAAAAAAGTCTAGAGACGTCCCATCAGTACTAATAAAATAGTAACTAAACCTAATAAAAAAAGTCTATAGACGTCCCATCAGTACTAATAAAATAGTAAATAAACCTAATAAAAAAGTCTAGAGACGTCCCATCAGTACTAATGAAATAGTAACTAAACCTAATAAAAAAAGTCTAGAGACGTCCCACCAGTACTAATAAAATAGTAACTAAACCTAATAAAAAAAGTCTAGAGACGTCCCACCAGTACTAATAAAATAGTAACTAAACCTAATAAAAAAATCTAGAGACGTCCCATCAGTACTAATAAAATAGTAACTAAACCTAATAAAAAAAGTCTAGAGACGTCCCATCAGTACTAATAAAATAGTAACTAAACCTAATAAAAAAAGTCTAGAGACGTCCCATCAGAACTATTAAAATAATAACTAAACCTAAGAAAAAATCTATCTTTAAAGTAAAAAATGTCCTATAGAGACGTCCCATCAGAGATTGTCTCAAGGAGACTGGCAACATCCCCTCTATATAGCGAAGATAATACGTTGGCAGAAATTACTAGCTTTCCTTTCTCCAGATATTTCAGTCATCCATTAGGACAACTTTGGCTAGGTGTTTGGCTAAGAGACCCCATGTTCCCATCGCCTCGACTCCAAACAGCGCAACTCGTAACCTGTACCGAGGTAAATTTTTGATTTAATTTTGTATAGCCGATAATTTAATATTTCCAGTGTCTTCCTTAACTAACTCATACAAATTTTAGAGAGTTTACATTTAAGGCAGATTTCTTAAAAAAAAACGGTATTAGCGCTTAATGAGAAACATATTGCAGTTTTTAATTAAGCCAAGTTATATTATGGAAGGCCGTTAATACTGAGGGCCGACATAATCATCCTTAAGTACACCCCCACTTATTTACCGACGTCGATAAATCTTTTCTTACCGCTTGCCGTTAAAAATAAAATATCAATAGTAATTTTCTCGTAAGCTCGTAACGTAAGGTCTTGTGAATCCCTAATATTGTAAATTATATTGTGAAATAAAATTAAAAACTATAATTATTTCGATTTTATGTTAAAGTATAAAATAAAACTAGAATCGGATTCGAATCCTGGTCAGGACACAATAATTTATGTGTGTTATTTCACGAGTTTGGTACGCTAGAGACATCGACGATCTTGCCATTTGTCATGATGGGCTAAAGTTGGCTAAATGTGAATGCGCTTCCATAAAAGCGTGGTTACTGACCACCCCGGAAGGGATACGGTCGTGACTGACTTAACTCTAAAATTAGAACGCGTATTGCTTGAAGAAGACAAATTTCTATGCAGTTTATGGTTTCACCGTGCCGGGTCTATCGAGTGTCGGGAAGAGAGCAGAGAAGAAATGTGTCTCGGGCTTGCGACCGACATAGGCTGTATTAATTATGGAACTACCTCCGTGGTCTAGCGATTAAGTCCGTGGATGTAGACTCGGAGGTACCGGGTTCGATTCCTGGTCGGATACAGAAATATTTATCGTTAATACGCGACATAAGCGTTGCCATCCGAGCGTCAACAGGTGATCCTTTAAGTAGGGAATATCTTATTCAGAGGATCAGTGTTGCCATCCAACGAGGTAACGTCGCCGGAGTCCTCGGAACATTGGGTTCATCTTCTCCTGGATTCGATGACATGTAGAGATTATAATCAAGATATTTGTAAGTATTTAGTTTTTATATTAATAAGGTTTATTAATTATTAAAATTTAATTAATATTATTTAATAAAAATATTTATTAATGTAAATAAATACATTTAATTTGTTTGTGATATTTCTCGAGTTTGGTACGCTGGAGACATCGACGAGCTTGCCACTTGTCATGATTGGCCTATAGTAAAGTTGGCTAAATGTGAATCTTTATTTATAAGCGTGGTTTTGACCACCCCGAAAAGGAAACGGTCGTGATGATGATTTACTTTTTTTTTACTTTATATATATATATATAAATAAATAAATGAATATGTAAAATAAAACTAATTGACGCGGCTGTAACGGGGCCTTGTCAATGTCTTATTCTATTTTAAATTATAGGTTTCATCAGTGAGCGTGCTAAATAATAACATTGGTCCAAAATTAACATTGATATTAAGCAAATTCTCAGGTGCATCTTTGTGAGGCCGAGCTCATAAACTGAGTGCCCTCGCCGTTCATTAGGCTTAATAACATAATTTAAAAAGTAATTACGGCAGTAATTAAGTTATGGCTGAGTTAAGGATTGACATATGAACTCCGGAGTGCCGTTATGAAGGTATCGTTAACTTTTGAGTAGCACTTAATTTTAGATTATAAATTAAACTGTAAGGGACTAGGAACAGGTTTTATTTAACTTAGCTTGGTCTAAACCAGGTTTTATGTTCCAAGACAAGGTTTAACTAACCGTGGCTTGGTACAGCGTTTCTAAATACAGTGCGAGACGTTGTTAAAATAAAATACTGTTTTAAGGTATTGCAAAAAAATACACATAATGAAATCAACGATAACCTCATTAACTCATAAAAAAGAAATATTATAGAAAATATATTACATGGCTGTATGGGCTAGATCACTTTGCCTTCCCTATTGTCTCTTTGATCATCCAAAAAAAATATGATGGAGGTCCTTCGCGCCATTTTGCGCGGACATGTCAAGTGAAGTTTTTGTTTTGCAAATTAATTTACTGTGGATGATGTTAGTCAAAAGTGGTGTTGTTTTGTTTAATAATGTGCTACAATCTAAATAATTATGGAAAATGATAAATTGAAAATTTATATATGGGGCACAAGTTGCAGTTTATTTTTTGCGGTTTTCCCGCGCTGTGAAACCTTCATATTATACCCGACGCGTTTGGGCTATAATGATGCTAGTAACTTCAAGAAAAGCATTAAATTCTGCGTCATCTGGAATTTAATGATACCTCATTAACTTATTCAAAGAAATATTAATTACGTCAGACTTGGCTGTATGCGCTAGATCCTTTGCCTTCCCGATTGCCTCATTCATCATCCGTCGCGAGAAGAGAACACAAACAAAAAATATGATTTCATTATAGAACAAGCATTTCTCTGTCTACGGATTTTATGACGAGTACGTTCAATTCGCCAGGCCCTCATATTACTTCCTACCTTGTCATGGATTTTTATGCCGCAAGCAAGTTAGCAGTTAAAACCGTAGATTTAGCCACCTCCACACTTCCTGTATGCCTAGTGTGACAGTGAAGTTTCGTAAACGCAACTATAGTAGTAGAGTTTTTTTACTGAATTTTCGATGTTCATTGCCTGTTATTATAGCCAAACTTGCAATAACACGCAATCTAAAATAAAAAAACGTAACTACAGCAGCGTTTTCCGAAACTTGCATGTTACACTAAGCACACTGGTCGGGACCGAATAATTATTGTAGGTACCTACTTATTTGTAATATTTCTCGAATCTGTTACGCTAGAGACATCGACGAGCTTGCTATTTGTCATGATGCGCCTATAGTAAAGTTGACTAAATGTGAACTCACTCCTTACAATAGCGTGGTTTCTGACCACCCCGGTACGGATACGGTCGTTATGTTACTTTACTTTACTATAAAAATATAATTACTGTATAATTTTGTGTGCCAAAAATTTCGGAGTGAGAGATACGAGTAAGAACGATTAGATTATTTAAAAGAGAGATTATAATAATATTTACCTTTTTTTTTTCATTCATATATACAAATACATAAAAGAGAGACATTTCGGCAAATCATACATGTGAGCAACTTAA
This sequence comes from Tinea semifulvella, assembly GCA_910589645.1. Lineage (NCBI taxonomy): Eukaryota > Metazoa > Arthropoda > Insecta > Lepidoptera > Tineidae > Tinea > Tinea semifulvella. The sequence continues at coordinate 7,103,493 of OU342596.1, forward strand.
TAATTTAAAATGGACGCCATATCAACGTACATAATATTAAGTTTTGATGAAGACCACCGCAGTGAAGGGCACTGGCGATGGTCGTGGGGTATTAAGGGCGACAAGTCAATGTGCTATTGTTATCCTGTCAGCTTACAGAGTTTACCTTCTCCTGGCTCGATTTAACTGAGTCTCCGGTGGGCCATAACCAAAGACAATTATATAAGATGAGGCAAGAAGCCAAACAGCAAGGTAAGGACAATCGTCTCAGAATTATTTATTTATAACTTTATTGCACGTTATACAAGGGCCTGACTTAATGCTGCTAGACATTATCTGACAGCCAACCTTAGGGACGATGTGGACCATTTTAAATGTAAGGTGCAAATTATTCATCATCATCATCATCAGCCTGTGTCTCTCCACTGCTGGATATAGGCCTCCCCCAAGGCTCGCTACTGCACGCGGTCTTTTGCAATCCTCATCCAACCCCCACCATCGACCCTCCTTAGGTCATCCGTCCATCTGGCGGGGGGTCGTCCCACTCTGCGTCGTCCCGTACGTGGTCTCCACTCCAGAACCCGTTTGCCCTATCGGTAATGTTGCCAGGTAAAGTCGTTTGGGATGGTGACCGGATCTTCGCCGGGGATTCTAAGCACCCCCTTCCCCACCGAATCCTCGACCGTCACCGTAATCGAGGGCGGTAGGGCTGCCGGGTACTGGGGGCCGTGTTGTGGTTGTAATACTCATGGGGGGTAATTTGCCGTAATCACCACGCTTGGCAGGCGGGTTGGTGATCGCAGTAAGGGAGGGTTAATGACTGATAACGCTGCTGCCCATCATCAATCAATTGCTAGGAATAGGATGGAGGGGGGGTAGGTTTTAGTAGGTTTTAGGGAAGGGAGAAGAGGAAATGATTAATGCAAATTATTAATACCTAATAATTAATATTACTAAAATACATATTAATAACAGTGATATATTAAATACATAAACTATATATGTATGATACGATTACATAACTAATGCGTTGGCACCATTTTAAAAAAAAAAAACGTTTGGATGCTATTTGTTGGATTTCTACTGGCAGTTCATTCCTCAGATTTGCGGCGACACCAGCAAAAATGGTTGCTGTAGATCCAGTATAGTGTTAATAAGTCTATGAAAGTACATTGCTGGTTATGTTCGTGTTCTAAAATAAAAAATAAAAAAATACCAAAAATGTATTTATTTCTTTTAAAATAGTTTTTTTACATTGACATCGAAGCTCCGCCGGTTAGGACCCGAGCAGCCCCGCTCCTACTTCCAGAGTTTATATAATGAAAATAATAATAAATTCGACTTAAAAACTTAAAAATAATGTTTTGAGTTGGGGTAAATTTGGGAAAAGTGTAAATGAAATGGCAACACTTTTTCGATAATATAGACAAAAGTCATAAATAGTGACCCCAGTTGGGTTTCTCAAAACAATTGGCTAAAATGTAATATACATTTGTTTTATCTGTTATTTCCCCAACTACGGGGATAGTGTTACTATACAAGTATGTGATATTTATTGATATTCTTATTATCACCTAGAATTCGAATGCGTTATCATAATCTGCATAAAATTGCGTACAAACATTATGTATGAAAAAATATCGTTATTCACGTAAATTTATTACAGGCATTTAAGAAACGTCATTAAATTATTTTGAATGGTCCTAATCCTGTTAGTGAAAGACTAAGTGGTCAAAAGAATAAGCTGTTATCAGAAGACCAGCAGCTTAGCAGATTCCAGTCTGACTGAGAAAGGAAAGGAAAGCTATATCACAAAATAAGCATACAAAACTTCACCCCAACGATCAATTAATAACCAATGCCCGCTCTATATTATATTTGATCTCTTTGGCCTTAACTTATTAAGCCAAAAGTAATAGTTTTCTGCCTCTTAACATATATACAAGGGCGTCGTTAACTGATGGCACAGGAGGGGCAAGTAATTCAAAATTATGAATTGTATGGACATGTAGCACTGATAATAAACTTACGATTGTAATTAGAAAGTCCTATAAGTAAAATCAATAAAATTTATAAATAAAGTATTTTATTTTATACTTTATTATTAAGTATTTTGTAATATTAAAAAAGTAAAATTATAAACTACTTAATAATAGAATATAAATTTAAATAGGAAACTTTCTCAAAATCACTACCAATGGGCAAAGTGTCAAGGATCAGCATTACCTCGTTGAAAGGTAATGCTGATCCTTTGGCCCAAAAAATAATTGACGAGCTGTTTTGATAACGCCTTGAAATTTCTTGTGGACTTGGTCCTAAAATAAATTATATTTATTTAGCGATGAGTGCAAGTACGGTGACGTGTAGCTAGAGTGTGACAGTTGCTGACACCTTCTGTCCTGTCCACACCACTGTCCTTGCTCACTGTACTTGCCTACTTTGCTAAACGCTTCACCAATGTAAACCAGGCATTAATCTATATTTTATATTTTTATAATCTCTGGGGGGGCGAGCATCTGTCCCTCCCTGCACCCCCTTGGCGACGCCCATGCATGTATACGATTTTAATGTAGACAGTTATTATGTACTTATGCTTGATGAGAAGTTTTAAAAAAGTTAATCCTACACGACACTAGTTTTACGAAGCTAGAACTTCAAGTTTGGTTTTGTAAAATGGAGTGTCGAGTGAAATTTAACATATATTCTTAAACAAAGAGTAATGTGACTTGAGCCACACAGGCGCTGTTACGGGTGGTTACCCGCCCCGCTGAGATCCTACCGGAGAGATCGGGGGAATGTTCCCATCACCAACCCAGGCCCATTAGGTATCCGGGCCTGGACGACCCCACTGTCTGTCTGTCAGAGTAATGTGAACATAACCTAAATGATATCGCAGCCTCCGCATTCCCCAGACCTGGGGCCTAATTCTGGCGCTTTCGACTTACGTCTCGGTATGTTCGAATTGAATTTCGAATGAAATGTGACAGATTTCCATAAAAAACTGTCAGGGTCATACGAACTAAACGAATCGACATGCATAAAGAAAGCGCTTGAATAGGGGCCCTGGACTCCTGTGACATTTTTCTGTTTCCAAAATTCTTAGCAGCTATGAATGTATGTAATTGGCATATGCATCATTATTATTAAGACTATAAGGTGACATGGCTTTTTAAATTGTAATTATAATTTTGTTTTTTCATCTGACATATTGATAATTATAAAGTATTTATATTATAATCTGACACGGCCGTTATACAATCACGACCTAATATTTTAGTTAAAGCAAAAGTAAAGTATCATCACGACCGTTTCCCTTTCGGGTTGGTCAGAAACCACGCTTATACATAAGCGGATTCACATTTAGCCAACTTTACTATGGGCCAATCATGACAAGTGGCAAGCTCGTCGATGTCTCCAGCGTACCAAACTCGAGAAATATCACAAATAAATTAAATATTCATTAAATGTCTTTATTTACATTAATAAATATTTTTGTGTCTCGACCAGGAATCGAACCCGGTACCTCCGAGTCTAGGTCCACGGACTTAACCGCTAGACCACGGAGGCAGTTGAAGCAATGGTGCGTAATTTCAGTCTGGAAAAAGCAACCGGATGACTCTTGGTATTTAGGTTCCTGAGGCAATTTGGAAACTTTTTAGTAGTACCTCGTAACCCAAAATGGACGACATCGGAGAAAAAATACATACGGATAGCGTACAATATTATCAACATCTTGAGGGGTTTTTTTTATTATGGTAATTGAAAAAATAACTGTCTCCGTGGTCTAGCGGTTAAGTCCGTGGAGTTAGACTCGGAGGTACCGGGTTCAATTCCTGTTCGGGATACAAAAATATTTATTAATGTAAATAAATACATTTAATTCATATTTAATTTATTCGTGATATTTCTCGAGTTTGGAGACATCGACGAGCTTGCCACTTGTCGTGATTGGCCTATAGTAAAGTTGGCTAAATGTGTATCCGCTTATTTATAAGCGTGGTTTCTGATCACCCCGAAAGGGAAATGGTCGTAATGATACTTTACTTTACTTTTTTATATTTGGAAAAAGCTAGTAAAATTGAGTATACTAAAACAAAACAAAATATGCCTAAAGAACTTAGAACTAAGAAAGTACCAAGAGTTATCCGGTTGCTTTTTACAGACTTAAATTACGCACCACTGAATATATCCTAGATATTACAAGCATTCCATAGGAAATAATATATTTGATTGATTGATTAAAAAGACTAAATAACGACCCCGAAAGGTCGACGCTACGCCAAACAAAATTTAGACTTAGATTCGTCTCTACGCTATACTATATCTGTAAATGTAGCATTGTTTTTATGTTAGTGTAATTTGCGAGTCATTACTACTTCTGCTCGCTTCTCAACCCGTCAAATAAATCTTCTCACAATAAATATACGTCGGACAAAATCATCATTTATCATAAAATTGGAGCCTTACTCTTTAAAGTTCTCATTTTAAAATTCGTATCATGATCATAACAGCCTCTAAAATACAGTGTCCTCCACAGATGGTTCCTTGAGAATTTTCTGAAGAATTTGGCCTAGACTCGCCACGCTGGCCAGATGATATTATTAACGATCACAACTTGGTATTAGTGGAACCGGGACCGACGGCTTAACGTGCTCTCCGAGGCACGGGAACTGTATTGTTGTAAATGTACGTAATAAAAGTGTATTTCTTATTGGTACATAGCGGGAGTTCGAATGTTTAGATAAGCCTTGTTTTATTTTTATGTAATATCACGATGGCAAGCTTACAATATTAGTTCTCCTTCAAAGTAAAAAATGACATTTGATATCATTGCAAATGGCACATAGTTTCAACGAGAACAATAAATAGGTGGTAGCGGACTGATGGTGGTAATTACTGACTGGCACGGAGAAGTATCCACCGTTCGTGCCGATAAACACAGTAAAGTTCGTACGTTTCGGGATCAGGCTCGAATCGCCGTCATGTCCAGTCTAGCCGGCATAGTATTAGGGACTGATGTCAGTCATGAGTGTCTGATTCCAGTTGCTAACATTCATAAAACTCGTACGCCACTAACCATGGTGGGCGCAAGGTCACATGTCGTGCTAGTATAAAGAAGAAAAAAACTTACCGCGGAGGCGGAGTCACCTGTCATGTCTAGTGTAAAAAAGTAAAGATTATTTTTACAAGAGCTTACAATAATGTACGTCAAGGCTGTCTCATATAAGCATTAAATCTAGGTAATTAAGAGTGAGATAATGACAAGCAGCCTTACCTTCATACATCAACATTTACCCTTTTGCATGTTATTATAAAAATATATTATTGCTATTATCATTACCACCAGCCTGTGTCTCTCCACTGCTGTAAATAGGTCACTACACCCTGTATTTTTCAACCCTCATCCTTCACCAAACCAGCGACCTTCTTTTTCATTAGTTCCATCTGGCGGGGTGTCGTCCCATCGGTCGTCGGTTCTGCGGCAGATGTGCCAAACTGCTAATTTAGCTTGCTCCATGGCTTGGTCCATGTAAGCAACTGAAATAGGACTGACTGACATCAGTCTCTAACACTAAGCCGGCTTGACGATGATGCTGTTTCACACTTCGCTTGATGGACTCCAGATAATAATAATAAAAAAAATTCTTTATTGCACACAAAATATATGAAATAAAAATATGTATATAGGCGAGCATAATACCATGAAGGTATTCTCTGCCAGCTAACCTTTGAGAGAGTGATACATTTATATGATGGAAGTATGAGATTTTTTAAGTAAATGTAATTATATTAGAACTAAATAATTAAGTACATAAAAATATAAATACTTTATTTAATACATATTACATAAATTCGACCTACACAAATACTTATATACCTAAATACAATCTATATAATACTTATATAAATAAATATAATAAATACTTATATATCAAGATTTCGAGATTAGGGTTCATTTTGTTTTTAAGTAAGAGTGAAAATAATAGTTTTTTAAATATATTTAAAGGCGGAGCCTGTCTGATAAATAGAGGTAGTTTCCATTGACGAGCTGCAGACACGGTAAGAGAATCTGAATATCTGCTGGAAGAAGAAGAGGTACAGAAAGTTGGTTGTTGTGCGAAGAACGAAGAGAACGGGAGTGAGAGTCGCACAGATATTCAAAACGATCGCTCAGGTAAGTGGGTGTTTTAGGGTATATATATATTTATATGAATCAAAATTTAATTGGGATACTCAGCCAAGCGTCTGACCAAGGAGTTGTCCAAACGGCTAACAGAAAGGTCTGGAGACAGGAAAGCTGGCAATTATTTCTGCCAACGTATTAGCTTAGCTATACAGGGGGAAAATGTTGCCAATCTTCTTGGGACTATCACTGAAGGGAGGACATTTTTTACTTATAGTTTATTTTTTATTAGGATTATATTATTTTTTTTACTTTTAAGTAATTTTAATTATTTATACTTTTTTGTCCAAGAAATAAGTTTTATTTAAAAAAATAAAATATATACAGATTGAATTTTTCAAGTGTGCCTTCAAGGCCAAATCCTAAACTACAAGTCTTTAAAATTAGCACTTTTCTTTAGTTTGCCGTTTGAAGTTACTTACCAGTATTTGACCCTTATAAGCGACACTATCAGCTGATGCAATAATACAGGATGAGTAGTACGAGTACTAGTAAACGATAGGTGGCAGTAAATTGAATGTCCAATCCATCATTCATTTATTTAATCAATTTGTTCATTCATCATCATCATCATCAGCCTGTGTCTCTCCACTGCTGGATATAGGCCTCCCCCAAGGCTCGCCACTTTACGCGGTCTTTTGCAATCCTCATCCAACCCCCACCAGCGACCCTCCTCAGGTCATCCGTCCATCTAGCGGGGGGTCGTCCCACTCTGCGTCGTTCCGTACGTGGTCTCCACTCCAGAACCCGTTTGCCCCATCGGTCGTCGGTTCTGCGGCAGATGTGTCCGGCCCATTGCCACTTCAGCTTGCTAATTTTGAATGCTATGTCAGTAACTTTGGTTCTCTGACGAATTTTAACGTTTCGAATTCTATCCATCAGAGAAATACCAAGCATAGCTCTCTCCATAGCTCGCCGAGCGACCTTTAATTTGTGAACCAGACCCACTGTCAGTGTCCACGTCTCTGCTTCGTACGACATTACGGGGAGGACGCACTGGTTGAAGACTTTTGTCTTCAAACACTGTGGTATGGACGATGAGAAGATATGTCGAAGTTTCCCGAATGCCGCCCATCCTAACTGAATGCGTCTGTCGGCTTCTTTGCTGAAGTTAGCAGCGCCTAGCTGAATAGTCTGTCCAAGGTAGACGTATTCCTGCACAACTTCGAGAGTAGCATTTCCCACACAGATTGGCCTCGGTTTGACATGGTCATTGAACATAACCTTAGTCTTATCCAGGTTCATTCCGAGGCCAACCTGCTGAGAAGCCACGTTTAAGCCGTTTAACATTCTGCTAAGATCCTTGAGCGAGCTGGCCATGATGACTATGTCATCCGCGAATCGGAGGTGTGAGATGTATTCTACATTGACATTTATGCCGCATTTGTTCATTATGTTTCTTGAATCGTTTAATTCTTGTCAGCCATTGTTGTCAACAGCGATTGGTAAAAATGTCTATGTATAGTATGGTAAACTAGTAACAAAATACACATTATTTATAAATTCGTGAGTAGCCACTCTTTTCCCAATTAGTTACTATATTCTTTGACTTTAGTTTCGAGTACACAAATCAGTGGAACATCAGGAGGAATGGTGATAATGACGTATTCCTTGTGTTTATAGATATAGGGCTTATTCGTCCTCGACAAAGGTCGTGTCGTGCGAGGCCGAGACGCCGAGCATTTGTTTCGCGGTCATTTTTTAAATCTCGATTGAGTTTGTCTTTTTATTCTCCTTTGGCAGTGACCATGGTTTGGATTTAACATTTTTTATTCGAATTAATTTATATATGTGTAGCTAGGTTTTGGAACCAATAACGTTATCAAACATATTTGGAAGCTCTTTTATTGTACCTTGTAAATGAATTACTTTCCGTCGGGAAAGATGCAAGGATCTTGTAAATCTTGTTTGCCAAATGTGAGACGGTCTATTGTCCCAGAGGAAAATATCTTTAGAAGACTTTATTCCACTGATCACACACTGACAGTCTTTCCCAGATGACTAGTGATATTAGGCCATAATGATTAAAGAAAAGCTTTAGGTACAGTATCTGGAGCAATAACTTTTTTTACCGCATAAATAATTTTAACCATTTTGGGCTATTTTTGTGCTACTTGTGCGCTGTGTAAAATGATAAAAAATATATATTCGAAGTAAATTAATATACATTAAATATAAACTAAAAGCAACCTAAATAAAGCAATAAAATTAAAAATAACATAAACTTAAATAAAAAATGTCCTCTAGAGACGTCCCATCCGATAGTCCAAAGGAGATTGGCAACATTTCCCCTCTGTATTGCGAGGCTAATACGTTGGCATAAATAATTGCCAGCCTTTCTGTCTCCAGACCTATCTGTCAGCTGCTTTGACAACTCCTTGGTCAAGCGCCTCGCTGACGGTCCCCATGGACACATAGTCTCGACCCCTAACGGCGCAAATTCGTAACCGATACCAAAGTTGGCGTATTTGCGCAATTTGAGGTTCTTCGCAGACAACGCCGCTCTCTCCGGGCCTTACGAGGTCGCCTGGATAATGTGGATGAAAATAGTAGTGTTGATACTTTAATTCATAAGGCTAGTGTTATTTTTAATATATATTACTGCGCAATTAAGTTATTTAGGAAATAGAATATGTAGTTTTCGAAATAATAAAGAATAGTAAAAAAATAAAGAATGTCAGCACGCTCTTGACTGATGAAAGTATTTGACACTGACAGTTATATTTTGGGCATTTGTAACTCTATACTATATATATATATATATATTTAGTACTGGAGCTTTCATGGTGATATTTTAAACATTTTACACACCTAAACTTTTGTCACTTGTCATGATAGGTATTAAAGTTGGGCTATATGTGTATCCGCTTTTTTAAAGCATGGTTTCTTACCACACGGAAAGGGACACGGTCGTGATGATACATTACATTTTCAATTTAGCCCAAATCCCTATACAAGGTGCATGGTGTCTTCATTCGCTACTACACGTTATTTTTATCGTAAGTATTGATAAATTTTCTTATTATTTTAATAGGCGGAATGGTGATCCTAGTTGCAGCGGTCGGAGGGAGGGGCGATGATCACGACGAGCGTGCGCCTGCGCCCGTCAGTAGCCGCCGCCGACCGCTCTCGTGTCGCCCACGCGCCGATTCCTGCCTCCAGGACCCAGGGAGGCAATTCTACAAACTATTGAAGTCAAATGTACCATCGCACATTATGTCGAACATTTGCTTCCCAGAAAGGTCGGCTAGAATCTAATGCCTCTCTTTTTACAATTAAGTAGGTACTTAATATGATTTTTGTTTTTTATACTAGCACGACATGTGACCTTGCGCCTACCTGATCTGAATGTTAGCAACTGGAATCAGACACTTAAGTCCGACATCAGTCCCCAATACTATGCCGGCTTGACTTTTTAAACTTCGCTTGAAGGACTCCAGGTTATAGGAAAGTGGAAACACAGAGGCTGGAAGAGCATTCCACATCTTTATTGTGCGACAGATGTATGAGTCACCAAATTTATGGGTACGCGAAGGGATGGTGACTACGGTATGTGGGTGCATATTCTGACCTGTGCGTGTGGTTTCGCTACAAGTTGGTATTAGTGGAACCGGGACTGACGCGACGCTGACGGCTTAACATGTTCTGAGGTACGCTGTAGAGCCTACTACGTTTGCAATCCACTTCTATGTATCTTAGACTAAAATTGAAATAAAATAAAACGACTACAAAGATACAAAGATACCTCCATAGTCTAGCAGTTAAGTCCGTGGATTTAGACATAGCTGTTCGGGGTTCAAAACCTGGTCGGGGCACAATAATATTTAATAATTAAAATGTATTAATTTCATCATCATCATCATCATCATCAGCCTGTATCTCTCCACTGCTGGATGTAGGCCTCCCCTAAGGCTCGCCACTTAACGCGATCTTTCGCTACCCTCATCCAACCCCCACCAGCGACCTTCTTTAGGTCATCTGTCCATCTGGCGGGGGGTCGTCCCACTCTGCGTCTTCCCGTACGTGGTCTCCACTCTAGAACCCGTTTGCCCCATCGATCGTCGGTTCTGCGGCAGATGTGTCCGGCCCATTGCCACTTCAGCTTGCTAATTTTAAAAGCTATGTCAGTAACTTTCGTTCTCTGACGAATATCAACGTTTCGAATTCTATCCATCAGAGATACACCAAGCATAGCTCTCTCCATGGCTCGCTGAGCGACCTTGAATTTATGGACCAGACCCGTATTAATTTATTTAATATTTAATATATTTATGAAATTTCTCAAGTTTGGTACGCTAGAGACATCGACGAGCTTGCCACTTGTCATGATTGGCCTATAGTAAAGTTGTCTAAATAAAAATCCGTTTGTTTATAAGCGTGATTTCGGACCACCCCGAAAGGGAAACGGTCGTGATGATACTTTACTTGTTACTACAAAGTAAAACGAAATAATATAGTTCTTCTAATATATATAAATAAAAAAGTGACTTAGATGTGTGGAAGCGTGTGCCTACCTTAAATTGTCAGTAGCACCTTCCGCAACTCGGACCCAGGATTTTGGAGTTAGGTACTGTATAAAATAGTAACATTAATACAGAAAGGAACACTTTAATCTTGAAATAATTATTTTATTCTTGATTTTAAATAAAAATCATTTTTGTCTTAATTTTTTTTTTTTTGTTCTTTTCTCCCGATGGATGATGAATGAGATGATAGGGAAGGCAAAGGGTCTAGCCCATACAGCCAAGTCTGACGTAATATATTTTCCTTTTTAATGAGTTAATGAGGTCATCATCAAATTCCAGATGCTGCAGGATTTGATGCTTTTCTTGGAGTCACTCGCGGCACTATAGCTCAAACACGTCGGGTAAAATATGGGAATTGACAGCGCGGGAAAACCGCAAAAAATAAACTGCAACTTGTGCCCCATATTTAAAGTCCAATTTATCATTTTCCATAGTTATTCACATTGTAGCACATTATTAAACAAAACAACACCACTTTTGACCAATAATATCCACAGTAAATTAACTTACAAAACAAAAACTTGCGATTGACATGTCCACGCAAAATAGCGCGAAGAACTCCATCTTAAATTTTCTTTTATTGCGTCCTCATTTCGTTGTCATCGTCTGTATTCTAAATTCAAAGTCATTCTGTCATAAAATAATGTCGTCTAAAGTTGTCAGTCAGAAAGGAGGTCAAAGTCCGTCCAAAGAGATTGCAAAAAGCCGCAACAAACATCAAGGGCCGAAATCCTACGGAAAAGAAAATGTAGAAGTACTGGCCCATAAAGAAAACAAAAGGATTTGAAAAAAATATACGAGTATGTAACCTTTTCCTTTTGTTATCATAGATAGAAATTGAATGTAGAATCGGCAAAGATCAAAGGGTCGAATGAATATGGCATGTCGTGAGTACGATGCTTGTTTCTCGCATTAATCCTCGTCACAAAAAGAAAGGCCCAACAGTTATATTTATGTAACGGCCATGGTGCCATAAACATATCAATCTGTCGACAATAAAATTATACTTTAATTAATATTCAACGGATAAATTGTTATGCAGATGACTTTTGTAGGCCCCGGACTTAAATTATTGACCTCGCATTTTTTACGTTTGTCTACAAATATTAATTTGTTCAATAAATGTCCGACGACTTCTGTTATTTATTTCTTTGTATACATGATTGCGCGGCTGTGTTTGTGGTGCACAGAATGAAATCCCAAAGCGGAATAGGCCCTACAACAACGTGGTCTAATATAAGATAAAGCGGGTATCGAGCACTTTTTATAAGAAACATTTAGTTACATTATTTTATACGCCACCTAACATTCACAAGCAAAACATAACACAACTTTTATAGATAACAGTTTAAAAAATACATGTCTACTGAAAGAGACTTTTAATTTAAAAATATTGGTTTTTTGACAGGTCACACAGCGCCATCTAGTTTCCGTGGTAAGCTACGAGGCTTGTGTTACGGAAACTAGATTGTTGATAAAAGATAAAAGCAATACATACAGTGTCATTTCGTTTAAATTATAATAGTTATAGTGAAACAACTGCCTCCGTGGTCTAGCGGTTAAGTCCGTCGATTTAGACTCGGAGGTACCGGGTTCGATTCCTGGTCGGGACACAAAAATATTTATTAATGTAAATAAATACATTTTAATTAATATTAAATTTATTTGTGATATTTCTCGAGTTTGGTACGCTGGAGACATCGACGAGCTTGGCACTTGTCATGATTGGCCTATAGTAAAGTTGGGTAAATGTGAATCCGCTTCTTTAAAAAAAGTGTGGATTCTGACCACCCCGAAAGGGAAACGGTCGTGATGATACTTTACTTTATAGTGAAACATGTCAAAGATAATCAAACAAATAATATATAGAAATAATGACAAATTATTTATCCTCGCCAAGCCGTCTGGTCAGTGTGGCGAGTGTTGGCCAAATTCTCCAGATATCTGTTCTGGAAGGCCCATCTTCAGCATTGGAGGTCTAGGACGCTGTGTTCTTGGGGCTGTCATTATAATGTGAAATTGTTAAATGAAAAATAATGAATATATTAAATGCGATGTTGACGGCGTACCTTGAAGTAGACTATTTTCTCGTTGTGCTGTGTGGTCGTCGGTATCTAGTGATATCCTATCAGTTGTTACATTAACGACTAATTAGCCTTATAATAATGGGCCTGTAATAGCCATGTAATTGAACTTAATTAATTTTCCCTCGAACATAGCCGCCATGTGAACCGCGCCAAGAAAGCTCGTAAATTTTTAGCTAATTGTCTACAAAATGCCTGTCTTTATTTTATTTTGTAGTTTGCTATGGTTTTATAATAGGTCCGTAGATACAATTTATTAATCGTTTAACTGTCGTGAATATTAAATATAAGTATAATTTAAAATATGGGTTCTAAGCTAATTTAGTAAGTGTTGTTTCAAGCGGCAAGCTTACCATATCTCTAACTATCTCAGGCTCGAATTGTCGTCATGCCCAGTCAAGCCGGCATAGTGTTACGGACTGATGCCAGTCATGAGTGTCTGATTTCAGTTGCTAATATTCATGGAACTCGCACGTCACTTACCATCAGGTAGGCTTACGGTCACATTTCGTGATAAAATAAAATTGTGTTCCACTGTGTGTGATTGTAAGAGAGAGGAGAAAAATGGAGTCTCGGGGTTTCAACTGACTATTTATTACAGCCCCTAGAACACAGCATCCTAGACCACCACTGCAGGAGATGGGCCTTCCAGAACAGATATTTGGAGAATTTGGCCTACACTCGCCACGCTGGCGAGGATATGAAGTCAATTTTTAAAGACAATTTATTTACGATTCCACAAGCTGGTATTAGTGGAATCGGGACCGACGGCTTAACGTGCTCTCCGAGGCACGGGAACGGTGGTGTTGTAAATCCATAACGAATGTACGCAAGAAAAGTGTATTTCTCATTGGTACATGTCGGGGTGTTTGAACCGACCACAGAGCAAGGAAAGCACCCTTGAGGGATAGTCCCAAGAAGGCTGGCAAGATTTCCCCTCTGTATAGCGAGGCTAATACGTTAGCAGAAATAATTGCCAGCCTTCCTGTCTCCAGACTTTTCCGTTAGCCGTTTGAACAACTCCTTGGCCAGGCGTTTGCTCAGTGTCCCCATGGGCCCATCGTCTCGACCTCAAACGGCGCAAATTTGTAACCTGTACCGAGAAGGTTAGCTGGTGAAAAATGCCTTATAGCGTTATAGATTACCTATGTACTAGATTTTTAAGTGCAATAAAGTATTTAAGTAAATAAATAAAATTTTATCGTTGTAATAGTTCGACCGGCACCGATTCCCTATTATGTGTTTGAGAGCATACAAATAGTATATTACTAAAATTAAAACCATAAGATATTTTTAAAGAGGAAGCAGCCTTGCATATATTTTTTAGTTCAATGTCTTTTCCGACGTAACCGCAGTGTACTCTTAATTAGAAGCACAAGGCTGGCAGAGGTGTGAATCGACATTTAATAAAATAATTTATTTCCAACTGATGGGTTTTTAATGACCCAGTCTGCGCCGACAACTACTGATTCTACTAATTCACTGTTTATATTAACTACTACTAGGTAGTTTAGAGTTGAAAGTGACATTGGAAAATCAAATGAAACGCTCTTACAATGTACAAAACACATTATTAAGATATATTACAATTAATATTACAAATAAAGCTACGTCAATCGTCTCAGAATTAATTAGTCTGTGCATTGTCGGTTATGGTCACTTTAAAATAGATTTTTTTTTCTTTTACTGTCAAAATAACAACTAATCTCTATCTTATATTTGATGTTTTTGGCCTAATTATAAATGTGTGCCTAATTTATAATTTGGTGCCTCAAAGTTGAAAGTTTTTTTGTATAATTTAATTATTCTATGGCCTATGTGTTATTCTTGGCCTTAGATGTCCAATTCTGAAGCGAGCATAATACATTCTGAAACTTATTTCTTGTCACACTGCTGTCCAAACGAGCTTATGTGGCAATGGATGATGGATGAGGTGATAGGGAAGGCAAAGGGTCTAGCCCATACAGCCAAGTCTGACGTAATATAACTTTCTTTGTTAAGACATCCAACAGGATCCTACACCAATTTATCCCATCCACATTCATTCCAAAATTCCTACCACCAAGCCTGGTAGAATCGTCTATGGATCGCGAGTAGTTTCGTGATCTACCACTAGAGGCGCCCAAGTTGGCGCCAGTACAAAATCTACGCTCGGCCCGTGCGGTTCGAAAATCACCGCGATTTTAGTGTGAAAGCTCCCAAGCCGGGTTGGACTCTAAATCGTGCCTAAAACAGTTCCGAGAAAGTGAAGTGTGAGAAGAAAGCGTGCCCGCAGTGAAAACCTGGCTTTTTTCCCGTGGTATGTCCTTTTTTCTTGTCCACTTGTTGGTTCTAGCAGATCCTTGCCATTTGCTTTAGTGACTCATTTTCTAGACAAAGTAGCAGAGTAGACCGCCTGACCGAGGGCTGGACCCGTGTTACCCAGTACGGACCATTAATTGTTCCATTCGAACCGGGTAAAACCATTCAAATCATAAAAATACAGTCCATTCAAAAAATCCTACTATAACACGTGGTGCTCAGTTTTTGGTCAAATCTACTTTGCTGCTAAGTTTCACGTGCTAAGTAATTTTGTGCTCGAATTCTATAGTTTTTAATTAATTTTACACTATTTTTCTACCTATTTTGTTACCTTTTAGGCCTTAAAGTTCAAAAATATTTTTCGTAAAATTTTATTTTTCGGTCATTGTTTTTTGCTGTTACGTAGGTAATTAATAACTAAGTAATTATGTCTAAACAAGTAGAAGCACATGTTAAAGTGCTTATATCACGTTATGAACATTTATTTCGTTCGGTACAAATATTGTACGATTTATCGAAAAACGCACACAAAGATAAATCGGCGGAATCGCAATTTCGTTCTAGGTACAAGGGTTTAGGTCGTATTCGTGACGAGTATTACCAAATAAATGATGAAATATATATCAAATCATTAGAATTAAAACCAGAAACGGAAATCAATACAAATAAGTTGTCTGCGTTTGATGATTTATATTATCGCATAGAAAACGTTATAGATTCCTTAGAACCAAGTACAAGTACCACGTCAAATAAATCTATAAGCTTAGACAATAAGATTCCTCAGATTAGGTTACCAAAAATAGAAATACCTAAGTTTGACGGTCAAATTGAGAACTGGCCTACCTTTATAGACAGTTACATTCCGTTAATACACCAAAATTCATCTCTTACTGATGTAGAAAGGTTTCATTACCTAATCTCATGTCTGTCAGGTCCAGCACTAGGTATTGCCAAGTGTTTACCGCTCACTGAACAAAACTATCAGATAGTCTACTCATCTCTCATTGAGCGTTACCAAAATAAACGTATACTTGCCACTACTTACCTCGACAAAGTGTTTAACATGCAGCAGATAACAGCACCTACTCATGAAAACATCAACAAATTATACAATGTTCTTTATGAGTGCGTAAATGCTCTTAAAGCCCTAAATATAGACAACCTAAGTGAGTTTTTGTTGTTCTATCTATCTGCACGTACACTAGACTCAGATACAAGGAAACGTTTCGAGTTACAAAACATAAGTGATATTCCCACTTTCAGGGAATTGCAATTGTTTTTACAAAACTACGTTAAAGCACTCGAAGTTAGTAAAGACACTTGTTTAAAACCTTCATTCAAGAAACGTAATTTAAATCAAAACAATTTAAATAAACAATCTTATAAAAACTCTTTTGTTACTTCCACTAAAACTAATAAACAAATAAGCTATAATTGCCCTTGCTGCAATTTATCACATAGCGTTTATCGGTGCTCTAAATTATTAAATTTGACTACTGCATCTCGGTTACAGCTTATAACTAAACATAATCTTTGTCATAACTGTTTACGTGTTGGACACGGTGCAAATGTATGTCCGTCTAAAACGGGTTGTTTGGTATGCGGCGCGAGACATAATACATTGCTGCACGGCGATCAATCTCCCGCGGTTTCGTCTGCTCAAAGCAGTAATGTATCGTGTGCCATTCAAGACGATCAAAACGTAGTAACGCCTGTTTCTGCTAGTACAAGTACTTCAGTTGGTTTAACATGCGCGCGAAAACAAATTATGCAACTTCCTATTATTGAACGTACTATCAAAATATTAGGTACTGCCTTAGTACACGTGCGTGGTTATAACGGTACCCTACATACAGCACGCGTTCTTATTGATAGCTGCTCACAGGATTCGTTCGTTACTAGTAAATGTGCTCGTAGATTAGGGCTCTTTACCCGTCGTTGTCACTATTCCGTTGCCGGTATAGGGCAAAACGCAGTATGCGATGTCAAAGGAATTGCAAACTGTACAATTATGTCCCGAGAGAATGTAACGCCTAAATTTAATATTTCTTGTTTAATTATACCTAAAATTACCTCGTTTATGCCTTCTGCTAAACTCCCGTCATCTGTCCGTCAACATTTTAAACATTTAAAGTTAGCCGATGATGGTTTTGACATACCGTCGCATATCGATATGCTTCTCGGTGTCGAATTATTCGACCAGTTATATAACGGCGAGCGCTTCGCGCCCGGTCCTGGCTTACCGTGTGCGCTGTCTAGTGTTTTCGGCTGGGTTATTACTGGTCAATATCAATGTGACTTACCTTCAACCGATCAGAGGATCCTCTCCTTAGTGACGTCGACTCGAACTGTCGACGAAACGCTGAAGCGGTTCTGGGAAGTCGAGGAGCCCCCGCTCGCTCCGCCTACGCTCACAGCTGATGACTCAGCTTGTGAGCAAATGTACAACGAGTACATGTACCGTCAACAGGATGGTCGTTTTATTGTGCCGCTTTTGCTCAAAGCTGGTGCAGGTTTAGGTGACTCGTACCGTCAAGGCCTAAACCGGTTTCTTAATTTGGAAAAACGCCTTGCTCGTGATCCAGAATTAAAAGCCAAATATATTAACTTCATGCGCGAATACGAAGAGCTGGGACACATGCAGCCCACGAGCGAGCCCTCCGCCCGCGCATCGTATATCATACCGCACCACTGTATCGTGCGCCCGAGCAGTGCTACGACCCCAGTGCGTGTAGTATTTGACGCTAGCTGTCAAAGTTCTAATAAAAAATCATTAAACGATATTGTTTACACCGGCCCTAAGCTACAAACTGATATCGTCGATTTAATTATAAAATTTCGACTTCATAACGTCGTATTTACTGCCGACATTACCAAAATGTACCGGCAGATGCTCATCAGGCAGGAAGATAGATCCTACCAGCATGTGTTGTGGCGCGAGGAGCCCTCCGCACCGCTCCGAGAGTACGAGCTCACCACGGTCACGTACGGGGTTAGCAGCTCGCCGTACCTAGCTATACGGACGCTGCACCAGCTCGCGGCTGAGCACTGTGAACAGTTTCCCCGAGCAGCACAAGTGTTGCGCGAGGAAACGTTCATGGATGACGTCACGACTGGATGCTCGTCACTAACGGAAGCGATCCAACTCAAAAATGATCTTGTCACTCTTTTAGGCCTAGGTTGTTTCGAATTACGTAAGTGGAGTTCCAATAACTCACAACTACTCATCGACATACCTGCTGAGCATTGTCAATATTCTAAATCATTTGATGACACCGAAATTAATCTTAAAATTCTCGGCATCAAGTTCGATCCAATAAAAGATTGCTTTTCTTATTCAGTTTCTGAAATAAATACAGAGGATACGAAACGTTCTATTCTCTCATCTGTATCTAAAATCTTTGATCCACTAGGCTGGATCTCACCTGTTGTTTTCTCCGCCAAGGTGCTATTACAAAACTTGTGGCGATTAAATTTAGGTTGGGATGACACCGTTCCATCTCATATTGCAAAGCAATGGCATGACATTTCTAATTATTTAACAAAATTAACAGAAATAAAATTACCTCGCCTAATTTTACCGCCAAATTCACCTTCTGTGTATTTGGTGGGTTTCTGTGATGGCTCATCCAAAGGATATGGCTGTTGTGTGTACCTGTGTACAGGTCACCGTGACCGCTTCACGGTAAATCTATTGGTAGGTAAGTCTAGGGTTGCGCCGCTTAAAACTTTAACGGTAAATCGGCTCGAGCTGTGCTCAGCAGTGTTACTCGCCGGCTTGTTACGTCACGTGTTTGATATGTTAAAAAATAAAATTAAAATTAATTCCGTGACGGCCTTCACCGACAGCACCACTGTTTTGTCTTGGTTAGGCACACCCCCGTGCAATCTCAAAACTTTCGTTGCTAACCGTGTAGTAAAAATCACCGACTTGATCGACAAGTCGTCGTGGCGTCACGTGTCGACTCACGACAATCCCGCAGACTGTTGCAGCCGTGGATTGACGTGCACCGAGCTAGCTGCCCACCCCCTGTGGTGGACCGGTCCGCCATGGTTGGCTAAACATCCTACATTTTGGCCAAATAATTCATTAAATACTTTGCCGCCGGAACAAATTCCAGAACTAAAATCAGACGTAATTTCTAGTAGCTTGCTTATTGTCGCTGCACCTTCATTTACGCAAGTAATTGAAAGATTTTCGTGTTTCTACAAGCTACAAAGGGTAGTCGCGTGGTGCCTGCGTTTTCGTAGAAATGCTGGGTCTACCATGAACGCTCGAATATTCACACCGCTGTCTGTAGTCGAAATAAAGAATTCCGTGCGTGTTATTATTAAATTAACTCAGTTTAATCATTTTCAAACTGAAATAAATTCTATCACTTCCGGTCTGCCTTGCGTAAAGTCAATTCAAAAATTATCACCTTTTCTAGATACAGATGGTATCCTGCGAGTGGGGGGAAGGATCGCCAATTCTAGTTTATCCGACCTTACCGTACATCCGTATTTATTACCTAAATCTTGTTATTTATCTAAATTAATAATAGATTCTTTACATATCCGTTATTTACATTGTGGCCCTCGCCAGCTACAATCTATTATCCAAAGACAGTTTTGGATATTAGGTATTCGTCTTTTAATACGTTCACGTTTATCTAAATGCGTCACCTGTTTTAAATCCAAACCGGTTCCATGCCAACCGAAGATGGGCGACCTCCCGGAAGCCAGGCTTCTCCCGGGACGTCCCTTTCTTAACGTAGGGGTCGACTTCGGCGGTCCGTTCGTTGTAAAGGAAAGCAGGCGTCGCAACGCTCGTACGTATAAGGCATATCTGTGTCTCTTCATCTGCCTCTCGACTAAGGCCGTGCACCTCGAGGCGGTGACAGAACTGTCAACTGAAGCGTTTCTCGCTGCGCTAGACCGTTTCGTTTCTCGTCGAGGACTGTGCTCTAAAATAGTTTCCGACTGTGGCACAAATTTCGTCGGTGCTAATCGCTGTCTCAATGAAATTTACGACTTCATTGCCCGTGAAAAGACAGACATCGCGGACAACTTGTCACATCGTCGTATCCAGTGGGATTTCAACCCTCCCGGTGCTCCACACTTCGGTGGTATTTTCGAGAGTGGTATTAAATCCACCAAATACCACTTGAAACGCGTCGTGGGTTGTCAAGTTCTCACGTTAGAAGAGCTATTTACCGTTTTCACGAAAATCGAGGCTATGCTAAATTCGAGACCTCTGTGCGTATTGTCTACAGAACCACGTGAGTCCGACGTGCTCACGCCTGGTCACTTCCTTGTAGGCGCGCCGCTCGTCGCTGTACCCGAGCTTGTACACGACGAGTCCTATCATCCGCGGTCTCGTTGGCAGATGCTACAGAAGCTTACTCAGTCTTTCTGGCGCGTCTGGCAGCGAGACTATTTACACACGTTGCAGCAAAGAAACAAATGGTTTGTTTCCACACCTAATGTTAAATTACACGATGTAGTTATGATGGTGGATTCAAATCTACCACCCTTGCAGTGGACTTTAGCTATTGTAACTGAACTACACACAGGTGCCGATGGTACGGTGCGTGTCGTTACTGTTCGCACGCCCAAAGGGCACTTCTTTCGACGACCAGTCGTTAAGATCTGTCCTTTACCATTAAATTAGTTTTCTGTTTCTACTTTTTTCTTAGTTAACCTAGCATTTAATTTAAGTTAAGTAAATAGTTAAGATTTCGAGCACCAAATTATGGTTTAGTTTAATATTTGTTTTGAAATCTTAGATGATTTCAAGTGGGGGGAAATGTTAAGACATCCAACAGGATCCTACACCAATTTATCCCATCCACATTCATTCCAAAATTCCTACCACCAAGCCTGGTAGAATCGTCTATGGATCGCGAGTAGTTTCGTGATCTACCACTAGAGGCGCCCAAGTTGGCGCCAGTACAAAATCTACGCTCGGCCCGTGCGGTTCGAAAATCACCGCGATTTTAGTGTGAAAGCTCCCAAGCCGGGTTGGACTCTAAATCGTGCCTAAAACAGTTCCGAGAAAGTGAAGTGTGAGAAGAAAGCGTGCCCGCAGTGAAAACCTGGCTTTTTTCCCGTGGTATGTCCTTTTTTCTTGTCCACTTGTTGGTTCTAGCAGATCCTTGCCATTTGCTTTAGTGACTCATTTTCTAGACAAAGTAGCAGAGTAGACCGCCTGACCGAGGGCTGGACCCGTGTTACCCAGTACGGACCATTCTTTCTTATGAGTTAATGAGGTTATCATCAAATTCCAAATGTTGCAAATTTTAATGGAGTAACTCGCAGCATTATAGCCCAAACACGTCCGGTATAATAATGCAATATAATATATAATAATGCAAACACACACCATATTTAAAGTCCAATTTATCGTTTTCCATAATTATTCACCAATGTGAATAGCACATTATTAAACAAAACAATACCACTTATGACAAACAATATCCCCAGTAAATAATTTACAAAACAATGGTAAATAATGAATAATTTCAAAGCATTTTACAAGTCGGGGCAAGAAACCAAACGGTACAAGAATTAAATCTAGGACAAAAACAAAGAATTAATTAGCGTTAGACAGTGCAGTGCCGGTTATGGTCGTATACGACGTACACATTCCGATTAATGTTGCCTTTTGACATGTCCGTACAAAATGGCGCGAAGGACTTATGATGTTTTTTTTTTAAAGTGCATAATGCATCTTTAGGCCAAGAAGGCAAATTAAAATAAATGCGTCTGTTTCGTACTTTTTATTCATCAGTCTACATATTCATTTTAAAGGTTGTGTTATTTAAATTGAAAAATATAATCAATCAATAGTATTTACATTACGTGCATCCATTCGATGCACGCGCGCCGATAACATTTCCCGTATCGAGACAATCAATTAAGCCAACTTTGAGATTCGATTATTGATTTTATTAATTGAATCGAACCAATGGGCGTGGTTATTACCGTAATGAAATTAAATAAAAAAACCCGGCAATTACGCGCCGCTGATGACAATTGCTTTTTTAAAAGTTTGGCAAGGTTCTTCCCGCCATTTTGCTCGACATGTCTAGTACATTTTTTAAATGTTTTTTTTTTAATTTACTGTGAATATTGTTAGTCAAAAGTGGTGTTATTTTGTTTAATAATATGCTACAATGTAAATATTTGTGAAAAACGATAAATTTGACACTAATATTGGGCACAAGTTGCAGCATATGTTTGGGCAATATTGACGCGAATTACTCCGTGAAAAGCATCAAGTTCTGCAACATTTGGAGTTTGATGATCCCCAACTCAGTTATGAGTAAATTACGGGTTTAGGACTGATGTATTCTGTATAATGTTTAAAAAAAAAAATTAATAGGTAATAATAATAATAAGCAGATAATTATTAAACTATATTTATTAGTACCGACAACTAGCCGTAGTCTGGCGGTTAAGTCCGTGGGTGTAGACTCGGAGGTACCGGGTTCGATTCCTGGTCGGGACACAATTTTTGTGATATTTCTCGAGTTTGGTACGCTAGAGACATCGGCGAGTTTGCCACTTATCATGCTGGGCCTATAGTAAAGTTGGTTAAATGTGAATCCGCTTCTTAAAATATTAGAAGCCTAGTTTCTGACCACCTCTAAAGAGATACGGTCGTAATGATGATACTGTATATTTATAATAATGCACCCCGCAATCCTCTACCACACACTTCCAAGTTAACTGTTATAAAATGCCGAAAGGAATTAAGTTGGCCCTTATACATTATTTTAAAGTTTTTTGTGCAATAAAGATTTTTATTTTAAGATCATTCTTTATTTCCGTTTGTCTAGTGGTAACAAACGTTGCCGTGAACTCGGGAGGTCGTGGGTTCGATTCCCACCGGGGGCAAGTTGTGCATTGTATAATTTGTCTCGGTCTGGGTGTTTATATGTATAATATGTATATATTTACAAAAAAAAAAGGAAAAAGTATAATATGTAGTTTATCAACCATCTAGTTTCCGTAACACAAGCCTCGTAGCTTAACAGGGAAACTAGATGGCGCTGTGTGACCTGTCTGGAAATATTTATTATTATTATTATTTATTAATAAATAAAGAATGATCTTAAAATATTAAGCACTATTTTAGCCCAAGGACAAGATGATTTTCCTTAGTGGCATATTTTAGCCGTAAATACAGATATTAGTTTTTTAAATATATATTTTATACTAGCATGACCCGTGACCTTGCGCCCACATGTTGGTAAGTGTCGAGCGAGATCCATGAATGTTAGCAACTGGAATCAGGCACTCATGACTGACATTAGTTCCCAACATTATGGCGGCTTGACTGCGTATGACGACAATTCGAGCCTATTCACGAAATGTTTTATCCACACGTTTCATGATTGATTTCTTTACTAGTTTTATCGGCACGAACGGTGGATACTTCCGCGCTCCAGCAGACTGGGTAAATTACCACCATCAGTCAGCTTATCACCTATTTGTATAGAAACTGGCTATTTAAGTAAACGAATGTACCTAAATAAGCAGAATAGTGTCTCCTAGTTCAATATAATTAATCACTTTTGTTATGTATTTTATGATTATTATTATTCTAAATCAACTGTTTCTTTAACCATGTGTGTACTATTTAACTTAATTATAATATATATGAACCAAAGTTACCGATATAGCCTTCAAAATTAGTAAGCTGAATTGGCAATGGGCTGGACATGTCTGTCGTAGAACCGATGAACGATGGAGTAGACGAGTTCTAGAGTGGAGACCACGTACGGGAAGACGCAGTGGGTCGACCACCCGCTAGATGGACGGATGACCTAAGGAAGGTCGCTGGTGGGGGTTGGATGAGAGTGGCAGGAGATCGTGTGACACAGCTGTGTCTGTGATGCTGATGATAATGATGATGATGATAATATATATAGATATCTAGGTATTTATGTATATATTTATTCAGTATATGTAATATTAGTAAGTCTATTATAATAAATTGCACCTTTCGTTGTTACCTCTCCACACTCCCAAAGGTTGGTTGTTAGAAAATGCATAGTCATTAAGCCCGCCTATGTACAATATTTTTAGTGCAATAAAGAATATTTGAATTGAATTGAATGTCACTAAGGTAGAATTCAGTCTCGCGCCATTAACAGTTTTAATCTTGATTTAATTTCATTTAAGCTCAGTTTAGAGTTAAAACAGTATTTCGTATACCCGTCTTGCATCACATCAATTTAGTAGTGAATATCCATTTAAGAGCTTTTGAATCGTATTAAATTAAACCTGTTCTAACGTCATTATTGTATCCATGCGAGTGATAAATTGGCATTACATTATTATATTTATTTATTTATTCGTGGGAAAATTTCAAGCCTTTACAATATTATATATACATAAAATATCTAATCTTAAAGCCTTACAAATTTTCACTGTAAGCTATAATGAAAAATAAGAACCAACAAAATCAGTACAATAACAATGAGATATGAAATAACAATTGTATTTGTATACTGATCCCGTTTTACAACTTAAGAATTATACAATATAATAAAAGTAATTAAGTGTAACAACAAGTATTAGTAAGAATAAGTAAGTAGGTACTCAAACAACACTTTACAAATTTTGACAAGAAACATAAATGAAACAAGTAATAGAAAAATATATAAAATAAAATAACTAAAACAATTATATTTATATTATATATTTTTTAGTTTTTAAGGGTCTTTTGTATATTAATTTTGTTGCCTGAAAATATAGATTATTATTATTATTAAGCGGATTTACATTTAGCCAACATTACTATAGGCCCATCATGACAAATGGCAAGCTCGTCGATGTTTCTAGCAAACTCGAGAAATATCACAAATAAATTATTAAAACCACGGACTTAATCGCTAGACCACGATGTTACATGTTGTAATTTAACATACAAATCAAGTTACGAATTTACGCAGTTTGGGATCGAGACGATGGGTCCATGGGGACCCTCAGCCAAGTGCCTGGCCAACGATTTGTCCAAACGGCTGACGGAGAAATCTGGAGACAGCTAGGCTGGCAATAATTTTTACCAACTATTTGCCTTGCTTTACAGAGGGTAAATATTGCCAGCCTCCTTAGGACTATTTCTGATGGGACGTCTCTAGAGAACATTTTTAATTTATAGGCAGTTTAAATTTCATCATCATCACGACCGTTTCCCTTTCGGGGTGGTTAGAAACCACGCTTATAAATAAGCGGATCCACATTTAGCCAACTTTACTATAGGCCAATCATGACAGTTTAAATTTATTTAATTTTATTAAGTATTTTTTTTAATTATTTGTTTATTGTCTTTTGTTTTGTTCCTTAGAATAAATAGTTTAAAAGCTGAATTTAAAGGTACACGCAAATAACGTCTTAAAAAGCAGTGATTCCTTTTATTTGCTTGTATTTTTTTTGCGAATCTGTATTATCAATAATAATTGTTAATTTAAGATAGAGGCGCAAAGGTTCGGTTGTTGTTTTGCGCGTAAAGTTAAGTAAAAACCTCATTTTGCTCCTTAATCATGGGCCTAATCGATTTCAGAAAGTGATCGCTCCTCTTTTTCTTCTCTCCGTGGTATGAAACAATCTCAATGGCTATTCAGCATTGACTTATGTTTAAGGACACGTACTCGTACAATCCGCTTATTTATAAGCGTGGTTTCTAACCCCCTGAAAGGGAAACGGTCGTAATGATATTACTTTACTCGTACAATTAAAAAAACTTGACGGACCGCATACGTAATAATAAAATACGCAAAAGGGTAGGTATTAAAAAAAGCATGAAGATGGACGAACCAGATATATAATGCGAAAGTTGTGGGTAAAAGTGGCGCAAAAAAAAACATTAATGCACACTTACACAAAACACTACCACACTCATACACACACCCACACTAACCTCATTTTAACCTTCTCTTTTTATATAATTTGTATTATTAAGTATTCAAATTAATAATTAGTTAATAGTCTTTTTATCTGCAAGCGCTCAATGTTTTGCAATATTGTTGTGACCGGAAGTGCAGGATGTCCAGAGATCCAGGCGTCCCAGAGACCCTTGTTCAGGCCCCTAATTGAAACTCCTGTATAACTCATAGAAATTAAAGATTATTTGATTTGTTGCCAACACATATTTTTTGTCGAACAATTCACTTATATTGTTTTTTTGGATATTATAACATTATTGCCATAAGCAACTTAACTTAATAATCTAAATTTGTATGTAGTCATTTTTTTCACTGTATTTCTACATCGAATAAATTATTATTATAAGTAGTACCGCGAAGAGGCCAGGCTACCTGTCTGCCTCTCCGCGGACTCATGCTGATATAGACACACATACACACACAACTATATATACACTCATACCTACACACAACACTATCACACAGAACAATTTTGGTGGGTATTTGTTTGTGGTCTTGTTTAATAAATAAATAAATTGTACTTGCTGCCGACCGGACAAACAAAATGGTATGTTACGACCTGCGGCACGGTTGCCATTGTTCATTGGCATGGTCATGGTGATTAGGTCAATAAACGATTTTTATTGTTTATTTTATATTTATTATTATTCCAAATTAAATTCTGTATTAGAGGTATAAAATGCCTGGTACATACATAGGTCAAAGCCAATGAGCCTAAATTACACACCCCCTTAATCAGTATTCTTGAGCTATTATTCCGTATAAGAATTTAAAATGTTAATTAATTAGAGAGAGGCGGTCGACTGGATTCGTTCAATCTCATATTTAATGGTCTGGCGATATTTATTAAGAGGGTATAACGTTTTTGCATTCCTGTCGCTCACACAAAGATTTTATAAGTCTGAGTGTGGTTCTCGTGGACTGAGCATCGAACTAACATATCGATTTTAAACCAACTAGACATATCGACTAGGCTATCCACCATATGCCTTCGTCGGATACTCCAGTACTTCGGCCACATTGCCAGAAAAGGAGGGGATAACCTGGAGAAACTTTTTGTTACTGGCAAGATGGAAGGAAAGAGACCGAGAGGCCGTAGTTCGTTACGCTGGTCCGACCAAATCCGCTCCACCACCAACACTACTGTCCATGATGCTGTGCATGCCGCCGAAGACAGGAACGGGTGGCGTGCTATCATCAAAACGCACACCAATTCATCGGGAAGTCACGACCCTCATCAATGAGGAAACACGACGCAAGGAGGAGGGTCTAGACAAATGTAGTCTATAAACTTTCTAGGAAATAATATTACGGATGTTTTGGACAATATCTTCACTTTCATACATAATTTTGGACAGAGAAAAAAAGCAAAATCGTAAATTTTAAGAAACAATTATGTGATTAATATTTCACCAAAACGTAATTTTATTCCCGAGTAAGTTGATAGACTACATTTCTTAAAAAATACACTCAAACTTGACGTTAAACCCTAAAAGTAAAGTATCATTACGACCGTTTCAAAATCAAAATCAATCATTTATTCATAAACTTTTGGTACATTTATAAAGGGTGGTAAAATATTGGTGTGCTACAAAAGTCAACCTTTATCAGGTATATAAATATTTCTAAATAATGAATTAAACTAATAATATACACAATGTTAACAATATTATGTAATGGTAAAATAATAATATGACAATAAAAAAAAAAAAAAAAAGTATCCTAGAGAAAGTCGTCTGTGTTATAGTAACCCTTGTTTGCCAATAGGTCAGATAAATTTATTTTAAATATTTTTGTTTCATGATCTTTAAGGTGATCCGGGAGCTTATTAAATAACGTAGCAGCCATATTATAAATACTGTTTCTATAAAATGACGTCTTTCCTAGTATTTGAGGACACACTTCAAATCTATTTCGACATTTGCGTGGATGTGAATTTTCTTTAACTTTGAAATAAAATGGACATTCTTTAAACAATTTCGGGGTGGTCTTTACTATAGGCGACTATAGCAGCGCGCGGCGATTCTGTGCTCTCTGGTCTTTACGAAGCTCGTCTATGTCTCTAGCGTACCAGACAGAAATATCACAAATGAATTTAATAAATGATTGTGTCGCCACGGACCGATAGACTACAAAGGCAGTATAATTAATAATTATCAATATAAAATTTAAAAAACTATAAAGCGGCCTAACGGAAAAGTCTGAAGACAGGAAGGCTGGTAATTATTTCTGTCAACGTATTGGCCTCGCTACACAGATAGAGTGTAAATGTTGCCAGTCTTCTTGGGACTATCTCGCATGGGACGTCTCTAGAGGACATATTTTTATTTTATTTTATTATTTAGGTAGTTTTTTAATTTATATTTAATGCATATTAATTTAATTCGAATAAAATAAGTATTTACTATCAAATCAATCGATTGATTCGACATGTCAGCCGACAACAATAGACAACAAAACCTTCCGTCAATTTTTTTAATAACCATAAATGTATTAAGAATAAAATATAATAAAAACTGCATACGTTAAGTCCGTGGATTTAGACGCAGAGGTACCGAGTTCGATTCCTGGTCGGAATACAATAATTAATTTAAGTTATAAGTATGTGATATTTCTCGAGTTTGGTACGCTAGAGACATCGACGAGCTTGCCACTTGTCATAACTGGCCTATAGTAAAGTAGGAATCCGCTTCTGTAAAATAAATTAGGTAAAAATAATTAGCATCCTTGATTAAATTAGTATCAATCTAAAACGCTTTTAGGTTGGTTATATCTAAAACTTGTGTCTTATGTGGAATAAAAAAATATATTACGTAATCAATATTTGCATGCCACGCGCCTTGCAGCTTCCAAAATAAACAAAACCACAAAGGGCCTAAATTGTTTAAGCATTTAACAAAAACACGCTCAGGTAGCTGTCGCGACCTAATCGACTCCAGCCTTTGGAGTCACCTCTAGCTCCAAAAACACGTAAATGTAGTGACGAGCACAAAAAAAAGAAGGATAACTTCCAACTATACAAATTGACGAATGTCGCGGTGGTGGCTCGGTTGTAAGAACGCGTTCCTTGAATCCTACATAGGTCGGTTCAAACCCACCCGGCATGTACCAATGAGAAATACACTTTTCTTACGTACACTTGTCATAGATTTACAAAACCACCGTTCCCGTGCCTCGGAGAGCACGTTAAGCTGTCGGTCCCGGTTCCACTAATACTAACTTGTGGAATCGTTAATAAATTGTCATTAAAAATTGACATATCCTCGCCAAGCCGTCTGGCCAGAGCGTGACGAGTGTAGGTCAAAGTCTCCAGATATATGTTCTGGAAGGCCCATCTCCAGCAGTGGAGGTCTGGGACGCTGTGTTCTAGGGGCTGTAATGATAATGATACAAAATGACGAAGCACAATTCATTATGACAAAAATAAAATATACAAATTTAATGTAGACTCCAGTTTAACCCCGAAACGTGTAAAATAATATAAGGGCAAACGTGTATAATAATCAAAAGGGCCAAGCATTAATCCTGACAATTTTTTAGGAGGGAGAGGGGGAACGGGGGGGTGGGGATATTCGTTAATTATTTTATTAATTTGGAATATAAAATAATTGTACACAATAAGTGGAGGAGCGAATGGACTGTTGTAGCTTAGGCTACGGTATATTTATATTTCAGCCATATATCTGTGGTGTCAAGAAAAAAGGAGATGAGTCGAAAAATTTAAAAATTAGATTTTTCACCTATTGACATTACGTAAATTTCAATACCTATTTGTTGTTCTCGTTGAAAGTATGTGCCATTTGCAACGATGTCAAATGCCAATTTTTGCTTTTAAGGAGAAATAATATTGTAAGCTTGCCATGCTGATATACCTAGGGTCACTAGAAATATCATCACTACCTCCGTGGTCTAGCGGTAAGTCCGTGGATTTAGACTACCGTGTTCGATTCCTTGCCGGAAAAATATTTATTAATGTAAATAAATACATTTAATTAATATTTAATTTATTTGTGTGGTACGCTGGAGACATCGACGAGCTTGCCACTTGTCATGATTGGCCTAATTGGCTAAATGTGAATCTGCTTATTTATAAGCGTGGGTCACTAATTATAACCATTTTATTTTATTTTTACCCTTTTGGGGGTTATAAGCAATAAAAAGTAAAACTTTACACTTTGCCCACATTGACATACCCCTACTCGCCGTATTATATATTTTCCTCTTGCCGCTAAAAGCTAATAGCATCAAGTACAGTTTATGGATTTGGCGCTATTTTTGGTGGGGAATAAGTTCCAACTATCCCTCCCTCTGTATACATGCCTGGAAAAGACTTCGTAGACTTGTAACATAACACTAATAAACATTTATTATTAAATACTTATATTTTTTAACACAAAAAATATTTATTTACAATAAATGTAATTTATAATCGGCGAACATAATGCCGCGGCGGCATTCTCTGATCGTTTGGGACCTTAGAGCTACGTGTTGCTCTAAGTTTGGGACAAATGAGATTTATTTATTAGATCGAGGAAAACCTAATTTAAATATAAATCGTATTCGCGCGGCATGGTGGCAAGAACGCTGGCCGCATTTATTAGATCGAGGATAGTTAAATGATATTAAGAAAATAATAATAAAAAAAAAATGGCATTATAATTACTGTACGGATAATAAAACTGTCAGAATGAACGACATTTTTTCTGCGTATAGAATTATTAATACAAGGAAATGCAATCATACTTACATATATGGTAATGTAGGCCGTTTTATAATTTTATCAATTTAGCCGTCCATTTATATCTGCGGACTTTATAAAAAAATGAATAACACGTCTTAAATGAATACCAAATATATTTTATCATACATCTGAGCGTCCAATAAAGTAATCATCGAATGGCACGGCCAATTACGTCGCTCGCAGACCTCCGTTGTTGGCGTTCGAAAATTAAATTTTAATTGACAAGCAGATCGCAGTTTACGCGCGACGCACGCGGTAGCTCACGGCATTTATGCAAAATAGACCATAATTTAATTTGTATTTTTAAAAGGTCCCGAAGGTGACTCGACAACCATTTCTGGATAATGTTATTAGCATCTTAATGGTTTATTTCCATTAAAACTATTTCAATTCAATTTGCACACTGTAATTTATTTAAATTCACTTCTTAAAAGAGGATAAAATAAAATTAACGACGTCCGCAGACAAGATAAACTGCGCGAAGCGCTGTAAAGGGTATGCAAATGGTAGGTAGATCTCGAGGAGTTCCTTACGACAATGATTGACTTATAAATAGGAGGTGGTGCGTGCGGTGCGGGGCGGCCGTCACGTCGCCGGATTATGCTCAATTACTCATAGCTGACTTAAAAAACTTGTGACACGTCGGTTTTTTACCTAAAAAGGTCCGAGCACGTTCTCTTTTTCACAAAGGTTGTGGCAATTTGTTTGGGATTGTGTTGCGGATGAATGGGGCCGCGAAGTCGCGTCTCGCATACTGATTAGCGATGGCCCCACAGGGGTCCAATTATTTCACTCCGCACCTGATCTATTGTATCGTTCGGACACCATCTTACGTATACTTATATTATATTAAGGCTGGGTTGTACCAAAACGAAGTCTCTGTAAAATTAAAATTGTCGGCTGATATTTAAAACAAAACTGGTATATTCCACATTTTTAGCTTTAATTATCACAATTGCAGAGAATTCGTTTTGGTGCAACTCAGGCTAAGAGGATAAGCTTTTGCAACCCTCTCGCTCGCACAATCCAATATTTTTAAAGGTTTTTGAAGTCTGAGTGTTCCTACTTTTAAGAAATGTAGTCAATCAACAATTTTTACTTTCATAGAAAACTAAAAAAAACATTTACCTAAAAGGATTTTTCTCTATTTAACTAAAAAATATATATGTTTAATATAATAATATATTATGCGAGGGAGAGGTATGCAAAAGCGTTAAACTCTTTATACAATACAATTTAATATATATACTCTTTTTTATACTCAACGAGCCTGCGACACCGAAATACCTCAAGGACAAATTTGCTTATCTCTCGTTACTTCATGAAAGATCCCTCCGTTCGTCCCACAATTCTGTTCTATCTATTCCTTCTCATCACTCTAGCTTTCAGGCTAACTCATTCGCAGTAGTGGCTGCAAATTTGTGGAACGACTTGCCAGTTGAAATTCGCCAAGCTCCCAACAAAACACTATTTAAAAAGATGGTTTACTCTCATTTCTTAAAGAGCTCCTTATAGCGTATGTAAGTAAGTATTGTATGTAGTGTATATCTATGTATGTATATAGTGTGTAGTATATGTATTTTTTTATTTAATATTTGAATGTATGTGTATTTGTAGTATATATATATAATAAGAACGATTTAATTTATTATGTAAATGTTTCATATAGCCAGTTGCACCAACCTTTCAACGTTAATGCTCTGTATTGTCCCAAAGGTTGGCTGCTAGAGAATGCCTAGCGGCATTAAGCCTGCCTCTTGTACATAGTACAATAAAGTTTTAAACAAATATATTCCTTATAGCCCCTAGAACACAGCGTCCTAGACCTCCACTGCTGGAGATGGGCCTTCCAGAACATATATCTGGAGAATTTGGCCTACACTCGCCACGCTGGCCAGACGGCTTGGCGAGGAAATATATATATATATATATATATATATATATATATATATATATTTCCTCGCCAAGCCAATATTTTAATATTTTAATATACGAGGGGCGTTCAAAATATTCTCGGTATTGATACGTTACAACCTCTTTTATATATATATTTGTTACTGGCCGCTAAGATTCATCCATTGACATTAAAAAAAAGTAAAATTGGAACCGAGATGTTCTTTTGTTTTTCTGCAATTGCCGAACAAACATGAACACCATGAGCGAATTAACAATTTTAACGAAATTAGAGCACCGATCCGTCATAAAATTCTTGACAAAACAGGGTAAAAATCAAAAAACCATAAAAGAGGAAATGGATTGTGTTTACCGTGAGTCTGCTCCTTCTTTATCTACTATTCAAAAATGGTCAAGCGAATTTAAGCGTGGAAGGGAGAGTATTGAAGATGACCCTAGACCTGGCCGGCCTGTAGTGGCTACCTCACAAGAAAATATTGATAAAGTGGAAAAACTTATATTGGAAGACGGCCGAGTGAAGGTAAAATCTATAGCTCAAGTAACCAATCTCTCTATTGGTACCGTACATGACATTATACATGACCATCTTAATATGTCAAAAGTAAGTGCAAGATGGGTTCCGCGAATGCTGACGCTTCTTCAAAAGGATATGCGTGTGGCTTGCTGTTCAGATTTTATCGACCTGTGTGGTGAAAATCCCGATGAGGTGCTGCAAAAAATAGTTACTGGAGATGAAACCTGGGTTCATCATTATGACCCAGAGAGCAAACAGGAGTCCATGCAGTGGCACATTAAGGGTTCAGCTCATCCCAAGAAGTTCAAGGTAATCCCGTCAGCTGGCAAGGTCATGGCCACAATATTTTGGGATTGTGAAGGAGTTTTGCTTATCGATTATAAAGAAAAAGGTGTAAATATCACAGGGCAGTACTACGCTAACGTTATACGTCAATTAAGAGATGCGATCAAAGAAAAGAGGCGAGGAAAGTTAACCAAAGGTGTTCTGCTTCTGCATGACAACGCCCCTGTCCATACTGCTCATATTGCCAAGGCAGCTATTGTTGAATGTGGGTTTGAAACTGTTACTCATCCACCCTATAGTCCGGACTTAGCCCCAAGCGACTTCTTTTTGTTTCCCAATCTTAAAAAGGATCTGCGTGGAAATATATTTTCTGACGATGAAGCGTTGAAGACGGCCGTGGAGGAGCATTTTTACACCAAAGATAAAAAATATTTTTATGAGGGATTAAAAAAAATAATTGATCGATCTTATAAGTGTATGAACATAGGGGGGGAGTATATTGAAAAATAAAAATATCAAACTTTTCGTACTTGTTTGTTTTTATCCACATACCGAGAATATTTTGAACGCCCCTCGTATATATATATATATATATATTAAAATATATATATATATATATTAAAATGTTTCAGCTTTAGTTTTTCGAATAATATTTAGTTTTTGTATATTTATTGAAAATTTTATAATATTGTTATTTTTTATAGGCTACTGTGGTAAGGTGGTGGTCGCCTATAATAGGTGCAACATCTAACTTCTGATTTAGTGTTAAGTACAAATAAGTGTATGATGTTAGCACTGTTGGCTACCCTATTATAAATAAATATGATGCGCGCCGACGTGTCTAACAGATCATAGAAAACCATTCGACAATCCCTTTTAACTACCACTAGGCACTACTGTGAGAAGTGGCGTATTTTTGAGAAAAGACTTAGCATTGAAATCAAGTTCGAGGGATATTATTTAACATCTTTTTCTAATGATTTCATGATGAGCCTATAGTAATGTTAGCTAAATGTGAATCCGCTTCATTAAAACAAAAGCGTGGTTTCTGACTACCCCGGAAGGGATACGGTCGTGATGATACTATACTATCTTTTTCTAATGTGTTAGACACATTAGCTCTATCTCATATACAGGCGACCTCATCAGGCACAGTCCCAAGGAGACTGGTAACATTTCCCCTCTGTATAGCGAGGCTAATACATTGGCAGAAATAATTGCCAGCCTTCCGGTCTCCAGTCCTTTCCGTCAGCCGCTTTGACAACTCCTTGGCCAAGCGCCTTACTGAAGGTCCCCATGGGCCCATCGTCTAGACCCCAAATGGGTCAAATTTGTAACCGGTACCAAGGTTGACGTATTTGGCCAACTTGAGGTTCTCAGCAGATAACGTCGCACTTTCCGCGCCTGATGAGGTCGCTGGGATGGAGATTTTTTTTATTTTTAAAGTATCTTTTAATTTATATTTAACTGCTTCCGTGGTTTAGCGGTTAAGTCCGTTGATTTAGACTCGGAGGTACCGAGTTCGATTCCTGGTCGGGACACAAAAATATTTATTAATGTAAATACATTTAATTTATTTGTAATATTTCTCGAGTTTAGTACGCTGGAGACATCGACGAGCTTGACACTTGTCATGATTGGCGTGTAGCAAAGTTGGCTAAATGTGAATCCGCTTATTTATAATCGTGGTTTCTGAACACCCCGAAAGTTGAACTTTCTTTACTTTCTAATTTATATTTAATGTATTTACATCTACTTCTTTGTTTCTAAATCTTATCTTATTATTATTTTATGTGATTGATTGTTTTTAATATACTTTGTTAATGCTGTGCACACATGCTTTGAATTTATCTATAAACAGTACATATTTATTAAAAACTGTTAGAAAAATTATTATGTACATTGTTATGGACTAGACGGCAATGAAAAAAAACGTGTCGCTTAAAACTTATATCTAACCGCGAACTTCAATTAATCCTGTACCTACTTAAAATTAATAATAAGATGAAGTCTGCACTTGACTTCCAAATAGTAACTAAAACATTATGAAAATACTAAGAGAGCTAATTAAGAAACATGACTAACTTTCCTTCTCTACTACATAAAGTGTGCGTATAGCATAGACATAATAATATTCCTAAGAACCAGACTTTGAGTAGACTTTTTATTGACTAATATACTTCAATAAAAATAAAAAAAAAAAAAAATTGCGGATTGCATTCCATTGCATTGATCCACAAAGGTATCAGATCGGTTCAATACTGCATAAAATGAAGTTATGGAATCTTCAGAACGCTTTTGTGTAACTTTTAAAACACACACACATTACCCGACCGCGGAGACAGCACTTTTCTCCGTAGTCGCTTAATCGATGTAAGGTCTTATAACACCCACGCAGATTGGTTTTGGCATGACATGACGATTTACTATAAGGGTAGGCCCTACCTTAATGATTCTGTATATGTCCAATGAGCAGAGACCGCGGCACGTACAGCGTCGGTGTAGTAAAGAAGGCGATTGCATCAAGGCAGCCCCACAAAGGAAATACTTGCATTCTGCGAGCTTGAATAAGATGCAGCGCCGAGATCACCTTACCCGCTTATCTTAACTACCTTATGTGTAGCTACTTCAGGCATAACATTTGTAACAAAAATACTAAACTTTCTGCCATATATTTTGGTGCCGCGGGTTTAGTGGACTGTATATAGGTGCGGGGTTTGCGATAATCTTCAAATTAGATACATAGACGATACTATGATAATCGATGCAATAAACAAACTAGAAAGGAAACTGGTAAAGGAACTCACCTGATGTCCTCGGCACCAGCGCTTATAAATTGTTCTTACACTGATTTTGCGGGTTTGGCGAATGCGGGCGAAAACAACGATCGCGGCGATTTCTTCAGCGTCTTCTATGACGACTGTAGGACAACGACTGCGCGACGACGACGACTATATTTCGATTCGACGATTACGATCCCTTCTAGCATGCTGCGCGGCCAGTTATATACTGCCTCTCTTCAGTGCGCAAGCGCCGGCCTTTGGACTAGTGAGCGGGATGGGTAATATAGAAAGGAAGCGGCGCGAAAGAGACAGGATAAGGGTATAGGGGTAACAAATTAGGACGTCTGTTTATGCACCGACGAATCACAATAACGCCTAACCATCCAAAATTTTCTTTAAATCCTACATAGGTCGTCGGTTCAAATCCCCCGGCATATACCTATGAGAAATACACTTTTCTTACATTCATTTGTCATAGATTAACTACACCACCGTTCCCGTGCCTCGGAGAGCACGTTAAGAAGTTTCACTGATACCAACTTGTGGAATCGTTAATAAAAAATCAGTATAAAATAGACATCGGACCGTCGCTCGTCGCTAACCCGCCTAGAGCGTGGCGAGAGTAGGCCAAATTCTCCAGATATGTTCTGGAAGGCCCATCTCCAGCAGTGGAGGTCTAGGACTCTGTGCTCTAGGGGCTGTAATTATGATATATATTAATATAACTTTTTAAACTTTCGCGCACATTCATAATAGTTATTTATAATTTTAACGGGTCTTTACGCGATTTACCTTAGAGACATATTTCTCCCGAATTTCAATCGAGAGGGTTATAAGCTATCTTCATCGTGGAATCCAGTAATCAATAGGTTTCGACGCCGGGAAAAATCGCTCGGTGTAGCCAAGGATATTGCAAGTGTCGTGTGTCGTGATTTCTAAAAACTTTTATAAGTGATAAGTGGGTAGGTTTACATCTACCGCCCAGTATGTACGAGACTACACCGCATAGCTCCATTCGACCCGTGACCACGGCAAATGCAACTTGGCTGAAACGTCGCTCGGGAGAAATATGTCTCTCTGGTAAATCGCGTAAAGACCCGTTAAAATTATATATTAATATAGTTAAACCATAGATTTGAATACAATTTTGCACGTACCTTTCAATTAAGTGTTTAAGTTGTGCCAATGTTTGGTAAGGATAGAATGTCTAGCGGCATTATAAGCCAGCGTTTGTCTTTATGCAATAAATAAATAAATATTGCTAATAGTCACAATATTTATTATTAAATAAAACATATTTAATTTTAATTGCAGCTATAATGCATGCTGTATTCCATACTTAACGAGCCATCTACACCCAATTAATTGAAGGATTATTTTACGTATCTTGGTGAGACTCACATGAGAAGACTCTTCGCTCTTTTTGTAATGATACGCTCTCTATTTTCACTCACCATACTACTTTTCCAAATCTGTATCCTGTGAACTCTGTCTCCTTCATGAGTTAAGCTGTATAACAGGAGACAGTGTTTTCCAATAATGAACACACTCGTACAACAATTTAGAAGAAAAAAAGTTACACTTTTAGTATGTAAATTTATACTATGTGAGTGTGGGTGTGATGTCTGTATATGTGTGTAGTAATGACATAGATTTGTTAAAGATTGTTTTTGTAATATACTATATATATTTAAAAACAATTTTTTTGATTTATTCGAAGTAGGTAATTCGATACAAAAATATTAAAATAAAATTGACTAAAAACTAATTATAAAGAAAACTAAAACTAAAAATACCTATGAAATTAAAGCTATTCTACAAAATAAACTAAGGGCTTACCACCAGGGAGGGTACCTAAAACGCTCGCCGCATTTCCTCGTTGAATTATTATGGACATATTCTGTTTTAGGTAGTTATGGCATTATATATATATTATATTTTGTCTATCGTATTATTATCATATTTGTGTTTATTTATTTTTTATTTATTTTATTTGTTTATTCATACTTGACTTATGCAATAATGAGTTCTTTAAATACACTTTTTTATTATTTTTCCTACTGTAGTTTTTTGATTTTATATTGTTATTTTTTTATTTTTTTTTTTAAATTTGTCTATAGTGTTTACAAAATTATTGTTAATGCATGTTAATCACGAATGCCTTTGTAAGCAAGAGTGGGGTTTCCTGTATCACAGACCTTCTGGGACATAGTACAGGGATCCCCGTATTTACTGATTGATGTATCTAGGTTTTTAAGCTAATAAACGTTTTTATTATTATGTAATGTGTATTCTTAAAGAATCTCGGTATTTAACCGGTTTACCTAATGACGTTCACGGGCCTTGGCCAAGTAAGCATCATGCTTCTGTAACTCCAAACTTTCTGACTATACGGCAAGTATTAAGGATTGTAGGTTTTTGCAATTGTCTGTATATGTGCTGGTCTACGTTAATAGTTTTGAGGCTGTCATGTAATGTTTTGGGTATTACTCCGGTCGTGGATACTAATATGGGTACAGTTGTTACTTTTTCTAATTTGAGTTTGGATTTAAGCTCTATTGCAAGGTCTCTGTATTTAGTATTTTTTTCTGTATGTGTAGTTATTAGGTTATGAGTGTTAGGTACGGCTATGTCTATTAAATATGCTGTTTTATTTTCTTTGTTTATCAAAGTAATGTCAGGTCGGTTGTAGTGTACTGTTTTGTCAGTTATAATCGTTCTGTCCCAGTATATAAACTCATGGTCAACACGCTTTGGGGTCGTTGTCAATCCGAGTAAGTGTCAGTCTATTATTGTAGGCAGCTCCCGGCTGCTAAGTAAGGTAGATCTGAACAATATTGATCCTGTTCGGTTTGACAACGTCCCGATTGCTTTCAGTAGCGAAGTAAAGAATCTGGGAGTACAGCTAGATTCCAATCTGAACTGGACTGCCCAGGTCAACAATACGAGTCGAAAAATATTTGCTTCTTTGCACTCTCTCAATAAATTCAAAAATTTCCTGCCATTAAAAGCTAAAATAACCCTTGCCCAAAGTCTACTCCTTCCTATACTCGACTATGGTGACGTGTGTGGTGTCGATCTCTCAGAGATGTTGCTCAACAAGATGGAGCGGTTACTAAATACATGTATCCGGTTCATCTTTTGCTTACGCAAATATGATCACATCTCTGAGTTTCGGAATAAGTTGAGGTGGCTACCAATTCGTTGTCGCAGGAACCTTAGAATCCTTTGCTTACTCTTTTCTATACTCAACGAGCCTGCGACACCGAAATACCTTAAGGACAAATTTGCCTATCTCTCGTCACTTCATGAAAGATCCCTCCGTTCGTCCCACAATTCTGTTCTATCTATTCCTTCTCATCACTCTAATTTTCAGGCTAACTCATTTGCAGTAGTGGCAGCAAATTTGTGGAACGACTTGCCAGTTGAAATTCGCCAAGCTCCCAACAAAACACTATTTAAAAAGATGGTTTACTCTCATTTCTTAAAGAGCTCCTTATAGCGTATGTAAGTAAATGTTGTATGTAGTGTATATCTATGTATGTATATAGTTTGTAGTATATGTATTTTTATTTAATATTTGAATGTATGTGCATTTGTAGTTATATATATATTGTATATATAAGAACGATTTAATTTATTATGTAAATGTTTCATATAGCCAGTTGCACCTACCTTTCAACGTTAATGCTCTGTATTGTCCCAAAGGTTGGCTGCTAGAGAATGCCTAGCGGCATTAAGCCCGCCTCTTGTACATAGTGCAATAAAGTTTTAAATAAATAAATATAGTCGAATATTGTCATTTTGCAGAACGGTGCTTGGCTTGTATTTGTAGTATGGAACAATTTGATTTACTAATTTATATTGGCTTGCTAATATAAATTATTATTATGTGTATGTATTTGTGTGTGTGTAGGGGAGGGAGTGGGGAAGGGAGGAGAGGGAGAGTAAGCTTGTGCGTTTGGGATTAAAATATGATTTTATACGAATACTTACAAATATATTAATATTGGTACAACATACTACTATATACTATACATAAGTACACACAATACATACTAAAACAATATATATTTTTTTTCATTACAGCCCTAGAACAAAGCGTCCTAGACCTCAACTGCTGGAGACGGGCCTTCCAGAACTGGAGAATTTGGCCTACACTCGCCACGCTGGCCAGACGGCTTGGCGAGGAAAAATATATATATATATATATATATACTTATATAAAATAATTATTAACATTCTACTGGTCCTGCTGTAGGTAGGTACTTAACAATTCTATATATGGGAAACTAATTAATGTGTTGAACTTTTTTTTTTAAAGTGCAAAAAAAAAAGTTATAGCTTCTCATTACCTCACGTATAACAAAAGAGATAAACGTTCGATATCTTATTGATTGCCTCAGAAATCCAGCATAAGTAATGTTAATAAATCGATGAGCGAGGAAAATAGCATTTTATTTTAATAAGCCACTTTATGGAAGCTTAAATTTTATAGCTCCTTTCGAAAGAAAACAAGAAACGTTAGTGTTATCTCCGAACGATGTATTTTTAACAACTGCGTGTAGTTTATTTTTTGTTTTATTTAGCTAAAATTATTGTAGACACTTGAATAAGTACTGTCCAGTAGGTACTATACAAATTATATATTAATGAACTATATATTTTTTAACCAAATCAAAATTAAAATATCTTTATTTTCTAGAATACTGTGTACAAAATAACAATGTGGTCTTATACATAATTTCTGACACATTCTACCGGTAACGGCATGAAAATATGAAACATTTATGTTATAATATATATATATGTGTGTGTGTGTGTATGTAATATTTGAGTTATTTTTTTATTTGTCAATGTTTCAAATTAATTTAAGTCAATAGTTATTTTATTAATTTAAAATTGTATGTCAAATAAATATGAGTATCAATGAGCAATAATAAATGGTTGCTATATCTAATTATCCTCTCCAACCAGACAGTCAGTGTGGAGAGATTAGGCCAAATTCTCTACAAATTTCATTTTCATTTTATCGCGCAATAAGACGGTTATGTTCCGGAAGACCCATCTCCACCAGTGGAAGTCTAGGACGCTGTGTTCTAGGGGCTGTAATTATGAATGATAATTTGTAAAAAATGCCATCATATTTGAGACAAATTAGGGAAAATCTCGCATTTTAAATATAATTTCAGAATCATAGTAAAACGAGATGTATTTCTGCAAAACAGCAATATTTATTAGACATGTTTTATATTTTACAATGACCACAATAATAATAATAATAATAAATATTTCCAGACAGGTCACACAGCGCCATCTAATTTCCGTGGTAAGCTACGAGGCTTGTGTTACGGAAACTAGATGGTTGATAAACTACATATTATACTTTTTTTTTTTGTAAATATATACATATTATACATATAAACACCCAGACCGAGACAAATTACACAATGTACAACTTGCCCCCGGTGGGAATCGAACCCACGACCTCCCGAGTTCACGGCAACGTTTGTTACCACTAGACCACGGAGGAGGACAATAGTAGATATATAAAGCTATATATGCAGTTCTTAGGAATAATTCAAGTATTTATTGTTAGTAATTTTTAAATGCTTCCTTTGTTAAAAAAATACTCTTATTGGGTAAGGATGGAATAATAACCC
Organism: Tinea semifulvella; assembly: GCA_910589645.1. NCBI lineage: Eukaryota > Metazoa > Arthropoda > Insecta > Lepidoptera > Tineidae > Tinea > Tinea semifulvella. The sequence goes on from OU342596.1 coordinate 7,145,404, forward strand.
CTGTACCCCCGTATTCTGTTACTTGTCGCAAACGTCAGAGCTTGCGTCATAATTACGAAATATTATTCAATCTGAACTTTATAAGTGCTCGACCTTGACAGCGGCCGTGTAAATATCAACTTTAATAGCGTGATATATATTTATGTAACGGATTCCATTATATAACGTTTGCGCTTAAGTAATAGAATAGGGCTGCTGCAGCCCTATGCCATTACTTTAGTCGCAAACATTATTAGTGGATTTCGTTATGTACGTCAGAGCTTGCGTCATAATTACAAAGTATTATTTAATTCTTAACTCTATAAGCGCTCGACCTTGACAGCGGCCGCGCAAATATCAACTTTTATAGCGTAATATATAGATAGTTAACGGATTTCATTATATAACGTTTGCGCTTAAGTAATAGGGCTGCCTCTTCTTAATATCTTGTGAAATTACCTACCATTAATTATGAAATTGTTTTATGCTTAACCAGTTCTATAATTATTAATAATTACATCACAATTAAATCATATTCCTAACTAATTCAGAAGAAGAATCAGAAGGGCGCCGTCAATAAATATTTAAAAATCTCCCCATTTCTTAAATAAGCAAAATAATCCGACTTCCTAATATATCTCTGTCTCGTTTTATTTGTTGTGTAAATTGTATGTATATATTCCTTCATTTCTGTTATGCATTCGTATATAAATGTATTATTATTATTATTTTATTAGTACTTGTGTAGTAGTATGTAAATTATTTATTTATTTAATTTTTTATTTATAATAATTTTAATTTTGTTTTTTCTTAATTTTAATTTTTAGTTATATTTTTATTTATTAATGAGGTTTATTTTTATTAATAGTAATTTATGTTTTAAAATGTAAGTTTTTATTTTAATTATTATTATTATTTTTTTTTTAAATCATTGTACCTTATTTCCTTCGAATAAAGTTACTGTAAATTATTATGATGTATGTTTGAGTATTTATTTTTATTTCTAATACAGCCGCAATCGTCTACCACATTCCCAAAGGTTAGCTAGTATAAAATGCCGAGAGGCATGAAGTTCGCCCTTGTATACTCAACTGTTAAGTTTTAAGTGCAATAAAGAATTTATAAATAAATATCTTTTGATTGTATGCGTTAGTTAAAGAAATTATTTGTATAACATTGGGCTTAAAGATCAGAATCTGCCTGCTGTGCTTCGTGTTAGACAATTTCTTAACTATTCAGCGCCGTTTTGTTCGACTGTACGCAAAAAAGTTAGGTGCCGCGGAGTAGCTTGTAACCATTATGTGGATAATGCACGCCTTGGGATGAACCGTGGGAACACAGCAGTGCATTCTTTTCGGCTCCGTGTTATTATGATAGCCGACATTCTAACAAAATTACGCTAAATATTGTCTACAAGTCCTTTCAGACCCTAATTGGTCTTTCCCAGCATTTTTCGTAATTACACCAACTGCTTTTATCATTAAACATCGTTTTATTAAATATATAATGTTATTTAACTTGAAATTGTGAAGTTGTCTTTTTCATTCTTTCTTAATTTGACATTTGGTAGAAAGAGAGAACTTGATATCAAGATCGATGTCAAACTTAGGATCAATCTAGATTTAACACCCAAGAAAGAATGAAATAGATTGAATGACTTGAACTCAAATTTGATATGGATCTTGAGATCAAGTTATCTGATTTTGCCATATGTCAAATACCCTAATAAAGGCATAAGCCTAAAAGCCTACTAAAATAAATGTTAATCACTAAATTCCCATAGCACATCTTATTTAGCATCATTAATATAAATTGTTATGATGAGTCAGGTTAAAGATCTTTTAAGACCGTAATAATTTGTCCGGTGATAAAAACAGCTATTTTGGCAAAATCATTGCCGACGCGGTCTGATAACTGTACAAGGTACATGAGAATCAAGTAATCGACGTGATATACTGGACACAGTGTAATTATGGGGCTGGAATAAAGGCCAATACACACTATTGTAGTACGACGCGACGTCTCAGGCTCAAATCGACAGTGCGTAATTTATTTATTGGAATCTATTATAATAGAATACATATTAATGTCAAAATTTGCATGCTAAAAATTATTTAATTAAGTAAAAACAATCGTCAATAACGATTTTTATGGGAACTCTCGTATTTTTGCCGAAGATGAAATGAAATGCTGCGACCGCGTCAGGAAATGCATTGGAACATGGATTTTCTTGCTTACGTGGTTGATCCCAGGACAAAAAAAAACGCAGCAGACACTGCTGTAGCACCAAATGTAGACGTCTGCCGCCGACCGAGGCTGAGGTGCGACTGGTACCCTCCAATGGGTCACAGAACTGGCTTTAACACAAATCACTGCTCATACGGAGCCCGTTCGTTAGTTCGGACAAAAGTGTAAAGTTTGGCCGTCGAATTTCGCCGATGACTTTCGTAGCACACAACATTTCAAGCACGTGCACACGACATAAAAGTCGCGCTGATTAAAGTGTATGGGCCCTAATTCCAGTTAAAATGTTACAATCCCCATCCAAGATCTACGGCGAAATTCAGTGTAGTGACTCAAACGTGACTTGAAAACGTTTTTATGGCTATCTGCTTAAGACAAAGTTATTGCTTTTTTGTATACTGCCTTAATTTTACTTTAATATACTTTTTTATATGTTCAGTGAGAATTACACATACATATGGTACCTAGTAAAGTATCATCACGACCGTTTGCCTTCTGGGGTGCTCTGAAACCTCGCTTATAAAGAAGCGAATTCACATTTATCCAACTTTAACTTGCTAACATTGATGGATTTTGCGCGCCACTTCCCATCGGTAACCATGTAATGCGAGTATAAAAAAATACATGTAAACTATAGGTACCATATAACTGCTTCCATGGTCTTTCATTGTCGGGTCACAATAATATAAATTAATTAATTTAATTTATTTGTGATATTCTAGAGTTTGGTACGCTAGAGACATCGACGACCATGCTATAGTAAAGTTGCATATAGTGAATTGTAGTGCAGTTGTATATATAGTGTGGTTATGTGTAAGTTTGTGTTAAAAATGGCGTTAATTTAACCAATATTTTTATTTATCTCTTATTTTCTACACGTGTAATTCGTTAAACGTTATATTATGTATGTATATGTCTTTTTGCCGGTATGTCTACTACTAAAGGATTTTAAAAAGTCCACTTAAACCACGTATCTGATTGCGAAAGATTTATGCTGTTAATGTAAATAAAATAAGGTAAGAATATATCCGTAAAAAGCTGGATCATTATTTAGCGAAAGTACCTCGGCTGTAAACAACGAGATTAAGCATCAGATGGAGCGGGCATTGGTGCTATTTTTATACAAAATGTCCACTGGCAAAAAATCTATCATTATAGATAACAGTTTAAAAAAAAAATACATGTCTACTGAACATTGGATGGAGCTAATATGGATAATTTCTCTTCTAAAGACATCGACAAGCTTGCCATAGTAAAGGTAGCTAAATTTTAAACAGCTACATTAAAAAATATATTGAAAAATGCGTGTTTTCTGCCTACTCGGAAGGGATACGGTCGTGATGATACTTTACTTTTTTAAATGTCAACCTTATGATTAGTGTTTTTTAAGGTTCAGACATACAGTGGGTTCATCCAGGCCTGGGTTGAAGATCGGAAAGTTCTCCCGTTTACCCCGGCAGGATCTCAGCGGGTAACCACCTGCTGGTAATTCATGCACTTTTGAATGAATTACCAGGGGGTCTAGGTTCGACAACTTTAGCTCTCCTCCAGGAGCACCTCTCTGAGAAGTGTTCTCCCGTTTAGGGGTTCGAGCGGTCTTCTGGAGATGCTTGAAGTGTCCGCTGTCGGCCCGATAAAACGTACGTCTAGTACGACTGACGACAAACTTCTCAATAGCAGGCATCTCCAGATCTCGAGCTATGACGGAATTACGCACGAACCATAGCGCTCGGGCGACCACTCTGAGCGATATGTTCTGCTGATATTATATTTTTAAGATTATAATTGTGTGCAACTTTAATAGCGCTATCTATGATCAAGTAAACTTTTTCCTAATGATCAACTGAGAAATAATTGGAGCCAATATCAACCTTATAATTTGTGTTTTTAAGACTATAATTGTGTGCATACATAATACCGCCATTTATGATCGATTAGCGGAGCTTTTTCCAAATGTCTTGTTATTCAAAGAAAGTAAACTTCAAGAAATTTCTGTGTACTTTAATTGAAAACTTTATCAATATTTTCACACTTTACACCCATAATATGAATCTCTCACTCTCCCAAAGGTTAGCTGGTAGATAATACCTTCATGGTATTATGCTCGCCTATATACAACACTTTATATTATATATTTTGTGTGCAATAAATAATTGTATTATAATTATTATTAATAATAATATTAGTTTTATCAACATTTAGGTACTTACGAAATAAACCGTATAATAAATTTACACTATCGTAGAACAAATGTCGGAATATTATCTTATTCTTATTCTTTATTTGTCACCGAAAGTTCCCACTGGAATTTGGTTAGGTCCATGATTACATCAATTTCTACATTCGGTATTTTGATTTAATTACCTAACTAAATCGTGCCTGGTTATATTAGAAGCAAAGAACAGAACTGGCAGTACCTTTAGAAGATACATAAATTCATATTATTTAAACTTAAAATTAGACGCGGAGCGTTGTCAATTTTTTTTTTTTTTTTATAAGTTTATAAACTAAAAGTATGTTTTTGTAGTAAGTTAGCATTAGTTAACATTTTTTTTTACCATTAGGATCTACAACGATATCTCGAGGTCTGTCAATATTGTCCCAAGCTAACAGGGTCCTCATAGTCCCATCAGCGTTTGCCACTTCAATTCTATTGGATCCAGCGTCAGTCCAGTACAATTTGTTTGTGATCCAATCGTATGCCAAACCCGCAGGCGATACTGTAAAAAAGAATTAGTTACTCATCGTTATGTTAGTGTTAGTTCAAGCATTAGAGGAACGGAGAAAGCGAGTAAGTTGAGTTTACTACAGTTTTTGTTCACCATCATCATCACCAGCCTATTTTATAACAAAGTAATCAATTTCGATAGTGATGACATACGACTACAACCGGCAATGGCTGTCATACACTAATTCGTTCTGTACCGATTGGCCTAGCTTTGATTCTCATACCGTTTGGCTTCTTGACATGTCTAGTTATATTTTTAATGTCTCTGGCTGTACATAATGTGCAATAACAGGCTTGCAGGCGGCCAAGATTTCGAACCATCATTAGGAAGCGGCAACGGGCATATAAATGGGAGACGCAATACTGAAGGAGCTGGCGGCCGCAAGTCTAAAGGCGAAAATACATAGCAAGCACGTTAGAAAGTACCTCGGGTATACATTATGTGCAATAATAGGCTTGCTATTGAGATTTTGAACCAACATTCGGAAGCGAAAAGAAGCATATATACAACGCAATACTGAAGAGCTGGCGGTCGCAATTCTAAATTAAAAAAAAACTGTATGCGCGTTAGAAAGTACCTCGGCTGTACATAATCTTTTATTTTATTTTATACTAGCACTACATGTGACCTTGCGTCCACGTGATGGTAAGTTGCGCGCGAGGTCGATGAATGATAGCAACTGGAATCAGAACCCTAACACTGTGCCGGCTTGACTGAGCATGACTGCAATTCGAGCCTGATCCCGAAACGTGTGGATACACTTTACTGGGTTTATCGGCACGAATGGTGAATACTTTCCCGCCCCGGCATACTGGGCAAATTACCACCATCAATCTACCTACCACCTACCTATGGTCCGGTTTTCTGGGAATTTTTATGTATAAATTTTGGGAAGTGTTAATTTGTAATAATAAAATATACTGTTTTTGTTTGAAGAGAAAATATTGTACAAAAACAAGGCACCAATGGCCAGTTACTATTAATGATTTTCAAATTATTATAACGATTTTCCTCTATGTTACTAAAACAAATATATGAGATAGAGTTTGGCTAATGAAGGTAAATAACGAAAAAGCGCGGCAAAATAAAAAAAATATAGTATGGTAACCCTCAAAGTTTGATAAAATATGTGGATAAAACTTACTTGATACTTGGGTTTATTTATTGGTTACTGTTTACACTTATTAACTGTACGGCAAAAAAAAAGAAATTTAAGTATCAAAATAATAAATCATACTAATCTAAGAAATTCAACACCACATGTAAACAATCTTGTTTTTGATTGGATTCAGCTTCCTTTTCTTTTTATTGTACTTGGAATTTGGCCATCATGTGAAACAACCGCCGCCGACCTCCGTGGTCTAGTGGTAACAAACGTTGCCGTGAATTCGGGAGGTCGTGGGTTCGATTCCCACCGGGGGCAAGTTGTACATTGTATAATTTGTCTCGGTCTGGGTGTTTATATGTATAATATGTATATATTTACAAAAAATATGTAGTTTATCAACCATCTAGTTTCCGTAACACAAACCTCGTAGCTTACCACGGAAATTAGATGGCGCTGTGTGACCTGTCTGAAAATATTTATTTATTTAACTGTCTCCGTGGTCTAGACACAAATATATTTATTAATGTAAATAAATGTATTTAATTAATATTTAATTAATTGTGATATTTCTCGAGTTTGGTACGCTGGAGACATCGACGAGCTTGCCACTTGTCATGATTGGCCTATAGTAAAGTTGACTAAATGTAAATCCGCTTTTTTATAAGCGTGGTTTCTGGGCACCTCGAAAGGAAAGGGTCGTGATGATTAGACTATGTAAAACAATATCTTTCGGAATCCACTTTTAAAAGTTTTATTCATATCTTACAACGCAAATGAGGAATTAACAACAAAACAATCAATTCATTGACAAAAGCCATATTGTGTGAAAGTATACAAATAATACGAATATCTACTTTCATTAGCCAGACTCTAAATCTCCAAATTTCTGTAACTTTATTCCTTAGAAAGTCCTCTAGGTAGAAGAAGTTACGCGTAGTAAAATTAAATAAAAAAACAATATTATCAACGGAATATTATATATTAGCGACGAATAAAATACACTAAGAAAAAAGCTACCACCTCCTGTAGTATTAGGTGAGGTTGCGGCGTGGCTGAGACGCGGGGGCGCGGAGGTGAGAGGAGACGCGGAGGTCACGAGGCCGTGAGAATGCGCGCGCGCCGCCGGTTCCCAGGCACGCGCCGCCCGCGCCGAGCCACGCGACGTCAGCGGTCTAACTCTCTAATTGAGTTTAGTATTAAATACTAACACCGATCTTAAAATCTTATTTAGTACTAGCTGTTTTAATATAGCCCGTGTAATATAGTGACCAGTTATCAAACATACCACAATGTTTTAAAACGAAAGTTTTCAACCAATGCGTTCTTCCAGTATTGTCGTACGGAGCGGAAACGTGAACACTGACAGTGCGTCAGGTCCACAAGGTTTAAAGTTTAATGTCGTTTAGCGAGCTATGGAGAGAACTATGCTCGGTATTTCTCTGATGGATAGAGTCCGAAACGTAGACATCCGTCAAAAAAACCAAAGTTACCGACATAGCCTTCAAAATTTGTAAGTTGAAGTGGCAATGGGCCGGACACGTCTGTCGCATGGAGTAGACGAGTTCTGGAGTGGAGACCACGTACAGGGAAACGCAATGTGGGAAGACCCCCCGCCAGATGGACGACGGATGCTAGATGAGGGTGGCAAAAGGTCGTGTGAAATGGCGAGCCTTAAGGGAGGCCTACATCTAGCAGTGGAGAGACATAGGCTGATGATGAATATGAGTGACCTGCGAAATCAACTTTCAGCTGGCCGTTACATGTCATGTTTAGATGTCAATTCCATGTGCCCTATGTCGATTTACTTATTCCAAGTAATAGCTCAACCAAATGGCATTCATTTTGAGCTATTTTTGTTGTGCTGTGTAGTTTCGATACTTTTATTAATAAGACTAATGTTATTTTTACTATATTTTACTGTAAAATTAAGTTATTTGTATAATAAAATATGTAGTTTTCGATCAATAAATTTTGACGCATGGACACTACAAAACTTGAAATTCCCACTCATATAAGTAAATTATTTAGTGTGAACTCATTTATTATGTGTATCAAGGTTTACAACAACATACCTAAAGAACTGACTGCCTGCGTTAAGTCAGTGGATTTAGACTCGGAGGTACCGGGTTCGATTCCTGGTTGGGACACAAAAATATTTATTAATGTAAATAAATACATTAAATTAATATTTAATTTATTTGTGATATATCTCGAGTTTGGTACGCTCTAGAGACATCGACGAGCTTGTCACTTGTCATGATTGGCCTATAGTAAAGTTGGTTAAATGTGAATCCGCTTATTATAAGCGTGGTTTCTGACCACCCCGAAAGGGAAACGGTCGTGATGATACTTTACTTTTTTTACTTATGTTCTTTCTATTTCGTTCTTTCAGCTGTGACTGAGATTAATTAATACTCGTAATAACACTTGTTTTTAAGGTAATGATATTTAAATAAAAAAAAAACTTGTTTATTTCAAATTAGGTTCTACCAATAACACCTGAAGCCTAAAAAAATTTTTGCTCTTTTGACTATTACACGCGGTGAGTTTACATGTCAGAGTCAAAGATGACGTTGTTTGTTATTCTGATGTATATACAAGTATATCAAAATCCGTTCAGTAGTTTGTGCGTCCAACAAACATTCAGACTTACATCACAAAGTTTCCCATTTATAATATTAGTAGGATTTCTACAAGAGGTCTAGCGAAAGTCTTGGTTAAAGGGAGAGTTGCAGCTAAAGTCACAGTTATTTATTTTTATTTATTTAAAAACTTCATTGCATAAAGCACAAAGGCGGACTTAATGCCTGTAGACATTCTCTGACAGCTAAACCTTAGGGACAAGTTTGAACAAATATAGGTGCAATAAAAGTAACAGTATTATACAATTATAGGATAATTCAACAAATATTATATACCTACTTATATATTCTTATATATGTATTATATACTATTTATATATGTATTATATCAATATACTAAATACTAATACATACACAAACTTGTACATAAACATACACGAATACAACTTACTAACGTGGTTTAGAGCTATTCATGAAGTGTGAATAGACCAGTTTTTTAAACGACAATCTGTTACTTGCCTGCCTTATGTTTACTGGAAGATCATTCCATAAGCTACTAGCTGCTACAGCTGGAGACAAATCCAGAATGATGTGAGGGAACAGAAAGAAGAGAGTTGTGAGAAGAACGGAAAGATTTATCGTGGAAAGAAGAGAGATAGGCAAAATTGTCCTTGAGGTATTTCGGAGTCGCAGGCTCGTTTAAAACAGAGAAAAGAAGACAAAGAACATTGTTACGAGACCGACCCCCTCAAATGGATATCTACTCGTATTGCTAAAATACATTACTTTTAAGAGTTTCTGATATGCAAAGACTGGAAACCTAAAAGTAACAATAATACTTAATTTTTGTCATTTAAACATTTATTCAAATAATTACAAACTACTTTAATAGAAGAAATAAAATTATGACTTAGGTTACATTACTTGTAAGATTGTGAACGGCGATTGCTCAAGTAGACGATTAAAGGTATACACATATTTCTTTTCGTAACCGAATGACACGACTGAAGTGTAAAGATCCTCGTAGCTGCAGAATATATTCAGAATGTTTGCAATGGATTATTAAACGATACAATAGGATCTGGGTGTCTACTCTGATATATTAGAGACGCTTTTAATAGTCTGTTGCATCGATATACATGTTGCCTTCAGTTCAAATAATTCTGGTATGTTTCCAGCTTATTACAATAACTCCAATAAAGCACCTAAGGTTTTTGTTTCTGTGTCTGCAAATCTTCTGATGCTATTTCTATTTCCATGCACAACGAGCTACAGCAAGCGATACTCGTACTTTTGATTACTGTACTCTCCAAGAGAATTTTATTAATCAGAAGCTCTAGATTTCCGTCTGTTGTCCATAACTTTTATTTCAAATAGTGTTTATTGTTCGCTACGGCATCAACAGGAGCACAGTTTTTATCACTGAACATAATATGCTTTTATTTTAATAAATCTCCCACACAACATTCGACATATACTCACTCATGTATTAACAAACATACTGAGTTGACATAGATCATATATTGTTGTAGAGCGGTGGTAGCTTGGTTGTAAGAACGCTTTCATTCAAATCCTAAAAAACCCTGGCATGTAAGAATGAGAAATACATAGTTATGTGATACGTGTCATAGATTTACAACACCACCATTCCCGAGCCTCGGAAAGTTATAGTTCCGGTTATAGCTTCTTGTAGCGTTAATAAATTATCATTAATAATTGACATCAGACCCTCGCCAACCCGTGTCGATAGCGTGGCGATCGGACTACTTCTCCAGAAAATTCTGAAAGACTTCTTTTCATCAGTGGAGGTCTAGGACTGCTGTGATGAAATGATTTTATTATTATTATTGCAAACATTTGAAATAAATTTTGCAGTTACACGTTTTTTTGGTAGAGTTTATGAATACAGTAGTCGCTAAATTTCGTATATTGATTGTTCAGAGTATGCACGCATTATTGCCGCAAAGCGCTGCCCGTTGCAATCTGGCGCACTGTGCGCGGCAAACGTCTAATTCGCGGAGGATTGTGGCCGTCACGATTCACCCACGACGAGGCCGGCGGTAGGCGCGGTGTGCACGACCACGCATAAATTATACCTAGTGAGGTAGGCAATGCCGCACTGTGCGTTTTGATGGAGCGGCTAAAGGCCAGTTGCAGATGTGCTGATTATTTTTAATATGTTTAACAGTGGTGGCTCGGATGTAAGAACGCTTTCCCTAATATCCTAAAAAGGTGGGTTTGAACCCCGGCATGTATCAATGAAAAATACACTTTTATTACGTATATTTGTCCTAGATTTACAACACCGTCGTCCCCACTAATGCCAACTTGTGGAATCGTTAATAAGGTGTCAATTATATTTGACATCAGACCCTCCTCAACCCGTCTGGCCTGCAGTATGGCGAGTGTACGCCAAGTTCTCCAGAAATATCTGGAAGGCCCGTCTCCAATAGTGGATGTATAGGACTCTGTGTTCTAGGGGCTGTAATAATGTTTAACGTATGCTAATGAGGCATGTCATTGGCCAAAATAACCAAACTGGCCAAAAAGTGACAAATTGTATATCAAAATATTGATATTTTTTACTTTAATCATTCTTTCTGCAACTGCCCGTAAATTTTTCATAAATTTTTAAAAATATTTTTTTTGCGGTTAATTTTTGATAGAAGAAACTATTGTTGCTAAATATTTTTTTGATGGACGTTCAGCCACTTAGCTCCTGGGAACATGATTATTTTTAACAGCGTAAACATTCATAATTGTGCGAGCGGGATATAAAGCTTAAAACAATCCCCTAACGAAATTAGAAATGGCCCCTCCATTATAACGTACACAACCTCGCCTCAGTATTATGTGACGTGCACACAATCTGATAGATTTCTCCATTTGGAGTCATCTCTCATGTCTCTTAGTTTTGGTTTCCTATTTCTATTTGCGATAGTTTACGATATGTCTCCTAAAGCATTTAGTTCGAAAGTGTGGCATTAACGTTCCAGAATTTAAAAAAAAACAAAGCGAGCAATTGGTAGTTATGTTCAAACACAATATTTTTCACGCCATCGACTTGTTCTCTTGTCTAACGTGTTTTACACTTCCGTTACATGCAGGGGGCCTAATTCTGGCGCTTTCGACTTGGGTGTCGGTTCGATATATTCGAATGAAAAGCGATCTCCATAGAAAACTGTCAGTTTCAGCGAGCAAATCAAGCGGATATGCATGTCGAAGGCGCAAGAATCGGTAAAAGTCGAAAACTACTATAACCGCACTGCACTGTCATAGACTAATTAATTCTGAGACGAGTGTCCTAGGTTTCATATATATAATAATATAATATATATATATATATATATTATATATACAAATATAAAAGTAAAGTATATATAAGTTGAAGTAATGAAAATGATAGTAACAATAATATACCTAATTATAGAATAATTTAAAAATATTACTAGCTATATACCTTATATAATACCTATATATATATATTAAATTATTATATAATATAACTGTAATGTAAGTAGTTTTATTTTACATTATTGTTTATTTATGATGTACTTATCTGGACATAGTTAGTTATTTTATTTATTTATTGCGGATATTAAGGCGGACTTAATGCCGCTAGGCATTATCTGACAGCCAAATCTTAAGGACATTTAGACAGTATAGATGGTAGGTGCAATTATCAATTAAGTTATTTTTAACAGCATTAATACATACATAACAATATTATATAAAAATACATATATATATATATATATATATATATATATAAAGTACATCATAAATAAACAATAATGTAAAATAAAACTACTTACATTGCAGTTATTATATTAGTATTTATTATATTGTATGTCATATTTATATATGTTCACATGTTACATTTATGAATAATTTAAACTATTGTTATTTCTTACTCTGCACTCATTATAATAATTTCTCACTCTCCCAAAGGTCAGCTGTAGCCCTAGTCTGTTACTTAAGCGCAAACGTTATATAATGAAATTCGTTAACTATATACATATCACGCTATTAAAGTTGATATTTGCCCGGACGTTGTCAAGGCCGAGCGCTTATAGTTGAGATTTTTTTTTTCACACAGCGCCATCTAATTTCCGTGGTAAGCTACGAGGCTTGTGTTACGGAAACTAGATGGTTGATAAACTACATATTATACTTTTTTTTTTTTTTTTTGTAAATATATACATATAAACACCCAGACTGAGACAAAATACATACAAACAATGTACAACTTGCCCCCGGTGGGAATCGAACCCACGACCTCCCGAGTTCACGGCAACGTTTGTTACCACTAGACCACGGAGGCGGTCAAAATTGAATAATAGTTTGTAATTATGACGCAATTTCTGCCGTAAATAACGAAATCCACTAATAATATTTGCGACTGAGTAACAGAATTATTTTATTATTATTACGAATTGAACTCAACTATTTCCATCCCAATACATTATCAGTCTGCCTACCATATACTTAGGAGTAAATACATTATTTACAAGTGTTCATTAAAGGCACATCATAAAAACGTAATCCGGTAGCGAGAGATCAAATTAAGGTTGCCTTTTGCAAACGAAATAGATTGACGGATGGAAAATTACACCGCTCCGTGATTACATTGGAATTATGGAGGAGGATGTCTGTCTACGGATTGCATAGTTCTATAATATGTAAGGGAATTATCTACATATGTAAGTACTGCCGCGTTATTGAAAACTGCAGTAAGTACAGTTTTGGTCCATTTTATGTTATCGGTGTATTCTTAACGAGATGTTCAAGAAATTAAATTATATGATGGTATAAATATTAATAGTAAGTTAGTTTTGCACATTCAGGAATTTTTGGCAAACAAATTTAGTTAATCATTTTTTACAATGTTAAATTATTATCCAATATTTATAATATTGGTAACACTTATCACATTTAATCCGAATGTGATTATTATAATTCACTTAATAATATTGGTTATTCTTTAGGGTTTATTTGAAGTAAATTAATGTACATTAAATATAAATTAAAAGCTATCTAAATAATAAAATTAAAAATAAACTAAACTATAAATAAAAATGTCCTCTAGAGACGTCCCATCCGAGATAGTCCCAAGGAGACTGGCAACATTTCCCTCTGTATAGCGAGGCTAATACGTTGGCAGAAATAATTGCCAGCCTTCCTGTCTCCAGACCTTTCTGTCTGCCGCTTTGACAACTCCTTGGCCAAGCGCCTCGCTGACGGTCCTCATGGGCCCATCGTCTCGACCCTAAACGGCGCAAATTCGTAAGCGGTAATGAATCAATCACCAATTTCCAAAATTTGTTCACAATTGTCGAAAACGTAAAAAAGACGTCACAGCCTTGGATTACGTGTACGTTCATTTAGTTTGCGCCGCCCCGCCAGTGACAACGGCAACTTCATAATCTTGTTGATAATGGCATCCTTTAGTCATAAAAATGTCGGAATCGTATCGAATTTATCTGTCATATTAGCAAGGAATGAGTATTATTGCCAATTGATGTAATACAAATATTTTTTTGTATCATCATTCATTCATCATTACAGCCCCTAGAGCACAGCGTCCTAGACCTCCACTGTTGGAGATGGGCCTTCCAGAACATATATCTGGAGAATTTGGCCTACACTCGCCACGCTGGCCAGACGACTTGGCGAGGATAGGATGTCAATTTTTATTGACAATTTATTTACGATTACACAAGTTGGTATTAGTGGAACCGGGACCGACGGCTTAACGTGCTCTCCGAGGCACGGGAACGGTGGTGTTGTAAATCTATGACAAATGTACGTAAGAAAAGTGCATTTCTCATTGGTACATGTCGGCTGGGTTTGAACCGACCTTTGTAGGATATAAGGAACGCGTTCTTACAACCGTGCGTCCTTTGAAATGAATGATATTGACCAAATCAGCTTTTTGTTTTTTTTTAAGAGGCAACATTTTTTTATGACTTACCGACCGAAATCGCTAAGATAGCGATCTGTCGAGACTGACGGCCCTGGTCGAGAAAACTTGCGTCATTTTGTAATAGACCATGATATTACCATATGACCACTCCAAGGAATACGGTCGTGTCTATACTGGTACTAAAGAGTTAAAAGTGTTAGGTAACGTCTCGTGTAGTTGACGTCAATAAAATAATTATACATGATTGTCATTGACGTAGATAGGCTTCATAAATAAAAATGAGTTATAGGTAATAACAACATTCTTGTTGGTTTTTTTAAATTACCAAACTAACAATATTCCAGCATATGTATTCAAGAAATAAAATAAGATTACAAACTACTTAATAATAATTAAAATATATATAGGTACTTAACTAAAACTCCCCACACTTCACACCGCATTCGTTTCCAAATCGTTTGCGGTGGTGGCTGTGCATCTTTGGAACCAGTTACCAGTGGACATCCGTCAAGCTCCAAATAGAATACTATTTAAGAAACTGGTCTATGCGCACTATTTAAATTTACCATAAGCTTAATACACTCTCTGCTATATTTATTTTTCTCATTATAGTCATCATATAGTAGGTATATTATATTTATGTATATTCATAGAACGTATGTATGTAGTTTTATTTGTATGTATTTGTGTATATATTAGTATGTAAATAAGTATTTATTCACTAGTATATATTGAAGTCTAATATTTTTCTATTAGTTTTGATAGCACCTGCCTTATCTTGTCGTAACTGCTTTAGTTGTCCCAAAGGTTTGACCAGTATAGAATGTCTAGCGGCATTAAGTCCGCCTTTGTACTTTGTGCAATAAAGTTTATAATAAATAAATAAAAAAAATACGAAAATGGTTCTACGACTCCCAAAAGTGTAAACTCCATGTAACCTCACTCGATTTAACGACAAACTCTCTAAAGCGTCGAAATCAATTGGCTTTGGTTGGTTTAGCTTGTCTTCCAATTCTGATTTTTCTTCTCTCCACTTAACGACAACTCTCTATAACGCCATAAAATGCAGAGTCCCTTTACTGTCGGTATATAGAGTTTACACTGTAGATGTAAAGAGTCTTTCGCGCTATTTTACACGGACATGTCAAGAGTAAGTTTTTGTTTTGTAAATGACTTTACTCTAGATATTGTAATAAATCATTTTTTAAATAATTAATGAGGTTACCATAAAATTCCACAAGTTGCAGTATTTGATTATTTTATTGGATGCACTCGCGGCATTATCGCCCAAAGACTGGGTATAATATATAATATGGGGAGCGTGGGAAAATCGCAAAAAATAAACTTCAACTTGTTTGTTTCCATTTTATCGTTTTCCAGGCACACTGTAGCAATTATAAAACAAAATAACAATAATTTTGACTAACACTACAGAAAAGTAATTTACAAAACAAAAAACTTGCACTTAACATGACCGTACAAAAACGCGGGAACGTCATTGTTCATTACATCCTATTGCTAAGCAAGATTAAAAATATACCTAAATAATTTTGAGTCCGCTTTTTTGTTTAATCATCTTCGATGTATCATCATAATTGATAAATATGTGACGTCACACTAGATGGGGCGGTCTCACAAATGTAACCCGTAAAAAAGACGGAGGGAAGCGTTCAAAAAATCACCTGGTGTACTTCATGGATGGCCCCTGAATTATATTTCTCCTGAAAGTCGATATCAAAACTGACAAGAGAATTACGGAAACGAATATAATCCTAAGTGCGTACTATACACAAACTTTTGAAACACTAGCACTTACATTTGTGGCTGCCTGTTGCACTTGTAGACGGCCGTAACCGATGCGATATTACGATAAGAAGGTGTTAAAACCACAGACGTAGATATTTTGAACACAATAATAGGTAGGATTAAGTCGATCGACTTTTTTTTGAGAATAGGATAATAATAATAAATAATCTAATTTCCGTGGTAAGCTACGAGGCTTGTGTTACGGAAACTAGATGGTTGATAAACTACACATTATACTTTTGTTTTGTAAATATATACATATAAACATATAAATTGTCAAAACATGACAATATGATATTTGTTTTGGAGAAAGGAAGAGCTCGGACCAAGAGGTCGACGGAGAGAGTATTTTTATAAGGATTAGGATTACAAACCAGTGAATAGAACTGCTTCCGTGGTCTAGCGGTTAAGTCCGTGGAATTAGATTGGGAGGTACCGGGTTCGAATCCTGGTGCACACAATAATATTTATTATTTACAATAAATAAATTTAATTATTATTAAATTTATTTGTGATATTTCTCGAGTTTGGTACGCTAGAGTCATCGACGAGCTTGCCACTTGCCATGATTGGCTTACTATAGTAACGTACTTTACTATAAAGTTGGCTAAATGTAAATCCGCTTCTTTATAAGCGTTGTTTCTGACCACCCCGCAAGGGATACGCTCGTGATGATAGTTTACTTTTTGAATAGATAGATTCAATTGCGTAAAAGTTTCCCGCGTAATAAAGTGTGTAGCTTTTATAAATATGTAATTTATTATGAAATATTAAAATATAAAAAAAAAATTGTGCGTTTTTAATACTAAGGAGTTCCGTAGTAAATAGTCTCCGTAATAAAAGCAACTACATCCAACCGCTCAGGAGTTGGATAATCCTTCATTCGTGTCTAATTCTTTTGTAGTTGTTGCTACTAATTTGTGGAATAATCTACCTGTTAACATACGGCAAGCAATTACCAGAACATTATTCAAAAAACTGGTGTTTTCACACTTTCTAAATAGCTCCACACAGTGTTAGTAAGTAGTATATATGTATGTTTATATATAATAATACGAGTATGTATGTATTAGTATTTAGTGTATCGATATTATAATATTTATTCCATATATATTGTAAGTAAGAATATATTAAATTGCTGTTAATTTAAATAGTTATTTATTTCTCTTATTATCTTTATGATTGCACCTACATTTGATCAAATTTATCCCCAAGGTTTGGCTGTCAGAGAATGTCTTCGGGCATTAAGTCCGCCTTTGTACTTTGTGCAATAAAGTTTACAAATAAATAAAATAAATATATATAAGTCATGTTATAGTATTTAAACCACAATGTCAACGTTAATTCAGTCCTACGACGCACATATCACAACTGTGTATTTTTGTAATTTGTATGTTTTCCTCTCATAGGACCATTCTAGAGAAAATAACGGACAGGTCATTTAATATACGTCTATATTATTATAAAACCTTTTCACACGAACCGTATGTCCTAACTACTGACATACAAAGCTACTTAATACAAGCAATATAGCCTTTAAAATCTAATAGTAAAGGACCAAATTCCCGTGACATTTCTTTGGAGTGATTAAGCAAGTATTCTGAAAGCTACTATGACAGGACTTATCATCGTTAATTTGCTTTCTTTTAACATACGAAATGTGCATTTAACGTTACATTAACTCGTGTTGAAAATAAAAGGCAATTTAACTTAAGCTCTGATAATTCTATAATATGAAAAAAAACTGAAGTCTGTCTCTAATATTAACTTTGTTTAAAAACTTTATTGCATTATGTATATTTTTATTATTCTTTATTAGGGTCAACAAACAGCATTGCACAGAATGCATACTCGTAGGTGTTTATCATTTAACCACATATTTATATTTACATAAAGTTTACAGCTAAATAAAAATAAGCTGATAAATAAATAAAAAACGAAATAATATAAGTTAAAATTAAGGTAAAAAAAAAACAAAAATCTATTCGGCAGACTTAATGTCGCTAGATATTCTTATTATTATATAGCCAAACTTTGGAAGAAAGTGGACGAGCATAGCCTTTTTTTTTTAATCATATTTTATTAGGGGATTTTACCCAAATTGAGCATGTCAGCCCCATCGTAACTTAACCTAAATCAAAAAAACAATTATCAGTTTTCCAAATACATATTCTTAATAATATTAATTAATGTAAATAAATACATTTAATTAATATTTAATTTATTTGTGATATTTCTCGAGTTTGGTACGCTGGAGACATCGACGAGCTTGCCATTTGTCATGATTTGGCTATAGTAAAGTTGGCTAAATGTGAATCCGCTTATATATAAGCGTGGTTTCTGACCACCCCAGAAGGTATGATACTTTACTTCACTACTGTAGGATTTTAAGTAAAGCGTTCTTAAAATCGAGCCCTCCGCTCTTTGGCGATCAACTAATGCAAAATAAAAAAAATTGACCCTCGCTAACCGTGGCGAGAGGATGTTTGGATGGAAAATTCCCTAAAAATATGTTCTGGAAGGCCAATATGTGAAGATCTAGGACTCGTCTATGTTCTAGGGACTGTAAATAATAAATTACGAATACAACCACGGAAGAGCTTTTTAAGTCTTTGCGGCTAAGTTAAAGAAATAATTTAAAATTGTCGGCGCGAGTACTGAAAGGCGGAACGAATGTGTCAGGCAGAGAGACAAGCACTCGGTCACGCTCAGACTCTCTATCTTGCTCCTCACTCTTACAAAGAACAATTTGCGACTATATTTTTTTTTTATTATTATAATTTGGAATAGGACTATGTGAGAGTTCAAAGACAATTATCAGTATGCCCCTCTGGGACATCGGTTGGCGACGCCATTGCTCACGGACTATCCAACTTAGTGGGTCTATCGCATTGTAAGTAGCAAGAGGATAACATGTATCAAAATCACCGCGCTAGCAATAATTTCACCGACCAGACTGACAGGGTCACAAAAAGTTTGACAACTACATATTAATGTGTATTTTTAGTATTTAGTATATTGATATTATGATATATATGAAGATATATTATGTAAGTATATAATAATCCTATTAAATTACCTTTTATAATTATAGTATTATTATTATTATTTCTATGATTGCACCTATAATTGTTCAAATTTGTCCCTAAGGTTTGGCTGTCAGAGAATGTCTTCGGGCATTAAGTCCGCCTTTGTACTGTGTGCAATAAAGTTTTTTTTAATAAATAAATAAATATTCTATGGCCGATTGTAAAAGTTAGTGTGATCAGGAACGGTTCAAGACTCAGCTTTACGCAGTTGAAGTTACAAGAGGAATTACAACAAAATCTTAGCACCACTTACTGAAAGAATTCGGCCTAATCAAGTCTGCTGTCAATACATTTATGGAACGAGCTTCCAAGTCAGAATTACAGGAATCATACAGTTTTTGGTCAGGAAGGGAGAGTAGCAGAATGGTGGATTGTGAGAGCCATTTTGCGCAATCAAATAAAAAAGTCTCCTAACGTTTGTGCTTAGGTAATTGGTTTAAACAAATTCAGTATCATTTGTAGTAGTAGATGATACAAATAGGTATACGAAATTACTTCTCTGTCATTGCATCACAAATGCTAAGCACTTTAGCAGTGCAGCAGTAAATAGATGCGATGTATTAACATAACATTAAATTGATTGCCGGCTTGTAATTTAATGTTCGTTCGAGAGGAACATGGCACGATGTCTCCTTGAACATCGCTCCTCTCACTTGCATTTAAAGACAGGCCGCATACCTAACATTTTGTTGTTGGTAATTGGAACGCAGTTGACAGAATTCTATCTAAAACGCTAAAAGGTCTATTCTCGAAAACAACTTAACTCAAATTAAAACAAATTAAAAATAAAGAACAAATAAAAACTTTTATTCATCACATAAAACAAAAAAATGTACAAAAGAGATTGCCCAAAACCAGGCCCCAACTTTTTTGCAGCGTGCCTCAACGAAATACAATTCAATAATCATAACAATTAGTGTTTTTTTAAATTTAATTACAACATCTCTTTTAGTAGTCAATTGGTAAAATTTTATGTATGAAATAGTTACAAAGCACTATTTATACGATTAGGTTCTTTGTTATGACCAGGTACTTTATTATAGAAAAAACATTGGATTTCAAATCGGCGTGATCGAAACTATGTAATTGTTAACTTAAAAAAAAAGTTGTTGTCAATTGTCGTTATGCCAGGGTAAAATAAATAAAATTAATTATAAATTATGAAAACACAATATATTAACTATCAAATAAAAAAGATTTTTTTTTGGCACGAAAACATTTTTTTGTACCCATTTCTCTAAGAAAAATTTGCATTATCATTTACACAATTAAAATATTTAGCAACAGTACCCCATGATATAGCCGCGCACAGTATATGGAATAGCACGTACCATGAACTGATATTCGGAATTAGTTCTTGTAAAGTATTTTCTTTCAACTTTCGCAGTTGTAGCAGTACTCGTAAATCTTTGGAACACTTTGCCGGTCAATATTCGGCAAGCATCCAACAGAATAATATTCAAAAGATTGGTATACTCACATTACTTAAACAGCTCCATACAGCGTGTATAAGTAGATATTGTATGTAGTATAGTTATGTATATATGTATGTATGTAAGGACTATTAGTATGCAGTATATATATTATTGATAAATATAGTTTTGTTCAATATGTATATTTTATTTTGTGTCAATAAACTATTATTATTATTATGTAATGTGTATTCTTAAAGAATCTCGGTATTTAACCGGTTTACCTAATGACGTTCACGGGCCTCGGCCAAGTGAGCATCATGCTTCTGTAACTCCAAACTTTCTGACTATACGGCAAGTATTAAGGATTGTAGCTTTTTGCAATTGTCTGTATGTGTGCTGGTCTACGTTAATAGTTTTGAGGCTGTCATGTAATGTTTTGAGTATTACTCCGGTCGTGGATACTAATATGGGTACAGTTGTTACTTTTTCTAATTTGAGTTTGGATTTAAGCTCTATTGCAAGGTCTCTGTATTTAGTATTTTTTTCTGTATGTGTAGTTATTAGGTTATGAGTGTTAGGTACGGCTATGTCTATTAAATATGCTGTTTTATTTTCTTTGTTTATCAAAGTAATTTCAGGTCGTTTGTAGTGTACTGTTTTGTCAGTTATAATCGTTCTGTCCCAGTATAGTCGAATATTGTCATTTTGCAGAACGGTGCTTGATTATTATTATTATTATTATAGTTATTATTTAATAATGATCAGTCTTAAATATATGTAGGTGTGTGTATGAGACAAGTGGCTCTGGTGTACGTCTTGCCTAAAATATAAACACAAAATAATAACGCTCAGAAGTCGATAATTCCAATATAAACTCAGCCGAAAGAGTGACGCAAAATTGCGTACGTCTGCATGATGCAGGGTGTGGTAACATTTAAGAATCGACAACTCGAATGCGTTTGGAGCCGCTTGGTGATCAAATAATCTATGTAATTTAATAAATATCGTAAATACATATAATGAATCGGATAATATAAAATTACATAATAAATATAAATTTATACAAATAAAGAATAATAATAACATTTACAAAACCTATTTTAAATATAAATCGTGTCGGCGCGGTTTTTTTAAACTAGCACAATATGTGACCTGATGGCAAGTAGCGCTAGGTCCATGAATGTTAACAACTGGAATCAGACACTTATGACTGAAATCAGTCCCCTAAGTGTACGCCGGTTTAACTGGGCATGACAACAATTCGAGTCTGATCTCGAAACGTGTGGATACACCTTACTGGGTTTATCGGCTCGAACGATGGATACTTCCCCGCTCCGGCAGACTGGGCATTTGCCTAATAATTTTACCACCATCAGCCCGCCTACCACCTATTTATGGTATGGTCAAAAGCTGGCCAAATTTTCTCGCTGAATCGCTATGCTAGGCGTGGAAAGAACCAGCCATCTTGTCACCGGATCAGACGATAGGTGATGTTTTTTAAATATGTTTTATAGCCTGAACTCTGGCGCAAGCGTACAGTACGTACGTACGTAAGTACATACTCTACGTACTTGTTCAGTACGTATTATTTGATTTAAAGATACGCATTTGTGCCGCTTGCCAGACTCTGCGCTTTCGGCTGAGAGTCCCGCTTTTTGGGCTGAGCTTAATATCTTAGCGATATTTTCTAACAGTTAACCTTTGGGAGAACGACAAAAGCACCAAGGGAATGAACGTCATAACATCAAGTGTTGCCATTGTATGGAATAGTACATAAATAAAAATAAATATCGCTGGTTCGTAGATTTCACTAGCTGTGGATAAGATCTAGGAACTTACGGATATTTAGGGATTCACGGAGCATTGGATTAGAACAGTCTTTACACTTATTTCTTGTTTTAACTAATTTAAATTGATAAAATAACGAGAGCGCGCACGCGGCTAATTCTTCATAATTTTTGAACTGTCACTTTTTTAGTTCCGGGCGACACCGTTAGATGGCGTTGCCGCGTTATCGTGGTTTTGGTTGGATTGGATAAAGGAAAATGAATAGGACTCAGCTAGTTTCCCAACAGCCATTATTGCATTAATTCTAGAATAGCTGGTACCTCAATAGTGGCAAGAGCTCTTTTTATGTTTTCATAGCCTTTCACTCCCTATACCTCCCTACCGCTCGGACAAATGTGCTCAGTGCAGTCCGGCGATCCCAGGCGAAAGCAATGCATAAACGTTCATTGTCTAAAATTGTTCTGAGATTAGAAGAGGACAGAGCGTGTAACCAGTAGCCGGATTCCTTTTCGATTTGGCCTCTATTGTAAATTGGAAGGTGAGATAAACATACCTACATACATACACACAGACAAAGCTTTTTTCACGTTTATAATATTAGTACCGTTCGACATTTAAGTCTGAAGGCGTGGAAGTAGCAAGTTGTATCTGGAGGCTCCGCGGACAATCTCCCACCATACTAGTCACGACTTACGAGTAGGTATACTTCACTTAATTAAGTAAACGAGATTTTTTAAAGTACAGTAAATAGCCGTAGACATAATATTAACTCATAACTACCTATATGTGAAAACATATTAATGGTCTGTAGATATATACTTGATTTTGTTATTAGTTATTAAGTACTGTTTGTTTTCCAATAAAATAAAATAAAATAAATAATCGTGTCTATATGTATTTATTTAAGTAACTTATTTGAATAATAAATGACCGCCTCCGTGTTCCAGTGGTAACAAACGTTGCCGTGAACTCGGGAGGTCGTGGGTTCGATTCCCACCGGGGGCAAGTTGTACATTATATAATTTGTCTCGGTCTGGGTGTTTATATGTATAATAAGTACTTATATATTTACAAAAAAAAAAGTATAGGTAATGTGTAGTTTATCAACCATCTAGTTTCCGTAACACAAGCCTCGTAGCTTACCACGGAAACTAGATGGCGCTGTGTGACCTGTCTGGAAATATTTATTTATTTATTTATAATTGTATATTAATACAATAACTGCCTCCGTAGTTTAGCGGTTTAGTTCGTAGAGGCACCGGGTTCGATTCCTGGTCGAGACGCAATAATATTTATTAACTTTAATTAAATGAATATTTAATTTATTTTTGATATTTCCCGATTTTGGCACGCTAGAGATATCGACGAGCTTGCCAATTGTCACTCGTCTACAGTAAAGTTGGCTAAATATGAATCCGCTTCTTTATAAGTGTAGTTTATGACCACCCCGGAAGGGAAACGGTCGTGATGATACTTTTAAATAATAATGCTGAAATCCTCTATCACACTTCTAAAAGTGGCCTAGGCAGGTAAAAATATATTAAATGTATATATATGTCTATGATCAAACAAGATTTTTTTAAAGCACCGTGTGTAACCTCTATACACCACACGAGCGACCCTTTTATTGGAAACGTGCTAAATTTATTATTCAGCCTTTTTGTATTTTTCTTTAATCAACTGTAATTTGTGATGCCATTAAAAATGGTGGCTTATGACCTGGTGCTATTAAAAACTGACGAAATAAGGCTTCATAACTCTGGACAATCGGATACAAAAAAGAAAGAAAGAAGTAAAGTATCATCACGACCGTTTCTCTTTCGGGGTGGTCAGAAACCACGCTTATAAATGAGCGGATTCACATTTATCCAACTTTACTATAGCCAATCATGACAAGATGTCCAAACTCAAGAAATGTCACAAATAAATAAAATTAATAATAAAAAAAAAAAATTAATAAATACTATTGTGTATCGAACCCGGTACCTCCGAGTCTAAATATTACGTAATCATATTTCTCTAATTGCACCTACCTTACGTCTTTAATGTTCTACAGTGTCCCTAAGGTTGGCTGTCAGAGAATGTCTAGCGACATTAAGTCCGCCCCTTGTATATATTGTGCAATAAAGTTTTTAATAAATAAATAATAAAAAAATCCACGGGCTCAACCACTAGACCACGGAGGCAGTTACTCGTAAATGTATATTTTAACTATTCCAAATTTCTAATAAAACAGACCAGTAGTTCTCGAGATATTTGACTATTTGACTCCAGGCTTACCTTAAGAAAAGTATCCAAGACATTATAAGAATAGATCCTAATTTCATTTGATTGCCTAATACGGAAAAGGGAATGAAATAAATCATTGGACATATATATACCTATTAGAAATATTACTATTAATTTAATTTAATTTTGACCTTTATATTATTTTGATTTTTGACATTAATTAGCTACTGACAATTACTTTTTTTTTTCTTTATATAATAAATTCTCATCACGAAACAAATGTATGCTTAAGTGTATATTCAATGCATTGCACGGATAAATTGTGATTGGGGGTCGGTTTCAAAATCACCTCCTTTTTTCATACTGCAATATGATTATAAACCACCTCCTAACCTTACCATTAATAATAATAAATAATAAATAAATATTTCCAGACAGGTCACACAGCGCCGTCTAGTTTCCGTGGTAAGCTTGTAAGGCTTGTGTTACGGAAACTAGATGGTTGATAAACTACATATTATACTTTTTTTTTTTAAATATATACATATTATACATATAAACACCCAGACCGAGACAAATTATACAATGTACAACTTGCCCCCGGTGGGAATCGAACCCACGACCTCCCGAGTTCACGGCAACGTTTGTTACCACTAGACCACGCGGCCACGGTCAAATGCGGTCAAATGGTTGTAAAAATAGCAAGCTGTATGCTCAAATTTTTGAGATGAAGTCCAAATCTTAGTTAGTTGTTTGTATCTGTTTATGTTTTGGTATGACTGCATCTTGTTATGAGCATCTAATAAATAAATAAAATAAATAAATACTAGATAAAATAAAAATAAATTGCCGTGAACTCAGGAGGTCGTGGGTTCGATTCCCACCGGGGGCACGTTCTACATTGTATAATTTGTCTCGGTCTGGGTGTTTATATGTATATATTTACAAAAAAAGTATAATATGTAATTTATCAACTATCTAGTTTTCGTAACACAAGCCTCATAGCTTACCACGGAAATTAGATGGCGCTGTGTGACCTGTCTGGAAATATTTATTTATTCATTTATTTATCTTGTATAGTAAGTAGTGAAACTCCACTACACTAGTGAATATTAACCTTGCTCTACAAATTGTACCAGACTATTGTTAAGGATATAGTTACGTTGTTGGTTTCTTCATAAATAAATAAAGAATTTAGCGAACATAGGAATTAATGTACAATTAAATCAGATTATTACTGTCACAGTTTTAGTAACATTTTCAAAATAAACAATAACCCTTTCGCACGATAAAAAAAATGCATATTAAAGGGTTTATTAATACCTTTAAGATCCTTGAGGTCTAAAATATCCCATATAAATAGTGAAAAAATTCCTCTCCTAGGGAATTTACAAAACCCCCTTCGCATATTCATGCGTTGTGCTAGCGGACTATTATGGGTTGGGTTATACAATGGAAATAAAAACCACTTTTGTATGTTTTTTTCTTTACTAGTCCTGTCCTAACAATGAAATAGAGATAACTACTAAGTAGCTAGATGAGTGCACGAACTTGTATCGAGAACGTTTCAGAGCAGCCAAACAGAATTTGGAGACACGGCTAGATTTATTTTGTAATAACGCACGCTTGGCATAGTCCGTGCTGAAAGGGATAATAAGTTCGTTTACATTTTTTCCTTTGGTTTGATGAATTCAACTAAATAGTTATATTAGAGTTACTAAAATATTAAATTTTACTGTAACAAATCCTTAAAAAGTCCAAAAAAGACAGCAAATTTAAAATTATTAATCAATGTAGGAACTAAAATGTGTTAGAAATAAATATTCAAACTAGTTTGCGGACAGAAACTAAAGTTTCACAACGTTTTCTTAGTACAGTTACAAACCAATGTATATTTACAGTCAGATTAAGAGCCCTATGCAAGACTACCAGGTACAGACTACACGCGAGCAAGTCATAAATTACTCTGCATCCCTCGTTTTAGGACATCTGCGTTTGAAAGTAGTTTTAGGTACGCTGCTGTGAAAATATGGAACAACTTCCCTCCACCGCTTCGGGACATGCATTCCTTAGCAGGTTTCAGATCGGCACTCAAAAATCATTGTTAGTATTAGAAAAGACTTCGCAGCAACTTACTTAATCTTATTCTATTTCTTAATATACTATTTTTTCTTGACTATTACTATTCATTAATTTACAATTATTAGTGTATTTATCTTATTATTATTTATTTATTTTATTCACATTTGTTAACCATATATGTAAACTGTGAATTTAGTGTTCCTTCCAATTGTAATGTACTGTACATCTTTGCGACCCGTGATTCACCCAACATAAGGCATCAGCTGAAAATCAGCGCTCCTCGGCTGTAGCATATGCTGAGCTGACCACCTATTTATCGCCACATCTGTATGTATGTTTCGGTATAAATTTGGCTTACATTTATACATATACTACTTTACCTATTTTTGATACTTCTTGATATTCACTATGTCTGATTTTGTTGCAGGATATTGTTTATTTCTAAACTGATTAGAATATTATTTTCCTTATTTAAAAAATGTACTCTCTCAATGTTATATTGAGGTAAACTGAATACCATACAATTTAATACTAATATAATTGAAGTAATATACAAACAGTATAAAATAATTACAATATAAATTAAAACTACTTAAAAGTAAAAATTTAAATAAATATAAACTAAACCTAATTTAAAAAAAAAACTATAAGTAAAAAATGTCCTTTAGAGACGACCCTTCAGTGATAGTCCCAAGAAGACTGGAAACATTTCCCCTCTGTATAGCTAAGCTAATACGTTGGCAGAAATAATTGCCAGCCTTCCTGTCTCCAGACTTTTCCGTTAGCCGTTTGGACAACTCCTTGGCCAGACGCTTGGCTGAGTGTCCCCATGGGCCCATCGTCTCGACCCCAAACGGCGCAAATTCGTAACCTGTACTGAGGTTGGCGTATTTGCGCAGCTTGAGGTTCTCAGCAGAAACCGCCGCACTTCCCGCGCTTGACGAGGTCGCCTGGATGTGTGATGGGGCTAATGTGTCTACACATGTCGCATCCCACACCAGAGACCTGCCAAGTTTTCATGGCCCAACGGTCATGCCGTCGGGTCTTTTGCCATCGCTCCGCGCAATCCCGGAGGGTGCTAGGATCGCGGGTACTCCAGCAGTGACTAAAGCCCTTCGAATGATGTCGTTCAAAGCAGCGTGACGAGGAATGCGGCACTTCTAGCGCAAGAAAGCCCATGGTGTCTCGTTATATTCAGGTTGAATGGAAACTGGCTCCTGTCGCACCGGCCAAAAACTTACCTCAGGGGCCAGTGCCACGTTTGTTTTGTAATGTAATTTTTTTATCTCAATAAAATTTATTATTATTATTTAGATTTATTCCTTGTTTATATATTTTTTGTAACCATTTTAATTGTTGCGATAATCAAAGTATTTTATTTCTTTCTTAGTTAGGTTGCGTCAGCATTACCAATGCTATTATTATTATTTTGTAATGGCTTCTTATTAAATACTTACTTCAATTACACATTTATTTTTTCATGGTTTTTGCACAGTGACATGCATTTTATTCGCATCGAATGCACGAATGATTCGAACCTGCAAGTCACTCTGCATCTACCACCTGATCTTTAAATTAAGTAGATGCAGCATTAGCACTACAAGTGGTTAATCGCTGTCGCTACCTCGCAGTGTGGCGTCATACGACGAAATCGAGGCGCTTGAACTTGTTGAATGCTATTCGAATTTGTTATTTACCACACAATATTGTCACACCCGCCGATTTTTTTGTAAAAAATTATAACTTATATTTCGTCTTGTCTTATAGATGCAAAGAGTAAGAAAGTCAAAGTTCACAATATATAAAAAAGCAGAGAATTAAATTTCGTTCTTCTTTGAAAAAGAACCTCGTGTCAGTTTATTTTCGTGTGTAAATGTTAATTGAACGAATATTGTTCAAGTTTTCTTTTAAAATACGCGGAAAATTCTAGAAATTGTAATTAAAAAATAGTTCTGCTACTCAATCTTGATGGCGCTAGTATTATAGTTGCACACAATAATAATCTTAAAAAGACTAGCCTTAAGGTTGACATAAGTTTCATGCATCTCTAGTTTTACGCTTTTTTTTATTTAAAACTGTTACCAACAGTTAAACATTTTTATATCAAATGCTTATAGCATATTTTTTTACGACACCTAACGTCCAATAGAAAAACAATGCCGAGAAAGAATCTTGTATTGGACCCCTTTGACTTTTAAGATATAATATTAGCAAACATATTCCTAGGTTCGCTTTTTTTATTTAAAACTGTTACCAACAGTTAAACATTTTTATATCAAATGCTTATAGCATATTTTTTACGACACCCAACGTCCACTAGAAAAACAATGCCTACTCTATCTTGTATTGGACCTCTTTGACTTTTAAGATATAATATTAGCAAACAT
This sequence comes from Tinea semifulvella, assembly GCA_910589645.1. NCBI lineage: Eukaryota > Metazoa > Arthropoda > Insecta > Lepidoptera > Tineidae > Tinea > Tinea semifulvella. Next base: position 7,174,768 of record OU342596.1, read on the forward strand.
ATTCCTAGGTTCGTTCATATTTATACGTTCTTACAGTTTGTTGAATTTACATAATGGGGTATCCGATTTAGCAAGATCTTTGTTTGCCACTTACTCACTCATCTCAACCGTGAACCAAAAGTGACAACGATAAAACTGCATCTTGAACAAGGTTTTTTTCCAAACCTACCTATTAAATTCTCGTTATATTTTATTCAAATTAAGTGTCAGTGGGTTCTTGTAACTTCGAGCGTTGTTTTTAATAACTATGAACATTCTATTCTTTGTTATAATAAGATGTATGATGTGTAATTTGGTGGCCATCACGAGACCAAAGAAAGATCAAGGTACCATTACTTATTTATTTATTTATTTAAATCTTTATTGCACAAAGACAAAGGCGGCCTTATAATGCCGCTAGACATTCTATCCTAGCCAACCATTGGGACAACTTGAGCATTATATTGAAAGGTAGGTGCAAAATTGTATTAAATTCTACAGTTTAACTATATATTATTACATACACTACATATTATATATCAATGACAACAATATACTAAATTCTAATAAATAAGTTATATTAACTACATACACATACATAGATAATACTTACTTTTTTTGTGATAGGAAGTGTGAATAGACCATTTTTTTAAATAGAGATCTGGTGGTTACTTGCCTTATGGTAAGAGGCAAATTATTACAGCCTGATGGAGATGGGACTTCCAGAACATATCGCTGATAGCGACGTAATTAAAAATTCTGATATATTGTACTAATACGTTCAGGTATGGAAAAGCTTTAAACCGTCTTAAGTCAAACTCATAATAAATCATTTTCTGTATGCAGTAATACATTATTTTAAAGTAATTTAAAACTGCTATTCTCTAATATATATATATATATATATATATATATATATATATATATATATATATATATATATATATATATATATATATATATGATGTGTCTTGCGGCATTAAAGCCCGTTGTGCAATACAGTATTAACTAAATGAATAAATATATCGCCGGTATGCGAGAATAGTGACGTAACATATATATCAACTATGTCCTCGTCGAATTAATGACAATACTATTCTTCATTAAAATTCAAACAAAACCTACATGTACCTGTTACATTACCGTAACTGTTTTCTAACGGTTAGGTCCATGGAGTTTACATTTGGAGGTACCGAGTTCGATTCCTGGTCCGGACACAATACTAATATTTATTAATATATATATATTTTAGTTACGTCACTATTCTCGAAAACCGGCGATATGTATTTAGTGATTTATTTAATACTTTATTGCACAAAGACAAAGGCGGGCTTTAATGCCGCAAGACTCAACATATCATAGCCAACTTTAAACACTTTACTGAAAAGTAGGTACAAAAATAAAGGAAAATAATATTTAATAACGAACTAGATGTATAAATATATATACTACGTACTAATACATACTTACGAGTATATATTTGGAGAATTTGGCCAACACTCGTTACGTTGTTACGAGTTCGGGGTTTTGATGTATTTTTAATGACAATTTCACAAGTTAGTTTTAGTGGAATCGTGACCTTAACATAGTCCCGGGAACGATGGTGTTGTAAATCTATGACAAATGTACGTAAGAAAAGTGTATTGGTACATTTTAGGACTTTAGGAAAAGCGTTCTTACAACCGATTCACCACTATATTTTGGTAAAATCAGTCGGATTTTTTTTACATTCAGATACGTTTCCAGTTCCTTGAAGATAGTCTTCCTCTTCGCTCTGCTAATAACAATTAACTTAAAATCCTTTCCCATTCTTCCAGCAGATACAGATTGTTTTACAGTTTTCGCTACTCGAGAGTGGGATAAACTTCCCCTGGTTATCAGACAGGCGCCGTCTATTAATATATTTAAAAATCCCCTTATTGCTCACTTTCAACAAACTACATAATCAATAACCTACATCTATCATACTTACTATTTTATTGTGTGTACCAGTACTATAAAGTTACCTTTTTTCGTATGTGTATATATATAATAATAATCATAAAATCCTTTATTGCACACAAAATATAAAATATAAAAAGATGTACATAGGCGAGCATAATATATATCTCTACCAGCTAACCTTTGGGAGAGTGACATAATGAATATTATTATTAGGATACATAGTAACTTATTTACTTTCCATAAAGATGTATTTAAAAGTAGTCTACATCCAAATACTCTTGCCTATACAAAAACACCAAAAAGCAGAGCCTTTGATGAAAATTCCTATATTATGTGTATTCAAATTTACAATTAATAAGTTACCCGAGTTTCTCAAAAAATTACCTGACAATCAGTTTAAAGGCCTTATTAGGAAACTATTGATAGAATGTTGCTTCTATTCGCTAAGTGAATAATATTACAACCACAAATTTTAAGTATTTTTATGTGTATTATAACAATTACCTGTACAATATATTTAAATAATAATCTGTATGTAATAAGTTTGACTAAAATTATAAATATAATAATAAGATAATAAATAATGTTTAACAAAATTTGTGTACCAGAAATGGCTGACTGTGCAGAACTAACTTACTATTAATATTTACTATTACCATGTTCTATGCAAATAATTTCATTTCATTTCAACAAGAAGTAGAAGCCCCAAACAATGGTTCAGTAAGGTTACTGGCCACCTAAACACCCCAGCACACCAAGCCATCCACTGTACCGAGACAACCATTAAAAACTACGCTATAAAAAAATATTTTATAGATAAATGCGAGTAGATAGATGATAATGCGTTGTAGCCGATAAAATAACTGGTTATGAGATGTGTTCATTTTAGTATAATCCTTTGCCATTAAAAGCACTGTTGCAATATCAATCAGTATGTGCGTAAAATAGTAAGGAGCGAAGTACCGCGATAGGGTAACCACACAATACAATATCAAACGCGCGTTCTCCCCAATAAGTTCGTGAGCCACACAAGTGTGTATTGAATTTCCGGCGGGTGGTTCAGGCTCATTCATCATTCGGGCCTGAACGTCCTCGATTGTTGTTGTTAAAAAATAGCTATAAGGTTGACATTAGCCGCCATGTATATTTTTAAAGTGTTATCTATAAAAGTTTCTATAGACGCTTTGCTAGTAAAAGCTAGGCAGCGTAAAAAAATCATAATAGATATTTTGTATGAAACTATACTCGATCTCATATTTGACCTTGTTCTGAAAAATACGCAATAAAAATTAAATTATTTATGTAACATACTACTGTTACTGTGCCTCGGAGACTCGTGGTATCGTTAATACATTCCCATTAAAATTAACATCGACACTCGGAAGTCAGTCTGACCGCGCGTGACGAGTGTACTCGTAGACCTAATTCCCCTGAAACATGTTCCTGAAGACCTATCTCCAGCAGTGGAGGTTTAGGTTCTGTGTTCTAGGGGCTGTAATAATAAAAATAATGCCTACTTTAACAATCTAAACTGACACTGCAAATTATACGAGTAGGTACGCGTAGATGCTTTTATTTTGCAATGTATTAAAGTACAGACAGATTGCAGTGTTTTTTTTTATTTTATTTGTTTCGATTAGATTGTATTTTTTGTATTTTTTCTGGTAACCCTAGATAGGTTTGTGGAATGGATGGTGAATACTGTCGGTGGCGCGAACCAGTCGCCTTCGTCTGCGCACCTGCCGCGGGCACACGCCATGCAGCCTCGCCGCACACCACTCTTATTATTTTTCAATTATTAAATATTTTTAATTATATTGTTTTTTTTATAAAGAATATATAAAATAATTTTGTACACAGCTCTTCAGCAATCGGAAAAAAAAAACGTTGACATAGAGCCGGTAACTGAATCCTTAGTGGCATTCCCACACTTAAATAAAAAAATATAATGGGAACGCGGCTATTTAAGTGAAGAAATGCTACTAAGAATGAATTCTGTTACCGGACCCTAATGCGCAATGAATTGGTTCAGTTATATACTTTTATACTATGTATTTATTAGGATTTAGTGTATGTATTTATTAGTATGTAGTGTATGTATGTCTTAGTATGTAGTATATTGTTTGTTATCCTAATATTTTTTATTTTTTATATCAGCACTACCCTTCATCTCATACTCTCCCAAAGGTTAGATGTTAGAAAATGCCTTGTAGGCATTAATCTTCGCCTTTGTACATTTTTTTTCGTGCAATAAAGAATTTAATAATAATAATGTTCGGTGCCTGTTTGCTGAAAAAGTTTAGTTTAGTTTAGGGAGGACGCATAATGGGGTGTATCAGGCAAAGCTTTTTTATAGATGTCGCTAGCGGCACTGGTACCTTGTTTACACCTATGTCGGATCATTTTTTTAAATGTTTTTGTAGTTTTTTATTTTTATAACAGAAATACGAATTTAAACCTAACGTTACCTACCTTAAAAGACGAATTAGGAAAGCGAACACCGTCTTTAAAAAGAAAAAAAGGTTTAATTAATAGATCGGCAATTTTGAGATCACCATATCTTTGATTTCGATCGATAATCTCGATTTGTACACTTAAAAGCTGCTGACTTTGGTAATATATCCAGAAAATAATAAAAATCGTAATAAAAATACAAGTTTTCTATGCAACTGACAGTTCTATTAGGTACCATCTATCATGCGTATGCATAGACGATCGCGATAAAAAGGATTTAACATCCTAAAAAAAAGCTTTTTTATCACCACCAATTATTAAGTATATCACAAAATCACAGCATTAAATTAATACATACATTTGGCAATAAAAATTGTGTTATATTTATATTAGCCAGAATTATTTTTATTTCATTGACAGCACTGAAATTAAAATTTAACAAAATCTAACATCAAATTAAATTTAAATTAAACTAATAATAAATTAAATCAAATTACTATCATAATTAAAATCAAATTGTCAGTAGAAAGTTAACTTTATAGGGGGTTTGTGGATACAAATAGGCATATAAATCGATTATTTTCAATAGTAATATATGAATAGAAAATAAAAAGTTTATAAATTGAAGCTTAAAATATTTTTTGCCAAATCAAAATATCCCCCAAACTTTTTACACAAACACATGAACAGGCCTTCTAACACTCCAAACGCTATACACACACAACAACAAAATTCCCTTCGGCTTATAATACCATACTTCCACGGGGCACACAAAATTCAAAATTTATTAAAGGATAGCTTTTCTATCCTTAAGAATAATAATATTACACGAAATCTTTTGGAAACGTGCCCTAGTGTAACGTATAAACAAAATAAAAATTTAAAAGCTATTTTAGCAAAAAATAAAAATACACGGAGTAATAATACATTGTTAGGTACACACAAGTGCAACCAATCTCGTTGCAAAACATGTCCCATAATAAATTCCGATATCAATATACAAACTCATCATAACCCTGTTGTCATCAAAATTCAAAATTTCGCACAATGTACTACTTCTCATTGCGTATATATGCTGGAGTGCAGATTTTGTAACAGTTTTTATGTGGGAGAGACTACGACACCCCTTCGTACTCGCATGAATGGACACAGACATTCAGTAGATTCTCAAATTAATAATATTTTACCTGTGCCCACCCATGCGCGTATACATAACACTACCTTTAACAATTGTTTCACAGTAAGAGTATTAAAGAGTTTTCCTAAAACTATTCGGTCTATTGATTTAAAAACATGGGAAAGCTCTTTTATATGGCAGCTTGGTGCATACTATAGCCCTGGTCTGAATGTAATGCATTAGGTTTTGTCTAACTTGTTTTGTAAATTTATTAATATCGAACCAACAATGGACATAACATACTGATGATGTTTTCCATGATGCGCGAGGTGATGATGATATTTTTCTAAAAAATAAATACAAAACTATATAGTGCATTGCCTTCACCATTGCTAAAAGAAATAAAATTACTTTTTTCAAAATTTATGACAAAGACCTTCAGTCACTGTCACTGATGACGCCGCTCCAAAGAGAGGCGAAATATTTGGCAAAAAATATTTTAAGCTTCAATTTATATATTTTACCAAGTAAGAAACACATCTAACACATTTTATTTGTTGCAGATAAATAAAAAGTTTAGTAAGTAAATCCGCAAACGTGTCCGCAAAGTAGTATGTGTGCGTCGAGCTTGCATTGCTCTCGCTGTGTGCAAGTACGAGATAAGGCCCGACGTGTGCATTTTATTTATTTTAACATTTTTAAAGCGGCCGCTTGCTTGTGGGCTTTTATTTCTTATTCTTGGCAGTCGGCTCCGGTAAGTCACGAAGCGGTCCCATCCACCTTGGGGTAACAAGCATTACAGAACAGAAAAAAACTAGTTTAGTTCTAGTTTAAAGTTTGGAGCACTTTATATACGCCTACAAGTTTTCCCAACAGTCATATTTTGTCTATGTCGCTGTCAAACGCGCTCCTCCTACATGTAGGATAATTCTATATAGCACTATTAGCAAGAATCGACAATATAAAAATATTATTTTATATAAATAAACGCATGTACACTAAGTATAATGATTTAAATATATATATATATATATATATATATATTAAACTAAAAGCTTACATTTTAAAACATAAATGACTATTAATAAAAATAAACCTAATTAATAAATAAAAATACAACTAAAAACTAAAATGAATAAAAAACAAAATCAAAATTATTATAAATAAAAAAATTGGTCCAAATCGCTGCCAATGGGCAAAGTGCCAAGGATACTGGCAGAATTGCCACGTTGAAAAGCAATGCTGATCCTTTGGCCCAAATATTGCCCAGCCCTTTTGTCTCCCGAGGTGTTGACGAGCTGTTTTGACAATGCCTTGAAAATTTTATGTGCACTTGGTCCCCACGGCCCGAGAGTTACAACTCCAAACGGCGCAAAAACACATCTCCCAATAAGCTGAGTGTATTTCCGCCGCTTGAGGTGCTCTGCTTGTAAATAAACGCGAATTCCACAGGACTATATATATTAAACAAACACTATATCATTTGTTGATTTATTTAATATGGCAGCCTCCGTGGTCTATCGATTAAGACGCAGAGATACCGGCTTCGATTTCTGGTCGGGACACAATAATTTATTTAGCTTATTTGTGACATTTGTCGAGTCTGGTACTAGATACGTCGACGAGCTTGCCATCTGTCATGATGGGCCTATACTAAAGTTGGCTTAATGTAAACTCGCTCCTTACAAATCGTAGTTTCTAACTACCCCACAAGGGACACTTTAGTAATGGTACTTTAATTTACATACATTCGCTGTCAAACACACATGAATAACACTCCAATATGTCGACTATAAAAGTAGTCTGCGACCTTATGGTTGAGATTTATTTTCATCTACCTAACAATAAGGTTGATTTTCCCCTGAAAATAGTACCATCTTTTTATACTCGACCTTAGCAATGTTTTAATTACAAAGATAGCTTTGTCATAACTGATAGACCACTTTCTTTGTCCACTGTTCTACTACTGTACACTGGTAACAAGAATCGACAATAAAAAAATATTATTTTCCAAAAAATGAGTCGAATTCCACACGAAGTTCCAAAAAACATATTTGATTGTAGAAATATTTTGTATGGAATCACGGTTAACGAATGATTGATTACCGATCCTTAGTATTTGTGAAAAAAGTGAGTCCTTTATTTTTTATTAATCGTACCTCTAGGAACACTTGGATTTGTCTCGTTTACAATTTATTACTTAAATCTAGGTGTAACTCTAAATAAAATCCAGAATCTATAAATGAATAAACTCCTTTTGGAAGGAACAGTCTAAAGCTGAAAGGATATTACTTATCATAAACTTAAACCCAATGATGCTTAAACCCATTAAATTTATGTGTTTAGCGACAACATTTTCCGACAAGAAAATTGGTGACTTTTCTACTGTTTTTTTCTATTCTGTGGGGTAACTAGCACCCACGGAGTCCCAGCAGATGTAGACGAGGTCACTTCCAACAAACGCTTTCTTTTATCAGTGCGGAAAATAAAATTCTTACCTATCATTATTGATTTATGGAAATGATAGACTAGACATGAAGTGTAAAGTTGTAGTTATTATGGAAAACTTGAAAATATGTCAACGTTAATAAAAACGAATATAGCCGTGAACTATAAGTTAGAAATTTAATTCTGGAACGTTGATTAGCATTGTTATCATCATCATCAGCCTGTGGCTTTCCACTGCTGGATGTAGGCCTCCCCCAAGGCTCGTCACTGCACACAGTTGATTGCTACCCTCATCAAAGGTCTTCCGTCCATCTGGCGGGGGGTGGTCCCATTCTGCGTCGTCCTGTGCGTGGTCTGCACTCTAGAACCCATTTGCCCCATCGGTGTACAGAGAGCCTTGCTATTATTCATTCATTACAACCCCTAGAACACAGCGTCATAGACCTCCACTGCTGGAGATGGGAGTTCCAGAACATATATCTGGATAATTTGGCCTATATTGGCTGGCCAGACGGCTTGGCGAGGATATGATGTAATTTTTTTACGACAATTTATTAACGACTCCACAAGTTGGTATTAGTGAAACCGGGACCGACGGCTTAACGTGCTCTCCGAGGCACGGGAACGGTGGTGTTGTAAATCTATGATGACAAATGTACGTAAGAAAAGTGTATTTCTCATTGGTACATGCCGGGTGGGTTTGAACCGACCTTTATAAGATTTAAGGAACGCGTTTTACAACTGATCCACCATCGCGCCAAATTTTATCATCATTCTAAAAAAATTGTATCTACCCAAAAGTTTGATTTTGATCGCAGCCTAAATCTTTGTCTACATCAAAAAAGGAACGAATTAGAAGCAAGCTAATTTGTAGCTTCCTTTTATGGAGTCTTCAGCTGACAATCGCTCACGAAGTTACCTTGCACCACCACACGCCTTTACTTTAACACTTTATTTGGTATAAATGCCAATTTGAATTACAATTTGGCACGGTTTATGCTAATGATGCGTCAATATCAATTATAGGTATCTACTATACAAGTATAACGTAACTTACCTATTGTGGATATCCTCAAATAGGTTTAGAATAGGACTGCTTTTTGAACCAGCCGCAAGCCCGAGACATCATTCCTCTCCTCTCTCTTCCTCACACGATGGACCCGGTAAATCTATGAAATGCTAAATTTGTCTTCCCTTTCTCTATTCCGGTTTCAGATACAGTACGGATATGAAATCTGTTAGTACCAAATAGAGGTTCTACTAACGACACCACCAACCCTATTCTGTTAGTCAAGCGCAAACGTTATATATTGGAATCCGTTAACTATATATATATCACGCTATTAAAGTTGATATTGGCACGGCTGTCAAGGTCGAGCGCTTATAGAGTTCAGAATTGAATAATATTTTGTAATGGGGTGTATCAGGCAAAGCTTTTTGTAGATGTCGCTAGCGGCAATGGTACCTTGTTTTACACCTATGTCGCATCATTTTTTAAATGGTTTTGTAGTTTTATATTTTTATAACAGAAAAATGTATTTTAAATTAACGTTACCTACCTTAAAAGACGAATTAAGAAAGCGCACACTGTCTTTAAAAAGAAAAAAGGTTTAATTAATAGAACGGCAATTTTGAGATCACCATATCTTTGATTTCGCTTGGAAACCTCAATTTGTACACTTAAAAGCTGCTCACTTCGGCATAATATCCAGAAAATAATAAATTTCGTAATAAAAATACAAGTTTTCTATGCAACTGACAGATATATTAGGTACCATCTATCTTGCGCCATCTATCGTGATAAAAAGTTAGTAACACACCCCATTATGACGCAATCTCTGACGTAAATAACGAAATCCACTAATAACGTTTGCGACTAAGTAACAGAATGAAGCCTAAAAAATATTTGCTCTATTAAAAATATACTAACGTCTGCGGCTATAGAAAGAGAATCCGGGTGCAGGGCTATGTTTTTTTGTCACTATCACCTGGATATTATTAAACTAAATTTGTTTTCCTGTTTAGACCGAGAGAAGTTTAGCGCATATTTAATGAATTTCTCTGCATGGTTTTATCAATTTCGTAAAACATGACTGACGCAAGCGTGTGTCACTGGAATGTACGTGTATACGAATTAAGGTCAGATTGCATGAAATATCTAGTATTTACCACAATTTAACGCCGATTTTACTAACATGGATTTCTTGCAAAATATTTACTACATTATTTCCTTTTTTTCTAAGTATTATCACGACCGTATCCTTCCGAGGATACAAACCACGCTCCCTTTTCACGAATTCACATGGCCAACTTTACTATAGGCCCCCATCAGGACAAGTGACAAGCTCGCCGATGTGTATAGCGTACCAAACTCTTCTTATAGAGGTTGTGTTCGCTTTCCACCATTAAAGTATACGATCCTGGCGGCGGGGCAGCAATTACGACTCCGTGATTGGTAGCAGGTAACGAGCGTAGCATTGTCTGGCCAGACGACGGACGAGCCAGCCACTGACGACTGACATCAGTCCCGCCATTATGCCGGCCAATCCATATTTTAATTATTTATTTATTTAAAACTTTATTGCACGAAGTACAAAGGCGGACTTAATGCCCGTAGACATTTTCTGATAGCCAAACCTTGGGAACAAATTTGAACTATTATAGGTGCAATGGAAGAAATAATACAAAATTAGGAAGAAAAATTAACAGCTTAATTATACACTTACATATTATATTGTTATATATACTATAATATCAATATACTAAATACTAATACATACATAATACTATACATAAACATACATATATACACTTACTAATATTGTGAGGACCTTTCCAGGTAGTGTAGATATACGAGTTTTTTAAACGAAGATCTTATTATTATTGTACAGGATCCATATATAACTTTATTGAAAGATTCATAATACGAAAAAGACAGACCTTCTTATGGATGTCAATGGGCAGGGATTGCAGCTGCCTTCTTCAGAAACTGTTTAATCGCGTGCAAATGAAACTCGACTCATTCTCAATCGTATAATCTATTCACAATGTCTCAACAGTGTACTTAGTGTAAAATGCAAGTTTCGTAAAATCTAACTGCTGTAGTTACGTTTTTTTATTTTACATAGCGTGTTATTGCAAGTTTGGCTATAATAACAGGCAATGAACATCGAAAATCCAGTAAAAAAACTCTACTACTATAGTTGCGTTTACGAAACTTCACTGTCACACTAGGCATACAGAAGTCTTAATTCTATCATTGGTATTACTACAAAGTTTACGCCAAACCAGGTTACGGTGTGTATACGACGGTGGCGCCATCTAGTACCGAACTACATACAAATATATTTCGAGTAAACAAAAACCAATAGGTAGGTGCAATCATCAATTAAGTTATTCATAACTGTATTAATACATACATAACAAAATTATATACTAATACATAAATACGCAATATATAGCAATATAATATATAGTACATCATAAATAAACAATAATATAAAATTAATTAAATGATGAGGGAAGAGAAATATGATGTTGCTGCAATTGAGGATAGTGAGGAAATGGAAAAGAGACATAAATTTAGGACAGTCTAGTTAGAAAGAAAGTGTTTGTAAACCAAGATTTTTGGAGATGACTCGATTTCGACCTTGCCTTATACCTAATATATTTATAATGATAGTATGTAGTCTATTTAGTGTATACCTACTGATTAGTATATAGTTTTGTAGATATGTATATTAGATTTAGTATTTAAGTTTGATTTATTTTGTTTTGTTTTTCACAGACCTAAATGCTCCTATTATATTTGCCTCCTGCCTCACATAACAAATGCTCTAAATTGTCCCTGGTTACGCCGATATATATTTATTCTTATGTATCTATCTCACTATTCATTTTCCTTCCGCTTCTACCTCTAACTCCTTTGCCCAACGCCAGTTGGCATCGCAGTCGCTCAACCGCCGCGCTTGGACGTGTCCGCAATCCTACCACGCTCCGCCATTAAAAACGCAAAATCACGCAAAATCACGCTTGCGAATTCTCCAAGTGCAGTGCCGAAATAATTACCACGCTAAAATCAATATTCACTCTGAAATAAGTGGAGAAATCAAATAGTGAACCATCCGAAGTCACCAGGGGGAAGCCTCGATCGCCGCATCTACTGGTTAATGGGTTTCCTCTCCTAATCTTACTATTCTCCACTAGTCCCTAAGGTTGACTAGTAAGAATGCCTAGCAGCATTAAGTCCGCCTGTGTACCTAGTGCATAAAGTTTTTAAATAAATAAATAAAGGTAGGTCATTCCAAAGATTTGCAGCAACTAACGAACAACAGCAAACGAATTAGAGACAAAAGAGGTGTGATGGGAAGGGATGGAAAGGGTGGAGTTAGGAGAAGAGCGATGAGTTCGATCATCGATTGAGCCTAGAAAAGTAAACCTGTCTTAGTGTCCGGTTCGTTAAGGATGCTGAATAGACCATTATTTATTTCCATAATATAAAACGTAACTGCCTCCGTGGTCTAGCGGTTAATTCCGTGGATTTAGACTCGTAGGTACCGGGTTCGATTCCTGGTCGGGACACAAAAATATTTATTAATGTAAATAAATACATTTAATTAATATTTAATTTATTTGATAGTTTTCTCGAGTTTGGTACGCTGGAGACATCGACAAGCTTGCCACTTGTCATGATTGACCTATAGTAAAGTTGGCTAAATGTGAATTCGCTTATTTATAAGCGTGGTTTCTGACCACCCCGAAAGGGAAACGGTCGTGATGATACTTTACTTTCTTTTTTCTTTTAATATAACACGTACATTGACGCGAAGATTACAAACAAAGATAATTTTAATATGTATAGTATATTATTTTATAGGTACCGTAAATAAAATCATCTAGTACCTACATTTAGTGAAAAATATTTTTTTACTTTTTTACCGCTCTTGGGTGCGTCCTATATCACAGTTTTATATCGTCATCGCAATTTTCATTACCAAGCGAGCGAATGACGCCGTAAACCCCTCTTAAAACCCCAATTAAGATCCGCAACGATGACCTCTATGTATGGACCGAGCATTGAGAGATTAACGGTGTTACGTTTGGTTTGGTTTGGTTTGGTTTGGTTTGGTTTGGTTTGGTTTGGTTTGGTTTGGTTTGGTTTGGTTTGGTTTGGTTTGGTTTGGTTTGGTTTGGTTTGGTTTGGTTTGGTTTGGTTTGGTTTGGTTTGGTTTGGTTTGGTTTGGTTTGGTTTGGTTTGGTTTGGTTTGGTTTGGTTTGGTTTGGTTTGGTTTGGTTTAGTTTAGTTTAGTTTAGTTTAGTTTAGTTTAGTTTAGTTTAGTTTAGTTTAGTTTAGTTTAGTTTAGTTTAGTTTAGTTTAGTTTAGTTTAGTTTAGTTTAGTTTAGTTTAGTTTAGTTTAGTTTAGTTTAGTTTAGTTTAGTTTAGTTTAGTTTAGTTTAGTTTAGTTTAGTTTAGTTTAGTTTGATTTAGTTTAGTTTAGTTTAGTTTAGTTTAGTTTAGTTTAGTTTAGTTTAGTTTAGTTTAGTTTAGTTTAGTTAAGTTGTGAGAACGCTTTCCCTAATATCCTACAAAGGTCGGTTCAAACCCCCCCCCCGGCATGTACTAATGAGAAATACACTTTCCACCCACCACCGTGTCTCGAAAAGCACGTTAAACCGTCGGTCCAGGTTCCATAAATCCAACTTGTGGAATCGATATAGTTGTCAATAAAAATTGACATTAGATCCTCGCCAACCCGTCTGGCCAGCTTGGCGAGTGCAGGCAAAATTTTCCAGATATATGTTTTGGAAGGCCCATCTCCAACAGTAGAGGTCTAGGACGCTCTGAACTATATATATATATATACGTATTAACTACATTACAGCCTCGTAATGATGAAAAAATGATAACCAACGATGCGATATTTATGTTTTAATATTAAAAGCCCTATCCTAAACTTAAGTCAAAAATCCGCTGAGTTTATGTGATGTTATGGACGACACAAATATTTGTATATTTTTCACTAATTAACTGTGCAATAAAGGGTTATTTTGCGAAACGCTTTAGATTCCTATCTTACTACGGCGAAACCGAGCAGGTGCACTGTCAGCCAAATATTTCTGTGCAATATTGGGCAATTAAAATGTAAAGAATCGTGATAATTTGTGTTTTATATGCACTAAATTAAGATTTTAAGCAGATTAAATTCAACAATAAATAAATAAAATTATTAAAAAATTTAAAAAAACATCAAGGTGTACACAGAACCGACCGCATATGAAATAAGTGTCTTCAACAGGGCATTCCTGAACAAAAACTAGAACAATTACCTAAGTTAAAATGGTACATAGTATAGTAGTATCATCACGACAGTATACCCCTTCCGGGGTAGTAAGAAACCACGCTTTTTTATTTAATGAAGCGGATTCACATTTTGCTCGTCGATGTCTCTAGTGCACCAAAGACGAGAAATATCACAAATAATTTATTCTGTCCCGACGAGGAATCGGACCCGGTACCCCCGAATCTAAATCCTTGGACTTAACCGCTAGACCACAGAAGCAGCAAAGTGGTACAAGAAGAATATTAAGGTGGTACCTCATTTGAAGCATTTCATCGGACAAGAATGTGTGACCGTAACAATAATACGACCCAACCAGTAAAGTATTATCACCACGACCATACCTTGTGAGGTGGTTAAAAACCGGTTTTGTAAAGAGTGAGTTCACATTTTTTCATTCATTACAGCCCCTAGAACACAGCCTCCTGGACCTCTACTGTTGGACATAGGCCTTCCAGAATATATATCTGTAGAATTTGGCCTACACTCGCCACGCTGGCCATACAGGTTGGCGGGGATCTTATGTCAATCATTAATGAAATTTTATTAACGATTCCACAAGTTGGTATTAGTGCAACCCGGACCGACTCATTACATTGGTACATGCCAGGGGGTTTGAACCGACTTGTGTAGGATTTAAAGGAAGCTTTCTTACAACTGAGCCTCTAGCCAATTATTATCCCTTTTAGCACGGACAATACCAGGCGTATCATATTACAGTATATTACAAAAAAACATATCTTTCGGTCGCCAAATTCTGTTTAGCCGTTCCGAAACAGCCTCGATAGATCGTCACTCATCTAGCTACCTAGCGATTATCTTTATTAAATTGTTAGGCTAGTCCTTAGTCCTAGTTCTTTTATTAGAAAAAAAAAACATACAATAGTGATTTTTATTGCCATTATATTATGAGTACCCAACGCACGAAGGTGCGCTAGCACATTAGAAAACAACAATGCACTAATATGCGGACGGGACTTTGTGAAATTCACTAGTGGAGGATTTCGTTCACAATTTTTATGTTATATATACATTTTAATATCAAAAATATTGTTTGTCGTGCTGAAAGGGTTATAGACAAAATATTACGGTGTATAGTTATTTAATTTGATTATTTTTATTTAAGTAATTTGTAATTATTATTTTGTAAATATATAAATATAATTAATTAATTTGGTGACGAGAGGACTAGCTTTTTCTTCGCTCAAAGAATCAGTATTGTATCTAATTCAGCAGGGAAATGCAGTCAGCGTTCTTGCCACCATTCACTCAGATTAAACATTAACAGGTCACTGGAATTTTTTTTTTGTTAGTCTTCTGCTAACAGCTTACTCCTTGGACCACTTCGCTGCTTAGTCTTCCGCTAACAGGAGTAGAATCATTCTAAATAATTTAAATTATGACGTGTCACCAATGCCTGTAATAATTTTGACTTTGATTCCACGCGGACCGGACTTATATCCCTATCTGTAGTATTATTAATGATTTTATTTTAGTTTTATAAATATATTTTCGAATAATTAATTGTTTTTTTTTACTTTTCCCCTCTATTTAGTAATATTTTTACATGATTATATCTTGCCATAGCATTAAGGTTTGTTGGCGAGAAAGGTCGCTCGTTAGTCACAATTTATGTTTAGTGTTTCAGAGGTTACTATTAGAATTTTATTTACGAATTATATTACAGGTCAATGATAAACTTTCTTAGGTATTTTTTACAACTGGCTTAGTAACTCAGGTTTCTCTGCCAACCAGTGAAGCTCATTCCAGATTTTAGGAATGATGTATTGTGATGTTTTTTCTCCGTAGTAGTTAACTAAATGTGAAAATTGGCTTTATTGTAATTTATACATCAACACACAAATGAATAAATAAATTTAAAAAACCCTTTCCAACATAAATAAATATACTTAGTCAATGTTTAAAAAACATAAAACTTATAATTAGCCTAGGTCCTTAAGTTAATGTTATATGATCAATAAAACACAATATAAATAAGTTAATAGCCTGACCTTGTTCTGAAGTTTATACGAACTTTATACCTGATTTAGTGCACGACCGATAGTGCACAGTGAGCGCTGACATCGGTCGCGTAGGACATTTATATCGGAAGGTACATACATATGTTTACGCCAAATCGCTTGCGAGGTAGGCAGAGACAATTAAGCGCCACTTGTCACGATCACGATATACTTCTTTCGCTTCTTCGACATTCATCAACCTTGCACCTTCAGCTATTGTTTTATTTATTTGATCGTGTTAGGTTAGGTTAGGTTAGCGGCGGCTGGATCGGCAACTGAAACGGTGGGAGGGTCGGGGGGTCCTTAGGTTGGCGGCCAGAGGACTTGGTGGAAACATCAATCAGTAGATTGAGCCTCGTCGTGAGTGTGTCATTGGTGTGGTGCAGGACACTTCTGGGGCGACGCCTCTTTCAAAGGGATTTGAGGTCGTAAGAGCAAGCCTCTACTATAACAGGGTTTGGATGGTTTTTTTTTCTATTTATATCGGAAGGTAGCACGTGTATATTTGATTAATTTTAATAATACAGATGTGCGCAACCCAGGAGTGTTGTCAGCGTCTATACTCGTAGTCGGTCGTGCACTTAATCTGGTCTAAAGCGCCTTATTCAACATCGACTGCTACTATTGTTTTTGTCTTGTATTGTCATACATTGTTTAATTTTAAAAAGGAGCATTTTGGAACACGTACAACACGTGTTTATTGAGACTAGTCCAGGCGACAGAGCATATTTAACATGGGAAAAAAATATTAACAAAGATTTTTTATTTTTATTAATTTTGCCAAGGCTGTACTGTGCTGGACGTAGCATATACGCTACCAAATTAAAAATATTTATTGTAAAATAATTAATATTCTCAAATACGTAGAAAAGCGACCATTAGCGTTCTGTTATCCGAAATAAATCCACCTTTTTATATAATAAAATAAAATGTAATAAAAAAACTGCCTCCGTGGTCTAGCGATTAAGTCGGTGGATTAAGACTCGGAGGTACCGGGTTCGATTCCTGGTCGGGACACAAAAAGATTTATTAATACAAATAAATACATTTAATTAATATGTTGTGCGAGGAAGCGGGATGCAGAAGCGTCAAAACCTCTTGATCATAGGAATGGACCAGGCGCACTTTCGTAAAGGCGCGTACCAAGGGCATTAATTTACTTATTGTAATAAATTAAACATGAAAATCCATTTTTAAGGCTTTTTGCGTTATTTCCATCGGGTAGCCGTTTGATACACCGCCTTTGTCGAGACGTCGATAAAATTCCACGCAAGCATAGACCTATATCAGGTGCTGGTTCTTGGATTTTTACATTTATTATAACCAACGCATTGGCCCTAAAAAAATAATTGTTTAATTGATATATTAAATCAGTTTTATGACTGCATTTGTGGTGAACCGTAGTTTCCAAAAGAATGATTAAATTAATTATTGATTGGCTTAATAAAACAGTTACAAGCAGTTTGCTTTTACCAATCATTGTAACCTACAATAAAATCTTCAAATCAGTCTCTAATATGTTTCGACTTCACCGACGGGAAGTAGTAACCAAGAAAATAACATGTTAAGATTTATTTTTATTATTTAAGCTTAATTAAAATAAACAGCTGAAAGCGCAGAGTCTGGCAAGCGGCGCAAAAACGTATCTATTATAAAAAGACTACGTGTTTGTGCCGTTTGCTGTAAACATTTAAGGCCCGTGAGATCCAAGCGCTAAAACATTTTTAAAAAACATCACCCTCGTCTAATTGTCTGCTCTGGTGATTGGCTGGTTCTTTCCTCACCCAGATAATCAGTATAGCGATTCAGCGAGGAAATGCGGCCAGCGTTCTTGCCACCATGTTGCGGGGTAACGATTTATATTTAAATTAGGTTTTGTAACTAGGTTTTTTTTTGTTTTAGTTTTTTTATTATTTTTTATTTGTAGAAATCCTTGATCAATATTTTGATGTTCACCACGTTAGCTTGTCAATTGCTTATTTTACCTAATGACGTGCCTTATATGCATACGTTAAACATGTCAAAAGATATTCAGCATTTCTGCAACCGGCCGTAATAGTTGTAGGTAATAGTTAATGTGATAAAATACCGATACCGAAATTTTAAATTTAAAACTTTACTGAAAGGCATTTTAATAAAAAAAAGTTATTATGAGCTTAAAGATGCAATGAAAGATACTATTGCATAGAAATAATTGGCTTAAAATCTTAATTCATGTTCTAATTTTTGTTTCTATTCTAATTAAATAACTATTTTCTTTTTTATAGTTATTATTATGATTTTTATTTTATGTTTATAAGTTGACACGGCCTTTTTACAGCCACGAATTTATATTTAGTTGACTCGGCCTCTTTACAGCCACGAATATAAATTATTGTTAATGGTATTTAGAATATAAGATGACACGGCACTTTTACAGCTACGAATATATGTTTAATTATCAAATTGATTTATATATTTTTAATGGTAATATAATAAAATAAAATTTAAAAAAATCTATCTCTAATGGGACGTCTCTAGAGGGCAATTTTTATTTTTAGTTGAGTGTTTTATTGGGTTTAGTTTACATTTAATTTTATTTTATGATTTAATTGTTTTTAATTTATATTAAATTTGACATAGTTCATAGTTAAAATCGAATAAAATATTACAATTATCATTTTTTGAAAACCTTTAGACCTTTTTTTATTAATTCCGATAATCATCTTTATTGTTCCCGTATTTTAGGGCCAGCTCGTCAGCAAGAAATATGTATATGAACGGGTCGGTCTATAAACATAGGTATATGATCGCAAGTTGTTTAAAAGCACATTAAGGCGCAGTAATTAAGCATCAAAATGTCGTCTGGGAAGATTTTGCAATGCATGTTGTAGCTTCTGAACGTTCTTTGCTTTTACGAATTTTTTACTTCAAAAGATTATCATTTCAAGATAGCAATTTCTAAGTACCTTATATATATTTTTTGGTATTATTATTATTTTATTATACGATTTATTTAGATATTTGTATTACTCGTATATTAATTATTATATAAACAGTATTATTTGTAACATAAATATAGGTGTTTGTCACGGCCTCAAAAATTATTTTATTTATTTTATACAATTATTCCATTCAATTTGTTTTTGATCAAACTTTAGTTCCATTTTATATTTAAGTAGAATACCGTACGGGACAACTAATGTGGGATCCACACAAAAAAGTTTCATCACGACCGTTTCCCTTTCGGTTGGTCAGAAACCACGCTTATAAATAAGCGGATTCACATTTAGCCAACTTTACTATAGGCCAATCATGACAAGTGGCAAGCTCGTCGATGTCTCCAGCGTACCAAACTCGAGATACATCACAAATAAATTAAATATTAATTAAATTTATTTATTTAAATTAATAAATATTATTGTGTCCCGACCATAAATCGAACCCGGTACCTCCGAGTCTAAATCCACAGATATAACCGCTAGACCACGAAGGCAGGATCCACACAAAATTAATAGATTTGGGCTGCTGGTCGAAGATTTGATTTTTGGTATTTTCGATGTGGCCTGGTTCATTCTTAATTCAGTGCCCATTAACAATGTTTGCATAGAACAATGGAAGTTTAGGTATTTCATATGAGATTTAGTGGATTTAACGTTTTAGCATCCCTCTCGCTCGCACAATCCAATATTATAAAATATATTTTAAGTCTAACACTAAAATTGTTATAAATGTTTGTGCTATTTTTCTCCATCTAAAGAGTACTCACACATACTTCAAATGTCTATTACCACTTAGGTATAAAACAATTCGTTAACAGAAATGCAGTTAATTCGATTCCTAGTTGGAGACATCAATTATTCGAGTCAAATAAATTTCCTCGCGACAAATTAAAATAGAGAAAGAGTCGGACAATTTTCCAATGCCAACAATTAAACAATTATCACTGGCGTTAATAATGGCTGCTTTAACAAAAACTCAATTACTGCAAATCATAGACATATATAACATATACTCGCCCAAGTACCAACCCATGTACTAAAATTACTGACTGTTCCTTCTATATATATACTTGAATGCTGTTTATTTGTAAAAAGCCACCCGGAACTTTTTAAAATTCTTGGGGATAATTGCAATTTTAAAACGCGTTATCCTAGTAGAATAATTATTCCAGCTCATAAAAGTACTTAATATAGCCGAAATTGTTATGCAATGGCGACAAAGATATTTAATAAGCTTCCAGTTACTATAAGGGAGCTGCCACTAAAACTGTTCAAATTAAGAGTCAAACAAATGCTGGTTAATAAATGTTTTTATTCGACAAAAGAATACCTAGACACTAAGCTCGACAAAGTCATGTGACTAAATAAATATTTGTATCCTAGAAATAGCGAATCATGTGATATAATTACATATAATAATTTACATCCCTGTACCTACCATGTTTCTGACAAATAAATTATTTCATTTCATTTCATGATTGCAATTTTTCTCTCAGAACGTTGACGAACGCGATACGACTCGGAGTTCCGACTCGCATTCAAGCCTTTGATATGCTAGATTTTTGATATTATATATAAAAAATGTTCCCTATGAATTTCAAAACTACTTGACCGATCGGGATGAAACTTTGGTAATATGTTATGTGAACATCGGCGAGGTTTCTGATATAGTACTACTGTTGTCCGATAGGTGGCGCGCATCAGCGCTGATTTGTGTGGCATACCGACCGAGGGTACCGAACGGAAGCCTAAAACTCTCTAGCGCTCTTATTATATATATAGTTACTCAGTCGTTGCTCATGTAGTATATAAAAAAACTTATTCTTTAATTATTTATTGTTAATATATAAAACAAAGTCTGGTTTCTTAGAACACTTATAACTCGAGAACGGCTGGACTTAACCGCTAGACCACGGAGGCAGTATGGTAACTATTAATTAATTTGAATTTAAAAACACTAAAAAGGCTAAATTGTATGTGAGATTTCTTTTTTTTTTGTGCGCTGTGACGTCACTATATTTTTAACCAAGAGTTAAGCGTTTTGAACAGTGTTTTAGTAAATAAAATATTTATTTATGAAATAAAATAATAAAAATTTTAATTCAAATAAGACAACGTTGTAAATATTTTTTTATTAAAACATACATACATACATATATTCAAGCAAAATCCCTTACGGAGTTACGACCGACATCAGTCTCTACCACTATGCCGGCCTATGAAGATGCTGTTTCACACTTCGCTTGAAGGACTCCAGGTTATAAGAGTGCGGGAACACACTGGCTGGGAGAGCAATCCACATCTTCAGCGTGCGACAGATGTAAGAGTCTCCAAATTTATGAGTACGCGTAGGGATAGTGAGTATATGCGTGTGGTTCGGTTGCGGAATAGAGAAAAAAGGATAAGGTTATGGAGCTCCTCAGAACACTTGCCGTGGTATAGCTTGTAGAACACGCTGAGAGAGGCAACGTCACGGCGAAGCTGCAGTGATTCGAGAGTTTTAGAGACTGTGGTATCGTCCACTATCCGAATTGCCCGCCTCTGCAGGACATTGAGAGCATTCGGCTGCTGGTCCGTTTCTTATGTTGTTATATGTCCATGAGTCGAATACAATTGGATAATCAGTTGAATTAATTTGAAGAGATCTCAGACAATTCTGATCAGGCGACGCGGTCGAACTTAACTGTAATTGAAAATAATGAATGGCTTGCCAAGTGGCAGCAAAAAACCCACTGCCAGCAATCGATCGCCCTTACGAGGCGACCAATCGAAGAATCCTCGACTTAATTAAGATTTAAAAATACCTAATTTAATTAACTGTTGTTATCTCTGAATGCGAAGTTCATTTGTTTTATTGATTTTATTGTATGTTGATTTTAAAAGGTCAGGTATTTTATTCAAAAGTAAAGTATCATTACGACCGTTTCCCTTTCAGGGTGGCCAGAAACTACGCTAATAAATAATCTGATTCACATTTAGCCAACTTTACTATAGACCAATCATGACAAGTGGCAAGCTCGTCGATGTCTCCAGCGTATCTAACTCGATTTTACAAAAAAATAATATTAATTAAATGTATTTGTTTACATTAATAAATATTATTGTGTCCCGACCAGGAATCGAACCCCGTACCTCCGAGTCCAAACCCACGGAGTTAACCGCTGGACCACATTTTATTTAACTTATAGTTTATTTTTTATTAGGTTTAGTTTATATTTATTTTTTACTCTTTAATTAGTTTTAATTATATTCCTTAGAATGAAAAATGACAGGTATCCATTGTTTATTTATTTATTCTTTTACTTCTTTATTTTTTTATATAAACTTTATTACGCAAACTTAACATAAATTTAAGTTTAACAGCACTATAACCAGCAAGCCGTCTAGGAGCAAGGCACTTATCCACATCGCTGCCAATGTGGAGACAACATCGGGGCACTCGGACACCACGGTCTTTCCTGCAGCAAGAGCACAGGTCGCATCCCAAGGCACGCCTGTCTCAATGACGTCATTCGTCGGGCCCTTGAGTCTGTGGGTTCGCCAGCCATATTAGAACCCAGTAGCATGGCCCGCGACGATACCAAGCGACCCGATGGAATGACGCTGGTTCCATGGAGGATAGGTTTGCCTTTAGTGTGGGATGCCACCTGTGTGGACACTCTGGTGCCTTCCCATTTGTCCTTGACCTCTAAAGACCTAGGCGCTGCTGCATTACAAGCAGAGAACCTCAAACAGCGGAAATACACTCAGCTTATTGGGAGATGTATTAAAAACACTTTTTGTAAATAATGAAACCTACAGTCAACACTGAGGCATTTTTTTTCAACTATCTGGGAGTATATAATTAATAAATATTATGTTGTTTTCAATGAGTTTTGCAGAGCATTATTTAAAAGAAATTTGATTCGTTGGTTTAAACTGTAGTAAAGAAAATATATTTTTAATTAAATATTTAATTTATTAATAATCAACACTTTCCTTTAGTTTGCCGTTTAAAGTTACTTACCATATAGTAGTTTTTAGTATATTATTTTATGTGGTTTAGTTTATAGTTAATTTTAATAATTTTATTTAAGTAGTTTATTATTGTTTTATATTTTGTAAATTTTTCGAATAAATATGACATTAAACTTTTAGTTTTTATACTTGAGACTCGTAAGAGCATTTTCGCTATTTCTTTTAGTTGAGGATATGTCCTTGAAGGCCCTTTTGACAAAATCACCCTGTATATGTTTAAATAGCAAATAGTTTACAAACATATAAATATCCTTAACTCGGTGATAATATTGTTTGTCTTATCAACTCGGTGGGTGGTAGCGGACAGACAAACATTTTTTGCCAACTCTTTTTCTAAGGAACACGTGACCCGCCGTACAAACAGCGCCGACGACCACCGAAGTTCAGCGGACTATTGCGTATCCCATCGGCAAACCGCTATCGAATATTTCTAACTGTTTCGACCATTGATCTATTCAATACAAAACGCCGTCTAAAAACGTGTCGCTTTTTAAAACATTGGACGTGCAGTACTATCAATTAATCAGGGAAATCTGTGTCACGGTGTCCTTCTTACAGAGGTTTCATTCGCTTTCCGTAACTACGGATAGTGCATAGGGTATCTATTAGGTTGAAGTATACGAGCGTGCAGGCGGCGGGGCCACGATTGCAACACTTTTGGTCGAGCGTAGCATTGTCTGGCGTCCAGCGGACGGGCGTGCAGATGGGCCAGGTTTCTTACAAGTGGGAAATATGTCGCCTCTGTGAGTGCGAACATGCCAGCTACCAGACGACGCACGAATTCGTTTAGTGTTTCCATCTGCATATCGCGTCGAATAACGTCGCTCCTCACGTATCGCGTGGCGCCGACAATGGTATGGAGCGTCAGATTTTGTTGCGCTTGTAAACATGCTCTCAGAGTACTCGTCGCTGAGGTGAGCGTACCAGGCCGGCACGGCATACGTGAGTTGACTGCAGATATAGGCTTCATAAATTGTGAGCTTCGTGCTTTGCGGTAAACTAGATGCAAACACTGGGCGAAGTTTGACTCTCGCCACCCGCGTCATATCCACAGGGGCGGTCACGTGGGCGCGCATGTTTATGTGTATTATTTTTTCTGTGCATTTTTTTTTATTGAGGCTAGGTTAAAATTACCCTCCGGCATTTACCAATGAGAAATACACTTTTCTTACGTGCATTTGTAATAGATTAACAACACCACCGCTTCCGTGTCTCGGAGAGCACGTCGCCATTGGTGCCGGTTCCACTAATACCAAATTTAAAGTTCTCCATATATATATGGTCTAGAAGGCCCATCTCCAACAGTGGAGGTCTAGGATGCTGTGTTCTAGGGGCTGTAATGAATGAATATATATATATATATATATATCTAATCCTTCCACCACATATGTACCCCGCGAATAAATTTTGAGAATGCCTAACGATAAGATGCAATGCATATATAATCCTCGCTCGCCGATGAGTTGTATAATAGGGTCGCTGTCTTAAGCAAACTCTACAATGGGCTTTTAGCAGTAATAATATTTGAGATAACAAACCTTTTTTTTACCAAACGCCATGATATATTGACATGTGACTCAGACATTTTGGCTTCCTATTAGTAAACTATAGGCAGAGACATTATATAACATTTGCTGCGTCAACTCATTTGCTGCTGTCGCCGCAAACCTGTGGAATGAACTACCGGTAGAAATCAGACAAGTTGGATAACCGTTTTTTTTTTAAACGGTGTCAATGCATTATTTAAATGGTTCATAAGTTATGTAATGGTATATGTATTATTAGTATTTAATATATCATAGTTATTAGTATGTATTTTAGTAATATAATTGTATTTATATGTATATAGATTTATTTATTATTATTATATATAAATATTTGCACCTACCTTACATTTGAAATGGTCCACATTGTCCTTAAGGTTGGCTGTCAGATAATGTCTAGCGGCATTAAGTCCGCCCCTTGTATAACGTGCAATAAAGTTTTAAATAAATAAATAAAAATAACAGAGCAAGAAGCCAAACGGTATAAGAATCAAATCTAGCACAATCAGCACAGAATGAGTTAGTGTATGACAGCAATTTCTGTTTATGGTCCTTTTCGACATACGCAATTTTTATGGACGATATGCCGACCTGCGTGTAAAGTAAGTTTTGCCGCAAAAACTGAAGTTGTTGTTAGTGTCGTAAATTTGTAATTTATTTACTATTACGTGACGTCATCCGGTAGCCATTTGCAATTGCAACGTTTCTGAGCGATAATTCAAACATGATATTTAAAAGTAGATTTTAATATAATTCAGACCCCATAAAAATCTAAAGTATTTTTCCAGAAATCTATAAGTAAATAAAAACAATTTAAAACACATTCAATAATTGTCAATATTGTAGATATGTAATTACTTTTCAAGTATTTACTTTTTTGTCATTAAATTAAAATACTATCACGAACGTCAAAAAATTGTCATTTGTAAATGCACTTAAAATTAAAGCCATTAAAAAATAAGCAGGTTAGTTACTTAAATATTTTTCTAAGTACTTTTGTATCTGATCTACTTATTATAATGTAGTGTTAAATAGTTAGTAGGCGGACTGATGGTGGTAATTTGCTCAATCTGCCGGGACTATCCACTGTTCGTATCGATAACCACAGTAAAGTGTATCCACACGTTTAGGGATCAGAGATGGACAACGCGCGCCACATACAATCAGGTGCGCGGAAGGTCACATGTCGAGATAGTATAAAAAAGTGTTAGATATAATCAACTAATTTCACTCAAAATTTCTCACAAGATGGGACAAGAAGGCAAACAATATGAGAATTTAAGCTAGGAGTAATCCACCCAGCGTTAGTAAGTAGTGTATGTTTATGTATAATAATATGTATGTATTAGTATTTAGTGTATCGATATTATAATATTTATTCCATATATATTGTAAGTAAGAATATATTAAATTGCTGTTAATTTAAATAGTTATTTATTTCTCTTATTAACTTTATGATTGCACCTACAATTGATCAAATTTGTCCCCGAGGTTTGGATGTCAGAGATTGTCTTCGGGAATTCTTTATTCTTTACGTACCGCCATACATTCCCACCGGAATTCGGCTAAGTCTAAGGTTACAAACACAAGTACAACACATTTGTCCTGCCTGGAGAGTGCTATAAGGCAAGGAACAGAACTGCAGGTTAAAGCAGTGTCAAAGGAAATTAAACAAAAGAGAAAATAAAAACATTAATATTTGCCGGAAAACTAAATTATACTAAATTATACAGCTGTAAAATGGCCTTGTCAGAAATATATCATCATTTTTCATCATTACAGCCCCTAGAACACAGCGTCCCAGACCTCCACTGCTGGAGATGGGCCTTCCAGAACATATATCTGGAGGATTTGGCCTACACTCGCCACGCTGGCCAGACGGCCAATTTTGATTGCATACAAAGTTGAGCATTTTTGAGTACCAACTATGTAAAAAAACTGCATCTCATAATAGCAGTTCAAATCGTCCATTTGCTGCAATTATTATGTTGTTTGATGTAATGAAATTTGAATTATGACGTTGTATCTTCGTAGACCTATATTAATAGGACCTACCCAACATTTTTTGCTATATTTTTCTTAAATAGAAAGTCAACGTAACGTTGGTCATGTTTTAAAGATGGTTTGACTAAAAATGTCTAAGGATGAGATTAAGTCCCATATGCTTCGTATATAAACCATAAAGAGACATCATTTTATATATAATCAATTGGTTTTTAATATTATATAGTTAATCAATAATAAAATTAAATAATAAAAAAAGCAAAAACTCTGCTCTTTGAATGGCTTTGCTGGTTCTCTGAGCGAGGAAAGAACTGTTGTCACCGGAGCAGACAATTAAACAACGGGTAATGTTTTTTAAAAATATTAACAATTTATAATAGTTTATACTTGTTCAGAAACATTTTTCTCATTCGTTTCGGCACCAATTTTCTTGTGTCGGGGAGAGTCTATTAGTATACGTGGTATTTTCCAAATAAACGTTAATTTTATAAAATAGAATGCGTTCGCCATTGTTAATCAGAGACAAAAAGCAGACCAAAAACAACGTTGCTAGGTTTTACTAATAAATATTCTGCGAAGTTCTAATTGCAAGAGACTTGGAGATGCCTACTATCGAGGCTTTTGTTGGCGGCCTAGCTAAACGTAGGCTTTACCGGGCTGACAACGATCGCTCCTACTTTCGCACGTCCCCCGAACTGGAGGCCAATACCTAAGTAGGCGCTCTTGGAGAAGAACTAAAGTAGACATCTAGGAGACTAGGAACAGCGCCCAGCACCAAAGGTGCGTTGAATCACCGGCGGGTAGTTACCGACACGTTAGTCGAAAGAGCCAGAATTAGAGCTTAGAGCCCCTATTCTTGCGCTTTTGAATTGCTTTTCAACTCGAATTGTTTGAATATAACTGACAGTTTTCTATGGAGTACTGTCACTTTTCACTCGAATATCTAACCGACACGTGACTAGTATTTTTAGTCTGTTACCTACCTACCTCTTACCTAGACCAGTACCCTAATTTTGGAGCTTTTGACAAGCATGTCGACTCGATTTGATCGAATGTAACTGACACTTGACCATGGAGATCTGTTACTTTTCACTCGAATATATCGAACCTAATCTAACCTAAGTCGAAAGCGCCAGAATTGGAGCTCAGAGCCCTGATTCTCGCGCTTTTCACATGCATGTCGGATCGATTTTTTCGAATGTAACTGACAGTTTATTATGGAGATCTGTCACTTTTCACTCGAACATATCAAACCGACATGTAAGTCGTAAGCGTCAGAATTAGGTCTCTGCCGTTAAATATATGTGTATGGGTTCTAAATTATTACTTATCTTTGAGAGCTGCCTGAGGTACACAATTAGGATCGACTTAAATTGGTATTATTAAAAGAGTCCAATTTTGGCCCACCCGGCTTCCAGTTCCCATCGTCCAACTTGTGTGTTTAGTAGGTATTAGATGACTTCATTAAAAGTAACATCACGAACGTATCTCTTGCGAGATGGTAAAAAATGACGCTTTTAAGGAAGTAAATTTACATTAAGCCAGCTTTACTATAAGCGCTTCCAAGACGGCATTAACGGAATCATACAGTATTTGGTTGGGTAGGGAGAGGAGTGGAATGGTGGATGGTGACGTATTATCACGCAATAAAATAAAAAAGGGGAGGCCCGAGACACCATTCTTCTCATCTCTTACCCATACACGATGAACCCGGCACCCGCACGGTGAATCCATCGAATGCTTAGAAATTTGCCTCCTCTCTCTTCAGTATGACAAATGGCAAGCTCGTCGATGTCTCTAGCGTACGAGATGAGAGAAATATCAGAAATAAATAATTGTGTTTCGACCAGGAATCAAACTCGGTACTTCAGAGTTAAAATCTCCAGTCTTAACCGCTAAACCTCCAGCTTCATTAATTTACCTCCTATCTCACTGGACCATTATGTACCACACAAGTCCAGTGGTTCCTTACCTGTCTTAATTATAATAAATATATGTATGTCTATTCGGTATGTGGTTATAACCAAAAATGGAATAAAGTTTATACATAAGAAATGATAAATTTGGAAAAAAATATTCATTTGCAATAACAGGAGTTTAAAAACTATCACAGGTGCACATTTTCATATATATAAAAAATATATATATATATGAAAAATACATGAGTTAAGATCTATTAACATATTTTTACCATGACTATTATAATTTAATTACCTTGATGTCGACTTCTAGGACACGCTGTATAATCAAAGCGTACATATATATATATATATATGTATATATATATATATATGTATATGTATATGTACGCTTATATGTATATATATATATATAAGAACCGTTTTTAAATTTTATTCTTTATTCTTAGTGTATCACCGTACATTCCCACCGGAATTTGGTTAAGTCAATATAATTTAAACAAAATTGTACACAACATATATTTAACGTTAAAATATCTGTCTTGCCTGGAGAGTGCAATGTGAAGACAAGGAACAGAACTGGTAGTGTCATAGGAACATCAACACAATAACAAAAAATAACCAAAAATATACCTATATTAAATATCAATATTTACCTACCTTAGGTAAATAAATTAAACTGTTGTTGCGGCTGTATATGTAAATCTTAGCCTATGTCATTACTACTAAGGAACTATGAAACTGAACAATTTATGAGACCTATCGCTTAGTATGCTCACTGAACACTTCACAGAATTAATTTCTTTATTTGTTTTAATTATTGTATTCATATATATACGAGTATATGTATTTATTTATTTATTTCGTATGATTTTTGCAACTTTTTTGTCTCAAAGTTGGTAACCTTAGATTGGGACCTACATTGTGTAACTGCCTTGTGTGGGACCATCACCAAAATATTTTTGCAAATCCTGTAATAATGTTCCACGATTGTTTGTTAACATATATTGCTAATAAATCATTTGAATTTGAATTGAATTATATCATATAAATTTTATACATTAGGAGGACCCCACATGGTAGTAATTTAAGCACAAAACCAACAAACAAAAGACAATTAAATGATATGGTGTGGTCTACTGAGTTATAAAGTTGGTATAGTTTTTGTGAGAGACCCCACTACTTGCACACCACAAAAACCCGTTATTTTCCTTTGGGTTTTGATCTCGGTTTAGTATTTTATAGTACATTGCGTATTATTTTAAAGTAAGCTTGTAATTAGTTTAATGAAAACACGCAATGTATACTTATAATACAAAATCCCGTATTGATTAGGAACGTGGGTCTTTAAAACAATGCAGAGTAGGTGCTCGAGCGCTCTATTGAATCTAAATCAAGACCACACTTTTGAAGGAATTTCTAGATGCAATCTCCTTTTAAAAGCTTGAGAATACCTCACCTACCACATCGAAATACATTATTCTGATCATCGTCATCAGCTCTTCTAGCTTCTGTGTTTATTTATTTCTTTAAATCTTTATTGCACAAAGTACAAAGGCGGACTTAATGCCGCCAGGCATTCTATGACAATCTTTGGGACAACAAAAGCAATTAAACAATGAAAGGTAGGTGCAATTACAGGCTGTTGACGATATATTGATTGTTGACGACTGTTGATTGTTCAATTGGGACGAGCATTGGTGTGGGGCGCCACTTGCGTCGACACCCTTGCTAGGTCTCATCTCCAGGGCACCTCTGCCAGGGCCGGGGTTGCAGCGGACTTGGCTGAAAAGGCCAAAAGTCGCAAATACGAGTCGATTAGCAACGTCTACGTGTTTGTGCCTTTTGGTCTTGAGACAATGGGTCCGTGGGGGCCAAGTGCAAAGAAGTTCTTTAAAGAGTTGTCTAAGCGCCTGGTTAATGCTGTATGTGACAAGAGGGCTGGCAGATTTCTTGCGCAGCAAATCAGCACTGCTGTGCAGCGGGGGAACGTTGCAAGTGTTCTTGGCACACTGCCACAGGAACAAATCATGGGTGAGTATTTTTATTTATAATTAGTTTTCTAATTTAGTTTTAATTTTTATTTTATATTGTTTGTATATTACTTCGAATAAATATGTAATTATATTACAGGCTTAATTAGACAATATAATGACATATATAAATTAATACATACTTAGATACCTAAATAAATAATATTTACATACTAATACTACAGGCAAATACATACATATAAACTACACATATAAATAATAATAATATACATATTTATATTTATATAGGTATTATGATCCTTGGTGTATTTATTTAATAATTGTGTAGTTTGTAATATGACAATGCCTATTTACAGCAGCTATAATTTTAAGATTAATAATTATGTATATTTGGGTTATAATGTGCTGCTCGAAATACAAGCTATTTCCCAGAAAATAAACTTTTCGTTATATTAATAAATATTTTTTTTGTCATGTAAAAGCGCAGAATACATTATATTTATTGTCCTATGCCTACTTACAGAATAAATGAATTGAAATAATTTATTTTTTTATTTATTATTACTAAATTTCCCAATTATTACTTAAATTATTATTTGTCGGTTATTTATTTTGTGGTAGTCTGCAGAAACCTCCATCACAACCTGGGTGGCGCGGCAGATGTTAATATTTAGGGATAAAATTAATATTTTTAAATTACTTTAGATCGTCAGAGTCCCGGCCGTGTATTACACGCATCAGCTTATACATCTAAACCAACCACTAGGAATTGATTTCTTTTTAAATTATTTATTTAAGGTCGCTATTAGCACGACAAAAAATATTATGGATATTGAAAGGTTTATTGATAACTTTAAGGTCCTTGTGGCCTAAAATATCTCATAAAAATATTGAAAATAATCCGAAGCGAATTCCACCAAACCCCCTCCGCATATTCGTGCGTTGTCGTTTTCTACTGTGATAGCGCACTGTGGTTGCGCTGGGTAATATAGTGGAAATATATTCCACTTATGCATGTTTTTGTCTTTACTAGTCCTAACAATTTAATAAAATATAATTACTAAGCAGCTAGATGAGTGGACGAACAATCGAGGTCGTTTCGAAGCGGCAAATTTCGAATTTGGCCTAATAACACATGAATTCTACAGTGGGTTTAAATAGTTTTAAACATATTAACCGTAATTAAGAAGCTGAACACATCCTTATAATGCTCATCACTGAGGCACATTTTTAGTGTTGGGGGTAAATTGAAGCGAGATCTGTCATTATCATAAGCGCTGCAATCTATTAGGAGGTGACTAACAGACACCTCAGAAGTTCATCTATAGCATTTATTTTTTGGATGTTTTGTTATAAGGTGGATGTGTGTTAGGTTGGTATGCCCGATTCGCAGTCTAGTTAGTACAGATATATGCAATTATTATTTTCTACATCATCACGAGAAAACTAACTGTTTCACCCGTCTACGCCGAATATTGGACGACACCACAGTCTCTAAAACTCTCGAATCATTGCAGCTTTGCCGTGATGTTGCCTCTCTGAGCGTGTTCTACAAGCTATACCACGGCGAGTGTTCTGAGGAGCTCCATAACCTTATCCCTTCTTCTCTATTCCGCAACTGAACTACACGCACAGGCCAAAATATGCATCCACATACCTTACCCACTATCCCTACGCGTACTCATAAATTTGGAGACTCTTACATCTGTCGCACGCTGAAGATGTGGAATGCTCTCCCAGCCAGTGTGTTTCCCCACTCTTATAACCTGGAGTCCTTCAAGCGAAGTGTGAAAAAGCATCTTGTTAGGCCGGCATAGTGGTAGAGAATGATGTCGGTCGTGGTGACCGGCGTCAGTTGCTCCCATTCTTGGACCTCGCGTACTGCTTACCATCAGGTGGGCGCGATGTCACATGTCGTGTCCAGTATAAATATATATATATATATATATATATATATATATATAGCGATCGAAAAAAAACATCTCAAAAATAAACTCTAGACTTGAAATATCTTTAATTATATTTTTCGATCGCTATATATATATATATTTCAAGTTTCTTTAAAGGACATTGTACAGAATACATCAGCCCTAAACACGTAATTTATTTACATAACATGTTCATAACAGAGTTAACCGAGTTGGGGATCATCAAATTCCAAGTGTTGCAGAATTTGATGCTTTTCAAGGAGTGATTCACGTCAATATCGCCCAAACACGAAGTGTATACGGAGTTCACAGCGCGGGACAACCGCAAAAAATAAAGTGTAACTTCTGCCCCGTATAGAGTCAAATTTATCGTTTTCCATAATTAATCACAATGTAGCACATTATTAAACAAAATAACACCACTTTTGACTAACAATATCCACAGTAAACTAATTTACAAAACGAAAAACTTGGACTTTACATGTCCGTGCAAAATGGCGCGAAGAACTCGATAATAAATTATGCGAGAGAGAGAGATGCAAATACATTAAACACTCTTAATCCACATTCAGAAATAAGTTTTATTGTCTACTTTAGTTGCTCCATACAAGTGTCTAACTAGTCGATGTCTCTAATATAAAAAAAATCTTATCAAAAAAAAAATATATATAGAATTCTCGACTAAGACTGGCCATCATGCCATCGGTTTTGAACGTTACTTTTCGTGTCAAAGTGTTCATATACCCCATCTGCCAAAGACGGACAAATAAATTGCAAATGCTCTGCAATTACGCGTCAGTTCAATAAATTTCCAAACAGCTCTATATAACTCATACGTTCATGTATAACATAGACATAAACAAAATATGCACAAGCCCAATGTACTACTTTTTGTTTTGGTCCACACGCCATAAAATGCAGATCTGGAAAATAAAATCAGAGAAATAAGTTTCTAACTACTAACAATATTAATAAGCATATATTAGCACTAATAGTACAATATACAACAATAAAAAACTACTTTTTATATAATAAAATAACACTAACAAAATCAATGGTGTTTCAGATTATTTTATTGATTCCGCTACACTAGAGTGGAACAAGCTTCCACTTGTCATTAGACATTAGAATAGATTACTTAATGCTCACTTTTTAAATAAACAAAATAATTTGTAGCCAAAATGTTTAGGTTACCACAATGATATTTCTCCGTGTTGACCACGGAATGAAACTACCTAATGAGAAAATCCAGCAATATAAATGTGGAATATCACTTCATGAATAACAGAGTTGTAAATATGTGGAACAAAATACCAGAAGACATATTAAAGTTCTCAACTATAAACACTTAAAAAAAACTGGACAAGTGGCTAGTGACAATAGAAGATTAATTGACTGTAATAACAGTCAATTTTATAAACTTTACACCAGGGCCACCAATACGCTGCGCGCCTATAAATCAATAACAATAATAATATAAATAATAAAAAAGTAATACTAACCTAGACGATTGGAAACAAGGATCAGCTAGCACCGAGTTTAAGGCCCTATATTTATTTGATCCTTTTTTCGCACAAAGACAAAGGCGAGCTAAAGCCTCAAGTCATTTTATCATAGCCAATCATTAGGACAACTTCAAACAATTTACTGGTTTAAAAAAATGGCTATAAAAATAATGTAACAATTTTTTTGTACGAAAATATGCTCGATATTTGACCTGCTTGGTCCTTAGCTAAGTTCTGGTTAAGCGTTGGAGTGTCCTTATAATTATGTCTATATGATAGCAATCAATAAATTTCCGAACAGCTCTATATAACTCGTGCACAACCAGAATGCCACCCAGCAGTAATTCTGGAGTAGCGCCTGTAATTAAATGACAACTCATTGATTATGACCAATTACGTGACCACGACAATAATTTACTTCAATTGCCCCTTATTTGGCGGGAAAGGGTGGTGGGACGAGCAGCAATCAAGGCTTGATTGACGAATCATCGTGCGGGTGGCCGTGGTTCGCAAAAACCATGTAATTAGCCCCGAAAACGTTTTAATGTCTTCATGTTGAAAAAAGTCTCACCTGCCATGACACGCCGTAATTATTAGGACCCTTTGAGTCCTTAGACCTTTATTATTGTTGTAAAAATTTAATAAGTGCTGCACAGGGAAATTAAATACATAATAAGACAGGGCAAGAAACCAAACGGTATGAAAATCAAAGCTAGACCATCGTAAATAGGTGGTAGGCCCACTGATGGTGGTAATTTGTCTAGTCTGCCGGGGCGGGGAAGCCGATATACCCTGTGAAGTGTAGCCACACGTTACTAACCAAAATCGATAAGATAACGATTGTTATTAGGGCCGCGTCGTTTTAATTAAGAAATGTTAGCATAAAATACCACTTTTTTAGCACAAGTCGTTCGTTTAATGACAATTCTAACATTTGATGCTCATGACTGCCTCCGTGGTCTAGCGGTTAAGTCCGTGGATTTAGACTCGGAGGTACCGGGTTAGATTTCTGGTCGGGACACAAAAATATTTATTAATGTATATAAATACATTTAATTAATATTTAATTTATTTGTGATATTTCTCGAGTTTGCTACGCTGGAGACATCGACGAGCTTGCCACTTGTCATGATTGGCCTATAGTAAAGTTGGCTAAATGTGAATCCGCTTATTTATAGACGTGGTTTTTGACCACCCCGAAAGGGAAACGGTTGTGATGATACTGATGCTAATTTCGTATGTCAGTACCGTATTGAAAGGAGGGTTATTGATGTTACTTTTTGACAGATGTCATTAACATATGAAATGGTTTGTTTACATTGTTATACTATAAAGTTTTCTATTTGTTAAAAAGGTATTTTAAATGATTTTATGTAATAAATTCAAAGACATTCAATAATTACAGAAGACTCCCCTCTGTATAGCAAGGCTAATACGTTGGCAGAAATTATTGCCAGCTTTCCTGTCTTCCTTCCTTGGTCAGACGATTGGTTGAGTGTCCCCATGGGTGGGCCGGGCCCATCGTCTCGACCACAAACGGCGCAAATTCGTAACATGTACTGAGGTTGACGTATCTGAGCAGCTTGAGGTTCTCATCAGAAACCTGATGACTTGGAATTGATACCAATTATTATTCATCTATTATTTTATTTACTATTATGATTATATTTATATTATACCATATCTTTGTTTGTAAGGTAAAAAAAAGGAGAATAAAATAAAATAATAATACCATGTAAAATATTTATTTCATTTGACACTTGTCATTTATAAATTTTACACTTAAATAATAATATCACTTCTCTATTTTATACATTATATTTAAATACAAATAGGTCATCACATTTTAAAACCTAGTTTGTAATTTCAAAGTTTTTTATATATATTTACATTAAAGTTCTAACAGTGCGTAATTTTTAACATTTTTATATCATTAGTTAAAGGTTTTTTTTAATCAGATAGCTAACCAGGGTCACCGCATCTTACAATAAATCTGACATTGCAGAAGTAGACTACAAGACTAACACAACACAGTGTTTTAGCTATTTTACGCATTGTTAGAACTTTACTGACAATATTCATTATAATATTACTATCTTTTGTGTTATTGCAAAAATATACAGCTATTTTAAACGTTTGGCTGAAAGGTTCCTCAAAAACAGCGGTTTCCAGAAAATACGTAATCTATTATTATTATTATTCTATGTTTATTTATAGAGAAACTGCTACTTGAATAATTTTCATTATTTGATTTTAATCAACAATGATAAGACAAATTTCTTAGCATTCTATGAAATCACCGTGCGGCTGCCGGGGCCGTGTTTGGGAAAGAAAAAGGTAGAGGACGGTATCTCGAGATTCCGACTGACTATAGACTGGTTTACAAATCGTAAAATCAATATTTTGTCTAAATCGCTGTTTTTGCCTAATAAAACTCATTTGACATTTTTATTTCATGTAGATAGTAATGACTAAACTAGTCCTAGTTTAGCCAAACGTTTATGAATATACTATTTAATATACCTTTTTTGCATATATAAAACTCCTATAAATGTTAAGTAAAAGTGTCTCAAACACCCGTATTCTTAGACGTTTCCTCAACGGCCTCACCACTTAATTATTTGTTCCAGCTGTCAAACGGTGGGACAACTCGGCATGCCATTACGCCCGAGAACTGTCAAACTCAAGGTACATTGCTATGTACCTTGAGTACCTTGAAACCTCCTTGAAGCGTCCCGCAATCCTCTGCCACACTCCCAAAGGTTAGCTGTTATAAAGCATTAAGTTCGCCTTTGTACATTACTTTTTACGTTATTTTGTCCAATAGAGATTTTATAAATTAAAAAAAAAAGTAATTTACGTCTGGTTGTGCGAGTTTTGTTTATATTCTACAAATGAATTCTTAAATAAAAATCTAAAATGAAATATTATAGTATAGCTATTTAGATTTAAGTTTTGACAATACATAAATTCTCTGACATAAGTACCCTTTAATGTAACTCATATATGGTGCTGACATCAAGTCATACCTACATTACATGATAAGGCTCAGTAAGACATTATCACAAAGCCTATATATAATATATAAAAATGTTAATATTAATTTATTACTGTTGTAACAAATTAGGTTAAGATGTTTTTATGCAATAAAGAATTTTGAATTTGAATTTGAATAAATAAATAAGCGTGTTTATGTTATTTTCCGCTAATATTTATATTACCTTAAGTTTAGTTTAGTCTTATTTTTCTATTTTCTTTAAAGAACATTTTATAAACAAAACAAATATGTTGTGTTAGACTTGAAAGCAAAACTATACTGTATGAAGACCATAAAACAACGCCAAGTCGAACGAAAAAAAAAAAAAAAAATATCTCACCAGAAATCTCAGCTGAAAGGAATAATTGAGTGGAGGAGCCCTTGAGAAAACGTTTAAGAATACGGGTATTACTTACTAGGTTTTGAAATCAGACAGCCAGTGTTTAAGGATCCAAAGCGAGGCCTTTATTATTATTATTATTTTATAGTTTTGTTAAGTAAATAAGCTGCAAACGGTAACTTTGAAGGAAGACTATTAATAAAATAATTTAATACTAACATAGACCTATGCAGTACATAAAAGAACTAGTACAATCAATGCAACTTATTGGTCAAACGAGACAGAGCCGGATCAAATAAGAATAATAATTTAATAAAGATTTATTATTATTTTTATATCCCCCTTTAAAGAGGGTTTTTAAGCTTTGCGTTCTTTCTAGGTAATAAAATTACTCGCATTTTAGACATATTTAATATATATATGTCTTCGTCGGACACATTGCCAGAAAAGGAGGAGATAACCTGGAGAAACTTTTTGTTACTGGCAAGGTGGGAGGAAAGAGACCGAGAGGCCGAAGTCCGGTACGCTGGTCCGACCAAATCCGCTCCACCACCAACACTATCGTCCATGATGCTGTGCATGCCACCGAAGACAGGAACGGGTGGCGTGCTATCATCAAAGAGGAAACACGACGCAAAGAGGGAGGAATATATCTAATTCTAGAGAGACTCAAAAGTACCCTTCGTCATTATCATTACGACCCCTAGAGAGAGAGTCCTAGACCTCTTCATCTCACTCATTACAGAGATTAATATTCCAGAAACTTCTCGAAAATTTGGCCTACACTCGCTATGGTCTTATGTTTATTCCACAAGTTGGTATTAGTGGAACCGACGGCTTAACTTGCTCTCCGAGGCACGGGAACGGTGGTGTTGTAAATCTATGACAAATATACGTAATAAAAGTGTATTTGTCATTGGTACATGCCGGTGAGGAGGGGTTGAACCGACCTTTGTCGATTTTTTAAGGAAAGTGTTCTTACAACCGACCGCTCATAAAAGCTCAATAAAGTACAATTCAATTTAAATAATCTTTAAAAATGTAGAAATGTGCGAGCGTGAGGGATACAAAGCTTAAAATTTTCAAACACAGGCGAGTTTACACAGTAGCACAACACACATTGAACCTATCAATGGTGATAAAAATACAATAAATTGCATCAAAATTACCAGATCTTAAGCTTTAATTAATTAATTCATAATATGAAGGAAAAAATAAATAAACATTGAGCATTTTCTTAAAATAAAACATTTACTGTAATTATTATTATTAATATGAAAGTTATTATAACCAACAGCGTCGCCAGAGTGGAGGCAAGTTGATATACTAATGGAGGATAAAAAAAGGACTTTTACGAT
Organism: Tinea semifulvella; assembly: GCA_910589645.1. Lineage (NCBI taxonomy): Eukaryota > Metazoa > Arthropoda > Insecta > Lepidoptera > Tineidae > Tinea > Tinea semifulvella. The sequence continues at coordinate 7,213,696 of OU342596.1, forward strand.
ACGACATCTTGCCTTACCTCACAGCCTGTGCGACAATAGTTGCGTTTTCCACACTAACACCCGTATTCTAAGTCGTTCTCATTCAAATCAGATTTCGTTCCAAAATTATAAATCATTTTAGTGACACATTCATGACATCAATGAAAGAGACAAACTTATGAATGTCAAAAGTGCTAGAGCGCAAAATTAATATTTAGAATACGGAAACGCAATTTTCAATATTGCCACAAAAAAAAAAACAGGTAAAAATTTAAAATGGTTAAATTTATGCCTTTCGAGGTTTGTTTACAACTAAAGAATACCGATTTCGAAGGGATCTTGAGGGAATCCGTTTGACAGTTGGAAGGAATAATTGATTGGAGGAGCCGTTGAGGAAACGTCTTAGAATACGAATGTCAGTAACTTAAAAACTAATAATTATATACATGAAAATATATTTGATTTATTTATTCTACTCTCTTTAACTGGAAGACTCGACGATTTTGCTGTAAGTATTTATATAAGGCACATAGAATTCTTTAATTAACAGATACTTAAATCGTTATTTATATTTAATACTATTGTTTAACACTACAGGTACTGGCATAGGTAATGCCTGTAATTATATTTTCTAGAACGATTGACTACATTCTTCAAATAACTAGGAAATAGGGTTGCATGCCTCTTGTTCGCACAATCCAATTTTATCAAATATATTTGAAGTCCGAGTGTAAAAAAAAAGTATCATAACAACCGTTTACCTTTCGGAGTGGTCAGAAACCACACTTATAAATAGGTAAGCAGATTTATATTCAGCAAGCTCGGCGATGTCTCTAGCGTACCAAACTCGAGAAACATCACAAATAAATTGAATAATAATTTAAATTACCAGGAATCGAACTCGGTACCTCCGTGTCTAAATCCTCAGACTTACAGCCAATTTCTCGAACGTATTTTTGGTACTTAAATATTACTTAAGTAAAATTAACAGGTTTATTTTTACTTAAGTAATAATTAAGTACCAAAAATACGTTAGAAAAAATGGCTGTTAGTCCGCTAGACTAACAGAAAGAAATGTAGTTAGTAAAATGTAGTCTATCAACTTTCTAGAGAATAAAATTAGGTACATTTTAATCATATATTTGTTTTAGAAACTGGAGAAAAATCGTTATATATGTTTTTGCTATCTCTGTCTAAAATTAGGTATATGAAAGTCAAAAAATGTCCAAAATGTCCGTAATTGTATTTCCTAGTAAGGTGATAGACAACATTTCCCAGACTTGAATAATCTTTGAAAATATTGGTTTGTGCGAGCGAGAAAACAAAGCCCTCTTAACCTACTATTAGTAATAAGATTAGCATTCTGTCTAAGCATTGTGCTTGTATCGTTATGTCAGTGACAAAGTCAGTTTGGCAGTTATTAATTCTATTCGTTAAAGAATTATGACGCGCACTTTTTTAACCAATCAGAAACGAGATAGCTAACCAATGACGTGCGGTTTCTTTATTTGAATTAAACTGACACTGCGTATGTAAATTAAAGGCCAAGAAAGCAAAACTTGACACAGTTCTGACATCGATAAATATAATAAAGTAAATATCATCACGACCGCATTCCTTCCGGGCTGGTCAAAACCACGCTGATTCACATTTAGACAACTTTATTATAGGCCTATCATGACTAGTGGCAAGCTCGTCGATGTCATTATTGTGTTCCGACCAGGATCCAAATCCTGTAAATCCACGAACATAGCCGCTAGACTAGCTGGTATAAAAGTTTCCAATCCAAATAACTAATCTTACTTGTAAAAGTCTATTAGTTCGCAGTCTCACCTGATTGGTCGATTTGTATTGCGTCTCTATTGTTGGTACATTTTAAGACTGAATTTTGATTGACTTATCTATATCATTACATTATCACATCCCCTAAAACACAGCGTCCTATACCTCAACTGCTGGAGATGGGCCTTCCAGAAATAATATCTGGATAATTTGGCCTACACTCGCCACGCTGGCCAGACGGCTTGGCAAGGACTTATCTATATACGAGTACATCGATGTATTAAGTAGGCATTATTTCTGTAAATAATAATTATTAAGTTTTTAAGGTGAGACGGCCTCTTTACAGTCACGATCTTATTTAAGTAGTTTCTAAGTTAGTTAGTTTTACTTGCTTATAACAGTAATGTTATGCCTAATATACATAAATATGGATTATTACCTGTTACGGTGCAACCATTATTACCACTTTGTTTTGTACATATATGTTTTACAATTGTATTGATTTAATTAGTGCTGACTGTATCCAAATTGTTACAAGCGAACCAAAGGAAATAAACTATTTAATTTTGATTTTTTATTGGCTTTCGCACTGTTAGAACTTCATTGACGATATGTAATATAGAGATACAAAGCCTAAAAGGAATAAATAAATGAGCAGAACTCACGCCGGTACCTGTACGTGTACAAAATAAAACTTATATGTCACTAAATAACAAACAATACACAAAATAAGTATATCTAAAAAAAATACTACGTAAAATACTGCCTCAGATGTCCTTAATGAAATATACAACTTAAATTAATAGGTAAAATCTTTTAAAACTAAAACTAAAAAAAACTTTGTTTAGGTATTTTAACTAATTATCATTAAAATAAAATGTATTTTTACACTACTCAACTTATGCGTATAATAATGGCCATTTTGAATTATTAGGATTTTATTAATATTACAAAATATCACAAATATACTGGCCAGGTTCAAGCTCCTTAAAAACTTTTAAATAATACAAACACACTAGGAACTTAATTAAATCAGAATTTGAATTAGATTTGCTAAAAAAGTATTCGTTCATCGAAATCTAATGTTAATACGCTCCAAAATAAGAATACGTGCGCTAACGGGGCATAGTAAAATATCATCACGGCCGTATCTATGGGACATCATGAGAAGTGGCAAGCTGAGCAAGGATTGGACGAGCGAGAGGAAAGCAAAAGTCCTATTTACCTGCTATCAGTAATAAGATTAACATTCTGTCTAAGCGTACTCGTATTGTTATATCAGTGCTAAAGTTTTTTTTTTTTTTTTTATAATATGGCATTTGTTACAATTTGCCAGTGTCAAAGTTAGGACTTAAAAAATTTTCAAACAGGATCAAAAGAGTAAATACAAAAATGGATAATTAATAGAAAAATACATCATTATATACAAAAATAAGAGAATAAGTAATGGATTATATATAAAGGATAGCTATATTTATATTTTAATATTATTATCTACAATAAATGAACCAATTATATTATATATAAATTTAATTCGTTTGTTATATACAAGTAGGGATGAAATATTAATAGGAAATGGAACTCGGTGTGAAATAAGAGAGGAGATGAACAAGGAACGGTCATATAAGGGACAAGAGAAAAATATATGATTCATATCCTCCACGTCCAATCCACATTCACACATGTCGCTGTTAACAATGTGTAGCCTTGCAAGATGAGAGGCAGTGCGAACGTGTCCAAGACACAAGTGCTAAAGTTATTCATTGACAGTTATAATATTTTGATTCTATTTGTTGAAGAAATATGACGAGCACTTTTTTCAACCAATCAGAAACGAGATAGCTAACCAATGACGTGCGGTTATGTTTTATTTGAATAAAACTAACACTGCGTATGTAAATTAAAAGCCAAAGTATCACAACGAACGTATTCCTTCCAGGGTGGTCAAAACCACTTTTTAAATAAGCGGATTCACATTTAGCCAACTTTAGTATAATCACGAGTTCGTCGAAGTCGAAGCGGTACCAGACTCGAGAATTATTGAGGTGCGACCAGAAATCGAATCCGGTACTTCGTGTCTAAATCTACGGTTATAGCCACTATGAACGGGAACATATTTGTTTTTACTAATTTGTACATTTAAAACGGCTTACACACGGATCGAATTAAATGCTAGACGCACGTATTACCATTTTGGACTGCAGTTAAGAAGTTTTTTTAACACATACACACACTCACAAATTGACATACAGATTGATACCTTAAACGTAGTATATTATCACAGTCCTTATAATTATCTCCAAGTTTATCTAACACAATGTACTGACCATGGCCGCTTAGTTTTATTATTGTTAGGTATTTAAATTATAATATTTTTTTTCTTACAAAGGCAGGCAAAGTTTAATAGTGCGTACGTCTTATTTACAATTAATGCATCTACAGTTATGCACTTAAAATAGTATTTTAGTTTACTAAACCACAAAAAATATTCAAGCTAACAAATCATTATACCACGTGTAATTGTCAAAAGAACTATTTTTTTTTAGAATCAGGTGTCACTGGAAGAACCCGTTTTCAAATAAAAAAGTTTTTTAATAGTAAAAATCATTGCCCAACAAAGAAAACATTAATAATTGTTCTCACACACAGCCGAAAGACGAAATAGAGAGTAAAACAATTACGTAAGTCAACGTTCGCGCGATCGGCGACCTCTCGCTACCTACTTGATTAGAGTCGGTATGAGTGGCGATATTTTTAGGATAACTTCTCTGCGCCGTAACTTAAGAATTAACTAGTGAGTAATTAAAAAAAAAAAACGTAGTTTTTTAATTTTATTCTAGATTGTAATATAAAAATATTTGCTCTTTAACAAATTCCACGTAATATATTCCTTCCATTCCCAATAGAAACATTAGGTCCTTAAGATAATTTCTAGATCTATATTTTTTTTTTAAATCACAAAAATATCTATAGACTCGTAAGTACAACGTGGGAAACCAGCCCGTGTTCTTGGTACTTTTAATCAAGAAATTTTCGTTGGTAGAGATTTTAAAAGTTTTCTTTCTGTAATTATTATTTTGTACTAATAAATGTTTTACACTTAAAATTAACACCAACCTGCCTTTGTAAGGTTAACAGTAAGTCTACAATATATATTCGTCACCAAGGTCTCCAAGGCTTTTCTTCTGTCTCCTGTCTTCTGGTAACCAGCGCAAGTGGGACCGAGTCTTCCACTGGAGGTGGACTGCCCCACCCTGAGCTTTCAGGAGAGAAGCAGCGAGGCTCAGAGCTCGAGGAAGAAGAAGAAGTTGCTCTAGGTGATAAAGGAACCAATGTCGGAACTGTTCCTAATGCACTGGCGCTCACACCAGCTGGTAAAACTAGAGCCAGGTCACCATTAGGCAGTCGAGTGGGGACTAATCTTACACCAGACCCAGGACCAGCTGCAACAAGGATAAAACCTTTATACTTATAGAATATTAATTAAGAATGCGTCGAGAATAATAATAATAAATAAATAAAAGTTTATTGATCACAAAATATACATATTAGTACAAAGTGTGGCTCTGGCTTCTAAAAACAGCAAGCCAGTCTCTTAGGAGCCAGTTCCTTCATTAATTTAGATTTAATATTTAGCCATAAAAAAGGTACAATGATTTAAAAAAAAAAAAAAAAAAATTAACTAAAAGCTTACATTTTAAAACATAAATGACTATTAATAAAAATTAACCTAATTAATAAATAAAAATACAACTAAAACTAAAATGAAGAAAAAACGAAATAAAAATTATTATAAATAAAAATTTGCTCCAAATCGCTGCCAATGGGCAAAGTGCCAAGGATACTGGCAGCATTGCCACGTTGAATGGCAATGCTGATCCTTTGGCCCAAATATAATATAGCCAAAATAATAATATACTTTAAATTAGAAAGCAAAAACATACAAAAAGTAATGTATGAACTTAAATGGAAAATAAATTACATAAAAATAACAACGATACAAATATATGAAACATTTAGATTAGTGTTGTGTGTGTTAGTGAGTGAGAGTGTTTACTGTGGGTGAATGTCATTGTAATGTGTGATTGACTATTGTGCAATTGAGAAGACAATTTGTTTTATAATATTGAGAAGTCATAAATGTTGTCTAAATATAACCCAGCTTCTTTTAACAGCGTGGTTTCTAAATTAGTAATGACTTACCGGAAATAAAGATAGTAGAATGAGGTTGTGTGCCTTGTACATCTTCAGGTTCTGCCGGAGGAGTGGGAACGGAAGCTGGTCTTGAAGGGGGGTTCACACACGAATCTAGGTGCTTGAGCAGTCGTCTTCTTAAGCCATTGTCTAAGCCTGGGAACCTGGAGACTTCAGAAGTGCAGTGGCGATATCCAGCGCGGAATCTATCAGGAGAGCTCTGTTCTGATCGTAAGCTTTCTAAGTGCTTCACGGTCATTTCTAGGATGTCAGCTTTTTCTAGTTTCGAGTGACGCGCTGGCTGTAACAAAATTAAAGTAATGATTTACCAACTTATGGAATTACCGCCTCCGTGGTCTAGTGGTAACAAACGTTGCCGTGAACTCGGGAGGTCGTGGGTTCGATTCCCACCGGGGGCAAGTTGTACATTGTATAATTTGTCTCGGTCTGGGTGTTTATATGTATAAAATGTATATATTTACAAAAAAAAAAAATTATAATATGTAGTTTATCAACCATCTAGTTTCCGTAACACGGCGCTGTGTGACCTGTCTGGAAATATTTATTTTATTTATGGAATTGTTGAGGTATATATATAACAATAATTTAAATCTGAGCCTTGCCAGTGTTGCAAAAGTAGGCCAAATTTTTCGAAAATATGTTCTGGAAGACAAAAGTCTTTAACCAGTGCGTCCTCCGGTGATGTCGTACGGAGCAGACTGACAGTGGGTCTGGTCCACGGATTCTCTAGACCTGGAGATTGATTGATATTCGTCAGAGAACCAAAGTCACTAACATGGCTTTTAAAATACCTATGGCGAAAACGGGTTCTAGAGTAGAGCCAGATGGCCGGATGATGGGGTCGGATGAGGGTTGCAAAAGACCGCGGACAGTGGCGAGCCTTAGGGGGGAAGCCTACATCCAGAAGTGAAGAGACACAGGCTGATGATATTGATGATATTTTAGAAAGGTCATATTTAATAATAAATAGATCTCAATATCGATATTAAGCTTGAGATCAAGTCGTCTTTTTTATACTTTCTTGATTTGACATTTGGTAAGAAGTTTGGTTCTGTTCTAAATGGTGGTATAATGATAATGTAAATAAGCAGGATGTAAGGTCCAAGTATGGTAGCAACAGGCAACTGATATATCATCAGAGCCACTAGAATACATCCTAGAACTCCACTGCTAAAGATAGATCTGGCGTTCCAGGACATATTACTGGAAAACTTGTCATTTTCTCACCACGGCTATCAGTCGGTAATTCAATAAAGTACGGGGTTAGTGACAAAATGGTTACAAATGATTTGATAAAAAACGAGTTTGACAGGTTGACACGATAAATTGGATTTAGACATTTAGTTGGATTTAAAATATCCAACAGACTATTACAAAACACGTAAATGATGTATATGGCAAAATAATAACTAGACCAACAACGTAAAGGTGTTAATAGGGTACAATAATGTGGCACTTACGTCCTTCTTCATTGCGTCAAGAATGAGCGCTTTGAGCTCGTTGAGGCAATTGTTGATGCGCGCGCGCCGCCGCTTCTCCATTATTGGCTTGTTACTCTGAAACAAAACAATTCACTTTATTTTAACTGCAAAAACAAGGATGCGGGCTAACGTGATAGCTAGACATACAAATGCAACATTTCAAAACATCAAAACAATTGTTTTGATTTAATAGCATGACTTATGATCACCTAATTCTGAATATTAAAATTCACCTTAGCCTATGTTTATGTGACTTTTTTGTTAGTACGTTTTTTGTTAAAATTTTCTTAGCATTCGATTGATTTACTATACTCGCGTTCCGTTTATAAAAAAATACCAGCGGCGCTAGCATAAAATGCAAACAAACATAACGATTTTACTGTAATTTACTAAAACAAATCTATGATTAATATATCTCTAAAATGTCTGTCATTTTATTTCCTAGGAAGTTAATAGACTTTATTTCCCAAGTGTACACTCAAGACTTAAAATAACTTTGGAAATGTTGGATTGTGCAAGGAAGAGGAATGCAAAAGCGTTCATCATCTCCCAAGGCTCGCGCGGTCTTTTACAACCCTCATCTAACCCCCGCCCCGCCAGCGACCTTCTTCAGGTCATCTATCCATCTGGCGGGGGGTCGTCCCACTCTGCGTCGTTCCGTACTCTCTTTCTCTACTCTACTAGTGGTCTCTACTCTACTAGTGGTCTTTACTCTACTAGTGGTCTCTACTCTACTAGTGGTCTCTACTCTACTAGTGGTCTCTACTCTACTAGTGGTCTCTACTCTACTAGTGGTCTCTACTCTATTATTTTTATTTTTTATTAAAAACTTTATTGCACAAAGTACAAAGGCGGACTTAATGCCCGTAGACATTTTCTGACAGCCAAACCTTAGGGACAAATTAAAACATTTATAGGTGCAATGAAATAAATATTAATAGTAGGATAAATTCAATATAATTATATATACTTACATAATATACTTTAACATATACTGTAATATCAATATACTAAATACATACACAAAAATATACATATATACACATATTAACATTGTTGGGAGCTATTTAGAAAGTGTAGATAGACGAGTTTTTTGAACAAAGATCTGGTAGACGCTTGCCTTATGTTTACAGGGAGATTGTTCCATAAATTTGTGGCAACAACTGCATGATGCAAGGGAACAGAAAGAAGTGAGTTGTGAGAAGAACGAAGGGATTTGTCGTGAAACGAAGAAAGATAGGCAAATTTATCCTTGAGGTATTTAGGTGTCGCAGGCTCGCTTAGAAGAGAATAAAGGAGACAGAGAACTCTTAGACTCTACTAGTGGTCTCTACTCTAGAACCCGTTCCTCATCGGTAAATTGAAAGACATGTAAGTGACTTGGTTCTCTGATGAATATCAATGAATTCTATTCATTAATACCAAGCATAACTCTCTCCATAGCTCGCTGAGAGACCTTGAATTTGTGGACCAGACCCTCCGTACGACATTACGGGGAGGACGCAAGGGTTGAAGACCGTTGTCTTCAGACACTAATGAAAAAGCGTTAATCTTAATTTCTAATGTTACGTATTATTATAGTTTTATACACTTACAGTGTAGACTACCTAGAGAATTGTGGCCCGCAAGGTGAAGCACGAGCGACCATGTGGCCCGGAGTAAGAAAAGGTGGTCTAAACACTAAATAATATTAAGTTAAAGCCGGATTTTAAACTAGACGCACTCGAGTTTCAAGGTGAAGGTCGCCAATCATTGGCCGATGTATTGTCGGTGCGCAGGCGCCGTGACTAGCTGTCACGCGTGCGACCGTCACAGGCCCACAACGTGACAACCAGCCATTATTCTGTTTGTCTCATCATTTACTAACAATACAACAATGCACGTCAAAGTACACTTTAAAAGCCATTGAATAAATGTTCCATTCGGCTTTATTAACACTTTTAGATTGGGTTCCAGTATTTACAATATGTATCCTGTTAGAATTACCACTTGTAACATGGTACTTAATAATGGGGTGTATCAGGCAAAGCTATTTGTAGATGTCGCTAGCGGCAATGGTACCTTGTTTTACTTCTATGTCGCAACATTTTTTTTATGTTTTTGTAGTTTTTCATTTTTAGGAAAGCGCACACCGTCTTTAAAAAGAAAAAAGGTTTAATTAATAGAACGGCAATTTTGAGATCACCATATCTTTGATTTCGCTTGGAAATCTCGATTTGTACACTTAAAAGCTGCCACTTCGGCATAATGTCCAGAAAATAATATTTTTTGTAATAAAAGTACAAGTTTTCTATGCAACTGACAGTTATATTAGGTACCATCTATCGTGATAAAAAGTTAGTGACACACCCCATTGACAAAACGCATATCATTAATGCGTTGTATGCTATATATGTATATATGTATTCTCCGAAGCTTTTGAAGATACTAGCAGTAGAATTGTTATCAATGAGAGACTGTTAATGACATCCGATATGCAGATTCAATTCAAATAAATGTCTTAACGACCGGCAACAACTCTTGACGTTTTTTTTCAACGCACGAAACTATGTTATGCTATGTATATTGAAAATTTATGACAAATGTTCAGCAAGTTTAGGAGGATCCTAGCTCCACCAATACTAATATCAACTATGTAGAAAAAAATCGTTAAGAAATTTGAATTGCCAAAAAATTATACAAATTTAATTTATGTTATTCGATGACGATGACCACCACAAGCAAAACAGAGTAATAAATTGTAAGTCCAGTAAAATAAACTGCGATATTGAAACGTCAGGCGAAGTTTTTACAACTCTATAAAATGTGGCCGTTATCAATAAAGATGAAGGGCTACAGGTAACTTAATACAAGAACTGACAACCGTAAATTCAACATAATCTTAATCAAAATTCGATCTTTATTAGTTTTTTATGATTTTTACCGATATTATCAAGACAATAGTGACGTATATTTTTATGAACTCGTAAAAAACAAAGTCCTGACTGATTTATTATTCATCGCACAGCGCAAACGTAATTTGGCTTGTAGGTTGCTTATCAACTCCTATACATATATATATATATATCTACTTCCCAATAATATATTATCTTCATATATGTAAATCTATTATCATCATCATCACGACCGTTTCCCTTCCGGGTAGTCAGAAACCACGCTTATGAATAAGCGGATTCACATTTAGCCAACTTTACTATAGGCCAATCATGACAAGTGGCAAGCTCGTCGATGTCTCCAGCGTACGAAACTCGAGAAATATCACAAATAAATTAAATGTATTTATTTACATTAATAAATATTTTTGTGAAGTAACTCCACGGACCAAACCGCTAGTCCACTAAATAATATATATAAATATACTAACTATATAAATGAAATATATTACGGAAGGCATCTTTAGCACTAACAGTTTACGACTTTGTGTTGTAGGGACTATGTTGATGATAGAAATATCACTCGTACGAAATAATTCAAATTGTTGAGTTTCTACGTCGCAAAAAGTAATTTTGGGTTTTATTCACGCAAATAGTAAATCGTTTAAGTAAACAAGCAACATAGTAAAACAATTGTTAGGTACCTACATTACTCATTAGGAATGTATAACAATTTGTTATTCATGATACAAATACACTGAAATCTGAGCGCCACCCATAGAAGTATATCCAGACAAATTTGAAGACCAGCCAAATGTTTTCCATTAACCTTTATGATTCCGTTTCATTTTTTTTTAGTTGTCAATTATACCTTAATAATGAAAATAAACTATACATCATATTGTGCAATAAAATATCAAATATGTTGCTTCTAACGAAATTTCAAGAACTTATTAATTTATTAGAAATTTTATGGAAATATCCGAATATTTGCCCCATGGACCTATCAAATTTGTTAAAAAAGCAAACTGTAGTGTTGCCACTGTATTAAATAAATCTGAATTTGCAGAAAAAAATTAAGTATAAAAAATAATTACATTTCCCAACGAAAATAATCGCCAAAAAAACAGTTTTTTTCTCGGTTTTATATTTAAATTATTTTTAAATGACCATGTTCCGCAGTTGTGCCCTAGCCATTATTATATTTTTGGTCTCTTTACGTTGCAAATATAGTTCAGGTAAATCTTATATGAGCACTCTTTACTCACTACATTACTCTATCGGCAAATTGCAGAAAAGATGATTAAAATAATCAATGATCAATATTTTGATATACACCACATGATTGGTAATTAACTTGCAACTTTGGTTATTTCAGCCAATGATGTGCATTGTAGGCATACGTTAAACATGACAAATAATAAGAGCTTATATCGCTTTTATTCCTATTGTTAATACGCGTTTGACATCGACAAGCTTACCATTTATACCTATGGGTTTTTTACTTTAGCGCAAGAAACTTTGTTAGGTATAGGACACACACGGTAATATGTCGATGTATCTGCCAGTCTGACGCTCACAGCGGGGGCGGCACGTGCCAGCACGACTTGTGGCGATATGCCAGTTCTGCTACGTCTCAATAGATAACCAAATAACTGCCATACCATTTTGATTAATGATGTTTAAAGACAAGCTACAACCTAAAGTTATGTATAAAAAATCCACTTAATAATGTTTGTTGAATCACGAGATCTCTGCCGGGGAAAACGGGAGATTATCCGATCCTCATCCCAGGCCTATTAAACACCCGGGCCTGGATGACACTGCTGTCTGTCTTAAAATAAAACTCATACTTTCGACGCCATTTTTAACTTTCTTAGACGTATCTAGGTTGCAACAAATTGTAATATCTGTAATTGTGACGATTAAAGTTAAAAATGGCGTCGAATGTATGAGTTTTATTTAGAAGTTCAACCCAACTGTAAGCTGGAATCATCGTCGCACTCTTAAACTTAAACAACCCAGCCTTAAACTATTATGTTTTTGTCGTCCGGCGTAGACACATTTTCCGGGCGGTCGTTTTTCCGGCGAGCACAGACGATGTCTATTTTCCCGCCTGGCGCGCTCCCAGAGACGTGCTATACATAGCCGCACACATAGTTATACAGATTGACCTAAAATTTATGACCGGGCATTCGTCATCTCATCACAGCCCCGAAAACCACTCTTACCAATACCTAGACCTACTGCTGGAGATTGGAGTTCCGAAACCTCCACTACTGGAGAAGGCCCTTTCAGAAATTTCTGAAGAATTTCGCCTACACTCGCCAGCGGTTTGGGCAGGGTCTGTGTCAACTTTTAATGACAATTTATTAATGATTCCATAAGTTGGTTTTAGTGGGACCGACGATTTTAGAGAACTTATTATCAAATATTTTTAAAGTCTGTGTGTACTTTTAATATATGTAGTTTCTTACTTTCACAGAAATATTTTTTTAAATAACGCCTCCGTGGTCTAGCGGTTAAGTCCGTGGATTTAGACTCGGAGGTACCGGGTTCGATTACTGGTCGGGAAATAATAATATTTATTAATTTAAATTTATTTAATATTTTATTTATTTGTGATATTTCCCGAGTTTGGTACGAAAGAAAAGTGTATTTCTCATTGGTACAAACCGGAGTTCGAACCTTTTTAGAATTTTAAGTAAAGTAAATTAAGTACTTATTAAACTGCGTGGAAAGAAATTAAAGAGCAAATATTTTTATATTATAATCTAGTTTTTATTTCAAATAAAGGTTCTACCAATGACATATACACGCGGAATAATATATATATTATTTATATATTTATTTTATTTACATATATACTATAGTATATATGTATTTCCTTTATCTGTCCCTAAGGTTGGCTGTCAGAGAATGTCTAGCGGCATTAAGCCCGCCCCTTGTACATAGTGCAATAAAGTTTTAAAATAATAAATAAATAAATATTTTATATTTAGGTACATATTTATTTGTTTATGTGTGACGTTTATCTATGTAAGTACTCGTATATTATATGGTATTGCATATAATAAGTAATTAATTTGTGTTTTATATAGTAATAAATAATTTTAACTATTTATTTTCTTAGTAACCTTCTGCACCCGCTTAATACAGATCTCATTCACAAAGGTTAGTTGGTAGAAAATGCATTTACGGCATTAAGCTTGCCTATTTACTGTTAAAATATTATTTGCGAAGTCATCGATAATGATCATTCAATTGATTTGAGACTACAACGCTACTCGTTGGGGTTTGGGAACGTCACTACGACGGCTGTCACTTTGACCGTTTTTTGCGCTTTAATTTAAGTTGTAAAGGATGAGTTCTTCGCGCCATTTTGCGTGGACATGTCAAGTGCAAGTTTTTGTTTTGTAAATTAATTTACTGTGGATATTATTGGTCAAAAGTGGTGTTGTTTTGTTTAATAATGTACTACAATGTGAATAATTATGGAAAACGATAAATTGGACTTTAAATATGGGGCACAAGTTGCAGTTTATTTTTTGCGGTTTTCCCGCGCTGTCAACTCCCATATTTTACCCGACGTGTTTGAGCGGTGGATGGTTCCGCGAGTGTTTCCAAGAAAAGCATCAAATTCTGCAGCATCTGGAATTTGATGATGACCTCAATAATTCATGAAAAACAAAGATATATTACGTCAGACTTGGCTGTATGGGCTAGACCCTTTGCCTTCCCTATCATCTCATTCATCATCCATCGGGAGAAGATAACCAAACCTGTTTTATTTATCAGTATCTGCACTTGTTTGGGTCATCATCCATCGGGAGAAGATAACCAAACCTGTTTTATTTATCAGTATCTGCACTTGTTTGGGTCATCATCCATCGGGAGAAGATAACCAAACCTGTTTTATTTATTAGTATCTGCACTTGTTTGGGTTTTGTACAATAAATAATTTATTATTATTAAACCGAACCACCACCCAAATGTACAGTAATTATATATAATTCAATGGTTTAACAAATTAATGGGCCGGCGAGTCGCCCCCGCGCGTGTCTGCGAGAAATCATTACGTAAATTCTGGCCCAGTTTGTGAGTGCAATGCAGTTTGATGTCCCTTTCGGAACTATCAAATAAACATCTGTTATTCATGAGAGATATAGACTAATATCGTGAACAAAGAACCTAAAAGATCATTTTACTCGCTCTTCTACGAATATTTTACTATTTCAGAAATTTTATACTTTTAAACCTATAGAGGCTATGTACCTATATTTTGTATTAAAAACTATGTACTTACTAATAAATTATATATTATTCAGGAAGGCTGGCAATTATTTCTGCCAACGTATTAGCCTCGCCTTGGGACTATCTCGGATTGGACATCTCTAGAGGATATTTTTTATTTATAGTTTACTCGTAGTTTATTTTTAATTTTGTTATTTAGGTAGCTTTTATATTGTAATTCTTCGAATATAAATTAAAAAGTTTACAAAATATTTTTTCTAGATTTTCTCAGTCCAGCTTCTTTGCGTCATCAGCGACAAAATGACGTCAATACTTTTGTGTTTGTGATTAATATAAACCACTAACTACGTCACCCAGTTGATCACGTCTCAATCAAAAAAATTTTGGAGTTTCCCAAGATTCGTTAATCGGATTTACGGGATAACTATATGATAGTAAACATGATTGATTTGTCATTGTACAATGTAGTTATCTAATCATGTAGCGTACCTACGTGAGAAGTGGTGGAGGTCGTGAACACAGGTGTCGTCAGTCGTCACTAACTTGGACTTTCGTAATTTCATATGTTGTCAATCACGGCTAAAAACCAGTCCAATGATTAGCGGATTAGGTTATTTTTGGACTGTTCATTCCATTAATGTCGATAAAAGAGCTTAACAGAGCTAAATTTGGCTGCATTCCGTTTTTAGGTATTTGGTCTAATAATGTTATAAATTAAATTATCTACAAATTATCATTCTTTTCTTTTTATTATCAAAAAAGTAAAGTATCATCACGACCATATCCCTTGCGGGGTAGTCAGAACACACTTATAAAGAAGCGAATTCACATTTAGACAACTTTACTATAGGCCAATAATGACAAGTGGCAAGCTCGTCTATGTCTATGTCCTATGTGTACCAAACTCGAGAAATATCACAAATTTTTATTTTATTTTTATTAAATTAGTAAATATTACTAGACCATGGACGCAGTATTTTATTTGTACCCAAAATGCTTACTAATCTTCGCTGTGATTTTGTATGCTCTTACTTTAGACTAATAAAAGGTTGTTTATTTGACAGAAAACAAAAAAAAAATATAGTGTAAAGTATAATAATAATTTACCACATGTAAAGTAAAGGTTCAGTTTTTTTTTTTTTAAAGACGGTGAATCGCAAAATCGCCTGTCGATACGACTCCAGCCTGAAGGGCCACCGCGGGAGGTCTCATGCCCGAATCACCGTCAGGCCTCCTAAGGAGACCCCAAGGCGCCTACGGACTAAAACCCTATAAACCGTCTCTCTTTCACTGTTGGCCCTGCGTGCCTTAACAGCTAAGTCTGAGTCGTGGCTACGGAGTGAAGGCTAAGAACTAGTTTTTTATATTAATTATGGCCTGACCAGTGGGTCTGGTCCACAAGTTTAAGGTTCGCTCAGCAAGATATTCGTCAAAAAACCAAAGTTACGTCGTCAGCGTCGTCCTGTACATGGTTTCTACTCTGGAACCCGTTTGCCCCATCTGCATCGCATCGTCGTCGGTTAAGCTTGCTAATTTTGAAAGCTATGTTAGTAACTTTCGTTCTCTGACGAATATCAACGTTTAGAATTTTATCCATCAGCGAAATACCAAGCATAGATCTTTTCACATCTCTGCTTCGTACGACATTATACCGGGAGAATGCACTGGTTCAAGTGGTTCGTATTTAAACATTGTGTGTGAATAACCATAAGGCCTTGGTAAGCTAAATCTTGTCGTGTCCTTTGAAAGCATTGAGTTAATACTAAACATTTTACCTACATAATTTTGTTGAATTTTCCAATGATATTTTCTAATAGTCTTCATTCTTGCTATGTGTAATCTACAGGAATTCATGCGCAATAGGATGAAGCGCCCACATTGCGGGTGTGTGTATAATGCTGGCTTCCCACAGTTCGTTGTTATATAAAATAATACGCAATAATAATATCAGTGACAGAGCCATCCCAAAAATGATTTAATTAAGTCCTTTTTTATGTTTTATTGAAATAAGAATTACAATAATAATTACTTAAATAAAATAAACCCAATAAAAAAATAAACTATCTATAAACAAAAAATGAAGATGAAGACTGGCAACATTTCCCCTCTGTACCTATAACGAAGCTGATACGTTGGCAGAAATAATTGCCAGGCTTCCTGTCTCCAGATTTCTCTTTTAACCGTTAGGACAACTTCTTGGCTAAGGGTCCCATCGCCTCGACCCCAAACGGCGCAAACTCGTAACCTGTATCGAGGTTGGCGTATTTGCACAGCTTAAGGTTCTCAGCAGAAGAGTCCTCAAAAGCTATTTAAAATGGAATGAAATACCATGAAGAAAGTTCAAAATTCCCAGACTACGGGACAATTAATAGACGATTCCTGGAAGACAATAAGTTAACAGTAAGCCAATAAGTTATCCCTAATAAACTAACATCTATGGGTGTAATTATGATCAAGACGCAATGGATTGATTAAAACCAAAGAGGAGCGGGTATTATACGAGCATTTAAACCATCTAATAGATTTCTGTTTTCGTCTCAGCCCGTGGTTTCACGTAGCATGGGAAGCCAGCATGTTTGGCAGTCGCGTGGGGCGCGCGCAGACGTCTGCGGGCGTCGCGTGCCAACGCGTGGGAGCGGACCAAGCTTCCGGCACGCGCACGACAACACACGAAATAGACCTATGTCTAATGACTCAGACATTAACCGCTCATTCCGAATCGTGCTCAGAGCGCTTAGAACGAATATGACACTGACTGTCGTTCCGAATCAAATATCGCGATTTGGATGCTCAGAGCGTGATATCCATTCGGAACGGTCTAAATCACATTTTCATTCATAAAATGTTAGTTTTTTTTTAAATGTATGGAAGATAAATTTAAAATAAATTTTTTTTTACTTCCTACTTAAATATTAAGTATAGATTTGTTTAAGAAGTAATATAGAAACAGTATAAACTAATTACAATATTAAATAATTTAAAAGAAATCCTAATATAAAATTAACTTGAAAATGGCGCGGGACATTATGACAAACATGTGACAGAGTTTAGAGCGATCTACCTCGATATCGTGAGCAGTCTAAGCGCGAGAAATGATGTCATTTGTGACGTCACATATTAGCTTTGGCAAAACAGTTTAAGTGCATCTCGGAACACCGTTAAGCATGCTTAGGTTACTATTATCGTGTCTCGGAACGATAGGTAATACTATTACTATTTCTGCATGAATCTGTCAGATATTGCCGATTTCGGATAGCCTATGATTTACATTGTTAAGCACGCCTAGTTAACAAGCATTAAAGAATATAAACATTAACGACATAAAATATATTTTGCCATAAATATTGTTACAAGGAAACCATCATTTTTAACTATTACATAAAACAATTATTACTGCAGTATGCGTTAGATGGATTCCTGTAAACGTTGTGGCGTGGCATGTCGAGACGTCTCTCCGTTTGATAGCTAGAAGGAACAATTGAGTAGAGAAACGTCTTACAATACAGTTGTTAGTCTTTTAATATTTTTTTATGATCTTCCTTATACGAAGTTATCTAACAGCTGCGGTTAGCCTAATTACCTCACGCGTAGTGGCACACGTTTATTCTTTAAGCAATTACGTAGCTAATATTTAGTTAATCGCCGGATGTATTTGGGAGTAATTAAATCTCCATTGTTGTAGCACTTGTCCTATTAATACTCGTATCACGTGCCAAAATCAAATAATTACCTCTTAGATTAACCTTTATACCTACTCTGTTGTAAGCAAAGTTATCAATAAGATGGAATAATAATAATAATTATTATTATTATTTATTGTTAAATTCATACAATTTGTTTTTTTTTTTGTATATGGCATTAGTAACAATTTGCCAGTGTCAAAGTTTGGGAAAGAAGGGTTAAATAAATAAGATTCGAATTAAGAATAGAATCAGAGAAGTATAGGTTTAAGGAGATTTAATATCAAAATACATATTAGGTATATACAAAAATATAAAAAATAAAAACTACTAAATATTTACAGTTATATTTTAATCTTATTATTTATTATAAAAGAAGCGATGATATTAATATATAAATTTACTTCGTTTATTATATAAGTAAACTTGGAATATTGGTAGGGAACGGAACTCGAATGGATATTAGGGAGATCAGTGAAGTACGATTATATAAAGGACACAAGAAAAAACGATATGGTTCAGATCCTCGACGTCTAATCCACATTCACAAATGTCGCTGTTAACAATCTGGAGCCTAGCGAGATGGGATGCAGTGTACAAAATATTTTTTACAATATTTTTACGACATCTACTTTGTTCTTCTTCTCTTGTCCAAGAAGAACGTGTTTTACACTTCCATAGCATGCAGGTCAGCATATTGTCCATGATACTATGTCAATTTAAAAGTGCACGTCGAATAAGACCATAACCAGCAATGCACCGTCATAGACTATTTTTTGTTTTGTTGATGTTATTTTGGCCAGATACATCTGCTGCAGAATTGACGATCGATGAGATGGGGCAAACGGGTTCTATAGTGAAGACCACGTACGGGACGACTTAAAATCGGACGACCCTTCGCCAGACGATTGTTCTAAGAAAGGACTCTAGAAGGAAGGTGCGGGATGTATGAGGGTTGCAAAAGACAGCGTGCAGTGGCGAGCCTTGGGGAAGGCCTATATACAGCAATGAACAGATATAGGCTGCTGATGATGACTATTTAGTTAAAGAACACACAAACAAATTGTCAAATTATAAATAATTTTATGACACATGAATATTCATAATTTGAAAGAGACAGGCTTATGGATGTCAAAAGTGCTAGAGGTAGTCTTGAAATAAATATTTATAGTACGGGAACGCAATCTTCAATGTTGCCAGAATTAAAACTTATATTACTGAAAATATTTAAAATGGTAACATTTATGCCTTTCGATGTTTGGAGTAATACGAATTTCGGAAATATCCTAGAATACGGGTGTAAGAACCTGGACCCGATTATCCATTAGGCAGTGAAAATACATGATTATACCAAATGACCTTTCAGTTTTTTTCCCTCCTAAACCAGATATCAACATACGAGCCACTTCACACGTACATTTTGTTGTGATATTTATCTTGTTTGTAATTCTTTATAGGTGTGTAGGTACACATATTTTTATTTTTATAATGTAAAATAAATAAATAATAATACCTATACGTCAAAGAAAGGAAATTAAGATGCATTTTGTTTCTTTGGAGTTCTTCGCGCCATTTTGCGTGGACATGTCAAGTGCAAGTTTTGTTTTGTAAATTAATTTGCTGTGGATATTATTGGTCAAAAGTGGTGTTGTTTTGTTTAATAATGTGCTACAATGTTAATAATTATGGAAAACGATAAATTGGACTTTAAATATGGGGCACAAGTTGCAGTTTATTTTTTGCTGTTTATCCGCGCTGTCAACTCCCATATTTTACCCGACGTGTTTGAGCTATGGTGCCGCGAGTGACTCCAAAAAAACATCAAATTCTGCAGCATCTGGAATTTGATGATGACCTCATTAACTCATAAAAAAAAGATATATACGTCAGACTTGGCTGTATGGGCTAGACCCTTTGCCTTCCCTATCATCTCATTCATCATCCATCGGGAGAAGAGAACCAAAAAAAAAAGCATTTTGTTTTTAATAAGGTGAGTTTTTTAATATATTTAGACAGGGTGCCTGTCGGATAAATAAAGACGGCCACAGAAACAGTTTAGTGAATTTAAATATTTGCTGGACGAATGAAGAGGAATTGAAAGTTGGTCGTTGTGCGAAGAACGAACAGAACGAGAGTGAGAGTCGCACAGATATCGAAACGGTCACTCAAGAAAAAATGCTAATTAATTCTGAGACGATTGTTCTATCTTTAATTCTCATACCGTTTGACTTCTTGCCTTCCCTATTATTTATTTATTTAAACCATGCGTGTTTCACGTGCTCGATAATAAAACGTGGTTACACAGTTAAGGCGTGTTACGATAAATACATTGTTTATCTGTAGTGACATGCAATGTAAAGTGTGTGGGTTCGATTCCGGCCATGGACTATCAGTCATTAACGATAAGATCTATGCGATTAAACCAATCGTGCACTAGTCATACTTTGTAGTGTTACACTAACGAGCATAGAAAACGGAACAATATTTATAGACCAAAAAAATGCGGGGTCCGGCAAGAGGCGCAAGCATGTATCCATATTAATAGGTTATATATTTGTGCCGGTTGCTGTAAAAACTGTAGACTATGGAGTTTAACAAGTTTTTGAAATATATAACCGGACGTCTTGTCGTCTCCTACGGTGACAAGAGGGCTGGCTTTTTCTTCGCCTTAAGAATCAGTATTACAATTCAGCGGGGAAAAGCAGCCAACGTTCTTGTCAATATTCCACTTGTCCTTTTTTTTAATGTTTATTTTTAATTAAAATTGTAATATTTAATTAGTGTAGGTAAAGATAATAAAACTTCAAAAAAATAAAATATAAATAAATAAAATAAACAAAAGTATCACCACGACCGTATGTATTACTATTCTTTTACATTATCATTTTACATAGCATGTTGTGGCACCTAAAGGTGGAAATTTATCGTCGATTCAATGTCCTTGTTTTTATGCAAGCAATAATGTAACCGACCACTGGTTGTCCTTAAATAAATAAATTAGGACCAGTAGATATTTTCGCGGAGTTCCCAGAGGTTTTGCGGTGCCAGTTGCTAGTTTTTTCGATAAATATTTTTTTTACATAGTTTGATTTTTTATTTTATTTTTTCAATTTTTTTATTTTTTACGCAGTATTGTTTAACATTTTTTTTATTTAAAGGTAATTTTTTATTACACGTTTTTATTGTTTTTGGGTGTATGGTGTCTAACTCGGGTCGAAACATGTGTGGCCGGCTGAACAATGGCGTGAGATTGCTAATGCCGGTGTTAAGCGTCTCGTGCACACCTACGCTCAACACCTTCAAGCTATTATATGAGCTATAATGCGATTACGATGACACGGTTTAAACAATACACATAATGACAGATTTTGAATAATTGTTCTATGTACGGAAGTATCTAGTATTTCCAAAAAGTATTTTTTAACTACTAATAAT
This sequence comes from Tinea semifulvella, assembly GCA_910589645.1. Lineage (NCBI taxonomy): Eukaryota > Metazoa > Arthropoda > Insecta > Lepidoptera > Tineidae > Tinea > Tinea semifulvella. The sequence continues at coordinate 7,235,395 of OU342596.1, forward strand.
TAGTCCGACTTATAAAAAAAATTTCTATAAAAAAGAATAGTATTCTCTGATAGCTAAAAGCTAAAATACAGGTAAATTTCAACAAAGAAACCATAGACAATTAATAGGCCGGGTATATGAAAAACAAAAAAAAATATGCTAAGAGGCCCAGCAGGGTGAGACGGAGTGCACAATCGTCCGAAAACGAATCGTCTAATAAAGCTAGGCGGAATGCCTAAGATTTTGACATTTCTGACAGACGTAATCGATCTTAGACGATTCGTTTTCGGACGATTGTGCACTCCGTCTCACCCTACTGGGCCTCTTAGCATATTTTTTAAAAGATTCGTCTCACAATTTCTGCGCCACACTGACATATCCCTAGATTAAAAATGATTCACCTCCAAATCGCGGATTTTAACGTCATCTTGGACTGATTCGAGCACCTATACAGCAAGAAAACTGTGGTAGTTTTTTATTCTTTAACTTTCCATAGATGTCGTGAGACGTCAGTTTACCTGAATAACCGTTTAACTCACAAAATATTTTCGATTTGAGAAAAATATTTTTTTGGGTTGTAAAAGATTTGATCTAGTTATGCGATGTGTAGACTCAGCCATAAGAAGATACCATCACAAATTCAAAGCTATATTATTATGCTAAGTATTTGAAGTAACATAGGTCAACGTCGTCGTAGGATAAAACAATGCATCCGCTTATGGTAATATTCTACCTTGAATTGTAGAATAGAAAGAAAAACAATCGCCTCTGCTTCCATTGACTAATATACGGACGGGGCTTTGTAAATTTATTTTTTCCACGACGCAGTATATCTATTTTCACACACTAAATAATTTATTTATTTACACAATATAATTATATATTATCTAATACTATTTAGGTATCAAGGCATTTACATTTATTATAAATACGTATATATAGTTAGTTATTATTATTCTTATAAAAAGGAAAGCAAAGGGTCTAGCCCATACAGCCAAGTCTGACGTGATATATCTTTCTTTTTTATGAGTTAATAAGGTTATCATCAAATTCGAGATGTTGCAGAATTCGATGCTTTTCTTGGAGTCACTCGCGGCATTATAGCCCAAAACACGTCGGGTAAAATATGGGAGTTCACATCGCGGGAAACCGCATAAAATTTACTGCAACTTTTGCCCCATATTTAAAGTCCAATTTATCGTTTTCCATAATTATTTACATTGTAGCACATTGGTAATCGCGTCAAGACCCGTTAAAATTATAAAAAACTATTATGAATATGCGCAAAAGTTTATAAAGTTAAATTAATATGATTTAGATATATGTATGCATATATTTTTTCCTAAAGTTTAATTGCAACAAAAGATATAATCAGCTCCTTGTAGTTTCAATTTGAAATCTCAGTAGGTACAGGCTATCAGATTGCTGCGGGGTTCTCACGGCAATTAGATGTGCAGCCCACGCCGCGCGCCGCCCGCTCGAGGTGCGCCTACGCAGAAGCGATCTCCATCGCCTACCTAAACTATACTACGAGAGGTGTGGCGAGAAATTCATCATCGTTTCTTCACAGCTTACCGATTCAAGGAGTTTTCACAATAAATACTGTTACCTCACTTATTTTATACTATCGAATCTGACTGTGTTTATGTAAATAATAAGAAAATTATTGATTGCACATAATTAAAATTTAAGTAATAGGTGGTAGGCAGACTAATAGGTGGTAATTTTCCCAGTCTGCCGGGACGGGGAAGTATCCACCGTTTGTGCCGATAAACCCAGTAAAGTCTACACGTTTCGGGATCAGGCTCGAATTGCCGTCATACCCAGTCAAGCCGACATAGTGTTAGGGACTGATGTCAGTCATAAGTGTCTGATTCCAGTTGCTAACATTCATCTGATCGCGCGCCACTTACCATGAGGTGGGCGCTAGGTCACATTTCGTGCTAGTATAAAAAGAGTAAGTAGAGTATAGTAAAGTTGGCTAAAGCTAAGCGTCCACATGTCGGTATCGTCCGCAACGGACGCATTGCATTAAATGGATAAAATTTTCACAGTGCGTCCACTGTATCGGCAGTGTACGGATTAGTACCAGCATACAGATTGACAATACCAGTTCATTCGGATTTTCGTACAACAACGCGTGTTGACACGAAAAAACGCCAAATGCAAATGGCCGACGATGCAGAGCGAGCGCGCGGGTGCGTCCACTGATCGGCATTCCGTATAACGTCATCGGCACGCATCGCAAAAGTTGCCTCTCGGAGCAACGGTGTCGGCATTGCCGATGTGCTATGCGTACAGTTGGACGCAATTATATGCGTTTCTATACAAAGAATACTATCCGTTGCGTTCGATGCGTACAATATCGACAAGTGGAATATTTATTTTATTTATTTATTTAATTAGGATCACTAACAGAGTACACATTGAATCCAATTTTATAAAAATATATATATAGAAAAATAAAAAACAAGCGAATGGTACCCCAGTAACAGGTGACCACAACATGTCAAACTACATTCAATTATGATACATTATATGTTTAAGAACTTTAATTAATAATAATAACAAAATTTAAAAATAAAAATAACGAGAACTATGACTAAAAGTAATACCTACAGTTACAGAGTTAAATGATAAAATTACCTATCTCATATAAAAACTTCATTAAAAAGCAAAATAAACTAAACTAAGAAATGAGAAGTATGACTGGGCGTGGGAAAGTACGAATGCCCCAAGCCCCAAACCTTTGAAAGGCATTTAAATTAACATTTAGAGACGTCAACGGTTCCACGAACCTTAGAACGAAGGTGAAACCTTATTTACGTGTTAAAAACACTGCCACAGAGGTGACGCATTAAGGAGCCCCCATAGGTGATTAGAGAACGCCTCCATAAGATTGTGAGTCATCGATCGACGGTCAAAACGTACACAGTAAACCAGTGCCACAAATGATCGACAAAATTTTTCAATACGACGATTTTGCATCAATTCAATATTTTAAAAGGTTTTTCATGTCTGAATGTACATTTGAGAAGTGTGGATAGATAGATAGATAAATTCTTTATTGCACAGAAAATAATACATTTTACAGTACATAAGGTTAAATCACATTTAATAATATTTTTAAGTTAACCAAAAGAGATCAAATATTAGTTGTTATTTTTATACAAAATAATTATGATACATATTAATACTAAGGATAGGGATATAAGTCCCGTCCGCGTGGAATGGTGGCAAGAACGCTGGCTGCATTTCCCCGCTGAATTGCAATACTGATTCTTTGGGCGTAAAAAGAGCCAGCCCTCTTGTCACCGGAGTAGACGACATGACGCGGTGTTATGTCTTTTAAACACTTTTTTTGCGCTTGGACTCCATAAGCCCAGAGTTTCTACAGCAAACGACACGAATATGTTATCTTTTAATATACTTACATACTTGCGCCGCTTGCTGGACTCCGCATTTTCCGCCGCGGTCCCCCGCTTAATGCGCTGCCCCCCCCTGAGATGCGACGCTAGGTACGACCCACACCAGAGCAAGTCCTCGTTTCCAGGGGACCAACGCTGGTTTGTATATTTTATACAAAATGTTATTTTTTACGCCACCTACTTTGTCTTCTTCTCTTGTCGAAGAAGAATGTGTTTTACCGGTCGCCATATTGTCCGTGAAACAACGTAATCAATTTAAAAATATTATAAATAATGACAGTCTAGACATATTTGCTAATTCTTTGCATGTTTTTAAGCGCAATGTATTGTCACTGCAGCGGATCCTGGCTGGGACTGTAAACTGAACTGCTGTTTAACCAATTTTGATCCTTGGAATTGTGTTGCTTGATTGTGGTTGTATCATGTTGTATTGTGTTGTAATTTTTGCTTAGATTTACTTAGTTGTTACTGTAATTGTATTGTGTTTTTATTTTGGCTACTCAAAGGCCCAATTAATGGATACTGTAATAGCATGTGGTGGTAGCCTGTAATTGGTGCAGCATCTGTTTTCTGTCTTAGTTGTAAGTAAAAATCAATGTATGTTTTGTTGTTGTCACTGTTGGCGACCCTAATATATAAATAAAAATAAAATAAAAATCAATGAATCCTTTATGTGCACTCGCTAATCCGTTTCGCAGTGACATAGACATGTTTGCTGGTTCCGTAGCCTCGATTAAGAGAGTATTGAGAGATAAATATAGTGTATAGATTCCAGATGTTATCTCATATTTATTGTTTATTTTTGTTTTGCTTTTATATATTTTTGTGATAGGTAGGTAGTATATAATTCATGTTTTAATTTTGTATTATCTAATCATAAATTTGATTGTTTACTTATATGATTTTGAATTGCATATCAGTGTTAGGTTTACTGGTTGCATTTACTTTATATGTTAATGTTAAGCATGTAACTAGTATAAAAACTAGAGATGAAACGGATATCCGGTTACTATCCGATATGCGGCTTTGTTTTTACTATCCGGCCGGATACCGGATAGTAACTCAGTATCCGGTCGGATGCCGGATAGTTATATTTAAAACATTCTCATTATTTTATACGAAGAAAATGATACCACACTACGTTATGGACACAGTTTATTTTAATAATCACTTGACAAAAATGTTTATTTTATTAATTAGCCTAATACTCAAAATTAACAAGTGGAAAATTATGGTGAATGAATGCCAAATTTTCTGCATTTGTTGGTAATAGGCGACTCCGTTTGGTTTCGTATACCAGACATATTAGCCTTTCGCTTTCCGATTTCGTTCACCGCGCCCATTTCAAATCAAACTAGTCGCGTCATGTAACGCGATAAAGGGCCGAATATTCGGTTGCCGGATATCCGGCGCTCTGGCCTCGTAGCTTGCCGAATATTCTGTAACCGGTATCCGGCCAAACCACTATCCGTTTCATCCCTAATAAAAACTCATTTTTAAAAAATGCACGTGGAATACGACCATAACAAGCAATTCACTATCATAGACTAATTAATTCTGAGACGATTGTTCTAGCTTTAATTCTCAAACCGTTCTACCTACCCCATTTTGTTATATATTTAACTATATTGAGTTGACCCAAGATACGTCCGGTGATAGGAATTACGTCGTCGCCTTGATCTACGGCTGTTAAATAGTAGAAATAGTTTTGTTTTATTTGCCTATGACCTGATCGTGACAACACATCGGTGCAGCTGGATTCGTGTGGTTAGCATGATGCGAAGATACAATACTTTCATACCACAAAAAGTATAGAGGTGTACTTTTTAAATTAGCGGCGCGTTGTTGTCACGACGTATCCGCTCGTGAGACGAATATTTGCAGAATTGAATCCATTGACTTATATATCTGTTACTGGTCTATTAATGCACCTTATTTTTGTTTTTTTTTTTGTTCCATTCTACCGATCTATGATAAATGATATGATAGAAAAGGCTAGTGTCTAGTCCGTTCAGAAACGTCTGACGTAATATATCTTATTTTTTTATGGTTTAATGATGTTGCAGAAATTGATGCTTTCCTTATAATAATAATATTTTTTTATTCATAAAACCAGATTCAAGGGTTTAGTAACCGACAAACTTATAAAACTATTTTAGTACTAACCTAATTTACATTGAATAATTACATGCACACCACAGCAACGTGACATGTACGGAGAGTTATGGCTCTCATGGTCAGCGACCATGCTAAGGATACTGTTAGTGCCGTACCCGGCCGAGCAGAGACCTGCACCTCTTGAGCATTGTGGCATAGAAACAATTTACTCTCGCCTCCGCAAACATATCATATTTGATTTATTTTTTATTTATTTAAAAACTTTATTGCACAATGTACAAAAGGCGAAGCTTAATGCCTAGGCATTCTCTGACAGTACTGCACACGTAAGGGATTATATTGCCGTTGTGTATGAAAGGTCTACTGACTGTTCGTATAGAAGGATGTACAGTACGCTCTAAACAAGGTTACATGTCATGCGCAACGAGCAAATCTGCGAGTGATCATATTGTCCCTAACGGCCAAAGCGCCCCTCTCTCTCTTCTATCATCCCTGAGTCCAGACACGCCGGATATATGGGAATTTAAAGCACAGGATTACAGCAAAAAAAAATGCAACTAGTTGCTCCAATTGGCTACAAAATTATATACGACACATGTACAAGTACTATCCCTGACCCTGTGTTATTTCGCAGCTGCAACTGCACCACCGAGGATGTGAGTGAGTCTTCCGCAGCGCCCACCACCAGCAGAGAGGGCCCTTAATCTACTGAACTTCACTATAGCAGCCGATCTTCAACCGAAGGTAGTCCCAATACCATCAGGGTATTATTTTGACTACAACAAGATTAACATTCGAACGCTGTAGTGTATAATTTTATAAGAATAAAGTATTTACCTATGGGCCTCGTAATTGAAGAATTATTGTTATTGCTGTCGAAAAAGTGCCTTAGTGATGAATGTTATGAAGATGTGTTCAGGTTTTTAATTGTGGTTATAATGTTCAATAAAATTTGAACCCACCGTAGTACCCATGTATTATTATTTGATGACCCGATGTGTATATAAGTCTACGGGAAAGTACTAAAAAGGGCGTGAGCCGGGCGCGGGTGTTAACTAGTGGACGCCCCACGCAGAACCTTACGTGACAGATTCAATGACACGATCCATGATTTTTTATTTTATATTATAGGTACTAACTGTTTGACCGGGTTTTTCACGTGGTCGTAGGATCACATGTCACACGTATATGTAACGTCATATGGTACCTACCTATGTCCTTGGGTGCCGAGAATAATCTCTCCCAAAGGACATTCTGCAACCGAACCACACGCACAGGCCAAAATATGCACCCCCCATACCGTAGACCTACAAGTACATTTTCTTACATATGTCGGACGCTGAAGATGTCACGCTGCAGTCCTTAAAACGAAGTGTGAAAAAGCATCTTGGTACCGACATAATGGTAGGGACTGATGTCGGTCGTTAGTCCATCAGGTGGGCCCGATGGAACATGTCTGCTCAGAATAAAAAAAAAACAATGCGACCTTTTATGGAAATAAAACCCACGGCGAACATAGTTGGATCATACCTTATTTTTTTAAAGCAGAAAGTGCATTATTGTGGTATATAGGAATATTAAACAGATAAAAATATATACAACCGTATATATCTACATATATATATATATTTCATATCTTGGGACTATTTGTAGTTCCGGACTATTCATATTTATTTAGTAGATTAATGTAAGATTTACTTAATATCACAGCACTGTACACAGATCGCAACGACAAACGTGTTTGACGGATTACCTATTACTATTTTTAAAAAGGAAAATTGAATATATATATATTTATTACGTTCGCAGATTTTTTGATAGCAGGTCATTAAGGACATTGGGCCTTACAATTCAAGTAGGTAGTTTGATGTTGAGGCGAATTAAACAGACATTTGCCAAATTTTATCAAAATCGGTCATTTTTTTTCGTTTCTCAAGTAGGTAAGTCTTGTTTCAAGCGGTGTTATTTTTATATAAATATCACTATGGCAAGCTTACTATATTAGTTATTCTTGGAAGTAAAAATTGGCATTTGACATTGGCATTGGAAATGGCACATACTTTCAACGAGAAGAACAAATAGGCGGTAGGCGGACTGATGGTGGTAATTTGTCCAGTCTGCTGGAGCGGGGAAGTATCCACCGTTGGTGCCGATAAACACAGTAAAGTGTATCCACACATTTCGGGATCATGCTCGAATTCCCGTCATGTCTAGTCAAGTCGGCATAGTGTTAGGGAGTCAGTCGTTAGTCTCTGATTCCAGTTGCTAACATTCATTGAACTCGATCCCCACTTACCATCAGGTGCGCGCAAGGTCACATGTCGTGCTAGTATAAAAAGTAAATTAATTATATATATATAGGCGTAAGGCGAGACAAACTTACATAAAGACAAACAGAGAAAGCAAATCTCACTTTAATAAGCACGACATATGATACCACTCCTGCCTAATGGTAAGCGAAACTCGAGGTCCGAGAATGGGACCAACGAATCCAGCCACTCAGTCCTTACCATTATGCTGGCCTGTCACTTCGACTTCAGATTATAAGAATAGATAAACACATACTAGGAAATCACATATCATTATAATAGTTGGTCCTATTAATAATAATAATAATAAATCGTTTATTTCCAATAAAATCCTATGTACATATTTTCTATTGGAGACCCACACTAGGAAGGCCGGTATTGTGGGGTCTCAATTAATCCTGGTCCTAGTAATATTTTATTTAAATATATTTTTAAAAAATATAATCGTATAATTAATAAAAACAAATTAAAAAGTATGTATTAAAAGTATGTTCTAAAATTAATTGCTACAACTATGAGAATATTAACGCAAAACAAATATTATTATTTTGTACATTTACAAATTTATATCGAATACGCGTAGCAATGTTCGTAGTCGATTAATGAAAAGAAGTTTGTTCAATTTTGAAAAATACTTACTCTTCTATTATCAGCCTTCTTCTCCTGAGGCCCTGGAGAAGGCATATTGACCGGGTTAGAGACAGCCTGCTGTACCAAGGTATTAATACCAGTCACCATTTTCATTTAGTTTATTTAATAAAGATACAATAGTTCACAAATTCACGTCACTCTCACTTTATTTCGCCAAGGAGCGATGACGCGTGCGCCCTGCGTGCTGGCGGTCGCGCGACTGAAGTGCGCTCAGAAAGGCTAGAGTAGGCGACACGATGCTGCGAGCCACGCGCCTACAGCAGCCGCAGATCATAAAGTAACCAAAATTTAGCGAAATACGGGACTAGGTCTAGAGTCGGGACCACCACTTGAGTCCTACGGCTAAAACTGTAACTAAACAGTAACAGCTGTATATATATGATCCATATAATTGTAACCCTCATGTTTTTTTACTTCTACAAGACAGCGGTGCCGTCACTTTTAGTTACAGTTTTAGCCGTATATAAATTATTAAAATGAACGCACCGAAACTTTGTTTGTCAATTTTAAAAGCTATTTACACTGATTGTTCCGTTATTTAGGGAATTCCACTTAAGTCGGGACCACCACTTAAGTCCAATAACCGTGGCGCTTGTGTAGCATCTAAAGTGATACCGGTAGAAAGTATTTTTTTTCCCACATTTAATTATATTCTTCTACTATAATAAAATACGGACATTTTATAGATAGAATAAATAAATAAAAACATAGATTTATTTTAGTAATATAGGGAGATATTTTTTGTAATATTTCTGTCTAAATTTGGTATATGAAAGAGATTATACTAGTAGGCATGTCTAAAAAAATATAATTCCTAGATTTCCCAAAGTACACTCACACCCGTAATCTAGGACATTTCCTCAACGGCCCCTCCACTCAACATTTCCTTCCAGCTGTCAAACGAAAATTAGGTCTCTGTAATTGAGACGATTAAAATTTAAAATGGCGTCTAATGTACCAGCTTACGGCTGACCTTCAAAATAAAACTGTCGCCCCGGCTCTATTATTAACTTTAATAACTGTTACAGAAAATTCATTTTCGTTTGACAGCTGGAAGTGGAGGAGGCGTTAAGGAAACGTCTTTGAATACGGTCTCTAAAAACTCTGAAAACGAAACATACATTAAAATATTTTAATGTAGTAAATATTTTAGGTAGATTGGTCAAATTGCCTACGTGGTCTAGCTGATTAAATCCGTGAATTAAGATTCGGAGGTACCGGGTTCGATTCCTGGTTGGGACACAACCTATTAATTCTTTAAATAAATAAATGTAATGTTTCTCAAGTTTGGTACGCTAGAGATGTCGACGAGCTTGCCACTTGTCATGATTGGCCTATAGTAAAGTTGACTAAATGTCCTCGACATTAAAAAAGCATGGTTTCTGGCTACATCGGAAGGGATACAGACGTGTTGATACTAAAAAAAACAAGGACATCTACGTCATATTAAACTAAATTTATTTATTACCTAATTACTTACTAACACTTATATCCTGCCTGTGTTTACAAAATAACATTACCAAAATAGATAAGCGATAAATATAATTATAATGGTTATTTAATAGCTATTAGATGAGCAATGATTAATCACATTATAGCCTTGTCATTAAGAGCAGCCTTGTTTCTGAAGACATCTCATTGTCACTTGGTTTGCAGCAAATCGGTTCTTTCATCACCCCACTCGATTTTAAAATCACAAGAATATTTAACATAGATTAGCGCGAGAATGAGAAAACAAAATGATTATTCATATGAGATGACAGGTTCCAAATTCAAATGTATTATTATTGTTTTTTTTTTATTTAACAGTATTTATAGCCAGACTATGTGTATAGGCTATATTATTGTAAAGTTTCATCAAAATCTGTTCAGTAGTTTTTGCGTGAAAGAGCAACAAACATCCAGACATACATCCCCACAATCTTTCGCGTTTACAATATTAGTAGGATTATGAGATTCTGTAATTCCAATCGGAGGTCGAACAATCGATAGCGTGACTGTCTGTTCTAGTTTCGTAGTCCTCAATATGCACCAATCATGGTCACAGCTAACACGAGAGGCTGCGTCCTCTGTGTGTCATGCATTATTATTCAAATGGACTCGACTGACATCACTCGACACACCTAATGTATTGATTCCACCGTAGACATATAAGCTAATATTATAAAATCACAGATGAGTAAAAAATATAACAGGAGGCCATCCATTGAGATATAAGTACTACTCCAAAGAGTATTTAAATATAAACTGCTAAAACAACTTGCCCAAAATTTATAAGTCAATTTTTTGTAAGTTTTTTTTTTTTTTTTTTAATAAAAATATCTATTTTTTTTATTTTATTTTACTTTATTACTTGAAATAGGTAATATTTTAGTTAATTTCGTTTTTATTTATTATTTCTTAAAGGAATTTAGTTTTTCGAATAGTATTTAGTTTTTGTATACTTATTGAAAATTTTATAATTTTGTTACTTCTTATAGACAATAAAGGCTACTGTGGTAATGTGGTGGTCGCTTATAATAGGTGCAACATCTAATTACTGATTTAGTGTTTTAAGTACAAATAAGTGTGTGATGTTAGCATTGTTGGCTACCCTATTATAAATAAATAAATAAATACTTGTACGTACCTACATTTTACGACCCGATAATTGCCGTATAATTCAATGTCAATACAACTTATACTAGCAGGATGTGTGATCTTGCGGCCAGCTGATGGCAAGTGGCTCGCGAGGTCCATGAGTATTATCAACTGGAATCAGACAGTCATGACTGACATTAGTCCCTAACACTATAGGTGGAGACTAGGACACTGTTTAATGAATCAAATGAAATAAAGAAGTCAAAAAACCTATGACCTACCTTTATATATTAGGCAAGCTCAAAATCGAGTCATAACATGCCAGAGTTATGGGTCCTCTACTCTATAATAGAAGCAATACCGTAATACCTATTACTAGGTTAACTCGCAATGGAGTCAAGCGAGCTGTGAGGCCGTGGTTGGTGAGGATGACGTACGAGGCAAGCGAATTTCTTCTTACTAATCAATATACGCCACAGTAGTTATTTATTTATATTAATATACTAATTAGACCATATTATTGTTGTATATTATAAAAATGTAATTGTCGGTCTTGACGTGGGCAAGAAATGTCAGTTAAATAAATAGACTCAACATGAAATAATATGTATTTTATTTATCACAATTACTAATATGGTGGCAGCGGTAAAGAGCATTAAAAAATACAAATAAAGTAAGAAAATTATAAAACACTATTAATTAAAATCTACACAAGAAAAAATGAATAGTGGTGAAGGAGTATGTTCTCAACCGAGTACGAGTAGATCTGGAGGAAATGTGGGTAAAATTGAACCCCTAAATATTAATTGTAATAATTTACCAGTAATATGGAAGGAATGGAAGACGTCCTTTATGATTTATCTTCGTGCTTCTGGGTTAGAGCAAGAATCATACCAACGAAAGGTTGCAATTTTCCTACATAATATAGGCACAAATTGTTTACATATATTTCATTCCTTTAAAGTAGATATAGATACAGTTACACTTTCAGCATTAATTGATAAATTTGAACTATATTTTTCACCAAAAGTAAACGTTACAATGGAGAGACATAGACTATTTAACAGGAGACAAAACGAAAACGAAAGTATAGATTCCTATGTAACTGCCCTTAAAAATGTAGCCCTGACATGTGAATTCGGAGAGATTCATGATAGTATATTAAAAGATATTTTTAGTTGGAATTTACATACAAAGAATCACTTCATTAGAGAAAGACTATTGGTAGATAATATGAATACATTGGATGAAGTTGTTAATAAAGCAAAGATTTATGAGTCATCAAAGATTCAAGCAAGAGTTTTAGAAGATAATAACTATAATAATATGAGTAACCAGTTTGTTGGAAAAATTTATACAAATCCATATACAAGACCGTCTCGTTCAAATACACCGGAAGTGGCGCATGTTAGCTATCCAGCTCGTAACAATTTTCAGCGACGTTCTTGTTCTCCGGGTCAACAGCACCGAAATCAAAACGTCTGTGGTAAATGTGGACTACAACATCTGGTTAATAGATGTCCAGCTTATGGAATTACATGTCGTAAGTGTCAAGGCTCTAATCATTATTCTCAAGTTTGCAGAAAAATAAATATTAACTCTGTAGCACTAGAGCCATTGCAGGATGACATACAAGAAGATATGGAATACAATAATGATATATTTATTGGTGCTATAAACAATTATAATTCTGAGGTGGATGATAGCTTATGGTATGTATTCATAGAAATTAACAATCATAAAATAAGATGTCTCATAGATACTGGTTCACAGGCTAACGTTATTTCTTTAGAAAATTTTCAACAATTGAATATAAATACAGAATTAATAAAAAGTAACAAAAAATTATCATCATTCAGTGGAAATTCTATTGTAACTGTAGGAACATTTAATGCCGAAATAATTTATAATAATCAAACTTTTACTGTTATATTTTTTGTTGTTGATATGCCTTGTCTAACAATTATGGGACTTAAAACAGCTTTGGATTTAAAACTTATAAAAAGAATACAAAGTGTATCCTTTAATACTGTAAACAACATTAGTTGTACAAATATAATAAATAAATATGAAGACCTTTTTAATGGTCCTTAAAAGATTTTGAATGTCATTTTACACTAAAACCTGATGTACCACCTTATGTGGATGCATGTAGGAGAGTTCCTTTCGCTATACAAAAGGAATTTGCTAATGAATTAAAGAGAATGATTGATATGCAAGTTATAGAAAAGGTCACAGAACCAACTGAATGGGTCAGTTCATTTGTAATAGTTAATAAACCTAATGGTAAACTAAGAGTATGTATAGATCCCCGTAAATTAAATGAAGCTGTTATTAGGCACCATTTTCCCTTACCTACGCTCGATGAAATCAGAAACGATTTAGCTGGAGCTTCTTATTTTACAGTAATAGACGCTAGTTGCGGATTTTGGATGCTAAAATTGGATGAAGAATCATCTAAATTATGCACATTCATAACACCTGAGGGCAGATTTAAATTTCTTCGATTACCTTTCGGCATCAACGCAGCGCCAGAAATATTTCATAGAGAAATGGTGATGAAATTTAGTGATATAAAAGGTGTTAAAATAATGATGGATGATTTTCTTATATATGGTAAGACATTAGATGAACATAATGATAGATTAGAGAATGTTTTAAGACGAGCACGAGAGATTGGAATAAAGTTTAATAAAGAAAAATCACAAATAGGTGTAACAGAAGTAAAGTATTTGGGGCATAAATTTAATAAAGAAGGTATGCGTATAGATAAAACGAGAATAGAGGCTATTTGTAAAATGCCTAAACCTACTAGTGTTGCTGATTTACAAAGATTTTTGGGTATGATCAATTATTTGGGTCCTTTTATTCCAAATTTATCAGATAAAACTAATAACTTACGTAAACTTTTATTAAAAAATGTATGTTGGGTGTGGCTGGATGCACATGAAAAGGAATTTGAAGACCTAAAAAGTATTATTACTAAAGCTCCAATTTTAACACATTTTGATCGAAATAAACAGCTTATTTTATCTGTCGATTCATCTAAATTTGCATTAGGTGCTGTAATTTGTCATGAAAAGCCCATAGCATATGCGTCAGCTAGTCTTAATAATGCTCAACAAAATTACTCCCAAATAGAGAAAGAATTATTAGCATTATTATTCGGATGTACGAAATTTCACCAATATATTTATGGAAGTAAGATTATAGCTGAAACTGATCATAAACCCATTGTATCACTATTTAAAAAAGCATTATATAAAATTCCTCCACGTCTTCAAAGAATTATGTTACGGTTACAGCCATACGATCTGACAGTAGTTTATAAGCCAGGTAAATATTTATATGTTCCAGACACTCTATCGAGAGCACCATTATTAGAAAGTGCATTAGTAGATATTGATAATGATTTAGGTCTGCATATAAATTTAATAATATCGTCACTAATGTTTGGTGAGGCAAATTTAAAGAAAATTTCTGAATTTACTAAGAATGATGATGTTTTACAAAAACTTATATTTTATTATCGTAATGGTTGGCCTGAACATAGAAAAAACGCTCATGATTTGGTAAAACCTTATTTTTCTATAAAAGATGATATACATGTTATAAATGATATGGTATTTAATTTAAATTCTTGTATAATTCCTCAACCTCTAAGAAAAGAAATGATAAAATTAGTACACGAGGGCCATCAAGGCATAAATAGTTGCAAAAGATTAGCTAGAGAGTCTATGTATTGGCCTAATATGAATAATGACATTGAAAATTTTGTAAACCAATGTGAAGTATGCTTAACATATGGTAGAAATAATAGCAAAGAACCTATAATACATCATGATTACAAGTTATTGCCTTGGAATAAGGTAGGCATTGATTTTTTTGAATTTAATAAGAAAATATATTTAATTGTAGTAGATTATTTCTCTAAATATTTGGAATTAGTTCTCTTAAATAATAAATATAATAGTAATATAGTAATAACACACTTAAAATCAATATTTGCTAGACACGGAATACCTAGTATTATGATATCAGATAATGGACCTCCATTTAATTCAATATTATTTAAAAAGTTTAGTGAAGAATGGGGTATTCAACATATCACATCTAGTCCATATCATAGCAAGTCTAATGGTTTAGTAGAGAGATCTATAGGTACAATTAAGAACATTTTAGTCAAATCCTTACAAGATAATACTGATCCTTATATTGCCTTATTAAATTATCGCAATACTCCTAAAAAATCGGATTATTCTCCAGCTCAAATTAGTATGTCAAGATCTTTGCGAACTAGGTTACCTATAGTAGATACAAATTTAGAACCAAAACTATGTGATTACAAAAAAATAAAACAACATATTGAATCTGAACAGCATAAAACTGAACTTTATTATAACCAGCATTCTAGAGAGTTATTACCCTTATTAGTTAATGATCATGTAATGTTTAAAAAAGATCCAAGATCTCATTGGTATCCAGGAATTGTTGTTGAAGTAGGTCCCGAACCTCGATCATACATTATTAAAGGCCCACACGGTATTTATCGTAGAAATAGGCAGTTCATCCGTAAAGTTTCCAATAGTATTTTTTCTGACCCTGTTGATGATAATTTTCATATAGCACCTGAACCCAATTGTAATATTGATTTTTATAATGAAGAAACCATAGAAAATTCAAATAATTGTAATATTTCACTGAATAACTCTAATTCTATAACCTCTCCCATATCTCCGTTACCTTCTGCTGGTAGCAGAGCTCACTCACGCTATGGAAGAGTTTATAGACCGACAAATAGATATAATTCATAAATATTTAGTTTTGATAAATAGTTTTAACATAATTTAAGTTTTCTTGGAAGATATTTTTTTAGTTTGTTATGATAATATTGTTTTGACATATCGAAATGTAATTGTCAATATATATTTATTTTTTAAAGAGAGGAAAGGCATAGGGATTTATGCTTAAGTTTTGTTTATGTTTGAAATATTATTTAATGTAATTAGGTATATAATAATTTAATTATTTATTGTACATAATACTGAAAAAGGGAGATGTTGTATATTATAAAAATGTAATTGTCGGTCTTGACGTGGGCAAGAAATGTCAGTTAAATAAATAGACTCAACATGAAATAATATGTATTTTATTTATCACAATTACTAATAATTATTTATTTATTTTATTCTACCATATATTATACCATAGGTATTATCATCATGGCCAGCTCGCTCAAGGATCTTAGCAGAATGTTAAACGGCTTAAACGTGGCTTCTCAGCAGGTTGGCCTCGGAATGAACCTGGATAAGACTAAGGTTATGTTCAATGACCATGTCAAGCCGAGGCCAATCTGTGTGGGAAATGCTACTCTCGAAGTTGTGCAGGAATACGTCTACCTTGGACAGACTATTCAGCTAGGCGCTGCTAACTTTAGCAAAGAAGCCGACAGACGCATTCAGCTAGGATGGGCGGCATTCGGGAAACTTTGACATATCTTCTCATCGTCCATACCACAGTGTTTGAAGACAAAAGTCTTCAACCATTGCGTCCTCCCCGTAATGTCGTACGGAGCAGAGACGTGGACACTGACAGTGGGTCTGGTTCACAAATTCAAGGTTGCTCAGCGAGCTATGGAGAGAGCTATGCTTGGTATTTCTCTGATAGATAGAATTCGAAACGTTGAAATTCGTCAGAGTACCAAAGTTACTGACATAGCATTCAAAATTAGCAAGCTGAAGTGGCAATGGGCCGGACACATCTGCCGCAGAACCGACGACCGATGGGGCAAACAGGTTCTGGAGTGGAGACCACGTACGGGACGACGCAGAGTGGGACGACCCCCCGGACGGATGACCTGAGGAGGGTCGCTGGTGGGGGTTGGATGAGGATTGCAAAAGACCGCGTGCAGTGGCGAGCCTTGGGGGAGGCCTATATCCAGCAGTGGAGCGACACAGGCTGATGATGATGATGATGAAGGTATTATTTATTATTATTTATTGATATATGTATTTATAGTCGACCCCAACTAAGAGCACCTACAACGCCACAACCCGGCCTCCGTGACACTGGCTCGCCTACAGCGGAGGTCGGGACGTCACCGTCTACAGCCTCTTCATTATTTTTAAATAACACATTGTATAATGTGAAATTGTCAACCTCGGCTGCTTGTATAAACATAAATAAATATTTTTTCATTTTCATTTCAAAAATATGGTTTCCAAACACTTTCTTTCTAACTAGACTGTCCTAAATTTGTCTTTCTTTTCCATTTCCTCACTATCCTTCATTGCATCAACATCATATTTCACTTCCCTCATCATGTAAGTTGTTTTAATTTATAATATTGTTTATTTATGACGTACTTTATGTTTATATATATTTATATATTGCGTATTTATGTATTAGTATGTAATAATATGTATGTATTAATACTGTTAAGAATAACTTAATTAATGATTGCACCTACCATCTATACCCCTTTCAGCACGGACACAAACAAGCGTGCGTTATTACAAAAAAATATCTAGTGGTCGCCAAATTCCGTTTTGCCGCTCTGAAACAGCCTCGATAGATAGTGCACCCATCTAGCTACTGATTATCTAGTGATTATCTTCATTAAATTGTTAGGCTTGTTCTTTTGTTTTTAGAAAAAAAAAACAAAACGCACGAATATGCGGTGAGAGACTAATGGAATTCGCTAGTGGAGGATATTTTCACAATTTATGAGATATTTTAGACTTAAGTATTTCAAAGTTATCAATACGTTTTAATATCCAAAATATGTTTTGTCGTGCTGAAAGGGATACTGTCTAAATGTCCTAAAGGTTTAGCTGTCAGAGAATACCTAGCGGCATTAAGTTCGCCTTGGTACATAGTGAATTAAGGTTTTAAATAAATATATATATATTTTAAATATTCTAATATATGGTGTTTTAGGAAAATTTGATTGCTTTTCTATCAATAGAATCGCATATTATTCTAAAGCAAGAGCAAACAAAATCACACCGTATATATGTCTATGTATACGCATAAATTTGTGTTTGCTATTGACTTCAAAGACGCACCGCAAACCGTACGCCATGGAGCACGTAAGCACGTACCACGCATTCAATAACACGTCTTAAGAAATAAACAATAGATGTAGTATACTACACTGTACCTTTTCAGTTTTTTAATAGGCGATGTTCTGACTGATCTATCATGTCAAATTGTCAGGCATCTTCAACTTTACTTCAAATATTTTCATTCAAATTTTTCATAATTAATCATTTCAGTTAAGACGATTCAACGCTTCCTCGTTTTTGAGCTCTTGAGTTCCTTGAGCTTGCCACTTGTCATGATTGGTCTATAGTAAAGTTGGCTAAATGTGAAACCGCTTATTCATAAACCACCCCGGAAGGGAAATGTGATGATACTTACTTACCAAGTATATTATGATTAATATTTCCCTAATTTTATTCCCAAGTAAGGTATAACTGCCAGGCTTCCTGTCTCCAGACCTTTCCGTTAACCGCTTTGACAACTCCTTGGCCAGACGCAAAATTTGCTCAGCATCAATTTTCCTTCCTATCCTCCTTCTTATACAATAAAAGTAGCAAGTACGTGAATATTTATCCGCATACAAAATTTGCATGCAAAAAGTTACTAACTGAATGGTTTTTGACATTGACATACGAACAAACCGAAACATTGTTAATACCTATTACATAACTTTTCACACACACTTTTTCACCTACTTATACACCCTATAATCCTACATTTCGTGTCTAAACTCTATTTTTATTATTTTATGTTTTATTTATTACTAGACACTTTTCATGTGTATTTGATTTTAAATAAAATAAAAAAAATAAAAAATTGTCCTAATTTGTATGGAAATTAACCTCTGTGGTCCAGAAGTATATTATACTTTCTATACAGAGGTTAGGGTTCCAATAATTTGTTAATTGCCTGTAATAAATTGTAGATCATATCCTGTTAACACTTAATATACATTGATGTTACTTATAAGGCAATTTTTTGTGAAGAAATAAATGAATATTATTATTATTATAATAGGTGCCTATATATATCTACATATATCTGCTATCGAATATTAATAGGTGTGATGGTAGTAATTTGACCAGTCTGCCGGGGCGGGAAAGTATCCGCCGTTCGTGCCTATAAACACAGTAAAGTGTATCTGCACGTGTGGGGATCAGGCTTGAATTGCCGTCATGCTGAGTCAAGCCGGTATTGTGTTAGGGACTGATGTCAGTCATGAGTGCCTGATTCCAGTTGCAAACAGTCATGGACCTCGCGCGCCACTTACCATCGGGTGGGCGCAAAGTAACTTGTTATAAAAAAAATGGTCACATTGTCTCAACCCCAAACCGCGCATAATCATAACCTGTACCGAAGTTGTATGGGCATATCATGGACGGAGTTCCGAACAAACAAATCCATACTGGAGGAACTGGGTATCAGACAGCGCCTTTCCTCGACTGTACAATTACGCATTCTCACTTTCTTCGGACACGTGTCACGGCGTGGAGAAACATCAATCGAGCGCTTGGTAGTCCAGGGTAAAGTCGATGGCAAGAGGATGCGTGGTCGGTCTCCGATGAGATGGACCGATCAGGTGAAGGTTGCAATGGATCATCCCCTACATGAGTGCACTAGGAAAGCCGGGGTCCGAGAGGAGTGGCGACGGCTTGTTAAGCGTGCCACTAGCACTCCAATGGCGACCACGACCACTCTGCCAAGAGTGTAGCGACTAAGAAGAAGAAGAACCGAAGTTGTAATATTTACGCAGCTTGAGTTTCTCAGCAGTAACCGCCGCACTTCCCGCGCTGGACTAGCCTGGGTGGAGATGGAGCTAATGTAATATATGGCATGGAAAACAACTATTCATTAATAAAGAATCCCATAAGAAAGACAGTTTTGTTATAAATTCTTTATTGCACTTAAAAAACCTTGCAGTTATGTACAAGGTCGAACTTAATGCCTTTCGGGATTTTATACTAGCTAGCTACCTTTAAAAATGTGGTAAAGGATCGCGGGTGCATTATGAATAAATACTCCTACATAGATATCAAAAAATATATATAATTTACATACATAATACATTTAATATAAAATTTACTATATACATTATATTACAATAAATTTATGGAACAATCTTCCTGTAAACATAAGGCAAGCGTCTACCAGATCTTCGTTCAAAAAACTCGTCTATCTACAGTTTCTAAATAGCTTCCAACAATGTTAATAAGTGTATATATGTATATTTTTGTGTATGTATTAGTATTTAGTATATTGATATTACAGTATATTATGTTGAATTTATCCTACTATTAATTATTCTTTCATTTGCACCTATAAATCTTCTAATTTGTCCTAAGTTTTGGCTGTCAGAAACTGTCTACAGGTATTGAGTCCGCTTTTGTACTTTGTACAATAAAGTTTTTAAATAAATAAATAAATGTACGTACGAATACATAGCATCAAAAAAAAAAGCTCTGATTATAATAAATAATTTAATGTATTGCAATCGGTATACCAGAACCGAAATCGGATATAGTTTGCGCACCGTTAAGCTGCGACAGTAGAATTAATATTGCTCTTCGGTCTGCCAGATCTACGTTGGTAGCCGTCTGAGGTGACTCCGTGACCTTCTGACTTAGCACACAAACTAATAACAATGTGAGAAACAGCATACTCTGAAACAAAGATATTAAATATATAACAAGAAAAAGCAAGAAGCATGACGCACGCGGAGAACGAGTGCCTTCACTCCGTAGCCATTGCACGACTCAGACTCAGCTGTACAGGCACACAGGGTCAACAGTGAAAGATAGGCGGTTTATAGGGTTTTAGTGGTGTCCTTATGAGGCTTCACGGTGAGTCGGGCATGCAACCTCCCGCGGTGGCCCTTAAGGCTGGAGTCGTATCATTGATGATTTTGCGATCTCCGTCTTTATTTTATTTTATTTATTGGTATTATAAAATCACAGCATTAAATTAATACATATTTGACGATAGGAATTTTGTTATACATTAGCCAAAATGATTTTTATTTTATAGACAGCACTTAAATTAAAATTGAGCCGAAACTAACATCAAATTCGTTTATTCAAGAATGGTGTTTTGGGGCTTGCGACCGACAATAGGCTGGATTAAAAAGGCAGCCTCCTTTTTTATTTTATTGCGCAATAATACGCTCACCATACACCATTCCACTCCTCTTCTTAGCCAACCAAATACTATATGATTCCGTTTTTTCCTTTCCATAAATGTATCGCCCGTAGACCTGCTTAGGCTCAATTATTTCAGTAAGTGATGCAATGATTGTGCTGGAACTCCTCTCGCACCAACTCTAACGAATGACACCCGTAAAATAACGTAGCAAAAATAAGCAAAAACTTACTAAAAAATTACGCGCCATTATAACTTTAGAAAGATAACTATTAGTTACAGACACAAGCTCAGCAATAACTCGTTTGGCAACGTCAATTGAATTTATAGATGAAAAGTTAAGAAAAAACATTTCTCATTGCATAATAACAAGTTTTAATTTTTCTATTGTACATTACGGTGTGTTCACGTAGGAACTGCGAGTGCTTTACTTCACAATGATTTAAGCGCTTGATATTGTGCCTATCATTCTTTCAGTTCTATGTATAAAATAGTAACAAGAACAGCCAGTGTGCTAGTGTTGCCCAAAGCAAGACCAAGACCAAGACATGCCAGCCTTGGTCTTGGTCACTCTGAGCGCTGTCACTTGTTTGTCATAATGTCCCGCGCCATTTTCAAGTTAATTTAATATTAGGTTTTCTTTTAAATTATTTGGCCAAGGAGTTGTCAAAGCGGCTGACAGAAAGGTCTGGAGACAGGAAGGCTGGCAATTATTTCTGCCAACGTATTAGCCTCGCTATACAAAGGGGAAATGTTGCCAGTCTCCTTGGGACTATCTCGGATGGGACGTCACTAGAGGTCATTTTTTATTTATAGTTTAGTTTATTTTTAATTTTATTATTTAGGTAGCTTTTAATTTATATTTAATGTACTATAATTAACTTCAAATAAAATTAATTATTTAATATTGTAATTCGTTTATACTGTTAATATAATAATTAGATATTACTTCTTAAACAAATCTATTAATAATATTTAAGTAGGAAGTGAAAAAAAAATGTCTGTAACACGTTATTTTAAATTACCAAAATAAGTTAATAATATTAAACTTTACACATATAGAGATGAAACATCTCTTGACTTCACTTTACGGCATTCTTTACAATCCCCAAACTCCTTTATACCTTAAGACTCGTTTCCAGTTCCTTGGAGACAGTCATAATCTTCATCTTCGCTCTGCTAATAACAATCAGCTCAAAATCCCTACCCATTCTTCCAGCAGATATTCAGATTATTTTACAGTTTCCGCTGCTCGGGAGTGGAACAAACTTCCTCTGGTTATCAGACGGGCGCCGTCTATTAATATATTTAAAAATCTTACTTTCTTAACAAACAACATAGATCTTCCTAGTACCTATATCTATCATACTATTTTTATTGTGTGTAAACAGTACTATATACTACCCTAGTTTCGTATTTGTGTATATATAAATATATTAACAGCGTTAATGCATAAAAAAATAATATATATATAAAGCATAAAGCGAGCTATGTGAACACAGCCACTGTAATTACTCGTCACGTCTATGGAGATGGTATTGATTAATTTAATTGATTATTTATAAGTTCTTTGTTTCGTGTGTTTAAAATTCATCTCCGATTAAAGAAAACGGCCATGGTGGATTGGTTTGTGAATTAAAAGTGAACACTAATGATGCGGTCCAGAATGACCTACATGTACTCATATTGGTTACCTTAACACATAAATTTAGCAAGTATTTACTAATCCTAAATCTATGGGTTATTAGCTTATTAGATTTTAATTTAGTATCTTAATAACCGACAGAATTTTATTTGTCTGTAATATCGTTGTTGTATAATGTCTGTTTGGTGCCTAAATAAATTTAAAAAAAATAATTACGTCAGATCCTCGCCAACACGTGGCGAGTGTAGGCCAAATTCTCCAGATTTATATTCTGGAAGGCCCATCTCAAGCAGTGGAGGTCTAGTACGCTGTTCTAAGGGCTGTAATCAATGAATGAAAAATTTACATACTAAAATCTTCCTCAAGAACCACCCTATCCATTGGTGAAAACAGCATGAAAGTCGGCACAGTAGTTTTTGAGCTTATCGCGAACAGACAGACGCGGCGGAGGACTTTGTTTTATAATATGTAGTAATGAAAATCAAAGTCAAAGTCAAAATATCTTTATTTAAACCTATTACAGGCATTTATGAAACGTCATTAATTTAATTATTTTGAATGATTCTACTCCTGCTAGTAGATGACTAAGCAGCAAAGTGGTCCAATAAGTAAGCTGTTAGCAGAAGACCAGCAGCTTAGCAGATTCCAGTGACCTGTTAATGTTTAATCTGACTGAGAAAGGATTCTGCTGAAGATTTACAAAATAAAACATATACAGAACTACACCACAACGATCAATTAATAACCTTTTAAATTAGATAGAGATAGTGATACAAACAGTTGTATAAAATATAATAATACTTGCGCTTGAAATATTAATTCCAGAAGTGGTTAACATATCAAGAATCCACATTATACACAATATAAATCGTAATGGTCAAAAGAAGATGATCTTTTACCGTTTTGTCGTAAAAACCCTGCGGCCGTTAGAATACCAAGGAATACTAGGAAATATATGTTTAAAAAAATCGAAACTGTTACAATTAACGGTGACGTTAACAATGCAAAATGGAGCAATTTTTACTGATGTTGTAAAAGTACCGCATACTTTTAAAAAAAAGCTATTGTACGCAATTTTTATGGATTTAAAATAGAGCAATTTGGGACCAAAGTGTATGTTTTTTACGTTTTTTTAATGCATCAAACGTTATTGTTAATGTCAAAATTATTGTTAGTGGCCAGTTCTATTTATATTGGACTATTTCTGTAAATTTACTACAGTTATTACATTCATTTGTTTTACTTTTGACAACTGTACGTAGTGATGTCCAAAGAGTAGGGCGATGGGGCGCCTAGAACACAAACTACATATAATATTTTTAAAGACCTAGTTCGAAAAATCGTCTAACGATACGACCACAGGCCACACCCGTGGTGGTCGCATTCCTGAATCACCGTGGGGAATCATAAAGAGACCTCAAGGCGCCTACGGACTAAAACCATATAAACCGTCTCTCTTTCACTGTTGGCCATGAGTGCCTTTACAGCTAAGTCTGAGTCGTGGCTACGGAGTGAAGGTACTCGTTCGCTGCGTGAACAAACTATTTTCTTATAATTTTTTTTTAAAGACGGAGATCCATTAATCGTATAACGATACGCCCACAGGCCTGAAGGGCCTCTGCCCGCAATGGTCGCATGCCCGAGAAACTTTGGGGCCTCATAAGAAGACCTCAAGGCTCTTAAGGACTAAAACCATGTAAAGTTTATTTAATATAAACCATCTCCCTTTCACTGTTGGCCCCGTGTCCCTTTACAGCTAAGTCTGAGTCGTGGCTACGGAGTGAAGGCAATCGTTCGCCGCGTTAAAAATAACTGAGTCTACTCGATGGTAGCATACCCAACCTGAGGGGTAGGGGTCTGCGGTGGAGCCATCTAGAGGGAAATGGGGGACGAAGACTGCGGCAGCTGAAACGGCGCTAGGTTCGGGGGGTCCTTAGGTTAGTTTGGCGGCCAGAGGACTTGGAGAGACATGCGTCACCACCGATTATATAGGACTTACTAACGCACACTAATACACTGTTACAAAACATAGATATCAATTTAACATAGACAACACCGTACTCAACGATGACCGGAAGATGGAGACCATCGAGTGATTCGTGGCCAGTCTCTTGAAGTACATGTTCGATCGAGCCGACCGCAGCCGCCTCAACCATTGCTCCACGCACGGCCACCGGATGGACGCGGCCTGCCCCGGGAGATCCTGGGGCCCGAGGCATAACCCGCAGTCGTCGGCATAATTACCCTTCTCCCAACGCAGCGTGATCCACCCTACAAAGAGTTAATTCCTCCCACATACTCTACAGTGGCCCCTTCCCCGCATCAATCCAGAATAAAACAAGAAACCAGCAGGTCGACGCCCGCCGATATTAATACCCGCTAAATAGGGTTAACACTGAAGCGTTCCGCCAATGGCGAAGAACTACTACTAGTGCATTTTACAATAGCTCGGCAGATTTGTTGTATGCATAACAAGATTTAATGTCTTTATGCGCAAATTAGTTCCAGTGGCCAGAAAGTGGTAGTGACATTTCAAACAATAGATTTTCGAGGAAGGATTGTGAATAGAAATTACAAATTAGTTTCGTCTCGTCTCGGCCCATGTTTATGGCTACCTTAACCGCTTGGGGTTTATTTAAATAATTATTTTCTAATTCTATTGTTCTTGAATAGGCCTCAAACTCTCCGGGAGATTGTTTTTTATCGGCTCTCTTTATTGATCTTCAAATAACAAATATAATATTAATAGCCTAAGCAAGGTCGTTGTTATACTGCGTGGAATTTACTAAAAGCAAATAAATTTATATTATAATCTAGAATAAAAAATAAAAAACGTATTTTTTATTTTAACTATTCAGTAATAAAATCTTAAGTTACGGTGCAGATAAGTTTTCCTAAAAATATCGCCACTCATGCTAAGCCTAATCAAGTAGGTAGCGAGAGGTTGACGATCGCGCAAACGTTGACTTACTAAGAATAGGCAGTTGGAAAACTGATAATTGTGTGTTTTATTTAGGTTAAGTTACGATGGGGCTGACATGCTCAATTTGGGTAAAAGCCCCTAATAAAATATGATATAAAAAAAAAAATAATAATAATAATTCTTTCTTTCTCTATTTCGTCTAGGTATTTAGCATGGATATCCCGATTTTCAGACGCGGCCTTATTCACCATGCAGTAGTGTTTTGTTTTTCGGATAATGATATTTATCTTTAAAAAAAGTGACCTTTTTTATTTTGAATAGAGGTTTTAGTAATGAAACCTCAAGCCTAAAAAATATATTTGCTCTTTTGACAATTACATGCGGTATAACGTTTGCGCTTAACCTTTAGTATGCTTGTAGTAATTAGAGTCATGTGATATTAATTAACCACTTGAAAGTGTCAAAAACTAAATATATATAATTTAATCCTGTTTCAAAAGTACGTGCAATTTTTTCCGTCACGGCTATATTATTTATTAATTTATTATATATGATTAAGATTGACTCCAGCAACCATATAGGTTTCAACTCTTCTGGAACCTGCTGGTCCACATTGCAAGAAGAGAAGACGATAATCTAGAAAAACTTCTAATCACGGGCAAGGTAGACGGTAAAAGAACAAGAGGGAGAAGCCCCAAGCGATGGTCCAGTCAGGTGACTGACCACCTGAACATCCCTGTACACCAGGCCATCCACTACGCCGAGGACCGAAACCGTTGGAGACGGCTGGTGGATGAGCTGCGTCTGCGACGGAGTCACGATCCCCATCAATGAGGTACCGACTAAGGAGGAGGAGGAGGAGGAGGAACCTGCTGGAGTAATTCGTAATGATGGCAAGAGATCCGGTGGTATGACGTGGTAAATATATGAGTTGGTCCCTTGGGAACGAGGACGTGCTCTGATATGGTACGCCACGTGCGTGTCGACACCCTCGCTGCGTCTCATCTCACCCGGGGCCGCGGCCAAAAAATGCGGAGTCCGGCAAGCAGCGCAAGTATGTAAATATATTAAAAGATTACATATTTGTGCCGTTTGCTAGACAAACATGGAGTCCAAGTGCTATAAAGTTTTTAAAAGACATAACACCGCGTCTTGTCTTGTCTTCGGTGACAAGAAGGCTGGCTCTTTCTTCGCCCAAAGAATCAGTATTGCAATTCAGCGGGGAAATGCAGCCAGCGTTCTTACCACCATACCACGCGGACGGGACTTTTATCCGTGTCCGTAGTATTAATATTAATTTTATTTTATACTGGGTAAATCTTTTTTTCGAATTTTTTTTTTAGCTTTAGTTATTATTGTACAGTTACAAAATTTATTAAAAATATATTTATTAAATAAAAAATATGTTTAAGCATCTTGCTACATGATTTCAGAAATACACAATTCTATTGTTTACATTTTTCAATCTAATTTTTCAGACACGAATCCGCGTTTTAAACATACGAACGATTTATTAACGAGACTACAGCCGAAGCGTTCATAACTCGTGCATCGACAATTATTTTCTTTTATCTTTTTGCTATGTATTTATTACCTACACCTACAGTTAAATAAAACACAATGGCCTGACCAAAAATTAAAATGTCTGCATTGACCATTTAACTGTATTTGTACTTTTACGACCCTTAACTATAGTTTCCAATAATGTCGAACCACCCGAGAGTCGTAAACAATTGTTTACAGGTCTGTAGACACCGTTTGTTGCTCATAAACTTTTTTCCACCACAAACAAAGACGTATAAACATTGAGGCGTACTATTCGCAATATACGCGGCGAATATGCCTTAAATTGACCAACCCGTCTGGCGTCAGCTGGTGTATGTAATTAAATAGAAAAAAATATGGTGACTCGCGTTCCTTAAAATCCTAAAGTGGTCGGTTCGAATACCGGCATGAGAAATAAACTTTTGTTGCGTACATTTGTCATAGATTTACAACAATTTAATTATTAATTTGATCTTTAGTTTTTTTTTATTTTTTATTTAATATCGGATCTCTAATATTATTATTTTTTTTGTTAAATTGAATCTCTATATCTTTTGGTTGTATTTCTTCTGTTTTTCTCCTTTTCTTTGACACCTAAGTCTCAGTAATAAAGTATGTTTCCTAATTTGGCCAATGTATAAACTCAATTATATACTAACCTTTATGTTCTGTAATGTGTTGTGGAAATAAATGAATAAATAAAATAAAAAATAATAAATAAAGAAACACCACCGCTTCCGTGACTCGGAGAGCACAGTCGTTCTCAGTTCCACTTTTACCAAATTGTAGAATGATTATTATAATAAATTGTCATAGCTGCAGCGTGGCGAGTACCTACCTATCGGCTAAATTTCCCAGAAATTTCTAAAATCTTCGGATAATTAACGGAAGTTTGTGCCACTGCGAGCTGTAGATACTGTAAAGGAAACTACTGGAAGAGTGGGGAGGGATTTTAAGTAGGTTATTATGGGAAAAACGAAGCGAAAGACTATGAGAGTGACATAGGAATTGGAAAAGATTCTTTAGATCGATAGCATTAGAAAAATAATTTTATTAGCCAGTCCTTAGGATGTAGGTATACGTCCACAAATTGTTTATTTCGTCCTTCGAAGGAATAATTGACGGGTTGAGATACGCCGACAAAGAGGCAGTTATATCGCCAATACAACAATTAAAAAAGTTTTTGACGTACATTGACACTTATATTACTCATGCAACGAAAAATAGCAGAAAGAAGAGGCAGTGTATAATAAAATTCATTGTTATTGTGTAGGGATAGCATAACCCAACTATTAGCAAACATGGGTTAAGAAAAGGCATACAATGTTTTTTGTTAATTGCAAGGGTTCGCAAAGTAATGACATTTTTAATGTTAGGGGTAACTTTCTTTTACGATTTTGTGAAAAATAAACATTTAAAACTCTTTAGAAAACTTAAATTACCGTTGCGTAATTTTAATTTGCAATTGTTATTGGACATAGAAATTTGTTTTGTATAATACGTACCTAGATGGGCAAATATGGATTTCGTAATTTTTTTAAGCTTTGTTTTTTTTTTCTTAAGTCCAAAAAAATAACAGATAAACGCTCTGCCAGGCTGTGCGTTCTTCCAGTAACCTGCAGGCAGATTCTGTTTTTTTAAGCTCGGTTATGCTCGGCTATCGATATGAAATAAAATGAAATGAAATAATTGATTTGTCAGAAACATGGTAGGTACAGGGAATGTAAATTATAAAGTATCAGGGTTTCCCTTTCGGGGTGGTCAGAAACCACACTTATAAATAAACGGATTCACATTTAGCCAACTTTACTATAGGCCAATCATGACAAGTGGCAAGCTCGTCGATGTCACCAGTGCAGCGTACCAAACTCGATAAATATCACAAATAAATTAAATAAGTATTAATTAAATGTATTTATTAACATTAATACATATTTTTGTTTCCCGACCGGGAATGGACCCCGGTACCTCCGAGTCTAAATCCACGGACCGCTAGACCACGGTAGGCAGGCAGTTAATTATTATATGTAATCATATCACATGCTTCGCTATTTCTAGCATACGAATATTTATTTAGACACATGACTTTGTCGAGCTTAGTGTCTAGATAAAAATGTAAATTTAATTAAATTTTAATATTTTTTAGGTTTCTAGGCCTAATTTCAGACAGGTAGAGGAATCGTCCAGGCCCGTATGGCTAATGGGCCTGGGTTGGGGATGGGGATATTCCCCCGTTTTCCCCGGCAGGATCTCAGCGGGCCCTCACCCGCTGGTAATTCATACACTTTTAGTGCTGGGGACCGTTACTAACTCAGGTGGTTGCACTACTACAGCTCTCCTATACTTCTCTAGGAAGTAGTCTCCCGTTAGGGGACCGTGGGCAAGACGGAGCGATCTTCTGAAGATGCTTGAAGTGTTCATTGTCGGCCCGATAGAACATAATTCTAATCAGGCCGACGACAAACTCCTCAATAGTAGGCATTTCCAGATCTTGAGCTATGACAGAATTACGCACGAACCTGGCGCTCGGGAGACCACTCTGATATGCCATTGCGATATGTTCTGCTGACTTTGGATCTTGTACCTATTGGTCTTGGCCAGGAGGTAGCGCAGCATAGGTGATACGGAAACGGATGGCCATCTTGTAGATCCGGATTTTCAACCTGAGCGTCAAGCTTGAATTCATAACAGGGCGTATCATGAATCGATCCTCATTAACAGCATGGCAGGTCATTTCACTTATTGTTAACGTCCTGTTAATGATGCAGCCCAATGTATTTGACTAACGGAGTCAGGGATAAGTCCTAAGCAAATATAGCACACCCTTTGCTATTTTAATGTATTGGTTAGAATTTGGTTGCTCTTATTATGTAATAAAATCTTTATTTTTATAGTTAAAAATTTTGGAGTAACCACCATATAATTTTCTAACGATCGTCGACATTGGCGTACAATTAAATGCGTCCGCTCGCCGCCTGCTGTCGCACCTGCGTTTTCTTGTGAAAATCAAAATTTGTTGTAATTAATGATCTTGAAATTAAGGAGATGTCGCAGACGAAAAGTGTTTTCAGCAATGTCCTTAAATCGACAGTAAGAACGTACGATGTTTCGTAATACTTGCATAATGCTCAAAAATTAAAAGTATGTATTTATAATATTTAGTGAAGAATTCCATCCTCATTACGATTTCGAATAGTGGTGTTCTCCGTCAGTTTATTTTTTTTAAATATGTACCTATTAGGGTTATCTTCTTTAAAAAAAACAAAATACTATTAGGAGAAAAACTAGGTTTCCACGACGTCGACAATATTTTTGTTATTGTATGACTTATAATGCGCGCGGTGGTGGCTCGGTTGTAAGAACGCGTTCCTTAAATCCTACAAAGGTCGGTCAAACCCACCCGGCATGTGCCAATGAGAAATACACTTTTCTTACGTACATTTGTCATAGATTTACAACACCACCGTTCCCGTGCCTCGGAGAGCACGTTAAGCCGTCGGTCCTGGTTCCACTAATACCAACTTGTGGAAGCGTTAATAAATTGTCATACAAAAAAATAATGACATCATATCCTCTCCAAGACGTCTGGCCAGCGTGGCGAGTGTAGGCTAAATTCTCCAGTTCTAGAAGGCCCATCTCCAGCAGTGGAGGTCTAGGACGCTGTGTTCTAGGGGCTGTAATGAAATCAAATGAAATTGGGATCTATTCTTATAATGTCTTGGATACTTTTCTTAAGGTGCACAAGCCTGGAGTCAAATGTCAATTTTGTCACTATGTGGTTTCTGTCAATGTCAAAATGGCACGAACCTATAATGAAAAAATATTCATAGCTAATAAAAAAAAACAAAAACAATTTTATATAAATTCTTAAAACGAAATTATTAAAATTTTCAAAGTTTTTAGTGGAGATAATTTCAAGAGACAATTTTGACAGTAAAACCATCGCTCGTAATTCGTTCGTAAATATCGGTGTCGAATAACTATACTGATGAAGTCAGAACCCTTCACGGGGTTACAAAAACGAACGCGTCTCAGTAACAGAGATTCAATCAATTGTTATACATGACGCGGTATCCATCATCGAAAATATCTTTGACTTTTGTAATTATACATCACTGACACCTCGTTATGGCGGTAAAAGCGAGCGATCTGGCCAAAAACCTGCGCGAGAAAACAAATATTAGTTTTGACGCGCGGCGTGAAACCCCGTGATTACAGACTCGGACCGCGGGCGTAATTCCTCGCTGATAGTGTAAAGATTGCAGGACCAAATTTCGTTGGACCCTTATTTTCTCTTAACTTATAATGTCGCTTACATAACAGAGAAACAAGAATAGAAATCGGAGGTATTTTTTTTTAATACTAGCACTAGATGTGACCTTGCGCCCACCTGATGGTAATTGGAACGCAAGGGTTATGAATATTAGCAACTGGAATCAGACACTCATGACCGATGTCAGTCCCCAACACTATGCCGGCTTGACTGGAACTTTTTCACACTTGTGAAGTGTGAAGGACTCCAGGTTATTATAGGAAAGTGGAAACACAGAGGCTGAAAGAGCATTCCACATTTTTATTGTTCGACAGATGTATGATGGACGCGAAGGGATGGTGAATCCGGTATATGGGTGGGTGTGTATATTTTGAAGAGGTTCGGTTGCGGAATAGACGAAGGGATTAGGTTATAAAGCTACTCACAATAGGCCGGTAAAACACGCTTAGAGAAGCTGCAGGGATTGTTGTGCTCACTTCTACCTCCAAGGTAGATATTAGCTATAATCCAAATGTGCTCCGCCAAGTCCTAGGGTTCAAAACCTCTTTGGGGACTCCGCGAAAATACTGGTTAAAAATACTAAAGGTTGCAAAGCTAAATAATAAAGATATCCTTTATTTTAATTGTGTTTTAAATAATAACTAACCAAATGACGTGCTATTTCTGCTGATTTTGTTTCTGTTCTGTGATTTCGATGCATGTTTTAGGAACGTGCAAAAAACTTTTAAAATGATGGGGGTATTATGACGCGGCCTCGGGCTATAATGGCGCGCGCAAAGGCACGTTTGCTCGGTGCTTATTTTTGTAAATAAATAATTATTTTACCACAAAGTACACGGCTTACGAGGTGGCCAGGTACATTAAACACGCGGTTTTCAACATCTTGCGTTTTTGCAGAGAATTACAGATACCGGCAAGAGTTACGAACATGTTTTAAAAAAAAAATAACTTATTGTTATTTTAGCTTATATAATAATTGACCGTGCTATTTAGACTGCCTCTGTGGTGTAGCGGTTAAGTCCGCAGATTTACGCTGAGTTGCACCAAAACGAAAGACTTACCGTCGTTCCGAGACACGATAATAGTAACCTAAGCACGCTTTTAAAGGTGTTCCGAGACGTGCTTAAACTATTTTGCCAAAGCTATGTGACGTCACAAATGACATCATTTCTCGCGCTTAGACTGCTCACGATATCGAGGTAGATCGCTCTGAGCGCTGTCAGTTGTTTGTCATAATGTCCCGCGCCATTTTCAAGTTAATTTATTATTAGGTTTTCTTTTAAATTATTTAATATTCGTTTATACTGTTTATATATTACTTCTCAAACAAATATATAATTCATATTTAAGTAGGAAGTGAAAAAAAATGACTCTAACACGGCAAGTTATTTTAAAATACCAAAATAAGTTAATAATATTAAACTTTACACATAAAAAGATGAATAAACCGAGAAATGCATGTTTGTTAGTATTCATACTCAAAGATGTGGAATCCGCAATTTATCTTCCATACATTTTTAAAAAATCTATCATGTTATTAATGAAAATGTGATTTAGACCGTTCCGAATTGATATCACGCTCTGAGCAACCAAATCGCGATATTTGATTCGCAACGACGCCGACGCCGCGACGGTCAGTGTCATATTCATTCTAAGCGCTCTGAGCACGATTCGGAATGTGAGGTATCAGAGTTGTAACGATTAAAGTTTAAAAAGGCGTCGATTGTACCAGCTGACGTCTGACCTTATTTTAATCGGACATAATATGTGTTTATTTATTTATTTATTTAATTAGGATCACCTTGAAGTACACATTGAATCCAATTCTATCAATAGAAGCAAACAGTAAAAAAAACATAAGTGAATGGTAACAGGTGACCACAACATGTCAAACTACATTCAATGGGGTGTATCAGGCAAAGCTTTTTGTAGATGTCGCTAGCGGCAATGGTACCTTATTTTACACCTATATCGCATCATTTGTTAAATGTTTTCTTGGTTTTATATGTTTATGAAAGAAAAATGTATTTTAAATTTACGTTACCTACCTTAAAATACGAATTAAAAAGCGCACGAGACGGGGTCTTTAAAAAAAAGGTTTTATTTATAGAACGGCAATTTTAAGATCACCATATCTTTGATTCCGCTTAGAAATCTCGATTTGTACACTTAACAGCTGCTCACTTCGGCATAATATCTAGAAAATAATAAAAATCGTAATAAAAATACAAGTTTTCTATGCAACTGACAGTTATATTAGGTACCATCTATCATGCGCCATCTATCGTGATAAAAAGTTAGTGATACATCCCATTATGATACATTATATGTTTAAGAAATTTAATTAATAATTTAAAGGGGTTTAACGCTATTGCATCCCTCTCACTTGCACAATCCAATATTTTCAACAAAAAAAAACCAAGTCTGAGTATACTTTTGAGAATATAATCTATTAACTTTCTAGGAAATAATCTTCCAGAACTGGAGAATTTGGCCTACACTCGCCACGCTGGCCAGACGGCTTGGCGAGGATATGATGTCAATTTATTAACGATTCCACAAGTTGGTATTAGTGAAACCGGGACCGACGGCACGTTATGCTCTCCGAGATACGGGAACGGTGGTGTTGTGAATCTATGACAAATGTACGTAAGAAAAGTGTATTTCTCATTGGTACATGCCGGGTGGGTTTTAACCGACCTTTGTAGAGTTTAAGGAACGCGTTCTTACAACCGAGCCACCACCTTCTCTATAATAATCAATAATTACTTTTACGGTACAACATTTTGCCCAAAAACAAAAAAAGGATTTTATGAAATGTGAATATGAAGCTGCCTCCGTGGTCTAGCGGTTAAGTCCGTGGATTAGACTCGGAGGTACCGGGTTCGATTCCTTTGTCGGGACACAAAAATATTTATTAATGTAAATGTATTTATTTATTTGTGATATTTCTCGAGTTTTGGAGACATCGACGAACTTGCCACTTGTCATGATTGGCCTATAGTAAAGTTGGCTATATGTGAATCCGCTTATTTATAAGCGTGGTTTCTGACCACCCCGAAAGGGAAACGGTCGTGATGATACTATGAAATGTGTTAATCTTTGAAAGCAATCAGTAAATAAAAATGCTTATCTACTTACAATTTATTAATCAATAGGATACGCAATAATATGTCAACTTAAAACTAGATTTAACTTAGTAGGTACTGGGATATAAGTAATAGTCGCGCCAAATAAACTTATAACCCGATTTTCATATTTCCCATAATACCTTGGAATTATTAATAGCGTGTTTAGATTAGGTTATTGAATGCGGCGACTGCATTCGGTTATCCGAATTCAGTTGTTTACATTAGTCAGTCATGTGACTTAATTGTGTCCGAGGAGATCAAATATTAACCCCGTGTTCGTTTTATAGCATTTCAAAAATCTCGTAGCAACTTCATAAACCAGCGCCAAATGTCGTTTTTGTTAAGAAATACCACTTTTTTAACAATGCTAACATTTCTTAAATAAAACGAGCGGTGAGGCTACTTTTTGACAAGTATTTTCGTTCATGATTTATCATACCATGGCATCCAACACACATGATATTATTATGGTCTTTGAATTTATTACATAAAATCGTTTAAAATACCTTTTTAACAAATATAATAGAAAACTATAAAGTATATAAAAATGGTAAACAAACCATTTTATATGTTAATGACATCTGTCAAAAAGTAACATCGATAACCCTCCTTTCAACACGGTACTGACATACGAAATTAGCATCAAATGTTAGAATGTTCATTAAACGAACGACTTGTGCTAAAAAAGTGGTATTTTCATGCTAACATTTCTTAAAACGAACGCGGCCTAAATAGAGCAGGCATTGGTTATTATTCATTTATTTCCCGCTTGCGCGACAATGGCAAACAACTGACAGTTCGACACTGTTCGCTTTTTTTTAACTGAATTTCGCTTATCGGCGTAACAAATTTAAAAACGTCGAATCCGACTCCGGTTCCGATATCATCACTTCCGTTACATCCCTGCTTTATACGCCAGCGGCCCTATTCTGCTGTTACTTAGTCGCAAATGTTATTAGTGGATTTCGTTATTGACGTCAGAGCTTTCGTCATAATTACAAACCTATCGTTCCGATACGCGATAATAGTAACCTAAGCACGCTTAAAGGTGTTCCGATACGCGCTTAAACTGTTTTGCCAAGCTGTGTGACGTCACAAACGACATCATTTCTCGCGTTTAGACTGCTCACGATATCGAGGTAGATCGCTCTGAGCGCTGTCAGTTTTTTGTCATTATGACGCGCGCCATTTTCAAGTTTATTTAATATTATTATTATTAGTTTTCTTTTAAATTATTGAATATTGTAGTTCGTTTATACTGTTTGTATGTTACTTCTAAAACAAATCTATAATTAATATTAAAGTAGGGAGTGGAAAAAAAAATGTCTGTAACACGGCAATTTATTTTAAAAGATCAAAATAAGTTAATAATATTAAACTTTACACATATAAAGATGAATAAACCGAGAGATGTATATTTGTTAGTATTCATACTCAAAGATCTTCCATACATTTAAAAAAAAAAACTAACATTTTATGAATGAAAATGTGATTTCGACCGTTCCGAATTGATATCACGCTCTGAGCATCCAAATCGGGATATTTGATTCGGAACGACGGTCAGTGTCATAATCGTTCTCTAAGCGCTCTGAGCGCAATTCGGAATGAGGGGAAATTATTATTCAATTCTCAATTCTATAAGCGCTTGACCTTGACAGCGGCCATGCAAATATCAACTTTAATAGCGGATATATAGTTAACGGATTAAATTATATAAAGTTTTCGACTAAGTAACAGAATATAAAAAATATAAAAATCCAATAAGAAATTGATCACATATGAAATACTGACTGACAAAAAATATAGCATAGAATCATAAAAACATACATTTCTTTAGTCAAAAAACATCTGCGATTTGTAGTAAATAACTTCGACATATTAAAACAGTAAAATAAATAATGTTTTATAATTGAACTAAATTGGAATGATATTTACGCATACTAAAATTAAATACTCATAAATGAACTTAAATTTATGATTGGTTATCACTACACTTTAACTAGATGGCGGCTGTTAAGTTTTTAAGCTTCAATATATTGGCATTTAAAACCACATTATCGTAGATATCGTAAAACACGGTTGACAGTCGCGGCGTATTTTACATGTGGAACTTCACTTCCTCCTTGCGTTGTTTTCCTCAATGCTGAGGGTCGTGACCCCCTCCACGGATCACTTTGTCTCGAACAATGCTGCGCCATCCAGGTCTGCACACGGCGGCATGCAGCGCACTGTGGACTGGGGTGATAAGTATGGTTCGGATCTGGTCAGACCAACGTATCAGGCGTATTGCCTTCGATTTTACCTGTGATCACCAGCTTTTCCAGATTGGCCGAACTTTTTCGTGCTATATGACCAAAATACTCAAGGACTCGCTGCAGGCAGATAGAAGAGAGCCCGGTAGTGACTTTGAGCACCTTGAGTATTGATACATTGATTCCCCGCGCTGTCCACGGAATGCGCAACATACGCCTCCAGCACCACATCTTAAAGGCGTCGACGCGGCTACGATCAGATGCTTTGAGGGTCCAGGTTTCGGCAGCATATAGGAATATGGACTGAATGAACTTCCGTTTCACACGAACCGGTGTTAGAGATACTGGAGCCCAGGTATGTGAACTCAGTAACGTGTTCTAGTTTAAGCGACCCAGTGAGCTCCAGTTTCTTGATGCGGTCCACCACCATGATCTACGTCTTCTGTTTGTTGATTTGAAGACCCACATCGTTACTTATTCGCTCCATTCTATTAAGCAGTCTCGCCATTTCTGTTTCGGAACTTCACTTAAATACAAAAAATAGTATGAGAAGGTAATTGTGAACTTCTTGTTTCAAGCAGTGTTATTTTATATAAATATCACCATGGCAAGCTTACAATATTAGTTCTTCTTGAAATTTAAAATTGGAATTTGACATTGCAAATAACAGATACTCTCAACGAGAACAAATGGGTGGTAGGCGGTAGATAGTGGCAATTTGCCCAGTCTGCCGGGGCGGGGACGAATATAAAGCTTGCGATTTAGCTGCTGCAGCAAATTTAAAAAAACTTTCGGTGTCTATTCGACATATTGGTCGAAGATTGTGGAATAAATGCGAATAAACGTCCGAACAATATACGTTTTGAAGTTTTAGGTCAGACGAGTGTGGTAACCCCACTACTTCCCAGGTCACTCAACATGGCCCTCACCACATCATTGTTGAACCTATATCTACACACGCAAACATTTCAGGCGCAACTATCAGCCGCTCGTAACGCGTCCGATGATGTATCCCCAGCTTTACTCGGAACAAAATAGACAATGAATCCTGAACCAATTATAAATCTACGGATAAAATAGAACTTATATTTAAGTGAATGAAAATTATAAAGTTCGTTTGTGCGTTTATACTTCTACTGTTAATGCCCAAACTAGAACAGTTGACACTAAATCGAATGATGTCATCAAATTATTATATCTTTTTTTATACTAGCACTATATGTGATCTTGATACGAGATCTATGAATGTTAGCAACTGGAATCAGACACTCATGACTGGCATCAGTCTCCAACACTATGCCGGCTTGACTGACGAACAGTGGAAATTATCACCGTCACTCCGCCTATTAAATTTACTAACACATTAATGAAAATGAGATTTGCTATAACTTTAATCGATAAGTACTTGGCACCTTAAGATATTTAATATCTAGATTTAATACGACTAAGCGTAGAACTCCACACATCGAGCTGTAGCTGATCCATTGCGTATTGCCAAAGTCTTAGGCATTCTCAAAAACCATTCGCAAAGCGCAATGGATTGTTTAGAGCGGAGCGTTGTGATATCGATGGTTAAGAACCAATATCTTATTTTTTTTAACAAAATCAACTTTTTTTAAAACATTGCACAACGTACTGACAACCAAACCTTA
This sequence comes from Tinea semifulvella, assembly GCA_910589645.1. NCBI lineage: Eukaryota > Metazoa > Arthropoda > Insecta > Lepidoptera > Tineidae > Tinea > Tinea semifulvella. Next base: position 7,274,060 of record OU342596.1, read on the forward strand.
GGGACAAATTTCAACAAATATAGGCTTATATACCTTTGTATACCTTGTATACCTATGTATTATAATATCAATATACTAAATACATATATATGCACAATATTATACATAAGCATACACAAATACAACTTACTAACGTGGTTTAGAGCCATTCATAAGGATTTTTAAATGACAATCTGTTGTCTGTCTCATTTTTACATTTTTTATTTAATATACAATATCGATACAATATAGATATTTCAATCATAACATCACTATTCATATTGCCATAGAATGTAACTTTATTAAAATGTTGGTTATTTATCGTACTATTTAAAAAAAAAAACTGTATATATGGACTCAATTTGTCTTGGATGAATATTATATGGGATAAAGGAACAAAATTAGGCAGTTGTCGTATTTTTTATACCTCGCATTTAAGTTTATTTTTATGTAATATGCGCGTTACATTCTACAGGAACTGTCATCGAGAAAATAAAGAAATGGAAATAGTATAGTTTTGGTAACCTGGTAAATACCTAGATTCTTCACCTTGCTTTTTTATGCGTTGGATTTAAAATTCAATTTAGCTTGGCATGTAAATGATATGTTTATTGTTGACTAGATATCATTGTATAGAAATATCATATAATTCACAAAAAAAAAGACATTATTGGTTCTTAACCGACGTCACTGGGTAAACTTACGACATTTTCGGGAGTTAGTAAATCACTGTAAAATCATAACTAGGGTAAACCATATAATGATTGGCACCTTAGACATAGTAATTGGCACCTTGAGCATAGTAATTGGCACCAAAAGTTAGGTATATTCATTGGCAGTCCTATTGACATGGCTAACGTTAAAATGTAATTGGGAGTTGTGAATTAAAAAAAATCTATCATAATTGGACGCAGTTTCGCAAAAAGGATTGAATCCACAATTTTTCAGAAATTAAATTATTAATTTTAATCGATATAAAAATACAGTATTTGACATATTTTAAATGTATTTAATATTAATAATTAAAATAATATAAATTATTTTAAAAAAAACTTTAATGGCATATAACTTAAAATTAACTTAATGTGGATTGGATCCTTTTTGCGTAGCTACGTCCAATTTGTGATGTTACCAGTAAAAAAAAAACAAAAGAATATTTAATATTTTAATAAAATATCGGTGCGAATCATTAGGGGGTGCCAATAATACTATGGTTTACCCTACTAGGTCGTTTATAATAGAACAAAAACTAGTGTTTTACATATAAGCTCTACTGTGACAATGTTTTAAAACGATTACTTAGTATACCTATTAACATTATTCATTATAAAAATATATTTTTGCATTATTAATCTATATAACAATATAATTATTTTGTGTTAATCACAGCTCGTCTTAATTACCGTATAATCAACGTTTAACATTATGTAATACGCCATGTGATTGGTAGTTCACGCGCGTGCCCTTATTGGTAAACTAACCATGCACCACCCAGCAAAAATGTCACTCAACACAATCAAAATATTTCCTCACATGTATTCTGTATTAGCTGACCCGGCGAACTTCGTATCGCCTAACAGTCATTGAATAATCAAGCTTGATATAAATTTCTGCATATATATTTGACAACCAACATTGTTTGACAGGTAAGAACGACAACCACGAACTTTTTGTATGGGTAAATGATATTTTCTTTTATTTTCCAATTTTATTTATAGTTATTCTGCTATTCGGGACGGAGACAATACTAACAAATCAAAAACTGTGAAAAACCCGACTTTGTTTTATATATTAAGATTTACTTATTATGCAATCTAATATGTCAGAAACCTTCCCCGATGTTCACACAACATATTCCCAAAAGTTTCATCCCGATCGGTCAAGTAGTTTTGCAATGCATAGGGAACACACACACAGACAATCACCTTTATATGTATAGATTACGAAAATGATCTATGCAATCCATGTAAAGTTTGGTCAATAAATATATACAAAAAAAACAAAGTATCACTACAGTTTTCAGAAACCACGCTTCTAAAGAAGCGGAATCACATTTAGCCAACTTTACTATAGGCCAATTATGACAAGTGGCAAGCTTGTCGATATCTCCAGCGTACCAAACTCGAGAAATATCACAAATAAATTAAATAATAGTTAAATGTATTTACATTAATAAATATTATTGTGTCCCGACCAGGAATCGAACTCGGTAAGATGAATTTTCTACGTACATTCGTCTATGATTTACAAAGCCACTGTTTTCATGCCGTCGGTCCCAGTTTCACTAAAACCAACTTATGGAATCGTTTATTGACATCAGACCCTCGCCAAGCCGTCTGGCCAGCGTGGCGAGTGTAGGCCAAATTCTCCAGATATATGTTCTGGAAGGCCCATCTCCAGCAGTGGAGGTCTAGGACGCTGTGTTCTAGGGGCTGTAATGATAATGGTGAATGATGGTGAAAATGATGACACTAGTACGAGCAAACATGTGTGCCAACATATTAGATCTAATCGCCAGCGCCCTGCGTTCTCGTTCGATGTCTTAGATGTCCTCTGTTACATCATGACTCAGATATTTAAACTGGGCTACTATCTTTAGCTTCACATCATTAATTTATAAAATAATTTAATTAGGATAAATATTGTGACTTTACAAAGATGTGCTAGTGATGCGAGGAAAAAATCTTATTAACGATTGGTATTAGTGGAACCGGGAACGACGATTTAACGTGCTCTCCGAGACACGGGAACGGTGGTGTTGTAAATCTATGACAAATGTACGTAAGTGTATTACTCATTGGTACATGCCGGGTGGGTTTGAACCGACCTTTGTAGGATTTAAGGAACGCGTTCTTACAACCGAGCCATCACCGCGTCAGTAGTGTCATAGTCAACGTTATTTAAAGCCTACTGCCAAATACTAGCAGTCTGTGAACCAACTTTAGGCAGGCATCAATCAGAGTCCTACGTGTAGAGTACAATAATAGCTTCAGGATATTGTTGGGGTTACATCGGCAATGTTTGCCCATACAGATGACTTCTTTGCTATAAGACGCAAGACCACTGTATCATTGCTTAACAGAGTGAGGACAAGCACTAATAGTATCCTGAAGATGATATCTGAAAGATATGATTCGCCGTGCATTGGCTGCTGGTCGGGCGGGAGTGAGGTACGTTCTGTCAGATTGGTGGGGGGGACGGAGTGGTTACTGCACGGCCATATTGGTTTTATTATTATTATTTTTTACTTACTTTTTTTGTACTAACATTAACTGTAAGGATTTTGTAACTAACAAGTGAGCCTGGTTGCTTTTAATAAACGTATAATATTATATATTTAATATATTGCTAAAATCACACTTTTTTTAGTTTTTATTTTGAGACAGCCTATATCACTGCGTGTAATTGTCAAAAGAGCAAATATTTTTTTAGGATTCAAGTGTTATTGGTATAACCTCTATTTGAAATAATGAGGTCACTTATTTTTAAGTGCAAAAAAGTTTTTAAAAGACATAACACCGCGTCTTGTCGTCTCCTCCGGTGACAAGAGGGCTGGTTCTTTCTTCGCCCAAAGAATCAGTATTGCAATTCAGCGGGGAAATGCAGCCAGCGTTCTAGCCACCATTCTACGCGGACGGGACTTATATCCCTATCCTTAGTATTAATATTAATTTTATTTTATATTTTGTAAATGTTTTTTTCGAATAAAAGCTTTTTACAGACTTCTTTTTAAAGATAAAAATCATTATCCGAAAACCAAAACACTACTGCATGGTGAATAATGCCGCGTCTGAAAATCTCGATATCAATCGTGATAAATACCTAAAATCTGGGGAGTATTATTATTAATTGATCTCGCTTCCAGCCAAGAGACGAAATAGAGAAAAAAAATACGTAAGTTAACGTTCGCGCGATCGTCGACCTCTCTACCTACTTGATTAGGGTCTGTATGAGTGGCGATATTTTTAGGATAACTTCTCTGCACCGTAACTTAATATTTTATTACTGGTTAATTAAAATAGAAAATACGTAATTCTTTATTTTTATTCTAGATTGTAATATAAATATATTTGCTCTTTAATAAATTCCACGCAGTATTACTAAAAGTACAAGAAGTAGAAGAACTACCTTCACCGAATGAAATGATGAATGAAATCCACTTTTTATACCACGTGATTTTGTATGGTCTTACTCTAGCTAGACTAATACGTTATTCTATTGATAGAAACAAACAACAGCTATGTCGGAAGTGACAAAACTTTTTAGTTTCTCCATACAAATTGGCTATTTTTAATTTAACAATTGGTTTTCAAGGAAAAGTTGTTTGTATCTATCAATAGAATAACCTATTAGACTGGACTAGAATAAGTGCGTCAAGTTACCCCGTATAATAAAAAAATACGCTAAAGAAAAGCGACGGTGATGGGTAACGAAATATGTTCAATGCTATATACAGAATGGCTACTCTACGTATTGCTCTAAATAAATAAAAAATAAAAAAATAGCCGGGAAACGGACAGGAAATTTTGTCATTTTGGTTCGGTTCCTGTCGTTCTATTGATAGAAACAAAAAACTTTTCCTAAGACACTTTTTTATTGACATTTTTTATTTTAAAGACTGAATCGATATATCATCAATGATACGCCCCCTGCGCGGGTGGGGGTCGCATGCCCGACTCACCGTGAGGCCTCCTAAGGAGACCCCAAGGCGCCTACGGACTAAAACCCTATAAACCGTCTCTCTCTCACTGTTGGCCCTGCGTACCTTAACAGCTAAGTCTGAGTCGTGGCTACGGAGTGAAGGCACTCGTTCGCCGCGTACCTAAGACACCGTATTACTCCATCTAAACTGTTAATTTAAAAATAGTTGAATGGTGAAGCCAAAAAAAATTGTGACTTTGACAAATTGTTTCTTAAGAAAAGTTGTTTGTTTCTATCAATAGAATAACTTATTAGCCTAAAGTAAGGGCATACAAAGTCATCCCATATAAAAATATAGCCTTATTGATTAGCCTCATTAGGTGGCCCATCACTGTTGCTTAGTTAGCGTATTTTATAAAAAAAAATATATATCATTAGGATTACCGATCGGTGAAGGTCGCTCTTTGACTACAAGTATTTTTCGATATTCCTCGTAGTTTCAAACACTTGCAAAAATCAACTTATACATTTTTTTTAATTGTCATAATACACTAATATAAATTGTCAATAAATCACAGCATAGTGATGTGCCACGGTCTTCCAGAAGCATCGATTAACAACTATGAGTCTGAGAATACAACACTATCGGTATTGGAGTTGATGGGCAAGGAGTCGTGTTCCGGCCGCGACCAATCTTGCTCGGTAGTGCTAGCAAATGCTAAGTAGAATAAATTAGATCCAAGATTTACAGCAGCTGCTAAGTAGAACACTTCGCGCCATTGTCCTAAGGTTTGCTGTAAAAAAAAATAAAAAAAACAAAGTCAAATTTAGCAAAATGTATTTATTTAAATATTAAACTGCTTCCGTGGTTTAGCGGTTAAGTCCGTGGATTTAGACCTGGAGTTACCGGGTTCGATTCCTGATCGGGACACAATAATATTTATTAAATTTAAATAAATAAATAAAATTCCACAAATCTGTGGAATAATCTACCACAAAAAATAAGACAAGCATCTACTAGATTTGCATTCAAGAGAATGGTTTATTCTTATTTCTTACCTTAACGGTTGTAAGTATATTATCTATGTATATATAATTATTATTTATGTATAAATTTATATGTAGTTATAAAATATAATTCATTTTAATATGTAAATAAATAAATATAAATAAATATTTTCAGACAGGTCACACAGCGCCATCTAGTTTCCGTGGTAAGCTACAAGGCTTGTGTTACGGAAACTAGATGGTTGATAAACTACATATTATACTTTTTTTTTTGTAAATATATACATATTATACATATAAACACCCAGACCGAGACAAATTATACAATGTACAACTTGCCCCCGGTGGGAATCGAACCCACGACCTCCCGATTTCACGGCAACGTTTGTTACCACTAGACCACGGAGGCGGTCTATGTGTACACCTATTTTTCATTTAAATGTTTAAAGTTGTCCCAATGGTTGGCTATGATAGAATGTCTCGCGGCATTAAAGCCCGCCTTTGTCTTTGTACATTAAATGTCAAATAAAAAAAATAAAAAAAAAAACTATTTAATTTGTTTGTGATATTTCTCGAGTTTGGTACGCTGGAGACATCGACGAGCTTGCCACTTGTCATGATTGGCCTATAGTAAAGTTGGCTAAATGTGAATCCGCTTATTTATAAGCGTGGTTTCAGATCACCCCGAAAGGGAAACGGTCGTAATGATACTTTACTTTACTATGAAGACGTTGATGAATGTCGAAGAAGCGAAAGAGGTGACCGTGACAAGTGGCACTCAATTGTCTCTGCATACCCCGCAAGGGATTTGGCGTGAAGATACATTGTTGAGGACAATGCCATCTAGCGATATTATTGGGAATCATTACCGATTAATTGCAGTCTAAGTTGCCCACTAATTGCACAACTTTATGGTAAACTCACTAGATGGCGCTCAACCGGGAGAGGCCGCTGCAGTCGGCCCAACGATTTTTGAGTCGCGGATCGAGACGCATGTATTTTTTTACCCGATTAAACACATTTTATGGAAAGAAGACGAAGTCGTTATTATTTGAGACCTGCCTGCCCATCTGCACAGCATCACAACGCAAACATTGCCACATACATTATTGCATACATACATAGTGCAATTAAGTTTTTTAATAAATAATCTTTGCTATACAGGCTGATAATGATGATTACCTGTTCCGGAGATATAATCTGTCCTATGACGTAGGGCGCCATGAACCCACAGATGTTGCTGGCGGCGTTGGTGATCCCATACATGGTTCCAGCAAACTGAGGAGACAGATCAATGTGGTTCATCTGGTTACCTGAAAATAATTCAACTTATAGTGGGCGTAAATAATACTATAACATTGTTAATTCGTTTACGAAACACCATAAAAAAGTACTTATAATAAACAGTTAAAAGAATATGTTTGTCCGGCTGAGGCGAGGTTACATACGTTCCCGAACGCGGTTCGGGCTCGACTGCCTCGGCACTAGAGATGAGCGCTATATAACATAGATAGTTTCACAACCATCTATTTAGCTTGACAACGATAGCTCGTTATCCAGCGAAATAAAACCGTCTATTTTCATAACCCACTGTTATAATATAACTATATATTTTGATAACACTCTATCTATTTGACGGCGCAATGTAAATGTTTTACTAAACTATGGATTGTGCAGATGTGATTTTTACAACGATCGCTGGTTTTCTAAAGAAATAAAACGATAACACTCTACTTGACGGCGCAATGTAAAACCTCGTTGAAATACTGCGAAGTTGCGAACGAATGAAATGAGTAGGATAGGGCATTGCACATTCGCCCGAGTGCGAGCGAGAAAGTTACTGAAAATTGCAGTCTGTTGCACCTATAACAGTTTGGCATATAATTTCAAAGAATAATGATCCTTATATATAGTAAGTATAAGTTAGATAACTAATTATAATAGACAAATATTTTTTAAATTGTTGACCTTGACACATGCAAATGTCCCATTTCTTTCGTGACGATAACTAACTAATAATAATAATTACCTATTTTATTAGTCCAGTTTCGAGTTTTATTGCTTTCGTTCTGCATATTTAACAATAGGGCAGTTTAATTCGAATTGAAAATAGATTCAAATTTGTATTAGGTTTAGTTTTTTTTAGTCTTGTAAAAGTTTTGGAAGTAGCTAATCTAACTCGCGACGTTTTTGAAATAGTAATTAAAAGTAGACAGTTTTCACAACGTTGTTTGACAACGGATAACGGTTACGTTTCGTTGTTTAAAAAACCCATAACGGTTCATCTCTACTCGGCACGCTTCTGTCGGAGATAGTCCGCCCGAAACGCGTTGCTATTGATATCGCAACGGACGTATGACACGACTAATTCGGGGAGGTAGTCCACTAGCCTTCGCTATAAACTCATTATTTATTACCCGACCTTAACACTAAGAAATTAGATCGCCAGTTCAAAGGTTAGTTGTTGCTAAGTTTAATCATTTTCTGTTCATTGGTATAAGTGGAACCGGTAATATGGATAAAAAAAATAGCCTATTAAATCACTGACCAGCATATACGGCTCCTCCGAAGGCTCCAGTTATGGTCAGCAGCAACATGACAGCAGTACGATCACAGCCGGCCCACGCGATGCCCAACAAGCCCAGGGAAGGAATCACAGATGCTAAAACATAAATAAAATACTTTAAATTCATTGTAACAAGAAAAAGTATCCCTTGCCTTTAAGAAAGCACGGTTATTTTTTTCCAACTTTACTATAGGCCAATAATGACAATAATGGCAAGCTCGTCGATGTCTCCAGCGTACCAAACTCGAGAAATATCACAAATAAATTAAATTTAAAAATTTATTTATTAATAATAAATATGATTGTGTCCCGACCAGGAATCGAACCCGGTACCTCCGGGTATAAATCCACAGACTTAAACCACGGAGGCAGTTAAATAAAAAAATCATAATTTAATAATAATAATAAAATTTGGAAGAAATGATGCTTGTAACCCCTCGCCAACCCGTCTGGCCAGTGTGGCAAGTGTAGGCCAAATTGTCCAGATATATTTTCTGAAAGGCCCATCTCCAACAGTGGAGGTTTAGGACGCTGTCAAAATATCTTTATTCACTTAAACCTATTACAGGCATTTATACAACGTCATTAATTTAATTATTTTGAATGATCCTACTCCTGCTAGTGGAATACTAAGCAGCAAAGTGGTTATGAATAAGCTGTTAGAAGAAGACCAGCAGCTTAGCAGATTCCAGCAGGGTATACGACCATACCGACCATTCGGCTACTTGAAGGATTTTTTCGGTTATTACCTGGATATAAGAGTATACATGTGTAATAAATTGTTATAAACATTGACATTAGTAGACTCTGGCGTCTGGCCAGCGTTCTGGAAGGTTCATCTCCAATATTTTTTTTAAACTTTATTGCACAATAGTACAAAGGGCGAAGCTTAATGCCTAATTAGGCCTTCTCTGACAGTGGACCTTTGGAACAAGAGAGAGATCAAAAATAAATCTAGGAGTAGGTGCAAAAATAATTACAAAAAGAGAATAAGTTAACTTGACACAACCTAATATATAATACATATATGAAATATTAATATATATAAAATAATATATATACTGATAAACACACACATTATTACATACATAATATGATAAATGTATGTATGTATGAAATGTACATAATATGATATATGATGTAAGTATATATTAATCCTATTAAATTAACTTTTATAATTATAGTATTATTATTATTTCTATGATTGCACCTATAATTGTTCAAATTAGTCCCTAAGGTTTGGCTGTCAGAGAATGGCTTCGGGCATTAAGTCCGCCTTTGTACTTTGTGCAATAAAGTTTTTAAAAGAAACTGCCTCCATGGTCTAGCGGTTAAGTCCGTAGATTTAGACTCGGAGGTACCGGGTTCGATTCCTGGTCGGGACACAAAAATATTTATTAATGTAAATAAATACATTTAATTAACAATTAATTAATTTGTGATATTTCTCGAGTTTGGTACGCTGGAGACATCGACGAGCTTGCCACTTGTCATGATTGGCCTATAGTAAAGTTGGCTAAATGTGAATCCGCTTATTTATAAGCGTGGTTTCTGACCACCCCGAAACGGTCGTGATGATACTTTTACTTTTTTTTTCTAAATATATAAATAACTTCTACACAGCAAAAACAATAACACATATTTAAAATGAACTAAACATAACCATAAAACAAACAAAAAAGAAAATAGTAAAGCATTCATAAGATGTGTAAAAACTAGTTTTCTATAGGTTAATTTGTCAATAGTGGAGGTCTTATACTGTGTTCTAGAGACTATGATTAATAGATAGATAGATAAATTCTTTATCGTACAGAAAATAATTCTTTTTACAGTACATAGGCGAGCTTAATGTCTAAAAACATTTTCTAACAGCTAACCTTTGGAACATGTGAGTAGAGATTGTTAGGTGCATTAATATGAGATAAAGAGATTTATTGAGTTAAAAATTTATAACTAAAAAAAAAAGAACGATATTAAATCTATAAGATAAATACATACAATACATAGATAACACATACATATACCGATCTTACCGACAGTGTTCCAGAACTTCATACTGTTGAGCCTGGTGATGTAGCCCCTCGCCAACAGCCAGCACGCGAATATACTGATGGCTATACCCATTAACCATGCAGACAGGTACGGTAGCGCAGATAGACGAGCGTTCTGGACATAAGGTAAGTCTAGTTTCAAGAGCTGGTATTTTTATTTGAATATCACCATGGCAAGCTTACAATATTAGTCGTCCTTGAAAGTATAAATTAACGTTTGACATCAATGTAAATGTCACATAGTAAAGTATCATCACGACCGTTTCCCCCGAAGGTGATCAGAAACCACGCTTATAAATAAGCGGATTCACATTTAGCCAACTGTACTATAGGCCAATCATGACAAGTGGCAAGGCAAGCTCGTCGATGTCTCCAGCGTACCAAACTCGAGAAATATCACAAATAAATTAAATATTAATTAAATGTATTTATTTACATTAATACATATTTTTGTGTCCCGACCAGGAATCGAACCCGGTACCTTCGAGTCAAAATCCGCGTACTTAACCGCTATATCACGGATGGGTAATTTAGCCAGTCTGCCGGGCGGGGAAGTATCCACCGTTCGTGTCGATAAACACAGTAAATTGTAACCACACGTTTCGGGATTAAGCTTGAATTGTCGTTATTCCCAGTCAAGCCGGCATAGTGTTGGAGACTGATGTCAGTCATGAGTAATTCCAGTTACTAACATTCATGGATCTAGCGCGCCACTTAACATCACATGTCGTTTCATAGTAAAAAATATTTTAAAAAATACATTGTAGGGATCAGGCTCGAATATAACGGCCCAGTTAAGCCGTGTTAGGGACTGATGTCAGTCATGAGTGTCTGATTCCATTTGCTATCATTCATGGACTTTGCGCGCCACTTCACATCACATTTCATACTTAAAAAAAAAAACATTTAAAAATTTAACATTGTAAATCTACTTAAAATCATCATCTCCAGTCCACTGATGGATGTAGGCCATCCAAGGCTCGCCAAATCGCTTTTCATTACTCTCACTTGAACATTTTTTTTTTCAAATCTGAGGGTAGATTTGAAAAATGTAGTCAATTAGCTTTCTAGGAAAAAAATAAGAAGAGGCTAGTGTAAGTGTAGAGCGGTGGTTGTTCAGTTGTAAAATATCTTTCAGATCGAAAAAAAAAAGTTTGAGAAATACTTTTCCCGATATATGTTCTGGAAGGTCCATCTCCAACAGTTGCTTTGTGTTCTAGGGGCTGTGGTGATGATTATATGTTATAATCCGCGCGCGTTCAGAATAAAATGGGATCTTTTGAAACTCGCATTATCAGTTGGATTATTATGTTCAGTGCAAATAATAAAAACTTTAAATATTCACATATGGATTTGGCAGACACAACGACGATAAATATTTACGATTTAGGTTACCGCCTCCGTGGTCTAGTGGTTAAGTCCGTGGATTTAGACTCGGATGTATCGGATTCGATTCCTGGTCGGGACTCAAAAATAATTATTATTGTAAATAAATACATTTAATGACTATTTAATTTATTTGTGATATTGCTCGAGTTTGGTACGCTGGAGACATCGACGATCTTGCCACTTGTCATGATTGGCCTATAGTAAAGTTGGCTAAATGTGAATCCGCTTATTTATAAGCGTGGTTTCTGACCACCCCGAAAGGGAAACGGTCGTGATGATACTAGGTTACTTAAACAATAAAATAATTGCAAATCTACTAATAATAATAATAATACAATCTTCATTTTACATTGTCTAGAAAAGTACATAGCTTAATGCATTTTCTACCAACTAACCTTAAGAACTGTAATAAGCGGTTGCAGAAGGTGATAGTGAATTTTTTTTTCTACTAACTTCAAAGTCAAAAAAAGTCAAAGTCAAAGTCAAAATATCTTTATTCACGTAAACCTAACGTAAACAGGCATTTATGAAACGTCATTAATTTAATTATTTTGAATGATTCTACTCCTGCTAGTAGAAGACTAAGCAGCAAAGTGGTCCAATAAGTAAGCTGTTAGCAGAAGACCAACAGCTTAGCAGATTCCAGTGACCTGTTAATGTTTAATCTGACTGAGAAAGGAATCTGCAAGGAAAACTCAGCTATATCAGATTTACAAAATAAAACATATACAAAACTGCACCACAACGATCAATTAATAACCTTTTAAATTAAGTTATCAGTACCTATGAGAATACAATACCTGGTACAGCAGTAACCCACCAGTCAAAGTCAAAATATCTTTATTCACGTAAACCTATTACAGGCATTTATGAAACGTCATTATTTTAATTATTTAGAATGATTCTACTCCTGCTAGTAGAAGACTAAGCAGCAAAGTGGTCCAATAAGTAAGCTGTTAGCAGAAGACCAGCAGCTTAGCAGATTCCAGTGACCTGTTAATGTTTAATCTGACTGAGAAAGGAATCTGCAAGGAAAACTCAGCTATATCAGATTTACAAAATAAAACATATACAAAACTGCACCACAACGATCAATTAATAACCTTTTAAATTAAGTTATCAGTACCTATGAGAATACAATACCTGGTACAGCAGTAACCCACCAGTCAAAGTCAAAATATCTTTATTCACGTAAACCTATTACAGGCATTTATGAAACGTCATTATTTAAATTATTTAGAATGATTCTACTCCTGCTAGTAGAAGACTAAGCAGCAAAGTGGTCCAATAAGTAAGCTGTTAGCAGAAGACCAGCAGCTTAGCAGATTCCAGTGACCTGTTAATGTTTAATCTGACTGAGAAAGGAATCTGCAAGGAAAACTCAGCTTAATAATAAAAAAAACAATATATGTTTAAACTTACTGCCACAATATCAAAATGCAGTATATTGCTCATATAGGTGGGTAATTCTGTGAGCTGCGTATAGAACTGCCACGCCTGACCGCACTGGGTGATGAGAATTGCCCACAGAGGCACACACGTTACAAACTTCGTCCAAGGAATAGACCTCTTTGGCTGGTCATCCTAAAAACAAAGATTAATAATATATTGACGACAAACATATGCTGCACGATAAAGATGTGGAATGCTCTTCCAGCATCTGTGTTCCTACTTTTTTATAACCTGGAGTTACTAGTTAGAAAAGAGTGCTGTCAGTCAGAAGTGTCTGATTTCAGTTCCGAACATGCATGGACCTTGCGTGCCGCTTACAATCAGGTGGGCAATGGTTCACATGTCGTACTAGTTTAAAAAATTTAAATATGGAAATATACAATTATATTACATACAATTTTGATAACATTATAGTAAACACATAATAGCGAACAGAAACATCTGCCGAGGTCAATGTATGATTCACTCTAACCTACATGTATTAAAAAGATAATGCTTAACTAATCATACTTCGGTTATAAATAATTATCATAACAGTTATGCGTTTAAATTAATTATTTGTTGTAATGCACATAATCTTATCAACCTAACCTATGGTTTCGGAGGCGAACCGAATCTTCATATTACAAAAAAGGGCGGTTCGTTTTATAACTGGAATAAAAGCAAAAGAAACTTGCAAAGACGCCTTTACAGAATTGTAAAATAAATAAATATTTCCAGATAGGCCACACAGCGCCATCTAGTTTCCGTGGTAAGCTACGAGGCTTGTGTTACGGAAACTAGATGCTTGATAAACTACATATTATACTTTTTTTTTGTAAATATATACATATTATACATATAAACACACAGACCGAGACAAATTATACAATATACAACTTGCCCTCGGTGGGAATCGAACCCACGACCTCCCGAGTTCACGGCAACGTTTGTTACCCTAGTGGTAAACGGAGGCGGTCAATATATTTATTACGTTATCATTTTTAATAAGTATGCACTTGTATTATCTTATCAGATTACATGTAAAAATGATAGGAGTTTTATTTAGAATATTCAATATAATAAATAATATATATAATATTTCAATATCTATGACAAATGTAAGTTAGCGTTTAGCGAAAGCTTACAAAGGTCGGTTCAAACCCCCCCGGCAAGTACCAATGAGAAATCAAATTTTCTTACGTACATTTGTCATAGATTTATAACACCACCCTTCCCGTGCCTCGGAGAGCACGTTAAGCCGTCGGTCCCGGTTCCACTAATACCTAAATACCTAATAAAAATTTACATTAGATCCTCGCGAACCTGTCTGGCCAGCGCAACGAGTGTAGGCCAAATTCTCCAGATATACGTTCTGTAAGGCCCATCTCCAACAATGGAGGTCTAGGACGCTATGATCTAGGGGCTGTAATGAATGAAATGAGTATTTTAAAATATAGTAGGTAAATTAAAAACTATTATTTAAAAAGTTACCTTCAATATCCATATTAAAAGCTAGCGTTTTTGTTAAAGAAAATAATCAATATTTTAAGGTAATAAAAAAAAATACAAAGGAAAATGCAAAATAAAATAATGGTAATGCCGCAAAAGAGACCTAAAACATCTTTCTATTGTAGAAATATATCTGTAATGGCCACCACAATTATATAATCATCTACCGGACAATCTTGAAGAGCTAACATTAACTAAATAAATAAAAAAAGGACTTTTTTTTTAAACTGGCTATTATGATGTTAAAGATTTTTTAGGAGATAATATGTATAAAGTAAAGTATCATCACGACCGTTTCCCTTTCGGGGTGGTCAGAAACCACGCTTATAAATAAGCGGATTCACATTTAGCCAACTTTACTATAGGCTAATTATGACAAGTGGCAAACTCGTCGATGTCTCCAGCGTACCAAACTCGAGAAATATCACTAACAAATTAAATATTAATTAAATGTATTTATATACATTAATTAATATTTTTGTGTCCCGACCAGGAATCGAACCCGGTACCTTCGAGTCTGAACCCACGAACTTTATCGCTAGACTACGGAGGCAGTTTATTAATTTAATAAATTAAGAGTGGTTGTGGCTCGGTTGTCAGAACGCCTTTCTGAACATCCTAAAGTGGTGGGTACATTTGTCATAGATTTACATCTTAAGTCGTCGGTCACGGTTCAACTAATACTAACTTGTATAATTGTTAATTAATTGTCATTAAAAATTTTTTATCAGACCACCCGTCTAGCCGGTGCGTGTGGCGAGTTTAGGCCAAATTCTCCAGATATGTTCTGGAAGTTCCATCTCCAACAGTGCAGGTCTAAGACGTTCTAGGGGCTGTGATTATGAAATTTATTTATAAAGATACTCTCAATTATTATTTTTCAAAAAAAAATCTTTAACCTATTAACCGACAATATAAAAAGTATCATCACGACCGTTTCCCTTTCGGGGTGGTCAGAAACCACGCTTATATAGAAGCGAATTCACATTTAGCCAACTTTACTATAGGCCATATAGGATTCGATTCCTGTTCGGGACACAAAAATATTTATTTATGTAAATAAATACATTTAATTTATATTTAATTTATTTGTGATATTTCTCGAGTTTGGTACCTATGTATATTAAAGTTGGCTAAATGAGAATCCGCTTATTTATAAGCGTGGTTTCTGACCACCCCGAAAGGGAAACGGTCGTGATGATACTATAGGCCAATCATGACAAGTGGCAAGCCCGTCGATGTCTCTAGCGTACCAAACTTGAGAAATACCACAAATGAATTAAATTTTAATTAATAAATATTATTGTGTCCTGACCACGAATCGAACCCGGTACCTCCGAGTCTAAATCCACGGACTTAACCGCTAGACTACGGAGGCAGATGAATAATAAAATGGCATAAACTTACTGGAGGTCCTGTCGTTCGTACAATATACTCAATTTCCTTGGGACATATTCTTGGATGAGCCTGCGGTGTGTCATAGACTAGGAACATCCACAGAATGAACCAAACTACTCCCAATCCACCGAATAAATAAAAACAGAGCGGCCAGCCGTCTGCAAAGTCTAGAGTACAGAGCCATCCTGATATTGGTAGCGATAATATTGTGCCAAAATTAGAACCTGAAAGTCACAGTAAAATTAGTTACTTGGTAAGTATTATAGCGAAGGTATTCTTGGACTCGATTAAGACGATTGCATCCATTGATATAATACCCATATTATTGTAAAACTCTTGAATCACTGCAGCTTCGCCGTGACGTTACTATACCACGGCGAGTGTTCTGAGGAGCCCTATAACCTTATCCATTCTTCTCTATTCCGCAACCAAACCACACGCACAGGCCAAAATATGCATCCACATACCATACCTACTATCTCTACGCGTACTCATAAATTTGGAGACAGTGTGTTTCCCCACTCTTATAACCTGGAGTCCTTCAAGCGTAGTGTGAAAAAGCATCTTGTTAGGCCGGCATAGTGGTAGAGACTGATGTCGGTCGTGGTGACCGGCGTCAGTTGCTCCCATTCTTGGACCTAGCTTACTGCTTACCATCAGGTGGGCGCAATGTCACACGTCGTGGTCAATAAATATTTTTTTTTTAAAAAGGGCATAAAATGTGTTAATATAGAGCTGCCTGAGTTTTTAATGACATAAGTTAAAGTAAAGTATCATCACGACCGTTTCCCTTTCGGGGTTGTCAGAAACCACGCTTATAAATAAGCGGTTTCACATTTAGCCAACTTTACTATAGGCCAATCATGACAAGTGGCAAGCTCGTCAATGTCTCCAGCGTACCAAACTCGAGAAATATTACAAATAAATTAAATATTAATTAAATGTATTTATTTACATTAATAAATATTTTTGTGTCCCGACCAGGAATCGAACCCGGTACCTCCAAGTCTAAATCCACGGACTTAACCGCTAGACCACAGAGGCAATTGAGTTGGAGTGAGAACTCATATAAAACTATTACCGTCCTCAGGAACTAATTATATTGGCCAAACGGCTTTTTGATTTTGTAAGTGGCAACATTTTTATTATGACTAACACACCGAAATTGCTAAGAGCGATCTGTCCAGACTGCAGGCCCCAGCCCTATTCTGTTACTTAAGCGCAACGTTATTAGTAGATTACGTTATTTACGTCAGAGCTTGCGTAATAATTACTTACAAAATATTATTCTATTCTCAACTTTATAAGCGCTCGACCTTGACAGCGTCCGTTCAAATATCACCTTTAATAGCGTGATATATACATATAGTTCGTTCCGAGACGCGCTTAAACTGTTTTGCCAAAGCTGTGTGACGTCACAAATGACATCATTTCTCGCACTTAGACTGCTCACGATATCGAGGTAGGATCGCTCTGAGCGATGTCACTTGTTTGTCATAATGTCCCGCGCCATTTTCAAGTTAATTTAATATTAGGTTTTCTTTTAAATTAATTAATATTGTAATTCGTTTATACTGTTTGTATATTACTTCTAAAACAAATCTATAATTAATATTTAAGTTATTTTAAAAGACCAAAATAAGTTAATAATATTAAACTTTACACATATAAAGATGAATAAACCGAGAGATATATATTTGTTAGTATTCATACTCAAAGATGTGGAATCCGCAATTTATCTTCCTTACATTTAAAAAAAACTATCATTTTATGAATGAAAATGTGATTTAGACCGTTCCGAATTGATATCACGCTCTGCGCATCCAAATTGCGATGTTTGATTCGGAACGACACGGTCAGTGTCATATTCGTTCTAAGCGCTCTGAGCGCGATTCGGAATGAGTGATAGTTAACGGATTCCATTATATAACGTTTGCGCTTAAGTAACAAAATAGGGCTGCTGGACGCTGTTACTGGAATAACATTCTACGACTATTAGGTGTCATGACCTTTGCAAAATCCTAATCAATAGTAAAATGCACGGTTTATCTGTTGAGGTAATAAATAATACAAGATAACGCAATAACCGATAACATCCATACTAATATTATAAATTGAAAAAAGCCTTGACTGTATGTATTTATTTATGTTTGTCTGAATGTAGTAAGTATAATTCCATAAGTCCACGAGGCTCTGTTCGCCGCCGTGAGCACAGTAAAATTAGTTACTTGGTAAGTATTATAGCGAAGGTATTTCTGGACTCTAATTAAGACGATTGCATCCATTGATATAATACACATATTATTGTAAAACTCTTGAATCACTGCAGCTTCGCCGTGACGTTATAAGAGTGTTCTGAGGAGCCCCATAACCTTATCCCTTCTTCTCTATTCCGCAACCAAACCACACGCACAGACCAAAATATGCATCCACATACCATAACCACTATCCCTACGCGTACTCATAAATTTGGAGATTCTTACATCTGTCGCACGCTGAAGATGTGGAATGCTCTTCCAGCCATTGTGTTTCCCCACTCTTATAACCTGGAGTCTTTCAAGCGAAGTGTGAAAAAGCATATTGTTAGGCCGGCATAGTGGTAGAAACTGATGTCGGTCGTGGTGACCAGCGTCAGTTACTCCCATTCTTGGGCCTCGCGTACTGCTTACCATCAGGTGGGCGCGATGTCATATGTCGTGTTCAGTAATAAAAAAAATTATGTATATATCGGTAGATAATATAACTTAAATAAGGTATAGATCTTTTCACGGCATTAAGTATATTTTCATGTTATAAAAAGCCTAATTCTAGCGCTTTCGACTTACGTGCCTGTTCGAAATATTCGAATGAAAAGCGACAGATGTCTATAGAAAACTGTCAGTTTCATTCGAGCAAAACGAGCGGGCATGCATGTTAAAAGCGCGCGAATCGGTTCGGTTCTAAGTTCGTTTTTTTATACATTTTTAAGTTCTTTGTCGTTTTTAATGGCAGTCTAGCACCCATATTTTAAGAGATTTCCTACAAACAACCATTCATTCCAACTGTCAAACCAATCGGATCTGTCAAGCTGTCAATCTGATTAAGCTGGGTGATTTTATTTATTTATTTAATTAGGATCACCAACAGAGTACACATTGAATCAAGTGATGGCCTCTTTGACCTCTTTCCAATACGTAAAATTTATTTATTTATTACAAAAACCACTCATTACAGAAATAAATACATAGGGTATACTTTATACTCGTAAGTAACACATTGGCCATACATGGCCATACTTTATATAAATAGTAAATATTGGTAGAAATGAAACTAAACTAAACTAAAACCAAAAGTCTAACTAAACTAAGCAAGTCGCAAAGAATACAAACAAAACATAACAAAAAAAAGGGGGTCAGGTAACCAAACTACTTATGGGGAAATAATTTATTAATTTGTATTTTTTTTTTTTTTTGTTCTCTTCTCCCGATGGATGATGAATGAGGTGATAGGGAAGGCAAAGGGTCTAGCCCATACAGCCAAGTCTGAGGTAATTTATCTTTCTTTTTCATGAGTTAATGAGGTCATCATCAAATTCCAGATGCTGCTGAATTTGATCCTTTTCTTGGGGTCACTCGCGGAACCATCCACTGCTCAAACACGTCGGGTAAAATATGGGAGTTGACAGCGCGGGAAAACCGCAAAAAATAAACTGCAACTTGTGCCCCATATTTAAAGTCCAATTTAACGTTTTCCATAATTATTCACATTGTAGCACATTATTAAACAAAACAACACCATTTTTGACCAATAATATCCACAGTAAATTAATTTACAAAACAAAAACTTGCACTTGACATGTCCACGCAAAAAGGCGCGAAGAACTCCTTATTAATTTGTAATTTGGTGATTGAAAGTGAATCTCAAAATTGTTATTACATTTTTTTTTTTCGTGTTAAGTTGTAATTAAATTTTTGTTTAATTTTGCTTGTTTGTAATTGTTATTTGTATTATTTGTGTAGATTTACTTTAGTTTAAGTTAATATTTTCATCCATTTAATTTTTAGTTCATGCATGCAGTGTACAATAGTTTTAGGTTGTTAAATTTAACTTGTTTCCGTTTGATTTTGACAATTGTTGTAATTTAATAACTGTTGTACCTATTCTAAATGAATAAATAAGCCAATATTCCTAACAATAATAACATGCGTGTACACAACAATACGTAAAGTCACTCGTAAGAGGACAAAATAAAGTAAATAATTATGGATGCGCGAGTGCATGTGTGTTATGTTAGTGTACCTAGGTGTTGCGTTGGTGTGTACGTGTTTGTGTGTGTATGGTGAAATAATTAAACTTACCAGCATAAACATAGGCAGCAAATTTTGATCTTTCTAATGGTGGTATCCATCGAGCTAGCATAGCATGCATTGCTGGGTATGTTACGCCTTCGCCCAAACCAGTCAATGCCCGGATAGCAATGAAAAACTCATAATTTGTATAGGCTGCTATCGGGCTCAGTAAAGTAAATATGGCAGTCATAAGTACACCAATGCCGTAAACGTATTTACCACCAAAAAGTTCAGCTAATCTACCTCCTGGAATCTGTTAAAAAAAACTAAAATTGCAGTATCATCACGATAAGGAGCGAGTTCACAATGGGGTGTATCAGGCAAAGCTTTTTGTAGATGTCGATAGCGGCACTGGTACCTTGTTTACACCTATGACAGATCCTTTTTTAAATTTAACGTTACCTACCTTAAAAGACAAATTAAGTAAGCAAACACCGTCTTTCAAATAAAAAAAGGTTGAATTAATAGAACGGCAATTTTGAGACCACCATATCTTTGCTTTCGCTTGGAAATCTCGATTTGTACACTTAAAAGCTGCTCACTTCTGCATAATATCCAGAAAATAATAAATTTCGTAATAAAAATACAACATTTCTATACAACTGACAGTTATATTAGGTACCATCTATCATGCGCCATCTGTCGTGATAAAAATTTAGCGATACACCCCATTAGCCAACTTCACTATAGGCCAGTGAATTTGAAAAATAAAATTTTAATATAAAAAATAACGCAAGGTATTATGTTAAAATTTTCAAAAATACTTATGCTCTCACAATTGCTCTAGCTTTTGTAGCCATAAGTCTGTTTCTTTGTGAGAATTAATATTTTTAAATTTTGTAATGTATCGTTACGACTGTAGTCAGAATCTACGCATTTTTTTAATAAAGCTGATTTATATTTAGCCTACCTCCGTGGTCTAGCGGTTAAGTCCGTGGATTTAGACTCAGAGGTACCGGGTTCGATTCCTGGTGGGGACACAAAAATATTTATTAATGTAAATAAATATAAACAAAAAGCGCGGATTGAGGACAGCTGAGTGCCGACTTGGCACCTGGAATGTCCGGGGAGGGATGAAAGATAAGATGAATGAACTCCTAGATTTGATGGATGAAATGAAGTTGGATGCGATTGGCGTGACCGAGACCAAGCGGAGGGGTAGTGAGGTGCAAGACTTGCCGGGAGGGGGGATCGCGCTTTGGTCGGGAGTAGGAGACAGCGATCGCGGTAGTCAAGGTGTGGGCATCTTACTATCCGGCCGCTTGGCCGACAGCATGTACGAGTACTGCCTGGAAAGCCCAAGAATACTCTGGGTTCGTGGACTTAAGAAGTTATTTGTGGCAGTCGTGTACGCACCAGTAAGCTCAGCCCCACAGCAGGAACTAGAGAATTTTTGGAACCAGGTCAGGACAGTTCTAGATTTGGCAGTTGGGAACGAAAACATAATTTTATGTGGCGACTTGAATGGATGGGTGGGGACACGCCGTGCAGATTACGAAACGGTCCTAGGTGATTTTGGAGATAGGAGAGTAAATGATGCAGGTAAGCTTATTCTTGACGTGTGCCTAGAAAAGAATATTTTTGTGTCCAACACAATGTTTCCTCACAAAGATATTCACATGTATACAAGAACGATGAATAGTGAAAAGAGTATGATCGATTTAATAGTAGTCGACGAAAGACTGCGAACACTGATTCTGGATACCAGGGCTTATCGTGGGCCGGAATTGGGAACGGACCACTACCTAGTAATTACTAGGATTAGTGGTCTGTTTACAAAATGGCGCCATCGGCGATCAGGTGGCATTCTGTCAGTAGCAGAAAGAATAAAGAGTGAAAGGTTACAAGATGATAGTGTGAAAGAGGAGTATATGAAACGCGTCAAGGATAAACTTATCAACTTGAAAGATGTGAGTAAAGATGTAGAAGAGTGTTGGAAGTACCTAAAAAATAGTATGGTAGAATCGGCAACAGAGGTATGTGGAGTAGCAAAAAAGCGAGCAACCAAAGGTGACGCGTGGTGGGATGAAGAGGTTAAAGATTCGGTAGAAAGAAAGAAGAAAGCTTGGATAGATTACGTTGCTTCGCTAAATATGAATGAAAGTATGAAAAGAGAAAAGAAGAAGATGTACCATCGCTGCAAGAATGAGACAAAATCTTTGGTTAAGGAGAAGCGTGAAAGATGTAAAGAAATAGGTGAAAACAGGATGACTAGCAATTTTAAGGAGAACTCCAAACTTTTCTGGAGGGAAGTTAGGAAGGCCAAAGGTGGCTTGTCATCTTGTCGCATGAATAGAGTCAAATCAAAGAGCGGTAACATTCTTGCAAACACAAATGAGGTGTTGGAGCGGTGGAGTGAATTTTTTAGCGAGATATATGCTAGTGGAACTCCTAACGACGTTACGACGGGTACATTACCTCCAGACCTACCCACAAATACAACGTCCATATTTAAGGAGGAAATAAGTGTGAAAGAATTGCAATCGGCAATTAAGAGCCTGAAATGTGGCAAAGCTGCGGGAAAAGATCGAGTGCTCGCTGAAATGATTAAATACGGAGGTATACCGGTCTGGAACGCTTTCCACCTGTTGTGCAACCTTTGCTGGCAGGAGGGAAGAGTACCGGAGGACTGGCAGCAATCAGTCATCGTTCCTTTATACAAAGGCAAAGGATCTAGATTAGACTGTGCCAACTACCGAGCTATTAGTTTAATCAGTTTGGCGAGCAAGACGTATGGCAAGATTCTCACGAAACGCCTGCAAGAGAAGACTGAAGGTCTTTTATGGGAGGCACAAGGAGGCTTTAGACCTGGAAGAGGATGCGCTGACCAAGTCTTTTCGCTCCGCAATATCACAGAGAAGTTTTTGGCCTTAAACCAGAAGGTTTTCTGTGCTTTTGTGGATTTAGAGAAGGCTTTTGATAGGATTGAAAGAAAGAAGCTTTGGGACATATTGCCGGAGTATGGAGTGGATGACAAACTGCTACAAGCTATACAGTCCCTGTACAAGGGCTGTAAAGCTTGTGTGCGGGTGGACGGACGTATGTCGCCTTGCTTTGAATCCCAAATGGGCGTCAAACAAGGCTGTGTGCTTTCTGCCAGATTATTTACCCTATATCTCGACAAATGCCTAAAAAGAGTGAGAGAGAGTGACTGTGGGATAAAAATGAGTGATCTAGTGGTGAACTGCCTGCTTTATGCAGATGATGCTGTTCTTATGGCATCGTCCGAACAACAACTGCAATCACTAGTTACAAAAATGAAAGAGGGATGTGCAGAAAAAGGACTCCGTTTGAATGCGAGAAAAACTAAGGTACTAGTGTTTGAAAGAAGAAGAATGACAAACATGACGATAAAGATTGATGATGAAACTCTAGAACAAGTAAATGAAATTATATATCTGGGCAGTGTTTTCACTGCGGATGGGAAGTATGATAGGGATGTTGAAAGAAGAGTGAACGCGGGAAATAGTGTTAACGGTGCCCTGGGGTCACTAATGGCCAGCCGAAATGTCAGTGACAAAGCTCGACTCGCCATACACAATGCCATGCTGGTACCAACACTTATGTATGGAAGCGAAACGTGGATATGTCAGAATACGCATGAGAGTAGAGTTAATGCAGTAGAAATGAGGTCTTTGCGTCGGATATGCGGCGTCACTTTGACGGACCGCATACGTAATGACGAAATACGCAAAAGGGTAGGTATAAAAGAAAGCATAGGGACAAAAATAAGGAAAGGTATGCTCCGATGGTTCGGACATGTTGAAAGAATGAGTGAAGAGAGATTGACGAACCAGATATATAATGCGAAAGTTGTGGGTAAAAGAGGCCCTGGCAGACCAAGACTTACCTATCACGATCAAATAAATAAAACAATAGCTGAAGGTGCATTAAAAAGCCACCAAAATAAAAGGGCATGTATGAAGAGGTTGATGAATGTCGAAGAAGCGAAAGAGGTATGTCGTGATCGTGTCAAGTGGCGCTCAATTGTCTCTGCCTACCCCGCAAGGGATTTGGCGTGAAGATATGTATGTAAATAAATACTTAAATTAATATGTAATTTATTTGTGATATTTCTCGAGTTTGGTACGCTGGAGACATCGACGAGCTTGCCACTTGTCATGATTGGCCCATAGTAAAGTTCGCTAAATGCGAATCCGCTTTATAAGGGTGGTTTCTGACAACCCCGAAAGAGAGGTCGTGATGATACTAAATTTAGCCAACTTTACTATAGACCTAACATGGCAAGTGGCAAGCTCGTCGATGTCTAGCGTACCAAACTCGAGAAAAATATCACAAATAAAATTATTTATTGTGTACCGACCAGGACAAAAATTGTTGCGTTAAATAGTTGCTAAACAAATCCGTATCTTTTGGACTAGCAGTATAGTATCATCACGACCGTATCACTTCCAGGGTGTTCGGAAACCATGATTCAAAAAAGCTGATTCATATTTTTAGTCTACTTTACTATAGGCCATTACAAGTGGCAAGTCGTCGATGTCTCTAGCGTACAAAACTCGAGAAATATCTTATTTCCTATATTAATTTATTTCGAATAACATGATTTAATGGGTTAGTAACAAACTTGTAAAACTATGTCAGTACTAAACTAATTTACATAAAAAATATTATATACATTTAAGAGGGCTTAACGCCCATGCTCTCTCGCTCGGACAATCCAACACCTCAAAAGATTCCTCAAGCCAACCCCCAGAAATCCATCAACCCTCCAGAAAACAAAACAAAACCTAATTTCAGATTCATATACCTAATTTTAGATAGAAATTAAAATTAATATGTTTGTTATTATTCCCAGGAATTGAATCCAGTTCATTCATTAATTTTAACCTTGAGAACTCACAGTGTAAAGAACATTCATACATAATTCATATGTAACTTTGATAATAAAGATACTTACCTGAGTTAAAACATATCCATAGAAAAATGATCCTAATATAATACTTTGTTGTTGTGGAGTCCAGTTAAAGTCACCAATTTTCTGTAAAATTCAATTCAATTCAATTCATTTATTTTGCATTAACTTTCAACGAGAACAACAAATAGATGGTAGGCGGACTGATGGTGGTAATTTGCCCAGTCTGCAGTGGGGCGGGGAAGTCAAAATCAAAATCAAAATAATTTATTTCCATTGGTTCTCTCAAAACAACTTGGATACAGTCAGAACTAATGAAATCAATACAATTTTCAAACCATATGTACTAATCCAAAGTGGTAATAATGGTTGGACCGTAAACAGGCAAAAATCCATATTTATGTATGCTATGCACAACATTATTGTTACAAGCAAGTAAAACTAACTAACTTAGAAACTACTTAAATAAGATCGTGGCTGTAAAGAGGCCGTGTCAGTTTACATTCTAAATACTTAATAATTATGATGTATAGAAATTATATACATATGTCAGATAATTTATAAATGTATAAAACATAAAAATATATATACTAATAATAATAATAAAATAATAAATAAAAAAAAGACGTCATCTTATAATCTAAATACTAATAATGATATGTCAATTAAGCATAAATTCATAGCTGTAAATGGGCCGTGTCATCTTATATTCTAATAGCATTAATGTTAATTAATATTCGTGGCTGTAAAATGGTTGTGTCACCTTACAATCTAAATAAAACATTCTATGTCAAGTAAGTAAACTTAAATTTAAATTCGTGGCTGTAAAAGAACCGTGTCAATTAAGAATAAATATAAAATTAAATAATTTAAATTTAAATATTAAGAAATATTATTAATTTATAAAATTTGCCCGAATACTTCTATGCAATGGTATCTTTCATTGCATCTTGTAGCTCATAATAACTTTTGTTTATGAGAATTTTTTTTAGTGATGTTTTAAATTTTGCATATTCTAAATTTGTTACATCTGCCGATAATTTATTATATAGCTTTATACCATTGCATAGAAAACTCTTTGTCGATTTAGTCAGACGATTTTGATTATTTGACCTTGTCTTACTTGCATTTCTAGGGAGATCTTTTTCATATTTTTTTTATGTAAAGCAAACACTCCAATACATAAATACTATTCATAGTCAGTATCCACCGTTTGTGCTGATAAACTCAGTAAAGTGTATCTACACGTTTCGGGATTAGGATCGAATTGACGTCATGCCCAGTCAAGCCGACATAGTGTTAGGGACTGATGTCAGTTATGACTGTCTGATTCCAGTTGCAAATATTCATGGACCTTGCGCGCCACTTACCATCAAGGTCGTGCTAGTATAAAAAAGATGTATTTTGCGATTTAACACGTCAGTCATATAATTTTATAGTGCATATTGGTGTATCTAGAGCAGTACATGATAACCATCATTTGCGAAGAGAAACAATAAAATAATAATGATATTTTAAAATTACAAAATAAAATATTTTTTGTTATATGAAATCAAATCATTTATTTCGTTTGGTTATCTTGTAAAAACTTGGATATTGTCAGCACTAAAATAATATAAAACGAAAAAAAAATAAACAAACACAAGTTAGGTAATCATGGTTGAACCGTAACAGGTAATAATCCAGATTTATGTGTTATAACACACATTATTGTCATAAGCAAGGTAATTGTAACTTAATAACTTCTTAATATAAGATCGTGGCTGTAAATAGGCCGTGTCAACTTAATATAAATTCGTGGCTGTAAAAGGGCCGAGTCAGCTTACAATCTAACAATAATAATAAATATCAAATCTTAATACTAGTTCATGGCTGTAAACGGGCCGTGTCATCTTACAATGTAAATAATAATATGTCAATTAAACATATATTCGTAGCTGTGAAAGTGCCGTGTCATCTTATATTCTAAATACCATTAACAATAATTTATATTCGTGGCTGTAAAGAGGCCGAGTCATATTTAATATATTTTTATATTGGTTACTTTGTCATACCAAATATTTGTTACAAATTTTTCACACTTCTTCTTCTCTTGTTGAATGTTTGTAAAACAACAAAATCAATTTGAAAGTGCACATTAATCACGAACATATCAGGCAATGCAATATCATAAAATTACTAGAGCGTTTAAGAGTTCTTGGGTTTACTCTACGCACAGCATAGGATTTAAAAAGGCCTGTGACTAAGATCATATTGTTCCGCAGTACGTTAAAATACAGCAGCATTGTGTGGAATCCACACTATGATGTGACATCAAGAGGATCAAGATTGTTCAAAAGATGTTTTTGTGGCACCTAACATTTAGTCTTAATAAAAGAAAAGAACTTTTACATTACAAATATTGTTTTAAGTACTTTAATGTATCCTTATTACAAGATCGAAGGCAATTGCTGGATAAGGTTACTATATAAAGTAATGAACGGTAAAATCGACGCACCCGTCCTGTGTACAGG
This sequence comes from Tinea semifulvella, assembly GCA_910589645.1. NCBI lineage: Eukaryota > Metazoa > Arthropoda > Insecta > Lepidoptera > Tineidae > Tinea > Tinea semifulvella. The sequence continues at coordinate 7,301,752 of OU342596.1, forward strand.
GACTGCTAAGGGTTGGCAAAAATGATCTATTCTTTCTACGAAAATATAAATACAATTTGGGTTACCGCTCATCACTAAACCGTACATGTCGTCAATACAACAGATTTTCACGAAATAACAAGAATGACAGTCTAGTTATATTTGCTAACTAATGCAGTGTATTGTCAATGCAGCTGATACTGGCTGAGACTGTAAACTAAACTGCTGTTTGACCAAGTTTGATCCTTGGTGTTGTGTTATAGATAATGTAATAGCATGTGGTGGTTGCTTGTAATTGGTGCAGCATCTAGTTTGTCTTAGTTATAAGTGAAAATCCATGTATGTTTTGTTGCTGGCACTGTTGCCAACCCTAATAAATAAATAAATTCATTTAGAGATTTATTTTCCTACCAATTGTCTTCTTGCCCTGTCTTGATACATTAAATATATAATGTCTATGCTGCCCACCATAGATCAGCTGATTTAACAGCAACAGCAACTACCTACATTTTATCCTAATTTTTTTCATCATTACAATCTAGACCACGTCCTAAGCATCAAAACATTTTTCTAAAGGTTATAACCTAATTCCTTCCTCTCCATTCCGCAACCAAACCACACGCACAGGTCAGAATAACATGCTCTCTGAAGCACAAAGTTGTAGGTTAAGTATTGTGATGGCAAATCTATGCAGGAAAAGTATATTTATATATATATTATAAGTGCCAGTTTATTAAGTAAAGGTAAATACCACTATATTAATACTTACTGGCGGAATAGTATCATTACTGGAGGGTGGCATGACACATACATCTATGGTTTCATTGGTTATCACAGGTGTGGTGGCATTTACCATGGCCACTATAGCCACAGAGAGGTTGACCCTCATGGCATACACATTGGCGAACCCAAGGAACCCCATGATACCCAGCACTGTGCGACTTTTGATCCATCCTGTAGTTTCTTCCGCTGTATAATAAAAAAGGAAGGCTTTGTTAACAGTTAACAGTTACGTCTTCAATTAATTTATCTATCAATACATTTATGGCCTAGAGCTTCCAAGACGGCATTAAAGGAATCTTACATAGAATGGGTAGGGAGAGAAGCAGAATTGTGGATAGTGAGCATCTAGTTGCACAATAGAATAAAAGATAGGAGGCCTCCTTTGTTAAAAATTGGTCGCAAGCCCGAGACACTATTCTTTTTATCTCTCTTTTCCATAAACATTAGTGGATGTCAAAACAGCAAAGCAGTCCAATGAAGGAGCTGTTAGCAGCTTCTCCTCTCTTCCTCACACACAATGGACACTGCACCTACCCAGTAAATCCAAAGATTGTTAAAAAATGTGTCTTTCTTCTCATCTCTTCCCCACACATAATAGACATGCACCCGCACGGTGAATCCACGAAATACTAAGAAATTTATCATTGTCTTACTTTTTAAACCAATTTCTTGGACCATAGTCAAATGATATCTTGTTCATTAATAATAATATAAATCTAAAATATTATTCAATAGATCTATAACTTGTCATTTTATTATCCTTTGTAATTTAATTAAACTTCACTTTGATCAATTTAGTATTTCCTGTTGTATGCAACAGATGTTTTCATATTTTTCACATCTAACTGTAACTAAATTATACAACAAAGAACTAGGTTAAGTAAACATTATACATGTATGCAGACTTTTAAATTAATTACTAACGGTATAGGTGTAGCAAACTTAAATTATGTTTTTACTTGTCGTGCACTACTTCTTCAATTTCTATGTCATCTGCTTGGAGGTTTTTTTACCAAAATCAATAGGAAATAGAACAATGACGCAAAACGGAGGTCAATAATAAAAAAAACCTTTTGTAAGTTTTTAGATAAAACAAGATCGTTTTAATCTCTATAGAATTAAATGCGTGTATTATTACCTGGTTCAGCGGCTACAAGGTTTAGGCGGCTATTTGTTATATCATATTCTATATCTTCATTAATAATAGGACTTTCTTCAAATGATGCAGAGGCCATTGCGAAGTCTTCTGTTTACATTACTAAGATAAATCTCTTACGAGCACATGTGCTACTAATTATGAGAGAAAGTAATAAGGTAATAATAAATGCTTTAACACAGTTATTAAATAAACTATAGACTAAATAAAATATGAGTCACAGAATTTTTACTTTAGAAAAGGACAACAAAACAAAGAACTGTCAATTTGACATTTTGTTGACTGAATGATCAGCACAGAACACTATATGATCAGTCACTGATAAATAGTGCTGCAACATTTTAAGAAGTTTATCGATATAAATCAATTAAAATGCTAAATTAAATGTACAAACATTTGAGGGTTGAATAATGGTTTGTTTTTGTCATTGGTTTTTGTAGACCGTATTTATGATAATAAGGTTGGATTGCACCAAAACGAAGTCACGGAACGATTAAAGTTAAAAATGTCGTTTGAACATAACAGCTGACCTTCCTTCAAAATAAATCTGGTGCATTTGGCGCATTTTTGAACTTTTTCCTTCCGTGGCATGGCCCAAAAGATGTAACTTTGCCTGGCTGTGCATTTTCTGGTTAACTGAAAAAGTTTGGAAAATACATTTTTTTTTAATCTGTCATAGATGGTAAGATACACCCCCTGGGCAAAGTCGCCATGTTTTACGGTTACAATTACAGGGACTTCATTTTGGTGCAACTCAGCCTAAATAATACAATCGAACAATAATACTAAACGCTGCTTTTTTACTAAATTATTTTTGTTATCTATCTTTTACAGATTTAAACATATGGAATTTACATTTTACAAGTCGCCTTAAAATACTTTGTGGTATTTGGTATGTGATGATGACCAATAAGTACTTATAAAAAATTAAACACAAATCAATAAAATAAAAATTTATTTAATTATTTCTATCAAGTCAGTTTTTTATACTATAATTATATGATGATCCAAAATTAGAGGCAATTAATAAATAAATATTATTTTATATTCAAAGAATGATACTTTCTAATTTTACCCATTTGATGAATGTGAAAGGTGCAATATAAATTTAATATCAATTATAATCCAATTAAAATGCTATTAGGATCGCGTTGTTTGGACTTCACTGTGTGACAAAGTTTCGGGATTTTAGGAAATTACATGTTCACTTGATTTGATGATTTGCTTATTTTTCTTTCACCTCAAAATACATTTTTTTATTACTACAAAATACATAATAATAATTTAATAAATAATAACAAATTAAAACTAAGAATTTTTAAATAATTATATTTTCGAGATAATTTTAGCACTAGTAGTAGTAGTTCTTCTTTGCTATGTAATATAATAATGTATAACAAAATTATATTAAATCATTTACTAATACCATGCTAATAAATAATTTCATTTCATATGGCGGAACGCTTCAGGGTTAAACCCAATAAGCGAGCATTAATCTGGGCGGCCGTCGACCCGGGCCACTATAGGGTGTGTCACATATCGGAGGAGTTCACTCTTTATAGAGTGTACAACGCTGTGTTAAGAGAATAGTTATGCCGACGACAGCACGGGTCAGGCCTCGGATCTCTCAGGGCAGGTGGCGTCCTGTGGTCGTACGTGAAAAGTGCGATGCCCCGAAGATGGTCGAAGCAGCTGCGGTCGGCTCGATCGAACATGGACTTCGAGAGCCAGGTCACAAGCCGCTCGATTGTCTCCATCTTCAGGTCATTGTGGGGTATGTTGTTGCTTTTAAATTTATTTTGTTTTAACCATACTCAAGTAAGTGATAGTCCCAATAGCATTTTAATTGGATTATAAATAGGTATCTATAACCCCGTGTTTGACTTGTTGTAAGCGCTTTTTTTAAAGTCGTTCGACTTGCGCTTAAAGCAAAATTTAGTAAAATAAAAGCGCGCTTTGTTGTGCTTTCAAGTTAAACACAGCGAGGTAATAACATTTTAATTATATTACAAATAGGCATCCATAAGCCCGTGTTCTGTAAGCGCATTTTTTACTTTATTTCGCTTTGAAAGTCGTTGATTTGCGCTTTAAACAAAATTCGGTAAAAAAAAAGCGCGCTTTGCTTTGCTTTCAAGTCAAACACAGCATAAGTATTTAAAACTATACATCCTATAAAAATATTATAAAAGCCAAGATTTGTTCAGTCATTATAACAATAATATTATACTATACTCTAATATATATCTCAAACTAACACAACATAAGCGAGATTTCTAACCATTTCCCATAACCTATGTAAAAATAAATACCAACTGTTAAAACATTAAATAACATGACATCTATAAAAAAACAAGCCTTGAGACTAATTCACGTAAGTATAAAAGGTAAATAAATACTACTTAAGTAATAAACTAGGGGTTGTACAAAAACTTATGATTGTGATGGAAGAGCACGACAGGCCGCCACTGTACGGTTGATCGTAAAATGGAAATTTATTTGAATGACCAATAAACCTACTCATAAAATCTGAAACTTGGAAAAAGCCATTAAAACACATGTTTTACAATCACTTTTAAAACATTGTCTTTCATCCAGCTATCATCTGCCTGATTAACAATTTTGGATTATTTATTGTATTTAACACTGTAATAAGCCAAGAGTAATCAGATTTTAGTAGGTAATTATTAACAAGCACCGCGTTACGTTTATAGAAATTACCAGCGGCGCTAGCATAAAATGCTAACATTTTTAGCGTGAATGTTCCATTACCAAAATAACAGACATTTGATGTTAACTATAAAGCATTCCAATAAAACAAACAAGGTCAAACATCAAACATTTTTATGCTACAATCTAAACTGCAGACCTGCATTCGTTTTTCCCTCGTTCCGAGACACCATAATAGTAACCTAACCACGCTTAAAGGTGTTCCGAGACGGGTATAAACATCACGCTCTCGAGCATCCAAATCGCGATATTTGATTCGGAACGACCGACGGTCAGTGTCATATTTATTCTAAGCTCTCTGAGCACGATTCGGAACGAGCGGTGTTAGTTAACGAACACAGTTCAGTTTAATTGTTGTGCATTTTAACTTTTCAATGTCAAAATATAACCAAAATTGTTCCATTTATCGAAGCTAAAAAATGTAACACAACTTAAATAAAACGGTTTATGGCGCTGGTCTATGATGTTAGCATGTGATAATGGCGCGGACTATTACTGGAACCGCGTCCGGTATAGTTTTATTGTTTCTTTAGCTCCTTATGTAACCTTAAGTATTGTCAACATTGGTCCTAAAAATTATAACAATTAATAAATAAAGCCATTTCCACCACCATATTTTTTCTACAAACATTTACATTTTGGACTACAAGCTTCACTTTCGTTTCAATTTTCAGGCCATAATGTTTTACTGATTGTAGGCAACAGTATTCCCATAATTACAGTAGTTACTAAATTAACACTGTGATTATCAAGTATGTTCCTTCCACTAATGTGTATGACTGAGAGACTGGAGTGCGATACTATCTTACCCTCTTTATCTAAACCTGAAATAGAAAAAAAACTGATTATTTAAAAGTTGTATTTGAAAGTAATGATAATAATAAAATATAATGATGATAATAAAATAAATAAATTAGTTAAAATCTGCATAAGATATAATTTTATTTAATAAGTAAAAATGTTTAAAAAAAAAGAAATATATGTTACTCTAATTAATTGTGCAACAGGACTATGCTCAATAAATTGGTTTAATCTCAGTTTGCATTTCAACAAAATACCACGCTTGTTTAAAAAAAATTAACTTCTATGGGTACATTAAATAACACTAATAACTTATAAGAAAAAAACATAGTGAGCAGCTAAAAATTACAAAATAAAGTAATATAACAGATATACCTGAATATTGAACTGTAGCACCCATATAAGAATCAATAAGGCTTCCAAAGAACCCGGCAAATGCTCCAAAAGCTATAATAGGCCATTGAGGAGGTGCATATGTCAACATATAACTATCGGAGAAGTAAATTGTAGTCAAATAATGTACAAGGCCTATAACCAGTCCTCCTAGAGTACTAACAATAGTACCCATTAAAGATACACCTCCGTTGGTGCCTTTAGGAACCCTTTTCCAAGTTGTAATGAGAACAGGGTCTCCCTTTGACAGGACTGAACCCAATTCCGAAGCCCATGTATCGCCATTACAGCAGGCAAAAGCACCTGAAAAGCGTAAAAACATAATTTAATAGTATATACATCTAATAATATTTTTTTCACTTTTATAATATTAGTATTGAAGAGCTTTGAGAATTTCTGTCATAATAATAAGTTTAAAAACTCAAAAAAGCTACATTAATGTCTGACAGTAGTGCTTAAATGCGCTTGCTACTTATAGCAGGTATGCAGCCTTTGATATGTTGTGGGCCAAACTTTAGAGTCCAAATACAATCGCGGGTCGCATATAATTTTAGTGCATCATTTATTTGGAGTGAGTATGAGTAAATAGTGTAATATTGTTTTAAATAGGGTTTTTCAAAATGTCTTTTGGGCCGGATCAAATCTCACAGCCGGCCGGTTGTTGTCCACATATGACTTATAGCACATAAAAAATATTTTGTAATAAAAATAATATTTACTTACCAAGAACTCCAATAGAAAGCCAGGAAGCTCTATAATCTTTGTCAAAGTCAATAGGTCTTTCCATGCTGCCTACATCCAATAAATACAGTATTCCCAGCTGCACAGCCATGCCACCGTTGCATAATACTTGTACCCAGTTTCTTTGACCACCTTGAACAATTAAAAATCTGTAAGGGTTGAACCCAACAACATTTGGATGATATAATTGATATATTTGTTTTTGTTTATTAAAACTTTATAGCACAATATATACAAGGGGCGGACTCAATGTCGCTAGACATTCTCTGACTTTAGGGACACTGTAGAACATCAAAGATGCTAGGTGCAACTAGATAAATATGATTATGTAATAAATATTTAATATTATCTAAACCGTAACCTACAATAATAAATACTATTATAATAATACAGACACAGAACATTTAATTACTAAACTAGGTATATATTATAACATTAATACATAAAATAATATACTGAATAAACTAAATGAGTTGTTACGAGCAAAAAGTTAGTAAAAAGTTTTAAAACTTAAAGGATTTTAAAAGTAATGTCATAATATTTTATTGTGCAACTAAACACTCAATGTTATCATTACATTTTCAAACAGATTTCTATAAGTTTTATTGTTTTCTTAATGTGGCTGCCAATAAGGTTATAAAGAACAAAAAACAAACCTTCTTTAAAGTCCTCTTCGAATTTCCGTTTCAAGTGTGATCTAAACTTGGTTGCTTTTGAGGAGCTTATAAAGAATGCAAAGAGACATCCCAGAAAGCAGTAGCTACTTAGGGTGCATACAAAACCTACTATAAAACCTAATAATGCCCCACTACAATTTATACTCTTCTTTCTGTATCCATACATTGCTATCATAATTGGTATAAAACAAGCAGAAAGCCATCTTGCTGGTGATATGACTATTGGTTCTGGAACAAATAATAAAAACATCATACAAACAACCTGTGTTTACTATTACTCCTACACAATATTTCTCAACAATAATATTTTTTATTGGCAAATTACCAACCATGTGTGTGTCCTATAACAAAAATGTATTTAAATATTCTAATATCTTTATATTTTACTTACATTGCTACAGTCCACAAAGCAAATATGACCGCTAACAGTAAAAATAAAACTTATTCTTTATGCTTTTTAAGTTAAAAACAGCGTATACTGGCTGGTCTAATTTGCTTGGACTGAAGCTATAGTTGCAACCAAAATGGTAATTCTATAGTATCAAACTAATATTTATAGGTTATCCTTACCATCAAAACCTTCAGAACTTTTTAACCTTGTATATATTAGGTTAATAATCCATAAAGACATGGACAATGGAATTGATATAGAACATATTAACACAGTAAGAATGTGGTCGTGTTTTAAAGACCTTTTAAAACTATTAGTAGGACTATGTACCGACATTGTTTATTAAAAGGAATACACCGGCATAAATAAACAAGCTTTATTGTTAAAGAAAGAATAGCATTTTAATTAGCACAATGGTCTTAAATGCCACTTAAGCTAGTTATGTTTTTGGATTGCAAATTTAGCAAAATACTTTTTTTTTTTTTTTTGGTTCTCTTCTCCCGATGGATGACGAATGAGATGATAGGGAAGGCAAAGGGTCTAGCCCATACAGCCAAGTCTGACGTAATATATCTTTCTTTTTCATGAATTAATGAGGTCATCATCAAATTCCAGATGCTGTAGAAGTTGATGCTTTTCTTGGAGTCACTCGCGGAACCATCCACTGCTCAAACACGTCGGGTAAAATATGGGAGTTGACAGCGCGGGAAAACCGCAAAAAATAAACTGCAACTTGTGCCCCATATTTAAAGTCCAATTTATCGTTTTCCATAATTATTCACATTGTAGCACATTATTAAACAAAACAACACCACTCTTGACCAATAATAACCACAGTAAACTAATTTACAAAACAAAAACTTGCACTTGACATGGCCGCGCAAAATGGCGCGAGAGACCTTTAGCAAAATACTTTAAAATTTACGTTTGTTTACGTCAACGTTTTTTTTTTTTTAATTGTCTTTAAAGGACATTGTACAGAATACATCAGTCCTAAACACGTAATTTATTTGCATAATATATGTTTATAACAAAGTTCATAACCGAGTTGGGGATCATCAAATTCCAGATGCTGCAGAATTTGATGCTTTACTTGGAGTCACTCGCGGCATTATAGCCCAAACACGTCGTGTAAAATATGAGAGTTGACAGCGCGGGAAAACCGCAAAAAATAAACTGCAACTTATTCCCCATATTTGAAGTCCAATTTATCGTTTTCCATAATTATTCACATTGCAGCACATTGTTAAACAAAACAACACCACTTTTGACCAATAATATCCACAGCAAATTAATTTTACAAAACAAAAACTTGCACTTGACATGTCCACGCAAAATGGCGCGAAAAACTCCTTACGTCAACGTCAAGTAAGTATATAATCTGTGAAGTAAGTAGTAATCATCACAGATTATATAGGATGTAATCATTTATCTGCCCTCATTCCGAATCGCGCTTAGAGCGCCTAGAATACTCTTCATAGTCTGTGGCTTAGAACGAATATGACACTGACCGTCCCGTGTCGTTCCGAATCAAATGTCGCGATTTGTATATTTGGATGCTCATTGTGCTTAGTGTAACACGCAAGTTTCGGAAAACGTAACTGCTGTAGTTACGTTTTTTTATTTTACATTGCGTGTTATTGCAAGCTTGGATATAATAACAGGCAATGAACATCGAAAATTCAGTAAAAAAACTCTACTACTATAGTTGCGTTTACGAAATTTTACTGTCACACTAGGCATACACAGAGAATGATATCAATTCGGAACGGGGGTTTGTATTATATTCCTTGTTACAGCTTTACTAAAGTTTAAAACAGCTGGTTTGAAGAAGATAAATGAAATAATTTAGGATATCCTGATCTTAATTAATGGTACTATTTTGTTAACTTATAACATACCTAATAATAAAAGAGCCGATTGATTGACTTTGGTGCCGTGGTCCATTGGTCGAGCATTGGTGTGGGATGCTACCTGTGTCGACACCCTTGCTCGGTCTTATGTCTACGGCACATCTGTCAGGGCTGGTGCGGCTGCAGACTCGGCTGATAAGGCCAAATGTCGCAAATACGAGTCGGCTAGAGTTGCTAATGGCTACGTATTTGTGCATTTTTGTCTTGAGACAATTGGACCGTGGAGGCCAAGCGCTAAGAAGTTCTTTAAAGAACTGTCTAAGCGGCTGGTTAACGCTGTATGTGACAAGAAGGCTGGCAGTTTTTTCGCGCAGCAAATCAGCATCGCTGTGCAGCGGGGGGGAATGCAATGAATGAAAATTGGAATGGAAGTCTTGACACACTGACCACATGACCAAGTCATGGGTGAATATTTTTATATATAGTTTTATTTTTAATTAAGTTTATATATTTTTATTAGCCTAATTTTATTTTTTATTTAAATCATTGTACCTACTGTGTTGTATTCTTATTAAATGTTTTTTGTAATTCTTATACTATTTGTATATCACTCCGAATAAAAAGTAAGATATTATTTCATTATCATATTTCTATACATACATAATAATATCCCATATTCATCAATACTATAGCATCGCACATAAATAATAATACTAAAGAAAAATGATTTTATGTGTTTGGTAGTGGTGTTATTACTCAAACGCTTCACTGATACTAATGTTGTTTAAATTGTTTAGGACTTATGTATTCTGTACCATGTCCTTAAATAAAAAACAAAAACTAATGTTGTTTAACTTTTAATTTCAATAATATCGATATTTTATTAAAAACAATTAATTACTTAAAAAAATGTTAAAGTTTTCAATGGGGTGTATCAGGCAAAGCTTTTTGTAGATGTCGCTAGCGGCACTGGTACCTTGTTTACACCCCCAACTCCCTGTTTACACCTATGACGGACCCTTTTTTAAATTTATTTGTAGTTTTTTTTATTTTTATAACAGAAAAATGTATTTTAACTTAACGTTAGGTACCTAACATAAAAGACGAATTAGGTAAGCAAACACCGTCATTAAAATAAAAAAAAGGTTGAATTAATAGAACGGCAATTTTGAGACCACCCTATCTTTGCTTTCGCGTGGAAATCTCAATTTGTACACTTAAATGCTGCTCACTTCTGCATAATATCCAGAAAATAATAAATTTCGTAATAAAATACAACATTTCTATGCAACTGACAGTTATATTAGGTACCATCTATCATACGCCATCTGTTGTAATAAAAAGTTAGTGATAGACATTTTTCACCTGACACATTTGACATTGAACACATTGAACACATTTAACTTTAAGGGGGGGTGTTGACGGACGTGTTGGATAAAGGAAATATTGTTCTGTCTTTAGCCAATTACAAAAAAACGCTACAATTTAATCTAAAAAAACGTAATTACAAATGAAATCGTGAATATATAGTGTTTGCGATGAAGCCTGTTATTGATTTCGACGAATGCCTTAGAGATTCGCCTAAATTCAGGTGCGAATACAATCATAATGAAAGTTGTTTATTCCGTACATAGTCTGAAAGTGAAATGTTTACGTGCTTGTTTTACCAAATTTTTAACTTTTGGTTTTAGGGAGCAATTGGAGACAGAGGAAGCGAACATAGATACACTTGAGCAGAAAATAGATAAAGTGTTAAAAACATGCTCAAGTATGGTTGAGACTGGAAAGTCTTACATGGCTCAGAGGGGGTGAGTAACTAACTACATTTAGAACAATTAAGAATCACTATATTGATACAATAATATTGATTGGACATGTATTGTAATGATATAACGCCAATTTTAAGGTCTTAGTGTTTGTCAACCTTTTCATACATGTCAACTTGTTGCCTAGACTCTTTAACTACACCTTTAGGAAAATGTTTCTTTGAAATGAAATGTTTATTCTTGTAAAGAATTTGGGTAGACAAATTTGCAGTTGTGATTGCTATTGATTAGTATTACCAAACCCTACCTGCAAAGGTGTACACACATCACATTATTAAATATAATACAATATTACACCATAGTTACAATTAGAATATCACATTTATAGACAGAAGAATGAATACAAATGACCAAAATCGTAAAACAATAATAACATTCATCAGTCAGTCAATAAGATTAATAATAATAATGTCTAAGCAATTTAGTTAATAATCACAATTTGGTCAAGAAAATCACGATACACGATACACGGTACACTTTATATAACTATATAAAGGCTATCTTTTACCTATTATAGCTAAAAACAATTTTACAGAATTAAGGTGGTGATAATATGTAGGCAATACTGTTTCCCCTATTATCTATGGTTAAAAAACATTCCAAATTCCATTTTTAAAGCATATTTTATTTTCAGGTCCTTTGCCAATGCCCTATGGGACCTGAGTGGGCATTTCAGTGAGGATCCGGCCATCATGGCAACTCTCATCAATATTATTAACTCTATACAGGAAATGAATAAATTCCACTCAATACTCTTAGATCAAGCATCAAGGACTGTTCTTAAGAATCTCAGTGCATTAATTAGAGTGTGAGTATAATCATAGAGCATTTATTATAGGAATATTGAAGCCATACAAATCTTCACTGATTTTTTTATATTTTTACTTAATTGTGTTCTCTTTTCCCGAGATGGATGATGAATGAGGTGATAGGGTAGGCAAAGGGTCTAGCTCATACAGCCAAGTCTGACGTAATATTTCTTATGAGTTAATGAGGTTATCATCAAATTCCAGATGCTGCAGAACTTGATGCTTTTCTGAGTTACATGTGGCATTATAGCCCAAACACGTCTGGTATAATATGGGAAAACCGCAAAAAAATCTTGTGCCCCATATATAAAGTCCAAATTATAGTTTGCCATAATTATTCACATTGTAGTTTTTTTCTTATTTTTATTAGAGCTTTATCATAATGTCCATGTCAGCCGTATTGTAAGATAAGACAATTTAGCGCGCCCCCTCCGTCCACACAGACAAATTAGTAGCAATTAGTGGTAAACACAGTAAGAACAAACGGATATATGGGTGTGGGATGAGATATCATTGATATTTGTTATGACATTGTATAGTCGAGGTTCCAAGAAACAATTGTACCAAGTTTAATCAAAAGCGGTTCAGTAGTATAGGCGTGAAGATGTGACAAACATGAAGACACAAAGCTATTTATAATGTTAGTAACAAGTGCAGATATACTGCAGTTAATTTTGTAGTATAAACTTTAGCAAGTTCATCAACAATAAATATTTACTAGAATAAATAGAACTTAAAAAACATTGTAAATTTGATTAGAAACAAAAACAAAACACTTGTCAAATAAATTATAAGCTACTCATATATTGATGGTTTAAAATGTGTTAGAACTTTTTTCTGAATACATTGTAACAGTCATGAAAGATGTCTATTATTATTAGCACTGCACAACAGTTTGATTCAATGCTATGCTAATAAATATGCTGTTTGATTTGGTTTTCCACCTGAAAAACACTTAAATTGGTAGTAGTTTAGATGTTGCTCAACCCATCTTAAATTTTCTTATAATCGCTCCAGAAGTGTAGGTGTCACATATCGCGCTATAATAATAATAATATACATTTATTTAAAGCAACTAGGCTTACTTGTTAGTTATAAAATCCTTACAACTAATACATACATACATACATATCTTCATGCCAGATCCCTTGCGGGGTAGGCAAATACAATTGAGCGTCACTTGACACAATCACAACATACCTATTTCGCTTCATCGACATTCATCAACCTATTCATACATGCTCTTTTGTTATGAAGGCTTTTTAATTCTCCTTCAGCTAGTGTTTTATTTATTTGATCGTGATATGTGTGTCTTGGTCTGCCAGGGCCTCTTTTACCCACAACTTTCGCACTATATACCTGGTTCGTCAATCTTACAACTAATGTTAGTATAAAAAAGAGAATAAAAATAAAATGTATTATTAAAACCAATATTACCGTCCAGTAATCTCTCCGCCCCCCTACCAATCTGACAGGATGCACCTCACTCCTGCCAGACCAGCAGCCGGATGAAACAGCCAATGCACGGCGAACCATATACTATGCTATGACCGTCCCAGATATGTCAAAAATGTTCCATAACATATGTTATTTTTTGCAGAGATTTTAAAGGTGTTAAAGAGAGCAAGAGTCATTTCGAAAAAATCTCAAACGATTTTGATCTTGCCTTGAACCGAAACTCACAGGTAATGGTGAGATAACTTTTATTTACTCAAATTAAACAACTTTTACAGTTGGTAGCTCTAGCCACACAGAATTAATCAAATTGAGATCAAACTATTCGCTTAGATCTCTAACTTGTGACTGAATACACATAGTCAAGACCAACAGGGAGAAGATCCAAACTCAGGAGAACATGTTCTCTTGAGCGCGCTTCCTGCGTAATTCCGTCATAGCTCGAGATCTAGATATTCCTAAGTACTATTGAGGAGTTTGTTGTCAGCCCGAATTAGACGTATGTATTCTATCAGACCGACAAAGGACAAGTACAAAGCACTCTAACTTGTGCACGGCCCTCCAATGGGAGACCACTTCCCAGAGAAGTGCTCTGGGAGGAGAGCAGAACTAGGTACGGGCTGTTATACCAGCAACGGCCATTAGCCATCCAGGCCTAGACGACCCCACTGTACTGTGTGATAGGAAACATGGATTTTGTCAGCCAATATAATTGCTGTTTCCCTAGTGCAAATATTATTAATAAAATCTAAACCTAAGTAACGAACAGAGACCATTGTTACTATAGCTAGTTATTTTATTGTAGGTATCTCGTCACAAGCCTGCAGATGTGGAGGAGGTAGTGAATCTCTTGCTGGCCACTCGATCGTGTTTCCGGCATACTGCACTAGACCATGTGCACAAAATCACTATGCTACAGGCCAGAAAACGTCATGAAATACTCGACACGGTGAGTTTTTTGACACAATATTCATAAAGCCACTTCACATGCTACAAATGACTCGTTAGCTGCTCTTCACGGTTATACCCTAGTAATAAGTTGCTGAGGAGAGATTAAATGGCCACCAAGGACCCCAGACCTAACTCCTGCTGATTTTTTTTTTGGGGCGACTTATTGTTAAGATTCTACAACCTTTTGCCACCTACTTTGAATGCCATACAATTAAAGTTTCTCATAGATAAATCTACTTCATATTTTTTCCAAAAATTCTATACATCGCAATCTACTTGTAGAATGACTGAACTTAGATCATATAACAAAACATGGTTTAGCATTAATTTAAACACGGATACTTCTCCATTTCAAAGACCCGAAACACAGTAACAATACACCTAATTTAACTTAATTGCACCTGTAAAATTGTATAACAAATAGACACGTATGTCTTTTGTAAAAATGTCTATTATAGTAAATAGGTATAATTATCAGGTACATACGTGAGGCTGATTGTACCAAAAATAGACATATATTACTTGTATAAGGACTGGTCAAAAAATTATGTAATTTTGTCATTATTTCATCACTACAGCCCCTTGGACACAGAGTTCTAAACCTTTACCGCCTTCCAGGACATATATATCTGGAGAATTTGGCCTATACACTGGCGAGTATGTCTCGCTCTGGCCAGACAGGATCTGATGACAATTTACTAACGATTCTACAAGTTATTATGTGGAACCGGGTCCCATGGCTTAACATTATTATTATTATTATACAACCAAGCTAATTGGTAATCGGTGTAGCACTATTTATTATAAAACTAGCTGTTACATCCGGCGTTGTCCGTATAATATACTGGTCGGCGAACAGCCTTCTGGCCAAGGAACACTTCACATATTTAGTTTTTTTTTTCTTCAATTTTCGTGTCCTTTCCCATGAAACGTACCTACTGTTCCGATGTGGAACTGAAGATTTTTTTTTCGATGTGACAAAGTTGATTGATGAATAAAACATAATGTAAAGCGTTATACATAGAGTTTTCGTTACAACCTCTGTATACATTTTTGTAAGGATTTTATAGAGATAGTAATTTGCGATATACGAGTAGATAAAGTTATTAAGAGCGGTAGTGGCTCAGTCGCTTTCCTTAAAATCCTACAAAGGTCGGTTCAAATCCCCCCCGGCATGTACCAATAAGAAATACACTTTTCTTATGTACATTTATTTATTTATTTATTTATTCGTGGGAAAATTTACAGCCTTTGCAATATTATGTGTACAAAAAATATCTAATCTCAAAGCCTTACAAATTTTCACTGTTAGCTATAATGAAAAATAATAAAAATAAGAACCAACAAAATCAGTACAATAACAATGAGATATGAAATAACAATTGCATTTGTATACTGATCCCGTTTTACACCTTAAGAATTATACAATATAATAAAATTAATTAAGTGCAACAACAAGTATTAGTAACAATAAGTACGTACTCAAACAACACTTTACAAATTTTTACAAGAAACATAAATAGAAAAAACATAAAAACATTTGTCATAGATTTACTACACCACCGTTCCCGGGCCTCAGAGAGCACGTTAAGCGTCGGCCCCGGTTCTATCAATACCAACTTGTTGAATCGTTAATAAATTGTCATTAAAATTGACATCAAATTCTCGCCAACCCGTCTGGCCAGGAGTGGGAAGTGTAGGGTAAATCCTCCAAATATATGTTCTGGACGGCCTATCTCCAACAGTCTGGGTCTGTTGTGTTCTAGGGGCTGTAATAATGAATGATGATGAATTTCCTAAGGTTTCGTAACTGCAGTTGAAACAAATATGTATTTTCAGATAGGGAATGACCTTGCGCAAGACCAAGATTTAAAGTACAAGACCAGCTGTTCTGATGAGACTTGGTCAGTCTTGTTCTTGGTCTTGATTTGGTCAACAACGGTTCTAGCATATGTCTTTGGTACTAAGTTAGTCACTTTCGCGTGGGAAACTCGGACAATACCTTTAATTCTTTAATAATTGTTCTTGTGCATCATGTTTCATTAATTAACATTGGTCATTATTTATTATGAATTTTAACTGGGAGCAGTTTTTTGGAGACGCAATTTTTATGGTTCTGTTACACGCAACGGGGTATATCACGCAAAACTTTTTGTCACTAGCGGTAATGAGCTTGTTTACGTTACCTATGACGTTATTGAGACATCTTAGTGTTTTCTCGGAACTTGAAAAAAGTTATCCTTATTGAACTTACCGTTCCGTGGGAATCAAATATTCCAAAAGACCACAACATGAAGTCGAATAAATATTATGATCTCACAGAAGAAATGATCAGGAACGGGTTCAAGACTCAGCTTTACGCAGTGGAAGTTGGTGCAAGAGGAGTTCCAGCAAAATCTTTGCATCACTTACTGAAAGAATTGGGCCTAAGCAGGTCTGCCGTCAATACATTTATGGAACGAGCTTCCAAGACGGCATTAACGGAATCATACAGTATTTGGTTGGGTAGGGAGAGAAGTAGAATGGTGGATGGTGAGCGTATTATCGCGCAATAGAAAAAAAGGAGGCCTCCTTTTCTTAAACCAGCCAATTGTCGGTCGCAAGCCCGAGACACCATTCTTCTCATCTCTTACCCACACACGATGGACCCGGCACCCGCACGGTGAATCCATGGAATGCTTAGAAATTTGTCTTCTACTCTTCTTTGACTTTTAACGATACCTATGCTGTTACTTACCCCTCATTCCGAATTGCGCTCAGAGCGCTTAGAACGATTATGACACTGACCGTCTCGTTCCGAATCAAATATCGCGATTTGGATGCTCAGAGCGTGATGTCAATTCGGAACGGTCTAAATCACATTTTCATTCATAAAATGTTAGTTTTTTTTTAAATGCATGGAAGATAAATTGCGGATTCCACATCTTTGAGTATGAATACTAACAAATATACATCTCTCGGTTTATTCATCTTTATATGTGTAAAGTTTAATATTATTAACTTATTTTGGTCTTTTAAAATAACTTGCCGTGTTACAGACATTTTTTTTTCACTTCCAACTTAAATCTTAATTATAGATTTATTTTTAAGTAATATACAAACAGTATAAACGAATTACAATATTAAATAATTTAAAAGAAAACTTAATTTAAATAAACTTGAAAATGGCGCGCGACATAATGACAAAAAACTGACAGCGCTCAGAGCGATCTACCTCGATATAGTGAGCAGTCTAAGCGCGAGAAATGATGTCTTTTGTGACGTCACACAGCTTGGCAAAACAGTTTAAGCGCGTATCGGAAGTCCTTTAATCGTGTTTAGGTTACTATTATCGCGTATCGGAACTCCTCTAAGCGTGTTTGGGTTACTATTATCGCGTATCGGAACGATAGGTTAGTCGCAAACGTTATTAGTGGATTTCGTTATTTACGTCAGATGGTGCGTCATAATTACAAAATATTATTCAATTCTCAACTCTATAAGCGCTCGACATTAACAGCGTCCGTGCAAATATCAACTTTAATAGCGTAATATATATAGTTAACGGATTCCATTATATACGACTTAGTAACAGAATAGGACTACTGCCGTAATAGACTTAAGAAACCCAAAAGCGTCTTTTTATTTTATAATTATTTTATTATATTTTTGCTTTAGTTTATATTTGATTTTTATTATTTAAATACTTTTTAATATGTTTGTTTAGTATTTGGTTTATAATGTAATAAAAATAAATGTATCGACAATGATTGGTTCAGAAATACTCTTACCATGAAAATAATCGGTATCTATTATGCTGTAGGCATATATATTCGTATTATGGTAAAAAATTAGAAACAAATCAAGTCACCCAAATGACTCATACTAAAATGAAAGTACATTCGTACAAAACTGATGCATAACTATGTAGGTACCTAAACATTACTCATAGTCACACCATAATCAATTACAAAACGTTAAATTATCATCACGACCGCATGCTCACTAGGCCGATTATGGCCGCGTTCGTGTTATAGCATTTCCAACATTTCGTAGCAACTTCATAAACCAGCGCGAAATGTCGTTTTTGTTAAGAAATACCACTTTTTTTAACAATGCTAACATTTCTTAAATAAAACGGCGGTGATGCTACTTTTTGACAAGTGTTTTCGTTCATGTTTTATCATACCATGGCATCCAATACACGTGATATTATTATGGTCTTTGAATTTATTACATAAAATCGTTTAATATACCTTTTTAACAAATATAATAGAAAACTATAAAGTATATAAAAATGGTAAACGATCCATTTGACATCTGTCAAAAAGTAACATCAATAACCCTCCTTTCAACACGGTACTGACATACGAAATTAGCATCAAATGTTAGAATTTTCATTAAACGAACGACTTGTGCTAAAAAAAAGTGGTATTTTCATGCTAACATTTCTTAAAACGAACGCGGCCTATGTTGACCGTAAAATAGACGATGAACTTCGCATACAGTTTTTTTTAAATGTGTTTTTATTTAATTTGGCTGTATTGATCTGGTGTTAAACGATTTATGATGATTTGTCAAACCTTACTGAATAGAAATGTCAACAAAGTTTGACGTTTTCAACTGTCAAACCATAGACAACAACCATCGAAACTTCTCGCGCAGCTAAAAAACATGTTTTATTATTAAATCCAAGTTCCTAATCAATTGCAAGGTTAAGCAACAAATATTGCGATTAGCTATTGGGTTGAACGACATTCAGAGTTACCGTTCGACGGGTATGGGGGTCAAAATGCAGTATTACGTATACCGGCATGAGTAATGATTACTGCATGTTTCAATACTTTGGTTAGACAAAATAATGTTTTAGCGCGCTGTCATCAAGTTGCGACACGTTTTTTGTTTGGTTTATCCGCTATAGTAAAGTAAAGTATCATCACGACCGTTTCCCTTTCGGGGTGGTCAGAAACTACGCTTAAAAGCGGATTCACATTTAGCCAACTTTACTATAGGCCAATCATGACAAGTGGCAAGCTCGTCGATGTCTCCAGCGTACCAAACTCGAGAAATATCACATATAAATTAAATATTTTATATCTATTTTTATTATTATATTTTTGTGTCCCGACCAGGAATCGAACCCGGTACCTTTGAGCCTAAATCCACGGACTTAACCGCTAGATCACGGAGGCATCTTATCCGCTATATACGTAGTAATTATTTAAATTTAAAAAACAATTCGACACCTTGGTGTAGAAAGGTCGTATAAACCATTTTACCCAAAATGAGTAATGAATGCAGTCTTATTCATAATTTTCCGCTCTATTAATTGATCTTTGTACAATAAAATCAGGTTTTCTATTGTAAAGAACATAACAATATATAAAATCTCACTTAATAGGGTTTATAAGAACAAAAACGTCGTGAATCTGACAGAAAAAGTATAAACAAAAATTTTATGACCAAGGCAGTGATGAAAGTTTATTCAGTATATCTATGGTGCCTATATCAAATCTTCTTTCTTTAAGCTTGTTACAACTTTACTCATGGATAAATATTTTTTTGAATGTGTACTTCATATTTCATATCGCCTCGATATAAAATCGTGGCAGGCTCGAGGAGCTGAGAAAAGACAGGGAGTCATTTACAAGAAAAACTTCTAGAGTTGATACCAACATGGACTTTTTACATAGATTGATAACATCGGATCCATTTATCGCACATTTACGTGCTTCACCAAAGACAAAACAAGGACCATTGACACGTGAGGTATGCGAGCTATTTAATTTCATTTCATTTATTTATCACCGTAGGGACCGTCTGGAACACTTGGTTAAGTCAATTTATAATACACTGTAACTAATATTAGTTACCTACAGTAAACGAGATAACACAATCATGGTCAGACAGCTTAATACGAAACAACACGACGAAGACCAGAAACAGCCCAAACCATCAATACAATTATGGAAGAGCCATATTGAATGCTAAATAATCAATTACAGAAAATAAAATTTAAATATTAATAATGTCAAACTATGTTAAAATAAAAATGTCAAGTACTACAAGGTACTACTATAATCTAATATAAATATATATATATGTATATATTGTATACAACACTAAAATATGTCAAATAACTAATATTATTAAACATAGAAATCTGCCACAAGGGCATCGTCATTAAAACTAAATAAGAAAAAGAAAATATAAATAAATTTATTAATAACATGTCATATTAAAAACTATTAAAAGACTCATACGATCAATTCGACAAAGAAGATCCCGATTCAGATACTATGACTTAGATCTATGCACTACATACTTATGATCATGAATAAAAGTTTTAGCACAAACTATTTGTTTTAATATCACCTTATTACCTCAAAAACATAGATAAATAATTTTGTCCACCTAGATTGTGAAAATATCACACTGTGCAGCGTGGCAAGTGTAAGCTAAATTCTCCAGTATTTTCTTCAACAGTGGATGTCTAGGACTCTGTGTTTTAGGGGCAGTGATGAAATATGTAATATATCAATGGTTATTTATTTATTCATTTTGTAAAACCAACAGTTGACAATTTCAAATAGGTAAGAAACATTAAACATTCTAAGAACTATTAAAGGTTTTCACATATAGGTTTTAAAAATTGAGTACAATAGCAATAAAATAAGTATCGTACAAGATAATACACAAATTTACTAAATTATAAGAACGTATTAATACACAAGATTAATAAAACAAAAATATATATATATATACATATTACATTAATGAAGGTTACTGATTGAGTCGACATAACGAGCCGTCAACTGACGTCTGATATTTCTTGCCTTGGAGTTGAAAAGATCAATGTCCAACTCCTCCGCAAGTGAATTAAATTCGTTACAAACTCTCAAAAAATAACTATTCTGCCTGTACCTAGTCCTAGTTATAGTAAATAAAATCCCCACGGCTAAATGCTATGTATTAATGTAACCAAAAATATGTAAATATTTTGCTACCTTGTCCAAATTACTAATTTGTAAACCCCGTACTTAAAGTTATGTAAAACAAGTTAATGCGAAACATCAGTATGTCAACATATCAGCTAACATGACATGGAATATACAAAAACGTTTATTTGTTCCCAAAAATTGTTTACATAATTTTTTGGAGGAACTCTGATCCCCAGACTAGAATTCTCTGGGTTAAGCTGAGGATCAGTTTCTTCCTTGGTTACATTTTATTATTTAAGACTATAAATTTAATGCCTCAATATTATTTTTGTTTTATTATTTATTAAATTAATTTATCATGCCATGCATTATACTATTATTATATTATATACATATTATATTATATTATATTTCACCATATTTATTTTATGACTATTATTAAATTTATAAATCTATAGGTATATAATTTGAGTAGTCTGGTGTATAGTTATTTCTGGTGTATTTTATCTTACCGTTTATTATATATTTATATTTTTATTTATCTATTTCTATGAGTTTTTCTGTTTGGGTATAATCTAAGGTACCAAGGTAGTTTATGAGGAGTTTCTTGCAAAAATGTCTTGTATAGGGCTGGAAATTAATGATTTTATTTAATTTTGTATATATGTATGGACCCATAAACTCAAATCTGTCAAAACATATTTGTTTACTGTTATAGGCCAAGGAAGGTTTGGCATCACGCTTATAAACAGGTCAGCAGCAGCCCTATTATATTACTTAGTAGCAAACGTTATTAGTGAATTTCATTATTTACGTGAGAGCTTGCGTCATAATTACAAAATATTATTCAATTCTGAACTCTATAAGCGCTTGACTTGACAGCGGCCGTGCAAATATCAACTTTAATAGCGTGATATACATATAGTTAACGGATCCCATTATATAACGTTTGCGCTTAAGTAACAGCCCTATTCAAACGTTATGTAATGGAATCCCTTAAATAGCTGAATCTCTCAGTGTACAACGCTAAAATTGGTATTCTCGTATAAAGGTTTTCTCTGCAGACGACATCAAATATAAATTCGCATGCGTTAATTTTAAAAATAAGTATATAGTTTATAAGTACATAGATTTAAGATTTAAATAAATAAACACTTGGTTTAATCTTAGTATTAACAATGAATCATTAACATCTAATCACTTTCCTGAAATTTGGATCATATTAGCTCACAATTAAACAATAATTTAATATGTAATTCATGATAAGAAAGAGCTAGTACACTAATGTACTGTCGAACAAATCAGCGCTGGCAATGTTAATAAAATTATCGCTTAACACAGTGAATGAAGCTAAAAGAAGAACATAAAAAAGACAGACAAAAGACAAAAACAGATAAAAGTATCATGTTTAGAAATGACTCTATTCATGAATATTCCAATATACTAAATATTAATCTTGTCTATATATCTACTCGCTCTAGCATTTTTTATATCCATAAGTCTGTCTCTTTCTTGAATGAATATCCGTCTTTATAAGTAGAAGAAGGTACCTAATCTGGGTTTGACTTGTCGCTTTAAGCGCTTTTTTTCATTTATTTAGCTTTGAAAATCATTCGACTTGGCGTTGCGGTTTTCATTAATTTTGAGAAAAAATCGGTAAAAAAGCGTTGAACGCTTTGCTTTGCTTTCAAGTTGAACATAGCACTAGATGGCCACCCATTAGACAAGCACCGTTTCGTCAATATTTTTAAATTTCTTGTTACCACATGTAAGTATTTATGTAATAGTATTTAATTATAAAAAAAGTTAAGATAAGAAGATACTATAATCTAAATTAATATATATTGTTTAAGGTCAAGCGACTTTATGGTAAAAATAGCCTTAATTATTTCGCTATCTGACTATCTCAGTAAGAGCTCGTTCCCACTTGTCGGGTGTCGGATCCGTATATTAATCGGAGGTTCCAGTGGCAGAGTATTTTATATGAAGCTATTCATACTTGTCGGAAACCGATTTTGTGTCGGCGCCGACAAGAAATGTCGGGTGTTTTGCCAGCCCTCTACGCCCGGAAAACAAACGTGTCGGATCTCGCTCGCCTACGAGTACGAATGTCGCTATTCACATTTGTCAGATGTCGGTGCCGATAACCCTCTCCCCGCTACCCCTTATTCTGTTCGTGCCGTGCGTGCGCCTCGCATCCTAAAATATTTGAAAAACTTAATTTCGTCACTTCTCAATTCTGTTATTAAGTTCTGAAATGTTCCCAATATTGTCTTTTCTGGGCTCTCTTTCTTTGTTTTCTTCTTAAATAATAATACATCACAACAAGAACTTCATCGACGTCCATCGTACCTAGTTGCTTTGCGTAGAGTGCTAAAAATTGGTATTAGCTTCAACCGTGGCCGACAACCGATTATTAACCGAAAGTATGAACAAAGGCGCCGACATCCGATTAATATACGGATCCGACACCCAAAAAGTGGGAACGAGCTCTAAGTCCACAAAAAAGACGTGACGTTTGCCGAGTATGGCAAAAAAAATCGTCGACTCTGTTATCAGCAAACATATTAAGATGATCTAGTGAACGTTTTGCTGACTGTACCTGTCTTGATAACGCAATCTTATCTGTCGCTCACTCATTGATAAAAGTAAGGTGTAAAAATATTTTTTTGCGTCTGTCAGTACGCGTTCGCCGTCTTGTCAGACGATTTTGCGTTGCAGAAGTTAAATTATGTCAGGCTATTCAGTGTTCACGCTTGACTGATTTCTACCTCAGTTGAATTTACTTCGGTGACTAATGGACGTCGCAATAACTGTGAAAGTAATCCGTGTTGTTCTTAAAACTTGGATAGTCAGTGAAGCCTTAACAGTGCGTTATTTTATACAATCCATATAATCTTTTCATTAATTAATGCGTGATTGGCACATCTGCCACAGAAGCGACGAACCATGGGGTAGTGGTAAACGTCAGATAGACGGATGATTAAAAAAACGTCGCTATTGCATAAAATTGCTTGCAATGCAATGGCTAGCTTAAGCACCCTGTAAACGATGACACATGTTTGACAAACTTTACGTGTTTTTGTCATGCAATTTGATAGTGTGTAGTCAAATAATTGTTTTTGACAAACACGTTTGACCGTGTGATGCGGTGTTGGTCAAACAAGATCTCATTTATTGTCTTGCACAGACTTTGTATAGTAAACCATGGAGCATAATTAAACTAAAGTATTGTCTTATCCTGGCCCAAGCCGTCTGGCCAGCGTGGCGAGTTTAGGACAAATTCTCCAGATATACATATGTTCCTGAAGGCCCATCTCCAGCAGTGGAGGTCTAGGACGCTGTGTTCTAGGGGCTGTAACGATAAGATAAATCATTGTCTTGGGATCATAGAGGACGCTATTTACATGGCGGTTTAGAGGTATATCCTGAAGTGGAGAGTCACAGGCTCATGATGATGATATGATGGATTTTAGTTTGATTCCTTCTAATATTTCACATCTTTAAAAAACAACTTAATACTTTCTTTTTAAACAAGCAGAACAGTATATTTTTTAATTTAAATATTTCTTCTTAATAATATTATATTATCTTCATATATATCTACTATATATTAATAAGTATTTAAGTAGTCTATGTATACATACTATTTATGTAGTTTATTAAAATTTAAAATAAGGTTAAAATTGCACCCCACATATTATACTGTCTCACTCTCCCAAAGGTTAGCTGGTAGAAAAAGCCGAAATGGCTTTAAGTTCGCCTTTGTACATACTTTTAAGTTAAAGTGCAATGAAGTATTTTAATAATAATAATAATAATATTTAAGGGCGACATCTGAAGTGTGGAATGCCTTTTTAGTACAGATAATTCAGCTCGTAGACGTTTTTGCGTTTGTGGTAGTGTAATAAAGACATTCAGTAAAACCTAAATAAACCAGTTTCCGCTAGTTACCACGTGCATTAGTCTATTTATTTATTTTCATAAAAATCATAGCTTATAACTAGGACATAAGATACAGTATTATTATTTATTAGATATTAGGTTTTATATTATTTATACAGTTCATTTCTCCAAAACAATGAGTTAAATAAAAAAAAACATTAGTAAAGAAAAATAACAATAGAAGTAAAGTATCATCACGACTGTTTCCCTTTCGGGGTGCTCAGAAACCACGCTTATAAATAAGCAGATTCAAATTTAGCCAACTTTACTATAGGCTAATCATGACAAGTGGCAAGCTCGTCGATTACTCCAGCCAGCGTACCAAACTCGAGAAATATCACAAATAAATTAAATATTAATTAAATGTATTTATTTACATAATTAGGTAAGGTAAGTAGGTACTAGGTAATGAATTAACAACTCAATTGTGTTAGTTATTTTTTTCTTACTAATTAGTTTATTGATTTTATTTGTTGTTGTTTATTTGTATTTTTTTGTTGCTTTTTTTGATTTTGATTGATATTTTGCTATTGATGATTGAATACAATCACAAACGGTACATCACTATCACGCTCGGTTGTAGAACACTTTCCTCAAAGTCCTATAAAGGTTGGTAACGAAGTTTGGCATGTATCAATGAGAAATATCTTTTCTTATGTTTATTTAAATCCATTTTAAATTAAATTCCTCGTCGCCAATAATAAATAAAGCATTAATTATGAAATTGATAATTATTTACATTATTATTGAAAAGTGAATGACATCATAGGTGACACTATGCGCTCATTCCGAATCGCGCTCAGAGCGCTTAGAACGAATATAACACTGACCGTCGTTCCGAATCAAATATGGCGATTTGGATGCTCAGAGCGTGATATCAATTCGGAACGGTCTAAATCACATTTTCATTCATTAAGATGTTTTTTTTTTAAATGTATAGAAGATAAATTGCGGATTCCACATCTTTGAGTATGAATACAAATTTACATCTCTCGGTTTAGTCATCTTTACATGTGTAAAGTTTAATATTATTAACTTATTTTGATCTTTTAAAATAAATTGCCGAATAACAGACATTTTTTTTCCACTTCCTACTTTAATATTAATTATAGATTTGTTTTAGAAGTAATATACAAACAGTATAAACGAATTAAAATATTAAATAATTTAAAAGAAAACCTAATATTTAATAAATTTGAAAATGGCGCGCGACATAATGACAAAAAACTGACAGCGCCCAGAGCGATCTGCCTCGATATCGTGAGCAGTCTAAGCGCGAGGAGTAATGTCATTTGTTACGTCACATAGCTTTGGCAAAACAGTTTAGGCGCGTATCGGAACACTTTTAAGCGTGCTTAGGTTACTATTATCGCGTATCGGAACGAAGGGAAGGCTTTTCCCTATCAAATGTGTAACAGTCATGATTAAAGTTTAAAATAAGCCGAGCAGACAGTTTTATTTTGAATGTCAGCCTTAACCTTAACAGACGCCATTTTCAATTTTAATCGTCTAATTACAGATACCTAATTTTTGTTTGACAGATGTGTGAGAAAATGTCTTAGAATACGAGTGTAGGACTCTAGGGGCTGTGATAACGATGAAAGCCGAGTCAAACAGCTAGTACATTACAAAAAAACATGTTATGTTGTGAGAACAAAACAACAGCCATAACTGTACTGTACACAGTTTATGATTAATGAATAATGCATGAGTTTTAAATGAATTATCATAATTGCTGATCGTGAGTGTGATCGATAATGAAATTACATTAATTTATTCATTTGTTTTATCATAACAATAATGGAACGGGTTCGAGACTCAGCTTTACGTAGTGGAAGTTGGTGCGAGAGGAATACCAGCAAAATCTTTGCACGACTGTCTGCCGTCAATACATTTATGGAACGAGCTTCCAAGACGGCATTAACAGAAGCATACAGAATTTGGTTGGGTAGGGAGAGGAGCAGAATAGTTGATGGTAAGCGTATTGTTGCGAAATAAAAAAAATAAGGCCTTGTTTGTATACCTACCCTATTATTATAGATGACTCCGCATATCCGACGCATCTACTTCATTTCTACTGCTTTTAGACTACTCTTTAGTCACATGTGCTGTGAAATACATATATATAAATATAAATATTTAATTTTTTTTAGTTGGTGTCATACCTTCAGGCCAGTTGTACATATTACCATCAAGGAGCTGATCTCTCCGAAGACCTGGAACCGTTTTTAAAATCAACAGCTGATGAGGTAGGTCATAAAAACAAATTGTTGTGGCGCTTAATACATTAATACGGATAAGTAACAGAATAGGCCATCTGATCGATATGTTCAGCTAAATGTGTGTCAATCAACAACCGTCAACATTAAAATTCCAGATCACAGCAATGCGTTTAGAAACAAAGGCACTTGACAAGGAAATGGAGAACCGGCATACCATTGTTAACAGTAACGATACAGTTCTCCCAAGCTGCGAGGTCATCCACGACGGAGATGGAAATACTAGTCTACTTGGCTCTCCCACTTTAAAAAACTCCCCAAGAATGCAGGGATATCTATTCAAAAGAACCTCGAATGCTTTCAAAACATGGAATCGAAGATGGTTCTATTTGTATGACAATCGGTTTGAATACAGGTTAGTAACGTACAAATTGATGAAAATTATGACGTCAAACCGTCGCCAACCCAGCTTTCCAACAGCGGAGGTCTAGGACCCTGTGTTCCTGTGATGATTATATCTCACTACTACTGAACTACCTGTTGGGGCCAAGGCCCGTTGTAGGATGATTCGGGTAGGTTACCCGAGGCTGGTAAAGTATGTGAAAGATGGACTGTATTTCATTTGATGTGTTTATTTCTGTAGGAAGTGTGAAAAGGCATCTAGTCAAGCTTGCATAGTGTTAGGGACTAATGTCGGACATAAGTGTCTGATTCCAGTTGCTAACATTCATGGACCATGCGCGCCACTTACCATCAGATGCTAGTAAAAAAAAAAAAAAAAAAGGTTAGCATTATCTGGTACTACGGCTGCAGGCAGGAGGGAAGGCAAATGCGCGCGGGGCGGGAGCACGCGCATACATGGCTTTACAGTCAGCCACATAATATATCAAATAAATAATAAATTTGTAATAAATGCGAAATGCATGGCTTAACTTGTATTCAACGTGTGTGCGACATTCTCCAATGACTCATATTTACATAAACATTATCACAAATATAAACTTTCTGATAACATAAGTCTTACTGATTACTTATAAATGTCTAATTTAGGGCACGGAATCTAAAATAATAAAAAAAAGTGGAAAATAATAACTTGTTGACGATTGTGTGACAATTATAAAGAACTGAGTTAAGCTACCTGCATGAAAGTTTTTGATAAAATTTAAGTAGTCATTCTGATGTAACTACCTCCGTGGTCTAGCGGTAAAGTCCGTGGATTTAGACTCAGAGGTACCGGGTTCGATTTCTGGTCGGGACACAAATATATTGATTAATGTAAATAAATACTTTTAATTAATATTTAATTTATTTGTGATATTTCTCGAGTTTTGTACGCTGGAGACATTGACGAGCTTGCCACTTGTCATGATTGGCCTATAGTAAAGTTGGCTAAATGTGAATCCGCTTCTTTATAAGCGTGGTTTCTGACCACCCCGAAAGGGAAACGCTCGTGATGATACTTTTTATTCTGATGTAACGCTGACGGGTTCCCATGAAACTATAAGAGATGAGTGTGGGTATCATCACGACCGTTTCCCTTTCGGGGTGGTATTAATCAATATATTTGTGTCCCGACCAGGAATCGAACCCGGTACCTCTGAGTCTAAATCCACGGACTTAACCGCTAGACCACGGAGGCTAAGTATATATGTTCTAGAAACCGAAGCAATCTAGTTGTGTTCTAAAAGCTGTGTCGATGAATATAACAATTAATTAATATCCAAATATTTGTTGCAGGAAACGTACAGGAGAGTTAAGTGTAACAGTAATGGAAGAAGACCTTCGTCTATGTACGGTAAAGCCAGTGACTGATGGAGAAAGACGGTTCTGCTTCGAAGTACTCTCGCCATCCAAGTTAGTATATTTTTTATTTTTGAATAGAAATACAATATATTAAGTCAAGTAATAGGTATATCTTAGATTAAGAATACACTAGATGAAAGGCTCTGATTACGACTCGAAAAATAACAGCACAAAACTTATGCTTAAAAAAATATCATTCATTTACTTTCTAATACATATAACTTATTAAATAGACGGAATATTAAATGTTGGCGGAGACAATTACTCTTCATTTTAATATTAAATAATAAACACTGTACTAGCTACATAAAAAGATGCAGTTGATTATTAGGTTGATTTTGTGTACATGCCTCAGTAGTCTAGCGGTTAAATCCGTGGACTCAGGAGGTACCAGGTGGGATTCCTAGTCGGGACACAATAATTTATTAAATTTATTGTAATATTTCTCGAGGTTGGTACGCTAGAGACATTGACTAGAGTTGTCATGATGGGCCTGTAGTTGGGTTTGACCACCCCGGAAGGGATACGGTCGTGATGATACTTTTTTTTACTAGCACGACATGTGACCACTGATGTGACTTACCTGAAGGTAAGTGGCGCGCAAGGTCCATAAATGTTAGTAACTGGAATCAGACACTCATGACCGACATCAGTTCCTAACACTATGCCGGCTTGACTAAGCATGATGGCAATTCGAGCCTGATCCCGTAACGTGTTAATATACTTTACTGGGTTTATCGGCACTTTTATTTATTGGTTGATTTTGTGACTGATCACAGTAGATGCAAAAAATATATATATCTGTTACTATTGATGGCCGTTATTAGAATAACGATGGGTGACAATATTGCCAGCCACGTATCCCAGCAACGATGCTTGGCAATTACAATCTCATTGCCATCTATCAAGTTAAATGATGTTTTTTTTAAATATATTCGTTAGGTTAAGTTACTTTGTAAATTTTACCACTGGAAATGTATAATTGGCTTATAGGAAAAGAGAAGATAAATTTCTAAGCATTCTATGGATTCACCGTGCGGGTGCCGGGTCCATCGTGTGTGGGTAAGAGATGAGAATAATGGTGTCTCGGGCTTGCGGTCGACAATACGCTGGTTTAAAAAGGAGACCTCCCTTTTTATTTTATTATTATTAACTGTAATTTTTTTATATAATCTTTCAGAAGTCACATGCTGCAAGCAGATTCTGAAGATATGCTTAACAAATGGATATCAGCTCTCCAGAACGGTATCCGCTCCGCCATACAAAGGGAAGGGAACCACGACACTCCGCCGCTAGCTCTAATGGACAACAGACACACAAATGCACAAAATAATCTAACACGAGGTGGAAGAAAAGTTAGGTTAGTTATTTTTCTAGAGCATAGCCGAGCTAACCTACGTCAAAATGTTATACGAATATCAACAAATAACGGTCAGATAAATAAAAGCCATCGAAACAAAATTGCATTGCGGTTGATGAATGTTTATGTAGTTTATTGGTTAGAATTGCACCCGATATATTTATACTGTCTCACTCTCCCAAAGGTTAGCTGGTAGAAATAGCCGAGATGGCTTTATTTATTTAAAACTTTATTGCACATAAATCGTCATGATCGTAGAACAGTGTTGGATTTAAAAAAATACACATAATTTTGCATTATTTCGATAGCAAATAATAGGAATTATTATAACTTGGTAAAAAAATCTGATTTTATACATAGTTTTATATTGTTTGTGGTCTGTAATTTATAGTGCAAATGTTAGAAAGGGTTCCAAAATGAAATCTAGAAGGTTTGCACTTATTATGAGACTAGTATTAACTTAAAAAAGAAGAGACAAAAAAATAGTTGAAATAACTTTAAATGGCCGCCATGAAAATTTTAAATATAGCAGATCCGTCACTGTTCTACGATCATGACGAAATATACAAAAGCGTGACATAATGTCGCTTGACAGTCTCTGCTTGTCAGACCTTCGGGACAACGAGAACATTTATGTGAGGTAGGTGCAATATATCAATTAAAATTAAATATATAAAAAATATAAGTCTATAGAATATTATTATTATTTAAGTTCGCCTTTGTACATACTTTTAAGTTAAGTGCAATTAAGTATTTCATAATAATATTAATGAATGTAGAAGAAGCGAAAGAGGTATGTCGTGATCGGGAATGGCTCTCAATTGTATCTGACTACCTCGGAAGGAACTTGGCGTGAAGATATGTTCGATATGAAGATAAGTTTATACTACGATGGTTCGTGCATGTTGAGAGGATGAGCGAAGAAAGGTTGACTAACCAGATATATAATGCGAAAGTTGTGGGTGAAAGAGGCCCTGGCAGACCGAGACTCACATATCACGATCAAATAGGCACATTAAAAAGCTTTAGTAACAAAAGGGCATGTATGAAGAGGTTGATGAATTTCGACGAAGCGAAAGAAGTAATAATAATATTTTTATTGCATAAGTACAACAGTTTCATAATGATACACTGTTAGTACAGTACTTAAGGCTATTTGTTAGTTGTACAAAGGGTGTATTAAATTAGACTTTCTAACTCCACACCTAGCTACTTGTGTTATGGAAGTTAGCCTATTATTCTAGGTTATCAATTTCAATTAAAAATATTACTGTTTACAAATAATAATTAGTTAAATAAAATATATATTATATGTATATAGTAGTTTATGAAACTGTTGCATAATAAGGGGTATTATACACGAGTGTGTGTTTAATAGTATCACACGAGTGTTTTAATACCTAGTTATGTGCAGTTTCATACACTAATTTTTTCATACATTGGGATTGAACCTACTAAATAAAAGATAAAAGTTAAAAGAGTAAGAAAAATCACAACAACAAAACTTATTGAATGGCGCCAATTTTTTTTTTTTATAGGCCATGGTACAGAATACATAAGTCCTAAACAATGAAATGGCGCCAAAACCTAGCTTATGACCGCGCACGCGCTATGGCGGGCGCTGCCATAGACAAGTAAAAATTGTAATCAAAACTTTTTGTAATGGAACGTTTGCCTTAAAAAAAATAAATGTTAAATAATATGTATGATTCTATTTTTAAAATGTATTATAACATTATTTTGTTAGAGAAAAAGTGTTATAATGTGATTTTATTTTTAAATTTCAGCAGTATGTTTATAAAGTACACACATCAAAAAAGTCTAGGGATCAAGCATGTTTATGCGGATTTCTTGTGATTGAGATGTGGCTTTGTAATAAATTTATGATTTTATAAATTTATATGGATCCTTTTTGGTGCATTTCATAATTTAAAACAGGAACTGTCAATCAAATTCGAGTAAAAGATGAAAATCAGCTGTCAATATTTTCCCTATAAAAACATAAGACGCATTGAAGACATTATTAGTGCTACTGTTTCCCTACTACTGATTAAAACCAACGTTATTATGGAGCGGCGACGTCATTTAAGCAGGGAAGAAATGATCAGAGCCGTGGGAATGATAGAAGCTGGTTCCCGGCAACGTACTGTGGCTTTAGCTCTGAATACAAGTCAGAGTGTTATCAGTCGACTTTGGACACGTTACCGAACCACTGGTACCGTGGCTGAGCGCCATGGAGGACGGTATCGCTGCACCACACGGAGACAAGACCGATACATTCAAATCACAGCTCGAAGAACTCCAACAATAACCGCCATGATGTTAGCCGTGAGCCTTCATCGCTCTTCAGGGAACTTAATTAGCGACCAAACAGTCAGAAACCGCTTGCATGAAGTGAACCTTCATTCCCGAAGACCGCTACGGGTACCACCTATAGCAATGCACAATCGTAGGACTCGATATCAATGGGCTCTTGAACACAGAAATTGGACAGAAGAACAATGGCGTTTCGTGTGCTTTTCTGATGAGTCTCGTTTTGGTATGAGGCCGGATACAAGACGTATACGACACTGGAGAACCCCTGGACGCCAACAGCGATTAAAATCCTGCCAGGAAGTCCATCCTTATAGTGGTGGAACCATCATGGTATGGGCGGGTATTTCGATCGGCGGAAGAACTGAGTTGATTTGGATCAGAGGCAACCTCAACGCTCAAATTTATGCTGAGACGGTTGTATCAGACGTCATCGTTCCTCTACAAGTGCATATCGGTCCCTTATTTCAGTTAATGCATGATAATGCACGACCGCACACCGCAAGAGTTGTAAGACAGACTCTCGCCGCAGCTAACATCAATGTCCTGCCCTGGCCTGCTCAGTCGCCAGACTTGAACCCGATTGAGCATGCATGGGATATTCTTCAGAGAAGAGCTCTGCCGAATATGGAGGGTATCCAGTCGCAAGAAGACCTTTTTTTGTTGTTGCAACGAACATGGGCGGCCATTCCACAGCGTGATTTGGATGAACTCATTTTGAGTATGCCAAACCGATGTTCTTGTGTTGTTAGTGTTCGCGGTAGAAACACGGATTATTAATTGTTTAAGTTACCCAATAAAATTAAAAAAAAAACTGTTATTTCAGTCTTTTTTTCGAACTTTAATGTTAGTGGTTCAAATGTCAAAAATCCCTTTATTAGGAAAATGGCAATTTTTTTTACTAATGCAAAGGTGACTTGGTTTATCGTTACTGTAGACAAACGAAAACATTTTATTTGATCAATCCTTAAAGAAAATTTTAATGAATATCAATCAGGAGAAAAGTTATTGCAAAAATATATGTTGATCCCTAGACACTTTTGATGTGTGTATGTCAATATAAATTCGTTTTGAAGTTTGTAATTCGCATTTTACGATATGAGTTTAGATAAAATATTTTATGTACTTCTAGACTAAGTTATGATACCAACATAAAAAGTAGGTAAAGGTATGTATAGTTAGACGACCAGATCAAGATACTATAGTACTATTCCATGACGGACAGAAGCGTCTCAGTCTGGCGTAGCTAAGATTTTGTAACCAGCATGATATCTCGTGATCGTGTCAAGTGGCGCTCAATTGTCTCTGCCTACCCCGCAAGGGATCTGGCGTGAAGATATGTATGTAAACTAAAACTATAGACTTTTTTTTTGTATTACAGAATATGGGAACAACTAATAAACATTCCTGGTAACAATTTTTGTTGCGATTGCCGCGGTCCCAATCCGCGATGGGCTAGCATTAATTTGGGAATTACACTTTGTATTGGTAAGTCTTTTATTAAATTGCTTGTTCATTTCCTCCTTTAGCAGAACAAATTATGCAAAAAAACACCTTTTTAAGACGAGCAGTAAAACTATATAATAATTGCTTGGTTGACGTGGACATATTTGCTTGCTCTAAGTCAGTGTATAGGAGCAGAGTCCGTGAGATAATTAGTTAAGTTTTTTTTTTATACTAGCACGACATGTGACCTTGGGCCTTCCTGATGGTAAGTCGATGAATGTTAGCAACTGAAGTCAGACACTTATAACTGCCGCCATCAGTCCCTAACATCATGCCGGCTTGACTAGATGCTTTTTTACACTTCGCTTGAAGGACTCCAAGTTATAGGAAAGTGGAAATACAGAGGCTGGAAGAGCATTCCACATCTTTATCGTACGACAGATGTATGAGTCCCCAAATTTATAGGTACGCGAAGGCATGGTGACTACGGTATGTGGGTGCATATTCTGACCTGTGCGTGTGGTTCGGTTGCGGAATGGAGAGGGAGGGATTAGGTTATAGAGTTCTTCGGAGCACTCACCATAGTATAGCCGGTAGAACACGCTCAGAGAAGCCACATCTCGATAGAATAGAATGTGATTTAGACTTTCTTTTATGGTTTAATTGTATTTTGAAAATGTAATAAGTATAGTTCTCTTTCACAGTTTCGGTACTCCAGGTCTAATTATATGTATATTCTTTGTTATTTAAATTGTATTGTGACTGTTTGTTACCAAAATAAAATAAATAAAAATAAATCTATACACTATTGTGTTATGAAAGTTTGTCAGGCCACATACTTACAGCATACTTATAGTGAAAAAAGTTTAAAATAATTGTTAAGAGGTTTTAACGCACCTGTCTCGCTCACACAATCCAATATTTTTCAGGTCAGAGTGTACTTGGAGAATTGCCGTCTTTCAACTTTTCAGGGTATAAAATTTACGGACATTGTGAATATGTAGCAAAATCTTTGCATCACTTACTGAAAGAATTAGGCCTAAGCAGGTCTGCCGTCAATACACTTATGGAACGAGCTTCCAAGACGGCATTAACGGAATCATACAGTATTTGGTTGGATAGGGAGAGAAGTAGAATGGTGGATGGTGAGCGTATTATCGCGCAATAAAAAAAAGGAGGCCTCCTTTTCTTAAACCAGCCTATTGTCGGTCGCAAGCCCGAGACACCATTCTTCTCATCTCTTACTCACACACCATGGACTTGGCACCCGCACGGTAAATCCATGGAATGCTTAGAAATTTGTCTTCTCTTTAGTAAAATAGAGGATGGGCGGCATTCAGGAAGCTGCGCCACATCTTCTTATCAAACATACCTCAATGTTTGAAGACGAGAGTTTTCAACCAGTGCGTTCTTCCAGTGCTGTCGTCTTCTTCTTCTTAGTCTCTACACTCTTGGCAGAGTGGTCGTGGTCGTCACTTGAGTGTCAGTGGCACGCTTAACAAGCCGTCGCCACTCGTCTCGAACTGCAGCCTTCCAGGAGCACTCATGTAGGGGGTGATCCATTGCTGCTTTAACCTGGTCAGTCCATTTCATCGGAGACCTACCACGCATTCTCTTGCCATCGACTTTTCCCTGAACTCCAAGGCGCTCAGTGCTGTCGTACGGAGCAGAAACGTGGACACTGACAGTGGGTCTAGTCCACAAATTTAAGGTCGCTCAGCAGGCTGTGGAGAAAGCTATGCTTTGTATTTCTCTGATGGATAAAGTTAGAAACGAGGAAATCCGTCGGAGAACCAAAGTTACCGATATAGGCTTCAAAATTAGCGGAAGTGGCAATGGGCTGGACATGTCTGTCGTAGAACCGATGAACGATGGAGTAGACGGGTTCTAGAGTCGAGACCACGTACGGGAAGACGCAGAGTGGGTCGATGGATGCTAGATGGACGGATGACCTAAGATGACACATTTTCTCTAAGAAAATAACGTTATATTTAATTTTAAAAATAGATTCATACATATTATATAACACTTTTTTTTTTAAGGCAAAGGTTCCATTACAAAAAGATTTGATTCCAATTTTTACTTGTCTATGGATGCGCCCGCCATAGCGCGTGCGCGGTCATAAGCTAGGTTTTGGCGCCATTTCATTCTTTAGGACTTATGTATTTTGTACCGTGGTCATTTAAAAAAATTAAAAATAAAAATTGGCGCCATTCAATACGTCTATTTCTTACTCTTTTAACTTTTATCTTTTATTTAGTAGGTTCAATCCCAATGTATGAGAGTAGATAAATTAGTGTATGAAACTGCACATAACTAGGTATTATAACACTCGTGTGATAAACACACACTCGTGTATAATACCCCTTATTATGCAACAGTTTCATAAACTACTATTATTATTATTTTATATCCAGCAGTGAAGAGAGAGGCTGATGATGATGAAAATAAAGGAAAATCGTTTTGAATGTTTTTAAATTTTTTTCTGTCTAAAATTTGGTATATAAATGTGAAAATAAGTTTAAAATGTCTGTAATTTTATATCCTAGAAGGTAGATATACTAAACCCTCTTGTTGTTGTTGTACAGAATGTTCGGGCATACACAGATCTCTTGGCGTGCATCACAGTAAAGTCAGATCTCTCACATTAGACGACTGGGAACCTGATATTATTAAGGTAAATTTATTTACAAAGTTTTATTTCAAATAATCTATTAATTTATTCAGTAATTAGGCAGTATCTATAGCACTTTTACACGTCCAGTATAGAATAATCTGTTATAATAATCCGCCCGTTTTTCTTTACCTCAAATTTTTGTTAATCAAATCAATTATATGTGGTTTTTTTTTTTAATAATTACATCATCTCTTTTACCCCAGAATTAAAATATGATTTAATTAAATAATCAATTGGTTAAAAATATGTATGAAATAGTTACAAAACACTAATTATTAATTAATTTATTTATAATAGGGTAGCCAACAGTGCTAACATCACACACTTATTTGTACTTAACACTAAATCAGATGTTAGATGCTGCACCTATTATAGGCGACCACCACATTACCACAGTATTATAAAATTTTCAATAAGTATAAAAAAAAAAAATTATTCGAAAAACTAAAGCTGAAACAATAATATATATATATAATAAACATACAATTCCTTGTAGAAATAAAAAAAGTAACTAAAATATTACCTACTTCAAGTAATAAAGTAAAATAAATATATAAAAAAATAAAAAACATACATAAAATTGACTTATAAATTTTGAGCAAGTTGTTTTTATTATAGATAAAACACAGGATTTCAAAGTGTTCATAATTCTCTAATTAAATCGGCGGGATCGAATCTATATAATAACAACGTAAAAAAAGTTTTTGTCAATTGTCGTTATGCTAGGGTAAAAAAATAAAATTAATTAGAAATTATACAAACACAATATACACACATCAAAAGTGTCTAGGGATCAACATATATTTTTGCAATAACTTTTCTCCTGATTGATATTCATTAAAATTTTCTTTAAGGATTGATCAAATAAAATGTTTTCGTTTGTCTACAGTAACGATAAACCAAGTCACCTTTGCATTAGTAAAAAAAATTGCCATTTTCCTAATAAAGGGATTTTTGACATTTGAACCACTAACATTAAAGTTCGAAAAAAAGACTGAAATAACAGTTTTTTTTTTAATTTTATTGGGTAACTTAAACAATTAATAATCCGTGTTTCTACCGCGAACACTAACAACACAAGAACATCGGTTTGGCATACTCAAAATGAGTTCATCCAAATCACGCTGTGGAATGGCCGCCCATGTTCGTTGCAACAACAAAAAAAGGTCTTCTTGCGACTGGATACCCTCCATATTCGGCAGAGCTCTTCTCTGAAGAATATCCCATGCATGCTCAATCGGGTTCAAGTCTGGCGACTGAGCAGGCCAGGGCAGGACATTGATGTTAGCTGCGGCGAGAGTCTGTCTTACAACTCTTGCGGTGTGCGGTCGTGCATTATCATGCATTAACTGAAATAAGGGACCGATATGCACTTGTAGAGGAACGATGACGTCTGATACAACCGTCTCAGCATAAATTTGAGCGTTGAGGTTGCCTCTGATCCAAATCAACTCAGTTCTTCCGCCGATCGAAATACCCGCCCATACCATGATGGTTCCACCACTATAAGGATGGACTTCCTGGCAGGATTTTAATCGCTGTTGGCGTCCAGGGGTTCTCCAGTGTCATATACGTCTTGTATCCGGCCTCATACCAAAACGAGACTCATCAGAAAAGCACACGAAACGCCATTGTTCTTCTGTCCAATTTCTGTGTTCAAGAGCCCATTGATATCGAGTCCTACGATTGTGCATTGCTATAGGTGGTACCCGTAGCGGTCTTCGGGAATGAAGGTTCACTTCATGCAAGCGGTTTCTGACTGTTTGGTCGCTAATTAAGTTCCCTGAAGAGCGATGAAGGCTCACGGCTAACATCATGGCGGTTATTGTTGGAGTTCTTCGAGCTGTGATTTGAATGTATCGGTCTTGTCTCCGTGTGGTGCAGCGATACCGTCCTCCATGGCGCTCAGCCACGGTACCAGTGGTTCGGTAACGTGTCCAAAGTCGACTGATAACACTCTGACTTGTATTCAGAGCTAAAGCCACAGTACGTTGCCGGGAACCAGCTTCTATCATTCCCACGGCTCTGATCATTTCTTCCCTGCTTAAATGACGTCGCCGCTCCATAATAACGTTGGTTTTAATCAGTAGTAGGGAAACAGTAGCACTAATAATGTCTTCAATGCGTCTTATGTTTTTATAGGGAAAATATTGACAGCTGATTTTCATCTTTTACTCGAATTTGATTGACAGTTCCTGTTTTAAATTATGAAATGCACCAAAAAGGATCCATATAAATTTATAAAATCATAAATTTATTACAAAGCCACATCTCAATCACAAGAAATCCGCATAAACATGCTTGATCCCTAGACTTTTTTGATGTGTGTATTAACTATCAAATAAAAAATAAATCATTATTGCACGAAAACATTTTATTGGGCCCATTTCTCTAAGAAAAATTAACATTCTTATATACAACACCACCGTTCCCGTGCCTCAGAGAGCACGTTAAGCCAACGGTCCCGGTTCCACTAATACCAACTTGTGGAAACGTTAATAAATTGTCATTAAAAAAATGATCGTCGCCAACGCGTCTAGTCAGCGTGGTGAGTGTAGGCCAATCTCCAACAGTGGAGGTCTAGGACGCTGTCTTCTAGGGGATGTACTATTTCTAGAAGATGTATACCTACTATTTCTAGTAAATATAGATCAAACTAAGATTGATTCTCCGCAGCTTCTATCTAGAATTAATTTGTGTGCTCCAGTTAAACCCTTAAGAAAGCCAACATGCTTATCAGTGCCAGCTAGTGCATCTAGGTATAGAGGTAATTCGTTTTGCTGCCTTGCAGCTAATGAATTTATTAAACTGGTTGACTTTTCCGAGTTGGATCTATTTAATTCAACTACAGCTACTTTTAAGAATACTCTCTGAAAACATTGGTTTGACAGAGTTTCTTTGAGTGTTTCCGAAACTATTCATACTTAATTTATTTCCTTACTATTTACTTTCTTTATTAGATATCTGCAACAAATAAAGTGTGTTAGATGTGTTTCTTATTTGGTAAAATATATAAATTGAAGCTTAAAAATTTTATTGCCCAATATTTCGCCTCATCAGTGACGTCACTGATGACGCCGCTCCAAAGAGAGGCGAAATTTTTAAGCTTCAATTTATTAGATATCTATATTTTAGCGTGCTTTCATAGTTTCCTATATGTGAAAACATATTAATGGTCTGTAGATATATACTTGATTTTGTAATTAGTTATTAAGTACTGTTTGTTTTCCAATAAAATAAAATAAATAAAATGTAATAATGATGTAATGTTTCAGGTTATGGCAGAGCTTGGTAATAATATTGTAAACAAAATATATGAAGCTAATACTGAAGGAACCAATGTTATAAGAGCCACACCTGACTGTGAAACGTATGTATTTAATTCCATTCTGTCCATTCCCAGTCACCATTATTATTTTGTCTCAAAGTCCTTTGCAGTTGTAGCCGTAAACCTCTGGAATCAGTTGCCTATACAAATCCGGCAGGCCCCGAGCAGGGCTACCTTTAAAAAAAACTAACTTGAAGCACACTACATGAAGTCATGATAAACTTAGTTTATTTCTGGCGTTGCTGATAATTATACTTGTATTTGATATGGTTATAGATAGTATTACATTTTATTTTATATGTATGTATACTATTATTGTTTATACAGGGTGCGCCAGAGAAACTTACTTATTTGAAAAAACTCCCGGGCGGTGAGTTGGGTGGGTAGAGGGGTGAGGGGGGGCGCTATTGGAGGGGGAAGTCCCCAAGTTTGTTTCTTCCTCTAGTCAGTTGCCATCATGCTCTGGCCTAGAGAACAGCGGGCATACGCCGTCGAGAGCTTCTTTTCCATCGGTCGCTCACTTGTTGCTACGCAACGTGCCTTCCGCGCTCGCTTTAAAATTCTTCTTTTTTTCTTCCAAGCCTCGAAGAAATAAACGCTAAGGATGTGTGGTTTCAGCAAGATGGAGCCACAGCACACACAGCACGAGGCTCAATGAATTTGTTGCGACAACATTTCCCCGACCGGCTTATCTCTCTCAGAGGCGATCTCACATGGCCGGCTCGCTCTCCAGATTTGGCTCCATACGATTTATTTTTATGGGGTTATTTGAAATCCCTGGTTTATGTCGATCGGCCACGGACAATAGCTCACCTCAAAAACAACATTCGCGACGTCATTGCCAACATAGCGATTGATATGCTGCAAAGAGTGGACACTAACTTCAGAAATCGACTTAATCAGTGTATGCGCAATGGGGGTCGCCATTTAACTGATGTCATTTTCAAGTCTGTTTAAAAAAAAATATTGGGATATTGTATTCTAAAATAAAATTAAAACAATAACTGAAGTACTTTTGTTTTTAATGACGTTTCAAATAAGTAAGTTTATCTGGCGCACCCTGTATGTGCAGTTTATATGTATGTATTTGCATGTAGTATTAGTATGTAGATATGTAAATATTATTTATTTAGGTATGTAAGTATGTATTAATTTATATATGTCATTATATTGTCTAATTAAGCCTGTAATTGCACCTACCTTTTATTGTTTAACTTTGTCCAATAAAGATTTAAATTAATAAATAAATAAAATATTTACCACATTTCGTACCCCTTCCGGGGTGGTTAGAAACCACGCTTTCAAAGAATCGGATCCACATTTAGGCTCATCATGACAAGTGGCAAGCTCGTCGATATCTCCAGCGTACCTTGTGTTTATTGTTTTTTTTTTTTTTATATTTCTACATCTTATTTACCCCAGCATTAAAATAAAATTTAAGCTTTTTGTAGATGTCGTTAGCGGCACTGGTACCTTGTTTACACCTATAACGGATCATTTTTTAAATTTATTTGTAGTTTTACATTTTTATAACAGAAAAATGTATTTTAACTTAACGTTACCTACCTTAAAAGACGAATTAAGTCGCTTACACTGTCATTAAAATAAAAAAAAGGTTGAATTAATAGAACGGCAATTTTGAGATCACTATATCTTTGCTTTTCGCTTAGAAATCTCGATTTGTACACTTAAAAGCTGCTCACTTCGGCATAATATCCAGAAAATAATAAATTTTGTAATATAAATACAATTTTTCTATGCAACTGACAGTTATATTAGGTACTATCTATCATGCGCCATCTATCGTGATAAAAAGTTAGTGACTTAGCCAGTCGTGGTCTTGGTCTTGCATCAGAATAGGTGGTCTCGGTCTTG
Organism: Tinea semifulvella; assembly: GCA_910589645.1. Taxonomy (NCBI): domain Eukaryota; kingdom Metazoa; phylum Arthropoda; class Insecta; order Lepidoptera; family Tineidae; genus Tinea; species Tinea semifulvella. Next base: position 7,344,180 of record OU342596.1, read on the forward strand.
GTCTTGCACTCCTAATCTTGGTCTTGCATCAGAATAGGTGGTCTCGGTCTTGGTCTTGCACTCCTAATCTTGGTCTTGCATCAGAATAGGTGGTCTCGGTCTTGGTCTTGCACTCCTAATCTTGGTCTTGCATCAGAATAGGTGGTCTCGGTCTTGGTCTTGCACTCGTAATCTTGGTCTTGCATCAGAATAGGTGGTCTCGGTCTTGGTCTTGCACTCCTAATCTTGGTCTTGCATCAGAATAGGTGGTCTCGGTCTTGGTCTTGCACTCCTAATCTTGGTCTTGCATCAGAATAGGTGGTCTCGGTCTTGGTCTTGCACTCCTAATCTTGGTCTTGCATCAGAATAGGTGGTCTCGGTCTTGGTCTTGCACTCCTAATCTTGGTCTTGCATCAGAATAGGTGGTCTCGGTCTTGGTCTTGCACTCCTAATCTTGGTCTTGCATCAGAATAGGTGGTCTCGGTCTTGGTCTTGCACTCCTAATCTTGGTCTTGCATCAGAATAGGTGGTCTCGGTCTTGGTCTTGCACTCCTAATCTTGGTCTTGCATCAGAATAGGTGGTCTCGGTCTTGGTCTTGCACTCCTAATCTTGGTCTTGCATCAGAATAGGTGGTCTCGGTCTTGGTCTTGCACTCCTAATCTTGGTCTTGCATCAGAATAGGTGGTCTCGGTCTTGGTCTTGCACTCCTAATCTTGGTCTTGCATCAGAATAGGTGGCCTCGGTCTTGGTCTTGCACTCCTAATCTTGGTCTTGCATCAGAATAGGTGGTCTCGGTCTTGGTCTTGCACTCCTAATCTTGGTCTTGCACTCCTAATCTTGGTCTTGCATCAGAATAGGTGGTCTCGGTCTTGGTCTTGCACTCGTAATCTTGGTCTTGCATCAGAATAGGTGGTCTCGGTCTTGGTCTTGCACTCCTAATCTTGGTCTTGCATCAGAATAGGTGGTCTCGGTCTTGGTCTTGCATCAGAATAGGTGGTCTCGGTCTTGGTCTTGCACTCGTAATCTTGGTTTTGCATCAGAATAGGTGGTCTCGGTCTTGGTCTTGCATCAGAATAGGTGGTCTCGGTCTTGGTCTTGCACTCGTAATCTTGGTCTTGCATCAGAATAGGTGGTCTCGGTCTTGGTCTTGCACTCCTAATCTTGGTCTTGCATCAGAATAGGTGGTCTCGGTCTTGGTCTTGCACTCCTAATCTTGGTCTTGCATCAGAATAGGTGGTCTCGGTCTTGGTCTTGCACTCGTAATCTTGGTCTTGCATCAGAATAGGTGGTCTCGGTCTTGGTCTTGCACTCGTAATCTTGGTCTTGCATCAGAATAGGTGGTCTCGGTCTTGGTCTTGCACTCCTAATCTTGGTCTTGCATCAGAATAGGTGGTCTCGGTCTTGGTCTTGCACTCCTAATCTTGGTCTTGCATCAGAATAGGTGGTCTCGGTCTTGGTCTTGCACTCCTAATCTTGGTCTTGCATCAGAATAGGTGGTCTCGGTCTTGGTCTTGCACTCCTAATCTTGGTCTTGCATCAGAATAGGTGGTCTCGGTCTTGGTCTTGCACTCCTAATCTTGGTCTTGCATCAGAATAGGTGGTCTCGGTCTTGGTCTTGCACTCCTAATCTTGGTCTTGCATCAGAATAGGTGGTCTCGGTCTTGGTCTTGCACTCCTAATCTTGGTCTTGCATCAGAATAGGTGGTCTCGGTCTTGGTCTTGCACTCCTAATCTTGGTCTTGCATCAGAATAGGTGGTCTCGGTCTTGGTCTTGCACTCCTAATCTTGGTCTTGCATCAGAATAGGTGGTCTCGGTCTTGGTCTTGCACTCCTAATCTTGGTCTTGCATCAGAATAGGTGGTCTCGGTCTTGGTCTTGCACTCCTAATCTTGGTCTTGCATCAGAATAGGTGGTCTCGGTCTTGGTCTTGCACTCCTAATCTTGGTCTTGCATCAGAATAGGTGGCCTCGGTCTTGGTCTTGCACTCCTAATCTTGGTCTTGCATCAGAATAGGTGGTCTCGGTCTTGGTCTTGCACTCCTAATCTTGGTCTTGCACTCCTAATCTTGGTCTTGCATCAGAATAGGTGGTCTCGGTCTTGGTCTTGCACTCGTAATCTTGGTCTTGCATCAGAATAGGTGGTCTCGGTCTTGGTCTTGCACTCCTAATCTTGGTCTTGCATCAGAATAGGTGGTCTCGGTCTTGGTCTTGCATCAGAATAGGTGGTCTCGGTCTTGGTCTTGCACTCGTAATCTTGGTTTTGCATCAGAATAGGTGGTCTCGGTCTTGGTCTTGCATCAGAATAGGTGGTCTCGGTCTTGGTCTTGCACTCGTAATCTTGGTCTTGCATCAGAATAGGTGGTCTCGGTCTTGGTCTTGCACTCCTAATCTTGGTCTTGCATCAGAATAGGTGGTCTCGGTCTTGGTCTTGCACTCCTAATCTTGGTCTTGCATCAGAATAGGTGGTCTCGGTCTTGGTCTTGCACTCGTAATCTTGGTCTTGCATCAGAATAGGTGGTCTCGGTCTTGGTCTTGCACTCGTAATCTTGGTCTTGCATCAGAATAGGTGGTCTCGGTCTTGGTCTTGCACTCCTAATCTTGGTCTTGCATCAGAATAGGTGGTCTCGGTCTTGGTCTTGCACTCGTAATCTTGGTCTTGCATCAGAATAGGTGGTCTCGGTCTTGGTCTTGCACTCCTAATCTTGGTCTTGCATCAGAATAGGTGGTCTCGGTCTTGGTCTTGCACTCCTAATCTTGGTCTTGCATCAGAATAGGTGGTCTCGGTCTTGGTCTTGCACTCCTAATCTTGGTCTTGCATCAGAATAGGTGGTCTCGGTCTTGGTCTTGCACTCCTAATCTTGGTCTTGCATCAGAATAGGTGGTCTCGGTCTTGGTCTTGCACTCCTAATCTTGGTCTTGCACTCCTAATCTTGGTCTTGCATCAGAATAGGTGGTCTCGGTCTTGGTCTTGCACTCGTAATCTTGGTCTTGCATCAGAATAGGTGGTCTCGGTCTTGGTCTTGCACTCCTAATCTTGGTCTTGCATCAGAATAGGTGGTCTCGGTCTTGGTCTTGCATCAGAATAGGTGGTCTCGGTCTTGGTCTTGCACTCGTAATCTTGGTCTTGCATCAGAATAGGTGGTCTCGGTCTTGGTCTTGCATCAGAATAGGTGGTCTCGGTCTTGGTCTTGCACTCGTAATCTTGGTCTTGCATCAGAATAGGTGGTCTCGGTCTTGGTCTTGCACTCCTAATCTTGGTCTTGCATCAGAATAGGTGGTCTCGGTCTTGGTCTTGCACTCCTAATCTTGGTCTTGCATCAGAATAGGTGGTCTCGGTCTTGGTCTTGCACTCGTAATCTTGGTCTTGCATCAGAATAGGTGGTCTCGGTCTTGGTCTTGCATCAGAATAGGTGGTCTCGGTCTTGGTCTTGCACTCGTAATCTTGGTCTTGCATCAGAATAGGTGGTCTCGGTCTTGGTCTTGCACTCCTAATCTTGGTCTTGCATCAGAATAGGTGGTCTCGGTCTTGGTCTTGCACTCCTAATCTTGGTCTTGCATCAGAATAGGTGGTCTCGGTCTTGGTCTTGCACTCGTAATCTTGGTCTTGCATCAGAATAGGTGGTCTCGGTCTTGGTCTTGCACTCGTAATCTTGGTCTTGCATCAGAATAGGTGGTCTCGGTCTTGGTCTTGCACTCCTAATCTTGGTCTTGCATCAGAATAGGTGGTCTCGGTCTTGGTCTTGCACTCCTAATCTTGGTCTTGCATCAGAATAGGTGGTCTCGGTCTTGGTCTTGCACTCCTAATCTTGGTCTTGCATCAGAATAGGTGGTCTCGGTCTTGGTCTTGCTCTCCTAATCTTGGTCTTGCATCAGAATAGGTGGTCTCGGTCTTGGTCTTGCACTCCTAATCTTGGTCTTGCATCAGAATAGGTGGTCTCGGTCTTGGTCTTGCACTCCTAATCTTGGTCTTGCATCAGAATAGGTGGTCTCGGTCTTGGTCTTGCACTCCTAATCTTGGTCTTGCATCAGAATAGGTGGTCTCGGTCTTGGTCTTGCACTCCTAATCTTGGTCTTGCATCAGAATAGGTGGTCTCGGTCTTGGTCTTGCACTCCTAATCTTGGTCTTGCATCAGAATAGGTGGTCTCGGTCTTGGTCTTGCACTCCTAATCTTGGTCTTGCATCAGAATAGGTGGTCTCGGTCTTGGTCTTGCACTCCTAATCTTGGTCTTGCATCAGAATAGGTGGTCTCGGTCTTGGTCTTGCACTCCTAATCTTGGTCTTGCATCAGAATAGGTGGTCTCGGTCTTGGTCTTGCACTCCTAATCTTGGTCTTGCATCAGAATAGGTGGTCTCGGTCTTGGTCTTGCACTCCTAATCTTGGTCTTGCATCAGAATAGGTGGTCTCGGTCTTGGTCTTGCACTCCTAATCTTGGTCTTGCATCAGAATAGGTGGTCTCGGTCTTGGTCTTGCACTCCTAATCTTGGTCTTGCATCAGAATAGGTGGTCTCGGTCTTGGTCTTGCACTCCTAATCTTGGTCTTGCACTCCTAATCTTGGTCTTGCATCAGAATATGTGGTCTCGGTCTTGGTCTTGCACTCCTAATCTTGCTCTTGCATCAGAATAGGTGGTCTCGGTCTTGGTCTTGCACTCGTAATCTTGGTCTTGCATCAGAATAGGTGGTCTCGGTCTTGGTCTTGCACTCCTAATCTTGGTCTTGCGCAAGAGTCTCGCAAGACTTCTCCGAGAAATGAAATGAACGTTTATTTTGCTTGTAAAATACAATACATCAATTGTGTGCAAATTTGTTCACAACAACTACAAAGTAATAGATTAAATTATTAAAGAAATAAACCGCAATACAATAACAGAAAATACCTGTAACATCGAAAACAATAACAAAACATGACGACACTAAATTAAAAAGATACCTACTTATAAATAAAATACCAAATGTCATTGTATAAAGGGGTACCCTATATAAAATCAGCCATGCTCGTACATCCTGTCGTAGTACTCTTTTAAATTATAAAAGGGTCTTACAAGACCTACTCTGACTCAATATATATATTTAATTTTCCAATTGTACTAAGGAAATCTCTCTCCGCGATGTCTTTAGGGTACCCTAAATAAATTAAATAATTTATTGTGTCCCGACTAGGAATCAAACCCTACATCCAAGTCCAAATCTACGGAATTAACCGCTAGACCTCGGAGGCATTAGGTATAAGTAGAATTTTGGTATATTAAAATAAAACGATTTGCAAACGAGCTCTTCCAAGTTCCAAATTCCTTAACGTTATTATTTTTCGTTAGGAACAAAAAAATATTAAAAATTAAGAACATGACGTAATTAAAATTTATTGATAATAAAAATCTAACCCCCAAAAAAATAAACACATTAGCAAATTTTGGAAAAAAAAAATATGTGCAAGAGTCTTGCGAGACTGTTACGCGAGACCAAGACTACCCTAGTCTTGGTCTTGCAACCATATCAGTAAAGTGTTAATTTTTTTTTTAAGCAAGACTAAGACCAAGATTGGCAACACTAGTTGCCAGTCTTCTTGGCACTATCTCTAGAGGACCTTTTTTTAAATAGTTTATTTTATTATTACTTACTGGATGTATGTATGTATCAAATGATGGTTATCATGTACTGCTCCAGATTCACCAATATGTACTATAAAATTATATCGTTTTATATCAATATTGTAAAAATTGACGTGTAAAAGTGCAGAATACATATCTTTTTGTCCTATGCCTACTTGCAAAAATAAACGAATTGAATTGAATTGAATGTACATACTATATACATTCTATAAGCAACTTTCCAGTTTTCTTTTTATACATGATTTACTCAATCCACATCAATCTGGTTTTCGCCCCGGTCATAGCACAACTTCAGCTTTGCTTAAGGTAACTGAAGATATCAGAAATGGCATGGATGAATCAAAAGTTACTATATTGGTATTAATTGATTTCACGAATGCCTTTAACACAGTTGATCCTGATCTGCTCATCGCTATGCTTTCTCGTCTAAGATTATCATCAGAGTCATTGGACTGGTTTTCACAGTATCTTATTGGTCGCCGGCAAAAGGTCCGTGTGGGTCAGGATATGTCTGCATGGTGTGACCTGTTCACAGGGGTACCACAGGGTGGCATTCTTTCTCCTCTTTTATTTTCTTTATTTATAAATGCAATCACCTTTTCTCTCCATTGCCAATATCATCTTTACGCCGATGACTTGCAACTCTATATACAAACTGATATTAATACCGTAAATAGTGCTATAGCTTGGTTGAATACGGACCTGTCTCACATTAATTCCTGGTCTAAACGATTTGGGGTGGTGGTCAATCCGAGCAAGTGTCAGGCCATAGTGATTGGGAGTTCCAGACTCATATCTAAAATTGTTCTCACTGATCTGGTGCCGGTTTGGTTTGACAACGCACCCATCCCATTTTGTAGCGACGTAAAGGACCTAGGTGTATTTATCGACTCTGATCTTGGATGGACTACACAGCTCACAAATACGAAGCGTAAAGTTTTTGCCTCACTTCACTCGTTAAATAAGCTAAAACATTTCTTGCCAGTAAAAGCAAAAATATCGCTAGCCCAAAGTCTTCTATTGCCACTTATTGACTACGGGGATGTGTGCTGTGTGAACATGACAGAGGATCAACTTAATGGGATGGATCGTCTCCTTAATACGTGTATCAGGTTTATTTTCTCGCTACGCAAATTTGACCATATTTCTGAATATCGTGCAAAACTTAAATGGCTGCCAATCCGTTTACGAAGAAATATGAGATCACTATGTCTTTTATTCTCTGTGCTAAGTGAACCTGATACACCGAAATATTTAAAGGATATGTTTTTTTACCTCAGCTCCTTTCACAATAAAACTCTTCGCTCCTCACATAACTCTCTCCTTTCTATCCCTTCCCATCACACAAACTTCGTTAGCAAATCTTTTGTTGTATCCGCTTCATCCCTCTGGAACAAACTTCCTGTTGAGATCAGACAGGCACCCAGCAGAGCAATATTCAAAAGAAGAGTGTATACTTATTTCTATGAGTCCATAGCCTAATTTTTAATTATTTTTTTTATTTGTTTAACTTCTTTGTTTCAAATTTTTTTTTTTTTTTGTAATGTAACCGGTTCACGGGAACGTGGTAGTTGTTTTTGAAGGTATCATTATTATTAACGTATTATGTTATAAGTAATTAAATTATACTCTTATTATGTATATATATATATAGTTTATGTAATATTAGTATGTACGTGTATGTACCTATATTATTATATGTATGTGTATTGCCATATATATATATATATATATATTTATATATATATATTTTTCAGTTTTTAAATATTATTACGATTGATTATTCTATTTATTTGCACCGTACTCAATATTAAATGATCTCAATGTCCCAAAGGTTAACGGGCAGAGAATGCCTAGCGGCATTACGTTCGCCTTTTGTATTTTTTTACAATAAAGTTTTAAAATAAATAAATAAAAATAAAATATATGTATAGACCAATCTATAAGTACTTATAAAGAAATATACAAGATATAAATAAATATATATTATAAAATATGATCAAAAATAATAAAAATATAAAATATATATATATAATAAAATAATACATACACCTAATTATATATACACTACATTACACTATACTACATTACACTACACTACACTATAGATGTATTTATTATTAAGTTGATTCAGAGGAACCTGGAGTGCTTTCGCTTAGTTTAGTTTTGCCTCTATACATAAATGTTTTAAAAATATTGTTACTAATTTTAATTTTTTTAATTGTCTTTAAAGGACATTGTACAGAATACATCAGTCCTAAACACGTAATTTATTTGCATAATATATGTTCATAACAGAGTTCATAACCGAGTTGGGATCATCAAATTCCAGATGCTGCAAAATTTGATGCTTTACTTGGAGTCACTCGCGACACCATAGCTCAAACACGTCGGGTAAAATATGGGAGTTGAAAGCGCGGGAAAACCGAAAAAAAAATAAACTGCAACTTGTGCCCCATATTTGAAGTCCAATTTATCGTTTTCCATAATTATTCACATTGTAGCACATTATTAAACCAAGCAACACCACTTTTGACCAATAATATCCACAGTAAATTAATTTACAAAACAAAAACTTGCACTTAAATATAGCTAATGAGAAAATCCAGCAATACAAATATAGGATATCACTTCATGAATAACAGAGTTGTAAATATGTGGAACAAAATACCAGAAGACATATTAAAGTGTAAACACTTTTAAAAACAAACTGGACAAGTGGCTAGTGACAATCGAAATAGACTATGGTGATAACTGACAATTTAATAAACTTTACACCAGTGCTTGATATAGGCATATCAGCAATGCGTTGCGAGCCTATTAATCAATAATAATAATAATATTTCCAGACAGGTCACACAGCGCCATCTACTTTTCGTGGTAAGCTACGAGGCTTGTGTTACGGAAACTAGATGGTTGATAAACTACATATTATACTTTTTTTTTTTAAATATATACATATTATACATATAATAATAAGTTAAATTCCCACTTTTGCGGTACGTCCCGCGACGTACCCGATTTTATTTTTTATTTTGATAGATGTAAGCAATCTTAACAACCCTCTTAATTAGAATCAGAAAGTGTTTGAACATACTTAACTATAGCAGTAATCCCGTGAGATTCAAATGCTTGTTTTAATGCCATATGCACGACTCCATCATTCTGTATGGGGCTCAGAGAACATGTGGAGTACACCACAGCACCACCCACTTTTACTAACGATAACGCTTTACTGGAAATACAAGAGAAAACAAAAATTAAAAAAGTATTATTAAATAAATAAAGAAAGAAAGAAAGAAAAAAGTTTATTTGTCACAAAAAAAACACAAGCAGTAAAAAAAAATAGAACAATCAAGATAGTGTGTGTGGTGACAAATAGGGAATCAACTCAGCAATAAGCTGCAACACTCGGTCACAGCGCTGATCCCTCACAATGATATACCTAAATATAAATAACATAATAAATAAATATAAAAATAACCAAAAATATTCTACAAGGAATATAATAATGATTATTGTATCAAAATTAAATAAGAAGCAATATTAATAAAAACTTGTTCTTCAAATAAATAATATAATATACATAAAACTATGGCTATATAATTTGGCTATTTTTTAAATAAATAAATATTGTTTACATACTATTAAAACCTAGTTTTCTTGATTAGGCGTACTACTTGTTGAGATGTGAACAAATATATATTAAGTTTGTTTTTAAAAGCAACCACCGACTACTATATGTACGAGGGGCGTTCAAAATATTCTCGGTATTGATACGTTACAACCTCTTTTATATATATATTTGTTACTGGCCGCTAAGATTCATCCATTGACATTAAAAAAAAGTAAAATTGGAACCGAGATGTTCTTTTGTTTTTCTGCAATTGCCGAACAAACATGAACACCATGAGCGAATTAACAATTTTAACGAAATTAGAGCACCGATCCGTCATAAAATTCTTGACAAAACAGGGTAAAAATCAAAAAACCATAAAAGAGGAAATGGATTGTGTTTACCGTGAGTCTGCTCCTTCTTTATCTACTATTCAAAAATGGTCAAGCGAATTTAAGCGTGGAAGGGAGAGTATTGAAGATGACCCTAGACCTGGCCGGCCTGTAGTGGCTACCTCACAAGAAAATATTGATAAAGTGGAAAAACTTATATTGGAAGACGGCCGAGTGAAGGTAAAATCTATAGCTCAAGTAACCAATCTCTCTATTGGTACCGTACATGACATTATACATGACTATCTTAATATGTCAAAAGTAAGTGCAAGATGGGTTCCGCGAATGCTGACGCTTCTTCAAAAGGATATGCGTGTGGCTTGCTGTTCAGATTTTATCGACCTGTGTGGTGAAAATCCCGATGAGTTAAAAAATAGTTACTGGAGATGAAACCTGGGTTCATCATTATGACCCAGAGAGCAAACAGGAGTCCATGCAGTGGCACATTAAGGGTTCAGCTCATCCCAAGAAGTTCAAGGTAATCCCGTCAGCTGGCAAGGTCATGGCCACAATATTTTGGGATTGTGAAGGAGTTTTGCTTATCGATTATAAAGAAAAAGGTGTAAATATCACAGGGCAGTACTACGCTAACGTTATACGTCAATTAAGAGATGCGATCAAAGAAAAGAGGCGAGGAAAGTTAACCAAAGGTGTTCTGCTTCTGCATGACAACGCCCCTGTCCATACTGCTCATATTGCCAAGGCAGCTATTGTTGAATGTGGGTTTGAAACTGTTACTCATCCACCCTATAGTCCGGACTTAGCCCCAAGCGACTTCTTTTTGTTTCCCAATCTTAAAAAGGATCTGCGTGGAAATAAATTTTCTGACGATGAAGCGTTGAAGACGGCCGTGGAGGAGCATTTTTACACCAAAGATAAAAAATATTTTTATGAGGGATTAAAAAAAATAATTGATCGATCTTATAAGTGTATGAACATAGGGGGGGAGTATATTGAAAAATAAAAATATCAAACTTTTCGTACTTGTTTGTTTTTATCCACATACCGAGAATATTTTGAACGCCCCTCGTATATATATAAATATTTAGACACTAAATATGAGTCATAATTTTCGCAAGTGACTCCAAGAAAAGCTGCAAATTCTGCAACACCTGGGTTTTATGAAAACATAAAATGGCGCGAAGAACCTCTTACTAATTTTAAGCTTTGTGGGAGAAAATAAATAACTTTTTTTATTTATTATTTATAAGTTCACGCCATACTTACTTACTTAACACTATCACGACATACCTCTTTCGCTTCGTCGACATTCATCAACCTCTTCATACATGCCCTTTTGTTACGAAGGCTTTTTAATGCACCTTCAGCCAGTGTTTTATTTATTTGATCGTGATATGTCAGTCTCGATTTTATTATATTATTATTAGGTTTTAGTTTATAGAGTTTTATTTATTTTATTAAGTAATTTGTAATTATTATTAATTGGTTGTAAAATTACAGATCGGTGAGAGAAAATTGGATTCGTTCAAAATACGTGTTGCTGTTGTTCATAAAAGATGTGGTGAATGATATCGGCGGAACAGATTCGGTTTCCGAGTCTTCGCTTAAAAATGGCCGCCGATGGTCCGTAAGAAGACGCAGGTAAAAAAACCATCTTTTAAATAGGAAAAATATTTTTAGTAGTATTTTTTTTATGTTTATGGATTTTTTAATATCTTCTATTGTATTGGGTTTTGGGCTAAATTGAATTCACAGTTATATAAGTTTTTTAATTTTTAATTTAATATTTGATATCTAATTTTATGGTTTATTTTTTTTTGTAAAATTGATTGCCTGTATCTTTTGGTTGTATTTCTTCTGTTTTTTTCTCCTTTTCTTTGACACCTAAGGCTCAGTAATAAAGTATGTTTCCTAATTTTGCCAAAGTATAAACTCAATTATTTACTAACCTTTATGTTCTGTAATGTGTTGTGGAAATGAATGAATAAATAAATAAGATTACAATTTAAGTGGGAAAAAACCCTTATTTAATATAGTTTAGGTGTGATTTAAAAAAAAAAAATAAGCTGTAGTACTAAAGGACTTGTTTGATACGAAAATTTCAATTTTATTTTCCAAATAACTTATTGCATATAGTTAAAATAAGTTAAGAAATATATGTTAGGATACTTTTTTATCTACCAAACAGTAGTATGGTTAGGTATTAAATTAATTAGATTTTTAATTTAATTATTTTCTATATTATTTATATAGAAAATAATTAAATTTATTGTTTGTGTTGATTAAGTTGATTTGATTGATTAAGTTCTTCAACACTTTTCGCATGTTTTTTTCCCCTTATTTTGTGTGTAGTACGCTATATATATTTTTCAATGTTGTGTGCACTACTCAAGAATTACAGTGTGTTTTATTTTATTTTATTTATTTGGAATAACAAACAATTGTACAATAAGGATACTATACAAATATAGATTACATAGTACAGGTAATTATACAATTAACGCCGTTATCCACAGATAGGATATATAATTATAGAATGTACAAAGTTATAACAAACTAAACATTATGAAAAAAAATAAAAATTGTGAAAAAAAATATAATAATAATATTTCAAAATCAAAATCAAAACAATTTATTTCCATTGGTTCTCTCGAAACAACTTGGATAAAGTCAGAACTAATAAAATCAATACATTTTTTACAACATATGTACTAATCAAAGTGGTAATAATGGTTGGACCGTAAACAGGCAATAATCCATATTTATGTATGCTATGCACAACATTATTGCTATAAGCAAGTAAAACTAAACTAACTTAGAAACTACTTAAATAAGATCGTGGCTGTAAAGAGGCCGTGTCACCTTACAATCTAAATAAAACATTATATGTCAAGTGAACTTAAATTTAAATTCGTGACTGTAAAAGGGCCGTGTCAATTAAAAATAAATATAAAATTAAATAATTTAAATATTAAGATTTATCATTAATTTAATAATTATGATGTATAGAAATTATTTACATATGTCAGATAGTTCACAAATGTATAGAACAAAATAATAATAATAATAAAAAAAATAAAAAAAGACGTCATCTTATAATAATTTATAAAAAAAGCCTATATAAATTTTAACGTTTCTTTGACCTTATTCTTATACCCACATGCAGGTAAAGCAAATATGTCTACATTAGAAAATATATCATTATATGAGCACACAAGACGTCTTGGTTGACGTGTGGTTCTTTAATTTAGTCATAGAAATTGTAAATGATTGTAATTTGTTTGTTGCACCATAATAAATAAATAAAGAGATAAATATATGACAGCGACGAATTTATTGTATACATTGTTAATAATAAAATATTGTTAAATGAGTAGCCTCGCCAACCCGTCTGGCCAGCGTGGCGAGTATAGGCCAAATTCTCCAGAATTTACTGGAAGGCTCATCTCCAACAGTGGAGGTCTACGACTGTGTTCTAGGGGCTGTGATGATGATGAAATGAGTAACTCCGGGGTCTTTTTTTTTTTTTTTTTTTTTTTTTTATACTAGCACGACATGTGACCTTGGGCCCACCTGATGGTAAGTGGCGCTCAAGGTCCATGAATGTTAGCAACTGAAGTCAGATACTCGTAACTGCCATCAGTCCCTAACACTATGCCGGCTTGACTAGATGCTTTTTCACACTTCGCTTGAAGGACTCCAAATTATAGGAAAGTGGAAACACAGAGGCTGGAAGAGCATTCCACATCTTTATCGTACGACAGATGTATGAGTCCCCAAATTTATATGTACGCGAAGGGATGGTGACTACGGTATGTGGGTGCATATTCTGACCTGTGCGTGTGGTTCGGTTGCGGAATGGAGAGGGAGGGATTAGGTTATAGAGTTCTTCGGAGCACTCACCATAGTATAGCCGGTAGAACACGCTCAGAGAAGCCACATCTCGGCGAAGCTGCAGGAATTCGAGAGTTCCAGATGTAGTGGCATCGTCCACAATTCGTACAGCTCGCCTCTGCAGGACATTGAGAGCATCTGTGAGGTACTTGGCGGAACCATCCCAAAAACCATCTAGCGGTTAACGCCGTATATGGTCGGGAACACAACAATATTTAATTTATTCGTGACGTCCTCAGAATACGATCATCAGTACCTGCAGTTCCGGAGACCATAGCTGATGAAAAAAGTGACGCAAACAGCAACACAAGCAGTATGTATTTTGATATATATTTGTTTTTTTTCCTTTCACTCACACACCAATGCTGTTGTAATAAATCGTATGTTACCTTTGTATTAGTATCATCACGACCGTATCCATTTCGGGGTGGTCCCTTTATATTGTCCTATATTATATTTAGGTTTGTTATTTTCACAAATTACTTAACATATATTTGAATTTATCTGCATGTTTTATTATATTCCCCTGGAAGCTAACGATTGCTGTCACACAGAGATTGGAACGTCAACTATTTTTATTTATAAGTTCTTGTAAGAAAAACTTCGATTTAATAAACAATTTAATAAACAATGACCGCTTCCGTGGTCCAGTGGTAACAAACGTTGCCGTGAACTCGGGAGGTCGTGGGTTCGATTCCCACCGGGGGCAAGTTGTACATTGTATAATTTGTCTCGGTCTGGGTGTTTATATGTATAATATGTATATATTCACAAAAAAAAAAAAGTATAATATGTAGTTTATCAACCATATAGTTTCCGTAACACAAGCCTCGTAGCTTTCCACGGAAACTAGATGGCGCTGTGTGACCTGTCTGGAAATATTTATTATTATTAATTTGATTTTATTGATTTAAGTATGAACCATACTTAATGTTGCACAAAGCAAGACCAACACCAAGACTGGGTGGTTAATTTACTGTGGATATTGTTAGTTAAAAGTGATGTTGTTTTGTTTAAGAATGTGCTACAATGTAAATCATCATCATCAGCCTGTATCTCTCCACTGCTGGATGTAGGCCTCCCCCAAGGCTCGCCACTTAACGCGATCTTTCGCTACCCTCATCCAACCCCCCACCATCGACCTTCTTTAGGTCATCTGTCCATCCGGCGGGGGATCGTCCCACTCTGCGTCTTCCCGTACGTGGTCTCCACTCTAGAACTCTAAAATCTAGAAGATTCAATGTGAATAATTATGGAAAAATATTAATTGTACTTTAAATATGGTGCACAAATTGCAGTTTATTTTCTGCGGTTTTCCTGCGTTTTGTACTCCCATATTATACCCGACGTGTTTGCCTATATTGCTGCGAGTGACTAAAAAATAACCTCGTATAATGTAAAAATAAACTTATAAAAAATAGCTGTTTGACCCGGCTTCGCTCGTGTAGTAATCTGGTCATCATGTGCCATCGATTTGGTAGATGTGGCAAATGACATAAAGACTATATAGGTACTTTAGTTGAAAAGAGTTATATGCCATTTGAAAGACAAAACTCTACCAATTTATATTTCAAAGTTATTTAAATATTGTTATGGGTAAACTATAAAAGGTAGACATATGCTCTCGCGGACTTTTTTAAAAATAATGTTAAGATGAACAATTCATCCATAGAGCATTTTTGTATAACTTTAACTATATGCTCAGCGCACGCCACGGAAGGCCTCAGAAACGATACTTTTCCCCCGTTTTTAAAACATTTTTGGTTACTGCTCCACAACTATAGGACCTAGCGTGATATTATATAGCCTATGTTACTTCTGAATAATGCTGCTTTCTAATGGTGAAAAAATTATTGCAATCGGTCCAGTAGTTTTTGAGTTTATTCATTACAAACATACAAAAATACAAATCTTTCCTCTTTATAATATTAGTATAGATAACAATTTATTACGTTAGACTTGGCTGTATAGGCTAGACCCTTTGCCTTCCCTATCACCTCATTCATCATCCAACGGAACAACACAACAACGTCTCTTGCTCTTCAGGAATCAAATTTAAATAATTTCTGAACTAACTTTTGAAATGTGACCTACTAGTAACAGGGAGAGGACTGATACCTACTAGTATGGCAGCTAAGTGGTACAGGTTTCAGTGAATCAAACCAAACTGCCTCCGTGGTCTAGCGGTTAAGTCCGTGGATTTAGACTCGGAGGTACCGGGTCGATTCCTGGTCGGGACACAATAATATTTAAATAATAATATTTAATTCATTTGTGATATTTATCGAGTTTGGTACGCTAGAGACATCGACGAGCTTGCCAATAGTAAAGTTGGCTAAGTGTGAATCCGCTTCTTTATAAGCGTGGTTTCTGACCACCCCACAAGGGATACGGTCGTGATGATACTTTAAACCAAACAATTAATAGTTTTTCTGGCTTGGTATCATTATTATTATCTTATAATACTCACACCGCGTAGTGTAGTGTAGGTCACGATTTTACGGCACGAAAACTTTTTGATTTTTAGACCAAACCACTGCTCTATGTTTGTATTGTCCTTTAAATTACTTTTTAGGAGTATTTAGCTAAATTGCTATATTTGCAATTTTAACGGTGTCACTAGAAAGGGCGACGGAAATCGAACTCTTCTCGACTCGCTTCAATTCACACCAGAAGGCGTAGGCATACACCACGTGATTTAACCGTTGCGGCGTACACGAGAGCGTATATACGTTCCGTTTCGAAAAGTTTTCGTGCCGTAAAATCGTGACCTACACTACGCGGTGTGAGTATTCTGTCTTTCCTATACTTTGTCCTGGTGTTTTCTTTTAGCTGAGTTTAAGTATCCCCTAGGTTAGATGCTGGGCCTGGAGAAGGATATAAGCGACTTAGCCCTTTCATCACGACAAAAAATATTTTGGATATTGAAAGGTTTATTGGCAACTTTGAGGTCTAAAGTATGTCATATAAATAGTGAAAAAAATCCTCCCCTAGCGAATTCCATAAACCCCCTCGCACATTCGTGCTAGCGGACCATCGTGCGTTTGGTAACATAGTGGAAATAATAACATGTATATTTTTTTCGTTACTTTATAACTTTAAATTTAACAGAGATAAGAATAATATTTTTTGACTAAGTAGGTAGATGGATGTACGAACTAGTCGTATTGAGGCCGTTTAGAGCGGTAAAACAGAATTTGGTGACAGATAGATTATTTTTTGTAATAACACACGCTTGGTATTGTCCGTGCTGAAAGGGATAAAGGAACTACAATTGAATAACTATTTGATTTATTTCCCATTAACACACAACATTAGTGTATCTAACATAAAATAGCAATTTTAATAATCTACTAGATATACAGGATGTCCCAAAAATCAACGTCAAGCATAAATAAGCAAAAAACATGTTTTTTTCTAAAGAAACCCGATATTAAGCTAATTCTTTTTACTTAGTTAAAATGCTTCTAATCCTTTAGGCTTTTCTATGTCCATAATTCTAAGGTATCATTTTTTTCTTATTTAATAAATAATCTAGCTAGTATTATACCTTTTTGGAATCTTGACTAAATACATCATCTTTTAAAGTCACTTGCCGAAATAGCATAGTAAATTTGTTTTAGTACAGTCAGTTAAAGTTGGTCGATGTAATAATTTTTGGTACATGGTGGGGCAAAAAAGTGATATTTTCTTTAAAACTGAGGCAGTTGCCTAATTTTAGACTGTAGTTTACAGAAGGGTAATTGAGGGTACAAAAAAATGAAAAGTAAAGATTTGTAGTCACAGTACTTAAAAGATCAGCACAGGATGACATTTTTCTCAATTTTTTTTAATGTCAATAATTTGAAAGTACTTAACTTGGATTTTTTTATTATTTTTCTGATAACTGTCACCACCTGGCCTATCAACCGTTTTAGGCTTGACGTTGATTTTTCGGACACCTTGTATAAGCCGTGATAATTTCAAATCTTTTTTACTATAGTTATTTCCTTTCAGCATCAGAAAGCACGGAACAGTCTTCAAACAGTAGTCCGGTGCTAATAATAGGCAAGGAACTGATGAGTGACGAACGACGCGTTGATCTCAGTCTACCAAGTGACCAAGATTCCACTGAAGGGGAGGATGGAGATGAAGTCGGTAAGTTGGTAGTAATAGCCGCATGTTCAAGAAATGAAATGTTTTTTTTTTTTTTTTTAACGATAATAATGATTTTTATTAACCAAAATAAAGAGTACAATATACAAAAAACCTTAAATCTAAGTACAAATAAATATACTGTAAATATGGGGTTCCCTGGCCTCCATAAAAAGTTAACTTGCGTTATGGAGACCAGTTGATTCCCTACAATTTGTGAAAATAGTTACATCAAAATATCTATAAACAAACTTAATAATTAAAACCATTAGTACGTATAACTATCAAACAAATGCAACTGCAAATATAAAATAATACATAAAATGCAGGTAGTCTGAAAAAAAAGATAACACTCGCCAAACGAAGTCACCAAGCAACGGCTGTTAATTGATGGAACAACTCTGCAAACTACCTCGCAGTATTTTTTTTTTTTTTATTAATTTTATTATAAGTGTTAAAAATAAATACATTCGTAAAATAGATAAATATATATATGCATAGAACATGGTAATAGTTAATATTAATAGTAAGTTAGTTCTGCACATTCAGCCATTTCTGCCACACAAATTTTGTTAAACATAATTTACAATGTTAAAATCTTATTATTATATTTATAATTTTAGTCGCACTTATTACATATATATTCCTCGCCAAGCCGTCTGGCCAGCGTGGCGAGTGTAGGCCAAATTCTCCAGATATATGTTCTGGAAGGCCCATCTCCAGCAGTGGAGGTCTAGGACGCTGTGTTCTAGGGGCTGTAATGAATGAATGAATGAATATTACATACAGATTATTATTAAAACATATTGTACAGGTAATTGTTATAATACACATAAAAATACTTAAAATTTGTGGTTGTAATATTCACTTAGCGAATAGAAGCAACATTCTATTAATAGTTTCCTAATTTGGCCTATAAACTGATTGAGAAACTCGGGTAACTTATTGTAAATTCGAATACACATAATATAGGAATTTTTATCAAAGGCTCTGCTTTTTGGTGTTTTTGTATATTTATTTATTTAAAATCTTTATTGTAATTTACAATCGGCGAACATAATGCCGTAAGGCATTCTCTGACCGTTGACCGTTGGGACAAATGAGATTTCTTTGTTAGATCGAAGAAAAATTAATATGAAGTTGTTCAAGTGTAACAGCGCCAAGATTAGTTTGACTTTGACTACGGCCCAACCCAACGGATTTTAAAAATCTCCAATTCTTTATTCGTATAAGCAAGAGTATTTGGATGTCGACTACTACAAGTCCTGATACTTTATATACTTATTTAATACTTTAATACATTTTCAGTATTAGAAGATATAGCATCGTTGTCTCCCCTCGCAGTACTATATCGCGCGGCCGAAGCTCACAACTTGCCCGTGATGTTGTCCGCGCTCGCCGCCCGAGCCGATGTCAATGCGCCTTCACCTGCACATAGACTAAGAATGCCTTTACACGCAGCTGTACTTAGTGTAAGTTAATTTATTTATTCAGGAAACTTAACCCTTTCAGCACAATTAAATATATTTTAGATAATGAAAGTTTTATTGATAACGTTGAGATCCTTGATGTCTAAAATATCTCATATAAATAGTAAAAATCCTCCCCTAGCGTTGTCCTTTTCTAATGTGCTAGTGCACTATCGTGCTTTGGGCAATCCAAGATGAGATAATTACGAAGTAGCTAGATGAGAGCAGGAACTACTGGTATCGAGGTCATTTCGGAGCGGTAAAACCATCGATGTATATAGATAAGCCTATTCAATACAAAACGCACTCTTAAAAACGTGCCGCTTGCTTTGTGTACCTACCAACTTTGGGGGGCAATTCTCAAGTAAGGATAATGCCACATGCTTTATTCATCGGAAATTATATCACAATGCATACAAAAAGACTATAATATGTAGTTTATCAACCATCTAGTTTCCGTAACACAAGCCTAGTAGCTTACCACGGAAATTGATGGCGCTGTGTGACCTGTCTGGAAATATTTATAAAAAAAAAGTTTTACTCGATATAAATATTAATATTAGGCGCTCTCGACGCTTGCTATCTCGCGACTGTTGGTGTAGCGTTTTTATATCAGTGAGGGCCTATCTATATACATCGATGGGTAAAACAGAATTTGGCGAGACGTCTAGATTATTTTTTGTAATAATGCACGCTTGGTATCATCCGTGCTAAAAGGGATATATTGATTACAGTCCCTAGAGCACAGCGTCCTAGACCTCCACTGCTGGAGATGGGCCTTCCAGAACATATATCTGGAGAATTTGGCCTACACTTACCACGCTGGCCAGACGGGTTGAACATTATGACAATTTATTAACGATTCCACAAATTGGTATTAGTGGTGTTGTAAATAAATGACAAATGTACGTAAGAAAAGTGTATTTCTCATTCGTACATGCCGGGTGGGTTTGAACCGACCTTTGTAGGATTTAAGGAACGCGTTCTTACAACCGAGCCACCACCGCTCTAAAGTGCCTCCGTGGTCTA
Organism: Tinea semifulvella; assembly: GCA_910589645.1. NCBI lineage: Eukaryota > Metazoa > Arthropoda > Insecta > Lepidoptera > Tineidae > Tinea > Tinea semifulvella. The sequence continues at coordinate 7,364,263 of OU342596.1, forward strand.
GCGGTTAAGTCCGTGGATTTAGAATCGGAGGTACCGGGTTCGATTCCTGTTCGGCACACAAAAATATTTATTAATGTAAATAAAACATTTAATTTATTTGTGATATTTCTCGAGTTTGGTACGCTGGAGAAATCGACCAGCTTGCCACTTGTCATGATTGGCCTATAGTAAAGTTGGCTAAATGTAAATCCGCTTATTCATAAGCGTGGTTTTTGACCACTCCGAAAGGGAAACGGTCGTGATGATACTTTACTTTATATAACAAAAATACTTATTCCAAGGACTTGTTGCTGTCGAAGTGCGCATTCTATATGCGTTGACAAGATTACATGCGGTACTCTTACATAATAAAAGTATCATCACGACCGTTTCCCTTTCGGGTGGTCAGAAACCACGCTTATAAATAAGCGGATTCACATTTAGCCAACTTTACTATAGGCCCATCATGACAAGTGGCAAGCTCGTCGATGTCTCCAGCGTACCAAACTCGAGAAATATTACAAATAAATTAAATGTATTTATTCACATTAATAAACATAATATTATTTAAATAGTAATTTAATGGTTTATTTCAGGGTTCTGTGATGGCGTGTTCATACCTGCTAGTCAATGGTAGCAAATTGAATGTTCAAGATGAAGATGGTTGTACACCGCTACACCTAGCAACTGAGGGTGGACATACTGCGCAGGTAACACCACATCATTTCTCTAAATCCTTAGGGACCTGGTTTAATGGGGTTTAACTCTTTTGTATCCTTCTCGATCACATAGTCCAATATATTCAAAGATTTTTCAAGTCTGACACCCGAATTCTAAGACGTTATCTCAACTGCTTCTGCACTCAACAATTCGTCATGATCGTAGAACAGTGACGGATCTGCTATATTTAAAATTTTCATGGCGGCCATTCAACTGTCATTTCGACTGTTTTTTTGTCACTTTTTAAGTCTCATAATAAGTGCAAACCTTCTAGATTTCATTTTGGAACCCTTTCTAATATTTGCACTATAAATTACAGACCACAAACAATATAAAACTATATATAAATATATATGCAAAATTATGGGTATTTTTTTAAATCCGACACTGTTCTACGATCATGACGAATTGCTTCCAGGTGTCACTTTTTTTTTTTTAAATTGTCTTTAAAGGACATTGTACAGAATACATCAGCCCTAAACAAGTAATTTATTTGCATAATATATGTTTATAACAGAGTTCATAACCGAGTTGGGGATCATCAAATTCCAGATGCTGCAGAATTTGATGCTTTATTTGGAGCTACTCGCGGCATTATAGCCCAAACACGTCGGGCGAAAATATGGGAGTTCACAGCGCGGGAAAACCGCATAAAATAATTTGCAACTTGTGCCCCATATTTAAAGTCCAATTTATCGTTTTCCATAATTATTCACATTGTAGCACATTATTAAACAAAACAACACCACTTTTGACCAATAATATCCACAGCGAATTAATTTACAAAACAAAAACTTGCACTTGACATGTCCACACAAAATGGCGCGAAGAACTCTTCCTGTCACAAGTTCTCTCAAGAGATCCTCGAAATTATTAACTTTTTTTTATACTATCACCTAGTGACCTTGCGGCCCTCCTGATGTTAAGTGGCGCGCGAGTTTCATGAATGTTAGCAATGGGTTAGACACTCATGACTGACATCAGTTCCTAACACTATGCCGGCTTGACTGGGCATGACGGCAATTCGAGCCTGATCCCGAAACGTGTGGATACACTTTGACGGTGGATACTTCCCCGCCCCGCCAGACTGGGCAAATTACCACCATAAGTCCGCCTCTAACTAAAAAATTATAATATTACGAGAGACAGGGCTGTATGGACTAGATCCCTTAGCCTTTCCTATCATCTCATCACTCATTGGAAGAAGAGAAACAAAAAATAAGGAGTTCTTAAGCCATTTTACGCACTTGACTTAAGTGCAAGTTTTTGTTTTGTAAATTAATTTACTGTGGATATTATTCGTCAATAGTGGTGTTGTTTTGTTTAATAATGTGCTACAATGTGAATAATTATGGAAAAATATAAATTAGACTTGTAAGTATGGGGCACAAGTGTTGCTGTTTTTTTTTGCGGTCTACCCGCACTTAGAACTCATATGGAAGTTACCCTACGTGTTTGGGCTATAATGCCGCGAGTGATTCCAAGAAAAGCATTACACTCTGCAACATCTGGAATTTGATGATAACCTCATTAACTCATAAAAAAGAAAGACATACTATGTCAGACTTGGCTGTATGGGCTAGACCCTTTGCCTTGCCTATCACCTCATTCATTATTCATCGGGAGAAGAAAACACAAACGAGTCTTTTGCCATTTTGCGCGGACATGTCAAGTGCAAGTTTTTGTTTTGTAAATTAATTTACTGTGGATATTGTCGGTCAAAAGTGGTGTTGTTTTATTTAATAATGTGCTATAATGTGATTAGTTTTGGAAAACGATAAATTGGACTTTGAATATGGGGCACAAGTTGCAGTTTATTTTATGCGGTTTTCTCGCGCTGTTAACTCCCATATTTTACCCGACGTGTTTGAGCTATAGTGCCGCGAGTGACTCCAAGAAAAGCATCAAATTCTGCAGCATCTGGAATTTGATGATGACCTCATTAACTCATAAAAAGAAAGATATATTACGTCAGACTTGGCTGTATCACCTCATTCTTCATCCATCGGCAGAAGAGAACAAAAAAAAAGAGAGAACAAAAAATAAAATTAAGTGTGGCTCACAAAAAATATTTTTTTAAATTAAATTGTTTATCAGGTGTGTCTTCTTCTTCGATACCGAGCAGACCAGTCTATTGCGGATAACGAAGGCCGAACACCACTTGACATAGCTGTCAGTCATGCCAATGCCGACATTGTTACATTGTAAGTATAATAATTTATCTACGACTACATAACCCGAAAGAGGCAATCTATGGATTCACTATCGTATGTGAGGGAGAGAGAAGAATAATTGGCTAGTGCTAATGTCATCTGAACAAGCTTCCACTTGTTCAAAAACTGACAGAGAGAGTGATGGGTCTTCCAGGACATATTTTTGGAGAATTTAGCCTACATCCGCCACGTTTTGACCAGGCGGGTTAGCGAGGGTCTGATGTAAATTTTAATGACAATTTATTAACAATTCCACAAGTCAGGACCTAATGCTTTAAATGCTCTCCGAGGCTTTATTTATGAATTAATGAGGCAAATAAATAAAATAAAAAAAGACAAATTTAAAAATGAACGCATGCTAAACGTTATTTTTTGCCTATCTTGTTCTGTTTCGTCTGTAGTGGAAACCGTTATACTAGAAAACCAATTTTAATAGCATTGTTTCGGTCAGTTTCCGTTATTTAAGGATTAAGGGAATTATTTAAGGGAATTTAATTACATTAAATAACGTAATAAATAAAATAATAATAAGTTTGTGTTTAAATAACAGAATAGAGCTTGCTGGTCTTTAGTGCAAATGGTTGATGGCCTGACATATTTATTATGGTTCCAGGCTTCGTCTAACAAAACTAAATGATGAAATGAAAGATTGCGAGATGTCTTCCAATGACGATACTTACAACGAGGTGTTCCGAGACTACACACAACTCGCACACTCACACCCAGAGAGACTGCACAGGAACAGACCGCCTAACAACAACGAAGGTAACATTATAATGATACATTGAATAACTAAAGGATTCAAGATGTCTCCCAACGACGAAATTTACAACGAGGCGTTCCGAGACTACACACAACTCGCACACTCACACCCAGAGAGACTCCACAGGAACAGACCGCCTAACAACAACGAAGGTAACATTATAATGATACATTGAATAACTAAAGGATTCAAGATGTCTCCCAACGACGATATTTACAACGAGGCGTTCCGAGACTACACACAACTCGCACACTCACACCCAGAGAGACTGCACAGGAACAGACCGCCTAACAACAACGAAGGTAACATTATAATGATACATTGAATAACTAAAGGATTCAAGATGTCTCCCAACGACGAAATTTACAACGAGGCGTTCCGAGACTACACACAACTCGCACACTCACACCCAGAGAGACTCCACAGGAACAGACCGCCTAACAACAACGAAGGTAACATTATAATGTTACATTGAATAACTAAAGGATTCAAGATGTCTCCCAACGACGATATTTACAACGAGGCGTTCCGAGACTACACACAACTCGCACACTCACACCCAGAGAGACTGCACACTCACACCCAGAGAGACTGCACAGGAACAGACCGCCTAACAACAACGAAGGTAACATTATAATGATACATTGAATAACTAAAGGATTCAAGATGTCTCCCAACGACGAAATTTACAACGAGACGTTCCGAGACTACACACAACTCGCACACTCACACCCAGAGAGACTCCACAGGAACAGACCGCCTAACAACAACGAAGGTAACATTATAATGATACATTGAATAACTAAAGGATTCAAGATGTCTCCCAACGACGATATTTACAACGAGGCGTTCCGAGACTACACACACCTCGCACACTCACACCCAGAGAGACTGCACAGGAACAGACCGCCTAACAACAACGAAGGTAACATTATAATGATACATTGAATAACTAAAGGATTCAAGATGTCTCCCAACGACGAAATTTACAACGAGGCGTTCCGAGACTACACACAACTCGCACACTCACACCCAAAGAGACTCCACAGGAACAGACCGCCTAACAACAACGAAGGTAACATTATAATGATACATTGAATAACTAAAGGATTCAAGATGTCTCCCAACGACGATATTTACAACGAGGCGTTCCGAGACTACACACAACTCGCACACTCACACCCAGAGAGACTGCACAGGAACAGACCGCCTAACAACAACGAAGGTAACATTATAATAATACATTGAATAACTAAAGGATTCAAGATGTCTCCCAACGACGATATTTACAACGAGGCGTTCCGAGACTACACACAACTCGCACACTCACACCCAGAGAGACTCCACAGGAACAGACCGCCTAACAACAACGAAGGTAACATTATAATGATACATTGAATATCTAAAGGATTGAAGATGTCTCCCAACGACGATATTTACAACGAGGCGTTCCGAGACTACACACAACTCGCACACTCACACCCAGAGAGACTGCACAGGAACAGACCGCCTAACAACAACGAAGGTAACATTATAATGATACATTGAATAACTAAAGGATTCAAGATGTCTCCCAACGACGATATTTACAACGAGGCGTTCCGAGACTACACACAACTCGCACACTCACACCCAGAGAGACTGCACAGGAACAGACCGCCTAACAACAACGAAGGTAACATTATAATGATACATTGAATAACTAAAGGATTCAAGATGTCTCCCAACGACGATATTTACAACGAGGCGTTCCGAGACTACACACAACTCGCACACTCACACCCAGAGAGACTGCACAGGAACAGACCGCCTAACAACAACGAAGGTAACATTATAATGATACATTGAATAACTAAAGGATTCAAGATGTCTCCCAACGACGATATTTACAACGAGGCGTTCCGAGACTACACACACCTCGCACACTCACACCCAGAGAGACTGCACAGGAACAGACCGCCTAACAACAACGAAGGTAACATTATAATGATACATTGAATAACTAAAGGATTCAAGATGTCTCCCAACGACGATATTTACAACGAGGCGTTCCGAGACTACACACACCTCGCACACTCACACTCAGAGGGACTGCAATTATTATGTTTCCTTATTAGTTCTATTAAAAAAGAAAAAATGAATAATTTTATTTTAGAAGTCATATTTTGTTAATTTTTTTTTTCTTTTAACAGTCATAAGTTTTTAATTTCTTCTTCTTTTTATATTGGTGAATGCTGTGACACCTAATTGGTACATATATTAGATAAGTTATAATTATACTATGTTAGGTTAGTTGGTAGAAAATGCATTTACGGTATGAAGCTCGCCTATGTACTCACTTTTTTTGGTTTTGTACAATAAATAGTTTGTTATTATTATGTTATGTGTGTGATAATATTGGCGCCTCCGTGGTCTAGTGGTAACAAACGTTGCCGTGAACTCGGTAGGTCGTGGGTTCGATTCCCACTGGGGGCAAGTTGTACATTGTATAATTTGTCTCGGTCTGGGTGTTTATATGTATATATATGTAGTTTATCAACCATCTAGTTTCCGTAACACAAGCTTACCGCTTACCACGGAAATTAGATGGCGCTGTGTGACCTGTCTAGAAATATTTATATATGTACTGATGTGTGTACTATATAAATAAATAAATAAAGATGTCTCCTAACGACGACATTTACAACGAGGCGTTCCGAGACTACACACAAAAAAGTAAATACATCTGAAGATGTGCGGTCTTTGTTTAAAAAGGCAGTTTGACGAGATTAAAAAAAAATGTTTTTTTTTTTTTTTTTTTCTTGTATATATTAATAGTTTTTTTTTTTTTTTTTTTAATATCACGACATTGACATTGGGCCCACCTGATAGTAAGTGGCGCGCAAGGTCCATGAATGTTAGCAACTGAAGTCAGATACTCATAACCGACATCAGTCCCTAACACTATATAAAATAAATAAATATATAATAAAAAAGTTATTTATTTTCTCCCACAAAACTTAAAATTAGTAACATATTTATTAAAACATTTATGTAGGAGACTGGAGGCAAAACTAAACTAAGCGAGAGCATAGTCTGTGTGAAAGCACTCCAGGTTCCTCTGACTCAAACTTAATAATAAAGACATCTATAGTGTAGTGTAATGTAGTGTAGTGTAATGTAGTGTAGTGTAATGTAGTGTAGTGTAGTGTATATATAATTAGGTGTATAAATTATTTTATCTTATATATAAATAGTTTTATTTTTATTATTTTGATCATATTTTATAATATATATTTATTTATATATACATAATATAAAAATATATAAGTGCAATATCTATTTATTTAAAATTATATTTTTATTTTTATTATTTATCTATTTAAGTAAATTGTAATTTATTTAAAAATCGTTCAGTTTAAATTATAATTTCTAACAATTTTTCAGTATCCAAATAGTTTAATTTTAGAAGCCAACTTGTAATTTTCTTTTTACATTCAAATTTATTATTAGAGTAAATACTTAGAGATTTATTTGCTTGATTATACAGTTTTCCTCCTCTAAAGAGAAAGAATCGTTGTGCAAAGGAAGATTTTACAGGTGGGATTTTACATACTTCGTAGCATCTTCTTTTGTTTGTACTAATTATCCGTTTAGGAAATTCAAGAGTAGAGTGTTTCCGTAATATAGTAGATAATATGTAATGTTGTCGTACTGTGAGAACTTCTGCATCACGGTAAAGGGTTTCTGTTGGATATAAACGCGGTTTTTTTAGACACACCTTTAGTATTAGTCTCTGGGCTCTTTCTAGCTCAAGTAGTTTAGTTTTAGCTGCACCACCCCATGTTGATATGCAATATGTTATAACTGATTGTACTAATGCCTGATATATAGTTTTAAGGGTTCACTATGCCGGCTTGACTAGATGCTTTTTCACACTTCGCTTGAAGTAATATTTTTGCTAACCACTATTTTACACGGGTAACGTCCAAGTCAAACAGCTAGTATTATATATTTTATATGTATTTTTCAGGAGAGTCGGCAGTTGAATGACAAAAGAAGTACATACGAAGACTATGGCTGTGGTAGACACAATCTGACCAATCAGGACGGCTTAATTATACAATTATTACAGTCTTATTAAACGTGGAATATGTTAGTAAATAAACAATTGCGTAAGTTTTTATCTTTTATAAAAAAAAAATGATTTTACAGTGAAGGAAAATATTTATAGATGATTATGGCTTTATTGTAAATTCATAATATGCTATTGCTAATTTACAACGCAATTTACAATTAGTCAATTGTTATGTCAAATTTAACAGAGTTTAAAGCTTCGCAATTCACAATCCAATATTTAAAAATAATTTTGTAATCTAAGGCCGCGTTCGTTTAAAGAAATGTTAGCATAAAAATACATGATGTTACTTTTGACAGATGTCATTAACATAAGAAATGGTTTGTTTACATTGTTGTATACTTAATAGTTTATATTATATTTGTTTAAAATGTAATTTAAACGATTTTATGTAATAAATTCAAAGACCATAATACATTGTCAATTGATTTGTTATGATTTGTTACTTGTCAAAAAGTAGCCGCACCACTCGTTTTTTTTTAAGAAATGTTAGCATTGTTAAAAAAAAGTGGTATTTCTTAACAAAAACGACATTTCGTGCTAGTTTATGAAGTTGCTACGAGATATTGGAAATCCTATAAAACGAACACGGGGCAAGACACATCGATAGAGAAAAAATATGAAACTTAAGGTTTAGAAAAGAAAACCTTTATTTTTTAAATTAATGTCAAAACAACCTCTTAAAAGTACCATAACTAACAACTTTTAAAATCTGTCATTTCCGTTGACTAAATTGACACATATTTTAAATATATATTATTATCGATATCGGCCACATCACTATTTTATTTCGCTTAACCCTGGTAACCCTTTATCTGTCACTTGTCAAGCTTGCTCACGGATTATGATGTCAACTATAGTTATCCAACGTTTAATAAGACTTCTAGCTTTTAAATCACTTTATTGTTGTTTGCGTTCTATTATTTTTATCTGACATTCCATTTTAAATTTACAACATTATAAATTCCAAAGGTTCGTTAGTGGTTATTCAAGGAAAAAAATACAGATTTATAAATAAAATTAATTACGTAGATTTAAATCATTTACTTGCAATTTTAGAAAAATGAAACTATTTAATAATATAATGTATATTTTAAAAATAAATAATTAATATTGATGCGAGCTGTCATAACGCTGCCGTTCGTTTGAAAATGCCAATTGCGTTCCATTTCACAAGGAAAAAAAAATAAAGAATAAAAAAATGAAATGGCGCATTTCGTTAAGTTATTATATAATAAGAGCCTACCATTGTTTTTGTAATTTGTGTAATTAATTACATTTAGTTTTATACTTTAATTTTGTGCTCTACATTTAAGAATAAGAAACGCTACTAGAGCATTTGTGTTGCCAATGTAAAAAGAGATTATTATTTCCGTAAAATGAAAATATGGTACCTACAAATGTTATAAAAAATCCAATTTATTATTGTTTTATGAATTTGTTTTTTTTTTCCTATAATATCAATGATTATTTTTGCGGTACAACTTTTGGCCGAAACAAAAGGGAACCATTGAAATGCAAGCATTTCAAAGACAAGTCGTAAAGGCAGAGTTGTGTGTAGTTTTTGTCCTTCATTCATTTTGGTGTTGCCGGGTAATTGTATTTTATTTTAAAATACACTTTTTTTCACCAAATTATACTATTTTAAAACTAATAGAACGCACATAATTTTATATTTTTAAGTAGCTTTTAATGCACCCAGTTTGTAGTATTAACGTTAACGTTTCCAATTACGCCATAGACGTGACGTCAACTGATGGCGATAGTGATTTACAAATTCCAATCTGTATGTTTTGTCTTATTATTTATAAAAATATTATGATAATAGGATATAAAAAGGCGTCCTCTTTTATGTTTTGTTTATTTCTAAGGTCGCAGGTTCGAACATCGGCATGTACTAATAAGAAATTAACATTGTTGATTTATAACATCACTGTTCCCGTAACTCGGAGAGTACGTTAAGGACAAAAAAAAATCAATTCCATAAGCCATCTGGCTAGCGTGCTGAGAGTAAGCCAAAATTCTTTAATTCTCTTTAGACTGCCTCCGTGGTCTAGCGGTTAAGTCCGTGGATTCAGACTCGGAGGTACCGGGTTCGATTCCTGGTCGGGACACAAAAATATTAATTAATGTATATAAATAGACATTTAATTAATATTTAATTTATTTGTGATATTTCTCGAGTTTGGTACTCTGGACATATCGACGAGCTTGCCCACTTGTCATGATTGGCCTGTAGTAAAGTTGGCTAAACGTGAATCCGCTTATTTATAAGCGTGGTTTCTCAGCACCCGAAAGGGAAACGGTCGTGTTGATACTTTTTTTTTAATGAGTGGGAATAAAAAGCGATAACCCTCATGATTACACGCTGGCTTGGGCCTGACCTATACAAATTCCAGCACTTAATGGTGCCTGTAAGTGTGAATGTTACTGTTGCACTTAAAAGTGCCAAAAAAATATGAATTTTATTGATATTTACACAAATTTATAAGGCTTTTTTACTATTTATAAAATTTTGTACCACTCTTTGATGTTTACTAACTGCTCGTTTCTGTAAGGAGGATTGAACTAACGGACTGTAATTTTACATGCATCAAGTTGATTGGCTTGTCACGTTTTAGTTAAGCCAATCATGTGCAAAGCCAAAAGGTTCAAAAAAATCCTCCTTTAAGAAACTGAGGGCAAATCGGCTAAATAAATTATTTACTAACTCTTCGATAAGCTATTCGGTAACATTTAACTAAACCAGCAATTCTATTGTATAATTGTACATTGTATAATTTGTCGCGGTCTGGGTGTTTATATGTATAATATGTATATATTTACAAAAAAAAGTATAATATGTAGTTTATCAACCATCTAGTTTCCGTAACACAAGCCTCGTAGCTTACCACGGAAACTAGATGGCGCTGTGTGACCTGTCTGGAAATATTTATTATTTATTATTATTGCAGATAAGCGCAACGTTGCCTCTGTAGTCTAGCGGTAAGTCCGTCGATTTAGACTCGGAGGTACCGGGTTCCATTCCTAGTCTGGACACAAAATATTGATTAATGTAAACATTAATTTAATATATTTGTGATATTTCTCGAGTTTGGTACGCTCTGGATACATCGACTAGCTTGCCACTTTTCATGATTGGCCATGAGTAAAGTTGGCTAAATGTGAATCCGCATCTAAAAAGTTTGGTTTTCTTGCATGGGATTACGGGATAATATTTTTTTTTAGGATTAGTAAAACGTCTCCGAATAGCTTTGTAAATTAATATTTTACATGCCACTACATTCACGACGTCATTTTTAAATAAATATCCATCGATATTAATATATCGATGAATATTTGACATCGATACAAAATATCTAGTATTACAAGCCAGTTTATGATTAAATGAACGCACATGTTTGCTTCTAAGTCACGTTATTGGCTGAAATAACTATACAATCTCCATTCATTTATTTTACTTTTGATACATTCTTAGAACGTAACCTAAATCAGCAACAATGCAGCGCCTTTCGAAAAAAATGTTGAATCCTTCGCGCCATTTTGCGCGGACATGTCAAGTGCTAGTTTTTATTTTGTAAATTAATTTAGGATGAATATTGTTAGTCAAAAGTGGTGTTGTTTTATTTAATAATGTGCTACAATGGGAATAATTATTGAGAACGATAAATTGGACTTTAAATATGGGGCAGTTGCAGTTTATTTGTTGAAAACCCCGCGATGTGAACTCCCATATTTTACTTGTCGTGTTTGGGCTATAATGCCGCGTGTGACTCCAAGAAAAGCATCAAATTCTGCAACATTTGGAATTTGATAATAACCTCATTACCTCATTAAAAAAAAGATATATTACACTAGACTTGGCTGTATGGGCTAAACCCTTTGCCTTGCCTAACACCTCATTCATCATCCATCGAGAGTAGAGAACACAAGAAACAAATACTTGCACTTTGTACATATTGTTATATATATTGATTAAATATTTATTATAACTAATAATGCCATAAATAGGTAAATCTGTTGGCTCTCTACGCTTGTTACGTGTAGTAATGATGCCGTCAGCCGTTTAATATCAGTTACGACGTTAGTTATAAACTGTTCTACCTTATTTCAAGTGACACCCTTAAAAATTTCCAGTTTTATTTACTCGAAGGAAGGTACAATGCGTAGTTTATGAAACTGTAGCATAATAAGGGGTATTATACACGAGTGTTTTAATACCTAGTTATGTGCAGTTTCATACACTAATTTATCTACTCTCATACATTGGGATTGAACCTACTAAATAAATGATACAAGTTAAAAGAGTAAGAATTTTAAGCAAGAATAAAAAAAATCACACGAAATGCTATACAACAAAACGTATTGAATGGCGCCAATTTTTTTTATTTTTTTTTTAAATGACCATGACAGAATACATAAGTCCTAAACAATGAAATGGCATTAAAACCTAGCCTATGACCGCGCACGCGCTAAGGCGGGCGCTGCCATAGACAAGTAAAAATTGGAATCAAAACTTTTTTGTAATGGAACTTTGCCTTAAAAAAAATAAGTGTTATATGATTATATGATACCTATTTATGTATGATTCTATTTTTAAATTTCATCAGTATGTTTATAAAGTATGTCTATACAAATTCGTTTTGAAGTTTGTAATTCGCATTTTACGATATGAGAGTAAATAGAATATATACTAGTATGATCATGTGGGAGTGCCAAGAACACTTGCAGCATTCCCCCGCTGCACAAACTGCCAGCCCTCTTGTCACATATTTCAATATGAAGTTCATAGAACTTTAGGGATTGGAAAGTTGTCATACATATATATATATATTAAATATAACAACTAAAATAGGTACTGTAAGAGATTTTATTATAATGAAACATAGGATTATTTTCCATATAAATCGAAATCATCACTTGTATCTTGAATAACGTGTAATCGATTGAAAAATATTATAAATAAAGTCGATTGTTACATCACTAATTGATAGTACTCGAGCTGTCAAAAGTAAAATGAAGTAATGGAAATGGTATAAGTGAGAAGCAAACACCCGTGGGTGTATAAAAATGGAATTTTAAAATCTTTATTTGCTGTGATAGATAAAAACCCATGACAGTAATTTTACTTTTTTTGTAGTGGCATCTAAATGGATTATGTTATAAAATATTACACATTTTTATACATACTTAATGTATTTTTACTGTAAATAATATTAGAATAATAAAAAAAATACTTATGCTGTCTATTCTCTTGTGATAAATAAATAATTGTGCTAATAGATGCCAAATTACAATCTATTAAAACTGTAAAAATAATGGTTATGTTTGCTGCGGTCCAAAATTTCAATATATGTGCTCACAGTTCACATTAATGCATACGCTCTTAAATCGAACCGTGTGTTCTCGCACCCGCGTTCGGAATCAACACTGGGTTTTGTATTTTCGTATACATTGCGTGTTATTGTTAAACAGTTGTTATGGCGTTGGTCCTGGTTTCACAAATATCAACTTGTGGAATTGTTATAAATTGTCATTAATATTTACGTCAGACCTGCGCCAACGTCGGGTGAGTAGCCAGTTCTTGGGGCTGTGATTAATGCAACTGAAAATGAAAATTCCAGCCGCAATGCAAGTTCGTACGTTACTTTTTTAGCCATTTCTAAACCGTCGCGATTAATCATAGTACGAACTGAAGCTTATACTGAAAATCTTAGGATTTGTCAATAGTTTGGCCTTTTTTAAGAACCGTTAGCGCATTGACATTTTGACCCTAGCATTTGTATTTATGAAACCAAAGATTATGTCAACCTAAGGCAAAGGTTAGGCAATCAATAAAAATCTCGATCCAATATCATATATAATAAATATTGACTAAAATTATCTGTGGAACAATTTACCGGTGAATTCGTCAAGCCAACATATCACCTTTCATAAAGTATATACGGACATTATTTAAACAGTTCCCAACATGTATGTAGGAATTAAACTGCGTGAAAATTGTTGAAGAGCAAATATTTTTATATTTTAATCTAGAATAAATATAATAACTACGTATTTTTTATTTTCATTACTCGGTAATAAAATCTTAAGTTACGGCGCAGAGAAGTTTTCCTAAAAATATCGCCACTCATACTGACCCTAATCAAGTAGGTAGCGAGAGGTCGCCGTTCGCGCCCACATTGATTTACGTAATTGTTTCTCTCTCTATTTCGTCTTTCGGCTGTGAGCGTGATCAATTAATAATGTTTTGTTTTTTCGACAATGTTTTTTTTTTTTTAATCTTAATTTTATAAAGGGGTGACAATGACACCTGAAGTTTAAAAAAAATTTGCTCTTTTGATTTATTAGACGCGGTGTATATTATATATTTATAGTATGTTGTATTGCATACAATTTAGCATGTATTATCTGCAACTTTAATTACCTTAATTTTTTTTAAAGGTTACCTACCTCACAACACAAAAGGTTGGGGGTTATGTGCGATAAAAATACACATTAAAAGAAATTTTGCTCTCTGACACAGAATATTTGAGTCTCTTTTAACTCTTCTTCTAAGCCACGCGATCACCACTCAATGAATCGTCTAACATGTTTACGGTACTTACTCAAACAGTATGGCCGTATTTCTGGCCCTCAAAAGCAGTTACATCAGCTGATTCTCGACTGCCATCTAGCTCTGGAGGCAGAGTGTGTAGAGACAATAGAGTCACGTTACAGTTGTTAACTAAGTAATGATGTGGCCGACGAACTGCTCAGATGGGGTTATCTGCAAAACCGTAGGTCTAGGACCAATAATCCCCCTACCGTTCCAATCCTTGCGAGGCTGGCTTTACCAAAGATTTGACAGACTCACAAGCTGATGTGGACATCGGCCATAAACTGCAGACAGGGAGGCTCTTTTCAACCCTGACAGACGCCTCATACGACGCCTCTTGAGCCTTAACAAACATCTATACACTCTGAACATCACAGATAGCCTACTGTGGATGCATGGCAGAGCAGGAGACGGCTGGGCATGTACTCATGGAGTGCTACATTTTGGCTTCATACCTTCCTGGAGGAGATCGGATGGCTCCGCTGATGAAGTAAAGGTCACGCACAATAGTCCAATAGAGATTAAGTGCGGAAAAGCACATGTTTACGATGCCAGATATACATACATATTTATTGATTGTCCCAACCCTTGCCTATATTTATTTTCAAAATTATATAAACAATATATTTTTTGTTACTACTAGTTTTTAAACGTGTGTAAACCTAATTAATAATAGTATAGTGGTAGGGACTGATGTCACCCTGGCTGGGGTCAGTTACTCCCGTTCTTGGAACTCTTGTAAATACCTTGTAAGTCCATGTACGTCTATTCATTATAGTGCAAGTTCCGTACTAAGAAAATTCTTCACCGATCAATATCCGAATGGACTTTAATTTCTATAAAAAAGAAAAACGAAATGTGTTCAAGGCTATACAGAACGTTTTTTTTTTAGTGGTCGTAGAATATCTAAAATACATAATTTAGATTTTGCTAAATCTAGGCCGATTTTATAAAACTATAAATGCAAAATCAAATTAAAAAAAAAATTGGTATTCGAATCAAAAAAAAAAACATAAAATCTGACTCATAACTGTGGCAACATTGCAAAACACCGCCTACCATTGGATAGAACGTTGTCACATGTCAAGCTTATCCTGAGTTGCACCAAAATTAAATCTCTATAATCGTTAAAAATGGCGTCGAATCTTTTGCGTTTTTTTGAAGGTATTGTACCTCCATTTTTTACTTTTATTGTTACACTTACAGGGACTTAATTTTGTTACAACCAAGTCTTAGTATGAAAAATAAATATTTATGAGTAATTGTAATTGATGATTACATTCCAAATTCGCATTTTTTTAAAACAATTTTATTTTTATATTGTTTTTATTTTACAAACAACATTTTTTAAATTATATTTTTTAAATTTGAAAATTAATTATTTATTATACAAATTTCCACGAATCTCCAAATTAGTTAGTATTATTTTTTTACTATTTTTATGCCTATTTTAAGTTATTTACTCGTTAGATGTATTTAGTGTTAAGACACCGCTTGCCAATTGTTACTAATACATTAAGAATATTACCCGTATTCGTAGACGTTTCCTCAATAGATCCTCCACTCAAATATTCCTTCCAGCTGTCAAACGGAGGGACGCCTTGGAACGTCACGACGCTCGAGGAATAGAAGTCTCAGACTCAAGGTACAACGCGACGTACCGTTATTTTTAGTTTTGTGATTCACAGTCTCCAGGTAAAAATTACTATAAAAATCATTCAGTTTATTAATCAAACAAATGCGATGTTGGCACAAATGCCTTAGTGGTTATTGCCATCACTAGTATTAAAAAAAATAAGAAGAAGAAGACATACCTTGAAACCTCCTTGAAACGCGTTTATGTTATTTTCGCCTAATAATAATATTATTTAAACTTGTATTTTTTGTTAATAATTAGTTTGGTTAAAGTACACAATTTAAACAAAACCAATTGTCAAATTAGATTTCGTTCCAAAATTGTAAACAATTTTTGTGACACATAATATGAAAGAGACAGACTTATGGATGTCAAATGTGCTAGAGCGTGTAGTAATTCTGACATAATTAATATTTAGAATACGGGATTAAGACTGCGTATCTTCAATGTTGCCAGAAAAAATATCTGACCGGAAATATTTAAAATGGTAACATTTCTGCCTTTCGAATTCCGAATTCGAGAATCGTTTGACAGCTGTATGCCTAGTGTGACAGTGAAGTTTCGTAAACGCAATTATAGTAGTAGAGTTTTTTTACTGAAATTTCGATGTTCATTGCCTGTTATTATAGCCAAACTTGCAATAACACGCAATGTAAAATAAAAAAACGTAACTACAGCAGTTACGTTTTCCGAAACTTGCATGTTACACTAAGCACACTTCAGTGTGCTTAACATTCGTTTCTTTCAAGAAACGGTCGAGTGTAGGAGCCGTTGAGGACACGTGTTTGATATCATTACTTACTATACTTTCTCGAATGTAGTACTATTAAAACTTTGATATACTACTTAAAATTTATTACAGAGCAAATATTTTTAAATTGTAATCTACAATAAAAATAAAGAACTACATATTTTTTATTTTTATTATTCAGTAATAAAATCTTAAGTTACCGTGCTGAGAAGATTTCCTAAAAATATCGCCACTCATACTGAGCCTAATGAAGTAGGTACCTAGCGAGAGGTCGACGATTGCACAAACGTTGACTTACGTAATTCTTTCTCTCTCTATTTCGTCTCTCGGCTGTGAGCGAGTTCAATTAATAATAACACTCCCCAGCCTTTAGGTATTTATCACGATGGATATCGCGATTTGCAGACGCGGTCTTATTGACCATGCAGTAGTGTTTTGTTTTTAGGGTGACTTTTTTTGTTTCAAATAGTTCTACCAATGACACCTGAAGCCTAAAAAAATATTTGCTCTTTGAAAAATTTTGACTATTTCAAAACATTAAACATTGATTATATTAATTATCCCTTTGGAAACTGGCTGTTAAAATTGTTTATGTTTAAAAGACAAGCGAGTTAATTATAAATTCATTGTCAAGTTGTCAAATAAATTGTTGGATATATTAATTAAATAAATATTACAATTATTTAATAGTTTTATTTAAACCCAAAGATCACCAATGTGGCCCAACACTAAAGACGGGCAAACGTACACAATAGAATAAAAATTACATTTTGGAGATATGAAGCAGTAAGTCTTTCTATTGCAAGAGCCAAAAAGGGACTGACTACAAATAGAAATTGAACTACATCTGTAAAGGACGTGCTACTTTGCACTAAGTTTTCGTACCCACCTCGATTATCGCTGATTGGAAAATTCTCATGGATACATTTGAACATCATTATAGGTTCTCAGATGAATTAGCTATCAGCCTATTATAGGCCAGAAATCTTAGTGTTTGCTAGGAACTTGAAAAAAGTATTTCTTATTGAACTTACCGTTCTGTGGGAATGGTATATTCCAAAAGTCGAACAAATATGATGTCACAGATTTTTTAGGAACGGGTTCTAGACTTAGCTTTACGCAGTGGAAGTTGGTGCGAGAGGAGTTCCAGCAAAATCTTTGCACCACTTACTGAATGAATTGGGCCTAAGCAGGTCTGCATTAACAGAATCATAGTATTTGGTTGTATAGGAAGAGGAGTAGAAGGGTGGATGGTGAAGCATCTTGTAAACCAGCCTACTGTCTGTTGCAAGCCCGAGACACAATTCTTCTCATCTCTTACCCACACACTATGAACCCAGCACCCGCGCGGGGTATCCATGCAATGATTAGAAATTTGTTAAAAATGATTTTGTATATTTTCTCTGTCTAAAATCAGGTATCATTCATTCATCTTTACAGCCCCTAGAACACAGCGTCCTAGACCCCCACTGTTGGAGATGGGCCTTCCAGAATATACATATATCTGGAGAATTTAGCCTACACTCGCCACGCTGGCCAGACGCCTTGGCGAGCATATGATGTCAATTTTTAAGGACAATTTATTAACGATTCCACATGTTGGTTATAGTGGAACCGTGACCGACGGCTTAACGTGCTAAATCTATGACAAATGTACGTAAGAAAAGTGTATTTCTCATTGGTATATGCCGGGGGGGTTTGAACCGCCCTTTGTAGGATTTAAGGAACGAGTTCTTACAACCGAGCTACCACCGCGCCATGGTATTCATATTAGGTATATGAAAGAGAAAATATGTCTAAAATGAACGTAATTTTATTTCCTAGAAATTTGATAGACTTCTTGCGTTGTGTTTCCTTATTATTAAGGGTCGTGGCGGCATGCACATCATTATGAACGCTAGTGTTGGTGGTGAAGCGAATTTGGTCGGACCAGCGAACCGGGCTTCGGCCTCTTTCCTTCCACCTTGCCAGCAACAAAAAGTTTTCCACGTTACCTTCTCCTTTTCTGACAATGTGTCTGAAGTACCTACTGGAGTATCCGACGAGGACATATGGTGGATAGCTTAATCGATATATCTAGATGTATTAAAATCGACACGTTAGTCCGATGCTCAGTCCACGAGATACTCAGCATTTTTCTTCAACACCACATCTTAAAAGCATCGATAACGTTTCGGTCAGCGCTCTCTATGGTCCATGTCTCATCCATATAGGAATATGGAAAATACCAGTGATCTAACAAGTTTGGATTTCGTTTTTATGGAGATCGTCCTGTCCGTCCATATTTCTAGGTGAGACATGGCTTTTTTGGCCATACCGATGCATCTTCTAATTTCAGCCTCGCACGATAGAACCCAGGTAAGTGAAGCTCTCTACTGTTTCCAGGTTTAATTCACCGGTGAGTTCTAGCGTGTTGGATCAGTCTACCACAAATAGTTTCGTTTTGCTTCCAGCAGAGTAGTGTCATCTGCATATCGTAGTTTGGAGAGTTTTGCACCTCTGATTAAGACTCCCCCACTCCATTATTCGCATGTGCACCTCATAATGTATTCAATTACTTTTGACATTTCTTAAAAGTACCTACACTCATACTTGAAAATATTGGATAGTGCGAGCGAGAAAGATGCGAAGATTTTAATTACATCAACTCTCTTGGTCACCATTTAAAAGACATCATCAAATCCTAATGGGACGAAATTTCATGTCCCCAACTTTATATATAGAAAAAAACTAATCATAGTTTTTTAATTTAGAAATGATTTTGTTACTGAACTAATAGCACTTTTGCTCCACTCATTAATAACGATGGAGGATATGTTTGCCTTTAGTGTGGGATGCCACCTGTGTGAACACTCTGGCGCCTTTCTACCCGTCCTTGACCTCTAAGGACCACTAAGGGCTGCTGCATTAAAAGCAGAAAACCTCAAACGGTGGAAATACACCCAGCTAATTGGGAGATGTGTTTTTGCGCCGTTTGGAGTTGTAACTCTCGGGCCGTGGGGGGCCGCGTTCGTTTTAAGCAATGTTAGCATAAAAATACCACCTTTATAGCACAAGTCGTTCGCTTAATGAAAATTCTAACATTTGATGCTAATTTCGTATGTCAGTACCGTGTTGAAATGAGGGTTATTGATGTTACTTTTTGACAGATGTCATTAACATATAAAATGGTTTGTTTACCATTTTATATACTTTATAGTTTTCTATTATATTTGTTTAAAAGGTATTTTAAACGATTTTATGTAATAAATTCAAAGACCATAATAATATCATGTGTGTTGGATGCCATGTTATGATAAAACATGAACAAAAACGAATACTTGTCAAAAAGTAGCCTCACCGCTCGTTTTATTTAAGAAATGTTAGCATTGTTAAAAAAAAGTGGTATTTCTTAACAAAAACGTCATTTCGCGCTGGTTTATGAAGTTGCTACGAGATGTTGGAAATGCTATAAAACGAACGCAGCCCAAGTGCACAGGAAATTTTGAAGGCGTTGTCAAAACAGCTCATCAACACCTCGGGAGACAAAAGTGCTGGGCAATATTCAACGTGGCAATGCTGCCAGTATCATTTATTATTTACGTTTTAGTTTTATTTTAAATTGTTAAGTAGTTTTTTTATTATTACTAATTTATATGTTTTAAAAGTTTATTTTATATTTTAGTTTTTTAAAACTACCTTCGGATAATTATTGTACGCATAACGAGCCTGCGACACCGCGATACCTCAAGGACGGTTTTGCCTATCTCTCATCTTTCCATGATAAAATTCTTCGCTCCTCTCAACTCAACTCTTTCAGTCCCCTCTCACCATTCCGGATTTGTTTCAAATTCTTTTGTCGTTGTCGCCACAAATTTATGGAATGATCTTCCTGTAAACATAAGACAAGCAACTACCAGATCTTCGTTTAAAAAACTCGTATATCTACACTACCTGGAAAGCTCCTCACAATATTAGTAGGTGTATATATGTATGTTTATGTATAGTATTATGTATGTATTAGTATTTAGTATATTGATATCATAGTATATATAACAATATAATATGTAAGTGTATAATTAAGCTGTTAATTTTTCTTCCTAATTTTTTTATATTTCTTTCATTGCACCTATAATAGTTCAAATTTGTCCCCAAGGTTTGGCTGTCAGAAAATGTCTACGGGCATTAAGTCCGCCTTTGTACTTCGTGCAATAAAGTTTTAAATAAATAAATATAATTAAATTGAAAAAACTATGATTTTTGTAGAGGGAGGAAAGTAAAACACAATTATATTTTATTTATTTTTTTATTTCACAAAACAATAAAGCCAAATACACTAAAATCAAAAAAATTACATTTTGAAATACATACTACGTATATTTATTGAAAATGAACAAATTCACAAAAAAATATTATTGTTATTAATCGATGATAAAATACATGCCAGAATCAAAGCAAGAAAATCATTGTTTATGTTATTTTGGTACTATTAGGTACCCATCATTGTCATGTAGGATAAAAAAACTGAGCCGGGACTTGGAGTGCTTCAATCCATAGAACAAGGATCAAAACATTAGGTTTTTTTAGATGCACATTATTCTTTCTCTTTTCTTCATATTACATTTTATATTATTTGTCTTCCTCTTTAAATGAATGAGAAGAAGCGATCACTGCGTTCATACATTACATACTCTGTCTACGCTTGGATCATAATTGTTAAAAAATGTTTTTTTTTTACTCTCTTTTTGTTCCGCATCGTGTCACTGGCCTCTTTTTTCTAGACAATGATCCACACGTCAAAAAATAATTATTCTTAGAAACATACTAAGACAATTTGGATTAAAATGATGCAGAATTACAATAATAAAATATATTTGTAAAATTAAAAATTTATAAAGCCAATAATAATGTTCAGATGATGAATTATTTTTGTAAAACCAATTTGATTTTTTAATGATTTAGGTAATTATGATAATTAACAATTATTTAAAACAAAATTTTCCTTTTTACTTTGTGGATGTACGAATACTTTTTCATAAAATGTTCTCATTCATTTTCAATTTTACTAAATCAACAATAAGTAGCTACCTACTTAAATATATTCATAAAACTTAGGTTTTATTATCTAGAATATCCAGACTCATATAAACTACGACCTGCGTAGTCCAAACGAGTCTAAACTAGAAATTTTATCTAGAAACCATCTAAAAAAATATAGAAAAACAGAGTTAAAAAGTTTTAAAACTGCTTCCTAAGAACTTGATAAAAGGTGTATTCCCAGACAAAATATACCTATAGCTACTTAGCAAAACAATATTAAACTATAGAAAAAACATTACGTCTACTCTGAAAATATAAGAAACCATTTTAAAATAAAACTACATGAAATACTATTTCGTCCGTTACGTACAACTTTTTGACATTTCAACACAAGTCAGATTGCCGCCATTTTGTGTAGAAAGTGCCAGTAATATTAAACCTTACGAATTAAACTGTAAGGCCGCCTTATCCATTAAAATTACTGCAATATAGAATCATTTAAATCGTGAGGAAGGATCGAATTACTGATCTTAAAGGCAGGTAATTTAATATCTCCTTGGTGTGTTCCTTAACTCAAAGGCCGCCCATACAAGTTGTTACATTTAAGAAAGGAACTACCAAATTACGATCCTAAGGGCTGGTAATTTAATCTCTCCTTAGGGTCTTCCTTACCTCAACTGCCGTCGCAACAAATTGTTGCATTTAAGGAAGGTTTCAAAAGAAACGATTAAATTACTGATCCTAAGAGCTGGTAATTTAATCTCTCCTTAGTGACTTGACTTCCTTAACTTGAAACTTAAGAAAGGATTGAAATACTGGCCCTAAATTTTGAAATAATAAAAGCAATACACGATTTACTTAAAAATAATATCATTAAGACATTTGCATTATAAATCAAATCATGGATGGCTTTGATATGTACAGATGTAATGTAACTATTTTAGTGATTGGTACGGACACTAGTTCAATTTCATAGTAGTATTCAAACATTAAAATCTATAAACCCACAATTAATATTAATATAAAACCCACAACCAATGTATTCTAAAAAACGCAAACCATGGTATTAATAATATAATATAATCTTGAATTAATTGGAGCGATTCTAAGCAATCATGGGTGCCGCCATATGCAAAGATATCTTAAAACTGCCGCTTGTTAGAAGCACATTTTGCATCCCATTTAACCGTGATTAAAGTAACGATAAAAATCATGCATTGTAACTACAAGGAATAGCTATAACTGCCTTCGTAGTAGGACTTAAGTCCGTGGATTTAGATTCCGATGTGGCAGGTTCGATTCCTGGTCGGGTCATAATAATGTATTTGTCATCTTTCTCGAGTTTGGTACGCTAGAGACATCGACGAACTTGACACTTATCATGATGGGCCTATAGTGGGCTAAATGTGAATCCGCTCCTTTAAAAATAAAGCGTGGCAACCTGAAAGGGATACGTTCGTAATGATGATGACAAGGGATAGCGAAAAATGCTCAATGAAGCCTCGGGACCGATTTGGATAAAAACTAAAAAAAAACGGTAGATTTTGAACAACATATTAGGTACCTGTATTATTGCACAAGCTAATAGTGTCGCTCATAAAGATCAAATGATTTTAAGCCAAAACATTTTTTTTTTTAAATAAGCACATATTTTAGTATTCCAATTAAGGTTTTATTATTATAAGCGACACTATCAGCAGAATATATTTTTTATAACCTATTCAGAATCTTAAGATTTTGGTAATAAAATACAGTTTATTTGAAAATTCAAACGGCATACTAAGCCTGTGTTTTTCTTGTCGCTTTAAGCGCTTTTTTTTCATTTTATTTCGCTTTGAAAATCGTTCGACTTGGCGTTTCTCTATGGTTTTCATACAAAATTCGGTAAAAAAGCTAGCTTTGCTTTATTCGCTTTCAAGTCGACAATAGCATAAAGGATTGTAATATTTTTAATTTATTAGTAACGCGCGGTGGTGGCTCGGTTGTAAGAACGCGTTCCTTAAATCCTACAAAGGTCGGTTCAAACCCACCCGGCATGTACCAATAAGAAATACACTTTTCTTACGTACATTTGTCATAGATTTACAACACCACCGTTCCCGTGCCTCGGTCCCGGTTCCACTAATACTAACTGAACACAGCGTCCTAGGAGCTGTAATGTTAATGAATTTATTAGTTGAGACTTAAAATTATTTCATCCTTTTCAAAATCAACAGTTTTCTTTTCTCAACTTGGAGGTATTTATTTTTAACAAATGTAATGTTATAGATTTAGTTTTTTATCCAAATCGGCCCCGTGACTTCATTGAGCGTTTTTTGCTATTCCTTGTCATCATCATCACGACCGTATCCCTTCCGGGTTGGTCAGAAACCACGCTTTACTTTTAAAGAAGCGGATTCACATTTAGCCTACTATATGCCCATCATGACAAGTGGCAAGCTCGTCGATGTCTCTAGCGTACCAAACTTTAGAAATATCACAAATAAATTCAATTTTTAATTGTGACCCGACCAGGTAATGGCACTTTCAAATCTAAATCCACGGACTTAACCGCTAGACTACGGAGGCAGTTATAGCTATTCATTGTAGTTTAGGATTTGGGCCTCGGTTCTCGCGCTGTATTAAAAAATAAACTGTCAGTTTTCTATGAAGATCTGTCGCTTTACATTCGAGTATTTCGAACCGACACCCAAGTCGAAAGCGCCAGAATTAGCCTTAAACGCGGACTTGAAAAATTCACTCTGTATAAGTGGTAGACAAACAAAACAGTACAGTACTTAAATAATATTAGGATATTGAAAGAAAACCGGAAATATAGCCTTGAACAACTAAGTAACCTAAAAAAATTGCACTGTATATTCATTTCGAATGCAAATTAAATTATTATTCCCAGTTCTCGTGCAATAGCTGTATATCGATTCTTAGGTTAAAATAATCAGAAAACCGCTTAGACTCGCCCCCTTTAAGCTGTCTGTCTACTAGAGTGTGCTAGTTGAGGAACGATTTCCCAATAGAACTATATACCAAAAAACTATGGAACAAATTCGAATTCTTTTGATCAATTCGGTCAAAGCAAAATAATAAGCGCGCTTTGGGTAGTCGAACACGGGGATAATAGGAATATCCCTATGTTTGACTTGTCGCTATAAGCGCTATTTTTCACTTTATATCGCTTTGAAAGTTGTTCGACTTGGCGTCGCTCATTTTTATACAATTTAAGCAAAAATCGCAACGCCAAGTCGAGCGAAATAAAGTGAAAAAAAGCGCTTTAAGCGACAAGTCAAACACACGGTTGGTAGGGATGTATTTTTGTTGTACATAGCATGTTGTTACAAGCTTGGTATAAAACAACACGCAATGTACAACGAAAATACCGAACCAAATATACTAATGAACGCATTAGCGATTTTACTCACGTTTTATACCCTTTAGCTACGTCCGCTCAAGCTTCAGAAGTCCGCGTACTTAACCCCGGATATTGTATTTTCATTAAACAATACGTATTATATTGTAACAAACTGGGTTTAGTTAAATAATAACACGCAATGTAGGATGAAAAAAACAGATTGTTAATTAAGAACGCGAACGATGTTAGTAGACAGACAGACCTAGCATCCGTCCTAGATATTATTGTTAAAGTTGAGCCAAATGCTATTATATGAAGAAGTTGGGGATGCCGGTGGAGTGTTGGGAGCCGAAGTGGTCGGCAAACGCAGCATCGATGTCGACGAGAACATGCGACGACGACTGTTGCCCAAACGGTCTGAAAAAAAAAACAAATTTTTGTTTTGTAAATTAATTTGCTGTGGATATTATTGGTCAAAAATGGTGTTGTTTTGTTTAATAATGTGCTACAATGTGAATAATTATGGAAAACGATAAATTGGACTTTAAATATGGGGCACAAGTTGCAGTTTATTTTTTGCGGTTTTCCCGCGCTGTGGACTCTCATATTTTACCCGACGTGTTTCGGCTATAATGCCGCGAGTAACTCCAAGTAAAGCATCAAATTCTGCAGCATCTGGAATTTGATGATCCCCAACTCGGTTATGAACATATATTTTGCAAATAAATTACGTGTTTAGGACTGATGTATTCTGTACAATGTCCTTTAAAGACAATTAAAAAAAAATATAGTTTTGCCTTAACTAAAGGATCAGACTTCTATGTATGTTTTCTATTCAATATGTAGTACAACTCAGCCTGTATCTAAAGACACATCAAGTTGATATTAATATATTTAGGACCCAAACGTCTCTTATTTTTAAAAAAAATATTGACTTTACCACTGTTAATTTATTGTTTTATCATTTTAGCTAACAGACTTACCGGTCTCGCTTTCCGGACAGTACTTGATGGTGTGAGCCCTCTCGCCAGTGGCTCCGCAGCGAGGACAGCGGAAGGCGCGCAGAACCGGACACGTGACGCGACCATTGAAGTCCTTCAGCGCATGAGTAGTGTACCGCTCCTCGCTTTCTCCGTTGTTCTTACAAAATGCACATTCCTGAAAAAGATATACTACTTTAATAATAATAATAAATAAATATAGGTCCGCTACATCATCATCATCAAAGCTCGGAATACTGAACAAGGTGAAGCGGTTTTTTCCGCCTTCAATTAGACTGTTGCTGTACAAAGCACAGATCAGATCATGTATAGAATACTGTTCTCACCTTTGGGATGGTTCCGCCAAGTACCTCACAGATGCTCTCGATGTCCTGCAGAGGCGAGCTGTACGAATTGTGGACGATGCCACTACATGTGGAACTCTCGAATCCCTGTAGCTTCGCCGAGATGTGGCTTCTCTGAGCGTGTTCTACCGGCTATACTATGGTGAGTGCTCCGAAGAACTCTATAACCTAATCCCTCCCTCTCCATTCCGCAACCGAACCACACGCACAGGTCAGAATATGCACCCACATACCGTAGTCACCATCCCTTCGCGTACATATAAATTTGGGGACTCATACATCTGTCGTACGATAAAGATGTGGAATGCTCTTCCAGCCTCTGTGTTTCCACTTTCCTATAATTTGGAGTCCTTCAAGCGAAGTGTGAAAAAGCATCTAGTCAAGCCGGCATAGTGTTAGGGACTGATGGCAGTTACGAGTATCTGACTTCAGTTGCTAACATTCATGGACCTTGCGCGCCACTTACCATCAGGTGGGCCCAAGGTCACATGTCGTGCTAGTATAAAAAAAAAAAAAAAAAAAAAAAAAAAACAGGAAATAAATTAAATTCATTAATTATAAGAGTATAGAGAATACAATCACGAGATCCCGGTCGTTTTCTGGCCCCGAAAATCCCGGGACTGTACTTGGCTAATGTCGGGGTTACACACATGCCACAAATAGGTAGAACCTGAGCGAGCGTTTTTACTGCTGTGCTGCTATGTTGGTAAAAGTAGGCTTGGAAGTCAAGGATTGAATGCTGGATTGATATTTATGCGATTGTATTTTCTAAATAATTAATAGTTTTTTGTGTTGCCTTTTTGATATCTTGCAAAAATATAGTTTTTTTTCTATTGTTTTTATTTTTTTCTTTTCTTACTATATTGTGATTTGCAACGAATTAACATTTTTTAAGAAATTAAACAAGTTTTATTTTTAAGCCAATTAGAAAACACTTAGTCTAATCCCGGGATAGCCCCGCATCGAAAATCCTGGGATTAGAAACATGCTCGGGATTGTAGAATACAAGTACCACGAGTACCACTCGAAACAAAATCAAACAGACAAATATAAATAAATAATAATAATAATAATACATTAGGATGTATACTTACATACATACACGCATACATAAACCTACATGTATACATTATTATATAATTATACATATAGTAAAGTATTATCAAGACCGTAACCCTTGCATTGTGGTCAGAAACCACGCTTTTTAAAGAAGCTGATTCTCATTTAGCCAACTTTACTATAGGCTCATCATGACAAGTGGCAAGCTCGTCGATGTATCTAGCGTACCAAACTCGGAAATACAAACCTGTCAAATTTGCGAGCCTCGGCAAAGCTGATAAATATAATATCTCGCGGCAACATAAGATTTTTGGCAATAGACAAGTAAACATTGTTTTTTTTTTTGACATTGATATGACTGCCTTTTTAGACATGCTAGGGGGGCAGGTGTAGTCGTAGGTACAAAAGTTCACTTACGTTGAGCGTTCCCCTGCGCATGCGCCTCTCTCGTCGCACCTTGTAGATGTCGTGGAACAGCTCGTGCAGCAGGGACGGACGAATGCACTTCATAATCATCATTTGCTCATCGGTCATCATGGACGTGTAGTGGCTCGCCACAGTTATTCCTAAAAATAATTTAATTAATGAAAAGCTAAAACAAACTGCCTTCGTTGTCTAGCGATTAAGTCCGTGCATTTAGACGTTGAGGTACCGGGCTCGATTCCTTATAATTTATTTAATTAATTTGTGATATTTCTCGAATTTGGTACGCTAGAGACATCTACAGGCTTGCTTGCCACGTGTCATGATGGGCCTATAGTAAAGTTGGCTAAATGTTTTACATAGGGGAATTGCACCTGTTTTTTTATATTGTTTTAAATATATACGTATATATAGTAAACCTTAAAATTATAATCATACCTTGAAAGAAAACTTGAAACACAGTTTAAAAAAAAGCATCATGATCGTATCCCTTGCGAAAAAGAAGCGGTTTTACATCTAGCCAAATATACTATATGCCCATCATGACAACTGTAAGCTCGTCGATTTCTTTAGTGTACCAAACTCGAGAAATACCACAAATAAATTATTGAATCCCGACCAGGAATCTAACCCGGTACATTCGCGTCTAAAACCACGAACGCTAGAGACATTGACGATCTTGGCACTTGTCATGATGAGCCTAAGTTGGCTAAATGTGAATGCGCTTCTTTAAATGCGTGGTTTCTGACCACCCCAAAAGGGATACGGTCGTGATGATGATGATATATTATATATTTTTTATTTATACTAGCCGACATGTGACCTTGCGCACAGTTGAAGTGGCG
Source organism: Tinea semifulvella (assembly GCA_910589645.1). Classification (NCBI taxonomy): domain Eukaryota; kingdom Metazoa; phylum Arthropoda; class Insecta; order Lepidoptera; family Tineidae; genus Tinea; species Tinea semifulvella. The sequence goes on from OU342596.1 coordinate 7,393,077, forward strand.
CGGAAAGGTCCATGAATGTTAGAAACTGGAGTCAGACACTTATAACTGACATCAGTCCCTAACGCTATGCCGGCTTGACTGCGCATGACGGCATATCGAGCCTGAACGTGTAAATACACTTTACTGGGTTTATCGGCACGAACGGTGGGTACTTCCCCGCCCCGGCAGACTGGGCTATTTATTACCACCATCAGTTCGCCTACTACCTATTAAATAATTTAACTAAAATAAACCATGTAAATAAAATAAAGAGAAATATTACCTACCTTTAACAAGTACCTCAAACGCTTGATCTGACTCCGTCTGGGTTGGAGGTTGATACATCCGACTCGTGTTTGCTGATTCTGAAATAAAGAGTGTGGCATATAAATCATAGGCCGCGTTCGTTTTATAGCATTTCAAACATTTCGTAGCAACTTCATAAACCAGCGTGAAATGTCGTTTTTGTTAAGAAATACCACTTTTTTTAACAATGCTAACATTTCTCAAAAAAAAAACGAGCGGTGAGGCTACTTTTTGACAAGTATGACAAGTAACAAATAATAACAAATTGACAATGTATAATGGTCTTTAAATGTATTACATAAAATCGTTTAAAATAAATATTTCCAGACAGGTCACACAGCGCCATCTAGTTTCCGTGGTAAGCTACGAGGCTTGTGTTACGGAAACTAGATGGTTGATAAACTACTATTATACATATATTTTTTTTTACAATAAATACATTTTAAACTTAAAAATTTCAAGATTAGGTATTATTAATCTTTGTTCTTGGCTCTCTGTGAGGACAGTTAAAAAAAACCAAACCAACAAATAATGTTTTTTATCTGTTTTTGTATATTTTTGTTTTTTTATATTTTTCAATAAGCGCTTAAATTAGAATTAAAAATTAAATTTATATGGGACCACCTCTCAAGTACAACTAACAAAAAAAAAAACCTACAGTCGAATAGAGATACCCTCCTTTTTTAAAGTCTGTTAAAATGATAATAACAAAGTAGGGCATTAATGCATTTAATAATGAAGTATTAGTTAAAAGTCAAATGCAAATAAAAAAAATAAAAAAGGAGTTCTTCGCGCCATTTTGCGTGGACATGTCAAGTGCAAGTATTTGTTTTGTAAATTAATTTACTGTGGATATTATTGGTCAAAAGTGGTGTTGTTTTGTTTAATAATGTGCTTCAATGTGAATAAATTGTACTTTAAAATTGGGGCACAAGTTGCAGTTTATTTTTTGCGGTTTTCCCGCGCTGTCAACTCCCATATTTTACCCGACGTGTTTGAGCTGCGTGGTGGCGCGAGTGACGCCAAGAAAAGCATTGACATCATTAACTCATGAAAAATAAAGATATATTACGTCAGACTTGGCTGTATGGGCTAGACCCTTTGCCTTCCCTATCACCTCATTCATCATCCATCGGGAGAAGAGTACCAAAAAAATAAATAATATATATATATATATTAATATTAATTTTATATGTTTTTCTTACCAATATATTGTGTAGGGTCCGTGTCGTCATACAGAGACTCCGAGCCATTCATTCTGAACTCGTACATCGAATCTGTCGGGGCTGAAACATTTTAGGTGACCTTTATTGGGTTATAATAACTTATTAATAGACGGAATAAAAGCTAAACCAGGATTATTCTATAACACAAACGACTAGGTAAATAAGTAAAGTATCATCACGACCGTATCCCTTCCGGGCATTTCAAGAGCGTCTTCACATTTAACCAACTTTATTATAGACTGATCATGACATGTGTCAATCTCGTCGATGTATCTAGCGTACTAAACTCGAGAAATTTATTTATTTATATAGTAGACACAGCAGAACATATATATATATATATATGTGTGTGTACTATATAAATAAATAAATTATATAATATAATAATTATATAAATATATATATTATATTTAAGAATTGTTATAACAATTCTAAAAGTTACACAATTCAGCAAAGTTTCCACTTAAATATAATTATCACACACATAACATAGTATAATTAATAATTATAACTTATCTTATATATGTACCAATTAGGTGTCACAGCATTCACCAATATAAAAAGAAGAAGAAATTAGAAACTTATTACTGTTAAAACAAAAAAATAAATTAAACAAAAACTAACAAAAAAAAGTATAAAAAAGTATCATCACGACCGTTTCCCTCCCGGGGTGGTCAGAAACCACGCTTATAAATAAGCAGATTCACATTTAGCCAACTTTACTATAGGCCAATCATGACAAGTGGCAAGCTCGTCGATGTCTCCAGCGTACCAAACTCGAGAAATATCACAAATAAATTAAATATTAATTAAATATATACATTTATTCGAAAAAATATTTACAACATATAAAATAAAATTAATATTAAGGATAGGGATATAAGTCCCGTCCGCGTGGAATGGTGGCAAGAACGCTGGCTGCATTTCCCCGCTGAATTGCAATACTAATTCTCTGGGCGAAGAAAGAGCCAGCCCTCTTGTCACCGGAGGAGACAACAAGACGCGGTGTTATGTCTTTTAAAAACTTTTTTGCGCTTGGACTCCATGGGCCCAGAGTTTCTACAGCAAACGGCACAAATATGTAATCTTTTAATATACTTTAATTAAATGTATTTATTTACATTAACAAATATTTTTGTGTCCCGACCAGGAATCAAACCCGGTACCTCCGAGTCTAAATCTACAGACTTAACCGCTAGACTACGGAGGCAGGAAACTAACAAATTTACAAAAAATAACATAAAAATATGACTTCTTAAATAAAATTATATTTTTTTTCTTTTAATAAAACTATAAATATCACAAATAAATTATTCTGTCCCGACCAGGAATCGAACCCGATACCTCCACGTCTAAATCGATTTACTTAACCGCAGCAACATCTAGGTACCTGATTGGAATCACGGACTAACTCTGCCGCGCTATTGTAAAATGCAGTATCTAAGTAGAGTTATGGTTGATATTATAATAACGAGTGTTTTTGAACTTGGCTAAATTACACTAAAACGTACAGGCAATAAAAAAACTTTTCGTAACTATTTTTAAATGTTACTTACTGCATTTTTCAATAGCACGGCCACAGTAACTGTGGCCCTAGTCTGATTATTTTAGCGCAAACGGAATCCTTTAACGAACGGACACTGACAATGTCTATTTAATTAGTTACAGATTCAACAGCGCTTAAAATTAAACCTATTCTACTAAATTCTTAACAAAAGCCAATTAATTAATCATTTAATAATAATATATACCTATAGTGAAATAATACAGGAAATTATAAAATGACATCATCCATTTTGCCTTATTAATTGAACGTGTTCAGCAGAGGTCCGAAGCCCCCACAGCAGAACCCGGTCACGGGCGTAACGCATGTGTCAGCCAGTGTTGCCAGATTATTTTTTTAAAGGTGTACCAGTAAAATCCGGGAGATGTATGACGACATTATGAATGCAATATACAGTTATATATACAGTTTTTCTTAAAAATACACACATCAAAAGTGTCTAGGGATCAACATATATTTTTGCAATAACTTTTCTCCTGATTGATATTCATTAAAATTTTCTTTAAGGATTGATCAAATAAAATGTTTTCGTTTGTCTACAGTAACGATAAACCAAGTCACCTTTGCATTAGTAAAAAAAATTGCCATTTTCCTAATAAAGGGATTTTTGACATTTGAACCACTAACATTAAAGTTCGAAAAAAAGACTGAAATAACAGTTTTTTTTTTAATTTTATTGGGTAACTTAAACAATTAATAATCCGTGTTTCTACCGCGAACACTAACAACACAAGAACATCGGTTTGGCATACTCAAAATGAGTTCATCCAAATCACGCTGTGGAATGGCCGCCCATGTTCGTTGCAACAACAAAAAAAGGTCTTCTTGCGACTGGATACCCTCCATATTCGGCAGAGCTCTTCTCTGAAGAATATCCCATGCATGCTCAATCGGGTTCAAGTCTGGCGACTGAGCAGGCCAGGGCAGGACATTGATGTTAGCTGCGGCGAGAGTCTGTCTTACAACTCTTGCGGTGTGCGGTCGTGCATTATCATGCATTAACTGAAATAAGGGACCGATATGCACTTGTAAAGGAACGATGACGTCTGATACAACCGTCTCAGCATAAATTTGAGCGTTGAGGTTGCCTCTGATCCAAATCAACTCAGTTCTTCCGCCGATCGAAATACCCGCCCATACCATGATGGTTCCACCACTATAAGGATGGACTTCCTGGCAGGATTTTAATCGCTGTTGGCGTCCAGGGGTTCTCCAGTGTCGTATACGTCTTGTATCCGGCCTCATACCAAAACGAGACTCATCAGAAAAGCACACGAAACGCCATTGTTCTTCTGTCCAATTTCTGTGTTCAAGAGCCCATTGATATCGAGTCCTACGATTGTGCATTGCTATAGGTGGTACCCGTAGCGGTCTTCGGGAATGAAGGTTCACTTCATGCAAGCGGTTTCTGACTGTTTGGTCGCTAATTAAGTTCCCTGAAGAGCGATGAAGGCTCACGGCTAACATCATGGCGGTTATTGTTGGAGTTCTTCGAGCTGTGATTTGAATGTATCGGTCTTGTCTCCGTGTGGTGCAGCGATACCGTCCTCCATGGCGCTCAGCCACGGTACCAGTGGTTCGGTAACGTGTCCAAAGTCGACTGATAACACTCTGACTTGTATTCAGAGCTAAAGCCACAGTACGTTGCCGGGAACCAGCTTCTATCATTCCCACGGCTCTGATCATTTCTTCCCTGCTTAAATGACGTCGCCGCTCCATAATAACGTTGGTTTTAATCAGTAGTAGGGAAACAGTAGCACTAATAATGTCTTCAATGCGTCTTATGTTTTTATAGGGAAAATATTGACAGCTGATTTTCATCTTTTACTCGAATTTGATTGACAGTTCCTGTTTTAAATTATGAAATGCACCAAAAAGGATCCATATAAATTTATAAAATCATAAATTTATTACAAAGCCACATCTCAATCACAAGAAATCCGCATAAACATGCTTGATCCCTAGACTTTTTTGATGTGTGTATTTATAACAATGTCACTCAATAAATTATTTTATTGTGATTTTATATCAAATTCAGTACTTCAAATAGTAGCATTTTTTTTTTTTATTTTACCTGCGTTTGTTAGATAATTTTGTCTACGTTAAATTCTACAGATTAATTCATTATTTAACTTTATTAATAATAATAATAATAATAAATTATTTATTGTACAAAACCAAAACAAGTGCAGGTACATATGCGAGCTTAATGCATTTTCTACCAACTAACCTTATAAGCTGGTGAGAGGGTTACGAAGGAAATTGATAGGTGAAATTATTTATTACTATATAAAACACAAATTAAAAACAAATATATAGTACTTATTATATGCAATACCATATACATAGATAAACGTCCCACATAAACAAATAAATATATACCTAAATATATAAAATACTAATATGTTAATTCCAATTTACAGCTCCTATTTATTATAATTTCAATAAATAGAATACTTATTTGACGAGGCGGTATCTACTGTTCCTGAACAGTAATTTAAAAAATCCATTACCTATTATTGAGTTGTTCAGCTGATATTATGTTTCTGTTTTAATCACTAGTAAATATTTTAATGTATACATTATGTAAATTATATAAAATTATAAATATAAAATGTAATAACTGTTATGACGTGTAAAAGTGCTAAAAATGTTGCCTATTTACTGAATAAATTATTTGATTTTGATTGACTCGTATAATTGTCAAAAGAGCAAATATTTTATTAAGGCTTTAGGTGTCATTGGTAGAACCCCTCTTTGAAATAAAAACGGTACTTTTAAAAAAATCATTATTCTTATTTCTTATATAAAAAGTGTTATTATGAATATGAATTGATTTCGCTCAGAGTCAAGAGACGAAATAGAGAGAGAAACAATGACATAAATCAACGTCCGCGCGATCGTCGAACTTTCTTTTGATTAGGTAGCGTTTGAGTGGCGACATTTTTAGGAAAATTTCTCTGCACCGTAACTCAAGATTTTATTACTGAATAATTAAAATAATAAATACACAAGTACTTATTTTTATTCTATATTATAATATAAAAAAATTTGCTCTTTAATAAATTATACCTCAACCACACATTTTTTTTTTTTTTTTCTTTTTGTGTACATTTTTTTCTTTTTTTTATTTTGTAATAAAAAGTAATAATATATTTAAAAGGGTGTCTGGGCGTTGACTGCCGACGGACAGACCTATACATATAGGCTTACTTCGGCTGCAAATGTCTTTTTTCCTGTACCATAATGAAATATGTTATTGTTTTCATATCTTGTAACTTTTACTGAATAAAGATATTATTATTATTTATACGCAGTTATGACGACTTATTCTGTTTCATTAATCATTACATGTTAAAGTATAGCGTAGTCTACGCATTTTACAAAATAATGGATTATATTTTATTTTTTTCGTTTTACACAGCTTTGCGTGCCGTGGTATTTTTAATAAATCGGGATTTTTGAGTGGGAACCCGGCTCATCGGAAGATATTTACTAAAATCTGAAGTTATCCCGGAAAATCTAAAGACCTGGCAACGGTGGCGGCAACCACTGCAACGACCTAAGGAAGAGACGATGTTATGATGTAACTTACCGGGGTCAGCAGCAAAAGGATCGTGCTGTGCAAACATGGAGATGAGCTTGTTGACTGATGGGTAATTAGCATTGCTCGGGAACTGGGCGTCCAAAGGAGACCGGCCTGACGTGGATGGCGTCGGCGGCGCTTCCGGAGATACGTTCACATTCTTAAAACAACAAAAACAATATTTCCTCATCATCATCATCATCACAGGCTAAATATTTGGCATAATATCTACTATATATACAACCACGACATGTGACCTTGGACCCACATGATGGTAAGTGGCGCGCGAGGTCAATGAATGTTAGCAACTGGAATCAGACACTCATGACTGACATCAGTCTCTAACACTATGCCGGCTTGACTGCGCATGACGGCAATTCGAGCCTGATCTCGAAATGTATGGATATGATACACGTACCAAACTCGAGAAATATCACAAATAAATTAAATATTAATTAAATGTATTTTTATTTACATTAATAAATATTTTTGTGTCCGACCAGGAATCGAACCTGGTACCTCCAAGTCTAAATCCACGTACTTAACCGCTAGACCACGGAGGAGGCAGGAGTGATCTTAATATATATATATATATATTATATATAAGCAACAATCAATGTCAAAATCAAATAAATTATCATTAATAAATATGATTGTGTCCCGACCAGGAATCGAACCCGGTACCTACGAGTCTAAATCCACGGACTTAACCGCAAGAAATGTTAGCATTGTTAAAAAAAAGTGGTATTTCTTAACAAAAACGACATTTCGTGCTGGTTTATGAAGTTGCTACGAAATGTTGGAAATGCTATACAACAAACGCGGGGTTTTAATTAACACAATTATAAAAAAAATACAGCTCGGATACAAAAGTAAGATACTAATAAACTTAAAAGATATACAAATATAATTAAATATCCTTAGTATTAATATTATTTTATATTTTGTAATTTTTTTTTCGAATAAATGTTATAAATAATTAATCTAAAAAAAAACAAAATTGAGCAAATTATATATATGTATAAATCAAAACTAAATCTAGTGGATATAAGCATGTAAAGTGTAAAAAGTGGTATGTATGATGTTTATGTGAAAGCGAATGAGCAAACTATAAATTTATGAAATAAAAAGTTTTTTTTTTGGTTTTTGGCTACTAAAAACTCATCGAATACAATTTATATTTAAATTAGGTTTTGAAAGTAGGTTTTTTTTTTGTTTTAGTTTTTTGTTTCATTTATATAAATATTAAAAAAACATCTATCTATAAATAAAATAAGAAAGACATGTGAACCCACGGGCACCCGAAGGTTCCCTTCTCTGGCCACTTATTTTACACGGGCAACGCCGCGAAAGTAGTTGTAAATAAAATATTGACTGCCTCCTGACTCATTCCGTCATAGCTCCAGATCTGGAGATGCCAACTATTGAGGAGTTTGACGTCAGCCTGAATAGATGTATATTCTATCAGGCCAACAACGGACACTTCGTACTTTTCCAGAATATCGCCTGCGCTCACCCCCCAACGGGAGACCACTTTCTAGAGAAGTGAACCTGGACGAGAGCTAAAGTAGTCGAACCTGTTATACTGTAATGTTTGTATGTTATGCTGTTATACCAGTAACGGTGCAAACTAAAAGTGCATGAATTAACAGCAGCTGAGATCCTGCCGGGAATAATTGGGGAATGTCCCTAGCCCCAACCCAGGCTCATTACCCATCCGGGCCTAGACGACCCTACTATCTGTTGTTTGGCTCCTGCCTAAGGTTACTATCATAACTTATTAATACGATTGTTTTTCTATTTGCCGGTTTATCATCACTTAAGTGGATTTGATAGAAAATTATAAGAGTAACGGATCATTTAAGTGAACGTTAGAACTGTGGTGGCTCTTATGTAGGAGTTCTTTGCTTAAAATAACGGTTCGAACGTACATTTGTCATAGATTTACAACACCACCGTTCCCTTGCCTCGGAGAGCATGTGGAATCGTTTATAAATTAACATTTAAAAAAATACATCAGACCTTCGCCAACCCGTCTGGCCTGCGCGGCGATTGTAGGCCAAATTTCAGGAAGGCCCATCTTCAACAGTGGAGGTCTAGGACTCTGTGTTCAAGGGGCTGTGGAAAACGGCACCACTACGCTCATGATAAAAAAAATGTACGTACTTTTACATACCCTCTTTGTACAAAGCAAAAAAAAGGAAATAAATTGCTCATCTACTTTGCAATCTAGCACTTTACAAGTATGAGAAAAACAAACTAGAGTACTTACAACTTTTGGAGTACTCGGAATCGAACCCAACTCGGTTTTTACTGTCGGCGAATCCATTGTTTAAATTTTAACAAAACACGATCGTTTACTGGTAATACTACTAACAAAGTAAGGAATCGGCCATTACGTGCACGCGTTTTTATACAAATTTGTTTTTGAAATCCACCCTCAAATTGTTTATTTAAATATTTATTACGTTTAATAATTCTTTAATTTAACACATTTCTATAATACATAGCAGTAAAAAGCGTCTTCATTGATCAAGAGATAACTGTGAAATGCCAGATGGGATTATTTTATTTGTTTGTATCAAAATGAAAATAATACTGAAAAAAATAATTGTGGGTAGGTTTAGATAAATCGAGGCTGAGATTTCGACATTTCGTACACATTAGCTATCTTAACACACACACTACTAAAATACCTCGAAAGAATGTTTTTAAAAAATCCTTCTCCCGCCTTGTTAATTCATGTTTTTATTCCAACATCAAACTTATTAGGGTAAACAAACCAACTATGGTATTTTATATGGCACAGTATTTTTTTTTCTTAAGCTGTCATCTTTAAATTATTGTGTGAAAATCAGTTTTTTTTTTTAAATACATTTTATATTCTTACAGTTTACTACATGAACTATTGAACAAAGTTAAATCTGTTTTTTAGCAATGGACAGTAAATTTTTAATAATCATCATCATCATCATTACAGCCCCTAGAACACAGCGTCCTAGACCTCCACTGCTGGAGATGGGCCTTCCAGAACATATATCTGGAGAATTTGGCCTACACTCGCCACGCTGGCCAGACGGCTTGGCGAGGATATGATGTCAATTTTTATTGACAATTTATTAACGATTCCACAAGTTGGTATTAGTGGAACCGGGACCGACGGCTTAACGTGCTCTCCGAGGCACGGGAACGGTGGTGTTGTAAATCTATAACAAATGTACGTAAGAAAAGTGCTTTTCTCATTGGTACATGTCGGGTGGATTTGAACCGACCTTTGTAGGATATAAGGAACGCGTTCTTACAACCGAGCCACCACCGCACTTCCTTCTTTTTAATAATACAACTCAAAAATTAATATATGACTTAAATGTATAAAAAATAAGGTTGATTCTTTTGATTACGTAATAATCACTTTAAACTATTTTATTGGCTTACAAATAAAAAGTATAGCAGTGACAGCGATGTTCAATGACAAATTTCGACGTATAAAATAAAATATAACAAACAATAGTTTGATTCGTTAGTTTTTGGTGGAATGAAATGTATATTTCTGATTTACTGTCCATGACTGGTTCCGTCACCTTATATAATAACTTACAAAGAACAATGCAATCAGATAATTTAATACCTAAAATGTCAAAACAAAAATAAATAGTTGTTTTTTATTAAATACATCGATGTCAAATTCAACGTTGGGATATTTTACTTATTAACCTCAATATTTGTTTACTGGTATACCTAATGCGTAGGGCTGTATTGTCCATTAGAACACATCTCCAGAGATATGTTCTGGAATGCCCACTTTATAGTAGTGGACGTCTAGGACTTCTATTTTAGGATCTGCGATGATGATGACTGAAGAAACATTTATAACAATATTGCGCAAATACGCCAGTACAGGCTACGAATTTGCGCCGTTCGGGGCCGAGACGATAGGCCCATGAGGACACTGAGCCAAGCGTCTGGCGAAGGAGTTGTCCAAACGGCTAACGGAAAAGTCTGGAGACAGGAAGGCTGGCAATTATTTCTGCTAACGTATTAGCTTAGCTATACAGAGGGGAAATGTTGCCAGTCTTCTTGGGACTATCACTTAAGGGTCGTCTCTAGAGGACATTTTTTACTTATAGTTTATTTTTTATTAGGTTTAGTTTATATTTATTTTTACTTTTAAGTAATTTTAATTTATATTGTAATTATTTTATACTGTTTGTATATTACTTGACTAAATATAAAATATATCTAGAATAAAAATGTTAAAACAACAATATAACCCTTTATAGGGCAAGTTATTTTTTTCTGAATATTTTGTTGATTTTTGGATATGATGTACATATAGCCTAATCATAATAAAAAAAAGTACAATAAGTTATATATCACAATTCAAAATTACATAAAATAGGTGGTCAACCATTTGACCGGAGACCATTCCAAAATTAATATGTGTGGTCAACCATTTGACCAATGACCATTCTCATCAATACCATTAGGCATAGTTTTGGGGAATTATGAGTAAATAAATAAAACAAAATTGGTTTTTATAATATTTATCATCAACTGAAAATCAAATGAATATAAACTTAAAAAATCTTCTAAAACTTATTGCTAATATTGTAATTTTGTCAAATTATTCCTATACCTTATTTGTCTGTATTGGTGATCTCAGATATCTAAATTATAATCGGTAGGTAAATAATATAATAAAGTGAAACATCATTATTTCTACATTATTATTATTAGTAGTTATATAATAATTTAACATTATTATATAACTACTCAGGTCCAATTCATCCAATCTCGTATAAAATGTATTTTCACATATTTGTTTATAGGCAGCGAGTCTTCTTTCTGCATCTTCATCACCATCTATTTCCAAATTTTCTGCCTGCTCGTTAGTTATTTCAGAAAAAATATTCTCCCACTCATCTTCTTCCATGTTTTCCAGGTCACTAGCCCTTAAAATTCGAGTTTTAGACATCTAAAAAACATCTAAAATAAGAGAACAATTACTACTACTAAAAACTGCACATCCACTTTGGAAATATTGCCTTGTATCATCTTTGCCAAAACTTAAAATGAATAGTTTATGGCGTTAGATGAAAGTACACTATTTTAGGGTTTGAAATATAAATTTTCAATAGAATAGTGAAAATAGTTGTGATTAAATAATAAATGTAAAACTTATATGGAGATATCGCAATGAGGTTATAAATTTATCAGTACTAAAGTTTTAGCATAAAAATAAATATGTATTTTTATTGTTCAACAATAGCCAACTATAATTAATCATTATTTACATATTAAATTATCGAAATACATACCGTTTTATTAATATTTTCACTTTTATCTTCACAAAAACCGCGTAATAAAATCGTAAGAACCGTCAAACTTTTTTTTTTTTGTTGCAATGATCATAGGTCGCTTTATCGCCCGCATAATCGATGCGTTCAAAAATATATTATTTTTCGTTTAAAAGGTAGCCGGTCGCTTGAGAGACCTGTAAGCATTCACAATCTACACAAAATACAATAAGGTTTAATTTGTATGTTGTGTTTTATAGATTTATAGCCTTAAGAACATAGACGTGCTAGCGGTCAAATGGGTGACCGCTTTTGGCTTAAGACCTATAAAGGGATAAGGGTAAAGAAGCCCAAAGACATGCACTGCCTAAGACTCGACATGATTAATCTGGCCTTACCTAAAATACGAGATATTCAACAAAAACGTGCACCCAATAAGGTGACCAATAAGATTGATATTCCCTTAAAAATAGTAAGGTCTCGACCTTAGCAATAAGTTAAGGAAGGTTTGTCAAAAGTGATAGACAACTTTCTTGGTCCACTGTACCTAATTACCCGACTGTGCGACGCAAAGAAGGGTTATTTCTTTATACTTTATACTATATATATATATATAGTATGTAGTATATGTAGTATTGTGTACATATTAGTATGTATTTGTCTATATAGATATAATACTTAGATTTAATTTGAAGTACCTTTTAATCTATTTAATGGTTGCACCTACCTCACAACACAAATCGTTTCATTGTATTTGAGTCATATAAACTTAGCAATAACTGTTTCATTTAACTTTCATTTTTGCACCGTTCCATACGGGGAACTTTGTATGGATGTATACGTTAGACTAACATGTAATTCTATTGATAGAAACAAACAACTTTTTCTAATAAACCATATGTCGGTATTGAGTTATTGACTTCTTCGTACAAATTAGCCATTTTAAAATTAACAGTTTGTGTTAAAGAGGAACTTTTTTTGTCATTTGTCACACTGTATTTATATGTATTTACTTTTTGCTTAACCTCCGTTAAGCTTTGCCTTTTGTAGATTTAAATTGAGTAATGGATATAAATATATAACCTATCGTATATATACATTTTTCATTCACCTGTTTAGATTATAAAAATATACTGTTATAAAAATTTGCTCACTAAACACTTTCACAAAAAGCAGGACGAATCTACATAACTTGACTAAATCGGTATATTATTGTATGTTTATATATAAAGTAAGTAAAAAAAGTAAAATCGTTTATTGAAGTAAAAGTAAATTGAGTTACAAAATTTGGTACAGGAAAAAAATAATCAAAACAAGTAAGCAAGAAAGAGATACAGAACTCTGCTCCCCAAACCATTATGTTTATTTATTTATTTAAAACTTTATTGCACTATGTACAAAGGCGGACTTAATGCCGCTAGGCATTCTCTGACAGCCAAACCTTTAGGACATTTAGACAGGATAGGTGGTAGGTGCAATTAAAAATTAGATGAAATTTAAATAAAACAGAAATATAATTGTAATATAAATATATACATACTAATATCTACATACAATTTACATACTAATACATAAATAAGTCATACTATAGATATACTAATATAATATAAATAAAACTACTTACATGATGTTGTATCTTGGGGAGCAGTCTCCGCTACAATTTTAGTTGATACTCGTACTAAAACATTCAGCGCTATTAGCAGTGCAAAATATATCCTACATCACACTCGGTAAAAAAAAAAAAAAAAAAAAAAAAACAATATTTACACCCCCTGCCTCCACAGAGTGAGGTATAGGTACCCAACTTAGGCGTCAGTTACTTCTACAATACAACCTAACCAAATAACATAAATACTCACTTAGATTTGCCACAAAACTACACTGACACTGCCACAAAAACTATAAAATTAAAATTAAACCATACGATTACATAAATTCACAAGTAATTAAAACAATTTAAACAAGAATAAACACAACAACATACTCTTGTCACATATAAATATAGTATGTAACCAGTATATGTATGTGTTATCTATGTATTGTATGTATTTATATTATAGATTTAATATCGTTCTTTTTTTTAGTTATAACTTTTTAACTCAATAAATATCTTTATCTCAAATATTAGCGCTCATGCACCTTACAATCCCTGCTCACATATCCCAAAGGTTAGCTGTTAAATGTTTTTAGAGCTCTGTACTGTAAAATGTATTATATTCTGTGCAATAAAGAATTTATCTATCTATCTAGATTACTGTAAATGACTTGTCTATATAAACGTTTTAGCCATGTTCTACTCTGATACATCTAACTAATCACCGGAGGCAGTATCAAGACAACTCTTATCCCGGACTGACTTTGCAAATTAAATAAACTAAAAGATAAACCTAATTAATATAAAAACTAAATACTTACAAATATGCAAATACACTTCGCTTGCTAATATACGAATACTGCTATAAATAAATAAATATAAATAAATATTTCCAGACAGGTCACACAGCGCCATCTAATTTCCGTGGTAAGCTATGAGGCTTGTGTTACGGAAACTAGATGGTTGATAAACTACATATTATACTTTTTTTTTGTAAATATATACATATTATACATATAAACACCCAGACCGAGACAAATTATACAATGTACAACTTGCCCCCGGTGGGAATCGAACCCACGACCTCCCGAGTTCACGGCAACGTTTGTTACCACTAGACCACGGAGGCGGTCAATATACTATATATAGTATAATTTTGCTCCTGCCTCTCATTCATTCATTTTATTTTAGGTTTATTAATCATTAACCTATTGGTTTTCACTTATTTATTATTATTATTATTTTCTTTTACTTTAGGTAGTCACAGTTCAATTGCACTATTAATTTAAATCTAATTACTATATTTTACTCTTATTTCTGTTTTGATTGTATTGTCTAAATAATATAAAATCTCTTTGGCTTGTGTTCCACTATTGCTTCTTTGTTTATATGTTTAATATAATTAGCTGTAATTTAAAAAAAAAAAAAAAAAACATTGTTGCTAAGCAAATAATTCAAAGCTTATATTTTTATCGAATTTTTAGTGTATATAATAAAGTGAAGCGACAAGTCAATGAAGTGAAAAGACAGGGTGTGAATTAAAGATTTTAAATAAATAAAAACACATAATAAATTCAAAATCATTTATTTATCAAATGTAAAATCATAAACTAAGCATAATCATAGAAAAACTACATACGTTATTCTACTTTACTAATACTAATAAATTATAGGAACTTCGAAAAGACGCGCGCCTTCAGTCTGAATTCTTGTCGATCTTAATGTGAAAGATGTAAACATTTAGCACCTATAGATTAAAACTGTTTCTTTAATGTAACTGAATTATTGGATTCCTGATTTCAGGAACTTTCCATAGATGTCGTGAAATATCAGATTACCCGATTAATCCTGATTTGTTATTTTTTTTTTTTATAGACGGTGAATCAATAAATCATTAATGATACGCCCCCTGCCTGAAGGGCCAACGCGGTGGGGGTCGCATGCCCGACTCATCCGTGAAGCTTCCAGTTAGGAGGGTTGCGAGAGAGGGACTCGCTAGCACAATTGAATATTTTAAAAGTTTTTTTAAATCTAGGTGTGCATTTGAGAAATATGTATCATCTTATATGATGATGATGACTTTGCTGCTTAGTCTTCCACTAGCAGGAGTGGAGTCATTCAAAATAATTAAATTAATGACGTTTCATAAAAAGTATCATCACGACCGTTTGCCTTTCGGGGTGGTCAGAAACCACGCTTATCAAGAAGCGGATTCACATTTAGCCAACTTTACTATAGGCCAATCATGACAAGTGGCAAGCTCGTCGATGTCTCCTGCGTACCAAACTCGAGAAATATCACAAATAAATTAAATATTATTTAACATATTTATATATAATAATAAATATTATTGTGTCCCGACCAGGAATCGAATCCGGTACCTCCGAGTCTAAATCCACGGACTTAACCGCTAGACCACGGAGGCAGTTTCATATATGCCTGTAATAATAGGTTTACGGTAATAAAGATATATTGACTTTGACTTTGTCTCTTTAGAAAATAAAATTACGGACATTTTGGACATATTTTCACTTTCATGTAGGTAGGTACCTAATTTAAGAGAGGGAGAGAGAGAGAAAATATTTCTCTATTTTACTACAACAAATATATGATTAATATATTTATTTTTTTCTTTATACTAGCACGACATGTGACTTTGCGCCCACCTGATGGTAAGTGGCGCGCGAGGTCCATGAATGTTAGCAACTGGAATCAGACACTCATGACTGACATCAGTCCCTAACACTATGCCGGCTTAGCCGACTGGGCAATGAAAGCTATTCGAGCCTGATCAAATTATCACCGCGTACCACCTATTTATTGTTCTCGTTGAATGTATGTGCAATTTGCAATGATGTCAAATTTCAATTATTACCTTCAAAGAGAAGTATTGTAAGCATGCTATGGTGATATTTATATAAAAAAATTACCGCTTAAAACAAGACTTACTAAATATATCCAAATGTCCGTAATTTTCCTAGTAAGTAAATACACGTTTCTCAAAAACACACTTGAAAATATTTTAAAACGAAGGATTGTGCGAGCGAGAGAGATGCAAGTGTTAAAACAGTTTCAACCTAAGTTTGCGATTTGTCAAAATTTACTAATCATAATCATAATTTTTCATATCTCAAAGCAATATTACTTCAATTTTATTTAGTTGTTTGTATATCTGGTTTAGCTTACTGCGACCATAGTCTAATTATTTCAAAGCAAACGAACAATATCCACACAGGCTGGTGGCTCGGTTGTAAGAACGCGTTCCTTAAATCCTACAAAGGTCGGTTCAAACCCTCCGGCATGTACCAATGAAAAATACACTTTTCTTACATACATCTGTCATAGATTTACAACACCACCATTCCCGTGCCTCGGAGAGCACGTTAAGCCGTCGGTCCCGGTTCCACTAATACTAATTTGTGGAATCGTTAAGAAATTGTCATTAAAAATTGACATCATATCCTCGCCAAGCCGTCTGGCCAGCGTGGCGAGTGTAGGCCAAATTCTCCAGATATATGTTCTGGAAGGCCCATCTCCAGCAGTGCAGGTCTGGGACGCTGTGTTCTAGGGGCTGTCATGACAATGATGATGATGAATATTATACGGATATAAATTTTATTTGTGTTAAAAAAAAAACACTATACTGTCTCGAAAATTATTGTTAATCCGTATATCACTGATTTATATACATATATAGGTTTCAAAGTCAATAAACATATATTTTTTTTATTTATGTATATAAACTACTCGTATAATAGCGGTTGATATTAACAGTGTTAGTTAATGCATTCCTTTATTACACGTTTGCGTTCAAAAAAATAGAATCTGGCTGCTAGATGAAAATTTAAATTTGTATGGTTAATATATTTAAATGTGAGTAAATCCACACAGTAAGAAAAACTAAAGAAAAATTGGTCTTTGTGAAAGAAAAATCTATATTAATGAATCAAGGTTGGAATAATATTACTTCAAGATTGGTAGAAGTCCATCAGCCTAACACTTAATACATTGGTTGTAAATCCTAACAAAAATATTCTGCTAAAAATGTCATACATTATTATTACAACACGTCAAAATTAATTGAATGGATTTTTATTACAATACTAAACTAAGGGCGGCTTGTACCAACGTTATTTGACAGCATGTCCTTAGTAAAAGTAAAAAAGTAAAGTATCATCACGGCCATTTCCCTATCCACATTTAGCCAACTTTACTACTGGCCAATCATGACAAGTGGCAAGCTCGTCGATGTCTCCAGCGTGTCAAACTCGAGAAATATACACAAATGAATTAAATATTAAATAAATGTATTTATTTACTTTAATAAATATTTTTGTGTCCCGACCAGGAATCGAACCCGGTACCTCTGAGTCTAAATCCACGGACTTAACCGCTAGACCATGGAGGCAGTTTGTTTATGAATAAATCCACGGGTAAAAGGCAACTATGCTCCCAGAGTACAATCAGAAAAAAAAGGGAGTTTTTTTAACTGGTAATACTATTATTCGTCTAGCAACATCGCAGAACTTATATCAAAATCGCGCCATTTGTATTTCTGTCAGTGCAATAATCACGTAGACTAATCATATCTCTCCATTGCCATTTAATTTATTATAATAGACATATGGCGCGATTTTGACATGTTCACTCTGATGTTGCTAGATAAATAAATAGTAATAACAGATAAAAAAAAATCAAAAGTTTGAAAAAAATTGCGGTGGTGGCTCGGTTTCTAAGAACGCTTTCCTTAATATCCTAAGGTCGGTTCAAACCTGGCATGTACCAATGAGAAATAAACTTTTCTTACGTACATAGATTTACTACACCACCGTTTCCGTGCCTCGGAGAGCACGTTAAGCCGTCGGTCCCGGTACCACTAATACAAACTTGTGGAATCGTTAATAAATTGTCACAATAATTTAAAAAACAATACATTAGATATACGCCAACCCGTCTAGCCAGCGTGGCGAGCGTAGGCCAAATTTTCCAGATATATGTTCTGGAAGGTCCAACACCAACAGTGGAGACCTGAGAAGCTGTGTTCTAGGGGCTGTAATGATTCATAAAAACAGATAAAAATATTTAAAAACTGATTTGAAAGTTTTTTTTTCTGATATTTAGTATTGGGTGGTACCCTGGCAGCAAATTAGAACCAAGTTAAGGTATTGTCAAATAACGTTGGCGGAATACGCTCTAATACAATTAGCTACATTCATTAACATAATAAGTACCTACTTCCATCTGCTTTCCTGTAACTACCTATGCTGCGGTCCAAAATGCGAATACCTCATATTTATTTTTTATTTTATTTATTTTTTATTTATTTATTTATTTTTTTTTTTTTTATTTATTTTTTTTTTATTATTGTATTTAGAATTTAATTTTTAATTTTGATTCAATTTTTAAATTTGATTTAATTTTTAATTTAATTTGAAGTTATGTAAATTATAGATTTAGTGTAATTGAGACCCCACAATACCGGCCTTCCTAGTGTGGGTCTCCAATAGAAAAACATGTACATAGGATTTTATTGGAAATAAACGATTATTATTATTATTATTATATTTGTTTATAACAAAGCTCATTGGGATCATTAAATTCCAAGTGTTGCAAAATTTAATGTTTTTCATGTAGTATTTCGCGTTAATATCGCCCAAACACGTCGTGTATAGTGGGAGAAAACCGCAAAAAAATAATGCCAATTCTGCCCCATATATAAAGTAAAATTTTCGTTTTTCATAATTATTCACTTTGCTAGTACATTATTAAACAATATATCACCACTTTTGGTTAACAATATACACAGTAAATAATTTACAAAACAAAAAACTTGGAGTTGACATGTCCATGCAAAAAGCGGGCAATTCACTAATACTCTAAAATCGGGTCCGAATTATAATTATTGGTATCGAGTCCTTTTACCTCCGATACCAAATATTCGAGATCGTGTGTACATTGCTTGTTTTTGTTGAACTAAACACAAGCTAAATACATACATAATCTTCATTGCGGGGTAGGCAGATACAGTTGTGCGCCATTAAACGATCAACACATACCTCTTTCGCTTTCAATACGTGCCCTTTTATTTTATAGGATATTTATTCCACGTTTAGCTAGTGTTTTATTTATTTGATAGTGATTTGTAAGTCTTTCTTCACTCATCCTGTCAACATGGCCGAACCGTCGTTTCTTATTTTTGTCACTATACTTTTTTTGCTTATTTCGTTGCTACGGGGTTCGCCAAAGTGACGCTGCATATCCGACGTACGCCTCATTTCTACTTCATAAGTGTTCGGATATATCCACGGAATAACACGCAATATACAATAAATATAGTTTTTGAACGCACAAAAACATTAGGGTTGGTATAAAGGAAAGCATAGGGACAAAAATAAGGCATGTTGGAAGGATGTCGTGATCGAGTCAAATGGCGCTCAATTGTCTGGCGTGAAGATATGTATGTATAATGTACAAACATCATAATTGAGTTTTATATACACCGTTACGAGTATCTGTCGTATTCGCATTATGGACCTCAACATAAAATAAGTACTATTATACAGTACCTATACAGATATGCTCAAAAAACATAAGGTTACGGCAACCTTTTATCGACTCCCTTAAAATAAGCACCTTTTACCGAGGTATTTTAAAATAGAACTCTGTTCTTGTATACGAACATTGCAAGATTAATCCGGTCAAAATATAGTGGTTTAAAATAATTTGCATAAAGCTGAAAGTTGGTTTCCCAACTTGGGAAAATTATTATAACTTTAGCATTTGCAAAAAAAAGTTATTTAAGGTCAAATGTCAGCTCGTCAACACCTCAGGAGACAATGTTTTTTTCTAAGAATAACCGTGATATAGAGATGGAAGAAGACGTAATAATATCCATAATAATAATACTAATGTAATAAAAGCTTTGTTTATGTGTCTGTATGTCCCCAAGGTCCTTACCAACTTTCAGCTCTATGCGAATTATTAGAAAAGTAAAGTATCATCACGACCGTTTCCCTTTCGGGGTGGTTAGAAACCACGCTTATAAATAAGCGGATTCACATGCCAATCATGACAAGTGGCAAGCTCGTCGATGTCTCTAGCGTACCAAACTCGAGAAATATTACAAATAAATTAAATGTATTTATTTACAAAATATTTTTGTGTCTCGACCAGGAATCGAACCCGGTACCTCCGAGTCTAAATCCACGGACTTAACCGCTAGACCACGGAGGCATTATTGTAAATTAATATTGTTATTTGACTGGAATATTTTAAATATCTTCCATGTGGCCAGCGTGTACACATGTAGGCCAAATTCTTCAGGTAGATGTTCTGGAAGGTTCTACTTTGGAGGTCTAGGTCCCTTTGGTCTAGGGGCTGCGATTTAGGTAAATTTATATTTTATAATACCTCGGTATTAAATGCTAAATTTAAAAGTGTTGATAGGAGATGCCATTAAATTTTGTGTCAAAAGAACTGTTAAATAATACTGAATTATAATAACTTATGGGATATTCGAATCATTGCTTCTTAATCTGTGAAATGTTCTTTTTTAAACAGTGTTTATTATGATTTTGTTTAAGATGTATTAATAATAATTTTAAATTAGTAAAATTACATAATTAAGTCAATGCTAGTAGATATTTTTTTATTATTATTTTATTTATTATTGTCATTAAAAAAACCAGCGATAGAGGTAGCAAAAAACTGACACTACAGCGCACTATACACGGTCAGAAAATTAAAATATATACAGCTGCCATGTCGGTGTTAATAATATGAGAGTAATTTCACAGATATAGGTAACAAATTTAGCGGTTTGATTAGTGGTTATAGAGTTTGATGGATTTGAACGCTAACTGAGTGGTTGGCATCGGTACACGTAAGCGGATATCGAGATGTCGTCGTCGAAGTACTTACACGTGGTGCCAGGGGTGCATTTACAACTGAAAAAAACAAAAAGTGTAAATTAATGGTTTGGTACAGAGATTTTAAATATGTAACAAGACAGGACAAGAAGCCAAACGGTATAAGAATTAAACTAGACCATTGATTTTGAAGTTACGACACCATTGTTGACTTTTGAAATAGTGATATTTTGACGTGAGCTCGGCCATGATCGGCAAAAGTCGGGATAAAAGAGAGAGAGAATAAGAGATTCTACTATTTTGACAATCTAACGTTTGTGCCTAAACGGGTGCGGAACGCGTTTTGTTTACAAGAACGACTGAAGTAATTGCACGCCATAGCTGATCGTGTTGCCAGCATCAATAGAAAGTTAGAATGCGTGATTGTACAGTACTTACTGGTTAGATATATTAAAGTCAGGTACTCTGGTAAATCTGGTATACACAGTCCATGAGCAGGGGGTCTGTCGGTCGCACACCTCAATAGGAGGGCCCTCGCTAGTCGTCTCCGGAGCTCGCGACGTCTCGTCTTCAGGTAAAGATCTCTGAAACAAATTAACTATCGTCAGCTACAAGCACGAATACAGGCACTTCGATTTGGTACAACCCAGCCTTCGACTATATTTCATTTCATTCTCACCGAAGGAACCTTTTGGAACACACGGTTAAGTCAAATTGAAAAATTAAAAATATATACCTACATATAATACTTAACAAAACAATCATGGCCAGACAACACAACAAGCTAACGAAAATCGGAAACAGTCTAAATTAGATTATTAATACCATTATGGATGAGCCTTTTTGGAATAGATTAATGTCATATTTAAAAATAAAATAAATTATAAATACTAAATAATGATAATCTTAACTAAAAACAAGTCTCAAGGACTACTAAGGTACTACTAAAATCTAAACACGTGAGGAAAGGACATATTCATATCATTTAATTTGATAAACCTATCACAATGACAATTGGCTAAGCGAAACTGACTGCGGCGAGTGCACCTCGGTCTAGGTTGACCTTCGCGTCTTCCGCAATATTGAAGCAATTGGAAATGCATTTTGTGTATTATATGAGAAAAGTGTAAAAAAAACATATATTGCCTTGACGTAGCTGACTTAATTCTTCTTTTTAAGATTAGCAGAGGTCCCATCGACTGCCCGGATCTGGTTAATCTTGCTGTGTTTACCTCATGTCCGTAGTAATTATAGACTAAATTATTTCATGATTACAGCAAATACACTATTTAACTCATTGAGTAGAGACTTAGATAACTTAACTTGTATAACGATAGTCCTAATTTCGTGAGGAGACAAGCAGTCTCCAATTTCGTCTGAATGCATTATTAATTTATTACAGCCCCTAGACCTCCACTGCTGGAGATGGGCCTTCTAGAACTAGATAATTTGGCCTACACTCGCCACGCTGGCCAGACGGCTTGGCAAGGATATGATGTCATATTTTTTTTATGACAATTTATTAACGATTTCACAAGTTGGCATTAGTGGAACCGGGACCGACGGCTTAACCTGCTTTCCGAGGCACGGGATCGGTGGTGTTGTAAATCTATGACAAATGTACTTAAAAAAGTGTATTTCTCATTGGTACATGCCGGGTGGGTTTGAACCGACCTTTATTTAAGGTACGCGTTCTTACAACCGAGCCACCACCGTTTTTTTTTTTAATAATGTGTAATTTAATGAAATAAATTAAAATAAAAAAAATACTTGAAGTCTCTGGTTAACATCCGGTGACGTGATATTCTGTATCATTTATGAATTTTCAAAACTCGTGGGTAGTAGGTAATGTAACCTGCGTTTGCGGTCACAAGATTATCCAACGCGCAGGATGTAGTTGCTTTTAATTGCTACTGAGAGGATTCTACGGAACTCCTTTTTTTTATTAAAAATGCATTAAACATTTTTAATACTTTATATTTTCGATATAATTACAAATTTACAAAAATTAAACACTTTCCTACGCGATTGACTTTAACTAGAATTATTATTTTAATCCTAATATTATTAAAATACTCGCTCCGAGCTCCCGATTCTTTTCTTTTTTTAAACATGGGTATCTTCTTTGTTATTCTCGTATTAATGACAATACGATTCTTTAAAAAAATGAAATGAAACTCCGACATTTACCCATTACAGTACCTTCCTACATGCAACTATATTTAATGGATGTAGCTAAAACTACACAAAGTACGTACCTACCTATATAGAAAGCTACTTTAATTATGAAAACATGCATATTAAGCAGATTATAACATTAATGTAAGTATTTTTGTTGTAGGAGATAACCCGGCGACCCGATGCATTTTCTCGACGTAATATTTCTACACAATGACCTTATCTACGTAACTAAACTTAACTATTTTGTTTATAAATATATGATTTAATGTATTTTTCATTATGGGTGAGATCTATATAGGCGTGTTTAAGCTTTGTCTAGATCATCATCATCAACCTGTGTCTCTCCACTGCTGTAGATTATTTACAGCAGCAAAATATGTTATTTTTAATTTATTGTACCATTGACATTATAATTTTAGCTTAGGTAATAATTACATTATTATTTCTATTAGTTTTTTTTTTAATTAACACTGTTATTTTTTTAAATTTGTTTGTTCTCTTCTCCCGATGGATGATGAATGAGGTGAAGGGGAAGGCAAAGGGTCTAGCCCATACAGCCAAGTCTGACGTAATATATCTTTCTTTTTCATGAGGTCATCATCAAATTTCAGATGCTGCAGAATTTGATGCTTTTCTTGGAGTCACTCGCGGCACCATAGCTCAGTCACGTCGGGTGTATGTATGGGAAGAAAATGTAAATATGGGAGTTGACAGCGCGGAAAAAACGCAAAAAATAAACTGCAACTTGTGCCCCATATTCAACGTCCAATTTATCGTTTTTCATAACTATTCACATTGTAGAATATTATTAAACAAAACAACAGCACTTTTAACGAACAATATTCACAGTAAATTAATTTACAAAACAAAAATTTGCACTTGACATGTACGCGCGAAGGACCCGGGTTCTTATATTTTTAATGTAAACCTATTTTTTCTTTTTGAGACTTTGTTTAGTTGAAATGTTTTTGACATTTGTTTATTTATTATTATTATTACTGTAAGGTATTTGGTATTATAATTGTATAATTTAGTGTGACAATGCCAATTTACAGCTGCTATTTATTATTATTTCAATTATTAGAATACTTATAATTTTACGACTCAGTTTCTACTGTTCCTGACCAGTAATTTATAAATCCATTACCATTTATTATTCAGTTGTTCAGCTGATATTATTTTTCTGTTTTGATCAATAGTAAATATTATAATGTAAACATTATTATATAAAATGTAATAATACTGTTATGACGTGTAAAAGTGATAAAAATATTGCCTATTTATTGAATAAATTATTTGATTGATAGGTAGGAATAGGCATATCACACGACATTCTGCCACCCTTATCCAGCCCCCACCAGCGACCTTTTCTTCTGGCGGAGGTAAGTCGTCTTCACTTCAGAACCCGTATACTACAATGGTTATCGGTTCTGCGACAAACGTCGTCCATTGCCACTTGAACTTACAAATTTTGAAGGCTACATAAATTTGTAAGAAAAATTAAACGCTCTTGAAAACGATTCAAGTAACAGTCACCTTAGTATTTTTTTAATTACATAACACGAGTATTAACTCAACAAAAAAATATGTAGGTATATTTTAGCTTGTACCATTGAGAAAAGACACTGGTATTCCCAGTTCTTCCTGGATGTTTAAAGAATATATATATATGTCTCCGGGAGGGCCCCGCGATACTTCCGAGAAGCTCACCTCCGGACATCGCCGGACGTTAGAATTAACTTATTGGTGGCGTGTGTAGGGCACGCCCCGCGCCATTGGTGCATTGTATGGTACGACATTATCCCGACCACGCGTCCCGTGACGGGGGCCTACGCTGCAATTACGAAGAACCACATATCATGAAAAAATTTATGAATGATGGTGACGTCCCGACCTCTGCTGCAGGCGAGCCAGTGGCACGGAGGCCGGTTTGTGACGTTGTAGGTGGTGGTGGTGGTAGATATGTATCAATAAATAATAGCTATATGTAGTTGTGTAACGCCGTGTGTAATTGTCAAAATAACAAATATTTTTTTTTAGGCTTAGTAGAACCAATAAAGTACTCGTAGCGGTTGACGGCTAGAATAAATTCAATGTTCACTAAACATTTTATATATCGTACGTTCATAGTAAGCCTCCAGACATTATCCGACATAAAGGCAACTAACCGAGCTAAATTTATTTCCACCGATTCTTCTTTGCTAAATAGTAGGTAACATTGACTTTATATGTAGGACCGGTTTATCAATATCAATTACAAACATTTTTTTTATTTGTTAATGGCCAAGTGGTTGCCTGTAATGACGCAGCATCTTTAATTTCTTTATTAGTTTTAAGCACTAATCCATGTGTAGCTAACACTGTTTTTGATTATTTTGGGTAATTAATTAATAAAATATCCTTTACAACCTGTTGAATTTTAGGTAGCTTTGCTAGGCTCATAGCAAAGATTAGGCCCAAGCTTGAGCTCGTTACACAGGATTCGTTAATTTGCTACATTGCGAGTTATTATTATTATTAAATTCTTTATTGCACGAAAAAAATGTACAAAGGCGAAGATTAATGCCTACAAGGCATTTTCTAACATCTAACCTTTGGGAGAGTATGAGTATTATTGAGCTTGTTTTAATATTGATACCATTTATTTATTGTAATTTTAACATGTGGCGATGGCAATTTTATCTTATTTATTATTTATGTTATTGTAATTTATTATTTATTTAATATTTTTATTGCTTTTGCATGCATAAACAATTAGATTAGAATAGTTTTAGCTTAAAGTTTTATCAAAATTATTATTATTAATTTTAAATGTAATGTTATGTAGAATACTAGGGTAGCTAGTGCAGCTGGAGCCCAAGACACAAGACGAAAATTCTTGGTTTGGGTTCCAACGTGCCACACAATTGGAAATATGTAGCGTCAATATTGTTCACATCGTGTAATTTATTATATAAATATTTCACTATTGTATTAATTATTGTAACTAATTTCTACTGTTTAAATAAAGAATTATTATTATTATTATAATATAACACGCAGTGTACAACGAATGCAACAGTGTATTTAACCTAAACGCGAATCTAATTAATGATTATTTGCAATTCCCATGTTTTTTTCAACCTTGAGCGTATAAAATATACACGTGGGTGAGTACTACGCGATCTTATGATGAATGAATTCTATCTATTTAATGAATTAACGTACTATGACTCGTTACTAGTATTATCGTAGAATCAACAGGAAACACTTGTTGTAAGATTACATGGGTTGGAAATAAAGGCCGTTGACCGTTTGGAATAGTCAAATGTAAATAAGATCATGGGAATTTAAGAGCAATGTAAATAAAATAGATAATTTATTCATATAGCTATTTAAGATATAAACAATTTATTCGAAGTAGATACAAAAATATTTTAAAAAATAAGATTAAAAAACTAATTATAAATAAAACTAAACTAAAAATACCTATGAAATTAAAACTATTCTACAAAAAAAACTAAAGGCTTACCACCAGGGAGGGTACCTAAAATGTAAAACGCTCGCCGCATTTACTCGTTGAATTATAATAGAAATATTCTGTTTTAGGTAGTTATGGCATTATTATTATTATGATATTACAAAGTAAACTATCATCGCTCTTGTTCTGATTCTAGATCTTTGTTCATTTGGTTTAAACCAAAGACATCAAATACAAGACAAAGCGGGCATTGGTTATTTTTACCCTACTGCCTATCTATCACTATCACTACATATTATAAAACAGGTCCTCCGCCTCTGTTCGCGATAAACTTAAAAACTACTTCACGGATTTTCATGCTGTTTTCACCAATGGATAGAGTGGTTCTCGACGAAGTTTTTAGTATATAATTTGTTAAGTTTTTGTATATATTAACGATATTTGTTGTAGGTGTTGGAAAAAAATAAGCCGTCTGGGGGCTTTCAACGAAAACGCTGCCTAAATTTTTCGAGATATAACAAAATTATGTATGGTGGAATTGTGTATCTTATACAGAAATTATTGATCTACAAAAAAGTCCGCTAAGGCTATTGTAATACTTTAAAAATGTTTTTTTTATCAAAATATTTATTTCCTTAGATTATCTTGTAACAACTTGGATATTGTCAGCACTAAAATAATATAAAACAAAAACATGAAAAAATATAAACAAACATAAGTTAGGTTGGTACGGTAGTTGGACCGTAACAGGTAAACAATCCAGATTTATGTGTGTTATAATAGCTTAGCAAGGTAATTAATAACTACTTAATATAAGATCATGGCTGTAAATAGGCCGTGTCAACTAAATATAAATTCGTGACTGTAAAAGGGCCGAGTCAGCTTGCAATCTAACAATAATAACAAATATCAAATCTTAATACTAGTTCGTGGCTGTATACGGGCCGTGTCACCTTACAATGTAAATAATAAGAATATGTCAATTAAACATATATTCGTAGCTGTAAAAGTGCCGTGTCATCTTATATTCTAAATACCATTAACAATAATTTATATTCGTGGCTGTAAAGAGGCCGAGTCAACTAAATATGAATTCATTACAAAGCGGTAATTAGAAAGGTATTTACGCAAATACGGAATAAACCCTTATCGTTGTAAATGTTAGTTGGCTTGGGTAAAGATTAGTTTTCCCTTTAAACTATGCAAATTTAATGAAGCCGGCATACTGTTGGGGACTGATGGTAGTTATGAGTGTCTGACATCAGTTGCTAACATTCATGGACCTTGCGCGCCACTTACCATCAGGTGGGCCCAAGGACATGTCGTGCTAGTATAAAAAAAAAAAAAATGAATACCTAATAATTAGGAGATATAGCTAAAACAAAATAATGCGCAACGAAATAAATTTGTGTTATAATAAAATATTATTAAAATACATTTTTCTGTTACAAAAATAAAAAACTACAAAAACAATTCAAAAAATGATGCGTCATAGAGGTATACAAGGTACCATTGCCGCTAACGACATCTACAGAAAGTTTTGCGTGATACACCCCATTGAAACGATAGTAGTACCAGTTTTATCTTGAAGGTCAGCTGTACAACCGACGCCATTTTTAACTTTATTCGTTAAATTACATGGACATCAGTTTGGTTCAAGCCAATATAGAACAACTTTTGGAAGTTGAAGTCCTCTTAAATCGATAAAAGCGCTAAAACATTAATGCACGGTAACTTCAAAGTAATGTATGTCTTGTTTCAAGCAATGTTATTTTTATTTAAATATCACCATGGCAAGCTTAGAATAATAGTCTTCCTTGAAAGTAAAAAATGCCATTTTTGCAAATGGCACATACTTTTAACGAGAACAACAAATAGGTGGTAGGCGGACTGATGGTGGTAATTTGCTCAGTCTGCCGGGGCGGGTGCCGATAAACCCAGTAAAGTGTATCCACACATTTCGGGATCACTTTTGAATTGCCGTCATGCCCAGTCAAGCTAGCATATTGTTAGGGACTGATGTCAGTCATAAGTGTCTGATTCCAGTTGCTAACATTGATAGATAGAGCGCCAATTATTACCATTAGGTGGGCGTAAGGTTACATATCGCAATAGAATAGTTATAAAAAAAGGTACCTAAAATTAAAACTATCTTTGCAAGAGAATTCCAAATTATTTTGAAATCTGTTATAAACAGCCCGACTTCAGCAGATTAGGTCCAGGCCTATTCTGTTACTTAATCGCCAACGTTATATAGTGGAATCCCTTAAATATCGGAACTGTCAGAGTAAAACGCTATTAAAATTGGTATTTTCGTATAAAGGTTTCACTACAGACGAAAGCAAAATAACGTTACGATGCGTTCATTAAAAAAAAAACTATTATAGCTTTTAATATTTGCCATATTTTTTTATTTATTACCTCATCTGTGTTATAAAACTATGTTTAATGTAAATATATAATTTTAGTTTAATTTATATAAATATATTATATTATAAATTCGCGGCGGACAATTTAAGTATTTAATTCAAGTTTTTCCAATGATTTTTTTTTTGAAGTTGCAACCCCCTTGAAATAGTGGAAAACGGCATTTTGACGTAAGTTCGGCTATGATCGGAAAAACTCGGGCTAAAAGTGGTAGTAAATAACAGAATTCACTATTTTGACAATCTAATGTTTGCGCTTAAGTAATGAAATACGCCTGCTGGGCTCTGTGTTCTAGGGCTTGTAAGACCTGAAAATCTAAAATGTTTTTTTTCAAGGTCATTACTTAAAACGTGAAGCTGAAATCTAAAAATCCGTGCCCCTGTTATAAAAATAAAACAAATCGACGCAATTATTTAAAATTATTATAGTAAAAGGTTGATTAAAGTTTATTCCTTTAAAATATTTTTTAATTACAACTTTCAAACTAATAACTAGATAGCGATGTTATTTTATTTTTTATGTTTTTGTTCAAATATTTAAACATTTTTCGATGTAGGTCATTAAACTCTCAATTATTTAGGTAAATACTCTTCTGTCTCCCTTACTCTAATATCATGATCATCATCATCACAGCCTTCTCTGAAACCTAGAAAAAGAGTCCTAAACCAATGTTGGAGATGGGCTTTCCAGATTTTTCTGGAGAATTTGGCCACACTCGCCACGCTGCTGGCCAGACGGGTTGGCGATGATCTAATTGTCAATTATTTTTAATAACAATTAATAAAGATTCTTCAAGTTGCTATTAGTGGAACTGGGACGGCTTAACGTGATCTCTGACATCGGGAACGGTGCTGATGTAAATCTATGACAAATGTCGTAAAATGGTACTTATCTTATTGGTACATGTCGTCGGGGTTCGAACCGACCTTTTTTAAGTACAGTGCCAACCTAGCCACCACTGTACTGTTACATGCAACTATTTTATTAGGATAAATATAGCATTTACTTATAACAAAAAATGGAAGGAGTCCTTTGCACCATTTTGCGCGGATATGTCAAGTGCAAGTTTTTGTTTTGTAAATTAATTTACTATATCCACAGTAGTTGGTCAAAAGTGGTGTTGTTTTGTTTAATAATGTGCTACAATGTGAACAATTATGGAAAACGATAAATTGTACTTTAAATATGGGGCACAAGTTGCAGTTTATTTTTTGCTGTTTTCCCGCGCTGTGAACTCCCATATTTTACCCGACGTGTTCGAGCTATAGTGACTTCCAAGAAAAACATCAAATTCTGCAACATCTGGAATTTGATGATAACCTCAATAACTCATTTTAAAAAAAGGTATATTACGTCAGACTTGGCTGTATGGGCTAGAGCCTTTGTCTTCCCTATCACCTCATTCGTCATCCATCGGGAGAAGAGAACACAACTAATAAATAATGTGTTAGCCATTTTAAAAATGTGTATAACGCTACTAACAATCCTCTCGCTCGCACAATCCAATATTTTCAAAGTTTTTTTAAGTCTGAGTGTACTTTTGAGAAATGTAGTATGAGAAATTTATTTTCTAGTAAATAAAATTACACTTTCGGAGATATATATTTGTTTTAGCATAATAGAGGATCTTCGTTATAAATATTTTTGCTATTTTTCTTTGTCTAAAATCAGGCCCCTATTTCACCACGTCGACAATGGGGTGTATTACTAACTTTTTATCACGATAGATGGCGTATGATAGACGGTACCCAATAGAACTGTCAGTTGCATAGAAAACTTGTATTTTTATTACGAAAATTATTATTTTCTGGATATTATGTCAAAGTGAGCAGCTTTTAAGAGTACAAATCGAGATTTCCAAGCGAAATCAAAGATATATGGCGATCTCAGAATTGCCGTTCTATTAATTCAACCTTTTTTCTTTTTAAACACGGTGTTCGCTTTCTTAATTCGTATTTTAAGGTAGGTAACGTTAATCAAAATTCATTTTTCTGTTATAAAAATAAAAAACTCCAAAAACATTTAAAAAATGATGCGTCAAAAAGTGTAAACAAGGTACCAGTGCCGCTAGCGATACTACAAAAAGCTTTGCCTGATACACCCCATTGTCAATGACATATCATCACAGCCCCTACAACTAGTCCTAGAACTCCACTCTATTGGATATGGGCCTTCGCTATGTCGATTTCCTAGAAAGTTGATAGACTACATCTTTCAAAAGTACACTCAGACTTCGCGAGAGGGATGCAAAAGAGGTAACCCAATAAAACAATTTAAATAAATAATCAAAGTACCCTCGAAATAATATTCAAAAAAATATACCATAATAAGTAATGGTAAATGAATAACAAATGCAATACCTACCTAAAACAGAATATTTCCATAATAATTCAACGAGCAAATGCGGCGAGCGTAAGGTGGTTTGTAGAATAGTTTTAATTGCATATGTATTTTTAGTTTAGTTTTATTTATAATTATTTTTTTACTCTATTTTATTTTAATATTTTTGTATCTACTTCATATAAAGTATACAACAATGTAAACAAACCATTTCCATAATAAGTTACAGTTATTGATAACGATTTTTTTTTTTTAAATTATAAATTTAAAATAAATACGACAAAAATTACGATAATATTCTTTAAATTCATCTTGTCGATTTTTCTAAACTATGATTTATTTTAGGCTAAAAATTACACTACTTAAAATTATTAATTAAAATTTAATTTCAAATCGCAGTAAGCTACAACTGCTTCACGTAATTCGTAAATAAAATAAAACTTACCCTATCCCTTGGCACCATGGCTGCAGCGATGGCACACACCGCCAAAACAACTAAAAGACCTTGAGACGCCATTTAAAAAAAATACGTTTTTATAAATTTTTACGTAAAAGTTCACAATGTTATCGGGAAAATTGTGCGAGCCTATTCCGGTCGCTGGGCGTGCGTGAATGTCGCTGTCGAATGCCGGCCGCCTTATATAAACACAGATGAGGAGGCCCGCCGCCCGCTGTCCGACGCATTTCCACAATCTACGCTACAATTATTGACATAATATTATAGACCAGCTTGACAGTGAAATTTCTGAAACTTAACTACCTACAGTACAGACGTAGTGCATGATGGTTTTCCATCGTATTTTATTTATTTATAAACTCTTTATTGCACTATAACTTTAAAAGTAATATACAAGGGCGAACTTAATGCCTTTGCCTTTGGGAGTGTGGCAAAGGAT
Organism: Tinea semifulvella; assembly: GCA_910589645.1. Lineage (NCBI taxonomy): Eukaryota > Metazoa > Arthropoda > Insecta > Lepidoptera > Tineidae > Tinea > Tinea semifulvella. The sequence goes on from OU342596.1 coordinate 7,425,801, forward strand.
TGCCGGTGCATTTGCAGATATATATTCAATATTCAAAATATTTATTCAACCTGTCAAAACTATTATTCGCTCTAACACTTTTGATAGTCATAATTCTGTTTCTATCGTAGTATAAATATTAATGCGAAAGAGATGGTAAATTAAATAAACTAAAAGATAAACCTAATTAATATAAAAACTAAAAAAAAAATGAAAAATGGCAGAAGCCATTCTCACAAGTTGCAGGCTGGCTAAAAACAAAAAATACAAATTTCTGTTATAAGGGCTATAAGCTTAAGGATCAGAGGAACCAGAAAGCGAGTGAGATGGATAGGAGCAGGTATGTTTGAAGGAACGAATGAATGATTGAATGTGAATGAATGTTAGATGATTTTATATATTTAGTTTTATGTTTTTTTTAGTTATTATTGTTATTTTGTTGAAATAAATTAATAGTCATATTTAAAAAAAATATATATATAAAAACTAAATACTTACAAATATCTTGATTATAATCTACATGTCATCGAATCCAGGAGAAGATGAACCCAATGTTCCGAGGACTCTGGCGACGTTGCCTCGTTGAATGGCAACACTGATCCTCTGAATAAGATATTCCCTACTCAGAGGATCACCTGTTGACGCTCGGATGACAACGCTTATGTCGCGTATTAAAGATTTAGCGTCCTCAGACCAAGGGCCCATCGTCTCTACGGCAAATGGCACAAAATGGTAACGGTTTGCCAACTTATGTACTTATTACGTTTACCATTTGCAGCCAATTCAGCCGCTGCACCTGCTCGTTTTCGTGTCGCGCCAACACGACTAGCACAAAGGGTGTCAGTACACGTCGCATCCCAAACCAAAGACTTACCTTGTTTATAAGGCACGAGGGTTAGCCCATCTGATCTTTTCCCATCGCTGCGAAATATACCAGTTGGTTCTAATGTTGATGGGTAATTTGCAGAAGATAGTGCCTTTTGAATGATTAAATTTATGGCGGGTGAAACGGCCTGCACTTTTTGAGCATGATAAGCCATGGTGACCAAACGGATCAGCTAATTCGCCGCAAACGCACTTATGGGATTCATATACTTGGCAACCTAGTCTGAGTGAAACAGCAATGCGAAGCGAGGTGGGATCAAGTTGCGTGCCCGTGTTGGGTGAGAGCACGCAGCTAGGCCCCAGACTCGCTTTCGCAAGATGCCAAAAGACGTGATTCGTCAGTAGTTGAAAATTTTGGGAGAGACTTTACTCAATTACCTACATAAAAATAATTTAAATTAAAACTACTAAAATCCATCGTTAAAGTATCCATGGCACTTTGCCCCTTGTTAGCGATTTGAAGCAATTTTTTTATTAAACTTTTCCTTTATTTTTTTTGTTTTAGTTTTTGTATTTTTATTTATTAATTAGTTTTATTTTATTTTATTATATTTAGAATTCTACAAAACATTTTTTATAACCTGTATTTATTTTATAAATAAACTGCTAACTGACTTGAGGTTAAATCCGTAGATTTATACTCGGAGGTACCGGGTTTGATTCCTGGTCGGCACACAATAATTTATTTGTGATATTACTCGAGTTTGGTACACTACATTTAGGTACGTTTGGTATTCTCGTTTGGCATTTAAGTCTGCCTTTGTACTCTGCATATACACATATACATAACATTAATACTTGTGTATGTATTAATGTTATGTATATATGTATATAGTATTTAAGTATATGTATGTTTATATAGGAATTGCTTACTTTTATGATATTTATTGGAATAAAAATAATTTCTAAATATCATTTTCACTATCCTCGATCTAACAAAGAAATCTCATTTGTCCCAACGGTCAACGGTCAGAGAATGCCTTACGGCATTATGTTCGCCGATTGTAAATTACAATAAAGATTTTAAATAAATAAAATAAAAATTTGTGTAAATGACACGCATTTCTTGCAATACCTGTTAATTTTTACTTAAGTAACAATTAAGTTACAAAAATACATTCAGGAATCTTGCTGATAATGTGATCCTTCACTTTAAAAAAATGGCGAGGTTTTAACCACTCCGGAACGGATAAGGTCGTGATGATATTTTCCTTTTTTAATTACCAATTTTTTGTTTTTACATTTTACGGCTCCACTAAATTTAAATGTCGGAAATGGATTGAAAGAGATTGTTGGAACTCTGCTTCCATTTGTCATATCGTCGCATCAATACTATCATTTTTTTAAAAACTACAGTGTAAACTCCATGTAACGTCATTCGATTTAACGACAAAATCCCTAAAGCGTCGAAATCAATTGGCTTTGGTTGGTTTAGCTTGTCTTCCATACAATGATTCCATCGCCATTTAACGACACTCTCTATAACGCCAATGCTGTGGCGTGCATGTGCGGGGAGTTGGCCTTAGTAGATGAATGTGAAAAAAAAAAACTTGGATTATTATTAGGTTAGTGCTAACATAGTTTTATAAGGTTTTCTGTTACTAACACTATGAATCTAGTAATTCAATAAACAAATTTTATTATTATTATAAAATGCACAATCCCTTCAGTGTTTACACTGTATTTTTGACAATGGACTGAAATTTCTTCTAACTTTATTTTATTATTTAAATTGATTTTATAGTTTTGTGGAAAAAGTTACAGGGCTAATAACTAAATCCTTCCTTTTTGGCATTATACGGGAACGCGGCCATTTAAGTGTACCACTGTACCAGATATTGTATTCTCATAGGTACTCATATGTAGGTGAATTATGAGATGAAATGATGAGACTGCCTCCGTGGTCACAATAATATTTATTAAATTTAAATCAATTACATTAACATTTAATTTATTTGTGATATTTCCCGATTTTGATACGCTAGAGACATCGACGAGCTTGCTACTTGTCATGATTGGCCTATAGGAAAGTTATAAGCGTGGTTTTTGACTAGCCTGAAAGGGAAACGGTCGTGATGATACTATACACAAATACCTGTAATAGGTACGGCTCTCATATTTATATAATAATGCTTAAATAAAATATCGTCAAATTCCAGATGTTACAGAATTTTATGCCTTTCTTGGAGTTACTCGTGGCATTATAGCCCAAACACGTCGGGTATAATATGGGAGTTTACAGCGCGGAAAAACCTCAAAAAATAAACTGCAACTTGTGCCCTATATTTAATGTCCAATTTATCGTTTTTGACAATTATTTACATTGTAGCACATTATTAAACAAAACAACATCAATTTTGACTAACAAAATCCACAGAAAATCAATTTACAAAACAAAAACTTGCACTTGACATGTCCGTGAAAAATGGCGCGAAGAACTCTTTTTTTTTTTAATGATTCAATAAATATATCATTTATTTAAAATATCAGAGTACAAAGGCAAACTTAATTTCCGTAGATATTCTCTGACAGCCAAATCTTAGGAACAAATTTGAACAAATATATGCAATCAATCAAATTGGAAATTTGGATAATTTAACAAATAATATATACCTTTATCTTTGAGCTATGTAGCTCTCTGACAAATATTAACGTTTTAAATTCTATCCACCAGAGTAATGCCAAGCATATCTATATCTATACCTCACTGAGCGAACATGAATTTGTAAAACAGACCTACTTCAGTGTCCACTACAGGGATCCACTAAGGGGATGATGCACTGGTTAAATAGGTACTTGTCTTCAATCACTGCCTCCGTGGTCTGGCAGTTAAGTCCGTGGATTTAGACTCGGGTTCGAATCCTTGTCGGAACACAAAAATATTTATTAATGTAAATAAATAGATTTAATTAATATTTAGTTTATTTGTTATATTTATCAAGTTTGGTACGCTGGATACAACGACGAGCTTGCCACTTGTCATGATTGGCCTATAGTAAAGTTGGCTAAATGTGATTCCGCTTACTTATAAGCGAGGTTTCTGAGCTGAGGAAGGGAAATGGTCGTGATGATGATACTCAATCATTGTGATATGAAAAGGATTGGCCGAAGTTTTCCGTTTAACCTAACTGAAAGCAACAACAAGTGGAACAAGCTTCCTTTAATTGTCAGACAGGAACCATCTCTAAAAATATTTAAAGACAAGCATAATATATAAATAATATCAGAAACAGAATAAATCGCCACATCGAACAAGCGATTGACAAATTTCGGTTCACATAGAAAGTGACGCCGCCTAGTAGACGGTAGGTGGTACTAACTTTAATGTTCATTCATTCATTCAATCAATTAGTTCAATTCATTCAACACGTCGGCCATTGTTGTTAACAAGCCAACTATACAACCTTACTACAAAAAAGTATTGTATGGTAAACTAACAAAATACACAATATTTATGGAGTTCTTCGCGCCATTTTGCGTGGGCATGTCAAGTGCAAGTTTTTGTTTTGTAAATTAATTTACTGTGGATATTATTGGTTAAAAGTGGTGTTGTTTTGTTGAATAATGTGCTACAATGTGAATAAATATGGAAAACGATAAATCGGACTTTAAATAGGTATAGGGCACAAGTTGCAGTTTATTTTTTGCGGTTTTCCCGCGCTGTCAACTCCCATATTTTACCCGACGTGTTTGAGCAGTGGATGGTTCCGCGAGTGACTCCAAGAAAAGCATCAAATTCTGCAGCATCTGGAATTTGATGATGACCTCATTAACTCATGAAAAAGAAAGATAAATTACGTCAGACTTGGCTGTATGGGCTAGACCCTTTGCCTTCCCTATCACCCCATTCATCATCCATCGGGAGAAGAAAACTAAAAAAAAAAAATACAATATTTATATAAATGTACGCGCGCAGTTAATTGGTTGCATGCTAAAAAAACAAATTTTGGATATAATACTATTCCTGTTACCCTGTGTTTGACTTGGCGATTTTTTTCACTTTTAAGTCGAACAAAGCAATAGAACCTTTACCTATAATAGTATGTGTGGCGCTTTAAGTATTCTACCATCCACCTGTATGCCTAGTGTGACATTCAAGTTTCGTAAACGCAACTATAGTAGTAGAGTTTTTTTACTGAATTTTCGATGTTCATTGCATGTTATTATAGCCAAACTTGCAATAACACGCAATGTAAAATAAAAAACGTAACTACAGCAGTCACGTTTTCCGAAACTTGCATTTTACACTAAGCACACTGGCTACGCTAGTGTTCGAGTTAACGAATTTTTTTTTGCGTGAATGCCCCTCTTTTCCTAATTAGTTACTATACTCTTGTTAAACGCACTCCGTACCTAAATATATTTATATATATTATAATTAGTGATAAATTATTTGTTAAATATTAAATGTCTTCGTAACCTGTCTGCACCCGCTTGTAACGGATCTTAATCTCAAAGGTTTAGTAGAAAATGCATTTACGGCATTAAGCTCGCCTATGTATTTACTTATTTTGGTTTTGTACAATAAATAATTTAATAACTTTAAAAATTGTTAAATTCACGTTTATCCAACTTTGGATGAATACAGGGCAAATCGAGATCTCAAGAAAAATGAGTTATATTTTCTTATTGGTTCCCTGGCAGGGAATCGAACCCAAGATTGGGCAAAATAATAAATTCTGTTATTTACTACCACTTTTAGCCAGAGTTTTTCCAATCATAGCCGACCTTACGTCAAAATAGCGGTTTCCACTATTTCAAAGGTCACCCATGGGGTTGCAACTTCAAAATCATTGGGAAAACGTGAATTGGGTGTATCACTAACTTTTTATCACGATAGATGGCGCATTATAGATGGTACCTAATATAACTGTCAGTTGCATATAAAACTTGTATTTTTATTACGATATTTATTATTTTCTGGATATTATGCCGAAGTGAGCAACTTTTTAGTGTACAAATCGAGATTCCTAAGCGAAATAAATGATCTCTAAATTGCCGTTCTATTAATAAAACCTTTATTCTTTTTAAAGATGGTGTGCGCTTTCTTAATTGGTCTTTTTAGGTAGGTAACGTTAATTTAAAATACATTTTTCTGTTATAAAAATAAAAACTACAAAACATTTAAAAAATGATGCGTAAGTTAGTATTTAAAAATTTATGTACATAGATATTAATATAATTATTATTATTATATTGTACCGTATTCATAGACGGTTGTACTTGTTACTTATACGCCCTCCGGCAAAACATAGAGTACAACACCAACTACACTGTATAACATCACAGAAATGTAAAACCTATTGTTTATAAGAAATAAATGAATTATTATGAATAGGTGTAAAACAAGGTACCATTGCCGCTAGCGACATCTATAAAAAGCTTTGCCTGATACACCCCATTAAATACTTAAATTGTCCTACGCGAATTTATAATAATATTAACAACATTTATATTAATTAAACTAAAATTATATATTTACATTAAACATTTTTTTTACACACATTAGGTAATAAATAAAAAATGTGGCAAATACTAAAAGCAATATATAATAGTTTTTTTAAGTGAACGCATAGTAACGTTATTTTGATGTCGTCTGTAGTGGAAACCTTTATACGAGAATACCAATTTTAATAGCGTTTTATACTGACAGCTCCGTTATTTAATGAATTCCACTATATAACGTTGGCGCTTAAGTAACAGAAGCTACAGTTGGGGCATTCCGTTACTTAGTCGCAAATGTTTTAGTGGATTTCGTTATTTACGTCAGAGATTGCGTCATAATAAAAAATATTATTTAATTCTCAACTCTATAAGCGCTCGACATTGACAGCGACCGTGCAAATATCAACTTTAATAGCGTAATAAATTTATAGTTAATGGATTCCATTATATAACGTTTGCGCTTAAGTAACAGAATAGGGATGCTGGTCTATATAAACATGTCTATGGGTACGATACAAAATTTATCACAATAATATTTTGATTAAAATGACATGAATGAACATGGCCCGGGGCATCACTATCTTGACATACGCACGTACGTAAGCAATTTATTATGTGTAAAACTTTGACCAATACATATTGCTGGGAATTTTAAAATAAATATTATTTAAGTTGTAATTTTGACATATGTATAATTATTAAACTATATTAAAACAAAATCTAAATTTAACCTAAATAATAATAATAATACATAGAAAATAAAAATACATACTTACAAAAAAAATTGCTCCTTCAAATCGCTGTCTTGTGGCATGGTGCCCAATACACTAGCAGCATTGCATTTTTTGGGAGAAAAAACTGCCAGCCCTATTGTCACCAGAGACGTCAATGAGCCTTGGAACCATTTCTTTATAAAAGGCTTTAAGTTCCGATTCCCACGGGCCCATCATATAATTATTTGCATACAATTACAGTATAGATATATCTGAATTGTAAAATTGTACACCCATATATTGACATGTAGTCTGTGCAATGAATGGTTTTGAATTTGAATTGAATTTGGGTTTTAAGGTTTATTATAATTTATTCTTACAGATAACACTTTCAAACAAACTTAATTAAGGCTGTCTTTTTATCTTTGCTAAAGATAAACAAGTTCCAACACACCTAACATTTATAATATATATAAAGGCATATAAAGGACTACCCATAGTAGGGATTTATTTTTGATACCGACGTTCAGAACAAGATATACCGGTAACTATTACGTTTATAGGTCTTGGAGTTACTATAATGACTCACCCAGGTGCCATTAATTTGTTTCGCAGATTTGCCACAGTTAAATCCAATATTTATAAGTTAGTTTGATGCAATGGTCTGATAAGGTTCACTCCTAGCTTGTACCTTTTGTTTATGTTTGTTTTGTGCTCGTGTGTTTGTTTGTTTATATCTTTAATAAGTATATATGTATTATATTTACTTTGTATTTTACGGTTAGGTTAGTAAGTTTCATTTAAGTCTTTTGTTTTGTTAATATTGACATTTAAATGTTTAATTTCGCTTGTATAATAACTATGCTTACATTTCTATTATTATCGGGAGATTTTCTTCTAATTTGTTTATTTATTTTGTATTTTATTCTTATGTAACCGTTTGTTTCCAAAATTAATAAAAAAAATATATATAATATAGTTATATAATTAAATTATTGTTACTGTCACTGTCATTGCGCCTATACTTGTTCAAATTTGTCTCTAAGGTTTGGCTGTCATAGAATGTCTACGCGCATTAATTAATTGAATAGCGTAGGTCTAAAATAAATAGGTAAAACTCTTCGGTGTCAAATGCCTAATTTTGTAGTCAAGCGGGTATTTTTAATGCTGAACAGCGTATGCCAAATAGTATGAAAATCAATGTACCTTTCATGGTTTGCATATTTCTCACACTTTCAACGGTAAATAAAAAAAGAATATATATTAATTTAACTACCTCCGTGGTCTAGCGGTTAAGTTCGTAGATTTAGACGAGGAGGTACCGGATGTACTGTAGTCTGTTATGCAAAAAACAGCGACGAGCTTGCCACTTCTCATGATGGGCCTATAGTAAATGCTAAATGATAATCCGCTTCTTTAAAAAGCGTGGTCTTTGAACTGAAAATACGACGTATTTTAATTAAAAATAATTGATTTTACGTAAATATCGTAAAGCAAAATGTAGTGTTAAATTAATGTTCTTCCAGAATGTATTTAAATTTGGACCTGACCGTACTAAGTCAATGGTGCAAAATTGTTTGTTATGATCTGCTTGAATGAGCCGAGATGACACATCGTGATGTTGCGATTGGCGAAGCTTTTAATCACCTAAATATTGTTTAGGTAATAAAATATAACAATATTGGCAAGAATTGTAGTTTTGTAGACCTGCGATAAATGTTTAGACTTCATTAATTTCTTATCACGAATTACGCATATTGTTATAGGTATTCGCCAAATACGACGTTATAATTATAAGTGAACCTAACCTACCTAACATTCGACATAAATACGTGAAAATTGTTTTAAATAAATTTCAATTTTTGTATTTATGATAAAAGTTAATAAAATATTTGCCAAACTTACAAAACGGTAAGGTAAAGGAACTTAGGCCAAACAGCCTCACTATTTATTTTTATGTATTCTAGTTTATTTTACTTAACTTACTTATTTCTCGACTTTAGATGTATGTTTTATTTAAATTATCATAGTCCTAGATTGTAAATAAGCTGAGTATTGAATACAAGATAAATTTATCAGCAGTCAACATGGGCAATGGGCATCACGCCACCCCTGCAATAGGTTGGTGACCGTTCCGATGACGTTCTAAAATTGATTATTGCATCATACACTCGAATGGTGAGGGTTATAGTTACGTATTTACGAAAACGGCACAACATAGATATTTATAGCAGGTTGTTAGAACAACAACTGTATTTTAAATAGAATAATTATATAAGTAGACTATTTAATACTCAAAATTAATACGATCTTGTATCTCAATTTCGTTTCCATATTTTTAAATTATAAATTTATATATTCTCTTGATGCATTCGATCTTGATACCCACAAATTACCCACAAATTCGTAAAAGAGCTGGGTAAACAAATTTATCAAGAGTGTGGCGACCCCAAATGCCATAACTACATAAAACAAAATATTTCCATTATTATTCAACGAGGAAATGCGGCGAGCGTTTTAGGTCCCCAGGCCCTTAGTTTTTTTTTTTTTGTTTAGTTTATTTTGTACAATAGTTTTAATTTCATAGGTATTTTAAGTTTAGTTTTATTTATGATTAGTTTTTAATCTATTTTATTTTAATATTTAGGTATCTACTTCGAATAAATTTTAAATATTTTTGCATCTTACTTCGAATAAAGTATAAATATATATTATGACGCAAGCCTCCGTAAATACAAAACACAAAAATAGAATTGCAATTTTCTTTAGTTAAAAACATTGATGAGTTTTCCTTGTCATGATGGCATAAAGTTAGCCAAATGGAAACCAGCTTTGTTGTGATGATTTCCAAACAGGAAATGTGTATTTTGACCTAAATATTACCCGAGAGGTCAATGATCATACAACCTTTCTGTTTTCAATGAAAATAAGATAAACACTCAAAGGTCTGACATCAAATACTATGTACAAATGTAAATTACACTGCAGAGATAATATACAAGCCGGGCACAAAGTGTTATTTATTTTCTCATAAAAACTGTGGCCCTAAAAAGCAAGAAATTATTTATAGCGGCGCAAGGATGTACTTATATTAAAAGATTACATATTTGTGCCGTTTGTTGTAAAAACTTTTGGGCATGGAGCCATGGAGTCCAAGCAACAAACTATTTTTTCTATTGTATCCTTCCGTAACAAAAGTCCTGGCTCTTTCTTCGCCTAAAGATTCAGTGTTGCAATTCAGCGGAGAAATGTGGGGGAAAATATCTTGCCACCACTCCACGCGGGGGGGGGGGGGGGGGGGGTTAATCGTCTATTCTCATCCGTTATTGATTTTATTTGTATTTATTTTTATTTTTTTTAATAAGTAGTTTGTAATTATTATTTAAATGAACGATAGTAAGTTAAAGAAAAAAGGGGAGTCATTTTTAACTTTAATCAAATTCTATTGAATACGCTTCAAACTTTACGGTACTACGAAACTTTGAGATGGCGTAGCACAACTTAACTTATTCTAACACCCGTGTTTTAAGACATTTCCTCAACGGCTCCTACACTGAACATTTCCTTTCAGCTGTCAAACGAAAATTAGGTCTCTGTAAATGAGAAGATTAAAATTAAAAATGGCGTTTAATGTTCCAGGTTAAGGCTGACCTTTAAAATAAAGTCTCCGTTCGGTTCTATTTTTTACTTTAATTGTAACCATAAGTATATATAATTATGTTAAATTTATCCTAGTATTAATATTTATTTCATTGCATCTATAAATGTTCTAATTTGTCCCCAAGGTTTGGCTGTCAGAAAATGTCTACGGGCATTAAGTCCGCCTTTGTACTTTGTGCAATAGTCTATTTTTATTTTATTTTAAATACTGACATCGCAAAATCGCCTAACAGACAGACAGTGGGGTCGTCCAGGCCCGGATGACTAAAAGGCCTGGGTTGGGGATGAGGACATTCCCCCGTTTTCCCCGGCAGGATCTCAGCGGGTAACCACCCGCTGGTAATTCATGCACATTTGGTGCTAGGCGCTGTTACTGGTATAACAGCGCCCGTATGGCTCACGAACCCAGGGGGGTCTAGGTTCGACTACTTCAGCTCTCCTCCAAGAACATTTCTCTAGGAAGTGGTCTCCCGTTGGGTGGTCGAGCGCAAGACGGAGCGATATTCTGAAGATGCTTGAAGTGTCCGTTGTCGGCCCGATAGAACATACTTCTAGTCAAGCCAACGACAAATTCCTCAATAGTAGGCATCTCCAGATCTCGAGCTATGACAGAATTACGCACGAACCATGGTGCTCGGGAGACCACTCTGAGCGATATATTCTGCTGACTTATCGCCTGACGATACGACCCCAGCCTGAAGCGCCATCGCGGGAGGTCGCATGCCCGAATTACCGTGAGGCCTCATAAGGGGACCTCTCTCTCTTTCACTGTTGGCCCTGCGTGCCTTAACAGCTAAGTCTTGAGTCGTGGCTACGGAGTGAAGGCACTCGTTCGCTATTCTATCATGTATGTATTGTTAATGCTGTTATTATGTATTTTAAGTGCTGTATTATCTTAGGTTAAAATATTACTTGTTGTTTTTATATATTGTTACTATTAGTGAGAACTTTTTAATGACACTTTGTTTCTATTCTTTTCCAACTTGTCGATAGTTCTCCATTAAAAGCGTTAAGCCGTCTGCCCAGCTTGGCGAGTGAGGCTAAATTGTCCAAAAATATGTTCTAGAAGGCCAATGTTGAGGCGGTCTAGGACTCGGTAGCCCCGACATGTGATCATAATGATGTTATGATCCGAATATACAACATTTTTTAAAATAACTTTTTGTGTGTCATCTATTCCAGCTACAATAGTGATTCATAAAAATATATGCGGATGGATGTTTACGTAAAACTGGGAAATATGTACAAATGAATCTATACTACAACAAACGTAACGTATATAAATAATAATTGTTTTTTTTTTTGCTACTTGTTTACAATATTTTTTTAACAACCTCACCTCACGCCCCGACTGAAATCAGTGTATAAGTTAAGTAAAAAAATCACAAGCACAACAAATAACTATGTCACTGGATATTTAAGTAATATTATGAAGTACGTAATATTAAATATAATTGTAGATATCTGTATATATTAAAAAACAAAATAAAGCATAACAATGGTAATGAAAATTCCTAAAAATATATTAAATATAACAATTAAAATAAACAATATGAAATCAATAAATATAATCAATGTCTAGTTGATAAATTATATCTCATTCTGCTTATAAAGAAATTACGAAGTGTAAAACGGTTTTACACCAAAAAAAAAAAGATAATGAATAGTCCCTTCCATTTTCAAATATGTCAAATGCATTTCCAGGCATTGGTCGTTATTTACATACAAAATGTTTTTTTTTTTGCTATCTACTTTCTTCTATTGGCGGAGAAGAACCTGTTTAACACTTACGTAGCATGCAGGTCAGTATATTGTCAGTATCATTGTCGTAGACTGTCATAGACTAGTTAATGGGGTGTATCACTAACTTTTTATCACGATAGATGGCGCATGATAGACGGTACATAATAGAACTGTCAGTTGCATATAAAACTTGTATTTTTATTACGAAATTTATTATTTATTGGTTATATTGCCGAAGTGAGCAGCTTTTAAGTGTACCAATCGAGATTTCCAAGCGAAATCAAAAATATGGTGATCTCGAAATTGCCGTTCTATTAATTAAACCTTTTTTTTTTTTTAAAGACGGTGTTCGCTTTCCTAATTTGTCTTTTAAGGTAGGTAACGTTAAGTTAAAATTATTTTAAAAAATCTCTTCGTTCGTCACACAACTCTGTCCTCTCCATTCCTTCACATGATTCTGGTTTTATGTCTGACTCTTTCGCAGTTGTTGCAGTAAATCTTTGGAACACTTTGCCGGTCAATGTTCGGCAAACATCCAACAGAATAATATTCAAAAGATTGGTATACTCACATTACTTAAACAGCTCCCTACAGCGTATATAAGTAGATATTGTATGTAGTATAGTTATGTATATATGTATGTATGTAAGTACTATTAGTATGTAGTATATATATTATTAATAGATATAGTTATTATTTAATACTTAATTATTATTTAATCTTAAATACGTCTTCGCACCTACTCATCGATCTTAAGTTATAGTTATCATTGTCCCAAAGGTTGGCTGTCAGAGAATGTCTAGCGGCATTAAGCCCGCCCCTTGTACATAGTGCAATAAAGTTTTAAATAAATAAATAAATAAACATTTATAAAATGATCCGTCATAGCTGTAAACAAGGTACCAGTGCCGCTAGCGACATCTACAAAAAGCTTTGCCTGATACACCCCATTCTGAGACGAATGTTCTAGCTTATATTCTCATAGTTGTTTTGTTATACTGTGTGACTTTGTATAGTCTTGCTGTTAAGACCAAATGTCCTAACATCAGTTGACCGACCACGGAGAGGAGCCTCTCCGCGGTCGGCTAATGGCTTTAGGTTTAAATATATTTTTGGGACCGCGGAGTCATTGTCGGGCATTCGCGGTTCGTACACGCACCTACAGTAATAAACGCATCAAAAGAAATACAGTCCATCAGTCACATACTTCACCAGCCAGGGTACCCCGAGTCATCCTACAACGGGCCTTGGCCCCAACACTTGCGTTAGACTAATATGTGATTAATTGCAGTGATTATATTGATAGAAACAAACAACTTTTCCTAAGAAACCATATGAGGGAAATGACTTTTTTATTTGTTTCTTCATACAAATTGGCTATTTTAAAATTAACAGTTTGTATATTCTAGGAAAACTTTAGGTTTGGCCGACACTAGTCGTTACGAAACCTCCTTCTTAGTCGTTACACCCTTGGCAGAGTGGTCGTGGTCGCTATTTGAGTGCTAGTGGCACGCTTAACGCCACTTCTCTCAGACCGCAGCTTTCTTGGTGCACTCATGTAAGGCATGACCCATTGCGTATCCTTTTGCTATTGACTTTTTCTTCTTTCTCTTGATGTTTTTCCACGCCGTGAAACATGGCCGAAGAAAGTGAGAATTTTTGATTGTACAGTCGAGGAAAGTCGTTGTCTGATCCCCAGTTCCTCCAGTATGAATTTGTTGGTTCGGAACTCCGTCCATGATATGCCCAACATTCTCCGCCAACACTACATCTCTAGAGCATTCTCAGCAGGGCTTGCTAACATATCCGTGGTCTTGCTCATTGTCTTTGTCTTGCAAAAAAGCAAATAACAAGACCAAGATTGGGCAACACTAGTAACTACTGATCTTATCGGCAAAAATCCTATTTTGTTTCGGTTAACCGGCAATTTACCATTATATCAAATATCCATTTTTGTCACCTTATCCTAGCTTCAGAAATACGGTGACTTTCCTTTATAGGTCAGTAATAATAGTTTATGACACGGCACCAAATCGTAATGCTGAAATATTCCAATAAAATTCTATGCCAATATTTAAAACTGCAATGAAATCTGATGCATGATGCAGTAACTAATTTTGGATTCGGCAAATATTTATAACACAATTGCAATTTGAAATCCATTTTATTGAAGGATGTAAAAGATTGCAAAACGAATTAATATCACATATTTTGTTATTTTGTTTAATTAGCACAAATTAAATAAAATTACTTATTTATAGCCTCCGTAGTCCAGCGGTTAAGTCCGTGGATATTTAGACGCGAACTGGCTCGATTCCCGTTCGGGACACAATAATTTATTTGTGATAGGTACTTCTCCAGTTTGTTACGCTATAGACCACGACCATTGTCATGATTGGCATATAGTTGGCTAAACGTAAATCGTCTTCTTTAAAAGCGTGATTTCAGACCACCCCGAAAGGGATACGGTCGTGATGATACTTTGCTTTTTTTTTCTTATCAATGGCCAAAAATCTTTTGTAGTCGCCGCGAGATTTTATCGGTTTCGCCGAGGCTTGCGATTTTGACAGGAACTTGCGTTAAAAGCCCGTCAAGGCAAGATTCAAGAAAGCCGGGTAGAATGAGTTTGAAAAATAACATCAGACCTATGCAAATCTGGCCAGAGTGGCGTTAGAGGTGAAGGCCAAATTTTCCAGAAATATGTTACGGAAACCCATATCTAGACTCTGTTCAGGGGCTGTGAAGAAATAAAAATGCGACAACTTAAGCAAATCATAACGCAATTTGTGTATATTGTACCGAGGTTTGAGTAAAATCGTAACGTTTATCATATCTAATAGAACTAATTTTGCAATAAGCCTGGAGGTTACGTAAGTGCGTGTGATGCAGGTCAGGCGAGCAGACGGTGCGTGGGCCGACGTGCATCCCTGCGCGTACGCATATATCGCGCCGACTCACGCGCAGTCTCCACTGCCAGACAGACGATTTGGCACACAATATTATGTGAAGATGAAAATACTATTTAGAGCTGAGTGGAGACAGTTAACGAGTCTGTTTACGTTCAAATTTCCTCACCGTATTTTAGGACACTTTCAACAACTACTGTAATAATTCATTTTGGTTTTGGCAAAACGAAAATATATATTTTTTTATAAAATCTTTATTGCACTATAGAGGCGGGATTAATGCCGCTAGGTTTTCTCTAGCAACCAACCTTTGGGACAATGAAACTATTTGTGTTGTGGGGTAGGTGCAACCATTAAATATTCATTCAATCATTACAACCCCAAGAACACAGCGTCCTAGGCCTCGACTGTTGGAGATTGTCCTTCCAGGACATATATCTGGAGAATTTGGCCTACACTCGCCACGCTAGCTAGACGGGTCTGATGTCAACTTTTAATGATTCCACAAGTTGGTATTAGTACATCCGGCAACGACAGCTTTAAAAGAAAAAAGGTTGAATTAATAGAAGTGCAATTTTGAGATCACCATATCTTTACGTATTTGTGTATATATCTTTGTATATATTTATGTATTTAAGTAGTAGTATGTAACGATTCATCATCATTCATCATTACAGCCCCTAGAACACAGCGTCCTAGACCCCCACTGTTGGAGATGGGCCTTCCAGAACATATATCTGGAGAATTTGGCCTACACTCGCCACGCTGGCCAGACGGCTTGGCGAGGATGTGATGTCAATTTTTATTGACAATTTATTAACGATTCCACAAGTTGGTATTAGTGGAACCGGGACCGACGGCTTAACGTGCTCTCCGAGGCACGGGAACGGTGGTGTTGTAAATCTATAACGTAAGAAAAGTATTATGTACCTATTGTGTGTAAATTGTATATTTATAATAATGCACCCCGCAAATCCTCTACCACACTCCCAAAGGTTAGCTGTTATAATATGCCGAAGAAAAAAGTTCGCCCTTGTACATTACTTGTTTTTTGTGCAATAAAGAGTTTATAAAAAAAAAACTATCGTGATAAAAAGTTAGTGATACACCCCATTAAAAACTATTTTCATTTCATAAAATCTCATATTTTTTAAAAACTTAAATACTGATTTTAATTGAAATTATTCGAATAAAAAACAAGGGCTGATGAGCAACCCTAAAATGCAAAAAGTATTCAACAATTTTCTAGGACTCGTATCGTTTGATAAGTTTATCATTCCGGTTCGAACCAATACGAATCAGTGACGCATTTGATTAATAACTTCATATTATAATCAACCAATTATGAGAAGCGTGCCGTTACTTCTGTATTAAGATAAGGTGCTTACATGTGATTTATGTTTCGACTTCATTCATATTGTATGATCTTTGACATGCATGTTCAGTATTACGAGTACATCACACGTGATCACGGACATGCATGTCGAAGGCGCGAGAATTGGGGCCCAGCAGCCCTATTCTGTTTTTTTTTTGTTTCTTTTCTCCCGATGGAAGATGAATGAGGTGATAGGGAAGGCAAAGGGTCTAGCCCATACAGCCAAGTCTGACGTAATATATCTTTAATTTGTATGAGTCATCATTAAATTCCAGATGCTGCAGAATTTGATGCTTTCTTGGAGTCACTCGCAGCATTATAGCTCAAACACGTCGGGTAAAATATGGGAGTTCACAGCGCGGGAAAACCGTATAAAATAAATTGCAACTTGTGCCCCATATTCAAAGTACAATTTATCGTTTTCCATAACTATTCACATTGTAGAACACAACACCACTTTTGACCAACAATATTCACAGTAAATTAATTTACAAAACAAAAACTTGCACTTGACATGTCCACGCAAAATGGCGCGAAAATCTCACCCCCTATTCTGTTATTTAAGCGCAAACGTTATTGATGAAATCCGTTAACTATATGTATCATGCTAATAAAGTTGATATTTGCACGGCCACTGTCAAGGTCGAGCGCTTATATAGTTGAGAATTGAATAATATTTTGTAATTATGATATGCAACCTGACGTAAATAATGAAATCCACTAATAAACGTTTGCGACTAAGTAACAGAATAGGGTTACACGGCCTTTCTTTCGAATATTTTAAACCGACACGAAGTCGAAGACGCCAGAATTAGGTCCCAGTCCTACCATGTAAAAAAATATGATACCTTTAAAGATTTATTTTTATATTTAAATCGACGGACTTAACCGATAGACCACGGAGGCAGTCAGTACAAAAAATCAATAAATGAAATATATAGTTAATATATGTATATTAGTATTAGTAGTCGACTAACTTGCTTCGCGCTTGCTTTCACAGGTGTTCTTGTAGCTCTTCCAAACGCTTTGAATTTTTGATGACGTCGAATAACCAAAGACATTTTTTTTCACAGCAAATTACGACACCGATTTTATTTATTAATTTATATATTTATAATAACTGCAAGTTTAGTTCTCACTTTGCGGTACGTCCCGCGACGCACCCGTTTTTTTTTCATTGTAAAAAAAAAACTTATATCATTTATTTTATATTGAATAGTAATAATAGTAATAAATACGTTTATTTGAGAAGTACACTGGTAATACAAAAATAAAAAAAATACCAAAATTGATACAAAATAGGTTAGTCTATAGAGGAGTAAGGTTAGTTTGCATCATTCAACATTTAGCAGTAAGACCCAGCTTACTATATTTCGTCATGATCGTAGAACAATGTCGGATTTAAAAAAATACCCATAATTTTGCATATATATTTATATATGGTTTTATATTGTTTGTGGTCTGTAATTTATAGTGCAAATATTAGAAAGGGTTCCAAAATGAAATCTAGAAGGTTTGCACTTATTATGAGACTTAAAAAGTGACAAAAAAACAGTCGAAATGACAGTTGAATGGCCGCCATGAAAATTTTAAATATAGCAGATCCGTCACTGTTCTACGATCATGACGATTTACAATACTTTTTCGTGTTTTGTTATCATTAATATAGATAATTACTTTACAAAGACAAGACAGATAAAATACTGTTTACGTAGCCCGCAAACGCTGTAATTACTTCGCTTTGTGTAAGATGAACAGTGGTTTGGATTGGCTTAAAGCCTTATCGCTTTAAGTACTAAAATCAGTAGAAGATGTCCGTAGGGTAGATATTATATAGAAATTGTATTTTAAGTTTCCATAGAAACAGTGCGAGGTAAAGGTAGTTTAGTTTTAGTGCTTTCTTGAGGAATGGCAATAAACGTTCACGCAATAAATCCTTAACTTGGAGCTATAAAATAAGGTTTTTTATTTATTTTAAAGGCACCGTTTCTTCTCCAAAGTACATTTGATTCGCATTCATAGACGTGTTCAGTTAGGTCGAGTACCAACTAATAATAACCACCAACAATATAACTTTTTTAACTTTCGCGCACATTCATAATAGTTTTAATAATTTTAACGGGCCTTTACGCGATTTAGATTTAGATTTAGAGACATATTTCTCCCGATCCACGGTCAATGCAACTTGGCTTGACTTAGAGACATATTTCTCCCGACGTTTCAGCCAAGTTGCATTGGCCGTGGATCTGGAGAAACAGTTTCTAAGGTAAATCGCGTAAAGACCCGTTAAAATTATGAAAACTATCACCAACAATATGTTTGTTGTTTACATCAACAGCAAAATTTGAAACATTTTTCTTTTAAAACATGTGTACTGAGCATTGCATGGAGCTAATGTCTATCTTATGACTAGTAAAACTAAGATTACAGAAAGACAGACAGACAGTGGGTTGTTCAGGAACACCCGCTGGTAATTAATGTATGAGGGCTAAATCCTTGGAAAATAACTAAAACACTTGTTTCGGCGTATTAAATTATATTTTTGTAAAATAATACATTTTGTAAGTCGAAAAGTTATGTGAAATCTGACAAGATGTGTTTTGGCATTTTATGTCAAAAGTCTTTTTGAATTTTATATTTTTATATGAAATGATGTGTCCACTACATTACTCCCTCACCAGTAACTTTGTTACGATAGTATTTAATATACTATATAATTAGTAAATTTAATAATTTAATATAAAAAGTAATAAGTAAAATTAAGTATTATAATAGTGAATTGTAGGCCTATTCCAAAAAGTTACTTTCTTTTTTCTAACTCTATTGCTGGTACTATGAGTATTTACATTATTAATGAAATTTATATTGTTAATATTTACATGATTATTTAAATCAGCGTAATGATTATTTACATTGTTTTCGATGCTTGCTGTTTCTGTATGTTGAAATAAATATGCAGGTTTAAGTCTATCTATTGATATATTTTCATTTTTATTTTGAATTTCTATAGAAAAATATTTATCAAAACGTTGTTTGATTTTAAAAGGTCCTGTATAAAAAGGTTCTAAAGGTTTTTTAATTCTGTCGGTTCTTAAAAAGACGTGAGAACATGTATATAAATCTTTGTGTATAAATATATTCCGTTTATCAAAATTTTGAGTACGCCTTCTTGGTCGTAATTCGTCCATAGCTAATTTTAATTTTGATGTGAAAGTGTTGGAATTTGTTTCTATTTTTGATTTTTCGAAGAATTCACCTGGCACCCTTATTGTGGTACCATAAATCATTTGGCTAATTGTAAATTCTTTATCATCTCTTATGGCAGTACGCATTCCCAACAAAACTGTCGGTAGGGTGTCAGACCATCTAATATTATTATGACATTTAATTGCTGATTTTAATGTCCTATGCATTCTTTCTACTTTACCATTTGATTGTGGGTGGTAAGCTGTTGTAAAGTTAATTTTGGAACCGCATATTTCTGTAAACTTTTTAAATAGTTCCGATTGAAATTGTGGACCTCTATCGCAAACGATTGTATGTGGTACGCCGAATCTTGCTATCCAGTTGGAGTAGAATGCTTTTGAAACTGTTTCGGCTGTACTATTTGGTATAGGTACGACTTCTATCCAGTCTGAAAATCTATCTATACAAGTCAGACAATAGACATTTCCCTCAGATGGAGGTAATGGGCCTATTAGGTCTATATGAACTACTTCAAATCTTTCATCAGGTTCTGTAAATGTAAATAATTTTGATTTAGTGTGTCTTGTTATTTTATTTTTTTGACATTCTATACATGTTTGTGCCCAAATTCTAACGTCTTTGTTAATGTTTGTCCAAATGTATTTATTTTTCATTTGTCGTACTGTTGATTTTATTCCTGAGTGTGACAAGTTGTGTATATTGTTAAAAAATGTTTTTCTATGATGTAAAGGTATAAAAGGTCTAATATTATTTGTAGATATGTCACACCACAGTGTTTCTCCTGAGTTTAATAAATACGGTCTGAATTTCAATGAATTTGACAACTTAAGTTGTTGAAGTTCACTGTCATTTATTTGTGCTTTTGCTATTAAATCATAATCTAAAACTTCTACTGCTTCTATTCTCGATAAGGTATCAGCAATAATATTTTCACTACCTCTGATATGTTTGATGTCAGTTGAGAATTCCGATATAAACTGTAATTGTCTCAACTGTCTTGGGGATGCTTTTTCGTTTTTTTGTTTAAAAGCAAATGTTATTGGTTTATGGTCAGTGTAAATTGTAAAATGACGACCTTCTAAAAAATGTTTAAATTGTTTAATTGATGCGTAAATGCTTAGCAATTCCCTATCATAGGTACTATATGCCTTTTGTGCGTTATTGAATTTTTTTGAATAAAAAGCTATTGGTTTCCACGATCCGTTTTCAAATTGTTGCAATACTGAACCCATTGCTAAATCAGAAGCGTCCGTAAAGAGTGCTAATGTATGGTTTGGATTTGGATAAGTTAATAATGCTACATTTGCTAAATCGGTTTTACATTTTTCGAACATATTTATGGCCTGATTGGTCCATTGGATTTTAGTTTTGTCTTTTTTCTTTGCTCCTTTTAGATAATCATGTAAAATAGCTTGTGTTTCAGCAGCATTTTTAATATATTTACGGTAAAAGTTTAAAAGTCCTAAAAAAGTTTCTGGTTTTTTGTAATCAATAATGGTTTTAACTTTATGAGGTAGTGGTTTTGTGCCTTCCTTGGTTATGAAGAAACCCAAAAACTCTACTTCTTTTAATCCGAATTCTGACTTTGAAACATTTATGCGTAAACCATATGCATTTAGTCTATCAAATACAATTTGGAGGTGTTCCTTATGCTCATCTGGTGTACAAGAAGCAACTAAAATATCATCCAAATATGGAAATATAAAATCTAAATTTCTAAAAACCAAATTTATAAAACGCTGAAAGGTGGCTGGGGCGTTTCTTAAACCAAAACTTAAAACATTAAATTCAAAAAGTCCAAACGGTGTAATAATAGCGGTTTTTGATTTGTCCTCTTCAGCCATTGGTATTTGGTAATATGCTTTAAATAAATCAATTTTAGAAAAAATATTCTTACCAGGTAATATTGCTAAAAAATCATCTATTCTTGGAAGAGGGTACCTGTCTGGTATAGTTTGTGCATTCAGTCGGCGATAATCTCCACATGACCTTAGTGATCCATCAGCTTTGGGCACTAGATGTAAGGCGCTGGCCCATTCTGAATTAGACGGTCTTATTATTCCATTGTCAATCATAAATTGGAACTCTTGTTTCGCTATGTCTAAACGTTTGGGATCTAATTGTCTCGGTCTGCAGTATACTGGGTCTCCTCTTGTTTGAATTTTGTGAGTAACATTGTGTTTTAACTTTGTTGGTAATAAATTTGGTCTTGTGATTTCCGGGTATTTTGATAATAGGTCGTAGTAATTTTGTTTTTTGCTGAGTGTACTTATGACATCTTGATCTGTTATTGTTGACACTTGTCCTCTTGTTGTGCAGTTTGTAATATTATCGACTAGCCTTTTGTTTCTTAAATCTATTAGTAAGTTAAAATGTTTTATAAAATCAGCTCCTAAAATTCCTCGATTTATTTTAGCTATTATAAAAGGCCATTGAAATTTTCGGCGTAGTCCTAAATCTAATGTCAACACTTTTACACCACATGTCTGAATTTCAGTTCCGTTTGCTGCATACAGTTTCATGTTATTATTAATTTTGTCAGTTCTGTTGGCTGGAATTATGGAGACATCTGCTCCGCTATCTACCAATAATCTCAGACCGGTTTGAATCTCTGTTATAAAGAGTCGTGACGATATGACATTTGTATTGTCTGCTGATCCAACATCTGTATGTGCTGCAGGGTTGTCCAGATTCCAGTGACATGGTTGTGTGCATCTGTTAATGTCGCAGCGTTGTCCGAATTTATAATGGTAAAAACAGTACCTGGATCTAGTTTGGCTTCCGCTTACAATATTATGTGGCATGAAATTTTCGCGACGATGCCGGTGGTGGTCTCGAGATGTATAATTTATGTATTCACAATTGTTTTGTACCCGAAAGCTTGGTTTTGTAGTAACTGTGTCCATGTATCGTATGCTTTTAAAATTTTCGTTATACGAGTCAGTCATGTTTTTTCCTTTGTCGGGGTCACCAGTTATGAGGGCTAAATCCTTGGAAAATAACTAAAACACTTGTTTCGGCGTATTAAATTATATTTTTGTAAAATAATACATTTTGTAAGTCGAAAAGTTATGTGAAATCTGACAAGATGTGTTTTGGCATTTTATGTCAAAAGTCTTTTTGAATTTTATATTTTTATATGAAATGATGTGTCCACTACAAATGCACTTTTGGTGCTGGGCGCCTTTACTGGTATAACAACGCCCCTGTGGCTCACGAACTCAGGGGGTCTAGGTTCGACTACTGCAGCTCTCCTCTAAAAACCCTTTTTTAGGAAGTGGTCTCCCGTTGAGGAGCCGTGAAAGAGACGGTGTGATGTTCTGGAGATGATTGAAGTGTCCGTTGTTAGCCCGACAGAACATACATCTAGTGAGGCCATCAACAAATTCCTCAATAGTAGGCATCTCCAGATCTCGAGCTATGATAGAGTTACGCACGAATCACGGCGCTCGGGACACTACTCTGAGGGATATGTTCTGCTGACTTTGGATGCTATTGGTCTTGGACAACAGGTGGTGTCAGGCTGTCGCAGCATAAGTGAGACGATTATAATTGTGTGCAACTGTAATAGCGCTATCTATGATTGACTAGAGGAACTTTTTGCCTATTCATCAACTGCGCAATAAAATTGGAGGCAATGTCAATCTTATGTTTAGTGTTTTAAAAGCTATAATTGTGTTCATTTATAATGGCGCTATCTATGATCGACTGGTGAAACTTTTTGTCCATTCATCAACTGCGCAATAAAATTGGAGGCAATGTCAATGATGGGCCTATAGTAAAGTTAATCCGCTTCTTATAAAAAGCGTGGTTTCTGTCCACCCCGGAAGGGATACTGTCGTGATGATACTTTACTTTACTTTTAAAATACAGTAACAAACACAGGGGGGTACAATTTTAGAGCTCAGCAGTATGGATACGGCGTGCCGACACTGGAAAGGTCACGTCATCCTCCATCCAACCTTAGACGATATTTTTAAAACATCTCTCTTTTCGCTTTAAACCTACCAGCAGCCCTATTCTGTTACCTAACCGTAAACGTTTTACTATTGTTATTTTTTTTTTCGGTTTTCCCGCGCTGTGAACTCCCATATTTTACCCGACGTGTTTGTGCTATAATTCCGCGAGTGACGAAGAAAAGCATCAAATTCTGCAACATCTGGAATTCAATGATAACTCATAAAAACCTCATTAACTCATAAAAAAGAAAGATATATTACGTCAGTCTTGGCTGTATGGGCTAGACCCTTTGCCTTCCCTATCACCTCATTCATCATCCATCGGGAAATTTAAAAACAAACAACAAATGACGTCTGTCACTTTACCAGTTTTTTGCGCATTGTTTTAAATTGCATTGTAATAAAGTATTTTGTTAAATAAATGAACTTATTATATTTGTAAACCTGTTTTATTTATTAGTACCGGATAATTACATATAGATATACCCCGCCAGCCATGTTATCCCACGTTATTTGTTATTTACCGTTTCACCCGAGGCAGTTTTTTTTTTGTTTTTTTTTAATTCAAGATATATTTTTTCTTGTTTCTCTTCCCAAATGATGGTTATACTACTGCTCCAGATACACCTATAAACAGAAAAAAATAACTATACTTTAAGCACAAAAGAAAATACCGTCTTTGCTTATGCATAAGCGACGACGCGACGATCCTATGTCTATGCTTATGCAAGATCTGACGTAAAAGTGACTAATATATTTTATTATTTTAAAAGATGACATTACGTTTTTATAAAATACAGAAATAAAATAAAAATAAAAAACGCTACCTCAACAACCAATATGTATTGTATTATAAAATATTGTAATAAATATTATATCAATATTGTAAAAAAAAATGACGTGTAAAAGTGCAGAATACATCTCTTTTTGTCCTATGCCTACTTGCAAAATAAACGAAATAAATTGAATTGAATTGAAAATGGCAACCCTAGTTTAGTCGATATACAAACCTATGCCGACAGAACACTGGGCAGTTCAAAAGTCGTAAATCGTCAAAAATCTTTAAGGTCCTATTGTGATGTCTTTGTAATTGGAAACCACAAACCCAAATATGGCCCTCTACCAAACTGCAGAAAAGGTTCTACAGAAATTAGGACTTGTAATTGAAGCCTTGCTTAATAGTCTCCCCTAAAACATCTTAACACTTTGGCATTCATCATTTCGAAAAAAAAATCAAGGAGGAGCATCTCAGGGGGACAGCGCATAAAGCGGGGGCCGCGGCTGAAAATGCGGAGTCCGGCAAGTATGTAAGTATATAAAAAGATTACATATTTGTGACGTTTGCTAGACAAACATGGAGTCCAAGTGCCATAAAGTTTTTCAAAGACATAACACCGCGTCTTGTCTTGTCTTCGGTGACAAGAAGGCTGGTTCTTTCGTCGCCCAAAGAATCAAAATTACAATTATAACAAACAAAAATACAGCCAGCGTTCTTGCCGCCATTCCACGCGATTAGGACTTATAGTCGTAGTAGTAATATTAATTTTATTTTATATTTAGTATACATTTTTATCGAATAAACGAATATAGTTTGAAGGGTAGATATACATACAGATAATTTATCTGGTAAAGCTATACCTAAAGCAAATTTGAAATAAATAGGTACAATATATCATATTTTAGTAAATAAAGATATGTTGTAAGTCATAGGTGGCCAATAGCTGACGAATTACCCTACCTAATAATAGAGAAATCTGTAAATTAAACTATTAACGTCACATGTAAATCGATACATAACAATGAATATTTCATAGGTTAGAGGGAATTTAGAGCACATAGTTTGGTTTCCAGATGTGGATGCAATGTGGCTTGATATTGGTCATTCGGGGGCTGTGGGCCTCCTCGTGATATCATGCTTACGGCTGACATCCATTCGGGTTTCCCTCGTTTGTCCTAGCTTATGTTTTGTTAGTGAGGTACAATTATGTAGGCATGGGTCAAATCTAATCGCTCTGTGTTATGCTATAGTTTGCTTGTGAATTCTTCTAAATTCAAGCTTATAAAGAAGCGGATTCACATTTAGCCAACTTTACTATAGGCCAATCATGACAAGTGGCAAGCTCGTCGATGTCTCTAACGTACCAAACTCAAGAATGGCACAAATAAATTAAATATTAATTTGGGTTAATAAATATTATTGTGAACCGACCAGGAATCCAACCCGGTACATCCGAGTTCCTATTATACGATATAAATATTTTCCTGTTGCAAATGGCAGCTATTACCTACATCAAGCACAGTTCCAGGATCTGGCGCTAATGCAGAATTAGTCTCTTACGCCAGATTTTCGGGGGTTTATAAGAATAATAATAAAAAAAATATAATCAATGACATTCCAATAAGGTCATTGTTTTTATAGATAAATAACAAACATATAAAAATAACAATAACTCTAAATAGAGTAATATTAATTAATCTAAAGTTTTTGTATCTACGAGTATCTTCTTGTGGTCATAGAAGTACCCACCAGTTACTGTAACCACCTTCGGAAGAGTACGAGGAGCTTGGTGTGAGGAAGTAGGTGCTGCGCAAGCAAATTCACGAATGCATTTGCGGTACACAACACCGAGCGGCCAGAATTCCTTGTTGAATATTTTGAGATGCTCCGACAGCATACGTTTCCTAAAGGCCTTGAATCCGGGCAAATCTGATTTTTTATAAGCCAAAAAACATGAATTAAATTAAACAGGTATTTTATATAACACAATATGCCGGCTTGACTGGGCATGACGGCAATTCAAACATGATCCCGAAACTCGTGCATACACATTACTATCAGCACAAGCAGTGAATACTTCCACGTCCCGGCAGACTGGGCAAATTACTCGTACCTTCACAACCTTATCCCTTCTTTCCAATTCCGCAACCGAACCACTCGCACAGGCCAAAATATGCATCCACATACCGTAGCCACTATCCCTACGCGTACATACAAATTTGGAGACTCTTACATCTGTCGCACGCTGAAGATGTGGAATGTGTTGAGTAGAGGATATTTTTCTCCTATTCAATTATACAGTTGTAAATAATATATTTAGTTTATTTATCAACATTATGAATAATCAGCTTGACACACACCAACATTGACATTAGAGACAATACCATTCTTCTGTTGTAAAGGCATTGAACTCAATTCAACACCTCCACTTTAATGCATAACAACATAATTAAATTAAAATTAAATCCTCCACTCGAAATCATAAATATTTCATCCTTTAACTAGACCGATACAGTTCACTAGCTTTTCGAATTGCGGTCTCGCTAGTGGCTTTGTAAATATATCTGCCAACATGTCTTCTGTGGGTAAATACTGTACATTAACAATCTTTGTATCTATTAAATCTCTTATAAAATGATGCCGTACATCTATATGCTTACTTTTAGTACTTGTAACTTTGTTTTTAGATAAATGTATCGTTCCGACATTGTCACATAAAATTGTCATCGGTTCATCCACATCACCACGTAATTCTTTTATTAATTGTCTAAGCCAAAGAACTTCTTGTGCAGTAAATGATAGAGCCATGTACTCTGCTTCTACAGTTGACATCGCTACCGTTCTTTGCTTCTTACTAAACCAATTAATTAAACCACCTTGTAATAGTGTACAACTTCCAGTGATAGAACGTCTGTCTGGATTACTGCCCCAATCAGCATCAGAGTAAAATTCAAGATTTTTGTTTTTATCTTTACTGTATTCTAATTTGTAATTTATTGTTCCCTTCAAGTATCTAAATATTCTTTTTACGGCTTTCCAGTGTACAACTTTGGGATTACTGTTGTATCTACTCAAAATGTTAACACTATATGCTATATCTGGTCTGCTCATTTGTGAAACATATAATAAACTTCCAATTGCTTCGAGATATGGAACATCTTCCAATATTTTACTGTTGTCTTCATTTAATTTAATTCCGACCTCCATTGGAGTAGAAACTGGTTTGGCATCATGCAAATTAAATCTCTTGAGTATATTTCTAATATAATCACTTTGATCAATCCAAATCTTCCCTTCTGCTTTCTCTCTCGTAACATTGATGCCAAGACATCTTTTTATTTCACCCATATCTTTCATCAAAAATACTGTTTTTAAATTATCCTTTAATTTCATAGCTAGTTCTTTCTTATCATAAAATATTAAAAAATCATCAACATATATAGCAACATATAGTACCCCAACATCAGATCTATTGTAATATATACAAGGATCAGCTTGTGACTGTCTTAATTGAAATGATTTCAAAACATAATCCAACTTTTTGTTCCAACAACGCCCACTTTGTTTTAATCCGTATATAGATTTTTTTAACAACCATAGTGTATTATCATCGTTTGGATTAAGTAGCTCCTTAGGAGGCTTGACATAAATCTCCTCATCAATATCACCATATAAATAAGCTGTGGTTACGTCCATTTAATCAATGAATAAATTATTTTCTGACGCCAGAGCAAATGTCATATTTCTGTGCACAACCCTTTATTACCAAACGTGCTTTATATCTTAATTGATTTGTTTCGTTTTCTTTTATTTTATAAACCCATTTAGTCTTTAATAATCTTTGACCAGGTGAAATTTCATTTACAACTTCATAGGCTTCATTTCGTATTAAAGATTCTTGTTCTTCGCTCATCGCATATTTCCATTTTTCAGCATCAGGACCATTTAGAGCTTCTTCAGGACTTAGTGGTTCATTATATTCTATTGGTGTTTTTGAATAATATAGAATATAATCATCATAAACTTTTGGTTTAGGTTTTCTTTCAGAACGTCTTAACTCATGTATTTGTACATTATGTACTACTTCATTATTTTCTTCTTCATGTTCATCATCACTGTTTTGGTTCATTATTTCATCATTATGTACTACTTCATTATTTTCGTGTACATGTTCATCATTACTTTTATTATCCATTATTTCATCATTATTACTTTCATAATCCATTATTTCATCGTATTCATTTTCTACAATTATCTCATTGGTAACTATCTTATTCTCATTTTGTGATACACAATTATTAACATTGCTTTCTTTATGCTCCTCGTTAAGTAAAACATTATTTTGTAAATCACTATCTCTTATAACATCATCTTTATTGTTTTTGTTATTGAAAATAAAACTTTCCAAAAATACAGCATCTCTGCTTACAGAAATTCCCTTTGTTTTTTCATTAATAAATCGTCACCCCTTAACATCTTCAGAATAACCAACAAATATAAGTTCTTCTGCTTTGGCATCCCATTTACGTCTCTTTTCGGTGGGTATATGCACAAGTGCTTTACATCCAAAAACTTTTAAATGAGACAGGTCAGGAACCTTTCCACTCCATGCTTCCTCTGGAGTTTTTCCTTTAATACTCTTGGTTGGTGAGCGATTATATAAATATGCTGCAGTATTTGTGGCTTCAGCCCAATATCCCTTAGAAAGATTCATATCATATATCATGCTTCTTGCCTTTTCAATTATTGTTCTGTTAAGTCTTTCCGCCACACCATTTTGTTGTGGCGTATATGGAACTGTTTTCTCATGTTTAATACCAAATTTTTTAAGTATATCTTTAAAATTTTTACTAGTATATTCACCACCATTATCGGACCTTAAAGTTTTTATTCTATTTCCTGTTTGATTCTCCACAAATGCCTTAAATTCCATAAATATTTTAGGCACCTCATACTTTTTGTTTAAGAAATAAACAAATACTTTTCTACTAAAATCATCAACAAGTAAAAAAATATATCTCGCTCTCCCAAAGGACTTTTCTTCCATTGGTCCACAAAGATCTGTATGTACTAGTTCTAGTAATTTACTAGACTCTCGCGTACTTGTTTTAAATGGTTTTCTTGATAATTTGCTTTTGACACATATATCGCATATTCCATCGTGCCTTTTATATTTATCCATTCCAGTCGACCACTTCTGTAAAATATTTAGAGCCTTTCTGTTTAAATGGCCCAGTCTACGATGCCATAAATTTGTTTGGTCATCTGTTATTTCCGTCGAACCATAAGCTATCATTGATCTCTCTGTATTTAATTCATAAATTCCATTAGATTCTTTAGCTGTAGCTCTAGTTGTTCCTTTGCTGTCAATTATAAATCCTCCCTTATTATTGAAAAGAACGCTGTTTCCATTTTTTATAATTTTATTTACAGATAGTAGGTTTGCAGCTGCATCTGGTATATATAAAGCATCCTTAACAATCATTGTTTCTTTAGATCCATTAATATTTATTGTAATAGGTAAATCACCCTTAGCTTGTGCAATAATTTGTTGGTTATTTGCAGCTACAACGACCTGATTTGATTCCTTAATATTAGTAAGTTGTGCATTATCATTAGTAATGTGTGATGATGCACAAGAATCTAAATACCAAGTTTCTTTCTTAGAAGAGTTATCATGTGAATATAATACAAAAAATGACTTTTGTGGTTCATTACTATGTTCACCTTTATTCACTTCATTTCTTAATCTGCAAAATTTTGAAGTATGTCCTTTTTTACCACAATTGAAACATTTTATTCTTCTGACTGTACAGAGCAGCTTCATCTTTATCTTTCATAACATTTACATCTTGTAATAGTTTTACTTTTATAGAGTCAGCAGATATTTTTATGCCTGAGCTCTCAAGCCCCATTATCATAGGTCTATATTCGTCAGGTAGACCAGCTAACATTAAGGTACCAATCCATTCTGAATCAATATTCAACCCAATTTCATTAAGTTTTTGAGCTGTCATTGATATGTCATTAACATATTCTTCAATTGATTTATAATTTTGCAATTGCGTAGTTATTAATTTTCTTAAAAGACCGACTCTTCTCGTAAGACCTGAATCTTCAAATGTCTTTTGTAAAGTATTCCACGCTTCCTTAGCTGTCTTTACATTTTGAATGTGCGGGTAATTTATGGGGTCAATAAATAAAATAATTTTAGACAAAGCTTTTCTATTTTTAAAATCATCAACTTCCTCACCTTCAATGGAGTCCCACAAATCTTCATATTCTAATACAGCTCTCATTGCAAACTTCCATGATGAAAAATTTTCTCGTCCCTTTAATTTTTCAATGCCTATCCCACTATTAGCTGTCATATTTTTCAAAAAATCAATATTTCCTTTTTAATTGGTAATTATATTCTGGAGAAAAAATATGCTGGGCCCATAACCTGTTGAGTAGAGGATATTTTTCTCCTATTCAATTATATAGTTGTAAATAATATATTTAGTTTATTTATCAACATTATGAATCAGCTTGACACACACCAACATTGACATTAGAGACAATACCATTCTTCTGTTGTAAAGGCATTGAACTCAATTCAACAGAATGCTCTCCCAGCCAGTGTGTTTCCCCACTCCTATAACCTGGAGTCCTTCAAACGAAGTGTGAAAAAGCATCTTTATAGGCCGGCATAGTGGTAGGGACTGATGTCGGTCGTCTGAGGCTGGCGTCAGTTGCTTCCATTCTTGGACCTCGCGTACCGCTTACCGTCAGGTGGGCGCGGTGTCACATGTCTTGCTCAATATTAAAAAAAAAAAAAAAAAAAAAAAAAAAAAAAAACCGCCTACCACCTATTTTATTTTTAAAGTAACTTTCGAGGGTCTTCTGCAAAACGGTTTATGACCCAATGTTGTTCTTTTTGCGCATTCACAGATGGCAGCCTTTGCGCTTGCTGTTTTATTCTAAACTGTGCAAATAGGAAAGTTCAACGAATTATTTAATTCCACACAAACAATAAACATAGATAACGATCACGAGTTGGTTATCTCGTGTTTTGAGAGGCCAAAAAGTGACTAGTAGATTTAAAGGTGGTACTTACCAACAACAATATTTTACGACAAAATGAAAGATTTCTATAATATCATTACATTATTACAGCCACTAGAACAAGGAGTCCTAGACCATCACTGCTGCATGGGCCTTCCAGAACATACTAGTATATCTGGAGGATTTAAGTTCCTTACCTAGTGAACCTACTTGTTTGAAATTTGTAAATCTGCTTTACATTTTTAGAAAAATACCTATTTAATAAAATAGACTACCTCGGTGGTCTACCGGGGTACCGGGTTCGATTTCTGAACCGGACACAATAATATTTATATATATTATATAAAATAAATAAATAAGAAGCCCATTTTTCTTAGTGAAATATATGATTATATATATTTTTTTTAATTGTCTTTAAAGGACATTGTTCAGAATACATCAGCCCTAAACACGTAATTTTCTTGCATAATATATGTTCATAACAGAGTTTATAACCGAGTTGGGGATCATCAAATTTCAAGTGTTGCAGAATTTGATGCTTTTCATGGAGTAATTCACGTCAATATCGCCCAAACACGAAGGGTATACGGGGGTTCACAGCGCGGGAAAACCGCAAAAAATTAAGTGTAACTTCTGCCCCATATACTCGTCAAATTTATCGTTTTCCATAATTATTCACAATGTAGCACATTATTAAACAAAATAACACCACTTTTGACTAACAATATCCACAGTGAACTAATTTACAAAACGAAAAACTTGGACTTGACATGTCCGTGCAAAATGGCGCGGAGAACTCCATATGATTATTATTTTTTAATTGGCTTTAAAGGACATTGTACAGAATACATCAGTCCTAAACATGTAATTTATTTGCATAATATATGTTCATAACAGAGTTCATAACCGAGTTGGGGATCATCAAATTCCAGATGCTGCAGAATTTGATGCTTTTTTGGAGTCACTCGCGGCATTATAGCCCAAACACGTCGGGTAAAATATATGAGTCCACAGCGCGGGTAAACCGCAAAAAATAAACTTCAACTTGTGCCCCATATTTAAAGTCCAATTTATGGTTTTCCATAATTATTCACATTGTAGCACATTATTAAACAAAATAACACCACTTTTGACCAATAATATCCACAGTAAATTAATTTACAAAACAATAACTTGCACTTGACATCTCCGCGCAAAATGGCGCGAAAGACTTTCCCTGTTTTTTGTTTTTTTTTTTTTTTTAATTGTCTTTAAAGGACATTGTACAGAATACATCAGTCCTAAACACGTAATTTATTTGCATAATATATGTTTATAACAGAGTTCATAACCGAGTTGGGGATCATCATATTCCAGATGTTGCAGAATTTGATGCTTTACTTGGAGTCACTCGCGGCATTATAGCCCAAACACGTCGGGTAAAATATGGGAGTTGACAGCGCGGGAAAACCGCAAAAAATAAACTGCAACTTGTGCCCCATATTTAAAGTCCAATTTATTGTTTTCCATAATTATTCACATTGCAGCACATTATTAAACAAAACAACCCACTTTTGGCCAATAATATCCACAGTAAATTAATTTACAAAACAAAAACTTGCACTTGACATGTCCACGCAAAATGGCGCGAAGAACTGCCTGTTTTTTTTTTTTTTTTTTTTTTAATTGTCTTTAAAGGACATTGTACAGAATACATCAGTCCTAAACACGTAATTTATTTGCATAATATATGTTCATAACAGAGTTCATAACCGAGTTGGGGATCATCAAATTCCAGATGCTGCAGAATTTGATGCTTTTTTGGAGTCACTCGCGGCATTATAGCCCAAACACGTCGGGTAAAATATGGGAGTCCACAGCGCGGGAAAACCGCAAAAAATAAACTTCAATTTGTGCCCCATATTTAAAGTCCAATTTATGGTTTTCCATAATTATTCACATTGTAGCACATTATTAAACAAAATAACACCACTTTTGACCAATAATACCCACAGTAAATTAATTTACAAAACAATAACTTGCACTTGACATCTCCGCGCAAAATGGCGCGAAAGACTCCGCCCCTGTTTTTTGTACCTTAATAAATAATAATATATTTTTTTTAATTAATTTTATTTTCTAGTGTAATGACAATTGACAAAAACCTTTTATATAATGAGAGAATAATTTACACTTTGAAATCCTGTGCTTTATCTATAATAAAGTACCTAATCATAATAACGTACCTAATCATAATAAAGTACCTATTTAATTAATTTATATGTATATATAATTTATGCTGGGGTAAAACAAATGTTAATATTATTTTTTTAAAAAACGCAGAAATACTAATTAATGCCTATTGAACTTGCTGTACACGCTGCAACAAAGTTGGTGCCAGGTTTTGGGCAATCTCATTTAATGAATATTTAATTTATTTCTGATTTCAGTTTGGTACGCTAGAGACATCGGCGACCATTGCCACTTGTCATGATTGGCCAATAGTAAAGTTGTGTAAATGTACATCCGCTTTTTAAGCGTTGTTTCTGACCAACCCGAAAGAGAAACGGTCGTGATGATACTTGACACGCGCTGGTTAGACGGGTTAGCCACTATCCGAATATTCCGCCTCTGCAGGACATTAAGAATATCTATAACAGTACCTTACAGCGAAACCATCCCAGAGGTGAGAACAATATTCCACGTATGACCTTATTTGTGCTTTATAAAGCAAGTCTGAGTGAGGGCAGGTAAAACCATTTCACCTTGTTCAGTTTTTTGGACGCTGTAATGTTATGACGCTTATCAAAGAAGTTTTTGTTTCCTCTGGAAAGTTAATTGGTTTGTTGTAGATAGGCTAGGGTACGTACGTGGCGTCACATCTAAACCGACGATATAATTAAATAAGGACAATTCATCACTTCCTTAGTGGTTCCTTATTCCTTAAGGCCGCGTTACCAATACAAATTTACCTATTATTTATAATTATTTAGTAGTACTACACATTATAATTTTATTTAATTATTACCTAAAGTCAAGTAAGAGTCGTATTTACAATTACGTTACGCTAATAACGTATCAATAAACCGTGATAAGGTTGTAGCTGTGAATGGCCGCGAAAGGTCAAAGGGCTCGCCATCATGACGTGACTTCACGGCAGCTGCTCCATGTTATGACCATACTGCGCAGTTATTACAGTCCTAGATAAACAGATTGCTGCGTAGTTACAATGTTATAGATTACTCGAATCATTTGATAGTGGACTAGACCAAATAAGTCGTATTTGTTTATGTCGGTATAGCTTCGGGAGTGGAAATTTTAAAGGGTCATGATTGACCGGATCTCAACCAATTAGGGCTACCTACATATTTTATGTACTTCTTGATAGCGGGTGGTCGATGGTCTTATTTCGTAATGTGTAGGATTGCATTCGCTCCGGAAACTAGAGGTTGCTCATTGATTAGACTCAGGGGTAGTATCCAAAAACGTAAAAGACGTTTTGCGTTGGGAGACTAATTATAACATTTTAAGTAATAACATGTGCTTAAGTAAGTGGGCTCAAGTACTTAAAATTTGTGTTAAATTTATTTTAAAAGTATAAAACTATTTTATTTTTGTATTATGCTTAACGTCTTGGTTATGTACATCACTATTATAAAGAAAAATGCCATTAGATTTTGTCTATGGTTTTTTATTAGCTTTGGTCTGTGGGAGGTCTTTCGCGCCATTTTGCGTGGTGCTGTCAAGTGCAAGTTATTGTTTTCTAAATTAATTTACTGTGGATATTATTGGTCAAAAGTGGTGTTATTTTGTTTAATAATGTGCTACAATGTGAATAATTATGGAAAACCATAAATTGGACTTTAAATATGGGGCACAAGTTGCAGTTTATTTTTTGCGGTTTTCCCGCGCTGTGGACTCCCATATTTTACCCGACGTGTTTGGGCTATAATGCCGCGAGTGACTTCAAAAAAGCATCAAATTCTGCAGCATCTGGAATTTGATGATCCCCAACTCGGTTATGAACATATATTATGCAAATAAATTACGTGTTTAGGACTGATGTATTCTGTACAATGTCCTTTAAAGACCAATTAAAAAAAAAATAGCTTTGGTCTGTGCCTGTGGGTTTTTTGTATAGTCTGTGTATATAGTCTGTGGTTTTTTGAAGAAATGCAAGTTTTCGAGTTGCTTTTCAAAAATTAATTATATTATAGTGTTTGTACAAATCCAATTGAATTATTATAATACAGGAATCTCACATTATTGACATAGAATGGCATTAGAAACAGTACCGAAGGATTTAAGAGGTCTCCGCGCCTGTTTAGTTTGCTCTCTTGTAAAGGTAATTTGTGACGACTGATTCTAATTACCTAAACTAATTATTTCTATTTATTAAGTATATTTTGCAGACTTTTGATCAATTCGAATTCGATGGATGTGACAATTGCGACGAGTTCTTACGCATGAAAAATAATAAGGACAATGTTTATGACTGTACTAGCAACAACTTTGATGGGTTTGTATTTTACTTGGTTATAATGGAATTCCTTCAAAATTCTTCTGACGATTAGGCTCAGGCACGTGTGCGAGGTGTCACGGAACTTTCAGCACGGAAAAGTGTGCAATCACCATAAAATAAGATTTTTCAATAGAGATGTGCAATGAAAATAATTGGTGTAACTACCAGTAGAAACGCTTGTAATATATGATAAATTATCATGAAATATTATATCTAAATTTTCATCACACATCTTCGTTAAAAGCAGCATTTTGGTAGGTCTAAATAATATTGTTCATCTTGAGATGTGTCATTTAAGGTTTTGGAAATAAAAAAATGTAACCGCTGTCAGTTTGATTATATTGAGTTATAACAAATTATAAACTGTCTACTTTTCATAACACTCTACTTGATGGTGCAATGTGAATCCTCGAAAAAACTGCCAGCGATCTCACAACAGTCAGTTATTAACAGCTAATAGTTACTAGAAGCCAATGCGGTGTGTACAAATAGGATAGGGCATTGCATATTTGCCTGAGTGTAAGTATGAATGAGAGATTGTCACTTAGTTTCAATAATAATCCTTTTATGTAGTATTCCTAAATAAAAATATCTTTATTATTACCTTAAAAGTATTCTCTAACAGCTATACTTTGTGTGAACGACAAAGCAAATTGTTGGATGCAGAAAAAACATAATAACTATTAACTTATGTCACTGAGCATCTTATTAGATAAATATGAAGTACCTAGTAAATATTTATTAAATATGAAATGAAATAATTTATTTGTCAAAAATATAGTAGGTACAGAGATGTAAATTATTATATGTAAATGTTAATATCACATGCTTCTTAATGACTTTGTCGAGCTTACACTAAGCTCGACAAAGGTATTCTTTTGTTGTATAAAAAGATTTATTAATTTATTAAATAAGTATATAAATACATACACATATATAAATAATAATCCATGACAGGTTTAGAAATTATATCTCATTTTACTTTATAAGTAAGAAGTTAGTAGAAGCCTAAATATGTTCAACAAAGGTGCCAGTCCGATTGACAGTGGCAATTTTCTTTCGCTTAAAAACAAGCGATTGTCATAAAGCTTAGTAGATAGTTTAGTAACTATATATGTTACATAGCGCCTATCTCTATTTTGAAATAAATAATTTACTGCAACCTTTTCTAGCACCTTTGAACTTGTACAAGGCTGTCCTACTGTTAAAATGTGCTTTATGAAATAAGGTCCGAATCAACAAAACTACATTTTGAACTTGTTTTTTGCAGTATGATAGCAGTAATGAGTCCAGAAGATAGTTGGGTCTGCAAATGGCAGCGCATTAGTAAGTAATACAACAATTAACGATTGGGGTTTTCTGTTTCCATTTCCTATAAAACTATTTCCTCTATTTTTCCTAAAATGAGAGAGACTAGAAGTAGACTAATAGTTGCCAAGTAAAGGAATTGCTAGGAATATTCTATTGGAAATCAGATTATAGACTGTTGGATTGCATCGTTACTATAGGAAAGACAAAGAACAATTCACATTGGTCTTATGGTCAGTTATAGAAGGCTGATTATATTTAACATATGCCTATGAGACAATTGGCTGAAAAAAATATTGATAATAGATTATTTTAATAATCCTTTCTGCAACTGGCTATTAGTGTCCAACAAAGTAATGAAATTTTTACTATAATTGTTATTAACTTTAATTCTATTGCAAAAAATATACACTAAACTAATAATAATATATAATAATAATAAATATAATAGTAGCATAACTTTGCAGGATATTACATAGATTCCGCACAAGTTTATTTAAGGTAGGAAAAAAATAAATCCCATGGATTCTTCAGACATGATGAATAAATGAATTTATGGATTAACCATGCAGGTGCCGGATCTATTGTGTATGGGGAGAGAATAGTGTCTTGCTTGAGCTTATGACTGTGCAATGAAGCTTTCCCCATCCACTATTCTTGGTTTCTCTCTCTACCTGACCAATGATTCTGCTAATAAAGCTTGTTCCCACCTAATACTTCTATAGTCTGTTGGCTTAACTATAAATAATATAACGATAATTAATCGACAATTGCTATTCCGAGACAGTTACTATGTCAATTACTATATACCAATATTAACCTTTTCAGGTAGATTTTGTAAAGGTGTCTACGCTATCTCAGTATCTGGCCGACTACCTGCTGTAGTGATAAGGGACATGAAGAGTAGAGGCATACAATACAGGCCACGGGACACTAGCCAGAGATAATCCTGTAATAATTCTAGGAATAATCTAATTTTTATACAGCTCAACGTGTCACCTCATTGGTTTAAAATAAATAATTTAATAATAATTATGTTTTATTGATTTCCCAGGTTGAATTGAGCCGTAAGTCAATGTAAACCGGAAATGGGTTATAAATAAATAACAAATCTTAGACTGTTACCTATTCTCAGTTTTGACATTTTGTATACCAAGTGAAACCAATTTTTATGCATTTCACAGATGTTTCAATGAATATCGAATGCGATATCTCTATAGCTCAAGAATTGCCCATCTCTTGGTTGCACATGACTGCTATGTTCGACTTGAAAGAAAAAAAAGTAAGGCTTGCTTTTTTTACCAAATTTTGTCTGAAAACGCGAACACAAATATGGGCAAACCGCATTTTAGTTATATTTGTGAAAGGATATTACATATTTTTTTAAAGGATATATTTTAATATAAAGCATATCACAAAATAATGTTTCATATAAATATATATTTATTACTATTACTAGTATTTTTACAAACTAAAACTGATAATATTTATTCACATGACATAGGTTTGTAATGGTCTTCTTAAATTTATGTTAGTAGGCAACGTTCTCCATTTTTATTAATATTCATAAAATTATTATTTAATTAATTTTATTTCCCAAAAAACTCTTAACCCTTTCAGCACGACAAAATATATTTTGGATATTGAAAGGTTTATTGATAACTTTGAGATCTTTGTCATATAAATAGTGAAAAAATTCCTCCCTTAGCGAATTCCATAAACCCTCTCGCACATTTGTGCGTCTTCTAATGTGCTAGCGCACCATCGTGCGTTTGGTAACTTAGTGGAAATAAAAACATGTACGATTCTCGTATGTTTTTTCTTTACTACTTTAAATTATAATAGAGATAAGAATAATTATTATTGACTAAGTAGGTAGATGGATGTAAGAACTAGTCGTATTGAGGCTGTTTTAGAGCGGCAAAACAGAATTTGGTGACCGCTAGATTATTCTTTTGTAATAACGGGTTAATTAAATAAATTAAAATTATTTAATATAATGTCTGTAACATGTTTTTTAAATTTACTCAATGTAAGCTCTTTCAGAAAACCATGTTCTACATTGCTTTGTCTATTAAAGGCTTAATGGTGAGACATTCTTAACAACTTTATTTAAATGATTTGTAAAAATATTTGTTCAAGTTTATCCAAAGGCACATAAAGAATATACAATGTACCTGTTATGTACAACTTAAAGTTAAATATTTTAGTATTTCCGGAGAAGAAAATTGATCAAAGGTTACAAAAAATATGTATTTATATACTTTTAAAAGTAGGTATATAAAGTGGAGAAGATATCTACACATATAAATCATACATATTATTAAACAAGCGATGACGAGTACTTTGGGGCAATAGAATAATTTTATGTTTTCAAGTTTCTATACCTAATCTGTTATATATATGTATGTATGTATATTTGTGGTTTTTTTTTTACATATTGTATCTGTTAGTGAACTCTTATTATTGTCATTATTGTATTAGTATTAGCTGTTAGAATTCCTAAATAAATAAAATATATTTTTATGACAAGTTTAAAGCATGGTGAATTCATTCGTACATAAGTCTTTGAAATAAAGATCATTTCATATTTTAATTACCTATTTAGTTGCTGACGTTGCATAAACTGGCACTTAAACTTAAAGTGGAGTTTATCTAATTAATTTAATAAATAATATAAGCTTACAATAATGTAAATCAATTATCATTAATTTCATTGTTTAAAATATAATCACTCTGTGTGTCAAGTTGTATTTTATTTTGTTTAGTTTTAATTGAACTAATGTTGAATAAGCTCCCAGATGGCCGGGTTCAAGAAGCAGAGGATCTGAGACCTCTGTCAACTGCTATTACTTTGTGGAGGGACTTTGAACTCATTCTCAGTTCCAAGAACATCTTTATCCACTTCCTTGAAGTCTATGTTCTGTTGCTTCATTGCATTCTGAAATAGATAATTTAAGATTAGATTGTAAGACAAAATTACATTCTTAAAACTACTCAGTACTCTGAAAGCTTTTTGTAGTAAGTTGTGTACTAGTTGTTTGACCTGGCATTGGCCATATAATATTATAGAAAGGGTGTCCATAGGGTCACATGTCATGTTGATATTATGTACAAACCTGGGTTTCAGGAACATATCTGCCATGACTCAGTACCAATAACCCCCCTACCATTCCAGTTTTTGCGAAGCTGGCTCCACCAAAGAACAAGCAAACTGCACTAGCTGATTTGGTCATCAACCACAGACTGTGTAGGAAAACCTTACACAGCGATTCCTAAGCCTAAACAGAGCCAAACTCCATATAATGGTAGAGGTGATAAAAGGGCCAAACACCTTTATACTCTTAAATATAGCAGATGGCCCACTGTGGAGAGGATGGAGGAAGTAATAATTGTGTGCATATTATTTGCAGTGGTGTATATTTTGGACCATACCACTGAAGAGTTAATAGTTTACAGATGAAATATATTCTGGTCTCCTGATCATCGGCTGTGTAGGTAGGACTCTGTGTTCTAGGAGCTGTAATTGTAATGATAAATGATCATTTTCCATTTATATACTAAAAATGATGTAACGTGTAAGCTGCACTGGTGCAATCTGATAAACCTGTTTCCACGATTTTCAATTATAAATATAAATTAACCTTAACACATTCTTGATAAATCTTAAAGATTCCGGCACAAACAGAGTCATCGTGGTCGCCTTTTAGGAACTTTTCGGAAAACCAATTATTGAAACAGTCATCGTACTTTTTCTTCAATTGAGTACATTCTTCCCCAATACTATTCATGTTGTAATGAAAAATTAAAAAATCCCTTAATTTTCTATTACATAAACTTAGATTATCGACACCATGTGAACTAATAAATACCGAAAATACTCAAATTGATAAGAATCTGGAAATATTTTCTGTAATCAATCGCCGCCGGGCCGATAAATGTCAAAATCGTCAAACTTAGTGTTTAGGGACGTCCATAAGCAATAAAATAAAATAAATATATATGACAGTTCTTCGCGCCATTTTGCGTGGACATGTCAAGTGCAAGTTTTTGTTTTGTAAATTAATTTACTGTGAATATTGTTCGTCAAAATTGGTGTTGTTTTGTTTAATAATGTTCTACAATGTGAATAGTTATGGAAAACGATAAATTGGACTTTGAATATGGGGCACAAGTTGCAGTTTATTTTTAACGGTTTAACGGACTTTCAAAGCGAAATAAAGTTAAAAAAAAAGCGCTTAAAGCGACAAGTCGAACATAGAGTAAATACACGGGCAATTTGCTGCAACCGTTAAATAATTAACAATAGAGATGAAAATAATAGGTTCATTATTAGAAGCTTAAAAAATAATTTTATTTGCGGTAACTTCTAATTGACCCTTTATGTTTCCATTTATTTTTTCCAAATTTGTTATTAGTCGTTAGTTATCCTTTAATAAATAAAATAATATGTTTTTTTACACCTAGACTAATCAAATTTTCTATAAGCTGTTTCACTATTAATAAGATTGGGCTGTATCCAGTTTATAGTGCTATGTTCGACTTGAAAGCATATAATGTAAAGCTTCCTTTAATTTTGCCGAATTTTGTATGAAAACCATAGACAGACGCCAAGTCGAACTACTTTGAAAGCGAAAAAAACGCTTAAGACGACAAGTCAAACACTACACTACAAAAATGTAAACGATCAAACGGTTCAGATGCTCATACAGCCGAATTCAAAAAGCACATAAAATATAATATAAACATAGCATTAAACAAAGTTATAACTTTGTGGCATTTGGGGTTGAAACAATGGGTGGGGAACAACAATATTCTCTTGATACCCACAAATTCGAAAAGAGCTGGGTAGAAGAATTTTTTAAAAGTGTGGCGACCCCAAATACCATAACTACCTAAAACATAATATTTCCCTTATAATTCAACGAGGAAATGCGGCAAGCTGTTTAGGTACCCTCCCTGGTGGAAAGCCCTTAGTTTATTTTGTAGAATAGTTAATTTCATAGGTATTTTTAGTTTAGTTATATTTATAATTAGTTTTTTTACTTTATTTTATTTTAATATTTTTGTATCTACTTAGAATTATATTATTTGGGAAGCTTTTAATTAATATTTAATGTATATTAATTTAATTCGAATAAAAATATTAAACTTTAATAACTATATAATAATAATCAAAGGTGTTTGACAAACATCAACCTATTCTGTTCAATGCTGTCTGTGGTACTACATATGTTTTGTGACATTTTGTGTTGTTGCACGTTTTTCTAGGTTATTTTATTATTGGTACAATATAAAAAATAATATTAGTTAATTATGGGTGATATATTGAAGGACAGTCGATTTACTAAGTATTTAAATGATCCTCGCTACAGACAAATACCAAAACATGAGCGAAAAGTTAAGATTGACAAACGTTTCCAATCGATGTTTAAGGATGAGAAGTTTAAAGTGAAATATACTGTCGATAAGAGAGGAAGGCCTGTGAATGATACATCTACTGAGAATTTGAG
The DNA here is from genome assembly GCA_910589645.1 of Tinea semifulvella. Taxonomy (NCBI): domain Eukaryota; kingdom Metazoa; phylum Arthropoda; class Insecta; order Lepidoptera; family Tineidae; genus Tinea; species Tinea semifulvella. The sequence continues at coordinate 7,468,820 of OU342596.1, forward strand.
GAAATATTATGATTTGGAGTCAGGAGATTCTAGTTCTGGTGATGAAGGAAGCGTTGACGAAAAAGATGACGCTGATGCGTCTCAGGGCCAGTTTGTGAGGCGTCCGCCTTCAGATAGTGACCCTGAAGAGGAGAAGAGTGTTCCAAAGTTAAAAAATGATAAACTTGTCCGAGGACATTTGGATTTGAAAACCAAAGACAAGTTACATGATTTAGAAGTGGACTATGCTCGTGGGGAAGGTACCTCTTAATATATAATTCTAATAGTTTTTAATTTTTCTTAGATTTTCTTTCAAAATCACTGCCTCCGGTCTAGCGGTTAAGTCCGTGAATTTCGACCCAGAGGTACCAGGTTTGATTCCTGGTCAGGACACAAAAATATTTATTAATGTAAATAAATATATTTAATTTATTTATGATATTTCTCGAGTTTGGTACGCTAGACATCAACGAGCTTACCACTTGTTATGATTGGCAGTTTACTATAGTTGGCTAAATGTGAATTCGCTTATTTATAAGCGTGGTTTCTGACCACCCCAAAAGGAAAACGGTTGTCATAATGATACTTTTTCTTTCAAAATAAATATTATGGCTACTAAGAAACCGAAGCATGATTAGGTGTATTCGTTTTCAAGCTTGGTTATTGGTAGACATATCAATGCTTAAAATTTAATAGTTAACAATCATCATGTTGGTAACCTTGAGAGCATGACCAATTGGACGCAGTTTCGCAAAAAGAATACCAATCCAATTTTTTTTCAGAATTAATTAATAATCAGGTCCTTAGGATGATATCTTTAATATCAAAAACAATCCAGATAAAAAATATAACTTAAAATAAACTTAATGTGGATTGGATATTTTTTGTGTAACTACATCCAATTAAGACAGATTGTTTGCTTATTTGGATTGCGATCTCCAAATTTTGATAACCAGCATTACTATATATTCTGTTACTTAAATGCAAAATATGTTTTTTTTTTAAACAGGACTATATCTATGCTTTGTAAAATACATGGTGCTACTTAAGAACTATGCAGGACACCCCAAAAACCAATGTTGCTTGTTAATTATAGTCTTTTAATTGTTGGATATACAATCTCATTTTGTGTACATTGATGTGAAAATTACACATGGTAGATGGCACATCTGTGAATGGAAAAATATGAAAACAATCTACCACAATGCTGACCTGGATTCAGAACTAGAACTGCAGCTCTATTCTGTTACTTACTCGCAAATGTTTAATAATGAAATCCAATAACTTATAGAGTTAAGAATTGAATAATAGTTTGTAATTATGACACAAGCCCCGACGTCAATAACAAAATCCACTAATGGTTGCAATTAATGGTAGTATAGGAATAGGGCTGCTTTATTTTTTATTATTTCAAATATTGTCAAACACAAGCTTGATTGAAAATCACACACTATCCATGTATGTGCGGTGCCCAAATACAAAACTTAATTTTACAAATGATTAATTTTAGTATTTATCCAGGCTTGCTTCGATCTGACAGTTCTTCTGATGAAGATACCAGTGCGGAGGAAGAGGAAAGTGATGTAGAACATGAGTGGGGGCAGTTAGATGCAGATGCTGGTACCATTACTGAATCTACCAAAAGGTAGTAGCACTATTTATACATTATATGTATTTGACCTGGCTTTACCTGTGTACTAAGCAGATCATCATAATACCCAAAGAACAATGTAGAATATACCTATATAAACATTTTATTAAAATTGGTTCTGTAGTTTAGTTACGAAGGTGAGACATACATACACACAAGACTGTCAAAAAATGATAGTAAGCCAGCATTCCACAATGCATGACTGCAGGATTTATTATGCAACGGTGAATACCACAGACAGCTATGCACCAATTGCTTTTCACAGTGCGTGTTGGTCTGTGTGGATCTGGATTATGTCATATCAAAATGCAATGTCAAACGAGCCCACACTGCATCGTGGTGGATCCGAACACACCGTTACACACTTGTCTGTGCGTTCACAGGTCTGTGTCCATCCGTAAAATCACGCACACACAGAAAGCCAGCTTTAGTGGGTGGTTTCATCTTGAAATGTGTCGATGTGCCAAACGTTATTATCCTGGCTTCAGTAGTTTAAGCTGTACAATGATTAATATGTCAGTCAGGTCTTTCTTTTCTTTTATATATAAAGTTATTTAACTTTTTTAATCAACTGTAAAAAAACAATTGTCAGGATAGCTATATGCAACATGGACTGGGACAACATTAAAGCTTCTGACATTCTGGTGTTGCTAAGCTCATTTCTGCCTGCCGGGGGGGTCATACATAATGTTACAGTAAGTACTTATATTAATCTTGATACTTTAGGTTCTGATTGGTTAAAAGAAAACGCGTCATATTTCTTTCGAATGGTATCAAAATGTTAAAACTGTAATAAAATTACTTGCGGACTGTTAGGAATTCACTGACGCTATGTGTTAAGTAAAATAAAAAATATTATAATACATATACAAGTATTATTATTAAGTGGGTCAACTCAAATATATACCTCGATAGCTAATGGTTATTTTTCTACAGATATATCCATCTGACTTTGGTTTACAAAGAATGAAAGAGGAGGAGGTGAGGGGTCCCATTGAGTTGACAGAGAAAAAGGATGATGCTGGCTTGTCTGATGATAATGGCAATGAAGAAGGTACAGTAATCCCAAGGCCATTTTCACATTATTTGGTATGATCCAACAACCTATGTGGTAGATTACAAGTAATTGTCTTATCCCTTCTACTTATTCAGATATATTAGGAATTAGGAATATTCTTAGCTTTTCATAGAATCACCGGGTGGTCCCAGGTATGTGGAGAATAGGAGAAAAACAGCATTTTTTATTGCCTATATCTATTGTGCTAGTCCAAAATATATATATGTGTAATGTATATCCAATACACTTTCAAATCAGCACCATACACAAATGTGTATGGTGTTTTCTACATAAAAAAATTGTGTCAGGGATAATATTTACATTTTGGACCCTATAATAAATAAAAATCAAAACGGGCTTAGGTCGGTACTAAGTCGGCACTTAAAATAAAAAGTCCAATTTAGAGTGAAGTTCAGATCATAATTATTTTCCCTAAGATAAAGACTGACTTGTAGTTTAAAAAACATGTTTACAGTATTTGCACTCATTGATTTCACAAATGCCTTTAACACAGTAGATCCTGATTTGCTCAAGATCACATCAAATTCTCTAAATTGGTTTTCCAACTATAGTTGTTCCAACTATAACAATTTAGAGAACTATACACAGTCGCCAGCAACAGGTTCGAGTGGATCGGGTGTTATTGGGAGTACCTCAAGGTGGTATACTCTGTTCTTGTTATTTATAAATGCTATCGCCCGTTATCTACATTGCCGCTACCTATGTGCGGATCATTTTTAGTCTGCAATTAACCCCTGCATGCACCAATGAGAAATACTTTTCTTACGTACATTTGTCATGGATTTAGAATACCACCAATCCCATGCCTCGGAGACCACGTTAAGCCGTCGGTTCCGGTTTCGCTGATATCAACTTGTGAAATCGTTAATAACAGGCGTGATAAGGTTAGGCCAAATTTTCCAGAAATTATTCTGGAAGGTCTACTTATAACAGTGGAGGTCTAGGACTTGGTAGGGTATGTGATGGGCTGTGATGTGATTTGTGCTTTGTACACAGTGCAAATGAAGTTTTAAATAATTAAGCAAATGAGTTTAATTTGCCTTTTATTTATTATAGGTTCAACATACCACATGGAGAAATTGCGTCGATATCAACTAAATCGTTTAAAGTACTTCTATGCGGTGGTTGTATGTGACAGTGTGAGCACGGCAGACAAGTTATACAGCGAGTGTGATGGACTGGAGTACGAGAGCAGTGCCACCAAACTAGATCTTAGATTCATACCAGATGACGTTACATTTGATCAGGTAGGTAACATAATTCCTCACAATGTGATCTATAAAATATATTAATATCTAGGTGGCCCATGTCAAATTTAACAGCTTATACAAAATTAGAGTTATTCCAACATACCACAAAAACATGAAGCCTTGTGTCCAAACTTAGTTTAAAAAGAAAACAAGACTATCTGGCGAACTGTAACCACAGTCAATGCAAATTTCCGAAAACATTGGGAGAAGTAAAATGAGATTAAAATGCAGTTGTTGCTTTTAAATTTGTTTTATTTTTTTTTACATCAGACATTAAATATTAAACAAGATGGGGCAAGAAGCCATGAGATTAGTATGAGAATTTAAGTTAGGACGACGACGTGCACTTTCAAATAGATTTTGTTGTGGTTCACTAAAATATTGTTAGTTCTCTGCTTTTTTCGACAAGAGAAGAAGAATAAAATAATGTAACTAACATTTTGTTTGAAAATAACAAACAATGCCCTCTCTATACAGATAATTACATAGTCACACTCAAAATTTCAAATCACACTCACATCCACACTGTCACAACTACACATACATTTTACACACACACACCAATACTAATTTCTGACATGGTTCCTTAGAAAGATGTTTGTTTCTATCAATAGAATCACGTATTAGTCTAACGTAAGACCATATAAAGTATAATGAAAATAACTTATCAATAAAAGTTCCGAAACTGCTATTTGCAACACAATTTGCACAAGTAGTACAACAATAGCCTAAATTGGATGATGTCTTTTTAAATACAGGAGCCCCGGGAATCGTGTTCGAAGCTCCCCGACATGTCTCGGTACAAGCCGCGCCTGTTCACGACCACGGCACTGCAGCAGGTCAAGGTGGACCTCACTTGGGACGCCACCAACCCTAACAGAACTCAAACCATCAAGTCCGCTCTTGACGGGAAAATTGATGACCTGGAATTGAAGGAATATCTAGCGTCTAGCACTGAAGAGGAATCCGGTAAGTTCTAGTTTTATGTGCTTGATCAATTTGTAATAGCATTTCTATAAAGATCCAATCTCAGATAAGCTTGCTGCAAACTTGATTATTATTTGACTTTAACTTGACGGTTTATACATGAATTTACCTGAACTAAACTTGCAACGTTGGACGTTTTATCTAAAAACCACAACAGAAAGCCGAGAAATAAAGATATCTTGATTTATATAGTCATCCACAGAAAAGTAATTTATAAAACGGAAAACTTCGACTTGACATGTCCGTAAAAAATGCGCGAAGAACTTTTTTTTAAATTATCTTTTCTTTTCAAAGCTGTAAATACAAACATCATGCAATTTTGTTTCCAAACTTGAGTCAGATTCAATTTTCATGTTGAAGATGAGCAATGCTCTGTCTTCAGACCTTCAAGCGAAGTGTGAAAAAGATATACATAGTGGTAGAAACTGATGTCGCTCGTGTCAATTGATCCTATTCTTGTACCTCCCGTACCGCTTACCACCCCTCAAATTTAGTATTTGGTTATCACGTCTCGGTTGAAGTTAAGTTTACGACCACAGCGCTAGTAGTTAAAGATAATTTGCTACTTTTTTTTGTTACTAATTGTGTTATGTTCTTTTAAGATTATGAAGAAGAGTCTAAAGAAGGAAATGAAGAAGGCGACGAAGAGGATCCGATATTGAAATACAAAAATCTTTTAAAAGACATTCAAGAGAAGGAAGACAAAAAGAAGAACAAGGACATGGAAATGGAAATAACCTGGGGAATCGGAGTCAAGGATAAGGCTGAGGAACTTGTTAAACAGAAAATGAAACAAGGTAATATTGAGTTCAATTCAATTGGATAAGTAATCAAACAGATACTGTTTTTTATCCTTAACAACATTGTTGGAAATGCTTTGCATCTCTCTCTCGCACAGAACATTTTCACTTTCGTTTTTCATTTTAGACGGGGAAAAATAGCAAAAACATAACAATTTTTGTCTATTTTACTAAAAATCAAATCTATGAAGAAAAAGAGAAAACAAACTAAGCATTCCATGGATTCACGTTCCGCACCTGCCGGGTCCATCGTGTGTGGGTAAGAGATGAGAAGAATGGTGTCTCGGGCTTGCGACCGACGCGGACGATAGGCTGGTTTAAGAAAGGAGGCCTCCTTTTTTATTTTATTGCGCGATAATACGCTCACCATCATACTTCTCTCCCTACCCAACAAAATACTTTATGATTCCGTTAATGCTGTCTTGGAAGCTCGTTCCATGAATGTATTGAAGGCAGATCTGCTTAGGCCCAATTCTTTCAGTAAGTGAGGCAAAGATTTTGCTGGAACTCCTCTCGTATATCTCTAAAATGTTCGTAATTTAATTACCTAGAAAGTTGATAAGACTAAATTTCTCAAAAGTGCATTTAAGGCTCTTTGCAATTGTTGGATTGTGCGGGTAAGAGGGATGCAAAAGCTTTAAAGCCTCTTAAATAAGTTGTCTACAATGCTAATTCTAGACCCACCTGGACTTTCCAGAAATTTTTGAACAATGAAACCTACAGTCGCCCCGCCTAGCAAGACGGATTGGCGAGGGTCTGATGTCAAGTTTAAAGACCAATACTAACAATTCCATATATCAGTATTAGTGGAACCGGAACCAACGGCTTAACGGTGGTAGGCGGACTGATGATGGTAATTTGGCCAGTCTGCCGGGGCAAGTATACACCATTCGTGCCGATAAACCCAGGAAAGTGTATTCACACGTTTCGGGTTTAGGCTCAAATTGCCATCATGCCCAGTCAAGCCAGCATAGTGTTAGGGACTGATGTTAGTCATGAGGTCTTATTCCAGTTGTTCATTCATTCATGGACCTCGCGTGCCACTTACCATCAGGTGAGCCTAAGGTCACATATCATGCTAGTATAAAAAAACTTGTTTTCCGAGGTGTTGGTAATCCCTGACGAATATACGTAATAAAAGTATTTCTCATTGGACATGCCAGGGTTCGACCTGCAAACCTTTTCTAATTTAAAAGCATTTTTACAACCGAGACACCACCGCCCTGCAGTCTGGACCACATTTTTGACAATAACTATTCAATCAAATCAATAAATAAAGGCAATATTTAGTCATAACATTTAATTAATGTTCATTCTCATTATTTGATGATAATAAAATATAAGAATTTTTATTTTCTAGGGGAAAAGACACACACACCTTTTGAAAAAATAATAGAAAAGAAGAAGGAGAAGAAAAAACAAAAGAAATTGGAGAGACAAAAGAAACTAATGAAGAGCTCAGAAGATTCCGAGGAAGAAGAACAATCCTCAGATGAGGTGCCATCAGATGTCGACATGAATGATCCATACTTTGCAGAAGAGTTCAAAAAACCAGAATTTAAGAAATCAAAAGACAAACCTAAGAAAATAGCCAAGGAAACGGGTGAAGATGAAGAAAGACAAAAAGCTGAATTAGAATTGTTACTAGATGGCGAAAACGACGGCAAAGCACACTTTAGCTTAAAGAAGATTCAGGAAGCAGAAAGCGACACAAAGAAATCTAAAAGGAAAAGAAAGCTAAAAGCGAAAATGCAGGAACAGAAGCAATCTGATGACTTTGAAATTAATGTGAACGATAACAGATTTTCGGCACTATACAACTCTCACCTATATAACATCGATCCTACAGATTCCAATTTCAAGAAAACCAAAAATATGGATAAAATAATTCAAGAGAAATTAAAACGCAGACCTGCCGAATCCTCTCACAATGAAATTGCACCCAAGAAGTCTAAAGAGGATGCAGAGTTAAGTTTACTAATTAAAAATATTAAGAGAAAAACTAAAAGTGCCTTAACACATTAGTACCTATGAATTGAACTAAATATGTATGTATTACAATTGTGCAATTTATAATTTGGTTTTATTCGTTATTATCCTGTTCCTTTCTTTTTCTGAAAACGAGGTTAAACTGACGACAATGCTATACAAACTAGAATTATTTATCGGAAATAATCTGATATTTGACACATACTCGTATTAGTATCGAATTACCTTTACGCTGTTAAAAACTTAAATAATGTCCAAGGCACTGACTCTCTTCTCCCGATGGATGATGAATGAGATGATAGGGAAGGCAAAGGGTCTAGCCCATACAGCCAAGTCTGACGTAATATATCTTTCATTTTAATGAGGTCATCATCGAATTCCAGATGCTGCAGAATTTGATGCCTTTCTTGGAGTCACTCGCGGCACCATAGCTCAAACACGTCGGGTAAAATATGGGAGTTGACAGCGCGGGAAAACCGCAAAAAATAAACTGCAACTGTGCCCCATATTTAAAGTCAAATTTATCGTTTTCCATAATTATTCACATTGTAGCATATTATTAAACAAAACAACACCACTTTTGACCAATAATATCCACAGTAAATTAATTTACAAAACAAAAATTTACACTTGTCATGGCCACGCAAAATGGCGCGAAGTACTCTTTCTCCAAGGCACTGATAAAAATATATGGCGTTTTATTACATTAATGCTCGACTTAAAAGCAAAGAACCGAATTTTGCTTAAAACCTGTGAAAACCATAGAACAACGCCAAGTCGAACGACTTTCAAAGCGAAATAAACCGCTAAAGTAACAAGTCAATCTAAGGACCTATATTCGACTTGTCGCTTTAAGCTTTTTTTTTTACTTTAAAAGTCGTTCGACTTGGCGTTTGCCTTATGATTACCATACAAAATTCGGTAAAAAAAGCAAGTTTTGCTTTACATGCTTTCAAGTCAAACATAGCACGGGTAAGAGACATTCTTCAATAATTTAACCATGCTATTATTATAATTATTTTTACCAAAATGGCATTTATTCATATTAAAGGTTTAACTGCCTCCGTGGTCTAGCGGTTAAGTCCGTGGGTTTAGACTTGGAGGTACCGGGTTCGATTCCTGATCGGGACACAAAACAAATATTAATGCAAATAAATATTGTATTAAGCTTCTATATTAGTACTACTTATAGGCTGGTTAAATTATTTTGGTCAAAATAATAACCACAACATGTAAAATTAAAGATTTATTTCGTAGCACAGTGGTAATAGGTACCTAAGTAATAATTATTTACATGCCTGTGTAAATATTAAAATAATAAAAAAAAACATACAAAAGTCAAATAATAAAATTCTAGTGTAATAGCGAGCTTTAGTTGCTAGCCAAAAAAGCTTTTGTGATTTCTCTTCCTAAAGCTGCACCTAATGGCGGCGGAACAGCATTACCAACCTGAAAAAAACAACAATTGATTAAAAAAACGCTTTTGTGTTTTTTTGAGAAATAATAAGTCTATCAACTTTCTAAAAAATAATATTACGCATAATTTTTCATTTTTATTTTTTTATACTAGCACATTTTATTTGCGCCCACCTGATGGTAACTGTCGTGCGAGGTCAATGAATGTTAGCAACTGCAATCAGAGACTCATAAATGACATCAGTCCCTAACACTATGCCGGCTTGACTGGTCATGACGGCAATTCTAGCCTGATCCCGAAACGCGTGGATACACTTTACTGGGTTTATCGGCACGAACAGTGGATACTTCCCCGCCCCGGCAGACTGGGCAAATTACCATCATTATTCCGCCTACCATCTATTATATTATTGTTTTCTCAGAACTATAAAAAACTTGCCGTTCCGTGGGAGTTAAATATACCAAAAGACCACAGATGAAGTCGAATAAATATTATGATCTCTTTAATTATTATTATTTGGCTTATATTTTAATTTTAAATTATTAATTGTGTAGATTATATAAACAAAAAACTGTATATGTTAATTAAGGAATAAACGGCTTTATATTATTATTATTTTTTTATTTCCAGACAGGTCACACATTATTATTATTAGTGTGACTTCTAATTCTTCTTTGCAAATACTAAAAAAATTACATACTTGTCTGTGTTTATCTTGTACGGATCCTGCAAAGAGGTAGGTATCCCTGAAGCCCTGCGAGCGAGCACACTCTCTCACAGAGACCACTCGGTGCTGTTCAGGATGTAGGATTCGTCCCTGTTTACCCATCGGCTCCGGATCCGTCACAGTTGTACTGAAGTAACCGTCCCATGATATACGACCTAGGAACACAATATAATAAGATTGGTCAAATTCAAATTTAAAATTCTTTATTGTATAGATTGCTTATTCTAATTACAGTTGTATGTACATGTCATGATGATGCAATCTGCCCATATTAAGGGCATACAATATCCTTATGTCAATAGATATTTATTTACAATATTTCTTTGTATTAGTTTTTATTTAATATTGTTCTTGTCAATTTATTGGAATACAATGTTAATGTCAAAATTTGCATGCTCTAAATTATTTTATTGAGTAAAAGCAGTTGTCAATAAGAATTTTCTTTAACTCAATAGTAAAACTTTTTATAGGTAACTCTCGTATCTATCTAGGAATTTTATTATATACTCTAATGCACATTATGTGGCAGTTTCTGCTGTAATATTCACTTACACATCTTGGGTAGATTAGTCGGGTATAATCTGTAGGTACAAATTTGTTACAAGTATTATATTTTTTAAAGAGATTAGAATGTTTATTAACAAATATTCCTATTTCAAGGATATACATTGAAGCCAATGTTAATAATTTTAGCTTTTTAAATAAGGAGTCAAATGGTCCAACTCCACAGATAGCCCAAACACACTTCTTTTGAGTGATAAATACCTTATTTACATCGGTTGAGTCGGAACACAAATAATTTAATTATTGATTAATATTTAATTTATTTGTGATTTTTCTCCAGTTTGGTACTCTGGAGACATTGACGAGCTTGCCACTTGTCTTGATTGCCCTATAGTAAAGATGGCTAAATGTGAATCCGCTTCTTTATAAGCGTGGTTTCTGACCACCCTGAAACGGTCGTGATGATACTTTAATATAGGTGTAATTATCAATTCCTACTGGACCAGCGCGGTATGTCCTGATGCCTCCTATCCTATTAACGAAAATAAATCTCACCATAGAGTCCTGCCCAGTGATTGTGTCTGTTTCCAGTGTGTGGTAGACACCACGGGATGAGCGTGTGTTCCTGCTTGTCGGCGGACAGACAGGGCCCACCCGCCGCGCACCCGCACACTCCGCGGAGGGCACCCGTAGACGACACGCCATTCTTCTTATCGTGGTGACGGTATTGGAGAACCTAAGTACAATGGTTGGTTCAGTGATTCGACAAGTAATCGGCAGACAAGACCGCAGCCGCCCGAGAACAATACGTCATTCTATTAGTTGTCGTGACGGTATTGGAGAACCTAAGTACAATGGTTGGTTCAGTGATTCGACATGTAATCGGCAGACAAGACCGAAGCCGCCCGAGAACAATACGTCATTCTATTAGTTGTGGTGACGGTATTGGAGAACCTAAGTACAAGCGTTGGTTCAGTGATTCGATAAGTAATCGGCAGACAAGACCGAAGCCGCCCGAGAACAATACGTCATTCTATTAGTTGTGGTGACGGTATTGTAGAACCTGACTAGTGCAATGAGTTGGTTGGTTCAGTGATTCAACAAGTGATAGGCGGACAAGACGACACGCCATGATATGATGCCCCCCCGTTCCCCGTGCAATCGTTTTATTGAACAAAATCGTGCAGTCCGATGTGAATTTTGATGTGTTCGCATCAACGGATGTGGAAAGTAAAAACATTGTCCTAAAGTACTTGGAGCCATATTAATTCCCACATCTAGTCACTTGTGTTTAAATGTTGTTATGAAATATGTATTGTTTAGACGTATAATCTGTTATGTATATTTTCATGGAAATAAATGATCTTGTCATGATTAGGATATTGTAGGACCTATACATTAGTCAAATCATTTACCATATCGTCATTTAATGAGATTGAGATGAATCCAAACTGTTTGGTTTCCTTAATTGTAAAATGGCAAAAAATAGTATATTACCTTGCATTTAGAACCATCTGATAAAGCAACAGAGATGTTAGGCAAATCTCTCCAGTCTGAGCCCGGTGCGGTGGGAATTCTTCGCATTCTGGCTTGGATGAGAGGCGCCATATTTTTGCAGATGTGATCTCTCAGTCTAATACTATCGTCTTTGCCTCTCACAAGCCTTTGGAAATGACTCTTCGGCATCGTGCCATAGTCGATATCTATTTTGTTGGCACCATTTGTAATCTCTGGCAAGTCGCTCATTGCGTCGCTTATCGTGCAAGTACGTCTTGGAGCAGAGTCGTCCCATTGAATGTTTGTAACGAATCTTTTGCCGTCTATTGTCGCCGTGAGAGAACAAGCTCGTCTACTGAATACATGTGTGGGTTCCGGATAGTATGGCAGCTTGTACCCTGGCGCCGCCGCCAATACAATAAGCCGCCGACGAGTTTGCGGAACTCCATAATTCCCAGCTTGTAATATACCAAAAGTGCACTGATATCCCATTTCCAGCAGCGCCCGAAGAGTCAACTTCAAAACCATCCCTTTCTTAAACGCGACAAAGTTTCTTACGTTTTCGAGAATAAAATATTTCGGCCTGTAGTAATCGCAATAGGATAAATAGGAAGCCACTAATGAGTTCTTGAAATTGGAATAGTCTCTGGAGTTGAATCGATTCATGCCTGAGAATCCTTGGCAAGGAGGTCCTCCACACAGCAGTTCTACTTCTCCCCGCGCAGGTAGTAGCAGGCCTCTTTTTGTCCGCGAGGCGCCAGATAAAACCTCGCGAAGTAACGCATTACAATCTTCAGTGAACACAGTGCAACTTTTGTTGTTCAAAGAATATGCATGAGCCGCTGCTTCTAAATTCTCAATAGCCCACTTACACTCGGCGGCGCCCGACTGGTGCAACCCATCCGACAGTCCTCCACAACCCGCAAACACATCTAAAGTCCTCAAAGGTCTAACTTTGACATCGTGGACTGCTGCTGCAGAAGGTTGACTAGCCTTACCCTTTCCTTTACCCTTGCCTTTGTCTTTAAATCTATCAGATCTACCCACTTTCATAGCGTCATCCGAGACGCTAAGAACTTTTCCAGACAATTTATCAAATGCTTCCTTAAAATAGAACCTGTTAGGATCTTTTTCCAACCATTGACACAAAGATTCTTGTTCAGGAATGTTCTTCTCATAATATAGTTGACACGGGCCTGTCACTGCAGAGAAGGAAATCTCCCTTATCTCATCACTCCAGTACACTAAATTTAGATCTTCATATTGTGGAAACCTGTTCATTGTATTTTCAGGTCTGTACAAAACATTTACTTTTAAATAAATATCTTGTGGACTGATTAAAGGACCGTCTCCTCTAGCCGCGACTGCAGCTATATAACCCACACAGAATGGTTCTTCGGTGTCAACATTGGAACCTCGTAAATTATTATCACTTTTTCTATAATACTCTGTGTAAATACTTTCATCTACTTTTTCTAGTTTAGGTTTTACGCTAGCCGTATTTAACATAGTTTTAAACTTAAAAGTACCAGGTTTTAGGAATACTGCTTTGCCTTTTTTGTAGTCAAAATCTCTCCACTTGACAGCAGTCCATTCTGTTCTGTTTGCTTCACTTACAATTTCTGATTTCTGAACAATTTTATCTACTACTTTAGGTATGTTTTTAGAATCACGTTTAGTTTTACGTTCACAAGATGGACAAAATCTATGACTTCTGAGGTCATTTGGACACTTTGGATCTTCAGGCAAATCTTCAAAACGAGCCAAGAATCTATCATAATACTTTTTGTAATAATATGTTTTCCCATCATCATCCAAATTATCATCCTCCACTTCTTTTCCTCCTAACCTAAACCAGTCTTTAGGTATGTCTTTCTTTTCAACATGAGCTTTTCTTAAAATAGAAGATAGTGGTGCACCATGAGAACATCTATCAGCCAAATATACTTCTCTGGGGTCACCAACTTCACCAAGAATTGTATCCGAAGCTCTAATGAATACTTCACCATGGAAGTATCCAGAGCTAGGATTGACTTTTTCCTTCCACATATAAACAACTCTGGCCACTAAAGCAGGAATGCTAGCAAGTGATGATTCAACTATTATAAAATCTCCTTTTTTTACCTCTACACCATCAACATCAACTTTGTCATAATATATTTTTGTAATATCAGATTTTATTGGATCTCCCAGCCAAGTTATTTTTCGTGAGCGTGCAGTTAATTTTACAGGTACTGTATCTTCTAACTTGTCTTGTTCTTTCTTCTCAGCCATTTCCCTGTAGTCATCTTCATCTTCTGGTTCAGAATTTTCATTTTGGTCAACAGCCATGTGAGCACAGTTGCGGCCGACACAGGCTTTTTTGGTCCGGCCATGACCTCCGAACTTGGCCATGGCGCGACATGCATTGCATTCTCCACAATCAGGCAATTGACACGCTTCACAAACACCACATCGTTTTCTCCTTAGTACTAGGTCCTTGTTTGCTTTGTCTAGTTGATCTGTGAAGAAACTTTCAAAAGTTTTTCTTACAAGAGGTGTAGTTGTGGCCTTAGTCCAAGACTTCTTATCTACCCTCTTATAATTAATCTTTGTTCGTATCCTATTTTTAACAAACTTAATTCCCATCAGCTTGATCAATTCCCTAATGCATGGTAAATTGACTAGCGGTTCGTCATCTTCGTCAACCTCTAGACTTTCTACTTGGTCGCAAATGAATTCGGCATGTTTATGTAACATTTCTTCTGACATTTTTATATCTTGCAATTCAGGAATTCTGGTCTCTCTGATAACTTCCAATAGATCCTCGTAAGTAGGTTGCAAGTAATAATGTTCTTCCAAATACTCTACAACAGCCTTGCTAATGCAAATCTTTTCATACAGGTTATTCATGAGTGGTGTATAATCTTCACTTGGATTCATTAAGTTGTACTCTCCGAATTCAGTGGAGAGAGTAATACAATTTTTCATTCCACCATCAAACCCATGTATAAACCTGAAAAAATATACTAGAAATAACAAGTACACATACAGTAGCCATACACATTACATTACATTTTGAAATACGTTTTTGATTATTTCTCCGTAATTTAAATTATTACAAAGGAAATATCAATATTTAATTGGTCTTTAATTTGTTAACTAAAAAAATTAAAATATAAATCATTTTGACTAAAAATAGGGAATCATTAGGCTAATATTTTAGCATAATTAATAGCATGCAGTAAATCTGCATGTTATATAGATTGTTTCTTTATCTAGGAAATATACTAAATACATAATAAATTTTAATTGCTCATATATTGAGATTTTTCTGTAACTATGAAAATATGACTAGCTCTGATTATAAATTTATGAATTATTATTGTTTATTTGGTGAAGTATTTGGGAATTTTTTTTAAACATTTGATCTTAAATATATATTTTGATCAAATACAAACCATTCAACAATGGGTCCAACATCTTTAACTGGCACAGAATCCTCATCAATATCAGGGTTGTCACAACAGATAGATTTAAGGTAGCCGGACATGTAAAGCCTGACATCATTCTCAATGAGTCCGCCATCTATAGCACATAAATGGCCTTCAGTATCAAATACAGAGAACCCAGTTATGTTAGTCTGTGGACGCTCTGTTATGTCACCCTCATCACCTGTAAAATTATTTAAACCAACAATAGAATATAAAAAAAATCCAAATCAAAGAATAATACAAGTGATGTACTGTTTGTGTATTGATGTACACTTTTGGAACACTGCACTAAAAGAGTTAAAGACATCAGTGTATTATTGTGATTTTAATAATTAATTGGTAGGTAAAAAAGCTCCCTTAAAATTTTATAATGTTTTACTTTATTCAATAATAATGTTATTTTAGGATAATATTACTTTCACAGATACATTAAGATTTTATATGAAGTAAATAATTATACATTAAATATAAATTAAAAGCTACCTAAATAATAAAATTTAAAATAATCTAAACTATAAAAAAAATGTCCTCTTGAGTAGTCCCATCCAAGATAGTCCCAAGGAGACTGACAACTTTTTTTTCTTTGTATAGCCGCAGCGTAAGATGTATAATAATTAAAAAGTCATCTAAATTGCATTAATTTAAGGGTTAATAAGATTTATCTGCATTCCATTATATTTTGTAACTAATTACTATATTACCTGAAGCTAATACTAATTTATCATTTATTAATGCAACAAATTCTTCCACTGCATCCTGTGGGTGTCCTTGATAAAATATTATATCTGAATCATTTAAAAATTGCCTGCAACTTTTGCATTTATCATTAATAACTTGAGGTACAAGCTTTTTAGCTTTAACAATTTCCGTTTTTAACTCAGTTTCACAATCTTGCATATTTTTGTCATTTTTATTGTTCATATTTTCGTCAATTTCTGTTGCCAGTGTATCTTTGATATTAATATCTGTAAGTTTAATGGGTGAATATTCTTTATTATCTTCTTTAGATAAATTATCATTTTGGACATTATCACTGGTCTCTTTGTCATCAGATTCATCCTTATCAAGCTTCAGTTTCTTCTGCAAATTGTAATAACAGAATTAATTAGCCCTCATACTGACTATTGTCAAATAGACTGCCAAATACCAGATTTAAAGGACAAGCAATAAAAATAATTTTCATATTTAAATCTCCAGAGCGGTTGTGGCTCAATTGTAAGAAACACTTTCCTTAAAAACATTACCTAAATAGGCCAGTTCGAACCCATGTTTCTTATGTACATTTGTCATTTATTTATAACACCAGTATGCCCATGCCTCGGAGAGCATGTTAAGCCATCAGTCCCGGTTCCACTTATACAAACTTGTGGAATTGTTAATAAATTGTCATTACAGTAGGGGTCTAGGACATATATCTGGAGAATATATAATATCCTACACTCGCCAAGCTGGCCAGACGGCTTGGCGATTTAATGGTTTGCTAAAATGTTATTTATTAGCTTACAATATTAGTTCTCCTTGGCACATACTTTTAACAAGAACAACAAATAGGTGGTAGGCAGACTGATGGTGGTAATTTGCCCAGTCTGTTGGGGCGGGGATGTTACCGCTGTTTGAGACGATAAACCCAGTGTATCCACTATGTTTCATGATCTGGCTTGAATTGCCATCATGCACAGTCAAGCTGGCATAGTGTTAGGGACTAACGTCAGTAATGAGTGTTAATTCCAGTTGCTAACATTCATGCACCTAGCGCTACTTAGGTGGGCAAAAGGTCACATGTTGGTCTTGTATGCAAAAATAAAATATAGCGTCTAATTCTATTTAAATTGTTAATAGGTACCAAATAGTTAAATGGCACAATTAATATTGTACGCGCCAGAGAGTGAGAACTCCAAATGTACAAACAACCACAATTTATTACAATAAATGTGTGTTAAATTTTGAGAATCCAAATATGACAAAGGGCTTTATTTGTTTATTTATTGCCTAAACTCCTTATTTGCCAATGTGGAGTGGTAAATACATAGATTGCTATTAAATACTTAAATTGTTGATAAGTTAAAATAACTATAATATCGCTACCACGGGGTACAAATGTCTTAAAATCCATAAACCAAACTTTACAGGACTAATAAAACGATTTGGCCAATAACTTTTTTGTTCTTGTAGGTATATTGACCCTATTAAGTGAGATTTAATATATTTCTATGCTCTTTGCAATGAAAAAACCTTATTCTGTTGTACAAAGATCAATCAATAGAGCCGATAATTAGATAAGATTATATTATATTAATTAGATAGAGCAGATAAGACTGTATTCATAACTCATTTTGGGCAAAATGGTTTATACAACCTTTCTACCCCAAGGTGTTGATATATTAGGTGTTTATCATATTACAAACCGAAACAATATCTTCACTAACGCTGGGACTTCTACTTCTCTTTAGTGCAAGACTCCTATTGTTCTGGATTTGACTGCCACCGGAATGACGATTAGATCTTAATTGTCTGTGAATTGAAGTTATTATTCAGTGATTGGAGCAGATATATTTAGGGACAATACCATACCCATCTTATATTGATGCAATATCTGCATTACCTTACCAATATCTACCTACTCCTATCACTGGTATTAACAGGAACACTGAATTATAGTACAATAAATAAAAAGTATCATCACAACCATTTCCCTTTCGGGGTGATCATAAACGACGCTTATAAATAAGCGGATTCACATTTAGCCAACTTTACTATAGGCCATGCATGACAAGTGGCAAGCTCGTCGATGTCTCCATCGTACCAAACTCGAGAAATATCACAAATTACATATTAATTAAATGTGTATTTATATACATTAATTATTATTTTTGTGTCCCGACCAGGAATCGAACCCGGTACCTCCGAGTCTAAATCCACGGACTTAACCGCTAGACCACAGAGGCAGTCAATAAATAATTGTTATTAACCTATAACCTCAATAATTTTATATATTTGTGTTGTTTATTTAAATTGATTATTATTTTAAAACTATTTTAAGCCTAAATTTACTATGTTTGGAATTATATTTAAAAAACCTTCGTGGAGACAATGCGATTGAATTTTGTTTCGCCGATTCGACCTCTTTTTCCTTGATATTTCCATTAACAGAAGTTGGGATGTTGTCAATATCTTGTATTGGCACAGGCATTTTAACTATTTTAATAACTATAACTGCGAATAATATAACATGGTACAAAAGCAAATAGCAAAAACTTTATGACAATTAAAATGGCGCCAGAATTGTTTTTCATTTTTCTGTGAGGCATAGGGAATAATGATTAAGACACAGAATTAATGGCATTTAGGCCTGTTTATATATTTTTGAACTACTCGATAAAGTGCAGATTTATGTTTTGTAAATAACTTTACTATAGATATTTTAGTCAATAGTGGTGCTCTTTCGTTTAATAATATGCTATAATGTGAATAAGTATGAAAAACAATAAATTAGACACATTGGCTGATTGAGCTAGATCCCATGGGCCTTTCCTATAAATAACACAAAGTGCGTTTCGGGACACCTAGTAGCCTACACTACACGTTTTTTTTATAACATTAACTGTTTCACAAGCAAATATTTTAGACCTTTAGCATCAAAAAGTTGTATTTTTTGGTAAGTTAGCTTAAATAGGTAGCGGCCGCGCCCCGGTTTGTGATGTTGCTACCGATGCATAAATAAATAATCTGTGCTCAACTGTGCTGCGAATCACAGATTATATAGACATCTTATTAGCTATATGGTCTGTGGACATCTGCGAATCCTGGAACGCCTGTCTGTAGAAATTTTGCGGTAAAAAGTAAATAGATTTATTGTATTGTTATTTCCAATCTCCAGTTCTGTAATTTACTAACAAGCTTTAAACTTGAAATAATGACTTCAGTATGATAAACTGAATATAAAAATGTTTAGTGGTACGCCAGTGAATCTTTTATTGCAATGCGCTAGACTTTATAGCCGAAGATTGTATTCTTTGTCGCTTCCAGAATTCGATTTAAAATATTATTGCAATGCTAACAATAGTGCTGAAATAAAGCAAAATATAAATAAAAGAAAAGGTGTCGGTGATATAGATAAAGTTATAAACACTTACAATTTTCTAACCACAACTGCTAAAACTGAACAAGAGAAAGATTTTCTAAAAGATGAACTTTACAAAGAATTGATTAAATTGCCGAATAGAAGCCATCCTATGGTTGAAAACTACAATGACGAGGCAAAGGTTATAAAAATGATAAACGGTATAAAAGATTTTGTAGACCATAAGCCTTTGGAATTCAGTGAAATTACGAGACTTTTAAATATAATGAGAACAGATCGTCTTGGCTACACTTGCGGGCATAAGAGTTATTACTTTATGGGTGAACTGGCAGAACTTGAAGAGGCTTTGATTAGGTATGCTGTTAGCCGTCTTGTTAGTAAAAATTTCAGACTGGTGTCTGTGCCAGATATCTTGCCCAGTAATGTTCTGGTGAGCTGTGGAATGGCTGTCAATAATGATAGGACTCAGGTTTGTATTTATAGATGCTATATTTGGATGTAGTTATGCAAAAATGATCCAATCCACATTTAGTTATAGACCATTTAAGTTGAAACTGTGATTATTCCAACATTTAATACATTTAGAATATGTCAAAAACTGTATTTTTTATCTGTATCATTCATAATATTAAAGGCATTATCCCCAGAACCGTATTGGCATTCATAATTTAATTTCTGAAAAATTAATCTCATTTACCAGGTATTTTAAATGACCACTAAGCATTACACCATCTGTTCAGGTTCCACTACTACCACATGTGGAATTATTAATTAATTGTCATTGAAGTCAGAGCCTTTGTCTATGAGAATTGGCATAGCGAGTGTATGCCAATTCTCAATAAATACATTCTGGCAGGCCCATTTGCAGCAGTGAAGGTCTGGAACTCAGTTACAGTTATGTCCAGTGATTTTCTGCACTCACAAACTCCTTGAGATCTTTGCGCATGATGTCTATTCTTGTGTGTTATAATGCTGAATTGATGATAACATTTCTACTTATTTTCAGATTTACTCATTAGACCCACAACATCATGGACCTGACCTCTGCCTCTCTGGTACAGCTGAGATGTCCCTGGCCGGACTACTTATGAACACCATACATGACCTCAAATCTTTACCATTAAAGTTGGCTGCAGTGAGCAGATGCTATAGGGCAGAAACATCCAATTTGCTAGAGGAAAGAGGCATTTATAGGTATAATAAAAAACATAGTTTTAACCTTCCAGTAGTGGTTGCACCCTTGCACTGAACACAAGTCACATGCAGTGTATGATTCTGCAACTTTATGTGTCTGGTAATAATAGTTGTGCACAATAATGAATAGTAAACAGTGAAGAATTTTCACGACCGTTTCCCTTACGGGGTGGGGTGGTCAGAAACCAAGCTTAAAAAGAAGCAAATTCTCATTTAGCCAACTTTACTATAGGCCAATCATGAAAAGTGGCAAGCTCGTCAATGTCTCTAGCGTACCAAACTTGAGAATGTCACAAATTAAATAAATATTATGGTAACCCGACCAGGTACTACAACTGGTACCTCCGAGTCTAAATCCACAGATTTATCTGATAGACCACGGAGGCAGTTTAATAAAAATTATAAATAGGTTATGATGTAATACCCTCAATATTAGAGAGTCTAAATCAATATTAAAACAATCTTTATTTCATTTATTACTTTTAATTTAAAGCTAGATTATTATTGTTATATTTAAAATACCAGTCACTGGTTTTTATGCCTACCACAAAGCAAGGCAGGTGAAAAAGGTAAATAGGTATTGCGATTCTAGTATCAACTAGTGATTAATCAATTATATTCTAATTTATTTTTTACAGAGTACATCAGTTTACAAAAGTGGAAATGTTTGTTGTGTCAACTCCGGAGCAGTCTGAGGAGATGCTGGAGTACATAAGAGGGGTGCAGGAAACACTGTTCACTCCCCTCGACCTCCATATGAGGGTGCTGGACATGCCACCACACGAGCTAGGGGCTCCAGCTTATAGGTGCGACTATGCTTTAATTAAATTAAAACTAAATAACTTATTCCTTGCTTTCAAAAATAAAACAATTAAAATACTTGGTTTAAAAATAGTCAATTATAATGTAGTCAACACATTAATGGCCTTTTATAAGCAAGCTTTAGATCACATCCTTGATAGTCATGTGGAGTGTTGCCATAATTTATTTTTTGTGCATTAATTGTAACCATCAATGTTTATAGATAGGGCTTTACTGATATAAAACATGCCCACAAAACGACGGCAATAGTCTATTAGTTTGTATGTATGGATCTCACCTGATTAGTTATTTTCATACTAGCATATGAGACCTTGCGCTCACCTGATGGTAAGTGGTGCACGAAGTCAATGAATGTTAGCAACTGGAATCAGACACTCAAACTGACATCAGTCCCTAACAGTATGCTGGCTTGAGTGGGCATGACAGCAATTCGAGCCTGATCCCGAAACGTGTGGATACACTTTACTGGGTTTATTGGCATAAATGGTGGATCCTTCCCTGACCCGGCAGACTGGGAAAATTAGTCTTTGTTTTTCTCGTTGAAAGTATGTGCCATTTGCAATTCATACTGCATCTCCACCTGATTGAACTATTCTTACGTGCACCTCTAATGTTGGTATATGGCAAGCGGCATTCAGCCTCCATTTTGTATTGAAAATGGTTACCTATATATATTTCTTAGCATTCCAAAGATTGTCAGTCAGTGCCAGGTTCTTTATGAAAGAGAGAAAAGAGTGAAGGTGATGTAAACATACATTTACAACCCAATTAAACAACTTGGGTACAACTTTTTTGTAATCATTAATTTCTACTTTTTTATTCTGCATTAATATTAATAAGTCTACACATTTTTGCAGGAAATATGACATTGAAGCATGGTTACCAGGAAGACAGGCTTTTGGGGAAATATCAAGTTGTAGTAACTGCACAGACTACCAATCAAGAAGACTGCACATTAAGTACAATAATGAAGGGAATCATGACTTTGTTCATACATTAAATGGCACAGCATGTGCAGTTCCTAGGACATTAATAGCTTTACTAGAAACACATCAAGGAGCAAAAGGAAAAATATCTATACCAAAAATACTACAACCATTCATGTCCAATAAACAATATATTACAAAAAATTCTAGAGTACCAGATTTGAAATTAGCAAAATTAAAGAAATAATGGGGCTAAAATTGATAAAATATCCATGTGTTGTTGTTGACAGCTGATAGGAATGATGGAGCGGAGGACCCGTTGAGGAAACATGACATAACTAAATAAAACTTATTTAACTTACCAAATGATGTATATCCTCTTACATCATAAACCAGCATCACCAACCTTTTCATTTAGGTAAGTCTTGTTTCGAGCGGTGTTATTTTTATATAAATATCACCATGGCAAGCTTACAATATTAGTTCTCATTAAAAATAAAAGTTGGTATTTGACATCATTGCAAATTCTTTTAACAATAACAACAAATAGGTGGTAGGCAGACTGATGGTGGTAATTTGCCCAGTCTGCTGGCGGGTTCATGTCGAAAAACCCAGTAAAGTGTATCCACACGTTTCGAGATCAGGCTCGAATTGCCATCATGCCCAGTCAAGCCGGCATAGTGTTAGGGACTGATGTCAGTCATGAGTGTCTGATTCCAGTTGCTAACATTCATGGATCTTGCGCGCCACTTATCATCAGTTAGGCACAAGGTCAAATGCCATGCTACTATTAAAAAAAAAATTAAGCTGTTACTTTTTTAACCCTGCTATTTTTGATTTAATGGAACAATTTTGATTATTTTATTCCTTTGACAAGTAAAAATGCAGTTTCATTTGACTTTTTCCATCTGTCAAAAAGTAATCCACCTTCCGTAGCACTAGCAAATGTACCATTTCATGTTAACATCAAATTAAAATGTAAGCATCGCTGGTGCTTGTGCTAGTGTATATGAAAGTGTGTGTAACATTAGTTTTAAAAGTTTCCTTAATGCTTGTGGCTAAAGAACGGCTGCTGAATGACTTAGTAATACTTAGGACATTTTTTTATATAAAAAAATTGGGATGATAGGCCGTATTATAGATCTCAGTTCTTTTTGTTAAATAATCATTGTTATACTTTAAAAATATTTATATTGAATAGTTTATGTAATTACAAAAAAATATTAACATATTAATTAGGCTGACTTTTTTTTAATCCTTTATGTCCCTTGGAGTACTTTTTCATTTTTGCTTTCAACTTGGAAATGTCCAATTCTGTGTTAGATGTGGAAGGTCCTGCTGTCTTCTCCTGAGGTGGGACGTAAGCCTTTTGTCTCTGTTCATCTCTTGATTTCTTCACTAAAGCTTGTTTCTCCTCCTTTTCATGAAGATGCTTGGCTCGTTTTTGGTCAGACTTGAGGAAGTATTCTCCAGTAGCTAATTGCTTGTCTATCTTACTCTCTGGCTGTGGCGGAGGGAATGGAGTATAAGGCTTCTTATTCTTCTTCTTTGACACCTTTCTAGGAACGTTCTTGCTCTTGAATTTAGGCAAAAATCTATCCCAATTTTCGTTCTTCAGTTTAGGGTCCTTCATCAGTTCTCTCTTTATCATTAGTGTTTTAATATTGTACATGGGATGTATGTTTTTCATCGTGTCTTCAATAATCCTTCTGGCTTGCACAAGGCCTTTGTAAGGTCCAACTGCTGACACAGTGTTACCTTGCACCAATACATAGCATTCTGTTAACAATTCTATAGATTTTAATGTTACTCCGTTAGGCCCAATTAATCTTTGCCGTCTCTTGATAAATGTTTCCTGCTTCCGAACAAATGAATTGATCTTAATAATGTCACAACCTATTTCATCCTCGAGTACTCTCACAGCTTGTTCGAATGGAACACTTCTAGAAAGTAATTTCATCATATCCCTAGCCTTCACGATGATGTATGGATCCCACGTTTTTCTAGTAGTTTTAACACTTAAGCTGCCTTCAATAAGATCTAACTCCGCGATTATATGATGGTCTTTTAACACCTTTTGTACCAAGGGCCAGCACTCTTTAAGATATTGTTCTCTGTATTTTGGAAATAAAGTCGCAAACTTGCTTTCTTCTAAAAGTCCGTGTGGATTATCTTCGGATGTAAACTTGGGAATCTTCATTGCCCAAGCATTTTCAACAGGTGAAGTATCCACCTCCTCGTTATCACTTTCCATTGCTTCCATTTTTATAGGTAATTATAATAAAAAGCGAAAAATCCTAGCGAAAAAATATATCGCCACAAAACAACATGCGTGTGACATTTGACAGTAATAGTTATAAAAATATTTAGCTTAAATTGTTACAACAATCAACGAAGATATGTGGGCAAAGCCTTGAGACAAAAAAAGGAAAAAACCATAGACAAATGAAGTTCGTTTCAAACTTTTCTAACAAATGATTTCACTTGCTCTAATAACTAGTATTCCCTTAAATACATAAAGCGATTCGCCAATTCCCAAAAAAAAATTGATATACAGACATTTGAAGTAAATTTTGTAATGCCTACGATTATAATAGCGCATCACAGGGTAATGTTACTAGCATTAGAAACGAACCACGTAGCTGTTAGTGTTTGAAATGTAGCTTTAAGCGCTTTTTTTAACTTTGAAAGTTGTTCGTCTTGGCGTTTGTCTAGCTTTGCTTTCACGACGAACATAAAAGCGTTTTTTTTACTGAATTTTGCTTAAAAAGAATGAAAACACTACCTACTCGAACGACTTCCAAAGCGAAATTAAAGCGCTTATAGCGCCAAGTCGAACACGAGGGAGTAGGTATAATATAGCAATGTATTATAAATCAAGACATTATTTAATATATTAATTTGCTTATAACCAATTTAATAGAACGGTTGTTTTTTGGCCTAATAATAAATTATGGCTATCATTTGTCAAAAATACGAAATAAAACACTAAAAACATTATACAAGTAAAATTATTTATTGTCATTTTCTAGAAGGCTCTTAATTATTTAGAGATTCATTTTATTGTTAATTTATTGAGTAAATAAGTTTATTTCGATGGCCATACGACGCTTTCAATCCAGTCGAGGTATTCTGAGATCCTGGTGTAGATTCCAGGGTAGACCCCACAAGCGCGCCCGAATGATGTTATACCAATCAACCTGTATTGACCGTCCTTTGCTGTAAAAGCTTGCAAAGGTCCACCGGAATCACCCTGTATAATATAATAAGTACAGTAAACCATGGTTATAAAAAAGCGGAATCACATTTAGCCAACTTTACTATAGGCCAATCATGACAAGTGACAGGTAAAACCCCATACAGGGATTGACCCCATCTCCAAGATACTAATGTCATTCCATTTGGATGCTTGCCATCATCTCGACCCTGACCGAAGCGTCCTACGAATGCGATCATTAATGGTGCTATGATGGAAAAAGCGACCTGTACTTTTGGAACATGACAGCCTGTGTTGACCAAGTTCATCAACATCTTTACCACATAAACACTTTTATGCCCAGTCGTAGGCAGGCAGATATGCATAAGGAGTTATTTTTAAAGTGTTTTTATGGGATAATAAATTAAATTTAGTATTTATTTATTTATTTATTACAGGATAACTAACAACTAATAAACACATAAAGACAAAAAAAAATGGAAACATAAAAGGTCAATTAAAAGTTACCACAAATAGAAATAAAAATAAATAATATAAATTAATATTACCTGACAGGTATCCCTGATTCCCTCCCGGTCTCCAGCACACAGTTGCTGAGCAATGACTCCTCGGGGCAGTTTTTTGTTCAAAGTGTATGATTGAGCACACTCTGTGCGATTGTACAGAGTCACATTAGCCTTTAACAGTATGTTACTCTTGCTATTGTAGACTGAAAAGGAATATAGGTAATTTATATTGGGTTGTAATTATTGTTGTTGAAAGAGGAAGTATGACAAAGATTAATGATGAAACTCTAGAACAAGTAAATGGTAATTCCGGGTCTACCCCATATATTTGAAATATTTGAAAGAAAGTTTGTTTGTCAAAAACAGCTTACTTAATAACAATAATAGAAAAGAAAATTAAATAATAGTATTAAAAATAAAACTTGGTAGAAAATGAGCTGCTATGACAAATAGGTGTTCAAGTCAAAACTGCGCTGCGCTGATTTTCACTGAACCCTTCAAGAAAAATAACAAATAGCTGTATGTAAATATGTTAGAAAGAATGAAGAAAGTTGCTATAGTAAATAAATATATAACCTACTAGACGATTCGAATGACACGTGATTGTGGGGTTCATACAAAATCGTCCATAGATTTTTTTTATAAATAAATAAAAATAAACAAACAAAAGGTGCGGTGGTGCCTCGGTTGTAAGAACGCGTACCTTAAATCCTACAAAGGTCGGTTCAAACCCCCCGGCATGTACCAATGAGAAATACACTTTTCTTACGTACATTTGTCATAGATTTACACCACACCACTGTTCCCGTGACTCGGAGAGTACCTTAAGCCGTGCGTCGGTCCCGGTTCCACTAATAACCCACCAACTTTTGGAATCGTTAATAAATTGTCATACAAAAAAAATGACATCATATCCTCGCCAAGCCGTCTGGCCAGCGTGGCGAGTGTAGGCGAAATTCTCCAGTTCTGGAAGGCCCATCTCCAGCAGTGGAGGTCTAGGACGCTGTGTTCTAGGGGCTGTAATGGATGAATGAATAAAACAAACAAACGTAACGATAAAGATTGATGATGAAACTCTATATAAATCATAATTCCGGGTCTACCTCATATGTTTGAAGATAGTCGCCAATAGGTTAATATTTATATAACCTATGCTTTTAATGACACATGCTTCCAATCTGTCGGAGGAGGGGACGAGTTCATACTTAATCTTCTATAGTAATTTTTCACAAATAAATAAAACAAACGTTTGATGGTGTAACTCTAGATAAATGATAATTCTGGGTCGACCCCATATATTTGAGGAAAATCGCCAATAGTAAAAAAAATATTTAAATGACACGTGCTTCACATCTGTTGGAGGGGGGGACGGGGTTCATACAAAATCTACCTTTATATATATATAAATAAAAATAAAGAAAAAAACGTAATGATAAAGATTGATGATGAAACTAGAACAAGTAAATGATCATTCGGGTCGATATTTGAAGAAAATATTTAACCTACTAGACGCTTTGAATGAGATGTGATTTAAATCTGTTACAAGGTACAAATAAAAATGAAATCAATTTAAGGTAAATATGTAGTTATAATAATTACGTTTAGTATTGGTGACACCCCAGCCCGTGATGGTGAGGGCTATGTCAGGGTCCTCACTGCCGGTATAGAGGCACACAGGGTTCACATTGTTAGAAATATCAACTGGCTTCTGTAATCTGAAAATAATTTTAAAATTTAGCTTAACTGATGGTAAGTGGCGCGCAAGGTCAGACACTCATGACTGACATCAGCTCCTAACACTAAGCCGGTTTGACTGCCCATGACGGTAATTGGAGCCTGATCCCAACCCAAACGTGTGGATACCCTCTACAGGGTTCGCCGCCCCAGCAGACTGGGCAAATTACCCACAAACACCTATTGTGGTAATAAAGAAACTTAAATGGCCGAGCCAGCCTAAAAATTACAACACGCGAGCAAGTCATAAATTACTCTGAAACAAAAAAATTGGTAATGACTAATGTTTTTCATTTGCCATCCTTTTACGATCGAACACATTTAATTTTCATTAGTTGAAATTTTTGCTTAAAGTGCCCTAGTTGCGGAAATTAATTAATAACTTTAAAACTAAAAGTGATAATTACACTTTTAGCATATCGTTAGAAAGGGCATGGACTGAGGATGTTTTAAAAAAATCAGAAGAACTCCAACCCTGTTAGTTTTTTTTAAACCCCATAGAAAGTTGCCCTTAAAATTATTTCTTTACCTTACTACGGTACTTCAGGCCCCATAACTTTTCTTCTCCACAATTTTCTGGTGTAAAATAATTTTTTGCAGGACCCTAAGACTCTAACGATTAAAACAAGACCATCAGCAGACCGGTCCCATGGATAGATTTTGAGCTACAGTTTTAGTAAAAAAATCACAAAAAAAGTCAAATAAAAAATAAAAATAAATTTAAAAAAAACCTTGAGGCCAAGGTCAATATATTAGGCGGGGGTAGGTAGCAGACTATCCCTAGTTTCTACCCTAGGCGTATGTACAGCTCCCTTCCAAACACCCTGTATAATGCAAAAGTTGTGGGTAAAAGAGGCCCTGACAGACCAAGACTTATGTATTACAATCAAATAAATAAAACAATAGCTAAAGATGCATTAAAAAGTCATCGAAACAAAAGGGCGATTTCGAAGAAGCGAAAGAGGTATGTCGTGAACGTGACAAGTGGCGCTCAGTTGTCTCTGCCTACCCCGCAAGGGATTTGGCGTGAAGATATGTATGTGTGTATGTTTAAAAAAAAAACTAACAAAATATTTGCTCTTTTGGCAATTACACGTGGTACTTATAACGAAAAAAAAAAACGTTCTAAATGAAAATCAAAATTACCTTATAAGAGCTAGGTCGTGATATTTCTCTCGAGGCGTGTACTCTGGGTGTGTCTTGATCTCGGCTATTCTGTAGTCTGTTTCGTCGTTCCACTTCCTTTCTCCAATCACGGCTACTCCAACCCGCACCATTTCTGGATCTATCCTTATCAAGTATTAACATTCAAAGCTTTATCAAGGGTCCTTCAATCGCATTCATCGCCTACTTATTATTATTATTATTGATTAAAATGCGAGCAGCGCATTGCTGATATGCCTATATCAAGCACTGGTGTAAAGTTTATTAAATTGTCAGTTATCACCATAGTCTATTTCGATTGTCACTAGCCACTTGTCCAGTTTGTTTTTAAAAGTGTTTACAGTTGAGGACTTTAATATGTCTTCTGGTATTTTGTTCCACATATTTACAACTCTGTTATTCATGAAGTGATATCCTATATTTGTATTGCTGGATTTTCTCATTAGCTTCATTCCGTGGTCTCGACGGGGAAATATCATTGTGTTAAACCTAAACATTTTGGCTAGTTGGGGGCAGTTATACCTTCCTGTGAGAATTTTAAATGTCTCATATATCTCCCCTCATTCTGCGATCCCTGAGACTTATAAGCTTCAAATATTTAAGCCTCTGTTCATATGACTTCTTCCTCAAGCAGTGTGGAAGTTTAGTTGCCCGCCTCTGTACTCTTTCAAGAATTTCTATATCTTTCTTGAAGTATGGATTCCATACTTGAAAACCATATTCCTATAATGGTCTTATGTATGTTTTATATAATTTTATAAACGTGTTGGGGTTAATTATTATTAGGGTATTATTATAGGGTAATTTACTTAATTTATTAGGGACATTGAAATCCCCAACTGTAAAAACAAATTGGACAAGAGGCTAGTGACAATAGACATAGACTATGGTGATAACTAACTATTTTATGAACTTTACACCAGTTATATAGGCATATCAGCAACCACTGACTACGCAGCCCCATTATACAATTGTTTTGTTACGTAATGTATATTCTGCATTTCCCTAGACTATATTAATAGAAGTTGTCAAACCCATGTTAGATTAGGCATAGATAAAGTTTAGTTTATTATTAATAACAATAATATTCCCGGTAAGAGGGTTTCGCTTGGTCGTCACGACATTAATTTAAAACAATACACAAACATACCATATTCTTGTTTAATGTGTTATGACGTCACAGAGGTGGCGTACTTGTGATGAACCGTTTTTTGATCGAATTGATGATTACATAAATTGCAAAATATCAATCCATTATTTATGTGGTATACAGTTTTGTTTCGAGAATTGATATAAGTTTAAAAGTATATATATTTTTTTTAAATTGTGTATATTCCTATTATAGATATTCAGTTTTTGTATACTTATTGAAATGTTTATAATATTGTTATTTTTAATGTAGCAATAAAAAACAATTATAGTTATTATTTGCATACTAACTTGTCTAAATTTTCTATGCAATGAGCTGCAGTCACGATATATGTGGTGGAGAGCAACGATCCACCACAATTGAATTCCCAACCCTCACCCCTGTTAAAACCTATCGCCACCTTAAAAGAAAAAAGTGTTTTTAATTAATTTTTTTATAGTATTTTAAGATTAATGTGTAGATATGTCGCCCAAAGCATAACCAAGTTAACTCTGGCGCCAAGACCGAGGCCTGAGACAGAATCATTAGGATTTATATGGGTGGAGACCATCTTGCTGTTTTCGATCTCTGCCTTCTGTATTGGTCCCACGTCTGGGCGACATCTGGCGCCTTCTGCACCTTTAGTGATCATAAGAAAAATACTATTGTTGTACCAAACAAATAAAAAAATAACTTTCAAGATAGTGTTCATCAGAGCTCCTTGAACACAGAGTCCTAGACCTCCACTGTTAAAGATAGGTCTTCCAGAAATTTTTGCTGAAGAATTTGCCCAACATTTGCCATGATCGCGCTGACCACATAGGTTGACGATGGTCTGATGTCAATTTTCAATTTTCCCTGCATTTTTTTCAAATCTGTTGGAGGGTGGGGCATTTCTTCCCATTGTCTTTTATCTTTAAACAATTTATTAGCAAGGTAGCAATTTAACTTGTGTATTACTTACCATATGTGGAAATTCGCCCACAGCTGCTTCTTCGCCTCCCAAAATATGCACATTCAATGGTGGGGTTGTAGTCTCCACTATCCTATCACATTCTGTAATAAATATACAATTTACTGACATAAGTGCCCCACTATGCCGGTTTTACAAAATATATAGATATAAAAAATACCTTGATCTGCTATCCTTTTAAATTTACTTGCAGGACGTGGAGATACTTTAGGTTTTTCAGTACCTGAAAATGAAGAAAAAGACAAAAAAATAATAATATTGTATATTGTTTATTTATTATCCTTAGGAGCCTATAGGAACACTTGGATTCGTCAAATTTAAACTTTTCTTATTTAATATTAAGTCAATATACATAAAAATGGCTGAAATAGCTGGCTGTTGTTAGCAAGGAACAGTCTGCTAATAAGGGCATAGTGCCTCAGAATAACAAGCTTAATTCTAATAGTGGATAGCAGCTGTAAAGGGGCATTGTCTTATTTACCTACACTAAATAAAGCTAAATATTAATATATATTAATATTAATATATTGTTATTTATATTATACATGATTTATTGTTGTAACATTATAACACACCAATATCCTGCACTACAGGGCAACCTCGTGTAGGTATCACAACACATATATTGTACACCTATTTTACATCTGTATACTTTTTTGTGACAATAAATGATTTTAAAAGTAAAGTATCATCACGACCGTTTCCCTCTTCGGGTGGTCAGAAACCACGCTTATAAAGAAGCGGATTCACATTTAGCCAACTTTACTATAGGCCAATCATGACAAATGGCAAGCTCGTTGATGTCTCCAGCATACCAAACTCGAGAAATATCACAAATAAATTAAATATTAATTGTATTTATTTACATTAATAAATATTTTTGTGTTCCGTCCAGGAATTGAACCCGGTACCTCCGAGTCTAAATCCACAGACTTAACCGCTAGACCACGGATGCAGTCCGATTTGATTTGATTGATGATTTTATTATTAGTGGAGGACTGTAGGCCTTGTACATTGGACCCTGGTTCCACCGAAAAAAATGAGAAATCTTTTGTAATTCATTTAACACTAACTCTTTATACTAACCAAATTTATTTTCAGTATCAGGACAACATACAATCTCTGTCTTGTCTTCAAACCCACATCTTTTAAAGTCATGAAAGCCATTTTCTTTTATAGCCCTGAAATATGAATGAAATGAATATTATTGTCAATTTAGTATAATAAAAGAAAAGACAAATGGTCCTCCTCCCACACATAATAGACCAGGACAGTGAGTGTGAGTGCACAGCACAAATATTAGCAAAGTCAGTTCCTTTATCATTTATTATTCAAGCTTTAAGTAATAATAATAAAATTAAATCTGATAATTTTATTTCAGGCAGTTATGGCTGACATCTAGAAACTTATATTTTGACATAGATAGACTGTGCCAATGTTTCTAAATTTGTTATTTAATTTTATAATAATTGTAAACAGACTACTACTAACATGTATATTATGACATCTAGAAACTTATATTTTGACATAGAAATCTATTGGACTAATTATTTATTTATGACTTATAAGACTGTGTCAATGTTTCCAAATTTGTAATTTAATTTTATAATTATTGTACAGCTCTCCCAAAGTGATAATGCGCATAGAAATCTTCGTCACTATTCGGCAACGGTCGTATTCCCCGAGCGTCGGAAGACGATATGTATATAGAGTGGTTAAGTGCATTTTCTTCATGCATAATTTAGTAGAATTATGTGTTTTATGCTAAAAGAGATAAATATTGATTTATCAGTAACGAAATTTGATTCGATAATTTCATGTAAGTAAATAGCGAGGAAAACTACACGATTGAGAATATGCTACAATCTTTGTTGGATTGATTTACTTCGAAAATTTTATAGTACTGTAGTGACCTCCTTTAAATATAAAATCTCTGCCTGTGTCAGACAGACAAGCAATTGTCAAATAAACTATTTAAATAAGATAATTAAAGTTGAAATTAAATTCACCTTTGAAAACAAAACCAAGAAGGGTGTGTAATAGCAGCTCTATATAATTCCACACAGAGAGAACACGTGCAGTCACCGCCAATAGGTATATAAAAACGACTGCCCGAATTGTTTTCGATTGTGTACTCATGATATTGACTTCTATTTCTTTCGAACAAGGTGCAAAATGCAAGTGCATTGTTTAGGGCTCTTACGATTCAATGATTCGGGTGTTTCCGGGAATACGACAATTAGCGAAGATCTGCATGCGCATTATTAATTTGGGAGTACTGTAAATAAATTTTGTATGCCGTCACAGGCAAAACATGTGAATTATGTAATATAATTAAGACCTGTATTTGGAACCACATATTCTAGGAAATAAAATATTTCAATTCATTTCATGGATGGTTGGATGAGGCTTGCAAAAGACTGCATTGCAGGCTCACCTTGAGGGCAGTCTATCCAGCAGTGGAGAGACACATAGATAAAAATATAGTCTTTATTGCACAAACGGACTTAATGCCGCTAGGCATTCTATGACAGTCAAACCTTCGGGACAACAAGAGCAATTAAACAATGAAAGGTAGGTGCAATTACAGGCTTAATTAGACAAGACAAACATATAAATAAATAATATTTACATACATACTAATACTACATGCAAATACATACATATAAACTACACATATAAACAATAATAATATACATACATATAAAATAAAATGTAATACTATCTATAACCATATCAAATACAAGTATAATTATCAGCAACGCCAGAAATAAACTAAGTTTTTTATGACTTCATGTAGTGTGCATATACAAGTTTTTTTAAAGAATATTGACACACAGATGAACCTTAAGGCACTAAACACAACAGCATTCTATGGAGTTCTGTGTTCACTGTAATCTATGCAGTGGCTTAGAAACCTATACACACAATAGAATGTGGTATTACAGTCAATGCAGAAATCTAACTCTGACCCTTCGTCTAACTTCGGATAACCAGACCCGCAGTTATCTTCTTCATCAGTTAGACATAAGTAGATGTTACTTGTATTATTCAATCAAAATATTGTATGCGAAAAATGGCAAAAAGGTGTAAAACCAAAGCTTACCTACCACCTGTCTTTTCATACAAATATAATCATTACATTTCTAAATACTAACCGCATTTCTTACTTTGGGAGTAATGTGTTATATCAAATGCCGGGTATTGTTAATGGTACATACATAGGGTAATGTAAACATATTCTTAGTATCAATAAATATATTGTGGCAATGTTATCTTATCACTGACCTGACGGCAACCCCACATGAGGTGACTGGAACACACGACGCATTGCCATCACAACTGTCCTCGGCTAAAAAGAAAATATCTTCAATGCTATTAAATTTATTATGTTTACATCTAAATCTACATAATAAAAATACATACAAATAAACACTACTATAGTAAGATACAAAATATAACAACCATAATTATAGTAGGTATATTTTATTTAGTTATTATTTTATTTTATGTTTATTGATTTTATAATGTAAATAACAATTTTATTTAGCTTTAAAATAATAGTAAAACTTACCATCACTTAAAACAGAACCAAAAAAGAAGTAAAATATGAGCAGTTTTAATGTACAATGCATCTTAATTAGTATAGTTTGGCTAATCTTTACAATATTGTTTGGTTTTCCTTATTCCAATTCACAACACTATTATCACAAAGTCGAGATACATTAAAAACCGGTTCAATACCAAACTTTATCTTCCTTGGACACAGAAACTAGTATTATTAATGTATCGTTGTTAGGAAAAAGTAATAAAATTTATCGTTTGTAGCTTAAGCATAACTATGCATTTATAATGCTAATTCCGTAAGAATTTACATTATCCCGAATAATTATTAATTTATTTATTATTTTTGAAACTTGTAGAAACACATAACAAAACTGTTTTTGAACACTTTGACATTATTTTTTTAAATACTATTTTGGCCAATTGTTGGAAACGCCCACATGAATGAATTAATCGCCAATGTATTGCGCACCCTTTATAGTCTGTGTATTGCGCCAGTGAAAGAATATTGTCCTCTCATTTTAATGGCCTAATCGTTCAT
Organism: Tinea semifulvella; assembly: GCA_910589645.1. Taxonomy (NCBI): domain Eukaryota; kingdom Metazoa; phylum Arthropoda; class Insecta; order Lepidoptera; family Tineidae; genus Tinea; species Tinea semifulvella. Next base: position 7,504,023 of record OU342596.1, read on the forward strand.
TCGTTCATTATTCTATCTATAGACAATATTGCTGTCAAATTAAACTCGTTCGTTTCGTTCATCAGTCAGTTGTTATTTTGTTGTCCTCGCGGTGGTTTATCGTATCTCGGGCTTGTTATCGAATGTTTTTATAACATTTTCAAACGTAGTGAGTGCTTGTTTCCAATATGCTCATGTTTGTAAAAGTGTTATATTTGCCTCAAGACAAAGTGGCATTTGTGCATAACAATGAATAGTGGTCGTACAACATAAACAACAAATGTTATTTTAGGAATTTGAAGCATGGCTTCTTGTGACGAACTTGAAACTTGTGAATTTATTATGAATTCTCTGGGCGATACGTCGGTCGAACACGGGCTGACGTCGATGGCAATGATTGGTCAGGTAGGTCCGCCGCCCCTATTGGAGTATGCTGTGGCTGCTTCTGTGCCTCACCCTACTTTGGTCTACGACCCGGTGCCTTGTGGGGACTCGTCGTCCGACTCGCACAAAGATCTCCCTCTGCCGAAGGCCAGTGATCGAGAATCTCGTATTAGAGCTGAAAAGAAGCGGCGCAGTCAGTACAATACACTTATAAGCGAACTGGTGTCCCTTCTGCCGCCCGCCACTAACTCGCCTCGGAAAATTGATAAGACAAGTGTATTGCGACTGGCTGCTAATGAACTTCGCAATCATCATGTATTTGGAGACACTGTCAAATGTCATCACCGGGAGTCTTGGCCAAAAATGTTGTCATTTTTAGAAATGCTTGGTGGTTTCATAATAACAATTACATGTAGAGGGCGTATTTCCAATATATCTCCTAATGTGCAGGATAAGCTAGGTCACTGCTACATTGACTTGTTGGGTCAAAACATATATGACTACATTCATCCCGAGGATGTGGAGACTCTTCGACAACACATTTACCCTCCAGAACTGCACACAGGTCAGGAGAACAGCAAGCTCTATGAGGCTCGGCATGATTTTCTTGTGAGGATGATTAGAGCTGGATCTCGATCTGACCCTCCAAGATATGAGCAATGTCGTATTGATGGCTCCATTAGAAAAGCTGACCATGCCACATCTAATGTAGTACAAGATGAACAAAAAATAAGACGGCAGAGAGTGCGACAAATTAGAACGTTCTCATCTAGCGGTAATGACTATGTATTTATAGGCATGATGAGAGTGGTGTCTAATGCCCTTCCACCTCGGATAACTCCTCCGACAGCTTATTCAGAATACTGGACGAGGCACCTCATAGATGGGCGTATTGTGCAGGTGGATCAAAGCATATCTTTAGTGACAGGCTACATGACTGACGAGGTGACTGGAACCTCTGCCTTTTTCTACATGCACAAGGAAGATGTGCGCTGGGTCATTTGTGTCCTGCGACAAATGTACGACCAGAGCAAGGAATTTGGTGAATCATTTTACAGACTAATGTCTCGTACTGGGGATTTTATGTATATGAGAACTAGAGGATTCTTAGAGATAGACCCACAAACTAAACAGGTACAAAGCTTTGTCTGCATTAACAGTGTGATAGGTGAAGACTATGGAAAACAAATGATGGAGGAGATGAAGCTGAAGTACTCCATGATAGTGAACATCAACCAGAACCAAGCAGGGAAGCAGGTGAGTGAGGCGCCCGTTGAGCAACCACACCGCCTTGAGCGAATAGTCATGCATCTGGTAGAGCCATCACACAATGAAACACCAAATCCTTTAAAAATTGTGCCCCCGTCTAAGGATAACATCATAACAGCTATCAAAAAGAGTGAAATACTGGTCTCAGGTTCTGGTATCAAATTTGACAATTGTAGAAAAAGAAAAAATTATGAAAGTGATGAAGTGCAGGAAACTAAAAAGTACAGTGTGGTATAGGCAGCGCTGTGTTCTGTGGTTTTAGTTCCTAAGTTTACAATAAGTGCTATGTTCGACTTGAAAGCAAATAAGGAAAAGCTTGCTTTTTGTACCAAATTATGTATGAAAACATTAAAGCGACAAGTTGAACATAGGGAAGGACTGCTAAATGTAATTAATTTTAATATTGATTTTAGAATATGCTTGGATTATTTCAATGAATTGCTTATTATAAGATCAGTATCAAACTGAACAGGGAAAACAGCAAGGATGCCAATCGGAATAACATTTACGAATGTTTAATGTATCATTGTTTTGTTTTTTTTTAAGTTTAAGTTAATTTGTAATGTTTATTTTCTGACTTAGGTATAGGGTCATAAACTAGGGTATTTTTATTATTATAGTTAGTAAACAAATAACAAAATGCTCAGCTAAATGTAATTTTAATATTATCATGCTGATGATGATTTTATTTGCCATATATTATCAGTCTACTGCATTTCTCACTGTTTACTAAATTATTATTATCAGTCCATTAAAGTATAGTCCATTATTATTTCTAATATTGATTTTTTATTATAATATAAATCGAATTAATATTTGTACGCCTTATATGAATATTAGATTCATTACAATATTTTTTTATGATTAAGGTGGTTACAAGTGGGTCAGGTACAAAGTCGCAGGTTGTATCAAAATACTATTCATATTTCTTGGAAGTTTATAAATGTTATAGATTATCAATGCACCAACAGCTCCAGAAATTTCTTTCTTACAAAATCCAATGGGTGCAAAAATTATAGCCTCAAGATGTCGGGCATAGGCTTCAGTTCATTATTTTCTCTCACAAATTGGTCTCCACGAAAGGTGATATAAATTACCTATACAATTAACCCACACAGTTCTTATTAAGGCCTTTTTGGATTTCTTGTGGGGATATGTCAAATCTGAAGTGTATATCAATAATATAAATACTCTCATACATTTGACTGGAAATATCCACCATCGCGAATTCTACGTACACATTATATAAAATTAGGTTGATTGCTGAAATGAGTGTGATAAACTACATTTGGAACACATTATTTTTGAAAAATTAATTTCTATAACATGTGTTTAAATAATAAAACATTTAATCGATAAACGTCTATCTCTTTTTAATTTTGATAAAATTATCTATAATAACTATCTTTCTACAATAAAACAAAAAATCAGGATCAAAATGGCGGCCCATTTACATCCAGTTTGATATTATCTAATGCTATTGACATTCGTCGGGCTGCGCGCGCGCATTATGTAGGACAGGATCCAGATACAAAGGGCACTGACTTCTGTCTGTCCCTTTCTACTATCTCCTTTATCACCGTTTCTACGTTTATTTTTGTAAGCTCGGAATTTTAGAAGCTAATCCATCTGGCATTTAGTAGAGAACCCGCCGTTTTGTACATATATTTTTTTTCGCCTAGGGATATATAACCTCATTTCAACCTACGCCTGAGTTCAGCCCCTAATAAAAATCGATCACGTAGGTTATCAACAGTAGAGGTCTATTATAGAACATAAGTCCTATAATAAACCTCCACTGTTGGAGATGCGCATTCCAGAACCTTCTATATAATTAATCTTATTATTAATCTTCTATATGATAAATAAAAATCGTGCTCACAGAATGAAGCTAATGAGAAAATCCAGCAATACAAATATAGGATATCACTTCATGAATAACAGAGTTGTAAATATGTGGAGCAAAATACCAGAAGACATATTAAAGTCCTCAACTGTAAACACTTTTAAAAACAAACTGGACAAGTGGCTAGTGACAATCGAAATAGACTATGGTGATAACTGACAATTTAATAAACTTTACACCAGTGCTTGATATAGGCATATCACCAATGCGCTGCTCGCCTATTAATCAATAATAGTAATAATTTGAACCTAGACTCGCCACACATATATATTTTTCTAAAAGTATTCCACGACTGTTTCCCTTCCCGGGTGGTCAGACACCACGCTTATAAAAGATATAGATTCTTACCCCATCTTGTTATATATTGTCTGCATAAAATGTACGAATTCCGTGTTTTACTTAACCATAGAGGAGAGCCAAGTCGAACGACTATCAAAGCGAAATAAAGTGTTTAAAGCAACAAGTCAAACACAGAGAGAGGCGTAACATAATATCGCTTGACTTCTTCTGCCTATCTAAACTTCATGAAAACTAGAACAATTTTATGTAGGGTAGGTGCAATATATTTAAATTATCAGATAAAATAAAACAACAATATATTAATGTATGTGTCGCTAAGACAAGATCTACCTTTTCGAATATTTGACCTTGAACCGTGCGAGGACGTAGCGATTGATGAGATTTGATGAAATTTATACAAAACCATCTGGTTTAGGTTGCGAAGTACTTAGTAGTACCTACATATAGTTTCGTTTTTAAATTATATGAGTATTATATTTGTATACCTAAAATAAATCACCAATAGTCATTATTTTCATAAATAATAAGAAAAACTCTAATCCAATTAGGTATCTTAGAAATACCTACTGCCTAAAAAAACAAACATTTATAATATGAATTAAAAAGTATTTATTTATTTAAAAGCTTTATTGCACAAAGTACAAAGGCGGACTTAGGCCGCATTCGTTTTAAGAAATGTTAGCATGAAAATACTACTTTTTTTTAGCACAAGTCGTTCATTTCATGAAAATTCTAACATTTGATGCTAATTTCGTTTGTCAGTACCGTGATGAAAGGAGGGTTATTGATGTTACTTTTTGACAGATGTCATTAACATATGAAATGGTTTGTTCATTGTTATATACTTTATAGTTTTCTATTATATTTGTTAAAAAGGTATTTGAAACAATTTGATGTAATAAATTCAAAGACCATAATAATATAATGTTTGTTGGATGCCATGGTATGACAAAACATGAACGAAAATACTTGTCAAAAAGTAGCCTCACCGCTTGTTTTATTTAAGAAATGTTAGCATTGGTAAAAAAGTGGTACTTATTTCTTAACAAAAACGACATCATTTCGCGCTGGTTTATGAAGTTGCTACGAGATGTTGGAAATGCTATACAACGAACGCGGGGTTAATGCATTTGTAGATATTTTCTGACAGCCAAACCTTAGAGACAAATTATAACATTTATAGGTGCAATGAAAAAAATTTTAATATACTAAATATGTAATTATGAACATTGTTGGGAGCTTTTTAGAAAGTGTACTTATATAGACGAGTTTTTTGAACGAAGTAAGTTTTTAGACAAACACTAACTAAAAAATAAATCTCGCTAAGCTCATAGCTCAAATATATATATATATATATATTTAAGCACATAAAAGAGGTTTTAGGTTATAATAAATAAATAATAAATATTTCCAGACAGGTCACAGCGCCATCTAGTTTTCGTGGTAAGCTACGAGGCTTGTGTTACGGAAACTAGATGGTTGATAAACTACATATTATACTTTTTTTTTTTTTTTGTAAATATATACATATAAACACCCAGACCGAGACAAATTATACAATGTACAACTTGCCCCCGGTGGGAATCGAACCCACGACCTCCCGAGTTCACGGCAACGTTTGTTACCACTAGACCACGGAGGCGGTCATTATTAACTACCACTATGAGCTTAGCGAGATTTATTTTTTAGTTAGTCTTTGTTTAAAACTTACTTCGTTAAACATGTTAAGATTATTTCAAAGCCGGTTCAAGTCATAATAGATAGAATAATTTAATAACCCAATTAAAATGCAATTTAGTAGCTACATATGTTAATTCGGATATGGAATGAGATAAAGGTGCAACTTTGTTTATTTTATTTTTTTATTTTATTTGTTTAACTAACATTGTGTTATCTTTCAAAGCAAGGGCGTACCCAGGATTTCAGCTAGGAGGGGGCAGCTCATACCTGTTTCGAGAAGATGGTCGGTCGGGTATATTGAAACAAAAAATCATGAAAATTGACTGGAAAAAGTATTGTCGAGTGTCGTCCGTAACTAGATAGCGCTAGCGCTAGATGTTGTTTTCTCCAAATTATATTCGGCTTTAATCCTAGATGGCTCTAATTATCTCGTCGGGAACTCGGGAGCGGTAACTACGAGATGCGACGGTTTCGCGGAAGATTTAAATTATATTGCGTCGCTAACAGTATACTATATCGAATGTTGTACAATGTAGAATATTTAATTATAGATAAAAAATATTAAATCAAATAATCTGACTGAAAAGATGTTTTGTTTCCAACACTTCATTTTGCGCAGAGTAGGTAACACGTTTTTAATTCCCACTTGCCGGGAAAATTGACGTTAAACCCAGTAAAGTGTATCCACACGTTTCGGGATCAGGCTCGAATTGCCGTCACGCCTAGTCGTTAGACACTGATGTCAGTCATGAGTGTCTGATTCCAGTTGCTAACACTCATGGACCTTGCGCGCCACTTACCATCAGGTGGGCGCAAGGTCACATATAAAAAAATGGATTATATATATTTTAAAAAGGTTTGACGCTTTTGCATTCCTCTCGCTCTCACAATCCAACATTTTTCAACGAGTTTTTTCAACTATGTGTGTATTTCTGAGAAATGTAGTCTATCAACTTAGCAGTGGATACAATTACGGACATTTTTGAGATATATTAATCGTATAAAGTGTAAACTCCATGTAACGTCACTCGATTTATCGACAAACTCCCTTAAGCGTTGAAATCAATTGGTTTTGATTGATTTAGCTTGTCTTCCAATTCTGATCTTTCTTCTCTCCATTTACCGACAACTCTCTATAACGCCATAAAATGCACAGTCCCTTCAGTGTCGTTATATAGAGTTTACACTGTATTTATTTTAGTAAGATAGGGGAAAATCGTTTGGAAATTATTTTTGCAATTTTTCTCTGTCTAAAATTGGGTAGGTATATTAAACTGAATAATGTCCGTAATTTTATTTTCTAGAAAGATTATTTGACATTTCTTAAAAATACACTGACGTTTGAAAAATCTTTGATAATATTTGATTGTGCGAGCGGGGAGGGAAGCAAAACCCTAAATAACGTCACTTAAATAAAATTATTTCATCTTTATTTTTAAACAATGAACAAATGATGCAACTTTATTTGCCCCTGTGGCCGTTTCTAGGTCTAATTCAATCAGGATTCCTGTTCCTGTTGCGCAACTCGCAACGTACCGCGTCCCGAGGTTAACAAACCCATTTAGTTAGTTCACTTTGTTGAACCTTAAATCTCTTCTTATCTCCACTCCTGTCGGATTAATTATCTACTGTTTTGTTCTAACCCAACACATGTTTATTTTATGTCTATTTGGAATAGATGGATTTACATAAGTAGGTGCTTAAAACTATTCAGAGACATTTCTCTAAGGACATAATGTTGCATGGGGATTTGGGTTAAATTGTATTTACAGTTATATGCATTTTAAGATAAATTATTCCAACAAGATTACATTTTAAGTACAAAAAACCCTTTATTTATATAGTTTACGTGTGCAAAATGTTTAAAATATCAATAAGACAGCTAGTAAACGTTTTTTTTTATATTACTACGACATGTGACCTTGCGCCCACCTGATAATTAATGGCGCGCGAGGTCCATGAATGTAAGCCACTGAAATCAGACACTCATGACTGACATTAGTCCCTAACACTATGCCAGCTTGTCTGGGCATGATGGCAATTCGAAATTGATCCCGAAACGTGTGGATACACTACTACTGTGTTTATCGGCACGAACGGTGGATACTTCCCCTTTACATATTTTATTCTCCAAAAAATACTTAATTGAACAGTAATATATAGTAACAATAACATTAACTTATCCGTAAATGTAACTACCTACTATTTTTTTGTCATTGTAGTACAAAAAAAACCCAAAATAGATGATGTCATTTACCTTGGTCCAGGATTAAAGTGTGATTTGTTAGTTTTGATTCATGGCAATGTAATAGTTGCACGAGAGATGCTTTTAAAAACTAAATTAAAAAAATATTTGTGTTTTATAAAAGGCCTAAAAATATCTAGAGAATCGTAACTTTTACTCACAAAAACAATTCGTAATCTTAAAAAAAACTGTTTAATTCCGTTGCCGTTAAAGTAGATCGGGCATTTCTGTGATTAAACCAAACATATTCTTTCGTGATCGTTTTTATTATTGATTTTTCTTAAAATAGAATCCGTAGAAAGAGAGAGTAAATGTACGGACTGTGAAGGTACTTCTATAGTTAATCGTTCTATTAATAAATTATCTAATTTAGGGCAGGTAACTAATCTCTTCCTTTAGCCAGTTGTAATACAAACGTAGGTCCAGACATTAAAAAAAATCTTTGGTCTAAAATTGAATCAAAAAGTGTTTTGTGACTTCAGTTTCATGTCAATGTTATAAGAACAAATAAGCTTTGACCAACGACCAAGTAACTGTAAAAAAGCTAAAATTCGGTAAAGCTAATTTCATTTTTATTTTCTTTACTGAAAATTAATATTCAAATACTATATGTATTTCCTATACTGCGTGGAATTTATTAAAGATCAAATATTTTTATATTATAATCTAGAATTAAATAAAGTACTACGTATTTTTAATTTTAATTATTCAGTAATAAAATCTTAAGTTACGGTGCAGAGTAGTCTTCCTAAAAATATCGCCACTCATACTTACCCTTATCAAGTAGGTACCTAGCGAGAGGTCGACGATCGCGCGTCTCTCTTCTATTTCGTCTCTTGGCTGTGGGCGAGATTTATTTATTTAAATCTTTATTGCACTATGTACAAGGGGCAGGCTTAATGCCGCTAGACATTCTCTGACAGCCAACCTTTGGGACAATAAAAAGTATAACTTAGATCGAGGAGTAGGTGCGAAGATGTATTTAAAACTGATCTTAAATAATTACTATATTTATCAATAATATATATACTACATACTAATAGTACTTACATATATACAGATCAATTAATAATAACACTCCCCCCAGCCTTTGCGTATTTATCGCGATTTTCAGACGCGATCTTATTCACCATTTCACTCACCATGCAGTAGGGATTTGTTTTTCTGATAATGTTTTAATCTATAAAAAATAAACCTTTTTTATTCCAATTGAAGGTTCTACTAATGACATCTGAAGCCTAAAAAATATCTGCTTTTTTGACAATTACAGTTTACTTTAAAACCACAAATTATAATTATTAATAATATGTAACAAAATCAATCGACGACTTTAAGATTTTAAGATCGTTTAATGATAACTGTTAACTAAATATATTACTATTATACAGTTTTCAGCTCGAAAGTCAGCGCGGGAATAATTTGTAAACGTGATGAGGCATTTACTCCTAGTCATCGCCAATGCATTCTGTGTTCGACTTGAAAGCAAGGATCGCTTTTTTTACCGAATTTTGCTTTAAAGTGTATGAAAACCATAGAGCAACGCTAAGTTAAGGCTAAATAAAGTGAAAAAAGAACCGCCTTAAGCGACAAGTCAACACAGAGGGAATGTCACGTTCTTAGTGTTACCAGTATAAAAATGTAAAACACAAGGCAACAATCAGAAAACATCAACATATTGGATAATATTTAATTACCATCTCACAAACACATTTTGTTTACAACGTTTGTAATAATAATATATTTATTGACATAACATTGTTATCCTTGAGACGTAAATGCAATGCATCAACACAGAGGCAATGTCACGTTCTTAGTGTTGCCAGTGTAAACATATAAAACACTAGGCAACTATCAAAACACATCAATATATTGGATAATGTTAAATTACCATCCCACACATATATTTTGTTTACAACGCAACGTTTGTAATAACAATATATTTATTGAAATAACATTGTTAGCCTTGAGACTTAAATACTAAACTAATAAAACTATATTCATTTAAAATACTTTGTTGCACTAAAAATGTATAAATATAATGTTTTATTTATTTATTTTATTTTATTTTATATTATTTTGACAGCAAACAGTCATTTACATAATATTACAAACATAATTACCACTAACAAGACCTTGAGTGTCGAGAATTTACACAAAATACAATAAACGAAAACAAAAACAAGCACAGCAGATTAATAATTAAGCAAAATAAAATTATTAACATCAAAATTGAATTAAGATAGTAAGTTACGAGTATATGATAGCAGAAACAATATTACCAATACTACATATATAAACAGCTACTCATTAGAAATGTTATATTATTTTAATTTGGAGAACATATGTAGTTTAAGGTCGCTTTTAAATTTATTAACACTAGAGTTAAATAAGTCAAGATGAGACAATTCCTTATCGTAGTAGTCGAGAGAGCGACAAAAGTATCTATTAGCCGTATACCTAGTAGATGAATTAGAAATAACAAATAAGTTGTTGCTGCGAATGCTACGTGTGGGGACACGTAATGATATATTTTGTAAGAGTGTAGAAGAGTCTATAACATTGTTTAGTATTTTATAAAGGAACATGGAGTCAAAAATATTGCGACGCATTTCAAGAGAGTGCATTCTATAAAACAACAACGAGTCTACATAAGAAGTACGAGATTTACCAACTTTGTAATTTAAAGATTTGATAAACTTCTTCTGTATTCTTTCAAGTCTCTTGATATGACAGTCAAAGAACGGATTCCAAACTACGGAACCAAAGTCCAGTACAGACCTAACCAAACTACAATATAGGGTCTTATATGTAAGACTACTTTTAAAATTTTTGCATACTCGCAACACAAAACCTAATTGCCGATAAGCTTTTTTCATAATATGATCATAGTGTTCATTAAATGTCAATTCACTATCCATTATGATTCCTAGATCACGGACAGAGTGCACGCGGGCCAAGGGAGCAGCGTTCAATGTATAATTAAAGATGATAGGATTGCGTCGACGTGTGTATGTTATAACTTGACATTTTTGATTATTTAGATATAGCTTGCTTTGTGTGCAGTACTGCGAAACTGAGTCAATGCTTTCCTGCAATATACGACAATCACTCTCATTAGCGACGACCCGATATAGTTTAGCATCATCGGCATAAAGAAGAAATTTACAATTTTTCACAAAATCTTCTATGTTATTTATGTATATTGTGAATAATAGGGGGCCCAAATGGGACCCTTGTGGGACCCCAGATGGGACACTAATATAGTCCGATATAAAACCCTTAATACATACTGCCTGAGACCTATTTTTAATATAAGAGGAAACCCATCTAAATAAGTCACCATGTACTCCGACACCCCAAAGCCTTTGCAATAGTATATTGTGGTTAACCTTCCTGCTTATACCCTGTAATTAACAAAATAATATATATTTTTAAAAGCTTTAAGTGTCAGTACTATAACTTCTATTTAAAATAAAAAGGTCACTTTTTTAAAGGATAATTATCATTATTCGAAAAACAAAACGCAACTGCATGGTGAATAAGGCCGCGTCTGAAAATCGCGTTATCCATCGCGATAAATACCTAAAGGCTGGAGAGTGTTATTATTAATTGAAAGAGATGAAATTAGAGAGAGAAAGTATTACGTAATTCATATCAATGTTCGCGCGATCGTCGAATTTTAGTTACCTACTTGATTAGGATCTGTATAAGTGCCGATATTTTTAGGAAAACTTCTCTGCACCGTAACTTAAGATTTTATTACTGAATAATTAAAATAAAAAATACCTAGTTCTTTATTCTAGATTAAAAAATAAATGTATGTATTTCCTTTTTAACAAATTCCACGCAGTATTTATGTGTGCTTAGTGTAAAATGCACGTTTCGTAAAACGTAAATGCGGGGTGAGGCGGAGTCCACAATTGTATTAAAACGTATCGTTTAAGATCGATTCCGTCTGTCAGAAATGTCAAAAGCTAGATGGAATGCCATTTTTGACAGACATAATCGATCTTAGACGATACCTTTTCGGACGATTGTGCACTCCGCCTCACCTCGCTTCTGTAGTTACGTTTTTTTTTCTTCATATTACATACAATTATGGCTTAATTAACGTTCAATGGAGGTACTTCTTTCATTTCACACAGAGCTCCTACTACAACCAAGTTCCAACTATTACTCAGTCAGTTGTTTATCTATGACGTTAATGCACACTGACGTTTTTAGTAGGTACCTAAATATGCATTATATTGTACACCGTCATGTATCCATTATATTAATAGCGTAGCTTTGTTAGCTGTCTTATGTCATGGCGCAGTGCGTACATAATCTCAATGACGATAAAGTGCTTATCTATGCTCTTGAGGTAGGACGAAGGCATTGCTGTATTCCAATCTGTTTTATTGCCTATTTTATTGTACTAATCCAGACTGGTGGGAAATGGTCTATTCCTGTTATTTCTTGCTTAACAGTGGGATATTATTGGTTTACGATGATGTTTCAAGAGGGTTTAAAGCTCTTGCACTCTTAAATGAAATATATTATTATTATATATTTTTATTGGTATTTGTGTATTAGTATGTAAATTATTGTTATGTATGTTTAAGTATTTGTTTTTATTTCTAATGCACCCGCAATCGTCTACCACACTCCCAAAGATTAGCTAGTATAAAATGCCGAGAGGCATTAAGTTCGCCCTTGTACTCAACTGTTAAGTTTTTAAGTGCAATAAAGAATTTATAAATAAATAAATATCATCACGACAGAATTCATATTTAGCCAACTTTACTTTAGGCTTATCATGACAAGTGCCAAGCTAGTCGATGTCTAGCGTACTAAACTCGATAAATATCACAAATAAACTAAATATATCAACCCGGTAACTTCGCGTTTGCATCCACGGACTTTACCGCTAGACCACGAAGGCAGTCATATTATTAAAGATTTTTCAAATAATTAATTTTAGACAGAAAAATATAACGATTATACTCTATTTTACTAAAACAAATCTATGAGAAAACAAATCTCTAAGCATTACATAGATTCATCGTACCCGGATCTATCGTTATATATTTCTAAAATGTCCGTAATTGATAAACTTATGCCAGTATTCACCACTGATTCCTAATCAGTATGTAAGAATCACCTAAGCTAAAGGATATTAAATCAGCCTCCTACCTAAATTTATTTTCACCTTGGTAGGAGGCCCTTACTTAGGGACTACCTAACTAAGTGACAGTTCTAATGTTGTTCGAAACCGGTATTTTTCCGGTTAATTATTAATTTGACATTATGTTCTATACTTTTATATAAAATAAATGCTAAAATTATGAAATAACTCATATTGTAAGAAAGTTTATATATTCTGGGACCATTATTTTAAATATTTTGTTATTTTGGGCTGTATTTCGTCGTTTCGTTGCCTAAAAAAATAAATAATGTGTTGTTACTAACTGAAGTGTCAATCTGACATCTTGTGTATAAAGTATTCTCCATTTCTCTTTACTTGCTTTGTGAATTTCTTGTGCTTTAGGACACAATCTCAATTGCATTAAGAGCTTCAAAGAAATCATAATTTCATCTTCCATTTTGTAATCAAGAAAAAAAATCTTTAAGCACAACCGTCACTTAGCGCTTGGGGTGCCTATTTTCGAGCCCCTAAAGTTAAGGGATCCTTTATGGCCTTAGGTGACATCTAAGTATTGGTGAAAACGAAACATGTGATAGGTGTCACCTAAATTTTCTTAAGGGTTACCTAAAACTTAGGGAATGATGGTGAAAATGGGCATTCATTTCTCAAAAGTACACTCAGGTTTGATTTTTTTTAAATATTGGATTGAGCGAGCGAGAGAGATGCATAAGCGTTAAACCCTTGAGAGCGAGCGAGAGGAGTGCAAGTGCTTTAAACCCTCTTAAATTAGCGTAATATATATCCAATAGCACCTGCGAACTGTTATTACTAGAACCGGCTCCGTGATCCAGATTGTTATGATTAGAGTTTAAAATGGCGTCGAGTGTACCAATTTTATTTTGAAGGCCAGCTCTCAGTTGATGCATTCGACGACATTTTTAACTTTAATCGTTACAATTACACTTTTAACCACATAATGTCAAAAATATTTTCTTTTTACCGATTGGTATAGAAATTCCTCGCCAAGCCGTCTGGCCAGGCGTGTAGGCCGAATTCTCCAGATATATGTTCTGGAAGGCCCATCTCCAGCAGTGGAGGTCTAGGACGCTGTGTTCTAGGGGCTGTAATGAAAAAAAACTAGAAATCTAATTTACTAAATGTAAGTATGAATATTATTTTAAATGGTTCTATTTTGTTTTATTATTATTATGTAGTTATATTATTATAATTATTACCTACCTACTGTACATAGGTAGGTATGGGCAATGTCAGATTAACGCATTTGTTTACCTTAATACGTTTTAATAACTAAGTACGTCTAAAATTATTCAAATTAGGTAGTTTTAACCACGACTGAATGTTGTCTATAGATTTTTGGTAGAAATTTGTATGTTTGTTAAATGTTAAGGTATTTTCTCAATTGTACAAATCAATAATTAATATCGATTTTCTTTGTAATCGCGTTTATTAACAAAAATAAACATAATTTAAACTATATTTATTTGTGTATTGGTCTAACGCTTTTGCGTAATATTTTCAAAGATTATTCAAGTCTTGAGTGTACTTTCTAGTGTTAGAATATTATTTGCGAAGTCATCGATAATGGTCATTCAATTGATTTGAGACTACAACGCTACTCGTTGGGGTTTGGGAACGTCACTACGACGGCTGTCACTTTGCCCGTTTTGCGCTTTGATTTAAGTTGAAAGTATTTTGTTAAATCAATCTACTTATAAAATTAACATTTATTCAAAAAAAATATTTACAACATATAAAATAAAATTAATATTAATACTAAGGGTAGGGATATAAGTCCCGTCCACGTGGAATGGTTGCAAGAACGCTGAATTGCAATACTGATTCTCTGGGCGAAGAAAGAGCAAGCCCACTTGTCACCGGAGGACATGACAAGACGCGGTGTAATATGTCTTTAAAACTTTTTTGCGCTTGGAGGGCCCAGAGTTTCTACAGCAAACGGCATAAATATGTTATCTATTACATACTTGCGCCGCTTGCTGGACTCCGCATTTTCCGCCGCGCCACCCGCTTTATGCGCTGTGCCCCCGAGATGCGACGCGGCGAGGGTGTCGACGCACGTGGCGTCCCACACCAGAGCACGTCCCCGTTCCCAGGACACCAACGTCAACCAACGTCTACTTATTATATTCCAAACCTGTTTTATTTATTACTAGGAAATAAAATTCAGGACATTTTGGAGATATAAGAGTATTAATCGTATAGGTATTCAAAATTCTTTATTGTCAAGATTTTACATTGATATTCAAAAAATGATCTACATAAATATCTGTCTACATATGTACATCATATTAATTTATATTGTACCTTATTGATACTTGTTACCTAATACTTAACGACCTCGGGCAAAACATAGTGTACAACACTAACTACACTGTATAACATCACGAAATATAAGAACTATTGTTTATAAAAAAAAAATGTATTTGAATAAATAGGTAATGTGCATAAATTTTAAACAATAGGCAAATTAATTTAATATATATACAATTAATAATAATTTCGTCATTACAAATACAATATACCTACAATGTAAACTCCATGTAACGTCACTCGATTTAACGACAAACTAAAGCGTCGAAATCAATTGGTTTTGGTTGGTTTAGCTTGTCTTCCAATTCAGATTCTCTACATTTAACAACAACTCTCTATAATGCCATAAAATGCACAGTCCCTTCAGTGTTATACTGTATGTCCAAAATGTCTGTAATTATATTTCCTACAAAGTTGATAGACTGCATTCCTTAAAAGACTTTAAAAATCTTTGAAAATACTGGATTGTGCGAGCTGAGGGAGGCTGTAAAAGCGTTAAACTTAAAGTTTGAACTTATTGCCGCTTGGACATCAGTTTGGCGTTCTCAGAATGCATTGCCAAGACGCAACATTTCGGTTGAAGGTGTCAAAAGTTGTCGGTTTCGCATTAGTCAAATATTACGTAAAGATTCCATCGTTCTTTATTATTTTGTTTTTAAATATTATTTTAATTAGTATTGCTCAATCTTGGTCTTGGTCTTGCTGTTTTGCAAGACAAAGAATAAGACCACGGATATGGTTGCAAGGCCTACCCTAGTCTTGGACTTGCTTAAGAATCTAGCAAGACTCTTTGCTCTGTGTGGATTAAGGTTATTGTTTTAAATAAATTGTTATTGCGTCGTTTGAACCGTCCGTCGTCACCCTATCTCGTTTGGGGTGGTCAGAAACCACGCTTTTAAAGAAGCGGATTCACATTTAGCCAACTTTACTATAGGTCCATCATGACAAGTGGCAAGCTCGAGAAATATCACAAATAATTTAAATAAATTGTCGTATCCCAACCAGGAATCGAACCCGGTACCTCCGAGTCTAAATTCAAGGACTTAGCCACTAGACCACTGCCTTGGAGGTACCGGGACGATTCCTGATCGGGACACAAAAATATTTATCAATGTAAATAAATACATTTAATTTATTTGTGATATTTCTCAAATTTGGTACGCTGGAGACAACGACGAGCTTGCCACTAGTCATGATTGGCCTATAGTGAAGTTGGCTAAATGTGAATCCGCTTATTTATAAGCGTGGTTTCTGACCACCGCGAAAGGGAAACGATCGTGATGATACTTTACTTTTTAACCACTAGACCTTAGAGGCACTGGCAATGACTAAATAATAAAATAATATAAATAACATTTTCCAATTTTAAGTAAATATGACTAGTAGTTGTTGTTGAAAAATATATAGTATATTGAGTCAGAGCAAGAGTCTTGCGAGACTCATAAGCAGTGTAAGACCAAGACCACCTATTCTGATGCAAGACCAAGACCACCTATTCTGATGCAAGACCAAGAATAGTCTTGTCTTGTCTTGCTTTGGGCAACACTAATTTTAATCATGTCAATTGAATATCTACATATTTTCCAGTTTATATAATCTGGATATGTATAATTACCGTATTAAATATTTGTACTCGTATAAAGGGTTTTGTAAATATATTAGATAGGTAGGCACTTACTAGGGATATAATTTTCTCCCTTATTGACATAAAAAGGAAGGGATTCTGTCCCTAGCGCGTGTTAAATCCATAATTAGGCATGAGTCTGTAAAACAATTTAAAAAATCGTCCATGTATCGCATTGAAATATATATATCAATCAACGAATTCAAGGTCTAACATTAAGATTCTTGCATATTGTGTTTTTAATTTGCCAATTACGCACGCAGCTCGACGAGCTCGGAACTCGTACACAACGCAAGTACGTTGAATTGTTCGGATTTGTGATACAAATGTCCCCGTATGTGTGATTTTTTCAAGCGTCTTTTTGACGTTTAAAACGTAAATACACACATCAAAAGTGTCTAGGGATCAACATATATTTTTGCAATAACTTTTCTCCTGATTGATATTCATTAAAATTTTCTTTAAGGATTGATCAAATAAAATGTTTTCGTTTGTCTACAGTAACGATAAACCAAGTCACCTTTGCATTAGTAAAAAAAATTGCCATTTTTCTAATAAAGGGATTTTTGACATTTGAACCACTAACATTAAAGTTCGAAAAAAAGACTGAAATAACAGTTTTTTTTTTAATTTTATTGGGTAACTTAAACAATTAATAATCCGTGTTTCTACCGCGAACACTAACAACACAAGAACATCGGTTTGGCATACTCAAAATGAGTTCATCCAAATCACGCTGTGGAATGGCCGCCCATGTTCGTTGCAACAACAAAAAAAGGTCTTCTTGCGACTGGATACCCTCCATATTCGGCAGAGCTCTTCTCTGAAGAATATCCCATGCATGCTCAATCGGGTTCAAGTCTGGCGACTGAGCAGGCCAGGGCAGGACATTGATGTTAGCTGCGGCGAGAGTCTGTCTTACAACTCTTGCGGTGTGCGGTCGTGCATTATCATGCATTAACTGAAATAAGGGACCGATATGCACTTGTAGAGGAACGATGACGTCTGATACAACCGTCTCAGCATAAATTTGAGCGTTGAGGTTGCCTCTGATCCAAATCAACTCAGTTCTTCCGCCGATCGAAATACCCGCCCATACCATGATGGTTCCACCACTATAAGGATGGACTTCCTGGCAGGATTTTAATCGCTGTTGGCGTCCAGGGGTTCTCCAGTGTCGTATACGTCTTGTATCCGGCCTCATACCAAAACGAGACTCATCAGAAAAGCACACGAAACGCCATTGTTCTTCTGTCCAATTTCTGTGTTCAAGAGCCCATTGATATCGAGTCCTACGATTGTGCATTGCTATAGGTGGTACCCGTAGCGGTCTTCGGGAATGAAGGTTCACTTCATGCAAGCGGTTTCTGACTGTTTGGTCGCTAATTAAGTTCCCTGAAGAGCGATGAAGGCTCACGGCTAACATCATGGCGGTTATTGTTGGAGTTCTTCGAGCTGTGATTTGAATGTATCGGTCTTGTCTCCGTGTGGTGCAGCGATACCGTCCTCCATGGCGCTCAGCCACGGTACCAGTGGTTCGGTAACGTGTCCAAAGTCGACTGATAACACTCTGACTTGTATTCAGAGCTAAAGCCACAGTACGTTGCCGGGAACCAGCTTCTATCATTCCCACGGCTCTGATCATTTCTTCCCTGCTTAAATGACGTCGCCGCTCCATAATAACGTTGGTTTTAATCAGTAGTAGGGAAACAGTAGCACTAATAATGTCTTCAATGCGTCTTATGTTTTTATAGGGAAAATATTGACAGCTGATTTTCATCTTTTACTCGAATTTGATTGACAGTTCCTGTTTTAAATTATGAAATGCACCAAAAAGGATCCATATAAATTTATAAAATCATAAATTTATTACAAAGCCACATCTCAATCACAAGAAATCCGCATAAACATGCTTGATCCCTAGACTTTTTTGATGTGTGTATATTGTTAAGAATAACAGCCCGGGGTATTTCGGTATTTCGCATTAGTACATGCCGGGGTTCGAACCGATAGCTTTTGGATTAAAGGAAAGCGTTATAACCAAGCCACGACCGCTCTAAAATACATATGTGAAAAAAAAATTTATCACAAAATTAAATTGTACACGCAGACATTGTTGCCATATCTGTTTTTTTTTTAAATCTGTAGTGTGACGCAGAAAATCTGTTTTCTGCCCTCCTGATAAATCCGTAGATCCAGCTCTGTGTTCATGTATTGAGCAGAGCACGCTAGTTTTTTTACTGAATTTTGCTTTGAAGTAAATGAAAACGCTAATTAAACGCCTGTCAAAGCATAATTTAGCAAAAAAAGCACCTAGTTGAACACGGCCTATGTAAGGAATAAGTTTAGAATGGGGTGTATCAGGCAAAGCTTTTTGTAGATGTCGCTAGCGGCAATGGTACCTTGCTTACACCCATGATGCATATTTTTTAAAATGTTTTTTTTATATTTTTATAACAGGAAAAAATTTAACGTTACCTACCTTAAAAGACGAATTAAGAAAGCCAACACCGTCTTTAAAAAGAAAAAAGGTTGAATTAATAGAATGGCAATTTTGACATCACCATATTTCTTCTTTCATCTTTGATTTCGCTTGGAAATCTCGATTTGTACACTTAAAAGCTGCTCACTTCGGCATAACATCCAGAAATTAATAAATTTCGTAATAAAAACACAAGATTTCTATGCAACTGACAGTTATATTAGGTACCATCTATCATGCGCCATCTATCGTGATAAAAAGTAAGTGATACACCCCATTATCGCCATTTTAGTTTATACGTTCAATTAAATTAGGATTAGAGGGTTGTGATGATCTTAATATTAGGAATGATGTTGAACTGTAAAAATCCATACAAATTAAAGAGGCATTTACATTTTGTTTTAGACTTAAAATATAGTAACTATCTAAACTGTGCCCGCAAATTTTGCTCAAAATAGCGTTCTATATTATTAAAAATATCCTAAAAAAAATATTATGGAACTCAGTCATATTTTAAAAATGTAAGTAAAAAGCTATAATTATTTTTGTATGGAATGTTACGTCTCGCTTAACTTGACCGCGTGATCATAGACGTGTCGCAGGATCGGACATAACATAAAGCTATGCATTAACTCTAATTAATCTAGCTTCCCCAATTTACGTAGCAATCATACAATCATATACAAAGTGTTTTACATTGGATCATAAAAGATGTGACGTTGGCTAAACGGCGGCGCCACGCCAAAGGCATTTATCCAAAAACAATTATTGGTATTTATCAAATGTTTGTCCATTCTGGCCCGGTTGTTGGCAATAAATGTAGCAGAGCAGACCTATTCTGTTACTTAAGCGCAAACGTTATATAATGAAATCCGTTAACTATATATATAACTATGGGGTGTATCAGGCAAAGCTTTTTGTAGATGTCGCTAGCGCCAATGGTACCTTATTTTACACCTATATCGCATTATTTTTTTATGTTTTCGTAGTTTTTTGTGTTTATAAATAGAAATTAGTAGTAATACAAGTTTTCTATGCAACTGACAGTTATATTAAGTACCATCTATCGTGATAAAAAGTTAGTGATACACCCTATTAAGGTTGATATTTGCACGGCCACTGTCAAGGTCGAGCGCTTATAAAGTTGAGAATTTAATAATATTTTATAATAATGACGCAAGCTCTGACGTACATTACGAAATCCACTAATAACGTTTGCGCTTAAGTAACAGAATAGGGCTGCAGGTGTGTTTGGCATAGCGGCGGTACATGAAGTGCTCGTAAATGGCTGGCTTTACATACTGAAATGCGGGTCGTTAGGCGCGGATAGATGCGCGAGGTTGCCTACGATTTTAAATGGATATTTTGCTAGGAAAATGAGCTTGCGTAAGGAAACTATTCATCAATAGTAGGTAATATTTCATGATAATGTGATACTATTGGTGGATTTTAAAAAAAAGCAGTTTTGTTTGATTTGTTATGTTGAAATTAGTTATGATATTGTTTTTTTATTGTTTATAGAAAATTATAATATTACTTGGTAGGTATAAGTGTGTGCATATTTACCTATAATTATTGGTCTTATTTTTATTTATCTACTGTATGTAAACTTATGTTGGTGTCAACTGAAACTGATCGAAGTGTTGTTATTACTGTATAATAAATAAATAATTATACATATTTCTACTTGTTTTATTTTGTTTTAGACCCAAGGGGAAGGTAGGCCAAATCCTCCAGTTATTTTCTGAAACGAAGGCTCTTCTGAAACGAAGGCTCATCTAAAACAAATATTCTAGGGCACATAATTTTGTTTTAAAAATCTGTAAGGTAGGTTCTTACCTTACAGAGCGGCGGTGGCTCGGTTGTAAGACGCTTTTCCGGTTCAACTAATACTAACTCGTGAAATCATTAATAAATTGTCTTAACAAAAATGACGATCATCCCTCGCCAACCCGTCTGGCCAGCGTGGCGAGTATATGCCAAATTCTCCAGATATATGTTCTGGAAGGCCCAACTCGCAACAGTGGATGTCTAGGACGCTGTGTTCTAGGGGTTGTATTGAAAGGTAGGTAATAATATTTTTTCGACGATCTTGCCACTTGATGCGCCTATAGTAAAGTTAACGTCTGCTCCTTACAAAAGCGTGGTTTCTAACAACTCTGCAAGAGATACAGTCCTGCAGCCCTATTCTGTTACTTTATCGCAAACGCTATACTCGTATTATGGAATCCGTTAACTATACGATACATATCACGCTATTAAAGTTGATATTTGCACGGCAGCTGTCATCACGGTCGAGTGCTTATAGAGTTGAGAATTGAATAATATTTTGTAATTATGACGTAACTAAATCCACTAATAACGTTTGCGCTTAAGTAACATAATAGGGCTGCTGGTTATACAGATTTATTTTAATAATTTATGAATTATTTTGTGTTCGCGACCAGGAACCCAGCACTTCCACGTTTAAATCTATGGCCTTAACCGCTAGACTACGAAGGCAGTTCAAATGAAATAGGTATGTTATAAGAAATTTAATTTATCACAGCCCCTAGAACACAACTTCCTAAACCTCCACTGTTAGAGATGGGTCTTCCAGAACATACAAATATCTAGAGAATTTGGCCTACACCCGCCACGCTGGCCAGACCATGTTGGCGAGGATCTGATGTTGATTTTTAAACATTTAAAATTAAAAAAAAAAAAAACATTTAATTGTATGTATTCTATGTAAATATTACCCTTTCAGTAAGTATTATGTGTAGTGTATTGTATGTGTGTATTATGTATGTATAGTATGTATCATCACGACCGTTTCCCTTTCGGGGTGGTCAGAAACCACGCTTATAAATAAGCGGATTCACATTTAGCCAACTTTACTGTAGGCAAATCATGACAAGTGGCAAGCTCGTCGATGTATAGTATGTATTGTTGTTTATGTAGTTTATTATACCAATATTATAATAATATTTGTAAGTATTAGTATAAATTAATATTTTATAGTATCTCTCATTAACTATCATTTATAAATTTCTTGGCACTCTGCCTGTAATTGGTTACATTTCACAAAGGTTAGCTGGTAGAAGATGCCTTAAGGCATAAAGCTCGCCTATGCGCTTAGTTTTAAGTAATTTAACTTTGTGCAATAAATATTTTATATTATTATTATTATTTTTAATGACAATGTATTACCGATTCCATAAGTAGTGGAGCCGGGACCGAGCGACGACGGCTTAACGTGCTCTCCGAAACACGGGTACGGTGGTGTTTTAAATCTATGACAAATGTACATAAGAAAAGTGTATTTCTCATTTGTACATGTCAGGGGAGTTTGTAGGATTTTAAAGAAATCGTTCTTACAACCGAGTCATCGCCCGCGCCTCTCTATAAGATGTTTATTACGATTAATAAACAAAACAACAACTGTTAGGTGTACCTACATGATATTATAGCTAGGTTGGTATAATGTCTCTAATGTATTGAAGTATTTATCTATGTCACGTTTACTTTACCTAATGAGCAGTAGGTATCTTCCACTGCGTCGATTTCCAAGACCTGCAGACAAAGGCCGGGTCATTTTTAAATACTAATCCATAGTTTATTAATAATAATAAAGATTTCTGAATAATTGAATGTTTTTATAACAATATTTATAAAATCAATATTTTAATAACAAGCAAAAATATATTTTTTTACGACTATTTGTACCTACACATTTTTTAAATACAGTTTTTACTTTGTGTCCATTTCTGGAGTCCTGCTGACATGCAGACTTATCCAGTGCCCAAGAACGGAGAGTCCTACCAGGATGCTGCTGGGACCGCTCCTCACGTGGACGAAGAATGAGATGACGTCCCAGAGGTTGCAGGACGGAGCAGCCCCATCAGCACCCTGAACGCGTTATTGTACTGGACACGCTGCATGCCTTCTGCGTATAGTTGACCCACAGGCTGGACATATAGAATGTTTGGATTAAGGCTCTAAAGATAGTGACTATTACCTCCTACGCATCAGTAAACCTGCGCGCCAACATACTTGTCGCAAGTCTGTAAATCGTTTTTACCGGTACTGAAGACCATTGACTCACTCTTCTTTGCATTGCTAAGCCCAGTATCAATGCAAGGATAATATATATTTCCAATCATAAAACGGAATGTTAATAGTTATAAGGAAAAGGACAAATTTCTTAGCTTTCTGCTGGATTCACCGTGCGGGTGCCGGGTCCATCGCGGTGATGTCTCAATTTTGCGACTGACTTTACTGGTAGACTGGTTAAAAAAGGTGGACTCCTCTTTTTAATGCGCAGAAGTAAGTTTGAGCAAAAATAATGTAAAGAAGTGGTAATGAAAAAGAGGGCTTAGATAAAAAATATATGCATGAAACAGACCCCAGGCGGTGTTCATTAATTTAAATTAAATAAATAATACATCAATCACTTCGCATTATTGTGCATCATATTTTATGAATTAATATTATAGTAGAAATAAAAATAAAAAAACTTTTTAATTTAATTTGTAGTATAATATATAGTTATTCGAAGTAATATACAAACAATATAAAAGAATTACAATATTAAATAAACTATATTACATCAAAATCTAAATTTAACCTAAAAAATAATAATAAAAATATATAGTAAATAAAAATTAAATACTTACAAAAAAAATAGCTCCTCCAAATCGCTGTCTTGTGGCATGGTGCCCAATACACTAGCAGCATTTCCCCTTTGAATGATGAGACTTAATTTTTGGGAGAAAAAACTGCCAGCCCTATTGTCACCAGAGACGTCAATGAGCCTTGGAACAATTTCTTTATAAAAGGCTTTAAGTTCCGATCCCCACGGGTCCATCGTTTCTACAGCAAACGTCGAAAAAAAGTAACTATTGCAAATCGTTTTATATTTTCGACGCTTGCTGATCTGCGCTTGTCCCGCTGCAACACCAGCTCTAACAGAAGTTCCTTGGAGGTGGGAAGGGGCTAGGGAATCCCAACAGGTAAAATATTAATTTATGAAATATATGTAATATGTTGCGAAGTATGAAAAAATATATATTGGATAGGACCTCGCGTACCGCTGAGCTCCCAAAGCTATAAAAACAATGCACTCTTCTTGACATGCAAGTCAATGAATTTAATTTAATTACTCACGCGGTAGACAATGTTGCATTCTATATTCAGTAGGTACCAATAGACTTTTAGTCACATTCCAGCTCGGCTGTACCATTTTAAAACATTGTACCTACATACAATAAAAAAAGTCGGGAATTTAATTTTTCAAATATTTTTTTTATACTAAGCACGACATGTGTCATCAATTAGTGGTAGGCGAGGTCCAAGCAAGAATGGAGCAACTGACGCCAGCCATTTCGACCGACATCAGTCCCTTATTATGCCGGCCTATCACACTATTGTCACACTACGTTTGAAGGACTCCAGGTTATAGGAATGAGACACACACATTCGTGCGTGTGCGACAGATGTAAGTCTCCAAATTTATGTTTACGCGTAGGGATAGTGGCTACAGTATGGAAGTACAATTTTTGGGCTGTTTTTGTTCGATTGCGGAATAGTGAAGAAGGAAGGAAGTTATGGAGCTGTTCAGAATACTTACCTTAGTATAGCTTGTAGGACACGCTCAAAAATGCCACATTGCCCTCTGTGTTCTTGGGGCTATAATGAATGAATGAACAAAAATGGCTAGTTAAGAACAAGTGATCCAAGTAGGTAACAATTTTAATAAAACTAAAATTTGACACTATTTTGCTTCCTGACCAAATTAGTTGGTGCAGATATAATCCCAGTGCTATTGAAGGCTTCATTTAACAAAGTCCTACACACATCTTTACGCGAGCGGTCATTTGTCACGACTATACATACTCGTACCTCTTTCGCTTCGTCGACATTCATCAACCTTTTCATACATACCCTTTTCTTTTGTGAGCTCTTTACTGCACAGACTGCTAGTGTTTTATTTATGTGGTCGTGATAGGTGAGTCTAGGTCTGCCAGGGCCTCTTTTACCCACAACTTTTGCATTATGTATCTGGTTAGTCACTCATCCTTTTAACATGCCCGATCCATCGAAGCATGCCTTTCTTTTTTTGTGTTCCTATTCTTTTACACCTATCCTTATCCTTTATTCTTGACTTTTAAAGCAAAATAAAGCGCTTAAAGCGACAAGTAAAACACAGGGTTCGTGGAGATGTGATTCAAGTTACTGGTATTATTTCACTGTTGATATTATCTATTTATCTATATCCATTATTATCACTTTAGGTAAAATAGTTTATTTAAAAAAAACGTTTCTTGTTAATTATTTCATTAGTTACAAAATGCTACTTCTATCACTTCTGCTTTTAACTAGCTATATAGTTTATCCCGGTTTCTCGTTATACGTCATCGTTCTTTCAGAACCCGAGGGTAACATGCCCATGACCTCAAAAGTTAGTGGTAACCTTGAACCATTATGTTTTTACATTGCTGTATTTTGTTTATAAAAGTATTTCAATAACTTAGATGTGTGTTGTGTACCTAAGTACATACTAGGTTTTGTTATAGGGCAGCAGCTGAGCTTTCAAGGTCGACACATACAGTGGTATTCAAAACATTTTACTACAGCCAAAGACATTAAATATATAACAAGACGGGACAAGAATCCAAACTGCATGAAAATTAAAGTTAGACCAATTGTTTATTGTTGTTATTAATCCATAAAAAATTGTATACCTACTCGTATGTCTCTGTTACATTTTTTTACTTAAATATTGGTTAACAGTAAATAAATAATAATGGCTGGATTGAGCTGTTGTAGGCAAGGAACAGTCAGTTAAGCTCAATGCTGGATAGATGTTATTTTATGTAGAAATATATATAGGTACTCCGATACTGGAATAGATATGAGGTAATCCTCTACCTAAGGGTAACAATTTAACTGACGGACGTGTAGACTGGTGGACACCTTTAGAAGTAGTGTAGTGATTATACATAGAAATCGTTAACTAACATGAATTATATTTAATTAATATACATTAATAAATACATACGTACAACGTATTTATATATTTGAATTTTGTAATAAAAGTTAATTATATAAAATGTCGGAGAACCAAAGTTACCGATATAGCCTTCAAAATTAGTAAGCTGAAGTGGCAATGGGCTGGACATGTATGTCGTAGAACCGATGAACGATGGAGTAGACGAGTTCTGGAGTGGAGACCACGTACGGGAAGACGCAGAGTGGGTCGACCCCCCGCTAGATGGACAGATGACCTAAGGAAGGTCGCTGGTGGGGGTTGGATGAGAGTGGCAGGAGATCGTGTGAAGTGGCGAGCCTTGGGGGAGGCCTATATCCAGCAGTGGAGAGACACAGGCTGATGATGATGATGATACAAAATATTGCTATTAAGTGTTTTGTACATGCATAACGACAATTTTAGTTTAAGAATGTAAAAAAAATGCATTTTGTAAAACTACGAAACTTTATAGTGATAGTGAGATGATAATAACATGGTCGTTGGAATGTGTTAAAGTTGCATAAAATCATAAAATGAAAAACTGAAACACGGTGTCTAGGAGACTACCACATCAGCAGCAGAGGGTTAATAATAATGTCATAAATAGGTACATAATTAATTAGTGGATGACAGTGTCTCTATTGTCAGTTATAGTCGAGTTCCACGTGCACTTTCAAATTGATTTTGTTGTGGTATTTGTTGACAAATAAAGGCGTTGTTAAAAATATATAGTCGAACGTCCTCTGCAACACAACTCTACACACGAATTCGTTTGTTTTCATACAACGTGCGTAGCGTGTCCGTGCGCAATAATGAAATATCGCCTTTCTAGCGAAACATCACAAGCGTTTTTTCCATTAATTCGATTAAAATTCTTTCCCCTTTTGTTAGTTTATCCATAGTCCAAATCGTAGACACAACGTTGTCTATTAATACATTTTCTAATCAGACGGATTCCGGCTCTCGACCAAGACCTATTTCAAAGTACTTGGTCAATCAATGCAGTTTATTTAAACCAAAGATTTTGTAAAACGACGCGCTAGAACAAACCAACGTGTCACTTTCTCTCGCACATCAATACACTGTTAAGTAACATAGATATCAACTTAACATCGACACAAAGCTCGCCCATCTACAGCCAACTAAGCTCGCTGTGAGAAACGTAAAAGAACACTCACGTAATTTTAATTTGCAATAGTACACTAGACTAGTTCAGAACATTGTAGCCGACGTGCAAGTTATCGTATATGACAACTTTTCCAAAGCGGTGTAGATTCGACACTACGGTGTCTAAAACTCTCGAATCTTTGCAGCTTCGCTGAGATGTGGTCTTCCTGCGTGTTCTACAAGCTATACTACACGGTGAGTGTTCTGAAGAGCTCCACAACCTTATCTATTCTACTCTATTCCGCAACCGAACCACACGCACGGGCCAAAATATGCACCCACATACCGTAGCCTATCTCTACGCGTACATATAAATTTACACCTGTCGCACGCTGAATATTTAAAATGCTCTCCCAGCCAGTGTGTTTCCCCATTTCTATGACCTGGAGTCCTTCAAACAAAGTGTAAAAACATCTTAATAGGCCGGCATTGTCTCGCTCGCGTTCTACTGTGACATGTTCAATATGACATCAGTGACTATGATTGTGTGTGACATTGCGAGTGCGTTGTCTAGCAGTTCCGCATTTTACAGTAAACAATATAGCGCGTGTCGTATATTTCTACAGTTGATTGGTTTACTGGGTAATGATGCGGCTGATGGACTGGCCCTATATCATCCACAACATCAACAGGTTCATGACCAATAATCCCCTTACCGTTCCAATTCTTGCCAATTCCGGGCACTGACTGGAAACAGTCTAGGCCTTTTTTAACCCTGACAGGCACCTTACGCAACAAAGCTAAGCTTCGCATAATGGTAGGGGTATGATGACGTCACACTGTGCCTTTAATAAACATCTATACACTTGAACATTACAGCAGAGGAGGAGATGGTCGCACATATGCTCATGGAGTGCTGCAATGTGGCTGCGCTTAGACTGAAGTCCCTCCAGTCTGCGGCGACTCTTTCTGGAAAAGGTTGGATGGCTCCGCTGACGGAGAAAAGGTCACGCACAATGGTCATGACAATAATCTTCTGTTTAATTAAACATTTTTGTATAAATATGTTTTTGTAAGCTGTGACCGGTCCTATCGAATACAAGTCTTTGAATCCCGGCATTGAATCGTGCATTCACCGCAACGAGCCGGCAGTAGACACCAATAGGAGGGGGCGGTTTCTATGCCGTCAAATTTCGGCTAGCCTTAGGGTTGCCAACATTTTACCAGCAGCTTTTGGTATCTTTTAGGTAACGATCGCTAGGACACAAAATTCTTGCCCATGAACTTTCGACTAAGAACGAACTTAAATGTTGCTTATAGATTTATTGTCACTAACTATAATAATTAGAAACATAAGTAGGTATTTTAGAAAACAATTAGAGTAATTACCTAAGTGAACTTATCTTGAGGACAAGGCACGAATATAATATAGGTTTTATATATTTAAAAAAAAACACTGAAACACTGTAAATACTCGTAGTTAAAGGGATACAATAGTGAACTAAAAATAACAATCTAGATTTCCATACCCAGGGATTTCTCCATATACAAGGTACATACCTCAAGTGATTACGTCGCTTTTTGTTACACCCTGTATGCAATGCATCTAATACTCTTTAAACTATAAAAATATACGGTTTAAAATCGTAAATCAGAGTAATTGCTGAGAATCTATTTTAAATATTGTTATTTAAAAATTGTTGGAGCTATTTAAATAAATATAAAATATGAATAGTAAAGTGTCTAAGATTTTGATAAAGTTTATTATACTAAGTTTTATATAAATAAATAAAAAATTTTTTAGATACACTTGTGGGATCTTTTTTCGTTCGAGCCAAGTTTTGTGAACCACAATAGAATGGCATATATTTTTTCCATTATTATAAGGGTTCATCTTTACAGTAAAACTGGAAAAGCTACAGATAAAAAAATTAGGTACCTATATAACAAAAAAACAATGAAGAGTGCAGTTAATTATTAATTGCAGAATAATTAATCTATGTAATATGTGTGGCTGATGATGGTCACAAGGCAATCCCATCCGAAAATTGGGCATCATTAATTATCAATAAAGTTACCCAAATTATAAAAGAATAAACTTAAGAGACGGATTTTATTGTAGCAATAATTGTCATGCTGGCTTTTAATCCTGGCTTGTACAGTATCTTCGTGCCTACTTAAAATTATTTTGTGAACCCTGGCGCGGGTCACGGCCGTTTCTTCCTGACCACGGTCAACGGCGCCGCGTCAAGGTGCCCTCCGTTCGTGGGCCACTAACCATTCTCACTCCCAACTGCCGTCATACCTACCTTAAATAATTGCCGCGAGGTCATTAACGATGAAGTTATGGTAGGTTTCATTTTAAAATTATCATCATTGCATCCGTGCTCTACATTTGTCACATTACGAGTCTTAAACACTTTTGCATCTGTCTAGCTCGCACAATGCAATATTTTCAAAGCTTTTTCGTGTCTGATTTCTTTTTACATATTTTTTTGCTAATTTTTAGTAAAATACTAGAGATGCGCCGAATAGTGGTTTCACCGAATAACCGAATACTGAATACTATTCGGTTTAACCTTTACCGAACCGGATATTCGGCCGAGTTATTCGGTTTACCATTTCATAGTTTTACCGCGTAAACAGGTTCTCACATAATATATTTACTATATATAGTGTCTTTCTGTCTATATATATATATATATATATATATATATATCTGTCTATTATTCTCGTCAATTTGCCACTTAGTTAAATGTGTTTATTAAAAATTTGAAATGTTGATTTGAGTATTCAAAATAAATGTGGATATAATTTTTAAAAAGACATTTAGATTTGATTGAGGTTTAATAAAATGATTATTTTTAATTTATAAATAAATGTTGATTTAAATATTAAAAATAAATGTTGCCTTAAGGTTTCAAAATAAACGTTGATTTGAAGTTTAATTGCTTTATTTTATTAGCTTTATTCAACACATTCTCCATAGGTTTTCTTTGATTTATAATATAACACATCATACATAAGAAATGTTTTCTTTTAGTTCTATACCATGTCATGTAGCCAAGAAAATGGAAATGCTCGAACCGAATATATTCGGCAACAAAACCGAATAATTTGGCAAAATACAAATAGTGTAAATCAAACGAACATTCGGCGCATCTCTATAAAATACCTAGAGGAAAATCGTCATGAATGTTATTGCAATTTATCTGTCTTAAATTAGACAGTGAAAATGTGTGCAAAATTTTACATTCCAGAAAGTTAATAAGTTAAAAGTACACTCATGCTATGCTATGTTCGACTTAAAAGTAAAGGAAAGTGTTCAACGCCATTTTACCGAATTTTGCTTAAATGTATGAAAATCATATGACAACGCCAAGTCGAACGATTTTCAAAGCGAAATAAAGCGCTAAGTCGTCAAGTTTGACTTCAATAATCTATGAAAATATTGGATGGTGCGAGCGAGAGAGATGCAAAAGCGTTAAATAACGTTACTAGGAAATAGAATTACGGACATTTTGGAGATATATTCTTCTTAAGACACCATTCTTCTCATCTCTTACCCACACACAATGGACCTGGCACCCGCACGGTGAATCCATGGAATGCTTAAAAAATTGTCTTCTTTCCTTAAATATTTCCAAAATGACCTTAATTTTATTGCCTAGAGGCCTAGAGTAGAGCAAGCTTTGCTGTACAGCAGGGAAATGCTGCAGTGTTCTTAGCACACTACCACAAAAGGGGTTGCAAATCGACAGGTTGTTTATTTAAAGATAAAGTTGCTGTCTTAGCAACATAAAAATAATAAGTAACAGAGAAAAGCGATTGAAAGCAAGAATTGTTGCGCTGCAGGGGAATGCTGCAATGTTGTTATCTATCGATGTTGATATCTTTCATGACAAGGTGATAGTGGTGAGAAATGCGTTTAACTTAAGGTTCTTTAAACGATAATAGTTTTTGTTATTGTACAGTTATTAGTTTATTGCATGAAGTGATAGTTTGTAGATGCTTTCATCGGTCATAAAATGTATTATTCTAACACTACTAGTGAAAACTTGTAAATGACTTTTTTGTATCTATTTATTGTTTCTATTTTTGTATCTATACTTGTGACTTAAACGCCAATAGTTTTCATTAATAAATAAATTAATACTATCAGCATATTGCCACATGAATTTACTCGTAATAGTAAAGTATCATCACAACCGTTTCGCTTGCCGGGTGGTCAAAAACCACGTTTATAAAGAAGCGGATTCACATTTAGCCAACTATACTATAGGCCAATCATGACAAGTGGCAAGCTCGTCGATTTATCTAGCGTACCAAACTCAAGAAATAACACAAATAAATTAAATATTATTATTTTACTGCCTCCGTGGTCTAGCGGTTAAGTCCGTGAATTTAGACTCGGAGGTACCAGGTTCGATTCCTGGTCGGGACACAATAATATTTATTAATAAATACATTTAATTTATTTGTGATATTTCTCGAGTTTGGTACGCTGGAGACATCGACGAGCTTGCCACTTGTCATGATTGGCCTATAGTAAAGTTGGCTAAATATGAATCTGCTTATTTATAAGCGTGGTTTCTGACCACCCCGAAAAGGACACGGTCGTGATGATACTTTACTTTATTTTGATTTTTTTAAAGACAGAGATAGCAAAATCATCAATGATACGACCCGACCCTAAAGGGCCCGCATCACCGTGAGGCCTCATAAGTAGACCCCGAGGCGCCTACGGACTAAAACCCTATAAACCGTCTCTCTTTCACTGTTGGCCCTGTGTGCCATTACAGCTAAGACTGAGTAGTGGCTACGAAGTGAAGACACTAGTTCGCCTTTATTTATTTAAATTAATAAATAATATTTTATCCCGACTAGGAATCGAATACAGTACCTCCGAGTCTAATTCCACAGACCTAATCTTAATTTACTCGGATTATTAATTTTTGTTTATAATTTTATTATAGTTAGTTTATTGTCTTTTCTTTACAAATAAAAATACATACCAGCAGTATTGTTCTGCTAAAAGATGGCATCATATCGGTACCCTGCAGTAGGCCAGCCAGTCATTACATAACGCGACCTCGTACAATGTCAATGCCCCAACAAAGTCACCTTAACAATAGCCGTCTACCTAAATAAGAACCCCAGTAACACGCTAGCACGATAACACAAAATTATTTATTTATTTCAGAAAAAAACTATATTTTTTTTATTTAAACATGCTGCTATTAAATATGGATATTAATCCATTTTATTAATTTATTTTACATATTCTAGGTCTAAACAATACATATTTAATAACATAATGCAAACACAATGATAAGTTACTAGATGTGCGAATAAAACTGGGTTCAAGTATTTTAGGATTTTTTTTTTCTATCCACATCCGTTGATGCGAACACATCGAACTTCTCACGTTTTTGTTGATTAATACGATTACACGGGGAACGGCGGCATTCTGGAGCAAGTGTTAACTTTTTGTTAACTTGTCCACCGCTAGTGTGGGAGAAAGAATTAGGTCCAATTCTCTAGGAATATGTACTAGTATGTCTATGTATATCACAACTCTCTTCTTTCGATTCCTTCGCATAACTCTAGTTTCATTTCAAACTCATTTGTCGTTGTAGCGACAAATTTGTGGAACAATTTGCCTCCTATCATCAGGCAAGTAACCACCAGATAGCTATTTAAAAAAATGGTCTATTCGCATTTCATTTCCCAACAAAATTGGTAAGTATATTTTTATGTATGTATGTGTAAGTTTATGTATTAGTATTTTTGTTTATTATATGTATATTTGTATGTATGTATATGTAGTTGTATGTATGTGGCTTTTATTAAATAATACTTTTGATATTTATATTTAATATTTCAGCACCTACTTTCCAGTAAATGGTTTAAAGTTTTTCCAATGGTTGGCTATGATAAAATGTCTTGCGGCATTAAAGCCCGCCTTTGTCTTTGTACAATAAAGTATTAAATAAATAAATAAAATAAATATGTTCTAAAAGATACAGTGGATGTCTGAACCCTGAACCCCGTGTTCTTGGTTGTGACGATAAAAAAATACTACATTAAAACTTAGAGCTTGATATATATTAATCGACTTTATTGTAATTTAGCAGGGTTGTTACTCGGAACTCATGGACGGGACATTAGCTATATGACGTTATCTTTTGACCATGACATCTTTTTTTTTTTTTTTTTTTTTTTTTTTTTTTTAATACTAGCACGACATGTGACTCTGCGCCCACCTGATGGTAAGTGGCGCGCAGGGTCCATGAATGTTAGCAACTGGAATCACCCTTATATCCGACATCAGTCCCTAACACTATGCCGGCTTGACTAGATGCCTTTTCACAGTTCGCCTGAAGGACTCCAGGTTATAGGAAAGTGGAAACACAGAGGCTGGAACAGCATTCCACATCTTTATTGTGCGACAGATGTATGAGTCACCAAATTTATAGGTACGCGAAGGGATAGTGACTACGGTATGTGGGTGCATATTCTGACCTGTGCGTGTGGTTCGGTTGCGGAATGGGGAGGAACGAATTAGGTTATAGAGCTCTTCAGAGCACTCACCATAGTATAGCCAGTAGAACACGCTCAGAGAAGCTACATCTCGGCGAAGCTGCAAGGATTCGAGAGTTCCAGATATAGTGGTATCGTCCACAATTCGAACAGCTCGCCTTTGTAGGACATTGAGAGCATCTGTGAGGTACATCTGTGAGGTACATCTGTCCCAACAGCTATGCTAGTTTGTTTGTCTTGTCTTTACTCCTAGTGGAGCGATTTTAATTGGACGTGAAGTCAACATCTATATACATGTGACCTACAGTCTGAAGGTTTTTTGCAGACCACTATATTACACGGGCAAAGCAAGGAAAGTTAGGGATAATTTATTTATTTCTTATTTATAAATACTAAGTAAACTATTAGAAGTTTTAATCAACAAATATATACACAGCAAAAATCCAATGGGTTGGAGAACCAAAACGATTCCAATCGTCTCAGAATAAATTAGTCTATGACAATGCATTGCCGTTTATGGTCGTGATCGACATGCACTATCAATGTATTATTGTTTCACGGACAATAGGCCGACCTGCTTGCTACGGAAGGCTATAGAATAGTTTTTATTTCCTATTTAATAGTTTAGTTTTATTTGCAATTAAATAATAATAATAAATATTTCCAGACAGGTCACACAGCGCCATCTAATTTCTGTGGTAAGCTACGAGGCTTGTGTTACGGAAACTAGATGGTTGATAAACTGCATATTATACTTTTTTGTTTTGTAAATATATACATATAAACTTGCCCCCGGTGGAAATCGAACCCACGACCTCCCGAGTTCACGGCAACGTTTGTTACCACTAGACCACGGAGGCGATTAGTTTGTAATTTATTTTATTTAAATTCAAATTCATATATTTCTTTATAACAATAGGTTTTTTATACTATGGTTATAAATTAAGTACACTATGTTTTGCTCATGGGCGTATAAAGATTAAATAATTGAGTATAGTAGACATACAAACATTTTTTTTTTACAATTAAACTAAAGAAAGCTATAATAATTAAATTGAAATGTCTAATAGGATTAATTAATGTCAAGGTAAGAATTTAATGTTGTTCATTCAACCTTCTAGAAAATCTGTCAATTAGCATTTTCGTCAGTGTCTTTTTGAATCGTTGTATAGTTGTTGATGTCATCATTTATTTTATTGTAGATATTTGGAGCCACACAGAATACACTTTTTTGTATGAATGAAGTATCATCACGACAGTTTCACTTTCGGGGTAGTCAGAAACCACGCTTATAAATAAGCGGATTGACATTTAGCCAACTTTACTATAGGCCAATCATGACAAGTGGCAAGGTCGTCGATTTCTCCAGCGTACCAAATTCGATAAATATGACAAATAAATTAAATATTAATTAAATGTATTTATTTACATTAATAAGTATTTTTGTGTCCCGACCAGGAATCGAACCCGGTACCTCCGAGTCTAAATCCACAGACTTAACCGCTAGACCACGAAGGCAGTTTTGCATGAATGTTTCCTAAATAGCTAATAAGTATGTATTATTATTTATATGTACCTATGTATTCTATTTATATACAAATATAATGATAGTATGTAGCCTATTTAGTGTATACCTACTGATTAATATATAGTTTTGTATATAGTATATTAGATTTAGTATTTAAGTTTGATTTATTTTGTTTTTTGTTTCACAAATCTTAATGCTCCTATTATATTTAGCACCTGCCTCACATAACAAATGCTCTAAATTGTCCCTAAGGTTGACTAGTAAGAATGCCGCATTAAGTCCGCCTGTGTACCTACTGCATAAAGTTTTGAAATAAAAATAAATAAATGTTGATTTTGATTTAGAAATTACGAGCTTTTTTTATATTCTGCGGTTGCGAATTTGATCAACAATTGGGAATATTTCCCATTATTATTTTTTACTTTGATTAACATTATTTAAATTATATGAAAATAACAACCAATGCTCGCCCTATCTTATTTGATCTCTTTAGTAATAAAATAAATTGTAATAGCCAGATTTCATACAAGTAGGTAGACAAGACACGTTTCCGATTCGCTGAAATAACCAGCGGGTTTCCCCTTTCCAGACGGGTTTATTGATTTGTGCTAAACAGAGGGTTGCAATAGTCGCGAGGGGAAGGACGGAAAATAAAACCACATTCAATTAACATAGGTTGTCTAAATCTTGTAATTCGTTTTAATTTATAAAAAAATAGTATACATCCATATACTGTATGTTGCTACTCTTCATGGGACTTTTTTTTTATTTGTAGTTTAGTTTATATTTATTTATTTTTTTATTTAAAAAACTTTATTGCACAAAGGCGGATGCTTAATGCCCGAAGCCATTGTCTGACAGCCAAACCTTAGGGACTAATTTGAACAATTATAGGTGCAATCATAGAAATAATAATAATACTATAATTATAAAGGTTAACTTAATAGGATTGATATATACTTACATCTTATATCTTCATATATATCATAATATCAATATACTACATACTAATAATACACATATATTGTACCAGTTATTAAATTTCAGAGATAATTAAAACTACATTTAATTAAATATAAACTAAATCTATTTACAAAAATACTTTAGTAAAAAATGTCCTCTAGAGAACGACCCTTCAGGTACAGTCTCAAGAAGACTGGCAACATTTCCCCTCTGTATAGAAGTGCTAATGTCATAAGCGATGCTAATACGTTGGCAGAAATAATTGCCAGCCTTCCTGTCTCCAGACTTTTCCGTTAGCCGTTTGGACAACTCCTTGGCTCATCACCGTCTCGACCCCAAACAGCGGAAATTTAATTAATATATATATATTTGAATTTATTTAAAAAAAAAAACATATTTTGCGAAATTGTCAAGTAGCCTATTCCAAAAACATACAAAATGCGAGTTAGTATGTTTTAAAGGTTAGTTCTAAAAATGCTAAGAGATAGATTTATATTCCTAGTAAATAAATTTACCAATTAAATTTATTTACGAGGTAGACTATAAATCTATCTCTTAGCATTTTTAGAACTAACCTTTAAAACATACTAACTTAGAACTAACATCTTAAGATAGAAGAAGCTAATGAGAAAATCCAGCAATACAAATATAGGATATCACTTCATGAATAACAGAGTTGTAAATATGTGGAATAAAATACCAGAAGACATATTAAAGTCCTCAACTGTAAACACTTTTAAAAACAAACTGGACAAGTGGCTAGTGACAATCGAAATAGACTATGGTGATAACTGACAATTTAATAAACTTTACACCAGTGCTTGATATAGGCATATCAGCAATGCGCTGCTCGCCTATTAATCAATAATAATAATCTTCAAACTTGACTTTAATTTTACAAGGCACGTTTTTATTTTGTTCGATTCACTGAACTCAAAGCCCCATTAGATGCACTTACGTCAGACCAAGTAGATAATTAAATTATTTTCCTGCCCTTCTAGTATTTTTAGACTTCATTATACCGTACATAATATAATGTAACTTTAAAAATAAAACTTTTAAAATACATGTTTTAGGTGCATCATTAGCGTGTAGCTCATTGGTTTATCAGTCAATTTAATATATTTTGGACGAGTTTTACTGACTGATTAATATCGATTGATTGATTATTTTCACAAAAAATCGTGATTCCTTACAGGGTGGCATAATTCAACCGAAACTGTTTACTAACGCATTGGAAGATGTTTTTAAAATGCAGGATTGCAGAAACGCCTCCGGTTCTTAGCGGGATATCAAACGGCATAAACGGAGCGCCCAGCAGCGAGTTGGTCATAGAATAAACTTGGACAAGACAAAAGTGATGTTCAACAATCATGTCATACCAAGACCAATCGAAGTTGTGCAAAAATACGTCTAACTTGGACAAACTGTATAATTAGCCGTAGCCAACTTCACCAAAGAAGCTGATAGACGCATTCAGCTACGATGGGCAGCATTCGGAAAGTTGCGCCACATCTTCTTGTTAGACATACCACAGTGTTTGAAGACGAAAGTTTTCAACCAATGCGTTCTTCTAGTATTGTGGTACGGAGCAGAGACGTGCCCACTGACAGTGGCTCTGGTCCACTAATTTAACATTGCTCTAAGGAGCGAGCTATCCTCGGTAATTATTTGATGGATAAAGTCCAAAACGTGGACATACGTCAGATTACCGACATAGCCTTCAAAATTAGTAAGCTGGGCCAATGGGGTTCTGGAGTGAGATAAGAGACGCAGAGTGGGACGACCCCCCGCCATATAGACGGATGCCCTGAAAAAGGTCGTTAAGGGTGGCTGAAAACCTTGTGACGATGCTTGGTGGAGGCCTATATCCAGCAGTGGACAGACACAGGCTGATGATGATGAATGTGTGCGTGTGAATATTGGGTGTTATGTGAGGGGGGAGGGCAAAGGTTAAGAATGCGCTTTAAGACTTCAAGTGTTATTAGCGTTGTTAATGTAGGATTTGCACGTGCTAGAATACATTTATGACATCATGTAAAACGTTCTTAAATAAAACTTCGGATGGAATTCTTAAATACTTATATTAACTTAAACACACTTGGAAATCTTAAAAACAATCTTATAATCGTCTTACATTCTTAAATTGACAAGTCTCAAGTGTTGCCAATAGGGCGCTTGCGCGATCACGTGACCTTATTTATATTTTCATGGCTCAGAATTTGAATCCATTCATCCTACTTATATTATTCTACGCATTTTTAATTTTTGCTTGTAATGTAGTATTATCTTATCAGCTTGACAATGTTACAATTGCCTACGTGGAACAAACGAGTAGATATAGTAGCATGATTTTTATAAATCTCTTGTGCAAGGTCAGTTCTTTAAAGATTACATAGACGAATAAGTGCTTTAAAAACAGACGTAGCAAAATTAAAGATTGGAAGAAAAAGTTGATAAAAAATAATTTAATCAATATGAGTTTTTTAAATACATATCGTAAATTTCTTAACACTGTTGGTAAGCGGAACGAAAAGTCTATTCAAAGATGTTTCTTGAAATGTGCCATGGTTTGAATCATGAATAATAATTTTATAAGGATAGAAAAACCTTGTCTAAATAGTCTAAGATACGTCTTTCATTCGAGCAAATCGAGCGGGCATGTATGACGAAGGCGCGTGAATCGGGGCCCAGGCTTGAATTGCCATTATGCCCAGTCAAGCCGGCATAGTGTTAGGCACTGATGTCAGTCATGATTGTCTGATTCTAGTTGCTAACATTGCGCGCCACTTATCATCAGGTGGGCGTAAGTTCACATGTCGTGCTAGTATTAAAAAAATATATAAAAACAGCCTTCTACGCAAATTTTAAAAAATCACCTTGTATAAAAGAAATTGATTTAATTTTAAGTTAAGTAAAAAATATAAGTAGAACGAATGGACTCTAATCCCGAGCCATAAAAGTATAAGCTAGGTCACGTGATCGTGGACGCGCCATGTTGACACTTGAGATTGAGAAAAAAATGAGAGAAAAACGTATAAGCATGTAAGACTTTTTTTAAGATTTCTCCTATAAGATTTTTAAGTGTGCTTTAAGTATAAGTCTAAGAAAATATAAGTACATATAAGAATCCATCCGAAGTTTTATTTAAGAAGAATTACCGCAGTTTCTAACATTGTATGACCTAAAACATATAATTTCGTTACGCAACCCATCACTGTCGCTTTTGCTAGCGTATTTTATTATATAAAAAGTGGATTTCATTCGGATAACTGATTGGTAAAGGTCGCTCTTCTAATGATCTTTTACTATAAGAATGTAAGGCGCGAATTAAACAGAAATGGCGTAAGGTGAAGGCGCGGCGCAGGCATCTTGCCGCTTCAAAACGTTTCAATACAAAATGGCGACACGTTGTGAATAATACTCAAGCGTCGTCGTTTCTTATACAGAAGGATCAGAAAAATATTAAAAATAAATGTCTCGGCACAATAATGAGTTGCAGCTGAGCATCTTCGTCGTCTGAAGAGGAAGACATCCTATCACGATAAAGACACCCTGTACTCATTGTAACGTGTCTTCGCCTCTTTGATATAATTTAAATCGCGTCCGTGCCTTATCTGTTTCACCTTAGCTCTGCGCCTTCACCTTACGCCGTTTCTGTATAATTCGCGACTAAGGAGTGATAACACAACATAAAGAGAGATGTTCCTGCTATAAGAGTAGTCCACGACCTAAAGTTTATCAAATTTAAAAGATAAGATGAGAACGAATGTCATTAACTTACATGATTAAAGGGGATTTTACAGTTCCGATATGTCGCTTTGTTTTTCAATTAAGATTTTATACTTTTATTAACTCGCTTTCCTGTATGTCTTAAACTAACATACCGATGAGTTAGAGCAGGGTTGCACAGACTTATTAATACTAGGGGCCACTCGGCCAAATCATGAACTGATAGCGGGCCGGCCGCCAGAAGTAGGTATAGGTAGTTAAAGACAATAAAGAATTGATAAAAATTTATTAAAATTAAAAAAGAAATTATTAATTTGAAGCGTGGCACTGCATAGTGCTTACAATCTTTTTTATATTTGGCTCAAATTTACTTGTAGCAACACGTAAAACTGCTTCCAAACTTTCATTTGCAAGGCGGTTTCGATTTTTTGTTTTATTATTATTTAGTATTGAAAAAGTTTGTTCACATATATAGGTAGAACCAAATAAGCTGGCACATTTCAGAGCGTTTATGCGCAACTCTTCGTACATATTTTTATCAATGCAGCGGTAAAAGTTCAGCAAGTCTCCTTCGTTGAATTTGTTGCGTAAATCTTGGTCATTTTGAATGTCGATAATTTCTAACTGCATTGACTCTGGCGCATTTTCAACTGAAATAGTGAAAGGATTGCTGAATATGTCCAACAGAGGTTTCACTTTTTTAAACTCCGAAAATCTGTCTTCAAAAGATTGAATCAAAATATCTAGCTTTTCTACATAACTGAA
Source organism: Tinea semifulvella (assembly GCA_910589645.1). Classification (NCBI taxonomy): domain Eukaryota; kingdom Metazoa; phylum Arthropoda; class Insecta; order Lepidoptera; family Tineidae; genus Tinea; species Tinea semifulvella. The sequence goes on from OU342596.1 coordinate 7,545,019, forward strand.
ATTAATCGCAGTTTTGTTGAATTTTTCAGCCATTTTCTTATAATTCGGAAAATGATTATAATTTCCAGAATTCAATTGTGATCTGAAAAGTGTCAGCTTGCATTGAAAGGATGTTACATGAGCATAGAGCTGGGATATCAGTTGATTTTTGCCTTGAAGCCGTGTGTTCAAGACATTCAAATGATTTGTAATGTCAACTAAATAAGCTAAATCACACAACCAATCAGGATTTTTAAGTTCCGGGACATCCCTTTGCTTTTCCGCCAGAAATATTCCAATTTCTTCTATTAAATTTAGAAATCGTTCCAGTGTCAATCCACGACTTAGCCACCTTACTTCTGTATAATACAGTAAATCTCCGTATTCGCTTTCGATGTCATCAAGGAATTGTTTGAATTGTCTGTGATTGAGTCCTCGTGATTTTATGAAATTTACAGTCGAAACTACTACTTTCATTACATTTTGAAATTCATTTTTTTTAGAACAGAGGGCTTCCTGGTGTATAATGCAGTGAAACTGCATGAGATCTTCAGTGTTTATGTTTTTTTCTTGCAGGTGCTTTTTCAGCAAAGTAACTAGCCCGGAATTGATACCAATCATGGAAGGAGCACCGTCAGTCGCAACTCCCGATAACTTAGATAAGTCCAAATCAGTTTTTGAACACTCGTCCAAAAGTCCATTGAGTATATCAACTCCTTTGGTTTGACCTTTCAATGAACACATTCCTAATAACTCTTCGAAGACTTCAAAATCTTGAGTAACACCTCGTATGAATATGAGAAGTTGAGCTGTGGAACTAATATCAGTCGATTCGTCGAGTGCTAATGAAAAAAATTCCATGATCTTAGTTTTTTCAATTAATTGTTCCGCAATATTACCTGACAAGGACATAATTCGTCTTTGGATAGTCATACGATTCAGTTGAATTTTCTCAAACTTTTTTGCTGCTTCTGGACACATTTTCTTAGCGGCAATTTCCATGCATTCTTTTACAAAATCGCCATCATTGAAGGGGCGACTTCGCTTTGCTATCATTCGAGAAATTTCATAACTAACTTCTGTAGCCGTTTCTGAATCTTGAATGTGTTTTGTAAACATAGCTTGCTGACCAATAAGCTCCCGTTTTAAAGACAACATTTTTTGCTTTCTTAATTCGCCTGTAAACTTGGTAAAAGAAGGATGCTGCGTTTCATAGTGCCTTTTTACATTATAATCCTTTGCAATCGCAACAGAATTCTTGCAAATTAAACAAACGACTTTGTTATGCGACCATACAAAAAAGTATTTCTCAGTCCAAATTTCTTGAAACTGCCGATTTTCATCTTTAACCTTACGTTTTTTACTAGGTCCTGGCTTCTCCATGTTGCGTTCTAATCCTGGCTAGGATTAACACAGCACCTAAAAACAATTACAGTACCCACTTAAATTACCTATCCTTTTTTAAATTATCAAAAATAATTGATTAAATATTATTTCTCAGAAATTTTAAGATTTTTATACAGATTTTATCTGAAATAATGACGTAATTATTACAGTTAGAGAAATTCTTATAAAAATAGTAATTTCTTTGTTTATTTTAATATTTAGCCAACATTAAAGCTAAATTTGATTAAAATTGATTAAATAGGTAGGGAAACACTTATTAATAACAGAGTTTTACTTACGTTTTCACAACACAATTATACACGGCACTTGACGGGTTAACACTGCAACAGGAAATCTACGTTGAATGTGGATCAAAATATATGACACCGGCTAGTCGAGTTAAAATCTACACTAGAACTATTGCCTCCCAAAAACACTAATAAACTGCACTTATTCTCAATCACTTATTACTTTGCTTTGTATTTTCGCGCTTATTTCTTTCTGTTGTTGACACTTCACTCAAATGAAAAGCGAACTGTTCGGCCGCTGCGGTTAACGTGATTTTTATACCGCGCAAACGACTCTGAAAGCTTCGTGTAGATACGCGAGCAATCGGGAATACGGGACTATATCTATCTCGCTTGCTCACCGCGCTAGAAAATTCTTGATTTCTATAGCGAGCGATGTTACTTGACTTAGCAATTTTGGGCGCTAGATTCAAATTGCGCGCGCGCGAGTTTCACATTACTTTTCGAACATATTTTTTTTTTGTTTTATTCTGGAATAGAATTCAATATTTTTCGAATGCACGAGAGTATTATTTTTGCTGTCGGGGGGCCACCAGTATTCGACCCACGGGCCGCATGCGGCCCGCGGGCCGCGGTCTGTGCATCCATGAGTTAGAGACTTGAAATTTGCTCAGAAGTTGATGACATTGCATAAAAATGCGAAAAAAAAGTAGGTAGGTACCATGTTTTTTTATAAAGGACTCATGCTCAACTTCTTGTTCAGTTTTATTCACATAAAATGCAGAAAATAATAATAGAAAATCATACTTGTTAACATAGCAGCTTCGATAAATCATCATCATCACAGCCCAATTCTGGAGAATTTGACCTACACTCGCCACGCTGGCCAAACGGATTATTAGTTCGGGTCTTGGTCTTGCAATAGAACAACTGGTCTCGGTCTTGGTCTTGCACTCTTAATATTGGTCTTGGTCTCTTGCTTTGACTTAAAATATATATTTGTTTCTAATTGTGCCTTGTGAGACTAGTGATGTCCGCAAACTACTATATTAAGAACTACTGATTAACTTAAAATTTGGAATAGATATAGATCTTGTTGTCATGTATACAAAGGTAGTAACTAAAACCGTATAGACTCATATAACGCTTATACTCATCAATACGAACAAATTTAACAGAGCGAACAAACATTTTTTATACCACATCAAATCGTAATTTCCATTTGAAAAAATACAAATCCCAAAAATCAATAGAATAAATATAAAAAAGTGTGAACAATAGGCTTAGTCTTGGTACTGGTCTTTCACTTTCGACGAGGCTCAATCTACTGATTGAGGCCTTCGCCAAGTCCTCTAGCCGCCAACCTAAGAACCCCCTGACCCTCCCACCGTTCAAGTCGCCGATCCAGCCGCCGCTGTATTCGTCCCCCATTTCCCTCTCGATAGCTCCACCGCAGACCCCTACCCCTCAGGTTGGGTATGCTGTTGTTGAGTAGACTGCTTCGATGCTTGCATGAACGCGGCGAACGAGTGCCTTCACTCCGTAGCCACGACTCAGACTTAGCTGTTAAGGCACGCAAGGTATAAGGTTTTAGTCCGTAGGCGCTTTGGGGTCTCCTTATGAGGCCTCACGGTGATTCGGGCATGCGACCTCCCGTAGTGGCCCTTCAGGCTTTTTTGCAACCATATGAGGCAACACTACTACTAGTGTATGTATACTATACTATGTAGTCTATGTAAGTATATAATTATTTATGTAGTTTAGGTATTATTATTTTTATGGTGTTTATCATATATTTAATTTAACTAGTTATGAGTACTTGTGATAAGTGTTTAATTTACTTTTGTTTTTTTTTCCCATGCCTAAACATCGATTACTTGTCCCGAAGTTTGATGATAAGAAAATGCCAAGCGGTATTACATACGCCTTTTGTATTAAAAAATAAAGTTTTTAAATAAATAAAAAGAAAAAGGAGTTCTTCGCGCCATTTTGCGTGGACATGTCAAGTGCAAGTTTTTGTTTTGTAAATTAATTTACTGTGAATATTATTGGTCAAAAGTGGTGTTGTTATGTTTAATAATGTGCTAAAAATGTGAATAATTATGGAAAACGATAAATTGGACTTTAAATATGGGACACAAGTTGCAGTTTATTTTTTGCGGGTTTCCCGCGCTGTCAACTCCCATATTTTACCCGACGTGTTTGAGCTATGGTGCCGCGAGTGACTCCAAGAAAAGCATCAAATTCTGCAGTATCTGGAATTTAATGATGACCTCATTAACTCATGAAAATGAAATATATATCACGTCAGACTTGGCTGTATGGGCTAGACCCTTTGCCTTCCCTATCAACTCATTCATCATCCATTAGAATACTACTATAAAATACTACTACTGTTGCATTATTGCATAGGTATTTCAAAAGAAGTAACCGAAAAAAAACCGGAAATTATATAAAAGTGATAAATTAATGATGTAATTTTTTTATAGTTTGTTTACTCAGTTGTCCTTAACTTTGCCTAATTTATACAGACGACCTCGTAGTTCATGGTGCAAAGTGTTAGCAGCTGCGAATTATATGTATAAGGTCTGAAGAGGAACTAGGTATAATAGCACGATACGAGTATTCTGGTTTTGTGATATAAGTACATAGGTATAAAGAACTTTTGAATGAGATATAATTGAATACTTTTTCTTAACAGGAAGGTATAACTGCCCCCACCTAGCCAAAATGTTTAGGTTTAACACAATGATATTTCCCCGTCGCGTCGTGACCACGGAATGAAGCTAATGAGAAAATCCAGCAATACAAATATAGGATATCACTTCATGAATAACAGAGTTGTAAATATGTGGAACAAAATACCAGAAGACATATTAAAGTCCTCAACTGTAAACACTTTTAAAAACAAACTGGACAAGTGGCTAGTGACAATCGAAATAGACTATGGTGATAATTGACAATTTAATAAACTCTACACCAGTGCTTGATATAGGCATATCAGCAATGCGCTGCTCGCCTATTAATTAATAATAATAATAATAATAATCAGGTTGATACTCACAATATATGCAATATAGGTGATTGTCTAGCGGTTAAGTCCGTGGATTTAGACTTGGAGGTACCGGGTTCGATTCCTAGTCGGGTCACAAAAATATTTATGAATGTAAATAAATATACATTTAATTAATATTTAATTTATTGTGATATTTCTCGAGTTTGGTACGCTGAAGACATCGACGAGCTTGCCACTTGTCATGATTGGCCTATAGTAAAGTTGGCTAAATGTGAATCCGCTTACCCATAAGCGTGGTTTCTGACCACCCTGAAAGGGAAACGGTCGTGATGATACTTTACTTTTTTATAGGTGATTGGTTCTCCGCAGCTTCACATCATCATCATCATCAGCCTGTGTCTCTCCACTGCTGGATATGGGCCTCCTTCCTCAGGTCATCCGTCCTTCTGGCGGGGGGTCGTCCCACCCTGCGTCGTCCAGTACGTGGTCTCCACTGCAGGACCCGTTTACGCTATCGTTCATCGCTTCTGCGACAGACGTGTCCAGCCCATTGCCACTTCAACTTGCTAATTTTAAAAGCTATGTCGTTAACTTTGGTTGTTTGACGGATGTCAACGTTTCTGACTTTATCCTTCAGAGAAATCGCTCTCTCCATAGCTCGCTGAGCGACGTTGAACTTATGTATCAGACCCACCGTCAGTGTCCACGTCTCTGCTCCATACGACATTACTGGAAGAAAGACAAAGACAAAAAAAATTATTGTTCATGTGGTAAAATCTTGGAAAGCGCCTAGTTGGACTACCCCTGGCTGTGATGTATTGCAGTAATGTTTGAATGGAATGAGAGGCCGTCGATAGCTTGGAGTTTGGTCCTTTCCGCGAAGTCATTCACGGCTAGCATTATCCATGTGTTTGACTTGTGGCTTTAAGCCTTTTTTTTTTTTTTTTTATTTTTTTTTTTCGCTTTGTAAGTCGCACGATTCTATCGTGCTCTATGAGTCTATGCTTCTCACACAATTTGAACGAAGATCAGTAGAGAAAGCGAGCTTTGCTTTGCTTTGCTTTCAGGGTAAATACAGGATATGTCAGACTACGATAGGGAGAATTGTGGTAACTTAGCGGAGCGGATGTTGCTTCAGTGGTTGACGGTTTTCTAGATTTTTTACTTTGTTTTATTTTTAATATTTACTTTTGTTTTATTGTCATCGTTTAATTCCTGTTTGATTATTATGTTTTTCCTCACTTTTATTATTGTAGGTTTGATTTGTTATGTAACTAGTTTTGTATTTTTGATTGTATCTATACAGCCGGCAGGACATGCAGTGCCAACGTGTAAATTAATATTTGTTTTTATATAATTTATATAGTATTAATTACATAATATAATAGTATTTTATTCATATATTTATTATTAATATACTTAGTATATATATATATATATATTATTTTATTGTATTATTTGTATACTTATGGACTATTTTAGTGGAAATGAAAATGACTCTTTCTATTCTGCCACAAGCAATAGCTCGAGTGGCTCGTTTTATGATGCTACTGCTAACTTAGATGTTTTATTAAATGATGCGTTTACACCTAGCAAGAAAAAATTTAACATGTGTCACATTAACGCTCAGAGTATACCGGCGCACTACTCAGACCTTCTCGCCACTTTTCCATCTCCTGAAGTGGTTGACGCACTACTCGTCTCTGAGTCTTGGCTGAAACCGTCACTTCCCTCAACGTCTTTCTCTCTCCCTGGTTATATCTTGATCAGAAATGATCGTACAGGTTTGAAGGGTGGAGGGGTTGCCATATACTTGCGTGCTGATTTACCCTATAAAATAATATGTAGCTCCCCCAGCATGTATTCGGGTTCAGCAGAATATCTATTTATTGAAGTGCTTGTCGTAGGAACCCTAGTGCTGATTGGAGTCGTCTACTGTCCTCCTTCTATCAACTATTTTTCTACCTTCGAAGAAGTTCTTGAGGAGGTTGTACCACCTTATAGTCATCACGTCATCATGGGCGATTTTAATACATGCCTTCTAGGCGATCGTGTGTCTGGCAAATCAAGAGCGTCTAAACTCATAAATCTCACCTCTTCTGTCAACCTGTCACTTCTGCCGACTGGGCCCACTCATCACCTGTCCGAATCCGATACTCTGCTCGATCTTATTTTTACCTCACGCCCTGATGCTATTGCCAGCCACGGTCAGATCTCTGCTCCCTTCTCTCACCACGATCTCGTTTTTGCTTCATACAAAATTAAATCCCCGAAGTATCGTCCGCCAACTGTTATAATGCGTCATTTTAGTAGTATTAATATGGAAAAACTACGAGAAGACGCCGCTTGCATCGATTGGGGTTCTTTACTCACTGCCAATAACATTGAAGTCATGGTCGCCATTTTCAATCGAGAGCTTTTAAAACTTTACGATGTTCATGCTCCACTTAGACCTACGAAGCTAAAGCGGCCACCTGCTCCATGGATAACCGAAGATGTAAAAATGGCAATGAGAAAACGAGATTGTGCGTACAGAAAGTATAGACGGAAACGTAGTGATGATAATCTGGCTGCATATAGGGTTGCAAGGAACCGCTGCAACCAGGTGTGTAGAGTTGCCAAACGTCACCATTTCTATGATAATATCAAAGGCAAATCATCTTCACAAATCTGGCAATTTTTTAACTCCCTGGGCCTAGGTCGTTGTCACGAGCAGGCCACGCTGAGCTCTGTGACACCGGATCAACTCAACGTTCATTTTGCCTCGGCTCCAGTTCTTGATGGTACCACAAAAGCCAGTACATTGGCTGAGATATCTAGTATGCCTGGTCAAAATGACATTGTGCAATTCTCACTTGAAAATGTTTCTGAGGATAGGGTTCTTAAGACGATAAGTTCAATAACTTCCAAAGCAGTAGGATGTGATTCTATCAGTCGTGCTATGATCGTTACAATTATTGACCTGCTCCTACCTATTATCACTCACATCCTTAATTTTTCTTTGACTTCTGGTCAATTTCCTTCTCAGTGGCTTAAAGCATTTATCATCCCGCTACCGAAAATCTCTTCACCCACTCTTCCTGCTCATTTTCGTCCTATTTCTATATTGCCCTTTTTATCCAAAATTTTAGAGTCTATAGTGCATAAGCAATTGACCCAGTTTCTAAATTCCAACAATTTCCTAAACCCCTTTCAGTCCGGATTTCGTCCCGGTCATAGCACTACTTCAGCTTTACTTAAAGTAACTGAAGACATCAGAAGTGGCATGGATGAAACAAAAGTTACAGTACTTGTGCTGATTGATTTCACAAATGCCTTTAACACAATTGATCCTGATTTGCTAATCTCTATGTTGTCTCGTCTTGGAATCTCCTCAGAGGCATTGGCGTGGTTCTCTCACTATCTACATGGCCGTCAGCAACAGGTTCGTGTGGATCAGATGTCGTCTGAGTGGCGTGATGTAGTTACAGGTGTCCCACAAGGTGGAATTCTCTCTCCACTATTGTTTTCTCTATTTATTAATGCTATCACTTCTTCTCTCTATTGTCACTACCACCTGTATGCGGATGACTTGCAGCTCTATGTGCAGACTGATGTCAGCACACTTAATAGTGCAATAGCTTGGCTTAATTCTGATCTTAGTTATATACACTCATGGTCTACTCGCTACGGGGTCGTTGTCAATCCGAATAAATGTCAATCAATCATAATAGGGAGTTCGCGACTACTGTCCAAAGTTGACATGAGCAAAATTGACCCTATTCGGTTTGACAGCGTTCCGATTGCATATTGTGGTGAAGTCAAGAACTTGGGTGTATATTTGGACTCTCACCTCAGCTGGACTGCTCAAGTCAGTAACACGAGTCGTAAAATTTTTTCTTCACTGCACTCTCTAAATAAACTCAAAAATTTTTTGCCAATTAAAGCTAAAATAACCCTAGCTCAAAGCCTTCTCCTTCCTCTCCTTGACTATGGTGACGTGTGTAGTGTCGATCTCTCGGAGGTTTTGCTTAACAAGATGGACCGGCTACTTAACGCATGTATCCGGTTTATCTATTGTTTACGAAAATATGATCATATCTCTGAGTATCGCGCTAAATTAGGGTGGTTGCCAATTCGATGTCGCAGAAATCTCAGAATCCTTTGCTTACTTTTCTCTATTCTCAACGAGCCTGCGACACCGAAATACCTCAAGAACAACTTTGCCTATCTATTCACATTTCATGACAGATCCCGTCGCTCTTTACATAACTCTCTTCTTTCCATTCCCTCGCATCATTCTTCCTTTGTGTCAAACTCTTTTGCAGTTGTTGCTGCGAATTTGTGGAACAACCTGCCCTTAAATATAAGACAAGCATCAAATCGAGCACAATTTAAAAAGATGGTCTATTTGCATTTCTTAAATGGCTCCTAACAAGAGACCTACTTAGTGTATGTATATATATTGTATTATATGTATGTTTATGTATGTGTATGTATATATATTGTATTGTATGTATATATGTATGTGTATGTATATGTATTGTATTGGTATGTATTATTGTGTGTATGTATGTATGCGTTTATGTGTGTATATAATTAACATATTGTTTATTGCTTACAATGTGATCGTTTAGTTAAAATATATTGGATTTTTACTTGCACCTACCGTTCACTTTAAATGCTTTATCTGTCCCTAAGGTTGGCTGTCAGAGAATGTCTAGCGGCATTAAGCCCGCCCCTTGTACATAGTGCAATAAAGTTTTAAATAAATAAATAAATAAATAAAAAAATATCACACTGGTTGAAAACTTTTGTCTTCAAACACTGTGGTATGTTCGACAGACAGATGTGTCGCAACCGCAGCTTCTATCCAGGTTTAATTTGTGTGTTCCAGTAATACCCTTAAGAAGGTAAACATGTTTATTAGTGCCATCTAGTTCATCTAGAAGTAATTCGTTTCTCTATCGTACACCTAATATGTTTTATTTCTATTTTAGTTTAGTTGGTGGTAAAGTGTATCCACACGTTTCGGGATCAGGGTCGAATGGCGTCATGACCAGTCAAGCCGGCATAGTTTTAGGGACTGATGTCAGTCATGAGTGTCTGATTTCAGTTGCTAACATTCATAGACCTTGTGCGATACTTACCATCAGGTGAGTAAGGTCACATGTCGTGCCAGTATAAAAAAGTACATATTTAATGGCATTATGCATGGCGCCGGGATCCTGGAAGAAATCCGTGACATAAAGCGGCAATTGGAAGAGCTCAAGAACTCGGGTGCTGACGTTGTAACACGTGTAGCGTCGACGAGTAGGTCGCCGGATGATGTAGGTCGCATTATTGCAAGCCTGCAGAATTCGCTGACCGAGTTGAGAGACAATTCGCGGCGTCGCACAGTGCAAAATGCTGATTCACCGACTACTGACACGAGTGACAAGGACGGCGCACCGCTCCAGCCGATGTCATCGCCCGAAGCGCCGGCGGCGCCGCTACGACCTACGGCTCCGGTGTTTACGCCAACCTCGCCAGCACGGCCTGCAGCGTCCCGGAGTCAGCCCGGGAACGCTAGAAACAGTTATGCGCAGATTGCGAGGCAGGGTGTCTCGAAGAAGGGACCCCAAAAACCAGCTGACACTAAAAACCTAAAACTTCACGTCACAACCGGAAATAAAATTGATTCGGAAGGGTTTGTGACTGTGGAAAAGAAAAAAAGGAGGCCCAAACGTAATAATCGGGGAATTGCGCCTCCCGAACAGTGCGCTCTAAAAGCTGCGATACCGACAACCTATGTCTATGTATCGCGGCTGCGCAAGGACATGTCATCCCAAGATGTTTTCGCACACATCCGGGACAGAGGGGAGATCGACTCTGTCGCTGCTATCGACGAGTTACCTTCCCATTGGGATGACACCGGATTCAAGGCCTTTAGGATTCGTGTGCGGTCAGAGCACCTCAAAATATTCCTGAAAAAGGAATTCTGGCCGCTCGGTGTTGTGTACCGCAAATACATTCGTGGATTTGCTTCACGCAGCACCAACGATGTTCCTGGGCCCCGCGCAGCACCTACTCCTTCTGCACCACCCCCAGCAGGGACGCCGGCACCGTCCACTGAAGCTTCCAGTACTCCTCAGAAGGTGGTCACAGTACCTGATGGGTACTTCTATGACCACAAGAAGATGAAGATACGGAAGCTTTAGACTAATTAATTTTAATGTTATTTTTATATGTATTTTAGTTGTAAGGTATTTATCTATGGGCCATCTGTTGCCTGAAAATAAACGAATTATTATTATTATTATTAAACAAAGCTATAACTTTATGGCATTTGGGGTAAACGAATTTGTCAAGAGTGTGGCGACCCCAATTGCCATAACTATCTAAAACAAAATATTTTCCTTAGTATTCAACTAGGAAATGCGTTTTAGGTACCCTCCCAGGTGGAAAGCCCTTAGTTTATTTTGTAGAATAGTTTTAAATTCATAGGTATTTTTAGTTTAGTTTTAGATATATATGTTATACCTATACTTTTTTATTTTTTTATGTTACTTCGAAAAAAATATTTTTACTTATATATTGGATTAAAACATATGTTTAGCTTTTAATATACTTCGTTAGTAGAAATGGTCCTCAGAAAACTGCGCAGTTGTATAAGATTCATACCTAGTAATTGTGTATGTACTTTCAGTATGATGTAATTTATTTGCTGCATCGAGTTGTTTACTCTAATGCATTTCAAATTCTTAAACACATAATAAACTCTAATACATTGGTAAAAAAGACTACAATTCCGTGATACAGCAATAAACTAAGAATAACATCTCGCAGCATCAGACAGGTTTATGTGTGTTTAAACTGTCATGGGAATTTAAGGCTTATTTCGTTGTGGTTAAGTGTTATTTGTGTGATGTTGATTTGTTCATGCTTGTGTGCATCGAGTCCCGGATGGTTGCTAGGTAACGTGGACTTGCCGGGTCCCCGGTGTGCGTGGCAGCGGCCTTGTGTGTGACGGCCGGGACACCGACCTTGTTTAGGCAAATTCTTGAATCAAACTTGACCGAGACCACAATCATTCGAGAACAAAACTACAATAACAAGTTTAAAATCTTCTGAGTAGCTATTTTTTTAACTAATAAATTATAGGTAGTAAGTAGGTAATAACTTGTTTTCGACCTGTAAACATGTTTGATAAGTAGACAATAGGCTGTCCACTGTTCACTGGCACAAACAATGTTATAGAAGAATTTATGTACAAACGGGGCATTTAATAGCGTAAATCATGCTGACCACCAAGCGACGTAACGAAAAACTAGAAAAAGGAGAATATATATATATAAATCATCATCACAACCAAGGGTCTACACTCGCCATGCATGGCCAGATGGGATGGGGAGTGTGTGATGTCAATTTTACAAGTTGGTATTAGTGGAATCGGAACTGACACGACCGAGACACGGGAACGGTGGTGTTGTAATGTAAATCTATGACAAATGTACGTAAGAAAAGTATTTCTCATTTGTACATGCCGGGGCTACCTACCACTGAACTTTTTTTTCGTTCCATTGAAAGAACGAGCCACCATCGCTACATATAAAAATACTTGCTCCGAATTGCTACCAATGGAAATAGTGACAAGGATACTAGCAGCATTTTCGGGTTGAATAGCAATGATAATCCTTTGCCCCAAGTATTTCCCAGCCCTCTTGTCTCCTGAGGTGTTATTTAATTAATATTTCATTTGGTCTGCTGTATAGATTGTTAATGGCATAAAAATGTTAATATACCATGGACACTTATAATTTGTATTGGAAGCCGAACAACCGGTTCTTGATTTTTTTTTTTGTTCACTTCTCCCGAAGGTTGATGAATGAGGTGATAGGGAAGGCAAAGGGTCTAGCCCATACAGCCAAGTCTGACGTAATATATCTTTCTTTTCTATGAGTTAATGAGGTCATCATCAAATTCCAGATGCTGCAGAATTTGATGCTTTTCTTGGAGTCACTCGCGGAACCATCCACTGCTCAAACACGTCGGGTAAAATATGGGAGTTGACAGCGCGGGAAAACCGCAAAAAATAAACTGCAACTTGTGCCCCATATTCAAAGTCCAATTTATCGTTTTCCATAATTATTCACATTGTAGCACATTATTAAACAAAACAACACCACTTTTGACCAATAATATCCACAGTAAATTAATTTACAAAACAAAAACTTGCACATGACATGTCCACGCAAAATGGCGCGAAGAACTCCTTTTTTTTTTTTGTTCTCTTCTCCCGATGGATGATGAATGAGGTGATAGGGAAGGCAAAGGGTCTAGCCCATACAGCCAAGACGTAATATATCTTTCTTTTTCATGAGTTAATGAAAAGTAAATTCCAGATGCTACAGAATTTGATGCTTTTCTTGGAGTCACTCGCGACACCATAGCTCAAACACGTCGGGTAAAATATGGGAGTTGTAAGCCAACCGGTTCTTGAATGCAAGTCAAAGACAATAATATTATTTTTCTTTTTCTAGATGAACTGGAGCAACGACAATGGACACCATGTCGTCACGTTACCTTTAGAAATATGAAAACTGATCGATGACAGTATCGAGTTTATTGTACTCATACATTAACAAAACAAAGAGTTTAAAACATTGTTCTTATACAAAGGTATGACAGCCTTTGTAATAGATCTAGTATTTATTACGAAGGCTGACATACCTTTCTATGATATTGCTCCCTCAACTTCGCTATATCATACGAAGTGACAAAACTTTTTATTTATCGACAATCGGCTAATCGTCGAATGTTTATACGATTATGTATGTATGTTTATTAATATCATCACAGCCCTGTACACGTAGGTCTAGGCTTCCATCTTGGAGATGGGCCTTCTAGATTTTTTTGGAGAATTTGACCTACACACACCACGCCTGGCCAGATGGGTTGTCGAGGGTTTAATGAAATTTTTTAAGACAATTTTTTATGATGATGTATGGTGGTGGTGTTTTAAATCTATAATAAATGTACAAAAGCGGCGACCTTATTGTAAAAAAGCACTTATTATTTATTTATTTATTAAAAACTTTATTGTTTAATACAAAAGGCGTATGTAATGCCGCTTGGCATTCTCTTACCATCAACCTTCGGGACAAGGAATCGAAGTTTAGGCATGGCAAAATAAAAAAACACAAAAAAAATCAATAAAAATAATTAAATCACTTATTAGTACTAGTTAAATTAAATATACGATAAACATCATAAAAATAATAATACTTAAACTACATAATATATATATATATATATATTCTTACATAGACTAGATAACTAATTATATACATCTATCACAACGGGAAATATATACTTATATACACAATAATATGCGCACTACAATACACTTACTACAACGAATAATTAAAATATAACATTATATGAGTAATAAATAGTTCAAGTAATGCTTATTCCAATTTTAAAAAGTGGGCGTATACTTGTCTTTTAAATATGACTCTGTTTGGCGCTTGCCGAATATTTAAAGGTAGGTCATTCCATAGTGACACAGCTACCACTGAAAAAGAGTTGGAAACAGAATTAGTGCGGTGCGAAGGAAAAGCCAGTAAAGAGTTACCTAGTTATTTGTTTATAATTTCTACAGTTTTGCTGAGTGCGTGGGTTTTTTACTATTGTTTGCAAGATGCAGTAAATAGAAATTACTATGTAAGCTTTATAACGTAACTAATAAATAATAAGACAGATAACGGCCATGATCTAGTGTAAATAAAATCAATTTTCATCGAAATTTATTTGGTTTGGCACTTGCCCTTATTACGGATATTTGGACTTTATCCAGTAACATAAATACGTCAAATAAGCCAAGCACAGAAATCACATTTTGAAAAATCCTTTTTTTCATTTAGTTTTTCTATTCTTATAAATGGATAATGAATGAAATGGTAGGCAAGGCAAAGGGTCTAGCCCATACAGCCAAGTCGTAGTCACACTGCAGGAAATCCGCTAAAAATAAACTGCAACCATGTGTCCAATTTTTCTTTTTCCATAATTATTACACATTATTAAACCTAATACCACTTTTGACTAACAATATTCACAGTAAAGTAATATACAAAACAAAATCTTGCACCTGACATGTTCGTGCAAAATGGCGCGAAGGATTCTCCATTTTATTCTTTTTTAATGGGCCATCATTACAGCCCCTAGAACACAAAGTCCTAGACCTCCACTGTTGGAGATGAGCCTTTTATATTTTTTTGGAGAATTTGGCCTACACTCGCCACGCTAGCCAGACGCTCGCCACGCTGGCCAGACGCTCGCCGCGAGGGTCAGATGTCAATTTTATAATGTCATTTTATTAACGATTTCCACAAGTTGGCCTGGGACCAACGGCTTAACAAACTCTCCGAGAACGTTGGTGTTTTTAATCTATGACAAATGTAGGTAAGAAAAGTGTATTTCTCCTTGGTAGATGCCGGGGGCATTTGAACCGACCTTTGTAGGATTTTAAGTTAAGTGTTCTTACAACCGAACCACCGCCCTTTAGAATGAAAAAATATTATATTATAATGGGTAGTAAGCACTAAATAAAAGTTTTAAATACTAACCTAATTAGTCTTAAAATAAGTGGCATCAGTCCAAGAGATATTTTAATTTAAAAATAAAACAAAATAATAAATCCATCCACACATTAACTCCATTCAATCATCAATTACCATCATGGTACCTACAGTAGAAACTTTACTTTATGTTAATACCTAAATTAAATTATAACTATTAATACTTATCAGCGAATAATAACTTGATGGACAAGTCCGAACAAGGTGACATCAATATTTCTTTCAATCAATACCTACTAATTATATTAACTTATTTATAGGTAGGAGTACGTGCGTCGCATGAGTAGGCACTCCTATCTGCCATGATAGTGTAGTTTGAACAGTGTTGTGATCATAATATCACGTTGTGGCGCACGTGGTCCATTCCCCTACATTTGTACTCCCCACCTATGCAGCGTTACATTGTATGCATAATCTATGGACCGGGCATTCAATTACAATTGTACATAACGCTTCGCGGTGTTATATTTAATAGGTATCACAAAGTCAAAATGAAAAAGTCTGGCAATTATTTCTGACAACGTATTAGCCTTGCTATACCCTATATATATATGTATATAGTTATATTTATTTTTATTATAATACACGGGCAATGCCAGGACAAGAGAAGAAAAGCAAAGTTAATGGCCTAAACATAATCGTAACAAACATATTGTATGTACGAGTATGAATATAACAACCATAGAAGTAGCGCGTCATTTATTAGTCTATGATAACAACCAATGCCCGCTCTATATAATACCTGATCTCTTTGCTTTCATAGTACCCGGAATTTATTGGGTTTTTATTAGAAAATATTTCATAAAACTTTCTATTAAATTACGAACGAAGAGCTTATCCGGAAGACCCTTAGCGAATAATATTCATTTTTATAAAAATTTTTTACCTTATTTTATTTCCGTGGGTAATAAAGTACAGATAGGTAGGTTAATACTAAGGTTTCCGGAACCGTAAACGAATCGGTATTTTTCGGTAATAATATTTTAAAATTATTTAAGTAGCTTTTTATTTATATTTAATATATATTAATTTACATCGAACAAAACGTGTTATTCGTCTATTATTCATTCTTCAAGAAAAACATACATATCTTCATGTCAAATCCCTTGCAGGGTAGGCAGAGGCAATTGAGCACCACTTGTCACGATCACGACATACCTCTTTCGCTTCTTCGACATTCATCAACCTCTTCATACATGCTCTTTTGTTTCCATGGCTTTTTAATGCACCTTAGTTATTGTTTTTTTATTTGATTGTGATAGATGAGAATTGGTTTTTTTACCCACAACTTTCGCATTATACATATGTACTTGTATATTGGTTCGTCAATCTCTCGTTGCTAAAAAAACATAGCAAAAAGAGAAATGTATAATTTTAATTTCATTACTCGTGACATATCGGTATCCACCTTAGAAATATCATTAAGAAACAGCCCTGACCTAGCTAAAATGGGAATATAATCCAGACGTCCTTGTAGCCTGGTAACAGCCCGGGAATTTTTACCGACTATATTATAATAGAATTATTAGGTAGGTTACCTTCAGAAAAACATGCTTCGTTCAAAAATATTTATATTGAGTTAATTTGGAGCATTTCAATTTTTAATTATATGACGGAAGTTATAGTATTATGCATATATTTTTTTTACTTCAGACCTGTTACAGTGCCTAACCGACCGTGTCGTTGCGTTCGTCGATCGCGCTAAAAATACGTTACAATGCTACACTGACACGACGACGGTGCACGAGCATATTAAACGACGACGTACGCACCGAGGATGGTCGGTCAAGCACTGTTACCGGCCTTAGTTAGAATATGTAGCACTCTCAATTGGTGTGCACTGTTACCGGATTTGGTTAGAATATCCCTGCCTATTAGACGACGACGTACGCATCAATGACGATCGGTCGAGCACTGTTACCGGCCTTAATTAGAATATGTAGCACTCTCAAATGACACTTTATTATTTTGCTTTATTTAGACCCTCGCCAACCCGTCTGGCCATCGTGGAGAGTGTAGGCCAAATTCGCCAGATATATGTTCTGGAAGGCAGCAGTGGACTCCTGTGTTCTAGGGGTATAATTTAAGGAAATATTTAGGTAATACTTGGGTAAAGGTCATTCGAAGCGACAAATCATGGAGGCAACAGACCATAACTTGAGGATGCGACAGTCTGTCACAGAGCAATTTTATCACAACTTGTCAAAACGTAGATAAATAGTTTACCTACTTAGAATAAAGATTTCTAACAATGAGGATCAAAATTTAATTCCTATCGCCAATAATTATGTCGTGATCGTGACACACAGTTCTCAATTGCCAATATGTATGTATGGCTGAGTAGCACTGTAAATTGTAACGATTAAAGTTAAAAATGGCGTCAAATATATAAGTTTTATTTTAGCTTTTAGTAAACACATTTAAATCAGATTTCGTTCTAAAATAAAAAATATTTTTCTGGTAATATTCATTATATGAAAGACTTATGACATCAAAAGCGCAAGAGCGTCTGACAGAATAATTATTTAGAATACAAGAACGCAATTAATGTTACCAAAAAAAACTTATTTATTTGAAACTGTCAGCACTATGTACAAAAGCGGACCAATGCCGCTAGACATTCTTATTCAGTCAACCTTAGGAACATTTGGAACATTGTACAAGTATGTGGAAGGTTCGCGCAAACATATCTTACCGGAAAAAAAAATGGTTGAGTGGGGGAGCCGTTGAGGAATTTATTTATTTTTAGAAAAATTACAGCTATAAGCTGGACTGGACTAGGACATAAAAATTACAATATTATAAATTATTAGATCTTAAGCCAGAAAGATTTTATATTATTTGTACATTTCATTCCTCAAAAACAGTGGGTTATACTAAATAAAAATACTAAAATCTCTTCTCATAACTCTGTTCTCTCCATTCCCTCTCACCATACTGGATTTATGGCCAACTCATTTGCTGTTGTCGCCGCAAATCTGTGGAATGAACTACCGGTAGAAATCCGACAAGCATCCAACCGAAAAATGTTTAAAAAAATGGTGTCATCGTATTATTTAAATGGTTCATAAGTTATTTAATGGTATCATATGTAGTATATGTATTATTAGTATTTAATATATGATAGTTATTAGTATGTATTTAGTAATATCATTGTATTTTTATGTATATAGATTTATTTATTATTATTATATATAAATATTTGCACCTACCTTACATTTGAAATGGTCCCCATTGTCCCTAAGGTTGGCTGTCAGATAATATCTAGCGGCATTAAGTCCGCCCCTTGTATAACGTGCAATAAAGTTTTAAATAAAAAAAAAAAAAAAAAATACAAATTTAAATAATAAACATTAGTAAAATAAAAATTATAATAAAATTAAAATATTTATAAATACCTATATACAAGTAGCATAGGATTATTATGATATTAGTGAGTGAGAATCATCTTAGAATATGGGTGTTAGTTTTGGTACAACCCAGCCTTTACTTTAATTTAAAAAAAAAAATAACACTACTGTTTATCCCAATGAAATTGGCATTTGCTACCCACCAGATCCGACTACCCAGTCCAGACAACATTCGTACGAGTATGACGCGCGACATAAAATTGTAGCAATTTTCAACCGTCGAAACTATTACCGCAAATACTAGACTATGTTATGTAGGTCACTATGAATAGGCATGTTGATTAAAATTATAGGTATCACATCGACGTAATAGCACAAGATGCGTAGAGCGACCTTCACGAATCGGTTATCCGAATGAAATCCACTTAAGCCGACTTCAAAATATGATCATGTTCTTAATTTTTTTGAATGTTTGTTAAGCGATTACTCCACTAATTATAAATGACTTTTGATTTTTTTCTATACTGTCATCACTTACTGCGGTTAAGTCCGTGAATTTAGACTCGGAGGTACCGGGTTCTATTCCTGGTGGACACAATAATATTTATAATTTAATTATTATTTAATTTATTTGTGATATTTCTCGAGTTTGGCACGCTGGAGACATCGACGAGCTTGCTACTTGTCCTGATTGGTCTATAGTAAAGTTGGCTAAATGTGAATCCGCTTCTTTATAAGCGTGTTTTCTGACCATCCCGAAAGGGAAACGGTCGTGATGATACTTTTTTACTGTCATCACAGAAACATTAGCCAAAAACAAGGAATATTGTATGTATTATTTGTAATAAAGAGTCTTGTTAATAATAATACCTATTCCTAAAGAATAAACTCCCCATTACATATAAGGATTATAAACTTAAAACTTAATGAAAAAAAAAAAAAAAAAGAAAAAAAAAAAAATTTACTTCAAAACTTTACCTATATGTACAAACCTAAACAGGACTTTTTTTTGTTAATAGTGGAAGTTTTGGTTTTGACAAGGTGAAAAACGAACTTAAACTTAAAATACTATAGATACGAATTGGAAGCGAATAAAGCAAAGCTTGCTTTTTTACCGTATTTTGTTTAAAAACCATAGACAAACGCTAAGTCGAACTATTCAAAGCGAAATAAAGTGAAAAAGCGCTTAAAGCGACAAGAAACACAGAGTATATCTAAATCCTTAATGATTAGGTAACCCGACATCTTTGCTCTTTTGACCTATATTCCAACGCATAATGAATATATAGTTATTATAAATAAATATGATATGCAAATAAATGACATTTGTGTCATTACCAGAACTCTTATCGGTTGCCTGTCGCCTGACACACATCCACTGATTAAAAATACACTGAGAAAAATGGATGTTTTTTTCTTTTTTTAATATTTTTTATACTAGCACAACATGTGACCTTGCGCCCACCTGATGGTAAGTGGCGTGCGAGTCCATGAATGTTAGCAACTAGAATCAGAGACTCATGACTGACATCAGTCCCTAACATTATGGCGGCTTGACTGGGTATGACGGCAATTCGAGCCTGATCCCGAAACGTGTGGATACACTTTACTGGGTTTATCGGCAAGAACGGTGGATACTTCCCCGCCCCGGCAGACTGGGTAAACTACCACCATCAGTCCGCCTACCACCTATTGATTATTTTTTTTCATTGTAATGGAAAATCGACTTGTAATCTATAATTTTTATGTTTTATGTCGATACAATCAGTTTTTATGCAATGTTACATTAGTACGCCAACGACACAACCAAACATTTTTTTTTTTTTTCATTAAATCACATTTGCTGTAGAACTCTTTTTATAAAGTACACCCAAAATCACATAGGACCTACGTCTACGTTATACAAGGGGCGAACTTAATGCGGCTAGACATTATCTGACAGCCAACCTTAGGGACAATGTGGACCATTTTAAATGTAAGGTAGGTGCAAATATTTAATACCAACTTATGGTAAATATTATAATAGAAGTATCATCACGACCGTTTCCCTTTCGGGGTGGTCACAAAGCACGCTTATAAATAAGCGGATTGACATTTAGCCAACTTTACTATAGGCCAATCATAACAAGTGGCAAGCTCGTCGATGTCTCCAACGTACCAAACTCGAGAAATATCAGAAATAAATTAAATATTAATTAAATGTATTTATTTACATGCCTCCGTGGTCTAGCGGTTAAGTCCGTGGATTTAGACTCGGAGGTACCGGGTTTGATTCCTGGTCGGGACACAAAAATATTAATTAATGTAAACATTTAATTAATATTGCGATGACACCATTTTTTAAAAACATTTTTCGGTTGGATGCTTGTAGGATGTCTACTGGTAGTTCATTCCACAGGTTTGCGGCGACAACAGCTAATGAGTTGGCCATAAATCCAGTATGGTGAGAGGGAATGGAGAGAACAGAATACCTAGACCAGGGGTGGCCAACCGGTCAACACTGGTCTAATATAGAATATATTTTTTTAAGACTAAATTATACATAAAAAGTTGAGAAACATTTATCGTGTAACCCTACATTTCTTACAGACCTTTGTGATTTTATTGTTGCATACTGCACATCGACGTCTTTTTGGTCGACAATTATGAGGTGGTCCGTCAAACAAGAACGTACCGAACCCCGTAGGTCAGGGATGGCCGACCTGACTAGACCCAAGATCTCCTGTTTACTGACGAAACCCTCTGCGATCTACCAATTACATACTTCCTGAAATCTCAAATGAAACATAGTTCAGTACGCAATTATGTTTTATTTTATTAAGAGGGAAACCATAAACCTGAAAATTTTTCTTAATAATTGCTTATTTATATTAAATATAAATATTTCCAGACAGGTCACACAGCGCCATCTAATTTCCGTGGTAAGCTACGAGGCTTGTGTTACGGAAACTAGATGGTTGATAAACTACATACTATACTTTTTCTTTTTTTTGTAAATACACACATCAAAAGTGTCTAGGGATCAACATATATTTTTGCAATAACTTTTCTCCTGATTGATATTCATTAAAATTTTCTTTAAGGATTGATCAAATAAAATGTTTTCGTTTGTCTACAGTAACGATAAACCAAGTCACCTTTGCATTAGTAAAAAAAATTGCCATTTTCCTAATAAAGGGATTTTTGACATTTGAACCACTAACATTAAAGTTCGAAAAAAAGACTGAAATAACAGTTTTTTTTTTAATTTTATTGGGTAACTTAAACAATTAATAATCCGTGTTTCTACCGCGAACACTAACAACACAAGAACATCGGTTTGGCATACTCAAAATGAGTTCATCCAAATCACGCTGTGGAATGGCCGCCCATGTTCGTTGCAACAACAAAAAAAGGTCTTCTTGCGACTGGATACCCTCCATATTCGGCAGAGCTCTTCTCTGAAGAATATCCCATGCATGCTCAATCGGGTTCAAGTCTGGCGACTGAGCAGGCCAGGGCAGGACATTGATGTTAGCTGCGGCGAGAGTCTGTCTTACAACTCTTGTGGTGTGCGGTCGTGCATTATCATGCATTAACTGAAATAAGGGACCGATATGCACTTGTAGAGGAACGATGACGTCTGATACAACCGTCTCAGCATAAATTTGAGCGTTGAGGTTGCCTCTGATCCAAATCAACTCAGTTCTTCCGCCGATCGAAATACCCGCCCATACCATGATGGTTCCACCACTATAAGGATGGACTTCCTGGCAGGATTTTAATCGCTGTTGGCGTCCAGGGGTTCTCCAGTGTCGTATACGTCTTGTATCCGGCCTCATACCAAAACGAGACTCATCAGAAAAGCACACGAAACGCCATTGTTCTTCTGTCCAATTTCTGTGTTCAAGAGCCCATTGATATCGAGTCCTACGATTGTGCATTGCTATAGGTGGTACCCGTAGCGGTCTTCGGGAATGAAGGTTCACTTCATGCAAGCGGTTTCTGACTGTTTGGTCGCTAATTAAGTTCCCTGAAGAGCGATGAAGGCTCACGGCTAACATCATGGCGGTTATTGTTGGAGTTCTTCGAGCTGTGATTTGAATGTATCGGTCTTGTCTCCGTGTGGTGCAGCGATACCGTCCTCCATGGCGCTCAGCCACGGTACCAGTGGTTCGGTAACGTGTCCAAAGTCGACTGATAACACTCTGACTTGTATTCAGAGCTAAAGCCACAGTACGTTGCCGGGAACCAGCTTCTATCATTCCCACGGCTCTGATCATTTCTTCCCTGCTTAAATGACGTCGCCGCTCCATAATAACGTTGGTTTTAATCAGTAGTAGGGAAACAGTAGCACTAATAATGTCTTCAATGCGTCTTATGTTTTTATAGGGAAAATATTGACAGCTGATTTTCATCTTTTACTCGAATTTGATTGACAGTTCCTGTTTTAAATTATGAAATGCACCAAAAAGGATCCATATAAATTTATAAAATCATAAATTTATTACAAAGCCACATCTCAATCACAAGAAATCCGCATAAACATGCTTGATCCCTAGACTTTTTTGATGTGTGTATATACATATTAATGACGTTTCATAAATGCCTGCAATAGGTTTACGTGAATAAAGATATTTTGACTTTGACTTTGACATATAAACACCCAGACCGAGACAAATTATACAATGTACAACTTGCCCCCGGTGGGAATCGAACTCACGACCTCCCGAGTTCACGGCAACGTTTGTTACCACTAGACCACGGAGGCGGTGTGAGTATTAGTGTGAGCATTGCTTCTGAACATCTTCCGCTAGATTAGCAAAATCAGGTTTGTAGTTTGAAATTTCCATTTTTTTTAAGAATGCAATATATGAGCGTCTGTCAAGCGAGAAGGGTGTTTATTTTTTGTTTGTTTAAAGTAGGAAAATGCTGACTCACATAAAAATGTTGAACCAATGAACGAATGCAGTTCTTAAAAACATTTCTTTAAATTTGGATATATCTCAATGCCCACAAATGATATAAAATTATGCGTTGATGATTACGTTGCGCAGTCTCTTCTACGTTTATTTTTTGCCTTGCCACGATCGTCTGGGCTAATAGTCGCGATCGACCGGTTGGCCACCTCTGTCATAGAGCAACGCCAACTTGAACGACTTTCAAAGTGAAATACTTGAAGTAAAAAAATAAATAAAGACGATGACAAGAAAAGATTATGGCGATATTAAAGTTATCTCTTATAATCCCGCGCTGTCTTAGAAATTTAGATTTATTATGTAATAAAGTTAGGTGAATAGAAAATGTTAGGTAATAAACAGGAAGCCTTAGAAGGACGCTGCGTTTACAGGGGCCTATTCTCGAAACTGATATAAATAAAAAGTAAAACAATAGCTGGCAAATTACATGCAACTTTCAATCTTGGTGTTAGGGATTGATGTCTGATTTTATAAAATATAAATAAAGGCTATATTTCTGTTATTTATCTCCAGTTTACTTTATTAACTGCCTCCGTGGTCTAGCGGTTAAGTCCGTGGATTAAGACTCGGAGGTACCGGGTTCGATTCCTGGTCGGGACACAAAAATATTTAATAATATAAATAAATACATTTAATTAATATTTAATTTATTTGTGATATTTCTACGTAATAGCACAAGATGCGTAGAGCGACCTTCACGAATCGGTTATCCGAATGAAATCCACTTTTAAGCCGACTTCAAAATATGATCATGTTCTTAATTTTTTTGAATGTTTGTTAAGCGATTACTCCGCTAATTATGAATGACTTTTGACTTTTTTTGTACCGACATCACTTACTGCCTTCGTGGTTTAGCGGTTAAGTCCGTGAATTTAGACTCGGAGGTACCGGGTTCTATTCCTGGTGGACACAATAATATTTATAATTTTAATAAATAAATTTAATTATTACTTAATTTATTTGTGATATTTCTCGAGTTTGGTAAGCTGGAGACATCGACGAGCTTGCCAGTTGTCATGATTAGCCTATAGTAAAGTTGGCTAAATGTGAATCCGCTTATTTATAAGCGTGGTTTCTGACCATCTTGAAAGTCGTGATGATGATACTTTACAGTTTACTTTATTCTCAGATTTATACTTATCACAAAATCTCGCGTCAGAACTATTTAACGTCAAATGTCTTTTTCTTTTCTCCCGATGGGTGATAATGTGATAAACTTGTATTATGTTGCTTGGTGATAAATGAGATGATAGAAAAGGCAAAGTGATACAGCTATGTCTGTCGTAATATATATATATTTTTGGGAGTTAATGAGGTTATAATCAAATTCCATATGTTGCAGTATTTAGTGCTTTTCATGGATTTAGTCGCGGCATTATCGCATTACGTCGGGTATAATATGGTTGTGCACAGCTACAACTTGTGCCCCATAATTAATGTTAAATACATCGTTCCACATAATTATTCACATTGTAGCACATTATTTAAAAAATCAGTATATAGAATAGGCTTACATTTATACATTTAGATTTATACCTTACATATATATTTTTTGTAAAAGTATCATCAAACGCCCTTTCGGGGTGGTCAGAAACCACGCTTATAAAGAAGCGGATTCACCAAACTTTACATATAGGCCAATCATGACAAGTGGCAAGCTCGTCGATGTCTTCAGCGTACCAAACTCGAGAAATATCACAAATAAATTAAATATTAATTAAATGTATTTATTCAATATTTTTGTGTCCCGACCAGGAATCGAACCCGGTACCTCCGAGTCTAAATCCACGGACTTAACAGCTAGACTACGAAGGCATTTTTTGTAACCATTGTAATTGTTGCGATAAATAAAGTATTTTCTTTCTTTCTTTCAATCTGAATTAAATAAAAATATTACAAATAACTCTGAAAAATTATATATACTTAAATAGTGTTCTCAAAAAAAGTAGGGTATAACAAAACAGAATATATTCGTGATAGTCTCAGAGGAGACTATTCGTGACCCGTGAGAATAGCCCCCTTGGACGACGAGAATAAAATTTCCACAAATAACCCGAAAGATTTGCAATTCAGAATTTAATACGTCATGCTGCAAGTTGATTTTGATCAATTTGAAACAAAGCTTTTTTGGTTCAGGAATGTAGCCACACTTCTATATATACACCATCTAAATGTTGTTTAAATCCATTGCCATACGGCTCAATTTAAAAATGTATTTTGTAACATGAAATGTGGCCGATTGTATGACTGTGTTGTATTGATGACAGATGTAATATTTCAAATGAACTTATTAAATGAGACTGACCCTGTGTTTTACTTGTCGTTTTAAGCGCTTTTTTTCACTTTATTTCGCTTTTCATTCAAAATTCGGTAAAAAAAAAGCAATCTTTACTTTATTTGCTTTCAAGTCGAACATAGCATGAATAAAACTTTAGAAAACTGTAATTCGTATACTATTGGCAACATTATTTGTTTTATTTTGCACAATTTTGGTAGCATAATAATTATTTACTTTAAAAAAATCACAAAGTTTTAGTAAATCGTTCTACGAAGTTGCTAAACACAAAATTGGCAACATTTATATAATTTAATAAAAAAGAATGAGGGTAGGTAAAACTCATACATTTTATTTTACAATCTCATCATTTCGTCGTTGTTTTTTTCATTTAAGTATATTTAAGTAAATATTTAATTATCTAAATAATCATGAATGTGTTAGACGAAGGAACTGATTATATGCTGTCGTGGTTGTTTCAGGTTTGTGGTTTTTTATTAGTTGATAGATAGATATACCAAACGTGGCGATAGAAGGCCAAATTCTCCAAAAAAATTCTCTGGCCCATTATAAGCAGTGGAAGTTTTGGACTCTAGAGGTTGTAATAAAATAAAATATATATGGTCTGACAATGCCACACTATGGACATGTGTGGACATTTCCACCTGTCCTCGACTTCTAAGGGACCGGGCCGCAGACGCTGGCACTATTTCCCCATTGAATTGCAATGCTAAATCTCTAGACGAAGAAAAATCCAGCCCTCTTGTCACCGGATGCGACGACATGAGGTATTACGTCGTTTTTTTTTGCATTTGGACTTCATGGGCCCAAGAGTTTTTACAGCATCGGCACAAATATGTAATTATTCAATATGGATACATACTTGCAACATTTGCCGGCCTCCGCACTTTCAGCCGCAGCCTCCGCTTTGTGCGCTGTCCTCCTGAGGTGCGACGCGGCAAGGATGTCGACGCACGTGGCGTCCCACTCCACACCAACTCCTAGTTCCCAGGGGACTAACGTGATATCACGCCTGGTAGACCAGGGGGATAGCACACACATGCGTTACTCCGTGATCGGGTGCTACTGTGGGGGGTCTGGGACCTCTGCCGAACAATTTATTGTTTTTTTGCGTTTTGTCAATTTCGGGTTGACTTAATTCTGATGTGCCTTGTTGTACCGCAGTACCAGGTATTGTAATGTCATAGGTACTGATAACTGAATTTAAAAGGTTATTTATTGATCGTTGTATAATTCTGTATATGTTTTATTTTGTAAATCTGATATAGCTGAGTTTTCCTTGCAGATTCCTTTCTCAGTTAGATTGAACATTAACAGGTCACTGGAACCTTGGACAACTTTGCTGATTAGTCTTGCACTAGTAGGATTAAAAAAATCATTCAAAATATAGTTTATTTAATTTAAGGTTTTGTATGAAATAAATAAAATATTTACATAGGATTAGTACATTAAATATAAATTAAAAGCTACCTAAATAATAAAATTAAAAATAAACTAAACTATAAATAAAAAATGACCTCTAGAGACGTCCCATCCGAGATAGTCCCAAGGAGACTGGCAACATTTCCCCTCTGTATAGCGAGGCTAATACGTTGGCAGAAATAATGGCCAGCCTTCCTGTCTCCAGACCTTTCTGTCAGCCGCTTTGACAACTCCTTGGCCAAGCTCCTCGCTGACGGTCCCCATGGGCCCATCGTCTCGAATCGTCATTTAAAATAATTTAAATAATGACGTGTCACAAATGCCTGTAATAGATTTACGTGAATTAAGATATTTTTGACTTTGAGTTTGAGCATCTCTTGCAATTATCTCAGATTACTCCAGCAGGCTCCAGAAGAGGATAGCCATCACATCAGCCCATCAACACCAAGACAGTCGCCACGCCAACCAAAGACAAACGGTGATACAAAAACTTTTGTTGTCTAGCAGTGAACCTTGGTTCGCAGAAGTCAGTGCGTGTAACCAGTTTTTTCGTTTATACTAATATTAAAACACCAATTGGACTGTAATTTTACCTTGTTTTTTCAGAATGTTAACCTGGGTCAGGTTAAAGAGAACCAGCACGAGCAGACTGAAGAACGCCCACAAGACAAATCATTAGGTAAGCAGAAGATTGTTAAGAAATAATTAAATTAAATTAATGTTACAAAAGTATATAAAAATATCTATAAATTAAACTTATTTTAATGCGAAAGTTGTGGGTAAAAGAGGCCCTGGTAGACCGAGACTCACATATCACGATCAAATAAATAAAACACTGGTCGAAGGTGCATTAAATAGCCTTCGTAACAAAAGGGCATGTATGAAGAGGTTGATGAATGTCGACGAAGCGAAAGAGGTATGTCGTGATCGTGTCAGGTGGCGCTCAATTGTCTCTGCTTACCCCGCAAGGGACCTGGCGTGAAGATATGTAAACTTATTTTTTTTATATACTTTTGTAATATTATTTTAATAAATGTACAAATACCTACATATTTATATAAGTTTAAAAAAAAAAGTTATTTTTTCAAAAAATAATTTACTGATATGAGAGTCCAGTCCGCGTGGAATGGTGGCAAGAACGCTGGCTGCATTTCCCCGCTGATTTGCAATACTGATGCTTTGGGCGAAGAAAGAGCCAGCCCTGTTGGAACCGGAGAAGACGACAAGACGCGGTGTTATGTCTTTTTAAAACTTTTTTGAGCTTGGACTCTATGGGGCTAAATATATAATCTTTTAATATACTTACATACTTGCGCCGCTTGCTGGACTCCACATTTTACGCCGCGGCCCCCGCTTTATGCGCTGTCCCCCTGAGATGCGACGCGGCGAGGGTTTCGACGCACGCAGTTTAAAATATGTATTTATTAGTTATATATCTAACGGGATTTAGACTCGGAGGTACCTGGGTTCGATTCCTGATCGGGACATAATAATATTAAATTTATTTGTGATATTTCTCGAGTTTGGTACGCTGGAGACATCGACGAGCTTGCCACTTGTCATGATTGGCATATAGTAAAGTTGGCTAAATGTGAATCCGTTTCTTTATAAGCGTGGTTTCTGACCACCGCGAAAGGGAAACGGTCGTGATGATACTTTACTTTTTTTATATATTAGGCTTGGCTGAGAGTCACGGCGCAAATTTGTAACCTGTACTGTACAGCGCCTGACGAGGTCGCTTGCATGTGAGATGCGGTTAATGTGTCTACATATCGCATCTCACACCGGTCACCATAAATAAATAAAATAAAAAATATTATTTATTATAAACAAACATATAAAAAACTACTTAAATAATAAAAATGAATATAAACTAAAGAAAAAGTAAAATATTATTGTTATTAATTAATCGGAAAATATCTATTGTAGATACTGTGACACCTGAAACTTGTTCGGAGGCACGTTCTGAAGAACCAGGAGCCGACACCAAAGAGGCATCGGATGGATCCCCTACATCTTCGTATTATGGTATGGCCTGGCATGATAATATTTAAGGATTTAATGTTGTTAAGCTTTGCATCCCTCTCGCTCGCACACTCCACCATTTTCAAATATTTATTTAAGTCTGACACCCGTAAGACTCTTCGATGATCTAATGATACGCTCTCTATACCCACTCACCATACTACCTTTGTGTCCAAATCGTTCGCAGTTGTGGCTGCTAACCTTTGGAATCAGCTCCCAGTTAAAATTCGCCAAGCTCCGAATAGATGTATTTTTAAAAAACTAGTGTATGCTCACTACATGCAAGACCGAAGTTCGTAATTTTCCATGTTCCTCCTTTTGTTTTAGCTTATTCTTAATCAGACTGTGATTTGATTCAGAGGTATAGTATTGTGTATATATTATATTGTATTGCTAATATATTATTTATGTAGGTTATATGTATGTATTAGTCCTCCTTGCGTCGTGTTTCCTCATTGATGAGGGTCGTTACCTCCCGATGAATTGGTGTGCGTCTTGATGATAGCACGCCACCCGTTCCTGTCTTCGGCGGCATGCACAGCATCATGGACGCTAGTGTTTGTGGTGGACCGGATTTGATCGGACCAGCGTACCGGATTACGGCCTCTCGGTCTCTTTCCTTCCACCTTCCCAGTAACAAAAAGTTTCTCCAGGTTATCCCCTCCTATTCTGGCAATGTCTCCGCAGTACTGGAGTATCCGACGAAGGCTATGGATAGCCTAGTCGATATGTCTAGTTGTAATTGTATATGTATTATATTGTGTAATTATTAATAAGTATGTATATGTTATCTGCATTAAAACTCTTCAAGTTTATTTAGTATTGCACCTATACCTTATGTACTTACTGCTCTCGTTGTCCCAAAGGTTTGACCGTCATAGAATGTCTAGCGCCATTAGGGGTCCGCCTTTGTACTTTGTGAAATTAAGTTTAAATAAATATTCTAAGACTTCCTCAAAGCCTTCTCCATTTTACAATTCCTTCCAGCTGTGGACGAATACGAAACGAAACGAATACGGGTGTTAGTTGTATACTCTCCATACCTCGAAAGGCATCTTACCATTTTAAATAATTCCGGTGAGATAACTTTTTTTCTGGCAAGATTGAAGATTGTGTTACCGCATTCTAAATATTTATTTTGTCAGAATCACTACACGCTCTAACACTTTCGACATCCATAAATCTATCTCTTTCATATTAAGAATATTTATGACTCACGAAAATTATTTAAAATTTTGGTACGTAATCTGATTTACATGAGTTAGTCATTATTTTTTTGTTTTTAAAAATGTTAAGAAAGTAAGAAAAGAAAGTATCATTACGACCGTTTCCCTTTCGGGGTGGTCAGAAACCACGCTTATAAATAAGCGGATTCACATTTAGCCAACTTTACTATAGGCCAATCATGACAAGTGGCAATCTCGTCGATGTCTCCAGCGTACCAAACTCAAGAAATATCACAAATAAATTAAATATTAATTAGATGTATTTATTTACATTAATAAATATTTTTGTGTCCCGAGCAGGAATCGAACCCGGTACCTCCGAGTCTAAATACACGGACTTAACCGCTAGACCACGGAGGCAGTTTAAAAAATGTTATTAGATTAAAATAATTAATAATAAGAATATAAGAAATACAATTTTAATAATGAACACTCGGCCAAGCGTCTGCCCAAGGAGTTGTCCAAACGGCTAACGGAAAAGTCTGGAGACAGGAAAGCTGGCAATTATTTCTGCCAACGTATTAGCCTCGCTATACAGAGGAGAAATGTTGCCAGTCTTCTTGGGACTATCCCTGAAGGGTCGCCTCTAGAGGCCATTTTTTTCTTATAGCTTATTTTTATTAGGTTTAGTTTATATTTATTTTATTAATAATAATAATAAAATTAAATAATATAAAAAAAAATACATAAATAGTTTGACAGTTGTATTCCTCGAGCGCAGCTGCCATTTTGGCGTTTATTTCTTCTAGTGTTGCAAATGAAATAAATATTGTCTCTAAAATGAGAGTAAATTTATTTCCTAGAAAGCTAATTGACAACATTTCTTAAAGTACACTACTTGAAAAATCTTTGTTAATTAATAATTGGAGTGTGCCTACCTACTTACAATTTAAATTATGCTATGCCCTTTGAACTTTTAATTTCGCATAAATAAAACTGCTTATTAGGTAAACATTAAATATTTATTATGCTTCTGAATATTTGCTATCTTCGCAAGTAAAATGTTTGCTTAATAAATTATCGGTTCAAAGACCTTCATGTGTACTATCAGACATCAAGCCGGGATAGTAAAGGGTGTCAATTGCATTCATCATCAGCCTGTGTCTCTCTGTGCGGTCTTTTGCAACCCTCATCCAACCCCCACCAGCGACCCTCCTTAGGTCATCCGTCAATCTGGCGGGGGGTCGTCCCACTCTGCGTCGTCCCGTACGTGGTCTCCACTTCAGAACCCGTTTGCCCCATATCGGTCGTCGGTTCTAAGTCAAAGTCAAAATATCTTTATTCACGTAAACCTATTACAGGCATTTATGAAACGTCATTAATTTAATTATTTTGAATGATTCTACTCCTGCTAGTAGAAGACTAAGCAGCAAAGTGGTCCAATAAGTAAGCTGTTAGCAGAAGACCAGCAGCTTAGCAAATTCCAGTGACCTGTTAATGTTTAATCTGACTGAGAAAGGAATCTGCAAGGAAAACTCAGCTATATCAGATTTACAAAATAAAACATATACAGAACTGCACCACAACGATCAATTAATAACCTTTTAAATTAAGTTATCAGTACCTATGAGAATACAATACCTGGTACAGCAGTAACCCACCAGGCAAGTCAGAATTAAGGTAGACTACATGCCTATGTGCAACCCGAAAATCGGTTCTGCGGCAGATGTATCCGGCTCATTGCCACTTCAGCTTGCTAATTTTGAATGGTATGCTCTCTCCATAGCTCGCTGAGCGACTTTGAATTTGTGAACCACACCCACTGTCAGTGTCCGCGTCTCTGCTCCGTACGACATTACGGGGAGGACGCACTGGTTGAAGACTTTTGTCTACAAACACTGTTGAGTGCGTGAGTGAGTTGCATTATGAGACATTAATCAAATACCACATTAATTTCGATATGTTTCGTCCAAAGTGGTCTACATACCACCCTAAGTTGAAAACTCTTTTTCACGTTATAAATCACTACAGTATATTTAGATTACTAACCCGTCTGGCGAGAGAAGGCAGAATGCTTCAGAAATATGTTTTGGAAGGTCCATTTTTAGTACTGGAGGTCTAGGACTATCTCGTCTATGGGCTGTTATGATAATTTATTTATTTATTTTTTATTTATTTATTTGGAAAGAAAATCTTACAGCTAATACATCAAAATTAAGCAAATAAAGTAAAACAGGTAAAAGGCCAAAACAGATTTTCAGATGTAAACAAAGTACATAAATATATATAATATAATAATACCTTATATAATACTAGTAGTCACAAATAATAAAATAATGTATGTACATTAGGAATTACAACAAGCAATTGACAAATTTCGGTTCACATAGAAAGTGGCGCCGCCTAGTAGGGTAGGGGAACTAAATTTAATGTATATGATTTGAACTTAATAGAGTTGTCATTTATTCATTCATTAATTCAATCATTTGGTCCAATTCATTCAACATGTCGGCCATTGTTGTCAACCAGCAAACTATAGAACCTTGTAAAAAAATAATGTATTGTGTAACTTTAAGTACCTAAATAATATAATAATACCTAAATGTATCATTTGTTTTTTGTGAAAGAAATTAATAAATGTTGAATATACTTAAAGACGGAGCCTGTCAGAACAAAGGTAGCCTGTTCCATTGATGGTGAAAATGATGTTGTTATGGTTTTCGACAAGGGATTACGGTCGTGATGATACGTTTTTATATGCAAAAGATTAAGGATTGATATCATCAGAATTTAACACGTAGCTTTAACCGTTTTTTTTATTATATGTTTAGAAAACGAAGCATCATGGCACAGCACTATGAACATGCTGTCCTCGGAACACTACAGGGCCCTGAACATGCTGACTCCGCAACAGTTGGAGCTGCTGCTCAAACTGGTTCACACCCTGCGCCAACAGAGGATGGCTTTCAGGCAACAACTGGTAATAGAAAAACTAAAAACTATACAGCATTCATAGGAACTTGAGACAAAATGTAAACAAAGACAATCGAATAAAGTGAAAATTTAACGCAAAAAAATATCAAAATTATTTGGATAGAATCACTCGTGTCAACAAGAAGATCGAGATCGCGATATAACCCTACTAAATACAAAATAAATTATTTTTCTACCAACAATGGTCATACAGCGCGGCGGTACATCTTTATTCGTCAGTACTAAAATGAAGCTTAGAACTATTGTAATTTAAATTATTTTTTTAGTTTCAAACAATAAAATTAAAGCATTATACAAACAATTCAAAACTCACTTCTTTTGTTATTGTTATTTCCACAATTGATACAATTTAAAATATCTTTTCGGTGGTTTGTTTACATTTTGTCTCAGGGCTTGATGAATGCCGTATTATGATGGACGACTGTTTGTTTAAAGCCGGTTACTTACACAACTTGTTTAGTGGTTTTGTCGTATACCATACATACGAGTACATTTGTATTTTTAGGAGAAACTAAGAGACTAAAAAACTAAACTGCCTCCGTGGTCTAGCGGTTAAGTCCGTGAATTTAGACTCGGAGGTACCGGGTTAGCCGGAGGTTCGCCTGGTTAAAAATAACATTGTTTTTTTTTATATATACATTTCCAGACAGGTCACACAGCGCCATCTAGTTTCCGTGGTAAGCTACGAGGCTTGTGTTACGGAAACTAGATGGTTGATAAACTACATATTATACTTTTTTTTGTAAATATATACATATTATACATATAAACATCCAGACCGAGACAAATTATACAATGCACAACTTGCCCCCGGTGGGAATCGAACCCATGACCTCCCGAGTTCACGGCAACGTTTGTTACCACTAGACCACGTAGGCAGCACGCATGCAAAGCAAAAGGCTACTCGATGGTACCAGTCACTCCAGAGCGCCGTGGTTCGCGCGAAATTTTGTAATTGCGAGAGATCTGGAGATGCCTACTATCGAGGCTTTTGTTGTCGGCCTAGCTAAACGTATGTTTTACCGGGCTGACAACGGATCCTACAAGCATCTTCAGGATATCGCTCCTGCTTTCGCACGGCCCCCGGAGGGAAGGCCACTACCTAGGGAGGCGCTCTTGGAGAAGAGCTAGAGTAGATAAATCTAGGAGACTAGATTCGTGAGCCACAAGGGCGGTGTTGTAGTAGGAACAGCGCCCAGCACCAACGGTGCGTTTAATCACCGGTGGGTAGTTAGCCGCCGAGATCCTGCCGGGGAAAACGGGAGTTTATCCCATTCCCAACCCAGGCCCATTGAACATCCGGGCCTGGATGACTCCGCTGTCTGTCTGTCTGACCAGTCCCTGAAGGGTATGGGACTGCGGTCGAGCCATCGAGGGGGAGTTTGAGGATAAAGCGGATCGGCGACTGGATCGGGGGTTCCTTAGGTTGGCGGACAGAGGACTTGGAGGCCTCAAACAGAAGATTAAGCCACTTCGTAAGAGGGTCCGTTTGGGTTCTTGCATAAATGGATATATATATTACAAACTTTATTGTACCTTCTCGCATAATTCTTTAAGTTGAGCCAAAGTTTTGTTGATTTAACAGCAACCTTCGCATTTGATTATCATAACTGCTGCTTATCTATTAAATTTATTTTTTGTCATCTCAGGGTTAACTTCCTTCTCAAATGTTACTAACGTAGGTAATTTGCGAATTGAATAAATAAATAAGTTTATTATTAGGACAATAGACAATAAAGGTTTTAATAAAACATTCTTATCCTTTGGCCAAATATACAACGCAAAAAAAAGATATTTTTTTTACATATCAGGTTATGTATTAGTTACATACCTGTTTTAGCAAAAAACAACGTAAACCAATTGAAGGCCAGAAAAATCTAGTTGAAAAAAAAAAATTCTTTTTCTGTGGCCCGCAATATTAACTGCAAACATTTAATTGTCAAAATGTTAGATTCCTTTATTGCAATGACTGTAAGTTTTATCTTTAGAAATGTGCGAGCATAACCAAGCTTATAGCTTATACCAAAATTATAAAATATTAGTGATGGGTCACTGTCGAATTTTTTGAAAATGAAGCGCAAATGTTTTCGGAGGACGAATACATAGCGAAAACGGTTCTCGTTTTATTCGAGGGAGAAGACTAGCTCTCTCTCCCTCCTTGCCAAGAAGGAGCACACTAGCGGGCGACACCGGCGGGCGGTGGTTGTGTCAACAGTCGGTTCTCGCCGTCCGCCATCACCACGGGGCGTCAAGAGGAACACCATCAGGTTTTAGTCGGTGCGAGCCAGACAACAACCCCTTGTCTCGGTAGGGATCTCCTGATGTAAAAATATATATCTTTATATATTATATTATAATATCAATATACTAAATGTACGAGTATATAGTATCGTTTATTATTAGTATGTATTTGTTGTTATGTCTACATACTCGTATATCTTACAAATTGTCATTTAATAATATTGCACCTACTAACCATTGATACTGTTTAAATGTCCTAAAGGTTTGGCTGTCAGAGAATGTCTAACGGTATTAAGTCCGCCTTTGTACAAATTGTAATTAAGTTTTTAAATAAAAAAAAATAAAGTCAGAGTTTTAAACAAATGGTACAATAATTAACTGTCAGTGTCAAATACTTTCATCACTCAAGCGCCTGCTAAAATTCTTTATATTTTTACTAGT
This sequence comes from Tinea semifulvella, assembly GCA_910589645.1. Classification (NCBI taxonomy): domain Eukaryota; kingdom Metazoa; phylum Arthropoda; class Insecta; order Lepidoptera; family Tineidae; genus Tinea; species Tinea semifulvella. Next base: position 7,581,139 of record OU342596.1, read on the forward strand.
TCTTGATTAATACGAAAACTACATGAATAGTAAAAAAAAATTAGTCGTATCAATGAAAGTATTGAAACTACTGTTTTTTTTAAACATTGTACATTGCACAAGTAGGACAGTGGATGATTTCCTTTGGAATAGTTATAATTCTTGTTCACCAACCTCGCGAACCCCCACCAGAGCGTGGCGAGTGTAGGCAAAATTTTCAGGACGGCTCATCTCCAGTCTAGGACTCCGTGGTCTAGGGGTTGTGATGATAATGATAGGTTATTAACGTAGATCATTTCAGGAATGCAGATTCTGCAAGACGAATGGTGAGTCCGAGTCATGGTACTCTTGCCATTCGCTGAAGGACCGTCGCGGGCGCGTCACGTGTCCCGTGTTGCGGGCCTACACCTGTCCCCGCTGCGGGGCCACCGGCAATAAGGCGCATACATACAAATACTGCCCTTTTAATACTCCGCTGTAATCTACTGGAATGCATTGTAAGTAGCTATATATCGCCGGGTTAGAGCGAAAACCGAATGACATTTTTTTTTAGTTAATTATATTTTTTACACCAGTCGTTTAAAAAACTCTTGAATTTATATAAATGCATTTAAAGTTTATAAAATTTGCTACACAACTACCTGCTCTTACATCTCTATATGTGACAAATATGTTAGAAACGACCACACACTTTCAAATGGCTTTTGCTCAAAATATTATTTGTGCAATAATGGTTAGTTAGTTGGTTTTCGCTCTAACCCGGCGATATGCACAAAACACAACGTATTTCTGGCAACGTGCAAATTTAATTAAATATGACAAATTAATTTATCATTGGTTATCATCAACACCGCTTATGTTCCACTAGTCCTGGTTCCACTAATACCAACTTGTGGAATCGTTCATAAATGCTTTCGAATCTGTGTATCAGGCAAAGCTTTTTGTAGATGTCGCTAGCGGGAATGATACCTTATTTTAAACCTATGTCGCCTCATTTTTCAAATGTTTTTGTAGTTTTAATTTCTATAACAGAATAGTGTATTTTAAATTAACGTTACCTACCTTAAAAGACGAATTAAGAAAGCGCACACCGTCTTTAAAAAGAAAAAAATGTTTTATTAATAGAACGGCAATTTTGAGATCACCATATCTTTGATTTCGCTTAGAAATCTCTATTTGTACACTTAAAAGCTGCTCACTTCGGCATAATATCCAGAAAATAATAAATTTCGTAATAAAAATATAAGATTTCTATGCAATTAACAGTTCTATTAGGTACCATCTATCATTCGCCATCTATCGTGATTAAAAGTTAGTGATACACCCCATTGTCATTAAAATTGACATCAAAACCTCGCCAACCCGTCTGGTCAGCGTATGGCGAGTGTGAAATTCTGGAATGTCCATCTCCAACAGTGGAGGTGGCCGTAATGATGGCCTATACATATAGGTTATTATTTCCCATGAATGACTCCAAACTCTCTCAAAATCGATAGTTTAAGCACCTTTAATGGAGTAGGTGTATACAAATAATTAAATTGAAATATAGCTAATTTTTGAATTTTGTTTCAGGTATTGTGCAGCAGCAGTATGTAGTGGCACCTTTATTTTTTCATCGTTTTTATGTTAAATAACACTTTGAAGTAATTAGTTATTAATTACAAACATTTTAGTAGCATCTAGCTAATTACTTTTACCTTGAAAACGCGACGTTGAACGTCTTTTTTTGTAAATAAACTTTTTCTCAAATCATCAATTTTTTTATTTTGCTTTTTACATAACCTCCTCATAACTACTGAAACCAAGGACGTAACCAGGGTTGTATATAAGGGGGAGGGGAAAATCCTAGATTATATTGTGTTGACCGTTGTTTTTAACATATGAATTCCACATGAGCAGTGGAGGTAGTGTCATTGGGAGCGTTCATTTTTTGACTATGGCAACTTTCTTCAAATACATATAGGGTTTACAGATGGGTACGTAATTTTTGGTATTGTATCTTGATTCTTATTTTTAGTGGAAATTAATTTATATATTTTTAAATATTTACTGAGCAATAAAAACGTATTTAATATGACCGCATAGACAGAACCAATGCGACCAAACGGGACGTAATGTATTTCAACATGTTTTTATCAGACAAATCATTTTTTTTTTTCATTGCTATAAATGATATTGGCTCTGTTCGATTGACAGTTCGGGTGCCGTCGTATTCTGATTGAGACCCGAGTGTTCCTAATGGAAATACATTATGCACTATATCTGTAGGTAGCTAGTTAATTAGGTATGTACGGTCAATGAATTTAATTCCCTACCCATTTCGTTGAAATGTCGTTAGATATTCGCAATGCATTAAGGTCGACAATTGAACAATGCATGCGACATGTCAAAGTAACGTCGTGCTCTAGCTAGCTCTTATGGTGACAGTTTGCTATACGATATTGAACCTTAGATGGGTTGGCAATTAAATTCCTTGACTGTACATTCAGAAAGTTGTGGGTGAAAGAGGCCCTGGCAGACCGAGATTCACATATCACGGTCAAATAAATAAAACACTGACTGAAGGTGAATAAAAAAGCCTTCGTAACAAAAGGGCATGTTAAAGAGGTTAATGAATGTCGACGAAGCGAAAGAGTCAAAGTCAAAAGTCAAAGTCAAAATATCTTTATTCACATAAACCTATTACAAGCATTTATGAAACATCATTAATTTAATTATTTTGAATGATTCTACTCCTGCTAGTAGAAGACTAAGCAGCAAAGTGGTCCAATAAGTAAGCTGTTAGCAGAAGACCAGCAGCTTAGCAGATTCCAGTGACCTGTTAATGTTTAATCTGACTGTGAAAGGTATCTTCAAGGAAAACTCAACTATATCAGATTTACAAAATAAAACATATACAGAACTGCACCAAAACTATCAATTAATAACCTTTTAAATTTAGTTATCAGTATGTCGTGATCGTGTCAAATGGCCCTCAATTGTCTCTGCCTACACCGCAAGGGACCTGGCGTGAAGATATGTATGTACATTCAGAAAAAACAGCGTTGCTTTTTTTACAGACCAGAATAAAAAAGAATTATTACAAAATAATTACTTTCGATATGATCCAGCGTACTTATTGCTGGCTGTACCTGCCTGAAAATGTTTAGAAAATACGCAAAAGTCGGTGGCTAATCTCGACACGTGAAACTGACACGTGGATACATTTTACCTTGAGACCGTATTTCGACAAAATAAATAAAATATTTGAAAGCAAGATTATGTTCCCAATTGAAAACAATAATAACGTATTTTTAGATAAAGCCCCACTCATTAGATTATACTTCCGCATTATTATGTAATACGACAATTTGTTGTCAGTACGTAATACCTGTAAATCAATTTATTTATATTACAAATACGATAAACAGATAAAAACATAGAAAACTATAGATAAAAAATATAACTATCTATTGGATGTTATAAATTTTTTTCGTGCAATAAGGAGTTAATATTAATAAAAGAATACAGGTGGTGGCTCGGTTCTAAGAACGCTTTCCTTTATCTTAACATCCTAAAGAGGTGGGTTCCAACCCCGGCATGTACATGTGCCAATAAGAAATACACTTTTCTTAAGTACATTTGTCATAGATTTACTACACCACGTGCCTCGGAAGAGCTCGTTAAGCCGTCGGTCTTGGTTCTACTAATCAACTCGTGGAATCGTTAATAAATTGTCATTAAATAAATGACATCAGAACCCTTGCCAACACGTCTGGCCTCTGTATAATACAGCAATTTGTTGGGCACAAATAATATTTAATTTATTATAACAAGTTTGTATGAATAACGCCTACGTATTTTCGAGTCTAAAATTGAACGTGTATTTGTCTAATTTACAGGCGCTTTAAGCTGCCACAGTCGACATCATACAGTATTCAACAACATTTATCATCATCATTACAGCCCCTGGAACACATAGTCCTAGATAGTGATATTTGTGATAGGCCTTCCAGACAAGCTCATATAAGAGCAAAATAGGCTTTTTTTTTGTTTAATATTATTTAGGTTATTTTGTATGGTATTTCTTTATTACTATTTTTTGTGTCTTATTTCTTTATTATTATTTTTTGTGTAAAAACTAAGTTTTTAAACTAAAATTTTGTATGCCAGAAATGGCGAAATGTGTCGAGCCAGAACTCACCAGCGACCTGTATTTTGATACCATATTTCATACAAATAAATATTTTCATTTCATTTCAGAAGTTTCTGAAGAATTTGGCCTATACTCGCTGCGCTGCCTGGCAAGACGGGTTGGCTAGGGTCTGATGTAAATTTATAATGATTTTATTTAACAATTTATTAACAATTCGACCACCGTCTTGCCAGCGTGACGAGTGTAGGCCAAATTCTCCAAAAAAATCTGGAAGGCTCATATCTCCAACAGTGGGGGTCTAGAACTTCGTGTTCTAGGGGCTGCCGGCTGTGATGATGAACACCGCTTAAAGCAAGATTTACAGCCAGTTTCTCGAAAGTATTTTTGGTACATAATTATTACTTAAGCAAAAATAAACCTGTTAATTTTTACTTAAGTAATAATTATGTACCAAGAATACTTTCGAGAAACTGGCTGTTACTCTCTTTTAACCACCATGGAACAATATTTCACCGACGACGACAGAAAATCACAATGATGATGGCCACTATTGAGAAGTTTGTTGTCGTCGGCCTGACAAGGCCGTATTATTTAATTCAAGCACATCCGTATGGGGTGTATCACTAACTTTTTATCACGGTAGATGGCGCATGATAGATGGTACCTAATATAACTGTCTGGATATTATGCTAATGTGAGCAGCTTTTTAGTGTATAAATCGAACTTTCTAAGTGAAATCAAATATATGGTGATCTCAAAATTGCCGTTCTATTAATAAAACCTTTTTTCTTTGTAAAGACGGTGTGCGCTTTCTTAATTCGTCTTTTAAGGTAGGTAACGTTAATTTAAAATACATTTTTCTGATATAAAAATAAAAAAACTACAAAAACATTTTTAAAATGATGCGTCATAGGTGCAAAACTAGGTACCAATGCCGCTAGCGACATCTATCTAAAAGCTTTGCCTGATACACCCCATTGTGAGTGGTCCTGGAAGAGACCTGACGTAACCGAACCTAGACTGCCTAGATTTATAAACCCACCTTTATAAGTGGGTAAGTTAATTACACGAATCAAACGAATTATTTAATTTCACAGACAAAATCGATTTCTATTAAATTTTCCAGTCAAGTTTCTTTAGCTATTTATAAACGGTTGCCATCGAAGACGCTAAATTAGGAAGGAATTACTTATTCAATTATAAAATTTTCTTCAGATCTTGTCGGTAAGCTATTCCCCCGCCCAATACGAAGCGATACCTCCTACATTCAGAGTGCATGCAACATTTCCGCTTTTATGTCCAAATCGTTTGCAGTGGTAGTGGCTTTGGAATGACCTACCGACTGAAGTTAAAGATGCTCCAAACAGAGCTATATTTAAAAGATTAGTTTACAGACACTTTTTGGGTTCATAATTTTCATTAATTGTTGCTTATTGTTATCCTACATCATCAGTTATCATACATATAGTACGTAGTACCTAAATTTATGTTTATGTAGTATATAAATAGTATAACTTATTTATGTAGTTTATATATGTATTCGTATGTAATTTTATTAATAAATATTTATTATAATCAATAAATAATATTCTATAGACTTATATTTTAAATATATTTAATTTTAATTGATATATTGCACCTACCTCACATACTCGTAAATGTCCTCGTTGTCCCGAAGGTCTGACAGGCAGAGAATGTCAAGCGACATTAAATCACGCCTTTGTATATTTATGTGCAATAAAGTTTTAAATAAATAAATAAAAGTTTTAACCACTTAGTGGAACGCGTAAATAATGTTGACCTGTTTCACACCTCCCCGTTGACGATCAAACTATTGATGACTACCCAGTGTGATGAGCATCTTGAATAGCTTCGACAACTCAAATTATACTACTCGTTACTTAATTAGATTAATAAAGAGACTTAATTTTGGTGCAACTCAGCCTAAGGAAGAATCCAGTTAGGTACTTTATTCAGTTATTTTATTGCCTTAAACAGTTTTTTGTATAAGACTATTGTTCTATGCGTCATTATTTTAAAAGTCAATAGGTACACTTGTAAATAATTATTTTACCTCATATTGAACAGAGTAGGTAAATCTAAAAGTGGGAAGCTCAGTAGCCCTATTCTGTTAGTCGCAAACGTTATTAGTGGATTTCGTTAATTACGTCAGAGATTGCGTCATAATTACAAAATATTATACAATTCTCAACTCTATAAGCGTTCGACCTTGACAGCGGCCGTGCGAATATCAACTTTAATAGCGTGATATATGTATATATAGTTAACGGATTCCATAATATAACGTTTGCGCTTAAGTAACAAAATAAGGCTAGTAAAATAATTTATGAGACATCTTTTATTGTGTCATCCAGCAATTGAATCTCTAGTGTCTACACAAAAATAGGCTATATTATATATAAATACAAGTATGTATTAAAAAATATTGTTTCCCTCCGTGCTACGCTAACTAAGCCTTAATTCCAGTCAGACAGTGGGGTCGTCCAGGCCCGGATGGCTAATGGGCCTGGGTTGGGGATGGGGACATTCCCCCGTTTTCCCCGGCAGGATCTCAGCGGGTAACCACCCGCTGGTAATTCATGCACGTTTGGTGCTGGGCGCTGTTACTGGTATAAAAGCGCCCGTGTGGCTCACGAACCCAGGGGGTCTAGGTTCGACTACTTCAGCTCTCCTCCAAGAGCACTTCTCTAGGAAGCGGTCTCCCGTTGGTGGGCCGAGCGCAAGACAGAGCGATATTCTGAAGATGCTTGAAGTGTCCGTTGTCGGCCGGATAGAACAACGTCTAGTCAGGCCGACGACAAATTCCTCAATAGTAGGCATCTCCAGATCTCGAGCTATGACGGAATTACGCACGAACCATGGTGCTCGGGAGACCACTCTGAGCGATATGTTCTGCTGACTTTGGATCTTTTCCCTATTAGTCTTGGCCAGAAGGTGGTGCCAGGCTGGCGCAGCATACGTGAGTCGGGAACGGATGAACATCTTGTAGATCCGGACCTTCAACCTGAGCGGCAAGCTGGAATTCATAACAGGGCGTAACATGGCTCGGGCCGCCTTCGCCTGATTGACGGCGTGGCAGGCCATTTCTTTAATTCCAGTCTAGGTAATATACTAAATTAAAGCGCCATGTATTAAATTTATAAACGGGAGTAGAAGGTACTTATAGTTGCTCAGTAATTTACTAGATGGCGCCACTGTCGTTTAAGAACGTACTTTGGTTTGGCGGAAATATTTCATTTGATGTTAGTGAGCGACGACATGAAAGCATACTTACCTGGCGTGGGGGATACCGTGATCAACAAGGCGGTTCCCCCAGGGCGAGGCTATCCATTGCACTGCGGATTGGCTGACCCCTGTGATTATCCCTAATGTGGATAACTCGGGCGCGTAATTTTTGGTAGTGGGGACTGCGTACGCGCCGTCCCCCTTGAAATAAAATTTTCCAAATCTTCGGCAATTTATGGTCGATTTTTTTATCATCTGCATTAAGCATGGGACAATCACCAGTCGCTTGTAGGTTGTGCACACTTACTAACCTAGGTCTAGTTCAGCTGTTTACGGATAGAATACATCTAGCCAGACCGACAACAAACCCGCGAATCACCCACCCTCAGCGATTACGTTCCGCTGACTCTTCCATCTTCTTCCTCTTAGACCTTGTCTCTGTTGGTCAACAAAAACAACAATAAGGTCTTCCAGGCCCAGATGATGAACAGGCCTGGGATAGACATACCCCCATTGGCACGGATAGTAACAGTGCATGTGTGGCTCACGAACCGAGGTTCGACAACTATAGCTCTCTTCTCTAGGAAGTAGTCTCCCGTTGGGAGGCCGTGAGCAAGACGTCTAGCCAGGCCGTCAACAAATTATTGGCCCACAGACAGACAGTGGGGTCGTCCAGGCCCGGATGTCTAATGGGCCTGGGTTGGGGATGGGGCCATTCCCCCGTTCTCCCCGGCAGGATCTTAGCGAGTAATCACCCGCTGGTAATTCATACACCTTTAGTGCTGGGCACCGTTACTGGTATAACAGTGCCCGTATGGCTCACGATAAATGAGACTGTAACGGATGAACATCTTTTCTGTTTTTCGTTAACGTGGAGACATCTAATGTTTTTGCTCATTACTATTGTTGTAGCTACAACGATGACCTAATAAAATGTTATAAAAGTTTTAATGTATGAAGATAGATGGCGCTTTGTTTAGGGTTTTGCCAGCCTGACTAGATGTATGTTCTTTGCGGCTGCCTCTCCAACGGGAGATCACTTTCTGGATTATAGCTCCTGAAGAAGAGTTGTGGTAGTCGAATCTGGTCTACATTCGACTACTACAGATGACCTTAGGTTTGTGAGCGACACGGGCGCTGTTAATCCTGAAACGGCGCCAGGCACTAAAAGTGCATTGTATTACCATCGGGTTGTTACAGCTGAAATACGGGAAAACAGGGGAATGTTCCCATCCTTAAACCTGTCCTGGACGACCCCAATGTCTGTCGTTCTGAAGAAATTGTAACAAATAACCTAAGTTTATGATAATATTTTTTTTTAATATGGCTTCACTAGGAATATAATTAATTATATTAAAATTACACCTTTAACAAGCTTGTTAACTTACAAAACCTATCAATAAAGATAACTTTATTTATTTAAACGATACATTGTATATCTAATAACAATATTTACTTTAAAAAAAAATATTTTCCATAAAAATTTAGAATCTTGCTCGGCGCAGGCGCAGCGCTGATAGTTCGGTAGTCGACCCCACTCATACATCTGTCACTCGTGAAATTGATGTGACCAAGTGCGGTTGTGTTGTATAGGGCTTATAGTCACACGATAGCTTCGTTTAGTGCTTTTTCCAATGTAGTCCCCTTGGTGCTTCGACGTCAAAAGTCATCATATAGAAGTTGAGAGAAAATCGATGCTCACGTAAGTCTATTTTATGAATTTATTCTACCTAATTTGCTAGTAAATTATCATAAAAGATTGCACAATTTTCCTCTTTGCGGGATTTTCTTTATTTATTTATAGTTGACAAAAGTTCGAGCGAACTACTTATTGCGTTATATGTAATCCTATATTTAACTCAAACACATTCACTATAAATTGTCGTAATACGCCTTTAGCGCCACTTTCTCCAACCGTAACTGTTGTCTGCTGCAGGACGTTTTAAATCTCATTGTTCGCTTGTTGGAATTTTTAAACAAAAAATCTATATTCTATAGAATGGGCCCGTCGAGTGATGCGCGTGGTAAAGGGGACACGAGGTTATTTGGTCCAAAGATAAATAGATAGGTGTCGTATATATATAACATGTCTAGACGTTGCTTAATTCGGGTGTTTGAACTGGAAGTCAAGTGAATTAGCTTCGGTATCGGGCACAGACACGTGGTGCTTAAAATAAGACTAAAGGGACCACATTTATAGCTATTCAGTTTAGTTCTGATTTAATACTTATTGTATTGGAATAAGGTTCATGTGTGTAGTTTGATTTGAGACCGATTGTATCTATATTATTTTAGGTTCATATTTGACCAACTTTACTATAACCGTAATAAAAAAAGTCCTTTTTGGACATTTTTTTGCTTTCAGACCTGAATTCCTATTTTGTTACAAACTTTATAATAATGGAATACCTTAAATAACGAAAACTTTCAGTGTAAAACACTATTAAAATTGGTATTCTCGGCTGTGTTAGACTTGAAATTTTGTATGAAAACCATAGACAAACGCCAAGTCGAACGACTAAAAGCCAAATAAAGTGAAAAAAGCGCTCAAAGCGACAAGTCAAACACAGGGCTCGTATATAGGTTTCCACTACAGACGACAGCAAATAACGTTTCACATTGTTCGCGCCGATCGCCAATAATTAAAAGTAATTCGACCAATTTTGGATGGTTAGGCGTTATTGTGATTTATCGGTGCATAAACAGACGTCCTAATTTGTTACCCCTACACCTTTGTCCTGTCTCTTTCTGTCCGCTTCCTTTCTACATTACCCATCCCGCTCACGCTGCGCTTGCGCACCTGAAAAGAAGAAATATATGACGGACCGCCGTGTGTGCGACGGCAGTCGTGGTCGCGCAGTCGTTGTTCTCGAGACGTCATAGAAGACGACGAAGAAATCGCCGCGATCGTTGCTATTATACTCGCATTAGAAAAACCCCGCAAAATTAGTGATATTTACAAGTGCTGGTGCCGAGGACATCAGGTGAGTTCCTTTACCAGTTTCCTCTCTTGTTTGTTGATTGCACCAATTGTCACAGTATCGTCTGTGAATTCTAAGTTGGCGATTACCGCAACCTCGCTTTTTTTTATACAGTCCGCTAAACCCGCGCCATCATAAGTTGGTCACTTCGGCCGCATTGGTTCGTTTCGTTTTTAAATTAAAATAAGTAAAATCGCTAAAATGTCGTCAGATGCGAAATTAGAACTGAAGTTAAGAAAAGTAAACGCAAAATTGTCGGCTCATTTTAGCCAAATACAATCATGCTATGATTGTATCACTCGCGATGTGAAGGAAAGTGAAGAATTGTCCAGTATATTTATGACTAAATCTTCGACTATCGATTTAATACGTTCCGAATTCGTTAATATGTTAGATGAAAAAGTTGAAATCGAATTAGCCCTCCATCCTGATAAGGAACCGAATTACAAAGCATTAAACTCGTTCCAAGATTTATTCTCGAAAATAAAATACACGGAAGCATGCATTCTCTCGTCACGTAACGAATCGAAATCGAATGTGGGTAAAACCCAAACCCTTGAACACCGTTCCAAACTACCTCGCCTAGAATTATGCTCGTTTAATGGTGAAATCGAAAATTGGCCTACGTTTTACGAAAACTTTAGGACGGTTATCCACGAAAATAAAAACTTGTCTGACGGCGAAAGAATTCAATACTTAGTCGGCAAGCTAACGGGAAAGGCACAGAATATCTGCCACGGGTTCCTACCTACAGCCGAGAACTATACAGTTCTGTGGACAACCCTCGTGGATAAATATAACGACAAAAGGCTTTTGGGGTCGACATACTTGGACCAATTGTTCAAATTGCCAAATGTCGGAAATGCGAATCCAACGAACCTAGAAAGTTATATTGATAGGTTTGCCTCGTTAATTTGTGCTTTAAAGCAGTTAAACCTAGATAGTTTATTGGATTTTGTTTTTATTTATATAGGTACGAAAAACCTGGACGTGGAAACGGTCAAATCATTTGAAATGTCGTTGTCGCATAAGAATGTATTTCCACCCGTGTCGCAATTTGTCGAGTTTATTAGAGAACAATCGCGAGTCTTGCTCCGCGCTAGTAGCTCTGTCAAACCATCGTCGTCGTATGGTCATAACAGACCTCCCAGATCAACGGTTACTAAGACTTTCGTGAATATCAGCCGTGGTTCATGTATTGTTTGCGATTCGAGCGACCACGTACAGCCTTATCAATGTAGCCAGTTTCTGGGTATGTCGCCTAAGGATAGATATAGATTCGTTAAAGCGAACAGATTATGTTTAAATTGTTTAAGTGGAAGACATGTTGCTCGGAGATGCAAATCACAAAATAAATGTCTTCAATGCTCCAGCGCCCATCACTCTCTGTTACACTTTGGAATGGATAACGCCAACTCGCTCTCGCCTGCGCCCGCGGCTGCCGTAGTCGAGCAGCCGTCGGTTGAGTCGATACAGTCTTCCATTGCCGCTTCTGGTAGCGGCGACCCTTCGTCGGTGTCTTTATGCGCGGTCAATGGATATCGTGACGAAATTAATTCTCATACGAAAACCGTTTTGCTTGGTACAGCTTTATGTAACGTGATGGATGCCGATGGGAATAAACAAACAATTCGTGTATTAGTAGACAGTGCGTCGCAAAGAGACATAATTTCAAGTGCTTGTTGTCATCATTTAAAACTGCAATTACGATCGCCGGAAATCACGCATATTGCCGGGGTTGGAGATGTTAGCAACCCCGTTTTAGGAACCACTTCCTTAACGATCCGTTCCCGATTTGATGATTCTATCCGTTTTACGATCCAACCGTTAGTAGTCGCGCGTATCACGAGCAAATTACCTAGCACGTCTGTTATGTTTTCTAGTTTAAATTATTTAAATAGCCTTCCACTTGCAGACTGTCGCTATTATAAACCCGCAGATATTGACATGATTGTTGGAGCTGAGGTATTCGCTCGAATACTACGCTCAAATACGATCTCTCGCGCGCCTGGCGAACCAGTCGCTATCGAAACTGTATTGGGATATTTGATTGTTGGAGAAGCTCCGGCAATGGACGTTCCTCGGGATAATATGAGTCACACCTTTTGTTCTACTGATATATCATTAGATATTAATAAATTTTTCGAATTGGAGGACGTTCCGGATGTCGCGCTCCCTCTCACCTCGGAGGAAAAGGAGTGTGAATCTATTTTTCGTGCCACCACCTCGCGTGACGCGAGTGGCCGCTATACGCTGACGCTTCCTTTTAAGCGTGACGCATCGATTTTGGGAGATTCCTTGCTCAACGCTACTCGCTCGTTTTACGCTTTGGAGCGTAAGTTTCAATCGAATCCGTCGTTTAAATTAGAGTACGACAACGTCATTAGAGACTATTTGGAAAAAAAATATCTAACTCCGGTCGCACATACGAGGGAGGGGGATTTGCCACAGTATGTTATCCCTCACCACGCCGTAGCTCGCCGAGATAAAGCTACAACGAAACTGCGCGTAGTCCTGGACGCGAGTAGAAAAACTACTTCGGGATTTTCGTTAAATGATGTTTTACATACTGGCCCCAACCTGCAAAACAATTTGTTTAAAATATTGTTGAACTTTCGCCTTTTCCACGTTGCTTTTAGCGCTGACATTCGTCAAATGTACCTACGCATACTCATCGATGAAAAACACAGACGTTTTCAACGTTTGTTATACCGTTTTGATCCTAAGGAGCCGCTTCAGCTTTACGAATTGACGCGTGTACCTTTCGGTTTGTGCTGTAGTCCATACCTCGCTATGCGTACTGTTCGTCAACTTATTTCGGACGAACAGAACCGCTTTCCTGACGCCGCTGCGGTCGCTGCGAGAGACATCTACATGGACGATGTCGTCACGAGTTGTGTTAGTGTTGCTGACGGTACGAGACTTGCCAGTCAACTCATCGCGCTGTCGCTTGCGGGTGGGTTCGAATTGGTTAAGTTTTCTAGCAATTCTCCCGAGGTGATGGAATCGATTCCGGTAGCCCGTCGTCTAGCTGAGATCGTCGAGTTTAGCGAAGATAGTTATTTAAAGATATTGGGTTTACAATGGCTACCTTTCGAAGACGAGTTTACCTTCTCAATAAACGTACAATCGCGAGCTTGTACGAAACGCAATATCTTGTCGACCGTCGCCAGGCTTTGGGATATTATGGGGTTTGTCGCGCCAGTGACATTGTTGGCAAAATTAATAATTAAATCTTTGTGGAAAGATAATATCGACTGGGACGTCACGCCGCCACAGAGTGTCATCACATTGTGGAGACAGTTTGAGACTGAATTGCCGCAACTCAAGGGAATAAGGTTGCCTCGACACGTGGGTGTCAGGGATGGTTGTGTCGTTACTATTCTAGGATTTTCAGATGCGTCGGAGAGTGCATACGGAGGGGTAGTGTACCTGCACGTGTACGACCCGCGCGATAATAGCTTCGTAATTAATCTTGTTTGCGCTAAATCGAGGGTCGCACCTCTTCGTATTGTTTCTCTCGCTAGGTTAGAATTATGCGGTATTCTAATATTGTCCAAATTGATGCGCCTAGTTATCGACACATATTTGTCTCGCTGCAAAATAGACAATATATTTGCCTTCTCGGACAGTACGGTCGCTCTTGCATGGATCCATTCGCCGCCATCTCGTTGGCAAACTTTTGTCGCAAATCGTGTCACAAAGATTCAGGATAACGTCGACGCTGACGTTTTTTATCATATTCCGGGTAAGGAAAATCCTGCCGACTGTCTGTCGAGGGGGTTGACGCCGGCGCAGTTGCTTGATCATCCATTGTGGTTTCCGGGACCTCGATTTGCTCAGTCCCCGGTGGAAGAGTGGCCGGTTCACCGCTTTGATCCGAGCGTCGTTGTTGAAATCCCCGAAGGTAAATCGACTGTTCTGGTTGCTACAGAAAGACGTGAGTCACCATCGTTGTTGTATTCCCTCGCATCGCGTGCGTCTACCTGGTCAAAATTATTGAACATAATAATTTATGTTTTTCGCTTTGCTAGAAAACTACCGCGTAAGTTCGAAGTGTCACATTTGTTAATCGTTGAATTGGCGTTAATAAAAGAGTTGCAGCAGGTTTATTTCCCACAAGAATTTTTGAATGCTAAGGCAGGTCGCGCGTTATCACCAGCGTTTCGCAGGCTGAATGCTTTTTTAGACGGTGGTGTATTTCGAGTCGGGGGTCGTTTGACGAACGCCGCGTTGGATTATGACGGTCAACATCCTATTATACTCCCGAATCGTGGACATATGGTTGATTTAATAATTGATAGTTATCATCGCAAATACTTGCATACCGGGCCCCAATTGTTAATGTCTTTGTTGCGACAAAAATATTGGATCGTGTCGGCACGTAATATCGTTCGAAAGAGAGTGCGATTGTGCAATGTTTGTTATAGATGTAACCCCAGGCCCACTTTCCCTATGATGGCGGACCTGCCCGCATGCAGGGTGAGAGAAGCTAAGGCCTTCTGTCACACGGGGGTGGATTTTGCCGGGCCGCTTCACGTCGTCCCTTATCGTCGTCGTGGGGTGCACAGTATCAAGGCGTACGTTTGTATTTTTGTATGTCTCGTCACAAAGGCGGTGCATATCGAGTTAGCATCGGATTTAAGTACTGCTTGTTTCCTAAATGCATTTAAACGTTTCTTGTCACGTCGAGGCCCCGTTATGGTTATGTATTCGGATTGCGGAACAAATTTTATAGGTGCAAGGTCATATCTAGCCAGTATCTATAAGTTGGTGGATTCTAACGAGTACCGGGATAAGTTTGCCAGTGAGCTCCGCGAGCATCGTATAGAATGGAAGCTGAACCCTCCCTCGGCGCCACACTTCGGTGGAATTTGGGAAAGTAATGTTCGTAGCGTCAAGCTACATCTCGCAAAGGTTGTCGGCAACCAACTACTAACCTTCGAAGAGATGGGTACCGCTCTTACTGAAATCGAGGCCATATTGAATTCGCGACCTTTGTCTGTCTTGAGCTCTGACCCATCGGAGCCCCTTGCTCTCACGCCGGCACATTTTTTAACGTTGACACCGTTAAAGTCACTTCCCGTAGAGGTTTTACCTAAAGGCAGCGTGGATCTGCATTGTCGCAAGCGCGTAGTCGATCAACTCGTGCAGTCGTTCTGGACGCGCTGGAAAACCGAGTACCTTAACACGTTACAACCTCGTAAGAAATGGACTAAATCTTGTGCGCCGATGCAGCAAGGCACTGTCGTTCTGCTAAAGTCGGATAATTGTGCGCCTCTTGCTTGGCCGCTTGGAATAATTGAGGATACGTTTCCTGGAAGGGATGGAGTGGTTCGCGTTGTCGACGTTCGGACTAAATCAGGAGTCTTTCGTCGTCCGGTGGTAAAGATTTGCCCTTTACCTACCCAATAGTTCGACTCGCTATCGTTCATATCGCTTTAGTTGTAATTTGTTTAATTTAGTTTAGTTAGTTTATTATTTAATTTCGTTTTATTTCGCATACGTGGGTAATGTAACTCGTTTCGTGAATTTGAAGGACTGGGTCGCTTCAAGCTGGGGGGAATGTTCGCGCCGATCGCCAATAATTAAAAGTAATTCGACCAATTTTGGATGGTTAGGCGTTATTGTGATTTATCGGTGCATAAACAGACGTCCTAATTTGTTACCCCTACACCTTTGTCCTGTCTCTTTCTGTCCGCTTCCTTTCTACATTACCCATCCCGCTCACGCTGCGCTTGCGCACCTGAAAAGAAGAAATATATGACGGACCGCCGTGTGTGCGACGGCAGTCGTGGTCGCGCAGTCGTTGTTCTCGAGACGTCATAGAAGACGACGAAGAAATCGCCGCGATCGTTGCTATTATACTCGCATTAGAAAAACCCCGCAAAATTAGTGATATTTACAAGTGCTGGTGCCGAGGACATCAGGTGAGTTCCTTTACCAGTTTCCTCTCTTGTTTGTTGATTGCACCAATTGTCACAGTATCGTCTGTGAATTCTAAGTTGGCGATTACCGCAACCTCGCTTTTTTTTATACAGTCCGCTAAACCCGCGCCATCACACATGCATTCATTTTAATAGTTGTTTTTTTTTTATAATGTTATAAAACCGCCTCCAGTGGTCTAGCGGTTTTTTTTTTTTGTGTTCTCTTCTCCCGATGGATGATGAATGACATGATAGGGAAGGCAAAGGGTCTAGCCCATACAGCCAAGTCTGACGTAATATATCTTTCTTTTTTATGAGTTAATGAGGTCATCATCAAATTCCAGATACTGCAGAATTTGATGCTTTTCTTGGAGTCACTCGCGGCACCATAGCTCAAACACGTCGGGTAAAATATGGGAGTTGACAGCGCGGGAACACCGCAAAAAAATTACTGTAACTTGTGCCCCGCCCCATATTTAAAGTCCAATTTATCGTTTTCCATAATTATTGACATTGTAGCACATTATTAAATAAAACAACACCACTTTTGACCAATAATATCCACAGTAAATTAATTTACAAAACAAAAACTTGCACTTGACACGTCCACGCAAAATGGCGCGAAGGACTCCGGTCTAGCGGTTAAGTACGTGGATTTACACACGGAGCTACAGAAAATTACAGGCATTTATTAAACGTCATTAATTAAATTATTTTGAATGATTCTACTCCTGCTAGTGGGAGAGTAAGCCTCTAGTGAATAGCGTATGTCTAGTTGTTTTAAAATCGGCACGTAAGTTATTTGCTTAATTAACGTAAATATAAGGCTTTGGCGCGGTGGTGCCTCGGTTGTAAGAACGCGTACCTTAAATCCTACAAAGGTCGGTTCAAACCCACCCGGCATGTACCAATGAGAAATACACTTTTCTTACGTATATTTGTCATAGATTTACAACATCACCGTTCCCGTGCCTCGGTTAAGCCGTCGGTCCCGGTTCTAATTAATGCCAACTTGTGGAATCGTTAATAAATTGTCATCAAAAATTGACATCATATCCTCGCCAAGCCGTCTGGCCAGCGTGGCGAGTGTAGGCCAAATTCTCCAGTTCTGGAAGGCCCATCTTCAGCAGTGGAGGAGCTGTGTTCTAGGGGCTGTAATGAATGAATAAATATAAAGCTTTTGAAGATTATTTCCTCATTTCTCGGCAATGTGTCCGAAGTATTGGACTATTTAAACATGTTAAATAGAATTATCCTGTAGACTGTAGAATAATTATGTTTCATTAAAATTTAATTAGTGCACTTTATCAGGAAATTAGAACCTTGCCTTTTCGCAGTCCACCTTGAATTTTTTGTAGTTTTAGTTAATATTTAAAGTTATTTTTACCATTTTGATGCGAACCTAAAGTGTACTTTGTGCATTTTTAGTAAATTGCAAGATCTATCGTATGAAAAAAACTTGTGGAATCGTTAGTTAATTGTCTTAAAAAACAAGCTAAGCCGTCTGGCCAGTGTAGGCCAAATGCTCTAGATATATGTTCTGGAAGGCCCATCTCCAGCAGTGGAGGTCTAGGACGCTGTGTTCTAGGGGCTGTAATGAAGATAAACATAAACATTAACTGATATTTACTTAATTATCTAAAAAAGCAAAAAAACCGTAACCTACTTATTTAATTAACATGTACGATAAATTAAATTTAATTCAGGTCGAGTAAAATAACTAGTTTTTAATGAAAAATAGGGTCAGTGTTAAGTTAAATACTTATCAATTTAGCTAAATATGCCGTTAGTTTATTCATTACATTGTCCTTGTAGATTAGTCCAGGTAAATGGCATCAACAATAGTTTAAATACTTGGATTAAAATACGCAACCAATGGCATAACCAAAAATACTTTATTACGATGGAAAAAAAGACATAGAAATATCACTTATTTAATAAAATAAAGGTATGTTTTATTTCTGTAGAATCTTTATTATTACAGTATAGTTCGTTTATCAGTACAGCCCTTAGAACAGTGTCCTAGACCTCCACTTGCTGGAGATGGGCCTTCCAGAACATATATCTGGAGAATTTGGCCTACACTCGCCACGCTGGCCAGACGGCTTGGCGAGAATATGATGTCAATTTTTTATGACAATTTATTAACGATTCCACAAGTTGGTATTAGTGGAACCGGGACCGACGGCTTAACGTGCTCCCCGAGACACGGGAACGGTGGTGTTGTAAATCTATGACAAATGTACGTAAGAAAACTGCATTTCTCATTGGTCATTCTCATCATGCCGGGGAGGTTTGAACCGAACGCGTTCTTACAAGACTGTGCCAATGTTTCTAAATTTGTAATTTAATTTTTATAATAGTTGTAAAAAAATTTGCATGCTGTCACTGGCGAAACATTTGAGTTGTCTATAAAACTGAGACCATACTCGAATCTGTAACCATGTGTTTTTTAGCAAATAAAATATTTCATTTCATTTCATTACGACCGAGCCAACACCGCCACAAACAATATAATACTGTTTCGTAAATATGTATAAGCCATTTGAATTGAATCCGCTATAAAATATTTTTGACAACTCCAAACGATCTATTGCGTCTTACGTATGATATCTAAATACCGAACGGTCGATCGATCGGTAGAACTGTCACCATAATCAGCTAGTACGTGTGTTAAAGGATTTAAAACTGTAGGTGCTTTTCCTCAATTTCGCTCTTATCAAGTATTGTGCAACATTTATTATTGAATAATATGTTGTTAAATTCCTTTTGACGAATATTTCCATTGCGGAAAGTAATTAGACATTTATTTATATAGTTAGTTTAGCATTTAGTGCACTGAGAAACATACTTATATAAAACACATGCCGAAAGTGCTAGAGCATGTAATAATTCTGACAAAATAAATATTTTACGGGAACGCAATCTTTAGTGTTGCCAGAAAACAAACTTATCTTACCGGAAAAAATAAAATGGCAACATTTATATATTTACAACTACTTAATGCTGTGTATGACTTGAAAGCAAAGCGAAGCTTGCTTTTTTTATTGAATGTTGCTTAAATTGTATGAAAACCATAGAGCAACGCCAAGTCGAACTACTTTCAAAGCGAGAAGTGAAAAAAGCGCTTAAAGCGACAAGTCAAAGTATACCGATTGCGAGAATCCCTTAAAGGAACCCGTTTGAGAGTTGAAAGGTATGGTTGAGTGTAGGAGGCGTTGACAAAACGTCTTAGCATACGGATGTAAGCCAACTTACATCAATGAAATAACACATTTACAGAAGAATTTAAACAAAAGAATTTTCGTGTGATGGATGTGCTGACGTTATTTAAATTTGTAGAATAATCATCCCATTATCAGCAGATCTAATCACAAGGTCTCTTCAGCGAAATAACGTAGCCACCGAAATATCAGTGACTTCACAAAATGAATCATTGTGCTAACAAATTTATTGATAAAACGCTATACAGTACTTACTTGTACAGGGCGAAAATGTTCTCAACTGAAAATTTCTAAACCATGTTGTTTTTAAAATAGCTACCTTCATAATTATAGTAGAGCAGACGCATTGAGTTAGGAAGGGCGGCATTCGGAAAACTCTGGCACATCCTCTCATCGTCCATGCCACAATGTTTGAATATGTAGATCTTTATCCAGTGCGTCCTCCCGGTAATGTTGTACGGAGCAGATAAGTGGACACTGGCAATGGGTCTGGACCATAAATTCAAGGTCGCTGAGCTTTGGATGGATAGAGTTCAAAGCGTTGATATTTGTCAGAGAACGAAAGTTACTGACAGCTTTACACCACAAGACGCAGAGTGGGACGACTCTCAGCCAGATGGGCGGATGTTCTCACCAGCGGGTTGGATGAGGGTGGCAAGAGATCGCGATAAGTGGCGAGCCTTGAGGGCTTACACCCAGCAGTAGAGAGATACAGGCTGATTAGGATAATTATTATAGTAGTTACGGCAGATAAAAAGGGCGCTGGAAAACCTTAAATTACTACAAAAAGAAATGATACAAAATTTGTAACTGATAGACTACACGCAAATTTAAACCCACAGTTGCATTACCAATGTCGTTAACGTATGAGTTCATGAAAATGCATAGAGGCGCTGACGTTGCTACCGATTCAATGGGGTGTATCAGGCAAATCTTTTTGTAGATGTCGCTAGCGGCACTGGTACCTGGTTTACAGCTATAACGTATCATTTTTAAAATGTTTTTGAAGTTTTTTATATTTTTATAACAAAACAAATAATTTTAACTTAACGTTACCTACCTTAAAAGACGAATTAGGAAAGCGAACACCGTCTTTAAAACGAAAAAGGGTTTAATTAATAGAAAGGCAATTTTGAGATCACCATAGTTTTGATTTCGCTTGGAAAACTCGATTTGTACACTTAAAAGCTACTCACTTCGGCAATATAACCAGAAATTAATAAATTTCGTAATAAAAATACAAGTTTTATATGCAACTGACAGTTCTATTGGGTACCGTCTATCATGCGCCATCTATCGTGATAAAAAGTTAGTGACGCACCCCATTGTATCAGTTTGAGTACCTTAGAGTGTTCTTCATTACAGCTCCTTAAACATAACATCCTAGAGATCTGGAGAATATGACTTACACTCGCCACGCTCTGGCCAGATGGGTTGCCGAGGGTCTAATTTAATGTTTTAATAAAAAAATAGCTCTCCGAGGCACGGGAACGGTGTTGTTTCTCAGTGTATTTATCATTGGCATGTGGGGTTTGAACCGACCTTTGTAGGATTTCAAGAAAAGCGTTCTTACAACTGAGCCACCACCGTTATCTTAATTTTATTTACTAAGCTATTTTAAAACATTGCTGTATTATTAGTTTGTTCATTGCACTATTGGTAATCTCTACACTGTAAATTACAATTAAGTTTAAGTCCAGGCACGTGTTAGACACATACGCTGATAAGCATGTCAACGTGCCTCTGCGTGATATAGCATTTTCCACTACATGTGAAAATACTATTTTATGATCACAACTTCTAACAAACTGTATTTTTGTATGCATTATTTGTAATGTGTAAAGCATAATGTTAGAGGGGGGCAATAGTGTTAATGAACAACAATTTTCAAAAGTACAGGGCGCAAACTTGTAACCGATTATTTGGCGTATTTACGCAGCTTGAGGTTCTCAGCAGAAACCGCCGCACTCCCCGCCCCGCGTTAAACGAGGTTGCCTGGATGTGAGATGGGGCTAATATGTCTACACATGTCGCATCCCACACCAGAGACCTACCTAGTTTCCACGGCCCAACGGTCATGCCGTCGGGTCTCTTGCCATCGCTCCGCGCAATCCCAGAGAATTCTAGGAGTTGTCAAAACGGCTGGACGGAGAAATCTGGAGACAGGAAGGCTGGCAATTAAGTCTGCTAATGTATTAGCCTCGTAATACAGAGGGGAATTGTTGCCAGTCTTCTTGGGACTATCTCTGATGGGACGTCTCTTGAGGACATTTTTATTTATAATTTTTATTTTATTTTTTTATTAGGTCAAGTTTATAATTATTTTGTATTTTGTAAATATTATTTTTCGAATAAATAATTTACATTTAAAGTACACTCTTGAATAATAATCTTTAAAAATGTTGTATTGTACGAGAGAGAGGGGTGCAAAACGTTAAACCCATTAATGTCGTGTTCGACTTGAAATCAAAGCAAAACAAAGCGCGCTTTTTTTAAATGAATTTTTCTTTAAGTAAATGAAAACGCAGGTCATTTAAAAGCGAAAAAAATGAAAAAAGCGCTTACAAGGACAAGTCGAACATGGGGTTAATGGTACGAGGCAATCCACAATGTGCAACACAGACTAGTGCTATATTCTTCTTGAAAGCAAAGTAAAGCGTTCAACGCTTTTTTTAAACCGAATTTTGCTTAAAATGTATGAAAACCATGGAGCAACGCCAAGTCGAACGATTTTCGAAGCGAAATTAAAATTAAAAAAAGCGTCAAGTCAAACACATGTTAGATAAGTTATATCAGCAATGTTACGACGAACTTCCAGAGGCAGTAATATTTTGCATCGTTTATCGTAACAAAAAAAAATATTTGTATGATTTTTTACATCTGCTAATCAATTATCGTCTTGTTATTTTTATTATCTAGTTTCAATTTTTTTGTGAGTTTATTTTGTCACGGCATGAGTTTGCACAGTGATACTGAATGTGTCTTTTGTTATTTAAAGTTACTATGACGTAGTTGTAATCGTTAAAACAGTCATGTGACTGATACGAGTATACCAACTACTTGTAGGTATACACAGGTCAAGTTAACTGGAATACCTACATTGATTTAGATGTATAATGGGCATCCTCTGAATGTTATTACAGCACTTAGGCGCGTAATACGCGATCATCGCAGGTGCTCGCTATTTTTGTTCTCGCGAATTGATTCCACTTCCACTGACCATCAGACAAGCTCTTTCAAAATGCGTTTTAAATTGTTCATATTTACTTACGGATTTCTGGAAAAATACTTTAGATTTATGGTAAATCGCCTTAAAATCTACTTTTAAATATTGTGACTAATTTTCGCTCAGTTTCAGTTTCAAATTATTGCCGGATGACGTCACGTAATAGTAAATAAACAACTAATTTACGAAAACTTACTGTTTGCTTTCATAAATTTTCCAATTTTTTTTTAACTTTATGCTAAAATACTCTAAAAAAAAACTACTTAATTAGTATTTTTTTTTTAAGTTAAAAAATATATATTGGAATTTCGGAAAAGCGGATTCATATTTAGCCAATTTTACTATAGACCAATCATGAAAAGTGGCAAGCTTGTCGATGTCTCTGGCGTACCAAACTCGAGAATATTACAAAAAAAATAAAAAATGAAATCGAACCCGGTACCTCCGAGTCTAAATCCACGGATTTAGAATGCTCTTTTAATCTGTTCCCCTTTTGTCGTAATTCTCAGTCCTTCAAGCAGTGTGAAAAAAACATCCCGTAAAGCCGGCACTGTGGTAGTGGCTAATGTGCTGTGATTCTATGAAATTTTTCCAATGTATTTTGCGTTTCAATTCACTCGCAAAGGACGTATGTATATTATGTAAATTGATAAATATGACGTCATGATATTATCTATAATGATTTTAGTAGTCAGGTCCCTGTGTCTGGTAATAAATTTCCATTTTTATCGGTCTAACACCGGTTGCTATGTCGTATCTATCATCATACGAAGCATTTTATACACATTATTTTGAAGATTTTTCATATCCAAGTGTAGATTACAATTTTATGTGACACACTCGCTTTGTTTACCTATAATGTTTTCGCAGTTGGATAAAATAAAAGTGAATAATATAATACAACACAATAAAACAACACAATAAATTTAGTTTACGAAATTAATTTAATTCCTCATTTTATAACGGCCAACCTTTGAAAGTGAGGCAGAGGATTACGGGTGCATTAGGATAAATACAGCTTCCAAGACGGCATTAACGGAATCATACAGTATTTGGTTGGGTAGGGAGAGGAGTAGAATGGTGGATGGTGAGCGTATTATCGCGCAATAAAATAAAAAAAGGGAGGCCTCCTTTTCTTAAACCCGGTTTATTTCATGGACCCGGCACCCGCACGGTGAATACATGGAATGCATAGAAATTTGTCTTCTCTCTACTCAACAATTATTTATATTGGATTTACGGATATTTTTTATATCAGATATCCTATAGTTTCGGTTACGGAGATTTGTAACGCCCCGTATAGATTAATTGTTTTTTTTTTAAATTAAAACTGAGGGGTTGCTTCGAGTCGTACCAAGGTTTCCCGAGGGCTGTGGTTCATGTGTAATTTCGTCATAGATCGAGATCTGAAAATGCCAACTATCAGGCCGACAACGGACACTTCAAGTATCTACAGAATGTCGACCCGTCTTGCGCTCGGCCCCCCAACCAGACTACTTCCTAGAGAGGTGCTTCTGGAGGAGAGCTGAAGTTGTCGAACCTAGACCCTGGGTTCGTGAGCCACACTGGCGCTGTTATACGTAACGGCGCCCAGCACCAAAAGTGCATGAATTACCCGCTGAGATCTTGCCGGAAAAAACGGGGGAATATCTCCATTCCCAACCCAGGCTATTAGCCATCCGGGCTCAGACGACCCCAATGTCTGTCTGTAAGTGACCCCGTCTATATATATATATAGACCACATCACCTATAATTTAAGGCGGACTGCTAGGGCGGGGAAGTATCCACAGTTCGGGCTGATAAACCCAGTAAAGTGTATCCACACATTTCGGGATCAGGCTCGAATTGCCGTCATGTTCAGTCAAGCCGGAATAGTGTTAGGGACTGATGTCAGTCATGAGTGTCTGCATTCATAGATCTCGCTCCCCACTTACCATTACATCAGGTGGGCGCAAGGTCACATGTCGTGCTAGTATAAAAAAAAAATGTTTTTATATAAAAATATATATTTTTATATATATATTTTTTTATACATGTGATTATAAATATATATATAATATTTTAATTTTTATGGTTAAACTTGTCCCACCTATCCTTGCTGCACCTACTAGATGCTAGGCAAATTTAAATAAAGCCAGACAAAATGACATCAAGTCGAGACACCATCCAAGTTATAATTACGTACACCTAAGTGGTCTTTATTTACACCATTACTAATTACTGCCCCATTAGTAAGACGATGAGACTTACCGCTCGCGTCTGTCGTCCAAACTATTAAATATCTCGAGTTATACTTTTCGAATCTGTAGGGTTCTCAATACTATATATAAATTGCATAATATTGTGTTATTACATCTAAAGCTTAATTCTCAAACTTATTTCGACTACCGAATATAACTAAATAATCGATGTTGTGTAATAGGTAGGTTTTATTTTCAATGAATTTTATAATATTGATTCGCCCCCTTAAGCCTTGCCAACGCCTTCCATTTCTTTCTGGGTGCCTTACCGCGCCCCTCTAAGCGTCCAGCGCCCACAGTGGGCGTTATCGCCCTCTTTGAGAAAGACTGCTAAAGCAATGTTTTACATATAAAATGTTTGTTACATTATAGGTATTTTTGTTCATCTTTTATCGAAGAACTTTACACTTTGGTAGCATGTATGTCGGTATATTGTCATACACAATCAATTTGAAAGTGCACCTCGAACATGATCATAACCGCCTCCGTGGTCTAGTGGTAAAAAACGTTGCCGTGAACTCGGGAGGTCGTGGGTTCGATTCCCACCGGGGGCAAGTTGTACATTGTATAATTTGTCTCGGTCTGGGTGTTTATATGTATGTATATATTTAGAAAAAAAAAATTGTTTATCAACCATCTAGTTTCCGTAATACAAGCCTCGTAGCTTACCACGGAAACTAGATGGCGCTGTGTGAACTGTCTGGAAATATTTATTTATTATTATTATTTATTAACTTCTTAGTATATGACAGTGCATCGCCGGTTATGGATGTGTTCGATCTGCACTTTTAATTTGATTTTGTTCTTTTACTGACAATACCTGCATACTCCTTCGCCAAGAGAAGAAGACCATAGTAGATGGCGTAAAAAAATATGTAGCAAACATTTTGTATGAAAATAACAAACAATGCATCTTTTATTTGATCTCTTTGCTGGTAAATCAAGGAATTTGCACGTTGCGGAAATTAGTAAAATAATCTTTGGATCTATGCACTTCCTAAAGCGCTTTCAGACCTTCATTCCGCGCTCAGCAAAGCTAACATTGATATATGACTCCCTATTATTAATTATACAGATATCTGTCATCCCGATCTCACCGAGGAGCTACTGAATAAACTCGATCGTCTTCTTAACTTATGCATACGCTATGGCTTGCATAAGTATGATAATGTCTCTCAATTTCGCATTCAATTAAAGTGGCTTAATATCCGTTTTCGCACATCTATCCTCACACATTCTTACTTTATTGTACGGCATTTTAAATAACCCCAATACCTCCTTACTCTTCTAGCAGATATTCAGATTCTCTCTCGTGTCTGCAGCTCGTCAATGGAACAGGCTGCCATTAATTATTCGACAGGTGCCTATATATATTCCAAAAACTTCTAATTTCTGATCTTCTTGTAAAACAAAATTTAACTTAATCTTCTCACTTTAACATATATTATTTAATTAGTTTAGTAGTTAGTTTAGCTGGCGGCTGACATCGTAACATTCGTGCGTGTAGAGGCGACTGATTTCCCATTTGTGAGAAATCTGTCTCTCTGCACGCTCGTCCGTCGGATTCCAGACAATGCTACGCACGTCACCTGCCGCCAATCGCGGAGTCGTAATCCCGTGCTCTGTCCGTGGTCAAGGACGCAAATAACTTGACGCAGATTCCCCACTCCCCAGTGAGGCGAGGTCTTGAAAACTCTCAAAAAACAAAAATGACAAACACGTTTTGTTCCTGATTTGACCTAGGTAAGTCTCTAAATGGCTCTGTAAACAACATATTTTTATTTATTCAACAACCCTGTAGCGAGCCGTCTGTTTACATTAAAGCGTTTAATTGATGTCCTCGTTTATTGTCGCAGTGTGAGGTCGCACACAATGGTCATACGTAAACCATTCATGTAAATATAAGTATGTACATACATATACATATGTGGGTATTACTTCGAAATAAAATACTTAAATATTATCACAAATTTTATCAAAGTCAAAGAGTACATTTTAGCTAAACCAATTCTTGGCTTTTTTTATATAATACTAGCTGACCAGGCGAACTTCCTACAGGCGGTACAACAACAGTCGACGAATGTCGTGTTACTTCGACTATTCGAGTTCTAATGTAGACATATTTGCTTTATCTGCATGTAGGTATAAGAATAAGGTCAAAGAAACGTTAAAATTTACATAGGTTTTTTTTTCTTTTTTCACTATATTTATTATTTTTTTCATAATGTTTAGTTTGTTTTGAATGTATTTTTTTTGTATAATAGAATATTAATAGTTATCTCTTAAAAATATATATAACTTTGTACATTCTATAATTATATATCCTATCTGTGGATAACGGTGTTAATGTTGTATAATTACCTGTACTATGTAATCTATATTTGTATTGTATCCTTATTGTACAATTGTTTGTTATTCCAAATAAATAAAATAAAATAAAATACTTATTAGCTAAACTAAATTTATTATTTTATGGAAGTAATACAATGAATATAAAATAAATATTATGTTCACTAAGTTATTAAGATAGTTGGACAAAAATATATATAACAGTACAACAATCAACTATATCAATCGGTTTATTCTCTTTGATTATTAAAAGGTTTGATATAATAATAAATAAATATTTCCAGACAGGTCACACAGCGCCATCTAGTTTCCGTGGTAAGCTACGAGGCTTGTGTTACGGAAACTAGATTGTTGATAAACTACATATTATACTTTTTTTTTGTAAATATATACATATTATACATATAAACACCCAGACCGAGACAAATTATACAATGTACAACTTGCCCCCGGTGGGAATCGAACCCACGACCTCCCGAGTTCACGGCAACGTTTGTTACCACTAGACCACGGAGGCGTCTCGTAAAGTAATAACGACATTTTTTGTTGTATTTTCAAAGTGATATGCAAGTCTGCCAGGCTCTCTTTTACCCCCAACTTTCGTATTAGGTATATATCTGATTCGTCAATCTTTCTTCGCTCATCCTTTCAATATGCCGAAACCATCGTAGCATGCATTTTCTCATTTTTGTACTTACTCGTATGCTTCCTTTTATACCTACCCTTTTTCATATTTCGATGTCACGTATGCATGCGGTCCGCCCAAGAGACGCCGCATATCCGACGCAATGACCTCATTTCTCCTTTTCTGTACAATGTCCTTTAATGAAACTTAATATAACAAAATTAAACTGATTCATTCGACGCCATTATTAACTTTAACCGTTACAATTACAGGAACTTTATTTTGTTGCAACTTAGCCTTAGTGATGAGTGGTATCTGGTAATCTTAATTGGATTTAGATTGTCGTGAAACAAATAGATCATAATTTAATAAAAGAGCTAAGCTAATTGAAATTGCGTAGCGTGTCCGCGCCTTAATTCATAGTACAAAAAAGTTTTCCACATTTGTATAAATCAAGGTAAATGACAGACCTGGAAGTGTTTATCAGGAAGTCACGCTAGCCAATCAGGTCTCACCACGGTTGCAAAACCTTCGCCTCTTCATTGCACAGTTTTATTTCAATTTAAACCAATTACAGATGTTGCGCGACAACCTTTAGTTTCATTGTAGTTAAATTAAAACCATCTCTTGTTAAAGTACTTGAAATAAATTTATTTAAATCTATGCTTCCTTATTGAGGCTTGTTCTAGTCAAAGAGACAAAATTTTATTTAAAAAAAGTAAAGTATCTTCACGACCGTTTCCCTTTCGGGGTGGTCAGAAACCACGCTTATAAATAAGCGGATTCACATTTAGCCAACTTTACTATAGGCCAATCATGACAAGTGGCAAGCTCGTCGATGTCTCCAGCGTACCAAACTCGAGAAATATCACAAATAAATTATGTATTAATTAAATGTATTTATTTACATTAATAAATATTTTTGTGTCCCGACTAGGAATAGAACCCGGTACCTCCAAGTCTAAATCCACAGACTTAACCGCTAGTAATAAATAAGATTGAATACAGTAAAAAAGTTAAAATGGATATGCCATTTTATTCAAATATAAGATAGAATGGGAATTGGTAGTTATTTTCATTCAAATTGTTTGTTATATTATATTTTATATCTATCCACTTTATTCTTCATGTACGTGCTTTACACTTTGGTAGCATGCAGGACGGAATCTTATAATATAATCAATTTAAAAGTGCAAGTTAGACAAATTTATTCTAAGACGATTCTCCTAGCTTTAATTCTCACCAATACCGTTTGGCGTCTGGCTCCATCTTGTTATACTGCGTGGAATTTATTAAAGAGCAAATATTTTTATATTGTAATCTAGAATAAAAATAAAGAACTACGTATTTAATTTTTTAATTATTCATTAATAAAATATTTATTTACTGTGCACAGAAGTTGTCCTAAAAATATCGACACTCATACTGAGCCTAATCAAGTAGGTAGCGAAAGGTCGACTTACGTAATCTTTTCTCTCACTCTTTCGTCACTCAGATGTGAGCGAGTACAATCAATAATAAACTCGGGGCCGGAAACGAAAGCATGATTAAAATAATCTATGATAAATTTTTCATATATTCCACGTGATTGGTATTTAGTTTGTCACTTTGTGTACTTTTAAGGCTATGACGCGCACGATTTAAACATGTTAAAAGATAATCATCGTTTCTGCAACCAGCCGCCTTTAGGTATTTATTACGATAGACGCTATTTCAGACACGGCCTTATTCGACATACAGTAGTGCTTTGTTTTACGGATAATGATGTTCTCTATATATACATTTATTCGAAAAAATATTTACAACATATAAAATAAAAATTAATATTAAGGATAGGGATATAAGTCCCGTCCGCGTGGAATGGTGGCAAGAACGCTGGCTGCATTTCCCCGCTGAATTGCAATACTAATTCTCTGGGCGAAGAAAGAGCCAGCCCTCTTGTCACCGGAGGAGACAACAAGACGCGGTGTTATGTCTTTTAAAAACTTTTTTGCGCTTGGACTCCATGGGCCCAGAGTTTCTACAGCAAACGG
This sequence comes from Tinea semifulvella, assembly GCA_910589645.1. Lineage (NCBI taxonomy): Eukaryota > Metazoa > Arthropoda > Insecta > Lepidoptera > Tineidae > Tinea > Tinea semifulvella. The sequence goes on from OU342596.1 coordinate 7,611,105, forward strand.
CACAAATATGTAATCTTTTAATATACTTACATACTTGCGCCGCTTGCTGGACTCCGCATTTTCCGCCGCGGCTCCCGCTTTATGCGCTGTCCCCCTGAGATGCGACGCGGCAAGGGTGTCGACGCACGTGGCGTCCCACACTAGAGCACGTCCCCGTTCCCAGGGGACCAACGTCATACCATCGGGTCTCTTGCCATCATCTCGGATAACTCCAACAGGCTCTAGAAGAGCTGGAACCTCGATGGTGGCTAGAGCCCTTTTTATAGTATCGTTAAGGGAGCCGTGGCGGGAAAATCTGCCCGCACTTTTGGAACAGGAGAGCCCATGAACTCCAAGATGATGTTTATCTTTAAAAAAAGTTACCTGTTTTATTTAAAAAAAGGGTTCTATCAATGACACCTAAAGCTTAAAAAAAATATTTGCTCTTTTGACAATTGCACTAGTATTACTTATTTTGACGTTTTGGAACGAGGATTTTATGATTAACACTAAACCTGGTAAGTACAGAGGTCTGTGTTGGAAAACAGAAGCAACCCTATTCTTATAGTTTGTAGTTATACGTACGCGTAGGGATGGTGACTATGATATGTGGGTGCATATTCTAACGAATAACAAAAATAATAAAACTGGGAAGGAATAAGTTTATAGAGCTCTTCAGAGTACTCACCATAGTATAGCGTATAGAGAAGCCATATCTCGGCGAAGCTGCAGGGATTCGGGAGTTCCATGGCATAGTGGCATCGCCCACTATTCGAATAGCTCGTCTCATTCATTCGTAATTTTGTAGGGTTGAATAAAATAATAATAGACTAAGGTCTTTAACCAGTGCGTCCTCCCGGTAATGTCGTACGGAGCAGAGACGTGGACACTAACAGTGGGTCTGGTCCATAAATTCAAGGTCGCTCAGCGAGCCATGGAGAGAGCTATGCTTGGTGTATCTCTGATGGATAGAATTCGAAACGTTGATATTCGTCAGAGAACGAAAGTTACTGACATAGCTTTTAAAATTAGCAAGCTGAAGTGGCAATGGGCCGGACACATCTGCCGCAGAACCGACGATCGATGGGGCAAACGGGTTCTAGAGTGGAGACCACGTACGGGAAGACGCAGAGTGGGACGACCCCCCGCCAGATGGACAGATGACCTAAAGAAGATCGCTGGTGGGGGTTGGATGAGGGTAGCGAAAGATCGCGTTAAGTGGCGAGCCTTAGGGGAGGCCTACATCCAGCAGTGGAGAGATACAGGCTGATGATGATGATGATGATGAATAAAATAACATATTGTGTTTATTTGTTTCAGATCAATCGCGGTCCAAACATAAGAGTTGACCGTCGAGCCGTCGCCGCTGACAAGGTTCCCGATGGGTTGAGAACGCTAATCCTAAGTGTTTGTGGTGACACCACTGACGCTGTAAGTACTTTTAACTTATAAACAAATGTGGAAAGGTAAAAAGTAACGCCATCACTAAGCTAGATTTTATTTGGTTGCCAAACCATGGGAACACTTTATTGGGTGGTTTAAAAGTTTTAAAATATGCCTTTGCATGTTACATCTTCTAGGTACGATATTGAAAGCCTGTTCGATCGAACGTGTACCCACCACTAAGAATGTTTAACAGCATTAAATCCGCCTTTGTACCTATGAACTGCCTCCGTGGTCTAGCGGTTAAGTCCGTGGATTTAGACTCGGAGGGTTCGATTCCTGGTCGAGACACGAAAATATTTATTAATGTAAATAAATACATTTAATTAATATTTAATTTATTTGTGATATTTCGGTACGCTGGAGACATCGACGAGCTTGCCATTTGTCATGATTGGCCTTTAGTATAGTTGGCTAAATGTGAATCCGCTTATTTATAAGCGTGGTTTCTGACCACCCCGAAAGGGAAACGGTCATGATGATACTTTTTTTTTTGTACCTATGTACAAAATACATGTATATACCTAACTTATTTGACCGCCTCCGTGGTCTAGTGGTAACAAACGTTGCCGTGAACTCGGGTAGTCGTGGGTTCGATTCCCACCGGGGGCAAGTTGTACATTGTATAATTTATCTCGGTGTGGGTGTTTATATGTATATATTTACAAAAAAAAAGTATAATATGTAGTTTATCAACCATCTAGTTTCCGTAACACAAGCCTCGTAGCTGTCTGGAAATATTTATTATTGCATTTTATTTTTAAATAATTAAATAAATAATTCATTTTCTATAGATTTCTTTGAAATTAAAAAAATAATTGTCACTGTGTAACTTGTGTAAACGAATGAATGGACAATGCGTCAATTGTTTGGATCCCTTCCTCGCGTCTGGGGTCAAAGCTCTTGATGGCGCGAGGCGCGAGCCATGGGAACTCAATGGGAGTGCATTCACATTGACATGCTATACTCCAGCTGTATGGCGGAATGCACGAAATTTGTTGGTTAGTTAAAAATAAATGCGACCTAAATAAAAAAAAAAAGGTTTTAGTACAACACAAATCTACAATTTATGTAACTTATGTTTATAAACCTATTTGTGGTCACCTAGTTTTTTTTTTTAATTCATTAAAAATAAAAAGTATCATCAAGACCGTATCCCTTACGGAGTGGTTAGATAACACGTTTTTGTAAGGAGCGAGTTCATATTTAGCCAACTTTACTATAGACCCATCAAGACAAGTGACAATCTCGTCGATGTCTCTAGCGTATCAAACTCCTAAAATAAAACATATAACAAATAAATTATTAATATATAACAAATAAATTATTAATATATAACAAATAAATTATTGTGTCTTCTGTTAGTTAGTAGCAAACGTTATTAGTGAATTTCGTTATTTACGTCAGAGATTGCGTAATAATTACAAAATATTATTCAATGGGGTGTGTCACTAACTTTTTATCACGATAGATGGCGCATGATAGATGGTACTTAATATAACTGTCAGTTGCATAGAAAACTTGTATTTTTATTACGAAATTTATTAATTTCTGGATATTATGTTGAAGTGAGCAGCTTTTAAGTGTACAAATCGAGATTTCCAAGCGAAATCAAATATATGGTGATCTCAAAATTGCCGTTCTATTAATTCAACCATTTTTCTTTTTAAAGACGGTGTTCGCTTTCTTAATTCGTATTTTAAGGCAGGTAACGTTAATTTAAAATTAATTTAACTGTTATAAAAATAAAAAAACTACAAAAACATTTGAAAAATGATGCGTCAAATGTGTAAACAAGGTACCAGTGCCGCTAGCGACATCTACAAAAAGCTTTGCCTGATACACCCCATTCTCAACTCTATAAGCGTTCGACCTTAATAGCGGCCGTGCAAATACCAACTTTAATAGCGTGATATATACATATATAGTTAACGGAATCCATTATATAATATTTGTGACTAAGTAACAGAATAGGGCCGAAATCGAACCCGGTAACTCCTAGTTAATCCACGGACTTAACCGCTTCAGTAACTCCTTTATTTACCAAACTTATTTATATGCTCATAGATAATATAATTAAATATGTTTTACTAAATTTGACATTATTGCAAATGGCAAATACTTTCAAAGAGAACAACAGATAGGTGGTAAGCGGACTGATGGTGGTAATTTGCCCAGTCTGCTGGGGCGGGGAAGTATCCACAGTTTGTGCCGATAAACCCAGTAAAGTGTATCCACCACACGTTTCGGGATCAGGCTCGAATTGTGATAGGAACTATCAGTAGATAGTATCGGGGTAGTCGGAAACCACGCTTATAAATAAGCGGATTCACATTTAGCCAACTTTACTATAGGCCAATCATAACAAGTGGCAAGCTCGTCGATGTCTCCAGCGTACCAAACTCGTGAAATATCACAAATGAATTAAATATTAATAAAATGAGTTTATTTACATTAATAAATATTTTTGTGTCCCGACCAGGAATCGAACCCGGTACTTCCGAGTCTAAATTCACGGACTTAACCGCTAGACAAGGAGGCAGTTGATGTCAGTCATAAGTGTCTGATTCTAGTTGCTAACATTTAACAGCAAGGTCACATGTCTAGATAGAATAAAAATATAAACATACTAACTTCGCTGACTTTAGTATAGTATTTTTTTATCCTTAAATATAAATCTCAAGTTAAACTTGTTCGGTTCAATGTGACCGGGTTCGACCCTATGGACCGGAAATACCTGTCTACAAGGGAAGCCGATCGCGATCTCTGTTACCTACCTTACCCTTATAAAAGACCTATTGTTTATTTTACGTCATTAGAAATTTACGAATAAGAAGTACGCGGTGAAGAAGATGCAGCGCTGTCTCGATCTGCTCCCCGAATGGCTAGACAAGTGGAGGTTGTCGGTGAATGTGGCGAAAACGCAAGCTATCATGCTCCAAGTAGAGAGGCGAGCGGCAACTCTCTCAGTTTCCCCTCTTCAGCTGTATGGCGAAAATCTGTCATGGGCCCCGAAGGTCAAGTACCTAGGGCTCACGATAGACAGACGCCTCAGCATGAGCGACCACGTGAATGTCACCGTGAACACGACACGTTTGGCCCGAGCCAAACTACGTCCAGTGTTTGCATCCACATTGGCTCTGCACACCAAGCTGCTTATATACAAAGCCTATATTCGCTCTCGTCTCACATACGCCGCTCCGGCATGGTACGCCTTAACATCTAAGGCCCAGCGAGGCCGGCTGCAGGCTCAACAGAACCTCACGCTGCGTACCATTGTCGGCGCCACGCGCTATGTGAGAAATGACGTCATTCTCCGCGATCTGCGGATGGAAACACTGGATGAGTTCGTGCGCCGTCTAGCCAAGGGAATGTTCGCACGGGCAGAGAGGTCAAATTTCCCACTCGTGAGAGATCTGGCCCCTCTGCACGCTAGACCTCCCGAGGTTCCACGGCGCATGGCGCGCGATTTGATAGCCTGATCACGATGACATTCCGCGGCCTCCGCCGCGCCCGCTCGTATTAAATTTAACCTATAATAAAGGTTCCCACGCCCTGTCCGTAGTTACGTGCAGCGAATGCTATTTTTGTTAGGAGGCCAACACCTCGTTACAAATTCCCGTCTTCCCCCGGAAGGGGGGGGTCTGAGATGACTTAGTAGCTAGCTACGTCATTAATCCCCTGGAACCTACAATACAGACACGTAGACCACCACTGCCTTCCAGAACATATTTCTAGAGAATTTGGCCTGAGGCTGACCAGATGTCAATTCAATTTCAATGACCGCCTCCGTGGTCTTGGTAACAAACGTTGCCGTGAACTCGGGAGGTCGTGGGTTCGATTCCCACCGGGGGCAAGTAGTAGTAGTTGTTATCTTCGCCCTGGGGCGGACCGCTCCGGGGTGATCCCCATTTAGCGTACGTTAATCACGGCGGGCAACAACCCGCCGGTTGCTTGTTTTACCTCGGCGGCGAGAGCCGCTGTGGAGGGGGCCACTGATGGATCTGTGGCACCTATAGGACAGTTTCCGTTGAGAACTCTTTATATAGTTTTGCCAGTCTGTGCTGGTTACGCCTCGGCCCCCAAGATCTCACGGGGCAGGCGACGGCCCTCCGGTGGCCGTGCGTGGAGAGGTGCGATGCCCCGAAGATGGTCGAAGCGGCTGTGGTCGGCTCTATCGAACATGGATTTCGAGAGCCTGGCCACGAACTGCTCGATGGTCTCCAAATTCAGGTCATCGTGGAGGACTGTGTTGCGCACGAACCACGGAGCTCCGACTGTCGCGCGCAAGGAGATGTTTTGCTGTGCTTGGATTCTAGCCGCTATGGATGGCGACACCAGGTGGTGGCGTAGGGGCAAGTTGTACATTGTATAATTTGTCTCGTTCTGGGTGTTTATATGTATAATATGTACATATTTACAAAAAAAAGTATAATATGTAGTTTATCAACCTAGTTGCCGTAACACAAGCCTCGTAGCTTACCACGGAAATTAGATGGCGCTGTGTGACCTGTCTGGAAATATTTATATTTAAGTCTGATGTCAATTTTAAAGATAATTGTTGCCTTAAGCAACTGGCTAAGTCTTGGTCTTGCGCATGAGTCTCGCATGACTGACTGAAAATATATATTTGATTCTAATTGTACTAAGAAAAAACCTTGTACGATTTTAGTGTCTGTCCGCAAACTACTATCTCGAGAACTACTGGTCTGATTTACTTGAAAAAATGGAATCGTTATAAAATACATGATTAAGGTATACTAAAATGAAATTATATGCAAAAGTGCGTTCTAAGTTCCAATCAGGTACCGAAGCGTTATTTTTTTTTAATGACTGACACTACGCAATTAAAATGTATTGAAAACAATAACCTAATCCCAAAAAAAAAAAAAATCTTTGCCAAAGTCTTGCGCAAGACCAACACGAAGACTAGGGTTTGTATGCTATCGGCTGCAATACCAAGACCAAGATTGGGGAATACTACTCTTATTGGTACATGCGAGGGTTTGATCCTTGGATTTACGAATAATAATAACTTAATCCAAAAATAGTTGCTTGCGGTTCATTTACGAGTAGGTAACAACCTTTTCATTCATTGTTATTTGCGGTCGAACCAGTTTTATAATCCAACTAAATTTAACAACAAAAACTAGTTTCCTTATAAAGAATTTAAAAAAAAAAACAATTTGCGTCAGCGTCACACGTAGGGCGTGTTCGAGTTGACGCTCCACGTTTTTTTTAATACTAGCACATGTGGCTCTGACACTATGTCAGCTTGACGCTATAGGCATGACGGCAATTCGAGCCTGATTCCGAAATGTGTGGATACACTTTACTGGGTTTATCGGCACGAACGGTGGATACTTCCTCGCCCGGCAGACTGGGCGAATTACCACTATCAGTCCGCCTACCACCTAATAATCCGTCTACCATCTATTTATTTATTAGATGCCCATAACAAGATGCAGTCATACCAAAATATAAACAGATACAAACAACTAAGGTCTGGACTTCATCTCAAAAATTTGAGCATACAGAGCATACAGCATACAGCAAGTTTTAGTAATTGATGTCAAATATCAAAACAACATGAAGTCAAAATTAAATTATACATTATTTTTTATTTATAAATTAAAACTACTTAAAAGTAAAAATTAAAATAAATATAAACTAAACCTAATAAAAAATAAACTATAAGTAGAAAATGTCCTCTAGAGACGACCCTTCAGTGATAGTCCCAAGAAGACTGGCAACATTTCCCCTCTGTATAGCTAAGCTAATACGTTGGCAGAAATAATTGCCAGCCTTCCTGTCTCCAGACTTCTCCGTTAGCCGTTTGGACAACTCCTTGGCCAGACGCTTGGCTGAGTGTCCCCATGGGCCCATCGTCTCGACCCCAAACGGCGCAAATTCGTAACCTGTACTGAGGTTGGCGTATTTGCGCAGCTTGAGGTTCTCAGTAGAAAATAAAATTAGTATAAATATAATAGTAATATTTCTAATACTCGTAGGTATAATGTCCAATGATTTATTTCTTTCCCTTTTCCCTTCTATATGTATTAGGTAATCAAATGAAATTAGGATCTATTCTTATGCATCCATGTCTTGGACTTTTCTTAAGGTGCTTGTGCAAGGCTTGTGCCTGGAGTCAAATATGTCAATTTGGTCACTATGTTTCCTATTTATGTCATCAAAGAAACGGCAGGTTGAAGTAAGATGTGTTGTTAAAGTATGTTTTAGGTACAAAAGATATATTAGTCTGCCTACCACCTATTCTTCCTAGTCTTTAGAATTTCGCTTTGATAGACGTTCAAGTAGCGTTTATATATATATTGGATACCTATATTGTTTTAATTTGCTTTAAAGCAAAATATATTTTAAAAGAAAAGATTAGTGCGTGAATACAGGGATAATAAATACTGAATCCAACGCCCGCACGGTGAATCCATGGATTGATAAGAATATTGTCTCTGATTATAGACTGTAGTCGTTTGCTCGCGTGGAATTAATAAGTTGTGTCTTTGTATTCAGATACTTTCTGTCAAGGGCATTATTTAATATTTAACACTTCTGAAAGCATTTCCATGACCTCAATACCTACATTAAACGTAATCTTTTGTTTAAAAAAATAAGTCGCAAGTTCTTCTCTCTCTTTCCCACACACGATGGACCTAAGTAATTTGTCTTCTTCTTATTCAAGTCAGCCTTGCATGAAAAAAGTATACAACTAACAATTTCAACTTCGGCGTCACTAGAATCGGCTAATCTAGCCTTTTGCCTACCTAAGTATAGTCATTGAACCTTAGCATTAACTAAATTTGCTGATTATTTAAAAGATACTATTTTTAATTTATTTAATATTTCTGTTTCTATGTCAGACATTCAGAATTCGTTAGCAAAACACCTGTTTAGACACATTTATTATGCCGCTCTATGACCCAGCTTTGCCCGTGTTACCTATATTTATTTCTTTATTGCAATGGACAAGGGACGGGCTTAATGCCACTAGACTTTCTCTGACATTCAACGTTAGGAAATTATTAGGGAGGGGTTCTAATCTAGTAAAGTATCATCACCACCATTTCCCTTTCGTGGTCGTCAGAAACCACGCTTGTAAATAAGCGGATTCACATTTAGCCAACTTTACTATAGGCCCGTATTATATTAGAACCCTAACTGAGAAAACTGCCTCCGTGGTCTAGCGGTTAAGTCCGTGGATTTGGACTCGGAGGGACCGGGTTCGATTCCTGGTCGGGACACAAAAATATTTATTAATGTAAATAAATACATTTAATTAATATTAAATTTAAATGTGATATTTCTCGAGTTTGGTACGCTGGAGACATCGACGAGCTTGCCACTTGTCATGATTGGCCTATAGTAAAGTTTGGCTAAATGTGAATCCGCTTTATAAGCGTGGTTTATGACCATCCCGAAAGGGCAACGGTCGTGATGATACTTTACTTTTTTTACTTTTGTTCGCGGCAACAACTGCAAAAGAGAAACAAAGCAAGTATGACGTGAGGGAAGAGAATGAAGATAGATGTGTAAAGAGCGAAGAGATTTGTCTAAAATGAAAAGGCAAAGTTGTCTTTAAAATAAATATGTGGTATCAATAAACTCATTTACTATTTATCAAGTAGAGCTGTAATGATATTTTAAATATTTAGCACACCTAAACTACATAAAATAAAGGGTTTTTTCTACCTAAATTGCAATTTTAGAGTAATTTATCTATTTATCCCACGCTGTAGATGTGGAATGCTTTCCCAGCTAGTCTGTTTCCTCATTCCTATAATTTGGAGTCGTTTAAGAGAAGTGTGAAAAAGTATTTTGACAGACCGGCATAATTGTAAGGAATTATATCGGTTGTCAGTGGCTGGTGGCAGTTGCTCCCATTTTTGCAACTCACATGTCGTGCTTCCAAGTAGGGTTCCAAGGAAAATACTAACTGCCAAACATCAAAATCGATTCAATAATAACGTGCGTGAACGCGAGACTAACATACTTACACAGAGACATTTTTTACATTTTAAATATTCATCTATATATGTATATGTTAATTTAACAAATACATTTATAAACCTTACACGTGTTTGCTGTTTGCTGACTTCTTATAGTTTAAAAGTGTGGCAAAGTACCTATATTATATTCATCCAAGCCTGAGACAAAATGTAAACAAACCACCAGAAAGGTATTTTAAAGGATATCAATTATGAAAATAAATTTAGCCATCGCAAATACAAATTCAAACAGTATTTTGTAGAAAAAAATAACAAATATTGTCGTATACCGTAAAAGCAAGTTTTTAATTAATTATATAATCCCCTTAATTTTATTTATATTGCAATTTTTAATTAAACATGACTTTCAATTAATGTTTGCAATATAAAAAATACCTAAATGACAATAGTTCTAAACTTTTGAATGCATTTTAATACTGACAAATAAAGATGTTGCGCTGTGTAACCATTTTATGTAGAAATATATTGTTTTGTATTTAGCAGGGTTATATCCGCCATCTTTACCAACTCTCGATCTCAATTTTCTTGTTGACGCAAGTGCGATTTTCTCCAAACAATTTTGTTAACTTCATGTTATTTCCTTATTAATAACAATAATGATTGTGTTTTTTAATTTTATCAGGCATGCCTTACCTAATGCACGCATTCCTTGCGCCCGTCTGGACATAGTTTCAATAGGCTATAATCATGCAGGGAAAGCCTCATGCAAAAGTTGTATTAAAAAGGTTGGGAACCACTGGTTTTTTGTTTACACTTTGTCTCAGGCTTCGATAAATAGCGTATAGTAAATATTTTTGTTTTTGCTATAATTTAGATTACATACGCGTTATTTATCTCAGCCAAAGTTCTAGAGGCTGTAAGGTAATGACGAATATTTTTTATTATTTGCAACTATAAGTGTCATCTATCATCGAGTAGAATAACTTTTTTCTAATGGATAACTGAGCCAATTTTAATGGAACACTTTAAAATATTAGTTTAATCAACATTTACTTACGAAAATAATAACTGACACGAGGTTCTCTTGTCGAAGAACTTGTTTCACACTTCAGGTCGGCATATTGTACGTTGAACGTGACCATAACCTGCAATGACTGTCATACCCTAATTAATTCTAAACCGATTGTTGTAGCTTTGGATAAACTGAATAAACTGACATACTGACAATGGCACGGCATAAACTGACACGAGGTTCTCTTATCAAAGAACTTGTTTCACACTTCAGGTCGGCATATTGTACGTTGAACGTGACCATAACCTGCAATGACTGTCATACCCTAATTAATTCTAAACCGATTGTTGTAGCTTTGGATAAACTGAATAAACTGACATACTGAAAATGTCACGGCATAAACTGACACGAGGTTCTCTTATCGAAGAACTTGTTTCACACTTAAGGTCGGCATATTGTACGTTCAACGTGACCATAACCTGCAATGACTGTCATACCCTAATTCATTCTAAACCGATTGTTGTAGCTTTGGATAAACTGAATAAACTGACATACTGACAATGGCACGGCATAAACTGACACGAGGTTCTCTTATCGATGAACTTGTTTTACACTTCAGATCTGCATATAGTACGTTGAACGTGACCATAACCGGCAATGACTGTCATACTTACTTACACTAATTAATTAAATCAATATTAATTTAAAAAAGTTACTATGATCTTAAGGACGCTTAAAGATACCATTGCATAGAATTTTCTTTCATATATTTCATATATTAGTCATATTTAGATCTTAAGTTGGACACGGCCTTTTTACAGCCACGAATTGGGTTTGGTTGACATTATTAATAATTGTAATTGTTTGTTTTAGATTATAAGCTGACACGGCCCTTTTACAGTCACGATTTTTTTATTTATGGACATAAATATTGTTATTACTAGATTGTTAGCTGACACGGCCATTTTACAGCCACGAATCTATTTTTATGGACATAAATATTATTATTACTAGATTGTAAGCAGACACGGCCATTTTACAGCCACGAATCTATATTTATGGACATAAATGTTAGTAGATTATAAGCTGACACGGCTTTTTTACAGCCACGATTTAAATTTTAAGTATCTAGTTATAAATAAGTACAAAATACTCAATGGCAACAATGTTTTATTTATTATAAATTGTATTGCTGTTAGATTCGTTCCAGCCAAGCTTGTATTACATACATACATATCCTCACGCCAAATCCCTTGCGGGGTAGGCAGAGACAATTGAGCGCCACTTGTCACGATCACGACATACCTCTTTCGCTTCTTCGACATTCATCAACCTCTTCATACATGCCCTCTTGTTTCGATGGCTTTTTAATTCACCTTCAGCCAATGTTTTATTTATTTAATATTTTATTTGTATTGTATAAAAATATATCTATTGACAATATCCAAGTGTTGTGTACTAACCTAAGGAATTAAATGATTTGATTTGATTTGAATTCATTCTGAACCGATTGTCGTAGCTTTGATTCTCATACCGTTTGGCTTCTTGCCCTATCTTGTTATACATATTGAATGCCTCTGGTAAATACTGATATTACATAAAAATCCATTGTTCTCAGTGTACGAAGTAGGTATGAGTACCTGCCTACATAGTACAATTTTTACGATCCAAACACAAATTGCCAAAAATCAAATATAATATTTTACCGCGTATAACCATCATCGTAAAACTAAATGTATCTTGAAATCCAGATACGATTCGTTTACTTTAGCAATGTTTATCAATCCAGACGGACATCCTTTGGGCAATGCAAAAAGTTTATATTTTAAATAAATTCAAGTTTAAACCAACCTTCGTAATAATTCCGGGTTACATACGGTTATCTGCATTTTTCTGAAGTACCAACTTTATTAAAATACGTTAATTAAGTAAGTACTAATACTATTATTTTTTTTCATTTTGAAAGTCGTTCCACTTTGCGTAGCTCTATGGTTTTCATACAAATTAAGCATATGATTAGGTAGAAAAGCGAGATGCTTTGCATCAAGTCTAACAGTGTTAAAGTACAGTATCATCACAACCGTATCCCTTTTGGGGAGGCAACCTCGTTTTTTTTTTTTTTTTTTATTTAGCCCAACCTTACTATATATAGGCCCAGCATAACAAGTGGCAAGCTTGTCGATGTCTTTAGCTTATATGTATTATATATATATATTTTTTTTATTATTTAACCATAGTTATAAGTTTTAAAGTCGAATTTATTATTATTTATTTTCTTTTCATTATATAAACTCTGGAAGTAAGAGTGGGGCTGCCTGTAGCATCAGTCCCTACCGTTATGCCGGCCTATGAAATTAGTCCAAAAGTAATAAATGAAATGATATTTACAGGTACTTAAAAATATATCGTATACAATCAAAATGCGGAAGTTGCTTTTGTATTTTTTTTATTGAATTATTATAATATAAAAATACTCAGAAGTGTCAAATTTCAGGCTGACTGTCTGTCTCTAAGCCGGTTTTTATATAAATGTCCAGACACTGTATGCTTAAATTTCACAAAGGCGGAAGCGTTGCTAACTGCATTTTTTGTCTACACTATATTCGCGATAGTAAAAGAAATATGTAAACAAAAATCAAATAGCTTCTAACATTAGGGTGGTCTTGTTCTTGCTCTTGGTCTCGCCAAAAAGCCAGAACAACCAAGACTGCAAGATTGGGCAAGACTAAACAATATGCACAGCAAATTAAATTACAAAAAAAAAACTTAAAATGTTCGCTCGTCTTAAGGAAATATTGACGGCCAGTTGCAGAAAGGTAGATTATCTTTTGAATGTTTAACGTACGAGAGCTCGGTTCCCGCTTAGGTACCTACCGGGTGCGATTCCTGGTCGGGACTCAATAACATTGGTACGCCAGAGACGACGAGCTTGCCACTTGTCATGGCGGGCCTATAGTAAAGTTGGCTAAATGTGAACCGCTTATTTAATAAGCGGTGTATTATTATTATTTAGATTATAAGATAACAAGTCTTTTTTTTATTATTATTATTATTATTTGTTTTATAAATTTATAAATTATCTGACATATGTATATAATTTATGTACATCATAATTATTAAGTATTTAGAATGTAAACTGACACGGCCTCTTTACAGCTACGATCTTATTTAAGTAGTTTCTAAGTTAGTTAGTTTTACTTGCTTGTAGCAATAATGTTGTGCATAACATACATAAATATGGATTATTGCCTGTTTACGGTCCAACCATTATTACCACTTTGATTAGTACATGTTTTGACAATTGTATTGATTTTATTAGTTCTGACTGTATCCAAGTTGTTTTGAGAATGGAAATAAATTATTTTGATTTTGATTCTGACTACCCTGGGTGTATATACGACCGTATGGTCGTAATGATAATTTTGTTTCCGTGTTTGTCTAATAAAATTTGGAAAGAAAATAATTTATGACGGTTTAGCATTCGAATAGGTAAGCCCGTGGATTCATATCATTTTAAAGGTAAACAGCATGGAATATACAAGAGTACGTTTCATGAACTTGGCCGCAGCCCAATCTTTAGACGCAAACCACCGCTTCAAGTATCGTAAAATCATGCCAGTTTTTGCACCGATCGCATTGGGGATGGTTGCAAAAAACCTTAATAACAATTACATTATAGTAATTTGTGTTACATTTTAATTATAATTAAAATAATATAAGTAAATAAATAAATATAATATAAATATATAATAATATATATAATAAAGATAAATATATATTATAATGCATAAGTAAATAAAGGTTTAATTTGTTTATTAGTTTGGTACGTAAGTATACTTTTTAATTTTATTATTTAGGTAGCTTTTAATTTATATTTAATGTATATAACCTTTGCCGCTTGCCACATTTCCTCTACATCAAAAAAGGCCGGTTCGGCTGCTCATACTGCCGAATTTAGAAAGCACATCAAATACATAGCATTAAACAAAATTATAACTTTGTGGCATTTGGAGTTGAAACAATGGGGGTATATTCTCTTGATACCCACAAATTCATAAAAGAGCTGGGTAAACGAATTTTCCAAGAGTGTGGCGATCCCAATTGCCATAACTACCTAAAACAGAATATTTCAATTATAATTCAACGAGGAAATGCGACGAGCGTTTTAGGTACCCTCCCTGGTGGTAAGCCCTTAGTTTATTTTGTAGAATAGTTTTAATTTCATAGGTATTTTTAGTTTAGTATTATTTATAATTAGTTTTTTAATCTATTTTATTTTAATATTTTTGTATCTACTTCGAATAAATATATTTATATAACTTAATAAAATAAGTAAGTAAGTAAAGTAGGATCTTTACCTAAACTATTTCCCAACTTTTTTTATTATTTAATTTATTTAAAAAACCTTATTGCACAAAGTACAAAGGCGGACTTAATGCCCGAAGCCATTCTATGACAGCCAAACCTTAGAGACTTTGAACAATTATAGGTGCAATCATAGAAATAATAATAATACTATAATAATAAAAGTTAATAGGATTAATATATACTTACATCATATATCTTCATATATGTCATAATATCAATATACTAAATACTAATAATACACATTATTATACATAAACATACATATATACTACTTACTAACGCTGTCAGGAGCTATTTAAGAAGTGTGAATACACCAGTTTTTTAAAAGATGACCTGGTAGTTGCTTGCCGTATGATGACAGGAAGATCGTTCCATAAATTAGTAGCAACTACGAAAGAGTTAGAGACAAATGCAAATAAAATTAAAAATAAACAAAAACAAAAAAAACCTCCTAAAATGTACGTATACTCTTACGTACATATATTCTTAATCATCATCATCAAGATTGCAGGGTGGTCAGAAACCACGCTTTTAAAAGAAGCAGTTTCTCATTTAACCAACTTTCTATAGGCGACGACAATGACGATGTCTCTATCTAACGTACGTACGTATAAATGTGAAAGAAGATTTGTCTGATGTGCCTGTATGTATGTAAGTTTGACTAGCCTTCACGCCTATATTAATGAACCGATTTTTTTAGGCTTCAGGTGTCATTAGTAGAACCTCTTTTTGAAATAAAAAACGTCATTTTTTTAAGTTACAAATTATTATCCTAAAAACAAAACACTATTGCATGGTGAATAAGGCCTGATCTGAAAATCGCGATATTCATCTTCATAAATACCTAAAGGCTAGGAAGTGTTATTATTAATTGATATCGCCCACAGCCTAAAGACGAAATAGAGAGAGAAAGAATTACGTAAGTCAAAGTTCGCGCGATCGTTACCTACTTGATTAGGGTCTGTATGAATGGCGATATTTTTAGGAAAACGTCTTTACACCGTAACTTAAAATTTTATTACTGAATATTTAAAATAAAATATACATAGTTCTTTATTTTTATTCTAGATTATAATATAAAACTATTTGCTCTTAATAAATTCCACACATATAGATTTTTTTTTAAATTAAAAACATCGGATTAATTTCTATACTCTGCAATGCTACGTGTACTATTACGATCCACGATGTCTATAAATTCAAGTAAATAGTATTTCAATTTTAACCACTTATTTCAATTACTTTTGATAATAAACAGTAGGTATGTAAATTATCTTATTGTAAACTACTGTAAAATACCTAGAATGTGGGGATTTGAATTCTATTGTAGATAAGTTTTGGTTTAATATCAGCTGTATGTAAAATGTTTTTATTTCTACACTAGCGAACAATAAAAAGCAATATTTTTGTTAACTACCACTCGTATGAAAGTTTCCTCAACAGCTGTCAAACAGTTTCCCTAAATGGTAATCAGTATTCTTAGTTGTAAACTCTCCAAACCTTGAAAGACATAAATATTTACCATTTTAAATACATATTTCCAGTAAAATATTTTTTTGAACATTGAAGATTTTATATAATATATAATGTATTTAATATTAAGGAAAAAAAAATACAATATTTAAAGTAAAAATAATATTAACACTACGGATAGGGATATAAGTCCCGTCCGCGTGGAATGGTGGCAAGAAAGCTGGCTGCATTTCCCCGCTGAATTGCAATACTAATTCTTTGGGCGAAAAAAGAGCCAGCCGTCACCGGAGGTTTATCTTTGCGGTGTTGTCTTTTAAAAACTTTTTTGCGCTTTGACTCCATGGGCCCAGAATTTCTACAGCAAACGGTGCCACTTGGTGGACTTCGCATTTTCGACCGTAACAGATGATGATGATGAGATGTTTTCACCACTTTAAAGTCATTTTAGTAAAATTTATATAAGTAGATCACGAAAATACACTTAGCTTATTGGGAGATGTGTTTTTGCGCCGTTTGGATTTGAAACTCTTGGCCCGTGGGGACCAAGTGCACATGGAATTTTTAAGGCGTTGTCAACACCTCGGGGGACAAAAGGGCTGGGCAATATTTGGGCCAAAGGATCAGCATTAGCCAGTATCCTTGACACTTTGTCCATTGGCAGCAATTTGGAGCAATTTTTTTATTTATAAAAAAAATATATTTAGTTTTTCTTCATTTTAGTTTTTAGTTGTATTTTTATTTATTAATTAGGTTTTTTTTAAAAAGTCATTTATGTTTTAAAATGTAAGTTTTTAGTTTTTTTTTTTTAATCAATTGTTACTTAATTCCTTCGAATAAAAATGTCACGATCTATACACACCTCTTTCGCTTCGTCGACATTTATCAACCTTTTCATGCCGTTTTATTTCATAGGCTCTTTACTTTATTGGTCTTCTTCTTCTCATCCTTTTAACATGCTTGAACCATACCATATTTTTTCGTATTTAACCCTTTTTTATACCTTCCAAGTGTAGTTAGATGTGCAGATTCATTCTTAGAAGAAATCTTGGACTATTCAGACATACGTAACATTACACGCATTTTATCCCTTCTTATTTCGGGATTGGAATATATTCATGTTTATTGGGCGGTCGGTCAATAGTGTCCCTAAGTGTAAACCAACGCGGCAACGTTAGTTTATTTTATTTCGTGTTATGGTAACATCAGGTAAATATATGATCACATATCTTGCTATTAAATTCATTACAAATAGTCTATATCTTGTATTTATTGTTTGATAAAGATGCTCTCGAGTGTTTAGGTTCATGTGACGATTCATTTTGTTAGTTTTATTCATGCAGTACTAAAGAATAGTTGGTATTCAGTTTCAAAAAAAATAATTATAATTTTAATATTGTTGGACTATTTGCTCGTTTTTAAAATGCGTCGTGTATCATTTTGTGAGTATGATAAAGTTAGATACAGGGTGGAAACGATAAGTGATCTTACACGATGTTTTTTTATGTAAACAAGACACCGTAAACTGTGCAAAGTATATTAAGACATAACATTACGTCAATACACCTTCGGTTACAATAAAAGTAAAAATAAAGTATAGTATTATCACGACCGTGTCCCTTTCGGGATGGTCAGAAACCACACTTTTAAATAAGCGGATTCACATTTAGCCAACTTTACTATAGGCCAATAAGTGTCAAGCTCGTCGATGTCTCCAGCGTACCAAACTCGAGAAATATTATAAATACATTAAATAATAATTAAATGTAATTATTTATATTAATAAATATTTTTGTATCCCGACCAGGAATCGAACCTGGTACCTTTGAGTCTAAATCCACGGACTTAAACCGCTAGACCCTGGAGGCAGGGCTGGTTTTTCTTCGCCCTCATCATCATCATCAGCCTGTATCTCTCCACTGCTGGATGTAGGCCTCCCCTAAGGCTCGCCACTTAACGCGATCTTTCGCTACCCTCATCCAACCCCCACCAGCGACCTTCTTTAGGTCATCTGTCCATCTGGCGGGGGGTCGTCCCACTCTGCGTCTTCCCGTACGTGGTCTCCAGTCTAGAACCCGTTTGCCCCATCGATCGTCGGTTCTGCGGCAGATGTGTCCGGCCCATTGCCACTTCAGCTTGCTAATTTTAAAAGCTATGTCAGTAACTTTCGTTCTCTGACGAATATCAACGTTTCGAATTCTATCCATCAGAGATACACCAAGCATAGCTCTCTCCATGGCTCGCTGAGCGACCTTGAATTTATGGACCAGACCCACTGTTAGTGTCCACGTCTCTGCTCCGTACGACATTACCGGGAGGACGCACTGGTTAAAGACCTTAGTCTTTAAACATTGTGGTATAGACGATGAGAGGATGTGCCGGAGTTTCCCGAATGCCGCCCATCCTAGCTGAATGCGTCTGTCGGCTTCTTTGCTGAAGTTGGCTGCTCCTAATTGGATAGTCTGCCCGAGGTAAACGTAATTTTGCACAACTTCGAGAGTGTCGTTTCCTATGCAGATTAGCCTCGGCTTGACATGATCATTGAACATGACTTTCGTCTTGTCTAAGTTCATTCCGAGACCAACCCGCTGGGATGCTACGTTTAAGCCGTTCAGCATTCTTCGCCCAAATAATCAGTATTGCAATTCCACGCGGACGAGACTTATTTAGAGATATACTTTTCCTGACATTTCGGTTAAGTTGGCTGTGGTCACGGGTCTAATAGGAACGCCTTATGAATTTTAGTTTTAATAGGTACGTGAGATTATTTTAACTTTAAATCAAGGGTGCTTGCACTCTGTTATGCACCAGCGCGTGCCATCCGTGAATGAATAAAATGAAATTAATTCTTGTTCGAGACATGCGATTCACCTCACAAAGCCTACAGAATTGTAGGCTTTGTGTAGGCCTCTGTTCCCAATAATAGTGTATGTAGTATGTGTCGGTATGTATTATATGTAGTGTGTATATGTATATATACATATATATATTGTATGTAGTATATGTATTTTTGAATGTAGTTTAGTATGTAAGTAGGTATATCCTTTTATCTAGAGCCTAATTATTTCCATATTTATCATATCTATGTATATTACGTGTTGCCTACCTTACACCTTGACTTTCTACATTATCCTAAAGGTTAACTAAATAAATAAATAAATAATACTGAAAGAACGCACTGGTTGAATTTTTTCAACCAGTGCAGTTTTTTTTGTTTGATATGAAGATATGGCGCATCTTCCCGAATGCCGTCCTCTTCTTGCTTCAGCTTCTCTGATCAAGTGCACCATGTTCGAGAATAACTAAAACTGAGATTCAGCGCGGATTTGTTTAAGCAATTTCTAACCTAACGAAATATTTACTATAATTTTATATGTATAATAATATAATAAATAACTCTTTTCTTTGTTGCAGGGTTGAAAGAAAAAATAACTTAAAATCGGAGTTGATTAACGGCATTCGAAATTTAAAACCTGTAGTCCGATGCAGTCTCCAATAGCACCGAAGAGAGCGCGTTCAAATACCCCGTAGACGCTAAGGCTGGGGATTAAACCCCGAAGCCAACACCATAAAATAGGCATTAAGCACACCCGTCTTCGATGGTCGCTCAGCCTTTGGAGAAGATCACCTACTCATTCAGTCACTTCATTATTATTAAAGTCCTTAACATTTTCTATATTTCATAACGTAATTCTTATTTTAATTTTTAAAAGTGTTTAAGTGTTTCGTTTGATTGTTATTTGTGGTTATCAAAATGTTGAAAGTAGTCGGCGCCTCGTGGCTCCAAACAAAAATTAGTTCGTACATTCTTGGCTTTTTGGGAATATTAGCGATTTTGGCGCTCTTTGTTGGACAGATTGAAAGGTGAGTTCCTCTACCCCGCGTTCGTTTTATAGCATTTCAAACATCTCGTAGCAACTTCATAAACCAGCGCGAATGTCTTGTTAAGAAATACCACTTTTCTTAAATAAAACAAGCGGTGAGGCTTTTTGACAAGTATTTTCGTTCATGTTTTATCATACCATGGCATCCAACACACATGTTATTATTATGGTCTTTGAATTTATTACATAAAATCGTTTAAAATACCTTTTTAACAAATATAATACATACATATCTTCACGCCAGATCCCTTGCGGGGTAGGCAGAGACAATTGAGCGCCACTTGACACGATCACGACATACCTCTTTCGCTTCGTCGACATTCATCATCCTCTTCATACATGCCCTTTTGTTACGAAAGCTTTTTAATGTACCTTCAGCCAGTGTTTTATTTATTTGATCGTGATATGTGAGTCTCGGTCTGCCAGGGCCTCTTTCACCTACAACTTTCGCATTATATATCTCTGGTTCGTCAATCTTTCATCGCTCATCCTTTCAACATGCCCGAACCATCGTAGCATGCCTTTCCTTAACAAATATAATAGAAAACTAT
The DNA here is from genome assembly GCA_910589645.1 of Tinea semifulvella. Classification (NCBI taxonomy): domain Eukaryota; kingdom Metazoa; phylum Arthropoda; class Insecta; order Lepidoptera; family Tineidae; genus Tinea; species Tinea semifulvella. The sequence continues at coordinate 7,631,776 of OU342596.1, forward strand.
AAAGTATATAAAAATGGTAAACAACTGTCAAAAAGTAACATCAATAAGGATTCCTTTCAACACGGTACTGACATACGAAATTAGCATAAAATGTTAGAATTATCATTAAACGAACGACTTGTGCTAAAAAAAGTGGTATTTTCATGCTAACATTTCTTAAAACGAACGCGGCCCTAATGTTTAACTATTCGTTTAACTAATGAACGTTTTTTATCGAAGTATCATCATTATGACCATATCCCTTGTTCAGCAACAAGGCTTTTAAAGAAGCGGATTCATATTTAGCCAACTTTACTATAGGCCAATGATGACAAGTGGCAAGCTCGTCGATGTCTCCAGCGTACCAAACTCGAGAAATATCACAAATAAATTTAATATTAATTAAATGTATTTATTTACTTTTAATAAATATTTTTGTGTCCCGACCAGGAATCGAACCCGGTACCTCCGAGTCTTAATCAACGCTAGACCACGGATTAACAATGAAATACGTTTAAAAAACGTTTAAAAATCGCTTTAAAAAACAGTACGGTTACCGGATCTCCAAACAAAATATCTGCATCTAAAAATATCCAAAATGATTTATCGTTTTTATTAGTATTGCTTTGAATGATTTCATATGAACTTGTACTTGAAATTTTACATGAATTCGTATCGATGATGCGATGTTTGTTGTTTTTACAAAGTACCGACATCATACAGTATTCATACAATTTGACTTGGCTACGATTCAAGCTTCAATATAAATATAGAAAATTTTATTATATTATTAACCTACTCTAAAAATAATTATCAATAAATATTTTAAATTTATTTAAAACCAAAATAGTAACCGATATTTCCGCATTGTACAAGTCAACTAAAGATATAGAAAATAAACTAAAACAAAAAAAACTTACTTACAAAACCTAATTTAAATATAAATCGTATCCGCGCGGCATGGTGGCAAGAACGCTGGCCGCATTTTCTCGCTGAATCGCTATGCTGATTCTCTGGGCGAGGATAGAACCAGCCCTCTTGTCCCCAGAGCAGACAATTAGACGAGGGATGATTTTATTTTATATTTAATTGTAAGGACATTGTACAGAATACATCAGCCCTAAACACGTAATTTATTTGCATAATATATGTTCATAACCGAGTTGGGGATCATCAAATTCCAGATGCTGCAGAATTTGATGCTTTACTTGGAGTCACTCGCGGCATTATAGCCCAAACACGTCGGGTAAAATATGGGAGTCCACAGCGCGGGAAAACCGCAAAAAATAAACTGCAACTTGTGCCCCATATTTAAAGTCCAATTTATCGTTTTCCATAACTAATCACATTGTAGCACATTATTAAACAAACAACACCACTTTTGATCAACAATATCCACAGCAAATTAATTTACAAAACAATAACTTGCCCTTGACTGTGACGAGGGCATGTTTTTTAAAAATGTTTTAGCGCTTGGACCCCACGGGCCTAAAGTCTCTACAGCAAACGGCACAAACACGTAGCATTTGATTATAGATACGTATTTGCGCCGCAAACGTATTTATATGTTTTTTTATATGATGCTAATTATAATAGTAAAGTGTCATCACGACCGTTTCCCTTCCGGGGTAGTCAGAAACTACGCTTATCCACAGATTCACATCTAGCCAACTTTACTATAGGCCAATCATGACAAGTGCCAAGCTCGTCGATGTCTCCAGCGTACCAAACTCGAGAAATATCACAAATAAATTAAATATTATGTAAATAAATACATTTACATTGATAAATATTTTTGTGTTCCGACCAGGAATCGAACCCGGTACCTCCGAGTCTAAATTCTCGGACTTAACCGCTAGACCACGGAGGCAGTTTAATGCCGAGAAACGATAGGATAGAGAAAGCACACCGTACCTGGATGAGAAATATTCTAATTAGCTATTGGAGTTGGCAAATTTTAAACAAAAAACCTTTATATAAAAAACCAAAACTTCATGTAAAGATATAATTTTATAATTGGTTTTTAATTTATTTTATTTTAAAATTTTACTCCGATTAATTAATAATCATGTGTGTGGTTTTAACGTTTTCAGAACTCAGGAAGATGGCACGTTTACGGCTACTGTATTCTATTCGCAGAAAACAGGCTATAGTATTGAGTATTGGGGCCAAAGCAATGAGCTAGCTGGGATTCAGAGGGGTGTCGCTAGAGCCTACTTCAGGATGGATGTTGATACAACTGGGTTAGTTCTTTAAAAAAACATTCATCATTCATTACAGCCCCTAGAACACAGCGTCCTAGACCTCCACTGCTGAAGATAGGCCTTCCAGAACATATATCTAGAGAATTTGGCCTACACTCGCCACGCTGGCCAGACGGCTTGAGCGAGGACATGATGTTAATTTTTAATGACAATTTATTAACGATTCCACAAGTTGGTATTAGTGGAACCGGGACCGACGGCTTAACGTGCTCTCCGAGGCACGGGAATGGTGGTGTTGTAAATCTATGACAAATGTACGCAAGAAAAGTGTATTTCTCATTAGTACATGCCGGGTGGGTTTGAAACGACCTTTGTAGGATTTAAGGAACGCGTTCTTACAACCGAGCCACCACTGCGCCTTATTTATTATAAATCATTCATTTCATTTAATTTAGATTAGCATTATATATCTAACTTATCACTATTTTAAGTTACTATAAGGAATGCTTAATGATCATGTCAAGTCGAGGCCAATTTGCGTGGAAAATGCCACTCTCGAACATGTGCAGGAATACGACTACCTTAGATTAGACAGACTATTCAGCTAGGCGCTGCCAACTTCAGCAAAGAAGCCGTCAGACGCATTCAGCTAGGCTGGGAGGCATTTGGGAATCATCGGCACATCCTCTCATTGTCTATATCACAATGTTTGAAGACAAAAGTATTCAACGAGTGCGTCCTCCCCGTTATGTCCACAAAGGACCATTGATTCAAGGTCGCTCAGTGAGCTATGGATGGTATTGCTCTAAAATATAAAATTCGAAACATTTATATTCGTCAGAGAATCAAAGTTACTGACATAGCGTTAAAAATTAGCAAGCTGAAGTGGCAATCGGACGGATACATCTGCTGCAGAACCGTTGACCGATGGGGCAAACGGTTTCCAGAGTGGAGACCACGTACGGGACGACGTAAGTTAGACGACTCCCCTATAGACAGATGGAGTTGGATGAGGCTGTTTTGTTGGAGTTGCTTTGGTTGGTAGGCTGGAAGCCTACATCCAGCAGTGTAGAGACACAGGCTGATGATAATTATGAAGGAATGTAAAAGGCACGATTAACTAAAATCTATGTTCGGCTTCAAGGCAAGAAGCGTCATTTATTAATTTATTTGTTGTCCAAAAAAAAAAAAAAATTCAGCGTACATGTATAACGATAATCGAATATAAAAAATAAAAAAAGATTTGTTATATATTATATGCATCATATATTATACAACTTACATATATTTCCAGGAAACATACTGGCTGGGAGAGCATTCCACCTTCTCTTTATTAATATACTTTTTTTTAACCGTTCCAGATGGTCCATATTAGAAATAGAGACAGATGGATCATATCCTGATGATGTTCAAGCATACGCGGCAGGCATAGTGGAAGGTGCTTTGACCTGGTACCCTATTCATGCACACCTGGATAATACCATCAGATCCGTTTGCAAGGAGCAGGAGAAACAGTGCGACAGGCTTCATGATGCTTTGGAGAAATCTGTCAACAGCTGGAAGGGTTATGCAGCTCAGCATCAGCATGAAGATCCGTTTTGGCACCAGGTATGATGTTTCTTATATGACGTATATTTTTTACGATTGCAAGTTTATTGAAAATTAAAAAGATACATACCCTCGCCTACTTGTCCGGCTAGCGCAGGGGTCGGCAACATGCGGATCTTTGGTTGTGAAGCTGCGGCTCATTAGTTCCATATGCAAATATTATTTTATATAAAAAACATTTAAAAATCGTTCTGAATCGATTAACGATGATTAGGCACCAATCTCAGCCACTTGTACTAGCTTTTCACCGCACCCCTCCCCCGTGACACGCGTCGTCACTGTCGTATTTATTGTTAGCACAAAATAAAGGTGGCTCTACAAAAACTTTGAAACTATGTAAATTGCAATTTTTGACACTTCTGACTTAAAAGATTAAAAGTAATCGTTAATTAATTGTCATTAAAATGGACAACAGACCCTTGCCAACCCCTCTGGCCAGCATGGCGAGTGTAGGCCAGATTCTCACATGTATCTACTGATATAGATGGACTTCAGTCACTCATGATCGACATCCATGTACCTACATCATCATCATAATTAGCAAATGTTACTCCATTGGTCATATAAAACTAAAACGAAGGCAGTGATTAGTTTACTATATTAAGCAATATTGTAATTTTCCAGGTATTTTTGTATTACACTCAAATGCGCGGGGTTTTTACTGGCTGGAAGCACGGCGTAGAGCGCAGTACTAGAGAGTACGACACAGACATCTCCGACCTATATTGGTTGAACGCGCTTAATGACGTCACTGAATACCTGCACAAGCTGAACATAACCCTCGAAGACAATGAGCTGGTGAACTTGCCGACACTATCAAGCGCCTTTCTAAGAATTGTCGATGAGCAAGCTGATGATGGAGAGGTGATGAAGAAGCTGTTTGTTGCTCATAATGCTGCTGGAAGGTAATTTAATAACTTTGGCGTTTGCCTCATTTTCTCTACATCAAAAATACATCTCATACAGCCGAATTTAAAAAGCACATCAAATATAAAGGATTAAACAAAATTATAACTTTGTGGCATTTGGGGTTGAAATAATGGGGGTATATTCTATTGATACTTACAAATTCATAAAAGAGCCCCAAATGCCAGAACTACCTATAACAGAATATTTCCATTATAATTCAACAGGAAATGCCGCGAGCGTTTTAGGTACCTTAGTTTATTTTGTAGAATAGTTTTAATTTCATAGGTATTTTTAGTTTAGTTTTATTTATAATTATTTTTTAAATCTATTTTATTTTAATATTTTTGTATCTACCTCGAATAAATGTACTAAATTTAACAACCATATTTACAATTTTAATAGTATATTTGTCTAATATCGATAAAGTATATGACAATATTTGGCAAGACGCCAAACGGTATGAGACTAAATGCTAGGATAATAGTCTAATTATTAATAGACATTTTTTTTTAAATGTGTTTTATTTACTTTACTTGACTGCCTCCGTATTCTGGAGGTTCATTCATTCATTTCAGCCCCCAGAACACATACTCCTATTGGCCAAATTTCTACTACCCTACACTCACCACGCTGGCCAGACGAGTTGGCGAGAGTCTGATGTAATTTTTTAATGAATAATTATTAACCAATCCACAAGTTGGTATTAGTGGAACGGCTTAACGCTCTCCGAGGCACGGGTGGTGTTGTAAATCTATGACAAATGTTCGTAAGAAAAGTGTTATTTCCTATTAGTACATGCTGGGGTTCGAACCCGCCTCTTAAGGACGTAAAAGAAAGCGTTCTTATAACCGAGGAAACCCGCCTCAGTAGTCTAGCGGTTAAGCCTGTCCATTTAGGCGCGGTACCGGTTCGATTCCTGGTGAGTACACAATAATATATTTTATTTATTTGTGATATTTTTTGAGTTTGATATGCTAGAGACAGAGAGAAGCTTGCCATTTCATGATGGGCCTATAGTAAAGTTGGCTAAACGTAAATCCTCTTCTATAAAAAAGCATACTACTTACTTACTTTAAAAGGTCGACAGTATTTTTCCTCTTTTGCCTACTCACTGGCCTGGCACCCGCACGGTAAATCCATGGATTACTAAAAAAGCATTTTTATTTTCAGTTACTCCACGATGACGCGTATCCTAAAACGTTACAAGTTGAACTATCATATGACGTCATCGCGCGATGCCCCGCCAATACCCGGCAACTCTGTGGAATTCTCAGGATACCCTGGTTCAATCACGAGCCAAGATGAATTTTACACGGTGTCCGGGGATCAGCACAAACTCGCCATTACAGGAACACCTCTAAATAATTATAACAGCAAACTTTGGAAGGACGTCAATGTTACAGAACGGGTAAATATTTACTATTTCATATGAATTAGTCGTATTCAAGAGAGAGAATATTTTAAAATCTCCTCATTGCACATTTATTTAATAATAAATGCATATGATCGTAGAACAGTGACGGATCTGCTATATTAAAAATTTTCATGGCGGCCATTCAACTGTCATTTCGACTGTTTTTTTGTCACTTTTTAAGTCTCATAATAAGTGCAAACCTTCTAGATTTCATTTTGGAACCCTTTCTAATATTTGCACTATAAATTACAGACCACAAACAATATAAAACTATATATAAATATATATGCAAAATTATGGGTATTTTTTTAAATCCGACACTGTTCTACGATCATGACGATTTATTCAAAGTAAAATTTATTTTATTTATTTAAACTTAATTGCACAAAGTACAAAGGCGGACATGCCGCTAGACATTATATGACGTATAAACCTTCGGGACAACGAAAGCAGTAAGTACATAAGGTAGGTGCAATTAGTATTGCACAGTATAAAATAATAATATAAAATAATGTAATTACAATATTAAATGATTAAAAATAAAACCCAACATTAAATAAAGAAAAAAAAAACTACTATACAAATAAAACTAAAAAAATAAAATTTAAATTATAACCGTCCGATGGGCGTAGTGTGCCCAGGACACTCGCTGCGTTCCCCTGTTGAACGGCGAGGCTTTAAGCAAAATATTCTCTACTCAAAGGGTCACCCGTCGCTAATGATAATGAATTATACAAATATAATATGTATATATTTTCTAATAAAGACATATTTGCTTTGTCTACATGTAGGTATAAGAATAATTATTAATATTAATTACAAGAAGTACGAGTAAATAAATCATTTGTTTGTTTTGTAATTAGTTTTATGTTATCTATTTTTACAAAATGTGTGCATTATTGACCGCCTCCGTGGTCTAGTGGTAACAAACGTTGCCGTGAACTCGGGAGGTCGTGGGTTCGATTCCCACCGGGGGCAAGTTGTACATTGTATAATTTGTCTCGGTCTGGGTGTTTATATGTATAATATGTATATATTTACAAAAAAAAAAAAAGTATAATATGTAGTTTATCAACCATCTACACACATCAAAAAAGTCTAGGGATCAAGCATGTTTATGCGGATTTCTTGTGATTGAGATGTGGCTTTGTAATAAATTTATGATTTTATAAATTTATATGGATCCTTTTTGGTGCATTTCATAATTTAAAACAGGAACTGTCAATCAAATTCGAGTAAAAGATGAAAATCAGCTGTCAATATTTTCCCTATAAAAACATAAGACGCATTGAAGACATTATTAGTGCTACTGTTTTCCTACTACTGATTAAAACCAACGTTATTATGGAGCGGCGACGTCATTTAAGCAGGGAAGAAATGATCAGAGCCGTGGGAATGATAGAAGCTGGTTCCCGGCAACGTACTGTGGCTTTAGCTCTGAATACAAGTCAGAGTGTTATCAGTCGACTTTGGACACGTTACCGAACCACTGGTACCGTGGCTGAGCGCCATGGAGGACGGTATCGCTGCACCACACGGAGACAAGACCGATACATTCAAATCACAGCTCGAAGAACTCCAACAATAACCGCCATGATGTTAGCCGTGAGCCTTCATCGCTCTTCAGGGAACTTAATTAGCGACCAAACAGTCAGAAACCGCTTGCATGAAGTGAACCTTCATTCCCGAAGACCGCTACGGGTACCACCTATAGCAATGCACAATCGTAGGACTCGATATCAATGGGCTCTTGAACACAGAAATTGGACAGAAGAACAATGGCGTTTCGTGTGCTTTTCTGATGAGTCTCGTTTTGGTATGAGGCCGGATACAAGACGTATACGACACTGGAGAACCCCTGGACGCCAACAGCGATTAAAATCCTGCCAGGAAGTCCATCCTTATAGTGGTGGAACCATCATGGTATGGGCGGGTATTTCGATCGGCGGAAGAACTGAGTTGATTTGGATCAGAGGCAACCTCAACGCTCAAATTTATGCTGAGACGGTTGTATCAGACGTCATCGTTCCTCTACAAGTGCATATCGGTCCCTTATTTCAGTTAATGCATGATAATGCACGACCGCACACCGCAAGAGTTGTAAGACAGACTCTCGCCGCAGCTAACATCAATGTCCTGCCCTGGCCTGCTCAGTCGCCAGACTTGAACCCGATTGAGCATGCATGGGATATTCTTCAGAGAAGAGCTCTGCCGAATATGGAGGGTATCCAGTCGCAAGAAGACCTTTTTTTGTTGTTGCAACGAACATGGGCGGCCATTCCACAGCGTGATTTGGATGAACTCATTTTGAGTATGCCAAACCGATGTTCTTGTGTTGTAGTGTTCGCGGTAGAAACACGGATTATTAATTGTTTAAGTTACCCAATAAAATTTAAAAAAAAACTGTTATTTCAGTCTTTTTTTCGAACTTTAATGTTAGTGGTTCAAATGTCAAAAATCCCTTTATTAGGAAAATGGCAATTTTTTTTACTAATGCAAAGGTGACTTGGTTTATCGTTACTGTAGACAAACGAAAACATTTTATTTGATCAATCCTTAAAGAAAATTTTAATGAATATCAATCAGGAGAAAAGTTATTGCAAAAATATATGTTGATCCCTAGACACTTTTGATGTGTGTAGTTTCCGTAACACAAGCTACGCTTACCACGGAAACTAGATGGCGCTGTGTAACCTGTCTGGAAATATTTATATTACTTTGTGCATTCTATAATGGGGTGTATCAGGCAAAGCTTTTTGTAGATGTCGCTAGCGGCAATGGTACCTTGTTTTACACCTATATCGCATCATTTTAAAATGTTTTTGTAGATTTATTATTTTATAACGGAAAAAAGTATTTTAAATTAACGTTACCTACCTTAAAAGACGAATTAATTTAGCGCACACCGTCTTTAAAAATAAAAAAGATTTTATTAATAGAACGGCAATTTTGAGTTTGATTTCGCTTAGAAATCTTGATTTGTACACTTAAAAGCTGCTCACTTCGGCATAATATCCAGAAAATAATAAATTTCGTAATAAAAATACAAGTTTTCTATGCAACTGACAGTTATATTAGGTACCATCTATCATGCGCCATCTATCGTGATAAAAAGTTAGTGATACACCCCATTGTATGATGTACTGTATAACTACCTGTTCTAATCTATATATGTATTGTATCATCATTGTACAATTGTTTTAAATAAATAAATATTAATTAAATAAACACAGCATAGGTAATTAGAGTCATGCAATAAATTAAATTTATATCTAATTTTCTTGTAGCTCCCAGTTGGTCCACGCGTGACAGCTGCTAATCACTTAGCCACAAATGTCAGTTCCTGGGGTCACATTTTAGCCAGCAGCAATTCGGGAACAGCTAGCAAACAATGGCTCATCGCAGACTTCAATATGCTCAAGAAGCTGACAGACAAACCCGCCAAACTCCCGCCAAAACTAAACATAGACAATGTCATCACTGAAGTTTCATTCGGAGGAGAACATAAGTAAGTTTATTCTGATTATTACGAACTGTCATTGTACGGGCGGTAATTTGCCATTCACTATCGACTTAAGATTAAAATCTCCCTTAAATTCATAAATTTGTACTGGTAACGCGGCAATGAGATTTATATATAGAGACGCAAATCGAACATTTCCGTACCACCAAAAGCGTGTCAGTTGCCACTAATTGAGTCGTAGCTTCGAAAATAAAAGCGTTGACAATATTAATATATTTGTCTCACTTACACTTTACATAATCTTACGAATAAGTTGTTAAAAAGAAAGAGACAGCAATGATGCGCGTTATCACGTTACGTGTGATACCAGAAATTAATTCAAATTACCCTTTGAAAGAATAATTAAATGAATTTGAACTAACATTTTCGTTTTTTTACGAACTTTTTTTAACTTCATTACATAGTCTTGTACACATTGTTACTAACATCTACGGTCACAAAACTGAAATTTAAATATTTTTTAATTTAACTTCCTTTGTTTGTGGTAAAGGTTAGTGAATAACAAAATTGACATTTTACATGTCAAAATTATACCGTTGTATAACTCTAAATGTACTTGTAATGATGGTACTCGTATGAAAGGTCTTGATGAGGCTCATGTAAGTAAAATGTCAATATACTGATTTCTAATATGCCTCATGTATGTGTTAAATAGCATCTTTTTTTCAAGTTGGCGCAAATACAAAATTTAAAAACTATAATAACTGTTACCAAGCATTGTACTAAGGTCTTTTTTGTTATCACTATTATACTTGTATGTTATTACTTAATCAAAAACCACCAAAATTAGTATTGTTTGTAATTTAGGTTGTAAAGGTTTTATTTTGTATACCAGCGCCAACTTAAATATATGCCGGAGTACTCATGTTAAAGGTATATTCGACACGACACGAAAATATTGAATACAAGAACTGCCACATGTAATTAAAAGTAAATTTTTTTTATTCTTTAAATCACATGATATTTTTTTAATATTCCCCACTTTTAGGTAAAATAAAAAATCATTTATTGGTATCACAGGCCATAAAATATGGCGTGATAAAACATTTTTATTTTTAAAGTCTTATTACTGTAATTAAACAAGCTAAATTAAAACTTACCTGTGAAATGTAATGCCACTTTTTTTGTGATGCGTTTGTGAACGAGAATCACAGGATTTCACTGTGCATTTCACCATATTTATAACTTTTGTGTCGCGTGTTGCACCGTCGGAACCAAGATGTACACTGGCGCGAAATATGTCTGTGGACATATTTAAAGCGACACGCTTACAACGCATCGCTGCGAATCTAGTGTATTAACATCATTGTAACGCGGCCACTTTTAGATAGAGGAAAGCCACTAAGGTAATTGTGAATTACCAGACTCAAGGCCAGTTAGTTTGATATATACGCTATGTTCGACTTTAAAGCATATAAAGCAAAGCTTGCTTTTTTACCGAATTTTGTATGAAATCTATAGACAAACTCCAAGTCGAATGACTTTCAAAGCGAAATAAAGTAAAAATAAAACGACAAGTCGAACATAGGGATATAGGTACCACGTGATTGGTTTTTTCAGCCAATGACGTGTCTCATAGGCATAAGTTTGTTATACATGTCAGAACTGGCCGTTAATACCTAAATATTTAATACAGACATTAAACTTTCAAATGTCGCAGTAGGTGTTGAATGTTTGTTTGTATTTACAATTTTAGATCAAATCACCAATTCGTTCGTACTGCGGAAATGAGCATCAAATGTTTTTAGATTATTTTTTCAGGCCTCGGATTAATGACCTTCAGCCGATGCTCGCCAAATATACACTTATTTAGATTTTTTTTATTACAGAGACGTAAAGCACACCGTAGTCCATAGATCCAACTCAAATGCTCATGTTAAAGGCCTCCTCTGGCTTATAGAACAAGTACCCGGAAGAACTCATTCCGCCGATCTGTCTGACGTACTCCATGAACAAGGATACTGGGCCACTTATGGATTACCTTTCTTTAAAGTAAGTTATTTATAATTTTTCATTATGATAAAAAAAAACAAAATTCCTATATTGAACAGTTGAAAATTGAAACCATAAGAAGGAAAGAAATTGATCACTTTTATCTGACATTTATGGCTTAGGATTATTGTTGTCTATGTCTAAAACAAACAAAAAACTTTTTTAGGCAATGGAAACTAGAGTCTGGCTACTGAAAGCGCGGCAAAATATTAGTATGGTATGCCTCAAAGTTTGATTAAATATGTGGATAAATATATACACATACGGCATATATGTATAAGGCAAAATAATAGAAATTAAACTTTCAACAATCTTATTTTTGGTTGGATTCAGCTTCTATTTGTTGTTGGTTTTCTTGGAATTTGGACATCATGTGAAAAACAATATCTTTCGGACTTTACTTTTAATATTTTTATTCATATTTTACGACGCAAATAAGGAATTAACAACATAACAATTCAAAGCAAACGTTTGACAACAGCCATATTGAAAAAATGATACTGTCACAATAGTGTTGCCATTTGAACTTTTCCAAATGATCCGTTTATCTACTTTCATTAGCCAGAGGTTTCCTTTAGATTTGTTATTTTATTTGCTATTGTTTGCGATTAATTACTTATTCATCATGTCAAAGTAAAGTTTCATTAAAAAAAAAGATTTAAGGCGTATGAATCACTAGTTATTTAAACACTTAAAACATTTAAAAGCACTATTTAACACTTCACGTATTAACAATATTATTTATTTGCAGGACATAGCTGAAGTGACGCACATTAAACAAATGGAAGAGTTGTATGGCAAAATATTCTCTGAAACGGAATCGCCACGCGCCAATATTTTTAAACAAGGTTATCTAAACGCTACTACACAGGACAGCATATTAAAATTAATGAGACAAAGTAATTATACAGTTACAAATGAAAGCAATTCCAATGAAGATGGTGCAATAAATTATGTTGATGAAAAGTATTGGTCTGTCTTAGGAGTTAGATGGGATATCGAATCTAATATTTCTTTCGGAGTCATTGATACAAAAGTTGCCAGTGGTAAGAATTATTTGGTTATTTCTTATTCATCAAAACGTTTTTAAGACCACCCAAGTAATCATTATATTTCACATAGCCATTAAATACATACATACATATCTCCACGCCAGATCTCCTGCGGGGTAGGCAGAGACAATTGAGTGCTACTTGACACGATCACGACATACCTCTTTCGATTCGTCGACATTCATCAACCTCTTCATACATGCCCTTTTGTTACGAAGGCTTTTTAATGCATCTTCAGCCAGTGTTTTATTTATTTGATCGTGATTGATTCGTGAGTCTCGGTCTGCCAGGGCCTCTTTTATCCACAACTTTCGCATTATATATCTGGTTCTTCAATCTTTCTTCGCCTATCCTTTCAACATGCTAACATTAAATATATTTGAAAATATTCCTTATAAAAGAATAAGTTGTTTTTTTTTTGTAATCTGTAACACTGGGATAACCTTAAACTTGGTGTTAAACATATAACGTTAATTATCACTTCCAAATATTTTAACCCTATTTAATTTTTAGGAGTGAGCAAAAATGGATCATCTGTTAATTTCGTAGCGATATCAGGACCACCTTACACAGCTGTTAACACAACTGAAATACCAATTAACAAAGGAAATGTAGCTCCGATTTACACAGACAAATTCGACGACGAACCTACAATCAACGGCTTAGAAATCAGAGACTTGGTCAAGCAATACATGGAAGAAGATGAAAATAAAATTCCACCCTTTCAATGGTCTAAGAGCGATTTTAGTAGCCAGCCACACGAAGGATTGCCTGATACATGGGCCTTTAAACCTTATATGCCGAAATGGTCGTGGTGAATCTCAAATTGTCATAATAATTATGTAGTTTTATTTAATCAATTTATTATGTTATTTATAAAAGGTATTTTATTTCTGCAGTATTTAATAGACGTTAAACAAAGTTATTAAAAAAATATGTCATGCCGTATTAAACCGGCAAAATTTTACAGAAAACATCCGATACTTATACCATACGGTCGTATTATAGCAATTTTCCATCAGTGTATCTCGTACTCAAGTTAAGTTTCAATTCCAATTGTTGTGTTCTTTCCTCCTGATGGGTGATGAATGAGGTGGTAGAAAAGGCAAAGGGTCTAGCCCATACAGCCAAGTCTGACTTAATATTTCTTTCTTATGGGTTAATGAGGTTATCATTAAATTCCAGATGTTGCAGAATTGGATGCTTTTCTTGGAGTTACTCGCGGCATTATAGCCCAAACCCGTCAAATTTATCGTTTTCCATTGTAACACATTATTAAACAAAACAACACCACTTTTGACAAACAATAATTACAGTTAAGTAATTTACAAAACAAAAACTTGCACTTGACATGTCCGTACAAAATGGCGCGAAGAACTCCGTTTCAATTCCAATATTAAATCATCGTGTCAGATAAATATTTTCCCTTAGAATGAGACAGACCTATGTGATGGACTTTAAGTCGTAAACCAAGTATATTAGTAATTTAAATACCTATTTAATTGCAAGGATAAATAGTATAATAATAGATTGCAACGTTAGGTTCCTATTGGACCATTTTAATTGTGTACTGTGTAGTTTAGTCCTTTGATTAAAACAAAAGGAGGAGATGCGGCACACGCTATATTGTTCACTACAAAATTCGGAACCGAAACCGACACGCAAAGCTACATCCACAGTTGTATTACCAATGTCGTTAACAAATCAAATAGAAAAAAAAAGTCACGCATCATTATGGGACGCAAGCGAATTTAATATGTGATAGGCGGTGGTAAATTGCCTAGTCTGCCGGGGAGGGGAAGTATTCACCGTTCATGCCGATAAACCCAGTAAAGTGTATCCACACGTTTCGGGATCAGGCTCGAATTGCCGCCATTCCCTGTGAAGGGACTGATTTCAGTCATGAGTGTAAAATTCCAGTTGCTAACATTCATGGACCTCGCGTGCTACTTACCATCAGACGGGCGCAAGGTCGTGCTAGTATAAAAAAAAAGAAGGCGTGCGCGTGTGGCGTTCTTAAGTTTCGATTAGCTATCCAATCTAGCTTACTAACTAATCGAGTGCGTCACTTAGACGTAGTTTGCTGCGTCCACACCTAATGTCTTCGTACCGTACTTTCCCCTTTTGTTTGAATCTATAGTTTTGTCATGCTTTATCTGCAATACACTTTATTTTATTTGTTTACGATTAATATTATTTTTTATCCTTATTATTTATTATTGTGTTGTACCAATACATACGTAGGTATACGTGTTTTATATTTGTATAAATTAGTAAATCAAATATTTTACGATATTGTCAAATTAAATGTATTTTTATGACTGTGTTTTAATAAGTAATGAAGTGACCTGAATCAGAAAAAGAGATTTTTCTCGAAAATATACTTTTACGTATTCTGACATGTTTTTTTTTTTCGAGCAAACCTACTAATCGTATACCTATACGATGAGCCCCGTTTATCCTTTTTTATATCACGACGCGACGTGTGTAGGTCACGCGCCTGCGTTATGGTTCGTGAGTTTAAAAAATAGGCGCAACTGTCATCAGTCACTGACGTGTATAGCACGTTTTATTAGCACTGGATTTGGAGTATTGTTGTTATTTCTTTGTTTCAGCTCGTTGGAAATTCGTATCTATTTTTTTTTATATTTTTTTTCGTTATTATATTTACACTGACGTAACAGGTGGCTCGGTTGTAAGAACGCGTTCCTTAAATCCTACAAAGGTCGGTTCAAACCTACCCGGCATGTACCAATGAGAATTACACTTTTCTTAAGTACATTTGTCAAAGATTTACAACACCACCGTTCCCGTGCCTCGGAGAGCAGGTTAAGCCGTTGGTCCCAGTTCCACTAATACCAACTTGTGGAATCGTTAATAAATTGACATAAAAATTGACATCAAATCCTCGCCAAGCCGTCTGGCCAGCGTGGCGAATGTAGGCTAAATTCTCCAGATATATGTTCTGGAAGGCCCACTCCAACAGTGGAGGTCTAGGACGCTGTGTTCTAGGGGCTGTAATGATGAACACTGGCATAAATGTTCGAAAGTGAACGATTGCCATAAAAAATAAATAAATGACAAAACAGGGATAAAAGAAACTGATGTCAAACGTGGTATGTTAGAATTTCATGATTGGTATCTTTATCTAAACAATACCTACTTATTCAAATAAAGGCTGAATACCTGTAACAAAGTAATTATTGTGCGATTATTCACGCTTATTTCAGTACCTATTATTTCGTATTATGCAATTTGTGGAATGGTTATGGATACTCGTATAAAGATGTTTTAGTTGGACGCTAAAAGGATCCAATCCACATTTTTTTTTTTAATTTAATTATAAAAAAATAAATATTAACAATCCCAATCAGGTCCAGATAAAAATACCGTTTCTGACATACCTACCTATTCTAACGGCCAGTTGCAGAAAGACTAATTATCTTTTGATATGTTTAACGTATGTGAGACACGTAGGCTGACATAACCAAAGTGACAAGTTCAAGCCAATCACGTGGCGTATATCAAAAAACTGCCTTTGTGGTATAGCGGTTAAGTCCGTGGATTTAGACTCGGAGGTACCCGATTCAATTCTTGGTCGGGGCACAATAATATTTATAAATTAATATTTAATTTAATTGTGATATTTCTCGAGTTTGGTACGCTAGATACATCGACAAGCTTGCCACTTGTCATGATTGGTCTATAGTAAAGTTGGCTAAATGTGAATCCGCTTCTTTATAAGCGTGTTTACTGACCACTCCGAAGAGGAAACAGCCGTGATTATACTGTATATCAAAATATTGACACGATTATTTTAAGCATCATTTCTGCAACTGGCCGTAAATATATTAAACATAGAACAACATTGTCTGTCTACGTTATTAAATGTTGAACTAATCCAAGGAACATAATAACTAATGTAAGCACATACTTTAATGGCCTATAACTTAAAAATTTACTACATGTCGATTTGACACTTTTTGCGTAATAGTCTATGGTCCAAATTTAACCAATATTTTACCCATGAAGTTAGAGTAAAGTGGAGCGAACTCTCTTAATATTGGCTTGAAGCCCAAAAAATTGACCCCGTTTGACCCTAAGATCGACCGACGTTGGCCCTCCATCTCTTTCTAGAGCACAGATAGAGATGCTAGCCTAAAATACAAATTACCCTTTTTATGCCTATTTTAACAACGTATTATTGAAATTATTCTAATATTAAAAATAAAATATATTATAATACATTATTTTTAGTTTTTACCTCCACCCAGTTCATGATATCCAGCAAATGGGTTGCCCTGTACAGTCAGTCTCAGCTCAAACTACTCATTCCCGTTAGTGTTTTCTCGCTATGTCACAAAAAAATCTTATTTGATGGAAGCGAGAGAAAAAACGAAGATGGGTAGCTTGAGCTTCAATGAGAAGCTAAACTCATATTTCAATATTTTTAAGGTTAGCTTTTTAACATAAAACCTATAACCTGATGTGCAATGTTGCGGGAATGTTAGATCGTGATATATGTTTTATTTAGTTTTGTATATCCATGGTTTTCTTAAAAACTAGTAAGAGAGCGAAATTAGCTTTTTTAACCCTAGATTACTAAACTATCTTGCGAGTGACGTCGATAGTAAACTTTCGTAAAAAATACCACACAGAAATAAAACAGGAATAAATAAGGTAATTAAAAACTTCAATTATTTTAGAAGTAATAGTTTCTATCTTTAGGTTTAAGAGATCACATAATAATGAAAATAGTAATTATATATTTATTCTACGCAGTTTAAACACATATTCATGTTATGCGCCCTGCATATGGCTCTTTTACAGTTCATGCAAAAGTTTGTTGTCATTTTTCTTGACTTAGATGGACACAGGGCACATATTTTTCTCGAACTTGGTTCTTGAATAGTTGGCGCTTCAGCTACAGATTCAATAACTAAAATACCTCTGATGAGCTCTTTTATATCTTGCCTTAAAGTTGGAATATTTATTCTCACTTTCAAGTGAGGCTCCATAAGTGCATCGGCCATTTTTTTTTTTTTTTTTTTTTTAATACTAGCACGACATGTGACCCTGCGCCCACCTGATGGTAAGTGGCGCGCAGGGTCCATGAATGTTAGCAACTGGAATCAGACCCTTATATCCGACATCAGTCCCTAACACTATGCCGGCTTGAAATTTCTGTTGCAGCACATAATAAAACACATCTGGCCACTGTATCGACACTCAGTATCTCTAGCTGTCGTGCGCTCTTTTCGTCATCATCATCATAAATATCCGCCTCCAACAACTGACAAATTTCATTTTCTCAAAGTACTCGAGACATCTAAAAATATATATATTGTTATATTAAGTAAATTTTGAAACAAAAGAATCGAATTTGTAAGAAATAATGGTGCTTTAAAACACAAAATAAGCCATAATCAACATTAAATCTTAATAAAAAGAGATAAAAACAAGTACACTTACCTTTGCACAACAATAACGTAAACACTAAACTTTCGTCTATTTTACGACACCTTTGCTATAAGTCAATACATAAATGACTCCCGACCGCTACAACAGCACATACCACACTGACAGAACTAATTAGGAAGGTACTATAGGTTAAGTGTTAAAAATTGCTTAACTCTAAAAAAAATTAAATTATTTGAATTTCGCGGCATTTACATTTCCTACCACTTAATACGATTTACAAGAATGATTGAATAATGATTTTTTGGTGGGATATATGTATTTCTACTTTATGAGTAATCAAATATTTTTTAAATTAAAACACTTTAATTATCCCCAACTTTTCGGATTTTGAGCCGTTCATTTTGTGGCAACACTAAAAAAAATGTCAGGACGATTTCCAAATAAATGGCGAATGTTTTTTACCGACTCGGAATTTTAAATACGATTATAAAGATTTTTGTAAAAGAAAAGGGATACAATGGTACAAAAATGTGTAGTTGAAGGCTGCAGAAGTTCGTGGTATCCTGGTTGCGATGTGATATTTCACGCGTAAGTATTAATATTCGAGTTATTGTTATGTTGTATTTTATTAAAGTTTTATGTGTTAACACTCGTTAAACAGCCTTATTCATAATGAAAAGCTAGGAAGAAGTGATACACTACAAGTACTTTATAAGACATACCTAGTATTTCATTGTAATGCATGTTTAATTATCAAATTTGGTTATAACTTAAAACTCAGTAGGGTGACAATAATATTTTTATTAAACAAGAAATTACATAAAATTTTGTAGGAATATGTAACAAGTCACACTTATGTTTTAGAATGGATATCATAAAAAAATGTACATATCTAACTTTATTGATTATAATAAATATAAAATAAACACAATTATTTTTTTCATATTTATGTTGTTTGAATATCTTTTAAAAAAATATATAAAAAATTCAACATTTTTTACAGGTCATTGCAGTGTGTCGGGTCCCGGTCCGCACCCTAAGGGCCTGGTTGAGCGGGGGGATGGCTGGCACATGCGTTATGTCCGTGATCGGGTGCTGCTGTGGGGGCCTGGGACCTCTGCCGAACACGTTCAATTTATTGTTCTTAAATTAACAGAGGTTTTTGCGTTTTGTCGACTTTCGGGTAGCACATAGGCATGTAGTCTACCTTAATTCTGACTTGCCTGGTGGGTTACTGCTGTACCAGGTATTGTATTCTCATAGGTACTGATAACTTAATTTAAAAGGTTATTAATTGATCGTTGTGGTGCAGTTTTGTATATGTTTTATTTTGTAAATCTGATATAGCTGAGTTTTCCTTGCAGATTCCTTTCTCAGTCAGATTAAACATTAACAGGTCACTGGAATTTGCTAAGCTGCTGGTCTTCTGCTAACAGCTTACTTATTGGACCACTTTGCTGCTTAGTCTTCTACTAGCAGGAGTAGAATCATTCAAAATAATTAAATTAATGACGTTTCATAAATGCCTGTAATAGGTTTACGTGAATAAAGATATTTTGACTTTGATTTTGACTTGAATTTAAAGTTATTTAACAAAAATTGAGACATGCAGTCTTGCAAATTAAGAAATGCTGACATGCTTTATATTACTAAATTTAGGCTTCAAAAAACAAATAAAAGTTTTATGATTAATAGTATTAGGTTATATAATAAATTACCAAAACCTGTTACAGAACTAGGGAAAACTAAATTTAAATGTTGTATTATTCAAATTCTAATAGACAAAGCATATTATAAAACTAATGATTATATTAATGACAAAGATGTGTGCCACTCTGCAAACATTAACTAATTAGTTAATACTAAATATTTAGTTACCTATCTTTAATAATGTAATTTAATAATTGTAATGATAAGTGGACGAAAGCAGTTCAACATGATTAAGCTCTGATAAATAATTGATCATTTAATATTAAATAAATATTATGTTTGGAATGGTTGTTTTTATTTGTTAATATGTCTATATCCATATTTTAGTGTCCTGCACGACCGAAAGTCGTACAGTCTGGTGCGTATATGCATACACTTTTGACGGTCCATGACTTTTATTTCTATGAAAACATTCACTAATTATTAAATGTTGTATACATATTAATGAACCCGACTGTACCACATTTATTAGTATTTTGGATGTGATTGACCTGTACCTCTCGTGCCAATTTTTACTGCAGAATACGTAACTATCGCTTTGCGTATTTGGATAATTTCTCTATAAGTACCCCGATTTTAATTAACTGGAGTGACAGTTTGCTATTATAAACTGATATTTGGGCCTGTCATTTCAGTCCAGCCGGGTATATATAAAATTAGACACAATACACAAACGCGATAATTACGTATTCATTGAAATTCAACACTAAGAGGTGCAAATAGTAACGTAACATTCGTAGCGACCTTTGACGTTACATCTGCAAAAAAATGGCGGAATGTGCTCGTCTCAAACAGTGTTGCTCCACTTTGACCATAACAGGGGCCTTAGCCACTGTCACATAAAAAGATAGCGATGTCACATTTTTTACAAATTAAAAAATTAAAACAAATATGCCGTGTGGACACCCTACTTCGAAAGAGATGGAGAGACCTACGAGAGTGTTCAAGGTCAAATTTTTAGGCTTCAAGTTTTTATTACGAGAGTTCTCTCCACCTTGATATTCCAACTCCCTGATTTTACCGCACTTGTATTGTTTATGTTACTAATTAAAATTGTAGTTCTCAGAAACCGATATAACATAAAAAAATGACTTTTTAAATTGATCCGACTGCTTCCGCATTTACACATTTGAACTATTATCCCGATTTGTCGCTCTCGTCGAAATGCTTTACTATTTACTAAACATCAAGTTCAGCAATAAACACCCTTCACACAGATTCTAAAGAAGGCTATCGATAGACTAACCGGCATCTAACTGAAAACTCCATTGCATCTTGTGAAAAGCTAAACTGAATTCTTAAACAAGTTCGCACACTTTTCTATTAAACTTGACTTCCTGTTTGTTTCGTGTGTCAGTTTATTGTATGCCTCGCTATATCTTAGCTAGTCTTATCCTCGTTCGCAAATACATACTCGTAGATAGGATCGCAATCTTATAAATAAACAATAAAAACAAAATTTTATATAAACTCTTAAATATTTTACGTCTTTAGTGGAGGCAATTTCAAGAGACAGTTTTATAGTCTTAGTATTTTATTTGTATTTATAGATTTGTTTGGGTATTATTTAAACGTTTAGCGATATATTGCAGAAAAATGAATTTGGTCAGCCAAAGTGACTTATGGCAAGGCAACATTTCTGAATCAATCAGCAATTAATTTGTAATCCTTAATTTATTTTTGGATAGACAAATAAATATTTAATTAAGCTGCATTTTTGTACAGGAAATCATATTAAAGCAAATACTATTAGGTCGGTAGGTGGTAGGGACTGATGTCGGTTGTCAGTGACTGCCGTCACTTATCCTTCTTCTTGCCGCTGCCTTCTTTGAGCTCGCATACCGCTTACCATCAGGTGGGAACGATATCACATAAAAAAAACTTGTCGATATAGTTAGTTTACCATTTTAAACTAATAAATCCTACATACCATGAGATAATATATATTATGAGATAAGCTGTTTAGACATGTATGACTTCAAAGCAAAGTTAAGCAAAGCTCGCTTATTTTTACTGAATTGAATAAAAACGCAAGTGGAAAGACTTTCAAAGCGAAATAAAGTAAAAGAAGTGCTTATAGCAACAAGTCGAACATGGGGTGCTATTAAATATCTTCAGTAAAACACATTGTACATTATATAGGAAATTATATTATTCAATTCACAAATTCATTGTGTCAACTTCAAAACAATAAGTCATTCTGACATTGGTATTTATAAAGGAAGGTTGCATATCCAACAGTCTTCCCCCCTAATTAAAACCATAGGTTAACCTATCAGGTGCTCTGCGTATGCGGTTGGATCGACGTAATGTAGGTTCCGGTTGTGGAACTTCAATCTCGGAACATTCTGGTTCAGGCTCATGTTCTAAATTATCAGATGAACGTACTTGCACTGGCCTTTCTACTTCTTCTGTCTCAGGGTAGTATCCTCCTAGAGACGATGTATCAATATTTGAATTTCTGAGTCCAATCATTGTAGCTTTAATCTGGTCAACGTGTCGTCTCCATAGTCTTCCATTCACTCTAACATAGTAATGCATCATTCCGTCTTTTTTTGTTATCTTACCTAACATCCACTTATCAGTATTAGTATATGACCTCGCCAATACATCATCTCCCTCCTTAAATTCTCTAAATCTAGTAATTCTATCAGGTATTTGTTTTTCTCTTAATTTTTCAACTATGTTAGGTTTAAGTAAATCCATTTTTGTACGCATATCTCTGTTTTGTAACATCAGGCATGGTGATAGTCCGGTTGTTGCATTTGGAGTCTTTCTATATTGAAAAAGGAACCGGTTAAGTTTTAAATTTAAAGATCCAGGTTCGTTGATTACCTTTTTTAAAGCATTTTTAATAGTTTGCACATATCTTTCAGCTTGCCCATTCGTCTGAGGATGGTAAGGTGCTGACACCTTATGTTGTATTCCATTGCTATTTAAAAATAATTGAAATTCGTTTGAAGTAAAAGTAGTTGCATTATCTGTTACAATAGTCATTGGTAGTCCAAATCTTGAAAAAATGTCACGTAAAGTCTCAATAGTATGGAATGATGTTATAGAATTCATTGGTATTACTTCCGGCCACTTGGAAAAAGCATCTACTAAAATTAAAAAATATTTGTTCAAAAATGGTCCGGCAAAATCTAAATGTAATCTACGCCATGGAGCTGAAGGAAACTCCCAAGGATGAATCGTTACCTTAGCGTTTTCATTATATACTAGTGCACAAGCTGTACACTTCTTTGCAAGAATTTCAATATCTTCATCTATTCTGGGCCACCAAATGTAACTCCTTGCTAATGATTTCATCTTAACTATTCCAATGTACCCTTCATGTAAAGTATTTAACAGCTTACTTCTTAAATTATTTGGCACCACAACTCTACCTCCTTTCATTATGCATCCTAAGTTTAATGAAAATTCATGATCTCTATTCTTATATCCAGGTATTTGTAAAGGTTGACCTTCCTGTAAGCATTCATATATCTCTCGTAAGTCATTATCATTTTTAGTTTCTTTTACAATATCATTAAACGATACAGGTAAACAATGTATCTGCTCAATTTGGTACGTCGAATATGCATCACTATTTTTATTATTATTTGTTATAGGTAATCTAGACAGTCCGTCTGCATTTCCGTGTTGTTCAGTAGGTTTTGTAATTATGTCATAATCAAAAGTTTGTAAAAATTGAGCATAATGTAACATTCGTGTAGCAACTAATTTCGGTAATTTGCTATCTGGTTTAAAAATTGATGCCAATGGTTTATTGTCTGTAATTAAGTAAAATTTTCGTCCATAACAGTAATTAAAAAAATGATTTAATCCCCAAAATATCGCTGTCGCCTCTTTATCAATTTGACTGTAGTTGCATTCTGATTCTGACAATGTTCGTGATGCATATGCAATTGGGCGTTCTTTGCCGTCTAACATTTTATGTGCTAAAACTGCACCAAGTCCATAAGGGCTTGCATCTGTAGCAAGTATCAGTGGTAATTTGGGTGAAAATGGGCATAAGATTTTATCTGATACCATTTCCAGTTTAATGTTATTAAATGCCTCATCACAATCCACAGACCATTCAAATTTTACATTCTTTTTTAATAAGTTATATAAAGGATAAAGTTTTGTAGCTAAATTTTCAATAAATCGGCCATAATAATTAACTAATCCTAGCCATCCTTTTAGTGATGTAACATCATGTGGTTTAGGAGCATTTGTTACTGCTTTAATCTTCTGATCCGTTTTAGTAAGTCCTTCAGAGTTTATCTTATAACCCAGATATTCAATTTCATTTGTGCAAAATAAACTTTTTTCTTCATTAATTCTTAGTCCAGCATTATTAAGTTTCTCAAATACTTCTCTTATCCTTTTTAAATGTATTTCGTAAGTTTCTCCTTGTACTCTAATATCGTCATAAAATACACACACTCCTGGTATGTTTTGTAAAGTTTGGGAAATGTACCTTTGCCATATTGCTGGTGCATTTTTTATTCCAAACATTAATCTGTTCACCTTATAATCCCCTTTTGGTGTTGTTATGGTTTGTATTATTGCACTTTCATCTGTTACTGGCATATGCATATAAGCTTGTCTAATATCAACTTTGCTAAAATATTTTCCACCTATCATGGTTGATGTTAAAATTTCTTCAATATTTGGTATTGGATAATGATCGTCAAGTAATAATTTATTTACGGAAACCTTATAGTCAGCGCACAATCTTATTGACTGATCAGGTTTAATAATCGGTACTATTGGTGTTCCCCATTCACTATGTTCAATTTTAGATATAATACCAATATTAACTAACCGATCTATTTCTGTATTTACTTTATCTCTTAGAGCAAAAGGCACGTTTCGCGCAGCTCGATATACTGGTCTTGCATCATGTCGCAATGGTAATTTTGCTTTAAAATCACGTATTTCTCCGACACCAGGTAAAAATACTTCTGGAAATTCTTCTTTTAGTTGTGTAAGTAATTTTGTTTTAATATTCATTTGATTTATTTCTGGCATATCCACATTAATTTGCTGCAACCATTCTCTTCCAAACACAGCGTCTACATGATTGTTGATAATATATAAATTTACATCAGCTTCTTGATTTTTATAGGTAACCTTCATTGTAGCATATCCAATAGGATGTATTCTCTCTCCAGTATAGGTTCTTAAAGGTAAATTTGTATTATGCAGAGGTTTTAATGGAAATAACCTTCGAAACACAGTTTCAGAAATTGAAGAAACTGCAGCTCCAGTGTCAAGTTCAAATTTGACAGGTACGTCATCGAGGATAATATCTAACATAAATTTATGAGGTCTCGATTGACATTCCGGTAGCATAGCAGGAACTAAATTCATGTAAAAATTATCATCGAATTGTATATTATTATCATTGTTTTCATCATAAGATTCCATTTGGTTTTGATTATTTCTTCTAAAATTTCTTCCCATATTTCTGGTGATGCTAGGTCTATTCAAAGCATTACTGATGTTGCTAGATCTGCAAACTCTATCAGTATGTCCAACTTTATTACATTTGTTACATATTGAATTATAATGTATACATTTATTAGCTAGATGTCTAGGATCGCCGCAGCGGTAGCATCTTCGTTCATAACTAGGCTTATTCATGTTATCTTCTCTACTTTTCACTTGTGCTACAGAAGAAACATCATGTGTATTTTGTATCTCGGATGAATCCTTTTGTGCTGTCTCCATATTCTTAGCCATTTCTATACAATTATTAAACGTCATTTCGGAATGATTTATCAATAGTAATCTTTCTAAAATTTTTGTATTACGTAAACCACTGACAAATTGAAGTCGTAGGTGGCTGTCATTAGTAGAAGCATTGCAATTATGGCAATTAAATTTACAATGCTTGGATAGCTTTTTTAAATCAGCAACAAAATCGGCGATAGATTCTCCTTCAAATTGTACTCTTTTAGAAAAACGATGTTGCTCACTTATTTCATTGGGAATAGGCAACAAATGACTCATTAAAATAGCTATCAATTCATCATATGATTTCTCTTCGGGTTTTTCAGGACTAGTTAGGTTTATAAGTAATTGTAAGGTCTTAGAGCCGATGCAGTGTATAAGTAATTCTTTTTTCTTCGTTTCATTATTTATTTCTTTTATATTAAAGTAATTTTCTAACCTTTTAATAAATATTTCAAAATTTTCAATTTCTTCATTGTATGAGTCCAGTGACAGTTCCGGTGATTGAGTTGTATTGCCGCTTCCTCGCCATGTCTTTGTCAGTGTATTAATAAATTCTTTAAATTGCTCTGCATCCATAATCCTCGTCGCCACTATTAAATATCTTCAGTAAAACACATTGTACATTTTATAGGAAATTATATTATTCAATTCACAAATTCATTGTGTCAACTTCAAAACAATAAGTCATTCTGACATTGGTATTTATAAAGGAAGGTTGCATATCCAACAGGTGCGAAATAAATTTTAAAAGCGGTTACAGTCGAACATGGCATTAGTGCGAATGTGTAAGTGAGGGTTTACTTTGACGTTGACAATTCCATTTCATTTCACAATAATAAATTAGTCATCTTTAAGGAAATTTATTTAAACAAATTTCCTAAAAGATTATTTATAAATCTGTAAGCACTTTCTTTTATAAAATGAATTTCTTCAAAAAAGCTCCGACAGTCAAAGGTATGTTCTAAAAATATACTATCTAGTATTAATACTTAAAATAGGAAATACATTTGACGATTTGTTTAATGGTGCATTTTTTTAAAGTAAACAATATGCTTTTATTTTTTACTACTTTCTTATAATTCTTTTATTAACAGAACAACAGCGGGACAATGATCGTGAGCTACGTCGCGCGACTAGAAATCTGGATAGAGACAAGGTTGCATTAGAACGAGAAGAAAAAAAATTGGTACCCAAATTTTGAATATTAGCCTGCGTTCATATTACCCCTAGCCTTTATCGTACATTATATTCATTACCACCCTTAGGATGTGTCCTAGACTTTCCACCATGTCCCCGCTAGCCAAATGCATTGTCAATGACAGGTTATTGTACCTAAATTGTTTGTTTTCAGGGTCATATCTAACTAAAGGTGCTCTGAAAAACTACTATTTTATAACAATATCCAAAAAAATATTTATTATATAGTAAAGTATCATCACGACCGTTTCCCTTTCGGGGTGGTCAGAAACCACGCTTATAAATAAGAGGATTCACATTTTGCCAGCTTTACTATAGGCCAATCATGACAAGTGGCAAGCTCGTCAATGTCTCCAACGTACAAAACTCGGAAAATATCACAAATAAATTCAATATTAATTAAATGTTTACATTAATAAATATTCTTGTGTCCCGACCAGGAATCGAACCCGGTACCTCAGCAGTTTATTATATATATTATTTTATAGTCTATATATATTTTTTTCATTACAGCCCCTAGAACACAGCGTCCTAGACCTCCACTGCTAGTCTAGATAGTCTATATATATTATTTCAATTATTATCGGGTAGTGTTCTGGCATTCATCATGAGGATTTACCCAGAGTGCCCAATAGGAAAGAATGACCTTGTTATTATTTATTTAATTCATCATTACAACCCCTAAAACAAAGCATCTTAGACCTCCACTGTTGCCTTCCAGAACATATATCTGGAGAATTTGCCTACACTTGCCAAGCTGGCCAGACATGTTGGCAATGATCTGATGTCATTTTTTTTAGGACAATTTATTAACAATTCCACAAGTTAGTATTAGTGGAATCATGACCCGACGGCTTAACATGCTCTCTGAGGCATGGGAACAGTGGTGTTGTAAATTTATGACAAACGTATGTAAGAAAATAATATATATATATATATATATATTCATTCATTACAGCCCCTAGAACACAGCATCCTAGACCTCCACTGCTGGAGATGGGCCATCCAGAGCATATATCTGGAGAATTTGGCCTACACTCGCCTTGCTGGCCACAAGGCTTGGCGAGTATATCTCAATTTTTTATGACAAGTTAAGTAATAGTAACAATTATTATGTATTGTATGTAATTGTATATTTATAATAATACTCTTTGTAAACCTTTACCACACACCCAAAGATTAGCTGTTATAAAATACATTAAGTTTGCCCTGGTACATTACTTTTAAGTTTATTGTGCAATAAAGAGTTCATAAATAATAAATATTTTTATTATTATTTCAGGAAATGGAGATAAAGAAAATGGCAAAGGAAGGCAATAATGAAGGTTGTAAAATACTGGCAAAGCAATTGGTAGAGATGAGGAAACAAAAAAATAGAATTTATTCCGCAAATAGTAAGGTTTGTAATAATTCCTGAGCCACGAGACTGTTTATAATGTAACTTATGTCTTGACTCACTCCCATTCATACCTAAAGTACATTACAACCATATTATGGTCAGAAAGCAAAGAAGCAGTAAACTTTACTATAGGGCTATCATGACAAGTGGAAGTTCATCGAAGTCTCTAGCATACCAAACTCGAGAAATAGAGGTACCACAAATTAAATAAATTCTTGTGTCCCAACCGAGAATCAAGCCCCACTAGATCACATAGGCATTCATACCTCCTTACAAATATTTAAGCCAAATTTCCATTTGTAGTAACTTCTAATCAACTCTTCAGATCTCCATATCTATATTTTTAAAATTTTTTTTACTCAAATCATATAATAAATTAATACTTTAAAAAAACCTATCCAGATGCAAAATTATTTTATTTTTATTGTTTATTCATAGACATAATGTTTGTCATTTTCTTTTGTTTATAAGCAATTATTCAGAAAAAAAATTTCTAAATTTAGTAGTTTTGACAGATCTAAAGTTGTCAATGCGTAGAAAAGAAGCTCCATTTAAACCCAGCCTAATTTGGTTGCAAGCCCGAGACTGTAGTAAAACTACTGACTTTTCTCGTCTCCACACGCAATAGAGCCAGCACCCACTTGGTGAATCCATTTTAATGACCAGTAGCAGAAAGGCTGATTTATCTATTGACATGTTAAATGTATGCTTGTTGAAACATGGCATTGGCTGAAATAAACCAAGTGACAAGTCCTCGTGGCTAGTATAAAAATGTTGACCATAGATTATTTTAAACAATCTTCTCTATTTTTTTTAGATATCAAGTGTTCAAATTCAGAACAAGGCAATGGGGGCAAACATAGCTATAGCAGGGGCAATGGGCACCACGGCTAAGACTATGGGCAATATTAATTCTGTAATGAATCCGCATCAAATAGCCAAAGATATGGAAGCATTCAAAATTGCTAACGCCAAGATGGATATGACTGATGAAATGAGTAAGTATTTTGGTTCATGGACTAAATACCAATGCATTAAAAAAATTGTTTGTCCATCTAGCTAGATTGTTGAATTTGAGTTGTCAGAAATGCAAGTCCTGTAGGTAGGCATTCTTTTACTCGGAGTTCTGTAATTTTATTGTACGCTGCTTGTTGTGATCCTATTCCTCACTTGGTTTTTGGGCCCCATTACTGGAGACATCCTATCTAGAGGAAGGCCAGGAGATTCGTCACATTCCTGCAGACCTCTACAAGAGTCCTCTCAACCTGGGTGTAGCCACACTGTAGCACTCCATGAGCACATTTGCGGCCATCGCCTCCTCTGTCATGCATCTGCACAGTACAGGCTATCTGTAATGTTAAGAGTGCATAGGTGTTTATTTATGGCACAGTGTCCTATCATCATCCCTACCAATGTGTCGAACCTTGGCTCAGTTTAGGCTCATGAGACACTGTGCAGTCTCTGTCAGTGTTGGGAAGAGCCTGCCCCTAGACTATCTGCAGGCTGTGGCCGATATCCACACCTTCACGTGCAATATTTCTCGAGTTTGATATGCTAGAGACATTGACGAGCTTGCCACTTGTTATGATTGGCCTATAGTAAAGTTGGCTAAATGTGAATCTGCTTCTTTATAAGCGTGGTTTCTGACCACCCCGGAAGGGATACGGTCGTGATGATACTTTAACGTAGTTTGAATAAATATGTGGGTAGAAGAGTATTTTATTGTATTTTTAGTGTACACTTTAGTGTAAGTAAACTTAAAATGTACTAATGCGGTTGCGTTTTCTGACAATTTATTAGGCCCATTATGTAAATGTAACAAGTTTGTCAATCATCGTAACCAATGCTCCTAGAACCCAAGAATCGTAGACCTCCACTGCAGTCCTAGAACATATTTCTGAAGAATTTGGCCTACACTGCTGCTCTGATGTAAATTTTAATGACAATTTATTAACGATTATACAAATTCAAATTCATTTATTCAGCAAATTGGCAATATTACAGGCACTTTTACACATCAGATATTTATACATTTAAAAGTCTATACAATTATATGAAGCTATATAAAAATTAAATATGATATAAACCGAACAACTCAATATAATGTATTTACAAAATACATATAAACCAAAATGCTACTGTCTAAACTCTAATAGCATAGTTATAATAATATTTAAAACAAAATAAAATTATTAAAATAATAATAATAACAAGTTAATAATAATTACAAGTTGATATTACTGGAACCGGGGCCAAGGCTCGATAATGGTGGTGTTGTAAATCAATGATTGGAAATTAGCCTTGGTTGGAAATTTTTAAGACCAAGCATCAAAACACAATACCTCTATAGCGAAGCCATGTTAAGATACATAGACAGTCAAGATTAACAAATATATTTTTTTATACCTTTTTTCATTTCAGTTTCAGACACCTTGGATGATATTATGTGTGAGTCTGGTGATGAAGAAGAAACTGAAGGCATTGTGAACCAGGTGCTAGACGAGATTGGCATCGAGATTAGCGGAAAGGTATATCTGGCCATACATATAAATTATCCTTTATTATCAATCAAAACATTTGACAAAAATCTTTAGCCAGTGCGTTCTCACTTATAGTAGGATCAGTCTGATAAACTTGGTTGCTTCAAGTTTCAAGTTTATATTTTGGCCTAAAGGTGGAAATCGCAGCCAATGACAGTTTTTGGGCCAAAACCGAATATTTTGTTTGACACTTACATGATTACAATGTTTTTACAATATATATTTATACTGTGATTTATCATTAGTGGGTATAGTAGTGTGTATATATTATATGGCATTGTTAATATTTTATTTATGTAGGTTATATGTATGTATTAATATGTAATTATTAATAAGTATGTATATGTTATCTGCATTAAAACTCTTCAAGTTTATTTAGTATTGCACCTACCTTATGTACTTACTGCTCTCGTTGTCCCGAAGGTTTGACCGTCATAGAATGTCTAGCGCCATTAGGTCCGCCTTTGTACTTTGTGCAATCAGGTTTAAATAAATAAATAAATATTTCCATTCATACAATCTGCTGAGGAGGAAACGCTCCAGACCGCTCTTACAGCCACCCACGACTCAAAGTACTTCGGTGGACGGGTGCAAAGTAAGGCTGGAGAAGCCCAAGACTACCCATCAGGTACATAATGTACCCAAACATCTTCCGGGCTGTGCAATAATAGGCTAATTACAAATATCAGTTCTAAAAGCTGGTATTACGTATGTACCTCTACCCCAGTAAGCAACCCCTACGCATGTCAGTCGTGTCTGATTCCAATTGCTAACATCCATGGACCTATATTGTATATATATATACCTATATAATAAATATTGTTATCCGTGGTCTAGAACTGCCTCCGTGGTCTAGCGGTTAAATTCGTGGATTTAGACTCGGAGGTTCCGGGTTCGATTCCTGGTCGGGACACAAAAATATTTATTAATGTAAATAAATAAATTTAATTAATATTTAATTTATTCGTGATATTTCTCGA
Organism: Tinea semifulvella; assembly: GCA_910589645.1. Classification (NCBI taxonomy): domain Eukaryota; kingdom Metazoa; phylum Arthropoda; class Insecta; order Lepidoptera; family Tineidae; genus Tinea; species Tinea semifulvella. Next base: position 7,663,431 of record OU342596.1, read on the forward strand.
GTTTGGTACGCTGGAGACATCGACGAGCTTGCCACTTGTCATGATTGGCCTATAGTAAAGTTGGCTAAATGTGAATCCGCTTATTTATAAGCGTGGTTTCTGACCACCCCGAAAGGGACATGGTCGTGATGATACTTTACTATTGTTAAATAGTAATTTAAGTAAATTATTTGTAACATTTTATTTCAGATGGCTGATGCGCCGTCGGCGGGACGAAGCAGAATTGGTGCGTCCACAACTGATGCTGACAAGGAAATTATGTCGCAGCTAGCTAAACTTAAATCTACTTAACCTATATATGCCCGTAATTATTTAAATCATGGATTTAGTAGTACTAGTAGTATGTACTCGGATATATTAAACTTAAGATACACAGAAAAGACCCCGTTAAGTTATTTAAAAGCATAAGGCAAGTAGGGTTTTTTGAAAGGCTCGTTAACAACCCGCTAGAAGAATATAATTTTAACGATACTAAATTATACATGAAATGTAGAGAAACTCTACATCACATTTCTTACAGGCCTTTGTGGTTTTATTGTTGACAAATTACTATCTCGACAACTACTGGTCTGATGTACTTGAATTTTGAAATAGTTATCTATTTAGTACCTATGCATCCGTGGGCTAGTGGTTAAGTCCGTGAATTTAGACCTCCTCTCCTCCTCCGGCACCAGGTTCGATTCCTGGTCGGGACACAATAATTTAATTAGATTTATTTGTGATATTTCTCGAGTATATACTCGTATATGTATATATATTTTTCCTTCGGAATATTAAAAATTACAGACGTGACGCAGCTACAATTTATTGAAATGAAAAACCTTAATTCTAATTAACGAGCTTGCCACTTGTCATGATTGGCCGGCAGTAAAGTTGGCTAAATGTGAATCCGCTTATTGATAAGCGTGGTTTCTGACCACCCCGAAAGGGAAAACGGTCGTGATGATACTTTTTTTTTTTCTTTTTTTTTTTAATTCTAAAAAAGTTAACATTTATAGCAAATAGAGAAAAAATAATATTTCAAAAATATAGCACAGAATTTTACTGTACAGCAGCCCTATTCTGTTACCTAAGCGCAAACGTTATTACTGAATATTGTTATTTACGTCAGAGTTTGCGTCATAATTACAAAATATTATTCAATTCTCAACTTTATAAGCGCTCGACCTTAACAGCTGCCGTGCAAATATCAACTTTAATAGCGAGATATATATACTACAAAAAGAGCAAATATTTTTTCTAGGCTTCAGGTGTCTAGGGAAAAATCCTTTTTTAAAAAGAAAATGTTTTTTTTTTTTGAAAGATAAGAATCATTATCCGAAAACAAAACACTACTGTATGGTGAATAAGGCGGCGCCTGAAAATCACAATATCTATCGTGACAAGTACCTAAAGGGGAGTGTGACAAGGTCATACGCCGGCCGGGCGGTTCCCTACTTCTATTGACTCACTCCTCTCCTCTCTCAATCCTACTATATATATTATTATCACTAATTTCCTCAATATAAACAACATTAAACTTTAATAAAATAATAATAATATTAAATAGATATAATTAATGAGAAATAAATGAATTTTTGTATCATAGCAGCGTCCTCCGGATGGTTGCTACCTGCCCCGGTTCCAGTCCGCAGAATTGTAACCCCCTCTTTCTTACCATGCAGACTGAAAATGTATTTTTTTTTTCATTATGCATGAGGGAGGGAGGAGCGGTTGAAGTCAGCTAGACATATATTGATGCTAGGGTGGGGGCTTCGGCTCGGGTGCAGTGCTGTGGCCCTGGCTACAAGAATCTCTATACTTGCAACGTAATCACACTCTAAATGTATGTGTTGTCTATATGTTGTCCCAAGTACTAACAAATCAATGTATTGTGTTGTGACGTATCATACTAACCACTCCATTTTCTGTTTTAGTGTTTGTGATTCATCGTGTCCAATCAAACCCTTAACCAGTACCTATACGCAATTTATTAATCAATACAAACGTGATGTTGGCACAAATGCCTTAGTGGCAATTGCCATTACTAGTCTTACTAGTTTAAAAAAAGAAGAAGAAAGAATCTCAAAGTAAGTCGTCCGCGCGATCGTCGACCTCTCGCTACCTACTTAATTAGGTTGAGTATGATTGGCGATATTTTTAGGAAAACTTCCCTGCACCGTAACTTAAGATTTTATTACTAAATATAAAAAAAAAAACTTATATTTTGATTCCAGATTAAATATACAAATATTTGATACATACATACATACATATCTTCACGCCAGATCCCTTGCGGGGTAGGCAGAGACAATTGAGCGCCATTTGACACGATCACGACATACCTCTTTCGCTTCGTACATTCATTAACCTCTTCATACATGCCCTTTGGTTACGAAGACTTTTTAATGCACCTTCAGTCAGTGTTTTATTTATTTGATCGTGATATGTGAGTCTCGGTCTGCCAGGGCCTCTTTTACCCTTTCGCATTATATATCTGGTTCGTCAATCTTTCATCGCTCATCCTTTCAACATGCCCGAACCATCGTAGCATGCTTTTCCTTATTTTTGTCCCTATGCTTTCCTTCATACCAACCCTTTTCCGTATTTCGACGTTACGTATGCGGTCCGCCAAAGTGACGCCACATATCCGCCGCAACGACCGCATTTCTACTGCATTAACCCTACTCTCATGCGTATTCTGACATATCCACGCTTCGCTTCCATACATCAGTGTTGGTACCAACATGGCATTGTGTATGGCGAGCCGAGCTTTGTCACTGACATTTCGACTGCCGATCAGTGACCCCAGGGCACCGTTATCACTATTTCCCGCGTTCACTCTTCTTTCAACGTCCCTATCGTACTTCCCATCGGCAGTGAAAACACTGCCCAGATATATAATTTCATTTACTTGATCTAGAGTTTCATCATCAATCTTTATCGTCACGGTTGTCATCCTTCTTCTTTCAAACACTAGTACCTTGGTTTTTCTCGCCTTCAAACGAAGTCCTTTTTCTGCACATCCCTCCTTCATTCTTGTGATAAGAATATTTGATCTTTAACAAATTCCACGTTGTACCTATAGTTAACGGATTCCATTATATAACGTTTGCGCTTAAGTAACAGGGCTCTAAATGTACTAAAAACTCTTTTGCAGTTGTTTATTTATTTATTTAAATACTTTATTGCACAAAACTTAAAATTAGTGTACATAGGCGAGTTTAATGCCGGTTAGGCATTTTCTAACAACTGACCTTTGGGAAAACTCTTTTGCAGTTGTTGCCGCAAACTTGTGGAACAACCTGCCTGTAGATGTCCGACAAGCGCCAAACAGATCGTTATTTAAAAGAATGGTTTTTACACGTTTCCTAAATAGCTCCATTACATAGATATATTTATTTATAGATGTATTTTTATTTTGCAATAAAGATTTTATTATTATTATTATTATTATTATTTAAGTATATGATATTGTATTATATAAATATGTATGTATTATTATTTATATGTACCTATGTATTCTATTTATATACGAGTATAATGATAGTATGTAGTCTATTTAGTGTATACCCACTGATTAATATATAGTTTTGTATATAGTATATTAGATTTAGTATTTAAGTTTGATTTATTTTGTTTTTTTTGTTTATTTTTTTCACAAATCTTAATGTTCCTATTATATTTAGCACCTGCCTCACATAACAAATGCTCTAAATTGTCCCTAAGGTTGACTAGTAAGAATGCCTAGCGGCATTAAGTCCGCCTGTGTACCTAGTGCATAAAGTTTTGAAATAAATAAATAAGTAAGGTAACGTTGACGATGATAAAGGACTTAGTTTAAATATACTTTCGTTTAATTTAACTAAAGAGGGTTTACACTTTTGCAACCATCTCGCTCGCACATTTTCAAAGATTTCTCAAAGTCTTTTCCAAAAATATAATCTATCAACTTCGACATATTGGAGATACATTCTCACAGAAGATATGATCAGGAACGGGTTCAAGACTCAGCTTTACGCAGTGGAAGTTGTTACGAGTGGAATTCCAGCAAAATCTTTGCACCACTTATTGAAAGAATTGGGCCTAAGCAGGTCTGTCTAAGAAGGTCAGTTCAAACCCCGGCATGTACCAATGAAAAATACACTTTTCTTACGTACATTTGTCAAAGATTTTAAACACCACCGTTCCCGTGCCTCGGAGAGCACGTTAAGCCGTCGGTCCCGGTTCCACTAATACCAACTTGTGGAATCGTTAATAAATTTTCATTCAAAAATTGACATCATATTCTCGCCAAGCCGTCTAGCCAGAGCGTGGCGAGTGTAGGCCAAATTCTCCAGATATATGTTCTGGAACGCCTATCTCCAGCAGTGGAGTTCTAGAACGCTGTGTTCTAGGGGCTGTAATGAATGAATGAAAAAGGTCTGTCTGTCCATTTATGGAACCAGCTTCAAACACGGGAACATACAGTATTTGGTTGGGTAGGGAGAGGAGTGGAATTGTGGATGGCGTATTGTTGCGCAATAAAATACAGCCTATGGTCGGTCATAATCCAGAGACACCATTCTTCTCATCTCTCTTTCCCACACACGATGAATCTGTTTTTGCAATTTTTCTCTGTCTAAAATTTAGGTTCATCTATTGTTTACGTAAATATGATCATATCTCTGAGTATCGAGCTAAGTTGAAGTGGCTACCGATTCGGTGTCGCAGGAATCTTAGAGTACTCTGCTTACTGTTTTCTGTTCTTAATGAACCTGCGACGCCGAAATACCTCAAGGATGATTTTGCCTATCTTTCTTCATTCCACGATCGATAGATCTATACGCTCCTCTCATAACTCTCTTCTTTCTATCCCTTCGCATAATTCTAGTTTCATTTCAAACTCGTTTGTCGTTGTCGCCACTAATTTGTGGAACAATTTGCCTCTTAGCATCAGGCAGGTAACCACCACAACGCTATTTAAAAAAATGGTCTATTCGCATTTCCTATCGCAATAAAGCTAGTATATTATTATGTATGTATGTAGGTTTATACGATAATATAAGTATGTATTAGTACGTAGTATATTATATATTTATACATCTAGTTATTAAATATATATTTTTATTATCCTTTATTTTTGCACCTACTTTTACTTTTCAGTAAAGTGTTTAAAGTCCCAATGGTTGGCTATGATAAAATGTCTTACGGCATTAAAACCCGCCTTTGTCTTTGTGCAATTAAGTATTCAATAAATAAGTACAGTGTAAACTCTATATAACGACACTGAAGGGACTGTGCATTTTATGGCGTTATAGAGAGTTGTCGTTAAATGGATATTGAACCATTGTATGGAACACAAGCTAAACCAACTGGTTTCGACGCTTTAGGGAGTTTGTCGTTAAATCGAGTGACGTTACATGGAGTTTACAGAAGAAGACACATTTGTAAGCATTCCATGGATTCACCGTGCGGGTGCCGGGTCCATCGTGTGTGGGTAAGAGATGAGAAGAATGGTGTCTCGGGCTTGCGACCGACAATTGGCTGGTTTAAGAAAACGGTTTAAGGTATATGAAAGTAAAATGTCCGTAATTTTATTTCCTAGAAAGGGAAAATATTGGATTGTAGAAGCGAGAGGGATGCAAAGGCGTCAAACCCTCTAAAATATTTTAAGTATTTTGTTAAGTAGTTTTTTTTTTATGTACTTAACTAATTTTATTACATATAATGTTAAAATTATGAGCTGTGATAATTTTGTATTATAATGTTTGATCACTATTATTTGTTTTCATTACCTACCCTTGTTTTGTTTATTTGAAAATCCTAGTTAATTACTAACTTATAAATCTGGTCGGGACACAATAACATTTATTAAAATTAATTAATAAAATTATTATTTAATTTATTTGTAATATTTCTCGAGTTTGGTACGCTGGAGACATCGACGAGCTTGCCACTTGTCATGATTGGGCTATAGTAAAGTTGGCTAAATGTGAATCCGCTTTATAAGCGTGGTTTCTGACCACACCGAAAGGGATACGGTCGTGATGACAATTTATTTTTAAGTCTTAGGGAAATAGTGTGAATTATCAACCTTTAAATCTGTGGTGTCAAGGAAAAAAATGGATAAATACAAAACTTGAACTTTTCACTAGAGGCAAATTAAGAAAACAACTCATTTTTATAATTAGAAAATTGTAATTAGTAAATGTTCAATTTCATTAGTCGTATACTTTAGGTACGACTCCACTCATCGCACTATGCATAACTGAATTATTGGCGGTAAAAGCGCGATACTGAAATAACTCGATTGAACTCTTTTTGCTTATTTATACATTTTCGTGTTACGACTAGCCCCTTTATGTACGTAGGGGTGTAAAATAAATTGTACAGTGTATAGACTCATCTCCTTATTGCATTGACGCATATGAATGTTTTGAACCAATAGGTGCAAAAACTTTTTTTTCATTTTTTTCGACTCATCTCCTTTTTCCTTGACACCAAAGAAATGTTAGGTAAGTGGTGAATTACTAACCTTATGGTTGTGGCTTGGTTGTAAGAACGCCTTTATTAAAATGCAAAAAGGTTTGCGGATCAAACCCCGGCATGTACCAATGAGAAATAGATTTACAACACCACCGTTCTCGTGTCTCTGAAAACATGTTAAGCCGTCGTCCAGGTTCCACATTAGTGACGGTATTAACCAACTTGTGGAATTGTTAATCAATTGTCATTAAAATTTACATCAGACCCTCGCCAACTCGTCAGGCTAAATTCTCCAGGAATGTATTCTGGAAGGCCTAACTCCAACAGTGATATCTTAGGGGAGTAGTGAATTAAGTTATAGAGAGACTAAAGGCCGGTTGTAGAAAGTCAGCAGAAGAATCTGCACGTTACAAAAGTTGACAGAACTTTTATGTAATATGAATACAGTAAAATAATGCTTAGATGAATTATCTATTAATAAGTGAGTCTATAGTTAATTGCGAACGTAAGCTTTTGGGGTGGGTCCACGGGTGACCATTCTACTTTGTGTAGTTCCGTTAGTGATTTAGAATTATTTTTCAATCCCTACAATTCTGCATAACTAACTCAAAACACGTGATTTTTGGTAGGTGGTAGGCGGACTGATGGTGGTAATTTACCCAGTCTGCCGGGGCGGGGAAGTATCCACTGTTCTTGCCGATAAACCCAGTAAAGTGTATCCACGTTTCGGGATCAGGCTCGAATTGCCGTCATACCCAGTCAAGCCGACATAGTGTTAGGGACTGATCAGTCATGAGTCTCTGATTCTAGTTGCTAATATTCATGGACCACGCACGCCACTTACCATCAGGTGGGAGCAAGGTTACATGTCGTGCTAGTATAAAAAAAAATAAAAAATGTTTCGGTTTAGCATTGGACCGACGATATGCTCAGTTGAAAGCATCGATCAACCAACCGCGGTTTAATTTTCATACAAAACGACACAAGAAACTATAAGCCCGTGGCTTACACGCTTTTCACCCGCGCTGACGGTCAGCGTGACTGCAATCATCCTATGGGTAGACCAATCCGGCACACCCGCTTGCTTGGCGTAGGTGTGCCCTGGCTTTTAATGCTTCCGAAAAGCGAAGGCTGTAATTTTTCAATGTCAGATCAATTTTTCAATATTTTATCAGCGTGACCTTACCTTGTAAACTTGTACCTTCATTCTGACCAAAGAGACGCTCGTCGCGCGTAAATTGTACATTATCAGTAAAAAACTAAATTTTGATATACGTCACTTGATTGGTAGGTAGATTGTCACTTGGTTATTTCAGCCAGCAACAATTTGTAGGGTCCCTTGAATTGACAGCTAAAAAGATTGGTTGAGTTGAGGAGCTGTTGAGAAAACGTCGAGATACATCTAAGGGCGAATAATAATAATAATTCGTTTATTACTATAAGTTAAAAAATACAAAAGTTACATTTATATTACATTCAAAACATTACTTAAACAATATTCCAACTTATAAATTATTTTTTGTACATTAACAAGGTTTCCATTGGTTATCCTGTCATGCGGAATCCGAAAGCAGAACACTAGCTGTCCGAGCGTACTATTTTAAATTATATGCATGTTTGAACTGTGTTGGACATAATAAATAAACAAAAATAATATAGGATAAATATTATGTATAAACTTATAAATAAGTAATATAATATATACTTAAGTAAATATAATATGTATTATTATAATAATATAAATAAGAGATAATACATAAATTAGCTATAGTGTAAATATATAATAATAATGTAATATGATAAAACAATGGGGGTATATTCTCTTGATACCCACAAATTCATAAAAGAGCTGGGTAAACGTATTTTTCAAGAGTGTGGCGATCCCAAATGCCATAACTACCTAAAACAGAATATTTCCAATTACCATTTTTGTTGTGTACATTTTTTTTAGGCTGGCAAACCCGACAAGATTATTTGTCTATGATTTCAATAATTGTTTTGTTTGTTAGCTGTTATTTGTACCTTACTTCGAATAAATAAATAAATAAATTTACGTTTACATTTACATTTACGTTTAGGTTTACATTTACGTTTACATTTACATTTACGTTTAGGTTTACGTTTACGTTTACATTTACGTTTACATTTACGTTTAGGTTTACATTTACGTTTACATTTACATTTACGTTTAGGTTTACGTTTACGTTTACATTTACGTTTACGTTTACATTTACGTTTACGTTTACATTTACATTTACGTTTAGGTTTACGTTTACGTTTACATTTACGTTTACATTTACATTTACATTTACGTTTAGGTTTACGTTTACGTTTACATTTACGTTTACATTTACATTTACATTTACATTTACATTTACATTTACATTTACATTTACATTTACATTTACATTTACATTTACATTTACGTTTAGGTTTACGTTTACGTTTACATTTACGTTTACATTTACATTTACGTTTAGGTTTACGTTTACATTTACATTTACATTTACGTTTAGGTTTACGTTTACGTTTACATTTACGTTTACGTTTACGTTTACATTTACGTTTACATTTACGTTTAGGTTTACATTTACGTTTACATTTACATTTACGTTTAGGTTTA